>OY728126.1:1202512686-1207312686 GCA_963277665.1 Viscum album | reverse complement strand
CCATTTCAAACAATCCTTATAATAAAAGTGAAAGACCACATTTTTAAATAATTTGAGGTCACACCTCAATGTAATAACAAATTTCCTTTCAGAGAATATTTTAACCCAATGATAACACAACTGACTAAGTCATATTTCCCTAATTTAAAACCATTAAAAATACTGAAATTTATTTCATGTAAAATGTATCATAATTAGATAGTTCAATTTGAAACCTATAATGAGAACTCATGAAACCAACCATTTATTCCAAGACCATGGAATAAGATGGGTTTCATTCATCACAGGCCTTTCAAATATATTTATACTTGCATCAATGGGAAATGAAGCACAAGAATATTATAATTCTTGGGTTATCCAATCTGTGAAACCCCACTATCAATCCAATGAAAATGAGATTTAATGGACAGTAAACTCACTACGGAGGTATTCTACCATGAGGAAGAGGGTAGATGTGTTTCCATGTGGTAAAGGATGTGGGGGGGAAAGGCCTTCATGTTGTTTGTAGGTTGCACACACGAGTCATTCGGAAGGAGGTGTGCTGCATCTGGGAAATCTGGTCAGTGAGAGGGTTGGTCAGACAGTGTGATGGAGGGTGGAGGGGTTAGGAGAGGTTGGCCGGCATGTCATAGATGGAAGAGTGTGGGGGAGGCTAGGAGTCTGGCGTGGATGATAGGGAGGGGGAGATATGCACCGCACAAAAGAGGGAGAAAGGGGCACAACCCCCCCCCCATGGGTTTGTCAAAAAAATTAAACAAATAAATTAAAATTATATCATCATTAATAATAAATGTTTTATTTATAATATCATGACACTAATAATATTAAAACCAACGATATAAAAATACTAATTTAAATAAAAATAGAATAAATAATAATAATAATAATAATAATAATATAATGAACATAATAATACTAGTAATATTATAATAATACTAATCATAATTATAATAATAGTCTAAATAATAATAATTAAAATAAATAAAAGCTAATAATAAAAATATTAATAATAACAATTTCATAATGTTATTATTATTAATTAATATAAAATAATAATATTATTATTATCTACTATAATAATAATATGACTATTATGGTTTAATTTTTTAAAAAAAATTCATTATTTTAAGAATCGGGCAGCTGCACAGTCACCTAGGTAGACCACACGGTAACTGCTAACCATGCAAGGCCCATGCACTATCCCAAAACCCAAAAAAATTATTAAATTTCATTTATTAAAAAAATGGGACCCATACCAAAATTTTAAAAATTGATTCAACATTGAAAAATAATTAAGTGTAAGAGAATATAATGGTTAGGTATGACAATTCTCCCAACCACATCCACTTTCTGCCTCTATAAGAATACCAATCCAAAGGATAACCCAAACCTTTTCCCATGCCCAAACAAAACTAAAAAATAAAAAAGGAATTCTGAAGTGATAATTAATTTCCAAATTCATGCCTGATTGATCATGTCAAAATCACAACCCTAAAAAATAGCTTCAATCAAGGGGGTGTGCCCTCTATAAGGATTTTACTAGAACATTAATTAAATCCAAAATATACCACCCTATGGAGGGGCCCCATGTAGGAACATCAAAAGGATCCAAACCACTAAATATAATGGGAGAATATATCGATGGAATGAAACATAAAATGATCAATAATCTTGAACACAATTACAACATTGGTATTCTAACAAGCACTCAAGTCTCCAAATTATCACTACAAAAATAAATCTATCCCGTATAAGGCCAAACATTCTTTTTGAAATAATTAGCGATTAAAAAATAATATCTAGAAAAACAGGACTAGTAAGACTAAAATAGAACATGTTCATCCCAATCAGTCATGGAAGATATAAATAAACAATGAAGGTAAACCCTCCACAGAAAAAATAAAGAACTAAAATAACATAAATTTTCCAAAAACAGCTTGGAACACAAAACCCGAACCAAGGCTTCACACCCATGGAAACTCCTGACTGTGCATGAGCATCACCCTGAGACATGTGGAAGGAGATCTAATTGTTGATGAATATTATTCCTCACAGTTAGGCACTAACATCTCCCAATCATAACCCCATCCTCAAACAACACTTCTTACAGAACATTGTTCGATGACAGGAATGGCCCCAATAACGATGTGGC
Organism: Viscum album; assembly: GCA_963277665.1. Lineage (NCBI taxonomy): Eukaryota > Viridiplantae > Streptophyta > Magnoliopsida > Santalales > Viscaceae > Viscum > Viscum album. The sequence continues at coordinate 1,207,310,534 of OY728126.1, read as the reverse complement.
TTCGAAGGGATGCAACAAGAAATATCCGAAATCTCGAACTGGCCATATTTATGGAACATCAAACGGTATGCTGATGAATTACAATATGATTCCAATGAAAGGGATTCATCCATAATAGGTTCCTCTCATACACCTCATTCTCCAGATGGGGAACCCTTACAAACAACAAGAGGAACAAGATTTTACAACAACATTTTCATTGGAAGACACCTCCTTGAAGTCACTGACACGGGCCTTCACCAACCAAAGGCCTTTTCACTATGGATGTGATATTAATTATTTTTACCTTTAACACGTCATTTATGATCTATTGGATTGATATGGACTTCCAAACCTCCCACATCATCCCAACATCTACTTTGACGAGACATCCTCCTCCACTGGTCCAAGGATTTACTGTCAACTAAACCCATGATAATATAAACTCTGAAAAACTCAAGAGTACCCAACCACCATATGAAATGATATTATCCCCTCAAATGGATTATATTCACCAAATAAACCCCAAAAGCGTCGATGAAAAAACAACACTCTATGAAATCTAGAATCAAGAATAAATTGTTGACAAATTCTTGGAAAATTTCTGGGTGGTATATTCAGAACAACCTGAAAAACACAAATCATAAACTTATATCCTGTTTAATAACATAAGTAAAAGAAACATAATCCCGAAATAACCAGATCAAAACATAGTAAAATAGAAAAACAACCATAAGAATCTCGTTGAAAACACACCCTTTTTAATTTAAATTCCAAAACTACCCTCTTCTAAGGCCATTTTCCAAATACCATTCCCAACATTTTATACAAAATTCAATTTCCAAAATCATTTCTAATTTTAAAAATCACATTTAAATAAAATAATCAATACATTAACTTTATATACACAACTATGGGATCCCATGAGCCATTGCAAATGTTTTATTTCACTTAAATTATTAAAATCTATTTTCATTCCAAAATATCCTTTCATTTGAACCCTACCCCTACAAAAACAAAAATCATAATGGAACACAACCAACAATGAACCACCAGAATAAATAACTAGTGCATATTTCTAACCCGGTGACATGTTCGTGAGACATGCCCCATGTATGACATAACACTAAGAGGACCTTGAACTAGGCACATGGAATCCACATGGGTCACCACGACATGAAAGGCCATGAAAAACCCGATTGACCTCCATTGTTATCCCCCAATACAAAGAAACCCAAAAGAAAAGACACAAATTTGTGACTACCCCTAGTGACCCAATGATTAGTGTGACCAATATTTCATGACCCCAATCTTGCTCCGACAACCCGAGACCTGACCGGCCTATTATCTATCTACTAGAAAGCCTAAATATCAAGGGACTTCTTTGATACCATTTTTTCATAATAAAACACGGGTTGACTCGAAACCAATAACCCGAGTTGGTCTGCATCATGACCTGACGGGTGTTCCCTATCATGACGGGCTGAAAAATGGAATGAAGTATCGACAATAAGAATGTAGGAATAGTATGGCACGTAAATGAAAGACATGAAAATAAATAAACACTAACATTAAAGTTGAAAACATTCATTGGATTTAAAAATTAAATCATTACGTACCTCTGTGGGACCTTAGGGGTCCTCGCTGACCACAAACAAATGTCACACTATGATGACCAAATCCATGAAAGGCACAACACCCGAATCTAAAAACAATGATAAAACTATAGGTTTTAGTGTTTAAACATAGAAGGTATGCCCAAACAATATACTCTCATATTCAATTCCATTAAATAAAAGATCCATCAATTCCATGTTTAAAAAATGTATTAAAAATGTTTTCAAATATGTTCTCTATAAAAAGAATCACGTACAATTTCCATTTTTCAATTAAATACTATTTTCCCTACTTAGAAGAAAACATTGGAATTTTAAAATAGGATATGAATACACATAAAATGATAAAAGTTTAAAACATTATCAAAAACGTTATCCATAAACACATCAAACCATTTTATATCTTTTATAATGAATCAACACTACAAATTGAAACATGATAAAAAAACATAGAAAATTGGAAATGGAGAAACCACAAATGAGAAACCGATCAGTATAGGCATCACATTCATCTTTCTCAAAATACTATATACCAGAAAACATGGGAGAATTTTTGAGGTCTTGAATAATCTAGAACATACTATACACGTGACTCATCTTGAAGGCATGCCATACTCGATGAAGTCTTAAGCCCAAATTCCCAATCATCACCCTACATGGCCTGATCAAGGAGCCTAATCCCATATAAAAAATAACAAAAAATACTCCTTATATGTGTCATTAGTTAGTGATAAATCTAAACTACTGTAGAAATAATTTGTAGAAAATTCACTCTCTATGCTAGGATCTCGTGTCATGAATAATAAGGGGTGATCCAACCAATATCAACCAAGCATCCAATAAAAATAACATATATAAATATGACAAAAATGATACCCACACAAGATGTCACCCTCAATTCACCCCTAGGATGAACTCCATTCCCTTTAAGTATTTGACCAATAGTACGTATTCTACAATGGAACTCCCAAGGTAAAACATATACAAGGAAATAAGACCATCAAAAGAGAGATTTTACGATATCGTTTCTAAAAAAATGATATCCAAGCCACACACAGTTTTATCATGCCAAACCATCTCCTAAAGAATCACATGCATGATTCTTTGAATTCTAGAAATGTACATGGTGACCCATTTATGAATCCCATCCCACCACATTAAATCAAAATAACATTTATAATTTCCAAATTTAATTCAATAAAACACATGTTACAAACATTTAATAAAACAATTCCATGAAATACAATTACAATGAAGGTCTTATGTAATTAGACAATACGATATTATTTTAAAAACCATAAATTACTAACAATTTTTATATACATGTGAAAAAATATGAAATCAACAGTTCTTTAATTTAATGAAAAATTCATAGGGAATCCTTCCCCGAACATTCATTTTTATGGTGACCACTCGAATAAAACCTTCGCACTAACACACACATGCATTTATACATACGTATATTTAATCTACCCTTGTTTCATTTCACATATTTCCTACTCTATGAGGTAATATGTAAAATGATTTAATATATATATATATATATATATATTCCAAAAAATATGCATGTACATATATGCGTTCCAGAAACATGATGTATGAATGCAAAAAATCCATGTTCAACTCACTACACAAATAAAACAAAATAGTGACAATATTTAATTTTTTCTGAGACAAAAAAAAATCATAAAATTCATACATATTATTGTGGTGGTGAATCAAAACATCCCGAACATCCCCTCATTTTGTGGAGGGCGAATAATCCACAAGAATATGTCCCTGGCGACCATTCACACAACCCTAAACCACAAGAAAAAAAATTAAAAATCAAAACCAAAAATAAGATTTAGATTAATTAATTAATAAAATATTTTATCATTTAATAAATCAATGAAAAATGAATACCATATCACAGGTGAAAACTCATTCTCTACTCATATCAAATATATTTTGAAATTCTGATTAAAATAATTTCATGTTTAGATAAAAATCTATGGAATATGACAAAGACACTCAAGAAAATCCAAATAAGTCAAGGAAATCCATTTTCCCTTTCTAAAACCAAAATCCACTTTCAAAATAGGAAACCCCTTTAAAGACAAAGGATGCCCACTCAAAACCTAATTTGTCCTAATGTCCAATGATCAAGGGTATTTCACAATGAAAATATTCAATGAAATTTTTATCACACATAAAGATTTCAAAAACCCCCATTTTAAAAAAATTCCATTATTAAATGCAATCAACCATTACATTCATGAAAAAACCCACCCCGTCTTTCAAAACATTACAAAAACGCTGGATGCACACATGGGTCTCATTATATGAAAAGTAAAACAAGTCCCAACGCCACCCATTTTCAACAGACCACATTTAAAAATCTATCCTAGAATATATACATGGAATATTCCTCTCTCCCAAATACAACACAAATTTGAATAAAAGTGAATGACTCAATTTAAAAATCATTTGATATCAAGCCTAAATTTGAAACCTATTTATCATTAAAAGAATATTTTCACCCGATGAAATAACAACCATGCTAGACTAATTTCCCTAATTTAAAACCATTAGAAAGAACAAAATTAATTTCATTGAATGCCATGAACGAAGAACTGTTCCAATTTAAACCATAAAATGAGGAAACACAAATCCAACAATTTATTCCATGTCTAAGAGATAAAATGTGTTCCTTTCAAAATAAGGCTATCAAATATATTTATACTAGAATTGAAGTGAAATAAATTAAATACATATTAGAATTATAAGGTTCCTCCAACTGTGAAACCCAACAAGGAAACCCTATAAATTGAGAGAAAAATGAGAAGAAACTCACCACTAAGGGATTATCCGACAAAGACGATATGAGATATTGTAGGTGGATAGATGGTGTGGTGGTGCACCAATGTCCTTTTACTGTGGGGAATATCGTGCGTGATGGTGATCTAGAGGGAGGTGTTTTTCTACTAGGAAAGCTCAAAGGAAAGAGAAGTGGTCAGATGGTGAGATAGAGAGGGAAGGGGGTTGGGGAGGCCGACTGGCATGATAGAGAGGGAAGGGAGCAGAGAGGCTGCGAGGACGTCTAGAATGATTGGGAGGGAGGGGGATCTATGCGCTATATAGAGGAAGGAGAAAGAGGGGCGGACCCCCCTTAGGGTTTCTCCAACCGAAATAAAAATAATAAAAATTAAATTAAATTAACATTATATCTATAATAATAATTATTATTATTATTATAACTTGATTAAATAAATTTAACCAATAATATAATGAATAAAAATATTAATAATAATAATAGTCTAAAAAATAATAAAAATAATAATACAAAAAAATTAATAATAATGATAACAAAATAATGATACTAAGATTCATAATAATAATAGTATAAATAATTATAATGATAATAATAATATAACAAACTTACCAATATTTATAATAATAATAATAATAAATTATTTATATTAAAATTAATATTGAGAAATTAATAGTGGTATTATTATTATCTACAAAAATGATAATATTATTATTAATGTTTAATCATTTATATTAATTATTTATTTTATGAAATGGGTAGTTGCACAGTAACTTGGGCCGACTGTATAATTATCGCTATCTAGGTGGTGCCACTACATGATCCCAAAACCCAAACAAATTAACAAATATAAAAAAAATTAAATCAGGACCCAAAACCGAACATCAAAAAAATGATTAAACAACAAATTTTTTTAAAAAAATAATAAAAACCCATGGTTAGTGTGTGGCTGGATAAGTCGTTGACGTCTATGGTCTATATATTTGAAAAATGTAGCTGATTAAAATTTTTGCCCAGATATTTTAAACCATGTGTGTCCAATACATTATTATATACTAACATGAATTGTGAATCTAATCATACTATAAGACACTAGATGTATAGGATAGTGAACCTACTTCAATGGAGTGTCAATCCAACAATGGATTAAATGACAAATGAAATGGGTTTTCATGTAATTTAATGAAATCCCATTAAGAAAAAATAATCAAAAAAGTAAAATAATCATGATATGGATGATATTTAGGGATGATATGGATCATAAAGGCATGTTTATTCAAAAAAAATTAATTAATCCAGCTTTATTTAAATGAGTACTAACATAACTTTTAATGAACAAGTATGGGGAGATGTCAATGTGTATCAGATGGTATTTCTCATTTAAAGAATAAATAACAAATGAAGTATTAATATATTAGAAAATATTTATTAAACAAGGAAATAATATATGAATTAAATCATGAAATTTAATTTTTAACATAGATATTAAAAATGGATAAACCTGGACAATTATTGACCAAGTTTAAAACATAGGCCCATTCTGTAGAATTATAATGGTATATTTAAAAGGATTAAGAACCAAATTATAAGGAAAATATAAAAAATGTTTTTCAGGACATGTGGAAATAAACTACCTCATTTAGGAATAATATATTCCCATATAATGGTATTGTTGAGCAATATATTTCAAATCTCTTTAATCACCTTTCCAAATGTGGCCTCTATATTTGAAAAACTCCTATAAAAATGTGGAGGGTTTTAGAAACCGTAAAATTAAATACATCTGGAATATTGGATCAAAATTTATTTATTTTAAAAAAAATGATTTTAGAAAATAACATTAATATTAAATTATATAATAGATATAAATAAAATAAAAAACATTGATAGGAAGAGTTGAGTGGATTTCAAATAAATGTGAGATACAAAAAGGATGTGGTTAAGGTAATGATAAGATATCTAATAATTCATATGTATGTTTTGAATTGAACAATAAAACATCATTTTGTCTAGGAAACACATTCTGATATGTGAAATGTTTGTCTATGAATATGTTTTTGGAATATTAATGAATATTTAATGAAAATATAATTGATTGGAAAATACATGGGTGAGTTTGTGATAAGGGACCCATGTTTTAGAAAATTCCCATTCTAAATATTAATCATGAAAGACATAAGTATTGAAATAAACAAGAATTTAAATGAAAATATTTACAATTGTGTGATAATAGATATTGGTTAAAGTCATTAAATTGATTGATATCTTTTATTGAAATATTGCATCTATGTGATTTCATTTCATACACTATTTAAATCTCAATAATTTCTTGGGTCACATGGTATAAAATAATCTGATAATTTTAAAATTATTTAATTAAAAAATTTGATATAGATTATGGTTTACCAAAAATGAAATTTATTTCTTGACATTTTTGGAAATCTGACAGAAACTATTTTGTTATACATTAATGATTTACTAATATGAAATATTATATATTTAAATTTAAGGTCATTTTACATGTTCCATTAGATCATTTAGTTTATGTTAATATTCAAAGGAATACTAAACCTATTAATAAATATTATAAAAATTATTTCTTAAGAAAGAAGTCATTGTCATGAGGCCTTATGCACTGTTAACATTAGGTACTAAAAGAGTATAATCTAATATAATTTATATTATTAATCATTTAGGTCACATACCAAAAAAACTATAATTTAATAGTGGTATTACATGATATCACTAGTTTCATAATTTAAAATTCCAGACATATATGAATAAATATGTGTAGATGAAGCTTTTTTGTCAAAAACACTAATCACTTGATTGTAATGAATTTCAAGGTTATTTCTTGCATCTGATATCTTCTTGTCAAGGACGTTATGTTAATCCAGAAAAATTTTGATCATTAATTATATATTATTTGACCATATATGTCTATCTGAAAAATGGATAAATGATCCTTAATTGAAAATACCACATCAATCTCATCCACCAAGGAATATGGTGTGTCATGGGTAGAGTTACTCATTGTGGTGTGGTATAGACAAAAATATTTTTGAGATTATGAAGCCATTTTATTTTTTCATATAAGATATCCCCAATATGTTATTTGATATATTATTATTAAAGGACTCCAACTACTAATTTTTTGTTTCATAATATTTTAAATAATGGTAGTATTCAATTTTATACTATAATTTTTTTTTCTACTTAGTTTCACAATCATTGTATCATAAAATTGTCCGGATCAAAATTAGAAACTCAAATTATAGTGATAATGTGGGATTTTATGAAATATATCATAGATTTCACTCCAATATCCCTTGTAGAATCAAATTTATAATATATGGATATGAAATTGGTTCTATTGTGAAACATATTACCTACCTAATAGTCACTAATGTGTACAGACCCCACACAAATATTCCTTATATGATACTTTTATATTAACTCCATGCATCATTTTATGACATTAAAAAGTGATGAATCAAGTTGGTGTGAACACTATATGCATTATATTTATTTATTAATTTCATTCCATAATGTTAAACTAGTTTCTAATTAAATGAACGTTATTTCCATAATTTGATATCCTAATTTAGTCATAAAACAATATAAATTACAATAATTTGTTTTAATTTGGAATATCAATAGAATTTGAATTTTTTTTGTGTGATATTCCATATTAGTGGGACTGATTGGAAATGGTGGTATTAATCATAAAATTGATGATGATATTATAAAATTCATTCTCACATATCATTCATTATATGTAATTGTTGGGAACCGTATATGGTATTAATTTAATAAGAGAAAATATAGACTATTGTCCTTATATTATCTACAAACATGTAGTAGGGTTCCCAACTATGATGGGTTCTTATGTATCCCATCTACATTCTTCCGGATTATTCCAAGTAGATCATCAAAAGAATATATATTTTATTTTGGATAGATAACATGTCTCGAAAACCTATTTTTTTCATTAATATACTCTTATTAATAAAACATAATGAAAATCATGTGAGATTAATATTTTTATATGGTATTTCATGATCATATGGTAAAATTCAATAACACATTAATATAACATCCAAAAGTGGTGTGTCAATATTTTTGGAATCATTTGGGATTATGTAGTGTATATGAATGGTATTACCCATGCAAATTTTTTTATCTGATTTGTGTCTCCTATCTCGATGTTTATTTTTCATCTTTTATCTAATGGATAGTGAGTAAGGTTTATATTATTTCCCCTTCGAGGTTTGCTGGGATTTGATACACATATAAATTAATTTATCATTTTCTAAATTATTTTATCCTTATTAGTAAAGGTAGATCTTTTGAATATCAAGCTCATAGAATTCTATTATTTTAGGCTGTTGAGTTATCTGGAATTGTATAATGAAATTTGTGAAAGTGAATAAATCTCTTATGATTCCCATTAACAAAAAAAATTACTAACCATGATCTTATCCATCATTATATTCTGTAATAATATTACCCTTCAATGATGTATCTATAGTTATTTAAGGTATTCTATTTAGTTTATGACTATATAATGAAGGATAATTAATAGGCACTAGGTGAAATATACACGTCTATGCATAGTGTTGATCCTTAACTCATATAGGTCATAGTTGTATGACATCATCCAAGATAGGTGAATAATATAATATAATTAGTGTTCTGTCATTATTTTTTATTCATATTTTTTATGTTGAATGCATTTCTCTTGTATCTGGGGAGATGCATTTTATAACATGTATATATACTTTTAATTTTAAAAACATTTCTCATTAAACAATTTTGATAGATTATTCTATTATTATGAAATTCATAATGTTTGATATCATAGATTATTAAAGAATATGTAATATTATTAGGTTCCTTAGATAGATGATTGAACTAGTTGCGGACAACATGCAGTCTTGGATACACGATAATTATATATTCTAGATTCCACTGGTATTTTGACAGGGCAGTAAATCATTTAATGGTGTGTTTTCACCTAATATTCTATTGTTAAAACTATTATATGTGAGGACACCCTAGGAAATCCTCAATTCATACCTCCTTGGGGTTGTTTGATTTATTCTATTTCTCAATATAGTGAAAATTTATATCGTACATATGTGCGTCATTGAGGGGTAAAAGAAACCATGTTTAACTATTTAGTTAGTGTGATTGATCTCTTTCTATTTTGCACTTCAATTATTGGAATAGACTTGTTTTATGACTTCATGGTAATATTCTCCATAACTAAGCCTACTCATAAAAAAATAAAACCATATTTGATTGGTGTTTATGCTAGATTTATGTACTCATAGAAGAAAATATTGATATCTTATCTACAAACATATTTATTTTCAGCCACATAATTATAGAAAACACTATAATATAGATATATTAATTTTATATAGATTTGGATTTGGGAAGGCCACATATTATAAGGAAAATAGAACTTACAGAATATGTAGCCATGAAATGTGCAACTATTCTTACAAAACATAAAATTTCATCATCAACAGCCATATAGAGATAATTATTAATATAAACTTCTATTTTTAGTATCAAATGTTTAATCCATGATCCAATAGTCAATATATAATAAACTCTTATCAAAATTTATTATTTGAAATAAATATATCATTAAACGATGAATTCATGGATTTAATCCCAATGAGGTGACAGAACCAATGATTCCATTATCTAGAATAAATATATATTTACTGAAGAATACTCACTCTATCCTGGTGCATTTTATTAACTTCATTATGGATTCACTTTTATACTATGTTTTTATCATGCTATTACTACATCCTCATTCTAATATCATTTTTCAATATCGATTTATTATCTTTTAAATACAAAATACCAATAATAACCAAAACAATCATGTTGATCAGAAATTAATTTGGGGGATGAAAAATCATGATATAAACCAAGTCATCAGTTAATGAATTTTTATGATTTTTCCCATGAATGGATCAACACAATGATTCTTATAATTGTTTTATTATTTTTATTTATGTTTCATGAATTTTTCCCTTTCAAATATAATTATTGAATTTGATCAAATATAGAAATTGATCATGGGAATGATATAATAAATATTTGATTTATACTAATTAAATTCATAAATGATTTATTCATTATTAAAATTGGATAACAACATATACATTACAAATTTATGAGATTTATTTGAAGACAATTATTTCAATTTATGTAAATATTTACTAAAAAAACATGGATGACATTGAAAAATATTCAATTTTATACATTAATATATATTAATATATAGTAAATGATTGAGAAATTAATTATTTAACTTTATGTAGATAATATTAACTATATATTTTTTAATCAAATATGAACATGGAACGTGATATAATTTAACACTATAATTTTTTATCTCAATACAGTTTTAGTTACTCAACACCTCTTTTGGTACAAACATGGAATGTGATTTTAAGATAACCCATTAATAGATTATTAAAAATTAAATCTATGATAATTTGTACATCTATAAATATTTGTCAGCATCATATTTTTGAAATTAATAGAAAGAACAATTAATGATATTTTTTATAAAATTAATAATATTAATGATTTATGAATTTTGGTTAACATTACTCTTATTGATATTTGTTCTTATATCTAAAAAATTATATTATTATCATGATAAGATTTTATCAACAATTGTAATTTATATGGAACTTATATATTATAGTAAAATGATACATTATTTATTTCTGATATTATTAAATATTAATTCAGTTTAAATCTAATATTGAAAAAGTTTTTCTACTATTATTTTTTTTCTAGTTAAATCAAATATTAATAATTTATTTTATTATACTAGTATTAAAATAATAAAAATATTCATAGTGTTCCACTTATAGAAAAATTATCCTATAAAATATTCGTAAATCCCATTTAAATATCATGTAAATCTAGAGTATTTCATTCAGGTTGATGAAATAAAGAAGTATTTAATACTTGGGTAAACATTTGTATCTAATCCACATTAGATAAGTTATTTTTTTTAATTTAATAATTTATTTTTTATATTATATTAAAAAACTATTATATGATCCATCCATCCACCGCCTCATGACCTATAACAAAGAATGTCCGAAACAAACATAATTTTCCCCTCCATCAGATTCCCCAACCAGACTAGGATTGTCCACTATAGACATTTTCAATACATATAGGATGAAAAATTGTATTAGGAATCATGGATTTACGACTTGGGAATTATTTTTCCTAGGATGTTGTTAATGAAAAATAATAACTATGAAAAAAATGAAATACAATGACGAATCATTCAAACGTAGGAGGTCCACAGTAGTGAAAAAATTGAATATAATTATTATATCGAAACTATGGAATTAGTAGATAATAGTTTGAAAAAATCTCCCCTAACCTTTAATCTCCCTCCATTAAAATTTAATGATTCCCCGATAGTGGATGTCTTTCTCCCCCAAGTAGTTATAACTACCCTTTGTCCCTAGAATGTGGTAAATGAATATGTTTGTAATGAGATAAAATATACTAAAATAAATTTACAGTACTAAGATAAATTAATCCATGTTACAATAAATTCACCACCCAAAAATCCTAAACCTATAATTACCATGGATGAGAACAAATGATATGTCAAAACCTACAAATGGAAAATGATTGATATGTTCATGTGAGCATAAAATTGATTAATATGGAAGAAAAAATATCATCCATTCCAAATTACATACCATTAAAACTACACTATTTAATTATAAATTGAAATAAAAAATATATAGTAAAGTAGGATTTCCACTACACTTTAAATCATGTTTTGGGATAATTCTTCAAAAAACCTCTTTTTTCATTTAAATACAATTTTTTCCATAGAATGACGACTTTTCCAAAAAACCATTTAGGTGAAATTTCAAGATAATAAGATAAGAATATAATTTATATTGAATTAATGTAAAGATAATATAAATAGGTTTTATAATACATAGTGAGGATAAAGCTGATTTTCATCATTTAGACATGTGAATGAAATATATTAAATTTCAATTAATAATAGTTCCTTGGAAAATATGTTAAACGATATAAATACCCATATTAATTACCAATATAAAAAGGTCAGTGGGTTTATAGGAACATCATATCTTAGTGATCAATATATTTGAAATACAATAACTTTAACAATCCATTTTATAGATAACACCCATGACTCAATGGTAAAAATTCTTATCAGATCATTTAGTAAGTGTTACACAAAAGTCCTGCAAGTGATAATGGATTGATACAATTAAACCTCACCCATAAACTAAACCCAACCATCCCACCAATGTAGCCATGATTACTATTTCCTATTCACATAACATAATTATATTATGTATTTTTAGCAGAAAAACCAAATCTCAATCTGAGAAAAAAAATTCAGGAATATAACAAAACCTCACATCCATGAAGTACCCATGAGAATCCTTGTATCATAAAATCATAACAAAAATATGTATATATATATATATATAATATGATCCACGAAAAACAAAGACATCAGGTCATCCATTTTAGAGGAAACAACATTTCAATATGATTTATAATTTACCAACCGAACAATAATATTTTATAGTTTCACATTGATCCTTTAGAAATACAATTCTCATGTCATAGCATCCACATTCCAAAACCACTTTACATGGTTATATATATATAATAACCCATTTTCAAAATGTAAATATTTTCATTATAATGAATTAATATGATCAATGAGGGAGCATATATATATATATATGTCATATTTTATACTTCAGTGGATTAGAAATAAATTATAGTATTGTTAAGAAACCAAAATATTTAATTTAGACTTCATAGAATTCTAGATGGAAGAAAACATAAACATATTCAATTAAATATAATAAAATTAAAAATATTTTAAATCTTGTTAAAAACCCAAGGATCTTGTAATTTCAAACAAATCTAACTACATGATCTTGTAAAATAAATTAATGGGGGTTAAGATAGAAAAATTATTATTAATATGAAAGGAACCCATTCCAGTCAAATAAAAATTTTAATATGTATATATATATATATCTTATAATATAACATATTCACACCATGAAACAATTAAAAACATATAGTTCACAAATTAATGGGTCGTATTGGGTAACATACCCCATAACCACGGAATCAAATAACAAAGATTCCAAAAGTATTCACCTTTGTTGAATGCATTATGAACGTGAAAAAATAGATAAACAATAACCATATTAACCATGAGTTGACCAAACAAAATCCTTAATTGGTTTAATATTCTCCATCATGTGTATAAACAATAATAGTGGAATAGAATCTAGGAAATAGGAGAAGAAAATGGAGGGGGAGGATAATAAAAGATTACATGGGATTATCATATATTGTTTTTGTAATTGGAATAACCATAAATAGTAGGAGGAACTAGGATAGAGTATCTAGACATGATCCATATAGGGTATGGTGTAGTGTATAGAAAGTAATGGAGGGTGGGGAGACACCATAGATGCATCAATTTAATAATAGAAAAAGGGTCATAAAATTTTATTTTATTATTTTATTTTCGGAAATATTCACATAGTTCATAGTTAGGTCAAAAAATATAGGAATTCATCCACTAACCATGTTATCATAATGGGTTCATAGTTATATACACATGGGATTCCTTCATTTCTTGGAAAATAGTTCCCCTATAGTCTGATTCAAATATATCAAATTAATGAAATTTTCCCATGATTTCAATGCATTCTGGAAGGAAAAATTCCATAACTGTGGGATATACTATGCTTTCAGAAATCAATAATTTTAATACGAAAAAATATTAATAGAGAAATTAAATAAATAGAAACTAAAAATTAAAATAAAATAATACAGTATTGAGTCATGTTGTGACAATTATCCATAAAATGACACATACGACCCCTATAAATCCAAAAAGATAATGGTGATTAACATACCATTAATGGATAGACATCCACAGGAAATAATAATCCCAAAACCCAAGTTATATGATCCAATAAAAAAACCCTTCAAAAACACAAACCTTAAAAATCCCAACAGTGGTTATTTGATCATTTGTAAAATTTGACCCTAAATCCAATGAATGGACATTGAGATCAATAAACTGAAACTAATAAACAAGAAAATAAAATGAGTGATATTTTCATCTATAAAGACAACTAAAAGAAACCTCAACCCCTAATATAAAAATCTATGAGAAGTTAATCATGGTATTTTCTAGGCTCCATTGATTAATTTTCACTTAACCTATAGTCTAATCCATCAAAAACTCAATAATTATGTTTGGATGGGGAGGGGATAAATAATTATTCCATTATTCAGATTTTTTAACATGGTAACAATGATTACTTTCCATAGTGGACCAATTACCATTTGAAACCCTGGTCAAACATGGAACTAAAAAGATGAAACAAATCATGGGTTGTAACAAGAACCAGTGTAGAAGATAAAATTCCTGGAATAATGAAGACAAACAATTCAGATAAAAATATTTAATGTTTCAAAACAAAAAGAAATCCCATTTTGAATATTATTATAAATATAATCAAATGAAATTATATTTAAATAGAGTGTAAGTTTATTTTATGAAGAGAAAATATTCAGAGAGAAAACATAGAGAAACACTGAAGGATAAGATGCATGAAAAAGAACAGAAGGCACCTAAGTAAAACGATTGACATACAACCTCCATTGAAATTAGATCATGAATTTGTATACACCTCAAATAAGGCACCGCTATTAATCCTTGAACACATACTGATTCCGAAAATTGAAAGTAATAACACCAATAATAAATATAACTAGGACAAATAGTTCAGAATTTGAAGTAATGAGAAGACTAACCATTTTCCAATAAAACATAAATTGACGCGATCAATAGGGGCTCAAGTATCATCTCACAGTTGGATGATATGGGACCAAATTATGGAAAATCATCCCTCAATGTACATATTTTATTAGAAAAAACCAATAATACTTCCATATCATCTCCATCAATCACCCAAGACATTCACATTCAATAAAGTTATTTTATCATTGAGGAAAACACCTCAAAAAAAGGGATGATCACTAAAACAACTGAAAATAAATCTATATTTTTAAATAGGATACAAAAAAGAAAAACATATTCATAATTTCATCAATGACTCGTATCACATTAAAATTACCTGATGATAACCAAAAATAATAGTGAACCCAAATTCCCAAATATGATCTTTTCAGTGCTACACTGAAACACATCATAGAGATTGACTATCAACTCATTAATCACACCATTATAGGTTATAGGAAGATAAAATAAAATATGAATCCATCAATTCATGGATAAAACAGAAAATAAAATGTCCCAAAAATGATACATATAACAAAACAAAATACTCAACTCACTAAAATGAAAAAAATATTTATAGAACCTCTTTTTTATTTATATTTTTTCCCAAAAAATATTTTTATATGTCAGAACACATTTTTCATAATATTCCTTAGAACAATTTATTTACCCTTCTAGAACAACACACCCATGTATATTATAATTCAATAACAAAACAGTTATTAATGTGAAGATGCAAAATTTTAAATTTATAAATCTCACCTAAGAAAAAATAAATTTCTTTATGATTTGTGTTTTTCCCTATAAAACAAATTTCGAAAAAAATTAATTATAGAAAGGAACATATAAATAATCATCATTTATTCAATCAAGAAATATATTTTTATTTAATTTTACAATATCAAAATACACTCTTCCATTTTAAAAAACAAATAAAAATGTGTGAAAAAAAATTAAAATTAAAAACCCTTTATCAAACATTAGTCGAATATCAATTTACCCATCACAAAAAAACCCACTATGGTTGGACTAATGGCCATGCTTGAATTGAGAAAATATAATGGTGGGACTTGTTCCATCAAGAAAACCACCACTATGTGATCCACAATACCATGTAGATTTACTCCACCTGGGATACCAATCCATGTGAACTCACTCTTTACCACATGTTCAACATTTCATTCATCCCATATAAAATTCTCAATATAAATATACTTACATCCTCAAAAATTATGTTTCATCATAAGTTACTGTGGTTCGGATCCAATTTGAATCCTTCCAAAAAGAAATCATAGTCCCATATCCACCTACTAGACATCCCAAATAACAGTTAAAACTTATGAGAGATCCATGTTTTCTATGGATAAATAAAAAAAACACCTTATTAGATATAGTTTTTTCATGAACCAGCATGATTTTTTCCTCAATCAGACACTTGAGATGGACTATGATAAATACTGAATAATATTCTGAATCCCCATGGGATGTAATAATTTCCTAGTAAAAATTTAATCATAAAAATAGAATTATTTATCTCATTAAGTAATTTAGGAAATTAAATATTAGAAATAAATAAAATTCCATCATGACTCGTTCAATCATCAGACATCCATGATAGAGAAAAATAAAAAAATGGAATCTACTAGTATAACATTGAAATTAGTTAAATGAAACATGAAGTAAAAAAAAGTACCTCTCCCATTGAAATATGTATCCTATTGTGACATTATGGGACAAGATTCCACACAATTGGTGCCCCCATCATGTTTCCCACATGGGCTCAAGCACATCTTCATGAATTCTATAGGCTGCTGACTTGCAACGAGGACCGTGGGTGTGTCTATGGGAAGACTATTCCCCCAGTAGAAGATTGTAGCACAATGGATGGAAAATAATTGAATAGTAAATAGTGTAAGTGATATAAATTAATAGTGGACTAAAAATGATGAAATAGATAAATGAGAATAATAATAATTTTATTAACTAGAAAAATGATAATGTAAAATAATTCCCCTATAAATCTTGAAAACATGGATACAAGACAACATGAATAACATGTCTAAAAAGTCAAAGAAAAACATTATACTCCAAACATCACTGGATCCTACTCATCCATATTCAACCATTATCCTTCCTATCACAATGAAATCAATGGTTTAAATCTATATGCATCTCTTTATAAATAACCTCAACCATGTAATCTACTCTGGGTACCAAAATGATCCCAAAGAGGGTTTGAGATAAATCTTATTGGGCCACAAACAATGGGGTCAATTTCATCTGGCATGTGTAATAGAATATAGCAGTGTGAAGGAATGCATATATATATTAAATAAAGTTGTACAATATAACTAAATACCAATGTATTTACATCATCCCTTGGTTGTTGTCTGAACATGTAATGAACTCTTTAATTATGATATCACAATTTATAGTTAATAGGTCATGTGAGGCATAACTAGTACTAAGATCACCTTGTGATAGTGTAACTACAAAATTCCCAAGATGTAACAAAAAACATAACAATGTTATTCAGTGAGAATGTGATAGGGTAAAAATAATGGTAATATAGATCTCAATGAACTCTAACTCAGTAGTATCTGAGTCTAGTGAAGGGGTAAAAGTGTAATCCATGGAGAATAATCCAAGGAAATCCATAATAAGGCACCAACACAGTACAAGGTGATTAGCCATGGTAAAATGGGTCTATGAATAGGTAGGGCACTATAGGATTTAACCATGGAAGCTAGTAGCAAATGATGCATCCAAGGAGTTTATCTTCGGTATCATTTAATGAATTAAAGGACCCTACAGTTTTATACCATGCATCTGAGCAATAGACATGAAACAGAGCATAGGTGGATATCAACCTAAAATTATCACATCCATGAAACAGAATGGGGTTCCCAAGAGCAATGGTATTATCCTATTAAAATCAAAATATTCCTTGAGTTAGTCCATTCTTATTTGATATTGTAATCTTGTAATAATTTATTTTTCTCAATTCTTTCTTTCCATTAGTATGGATATGACATGTTGAGATTCAACCATTTATTTATTGTTCGATGAATTTAATTCCCTTAGTGTGGATAGTCCAAGTAGCATTGGAACCATTTAATCAATTCTTAATTAAATATTATGTCATATTTAATTAGGGTGTTCCTCTCTGCTACCTTCTATTTACAGGGAATGGTGTTTAATGGTTATGTATGCTTTATTAAATCTCATTTGTTATAGCCATGTTGTATACTTATTATACTATCCATTTCACAGTTCAAATTTAATAGTCATTTAAAAAAACGTATCTTAGGCTGGTCAAGTGGGGGGAAAACATGGTACATGACATTATGAAATTATCATTAATAAAAAGTTACTTATTATAGGAGGAATCAACTTTGTAAAGGACAAGCAAAGGCACACCCGAACGGTGCCACAACCATTCTGAAACACTAAAACCCCAATTAATGCATAACTTTTAACTGGAGGTGGATTGATTTGTAGCAGTAAATTCTAACAAATAAATCACATATTATGAAATAGAATAATCATATGATTCAAACATGTATAAACATGGCTTGTAAATTTGAGAAACAACTTTCGATGAAATCGGTTGTCCCCACATGAACATTCCAAAATCAATGAACATTATGGATGATTTATAGACCACACAACATCGGGTTGTACGATCATTCTCCTATTTTATTTATCAGTGATTTTACTAAAATAAGATTAGATATAATAAAAGGTGAAAAGGATGTGAGAAAAAGAGAAGATGTATGGTTAAAGTGGACTTGAGTACATTCAATTTTGCATGTAATGTGATGAAGCAAAGATCTATGAGATATCAGATGAATGAGATCTATTGATCCCTAGATTTGACCTTAAAAAATCTCCAAAATGAGAAGAAATTTTGTTAATCCTTATAGTTCATAGATTTTGGAGGAAGGAGTAGAATTAATAAATCATGATGGGAAAAATAAATTTTACATATAAAATTATCCTAGGAACAGTTTGTTTGCACGATTTGTCAATACTTGTAAAAATCGTGTGATATAGATATGCCCAAATAGTTTGGCCACACGGTATTGTCAAACAGTGTGAAAGAAAATAATGTGTACATTGGAAAAACTGGAACATTCACATAAAGGCCCCACGACCATGTTCCAACCATGCGAGGTGGCACAATCCTTAAAATCACCATTTCCACGGTTTTCCTAACCATACACAAAGTCTGTTTCCTAAGAAAAGATGGGTTCTGGGCTCTAAAAAATACCATGACACCCTTGTAACCTTTACTATATTAGTAGGCATCCATATTATGTCCAATGTAATGATTTAATCAAAAAAATTAAATGATCCAATCATGGTAGACAAATCGGGTTTTTACAGTCTTCCTCCCTAAAAAGAACTCCCCTCCCCCCGAGTTCTCCTTCCAAGGGTAATGAGACAATTTCATGAACAACACTTACCACTAATCAT
Source organism: Viscum album (assembly GCA_963277665.1). NCBI lineage: Eukaryota > Viridiplantae > Streptophyta > Magnoliopsida > Santalales > Viscaceae > Viscum > Viscum album. The sequence goes on along the minus strand of OY728126.1, from coordinate 1,207,290,754 downwards.
GTACATCAACTTCCCTCTCCCATATCATTTCATGCACTCGGTCATGCTATCATTGAACTCGTATGTGATGGACACAATTTCCTCAGAGATCCATCATTCTTTAGTAAACTATGTCTACTAGATGTTCCTCAATGGTAGAATCGACATCTAACTCATCGTCATGGGTTAAAATATATTACATGGGTTAGAATTATATTAGGGAAGCCGTGAGACATGGAATACATCATGCATGTATTGGTACATCTGAGATAGTATAAACCGATAGGGTACCATCCGGATCTCTCTAGAATTTCAAACAGACTTAAGTAATGAGGTGAAAGCATTCCATGCATACTTACCCATTTATGAACTAGAATGGGTGATACCAGAAATAAAACAGAATCCCCAACCTCAAACTCAAGAGGACTTTGATAGAAATTGGAAAAATATTTCTATATAGACTGAGCAGTACTCATACTCTTTCTCATCTGGTGAACCTGTTCTAAAGTCTCCTGAACGAGATGAGGACATAGTAGTGCTTCCTTACATACCTTTAGGAAGAAAAATGGTGAACCCAAAAACCTACAATATCAGGCCTCAAAATGATCCATATGAATCATCAGCTGTAAACTATTATTATATGAAAACTCAATGACATGTATATACTTCTCCCAACATTCTCTGAATTTAAGGACACATGCTCGGAGCATATCCTCTATAACTTCAATTATAAATTTTGGTTTTCCTTTGGTCTGAGTGTGAAATGTGGTGCTTAGATGAACATGAGTTCTAATAGCTTATCTGAACCCTACATAAACCGTGAAGTGAAACGAGAGTCTCAAACCTAAATGATATTAAGAGGAACCTTGTGCAGTCATTTGATCTCGTAGCCATAAGGACATTCAAACTCATCAAATGAGAAAGTCTCCCATATAGGAATAAAGTGGGATGACTTTGTTAATTGGTCAGTGACTCCCCAAATAGCATCACTAGACCATCAGCGATCTGGGTAAGAAGACTACAAAATCCATAGCACCATCTTCCCAAATCCATTATGGGACTAGAAGAAGTTTTATCAACCCTACAGATCTATGGTGCTCCACCATCACCTGCTGATAGGTGGAACTCCACGTGATGAATCTTTCAAAAATATTTTTCATTCCCAGCCACCAATAATGGAATCACATATCTAGATACATCTTCGATATTCCTTGATGAACTACCAATGAAGAAGAATGTGAATCTTTTATCAACTCATATATTATATCTTTACAATCCTAGATACATCCACAGAGATGAAATGTTCCTTCTAAATCCATAGACTAATCCAGAAGTGGGTTATCTCTGGATTTACTCTCACGGAGAACCAAACCATCATTATTTCAAAACTGAGAACTATTCATCTTATCATGGAGGGAAGAGGTCACGGTTAAGGATAAAATGTAAAAATTATCTTGAATATGATGAAACTCTTGATCATGTTTAGGAAATAGGAACACTAACATCCATTCGTCACTGGATTTCTATAGGGAATATGTTTTTTTCGACTCAATGAATCAATGACACAATTACCATTCTAGGAATATTCGCAAGCTCAAATTCAATGTATTGAAGATTTTTTATCCATCTCTTCTATATGAGGTTCAAGTCATGCTGATAAAAATATATACCTAATGATTTTGTGATCTGTATACACAAAAAAACACATACCTAATAGATAATGTCTATATAAATGTATGGCATGGACAACTGTCATTAACTCGAGGTTGTGTGTCGGATAATTTCTCTTTTGGTACCACAAATAATGAGATCCATAGGCAATGACTTTGTCTTTCTACATCAACAATACTCCAAGGACAATGCGGGATGCATCACATAAGACAATATTACCTTTTCTAGTTTCTAAAATATTAGAATCGGTGTAGAGATAAACCTCCCTTACAGTTTCTGAAAGGATTTCTCACATTCTTCTAACCACATGAACATGAAACCCCTGTTAATAACTCTAGTAATAGGTGAAGCAAGACATGATAAGTACTCTATAAAATTCATGTAAAATCCTGCATTCCGTAAGAAAATACTGATATCAAACAATTTGTAGTGATACTCCCAAGAAACGACAGAACTAATGACTGAATGGTCAACCGATAGTCTTTATTCTGAAATAACACGACCTATGAAACGTACCATGTTGACCCAGAAGTGTAATTTAGCAATACTGGCCTAATGATAATTATCTCTTAGTGTAATCAGAACAAATTCCAAATTTTTGGCATGGACATTATGATTGAGAGAATTCACCAAGATTTTGTCCACAAATACCATTAAAAAAGAGTCCAAATAGTAGTGGAAAACACTATTTATTAATGCCATGAAAACAGAATGTGCATTCATAAGACCAAATGGCATAAAAAGATACACATAAAGACCATAAATTATATGGAATGATTTATTATATATGTCTAATGGTTTGAATCACACCATATGAAATCCAAATCCTAGGTCGATCTTAGATATCACTTTCTCTCCTAGGAGCTTCTCAAAGAGATCATCTATTTGAGGATGTGGATTCTGACTCTTGATCGTAAGTGGGTTCAACCTTCTGTAATCTATGCATGGATGAATAATTTATTTTTCCTTTTTAGAAAAACGCATTTGTGAACCGCAAGAGGATGTATTAGGCCATTTAAATCCATTGGCCTCTAGTTCCACTTTCAACCACTTGAGCTCCTAAAGCTCAATCTGTTCCATCATGTATAAAGTAATGGACACTGGATCTGATCTTGGAATGGGCTCGAATGTAAAATCTACCCATCTATTAGGAGGTAATCCAGAAAAATCATCTGGAATGGCTATCCTAAAACGGTCACTGACTCGAGGGAAATCAATTTGAAACAAACCATGATCCTCTATGAAATGATTTTCAATTTGGGTTGTCACTTCACCAAACCCATTATTCTTAGGTCCAGCTCTCCCAGCCTGAACATCTCACTCACCTTTGAAAATATAATCGATTCCTTCTATTGATTTAAAAGAGACACTGTACTGATATTAATCTATAAAGGCATGATAGTGGACTAAACAATCCAACAAGTTAATGACATCAAAGCCCGTAATCTCGTGAAAAAATTCATTCCACAAGAAAGGGCAGCTAACAACATCTATATGACAGTCCATACACCGCCGTATTACATCATAATGTATTCCAAATTGTGTATCGAGGGTCCTCACAACATATTTATTTTGTATCTCAAGTCCAAGACATTACACAATAGATACTGAAAAAAACAAGTTTGAAGAAACTATATCAAAAAAGGTTAAGACAATAGTGGATTCTAAAATAATTGTACCTCGTACTATAGATGGTCCTGCATCTTGATCCTCAAGTATAGGCTACAAAGCATGAAACAGACCTAATCCTCAATCCTATGCAATAGATGGATTTCCATGATCATGAATGCTTTGCTGGAATTGCTGCTGATCAGGGGTCAGAATTCCATGACCATAAACTCCTCATAGGCTAGACCTTCTAGTGTTACTCTTACTCCCCACATGAAGTGGTGCATAAGAACGCACTCATAATGGCGGATATAAAGATGATCCTTTTCCACTCGAAACATTTTTAATGGTATTGTAGTAACACTAATGATGACCCATATGGCCATTAGGTGGGTACACCATAGGGATTCTATCACATTGGGGTTTCTTATGCCATGATCATCCATAATGATGACGTACCACAAAGCCACCAAATTAGATGCTCTGGCTTCCACTGCACTGATGAAAAAACACAATTGAATTTTTCCTACCACATGAAGAACTATTTCTCTAACACATCACTGATCCATTGAACACAGTACTTGTTCTATCACTCAGGTAACATACAATTACATGGGAGCGATAAAGTATTGCAGAAAATGTACGAAGGTGAAAGACATTAACCATAGCTCTAATGGCGTACTAGAAACCATCATCAAAACATCTAGATCAAATAATTATAACACTGACTAGAAGTGGTTAAAAGAACTGTAAATCAGTGAAACGTGATGAATATTTTATAAATGAGAGAGAAGACTTCTCATGATTCATGTACTCCCATGATTTGTCAGCTCTTAGTGCATATGAAAAAAACTGATCATAAAAGGAAACATCGAAATTAACCCATAAAATGACTAGATGAAGACCAGATTGGGTAACCACATCCCTCTAAATCTTGGCCTAATACAAAAGAATGTATTTAGAAAGAATTACTCTTCTATCTAGAGGTATTTCCATATGATCAATGATAGACAACATGGCCACTACCAAAGACTTAACATGCTGAGAACCTCCATCCCCTGCAAAAGATAGATGATGCTGCTTATAGAACTCGCAGGTCAGACCATCAATCATAGGTGAAACAAATCGTTTATCGTTCATGGAATACATCAGATGTAGGAAACTATCATATAATTGGGCATCAATAATTTTATTAGGTACAACAGGTGGTGCCTCATGTAGAACTTCTAGAGGTATGACTGGCAGCTCAAGTCCCACCATGTCGAGAGCATGGTCTTGACCAACCAAAAGGCGAGGATTTCATGGAGACATTGGTATAATAATGCCAGGAACACACCATAAAACAAGAATATAAGCATAAGATAACATCATTAATTAATGATAAATTTAAAAATACTCACTACCCAAGGCATACTACCCCAAATTACACACTTAGATAACCATGTATCGTTTAGATCTCATGTATGGGTTTCATGTCATTTTGTAGTTCATTTCCTTGTTCACTCATTAACCATTAATTTACATTAAAAATAATGATAAGGATTTTCAACCAATTCATTTTATCTTTTTAGGATTCACATTATAATGTATAGAATTTTTTGACGAATTAGTGCTGATATGCTTGTTACCAGAAATGACACCCATTTGTTTAATTAATAATGGATCGACTCGGTAAATTACTCATCCCAACCCATGATGGCCCATACACCTCATGAATTGAGATAAGAAATCACTTAATCCTAGAAAAATTAATACATGTACAAAAAACTATAACTACATCAGTCAACAATAACAAGAATATCAACCAATGCAATGTGAAATGCACCTATATGGCATGGAAATATGCATGAAATGTGAATTTTAGGTTCCTATAATAATTCATGTAACAATGTACCTTTCCCTCATATCATTGGGATAAGGATGAAATTAATTCTCAAAAGACTAAAAATCAACAACACCACACAACATGTGTGTCACCTAATGGTGAAATGATATCAACTGTAATAGGAAATATAAAATGAACAATGATAATGTAGGAAACTTGGATTTTACCCCAAACATGGGTTCACGATCACCAAGAACAACTTATTAAAAAAGTCTCAATCATTCCTATTATCCAATCAATTATTTCCAAATTGTAATGCAGGTAATGAAAGAACCTCCAATAACCCATTTTGACATCCTATACCTAATTTCCACTAAACAGGTTCCACGAGTCCTATTGACACATGTCCTCAAGCACATCTTCTTGACCCTTAGAGGCTAATAACTTGCATCGAGGGCCTAGGGTGTGTCATTTGGAATATTATTCCCTCAATGGAAGAATTTAGAATAGTTGAATAAATATAAAGGAATAGTAAAAATGGATGTAATATAAATAAATAGAGTAATAAATCTAATGCAATAGATAAAAAAGAATAATAATAACTTCATCCAATGGAACAATGATGATTTCATGGTATGTCACATAAGAACTGGAAAACATGGATATAATATAGTAGGATTAACATGTTCCATAATGTAAAAGAAAAAAAGGCTACTCCAAGTATCTCAAGATCCTACATGGTCATATGATATCAAGGTCCATCATATCATCACACAATGAAGTGTTTGATGTTGTATACTTACCAATTTCAATACATATTACTATGTAATCTAATATAGGAACCAAATAATTCTCAGATAGGGTGAGAAATAAATATCAGTGCGACACCACCAATGGTGTTTATAACATATGGCGTGTGTAATAGATTATATTTGTCTACTAGAATTCATATATAAAGTAAAAAAGAAGTAAAATATAAATAAATACCAAAGTATCTGCTTCATACCTCAGCTAGTTTCTGAACACGTAACCTATTTATTAAATAGGATATTATAATTTAATGTTAATAGGTCATGTGAGGTATCACCATCATAGACATCACCTTTTAATAGTATAAGTATTGAAGGTTCAAAGACATAACAAGGAAACCTAACAAGGGGTAAGAGTGTAATCCAAGAAGAGTAATCCATGTCATTCCAGAATAAGGTGTCTACAAAGTCCAATGTGATCTACCAAGGTAAAACAGGGCTATGAAAAGATATGTCCCTATGGGATTTAACCCTAGAACATTCCAGCCAATTCTAGAACAAAGGATTATATCTATGGTATCCTATAATAATGTAAGGGACCCTACAATAGTACATCGAGAATATAAGGATTAGAAAAGAACCTTATTATAGCTGGTTATAAACCTATGGAAATTTCATCCTTGTTCCAGAATGGGGATACTGATACCTAAGGTACTCTTTTCTCAGAATCCAAGGTGAGCTTGAGACAGTCTATTCCTACATGAAATTATAATCAAATAAAAATTAATTTGGTTCATGTTTTTCCTTAAATTATAGTTGATAGATAATGTAGAGTGTCAACCATTTATTTATTATTCCAATTATTTTCATCCATTAGCTTATATAGGCGATGTTTCATTACAACCTTTTAATCAAGTCTTAATTAACAATTAAAAAAGAAATCAAATAGGGATTTCACTCTACTACCTTCCATTTACATGGAATGTGGTGAAATAGACATTTGACCTTTATTCATTATCAGTTTTAAGGAAACTATATTTACTTATTATACATGTGAAACATTATTTTCATCAATTTAGACATGATATGGAACCTGTTAAAAATATCATTTCTAAATCACACATTGTAAATAGGTGTAAATTAGTGAATGAAGAAACGTAAGATCCAATGTATCATTTTTAGTGATGTTCTTGGAAAATTATATCTCCGCGATCAATCATATTTCGATACCATCATATGCACGAACTATCATAGACTACCACCTAACCCACCACCCAATTGGGTAAATGACATGGACAAAATGGTGTTCCAGATCCCCATGGGCTAGAAACTATTTGTTGGGAATCATTGGAATACATTAGGAATGGTTTCCTCAAATATAATAATATATTAAATAATTATAATTTTCACATTTATTAAGACAGATAACCATAACATACGTAGAAAATAGATTACACCTACATGAATGAGTTAAGAATTTATCATTTTCAATTGGAGTTGGAAAACCAAAAATTGAAGGAAATTAATATGATGGAAAAAACCTCCTGGTGGACATTTCCTTGACACCACTATTATTGCACAACCAACACCTTCCAAAATAGAAACCACTAAAAAATAAACCCTCATCAACTTTGTAGAATAAATTTTCTATACCAATGAGACACAAAACATTGTCTACAAACAACGTATTGTGTGCATAGGTTGTGATCTCCCATTCCTATTTAGAATCCACAAAAATAATCAATGTGATGAAATAAAAATAAAAATTGACATTATAATTTTAAATGAATGGAATTAAAAAATGTAATCTGAAAATGAGTTCAATATTCCCAATAAAAATTAATACAACATGTCTAAATGATTGGGTAAAAACCCAATCATGAACTATAATAAATCCCAATGTATCTAGGTATAAAGGTTTATCCGATCTAAATTATATTATATACCAATTTATATAATCTATTATCATGTAAAATCTAATAGAAAATTCTAATCTAATGTTCAAAATTTACACAAGGTATCATCAATTTTTTAGTCAGTGACACAGTGAAATACTTCTATGGAGCTCTGGTTAGTGCCATAATGACTCAATTGGTGTATAAGTCATTATCATCCAACCAAGGTATGCATGGTTCTTAGGTTCTCCAACTTATTCCCCCAATTAATAATAATCCATTTATGAACCAAAAATCCATTTACCAAAATATAAATATGATAGAATACGGATTTTGTAATGGTAAAACACTCTTTTATACACCTTACTCAATCCAAAACCCTTTGAAATAATATTATCACACACCAAAAAAATTACAATAACATTTAGTAGGAAAATAAATCAATTAATGCCATCATGTTATGTCATAACATGTAACCAAAATCATTTAACATGAAATCAAAAAAATCCCACAAGAATCCAGAGCTAAACTAATAAAAGAATATATAAAAGTATGAACACCCCAAAACCATCATGATCACATCCAAATAAATGATATTTACAAAATTAAACATCACGCCATGCATCATATAAGAGAATACCTAAGATAAAAGAGAGATTTAGATTGGAGGAGGGGAGAGGATGGACTTAATTAGGGATTTCATGACAATTCATTCCCATTGCCTCCCAAAAAACAAGATATAACATTGAAAAAGAGAATTAGTATTATGAAAATGGATAGAAAGGGTTGACAAGGCTGAAATTTATGGCTTAGATGGGTATCATCAGAGAGGGTGTCAATTTTAATACCATAAAGTTTATGAATCTATATTGCTGCATGGGTCGGCATCATGATCAGCCATCCCATGTTCCAACTGTGTGGAATATCGTTCCAAGAGGAGGGATATGTTACATGATTTGGTGGTTGTGTCACATAGTTAGGCAACTAAAAGTGTGTCCTAGGTATCTCCACTGTGTGGGCCACATGGTTTTCATTGGTCATGAACATAGTTTCCCATAACCATGGGCCCCTTACAATCATACAAAAAAATAACTTTTTTTTGTAAAAAACACATTGCCAGGATATAAAAAACATGTAATATACAAATTAATGAAAAATTGCCTAATACGACACAATTTGTGGTAAATGACACATTGGATTTGTAAATACCATAGCCCCCTAGCATATATCCAGTGCTTTAAATTATTAAATTAGAATATATATTTTATTCCAAAACCAAATGATTGAATATTTTATTATGATTTGAATAATATATTAAATATATGATACCAAATTTTTATTGAAAATTTAAAATAAAAAATAATACCTAAAAAATTTAATAAATTGAATATTTGAAAAATCAATCAATGACATCTTCATCATAATCTAGGTAATGTAAAAAAAATAAGGCTATGCTAAAATGTAATGTAAGGTTTATGTATAGTGGAATTAATGTTTAAATAATAATATTCTTCAATTTAACATGGTGAATAACAGATCACAAATTCCAATTATTCAATAAACTAAGAAGGAATGGTATTTATTGATTTTTTTCATTTTTTAAATCCTTTGGATAATTATAAAAAAATATGAATGAATGAAAATTTTAATTATTGGACTCCATGTATCTTGTATGTGAACAACTATCTTGATGACCATTCATTATACAGGTTAATCATTATGGTTAAAACCACACTTATTTTGGCCACATAATGAACCTCATGAGACTACTGATGCATCAAGCTGATATTTTATATATGGTCCCCACATATTATATCAAGTATAAAGAATTGATTAAATATTAGATTGAATCAGTATAAATTATCATCAAATATTCATATTGAGTAAAAGGCTAACATTTCACATTATTTTTTTAGTTAATCAATTAACATTCAATTTCAACAAAGTATATATGATTTTTTACGTGTAAAGAAATAATTATAATCATGACATAAAAAATATCGGTATTTAATAGAAATTAAATTATTAATGATCAAATAAACCCAAACGTTAGTATATACATCATAAAAATTAAATTTGGTGCATAATATTTTAATATTACCCAATGAATTGAATTTGAGAAGAATTACCCAAAAAAGATAATTTCAATATTCAAATGAATTGATTATGTGTATTAATTGAACATCAAAATAAAAAAGTGGAAATAAAATATGTTATAATCACATACATTTCGTACATAATCAAATCTTGAAATAATTTTTTTAATAGATGTTTAACCTAATTTTTCTTTATTTTAAAAGGGAATTCCCCTATGTGGCCTTTTCGAACCCTCTACACAGAGAAACCACCCTCCCCCACGAAGAGGTAGCACCCAGAGGCAACTCCCCAACCGCTGACGGATTGCTATGCGGATCCATTGCTTCCAGTGTACAACTGGTAATCTGATGAATCATATATTCCATAAAAGTAATAACCTTGAAATGGATTATTTAAAAATATGAATATAATGGGATTCATGATATTATATGTCAAAATAAAGATTATTAACCAATCATAATACCTCATATGTAATTAATTCATAAATCTCACACATGTAAAAGTGAGATGACAAACCATTACCTCACGCTTCTCTTCAACGTAGTATTTATTTAACTCATGTATAAAGATTCTAATTATGGTATCCAATCATTTGAGAACTATACTACTATTTATAATACCATACATTGTAATTTTATAGCATATTAAGACCCATTAATTTATAAATATCTCATTTTTTTCATGGTTTCAAGTGCGTTTGATTGATTGTTTCATGATCGGTACGTTTGTAAACAATAATGGGTTTTATTGTAAATTGGGATTAATACACCAAAATTGGAATTAAATAGAATTAATTCACCAATATATGAATAATTGGTGGCATATATAATTATCCATTAGTTATGAGGATGATTCATTGGATGAAATTTTACTCAATAATCATTCGATTATTTTGGGGGAGTTTTCAAGCACCAAAAACTAGTTTCAATTTTTTTAATATTATGAGTATATATTAGTTCAAGAAAATAATATAGGTTATATGATAACTTTTAGAATATTATTTAACCATAATTATAGTATTATTACTTGGTATGAAGGAGGTACTTAATGATATACAAAATCATTATTCAATGATTTTATTAGATCGAAAAATTTTGACTTTCTATTAGTTTCATTGAATACAAGGTGGTTGTTCAATGGATAGATATAATAAATTATTCTATAGAAATAAAATTAAAATATATAAATTATTCTTTAGTAATTATTACAGAATATATTGATTCTTCAATGATAATGTAAATGAAGAAATTAATATATCATAGGTTTTTTCATAAAATTATCTCATTAATATCATCTCATTGAAGGACCCTTTTAGGACCTTGGATTTGGAATTATCGTTCAAACAGTACAACTTGGATTTGGGTATAGTCGGTATGAGTGGTTTTCAAATATATTTGTGGGAAATCATTTCTTGTGAGGGGAAAATTTGTGTATTTATACTTGAGGAGGGATGTGTTTAAGTGAATGAAAAATTATAATTTCAAAATTAATGACAACCACAAAAAGTTGGAATTAATATAAAAAAAATTGGAGTGTAACAATTGGTTTAATGTTTCTTAAGGGTAAATATACACATGAAACCATCATTATTTTTTTTATTTTAGGAATTTTAGGCCTTTATATTTTAGTTTTTTTTGTGTCTCACTATTTTAAATATACCACATTTAATATTTCTTTTTTACCACGATAAATATTTACGACTAAAAATGAAAATACCATTATAATTTTTTTTTTGAGTATAAGATCCCAAATTTGGAATCTAATTTTACAAATTCATTTCAAAAAATCACAAAATTATATTTACATTATACCCTAAGAGGAAAATAAAAATCATGATTATTAATTGAAAATATTCAAATGTTTGAAATTATTTTATAAGTAATTTAAATGTGGAATTGATTAAAATTTCCTACGTTGGATTTCTTTATGTATAAATTACATATTTATACATTGAAACAATTTAAATTATAATTTAACTATATAAAAATATTTTATTAATACTAATTATTCTATTAAAATTCAATATTTTTCACTATTCATCAAAAAATAAAACATCATCGAAAACTACAAAAACATATCCCAAATATTATTTTGAAATTAAAATTTGCAAAAAAATAATTTTTTCTATCAAATAAAATTTAGTAATGTGTTAGTATTTAGTAATAAGATTGGATATCCATTAAAATGTGGAAAAGTTTACTTTTATAAAAATATATATTTGTATACATAACGTTTGATTTATTATTATATTAATCCAATGTACCATTTAGCAATAATTATAAACAATTTATTGAATATATAACATATAAATTTTTTTTGCAATCTTTCACTAATAATGATTACATTTATTCATTAAGTTAATATTATATTATGTGTATAGAAATAGTTTTTTATAAAAACACCTCCATTATATTAAATTTTTTTATTTTTGTTTTTAATCTATTGGTTAAAAATGAATTGATTTTATAGAAATTAGGACACAATAATTTATTAATTTACTCAATATTATTCATTACCTCCTTTACATAGAATATGTGATAATAATCGTGTTAATATTATTATATATAATATAATATCATGGTTTGTTTGTGTTCAGTATTATGTGTAACATAATCTTTCTAATGCATTAATTTTTAAAAGAGAAATATCATAAAATGATGTGATGTTACATAATACAATACATTATTTCATTCAAATTCAAAATTCACTAAAAAATAAAGGTTTGATACTAGTAAATTCTATTATGGGAAACCCATAAACTAAATAAGTTTATAGAAATAACCACTTAATAATATGGAAAGTGAAACGTTATGGTTGAAACAAAATTAGGCTTTCAAATAGGACAAATATTGTGGAATGTGAAAACATAGACCTTGTAAATTAATATAACTATCATGTTATGATGGATACTGATAGATAATATGGTCATAAAAATATTCAGGAACTTCATGGCATAAACCAATGGTCTAAAAATGGTCTTTGATACATTGAAAATTTTGACAATAGGATAAATGTTTGGTTTCAATTCCCTATTTCCGAAATTAATGATTTTTTTTCTATCTGTTGAAGTTGTTGATAAAATAAACTTACTTGTTTACATTCTATGTGACATATATAATCTCTTCACTAGCTTTTTCTTAGATCTATGTTTATATCTTATGCTTGGAAATGGATATTCTATATGAAATTTCCATGCCTAATGTACATTAATGAATTATAAGATCTATAAGTCATTAAATCTTACATTAAATTTTCAATGAAAATAAAAATGGATAAAAATGTTATATAATATAAAAAATTATTATTTACCCTCAACAAAATAATATAATATTCTAGTTAATCCATTCATAAAATTGTTTATATTAAGCCTCATCCAAAATACATCTATCCAAATTCAATGTCCAAAAAGATAGAACTAACACACGAAATTTCCAAAAACGTTAGAGTTCACAAAGAATATAATGTAACTATTATTTTCATATATGATATATGTTTATTCCTTAATCTTTATAAATACCTAATGAAAACAACAATTCATTGAAAGATAAAATCATTGTATTTTGAGTATATTCTTTAAATCCAAACATGTAATTTAGCCAAAAGAATAGAAACCATAAAATCATTATCCAATTTCATGGTCACCAGTAATATCTCATAAATACATAATTATCATTACTATCTGAATATTAATAACATATTAATGATATCTTCCCCAAATCATGTGTTTTAAAAAAGTTAATCTTATAACTGAATCACTTCTCTTGGTTACTTATTCTATTAATAGAATTCAAAAATATCAATTAAAATATGATATAGTAACATTCTAATATATCTCATTATTCTTATATGTAGGTAAATTAAATTTACAACATAATTTTTTAAGAATAAATACACAGCATGATAAATCATTATAATTCATTCTTAAAAAGTTTACTGTGCTTTATAACCTTACTCCCTCATACCTCCTTCCATTCACTTCCCATTTGTAGTCTCTAAATCATCATCAATGCAGCTATTACATGTGTTAACATGACTATTCACTTGATGATAATTCTCATTAGGAAACCAATTTGCATAATTTCTATACTTTACACATTTAAAACATTCAACTATTGAGATTACCTTATGGAGGCCAATAATATTTACTATTAATTTTCATTGAAACTGAATTTCTTTATATATATAAAATATATTATAAAAAATGTTACAATTACACAATTTATTTTTTATTCCCACATTACCATCATAATTTAAATTGAATTATCTTTTCTTATTCAGTTTCTACCACCACATATCTCAGAAATCTTTGTTCTTCTATTCTTTTCATATTTCATGTGATAGCTAATGTATAAATTGTTAATAATATATAATGATCAAAATATACTTCACTCTAGTAATATTTCTATTCGGATTCTCCTCAATATATGTTTTATTAAATTTAACATTATCCTAATTCCCTCTGGTTACATAGATTGACTGAAAGCATCAAGTACTATATGAGATTCACTAATCATACAATGTCATAGAGAATCATTTATTGTATCTCGAAATCATGAAATCGTATTCTCAATCTATGAGCCCTAAGGTATAAATAAGGTTGTCTATTATCATTATATTGTATATGGAATGATATACAATTCTTAGACACATCTCCTATGATATTCATTTTTTTTATATTCAAAATATATGTTATCCTACATCTAGATCCCATGGTTTGTACTAATCATTTTCTTATACCAATAATAAAAACATAGAAAATAGCTTCCATTATCATGGGAATATGATAATTATTTTGTAATATATAAATTATTAACATTCCATGATAATAACATGTATATAATTGGATGGTCAATGTTTTGTGGTTGGAAAAGTAAACATATGACACATTTCCTCGACGTCAATGACTCTTAATATTAGAATATATATAGATTATTATTTATAGAACATAATCATTAATGAAGTTAATTTCATGGTATATCCATATACAATCAATAGTTATTTTATTTTCATTAATGTGATGAATATACTATGTAATTTTTAACTATAATGTCTTGAAATTATAAAATTTATCAATCAGTATAATTTTTTTAGAGATATTTGAAACACAATGGAATCATATTATATTTTTAGAATATTAGGATATACATACTAGTTGGGAAACTCCAAATAACTAGAATTGGATATGTTAGATAAATGTAAAAAAATTAGGATATATTAATATGGGATAATGTATCAAATGATATACACATTAATTATTACTATAAATGGGTTGAATGGTTTATATG
This sequence comes from Viscum album, assembly GCA_963277665.1. Lineage (NCBI taxonomy): Eukaryota > Viridiplantae > Streptophyta > Magnoliopsida > Santalales > Viscaceae > Viscum > Viscum album. The sequence continues at coordinate 1,207,275,645 of OY728126.1, read as the reverse complement.
AAAATATATAAAATTTTAGTACAATTGGAACGGTTATATGTGTCTTACCCATGATGTGAAAATTTAATTTGGTTTCAATTTATCGGTATAAAATAATAATGTAATATTAAATATAGGAACTTGTTTATAAATTTTTATATTATGAATCTTAATTAATGAAAATTTTAGATATTGAATGAAACAAGAATGTGGTATTAGATTTTAAATCAAATAATATTTTATTTACTATCTCCTCTAGTAATTTTATACTAACTATATAATGATGAACAATTATTTAATGTTACGATAATAACAGATCCTCCTTGGGAAAGAAAACTTATAATAAAATTAAGAGGGGAAATAAGGAAGAACAAACTATTATAGAAATTAACTTTAATTATTCCAATACTATTTTAAATTATATATATTCTACCTCTTATGTTTGTTTGAAAAAAGGATATAAAAACCACCAATATCCAAAAAATAATAATAAAATGTATTAAAAACAATAATATAAAATAAGTTAGTGGAATAAATGATGTATATAAATTTTATAAGGTTTGTTTCTAAAGTGATGAATATGAACCCAATATAGAATCATATACTATTTTTTATGTAATATAATGATCATGTTATTTAATTAGATTATAATAAACCATATTTTTAGTAATATAATCATTTACGTAAATAATTAAAATAAAGTTAAACATATTATTAGTGTGCATATGAAGTTACATGGTAATCAAAAGAATGTGATTCATGATAATAAGAAACTAATTCAAAATATTAATGATAAAATAAATACTAGTTTGGGAATTAAATATTCATTAGATATTGATGTTAATAATCATGAAGCTAAAATTCAATGTCTACATGAGGTGTATGAATAGTTCATTATTAAAATATAAAAAAAAATTATCTGATAATTTTATAGTAAATAATGATAATCAAATTAATATTTATTGGTTATAAAAATGTCATCTATGAGAAGTGAATGATATTTTATTCCACGAGAATTATTGATAGTGTCCCTCTTTATTACTTGATTAAATTTTGTAATTTGAGGAAATTATTGCAGGGTATGATCACCAAAATATTTTATTTCCAATTTTTTTTCAATATGAATTTTAATGGTAATTTGAAATCAATAACTAATGTAATTGTGTTATGATTTAGTGGAAAAACAATTTCTTAGTGGTAAATCAGTGGTTATAGGTATTGTAAAACCCAATGATTTTTTGAAATATTTTTTCAAAATAAATTAATCTTTAGATAGTTTTCATTTCAAAAAGAAATAAAAATAAATTTTAATATTAAATGACTAAGTAAAAAACTTAATACACACAAAACCTTCATTTTTATATGTTAGAATGATCATTTAATTGGCGTACATTACATGAAACACTAACATGGGATACATTACACTGAATATTAATATTTAATATGTTACCCACAACATTATGTTTCTAACAAACATTATTTTATTTATATAATTACTTAAATTTTGTAATTATACCCAAGACGATCAACATCATAATATTAATAGTAATAAATACTTTTCAATTACAATTAATTATGGTTTTGTTGATAATTAATGATATAATTAATTTAGGAAATCCATTATATGTTATAAAATACTATGTTATCAAATAATCTTATTTTATGTCCATAATTAAAAAATAATAATAGTAATTCTAGGAACATTTAAAAATTTTATGTTATAAAATAAACATCATTTTTAAATATATTAGTTCAAAATTGTATTATGGGGAATCTTTTTAGATTTTCTGAGAATCATAATTTATTGTTGAATCGTGATAAATAATGGATTTTAATTCAAGACATCATTTTAGTGAATTTTTTTATAAGGTTAAATTATATTCTAATTTTTTTTGAAAATTAAATGGGATAATATTAATATAAATTAATAAAATTTATTTCTTTGTAATTAATTATACTTTGAAATTGTTTATAAAAAATTATCAAATTTTGAACTGTTTGGCATTAAAAACCTACATTTTCTTCCCTTCAACAGGATTAATTTTTTCGGTAATATATTTCCACATATATTCACACAACATTTAAAATTTTATTCCATATTAGTAATATTCATAATTCATAATTTCTAATGTGTTCAACTTAGTTTTTGAAAAAAAATTATTTTTGATTGTGATTAGAATTAATTACAATTGTTACATAAATTACTTGGTTAATAAATTACAAAACCTTAAATTTATGAACAAAACAACATTGAAACATGTCTGAAACAAATTTTATTAAAATTATTTGTCCATTAATGTTAAATTATTGTTTTATACATGGTTTGTTATGAGATGTTTTATATAATTGTTGGTACACCAAACTTGTTTTCAGAAATTCCAAGTCAGTCCATTTTCATGCATATAAATGTTCATCACATATCCCTCTTATTTAAACATATGAAAGAACTTATGTTTTGAAATGATATACATATTAAAACTCCCAACATACCTAAACTCCTCCATATGTATTCCCATGTCCATAAATGAATCCATGGATGCCTTTTGGAAGAAACCAAAAGGACTTACATGATTAATAGGTAATGACTACTCCTATGATCATTTCTTTTATTTTCTTTCTCCATTCCCTCCACTATATTTATTCAATTAATTTATAACAAAAAATTATATTCAATATAATATTAATATTTATGATATTTTTTATAAATAAACATACACGCACCTCTATCTAATGTGTAACAAACACACTCTTTATGTGCACATTGAACTACTGACTCACTAAACGATGATTGTTCATTTTTTTTACTACCACCTGTCATGGTGAACATTGTGGTGGAAAATATGTTAATATATATCATATATTATATATAGTTTTGATTTTATTGTTCTTCATTGATTAAAAAAATTGGACTTTATTCTTTTCATGTTGTGATAAATGGATAATTGCTTCAATGTGTGGACTACCACCTACTCAAAGAGATGTGATTCATTCATAAAGTAAATGAAATGTATTAATGAATGGTTTAGTAAATTTATATCATATATATGTTATAGAAAATTTCCATTATAATAATATAAATAAATATATATATATATTTCAATTTATTTATTTAATTTATCATTTCAGTTAAACAAAAATCTCATAAGGCCTATGTATGGCTTACCGTCACCATAAACATTGTATACCATTTGAAACATATTTATTCTAAATATTATTATAATAGTCTTATAATTTATATAAATGATGTTCATATAATGTTTTACACTATATAAATCATTATATAAGTATAAGGACCAATGATATAAGAAATTACGACTCATGTTATTAATAATGTGAATATTACCCGAAGTGAAAACAAGACATAAGTTTGCTAACAAGAGGGTAATATAAGGATATAATTTAAACTAATTTGGAATTAAATATAATAATATGGTTATTTAAAAATTTATAATAAATTTATATTTATTGTATATGTTGTTTGTACATGTATAAAGGGATTCAAAACAAAAGGTAAGGGGATTCCATCCCACTTTTTATTTCTGTGACATACATGCTTTATTCTCCACCAATTCCTTTTCTGTGGTGTGTATACATACAATGGATGTATTAAATTATTAATATATTTTAATTTATTGGTATTTACATAAAAATTTTATGATATTTATTTCATAGGGTTTATATTTCAAATGATACCAAATTTGTAAAATAGTTTTGTCTCAACTTTCCTTCTTTGGGTGCAGTGTTTTATTATGAACCTAAAATATTTTTCTAGGTGTATATACATCCATTTTATAGGTTATATCATTTAACTCATTATTTGTTTTTATTTTTTATTCATATAATTACAATTTCATACATGGAGAGTATGATCTCATCTATCTAAGTGGAATGATTTTATTTAAATAATCACATTACATTTTGATATTGTTAATGATTACACTTCATGGATGAAATATTATGATCCCCAACTCAATATCACTCATGAGATTCATAATAAACTATTAAGTCAAGGTATATCCTGTTATTATTATCTTCTTACCACTCTTTTATATACAATACAGTTAATAAAAAAAAGTTGGAAAATTTTCATTATATTTCACTCTTCAGTTAGAATTCATTTTTATTCAAAAATAATGTTTTAATTAATGTTTTAAAAAATGTTTCAAAATGAAACATGAAGATGAATTTCAGGAAAAAAATAAGAATTAAAAGTTTTTTTATTGTTTTTAGATATTTAGTTAAATGTTTTCAATGTTATTTTTAATGAAAAAGGGTTTCAAAATTGTTTTATGTATTAAAAGTGAATAAAAATCATTTTAAAGAATTATTTATAAGGTTTGAAATAAAAATATATAATATATGATATCAATTATTTATTTTTAATTTTTCTATTTTATTTTAAAGTAATTTATTTTCCAAAAGGTTTTCTGTTTTAAAAGGAGAATATTTTCAAATAAAAAAGTATATTTTCCGAAGAGATTTTTTAAAATATATTTAAAAATTGTTTTCCATATAAGATGACATTAGTTGATGGTACTCATTCCTTTATAAGAAATAATATTTGGATTACATTCGTATTATTTCTATTAATGGTTTATTATTTGATATGATGATGTTGATGATTTATGTTTCTCTTGTAAGGGTTATATTCATTTGATAACTAATTCCTTTTATGGGATATGCATTCATGAATTTAATAAAAACCAATCCATTTTAATAGTTTATGATAGAAGTTAATGTTAATGATCCCAATTTCATTTCATGTGTAATGATTTTATGATTATAAAACCCATATATTTTTTTGTTCTAGATATACTAATGTTTAATTATATTGTGTAACATTTATAAATGATTTTTTATGATATGGGTGGGACCTATATCTTCCTAAAATGAATTGGGTTAACTAACGATGACCCATGAGTCTAAATGTTATGTGTTAGAAATATTCCAGGTTCACAATGTTACATGTGATCCAGATACCTGTTCAGAATAATATTCAAGGACCTAGATGCATGCCCATTAGTATATGCACTCACCAGATTACATGTTCACAGTGTTATGAGTCAACCTTATTAAATTATTAAAATATTTTTCCTGGACCTGGTGGAATGTCTATAGGTTTATGCATGAACTTAATTACATGTTCAAAATCATATGGGTAAATATGATTACATGTTCACAATGTTATTCATAAACCAGTTTTCATGTCTATATGGTGATACATGAACCCAATTACACATTTACAAAGTTAGGAATGAACTTGTTTATATGGACATGAGTTGTTGAGGGGGATGATTTCATGTCCTTAACTTAATTAATGAAACTGTATCTACTTATAATGATTCAAAACGATATAAAACAGTGTGAATCACTAAAATTACATATATAGATCATATTTTATTTTTTTGGACTTATTCTCTTCATTCTATTATGAACCATGTCATCAAAAATTCCAATCATTACTGTGATCTCCAATATGGAGTTTTTGATTTAAAAATGTTCTGTTGTATCTCCATACATATTTTTTCATGTAATTCTTATGCATTTCAATTATTTACCCTTGTAGAGAATATGAGATCACCCTTTAATTTTGTTTTCATTCCAAATACTTTAACGAAATGTCTCAGGTAGATGTACTATAGGTTGTGATATTCATGGGAGATATTGAGTATCATCCACCAGGAAAAAGTCTTTTCTTTTAAAATTTCCAAATACAGTCAACTATTATGATCCTTGAGTATTTATTTTTGTAATAAATTTTATTATCATCTAAAATGTTATAATATTCATCTATGTCATTACCATGATTCTATAATAGGTATCAAATGAAATGTTTATTCAACCTCTATAAACTAGGATGAGAAAACATTAGTGAGATAAGAAGGTATATTCCTAATGATATGTTTATGGATATCTATATGTACAATAATAAAGATGAGTTAATGATTTAGAAAATTTCTAGGATTAATGGAAAATGATATAAATTTTGGTTTCTTAGAAATAAATCCATTTTTGGATACAACTACTAAATGTGGCTTTAGAACAGGTGTACCTAGAGGTAATAAATATGACATGATATTTTGTGCCAAATATGGGGAAATCTGGTACAACAAAATGGGCCTTACTGCACACATCATTTGACAGTCTCAGAGGATATGATGTGAGAATTCACAAACTCTTCAATAACTATAATGAAGGACTGAAATTGATGTTGACTATGAATAAAAAAGGATATACCTAATGTCTCATTAATTAAATAAGTAGGGAATGTGATAGGGAAAACCCACATGTAATATTTCATTATTATATGGTATCCCAATATGATAAATGTTTCTCACATACTACCTTTTGGTTTTATTCAATAGATGGAACTTAAATAAACATGGTCAACTATTACGTTTTCGGATGTGGAATGTATGTGAGTTATGTAAATATCAGAAATGGAATTTTGTTGTTGTTAAAAGTACTAGATTTAATCATGAAGATAAGGAGACAAAAAACCATGTTAAAGGTATTTGATGTTCTTCATGTATTCTTTATGTTAATTGAAAGATGCCTTATTTGATTGAGGTTTTGGAAACGTAATAAGGGTTCATATTTTATATTATATGAATGATATATTACGTAATAATTTGATGAGGCCTGAGTAGTGGTGTATGAATAATGTGGAATTAATGACATATTTATGTTTTTGAATTCAAATATTATGTTATTTGAATTGTGAAATATATAATTAATTTCAGTATAATTTTTTATTAATGATTGAAAATAAATAATTGAATGGTGATGAAGATATAGAAATAAGATTTCATGTAAATGTGATATTATTATTAGGGGAAAGTAACCATTAATTAATGTTGGATTTTGAGATAATGTTGTTTTGATAATGACATGATTGATATGAATATTTAAATTAGATTGTAAAACTTATCCTAGAACTGATTATTAGTAATGTGTTATATTTTATCATGGATGAAGTTTCCATCATCATTGACATAAAAGAATATATCATGTAATAATTGGAATGTGAAAGCATGGATAATTTCCAAAATATTTTTTGGGGATTAAGGTAATACATGATAAGGGTATTCACATGTTTGAAATGTGTTAAGTATGTGGTAATTTTTGGTATAAGGGGATCAATATTAATATGATTATATGTCATTCGTACTAATTTTTTTAATATTATTTTTTAGGGTTATGAGGATATCCATTTTTTAAATTTTATTAAAAAAATAATGTTTTTCAGATTAATGAATTATCTCACCACATCAGAACTCAGGATTATTACAGAAACTATTTGTTTTGATGGAAAATTAAGAAAAATGGGATGACTTATGAGGGATGTTATGAAATGCTAATACTCTACGAATGAAAAAAGTAATCTCACTCATTTGAAGTTAGGATATGAATTGTATATCCATCAAGGAATAACTGAAGGGTGAAATTATACATATAAAAGTGAAAAAATAATTTATAAATGCTCATGAATATTATTCAATTCTAGTGAATGAATCAAAAAATTGGAAACGTTTTCATAATTCATTATTTTATGATGAATCCAATTGTTACATTGATCCCAGATGATTTATTACATTGTAATTGTTAATATTAACTTGACCAATTTCTATATCACTCTCCTTGAGAACATGGAAGTTATATTTTTCTTTGACGTCCAATCTTCACACCCTATCATATGTTAATAGATGTGCAAACCCATTTATATGTTACATTTAGAATACATAATGTATCCAATAGTCCCTTTTTAAAGATGTTTTATTATTATTTTTTACAATCTCTATTTACATGAAGGAAACTTCCATCTATTAATCACTTGATAACCCAGATGAAATTAACAGGTGAAATTCATTTTAAGGGAGTTGAATGCAACACCCATAGATTTTGTGATATATATTTTTAGTAAATTTAATCACTATATATTTATCAATTCATCTAACACAATAAGATATTTTCTATTACATCACTATGTCATGAATTAATTTCACTTTTCAAAGAATTGTCACATGTTACACATATCTTTGAGAAGGGTTATATTACACGCAATACTGACTTAGATTATAACACACTGATCACTGAATTGGCAAAAACTTCACATAACTCATTGATTCTACAAAACACCATTTTATTATTATAATTATTTAAATAGGATAATTTTAATGTAAATGTTAAACATTTTAATATGAATTTTAGAAAAAAACTTTTCCAATGATTTTTATATTGTATTTATTGATAAATAAAGTTATTTTTTTTGTAAAGTCATTATGTGTTTTAGATACAATTTTTTTTTAAAAATATTTTTGTTCATATATGAAAAAATTTAATTTAATCATATAATAATTTAGAAATATAATTTGATAAAATAAAATTCATTGTTTCATTTTGATTTTATAAATTATATTAGGAAATTTTTAGTGATTTTTCTTAGGAAATTTTTTTTATGAATAATGAAAAATACCACATTTTAATTCAAAACAATGTTATAAAATAATTTATTTATAAGGTTAAATTTTGTTATAATTTAGAATAAAATTTTAATTAGATCATATTATTATAAATTGTTATAAATTATGTCAATTGAGGAAATTTCAAATTTAAATTGGGAATAAAAACATTGAAATCTTAACGACATATTTACACTAAAATACCATAGTCTTGTCCTATCAGCGGGATTAATTTTTAAATTACTTTTTGACACAACAATGATTAGATTTAATAAAAATGGTTTCCATTTTTTTGTTTAATCATAATTAATAATTTTGAATATATAAATTCCGTTATTGATAAAAAATATTAGTATGATCTGTTAAAATATATTATAATTGTTAATGGAAAAATATGTTATTAATGTAAAAAACCTTATATTTAAGACACAATAAAACCTAGAAACATGTATAAAACCCATATTATGACCATTTATCATCCATTATATTTAGATTATTTAGTTTCATTGGTTTGTTTGTCTGTTGATAAGATGAAATGTGGGTACACCTATCTTGTATTCAAAAATGACATGTGTGTCCTTTCTATTCCCTATAATAGGCCACAACCAATAAAAATACATTAAAAGAATAAATGCACTTTGGTTCTATCAATAACCACCCAATAAACTTCTAAAAATTACAACCAGACTCCATGGATCCTACCATAGTCCCAATTCACTCCAATATATCATTTATTCATAAACCAAAAGGAGTCACCCGATTAGGAGGTAAACACATCTCTTATGATCCATTCTTTAACATGTTTTCTCCACCACTCCACTCACTTAATTCCATTATTGTATAATAAAACGAGTATATTCATTATAATATGATTTTTTATGTGAAATTATTGACCTAAATATACACAACTTTAGATAATGGTAATGAACATATTTTTTACGTGTACGGTGATCTACTGCCTCTCTAAATGATGATTGATCATTTTATCTTTTCCAAATCCATGGAGGAAATTTTGATGGAAATTTTTATATATATGTGATATATTATATTTGGTATTTCATTATGGTTCTCTATTCCGTGTAAAACATATGTCTATTAATATTTAATTTTTTTTAAAATAATTTCATTTTACGAATTGTGGACTACAACCCCCTCAATGCGACCTGATTTATTATTGCACTACATGAAATTAATTGATGATGGGTTTAATTAATATATATAAAATAATATATCTAATGTAATAATTTTATATATGTACATATATATAATTATATGCCTTTTAATTTCATTATTTTATCATGAAAATTAAATGGAAATAGTGTATATGCGTATAAACGACCTTCCATATCCATTAATGATGTGCTCCATTTGAAACATATATATTATACATATTTTTATAAAACAAATATGCTATATATAAATGTTATTTAATTTTTTTTAAATTAATTATAAAATTATATAAGTATAAGGAAAAATGATATAACAAATAAAAGTAAATGAGAATAATTTAAGGAATATTACACAAAGTGAAACCTTATTATCATATTATTAACAATAAGGTAATATTAGTTCATAATAATCCATATATGGTACTAGATATAAGAATATGGTTCTATAAAATATGAATAATAAATATTTATTTTTTATACAATTATTTTATAATATTAAGATGAAAATCAATACACAAGGTAAATGGATTTCATGTCACATTTTATTTGTGTGAGACACTTTCTTTATTCCCCTCCAATTACATTTATGTGGCATGTATACTAAAAATTTATGTATTTGATGATTCCTATTATTATTTTTATGGGTATTTACATGTAGATTTTATAATCTTTCATTCATGGGGTTTTTGTATCTAAATTTATCAAATTGGTAAAATAAATTTATCTCAATATTATTTCTTCGAGAGTATTGTTCTTTTATGCACCTAAATACTTTCTAGAGGTGTATATAATTCTATATTACATGATATATCGTGAATATAATTCTTTTCAAGAAATTTTATTCCACATAAAATTTCATTTTATTTCATGGAGAGTATGATCCCAAGTAAACAAGAGGTAAGAGTTTATTGAAACAATACAAATTATGTTCATGATTTTTAATGATTTTGCTTAGTGGATGAAATATGTTGATCCATAAATCATGAAAACATAATAATTCTTTAATATCTATTCATTCAATTTATATACAATTATTCTTCCTTTTTAGTATATTTGTTTACTTAAGATAAATATGAGATTTATTTTAATAAAATTGATACCATATTTCCCACTATGGTCTGAATTATGTATAATTCAAAAACCATGGTTTGAAAAAAGAATTTAAAAAAATGTTTTCAAATTATCCCTGATAAAAAATTACAAGGAAAAATTGAATATAAATATATTTTTTGTTTTTTAAATATTTCTTTAAATGTTTTTAAATTGACTGTAAGGAAAAACATTCTCAATAAGGTTTTATGTGTTAATAAGAATTTTTGAACATTTTCATGCATTATTTATAAGTTTTAATAGAAAAGGGTTCTCAAATGATTTCATATATTTATTTATATTTTTATAGTTATATATTCAAGGAAATGTTTTTAAAATGATTTTATTTTTTTAAAATTATTATTTTTTCAATGAGGGAAGGATATATTCCACATAAAATGATTTCAAAAGATATTTAAAAATTGTTTTCCTTCTAATATGACATCTGTTTAGGGTACTAAAAACATCCAAGTCAATGATCAAATGTTTTCAATCATATTATTCATGTTAATACTTTATTATTTGGTGTCATGATGATTGTGATACCCATTTATCATTTGTGAATTATATGCCTTTTAAACAGGCTTATTTTCATCATTTATTATTTTATAAAGTGATAAAGAAACCTCTATCATTTTCAAATTTATGATTTTATGAATTTTATTAATACCCATTTCATTTCATGTGTTTTTATTTTATGTTTATAAAACACATATACTTTTTTGGGTTATGATATGAGGAATTTATATTATATTGTGGAACATATATGAATGATTTTATGATGAGATGTGTGGAACCTATATGTCCCATAAATGCATTGGGTAACAATTTATGAGTCATGAGTATATATGAATATTGTGAACCTGATTTAATGTTCACAATGTTACTCATTAACCTAATTACATGTTCACAATGATATATATGAACCTAGATGCATGTCCATATGGTTTGCATGAACCCGATTTCATGTTAACAATGATATGATTGAACCATAATACATGGTAACTATATTATGCATGGACCTATTTACATGTACAAAAGATTATGTGTGAATCTAATAACATGTTCACAATGTGATGTGTTAACCTGATTACTTGTTCCCAATTTTAGACATGGACCTGAATTCTTGTCGATAAGGTTCTGTATAAACATGAATAAACATTCAAAATTTTATACATGTATTGAGATTCATTGCCATAAGTATATATAAGGAACTGATTTTTTGTCCTCAACATAATGAGAGATACTATTTCGATATATACATGTTCAAAACATTATAAAACTGTGAGAATGTCACAAATTTAATGCATTCTGCCTATAACAACCATCCTTTTCATACATTACTAATAAATTATTATAAATTTAGAAAAAATAATAGTATTACAACATCTGGATATAGAGTATTAGTATATTTGGAAAATTAGGATCAAATATATAATTTAAAAAACCATGAAAAAACATTTATGTAATTTCTTCTTCTCTGGTGTGTTTTTTGTTCATGACCACTACTTAGGACACGTAGTCACATGAGGATTTAAATAAAAAAGAGGCGAGACAAAAGAATAGTAAGAGGATAGATATGAAAAATATAAAAATTGGATAGAACAATCACACCATAGATAAATGATCATGAACTTGAGAGGAAACATAAATTAATGATAGGAAATTTGGCAATGCATAAAAATGAATCATCATATCTAGTTTTCAGCTCACACACATATCTATGAACAATTATAGCATCATGTGCATGGATATTTTCCTTTTTCATCATGAGATTCATCTCTTTAACAAATTAATTAGGGTGATGTTTAATTCTTGGCACACCCATTACATTCAAACATACAGATAGAGCTTTATAATTTCGGGAACACCGGTCACATCATAACATTACATTATCATGAATGAAACATATAACATATGTCAAATTTAAACAAAAAATAAACTATGTAATGGAATGGTTATTAAATCATTAATCATGAATTAATAAACATAGGTTCCCTAAAATCAAAATGGAATACCATACTTGAAAAATAACCATTAACAATGGGTGAAGACTGAAACAATATTTAAGAAGTAAAAAGGGTGTGTTTATATGAAAGTTGTTTTCATTTAAAGAACATTTGGTTTTTAATAAAATCAATTAAAGAAGATTCATAACCCATAAAAGGTAAGATTATTATGATTAAATTAATTTTTTAGGATAACCCATTGAGAACATGGAGTGAAATTGGGATAACCCGAAGAATTAATGTTGGGTTCGAGAATTACCCCTTACCTATATCAAAAGGATTTTTCACATTAATATCCAGAATGAACAAATTATATTAATTAATTAACAATTATAGAACCATTTTCTCATGAATATTTATCATTATGGTTTCATTATGTCCTTTTATGGGCATTCATATGAGTTATAGAGTTTAAATAAATTGTTTGGGAGTGTCCATTTTTATAGTTTTCTTGAACGATTACCTAGAATTCTAGAATTGAAGTTCATATAAAACGTGGATAAGCATTTAGAATTGTAATTATAAGTTATTTATGATGTTACGTAATTTTAAATGATCTTATAAATAATTTTCAAAAATACAATTAGTATGAATCAATATATAATAATTTAATGATGATCATTTGGGTTAATTTGGGTGGGTTTTCAACCATAATGAACATGTTTTGATTAATAATTTTTTAATATTTACATAAATTTGTTCCATAAAAATAAATAGGATATAATAAATATAAATTAATCTATTTCAACCAAAAAACTATTTCATGAACAGATCTAAAGATAGTAAAAGAATAAATAAGACATATAGTTCTTGAAGTTGTGGAATTAACAACTCACAAACCACATTTTCTGTTCTAAAATAAAAAGTGGAGGAGAAGGGGGATAGATGATAAATTATCCATTAGTATAATAAAATTCCATTATTTTCAGGATACTAGAGTTACCATTCCATTTTTATGAGGACTGTAGGTGATATATTAAGATAATAATGTCAAATTAAAAGGAAATAAATGGAAAAGAGATATGGGAATTATATCTTAAATCCTCCTCTTGTGAAATTAATCCTTCTCTTGAGATCCTCATTATGGAACCTAGGATTGGTATTATGATGAGACCAAAGGATATTGGATGTGGGGTTTGGTATTGGGAAGATTTTTTGTTTTATTTCACACAATGCATAATGATTTAAAGGTTTGAGGAAATGAGGGTGTGAAGAGTGGTATTTATAGTGGAGGGGAGAGGGGTTCTCTTAATATGTTAATCATTATTTTATCAATTTCCACTAAGATATTAAATATTTATGATTCCATCAATAGGAATAGTAAAGAGGAAATTTGAGTTCTAGATTTGGGTTCTTACTTCACTTGTGATGTCAAGAATAGTGGATTTAAATTACAACGTATTTATATAATAATTTATTATATTTTACAATTCATCAAAAATTTATTTATTTTGGAAAATTTCTATAAATTCACCCTAACAATTTATCGATGTGTAGAATCAAAAATTAAGTCCAATTTTTAAAATTAAATTTCAAAATTTTATTAATTTAATTATTAATTAATACAATAATATACTTTCAAAATAATGTTTTAAAATTAAAATTGTTTTTATAGTGAATTCTATGATTACAGAAGGTCTTTTAAAATTACCATAAAATCAAAAGACATAGAATTTTAAATTTATGAACTTATTTTTGGAAAATATATTTTCTATTAAATTAATTAATTAATTATAATTTATTATTTATGATTTACAAAAAAGTTCCAATACATTCAATATGGTTAAATTGTCGCTTATAAGATGCCAATATTTTATTTAATTAATTATGGTTAGGGTTACTATTATTTTGGATGATTTAGTATTCATAAGGGGAATATTACTATTTATAAGGGTATGTTACATTTCCTAAGGGAAGGTTACTATTCACCAAAAAATTAATTTTGTCCTATCTGACTCCAAACAAATTACTAATCGTAAATCTGTATGTCAAATTTTTGAAATTCAAAACATATATGTGGAAAAACAATGTTTAATGGTCAAATAGTATTTATTATCATATTGTGTTTCCTAAATTGATTATATTTTAAATCATGATAACAATAAGTGATCTCCATTGATAAAACATTGGGTTGTCACATTCTTCCCCCATTATGAAATTTCTCCCTTGGAATTTCATTTTACACAAACAGGTGGGGGTACTTCTCGTTCATCTCTTCCATCGATTCCCAATTTTCTTCTTAAAACAGATTTTTCCTCCAAAAAAACATTTACAAGGTGGGTTGGGTTGTTGTGTAGAAGCTAATCTCTCTATTTTATAATCCCCACACGTTCCTCCTCATAAGAGAGATCATATTTCAGTTGTACCACTTATGTGTTCAGTTAAATGTAAGGGGTCTGGAATGTACTTCCTCAAGAGTCATACGTGATACACATCACGAACATGAGAAATATTTAGTGGAAGTGAATGATGATAGGACATTACTTCTATGCAGTCAAGGGTCTTAGAGGGGCCAATAAAAATTGGGCTTAACATCCTTTTTTTTCAAAACACTTAACTCTCCCCAATAGTGAAATTCAAAGGAAGACTTCATCTCTAATGTCGAACTCCATGTCCATTCGATGGTTGTTTGCATAGAACATTTTTCTACTATGATTAGCATTGATGTGATTCTAGATGACTTGATCCTTCTACATCATCTCTTGCACAAGATCAGGTCCATGTATCATTCTTTGTCCAACATCATCCAAATAGGATGGAGTTACACTTCTCTTTCCATAGAGATTTATATTAAGCCATAAAAATAATTCAGTCTGATATATTTATATATATGAATTCAACTAATGGGGGATGATTATCCCCTTCTCCTTTGCATTATAAAGAATAGGCTCATAGTATATATTCAACTGTTCAAATAGTCCTTTCAGATTTTCCATCAGTTTGGGGGTGATAGGTTGAGCTAGAATCTAATTCAGTACTCAAGGCATAATGAAGACTTCTCTAGATTTTAGATGTGATCATTGGATCATGATCAGAGACAATCTATACTGGACCACTGTGAAGTCTCACCACATTATTCACATATTTTTTTACAGGTTGTTAATGTGAGAGATATTCCTGGATAGAAATAAAATGGGCAGTATTGGTGAGTCGGTCAACCATAACCAATATCGCATTATTTACCTTCGATGTCATCAACAAACCCATTTCAAATTCCATTGTTAATTTATCCCATTTCCATATGGTTATAAGGAACGTATGGGATCATCCCTTTGGAATTTTTTCACTCTTCGTTAACTTGGATGCATCGAAAAAACCATGAGATGTTTTCCACAATCTCCTTCCACATGTTTTCCAACTAGAAGTGTTCTCGGATATCTCGGTACAACATGGTGCTACAAGGATAGATATAGAATGTTCAGCTATTTGCATTTTCCAATAGCTCATTCTTTATCTTAGGTGATTAAGTTAAACAAATTCATGTTCCAAATAGAATCACACCATCATCATCGAATTGTAACTCTTACAGTTTCCCTTACTTTACTACATTCAACATCTTTTCATACTCCAGATCATTCCTTTGTACCTCCTTAATCAGCTTATGGATTTATGGTTGTAGAATAATTTGGTAAATGTTGGATATATCCACTTCACATAAGATTTCCAAATCCATACTTTGTATAACCAAGATGATATGGTCTTTATCAATCCGTAACACTGATAGAGAGCCAGGTTCTTTTCTTCTAGAGAATCAGCTACCTTGTTTTTCATTTATAGGATGATAATTAATAGAGCTATAATAGTTCATAATTACATCTATCCATTTACTATGATGCTTGTCGAGCTCCTTTTGTGTGAATATATACTTTGGTCTCATGGGGTCGGTGTATATATCACACATATCACTATAAAGGCAGTGCGTCTATATTTTCAAGGCAAAAATCATAGATTAATGCTCTACATCATGTGTCGGGTAGTAATTCTCATGGACCATAAACTATCATGAGGCCTTTGAAATCACATTATCATTATTCATGAGTACAAAAACTAAGGCTTCCATTGAAGCATCATTGTATATAACAAAAAATTCTTTACTTTTCTATAATGTGAGTACAAGTGCACTAATCATCCATCTATTTGGCTCCTTTAAGCTTCTCATAGATTCTTCAATCAATTCATACTTTACCAATTTCCTTGTTAACTTTTTTAGCGGGCTTGAAAATTGTGATAAATTCCTCACAGAACAATAGTAGTACCATACTAATCAAAGAAAACTAATGATTTCTATGACACTAGGGGGCATGTGCATTCATCAATAACCTTTTTTAAATTTGAATAGATATTTACTCACTTGTGATCACGTGTCTCATGAATGTGAAATTCATCATCCAAAATCCACACTTCATGAACTGGGTGTACAACTTATCAATTCTCAATGTCACCATAAGTATAATAGTTGTTATCTATTTCCCTTAGAGTATATGAGAATATCATAAAAAAACAGTAACAAAAATTTGTCGAGACAATGTCTAAAGACTCTGTTCAACAAATACATGAAGATTACATTAGAATTAGTCGGTGATTTAGGGAATCACTGAAAACTCACAATTCACATACCTTGTACGAAGAAAGTCTTATGAATATATTCCTTATTCACCATTATCTAATAATATATATATGAAATGTCCACCATTGATAAGTATTGATCTCTACATAATTGAAGGAACAAGTCATCATTCCTTGGAAGTGGATACCTGTTTGTTGTAGTCATCATGTTTGGTTATTGATAATTGATATACATCCACATTATTCCATCCTTATTCTTCACAATGAGGACTATTGCACCCCATGGTGATGAACTTGGTCTTATGAACCCTTCTTCCAAATTATCTTAATGGTGCTTCTTTAACTCCTCAATTTCAACAAGATCCAACATATATGGACACTTTTATATATAAGTTCACTGGGTATGAATTCTATAAAGAAGTCTATGTCACAATCTGTGGGATGTTTGGGTAACTATTTGGGAAAACATCACCACATTCCTTCATAATTTTAATTTACACTAGGATAAAACTTTCTATTGAATCAACCATTTGAGCGTGGTATTCCTCTTTACAGGGAATCAAGACCCATACAATTGAAGGATTTTTCAAATTATATTTTTTATCTTCTTATCATTTGTAGAGGATCATGGTATGGTTTGGAATATGAATCGAAATTTCTTTTTCATGAAATTTGATATGTTCTCTATATAACAACATCCAATCCATCCCCATTATATGATCGAATTCCACGAAGGGAAGTATTATGATATTTACTTGAAAAATCATCCCACATATTCCAATAGGAAAAGATTGAAACAATTGGGTTACAACGATTTCACCATTTTGTGTTTTTATAGATATCTCTACTTTAATTATTCAGGGATTTGATATTATAGTTCTAGAAAACATGCAAGATATAATGGAATGAATTGAACGAGAATCAAATAAGACATTTTCCATTCATGAGTAAATAGTAATTGTACTGTGTACAACATCATTATTTTCTCCACTTCTAAAGTATTGATATCATAATTCATCCCTTTTTTTTTCTTTTGGGGCTTCTAATGATAATTACACTAAAGTACATGAGGTTTAGTGCACCGGCTTGCATAGTGACCTTACTCTATATAGTTGTAGCATTGGACCATGAGTGGGGAAACCATTTCTTCAAACTCATTCTCCATCATTTTCATATATTTTCGAAACTCATGTTAATTATATTCTTCTTCCCCTCACTTTAAGCATTTCTTGATCCCTTTGGGGCATTTCCCTTGATTCTACATCCCACATTTTTGGCAAGTGGGTCATTGTTTATTCATCACACCTTTATCCTCATATCCTCGAGCTTGAAACTCAATATTTCATTTCATATCAACATATCCATGGGACCATTCCCAAAACTCCCTATCCACTTGGACAAAACACAAAATAATATCACCATAACTCCCAATGTCTCAAATTGCAAGATGCTTTTCAAGGATTGGTTTTAATACACTAAATAATCTATCAATCTTGTATCATTTTTGACAACAAAACTCAAAGTGTACCATTGAATCCCTGTGAAAGATTCCTCATGGGTTGTGATAGAATCCCCTTTCTTTTTCCTGATATATATAATTTATATCTCTATATTTTTATGAGGATTTTGTGGGAAATTAATTTTAAGACCCATGATATTAAAGTATCTCCATTAAATCTATTAAATTTTGTCACCTGGATTGTTTTTCTTAATCAAAGCACTACATTGATCACCCTATCAATATAGATGATGAATGGATAGATTCATTTTCTCTTTATCAGAATAGTGGAAAACATAAAAGAACATCTCCATCGGGTTGACCCACTATTCAACAACATATGGATCAGAAGATCTACTAATCATCAGTGGTTATTGCCACATAAAATAATCGATATCTAGATTCTCCCTATTAGGTGAATGAGGGTGTCTCACATTATTATGGTTATTTATAATAACATGATATAGTTAGGAAATAATCACCATTATTTTTATAACTACATATCCCAAATCATTGGGGATGTCATTCGGGCAATCATTGAATTAGTCTTCGCATAGGTTGTAAACCTGATTTCTCCAGGTTCCCACCATTTTCAAAAATAGAAAGGGTCTGAAAAACAATATATCAGTGATTTATGAATAAATAACATTTTCATTTGTAAAAATTAAACTAAAATCATGACTTACGGTATCCATATGTAAATATTTTTTTGTTTTTATTTTTACTTACTCTGATATTATGGGTTTTCTCTAGGGTTCACTAGTCAAAATTCCCAAATTAAATAAACCTTTCATCTTATAACACCTATAATGACCCTACCTTTTCATACACTACTATTACATAATTATATTGATAAACAACATAATAGGATTACACCATAGGGATCCATAGGATTATTGTCTTGGGGATAATAGGACCAAACATAAAATTTTCAACATCAAGAATAAACATTTATTTAATATATTTTTCTCTAGATTCTTATTGGTTCTTGGCCTATACATAGTACATGTAGTCACCTAAGGATATACATCAAAAAGGGGTGAGATAAAATCCAAGTTAGAGGATATATATGAACAATATAAAAATGGGTGAGCGCACTCACATCATAGAAAAAGGATCATAATCATGAGAGTAATTATAAATAATAGACATGAAATGTGGCAATGCATAAAAGTGAATTATCATGTCTAGTGGTTAACTACCACACATAGTTGTGAATAATTCAAGCGTAATGTTCATGCATCATTTCACATTTATTGATGATATTTATCACATTACCCACTTCATTGGAGCGTTGTATAATTCCGGGTGCACCCATCACATTCAGACATACGTATTGCACAAGATAATTTTGGGCACAAACGTCACATCATAATATTTAAATTATCATGAATGTCACAAAGAACACATACTGAAATTAAACATAAAATAACCCACAGAATTGAATGAGTTTAAATTCATAAATAAGGAATTCATAAAATTATGTCCCAAAAATAATGAGTGAATATTATTCTTGACATAATACCTTTAACCATGAGTGAAGAGTGAAACAATATTAAAGAAGTAAAAATTTGTGTGTTTATTTGAAAGAATAGTTATTTGGGAAAACATTGGGTTTTTCTTAAACTCAATATGATAACATGTATATCCCATTAAGGTTTAGATAATTATGAAGAAATTATTTATTAAGAAGAAACCATAGTGATCATTGGGTGAAATATAGAGAACCTGATGAAAGAAGGTTGGGTTCGAGAATTTCCCCATACCTTGTTTCTGAATACATTCATCACATTAATGTAATGTATAACCATATTAGATTCATTAATTAAAAATTAAACAAGGAATTTTACAATAATATAGCTATTTAATGTTTCAATATGTTAATTTATGGGCCTTTTGAGGATTTATAGAGTCTAAATCTATTGTTCAAGAGTGTTCAATTTTATTGTTTTTTTGAACAATGAACTAGTATTCATGAATGGAAGTTCATATAAATCATGGATAAAAATCATGAAATGTAATAAAATGTTATATATGATGCTTCATAACTTGAAATGATCTTAAAAATAATTTTTTTATATATCATCATAATTAATCATTAGACAAGAATTTAATTATGATCGTTTCGGTTATTTCGAGTAGTTTTTCGACCATAATGAACTTGTTTTGTTTAATAAATTAGTAATACATACATAAGTTATTTCTAGAACATTAATCATAATTTAATATATATAACATAATTTGGATAAACCTTAATAATGGAATAATGACCATATCTGAAGGTGGTAAATGGATAAAGAAAACATGTTGTTCTTAAAGGTGATGAATCACCACCTCACGAACAACATTTTATTTTCTAAAAAAACTAAAATATCATAATGGGGTGGGATGATATATTATATATTAGTATCATTATATTCCATTTTTTATACTTGAGTCACCAAACCATGTGGACGGGGATAGGTGTGAAGTTATTAAGAAAAATACTTGAAATTGGATGGAAATTAAAGGAAAATAGATAGGGGAATTACCTCTTGAATCCTCCTATTGAGATAATTGTTTTGAAATATAGGCTTGGTATTTTGATGATACCAGAATATATTGGAAGTTGGTGAAGGGATAGGTAAGATTTTCATGTAAAGTTCAGACATGGCTTGATTCTTGAGTGGTGTTAGTGAATGAGGGTGTGAAGGGTTGTACTTATAGTGTAGGGGAGATGGGTTCTCTAAATTTTTTAATCATTAGATTATTAATTTCCACCAAGATAAAAAACTAGTGAGGATTCCATGACCAATAATAGAAAATATTAAAGGTGAGTTCAATTTTTGGTTTTTTAAATCAGTTGTGAGATCAGGAATTGTGGATTTAAATTAAAATGTATTTATAAAAGTAAAATAATTAATTTAACTATTCACAAGAAATTCAAGTATTTCAAAAAAATCCAAAAAATTCACATTATTAATTTTTTGAGGTGTATAATCAAAAAATGAAGTCCATTTATCAAAAATAATTTTATATGTTTGAATAATGTAATTTTAAATTAAAATTAAATTTTTCATGAAAAATATTGTTTTAAAATTAAAATTGATTTGATAAGGCTTTCAAAATTTACATAAGGAATAGAAAATCATCATGAAAATAGAATAAATAGACTTTTTAATTTTTGAAAATAGTTTTGGAAAATAAAATTTCATTCAAATCAATATATTTGTTATAATTAATTATTTATAACATAAAAAAATAAGAATACTATTACTATAGTCATATTTTCACATATAAGATGCCTAAATGTTATTTAATCATTCATGGGTAGGGTTACTATTATTTGGCCTAATTTACTATTAATAAAGTTCATATTAATATTAATAAGGGTAGGTTACTATTTATAAGTTTATTTTAATATTATTTAAAAATTATTTTTTTCTCTATTAGACTGCAAACATCATACTAATCGCAACCCTGTATGTTAGATTTATGAAATTCAAAACAGATAAGTGGTAAAATAATGTTTAATAGTCACATTATATTTATTAATATAATGTGTTTTCAAATTTCAATATACTTTAAATCGTGATTATAATAAGTTATTTCAATTAAACAAACACTGGTTCGTTACATTCATCCCACCTTATGAAATTTCACCATTAAAAATTAATTTTACAGAAATAGGTGAGGGTACTTCTCCTTCATCGCCTCCTAAAGTCCCCAAGATTCTTATTCATACTTATAGTTCCTCTATAAAACTTTGAAAAGGTGAGTTTTGTTCTTTCATAGAAATTATCTCTTCATTTAAGAATCTTCACTGGATGCTCCTCAGAAGGGAGATCATCTTTGAGTTGTACAACATTTGAGTTCAATACATGTGAGAGGTATGATATGTACATCCACAAGAGTGATTCATGAAACACATCATGAACACGATACATTTTCGTTGGAAGTGAATGTCGATAGTCCATGGCTCCTATGTGGTCGAGGATCTGAAAATAGGCAATGTACTTTGGACATAGCTTCCCTTTCATTCCAAACTACATGACTCTATTCTATGGTGATATTCGAAGGAAAACATTATCTCCAATGTCAAACTTGTAGTCCCATTGAAGGTTGTCAAAAAAGATCATTTTCTGTATCTGTTCATCTTTGATATGTCTCTAGATTTATTGAATTGTATTTATCATCACTTTCACAGTATAATGTCCATGTACCATTCATTATGAATCTTTTTCACAACGGAATGGAGTTCTACACTGATTTCCACAGAGAGCTTCATATTAAGACATCCAAATACTTGAGTGGAATCTATTGTTGTATGAGAACTAAACCAAATAGAAATACTTATCCCAATAATCCTTTGAATACTAATGAGTAAACTCTGGGCATATCTTCAAGTGTAAGATTTGTCCTTTCAGATATTCCATCAGTTTGGGGGTGATATGCCATGCTGAAATTTAATTCAGTGCTCATTAATGTTGGAGACTTATCAAGAGTTTAGATGTGAACATAAATCATTATCAGAGACAATGGATATTGGAACACCATGCAGTCTCACCACTTAATTGACACATATATTTTCAAGTTGTTCAAGTGAGAGGTATACCCGTATAGGGATAAAATGGGATATCTTGGTGAGTTGGTCAACCAAAACCCATATCACCTAATTTCCCATCGACGTCTTTTATATACCCATGAAAAATTCCATAGTGACATTATCGAATTTCCACATGGGAATAGGCAATGGTATCATCATCCATTTGGAATTTTTCCTCTCTAAATTATCTTGTTCACATACCAATACCCATGACATGTTTTCCACAATCCCCTTCATTATGATACCCCACCATAAGTGTTCTAAGAGATATCGGTACATTTTGGTGATACTAGGATGGATATAGAATGTTGAGCTATGTGTAGTGTACAATAGCTTATTCTTTGTCTTAGGTGATGAAGGCACAAAAATTCACATTCCAAATCAAATAACACCATCTTCTTTGATATGTAACTCTTTCGTCTTCCCTTCCTTTACTACATTCGCCTTATTTTGTAACTCCATATCATTATTTTGTGCCTTAATAATCTCTAGGATTTATGGTTTCACAATTACTTTGGAATGGAAGGCTGTATCCTATACCCTTATTATTTAAAAATCCATCATATTAAAATACAATAAGATAGGGTTTTTTCAATCCATAACAAGTATAGAGTAGTAGGTTCTTTTCTAATTAGTGCATAAACTACATTGTTCAACTTTCATGGATGATAGTTAATAGTTAAATAATAGTCCTTGATTATCTCGAATAATCTCCTTTGATGCATATTGAGCTCCTTTTTTTGAATATATACTTTAGGCCCTTGTGGTCAGTTTATATATCACCTTTCTCCCCATAAAGGTATTCTTGCCAGATTTTCAAGGAGAACATCATGGATTCCAGCTCTGGATCATTTGTTGGTTAGTTCTTCTCATGGATCTTCAACTGTAATGATGCATATTCTATCACGTTATTATTTTTCTTGAGTTCACCTCCAAATAAATTCTTTGAAACATAACTGTATATCACAAAACATTCTCCACTTTTTAGTAAATTCAGTACAAGTTTAGTGATCAACATTATTTTTAGGTCTATGAATCTTCAAACACATTCTTCCGTCTAGTCATAAATTACCCCTATCATTGTTAACATTGTTATTGAGCTTGACAATTGTGATAATTTCTCACAAATTGTTGGTTGTACCCAACTAATCCATGAAAAATACAGATTCCTATGACACTAGTTGGCCTGGGCCATTCCTCAATCACCTTTGTTTTTTAATTTTACCTAAAAACTTCCCTCACTTGTGAACACATGTTTGAGGGACATGACAAGCATCATACAAAAATTACACATGGTGATATTGGATTACAGCTTCCCTTTATCAATATCTCGAACACATGTATTATTTGTTCATCATGATCATCCTTACTCGTGGAGTTGATGAGAATATCATTAATAAACACTACGATAAATTTGATGTGGTACGGTCTAAAGTCTATATTCCACAAATCCTTGATGATTGCAGGGGAATTAGTATGTCTTAAGGGAATCAAAAAAATATCAGAGTCGCCATACATTGTACAGAAGGATATCATCTCAATATCTTCAATCTTCTCCATTAGGCGATGATATCTAGAATGATGA
The DNA here is from genome assembly GCA_963277665.1 of Viscum album. Taxonomy (NCBI): domain Eukaryota; kingdom Viridiplantae; phylum Streptophyta; class Magnoliopsida; order Santalales; family Viscaceae; genus Viscum; species Viscum album. The sequence continues at coordinate 1,207,250,703 of OY728126.1, read as the reverse complement.
TCCACCTTTGAGAAGTATTGAGTTCTTTTTCACTGATCGAAAAATTAATCGATACTTGTAAGATGATAGTTTATATTTATTGTGGTCTTGATATGTTTTTGATAATTGATACACCACCACATTGTTATATCCTTCCTCTTCTTCACAAAGAGCACTAACAAACCCCAAGGTGATGTACTAGGAGGTATGGACCATTTATCAAAATGCTCTTATTTATTATTATTTAACTCTAATAGTTAGAGAAGAGCCAAACTATGGGGACACATTGAGATATGATTTTTTCTGGGTATGAGTTCTATTGAGAACTATACCTCACGATTCCAGAGAAGTCTAGGTAACTCTTCTGGAAATACATCATCGTGTTCCCTCACGATGGGAATTTCTGTTATGTTAACACATTCTTTTAACACAACCATTTGAATGTGGTATTCTGCTTCAAAGGGAAACAAGACCTATATAATTGAAGTATTTTTTAAAGGATATATTTGATCTTATTTCCATTTGCAAAGGAGCATGGGATGCTTCAAAATATGAAATGAAATTTCTATTTCCTGGGAAATGATATGTGCCATATATAATGAGAACCCATTCATTCCAATTGTAGTATACAATTACACCAAGGGAAGTATTATGATATTATCTTGAATAATCCTCCCACATACACCATTTGGTATAGAGTTAAACACATGGGATGAAATGATTACAACACTAGCTGTTTTTACATATATATATATCTAATTGAAGGTTTTGGGGCATCAATTCTATAGTTCTATGAATCATTAAATATATAAGGGAATGTGTAGAACCAAAATCAAACAATACATTCACCATTCCTTAGTGAATTGGAACTTTACCTTATACAACTTCATTGTCTTGATCCACTTCTGCATTAGTGAAGGAATATAAATTCCCTTGTTCCTTTGTCGTTGGTGGTCGGTGACACTGACTACCCTCGAGGACACGAGGTTTAGTGTAATTTCATGCATATTTCCCTTTCTCCATATAGTTGTAACATTGAACCATTATTGGGGATACATTTATTATTCCACATTCTTCTTCATTATCACGTCTTTTAGAAACTCTTGAGAATGGTGTCCATATTTCCCACACATGAAGCATTTCCCCATCCCCTTGATGTAGTTCCTATGATGAATCGTCCCACATTTTTGGCATGTGGGCCATTGAGTTTTCATCCAAACATTATCATTAGATCCTATTTCTTGAATCTCCATCATTAATTTCTTATCCACATAGCCATGGGACCATTCTCCAACTCCATATCCACATTGAGATCAAACCAAACAACATATTCATAACTCCCAAAATCTCAAATATGAAGAGCTATTTGAAGGTGTGGTTTTAATCGACTAAATAATCTATCAATCTTGTTTTCATTGTAAAAAAAACTTGAATTGTAGCTTGAATACCTTGTGAAATTTTCCTCATTGGATGTGACAGATTCTCCTTCATTTTTCATGAGCTCTAGGAATTCTCTCTCTATCTTAGTATGAAGTGTTCTAGGGAAATACTTGTTAAGAAAAATGATATTCATGACTTCCCATTCGGTCTCTTCAATTTGATCACATGGATTGGTGTTCTTAATCAAAGCCCACTATTGATCGACCAATCTATCTAGAAAATAAACAACTAGAGTCACTTACTTTGTCTTGGAATAGTGGTTCACTAAAAGATATTCTCCAACGATTTGACCCATTGTTCTGAAATTAGTGGATCATAAAATCCACTATACATATGTGGTTGTTTCCTCATACAACACCTCATAACCAAATATTATATCTTAGTTAAATTATTGTGTTCCCCGTTATTATGTTTATTGTTCATAACATGAGATAGTTGGTCAAGAATTGCCATTCTGTTTTGAACACCACCTCCCAAATCATTGTGGATTTCATTCGGGCAATCGTTGCATTTGTTTTCTCACAGGTTGTTGACCTGGTTTCTCCTGGTTCCTACCATTTTCTATAATAGAAAAGGTTAGGAAAACATAAGTTAATGAGTAATGAATAAAAAACATATTCCTTGTAAATATTACACTAATATAATGACTTTTGGGATCCCTATATAAATCTTTTGGTATGCTTATTTGTACTTAGTCTCACATTTTCGGTTTTCAATATGGTTCACTAAACCTAATTAACAAATTCAATAACCTTGCCTCTAACACTAACTATAATTACCCCTGTCTTTTCCTAAATTGCTGTTATCTTTTTAGAAAGATAAATAACATAACATTATTACACTATGAGGATCCTGAATGTTTAGTGTATTGGGGAAACTAGGACCAAACATAATGTCTAGAGCATTAAGCATATACATTTATTTATGTATTTATTCTCTAGATTCTTATTGGATTTTGACCTCTCTTTAGTACATGTAGTCATTTGAGGATATACGTAAAAAAGGGTAGAGCTAAAAGACCAGTATGGTGAAAGATATTAACTATATAATAAACAGTGTGCTCAATCATAATATAGAAAAATGATGACGATCATTAGAGGAGGAATAAATAAATGACATGAAATGTGGAAATGAAAAAATTAAACATCATGTCTAGTGGTCAACTACCACAAATAGTTTTGAATAATGTTAGAATCATGTTCATGCATCATTTATATTTTTCTCATGTGATTTATCACATTACCCATTGAATTTGAGCACAGTATTATTCTAGGTGCACCCATCACATCATAACATTTACATTATCATGCATGCCACAATGAACACATGCCAAAATGAAACATAAAAAAACCCATGTAAATGAATAGGTATCACATCGTAAATCATTAATTCATGAACATTAGGTCCCCAAAATAAGGATTTAATATAATTCCTGACATAGAACCCTTATCCATGAGTGAAGATTGAAACCGTATTAAATACGTAAAAACAGGTGTGTTAATTTGAAGAAAATTTCTTTTGGAAAACATTAGGGTTTTTACTAATATAAATTATAAAACATGTATATCCCATAAAAGATATGATATTGATGAATAAATTATTATTTTTAAATATAAACCAAATAGAAAATTGAGGTAAATAAGGAGAACTCATGAAATAATGTTGGGTTTGATAATTTCCCCTTACATTGTATCTGAACGATTTCATCACTTTAATGTCCTGAATAACCACATTATATTCATTTTTTTAAAATTAAAGAACCTTTTTTACATGAATAGGGTACTTTATGGTTTCATTAGGTTCTTTCATGTGAATTAGAATGAGTTATTGAGTTTATATATATTTTTCGGGAGTGTTATTTTTTATAGTTTTCTTGAACGATTCGCTTGTATTAGTGACTGGAAGTTCATATAAAACATGTACAAACATCCAAAATTATAATTAATATTTAATGATGAAGTTACATAACATGAATTTTTTTAAATATTTGTTTATATAAAATGAGAATGAATCCTTAGATAAGAATTTAATGATGATCATTTGGGTTAATTCGTTAGGTTTTTCAACCATAATGAAGTTGTTTTGTCTAATCATTTATTAATATGTAATTAAGTTAGTTATATAACATTAAATAGGATATAATACAAATAAATATGGTTTAACAATAAAAATGGTTTCATGACTAGATCTGAAGGCGGTAATGGAAAAAATAAAACATGTCATTCTTAAAGGAGATGAATTAACACCTCACGAACAACATTTTCTTCTCTAATGTAAAATAGAAGTAGAGAAGGGGGTTGGATGATATATTAACCATTATTTTAATAAAATTAATGAATTTGTGAGATAATGGAGTTACCCTAAAATTTTTAAGAGGATGGGAGGGGATTTATTAAGAAAAGAATTGGAAATTGATCAGAAATTAATGGAAAATAGGTAATGGAAATACCTCTTAAATCCTCCTATTGAGATTATCTTTAAAGAACCTAGGTTTGGTATTTTGATGACACCATAAGCTATTGAACGTGGGGTAGGGGTTAGAGAAGATTTTTGTGAAGATTATAGATATGTATTGATGATTGAGAAGTGTAAGGGAATGATGGTGTGAAATGTGATATTTAAAGGTGAGCGGGAGGGGTTCTCTTAACATTTTAATCATTAGTTTATTAATTTTCACCATGATTATAAATAGTGATGATTTCTGGACCAAGAATAGTAAATAGGGAATTTGAGTTTGTAATTTGGGTGCATACATCAGTTGTGATGTCCAGAATACTGGGTTTAAATAATATTGTATTTAAATGGTGAATTAATGTGTTTCACTATTTACCCGAAATTCCAGTATTTCAGAAAAATCCCGAAAATTTACCCTATCCATTTTTCAAGGTGTATAATCCCAAAATGATTTCAAAATTTTCAAAAATAATATTACAAATTTTATAAATATATTTTTTATGTGAAATCATAATTTACCTAAAAAATACAGTTTTAAAATTAAAATTGATTTTATAATGCATTCAAAAATTACATATGGTCTTATAAAATTGTCTTAAAACCAGAAAAAATGAAATTACTAATTGATGAACATATTTTATTAAAATATATTTATTTTTAAATTAATTAAATAATTATAAATAATTATTTATGACATAGAAAAAAATTCCAATACTTTCACTATGGTCAAATTGTCACTTATAAGATTCCTGAATTTTATTTAATAATTCATTGGTAAGGATAAAATTATTTTGAATGATTTGATATTTATAAGGGTAATATTTATATTCATAAGGGTATGTTACTATTCTCCCAAAATTATGTCTGTCGTTTTGGACTCCAAACATCTTACAGATCACAACTATATAAATAAGATTTTTGAAATTAAAAACACAGAAGTGGGAAAATTATGTTTAATGGAAACATAGTATTTAATATCATATTTTGTTTCCTAAAGTGATGATACATTAAATAATGATCATATGAAAGGACTTCCATTGATAAAACATTGGGTCGTTACACTACAAATGCTATTATTTCATGACTTATGAAATTAATTATCTTATGATTCATGTATTATGAACATCCAAAATTTATTATGATCTCTAATAAGCAGGTTATGATGTTCACATGTTATTCATAATATCGATGCACTATTTTTCATGTTATGCTTACAAATTTTCATTATTTATCCCTAAATAGAATCTAATCTCACCCCTTTTTTATGTTTCCTTTCCCCGTGTTATGAAAATGGTTATAGGGAGATGTAATTAAGATTGAGATCTTCATGGGAGATATTTATAATCTTTCATCCAGATAGAATATTTTTTTTTCAGGTTTCGAAATACACTAAACTATTATGGTCATATGGAATATTTTTTGTAATATACAAAATATTAATCAAATATGATGTAATATCCATGTATATTAAGAATTTTTTGCTATAAATACATGAAACCAATGAACTATTTTCCAATATTTTTTAGTGAATTAAATTAATGAAACAAAAATTCAATGATAATTTATATATGTATAGTGAAATTGAATTTTATATGTCTTTTACAATGTTTTATCCAATTTTCTATTGAGAAGTTAATCCATTAAAGAAATTTATTTTGATCATAAGGAAAATAATATATAATTTTATTGAATATTTACAATTAAAGGAGTACAGATATCTTTTTGAAATAAAAAAATAAGAATTAATTTTTACATTCATCAAGTAGATCCATCTACACTTTCCCAATTCACCTAGTTATTTAATTTGAAGCAACTATGTTCTATTTTTTTCCATAATACCATTAATATCCTCATTGAAATGATATTTGCAATTTTTTTAATATTATTTCATCATTTATTTAATTTAATATATCGGTGAGTCGCATAAATTAAAAATCCTAATATGTTTTACGAACATAAAAATTTTAACAGTCTTTTCCATGTTGAACAAAAATTAATCATCACATGGATAGCTCAAATCTGATGGATTACCCTAATATGTATTGTAAAAAACTATTAGGTTTCTATATTCTACATTAATACTAAATCATTTTAGGGTTAATATACTTTAAAAATAATATAGAAAATAGACATGTGGTGTTTATAATCTCCTAAAAGGATTAGGATATGGATTACATGCATTGTTGATGAAATTGTCCCAAAATCATCAAATAAACATTTAGGGAATATGTGGAAAATTTCCCACTAAAATACAATGTTATATTTGTAAATAGTATAATCATGTGTGTAACATATTACATAATCATCTATTTGATATCTTAGGGAGATAAATCAAAAAATAATACAAAATATTATGGGAATAAGATTTTTGAACTATTTATTGGAATAATAAAGGAGGAATTGGTGGCCCACACTAACATGAATCAATCCCCAAAATGCATCAACAAAATTTATGTAGTCTGAAATTATTTTATGATGAAAATATTTCTTACAACATAATATTGATAGAGATGGACATTAAATTTCTTTTGGGGAATAATTAATACATTACACAAATTGACAAAAAATGACGGTATTATTTTACTTTATTTGGAAACATAGAACACATTCATCTAACATGGTGAATGGTATTCAATATCTCCTATAATGATCATCCCCTAGATATTTCATACCTAAAACCCTTATTTTTATTCTGGGGAAATGAAAACATAAAAAGGGTGAGCTTAAATGCACATAAATCATAAAAAAGGTGAACATCAATTAAAACCTAATAATAAGAAAGAAAAAACATATACATAAATTATGAATAACAAAATCATGAGTCACAAATTAAATCATGGAAGTCTGTAAGTCATAAATCATAAAGGAACAAAAACCGCGATAAATTTGAATTAGAATAAAACATTGAATTGTGGAAAACATACAATCATAAAAAATCACATCCATATTAGCCTAGTCTCATTTTTAAGACCATCATAGCAGAAAATATTTATTTATGAACTGAGTTCACTTGTCATTCCATCATTGTGTTTCTGAACTAGAATTACCTTTCATTCATGTTTTGTATATCTCATGAGATAAAAATAGTTACCAATGCATTAGGGGTAGATTTAGGTCCCACCCATCAAATAAATAAATCAATATATATCTGTGCCACAAAAACATAAATCACTCAACATAGCATAAACCAAGGAATAAAATTGGTTTATTAATCATCATTCCATCATAATCCATATAAGAGAAATGAATTTTATTTATATAATTCAATAAAAAAACAATCAAACAATAATAATAGTAGGGATAGAAACATAACAATATTTAAATAATTTAATTGAGATGGTAAATATTTTTGATATACCACTTCACATGAATTTTTGAGGAAAAATTCATTTCTTCTTCAAATATTTTTTCTTTTCTCAAACTTTATTGCATTTTTTAATGAAAGTAATTTATTTTAAAATAAACATTAAATTTGGTAGATAAAGCTTCATGGAAATAAGATGTTATGAAAACAAAAAATTAAATTCATTCCATATATGATAATGTATAAACCACCTCATACTATATCCTTAATATTCAATAAGTACATTGTATCGAATAACAACAAATGATTCGTTTCATACCATTTAATAAAAAATCACCAAAGTGTAAAATTGACTATTAAAAATTGTTTATTAATTGAAATAATATTACATACTTAGGAAATATGGATTTGGGTGATAAATATAAAGCATAAAATACATAGGTATAAAATATCACGAAGAATAAATAGATTTTAAAATTATCCCTTACCTCAGGTCTATTATCCATTTTATTTATTAAAACCTCAAGTATAATGATTTAAATAATGTCATTGACATTTTCCAGTATCATAGACATTTTATGATATCATATATTATCATATTATCATCTATTTAGTTATAAAATTTAATTATAACTCATTATCTGGTTATTAACTACTTCATTTTCTCATGCATGTTTTGTTGAATAAGTTTCGGTTCTCCTTCTTAGGTCATAGTTATATAATTCCATAATAATATTAATTTAATATAGTGATGATATCATTCCTTTATTTATGAAATGTTATAGAATTTGGAAGATATAAAAATTTTTTCTCATAATAAATACGAATTTTTAATAATCATATATAGTTATTTTTCCCCCATTATACCCATCCAAGTCAAGTTGTGGTGAAAAACATATTACAACACGTCGTGGAGACGGTAATCTGTACGTACACAAACACCTACACAGTGATTTCGTTATTCATAGGATAGATAAAAGGTAGAATATAGATGTTCCATATTTTTAAAAACATCTCATTATATAAGCGATATTGGATTAAAAAATTTATAATGGAAATAACTCACGAATATGTAGTTAAAGTAAATATAAATAATCGGTAAAGTGGATTATCTCTTCTTTGAAATGCTCCCTTTATATATCATGTTAAAAGAACTATAAATGGAATTTGAGAGGAACAAAATGTATTTATTATTACTATGTATGTTTTAATTGAAATGGGAAGGGGATGGTTGAGATTCAAGGATCAATGTGATTTGAAATTGTGAGAGAGGATGTTCAATTTTATAATTGATGTGTGGGGCACAATTGGAGTCTCTAAAAATATCTATTTATAATAAAGTCAAAAAATTAAAAAAAGCTTTAATGTGTCATTGATTCTAATATAATAGTATATAAGGTTGTAATCATGTCATACAATAAATTTTGGATATGTTTCAATGTGAATGTAAACCTTATTATATTAATTTACTAGTACTTAACCATGCATTGGCACGACAATACGCTTAATGCTTACTTTCAAGAAGAAAAAACTATATTTCAATATTAAAGATCAATATTCTATATATTGAATAAAAATATTGATACTTAATATTTAAGTGTAATCGGATAAAATATATAGAATTGAAAACATAAGAAAATAAGAATAAGAAAATAATATAGAAGAATATGTAGGATAATATTGAAAACATAATGGATAATATATAATAATACATAAGAAAAACATAAGTATACCATCACTGTACAAAATAATCCATTGAAATGTTTAGGGGAGAATATAAGGGAAACATATAGGAGAATATAGATGGATAAAAGAATTATTTGAAAACATATAGAACATATAAGAGAATATAGTGGATAACAGTCAATTGAAAATAAAAACAACATTTTTGAAGAAAAATGAAATGAACGTGTATGAAAAAATAAAAGAGGTAAAGTAAATAGGTCACATTATAGAAAGAAATCATAAGTATAAATTTTCAAATACATGAATGAAAAGGACTAATCGACAGTAATTATAATAGTACATTAAAAAGGGAACATGAATGAAATTACATAACTATTAATGTCACTGAGATATTATGAAAAGTACATGAAAGAAATACTATACATGAATCTATATAAACAACTATATATTCCAAAGAACATGAATGAAATGAACATTTAAATGGAAATTTACATTTCTAGACATTCATTAGAAGTCATTATGTCACCATGAAACTATGTCACAGTGTATAAATATCCAACTTCAAATTCCTGAAAAAAATTTCTGCATAGATAAAAATCCTTAAAATAAGAACACCATAATTGGTAAAATAAAAAAACGATGACATACATGTATTAAATTGAATGAAAAATAAAACTAGTACTCCAACCATGAATGTGCATGGATATATATATTAATTTTTATTAATAATAATAAAATACCATTTATCAAACATACTAATTCATATTAATATTGAAAACATTTGAAAAAAATGACAAATACATAATGGAGAAATAAAAGTTACAAATTATGAGGATCAAAAGTAACATAGTGAGTAGAATATTATAAGGTAAAAAGTTTTATAAAGACTAACTTCAATGGAACAAATGATAGGAATTTGAGAAACAAAAGTTACATGATGTGCAATATCAATTGTAATAAGATGTTATAGAACCCAAAATTGGATTTTTTTTATCATGTTTACAAAAATCCAAAACTAGGAAATTTCGTATCCCTCTCTTACTCCACCAAAACCATCATACATGCAATGGTGACCATAATCAATATGGAAAATGTTTTCATAAACAATATGGTAATTGTTAGGCATAATAAATCATTAAAACACTATGTATGAGAAATTGGGGAATAATTGTATAAGAAATCATGAAAACAGATAGTTTTGAAGAATGGTAACAGAAAAAAATGTTTTTATAGATATGGAATTATTCCTAAAATACGTCGGAGTTATTCATAAATGTAAAGGGCCATTATTCATCATAAATGATACAATTATTGGTGATAGTTCCTTGAGAAGCTAATGCATCTTCTACGAGATACCCTCCCTGAAGGTCTGTTTGAAGAGGACATCATGAATGATCAATATTCTGAACCTTGTAACAATATAAGTTTCCCACCAAGGATATTTTTTAATATCATGTTCAAAAATCACCAGTTGGCCTAAATCCTATTCCACTTCAGAAATAAAAATTCTGTGATGCCTTTATATCATCAATCCCAGCAAAAGACACCTCTCCTTTTCTTCAAGAGAATACCCATCACCAAAGACGCATTGAACTCCATCATAACCAAACTATGGTTTTCCCTCAATAGTTTTCCAACATGAATCTGCACAGCTAAGCAACAACAGTCATTGTTTAACTTAAATTATGATGAATTAATATTAATAATGAAACATTCAAACTTAAACAAAAATTGTTTCAGAGTTAATATTCAATGGAACACATTGAAACAAAAATGGATTGTTTGTACGCATTGTTTATTTAGCAAAGAGTTGGGTAAAAAATATTACAGTAACAGAATACTTTAATAGTATATGATATCCCCTTTGGAATGATACTGAATTCAATAAATTGTGGTAGAAAAAACCTTCCAAAATTGGGTTCCATTGGCGATGCCGTAGATTAGTATTGGTGGTTGCTGGTTGGTAGTAATCTAGTACCTACACATGTATATAGAAATAGGTTACAAATGTGGAAAAAAATTTAGATATCATACATACACAATAACACCACTTTCTGCCCCTACTATTCTTGAAAAATCCCAAAACCATGCAAAGAAAGATAGGAAAAATGATCCTGAAAATTATACAAACAAAACCATTTAGCCATTTGAATCTTACCATAATTTCAATTAGCCTTGTTTCGAACATAACATACAAAATCTAAAATCTAACTGATGTAGTTCTAATTTTAGGAGCAGTAAAGCACCATGAAGAAAGACATAATACACAACTCTAGATATGAGTACAACTGAAGGCAATGAAAAACCAACATAACCAAAAATACCCATCCATCCATTAAATCGCGTCAGTTGCAATCCAGTGGACTCTTGCAATGGACCCACTTACAATAGGAGGGTGACTATAAAATACCAAGCATGTTTTTCTACATTCTAAAAAACAACCATTTATAAATCACAGAAAAAAATTGAAAACACAATCAAAAGTTGTGAAAAAAATTGAAAATAAATAATATTTTGACTGCCTAATATGAAATATACATTGGACAGTAATTATAAACATTAAATTAATGGTAGATTAATCTAGATGCATTACCAGTATGAAAAAGGGAGTTGGTCGGTCTATCTTCTCCAAAATAATTTTCCTTGAAATGGGGGAAGATGCTTACTTATAATTGATCACCATCATTTTTTGAGAACTCCAACTATATAAATGGTTTCTGGTGTAGCCAATATCATGTTCAGTGAAGGCCTCCATTCACTGCAAATAGAATTCAATAAAAAATCCTGCATTAGGATTAAAAACAACATGTGCTCACTTCATGAAGTAGCATAACTATTGGTAACTAAAAAAACAATTCAATAACTTTACTAGCACCTCCCCCCACCCAGTATCTACTCCCCCCTTTATCAGCACCTACCATTCCTCCCCCTACACAGATCTTCCCCTCCCCACCCCCTGCCCAACTTGTCCTCCCACCCCTTCCAAGCACCTCCCCCTCCCAACTCCTCCTCCCCACTGCCCACCCCCATCCCCCACCAACCCCACCCCCCTGCCCAGCCCCATCCCCCACCATCCCCCTCCACCCTGCCTAGTTCTTCCCCTCTCACCCCCAACCCTCCTTCCCAGCACCTCCCCCACCTTCTCCCCCATACCCAGCTCTTCTCCTCCCCTCCCTACTGCCCAGCTTATCCTCCCACCCCACCCAAGAACCTCCCCCTCACAACTCCTCCAATGCACTGCCAAGCCCCATCCCGCACCAGCCCCCTCCCCCCTGCCCTGCCCCATCACCCACCAACCCCCTCCCCCCTTCTCAGTTCTTCCCCTCTTATCCCCTCCAACCTTGCCCAGTTTGATGAGATAGATTTATCCACATCCTGCTTAGTAATGTTTTTGGACATCTTGGTTACTAAAACACTAATAGTATAGGTGTTAGTCATTGCTATAATGTATCCTCTTAAAATGTTGGGTTTGTAGCAATTCGTATCCTTATTACATTCAATACATGTGGTAAAATAAACTATAAAATTTGTTTTGTATATGGGATAACAATAAAACATTAAAAAAAATTCCTTCAATCAAAACATACTCAAGGATGTGAAAATTAAAATTACATGATATTGAAGAAAATATTTCATTGGGTTTATTCCGAAGTCATTTTTAGTATACTACCAACAATTTGGATAAAAATTTAACTGAGAGAAACATATTCTTTCTAAATATATGTAAATTTTTTCAACCATATGACAAACTATTGAATCTAATCAACTAGTCAATATATCCAAATAATTATTCACATAAGAAAAACATCTAGAAACATATTACATAATAGTTTTCATCATAAAATGGGGTAATGTAATGATATAAAGATGGAGGGATAAAATTTTGAGTTAGGATTAACATAATTAATAATAATGGAAGACCATAAGTGGACATAAAATGAGAAAAGAGGTGCAGTCAAGATACATAAGAATGTTATACCAAAAAATAATAGATAATAATTCATTTTATAATGCATGAAATACCTTAAATTGTAGAATATCATAAAATACATTTATATTCATCAAATGTAAATAATACGAACAAGAAATTGTATTTTCAATAATATCATACCATTTTTTAAACTTGATATAGGTGAAGTAATTTACATCCCCCTAACCATAAGTCCAACTCCTTGCATTAATGGATTGATCCAAATCCAAAGGCTCCAACCCTGGCACTCGATTGGTCTCCACAATGTGACATGGAATCCCTAGAAGAAATATTTAGTGGTGTATCATATTCATGGGTGACACTGCTCAACGATGCATCATTTTAATGAGGTCATTGCACCCATGGTGGCAGACTTGGTTTTCAAGTGGAATTGTTGCATCATTTGGAAGATAAAGGCTTCTGACAGGTGGATTTCAAGGGTTTTATAAGTGAGCTGTAGGTTCAATGGCTTCATGATTATTATAATATCATTCAGAACTATGTTCAATTGAGTAGATAAAAAAACCACCATTAGTTGAGCTGATCAATTCTTCATTTCAATGTATGTCCAATTAGAGGGTTAATAAGTAAATAATGATATAAAAGGGAAATAAAAATTGATAGATCTTTATAGAACTTGCTCTTTAAAATAATAAGAAAGTGTTATATCAATACAATTACTATTCCAAAAATTAAGATAGTTTTTTTTGTACAGAATACATTTATAGAAAGAAAATTGCGTGAATATAAATTACTTGGGGACCTTATCAATGAAACAAAAGATAAATAAAATAGAATTAAAATCCAATATTGGTTATAATATGAAGAACCATGGAGGTGCAATATATTTTATGTGTTTTCACAGAAGAAGCTATATGATTTTTAAGAAAATTAATGTCAAATAGCCATTCCAAATACCTATATTATGGAATATGTTCGCTGCATGCTAAAGTGGGATATCATAGAATGTTGTGATACTCTAAGGAATTGTAAACAAAGAATCATATTTATTTAAGAAGAAAGTGGTAAAAACCAAAAATGTATTTTTTTTTCATGGAATAGATGGTATTAATATAACTATAAAATTATCATTTATTTTTATATCTTCCAACCAAAAGAATGATGTTAATGAAATTATAATTAAACAAATGAAGAATAAAATCTGGGAAGTAAGAAAATGTTAAGAAAAATTGATGATCAATGTGAAGAATGGTTGATGCAAAGTTCAATTATATGATTCAGTCAGGTTATGAATGGTCTTGTACTAAAATATGTTGTATAATACATAAATATGCCTTGATTTTCAGAAATATATAAGAAAAATTCATATGGTTGGCTGGTTTGCAAGCGGTGTAATGGTAAATACATGTTCTAAAAAGTGATTCATGTATCTGAACATATACACTACAGAATGTGTACACTAGTTGGATATGAAATACACATGACAAACTATTTTTTTTAAACCACTGGAATAAATGTTAGGTAAACTCAAATCTATGTTATTATGCATAACCAAAAATAATGGTTATTCCTTCTGATCTGACAAAACGATTCCACGGTTTTAGAAAAAGTAATTTTATTAGTTGAAACATACCTTAAAATATATAGAAAACATTAGTTTATGCTTTTTTGTTGCTAAGAATCGAGCAGTTAGCGAATGGAACACCTTAGTAAACTCCCATACACAACCCTTTAGTCTTGGGTTGAGATCGCTTTATATTTTCTCTCGTCTTCATAATCTTTTTACTTGATATATTCCGAGCTGAAAAGTCTTAATAAGGATGGAAAGGCACAATCCCTCAAAATTTATTGTACCTTTCATCAAAAGAAAGATATGGGATGAGATCATTGGATGAGATATGTTGGAAAAACAATTTATATTAATATTTTCTTAGCACAAGAACATGCAAGATAAATAATGAAACATAATTGCTTTTTACTCCCTCCTTTTAATAATATCAAAGGCGACAATTTTATTAATCAGTATAAATTGTATATATATCAATATATTGATAAGAATCCCGAAATACTAATAGGTCTGTATAACATAACTATGGATGAAAATGGACTTTACATCACCTTGACCATAAGTCCAGCACCTTGCATGCAATGGAATGATCCAAATCCAAAGGCTCAAACCCTGGAACCCTATTTGTCTACACTGATGTGACATGGACTCCCTAGAAGACCTCTTTAGTGGTGTATTATCTTCATGGGTCACATTGCTCGACGATGCATCATGTTAGGGAGGTCGTTGCACCCAAGGTGGCAGACTTGGTTTGCATGTGGGTTTTCTGCATCATATAAAAGATGAAGGCTTCCCACATGTGGATTTCAAGTGTTTCAGAAGTGAGATACAGGTTCAATGGCTTCAAGATCATTTTAATAGAAATCAAAACTATATTTAATTGAGCATAAAAAATACCATCATTAGTTGAGTAGATCAATTCTTCATTTCAATGTATGTCCAAGTAGAGGGTTAATAAGTATATGATGATATAAAAGGGAAAAAATTTATTGATATTTTTTGCACATCCTCCGCAAAATATCAGCAAGTGTTATATCAATACTATTACTATTCTAAAAAGAAAGCTGGTCTTTTTGTATAGAATACATTTATAGAAAGAAAATTGCATGAATATAAATTACTTGGGGACCTTATCAATGAAAAAAATGAGACATAAAATAGAATTAAAATCCAATATTTGTTATAATATGAAGAACAATGGAGGTGAAATATATTGTATGTGTTTGCACAAAAGAAGTTATATGATTTTGAAAAAAATTAATGTTAAATAGCCATTCTAAATCTACCAATATTATGGAATACGTTCACTGCATGCTAAAGTGGTATCTCATGAAATGTGGATATACTATAAGAAATTGTAAACAAACATCTTTATTGAAGAAGAATGTGGTAAAACACCAAAAATGCATTTTTGTTCATGGAATACCTGGTATGGATATAAATATAAAATTCTCATTGATTTTTATATTTTCCACCCAAAAGAATGATGCCAATGAAATTATAATTAAACAAATGAGGAATAAAATCTGAGAAGTAAGTACATGTTATGGAAAATGAATGATCAATGTGAATAATGATTGATTCAAAGATCAATTACTAGTATTATATATATAATTCAAAGACAATTTATAATGAAAATACAATTTTATAATTAAATGAAAATATAACTTCCGCAAAATTATAATTCAGTTTTCCTATATAATATCAAATAAAAACATACCGGATCATAGAAACTGTATGTTCACGCCCTCAATATATTTTGAACAGGTATATTCACACCATCAATATTACGGTGTAGAGTATGGGTACCCGCTTCTTAGAAAATTTTACGTAGTTGTTCACACAGTTAACATCATTTTCCTAAATTAATGATACAGACTGTCAATAAAATGAATATACAGTTTCTATAATTTTCAAAATAAAAATTCAATTCATTACCATTATTAAATTTCTTTGTAAAGTAGAAATGTAACCATACCAACTCATAGAATTCGAGTTAAGAATTGCTTGATACATGAGAAGAGGCAGAATTACAATGCCATGTTGCTTAAGGATGCACATGACTTTGCATATTATGACATAGAAGAGGAGTCCACTCTCTACGACAATAAGCTCTTATACAATCGAAATATGAAAATGATAGTTAATTCCACTGCCCAAAGCAGCATTCCATTCCAAAATAATATAAGAATGCTGAAAATTAACAGTTAATAAAATCAATAAAACAGACCACATGAAAAGAAGACATTGAGAATGAATCACAATTTATAAAATAAACTAAAGTGAATATTAATACATATCAGACAGCCTTTTTGTAGTTCATCCCTTTGTATTCTCCACTACAGCTCCTATCAAATCATTGTGACATTTTCATCCAAAATGACTTGAATCATTATAAAGTAGTTAATAACACCAATGTGAAAAGTTTTATTTAGAAATTATTGACATGTACGTTAAGGAATAACATTATAATGAAATTATAAATTTAAAGAAAAGAGGTAAAGTTTAAGATGGTATTTTTATGATGAAATGTACGTTGAAATGGTTCACATAAGTTGAAATGGTTCACATTTATAAATCATGTTATGTTTTCACATGCGCACTGAGGAAATAATTAAAAAATAGTCAAATAAAAATGACAATATTTAATCATGAATAGAAGGTGGGTTTTTTCATGAAATGAGGATATAGGTAATTTTTCACAGATGTTGATCTATATAGGTTGATACTAATGCATTGACATTGATTTATGTTTTGAAGAGAAGAATGTACTCATAGGCCTGGAAGAAATGTTTTTGAAGTCAAGGATGGAAGCATTATAATCATATGTTTCATATGTTTTTAGTGCATAAAAACAAAATTGAATTAAATTGGGAAAACATGTAACCTTCATTCATATGTTTGACATAAGGGAGGATAACTCCATGATTTTAGGACAAATTACCTGCATTCATTTAGAAATCATGGTTCTTCATTCACATGCATTGAGACTAATCATTACATAAGGGGTATATCGCTATACCTATAGAGACAGACATGTTACAACTTAATGCCAACATTAAATAACAATAAACCCAAGGAAATAAGATAAATGAATATTGTAAATAGAAAATGAAAAAGGAATTCTTGCACTATGAAAATAGGTTGATGATATACCCTGATGAATAATTTGGTGTGCCGAATTTGAGTGAAGTATGTTACCATTATTCTTAAACCTCTTGCTCATCAACGTTATACCCTGATGTTTCATTTGGAGGGCCAAAATTGGAGTTTCGTCTTTCAGAACATCTTTAACCTTAATGTCCTTCTCATTTGCATCTGTTTTAGTAGAATATCATATTTTTGAATCTCCCCACCATCATAATAAATCATATCATAATCATTAAAAGCAGTTTACCCTAGTAAAAAAAAATTACAATCAAACAATCTAACCCTAGCATAATGAAGCAGTCTGATATTATGATATCGTACCGTGAATCTATTATCAAAACAACTAATCAAAGAATGTAAAACACCAACAGAGAAAGCAATGATTACCTAGTAAAAAGCATCATGATGGAGGAACCATATTCCCTCAGTGATTCTTCGTCACACGAACAGTCTTCCACTCTGTCTAGTGGTCCTTGTATGCTTTCTCATTTACTACTTTGATAAAATGTGATCAATTTAAAAAGAAGACATATGGGATGATGGGAAGAAACATTAAATTTTCTCTACATGATTTTCCCATAAAAACCTAAATAATATTATGACATTGATATTATTGTTATCATAGCAGATAAGCGAAAAATTGGAAGGCAGTTGTGCGGAAATTGAATTTCATGGACGTAAAGTCACACCTGGTATATGATATTGATCACATCAATGGGTGAGGTTATATTCCGAGGAAAATTTCAAGAAGAAGCCCCCAACTTCGCATCATCAAACATGATCCTTGTATTCATATAAAAGTAT
This sequence comes from Viscum album, assembly GCA_963277665.1. Taxonomy (NCBI): domain Eukaryota; kingdom Viridiplantae; phylum Streptophyta; class Magnoliopsida; order Santalales; family Viscaceae; genus Viscum; species Viscum album. Next base: position 1,207,232,388 of record OY728126.1, on the reverse strand, counting down.
TGTAAATTCCTTAATCGACCCAGAAATGCACAACTATTTTTCTATGTTTTTTTATAGAAAACCATAAACCACATATGCTGATTTTAACCTTGTTTTAATATGAAAGAATATAGAAAAATAAATTATATATTGTTGTAGTAAAAGAAATATTAAAACCGAGATATAGCGAATGAACAATTAAAGGGTAACATAACAAAGTATCAATTCCTGCAAAGAAACAGATTTATCCTTAGTACATTTGGAAGAAACATGCAATAGATGCAGTGTGAGGAGACAGAGAATACATCACATAGATAGTAGTCAACGGATTTGTACTTGGTTGTTACAGTGAACCCTTATGTGATATCATCAAAACTGAAAAATAAACCAGATTATAGTCAACGGATTTTAGTTTAGCTGGGTCCCTCTAATTCCTCCTACGGATACCTTATAGGAAACTGATTCCTGAATGGACTCCCAATTGTAGTTAATGGAAAAAGCAATGGACAGTAAGATGAAGTAGGCGTTACATATGCCTCTCCTAGAAGCACTAATGTGATGATGTTTTCTTCTGAAACAGAGATGTTGAAAGTTACATATCCATGTTTATACATCGAGAAATCAAAAGAAATCCATGAACTTCACGAAATGAAGGAGTAGTTCGAAGGAACTCCTTCGGCCATCAGAGTAATGTTTATACCTGGGGTTACTAACTGCATACTATAGGGAATGGGAACCATTGTTGGAGCGGAGGAACCAGCTGTGCAAGAGCTGATGTAAAGTCTCTGGTTGTGGAGAAGGCGCGAACATAGGAGCTGCAGTCAGATGAGCCGAATACGGAAGCATGACTAGAGAGGAGATTCGAGAATCCGATGATCCCGTCAAGGTCGGTGATGGTATTCGCGAGGACATGGTGGGATTAGTGGTGAGATTAAACACTAATCGCGGGAGGAGAAGGAGGCATTAGTGGAGAGGTGAAAGGGAACTCGTGAGTAGGGTGGGAGAATGTTAGGGAGGGGGAATACGATGGTTTGGGGGTAAAATCGAAATGGAAATAGTGAAATGGGGGATGTGGATGCTTGAGGAGGTGACACATCAGTCTGGAAGAACCCAACTTTAGTATATATAGTGGATAAGTCGGAAAAACAGGTAATGTGGACATTCCATCCTTTGTTTCTATCATCGGATTGTACCCTTTCCTTCCGACATATGTCAATGAAAAGAAAACCTGGGTGTTATAGTGAAGTGAAAATAAACATGTCATTAATGAATAGCTTATATTTTTATAATAGTTCCCTCTAAATAAAATTCCAACACCTCCACCTACCCCCCTACCCATCTCTACTGATCCCCATCCCCCATCTTTGCTCGTCTCCCACCTAATCCCAACAGCTCCACCTCCCACCTCAGCCTCCACCCTGCCCAGCCCCCTCCCCCACCACTCCCCACCTCTGCAAACCTATTCCCCTAGTATCCCCCTCCTCCCACCCCTCTCCTCCCCTCCCCTCAAACCTGCCCAACCCCCTTATTTTCTTGTCTCCCACCCAATCCTAGCAGTACCCCCTCCCACCTCATCCTCCCCCTACCCAGCCCTCTCCCCCACCACTCCCCCCTCTGCCCAACATATTCCCCCAGTATCCCCCTGCTCCCTCCCCTACCCTCCCCACAAACCTACCCAACCCTGCCCCCTTCCCACATCCTCCCCTCCCCTCCCCTCCCCTCTAACCTGCACAACCCCCCTCCCCCTATCCTCATCCTCCCCTGCCCTCCCCTCATCCTCCCCTACCCTCCCCTGCCCTCCCCTACCCTCCCCCCTGCCAAAACTCTTCCCCAAGTAGTTCCCTCCCCTCCCCTACAACCTGCCATGCCCCTACCCTACCCTCCCCTCCCCCCTTCCCAACCACTTCCCCAAGAAGTCCCCTTCCCTCCCCTCCCCTCCAACCTGCTCATCCCCTACCCTCACCTCCCCCTGCCCAACCTCTTCCTCAATCAGTCCCCTCCACTCCCCTCCCCTCCAACCTGCCCGGCCCCTACCATCCCCTCCAACCTTCCCATCCCCTACACTCCCTTTCCCACCAACCAAACATAAATCAGAGCCTTTACTCCCCCTCCTTCTCCCCCATCCTCCTCCCTCCCATGCCCAATACTCTATGATAAATTGTCACATGTAAAAGAGATCATTTTGAGCATCATTTTAACAGATCATTTTGAGCAGAATAAAATTATGGATTCAAAGATATTCTCATGAATTGAATTGAAACATAACAAAAAATGAACCCAACATAGGAACTGAACTAAAATAAAACACAACACGTACTCAACACATTAACTAAACTGTAACAGACTAGAAAATAGACCCAAATAAAATCCCAAAGGTCTCGCTAAGTTGTAGCAGTCCTACAGGGTCATAAATACATGTGTATTAATTAAATGTAGCACAGGGTACAGAACAGTTTATAAGTTGTTACAATTTAATAACAATAACACACTTCAATACCATTTTTCAAATATAAGATATGCATAAGATAATATGACCAATAACCACATAGGATTGGTTTTTGTAGTACAAAAAGCTAGTATAAGATAGAAAATATTAATGTGTTGTGTAATTTCATTCATATAAACCATCCAATGAGCCAATAAAAATGTATTTCATTACATTACGGAATAACACACCTTGAAAGGACTGTTGTCGGTTCAAAAACTAATCCTGGAACATATTTCAGCCAAATAGGGGCACCCCTGCACTTTGTAAAGAAATAAAAAACTATTAATATCTTTGAATGAAAACTAATTAATATATTGTACATTCTAAAAACCATCGAAATTACCCAAACTGTCGTTGGGCATAGACTGAAGGCCGGATTTTGAGCTGAAAATGAAGGAGCAAAAAGATAGCATCAAATTATTTCCATGATATAATGGTAGCTCTGAATTTGATCTGTAAGTTGAGGGGGATATTTTTTTTAATCTAGTTTAGCTGTGAAACTACATCACAATTAATTAGGTGAGCCAAACCATATAAAACAACACAACCACTATCAGTTAAGAAGACAAGCTAATTAGTAATTCTGAAATTTATATCAGATTGTCAGGTTGGTACCCAATTCACCTACTGCATTATATATTTTATGATCATTAAGTGAAACAAAAAAAAAGAAACATACACTAGGTTTTATGAATATTTTAGATAGTGAGGATGAAGGTAAGGAGAAACTGAACCTATCAGATGTGAATAAACATTTAACATAAACACAGTTAGGAGGAAAACCCCCAAATTAATTAGTACAACTATCAATAGAAATATTCTGCATATTGTTCCAAGGTATCCAGTAATGGAACAGATAAATTATAAAGAATTGAAATAAAATAACTAATAATTTCCCTCCTTTTTATGCATCATTATATGGTCCAAGGACAAGGCATCATGATTTTCGAATAATCCACTTATACATTCATGGTACACTGAACTCCCTAATGAATGATACAATAATAAAAAGATGGGTCAGAAAAACATTCTTATGTACAATTTATAACATATAGAATTCACATATCATTCCAAATACTATCTGTAGAATTACCTCAATATTTCATTTCCTGGCATGCATCATCATATGGTCCTAGAAGATGGCACAATGAGTTTCAAATAGGCCACCTATAACTGCATGAGAAGAGGTAGGAAGACAATAATTATTTTTAATAGAATTACAATCAGTAAGATAAGGTGCAACTAAAATTTTCTTCACAATCCTCTAAATCCCTGCATGAAAAGCGGCATAGATAACAATGGAATGTGATTGACTCCATGTATGATGCCAGCAGTTAATACTGGTTTAGTTACTGCTGTACCAGACATATCTGTGGACATCACTGAAGAATATATAGTAGATGTCGACACTGTTATATTGTCAATAGTAATGGTTACTATTGATGAAAAATCATTAAGCTGTATTTTTTAAACCGAAGATAACAGAGAACTAAAAAAATTTTTGTTGTTCATTCATATATTTTTTCCACCATGTCATTGCATCTATAGAGCTTGTTGAGAACGAAATATTTGATTTTTTTCTTTTTATGTAATCATCAAGCTGTGAAATCAACGAAAATCATGCATGGTGGAATTTATTGTTAATATAATGTTCATTGCATGGGATGAAATTAAATTTTCTAAATTTTTAACTACACAGGTGTATAGTGATAGTAATGAAAATGATTTGAATTGTTGAAAAAAATACAATGATGCCATGAAATAGAGTAGCAAGTAAGATGAGAAAGTGTATCTAAAGTAATATACATTACATTTCCAAATACTGAAATTCTCCTAGAGGTTATATTCTCAGTTTTATATTAACAGTAACAACATACAAATGAAATCATGAACATTGATGTCGTGAAATACTTATGTGTAATAAACTAAGGTCAGTTTAACTTTTTTACATCATATGATGTTGTGTAAAGGTTCTAATCCAACGGTTCCAAGTAGATGTATATGGTATGAGACATTAATTGAGTATGAGAAGTGAAAATGCATCTTTTCTGGAAATATGATGACACAGTTATTATTAATGATATGATTAATTTGTAATTATTTTAATCGAAGTAGATGAAAATTTCAAATAAAATTACTTTATAAATCATACTGGGGTCTTTGAAAGTGAACGTAGACTGTAGGTTGATATAGAACACGGAGAAATATGTCGACCGAATAAACACCAATGTTAATGCGATGGAACCCCTGGAGTGTAAATAATCCATGATTTGGATCGAGATGAGGACTGAAAAACATGGGACCCATAGGTTGATATGGGTGATACTCAAGCAGGAGTAGAATCCAATAGTTATCGGTAGTAGCTGATGCGATGAAAACCGTAAGCCAAATTTGGAGTGAATCTGCGTGTGGAAGAGGGATAGATAGGAAAAAGATATAGAAGGTAGTCGAGGAATTCATTTTACTGGAACCGTAGGTCGACTGGAGAAGAACTGAGGGAGGGATTACATTGGGTGAAACCGATTACAGAAGAGAGAAAGAAGATAATCACACATCAATTACCATAGAGTGTAAAAACATGTTCTTCATTGTGAAGAGATATCCTGAATATTCATTTTTTAGAAAATTAATCTTTTATAGTCATTTTATTGCTTTGTTCCAACTTCAACTGACCATTAGATTTTCCATGCAAAAACATGTTCTTCGATGCGAACATGTATCCTGAAATAAATAAAATTCACACATCAATTACCATAGAGTGGAAAAAACACCTAAATCCATCATAAAACAATAAATGAATAAAAATATATAGTCTTCAGTTATATATAAAAGCAGTAGTAAAAAATACCATGCATCACCTGGTCTATTTCGAAAATCTCAGCCCTGAAAAAATTCCAAATCAGTCAAAATAGTATCCCATTGGTCCCCATTTCTTACCAATCAGAATTGATTTGTATGGACATAGCAAAAATATCTGAAAATAAATCAATTATGATAAGTACTTAATGTTTTCAAGATTATTCAGAACATTCTGTGTGTGGAATATTTTAAACCATGAATTTGACAGTTTCAAAACGTCGACATGTAGGAAAACATAAAAGAAGAACCTTCTAAGGTGACGAAGAGGTGATGATCTGAGAGGAATCATTTCATGATTTAGGATCAGGTATTCTAAGTATCACTACTGAAATTAGTGCACCATTTTTGGAAAAAATATGTCTGAATCCTAAAAAGATTCAAGGGGAATACATAATGCTCGTCTAAATGAAAGAGATGTACCATTTCGAGATCTATTTATGGAGTTTGTTTCATTGCATAATACCTTAATGATAAGAAAGATCACATGAGGAAAATAAATTCAACACTATATTCATTTAATAATGAAAACCTGAATATTCATTAATCAGAAACCTGAAATAAAAAAAATATTTTATTGTAGATAAACATATAAATATATTATAGAAAATAAAAATTCAAAGTAACAGAAAAGTAAGAAACTTTATTAAAAAAAATAATGATTTAACTATTAATAATAAATTTATATGAAATATTCAGTTGAAAATAAAGAAACACAGAAGCAAAAAACACCAATAAAAAATAACTATTCAAAGATTTAACTGAATTTTCAGTTAAAAACAACAAAATCAAAACATGATGAAATAATAAAAATTTAACCAAAATTATTGCTGCAACTAATTTTTTATGATAAAAAGCTCCAAAATGAGTAACTACTCTCGTTTCCATAATGGTTGATTTATCTAAATTGTAGCGTGACTCCACTCTATAGCCCGGTATAGAGGATCAAGAACATCCCAACACAGTTAATGTTTACTAATGTTTCTTCACCCATTCACATTCTAAAGCAGTTGTAATCCTATAATCATATGTGAAGATTTTAAATTCTCATCAAAAAAAATAAAATATAAATTAACAGACTATTAATATAATAACTAATATTTGTATAAGTCTCTAATACATCATCCCAATATTAGTAAACATTGATATTAAATGAAAAGTAATAAAAATTTATTTTTACCATTGAGAAATAAAATATATGATGTAACATAATATTCAAATAATAACTAATAGTAATGAACATTGAAACCATAACACTATAATTGTGAATGTCACCATAATGGATATAGTTTGGAAACAAATAAAATATAACGAATGCTATACAAAAAATAATTTAATTATAAAAAGTAGGGTGTGTGAGGTTACACAAGTTACAGTTTATTAAATTATAATCACATTGTACCTTCCACGATGGTGTATTTCTCCAAAATATAGTGTTACTCCACCATGTACCCTTATATAATGGATCTCAAAATTGCATTAATATTGATTTTATTGAATATATTGAATGCATAAATTAGTGGTACAAAATATTCCAATAAAAGTGTATTAAATAAAGAGACAATTAAAATAGTAAAAAACATAAAGGATAGTCACATTGTACCTATGTACTATTGTTCAACCAACACATTGAACAATATCTATACATAACAATTGAAAAATTAGAAATATAATGTATAAAATTAGAAAAAAAATCATATAAATTGTATCATATTCAATAAGTCAAAACAACTAAACCATAACTAAGGAAAATCTGACAATAAAGAAGACAATAAATTGAAACCAATAAATCATAAAAAATTCAAATTAGAGGAGGATAATGAACTATAATAAAAAAACCCAGACAATTGTAGAAATAATGTAGCTTGTGAGGGAGTGGAACCGTCCTAGTTTAGATGTTATAGGATTTGAGATTCATATGTGTCGATGCATCAGAGGAAATCAAAGATAATTGAAATACTGGTAATATGTAAGTAGATATTGCAAGAAATATATACCTTGAAATACGAAATCTAATAGATATATAAATAAACCGTATCATTTTCAATTAAGGAAACCCTTCCACATGCCAATCTGAATAGGTGAGTCATGGAGGACTGATTAGTAGAATAAAATGATGACATTTATATTTGTGTGTGTAGTATATGGAAGTCTCAGATTTATTTATTTTTTAATTGCATTCAAAATCAAACCAACCAATATGGATGAAAAAGATAAGGAGATAATACATGGAAACTCTATTTTTTCATGTGCCAATACCCATGCCTCATCATTCAAGGTTGTCCACCAAACATCATGCAATAAAGCCCCTCCCTCTGGTCACAACACACCATTCCTATGTTACCGTCATTTTGCATCAAACCCAGTCAACCACACTGGATGTCACTGCATCAAATTGTGAAATGGACAATGAGAATGCACAAAAAATGAATTTCCTATAAAAAATAGTTTTTTGAACTCATAATCATAAATTGATCATGTGGATTACCATTTGGTTGTGTGATGGTGTAACAACCCGAAATTTTGAATAAATATTGTTTCCTAATTTTGTGTGATATATTATTTCATACTCAACATTACTTTTCCATTTAATAAAATGAGTATAATTAATATTAGACTGTTGGGTTTTCACGATTATATGACAATTAGTCAGTATGACTGTTGGAAACTAAATGTTACGACTATTGTCTCTAAATACAAGTGATATTGATTAATTAATATAGAAAGAGGATTTGATGGCCTCATCCAGTAGTCTTGGGCCGATCGAAGCCCATCTAACAAAACAAGGGATGGAGGTAGCACCACTGCGCTTTCCTCTGGACCAAACCCAAGCTGAACTTCATTATGTGAAGCTAGAATGGAATCTACTTCGTGAGAAGTTCAAACTGATAAAAATCACTATACGTGCGATGTTGGTCGTGTCGCCCACAGATTCTCTCACCGTAGCACAACTAACACTTAAGTCCTATGCTGAGGTTAATAGGGGCTATCTAAGGAGACCGTAGCTATGTTGTGTAATCCTTTGTTGTAAATAAAATTTTGTTTTCTTCTTTTGGTGAAGTTTGTGAGTTCTCAAATGATCGAATGAATATAGGATGTATTTTATTGATGTATTTTGACAAAATGATATTTTAAAATATTTATGTAAACCTTAAATAATTAATGATGTGTAATGATTTTCGAACAATGTTCTTCTGCAAATGTGTTCGGTAAGAATTTTAGAGTCTAATAAGATCAACTTAATTTTTGATGAATTATAAATTATGAAAAGTGATTTTACGCTTAGGATTAGTAATGTGACCAAATAAATTAGTAATCTCACTTAAAAAAAGTATTAATATAATTTAGGCACCTAGATTATGTAGTGTCATTCACTAAAATAGGTAAATAACTATTTCATTAATTATTTGTCAAGTATTAGTTTTTTCAGGTGAATAATGTTTTTTTAATTAAAAATTAAATTAAAAATATTTAGAAAATTATTTTTATAAAATTGACATTATTTTTGAACTCAGAGCATCGATATTATGTGAAGGTAATTTTTGGGGATTTTTCTGAGAAAAATAAATTTTCGGTGAATAGTGTTTTTATTAAAAAATTAAATTAAAAATATTTAGAAAATTATTTTTATAAAATGGATGTTATTTTTGAATTCAGAGAGTTGATATTATGTTAAGATAAATTTTTGGGAGTTTTCTAATGAAGTTGAATTTTCAGTGAATAGTAAAAATACAGTTGTAGGGTTTCAGCATGTTTAATGATATCATAACTGTTTCATGATGCTATAATGAGATATTTTAAGGGTTTTCCGACCAAAGGTGATGAATTATTGTAGGGGGGTCTCATGTGGCCTAACACCATTGGAAATACCATGGGAGAGCCCATGGTTTTGAGAGAACCACTTGTGAGGTGTCCCTTGAAATTATTAAAGTATCACATCCCTTTCCCTAAAAATACCCACCATTTCCTCCTTTAGTTTTCACTCCAAACTCTCCCCCAACGAATATATGGTCTCCCTACCTCCCGAATAGTCCTACTAAGGTTCCCCCAATCCCTCAAGGTCCCATCCTTTGAGTTTTAAGAGTTACGTTTTAAGGTAAGGGATCTTAGCTCTCTATTTCTTTCCAAGTACTCTCTTTTATGTCATTTCTTTTATGATCCATGTTCTTATGTTGGGGATGTTCTTTTATATTCATCCAACTGTCCTTATAATGTTAATATGATGATATACCCCCTCTTTCTCTCGTCAATTCAATTTAAGAATGTTTCAGTGGGACCGTTAGGCTGCCGAATTTTTAAGGGGTTCTTTCACCCTTCTCATTTTCCAGATCTATTTTCATGTCAAGTCTTTCATGTTCCTTTTATTATGTTGGGGGTATGATTTCTATATCAATCATAATGATCATTTATGTTCATATGATTATAGACCCTATTCGATCTCATTAAATCAATTTTGTGTTGTTTTAAGTGACGCCATTAGGGTGCCGAATTTTTATAATAGAAATCTTCTTTTTGTCTTCCTTCCATTCTTTTCATTTCATATAGTATATATATCAAATTTTTCAAACATGTTTTAAATCCATTATATTCTGTCCCCCTAATAATTTATGGATCATTTATGAGTGGGAGATCCATGTCCCCTCTCTTTTCAATTTTTTCTAAAACACTTCAACATAGCCGTTATACAGCTGAATTTTCGTCTCAAGATGTATCTGTTTCTTTCTCAAATTCATTTATTTTATTAAGTGAATACTCAAAGATCGTTATTATATAGGGTTATTCACATATATAACAAAATTTTCTATTATAAATTCTGGGATTTACATACATGAGACCCGCTTTCCTTTTCCGTGGGTTTAAAGTGACATAAAGATCATGTCTTTAAAAAAGTTTTTAAAACGTTATGAATATAATATGAAACCCATTTTTTATGGTATATAGGTTATTTATGAAATGTTTGAAAATGATATATTTGGATCACAATATAACAGAGACAAATTTAATGGTGCGTCCTGATAGCGCTCCAATGCATTGGGTAATGATGTAACCACTAGAGATTACAATTTTATCGATATCTTGGTGAAGAACCTTGGTAATTTTCAACTGACACCTTGGGGGTGGACCATGGTTATATGTTCATGATTATCTATGTTAAATGTCATAGCCACATCTTCATGTTATGAAACACGTTATTTTTATTATGATATGTCTCATGAACTCTTTCTCATGCCTTAATGTTCTTTTTCATGACTTTTAGATATATCTCAAGTTCACATGTAAATTGTTTCCCTTGTTTCCCTTACATGGCCTTCTTCTCACCCTTTCCTCTGATGTATGCTCCAAGGTTATGAGATTCTATAATTAACTTAGGATGAACAATGAATAATCCCCTCAAGTGTTTAAGAAGAGTGTTTTATGTTGTCATGTATTAAGTTCCTGGTTTCCAAGACACTAAACCTTAAAGATCCTCGGTTTTGTGTAATGTAATGAATGTTTATGTGATAAAAAAGGTGGGATGATATAGTTAGTATCAAAGGATGGTTTAGTTATTTATGAAAGTTAGGATTTTAAAACGTTAGGAAGAACCCTATTGAAAAGTTTAAATATTGAAAATCTTCCTATTATATTGTTCAGTATTGAGTAAGTGGTTTATCAAGAAAATACATCCCCATCTAGATACGAGCAGGTAGAGGTGGATCTGGCATAGATGTACATAGAAGTAAAACCCGAAAACACAGCTTTGAGCTAGACTTGAATGGGAAGTGGTTCACAGAAACAGGCCTTGATGCACTCTTGGTTACGAAACTTCCGGGGGATATGATTTAGTAAATTCATAATATTAGTTTGAACCATTTTTAAAGGAACAAAGATAAAATAAAATAAAAAATCACATAAGAAGATATGATCATTGATAACCTAGATTGGAACCAAGGGGATCACAAGTTAGGATATACTTTTCTTCTACAATTTTATCCTTATATGATTAAAGATTCATTTTCATGATTATTGGATATATATTTTATCCCGTAATTATATTTTCATTTCATAGTTAATGGCGGGAAATAGAAGAACATGTCCAAACAATCAATGTGATAGGAAATGTGAAGATTTATCTGTTAATGTGTCAGAGATGAAGAGAGAAAAAGTTGAACATATTGTGATTATGCCAAACCAGCTATCAAAAATCACTATTAATAATTGGTACCTAGTTTAATGCCAAAATTCATCAAGGAAGATGATGATGAAGTATCAATGAGGTTCATTTGATAAAGTTGATAAGGGAAAGAAGACCAATTTCCCTTTGTGCGAAAAGTGTAGAAAGGGGCACCAAGGAGAATTTCACAATGGAACCGGGAGATGTTTTAAGTGTGGGTGATAGGGTATAAAGTAGCAAATTGCTTCAAAAAATGGATAATGTGATGAAAAGAGATAACATTCGGTCTAATATACATTACTTTTCAATATCGTAAATGTGGAGAAGTTGGACATTATCCATGGAAATTCTCTCTTGGAAGAGATGAGAAGCATGATGATCATCAACAATATTCAAGGACAAGGGAACAATTAAAGTCCTATGTTGAGATGGATCATGATGACTATAGTACATGCAACTTCTTCGCAATAATTTTCTATTTAATGTTGTATTTTAGTTCGTGCTCTATGAGAATATATTTAATGTTTTCTAAGAACATAGAGTCACTACCGATGATGGTTTTATATCATTAATGAAAACATCTTTTGTTTTGAACCACATGTTAATCTTGTGAAGCCATTCTTCCTGAAAAAAAAATATGATTATGGGATTAGAAGATGATTATTAATTTGGAAGACGTTCACTATTTTGGAAACCCTATATGATCGACATAAATATATTAATACGGTATTTTCATTGAGGAGTAATGGTTGACTTATATATTGAATAATCGATGAATTTACGGTGAACTTACGGTATTATAGGTTACTTATGGAAATGATTAACCTATCTTGGGGAAAATATGTTTAGGTTAGTTACTTTTGTTATAAGAAATTAGGAGTGGTTGATGTTGTTTGGAGATGAATGATAATGTTTATCTTGGAAGACTATGTTATCAAGTCCTTCTTATATTTGAGTTTTAATAATAGTTTGGTTTATTTTGAGGAAATTTAAGGACAGATATTTATGGAATGTTCTATGAAAACTTTGGGTAGTACCATGGAACTTTGATGATTTAAAGTAGTTTCCCTTCATATGGGGTTCTTTCTTTTTGAAGAGTTGTTTTATCTTACCCATTCTATTTTTTTGGATAAATGTTTAAGGATAGATAGTTTTTATTTTGTGGATTATGTGATTATCTAGAAGATTATTCTTGTGCTTTTGATGAGACTAAGTGTTTTTTAATACTCATCAGTTGGAGAAAAGATTAGTCTTGGTGGAAACTTATTAAGGGATGAAACATTACTTGAAGGTAAATATATTTCCATGTGATTTTATTCTATGTAGTAAATGAATTCCTCAAAACTATGAAAAGGAACGTAAAAAATTTGTTGTCTGCTAACGTTTCCTACTTGGAAATCAAATACCGTTTAACCCATCATAAGATTGGGATTTTCTTGTTGTTAAATTTCTCATAATAATGTTTTATATTACTCTCCCTCAGAACGTGACCCTTTGTTTTCTATTCCATGTCCATGTTTTCCTACATGGAATCCTAGTATGGGTTAACTAGGGTGACCTTTGTACTTCCTTTTCATTCTATTAATGTAATAGTGTTACTGACTCTTTTATTCATGTGGGACTTTCAATGAAATTTCCAAACAAATTTTTTAAAAAATTGCGAGGACGCAATTTCATAAAGGGGGAAGATTGTAATAACACAAAATTTTGAATAAATCATGTTTCCTAATTTTTTTTGTTATTTTATTTCATACTCAACAAAACTTTTTCATTTAATAAAATGAGTATAATTAAAATGACACAGTTGGGTTTTGACTATTATATGACCGTGTGTCAGCATGACCATTAGAAACGGAATGTTGCGACTATTGTCTCTAAATAATAGTGATATTGGTTAATTAATATAGAAAGAAGATTTGATGGCCTCATCCAGTAATCTTGGGCCGATCGAAGCCCATTTAATAGAACTTGGGAAGGAGGTAGCACCACTGGGATTTACTCTGGACAAAACCCAAGCTGAACCTCATTGAGTGAAGCTAGAACGGAATCTCCATTGCGATAATTTCAAACTGATAGAAATCACTACTCGTGCGATTTTGGCTGGGCCACCCTCAGATTCTCTCATCTTAGCACACCTTACACTTAGGTCCTATCCTGGGGTTATAAGGGTCTTTGTATGGAGACCATAGCTATGTTGTGTAATCCTTTGTTATTAATAAAATTTTGTTTTCTTCTTATGGTGAAGTTTGTGAGTTTTAAAATGTTTGAATGAATATAGGATGTATTTTATTGATGTATTTTGAAAAAGGAGATTTTAAAATATTTATGTAATACTTAATTAATTAATGATGTGTAATGATTTTCAGAAAATGGTTTTCTGCAAATGTGTTCAGTAAGAAATTTAGAGTCTAATAAGATAAACATAAATTTTGATAAATTGTAAATTATGAATAGTGATTTTATTCTTAGGATTAGTAATGTGACCAAATGGATTAGTAATCTAACTTAAAGAAAGTATTAATATAATTTAGGAAGCATGACTAAGTAGTGTGATTCAATAAAATAGGTATGTAATTGTTTCATTAAATATTAGTCAATTAATAGTTTTTTCGGGTGAATATTGTTTTTTAATTAAAAATAAAATTAACAATATTTATAAATTTTTATATAGAATGGAAATTTTTTTATTTTAGAGCATCGATATTATATGAAGTTAATTTTTGGTGATTATTCTGAGAAAAATAAATTTTCAGTGAATAGTGTTTTTATTTAAAAATTAAATAAAAAATATTTATAAAATTATTTTTATAAAATGGAGGTTATTTTTGAATTCAAAGCATTGATATTATGTGAAGATAATGTTTTGGGAGTTTTCTGAAAAATTTGATTTTTCAGTGAATAGTAAAAATACATGTTTAGGGTTTTGGTATGTCTAGTGACATCATAACTATGTCATGATGATATCATGGGATATTTTAAGGGTTTTCCAAACAAAGGAGCTGAATTATTTTATTGGGGCCCCATGTGGCCTAACACCATGGGAAATACCATGGGAGTGCCCATGGTTTTGAGAAAACCACTTGTGAGGTGTCCCTTGAAATTATTAAAGTATCACCTCCCTTTACCTATAAATACCCACCCTTTCCTACTTTATTTTTCACTCCCAACTCTCCCCCAATGATTCTATGGTCTCATTACCTACTAAAGTGTCCTCCCAAGGTTCCCCCAAGCCCTCAAGGTCCCAACCTTCGAGTTTTAAGAGTTATGTTTTAAGGTAAGGGATCATAGCTCTCTCTTTCTTTCCAAGTACTCTCTTTTATGTCATTTATTCTATGCTCCATTTTCTTATGTTGGGGATTTTCTTTTATATTAATCATAAATTTTTTCTCATGTTCATATAATGAGATACCCCCTCTTTCTCTCATCAATTCCATTTATGAATGTTAATGTGGTGCTGTTAGGCTGGCGAATTTTTAAGGGGTTCTTTCTCCCATCTCGTTTTCAAGATCTATTTTCATTTCAAGTCTTTCAAGTTCCTTTTATTATGTTGTGGTATGATCTCTATATCTATCATACTGATCTTTTATGTTCATATGATGAGAGACCTTATTCGATCTCTTCAATTCAATTTTTTTTGTTTTAAGTTACCCCGTTAGGCTGCCGAATTTTCAAAAGAGAAATCTAATTTTTGTCTTCCTTCCAATTTATTCATTTACTATATTATATCATTAAAATTTCTTTACCATGTTCTTAAATCATATATATTCCCTCCCCATACTGTTATGTGGATCATTTATGAGTGGGTGACCCATTTCCCCTCTCTTTTCAATGTTTTCTAAAACCCTACAACATAGCAGTTATGCTGCCGAATTTCCGTCTCAAAATGTCTCTCTCTTTTTCAAAAATTCATTTATTTTATTAAGTGAATACTAAAAGATATTTCTTCTAAAGGGTTATTTACATATATACCAAAATTTTATATTTTAAATTCTGGGAATTACATACATGAGACTCGCTTTCCATTTCAGTGGGATTATATTGACATAAAGATCATGCATTTTAATCAGTTTTTAAAACGTTATGATTATGAAATTAAACCCATTTATTTTATGATATATGTGTTATTTATGAATTGTTTTATGATTATATATGTGTCTCACATTCTAAAAAAGGAAAATTTAAGGGTGCGCCCTTATAGCGCTCCAATGCATTGGGTAATGATGTAACCACAAGAGATTGTAATTTTAATGATATTTTGGTGAAGAACCTTGGTAATTTTCCAATGAAACCTTGGGGATGGACCTTGGTGATATGGTAATGATTGTCTATGTTAACTGTTGTATCCAAATTTCAAGTTATTACTAATTTTATCTTTATTATTATATATCTCATGAACTCTTTCTCGTGCCTTAAATTTCTTTTTCATGACTTTTAGATATCTCTCATGTTCACAAGTAAATTGTTTCCCATGTTTCCCTTACTAGCCCTTCTACTCACCCTTTCCTTTGATGTATTCTCCCAGGTTATGAGATGCTATAATGAACTTGGGATGAACAATTAAGAATCCTATCAAGTGTATAAAAAGAGTGTTTTGCGTTGTCATGTGTTAAGTTCCTATTTTCAAAGACACTAAACCTTAAGGATCCTCAGTTTTGTGTAATGTAATGAAAGTTTATGTGATAAAAAGGATGGATGCAATAGTTTATATCAAAGTATGGTTTAGTTATTTTTGGAATTTTAGCATATTAAAACTTCCAGAAGAACCCTATAGACAAGTTAAAATATAGGAAATCTTCTTAGTATATTGGTGAGTATTGAGTAAGTGGTTTATCAAGAAAATAAATCCATGTCTGGATACGAGCAGGTAGAGGTGGCTCTGGCACAGATGTATGTAGGGGTAAAACCCGAAAACACCACTTTGAGCTAGAATCGAACGGGAACTGGTACACGACAACGGGCCTTGCTGTACTCTTGGTTACGACACTCCTGGGGGATATGCTTTTTTAAATTTATAATCTTAGTATAAACCATTATTAAAGGAACAAAGATAAATTAAAATTAAAATTCACATAAGAAGATATGATCACGGATAACCTAGATTGGATCCTAGGGGATCACAAGTTAGGATATACTTTTCTTCAACAGGTTTATCCTTCTATGATTATAGTTTCCTTTTCATGATTATTGTCTAATTATTTAAGCCCCTAATTATACTTTCTTTACTTAGTTAATGGCGGGAAATAGAAGAACATGTCCCAACAATCAATGAGATAGGAAATGTGAAGATTTCTCTATTAATGTGACAGAGATGACGAGAGATCAAGTTGAACATATTGTGATTATTCCAAACCAGCTATCAAAAATGACAATTGATAATTGGTACCTAGTCGAATGCCCAAATTCATCAAGGAAGAAGAAGATGAAGTCTCAATGTGGTTCATCTGATAATGTTGATAAGGGAAAGAAGACTCATTTCCCTTTGTTCAAAAATTTTGAAAGGGGAACCAACGATAATTACAAAACGGAACCGAGAGATGTTTTAAGTGTGAGGTGATATGGCATAAAGAAACCAATTGATTAAAAAAATGGATAATGTGATGAATACATATAAGGTTCGATCTAATGTACCTTATACTTTTCAATATTGTAAATGTGGAGAAGTTGGAAATTATCCAAGGCAACGCTCTCTTGGAAGGGATGATAAACATGATGAGCATCAACAATCATCAAGGATATGGGAACAATGCAAGTCCTATGCTGAGATAGATCATGATGACTAAAGTACATGCAACTTCTTCTCAATAATTGTCTATGTCATGTTGTATTTTAGTTCGAGCTCTATGATCATATCTTTAATGTTTTCTATGAACATCGAGTCACTACCTAAGATGGTTTTATATCATTAAGGATAACATTTGTTATGTACCACTTGTTTAAGTTGTGAAGCCGTTCTTCCTGAAAAAAAGAGATGATTATTGAATTAAAAGATGATTATTATTTTGGAAGACATTCACTATTATGGGAACCCTATATGATCGAGGTAAATAGATTACTACAGAATTTTCTTTAAGGAGTAATGGTTGACTTATATTTTTAAGAATCAATGAATTTATGGTGAACTTATGATAAAATAGGTTACTTATGGAAATTATTAACCTATTTTGGGGAAAATATTTTTAGGTTAGGTACTTTTGTTATAAGACATTAGGAGTGCTTGATGTTTTTTGGATATGAATGATACAATTTTTCTTGGAAGACTATGTTATCAAATCCTTCTTTTATTTGGGTTTCAATATTAGTTTGGTTTATTTTGAGGAATTTTAAGGACAGTTATTTATGGAATGGTCTATGATAAACTTTGGGTAGTACCGTGGAACATTGAAGATTTAGTTTATTTTCCCTTCGTATGGGGTTCTTTCTTTTTGAAGTGTTTTTTTATCTTACCCTTTCTATTTTTGGAATAAATGTTTAAAGATAGATTGTTATTCTTTTATGGATTACGTTATTCTCTAGAAGATGATTCTTGTGCTGTTGTTGAGACTAATTGTTTTTGAATACTCATCATTTGGAGAATAGATTAGTCTTGGTGGAATCTTATTAAGGGATGAAACCCTACATGAAGGTAAATATATTTTCTTGTGTTTTTATTCTATGTAGTAAATGAATTCCTCAAAAATATGAAAAGGAACGTAAAACAAAAATGTTGTCTGTTAAAATTTTCTATTGGGAAATCAATTACCATTTAACCAATCATAAGTTTGTGATTTTCTTATTGTTGAATTTCTCCTAATCTTGTTTTTTATTACTCTCCCTCAGAATGTGACCCTTTATGTTCTCTTCAATGTCCATGTTTTATTACAGGGAATCCTAGTATAGGTTATCTTGGGTGACCTTTTTACTTAATTTTTGTTCTTTTAAAGTAATAGTGTTACTGACTCTTTTTCCGATGTGTTACTTTCAGTAAAACTGCCAAACCCATTTTTTAAAAAATTGCGAGGATGTAATTTCTTAATGGGGGATGTTTGTAACGACCCAGAATTTTGAATAAATCATGTTTCCTAATTTTTTTGGTTATTTTATTTCATACTCAACAAAACTTTTTCATTTAATAAAATGAGTACAATTAAAATAAGACTCTTGGGTTTTGACTATTATATGAGCGTCAGTCAGTATGACCGTTGGAAACTGAATGTTGCGACTATTGTCTCTAAATACATGTGATCTTGGTTAATTAACACAGAAATATGATTCGATGTCCTCATCCAGTAGTCTTGGGCCAATCGAATCCCATCTAACAGAACTTGGGAAGGAGGTAACACCACTGGGCTTTTCTCTGGACCAATCCCAAGCCGAACATCAAAGTGTGAAGCTAGAACGGAATCGCCTTTGTGAGAAGTTCAAACTGATAGAAATCACTACTCGTGCGATGTTGGTCGAGCCATAATTAGATTCTCTCACCTTAGCACACCATACACTTAGGTCCTATGATGGGGTTATAAGGGGCTATGTAAGGAGACCCTAGCTACGTTGTGTAATCTTTTGTTATAAATAATATTGTGTTTTCTTATTATGGTGATGTTTGTGAGTTTTCAAATGTTCGAATCAATATAGGATGTATTTTATTAATGTATTTTGAAAAAAGGATATTTTAAAATATTTATGTAAACCATAAATAATTAATGATGTGTAATGATTTTCAAAAAATGGTCTTCTTCAAATGTGTTCAGTACGAAATTTAGAGTCTAATAAGATCAACATAATTTTTGATGAATAGTAAATTATGAATAGTGATTTTAGGCTTAGGATTAGTAATGTGAAGAAATGGATTAGTAATCTCACGTAAATAATGTATTAATATAATTTATTCACCTTGATTAAGTAGTGTGATGCAATAATATAGGTAAATAACTATTTCATTAATTATTAGTAATGTATTAGTTTTTTCGGGTGAATTGTGTTTTTTTAATTAAAAATTAAATTCTAAATATTTAGAAAATTATTTTTATAAAATGGACATTATTTTTGAACTTAGAGCATCGATATTATGTTAAGGTAATTTTTGGGGATTTTTTTGAGAAAAATAAATTTTCAGTGAATAGTGTTTTTATTTAAAAATTTAATTAAAAATATTTAGAAATTTTTTTTTATAAAATGAAGGTTATTTTTGAATTCAGAGCATTGATATTATGTTAAGATAAATTTTTGGGAGTTTTCTGAAAAAGATGAATTTTCAGTCAATCGTAAAATACAGTTTTAGGGTTTCGGTATGTTTAATGACATCATAACTGTGTCATGATGACTTCATGAGATCTTTTAATGGTTGGCCAACCAAAGGTGATTAATTATTGTACTGGGGGCCCATGTGACATAACACCATGGTAAATACCATGGGAGAGCCCAGGGTTTTGAGAAAACCACTTGTGAGGTGTCCATTGAAATTATTAAAGTATCACCTCCCTTTCCCAATAGATACCCACCCTTTACTCCTTCATTTTTTACTCCCAACTCTTCCCCTATGAATCTCATGTCTCATTACCTCAAAAATTGTCCTCCCAAGTTGCCCCCAAGCCCTCAAGGTCCCAACCTTCGAGTTTTAAGAGTTACGTTTTAAGGTAAGGGATCCTAGCTCTCTCTTTCCTTCCAAGTACTCTCTTACAAGTAATTTCTTTTATGCTCCATGTTCTTATGTTGGGGATGTTATTTTATATTCATCCTACTATCCTTCTCATTTTATTATGATGAGATACCCCCTTTTTCTCTCATCCATTCAATTAAATAATGTTTAAGTGGCACCGTTAGGCTACCGAATTTTTAAAGGGTTCTTTCACCCTTCTTGTTTTCAAGATCAATCTTCATGTCAAGTATTTCAAGTTACTTTTATTATGTTGGGGTATGATCTCTATATCTATCATACTGATCTTTTTTCATATGATGAGTGAACCTATTTGATCTAGTCAATTCAATTTTTTGTTGTTTTATGTGACGCCGTTAGGCTGCCGAATTTTCATAAGAGAAATCTTATTTTTTATCTTTCTTCCATGTTTTTCATTTCATATGGTATATCATTCAAATTTCATTACCATGTTCTTAAATCCTTTATATTCTGTCCCCTTCAATTTTATGGATCATTTATGAGTGGGTGACCCATGTCCCCTCTCTTTTCATTTTTTTCTAAAACCCCACAACATAGCTGTTATGTTGCTGAATTTCCATCTCAAAATGTCTCCGACTTTTTCTCAAATTATTTTATTTTATTAAGTTAATACACAAAGCTCTTTATTCTAAAGGGGTATTCAGATATATACAAATATGTTCTATTTTAAATTCTAGGATTTACATAAATGAGACCCACTTTCCTTTTCCATGGTTTTAAAGTGACATAAAGATCATGTCTTTAAAGCAGTTTTTAAAATGTTATGATTATGAAATGGAACCCATTTATTTTATATTATATAGGTTATATATGAAATTTTGGATGGTTATATATGTGGCTCACATGATAAAAAATTTAAATTTAAGGGTGCACCCTGATAGCGCTCTGATTCATTGGGTAATGATGTAACAACTATAGATTACAATTTTAACGATATCGTGGTGAAGAACCTTGGTAATTTTCAAATGACACCTTGGGGATGGACCTTGGTGATATGTTCATGATTTTCTATATTAAATGTTGTAGCCACATCTTCATGTTATGAAACACATTATTTTTATTATGATATTTCTAATGAACTCTTTCTCATGCCTTAATGTTCATTTTCGTGACATTTTGATATATCTCAAGTTCACATGTAAATTGGTTCCCTTGTTTCCCTTACTGGGCCTTCTGCTCACCCTTTCCTTTGATGTATGCTCCCAGGTTATGAGATGCTATAATGAACTTAGTATGAACATTGAAGAATCCTCTCAAGTTTTTAAGAAGAGCGTTTTATGTTGTCATGTATTAAGTTCCTGGTTTCCAAGACACTAAACCTTATAGATCCTCGATTTTGTGTAATGTAATGAATGTTTATGTGATAAAAATGCAGGTTTCTATAGTTGGTATCAAAGGATGGTTTAGTTATTTTTATGAAATTAGAATAATAAATCATTAGGAAGAACCCTATAGAAATGTTTAAATATAGGAAATCTTCATAGTATATTGGTGAGTATTGAGTACGTGGTTTATCAAGAAAATACATCTCTGTCTGGATATGAGCAGGTAGAGGTGGCTCTGGAAAAGATGTACATAGGGGTAAAACCCGAAAACACCACTTTGAGCTAGACTCGAAATGGAATTGGTACACGACAACAGGCCTTGCTTCAGTCTTGGTTAGGAAACTCCCAGGTGATATTCTTTAGTAAATTCAAAATCTTAGTATGAACCATTATTAAAGGAACAATGATAAAATAAAATAAAAATTGACATAAGAAGATATGATCATGGATAACATAGATTGGAACCTAGGGGATCACAAGTTAGGATATATTGTTCTTCTACAAGTTTATCCTTCTATGATTAAAGTTTCCTTTTCATGATTATTTGCTATGTATTTAAGCCCCTAATTATACATTCTTTTCTTAGTTAATGGGGGGAAATAGAAGAACATGTCCCAATAATCAATGTTATTGGAAATGTGATGATTGCTCTGTTAATTTGATAGAGATGATGAGAGATCAAGTTGATCATATTTTGATTATGACAAACCAGCTATCAAAAATCACAATTAATAATTGGAACCTAGTTGAATGCCCAAATTCATCTAGGAAGAGGAAGATGAAGTCTCAAAGACGTTCATCTGATAAAGTTGATAAGGGAAAGAATACTCATTTCCATTTGTGAAAAAAGTGTGGAAAGGGGCACTAAGGATATTTTCACGAAGGAACCAGGATATGTTTTAAGTATGGGGTGATAGGGCACAAGTATCCAATTGCTTCAAAAAAATGGATAATGTGATGAATAGAGATAAGGTTCGATCTAATGTACCTTATAATTTTAGTATCGTAAATGTGGAGAAGTTGGACATTATCCAAGGCAATGCACTCTTGGAAGGGATGAGAAGCATGATGAGCATCAAAAATCTTCAAGGACAAGGGAACAATGCATGTTCTATGCTGTGATGGATCATGATGACTAAATAACATGCAACATATTCCCAATAATTTTCTATGTCATGTTGTATTTTACTTCGTGCTCTATGAGCATATCGTTAATTTTTTCTAAGAACATCGAGTCACTACCTAAGATGGTTTTATATCATTAAGGAAAACATCTTTTGATATATACCACATTTTGATGTTGTGAAGCTTATCTTCCTGAAAAAAAGAGATGATTATGCGATTAAAAGATGATTATAATTTTGGAAGATGTTCACTATTTTGGGAAACCTCTATGATGGAGGTAAATAGATTACTATAGTATTTTCTTTGCGGAGTAATTGTTGAATTATATTTTGAAGAATCGATGAATTTAAGGCGAACTTAATGTAATATAGGTTACCTATGGAAATGATTACACTATCTTGGGGAAAATATGTTTTGGTTAGAAACTTTTGTTATAAGACGTTAGGAGTGGATGATGTTGTTTG
This sequence comes from Viscum album, assembly GCA_963277665.1. Taxonomy (NCBI): domain Eukaryota; kingdom Viridiplantae; phylum Streptophyta; class Magnoliopsida; order Santalales; family Viscaceae; genus Viscum; species Viscum album. The sequence goes on along the minus strand of OY728126.1, from coordinate 1,207,209,344 downwards.
GAGATGAACGATAATGTTTATCTTGGAAGACTATTTTATCAAATCTTTCTTATATTTTCGTTTCAATCATAGTTTGGTTTATTTTGAAGAATTTTAAGGACAATTATTTACGGAATGGTCTATGATAAACTTTGGGTAGTACCATGGAACTTTGAAGATTTAACGTATTTTCACTTCCAATGGGGTTCTTTCTTTTTGTAGAGTTGTTTTATCACACCCTTTCAATTGTTGGGATAAATATTTAATGATAGATTGTTTATCTTTTGTGGATTATGTGATTCTCTAGAAGATGATTCTTGTGCTTTTGGTGAGACTTTGTGTTTTTGAATACTCATCGTTTGGAGAAAAGATTAGTATTTGCAGAAACATATTAATGGATGAAACCCTACATGATGGTAAATACATTTCCTAGTGTGTTTATTCTATGTAATAAATGAATTCCTCAAAGCAATGAAAAGGAACATAAAACAAAAATGTTGTCTGTTAACGTTTCCTACTGGGAAATCAAATACCGTTTAACCCATCATAATTTTGGGATTTTCTTGTTGTTAACTTTATCCTAATCATATTTTCTATTACTCTCCCTCAGAACGTGACCCTTTTTTTTCTCTTCAATGTCCATGTTTTCATACATGGAATCATAGTATGGGTTAACTCGGGTGACCTTTGTACTTCCTTTTCATTCTTTTAAAGTAATAGTGTTACTGAATCTTTGTATGATGTGAAACTTTAAATGAAATTTCCAAACCCATTTTTTAAAAAATTGCGAGGACGCAATTTCTCAAAGGGGGAATATTGTAACGACCTGAAATTTTGAATAAATCATGTTTCCTAATTTGTGTGTTATTTTATTTAATACTCAATAGAACATTTTAATTTAATAAAAGGAGTATAATTAAAATGAGGATGTTTGGTTTTGACTATTATATAGACATTAGTTAGTATGACCGTTGGAATCTGAATTTTGCAACTGTTGTCTCTAAATATATGTGATCTTGGTTAATTAATATTGAAAGCATATTTGATGGCCACATCCAGTAGTCTTGGGCCTATCGAAGCCCATCTAACAGAACTTGGGAAGGAGGTAGCACTACTAGGCTTTGCTCTGGACCAAACCCAAGATGAACTTCACCGTGTGATGCTAGAACAGAATCACCTTCACGAGAAGTTCAAACTGACTGAAATCACTACTCGTGCGATGTTGGTCGAGCCACCCTCAGATTTTCTCACCTTAGCACACCTTACACTTAGGTCATATGTTGGAGTTTTAAGGTGATATGTAAGGAGACCGTAGCTACGTTGTGTAATCCTTTCTTATAAATAAAATTGTGTTTTTTTCTTATGGTGAAGTTTGTGAGTTTTCAAATGATTGAATGAATATAGGATGTATTTTATTGATATATTTTAAAAATATGATATTTTAAAATACTTATGTAAGCCTTAAATAATTAATGATGTGTAATGATTTTCAAAAAATGGTCTTATGAAAATGTGTTCAGTAAGAAATTTAGTGTCTAATATGATCAACTTAATTTTTGATGAATAGTACATTATGAATAGTGATTTTATGCTTTGGATTAGTAATGTGACCAAATGGATTAGTAATCTCACTTAAAGAAAGTATTAATATAATTTAGGCACCTTGATTAAGTAGTGTGATTCAATAATATAGGTAACTAACTATTTTCATAATTATTATTCAAGTATTAGTTTTATTGGGTGAATAGTGTTTTTTAAATTAATAATTAAACTAAAAATATTTAGGAAATTATTTTTATAAAATGAACATTATTTTTGAACTTAGAGCATCGATATTATGTTAAGGTAATTTTTTGGGATTTTTCTGAGCAAAATAAATTTTTGTTGAATAGTTTTTTTATTTAAAATTAAAATTGAAAATATTTAGAAAAATATTTTTATAAAATGGAGGTTATTTTTGAATTTATAGAATTGATATTATATTAAGATAATATTTTGGGAGTTTTCTGAAAAAGATGAATTTTCAGTGAATAGTAAAAATATAGTTTTAGGGTTTCAGTATGTTTAATGACATCGAAACATTATCATGATGATAACATTATAATTTTTAAGGGTTTGCCGAAAAAAAGTGATTAATTATTGTATGGGGGGCCCAATGTGGCCTAACACCATGGGAAATACCATGGGAGAGCCCATGGGTTTGAGAAAACCACTTGTGAGGTGTCCCTTGAAATTATTGAATTATCACCTCCCTTTCCCTATAAATACCCACCCTTTCCTCCTTTATTCTTCACTAATAACTCTCCCCCAACGAATATCTGGTCTCGTTACCTCTCAAAGTGTCCTCCCAAGGATCCCCCAAGCCCTCAAGGACCCAAACATCGTGTTTTAAGAGTTACGTTTTAAGGTAAGGGATCCTAGCTCTCTCTTTCATTCCAAGTATTCTCTTTTATGTGATTTATTTTATTCTCCATGTTCTTATGTTGGGGATGTTCTTTTATATTCATCCTAATTTCCTTCTCATGTTCATATGATGAGATACCCCCTCTTTCTCCCATCTATTCAATTTAAGAATGTTTAAGTGGCGTCGTTAGGCTGCGGAATTTTTAAGGGGTTCTTTCACCCTTCTCGTTTTCAAGATCTATTTTCATGTCAAGTATTTCAAGCTCCTATTATTATTTTGGGGTATTATATCTATATCTATCATAATTATATTTTATGTTCATATGATTAGATACCCTATTTTATATTATCAATTCAATTTTTTGTTGTTTTAAGTGACGTCGTTAGGCTGCAGAATTTTCATAAGAGAAATCTTATTTTTGTCTTCCTTCTATGTTTTTCATTTCATATGGTATATCTTTAAAATTTCTTTACCATATTCATAAATACTTTATATTCTGTCCTCATATTGTTTTATGGATAATTTATGATCGGGTGAACCATGTCCCTTATCTTTTCAGTGTTTTCAATAATCATACAACATAGCCGTTATGCTGCCGAATTTCCGTCTTAAAATTTCTCTCTCTTTTTCTCAAATTCTTATATTTTATTAAGTGAATACTCCAAGATATTTCTTATAAAGGAGTAATCACATATATTCCAAAATTTTCTATTTTATGTTCTGGGATTTACATACATGAGACCCGCTTTTCTTTTTCTATGGGTTTAAAATGACATAATGATCATGTCTTTAAAGTAGTTTTTAAAACGTTATGATTATGAAATAAAACCCATTTCTTTTATGATATATGGGTTATTTATGAAATGTTTTATGATGATATATGTGGATCAAATTATAACAAAGTCAAATTTAAGTCTTCGCCCTAATAGTGATCTAATGCATTGGATAATGATGTAACCACTAGAGATTACAATTTTAACGATATCATGGTGAAGAAGCTTGGTAATTTTAAAATGACACCTTGGGGATGGACCTTGGTGATATGTTCATGATTGTCTATGTTAAATTTTTTAGCCACGTATTCAAGTTATGAAACATGTTATTTTTATTATGATATTTCTCATGAACTCTTTCTCATGCCTTAAAGTTCTTTTTCATGACATTTTGATGTATCTCAAGTTCACATGTAAATTGTTTCCCTTGTTTCCCTTACTAGGCCTTATGCTCACCCTTTCCTTTTATGTTTTCTCCAAGGTTATGAGATGCTATAATGAACTTAGGATGAAAAATGAATATTTCTCTCAAGTGTTACGAATAATGTTTTATGATTTCATGTATTAGGTTCCTGGTTTCCAAGACAATAAACCTTAAAGATCCTCGGTTTTCTGTAATGTAATGAAAGTTAATGTGATAAAAGGCGGGATTATATAGATGGGGATAAATTTCATGTTTGAGGATGAATTAGTGAAAAACAAAAACATTTCATGATGTGCAATAGGATGTGGTAAAACCCAATCTTTCGTGAAGGTGGATGAGTAGACATCGGTATAGAAGGAGTGGAGTAGAAGGTTGGACAGATGTCAAATTAACATAAAGAGACAGCTCTGGCACAAGTTGTAGGATGGCGTGGAGCAGCAGTAAAAATCTAGTGGGTGTCGTAGCATCACCAATGTGAAATCACGATTCGGAGATGAAAAATTAGGGCATGGAGGATACATTAGTAAATTGGAGTTGGTACCGTAGAAACACCTGACGAAAATCACGAACTGGAGGAGATGTATAAGGAAGAGCCAAAGACCGAGGAGCCGAAGACCGAGGATCCGAAGACCGAGGAGCTAAGGGCAGTGGAGCCGAAGGCGGATCCCGTGGAGGCGAAGTCACAGCTAGAGAGGGGATTCAATTAGGGGAGTGAGAGAGTGAAATCTAGGAGGGGGGATTCGATGAGGGGTGAGGGAACCCTAGAGGGATTGTAGGGGAGTTGGGGCGGGGTGGGAGAAGCTGTGGTGAATCCCGATTGGGGGGGGGGTGGTTATTTCATGTTTGGTGGAGTGAAACATATTATGGGGTGAGATGGCTTCATTGGAAGGTGACATGAAGGTAGAAAAATGCAATCTTTATAAGATATATAGATTTTATAGTTATTCTAATTAATTATAACTAGGTTAAAAATTATTTAAAAATTAAAAAGGTAAAGAATTTACTTATTTTATGTAATTTAAATCATAAATAAATAATTAAAACATTATATATGATAAAAGAATTCTTATATATTTTTAATTTTTTTTAATTTTTAAATAATTTAACAAATTAATTTTTTTACAAAAAACAATAGTGAAAATTTTGATACTATTCAATAATTGGTTTTTTAAAAATATCAGGATAATATTTTATTTAGGGAAAAAAAATTTATAATATATATAATGAATTTATTTCATATTTATAATTAATTATACATATTAATTACCTCAAATTATATAAATTTTCAAATTGTTAATAACATTAATTTTAAATTTCCATTAGTAATACAATTACTATAATATTATTCTGTAATTATTTAATATACTTATTTTTTGGTAAAAAAATAATAATTTGGTGAAGATAAATAAACTAAATTTCAGTAGGCTTATTGTAGTGGAATATATCTTATAAAAAATTGATCATAAAAATGCTATACTTATTAAATTATGAATGTGATAAGTTTGACAACACCTTTAATAAAATAATATTACTTTAGTGATATCATATATAAGGATCCAAAATGCCTATAACTTCGCCCATAGATGATGTTGGATGATATATACTCGACCAATAAGATTTATTCAGGTCATTTGGGTATTTTAATAGTTATAATTGTTTTAATAAAAACTTATTTATTGATTTTTCATCAATTATATAATTTATGCATCTATTGTATATAACCTTATAGTATAATTATTTGTTCCCTAAAAATTAAAAGTAAATTACCATTAAAAAAATTTATCTTTTCAATGAGTACTTATTTGAGAATTTATCTTCAGTAAAACCATATTTTAGAATTGATATATTATTTAAAATATGAACGAGACAACATTAAATTTTTATTAATGGAAATAATGTAATTAAAAAAATATCTCCATATTTTCCCAAAAACATAAAAAATAAATTTATATTTGGTTAATATGTTTATGATGATAAAATAATACCACTTATATTTATTGATAGCACCCATTTGTCCATATATAGACACATAAAAGATATTAAATACAATGGAAATGACACTTTGTTTCACTCATTTATTTATATATCATTTAAGTAATTTTCATGAAAATGGGTCAATTAAATAACATCAATTTTATCCTTATGTGTTATGGGATGAATTAGTTTTAAAAAAATAATTTGTTTTTGGTTAATTTATAGTCATTGTAATATTATTTTTAAACTAAATTACATAAATTACACAATACCGTGGTAAGAAAATTTACCATGGTTACTTTCATATTAGTGAAAAATAATATGTGCTCGCATACCAAATTACTCACAAATGAATATAAATTTGGCATTAATATTGAATATTTTTGAAACATAGAAGTTATGACTTTAAATTTAAAATAAAATTGATAAAATGAAACTAACAATTGTTTTATTTGGAAAATGTCCCCTTTCTAAATGGAAAATGAATTTATAATAAAATCATGTATAAAATCATTTTCCATAAAAAATAAATGGATAAAAATGATCTTATAAAAAATTAAATCTAATAAAAATCATAATTATGTAATAACTTAAATATAAAATAAATTTTTCAATAAAAATGTGTACATTCACTATTCATCAAAAAATGAAACATTCCAGCAAAATAAAAAAAATTCAACAAATGTAATTTATTATATTAATAATTAAAATAAGAACTTTATTGTTTCAAATGGATTATAAAAGTGTCTGAAAAACATAACATAATTTCGGTGTCCCATCAAAATGTGGAAGAACTGCATTTTATTTGAAAAATACTTCTTTTTTCAAAAAAAATAATTTTGTTCCTATATCATGTAAAGATTACAGATAAAATGAATTCTAAAAATTAAATTGAATATATTAAAAATATTATTCTTTTATAAAATCCATCCTGAGTGAGTTTATTATTTTTTAGACACACTTATTTTCATATATATAGTTTTCAAGAATTATTTTATCTCTATTCATACAAACCATTTTAATGAATATGTTATAATATTTAGTTGTTAAATTATACCAGGTGATATGTAAAATTATTAATATCAAGGGAAGATGAAATTGTTTGTTAAAAAATCCAAGAATATCATTTCATATACCCCAAGCTATGTCAGTGATGTGTATTCTGTAAACATATCTTGGTGTAACATACAACTCAATATAACAATGAATTTATAAATCACTATGTCATTAAAATATTAGTGTGTTACACTCTATCCCCCTAAAAATTTATTTCACCCTAATATTTTATTAGGGTTCTAAATGTTTCACAACTTGAATTTTTCATTCATAAAAACCGACATCATAAAATGGAATACTAAAACTATGTTTAAAAAAGGAATGTTCGGAACATAACGTTTAACAAAAGTAACACCTCACATGGTTTCCAGATAAAATAAAATTGGAGGGATGAAAAAATGGATATAAAAGATAAATATGACAATCATGTTTGGATGGAGAGTGGTAGAGAATACAATTGAGGGGAAAATTAAAAATCAGACATCCATAACTATGTGATTATATAATTGGCCATTTGATTCCTTTGATAATATGGTAGTAGGATATCTTTTTGGGATTTCAATATAATTTCCCAAATTTTAATGAAAATGAGATGGAATACTTACTTGGTTTTTTGATAACTTCACCATTGTTTATTCCTTGAAAAATTTCCACATCATATCATATTTATCCAAAAGTTGTTTAATTATTTATTCCTAAAGTGTTAGAATATCATGTGAACCCTAAATAGAATTATACATCTTTTCATATATATTTATCACAAAAAATGGTTATCATTAGTAATCTAATAAGAATATGTCCACCTATAATGAGGTAATAATTTATTTTAACAAATATAATTTGAATTTTAATATAATCACTCCATACTTATATGACATTACAATCCTTCTAAAATATGAAAATCTAAAACATTACATAGACGTGAACTAAACCAGCTTAACATTTATCCTCATATCTCATTAGGAATATCATGGTTGTCCTAATCCAAACAGGTGAATACCTTATTCATTTATTCAATTGAAACATTGTAACGACATGAATTACCATAGAACCATAGTGAAATCATGATATCTATAAAAAATTTACACTTTCAACATACCAAAAATACAAAAATTTCTATACACTCAATCAATGATATCAACTTGTACTTATATCAGTCCTGGGGTCAATAATATTATCAAATATCTCATAATATCATTATCTAATCATAATACACATATCATGTGTCATTGATAAATATTTAAATCACTTTTCAAGGTTATGATTTTCATATACTTTTGGAATCACACAATGGAAAAACACATAAATATTTCAGTATTACATACAAGTATTAAAGAGATTTTATAAAATTATTCAATAATCCCATTACATAAACAATGAATCATTAAATTAGATCATTTTCATACTCAACATATCCAATATATATAACATTTTATTTGACATTTTCATTGGCCTTAAGAGGTTTTTTACTTGAACCATAATTAATAGTCCTTTCAATAGGGAACTCTTCATGATAATTCCCCATTTCCTTTCAGTTATAACATTTAAGTGTGGTTGGTACATTCATTGTAGCACATTCTTTATTCAAGTCATTTGCTGAGTTTTTCTAATTACATCGTCACTCAACTACATAATGATCTTCTATTCCACACTTGAAATATCTTATATCTCATTTATGACAATATTTACCATTATTGTTTCCAACATTGATCATAAGGAAACACCCATTTTCTTTTCACCAATTTTTGTGATATTTTCCATTGAACACCATCTTTAGTTTCTCTTCCAACACATGAGATTTATATTTAACACCAACATCCAATTATACCAAAATAGAACAACATAAAATCTCTTTATTTCTACTATGGTCTCATAAAGCTCACACCCTTTGATGATTTGGTTTTAATCCATTGAAGAATATATCAACTTTACATTCAGTTTGGATGATAATTTCATAATTATAGCTTGAATGTCTTATAAAATTCTCAACTTATGTACCAACAGATTCATCATACTCTATATTAAGAACATAGTACACCTTTTCCACATTATTTAAAAAAATATTTGTAACGTAAATATTAGAAATTAAGTTCTTGAACTCATCCCATTCCCTGGATTCAATTTCATATTACTGCCTAAAATTCATGATTAAATGCCACCACTAGTTTAATTATCCTTTTAAATGATAAACAACCAAAAAGAAATTTTCATTCAATTAACTTTAAAGGATATAAAATATATTTTAAATGGTACTTGTCTATTATTATGAAAATTTTTTATCCGAATACCATCTGAAAAAATGTGGACATTGCCTGATGATGGACTCAACAAAATGATGTTCCATTCTCTACATATTTAGAAGACCTGAATAATTCAAATCTTGTTTTAGAATATAGTTAATATTTTTTATTCCAGATCCCATATCATTTGGGTGTTTCGGAAAAATATCATTTCATTTCCCATTTGATTTATCATTATCATGTTTTTTAAGGCCCCATCCATTCTCTAAATCCCAAAAAATAGTGTGAGAGGAAAAAATCATACTATAAAAACCACATAATTAAGTGGGAGTATATCCAATATATAACATATTAGGTTTAATCCTATGTTATTCATGATCATTACCAAAATTAAATCACTATAAATTATAGACAGGATTACCCTTAGGGACATCCCTAGAAATATCCTTATAAACATCTTTAGGGATATCACTAACGTATTCTCATCCTAGAATGAAAATGTTAACTAATATTATGCTCTAATACCAACTCTAACAAACCAAGATTAATATACATGGAAAATACATTTATATTTATAATAAATTAATACATTACAAAAATAGATTCCCAAATTCCGTATTAGTTTAGTGTTTTTGGAAGCATGGATGTCATTCTTCTAACATGGTGAATGATCCTCAACATATATCATAATGTTCTCCCCCATTAATTTTCCAACATAAAACTATTCCTTATATATTGGTGAAAAGAAAAATTAAAAATTATGAGGTAAAATTTTTATTATGGGTAAACCTGGAGAGAATCAAACAAAATAGAAACATCATAATGTAAAAACCTGAAAATACTTTTGGAAGAAAAAAGATCCTGAGCATGAAATTAATATTGGATGTTCGTAAGACATAAATATTAAAGGAATAAGAACCAGGAAAAATTAGAATTCCCAAAAGACATGTAATTTTGGAGAAAAAATAATCATAGATAATCTCTTCCATATTATCAAAGGCTGATTTCAAAGATCATAATAGTGGAAAAAGTGCATTACTGAACCATGTTCACTCCTCATTCCATCCATATATATCTAAACTGGGCTTACTATTCATTCTTGTTCTATCTATATCATGAGATATAAATTATCACCCATAAAATTCGGGTGACATATTGGTACAACGTGTCATATAATAAGAACCATACATATGTGTCCCTCAAAAACACAAATCCTTCATCATAGCATATCCAAATGAATAAAATGAGTTTATTAATCGTCATTCACATCAATATTCATATAATACAAATGGATTTAACAAATAAATATTTATCAAAAATGCAATACAAACATTCTAATAATATAGAGAGAAACATAACCCAATTTAATGAATGTAATATTAGATGGGAAATAATTTTAATAAAACACTTTTTATTAACTCTTGAGGAATATACACATTCTTCCTAAAGAAGGTTTTATTTTCTCAAAATGCCAGACAATTTTAAAAGAAAATAATTTATTTCAAAATAAAATTGGAATCATGAAGACTAATCTTCATTGAAATATTGTGTTGTGAAAATGTAAGATTTATTCAACGTTGTATATGTTTACAAAAATCTTATACACAAACGTTTTCTGGAAAAGACAAAATGTACCATATATGGGATAAAATAAGGACTCCATTAATGCCATTAAATAAAAATTCACCAAAGGGATAAATTGAATTTATTTTTTAAAAGAATATAAATAATATTACATACATAATAAACATGGATGTGGATTATTAATATACCCCAAAAAATACTTACATATAAACAATCTCGAATAATAAAGAAAATGTGAAATTATCCCTTACCTTACATCTGTAATCCTTTGTATGTAACTGAACCAACTGTTTAGTGATTTAAATAATATCATTGAATTATTAATAAATCATAGTTATTTTTATGTCATAATATATGTTCATATCATCATTTGTTGGTAATAATGTTTCATTGTTACTCATTATTCATTTATTCAGTTAATTGATTACTCATGCAAGTTATGAGGAATAAGTTCTGGTTATTCTTTTTAGGTCTTCTTTATATCATTCTAAGATGATATTAACATAATATATATAATATTTATTTATTATTAAAATTTGTATAATCATTTTATAATGTATATAATTTATAATTAATCACATTGAATCATAGAAACTTTAGGCCTCACAAACATAGAAGCAATTATATCATTACTTTAATTATGAAAGGTTAATGAAGTGGAATGTATATATAGATTCACAAAAATAAATAAATAGTTATAATAATAATTTAATGTACTTATTTCTATCTTTATACTCATCCATGTCAAGTGGCGGTGAATAATAGATTACACCACGATGTGGAGATGGTAAGTAGCACGTACACACACATGTTGATTTTTTTTCATATGATAGATAGAATGTTGTATATGGTGGTTGGAAAATATTAATAACATGTATTTATAAATTTGATATTGTATTAGTTAATTTATAATGGTATATCACATAAATATTAAGTATAAGAAGAATTCATTTGAATGGACTGTTAGGTGATATTCCCTCTTCTTCGATGAGCACCCTCGAGATCTCCTTTTAACGGAAATAGAGTTGGACTTTTTAGAAGACCAAAACCTCTAGAATGTGATTAATGAAGTTTAGAAGGTAAATGGTCATGGTATGCTCATTCATGAAGGTTAAACATGACTTTTAATTATAATGGAGGATGTTCACGTTCATAGTTGATGTGAGGGGTACATTTGGAATCTCAATAACTATTAATTTATAATAAAACAAGAAAACATAAAAAAACAAAAAAAGTCCTAAATTCGATTATGAGATGATATTAGTTTTTAATACAATAATCCAATGAAATTTTATCATGTTTATTTTTCAATTTTAACCTTATTATTTTAAATTAACACTATTATTCTATTTCATTTTTACTCGGTTATCAATTATTTCAACATTAAAAGGCAGACATATTTTATTATTTGATTTAAATTAAATAAAAAATAAAAAATATAAATCATATATGACCACATAAAAATTAATATTTATTTTTAGAAATGTTTTATCACTCTTAAAAAAATTTAATAAAACATTGTTTTGACAAAACTACAATATTGTGAATTTTGACACTATTTAATTACTGGATTTTTAAAATCATCAAGATAAGATTTTGTATTTTAAAAAAATTATTATTTTTTTATTTCTCTAAGGTGTCTAGATATTTTATAAAATTAATTAGAATGAATAATTAGCTCATATTATATTTATTTTTTTATTTTTAATAACAGTAATGTGATATTTTCATTTATAACATAATTGTTACGTTAGTATTTCATAACTATTTAATATAATTATATTATAGTAAAAATTATAAATAAAATACCTTGATGAAGATAAATATACTATATTTTGTTAAAATTACTTTAGACGAATATATATTCTTGAAAATATTCCATTTAAAAGTTATACAAATTAAAATATTAATTTTACATGTTTAACATCACTTTAAATAAAATAACATAAGTTTCTGAATCTCATATATATGGATCCAAATTGTCCATAACTAGACCCTTGGATGAATATGGTTGAGGAATACTTGACCCTTAATATTATATCATATTTTTTCATCTTTTATTAGTTATTATCATTTTAATAAAAAATATTTTATTTAATTTTCATCAATTATATTGTTTCTACATCAATAATATATAAACCATTAATAGAATTAGTTTTCCAAAGAAATTAAAAAGAAATTACAATGACATAAAAACCATAATATATTTAAAATGAGTATTTATTTTCAATAAAACTATTGTATATCCTTATTATCAAAATGATATTATATTTAATATATGAAGGTGACATATTTAATGTTTTATTAAATAAAATATTATATATAAAATAATATCTGCTAAATGTACCCAAATTGTAGAAAATATATTTATACTATGTAATTATATTTCTTACTTCAAAAAATACTATTCAAGATCATTAATACAACTAATTTTTTCATATGTGGACATATATATTAAAGACAAATAAAATGATACATGGTGACTTTGTTTGATTTAAATATTAATTATGTCACTTTCAAGCAAAAGATACCATAAATGAAAAATATTGGTCTTTTAATATTTCAATTAGAATTCTATTAATCATATAAAAAATTTTCATTGGGTTTGGTCAATTTATAGTAATAATAATTTTATGTTTTACCAAAATTAACTAATTTACCCTTCACCGTGGTAACAAATTTTACCGGGTTTACTATTCATATTGGTTAAAAAATAAAAGGGGAAAGATTACCAAATTTTGACCTCTTGGTTAGAAAAATAACTATAATTTTTCAATTTTCAATGCATAGAAGTTTCAAAATTAATGTTAAAATAAAACTGTTAAAATGTCATGAAAAATAGTTTTTTCAGAAAAATGCACCTTTTTAAAGGGAAAATGATATTATAATAAATTCATGAAAAAAATATTTTTAAAATAAAATAATTGGCTAAAATGAACTAATTATAATATTAATCAAATATAAAACATAATAATGTAATTATTTGAAATAAAAAAAAGTTTTTAATAAAAATCATTATTTTCACGATTCATCAAAAAATGAAAATTATCAGAAAAAAACCAAAAATTCTAAAAAAATTATTTTTTCCCTCATATTTATAAAAATGAATTTTATAATGTTATATTGAATATAAAAGTGTCAAAACTAGATTTAAAATGGGGGCACCATCAAATGGAGGCAAAATGACAATTTTTTTAAAATACACTCCATTTATAAAGAAATGTTATTTTTTACTATACCATGTATATAAAACATATAATATGAATTTTAAATATTATATTGAATATATTAAATATATGTTTAATTAATAAAATACATCAGGACTGAATTTATTATTTAATAAACTCCCTTATTTATATTTGAATAGTTTTTCATAATAAAAATAATACCTTTCATTCTAGTAATTATAATGACTAGGTTATATTATTTAGTTGTTCAATTATAGTCAATAATAAGTGAAATGAATAATATAAAAAGAACAAAAAAATTTCTATAACATAGGAGAAGCATACTGTTGCAAATACCACAAGTTAGGCGACTGTAGCGTATTGTGCCAACATTTCTAGGTGTAGTGTAAAACTTAAGTCATCCATGAAATTTCAAAGACATTATCTCTGAAAAATACTGGTGTCTTACAATAGTTCCGGCTGAAGAAATCAGTGAAAAGTTAGTTCTTTAAAATAAAATCTTCCAATATTATGTGGAACGAAAAAAATAATATCTATCAGCAATGTGGTACTTCTAAATGTCATGTATTCCAATGTATTCCAATGTTTGAAAGGCCTTGACCAAGGTCATTCATCCCACAATGCAGAGTGAAATTAAATGTCTATTATTAGTAATATATATCTAACCATATGTTTTATATATATACACTATATAAGACCAATATTTAGAGATATAATTTTTATCCATCCATCTATAATTAAAATTTTATTAATGATCTAAAATAATTTTTATTGTTTATAGATCAAAAAATAATACTCATAAAATTGGTAAACTATCATATCATCACGTCTATCACATCATATTACCCATCAACATGGAATTCCTCCTTGTAAACTAAATTAAGTATATTACTACTATACATAAAAGTTATAATTACCCAAGAATGAAATACATCATAGTTCATTTCACCTAGTGCCAAAAACATTTCTAAAAATATGACTATTGTGCCTAATATATTTTGGAATAAGTTAATTAGTTATCAATCATAAATTAAACATATACTAAAAAAAATACACATTCACATCCATTATAACGGCTAATATCAACCAAGATTTGTACACACCATTCCAATTTCTTAATGATTCAATATAACATAGAATCATTAAAAATTTTCACATCGCCCATGTGGACGAAGTGTGTTAATATATCACATGATGGGATTACATTGAAAATATTTTCCAATCATTCACAACATTAAACCAACAATTTATACACTAGTGATTTCCACTTTACCAATGAAATGTAAATACTCTACGATGGAGTGAAACATCAATAGACTAATGTATACCATTTTTCTATGCATAAATTATCCCTTGATTCCATGAATCAAATCGTCCACACATTTTTTGATTTCCCATTAAAAAAAGAATCACATCATTACACTAGTTTTCAATATCTATGAATCCATTTATTCTCTCAAATCATTAGATACACATAGATTAGAGGTAAATACTTATGGGTTACCATTATAAAGTAGTTCCTTCACACATATAATGACTTTTCGTGTGTTTTTAATATTTAATTAACTTCAATATTGTGTATCCCCCTACCTACCCATTTATAAATAACATGTTAGGGTAAACTAGAAGTACAAATAATTCATAGTCCCCATAACAACGCATTATTATATGTTATTCACCTGGTAGTATTATATTCATTGATATAATTTTCTCAAAAATAATCCCTTTGATTTATTTTTTTTAATTATATTGGTTATGGATAATTTAAATTTATATGCATTTAATTAGAAATAGTTATATGATCATAAAATGAATCATTATGGTCTTTGTAGATTTAACTTAAAAGGTATTTCATTCATCATTAAAATGATCTAAACTATATATGTACTAATTTATTTTATATAAATATGATCAAATATCCTATAAAATGTTTCAGTACCAATATAAAAATTAAATCCACCCCTTTGACACTTTTATTCCTTCTTGTATGTTTTCAAATTCTAGGGATGAATTTTCAGCCTTCGTATAAGGCATAAACCCCAATAATAACCTTTTATGAATTCCCAAATGGTTTGAGACTTTTGAATAACCCCTCAAATCGTAATTTATTCCTATGAAAACATGTATACCTTTAAATATGAAATATAACAATAATATTACATAGACAAACACAACATCATAAAAAATTATGTTATCCTCAATACTATGGGAACATGATTACTTTAATTTATTTATGTGTTCTTATAAATTCATAAACATTAGTCAAACCATTTTAGCATATTTATTTTACACACTAATGATGTATGGGATATAAAAAAACATGTATTATATTGGAGACATATTTCAACAACATATTCTCAAGTCTATGGGGAAGTCCAATGCAAAATAAAAAGTTCCCTTAAGAGATTAGTCAACCATAAAACATATATTTTTCAACATGGAACACCCTAAACTTTATTAGTTAACTCTAAAAACCTCTCATCTCTATTAAGACAGAATTTGGAAATAATTAAGAGGTAATGTAACAATATAATAATATTTAATCCAATATTAATTTATTTCCATTGAAATTGATTGATTATTTGTGAATTTGTATTCATGATACTAGACTGACTAGTCTATTTTCTTCATTTTTGGAATCAATAATTGAATTATGATAATGGAAATTGACATGATATGATTTCCAAAGAGGTTGATTGTATTTATAAGGATACAAGTACATTTATTATCAGATCCAATGTTATCTCATCTCTTTATTTTATATTGGTCATTTGATAGACACCTTCTTTTAATGAAATAAACACACACATTCCCTAACCCAATGATTTCCAAATAAGATGTTAAATTCAGTAATACATTTGTGTTGGATGTAATGATTCAAAATTCCCAGTAATTCTACATAAACATTAAATGATTAAACTACGAAGGAAATGTTGATTTCATAAGATAACCAAGGGCAGTTATCCAAAACTATAATATCCAACAATTATAGTATACATTCTGTAGAATTAAATAAAATCATCTTATAAGATTATATGAGAAAAAAGTAGTTTCATCATAAAAATATCTACATGTAATCTACTTAGGAATCCTCTAATAAATCTTTTTTGACAACATCATTGGACAAACTCAAATACCGATGGGGAATTGAGGGACACCCATGCCCCAACATTTCATGTATGTTAATCTAGGATTATGTCCCATGGGGTGGATCCAATATGACATTCCCATGTAAGGGTTAACCACAAATTTCAACCATTACACTAATGGTCCTTCAATATTTAAAATTGTAGAAACATGGTGAGTGCCTTGTTATATTGGGTTGAGATCCCAGCCTCCCACTTGGGACTTGTATGATGATTCTTTCCATTAAGGGACATCACCATCCATAGAGGTCATGCCTTATAATGTACCTTTGAATATACTAGTTTTGTTATAAACGATGATTTAAAAGAACACAGATAGGGAGATATTACTATTAAATTATTATTGTTGAATGAATATACCTGAAAATAATTCTCTAACACTCCCCTGATCACCGAACCTCTAAATAATCAAAAAACTGAAAAAGTAACATTACTGATGTTATAATATATAACATTTTAAATCATATACCATGATATATGAAAATAATATTTTTTAAAAAATATTAATCATTTTTTCCAATATTTTATATAAAAATAATCTCTATATTGGATGATTGATATGATATGATCACAAAACAATGAATACACTGTACTACAAATACAATAGAAATATATGAGGGACAAAAAAACCTATAATGATGGTATTATTTAAATCCTAACCATAAAATTTCCATCATATATGGTTGGGGGAATATGTATCCTAAGAAAAATCTCTCAAAAAAAATTCAGGTCAAATGATTGATCTATTTTTGTGGATTTCATCAAGGAACATAACTATTTGTAAGAATGGGGACATCCCTACTTATAACAAAATAATGTTTTTCAAATTTGAATCTATTAGAGGATGGAAAAAGAGAGTCCCTTTAAATCAAAAAACAATAAATCATCTATCTCATCCTTAAGAGTCCCATTAAATTTCAAAATGAAATTTTCTAAGGGTATCATTTTCATAATCCCCTTTAATGGATAACCTAATATAGATAATAATAATTACCATTTAAATCTGTATTCCAATCCTAGTGAAACCACAAATATTATAAAATGAAAAATTGATTTGGAACCTATATTATATTCTTACTTAAATTCTATTTCAAATAAAATTGTATAATGATTGTTTGATGTGGTGGATAATAAATTAAACAAGATGAATTGTCAATGAATAACAACATACCTAATAAAATATATGATGGGGTTTACATGCATAATATCACAGGTAGAAACAAGCATTGGGATATCTACTAAGTCAATCGTTACATACTTCTGAAATAATTATTACCAAGGATAGTGGAAATGGAATTTATACATCTAATTTCAATTAAATATTTGATGTTGTTGATAATAATTTTCCTAACGAATATATTGTTAAACTTAACAGTGAGATGAAATACATTTAGATTGAAATTACTATGCTTTTTTAAGAGATCATTACATGAGATAATGATATTATTTTCATGACCAACCTATATAATATGATGAAAAATATTATGATAAATCATTTAAAACTATTATTATAAAACCACCTCCCATACAAGTAAATACAATGGAAGGAAATTCCTGTAAGTACATCCTTAAATGATTATTTGGAATGTAAACATTTTTTGGACCGTCATTACATATTCAGAATGGTCAATAATATATTAATAAAATCTATAATCATATTTGTTCATACCTATTATGAGGTTCCCTATACATATAGGTTATGATAATTATTAAATAAAATCCATCCTGTACTATTTATTTCTAGTCAATGAAAAGAATGAGTAACCAACCATATTATCCCAAGAATATTGATTCTCATCAAGAGAGGTGTAATACAATTTAATTCAAAAACATCAATAAATATTAAGAACTACATATTCACTTATTATATATTAATAAAATTATCAAATACCTTTTCATTATTTTTGAACCCAACATAGTCAAAGAATATCGAAAATAAAAGGTAAATAATACCGAACGATTCAATAAGGGAATGTTGTCTTTACCTTTTATCTAGAAAATATTATTAGGTACATCCATTTTAATATTATGGAGAACATTATAAAGAATAGAATGATCACAAATATATATGACGAATATCATGATTATTATCTCAATTGCTGACTTCACATCCTTTATTCAAGAATATAACCATTGATTGTTCTTCGTCAACGTTTTTTAAAGATGATTTATAATGTTTTAATATTAGAATGAATGTTTTTATATTTAATCTCAATATGGGGAAATCATTTATATTCTTTATCAAGAGTATCAAATTATAGATATTTAGAGGAATGAAATCCCTAGATAGGTAATGTTAAAAATTTTCCTTTATTATTTACCCACAACCTATTTTTGGGGAATAAAATCAATGAATTATTTTACCATAGAAATTGGTTACAAATGATAGTAGATATATATTGAGTGTGTTAGAGATACCTAAGATATATGTGACTTGTGGGCATACCATGATCACTCTTTGGAGATATTATTAATAAAAAATTTCACATAAGATTCAATGGACCTTATTATATGAAACTAAAAAGGACAAAAATGTTTTCCTCATACTATGAATCCAAATTTCATGACATGAGGTCCTCACGATATAAAAATATATTTTGTAGAATATTGTCTTCACCACATTCTATTAAAATATATGGAGTTATCCACATAATATTACAATAAGATACATAGATCATTATCCTCCTAGAAGAAGTAAAAATAATTAAACCCCATTATATATCAACACATCACCCCATTACAAGTCAATTTTCATTTATCATCATTTTATATTTGGTACTCGTGCCAACAAAATTGTTCACTAAATCAGGTAGTTTTCTACTAAAAATAATAACCAAACTCTAAAGGTGTGATTATATATTTCCTATAACCCTTTTGGATGACATATTATTTTTCCACGTACAATATAGATAATGTCATCAAATCACCGCAGAACTTCATCTTCAACTAGAAATGGATTCATAAAGAACATAATAAACTTTCTTTGTTTATGTTAAAATATAAATATTTTATATGGCCTATTAATTAACATCCCATGGTATTTTCGTGGTCCATGCTGATAATTAACCAATTTACAAATGATAGTTTATGACTGTGAGGTGAACATTTTTCCATTACCATCATCCATACTATTAATTCTATAGGTAAAATTGTTATAAAATATGTAATCACAAAATTACATGATTTACCTAATCCATCATCATTTTTATAAAAACAGATTAAAATTACCATTTTATGTCATGATATATCATTTGATACATACTATTGATGGAATAATGATATATTACACAGTGTGTTTTGTTCTCACCATAGACCTTATATTGGGGATCACATCATCCATTTTATTAACATTATAATGGTTTATAGGAATCAATGAAAAATTCAATATCACAATTTTATAATCTGAATGAAAACATAATATAATATCTATGACTATGAAACGCGAAATACCTTGAGTACTATATTATATGACATTAAAATTCTTATTAATCTCTTTCATACATTCAAATATTATATGTAATGGAATATCTCCAAATATTTCAAGATGAAAACCCATTATTTTTCACCAAATATAAAAATGATGTAATATAATAAAAAACTCAATAACAGAAGGGATTTAAATAAATTTTGATTATAAATGATAATATTAACAATGATATTTGTGACCAATATAAAGATGTCATAAATGTGAAGCTATGTTGAATGGGAATTTATTTTAGTATCCACATTAGAGAATATTTCTACCTGTAAAAATCACATCACGGTACATAATATAAACATTATAATGCCAAAGAACATGAAAATAGTCTTTGTTGTAATACTATAAATTTCATGGCTCTTGATTTAAATCATTATTAACTTAGACATAAATTATAATCTATGTTTTTATCATAAATCCTTAAAAAATTATTCCACACTGTACATTATATATTACTATAATATATTGACTTCTCTTATAATAAATGGTTAATATATATAGTATTCAACTAGATGAGAGTGGATGGTCACACAATTATATTTCCTTTATAAGGCCAATATCGACTATCACCTAACCTTATGTAAATATTATCATTATATATAAATATATCTATATGGCCATGTTCCTATTAATATCAAAAAAAATATCCTATATATTTCCAAAATTAAACATTTTCATGATTCACTTATTTTATATTATTAATCAATTCACATCGGGTTCAAACCTATTGGAATGAGGGAATACCATGTTTTCACATTTCTAAGCTTCATATCACTATATATATTGGCCAAAGTTTAAGCATAGTGACTTATTCACATTCAATATGCTATTAGATATACCATATATTATATGAGTGTTCTCCATTATATAATTCTCAAGGATTAAAATAATTTCTTTTTATAACTCATTACAAAATACCCAATAGTGAATCATTAAAATATTTTAATCTTATATATTTAAAATCACAGTTTCCTTCCAAATAAACAAACTCATTGAATTATTAGATCACCATAACTATTTATTATAAATGGTAATTGTACTATAAACTTATCTGAATGGACACCAATGAGTATTGGTGAAGTGGTTAATTAGATATGTGTCACCAATTTTCCTCTTAGGGTATCTTAATGTTCCTAAATGTGAGTTTCATTGATTCTAAAAGATACATCCTAACAGTGTAGTTTCAATATCTCTATTAAAATTGATTTAATAATTCCAAATTATCTTCATCCCATTATATCTTATTCCAACATATCATATCATTACATTCCTCTACAAATAAAAACATGTACAATCTATTTTGAAATAATTTTACACATTATACACATCCACGTTTATCATGATATAAAAAAAATCATAACATTTAATTTAGTGATAGAATTATGTAACAAATTCTACCGCTTTTTAGGGGTTAACATAACTAAAATATCATTATTGTAAGAGGTAATTTTCAATAGTTCTGAATTCATTTTTTATTTCATATCAGTTTATCTATACTCATAATAGGATAATATACTACAAATTTGAACCTAATAGTTGTCTTAATAACATATTCATCGTGAAAATTTTTTCCAAGATAAATGGACATTAACATTTTGTGAATCCTATAGTCATTGATATATGATCTAATAAATTCATCACTATTTACCTGAACATGAATGTCTTAGAATTATTTCTATTTTTGGTCAAATATTGATGAATATAAATTTAATCTACAATTAATAAAAAACGAATGTGCTAATAAAATAAAATTAGATTTTACTTCTAATATTTATATCACCAACAAGGGAGCCAATGAATAATTTTTTAATATTCTAATTCTAATATTTATTATAAATTAAGATATCATTACGGATTATAAAATGGTGTTATAAAACACTTGATGATCATATATGACCCCAATCAAAATCAATCCACTTCGTCACATTCCCATGTAAATAGGAAAAATGAAAAAAGTGAATTATTATTCATTTTCACATTTCTTATTCATTAATGTGTAATACTTGCTTGACCTATGTTTGGAAAAACCACCCAAAGTTGATATGACACACCACTAGAGAAGGATATCTACATTGTAATAATTATTCATGAAATGAAATAAGTATCCTTTATAACTATACATAGATAAAAATATAGTAAAATGAAGAATAGTTGATATATGAATGATACATTCAATGTAGATATAAAAAGGATAAACCATAAAATAAAATATCACATAAAGAAACCGTGTATCCTTATTTGAATCTATCACCACCAATCAATCACCACAATAAGTGGGAAACACTGATGATAAGGTTAAATATTAGATTATGACCGACCTTTTACATATTTCCAATAAAACCAAATTGTGAAATTCAAAATAGAAAAAGTATTGTGTGAGAAAATTTCCTATTAATATTTCAACTATGATTCTATTAAAATTATTAAACCATGAATACAGTTGGAAAATCATTAAGAATATTCCAACTTTCAAAATAATTTCATCAGTGATTTTTTTGGTAAAATACACCATCGTATTTGAAAAAATAGTTTCACATTTAGGGAAACCGTGTATATTAAAATTACAAGTAATAATGTATAAAAACATTATAAAAACATTCAGTGGATACTTTATTAGATAAAAAAGCTAGTATCCAATCGTAAAAGGTAAGATCATGTAAAAATTAAATCATAAGTGACAAAAAATGGTTTAGGCCCTAGAATATAGTAATATATACTGTGAAACATATAGGATCAAAAATCTAAGAAAAATAAGATACAGACCCATAGCGATTCCATCCACATTATTTTAATATAAAGAAACCTAACGTTGTCTCACACACTATGGTGAAATCTCTTATTATAGATTCATATATGGTTCGTAATGTGCTATGTCTTCCAAAAACCATTTGAAAACCATAATGAAATTCATAAAAGATTCTCAAAGGTAGTGAAAAACTATTCTCATGTATGAAAACCTAGTTTTGTATCAAAACAACCTATAATTAATTTCATCAAACTGAAGTTGTGATAGGATATATAACTACAAAAATGGACCTTTTAAATGTTTTATCTATTTTAAAAAATATTTTTCGAATAAATTTATCCAATTTATGTATAATAAAAAATAAATTTACAATATCAAAATGTTAATCATTAATTTAAACTTTTTATATAGACACATACTGCATGCACTAAGGAAAATAATCTCCATTGAGAAAAATGATTGGATATGAGTTGATTATGTCCTCAAAGTCATAGAACCACAAGAAACATCATAAAATATATATCTTACAATATATATTTGGAAATAAATTATTAGTCAGTTCCCAATATGTCATGGGGAAATGATATCAATAATGGATCTTTGATGAAGGGATATAATAAGATAAGATATTGTACATTAGTTGAAGATATTTATAAAGAACTGATGAAAACCATAATGAACCAAATGGGAGAAACCTCTACAGCCGAATGGAAGGTTTATTTCGATCAAAATAAAGATCGGATGGCCATTGGATATATAATATGGATGGGAATAGGTAAATTCCATCATTTTAAAACGTTTATATAGAGGAATATAGTCAAACACCAATGTTTAACTAACTCTAATCTAGTAATGTGTTTCATTTGTCCCATTTTAAAAATTCCAATTCCAACGTAGGATGTTCTGTATGATATTGTAAAACCATATTCATGATATTTTACATCTCTATATAAACACCCAGACCCTAATATACATTCTGTGGTGATCCAAATGGTTTTTTATCAAGTATCAAACCACATAAACCCCTCTAGAGTATACATAGTTCAATTCCACATGGTCAGAACATAGTTAGTATTAATTATTCACCTAAACAATGAATAAATGGTTTTTTCCTCTAAAAATTCTTGTTTCCAACCCCCACATATACCTGAACTGAACCAGTTCCCTGAGTGCTAGTTTTGAGATCACAATAATTACATTTTTAGAATCAATTATAAAAAATGATACCCAACTTAAACCATCCAAAATGTGAAACATATAAAATGAATAATTTGACCAATTACATACACAAAGACCATTTAGAGTTATTGTTTTATAAATTTATAAAAAAACATAAATTAATCACCTAGACCCATAACCAGCTAGTTTATAATGAGATATATTATCTTTCACTAAGATAATCACACCTAGTGACCTTTATATACATAAGATAGTTAAATATTTTCATCAAATACAAATGTAATGGAAAATATATCAAGGGTTTGGTCTAATGTGTAGTAAGGTTGATCATAAGAGTTATCAATTAAATGAAATCACCTGGCATAAAATGAGAATAAGGCTATGCTGAAAAATAATACTTTACAGCCATTTAATAAGAAAATTCATTCCCTTCAAAACACAGATAAAATATATTGGAATAATTATTTGATATAAGATAAGGTTCAATGGTATAACATGATAAAATAAAAGTGATGGATCATGAGTAATAAAAAGTTTGAATTAGATGATGACCAATTTATCACAGGATCATCAAACAATTTGAAATGTTGAAGAAAAATATTACATGAAATAAATATTTTTCATGTGTAACTTCCAAGACAACACCACATAGAGTAAAGAGACCCATAATGGATTATATTTACTCCTTAGTCAAATAAATAATGTATCATGAGACTGAAATAATACCCCATACATTAGAGAAATATCTGGGTGAACCCATCATATCATTTTTATAGTAATGATTTAGAAAAAATCAAACCAATTTGAAGTGTCAAACATAAAAACTACTCATGGAATGAAATGGGTTATAGAATATTCCCCTATATCCTAATTAAAAATAGATTTCATTATCAATTAATTGGATAAATGATCATATTTATTGTATTATCCCACCATCTTAAGGGGAAATTATCTATTAATATAACTGAGAGATAAATATAATAAATCCATAATATTAATGGTTGTTTTCATTTATGAAAAGAAATAAAAAAATAAAAAACATTCTATTGAAAATTCTACATTCCATTTTGAAAATAATTTTAAAAAACATTAAATTCAAGAAATAATATAAACATCCATTCCATTGAATATAACCATATAATATTTTATGGAATCATTAAATAATTAATTTTCTATTATTGATGGAAATTCAATTCATGTAGTAAATATTAAAAGAAAACTTTTATTTTATATTTTGGTAAAATTTAAAATAATACCTCATATTTCATAAAAATAATATGTTTCCATTTGAAATAGTATTTAAAATTTTAATAAGGTGTTAAAATGATTGTAATAATTCATAAATAATATAAAAATACTATTGGAAACATATAAAAGAAAAAATAGGAATGGAATACAAAGAGTATTCAATTGAAGAGATAAATATGGTCGATCTTCCGTAAAAACATGACTTCAGATTTTTGAGTACATAGATAGTGGAAAAATCACAACATTTAATTTAAAAAATAAAAATATAAAAATAAAAATGATGAGGTTGAATATAAAAATATAATATAATTTTTATCAAATTAAATTCAAGCATAACTAATCCCGATTGAAATTAAATTATTAAATAAACCCTTACCTCTTTGGTAATAATATAAATATAAGAATCATGGAATATTAACATCAAATAAAACATTATAAATTACGAAAATATGGCGAATCATGATATAAATTTCATAGGATTAGTATATTCAACTCATAAATTATGACATTTTAGTAACCAAAAATATTTTATAATGAAGAGGCTTTGGAATGATAAACCCTTAACATAGGTTTGAATTTTTCTATACATGTTCAAACCTCATGACTAATGAATATATTATTATTATAAATAAATTATAGAAAAATAATAATATATACATAAATCTGGATAAAATATAATTTAATTTTTTTCTCTCCCATTATTATCAATTATTAATTAAAATCACTATATAAAATATCAATTACTTTATTTTTATTTATGAATTAGATGCATAGTATAGATCCTTGAACAGAAATAATTGTTCTATAATTTCAAAGAATTTAATAATTATACAAATATAATAAGTATTAGTTCTATTAAAATATAAATTCATCCTTTAAAAATATATATTGTAAAATTAATTACATCGTTCCATGAGATGGTAGGTCTTAAATAAAAATGAACATTATTTTCATTTTTAATGTATTCATTGAAATTTTTGTAAATAATATTAATATTTTATATAATAATTTTTATATCATGTATATAGAATATATTCATTAATTCTATCCTTATTATCGTCAATTAAAAATTAAATGAAAATTCAATCATATCGGTTAGTGGAGGAAGTAGTCAACACATAATCTTGAGTGTTGTTATAATTTATAATAAATTGAATGTTTTGAAGATAAATGTGATATTATATATAAATAAGTATAGTTATTTCATATGTACCATGTATAATGATTAAATCCATCATTATTCCAATCTATGACAGGCATTGATGAAAAAATAATTACATCAGTTCACGAGGTGATAGTCCTCCATACACATGAATGACAATTTCCTTTCCAATTTTATGGTTGTTATGTTAGAAATATGATATTAAATTTAAATAACAATAATTAATTATATTAAATAAGATTATATTATTTTTTAATAAAAATTGAATATGATTTTCATGAGGTGACTTATGAAATATAACAAAATTATCAATTGATAATGACACATATTCTTTAGAGAACCTATTTATTATTATGTCTAATGTATTTTTAGTGGGGATTTATAACAAAAAATGACACTATTATTGGATTCTAAATGTAATTAATGAATTTATATAGTTATTTTATGATACTTGTGTGATGAAAATTGGAGTGGATTTTCCCTTTTTAAGAGAGGAAGAGTGGCATTTTGATAAATATACAAAACTATTCCATAATGAGAAGTAAATTTAAAACAATCTACTATAACATTGATAAATGAGATATCGGTGGGTATTTAAGGTTTATGCACACTACCACTACCAAATGAATGATATTTTAGACATGTTATTCCTCTTACCTCAAATGTTACACAATTTTACAATTTTAGTTATCACTATTGTATGTAGTAATCTTTTCTACTTTAGTTTTAAATATTGTCAATATTAAATTAAAATAAACTAATTTCTCATTGGTTTATATTTTTAACCATATACTAATCAATTGGTAGAATATAGTAATTCCTGAAAGAAATTAAATCATTTAATTAATTATAAATTTTTATATAATATCATTATTGTATTTTTGGATCTATTTATTTAACATGACAATAAAAACAATATCGAAGGTTTGTAATTATATTATAATCTGTTAAAATGTCACTAAAAGATAATATTTATCTATATATTTTATTTGAAACAATAATTAATTAAAATTATATTACTTTTGATCTTAGTTAAAATAATTATTTGTTTTTCCAATTAATTAAATAATCAATGTGTTGGAATTGTTTAAGAATTTATTATTATTATTTTGTTGGTAAAAACTAGAAATAATATAAACTGATTAATTAAATTTATTTAACAATAATATTAATCATTTTAATTAAAAATCTTCTTTTTACCCCTTTGTGAGAAGATAAGATATATTTAGTATTAATAGGGTGATATTTTTCCAATTTCATTACAAAAATTATTTTAATGGTCATAATTATTGACTTATGGAATGAAATTTAGAAATTTCTCAAACATAGATAAAATATGGTATAAATATAGCTTTAAAAATATAAATTATAAAAGTTATCAATTCATTATACCCAATATAATTTTAGATGAAACCCTGGTAAACCTATTTTACCCTTATCTATAGTAATATATTTTTATTTTTTTCACTAAACATTATGATCCAAAATTATGTCAACCATATTTAATAATATTATTTATGAAAAGACAAAATATTTAATCCATTTTATGAAATTAAATCCATATCATTTTATAAATCTAATTTAATAATAAAAATTTAAAATATATTGAAAATCATTTTTCTTAAGTAATTTATTTATCAAGGCTAAGGATCCCTTATATTAACTATATGAAAAGTTATCAACATTATATGGAAGTAAAAGTATATCATTTATATATAATCTATAATTTTAATTTTAATTTTAATTATTAATTATTAAATTTTATTTTAATTAATTAATATACAATGCTATTATGAAATTTAAAATAACGTTCATTAAATTGATTAATCTTTTTTTATTCGAAGAAAAATAAAACATATCAAAAACATACATAAAATTTATAATAATATAATATTGATATTATGATTTCCCAAATGATATTCAGTTTATAAAATTAAATTATTCAATGATCCAATAATTAATTATAATACTTCCTGTCATAAATAATTAAAAATATTTTTTGATGTTATTATGTCTTTAAAAGAATATAATAACATTATTTAACATGGATTGATTATTTAATAATCATTTGTCAATTATGTTATATTTATTAGTTAATATATATATATATATATATATTCTAATGTAATTTACTCGGTTCATACTAAGAAATTTAATTACTAGTTTATAGATACCATTTTTAGATAATAATATTTATTAGTGTGTTTAGGGTGTGTGTTTTTTTCTGATATTAGCTATCGAATACAGTTTTAGTTTTAAAAAACATTTTCACACATTATCACCCCAATTTAATTTAAAATAAATGAATAACATTGTATAAATCTCACACCATAAAAAGTTTCAATAAAACAACTATATGAAACCCAACGATTAGAATAATTTGATCACATGTTATTTTAAAATAAATACAGAAACTATCTCCAAATAAAATCAATCACCAATATTTTTTAATACAAAAATTGTATCTTCCAAAATCATATACTATAACATACAATTTAATCATTTCCTTAAATAACAAAAATCACTAGAAATCGATATTAATATCATAAATTCTTCAGAAACATAATTTATTATTTATTTCCAAAATAAAATCCCATAACTGAAAACCTATAAAGGGTTGTCCAAGACACTTATCATATTCTTATCATTATTTTTATAAAACGATGATGCTATGAATTACACTTCATAAAATGTCACCTGAAAACATCTTAATGTCCAAAAGTTTATTAATCATACCATAATACCAAATAAAAAATCTCCAAACCTTCATAGTTGGATATGGTGCTAAAATCATAATTGATTTATTTTTATCATTGATAATAAAAATTTTCACCAAATTTTAAGAAGTTATAACATATAAAATCAATATTAATCATCAGTACATTTTTTATCCAATGTAACTTTTAGTTTCATAGTTATGGATATTTGAAAAATAAATCATAATTTTCAGCATGGATAGACAATTATAAGGTTTATAATGATTCATATTACCTCCTCTATTATCATCCAACCTAGTAATAATCATATAAATAACATACATAAAGCCTTTATCGAAACCTAGTAAATATGGATGAATAAAAAACGGTGACCTTGAATGTACAATAATGGTAAATAAAAGAATCATCTATTCAATGAAATTTATAAAGATAAAATAGGAATAAGGGTATTCTTGAATTATATAATTCCATGATATTATATAATAAATTTTTTACCCATCAATACTAATATTTTCAATCATTTAATATAGATTTCACAATAGATAGGAGTCAAAAGTATAACATGTTATCGTAAAAGAAATGGATTTCGTGTAATTACATGGGAAAATGAAATAAATTACATGTTATCACAAGATAATGGAACCATAAGAGATTTGGAAGAAATAAATAACATTACATAATCAAAATTCAAGGATATATTCCAATACAGAATCACATGGGGGTTATAATACCATAATAGATTTGGATTATTCCCCAATATCATATATATAGTCTCATGAGACTAAAACATTATCTATTGAATTAATGTTATATCTTGGAACAACCACACTTACATGTTCATGATTACATTTTTCACACATGGAAATCCATCATAAGTCTTAATCATAAGAATTTCCAAGGGAAATAAATGGGTTTTATAGTCTTGCGTCATATTATAATATACAGTTATCTCATAAAAATGGTATTTGAAAATTGACCACAAGGAATAGATTATCCCTTCAATGGGAGGGATATAGATCTATGAATATTGTATATATATATATATTATAATCAATTTCGAATATCAGTTGTTGTTTTCACTGATTAAAAAATATTATAAGAACTCTACAAACATTCTTGAGGAATATCACCGTAACATTTTCAAAATCACAATTAAATAAAATATCATAAAAATATTTTTATTTTAAATTTATTTTAAAAAATAATTTTGACACATAAACATTTCATTAAATCAATGATATTTCATTATGTTGATAAATTCAATTTATTTCATACATGTTTAAGGAATAGATTCCATTCACACTTTAGTAAAAAGTTAACATGTACAATGTTCATAGAACGCATATAGAATAACATTTAAATCCTATTTAATAAAGTAAATATAGGGAAAATTTTATTTTAAATATTAATTTTATTATTATTATTATTATTATAAAATAAATTTATTTAATACATGTACCTGGTGGATAAATTATTTTCAACTGATGAAATAAATAATGTTAGTATTCCTTTAAAAAATCATTTTGAATTCATAAAGAGTGTATGGTGAGGATTTTAAATTTATATAAAAGAAAAATGGATAATAAATTAATGTGGATTTATTATAAAATTAAAATATTATTTCCTTCAAAGGAAATCAATCATTAACATCGCTGATTAAAATAAAACTATTAGAAAAAACCATTCTTCTTTTGAAAATTTTGAATTTTAAACCTCATGAGAGATTAACTTCCACGGAAACATTAAATATAACTAAATAAGGATAATAAGTATATAAAATAACATTTTGTCTGTATATAAACCTCATAAATTATATTAGGTTCCTAACAAATCACATATCCCAATTACGTTGATTTATGAAGATAAACCCATACCGTATAACTGATATCCTTCATTTGGGTTTGAAAATATTGTATAAATAATCTATATTTAAATAAATATATTAAAAAACATAATATATATATATATATAGAATTCTATGTACGGATTACATATAACATTTGATCTCATATTTATTATAAATTCACCATTAAAATCATTTTTCAAGGTGATAACTACTCCATATTTATGTATGTTTGATTTTGGATTTTTTAGAACATGTAAATTGAACATGTTTATATAAAATATATAATATTAATTACAATATAAATATAATATATTAATTATATACATAGTTAAATTCATCTATTATATTTATAGATAGAAAAATTAATTACACCATTCCTTGAGATAGTGGGTTGTATGTGTCAAGAAATTTGTTTTCATCATTTATCAGATGGAAGGAATGAAAGCTGAAAAATATTTTAATTTTATATTATTTTTATTATATAACATATATAATAAATAGTTATTAAATATAACCTTGTTAATATCCTTTGCAAAAAAAATGAAAAATTATTCACATCTCTTCCTGGTGGTGGTGGTCCCCATGTACTCATTGGAAACATTGTCCTTTTCCAATAGATTAAATGGTTAGATGGTATATGTGATAAAATATTTCAAAAAGAATAATTTTTTCTTAAATGTCATTATAAATATTTTTCCATCATTATATACATCCACGATAGGTGGTGATTGATTTTAATTACATTTGCACGTGAGGAAGTTGTTTTTTCAAACACATGATCGATGGTTCTATTTCCCATTTTTTGTAGAGAAAATGGATACAAGTAATTATATTGATATAATAAGATATAATTATATGTAATATACTATAATTACTACATTATAATAGTTTTTTTTCTATTTTATGTAGTTGGAATAATTAATAAAAAAAATTCTACATTAGGAATGATATCACTTATTTAAAAAACCTCTTGAGGAATCTTAATAAATCCTTCATAATATGGATATATGATCAAATGCAAGTCACCATTATTTGATGATGTAATAATTGATGGTATGTATTTAGTTTGTATCTCAAAATAACTTTTAAGATGTTCGATGAAAATAAGAGAGGATCATCCCTTTTCAAAATGAGTAGGAGTCGGATTTTCATAAATACCCATAATTATTAAATAATTAGAAGTAAATGTCAACACATGCACCTAAAAAATAATAAATAATTGATTATAGGGTAGTTATTGTAATTTAATACCACACCCACAAGAAAAATAATACTTTAATCATGTTTTACCTTTTACATTTAATTTCACTAAATTTTACCTATTTAGTTTTCACCAATGTAAACTGTTTTTTACTCCATTAGGGGTGAAGATAGATACTTTGAAATGAATATTTTTACATAATTCAAAAATGGATGATATTATGAAACATATTCAAATATTTTTGGTCAATATAAATTTTTTGGTACTTTCAATAAATTAATAAAATATTATTTTCTATAAAATATCATTAATGTCATGTTATGTTACTATTCATTTAATTTGATTTTGAAAACTATATGGATAAAATAGAATTTCAATAAAATTCAACATAAAATAACCAAAATATTTTATTTATATAAAAATTATATGGAACAAAATAATTTATTATTATTAAATTAGTTTTAATGTTGATAATATATTTTATTTTATTTTCTAATCAATTAAATAATGATTGCGTCGACGTTACAGTTGAAATGAGATAGTTATTATAATACAAAAAAAAGATTGTCTAGATGAGTAAAAAATATTTATAAATAATATTAATATTTATAATTATACAAACATTATTTTTAGACCTTTTTGATATTAGAATAGTTATTTAAATTCAAGTGAGAGACATTATGTCATTTTATTTATATAAATAATTTTAAAACTACTATTCATGGACATATGGGAAAAAGTGTGAAATTTCATGAAAATAGATTATATAGGTTATAAATATTTCCATATAATATAAATTATATATTTCACTAGGATATTATATTCAGTTTCTATTTTCTGAGCCCCCTGGTTTACATGTTTACCCCTACATATGAAGATATTTATGAGTTTATATAATATTAATTATAAACAAA
This sequence comes from Viscum album, assembly GCA_963277665.1. Classification (NCBI taxonomy): domain Eukaryota; kingdom Viridiplantae; phylum Streptophyta; class Magnoliopsida; order Santalales; family Viscaceae; genus Viscum; species Viscum album. The sequence goes on along the minus strand of OY728126.1, from coordinate 1,207,176,085 downwards.
AAATTTGTTCACCTTATTACGTAATATCAATTATAGTGATTAAAAATATGGAATCAATTTTAAAAATAACATTTTCTGTATTACATATTTTACCCTTACTCATAGAAAGTCATAATTAACATAAAAAATGTTTTCAATAAAAAAGTACAATTGGTCACTAATAATTGATTAAAAAAAACATTTATTATAAATAAAAAATCATCAACTAATATACATAAAAATGATACCCTTTTTATGAATTAAATTAAAAAATATTACTAAAAACTATTATAATATTTTCTCATAAAAGGATGTTAAAATCATTTCTGATGAAAACTTATTTTCTAATGAAGAAAGCGACTTCACTAAAAATAGATTGATTATATACTAATAACTTTTCAATACATTAATATTAGGTTGAAAACATATAAATATTTCATAAATTACTAAATTTTGTTCATACCCAACTATTTATAGGCTTGGTTATAACTATAATATTATAATAATAATATTTTATGATTCGTTTAACTTGGGGATGCATGTCATAAACATTATTGGACTTATTTTTCATTTTCAGAATTCAGGGTGTAAAACTGTTTCTCAAAAACCATTATAAGTACTGAAAATATTATAAAGTATAAAAAAATTCATATGTATTAACTTGATTGTGTCATAGTTATCCCAATCTTGAGACCTTTCTTTCATAATAATGTTATAATGATTTTGGAATCAAGGTTATGTGAGATAAAAATTCAAACATTTATTTAACATTTTTAATTTTATAATTTTTTAATACGGTCTATAAAATAACGGTGGAAACATAAACTACTTATGAAATACTTTTTTCCCCGATAAGGTGAAACTACGAGAAAAACATGATAAAAATTTTGAACTCCAACAAGTGATGATTGTATTTGACATAAAATTTATGTTGATACAATATGGTATGTATCCTCTTACATGGAAATAGAAATTTTATGATAATATCCTAAAAAAACTATTGTATCATACATAGACCACTACCCTAACTCATCAACCATAAGGGTGATCAACATGTCCACCAGAAAATCACTTTTTATTTGTCCATCTTTATTTATGATGGTTTCTATTTTTTTAAGATGTAGATTATTTTCCCATATAATCCCAAAATTAATAACTCATAGTTGAAGCCTATTCGTAATGATATAGACAGATCTCTCAATAATTCAGTCCATCTTCGAATGATATGTCCTTCATAATGTAATCTTAGAAACCAAATCATCTTGTAATTATTTAATAGAACATGATGTGAGATGCAACACCCTTTCTAAAACAATTATAGAGGGAACACTATGAATCATTATAAACTATCAAATTCTCAAGATACAAAGCTACACCAACATAATCATATCATTAATAGGGAGTAAATGAGGTGATTTATAAGGTGATCAATGTATGCCCAAATTTAATCCTTCTCATGATTATCATATAGTAAACCAGGGATGAAATCTATAATTATTTCATTCCAACTCAAAATCTTATTGGGAAAAGGTTTTCATATCGTATCATGTCTCTAGAAACCCAAGTAAATTATATAGAATGTAAGGATGTTTTTCATGAAAATTGAATCTAACCACGCTGTTCCCAGCCTCAGATATTACTTTCCTTGATCATACTACATCTCACTAGTCTCAGGGCGTACGTAAAAAACATGACTACTCTCCAATATATAAAAACTCATGCCTTAGAGATATATGTAAAACCAACATGCTTAAGATGTATATAACACTAATGAGAGACCATTACCAATCACCAGAGGTCTCCCCACTATTTTTTATTCTATATAAATAATGGAAATAAATGTGAGAAACATGTTTGAGAGAATCTAACTCATAAATCATGAGTCGTAATCCATTGATTATTATAACACCTTTCTAGCACCCTCATATACTCCAAATACCGACTTAGTGAAAAAAATCCTTAGCTAACACGTATCCACTAGTTCAATCAAATAAGTAGTTGGATATTTAAATCAAAAAACATTGGTGAACCCATTCACTTTTCCTAGTGTATAATATATATCAAAATAAAATGACCAATGACACTCAAACTGGTGTAACTTTCTCAAGTTCATATATCAATGAGTAAAATATACATTATTCACTTAGTATCATTATATACCATAAACTATACCATAAATAGAGAGTAGGTACACATGATGAGTGAGTATATAATTACTTCTAGTCATGGCCAATGGTAGCATAGATCTTCTTATGATGACAAAGTTATGTAGATCCAAAGGCCACTATGTACTTTCCATTCATGAAGACAAAATCATATCAAATAACCGAGGGAATGAAAAAACATACGTACATCAACAAGTTTTTTAATGATTCATGAATATATAAAAAGTCAAAAACAACCTCATTACCTTTAATTATTACAATTATTTATTATTCCACTCAAACATGACACTAGTACATGTCAATTTTGTCATTGGGGATACAGTCTTGGATAAGTTTTGAAAAAAATTAATGTAATAACTAAAAAAACTCACAATATTAGAATGTCAAAAGAATTTTAGGTAAATTAGTGTGTCATTAACACATTAATCATTTTGGGATGCACTAAGATAAAAATTTAAGATATGACATCTCCCAGGAAAATTACATATTGAATCCAAAAATTCACACTCATAAATCATACCATACAAACAAAATTCATTCATTATTATATGTATGACATCCACATTATCCATATTTTCCTCCGTTTAATTACTAAATGAAAAATATCACCCAAAAAATTACATCAAAAGATTCTATGAACCGATAAAAAATATAGTTCATCAACACCGTGAGTACATCATCATTATTGTTTGTAATAAATGGCATAATAAGAAACTACTAGTTTCTATAACTGAAACAAATTTATATCATATGTATATCATTTTCATTGAATATCAACTGGTGAGACCCGAACCATAGGTCAATCTTAAAAAACTAACAAGCCCCCCAGATTTGTCCCAAGAAATCATTAATTCTTTTTTAGGGATACTTTTTCCTTACGTCACCGAATTTAGGATTTGTTAATCAAGGAAAAGTATGAGTCAACCATTGACCTTATATGGAAATGCGATAATTGAATCTTGTGGTGGTATAGTAGGATTAATTAATCACTTGGGATCGAGATATTAGAGCTAAACCTTTATCATATTTACATCTATAGGTGAAATACAATAATATTTATTAGAAATGTGCATCATACTAGGAATAAGATAAACAGTGATGTATATATATAGTGAAAACCCATAGCATTCAATAGAAAATACATTGGGATATATATTTTCAATTATAAGAACTATTCCACTTAAGAGAGATTCCATAACATCACATAACATCTATAACAACTAATGTGAGATCACTCTAGCATAATGAATAACAATCATATCTTTCAACATTCTAAAATCTCAATTTAAATGAATAAAATGGGATAATACATTGGGATGTAGTAAATTAACTTACAGATGATAGTATTAAATTTGGTTCATAACATTGATCATCCAATATGTTCCAATAATAAGGTTAATGATTTCAAGGTTTATGACTCATATTGACGCAATCACATGATGGTCAGATATTATCACCCAATAAGTGGGAAAATTGAATTCTATCATGGATATTATTACTAGGGGAAACAAAATATCAAAATGTTGATGGTAGATGCTCCAAATAAATCCCCACATCAGAAATTAAATCTTATGATATAAAATATTATGTAACACCCATATAAAATAAATAAAATCGCATTGAGGAAGAAATAATCATCATACCAATAAAAATATTCTTACATGTTGTATATTAGTATACATCACACATCACTTCATAAATAAGTAGGGTGTTAGATAATACCTTATAATTTAGAGAAACAATAGCATCCCCCTTGGAAAAATAGAAACTTCCAACACATTTAGAATGATTTTATCAAATCAAGAAACCGTATGTGAGAGTGGAAAAATCCATACTCCCTTGGTACATCATTAAATAAAATTCTTTATATGACTAGATTGTCAACAACAATGACTATATCGGATTCTCTAAAAAATAATAATTGTATAAATAGATCATCATTATAGATATAAAAAACTTATTTCTAACCTAACAATTCCATTAAAACTAGTCGACAATAAATTTGATCACCACAGAGTTTACATTTAAAGATAGGATAGTTTACAAGGTGTAAAACATCAACATCAAAATCACTAAATAAATATATGTTATTATATTTTTGTACATATATTATATATTTTATATTAAATAACTCCATTATGGTTGTAATTCAAGAGAAACCTAACATTGATTAAGTATAATCCCTTAGACATAACTAATCTTTTGATATTTTAGGTATCAAATATTTTAAAACATAGTTTCTAAGGGTACCAACTATGAAAAATCGGAGGAATATTCCCAAACCAATTTCCCCCCGTGAACTAGGGACAGAAATTATCAGGTATTAACCAGTCTCAATGTCATTGATTAGAAATTATAGTTCTGTGACTTCTGAAAATAAGTCTATGAAAGGTCCTCATGTAACATAGAATTCATGATAGGACCCCCATAATTTCTTTATTGGTCCATTCAGAATGTACATGAATAGGACCATTTTATAGTCATATCATGTTTTTTATAAATATAATTTCAATTCAATTCAATCAATCCAATATTTAGATTAATGATGTCTAATATCTACATGGATGATGTGTGTATTTCAGTTAATAAATTATATTATAATTTCCATTGTTCATCTCTAATATCCATTACCCTCAACACCGAGATTAAAAATAGTGTGGTTAATAACTTCCACTAAAGAATGGACTACTTCGGGATTCAGATGTACTACATGTATCACAGCTCCATTTCATTGAATACTCAGTTCTCTTATTAATTCAATGTCTAATAATTACATAAAAATCACTAATTATAATTAGTGTTATTATCAAATAAAAAACCTATATCATGAATCTAAATCAATGTCCTTAAAAAAATCAACCAATCCAGGATTGTTATGAAAATATGGAAAACATTAAAATGGAACAGGATTATTAACATGAAATCCATACAATGTTCACTTCATAAATCTAAAAACAATGTTTTTCTATGGGAAATAATATATGTACACCCATGAAAACATCTGTTTAGACATAAACAATATATTTCCAAAAACCATCCCACTCATACCAAATGAATCATGATAGTCCTCGCTCCCATATACCAATGAACCAAAACCAAAACCATGTAATTCAAAAAAAAATTTGGATATATAATTTCACTAATACAATTTGTCTGTGAACCACACCATGATGACATAATACACAACTCAAGAAGGCATACCACATGGTATTAAAAAACCAAACATCTAAAAATCGACATAAATAAATAGAAATAGACACACTCTCACAATAAAGTGTGAACGGGAAGAAAATATCGATGATATTTTTGTCCAAATAATGATAATTCAACAATAAAAAGATGAATGAATAGTAAATACTCTCTATGTGACAATCTAACACCCCCAATCCATCTTTTATGAAGGTGACCACACCCAAGCGAAGATGATGAACTACATTAACCCATCCCTTTAGTTATTAACTGAATAAAGTCGTCCACAAAATACTAATAGAATAATTAAATTGTGATATCAATGTCCAGACATATTCGACCAATGAATATATAAATATCCTATTACCATAGAAATACAGTTAGTATATTTTAAATAATATTGTTTAAAAAAATATTTTGTAAGGAATCACATTATTGTAAAACATTCTTCGATTCTCATAAAAATAATTCATATTCATGATATATAGAAATATGAGAAGCAAATTTTTCATAGAATCAAAAAAAACATTACATGGGTAACCCATTTGATATGTAATTTATAAGGTGAGCATGAAAATCACTATCACACCAAAACCCAAGAATAATTGAAAAAGAACATGTTTGTGTGGTATCCTATGGGAATAAATACTCATACACATAAATAAACACTAATCCAAGAATAACATCAATCTAGTCATTATTGAGATCATATGTAGTCAATCTGTATAATAAATTAATCCATTACAGTTTCATACACATTGGTGACATGTACACTTTCTAATATAGCCATGGTTTCAAATGATCTATTTTTTTATAAATCCACTTTAAACCATTCATGTAATTTATAATACTTTTTTATTTTAGTAACACTGCTCCAAATATTTAAATACCATTTTATAATAATAACACCTTCTATTGAATTTCATTGAACAGAATGTGTACAAAAATTAGTTTTTAAAGAAATCCCCCTTAAAAATCATATTAAAAATCCCTAATTGTTAACAAATTGATATATATAATAAAAAAACAAAATGAAATGGAAATAATGTCATGTATTTTCTGAATTAAAACCTTATTATAGAGAAACCATCCTTGATAATAGAGGAAAAATAATTTCCTTCGAGGATGATAATGTAAAATTAGTAGATTATGTTCTTATAAGTCTATATCCATCGCAAACACCAATAATTATCAATAAAACCCCTTATATTGTAATTATATCCTAATAAACATACAACAAGATAAGGTGAAATGTTTTTACCAATGATATATGTGGAGGAGAGAGAAATGGATAATAAATTTGATATACAATGAAGAGATCTATTTTATATGACTGAAAATCATCCCAAAACTAATATGACATACCTCTATAGAAACAATGGTGGTTTAGTTTTAGAAAAATAAGGATTATGAGTATATTAGATATAAGATTTACCAAGGTTAATGTGTTATATAGAAAAATTATAATTGTTTATATCATGGTGAATGGTCATGACTCAGGGTATAAAAAACTGTGTTCCAACATCTTGTGACCTATATCCCATTTAAAAAAGATGCATGAATACATATGTAGATTTAAATTGTTTTTGAAAACCATGATACATTTTGTAAAACAACCAAACATTTGAATTGTTTCCTTGGTGAGATGCAGAATTTGGATATCTATTCTCAATTCATGAAATCTCATATACAGTCATTATTGGGACTTAGCACATAGTTACAAAAAATTATGTATTAGCTATGTGCCTAAAAAACGAACGTAACCAATTTTCTCCCATTTTTTAACCCCCATCACCTGGAAACATAGAAAATGAACAAATTGAATAAAAAGCATCAATCAAAGGCATACCAATTACCCATATCTTGTCACACCATGTTTCATTCAAATATTATATTCATATATACAAATTATTATAATATATAGTAAACTATAGGTAATTTGTTTTCATATCATTAGTTTAAAAGCCTTTAGTTCAAATGTGTATGAAATAAAATTTTTCGAGAACCCGTTCCAATTTCTACGATAATCAATTATGAATCTCACTGTGAGTCTGAGTTATATGGAATTAATCTATGAGCTCATTGTTTGTCTAAATATCAATAATATAAACCATAGAGAAAGATACAAAATACACTACATGTCAAACACCCAGAGTGGTAATCAAGTAAAAAAATTAGTATTCTCCCATTTCTCCAAACCATTATTTTGAAAAGGAAAAAGTTATGGAATAAAATTAATGAGTTGTAAATATTCTATTATTTTCAATTTTCCGAAAAATTTGCAATTTTTTACTTAGTAGTTCTGTAGTTATATGAAAAATTTATATTTATAAATCTCATAGGTCACTAATCCAAATTATTAACTATATATTCATTATGTTTTAGTCTTCATAACAATAGGTGAGTGGATATTTTTAACAATTTTAGGTTGATAATTGACCTTAAAATATATGAATCCATTAGTTCAATGTTCTTCAACTAAAAGCATTATGAAAATATTCAACCAAACTATATTACCAAAAAATCCATCATATCATAATCAATGTTTTATGTCATTAAACAACATCAATTTTAGTTGATAATATTTATAAACATAAACTATGAGCTATATATATGTCTAAATTAATGTACTTTAAACCTTGAAAAGAGTGTTTCATGATAATTTTCATGTTTAAAAAAAGGAAATCTTGAAAAAACTAAATTAATTTCATTAAATTAATAACATCTAATTGTATTTTTCAAAATATGATATCCTAAGTATGTTAAATACATATTGGGGAAAAGATAATGTCATAGTAAAATTTATCTTATTCTTTTTATGATTGTGGACCTTGGAAATAAATTTTATCAAGTTTTCATCAACACTATTTCATAACATAATTAATTGTTCAACTTGTATAATACTTAATAAATTATTGTGTCTTATTTCCCATGACTAAATTCATCTATGTGATTCATATCCCATTTAATTTTTCATAGTATATGGAATCCCCATCCATATTGATTTTGCTTCAGTGACCCAATACGAGCTACAAAAAATCCAACATTATTTGAACTATGTCATCTATGATTAAAGGATATCATTGTATATATAGTGATGCATGGATCCCCCATAATAGACAACACCAAAAATTCCTCCACTTCATATATGATTTAAGACTCATCTTTCATGTCATTTTATGAGCCTTTATTTATCTCAACATGTTTCCCTTTTATATCCTCTCATTTTCACATATGAATGAGTTATATAAATGAATGGAATAATTATATAAAACTCTCTATTGATTGAATCCTATTATCATGGGATATGTAATCAAATCACATCTATTACCGTGGTCCTGAAAACATTCAATTACCAACCCAATCCTAGTGTTTAGGGTCTGACCAATTCATGTTGGCCTCGCATAAAATTATATATAATTGGATGAAACCACACAATTTTATCTTGTCAAGGAGCCAAATGATCATAATGAAAATTAGATATTTCAAATAATATAATTATTAATTTTCTATTTTTTAATATATTAAAATTTCAAAAACTGAATTATAATATATGGCCATAAAATACAACATTAATCAGGGTCAATGATTGGCAAGATTAAATTATAAGAACCATGATGGATGATGTTCAATATAATTCAGCATTGGAGTATCCAATTAATCATTATACCAAAACATTAAAATTATGTTCCATCAGCCTATTTAATAAGTGGTATATTGCATAACTATATAATTTTTACAGGAACATATACCCCTTTGTTATGATATTTAATTCTTATAATGTTATCGTGTATGTTGAAGAACATACCAGAGGCCTTCCCCAACCCTTAATCCACACCCATTTCCTTATTAAACATTTCTTGGTTTGTTTTATCAATAGATAATATTGGTTTTTCTAAATTATCCCAAAAATATATACAATATTTTAGAACTATATATTTCATTAGTGAATACCATATCTCTTTTCCTATGATTTTCTCTAAATTTATCTCAAATATCTTACTATATTCCACCATGTAATAGAGTTTCTCAACAATTCATGTAATATTTCCATTTATAGAGTATCCATACATTCCTAAAAAGTTTTTTTGGAAATGAATTAATTAGAATGAAAAATTAAAAGATACATAAAACATCTTAGTGTGAAAAAGCATAATGAATGACCTGGGAATATGGTAATTCTCCTTAAATAATTCCATAATCATTATAATTTGTAGGAAGTATCTATGTAATGTAAATATAAATATCCCCAAATAATTTAAGGTCCTATATTTCTCCCATAAAATTCAATCACCGCTCACTGGACCCACTGGTCATGGAATTTATTATAGTTGGTCCACCTTATATATTTAAAATGAATTTAAAATATATCATGGAACGTATAATAATAAATCAATTTTTTAATTTTATTCATTATAGGGACAATTATTCAAATATATATTATAAATTATGAATAATGAAATTGACTACACTATAATTTCTCTTTTCTAAAACAAGTTTCATGATTATTTTTTCAACATACAGAGTCAAATCCATCAATTTAATCAAACCATTTTTTGAACATAAGTTTCATTATGAATCCATTTAATATATTATAATTTTTTATCATCATCATCAAAAAACCTTGGGACCTGATTCTCCCATTCAGTTCGCTATATTATCTGAATTGGTTATAGGTTTATTTAAAATGCTAAACAACCCATACCATTTCTCATGATTAGAAAAATACCAATGTGGCACACTGTTTACCCTAATGAATGTTCATGAATAAAGGTTACAAAAAATACATGCATTATTTTATAATTTTGGTGTGGTTCTTTATCCATTACCAATGGTCACCCATTCATAACTATCATCACAAACCAATTATTAATATAATAATTCTTATGTTTTTGTTTATCCTTTAAATATACCCTAATGTTCAGGTGGATTAAAATTACATCAATTGTACACTGTTATAAATAGTATTAAAAATTTATCAAAGGGTAAAATAATAAATAAAAGAAAATGTGGTCTATAATGGTGGAGGATAAGTGTATCGTCCACCAATACCAAATTACAGTCTTGAAGTATAGACCCTAGTAAATAATAGATAGTTAGATGAATAGAGGAATATTTATAGGAATATAATATATGTGTGAAATTTTTTACATCATGTCAGTTTTTGTGGATCATAATATTTTTTATAGGGATGTTCTTACACATACTAATTATATTAGTAATGTGACATGTCATGAATAAATGACATTGAATGAAACAGATGACCAAGATAATGGAGTTTGCATAATTATAATGGAAATACCAAATATTTTTCAAATAGATATGACACTAACCAATGAACTGGAATTTTTGGGATAGGTTTTCCCACTATATCAAAATGAAACGATGGCCTGAATTATTATCCCATGGATGAATCAGCTGTTGAATACACCATACATTTTTTTACAGAATCCATTAGATATGAACATCATGTTAGAGGAATGTGGGTAGAACTGTACTCGTTGAATGGTACTACAACAGTGTATTTGGAGAACCAACATAATTTTATTGTATATTTCTTATAGGGAGTTTACTTTTATGATAATTAGAAGGTCACAAAGTAGAAAGATATATTTTTTATTCAATTTTTTTTATTATGAAGAAACCATCCAAATGTTTATTACGATTCCAATTCTCTGTGACGAGACAAATGATTGAATATGTAGTCATTATCCAAAAAGTAACTAACACCAAAAAACTATTAATATAGGAAGATACTAAAAGAGATTTATACGGTGATGATATAGAGTCAATACATATGAAAAGACTATAAAAATACCATCATTAGCCTATCATGAATAAATCTTCTTTTCTTTCAATATGATACTGTGTGAAATAATTTAATTTAGATTCCATGTAAACCATAATTAATTTTTCCCATTATATATGGTAATATCATTATGAAATGGTTCCCAAATAAAGAATATAAATGTTCTAGTCATGAAATTATTCCATCAGATCTAACTCTTGGGATTTGAAATAGTATAAAATTTCTTGACATTTTTATTTTCATTGGTTCTAAAAGATATAATCATAAAGAAAGTTAAATTATAATTATCCACCTCATCTGAAATTAAAATAATATTTAAGTGGTATCTCTATTATTTACAATGAACATAGATTGTTGAGTTTGGGGATTACTTGTCCTCATTGAGTCAGATATCTTGATTATGAAAATTCAAGGAGAATGAGTGTTCCTGTAACAAATTATGTTTAATGAATATACAATATCCATATATAATAATCCGATTTGAATGATTGAAATGGTCATGGATAAGACATTGGAGGTTACACCATAGAGTAAATAAGTAAAAGGTCACATGATGAGGAATATATGTTTTTTTTAAAAAGGCTGAGGCACAAAGGCCCCTATTATTAAAATACAAAGACATACATGGAGTAGAGATAGAGGAGAAAAAAATAGAAAAGTAGGACCATAAAAAATTCATAAGTCCACTCGCGAGTGAGTGTTCATAAATTGAAGAGATGTTTGAGTACCCCTTCTATTTGGTTGTCTCCCCCTTCACCCAGCCTTTGCCTATATCCAGGGACCTCCACCATCAACCGGGATCTCAGAAATTACATCAATGTTCACACACTTAACTCTGTCACAATCTTTCGTTGGTTTCCTTTATTTATCACTACTAGAAGATTCAGGAAATTCAAATGAATTATAGGTACTCACCTATTTTATAACTTTCTGAATTTGAGATTGAGGGGTGCCACAACTTGATGAATGCTGGGATGATCTTGACACTTAGTCAATTTTTTCCTCCAAACAAGGAAGGTTCGCATGCACTTCAGAGGAGTCTTGGATAGATACCTTCAAGGGACCAGTTTGTTGATGTTGCCCAGTTGGAGTGGGTTTATGGTACATGAAATGGGTATTCATAGCATCATTGGAATTATTCTTTTTAAGAGATACAATGTCTGGAACTAAAACTGTATCCCGACCTTCTTTAGCATGAAATGGTGAAGAATCACCAGCACTAGAATTTCTTGTAAAACCATAAAATAAAGTGGACTTAACTTGTGCTCTATGTGTACCTTTCGGAGTGTAGACTTCTATATTAGTGGCATGATGAACTGTAGTAACAATGGCTATTTCTCTATCATCTGTAAACCAACATCAGTCTTTTCCATTTGAGGAAATAGATTGACCAGAGGGTTGTACCTTTTTATTGTCTTTTTCTAAATTATAGTTACACACATAAGTCTCCTCTTTTATTTCTTAATATTTTCTTGAGATATGAAGATCCATTTTATCCATGCCTCTTCTTCTTTTGGCATTGAAGAAAATATGTTCTTGTCTTAGGAAAGAATCTGTATCTTTTTGAGTAGAATTTTACAAAGCATCAAGGCTATAAATTATTCGTCATCTTCATCATCTTTGAGACCTATTTTCAATATTTCTTGAATGGGGATCCATTCATACCATCCATACAAGAATTTTCATCAACAGATTGATGAATATAATCATCAAGATCTGGCCAAGATAAGATAACACTCTTCTTTTTTTGTGAAGAAGTGCTGGTCTTGATAGGTTCTTCGTAACATCCATTTTTGGATTCATCATCAAGATACCTATGAGAATTTTTATCAGACACAATAGTCTCTCTATCAGATTCCTTTAGTAGATCATGACCAATAACAGTAGCCATCTTATTCTGCTTAGTGCTTTGTGCCATACCTTGTTTAGGTGGCTTCCTACAGTGTTGTAGGTCATGCCCTATAATTTGACAGTTGTCACAAATAACATTTCTTCTTCATGAATATTCTTCCTGTCCAATAATTTGACAAGAAACATAGAAAAGAGGAATGATTTCATATTCAATCCAAAGAAAAATACCATCTTGTTGAGTAGATAGAATCACCTTATCTATTAATGTAGAACTATCGTCAACCTCTACTATGACTTGGGAAAAATTACCATAGCATACTGATTCTGTAACCTGGTCCATTCTAATCAGAATCCCAATAGAAGAAGAAATATCGAAAAAAATCATAGCATGCCACAATACCCAGTTGATACCATGTATTTTTATCCATACTTGCACAAAATTATCCTTAAAATCAAGAAAATTGATATTTAATTTCCATTCATGAAGTTGAAGTGTACCTGGCCTGAGATTGATGGAGTCGATACTCCAAGAACTACTTTTGATCTCCACTAAAGGAAACAAGATATTAAAGAGTCCACAACTGAGAGACATGAATTTGAATGCATTGAATCCCCAAATAATAGCCAACAGAGAGATGAGATATGAAGTCCGCCAGGGTTTCATACATTTCATTAAGGAGATGTGAGTGATTAATGAATGTTTTCAAAAATCAATCTTATCTACTATTTCATCCTCCGAGGATAAAAAATGTGTTGTTGACCCTTTCCGAATGATTCGATGAGGTGCATGATTTTCAAGATGAATGAATGATCCCCCCATGAAACCCTTGAAAGAGGAAAGGTTATTCAGATATTCATGATCCTTCTTCTTTTCCTCTGGATCCGGAAAAATTTTATTTGCAAGTCGAAACGCATCAATTGAGGGATGATTGATGCTCCGTGGGTGAGATAGGGTAGTCGAAGCTACGGTGATTGGTGATGGAGTTTTCCTCACCATATCTAACATTCTCTTGTTTTTCACTCCCTTGAGGACTAAATGTGAAATTTACAAATTTAGTTATATCTATCCTAACCCAAAGAGGTTCATCTCCCATCACATTTTCTCAAAACATTCCTTGCTTAGTTCATATGAATATATAATTCTTCTTTATTACATTGTCTCCTAATGTAATAGGATTATGTATTTTATTATAAAAATCTCGATGATTATTACCTTCTCAAAGAAATCCCCTAGGAGGTATTGATGTTATTTTCAATATTATGAAAAACATTATTAATAAATATGATGTCTGAGACAATGTAAATATCCATGAGAGGGATTATAGATTTGGTTGTAGAGATGAACCCTTTAGAAGAAAAAATTGGGATATTTCAATTTAAAATTCATTCATGCATTATTTTGAAACGATTATTAACTTGGTGAATTTTGATTCCTCCAGCTGGAGGTGGATCACAAATATAATCCACTAGAAGGGATAATTTTTTTTAATTACCTCATACATTATATATATTTCTCATGTCACCATATATGGATTTAAAAATGTAGATAGATTTATTATATTTGGTTTTATATCCACACATTTTTCTTTATTCATTAAATCTTAATTTAAATCCAATGATGATATCATTCCTTCAAAAAAATTAACATAATATTATTAATAAATAATAAATGAGATTTTTTATAATATATATAACAATAATTTTATGGCTGAATAATGTATTTTGATAGATCATTATTGATACTCCTTCTAGGAGACACTTGAGAGAAAAAGATGGGGAAATTGGGTTATCTTGTAGAAGGACTATACAATATTTTAATATGAAAAATTATATTCCATTACATTTAACAAAAAAACATGTATTATAGAACCAATATAAGTATAAATAAATGAAAAACTCTGAGAAACCTAACTATCATATGGTATTTATTATAATACTCCAACAAATAGTATCATAAATTTTTTTAATGTCCATAGTCACAATATTATTGGAACCAAAAATTTTTTTCTTAAATCACACACTATTTATTGGGTGAATATAATGGAACTCTTAGTGTTTCTATTTTTGAGAAGTCAAATTTTTTTATCTTAAACAATTTTGGGCTGAATGAGGAAATCATTCCATAGATAATTTTATATATAATTTATAATTAGATGTTACATAGCTAGATTTGGGTGAATTGTGAAAGAAATAGGATGTATAAATATTAATATGAAAACAATCAAACTAATGCAAGAAGATCATAAGGGAGATAATCCAAGGATATAATATTATATAGCCTAAATTAGATTATCTTTAATATTATACCAATTTACTAAGAATAATGAGATAAGATGACCATATAGTCCTATTGATCATTCTGATAAAATTATTTGGGTAGCATTACGAATTATATATACCTCAAGCTCGGTTACACTATTGATAAACATGGAAACATTCATAGAAAAATAATTATATCATTCTCATATGAAATTTTATATGAAAAAGCTAATTACCATGGATAAAAAACGATGATATGATATTCTTCTCTTTGAAAAAAAATCAATGAGTTGATATTTTCCAGAGGGGAATTACAATGTCCTTAACTTCTGAAAATTACATTTCAATAAAACTGATTTAGTCAATTATCTCTTATGGTTCATAAATACAATGAGATTTAATTCACCATGTGGTAAAAAATTAACTGGTTTAGGTACCTCAGAATCATACATTTTTTATTTAGTAGAGATTGTAATTTTTTGAACTACTGTATTATAATAAGATTCTACTTTTTATACAAAATTCATTGAGTATATATATTCTCATCATGTTGTTATATCCTAGGATTCATAAATAAAATACTTATTTAAAATTATTTCAATTGATATCATGAACACAGTATAAAAAAAATGAATTATGATTTCTCAATAGGTAACCAAAATCCTTCTGTTGAGATCCTCCAATTAATAAAAAAATCCTTGATGAAAGGACATGTCAGGATATTTATGACCATTAAGATGGGGGTGAATCAATTGTATGTTATTTTAATTGTTTTCCTCATTTTGATCAACCATAGACTTTGATTAAATGTAATTTAATTTTTAAAATAAACAAACAAATTAGACAAAAAAACCATTGAATTAACAAGGGTCACAAATCGAGAAGTGAAGACAATCCTTGTTATGATCATAAAAAAAATCTTCCACTACATATCCAATAGGAAGAAGTCCACTATAGTCTAACTTAAATATCTTTATATCCATTACATGTATATCACTATATTACTTTTACATGGAATGTGATTTAGGTAGTGTAAATATGATAAATGAATTTATGAAACTATAAAATGACCCTTCACCAAAATGATTTAACATGTTATTTCTATATTAATTGAATTCTATATAACTCCCATTTTATAGGTACAACAATAATTATTACTAATATATGATATTTACATATTATGGACTTTTCAAATATGTCTGAGTCATTTTTATCAGTAATTAATTTGTATGAAACCTTAATTGATTGATACATATTCATTAGATACCTTCATTATCTAATTTCAGTTTACTAACATTGGTCAATCTGATACCATATGTCTATTAGTACCCCTATTTTCTAAAATGTGTTATATTCCTTGAAAATACAATCACTTCTGTCACATAGTATCATGTTCACTTATTCAATAACAACATCATGATGTGGTAGCTCTATTTTATATAGTTATGGATTTTATAAAAAAACATGTGACGAATGTGAACTCATATATAATTCCCACTAATGTTAATAAATAGTTGACTATTAAATCCATTAAATAAGTTCATAGAAAATTATATGTGTACATAATTCTTAAAATATCAGTTTCAAAAAAATATATATAATTAAAAAATATGATCGTGAAAGATGATATTTAACATAATATTGTTGATTCATTGAATTTCCACCTCAGTATCATTGTAATGTATTCCATTAGAATGGAATTGAAAATATTTAAAAAATCCATTTGGTTATAATTCATATGAAAGCCTTTTTATGATAATTATTTATCCGATATTCATTTTTAGGGTTATTCATATAAGGATTCACCTCATTTTGGAATCCTCATATTTGATAAACTCATGTTTTTTCACTATATTAACTTTTTTCAATGCAATTATATATGTTTTTAAACTGATAAACTAAAAAAATTCTCTATCTGGTAATTCATTAATGATAATTTTTCTATATTACACATATATTTCTTATATTCTATAAAAATATAAATTTACATTTCATGTTATTCTCTTTTTGAGAAATAATAGATGGTAAGACAAATTTTCATGTAGTTTAATCTTATAAAAAACTTAGAAAGATTCATGAATGTCTTATATTAAAAATATTTTGATGACATTTAAATAATTTAAAGTCATTTCGTTATTTTATCTATCTAAATATCATCGTATTATGTCAATGTGAATTTTTTTCAGAGATTAAGAGTGACATTTCTTTCATCTACTCACTTATAACTGATTGAGATTTTATTCCTCTACTAGTATGTGAGAATGTTTTATTTTTTCATATTAATTCTTCAAGATTCCAGATAAACATAGGAATCCATTTTCCAGGGTTTATGTATTTAAGAAAAATAAATCAACAAAAACAATGTTTCTTCATGTTGATAGCCTCATATATATCATAACAAATTTTCAAATCCACGTTGTTATAATAATATCTCCCTTTGTATTTTGTTTCTATCCGAGGGAAAAAAATCCTTAAAAATGTAAAATATTGTAATCAGATCAATATAAAATTATTAAATGATTATTTTAGTTAAAATTTTTGATTAAATAATTATATTTTAATAATAATACATTATTTTTCATACTATAGTTATCGAAAATCATTCTAATCATCTCACTAATGAAACACCCCAGTATTTTTTTTTATAATTTTAAAAACATTATGTTATGAAAAATAATAATTAACTTTTTTGATTAATTTTATTATACATTAATACTTATAACTTATTATTTATATTTTTAAAATTTAGTTTAAATTAAAAACAATTAATTTTTGGAATCATTATTTTATTTAAAATTTCAGTTTATTATTAGGTCATGAAAAGAGGATTTAAATAGCACAAAATTATTTTAAAGGTTAATTAATTTTGTGAGTGTGTAAATTTTTAAATTTCAATATATTCAAATTATATTATAATTATAATGATAAAAATAAGAAAATTGGTTTCTAATATTAAATATATATATATATATATATATTAGTTTTGAATGATTAAATTCTATTTATAGTGTTTTTAATTTATAAAATTATTTATTATAATTAAATATCCATTTAAATATAAAATTAAATATGATACTTTGTTA
Organism: Viscum album; assembly: GCA_963277665.1. Classification (NCBI taxonomy): domain Eukaryota; kingdom Viridiplantae; phylum Streptophyta; class Magnoliopsida; order Santalales; family Viscaceae; genus Viscum; species Viscum album. Next base: position 1,207,157,750 of record OY728126.1, on the reverse strand, counting down.
ATGATTAATAATAATAATTTTTTTATGTAAATAAATGCATTTAGGGTAAGGGGTGTGGGTCTCATGTGTCGCGGGAGTGGTTTTTTGTGAATAGGGATTTTGGGTCATGCAGCGAGGCCGAACACCGTACCAGGTGGATGTCTCCAGAATTGATTCATTGCAGGTTGTGATCGTGGAGCTCAAGAGGGAGAAGGACTATCCATGATCAAGCTATGCCAGTGAGGATTATTGAGCTCATGATACGGATGGCCAAACGTGGGGTCTGAAATAATATCTGAGTTCATAGAAGATGATCCAAGTGATTTCATTGGTTATTTTCCATGGTTATGGTTTTTTCTGCCAATAAGGGGTATCAAGGATCACACATCTTCCTTTGGGTCTCAATCTATTTGGTTCTTTTTTAGGTATCTTTTATTTATCATTTTTGTTTCTCTGTAGGTTGATGCCAAATTCCACCTATTAATGTTTTGTGGGTTGATAATAGTGTGAGGTGGTATGTGTGAGTACGATATACTCTATAATACCAATTGTAGGATAGAATATGTAAAATGTGATAAAAATACAAGTGGGGGTGAATTCTATACTTTAAAAATATCTTTGTAACTTTTAGAGATAACCAAAATTCACAACACATCCAAGTTCAAATAACTTTCTTGATTCTGGAAAAGATGTTCTGGAAATTAAACTTAACAAAAGATTACAAAAAATAATATTATACCTTACAGTGTATAGAATCTAACTAAATCAGAGTACATGTTTTAGGAAGTATAATAATGTTATACTTTATTCAACAATACAAATGCACAGCCGAAAAGCGAAGTAGTAAAACTACAAGTAACAAGTAGAAACACTTTAAACCCAAAGTGGAGGGTATCCTACTACCTTCGATAAGAGGTCCCTTGATTTATACATTCAAGAAATTCTATCCTACCCACACCAGGGTATGCCCTCGATACGAATATTAGAGTCTGTCTTGCTATCCCCGCAAGTTCTCAACTATCAGGTTGTCGACACCTCTATCTTCCTATCCCTGAAAGCCCTCGATTGTACACAACAACAATCGGAGTCGCACAAAGCCAATCTGCACAATTCAAAGTATGAACAAGCTGGTCAAACAATCTTCATGAAGCTTTAGAGATTATAAGAGCCTCTCACTCAAGAAATAACTTCAACAACATGTAAGCACGGTTTACAAATATGTTGTCACGTGTACCATGTTCTTTTCAAATGAGGTTTTATTTAATTTCACAGCTCCAATGATTGGATCCCTCCTCCAACGATCATATTTTTCCTTGAATTTTGGATGGACCTGTACACATGTCACTTAAACAACGATTAGTTGATAACTGAAGGAATGAAATCGTTTTATCATACAACTAGTGAAAGCATAACCAAAACCTGATATTCTGAATGTAAGTAAGTGAATGTTTGGAATGTAAGTAAAAATAAATTCTGTGACTGTAATACCAGGATATTCAAATTCGGTTTTGTAGGAATTCAGAACCAAAATTCTATAGAATTCTAGTGTCTAAATTTCAAGGAAATACGGAATCTGGATTCACTAGAAATTGGAACCTGAACATACAATGCTTGGAGTTGGAGTTCATGAGATTTGCTAACCAGAAATCATAGGAGTTCGGAGTCTGTATTTATAGGACTCAGAGTCAGAACTCAGAGAAGTTCGTAACAAGAATTCGTAATCATAATTCTTCGTCGAACTTTATATAAGTTTTTACTCAGAATTCGTAGTTGAACTTTACATAATATCTTAATCAGAATTCAGAATCAAACTTCATGAGAGTTCGTATCTAGAATTTAGAGTTGAACTTCATGAGAGTTTGTATCTAGAATTCAATTTTGAACATCATGAGGGTTCATGACCGGAATTCGGAGTAGAAATTCATAAAACAATATCCCAAGAATTCGGGTCATGAAACAAAATGCATCATATCTAAATATTATACGATTCTGAGGTTTCAGATATGACACCGAATTTTAAACTTAGACAGGATAAAGAACTACGTAAAACAAGTTAACGATAAATTTCCTTGGGGAAATATATTTTTCCATATAGGGGTAAAATATAGGGTAAAATAAACTTTTCCTTAAGATATGGTGTTTCTGATTTTCAAAACAAGAGAAATGTTAAAGTCAAAAGCAGACCTTAATGACTCAACAATCTCCCTCTTACATGAATGGATGGAAAATTCATAAGAAAAACCTTATTGACTCAACAATATCCCTCTTTTTGGAAAGCACAGACATCCTTACGAAATAGATTATAAGTTCATAGAATAAATTTATAGACTTTAAAATCAAAGCATATCTCCCTTTGTTCATAGACAATGGTGAATACGAATAACTCTCCCTTAGGCTTTGGAACACTATGGATCGTATTCTAGATTTCCGGAAACAGAATTTTCATTTGAATGTGGAAATATTCGTAATGAGATCTCCCCATTAGATAAACTCCCCCTTACCTAGGAATATATATTTTTCTTTCTCATCTTTCGAATTATTTTTCCTTCGCCCCCTGTGTGATTTTCAAAAAGAGTTTGAGGGAATGGGAAAAAATTAATGTACCTGAAATTTTTTTATATACATCCAAACACACAAAAATAATTCAATTATGATTAAAAGGATTAGTTCATAGAAAATAAATACAACAAAAGATCAGATTGGTCTATTTCATTTCATTTTCCTTGGAAATGAGAAGGTTTACGATTGTCTTCAACTTCTTCAGCTCTTTCTGATCTTCCTCATCTTTTTTTTCTAAGTATGTGATCATATCCTCTTGAGACATCAGGGTCTCTTCCTGAGCCATTAGCAAGTCATATTTCTTCAAAATCTTTTATTCCATTTCAATCCGAATATCCTTTTCAGTTTTCCAGCTTTGGACAAAATAATTCAGTTTCCCATTCAGATCTTTCACCTCTTGAATATGGTTATTTTGTTCACCATTTATCTTTTCCTGAAATATGTATGAGAGATTTTTGATTTTGACGTCTTTGGTACCAAAGGCTTCCTTGAAATATTCATGGAACTGATCAAGCTCTTCAATATCTTCAACAATATTCTTAGACCATCTAGTCATATGTTAGCAATATTTCCTATGGGCTTCATAGTTAATCAGAAAACTTTTGTGATTAGACACTATCTTAAAACATCTGTCCGCAAACATGGACACAGAGTCTGTTTTCTTGAATCATACTGTGATGAAGCATCTGGCATCTAGATTCAATTGCTGGAAAAATCAGAATGGTTTCCACCAGATTCTTCTGGGACTGAACCACAAAATCATGTCCCATGGAAGATGATTCCGAATCAGACATTTTTCATTGAGATGGTTCTTCCTCTATCTCTACCAGCTTAATCTTAGAGGTTCCCCCAAATTCATTCATTATTAAAATATCTTTTTTGGGGTTTTAACAACCACTTTTTTAACCTTATCAATTTTCGGAACGTCTTCCACTCCTGGAGACATATGATTACTTTTGGATAATTGTACAATCTTGTTTTCATCAGCCTTTTCCTTCTCAGCTCTATCTTTAATATCCTCAAGAATAATAAAGTCATGATTGGGACACTCTTCCTCAAATGTCTTGTTCACATCTTCTTCACCCTTCTCATCATCTCTAGGTGTAACAAGTTTAGAAGATGCATCTTGAGAAGTCCGGAGTTAAAATTTCTTAGAAGGATTTTCATTATCCTAAAACTATTCAACTGGCTTTTACATGTCTGTTGTCATTTCAGATCTTTGAGCTTCCTGGACTTCATCCACATCTTCCTTCTTGAATTCTTTCTCTTTGACTTTTTCAAGAGTCTTCTAACCCATAGTCTCAGGTAATTTTCTACAAGGAATGTTTTTGGCATCAGAATATTCATTGAAGAAATTTAACAGGCCTTTAATATAGATTGGACAATCTCAACCTCTGACATCTTCTTCTTCAGCTTCATTTCCTAGGACTACTTTTCTAGCTCATCAGCAACCTTTTCTTTCAAGGCCTTAGCCTTAGTAGGATCCAAACCAAACTGTGGCTCCCCTGCTTTTCTATTATACATATCCTCTCTCCATTTTTCAACCACTTCATCTGGGTTGGATTTTTTCTTCATTGGTTTAGGAGGTATGGATTGGACTTCCTTAGACATAGGGGTTTTTTCTTCTACTTCCACTACTTTCAACTTCTTTATCTTTCCTTCTTTCTTTGAGTGTTCAGCCTTTTCAACTTTTTCAAGATTGGCTTCTGCCTCATCCTATAGAATATCATAGAACTCATCTGACTCCTTAGGGAAAAGCACATTCATCTTATTCAAAGTGACATCACTTATCATCATCACCTTGAAAGTCCCCAGCTTAGAATTTCACTGATTCATGGAAGATTCTATCAACCGAAAAATCATATTTGATAGTAAGGCCAGATACAATATAATCTGAGCTCTCATATTTCCATTATTTATGTTCTGAATCGCAATGAGGATATACTTCATGATACCGACCTTCAATATATTTACTAAAAATACTAGGATATACATGCCACTTTTCTTAAGGGTGTCCTTATCACCTCTTCTTAGTATAATGAGACCATGAAACCATAATTGTAGAATCCGATCTTTTGTAGATAGATGGGAAATATTGGCTGTCTTGACATCTTTGAGCCCAATGAATTCTATAAACATTGCCATAAGAAAACTACCTTGAACCTATGGTAGTTGGTGTGAACAAAATTCAGCTTCACCATTATATGCTAGTCCCACCAAGCTTGTAGCCTTGGTGTAAGAATGATTGTAAGTCTTCCCAATACACTTAAAGAAGAACTTTTCACTACCCTCTTTTTTATAGAGGAAAGCTATTTCATATAATTTGATGAGAAGATCCAGATAGACTACATCTCAAGCTGTTGTCTTAAAAATAGATACACTTTCCCACACATTAAGCTTTATATTCTTGGAAATGATGGATTCATACTTGTGGAAAAATTCTGGGTGTACCATCCTCTCCCTTTTAATTTTCCAAATCGGAATCGGCTTCATAGTAGACATATCCTGAGAAGGGGCTTCTACAGAAATTCGGACTGATCACTTCTGAATAATTCGGAATGGGATTTTGCAGAGGAGTTGAGATTTGAGACACAAGATCTTGAAAACTGATGTGGGACAACCCTTCGAGGGTCATTTATATAGGAGATGGAAGTGACCTTTCATCTTCTAATTTGAATCTAATGGTTGGGAAACCATATCATCTGATCTAATAGTTTATATGATAGATGTAGGGAAAATTTTCTTTGAATCCTATCACTTGAGGTTTTAAAAATAAAACATTCAGATTTAATGAATCTTGAATCAGGTGAATTTTAAAAACAAAAGAAACTAACAGCAATGAAATAATGGCTATGAAAATTTAAGAAGGAAATCATACCTTTCAGATATCTAGGAAGATTATTCATAATGAGTAATATTCATCTTGAAGAACATTGGATTCCAAAAAAAATGAATAAAAAAAATATTCATTACGAAAATTTCAAATATGAAAATTTTCATTACGAAAATTTCAAATCCGAAAATATCGATTACGAAAAATTTTGAAAAACGAAGTTTGAAATTTTTCATTAAGATAAATTTTGAAACAACGACTACAAAAATTTTCTTTTCAATTTTTTTTTTGAAAAACCTCATAACAAATGTACCCCCCTAGGAAAAAGAGTTTATTAATATAACGAGATTGGTTTCACAGGAAGATAATAGAGGAGGATTACCTTTTGGATATAATTCCTAACTTCTATTTAATTTAATAAAATATATCAGAGGGTAAGGATTTTTTGAAAATAACTTCAAGATGATCTTGCTTCCCGATAAATTGAAGAATGATATCTACTTTTTGTGTGTGATCCCTAGGAATTTGATGCCTAATATCTATGTGTTTTTCACGAGAGTGATGTACAGGTTTTTTTCTAAGGGTAGTGGCTCTTGTGTTGTCCCACAAAATTTGATTCTTAGTAAAACTCACGTTATAGTCTATGAGTGTGTGTTGCATCCACAACACTTGATCACAACAACTTTCAACTGCTATATATTCAGCTTCAGTAGTGGAATGTGTTACAGAGTGTTGCTTCTTTAAAGGCCAAGAAACTAATGAATCTTCTATGAAATGAAATGTTCTGAATGTACTCTTTATATCTATTTTACATCCACCAAATCCAGAATCTGTAAAACATTTTTGAACAAAATCATTTCCAGAACTATAAAATAGACCTAAATCCATGGTTCCCTTTATGTAGCGAAACATTCTCATCACTGACGTTAAATAAGAATCCTTAGGATTGGATTGATATCATGCACATAAGCATAATAAAAACATTAAGTCTGGATGACTAGCTGTCAAGTAAAGTAGACTTCCAATCATACTACTAAAAGATGTTTGATCTACTGTTTTCCCAGCTTCATCAAGATCAAGTGTATTTGAGGTAACAATGGAAGTACATATACATTTATTGATGTCATATCCATAATTTTTAAGAAGGTATTTAATATACATAAGCTGGGATATATAGATTCCTTCTGGTTTTTGAGAAATTTGAAAACCAAGGAAAATGTTAAATCAGCCATCATACTCATTTCAAACTTATATTTCATTAGATACGCAAAGGAATCAGTTAAAGGTTGTTGAGTTGAACAAAATATAATGTAATAATCATAAATTTGAACTATAAAAACATCTTTATTATCTTTATTAATAAAAAGGGTTGGATCTGCATTTCCCATAACATAGTTATTTTGAAAAAAAAATCTTGTAAGTCTATCATACCAAGCTTTAGGGTCTTGTTTAAGGCCATAATAAGATTTCTTTAGTCTAAAACATGATCAGGATGTTTGATATCTTCAAATCTAGGAGGTTGTTCAACAAAAACATCATCTTGAACCTAAACGTTATGAAAAGCACATTTCACATCCATTTGAAAAAGTATTAAATTTATGACTACTGCAAAGCCAAGTAAAATACGAATAGATTCAAGTCTAGCCACTGGAGCATAGGTTTCACCATAGTATATTCCTTCTTGTTGATTATAGCCTTTATCAAAAAATCTATCTTTACTTCTTACAATGATACCATTTTCATCACACTTATTTCTGAAGACCTATTTTACTCCAATAACAGAACTATCCTTAGGTCATTGAACCATGTTTCAGGCATTATTCCTTTCGAATTATTTTTGTTCATCTTGCATGGATTTTATCCAATCATCATCACCTAAAGCTTCATTAGTGCTTTTTTGTTCTAATTGGGAAAGGAATGTAATATGTTTTACTTCCTTTTTTAAGGAACTTCTAGTCGTTATAGGTTGATTTACATCACCAATAATACTGTCACTCAGATGATTCTTTAGAAACGACTTTTTAGGATTTTTAAAACCTTCCCAAAAACATAAGGTAGGAAATCATCTAGGGTAAATGTTTCAATAGTTTCTTCTTGATCATTTTCCTTATTAGGAGGATCTTCTATCAAGGGTTGATAATCAGTTTTTGAAAATACATCTGAGGATGTAAGATGCAGTTATTTATAAACAAAAGGATTAGTTTCATCAAATTTCACATGCACTATCTCTTCAACATTACAAGTGTTTTTATTGAAAACTCTTTAAGCATTAGAAGTTGTGGAGTAGCTTATGAAAATTCTTTCATCATATTTTGGTGCGAATTTATGTAAATTATCAATAGTATTCAGAATGAATACTTTGCAACCAAAAACTGTAAATTATTAAAGTCTAGGTTTTCTACTATTCCATAACTCATAATGAGTTTTATTAAGAAAAGGTCTAATTAAAACACGATTTAAAGTATAGAAATAAGTACTTACAGATTCAGCCCAAAAATTCTTGGCTACAGAATACTCACTCAACATGATTCTGGTTATCTCTTGATGAAATCTATTTCTTCTTTCAACAACACCATTCTGTTGAGGTGTTCTAGGTGATGAGAAGTTGTGAGTAATAACCTTTCTACTATAAGACGTATCAAAATCATAATTTTTAAATTATTCCACATGATCACAATGAATAGTTTTCAATGGAAGGCTTTTCTCATTTTCGAATTGGGCTCTAAAACTTTTGAAATACGAAAAAGCTTCAGACTTCTTTTCTAGAAAACAGACCCACGTATATCTAGTGTAATCATTAACAAAGAAAAATACATAATACATTCTCCTAATGCTTCCAGTTTGTGTAGGACCAAAGGGGTCCATAAGCACTAACTGTAATGCATCAGTAAATGCGACATCGCCGATTGATTTAAAACATGATTTATGTTTCTTCCCATATTGAAATGGTTTACAATGTTTTGAAGAATCAAATCTAAGCTCCAGTAGATACTTAACTAGTCATTTAGTATAATTTTTTCATAAGTTCTTATGGTTATAGTGTCCTAACCTTTTAGGCCACAACCACGAATGATCTTCCATTGCACTAAGGAAAGGTATGTTTTTCTTGTAAGGTCATCTATGTTTAGTGCGTAAACATTCACTTTCCTATTGGCAGAAAGAATAAATTCTTCCTTGGAAATTTGTACTAAGCACTTGTCATTCCTAAAATTCACAAGGTATCCTTCATCACATAATTGACTTATACTAATGAGGTTGTTCTTACAACCCTTAAAAAATAAAACATTCGAAATCAATGTTTTTCCAAGAAGAACAGTGTTACCTATTAAAATAATTTCTTCCAGAGCATTATCTCTGAATGTTACTTTTACTCCTTTCGTCTTGATAATATTTTCAAAATAGTTTTTGTTGCCAGTCATATGCCCAGAACAACCACTATCCATGTACGATGTATTTTTTTTGGTAACTTCTCTATTTTCCTGAAAATAAGAAAAAGTTATTTTTTCAGAATGAAAACTTTCTTGGATCCTGAATTATTAGACAAAAAAATTTGGGTATCCACATTTTTTTAGAAAAGTAATCATTATGAAACCCATGATATTGAACTCTATCCAAGGAGCAAGTATTCTTCTAATTCCAACCACTTTGACACTTAGTGCAAAAAATGAGCTCTAGAAGGAACGAAATAGTTGTTTTTGGAAACCGGTTTTTGATGAGTATAACCTACTCCAGTAGTGTTTCCTTGATTTTTAATTTGAGAATACATCTTTTCATTATTTTCCTTCCAAGAGGTAAAGTTTGCAAGTATCTTCTTAAGAGAAAAAATTTCGGATTTTAGTCTGATGACTAAATTCCTATCCATAGTAATCATTTTTATAGAGTTAGATTTTTCTCAAAACCATTAATATCTAAAATATAATTCTTATATGTTTAGAAAGTTCTTCCTTAATAGAATATGATTTCTTAAGGTCTTTTGAATTTTTTTCTAAAATCACTTCTTTATCTCTAATATCTGTAGAAAGATCTGAAATTTCTTTTGTAAGAATTTATTCTCTGGTATTTTCCTTGTGTAATTTCTAATAAATGATAAAAAAAATTCTTTAAGTAATGTGGAAAATCAAGATACGTCTTCATATTAATGTTCTTCATTTTATTAGGATGAAGTATCTTCATTAGAAGTACTAGGATTGGAGTAGTAATTCTTATCAAGAGATAAATTTTTTAAAGCCTCGGCTGAGCTTACCTTGGCCATAAGACATATATTGGGAAAATAAGTAGAAGCAATGAAACCCATATTCTTCGGTGCTGATATATCATATTGAGAAGATTCACTCTCTAAAGAATCTCCACTACTAGAACCCTAAGTATTATTAGCTTTAAGACTTATCTTGTGCTTTGAACGATAGAGTTTCTTCTTATTCCTCTCTGAATTCCTTTCCTTCTTTTCCTTCATTTTCCAAAAGGGACAATTAGGTTTGATATGACATGTTCTTTTACATTCATAACAAGTAACATCTCCATATTTCTAATATAAGTAGTCATTCTTCTTATAATTATTCTGATGATTCCTTTGATCTATAATCCTTTTCATTCTCCGAGCAAGATTAGATATTTCATTCTCAGACTTTTCGGTGTGACTAGATTCTGACTTAATGATGAAATTCTTTGACTTTGATCTAGTTACTCTTTCTAGGGTATTGGATTTGATATGGTTAGAAGTAGTTGAAAAAGCAACTCCCCCATTCCCATTCTTCTTCTTGACATTTTAAACATCTCTCTTCCTTCTGTTTTCATACTGAAGAAGTGTTCCAAACAACTCATCTAAGGGAATATGAGTGACTTTCATGTTCTCATCAATAGCTATCCTATTAGACTCCCATTAATTTGGAATGATATCTACGATCTTTTCCACAAAATCCTAATCATACAAACCTTTTTCTCTCACATATTGTAAGCTATTCACTATATTTATAAATCTTTTTTGTACTTTTATTATATGTTCTCCATAAGGATAGTTAAATCCATGTATTCAGCTCTCAACATAGCTCTTAGTCTCTATGACATTAGATGAACCGAAATGTTTAACTTTAAGTTTCTTCCAGATATTGTTTTCACCTTCGCATGATTATATTTGAATGTAGATGTTCCTAGTCATGGAACATAACACGGTATTTCTAACTCTGAAATTTGATTGATATTCTGATTTCTCCTGATTCTTAATGGTTCTCAAATCATTATCAGGAATTGTATAATATCCAGTTAGAATTATATATTTATCAACTCCAGTGTTAATAACAGAAGTCTTCATCCTATATCTACAATACTCATACTTATTTCCATCAATAACCGGAGGTCTGGTAGGATTTATATTATCTATTGAACCAATGTTTAAACCTTCCATTCTTTAGAAAATCTTGGGAACAAAGACTTGTTAGTATTATAAGTCTGTTAACAATAGAAAATATCTTATGCAAGGAAAATATAGAGCAGGAGTATCTCTACGGAAAAAAATATGAATCCGAACTGTGATTCTGAAAAATTGATTCCGAAAAGAATATGAATCATGAAGTTCAATTCCAAGAATTCAATTCCGAAAAATTATGAGAGAAAAAAATCTCTTCTGAATCTAATCGTGAGATTAACTTAGATTGTACCAAACGCTCTGATACCAATTGTGATATGGTAAGTGTGAGTATGATATACTCTATAATACCAAATGTAAGATCAAATATGTAAAATGAGATACAAATACAAGAGGGTTTGAATTTTATAATTTAAAAATTCCATTGGAACATTTAGAGATAACCAATATTCACAACACCTACGTGTTCTAATAACATGCATGATTCTGGAAAAGTGATTCCAGAAATGAAGCTTTAAAAAAGATTACAACAAATAATATTCTACCTTAATGTTTATAAAATGTAACTAAATTAGAGTACATGTTTCAGGAAGTATAAGAATGTTACACTTTCCTCGGTAAGATAAATGCACAATGGAAAAACAAAGTAGTAAAACGACAAGTAACAAGTAGAAACTCTTTTAACCCGATGTGGAGGGTATCCAACAACCTTGTATAAGAGTTCCCTTGATTTATAATTTAAAGAAAGTCTTGCGTACCCATACTAGGGTAAGCCCTCGATACGAAGATCAGAGTCTACCTTGTTATCCCCGTAGGCCCTCAACTACCAGGTAGTCGGCACATCTATCTTCATATCCCCGGAAACCCTCAATTGTACACAACAACAATAGGATTCAAACAAAGCCAATCGGTATGATGCAAAGCTTGAACAAGCCATTCAAACTTTCTACACAAAACATGAGAGTTTATAAGAGCCTCTCTCTCCAGAAATTACTTCAAAAACATGTAAGCACATTTTTCAAAGATTTTGTCAAGTTTATCGAGCTCTTTTCAAATGAGATCCTATTTAATGCCACAGCTCCAACGGTCGGCTCCCTCCTCCAATGGTCAAATTCATCCTTGAATTTCAGAGGGACCTATACACGTGTCACTTAAACAATTGTTAGTTGACAACTGAAGGCACGACATCATTTTATAATTGAACTAGAAAAAGCATAACAAAAACCTGCTATTCGGAATGTAAGTAAGTGAAAGTTCCAAATGTAAGTAAAAATAAATTCGGAATCTATAATACAAGGATATTCAGATTCTGTATAGTAGGAATTCAGAACCAAAATTCTGTAGAATTCTTGATTTTGAATTTCAAGGAAATTCAGAATCTGGAATCACCAGATTTCAGAACCTGAACATACAAATTTCGGAGACAGAGATCATGATAATTTGTAACCAGAAGTCATATGAATTAAGAGTTTGTATTTAAAGGACTCAGAGTGAGAACTCAAAGACGTTCATAACTGGAATTCGTATTTAGAGTTCCTATTCGAACATTATATAAGTTCGTAGTCTGAATTAGTAGTCGAACTTTAAATAAGTTCTTAATCATAATTCGGAATCGAACTTCATGAGAGTTCGTATCAAGAATTCAAAGTTGGACTTCATGAGTGTTCGTATCCATAATTCGGAGTTGAACTTCATGAGAGTTCGTAATAGTAATTCGGATTATAACTTCATAAAAGTTCATAACAATAATTTGGATCATGAAATAGAATACTTCGTATCTAAATATTTTACAATTATGAGGTTTTAGATATGACATCGAATTTTATACTCAGACATGATAACGAACTAAGTAAAACATGGTAAGGATAAATTTCTTTGGGGAAATATATTTTTCCTTATAGGGAAAAAATATACGGTAAAATAAAATTTTCCTTAAGATAAGGTGTTTGTGATTTTCAAAACAAGAGAAATGGTAAGGTCATAAAGAGACCTTAATGAATCTATAATCTCCGACATAAATGAAGAAATGGAAAATTCATAAGAAAACCTTATTGAATCAACAAATAGAAATGTTTTTATAGTTACAAAATAATTATTAATAATATTTATGTATTTTATATGGTCCACATATCTCCCTATTATTATCATTTTATATAATATCAATCGATTTTATGTGCCAGTATCATCCTGTTGTATTCATATCAAAATCCCAAAATTCCCTACAAGCCGAATAATTTCATTAACTATTTTTATAATAGATTTGTTTCAATAAAATCCATTTATGGTGTGAAAATGAAATGGTAAAACCCAATTTCAATTCATGTTAGCATGATGTATTTCTTATGGTATTCTCTCCATTTATGAGAAATTTCTTAAAAAATATATTCAATTGTTTCTCCTCTAACATACTACAATTCATGTAAGGGTGATATTGTGTTCAAATATGGATTTTCTAAATGAATAAGAAAATATATTTTAATTCATGTTTTAATATTTAGGTTTTCATGTTTTCTGATTTTATTATGAAATTATATTTTAAGAGAACCCTTAGTATGTTATTTTGATATTGTATTGTATGGTATGGTTTTAATTTTATCAAACAATTTGTATTTTTATTACATATACATATATATGTATATATACACACACAAATATATATATATATATATATAACCCACTATGTAAAAATATATAGGGTGAAAATTTATTTAATTTATTTGGAATAATGTGATGCTTTATAAAACACTAATTATTTTCCTATTTTAATGTTTATATATAGTCATGTTAATTATGAAAAGGGGTGTTTTCATTTATTGACATTTTGATTAAACATGAGTTTATTCCACAATTAGGAGTATAATAAATTTCATGTCATATATATATATATATGTGGATGAAATATTGATTATAATGTTTATAATGTTATCTCTATTACTCTAAAAAAATTGTATATCCTATCATCATTAGATACTAAAATTTTGGATGATACATCTTCATACAATTGTGTAAATATGTTATACATAACATTGAAGTAACATGAATGTATAATAAACTCACATTTTAAAATTAATCATTAAGGATTATATCTGATACCATTAACAAAATGGATTTCATTCCAAATTGAAATGTTTTATTTAAGTTATTTGTTTATAATTTTATGTGTGAAACATAACTTATTATTATTATAACCTATTTATAATGATATCAACAGTATCACTTGAAATAAATTTTTAAAGCAAGGACAATTTTTTCAATGGATTGATTAATTAGTTTTGGTTATAAACAATCTCACAATTGATATAATATAAATGATCGTATATTTATGTATGTGAATAATATTATTTGAATATAAGTTTTAATGTGTTTCATAATGTAGTGACATGTTTTCAAATTAGAATATCTAGTTAAAATATATATACCTAAATCGAGCTTAAAATATTTTCATAAAACATGGCAATTGTACATTGTATGTATGGATGGTGATTGGGGAGTGAACTAATCCTTCACCAAGTGGGTAGGCCCCACAGAACCCTAAATGATTAATGTGACCCCCAAATAGTGTTTTGTTTTGAGGAGCTTGCATATTGTTTTCATTAAAACTGTGGATTATGAAACTCCATATAAAAAATTATTCTTCTGTACAATAAAAACAAAAATTATTAATTTATGTTTATATACATTGATATTAATTGAATGGACCATTTAGGATAAATTTTACCATTGAGATGTGGTTGAATAGTGGTATAACTTTTTATGTTAGTCCTCATTAAAATTAATCTTTTCTTATGATTAGAGAGAATTGAATCTATTTATGACAACACATAAAAATTGGAAATGATTTTAGATGATTCACTACTCTATAAAAGTATTTATACCTTAATATGATTGGTAAATAATTTGATACTATACTTTAAATGGAAGACATTCCATTTTCACATACAAAAAACATGGTAAATCCATCACATGTATAAAAAATTTTCTTTTGAATTTTTTTGTTCCTCATTAAGGAAAATATTTTATAATATGTTTTTAACTAAAAAATAATCATTCAGCAAAAAATCAACACATCATCACTATGATGCTTGGATTCTTCACACATGCCTTTTAAAAAGTTCTACTTCTTATATTTCATTCATAATATCTTATTATACAATATCTTAATATTATTCATCCAATACATATATATATATATATCCATTTATATGAATATATTAATTTCGTGGAGTAAAATTACATTAAACATTCTCACACCACACACATAGGAAATAAATTCATTCCATAACCCACCAAGGGAATACCCACATATCAATTATTATTTATTCAATACCTGGAAAAAAGTCTTGGTGTGCATGAATCCCATTACATGGACTGAATTCCTACAAACTGGCCTGGAGGCCTAGTGTAGCATCATTCCCGCTCCAAACTACCCACTTTTTCAAAACTGCATCATGTTTGGTTCATCACCTACTTATGACATGCATGCATCACCACCTTCCAACATTATATCTATGTCACCACATTCCTATGTCAATGACTACGTTCATCATGTCTTGGTCACTGTGTATGGTACATTCTCTAACCATTATATAAGCCTAGTTTTTTACCAATAGAATCTCTTAATATTATCAGTCAATATCTTACTCCTTTAATTATTACATCAATATGAAGCATCTCCACATTATTCACTAATGGTTTATCCAAAAAATATGATAAGAGCCTAAAATTTAATTTTCAATTTCATAATATAAATTTGAATGTCATGCATGATTCATTATATAGTTTATGGAAATTACAATAAAAATTAAATTAGGATTCAGTAATCACCATATAATCTTCCACAAAATATAGTTCTATTGATATTCAATTGCTTCTGAAATCTCTAATACAATCATTATCGTTAATTATTTATTTTTGATTCATTGAACATCCATCACATAATTATAATAATTTATGAAATTACAATGTCTATATTCAGATACTTATACGACCATATATTTTTCTTTTATTATAACTTATTTATTAATTAATTCTCAGTTTGGTAATCTATTGGAAGGTTATTATTTATCTATTTACCCTTTATCTAGAATCCTATAGTCTGATGAAATTAATTTTTAATCCATGGATTTATATCTAATGTACTCACAAAGGTTATTCAGTGAATATACATAGTCATTTTACTTTTTCGTATAATTACACTATAATACTTCATCTGGTTGATTTAATAAATCGATCTGTCAGGAAAAATGATAAACATAGTATACGATATTTCTTTTTCAATACTCATGTTCCTACAGTTCCATCAGAAAAAATTAATCATCTACGATCATGGATTACTTATAATAATTATTATATTTTATACATTGAATAATAATTATGAATAATTGGTAGTTTTTTAAAGAACTTATTATGATGTAACTTTTTATATTTACATTAAAAATTTATTTCCATACATTCAGCCACTAAATTAGTTAGGGTAATTTCTTCCACTCTAATATGTGAGAAAATTTTATTCTATATAGAACCCTCTATCATAACTCTTCATTAACAAGGAGAAACATTGTATGGAATATTTTTTTAAAATAAACCACAATAAATAGACCTTCTAATAGTTAACAAGATTCTTTCTTATCTTAACACACTTCAAAATCCTCTTGGACACCACACATGAATTGATATTATACTATTCATATTAACACCATTAGACAAAATAATCTAATAATTATGAACATCATTGTATTCAAATTTTACAAAGGGAAGTATATTTTAATGGAAAATTTCAACATGTAACATCCTTCTTTCGGTGAGGCTCATCATATTTGGTAAATTCCATTATCATCATTGATACAAAAAAGAGGTGTAAAAAATTTATTCATTTTTAATATATATGGAATAATTGTATTCCATGAAAATGATATTCTAACAGTTCTCACTTATAGGTTTCAAAAATATGGTGTAAAATTTTCTAAAATGAATAGGTTATAATTCACACATATAATTCATGAAGAAGGAGTTCCATATTTTTGGTTTGAGAAATAAATTGGACCTCATATTCCTCATAACATCCCAATAATTGTGGTGTATATAGACTTTAAAATAATTTAAAATCTTTTTATTTCCTAGTTATTATTATATATAAAGATACCTATAAAGATTACATTCACTATTGTTGAAATTATAGGTAAATAATCATGTGGATTTAAAAAGTAAATTATGATCCTTATATGGAATCCTTAAAACTTATGTGATAAGTAAAATTAATATATTATTTTATATCTTATTTTAAAATACCTGATTTTATTACAGATGGTGCTAAAATGGGTAATCAGATTATAACATAAGTCCATTGGATGATTGAAAAATTTGTCTAAATATTTATAATATAATGGAGGATATTATTAATTTGTGTAAAGCACCACTAAAAATAGTCAATGAAAAAATCGATAATCACATTCATCAATTAATTTTCTAAAAATTCCATTTGATCACATGTTTATTATGTGTGTTCTATAATGGAGTCACCACTAATTTCTAGTAGCATTGATAAGGTGAAATATTCAAAATAATAAACCACTAACAACCAACACATCCATCATATAAATAGATTTATGATCCCCCTGACTAGAAAATCAATCTTCACTAATGTAATGAATTCAAATTATGCATCCCAATGCTTGTGTTTTATCCCCAAATAAAATTTAATTACTCTAAAACACAAACCCAATATAATGAGGAAAATTATAATATATAGGGACATAAGATATATGCTTAATATGTTCCAAATTCAAAAGTCACTAATTATCATTATATGAATATTTCTATCCAATCAACCCACATATCAGTTTGGTGGACCCCTCCCTAGGGTGAGAATCCTTGTATATTGAATCTATTTTATCTATATCATCTATAATTTGTATAGACAATCATTCGTGAATAGAGCACAAGAACATTATAGCTATATATTATGAAACAACAACATGAACGTGACACCTGTCTCACCATGACACTCAAAATAATTTTTTTAACAATTACTGAATTCTCAAATAAGGCATCTAATGTGACATCAACCTCATATATATATGTGTGTGTGTGTGTGTGTGTGTGTCTATATCTAATAGAATTTCCAAAACCCAAGAATGTTTCTTTTTCATAAATAAATATTTTCAAAACATGAGAAAAAACATTTTTATAACCACAATGTGTATATCACTAATGAGGTACATGTGGGATGTGGATAAATATAGATTATTATCACTCAATATAAGAAATAAGACTCCATTACAAAGATCAATAATTTTACAGACAAATATATTCCCATATAAACTATGGACACCAATAATTATTATAAAGGAACCAAACCTCTATAAAAACATGCATCACCATTCACCAAGTGGATATAAACTATCCATGACATGGTCCTAAATTTTTTAACATATTTTACTCCACATTAATAATATTATGACAACATTTCATGTTATCAACACTGTCTATTTGTGTAGTCATTTTTCCACTGTATATATCCCAAAAGGATTGAGAAAAATATAAATAAAATACAATACAAATAATTTCACTTTATACCTCTACTAGGTTCACTAGAAGACTCGGTATTAAATGGAAACGAAGCTTGTGTAATACCTAACCAAATCCAATAAGATACATTTTTATAGCTAAACAAGAAATGGATAATCTTGTGTATTCCGCATGAATATACATTTCTGTATACCATTAACATAATAGACCAATTATGAATAATAAAAAATAATTTTAAATCTCCATTAAAATATAAAATTAATCAAAAATACCAAATATTCCAAGATGAATAATGTTAATAGGAAAGCCATTGGACAAGGATGTATGAACCTTAATGGTACTATAATGGTCAATGTTACCAGAAAATAATTGGCACTAAATATTTCATTAAATGGAACCAAAATAGTTCTATTTTGATACAGATCATATGGAAACATAGGATGCCTAACTTATCATCACAACTACAACCTAAAAAATATATCCCACCCTAATCTACTCTTTTTATCATTATTTAATTGCACTAAACTCCTACACAAAATTTTGTTCAATTTTTATTTCAAAAAAAACTTTATTTCACTTGTAAGAAAATATAAATAGAAAAAAGATCAATAGTATCCGTTTAATAATTTATATTTTTCATTCAACTTCAATGTTCCTCCATATATGAGTCTAAATTATAAAATACTATAGAAATCAACAACGTTATGGAATGGGCATAATAATCCAAATGGGATTATAAGAAAATTATTTGTAATAAAAATAGAATATTCATATATTCATCAATGTATGTTAGTCCCTTCTATTCTATATTTTTACTCACATAAGGTGGTATGAAATGAAAAATAATCAGTATTCTCATTATGTAAGATTTTACTGCACAAATGAATAAATTTGAAATAGATAACTAAAATAAAAAATAACATCATTAATGGTATTATTCAAAATGTAATCATTTTTATTTAACAGTGGGATAACTAATGCATTTTTAGTTCACTATGATAAATAGTTACATTTAGAATGTGGATCCATATAAATTTAATGGTTGGATCATCATAAAAACATTAATCGTGACATGATTCACTTGGTTGTCCCATGATCCCTAAGCCTATTTTTATTTGAACATATCTTTATATATATGACAAAAAATAAATAAATATTATAATAAAATATGTGTCCTTGAAATGTGACATTTATATTAACTCGTATATATGGTATATCGATTGTGACATGGTTCCACACACAACAACCTGACAATTTCTGTACTTAATTAAATAATCACACCAAATTATCATGTAAATGCATATCATCCATCATTTAGTCATTGTATATCTCTTATGGGTCGATTGAATTTATAGTTTATTGTTAATAAAAAACATAAAACACATAGATTCATGTTGTTACATGAAGTTGGACACCCAATTAAATAGATAAAACCGGTCATGAAGAAATATTTCAAATTTTTTGGGGTTTTATAGTCATTATTGTAATGGACCATTCATTTAAAATATATAGTTCCATAACTACATTAATTTCATGATTTTCTAAAACCTGTAGAATCATTATTTTTTAAAGAATAAATGTTTTAAATAACATAAAATTCATCCATAATCATTTTTTCAATAAATAAAATATGATGTGACAAATATAACATCTCAATGATATATAATTTGAAATAGTTTATATAACACTCCCAATATCTATTTTACATAAATAATACACCATAATATACAAAAATGTTTATTGTTATTTAGTAAATGTTTTTGTATATATTATTAGTAAATGGTACATGTCCCTATTAAGATCAAATCATAGATTCCCGGTGGAAAATCTATAACATGAAATCTCTATAATTTCCACACCAATTAAAATCACAAAAAATCATGTTATCTTCAATATTCTACATTAGAATATATGTTATTATAAAAAAAAATGATATACTCTTCATAATATTGTTAGAAAAGGCTTATATACCCCCAATAAAGAAAAATCAAACAATATGACACAAGTTATCATCCCCTATAAAGTGAAATAAAATCAATCTATATTTTAAAGAAGATATCCATTATATTCTATCAGTTTATCAAAAAGTAAAAAATTTAGCAAAATCAATTTTTGTATTATGGAATGGAATATAAAGATCCATTGATGATTTTAGGAGCTGATGATTCATATTTAATTAAGAGCAATTTGAAAGTAAATTAACAAAAATGGTTATTCTGTTCTCTCAATTGAGGAATGGACATTATAATATTAAAAATAAATTAATGGATATATTACTCAGAAAGACACCATTATAACATATGGTGTGATTTGTGAAGTACCATTCCATTAGAAGAATCATTCATCATTTTTCATAAGGAATTTTGATAATGTATTTAAAAAAATCATTATTTATTTATATAGAAAACATATAGATAGATTGGATGCACATTGGAGTTCTGTAGAGTAAAAAATGTATGATCGTTTCTGGAGGAAGACCAAACCATGGTGAAAATTTAATAATTACACCACAATTGGTTTATACCAAATTGAAAATTTAATATTATATAGAAAACTATGAAAATTTCATATTAGTTACAATATTAAGGATTTGAGGTAATTTTGTTGTTATTCTTATATATATGATGAAAAAAGAGACATGATGAGTTGTCTCAAGATGGTGTTCTTGATGTTTTTTGGTGAACTATTTAATTTTGATATAGATTCAAGGATAAAATTTTGAATCACTATTATAGAAGTATAAAGGGTGTGTACTAAAAAATATTTATCACGAATCAATAAAGAAATATTTGTATCAACGATCTAGTCTATGAACATTTTATATGGTATTAGCTCAAGTGATTTTTGGTAAATTTTATCAGGATGAAATGGATATTTTACAATGATCTCAGTGGTCGTAATTTGGTTTTTTAATAGTCATTGTGTTTTATAGTCATCATGTTATAACATAATAATTCATAACTACAATATTAGTTAATGGAATTGTGATATCATTCATATTCTATTCCAATATATTTTATATGTGGAGATTATACTTCAATAAATGTATCACAATGTATCAAATGAATTTTCATGAAATAGAAGGTGATATAATAAAATATGTTTGTGAAATTTTTTATGTGAAACTCCACGAAAAACATCCACAATGTTTGTGACCATTTGGTTGTGATTATGAAGAAGAATAAAGTCATACAAGTAATCCTTTTTCTTGATAAACTTGAGGACATGTTTTCATTGATAAATAGAAATATTAATGATCATATTTAATTATTTTATGTGGATGTCATGTCATTGTCCATATGTCATTCATTATTCTTACATATAATAAAATAGAATCATTGGTAACCTAATTTTTACAACTACACACCATGGAAAATCCACATTTTAATATGGTTGGGTTGGCCATGTTAAAATCCATATATCATATATTTTCATTCTTTAATTGTATATAATCATCAAATTATATCAATTATAATAAAATCATACAATATTTACATGGGAACAACACATGGTTAATTTTTTTTAATATTGTAGACATTAATTCAACAACCCAATACCAATGTGATGTAATACTCTATCATCGACCAACCAGTTGGGGTAATATCATTCTTCTAGTTACTATTAATATTGTTTTCTCAGGATAAATGATTTATTATATTCCAACAATATTTTGATTTGTGATAACTATTTATGTTATGAATGTCATTTAAAATAACAAGGTTTCAATGTTATATGTAAATTGACACCATCTTTTACAAAGATACAATGTTCATATAATTTATCTATTATCATTGTCATGATTGACTTCATTATAAATTTTGAACATCTTCCTTAAAATTAGAAAGATAATAATCTGTTGAATAATACGAATAAAAAATAAAATTTGAGAGAATAAAATGTGTTATATTTCTCCCTCAAGTAGATTTTTATGGCATGGTTATTTATGTTAAATATGAAAAATATAATCTAGAATATACTTCACAACATTTATGAAAAATACAATGATATATATTTATATGAAAAAATCATGTTAGAACAAATATAATGATATGTATATTTTATAATATTTAATTGTGGCTGATTGGTTTGTTTTTGTGATTAATATTTTGACCTCAATTTTAATTCATGTATAAATAATTAAATATTCTACCCTAGTAAATTAATTAATTTTAATTCTCTAAATTCATTCAATGTGAGTATATAATCCCTAGAGTAAATTTCATTTCCGTTATAAATCCTTCATTTTTAAAATTTTACACTCATTCATCTTCCCAATTTGCATCACTTGGTATATTAAAACCACCATATTAATTTAGACCTCATAGAAATCTATAAAAAAGATGGATTAGGGTTGTTTATTAAGGTGTTGGGATAGCCTGGATGCCCATTTCCTACTTTAAATGTTTTTTTAAAATATTTACTATCCCATTTATTTTTTATGCTTTTTAAGTGATTCCAACTTTCACTAGAGCCCTCATACCCAAGGCATACACCTCTACTCTCCTCCCCTCATTGGTTCTCATATGCCCCTCAGAGTAGTGTGATCTTTCATAATCATTCTCAAATCACCATGATTTGATGAGGTAAAATTTTCCTTTAATAACTCCTACAATATTCACTCTTTTTTCCCAAATTCAGTCCCCACATGACCTAAATGACTAATTAGATCTTCCCTACTAGTTTTGGTTACATCTAGATTAATTTATTAAAGGATTTGGCCTGATTTCATCAAGATTTGTTTTATATAAATGTTTCTCTCTTCAATTCCTTCATTATACTTTTGGTTTTATCCCTCTTACATGATGTTATAAAATTTCCAAAAGATGGGGTTCAAACCTAGTTTTTTATTTGGTTCCATCTTGGTAAAATATATTTTTAGGATAGATTTCACTTATCTGAGGTGCGGTGGTGGTGTGGTTGATGTCTCACACAATGATTTGGGGGTTTTTATTGAAAAGTTATGTGATTCCATGTGAAATAATTTTCTGATGATTTGGCATGATTTATTCAATTATAATGAATTTTCATCATATGTTTTCCATTGCATGAAAACTATTTTTCATGGATTTTGTTAAACAATTATTTTTATAGCTGCGATTTGTTTCAAATTGGTTGGTTTTCATATGTCACCCTTGTGGTAATCATTAGGTAGATGTTATCACATATGAAAGTTATTTTTTAAATAATTTTTTGTAGGAAAATTCTTATTTTTTAGGGTATTTCAGTAAATATGGGATTAAAATAAGGTTTTTGAATAGATTTTATTGGTAAAAAATTGTTTCACTCCTTGAATGTGTTTTATGAAAATGATGGGTTTTTTCATGTGTATCTTTTGTAGTATAATTTTTGGTTATTTTATAGTACTTGATAATGGATTAATAAATGTTTAACGGGATTCCAATTCTTCATTGGTAGGGTCTTGGTGTGGATTTTTCCTTGAATGGGAGTTTTAAAATGGGTTTTTTGTGCAAGTCATAGTTATACCCTTTGGGATTGTTTTATGAAAATATTAAATTATTTATTTATGTAAAAAAAGGTGGAAAAGGGTGTATATGTTCTGTATGGGTGAGTTTCTTCAACTAGAATGGGTTTTTGAAATGTAAAGTGGTGATTTAAGGTGTAAATAATTTTCACAATTTTATAAATTTTCTGAAATGTTTTATCAAATGGAATGATAGGGGAGAAACACGTTTGTGGGCTATTTTGTGTGAGTGTGATGTGAAAAATGAACTTTGTAGACGAAATATGTATTATGAGATGTCTGTGTTAGATGTTATGTGATTTTTAATATCTTTTATTTGTTTTATAACATTTTTTAAAGGATTTTTGGAAGTGTTAATGAAATTAAAAAATGTGTTGATGGCTATTTCTGTGAGTATGATTTCAAAATTCATTTGAATGAAAAGGTGGATTTTGTGACATGCATGATATACATGTGGGTTTTTTGGTGAATGTGGGATGTATAAGTGGTATTTCCATGTGAATATTATATTTTGTGACATGTTTAACTTTTTTGATCATAATAGGGAAACACTGGTATCTAGGTGTGTGGATGTGTACTAGTATATTGGTGATCCCTTGAAGTTTGGCCCCAGATTGACATAGAAGGTTTGATTCTTACAACACTAACTAAACCATGATAATTATGATAATGGGGGACCACTATAATATGGGTATGCTCTCTATTAGTGTCTCATGTGCACGAGAACAAATATTGTGATGGTTACTCTCACTGAGATATGAGGTACCAGGGACCCACAACAAGCTAGTGCCTTGGGGTTACCTTCCCATTTCTTGTGCTCATTAGATACTCTGTTCATAACATCTTCATATGGTATGGTTGGATGGAAAATTCATTAGCATAAACCTTATTTTTAAATGTTTTTCTTATTTAAATTATTCCACTTGAAAACTACTTTAATTTAAGTTGAATATTTTAGAAATTATCACTAGAATTTAATTTCTTAAAAACATGCATGATTTTCATATTTGAATGTTTATAACATAGAATATCTTAGTGGGGTTATCCTACTGGGATTTGGATCACACCCTACAAAACCATTTTGGTGTTTGTATAGTTGGTTATTTTTCCTTCGAGTTTGGGTACAACTTTTGTGCCAACAGTTCGAGGATTTAGATGTCCATCATGATGCAGTGTTGTAGAGATGGATGGAGGGTGGTGCTTCTTTCCATGTGGAGGTTCTTGGGATGTCCTTTTTGGTTTTATGTATTATTTATAGTCATTCATAGTTTCTTAAAACAATGTAATCCGGTTCTGAAAATTTTTAAACGATGGTTTTGTTTGAAAAATCCAGATTTGTTTTATGGGAAATGTTTTTCATTCTATGTTTATAAACTCGACTAAACCATTCACAATTTTCTTTTTGTGTTACCAAGGGACTTGTGCTAGCCATGGGGATCATGAAAGCCTTTTGGGCCTAATCGTGGGCCAGTTTTGGTTCTATTTTTGATGGCAACTAGATTTTGTTCATGACAATGTCACCCAATCTAGCCGAATAGAAGGCTTGATAAACATTCTGGATCGCCATAGGTAGGTGATAAGAACCTAGTTATGAAAAAATAAATACATGGTAATGATTTCAACAAGAATTAGAACACAATATTTATCAAATATAACCATTGAAAGATAAATAATCATATTATAATGTCGATGACTGTATTCAAAACTATAAGGCATAAAAAATAACTGAAAAGGTTAATCATAGAAGGAAAACAAATCGAATAACAAAATCATGCCTTCATATGACCATATAACACCTTCAATGCATCATACTATGAAGAATGAAAAAACCCACGAGACAAGTGGAGACTATATGAATCCATTCAATTTATGTTTACCATATGAAACTAAATCTACATTATCATATAGAAATATTTAGTCTGTGAGGTAAATTAATCATAGTATTCCACAATGAATATATAAACTATCTCCCATCTTGTAGGACTTAGTTCTGGATTAAAAATCCAGAAAGCATAATTAAAATTATTGTGAAGACTTTTTAATGAACATATTCATTGTATTTACCATCATAAATTTTCATATTTCAATCCACAGGAATAAGAATATAATAAGGAACAAAAACATAGAGGAAAAAGTCTTAAAGAATCTATATCTCATATGATATACATGTGATTAATCAGAACATAAATAATATCAAAATTCATATTAAAAATCAAAAATTATATCTACACTATATGAATATGAATTTAGGACATGCATGGAACACAAATATCAAATAAAATAATACATAGTAATTATAAGTCCCATGAAAGTATGTGAGTATCAAGAGACCCAATATTTTCCATAATGTAATTAGCACCTATTATGATTCTATAGTTTTGAATCATTATGGATTGTTTTCATATGTCAATAATTCAACACCACTAGTCTGAATGGCCCTAAGGACTTCATTTTTATTGATTTTTGATATCCCCCTTTTCAATTGATGAAGGGGAACCCTAATAAGACCTGTAGGCTCAGAGATTACATGGATCATAGGCTTTGGAGATTACATGTTCTGAAGGGCTTAGGGAATTCAACAAGTCTATCTACAAAAAACTACCCCTCCTTAGCATCATCATCATGATGCTCCACCTTTGCCTGACCGTCAGTCTAGGATTCTCTTGCAAGTAGAGGCTAGTTTTGATTGCATAGAAATTCCCTCTCATTATGAAAAATCTATTTGGCTCTACTCTAGTGAGTGAACCTGCTCTGAATCATCTTCTGGGGCTGCTCCTTTTTTTAGAGTTTCTCTTACACAACTTTATGTGGCCTGAGGGCCATATAGGTGGCCCGAAGGCCTTATAGGTTTCCTGAAATCCCTACAGAACCAAAGTTCTGGGGGGACCGAAAGCCTTAAGGACTCCAAGCCCTAACAGGTGGCCAAAGGTGAATAGTTTCATCTACTACAGTAAAAATAGTATAGGGCACAATAACTTCTTCAATGTCTACTACAATTCCTACTACAGTATCCGTAATGTGTAAAGTTCTTATATAGTTCCTTCACAGTGGACAATCTGCTACAATACCTGCACATTGTTTAGTTCTACTACACTTTCTACTACATTACTACTATAGTACTCGGAAATATGCCTCTACTTGGTTTTGAACCAGGGTCTCATGGAGGAACTTAATGATACCTCACCAAATGTGATAAGGCTCGTGTGTATTAAACACCACTAAGAATCCAAAAGTATATATATTTTTTGAAAACATTCTATTAAACAATGCTCACTAATTTATGAATAATTTTCATTAGTGAAGCATCATCACTCACACAGATAAAAATCCATGTTATATTAATAACCATCATTAAATCATTCCAACGAATTCATTATGTGTATAGAAACATTTAATGAAAATCCCCATTAAAAGTTCAATACATAGTTAAAATGTTACCTTAAGAATAGAACAAATAAATTTTAAATTGTATATTTTTACAAGATAACCAAAAATAACATAAAACAAAAATGTCAAATTATATGATAAAGAACCATTTTATAGATAGGCATACCTCTATAATAGAGGAGATATTGTCTCACCCATTCATGGGGATAAAAAAATAATATAATGATATCAAAAATGATCAAATATAATCATATTTAAGTGTTATAATAAGTGAATCTCTCAAATGAAATGATTGATAAATTGTAACTTCCTAAAACCCTTAAAAACATGATTTAACATCATAGTGGGAGTAGGATGGAAATGGATTAATATAGGCAATATATTGATTATGATTCATGTAAACATACATGATTAATGATCAAGTATCCATAAATTAATATGAGGATCCCCCACCCCCAATATCAGAATTCAAATCATACTTTTCAAATTTTGAAGTAGCTGACACTACACCTAAGGGATTCCGATCACAATATTCTTTTCTCAATCACATCATACCAAATAATATGACGAGATTATCTTATATGGACAGAAATGAAATCCATGACCATTTGACCCACCAATCCCTTCGCAATAGCAGGGTGGGGGATACCTTAGTTGGGATACATAATAAGAGCCCAAATGTATAATTCCCAAGACATTGCCTAATATAGGCATGTTGGCTTAGCTCGTTTCATAGAGGTATCCCCTAAGAACAACATGTATAAAATTATTGTGTGGACCATCTTGGGTTTCAAATAAAAAGGGTAAAAAACCCATGTTTAAACCATATAGCACCTCCAAAACAACATGAACATGAATTTAACCATTTTATGCCTCAAAATAAACAATATATGGGACTCAGAGTGAATAAAAATTCCTAAAACATTAATATTTTTAACCCAAAATTGAAATCATGAATCGAGAATCACAAAAAATGTAAATAATAATTCATCAATGATCCACACTCCCACATTTGGTGGAACTTCCATTTTCTATACCACAATATATATACTAAAGAAATTTTTGAACTTGAAATACTTTATCCTAAAAATCCATATTTTGAAATTGATATTCAACCTCTAATATGATTGGATAATGGTGAAAATATTCCATTTAAATCCTATGGTAAGGTTATTGTTTATTCTTCATTACATTAGAAACATGGAAAATAAAGTGAATCTATGGCATGTAAGACAATATATACAATTTAATTCTCACCTTTAATTAAAAATTTGTTGATCTACAAAAGAATAATTATTATTTTTGGTAGCCTACACAAAATTTCGAAAGAAATATGTTCCCAATAGGGTGAAACCCTAAGAAAAACTAAATAAATTCTAAATCCATTGAGAAAGTACTATGGTCTTCCAAATTTTTCAAAAGAATTTAAGCTACCACTATTGTTTTCTAGACTGACTACAATTTTCCATAATCACTTAAACATGAATTAGTCAAACAAAAAAAATTATATATCTACCAAAAAAATGAGATATAAAACTATACCCACAATATGTCAAAATGTAACATATTTACAGAATCCTTATGACTATTTTTAAATGACAATTAATCAAATGGATTATTCATTTCCCATAATCCACTAAAAACAAGTTAGCATGCTCCAATAATATCCTCATGATCGTGAATAAATATCTCTTTGTATCCCTCATTTTAGGGATGATAATTTTTCACAACTAAATATGGGTATCCATCACCACTTAGAAAACACTACAAAACTAATGGGTAAAAACTGTATATTTATCATCATAATCTAACCAATGAACTCCTTTGATATTAACAATCTCTCTAACAGATATGAGTTTAAGATCATCCACCTTCATCATTTACCTAATATGGAAGAATTAATACTACTTTGAATGTTGATCAATGGTAACCCAAATAACATCATTTCCACTAGGATTTTATGGTAGGCCAATATTGAACACCATGTATTTTTCATCAATATTCAATAAAATAATTGGTCATGGATGAAAAAAACTTGGAGTTCTCTACGGAACCACACTAATATTCCACCATGAAAGGAATTGTGAGATGATGGCTAAAATTAAATCTTATAACCACAACCACCAATACCAAAATCTCAAATATTTATATATATTGGAATTCCCATGGTTCATATAACCACTATTAGATTCGCAATATCAAAAAAATAACACCTCAGATATATAACACTGAACAATCTACTTTTGAAACACAAAGCACCATTGGGAGAATATTACCAGACACTAGAGGACTCTTAACCATTAGTGATATTGATAAAATGTTAAAAATTGGTGTAAAATTCGTTCAAATGATAAATCTAATAATAATATTTGGTATTATAAACCATAAAATATTTGAATACATTATTATATTACAATGTCATGCCCACGATCATCTATGTGAAAACAATAATCATGTAAAACTCTTCAATTGATTCCTTTAAGTCTTGATTCGGTAATTTCCTCAACAAAGTGTTATAAAAATTTTACAATTTATTTATGTGAAAAAAATATCAAAATAAAAACATAATGATACTCAATGATATAACTCTATCGAAAATCTAGGTATCATTGTGCAGAAATATATTGTACGATCTTCTAATCTGAATCTAAAAGAAATCTGCTCACCAACGTGATTGTGGTGAAAAGTCATGGGGGCCTATATTAGTATATCAAAATCGAAATCATGGGTTGGTAAATTATTCCATGTATTTCATATTTCATGATTTATATATTCCATCACATAATTCCACTTTATCAATACGGATTTATCATTTTTATTAAGGCATCACATATATCATCCTAACTCAATGTTAGTTCTAAATGAATCAAATCAACAGCTAAAAATAACATCATATTGTGCTCCTCATATTTAATTTGAAACATATCATTCCATTCAATCATGAAACAAAATTTGGAAAATATTTTCATATGAAATTCTCTAATGGGGAGGTCTTGATCAAACCACCAGTAATAACAAGCCACGACCAAGAAGCTTCAAATATAAAAAAAAATTCATTATTTATCCAAATAAATAAATTCCTAAATCATTTTATGATCTAATGAGATGAACCTATTTCGAAATTCTATGGCCCAAAAAACACTCATTGGATCTAAAACTCACAATTGGAATAATTTATTTACCAACTGTGTTCTTCCTATGTTTTTTGGAAAATATCTAGATGATCAATGTGTTCTTCCTATGTCATATAATACCAATGTATATCCTAATCAAGACCAATGATTCAAATTTCAATAAACAAATATAAAAATAAATTATATAACCATAAAAACAATAGGATATTTATCAATAAAAATTGACATAAAAAATTACTCATAATGATCATACCTAATTTTGAATGTTTTCAACGTAAGGAAGTAGATGGATTCATTATAAATGTAAAGAGTTCCAACCACAATGAATACCCTAGCGCAGAACCCTACACCAGTGAGAAACCCTCATCCAACATAGAGAACCTTTATAGATATGGTTTCTATAATATCTTCAACTCATGGAGTTAATGATGTTGTTGTGACTGATCATCACATTAATGCAAAAAACATTCGTCACAGTGGCCAACCGATTATTTATTTCTCTACAAATGAGGTAAAACTTCTTTCATCAAATTTATGATTAGTTCATATTGGATGATTTTAGTTTCATAGACAGCCACTGAATTTCTTAATAAAATCTATTGATTCCATTGTCATTTCAGGTTTTCATCTCGGACATTTGTATTCTTCGAATGTCATTTTTGGACTTTCCACTGAGACTGATTATTATATAAATTGGGTGAGGAGATCATGGTCTTTTGGGGGTTAAACTATGAGAGTTCTCAAATGGATCCAGGATATTAATCCTTTTTCATAACCTCCCATGTTTCCCATTTAGATTGGCTTCCCTTGGCTACAACTCCACCTATAAAATCAATAACCCATGTTTCAGATTTCCACGTTCATTGGTAATCCTTTGAAGATGGATTTGGTAATCAGGAATCTTACAAGACATTAAATTGCTCAAATATGTGTTTAAAATTATTTCTCTAAGAATATTCCTTCCCAAATTTGGATTCATAATGGTGAGTCTGGATTCATCCAAGATGTTATCCATAATGACTACATGATTATGTCCATTCGTACCTTAGGTTGGGACATAATCATAAGTAATACAACTATAAATCACACGTACTAAGAGAAAGAAAGTTACTTTGTATGAAAAAATAATGATTAATACTGGAATAGATGAGATAAATGTTTCTCAATTAACTAATTTTGTCCCTTATTGTAATAGATAGAATAATTTATAAGTTAACAAAGAGATTCTATGTTCCAATACTCGGCCTTATCAGCCAACATTCCACTTGATGGTTATGTAATTATTTTTGGAATCTATACCAAATGTATCATCTGTAAGAAATGTTTCTTCTGTCAGGGTGAAGGAACAAGAGAATCACCTTGAATCACATGACACAGGAGATAAGGATCAAGTTGCACACTATGATTCTAATGATTCCTTTCAAGATGTTGATGATCAAACTAATTATATTGAGGAAGACTTCTTCAAACTGAGTGCTAGGAAAGGGAAAAATCCAATGGTTGATGTTTATTGATACATTACCTCGAATCCTAAAATAATGACGATACGAAGATAATATTATCACCTCGAAAGAACAATACATAAAAAATATCATCATTCCACTAAGAAGAATAATCTGTCCCTCACATCTATGGTTGATCAAAAGATTAAAAATTCAGGTTCAAACGAGGAATGTGATCAACACCATTAGTGACATTAGAAAAATCCTTATATCGTTTATTAAATGCTTATCCAATACTATTTACCTAAGATCTAATGTTCCAAAAACTCATAATATGATATAAATGTTTTCTATAATTGAAAATCATGGGTTCTCCATTACTATTAGTCCATTTCTGGCCAAAATCATCATATAAGTAGAATACAACCATCTGGTCACCCAAATAAGACATCATAACTAATATTGGTTAAAATCGATCACACTTATTGTAACTTCCCGACCCAGAATCTAGTAAACTGGTACTCCGAGATGGTTCTCTACAAGGCCTCAAGATCTTCTCCATGTACCCCAGAGGCTTCCGGCTAGCTGCAAGGGCCTAGGGTGTGATAGTGGGGAGACTATTCCCCTATACCAGAGTATGAAAATAGTGAAAATAGCTAAGTATCATACATAGCGATAAGTAAACAGAGTGCGGAAGTAATAAACAACTGAAATAGAAAAAACATTAATAGTAAAATTTTGTAAAATACAAATATCTATGCAATACAATACAACACTGGTCACCCATTGGTCCGACCATATAGATACAAGCACAAAAGAAACGGAATGTAAAAGTATAGGGCTCTGCTACTAACTCCGAATGAATCCACGCACCTGATCTCTAGAAATTATCGAACTGCAGCAGCCCGATCAGTAGAACCACTCCAGCAGCTCCACTCGATCATGCAACACTGGGCCTCATCCCTATCCACCATGCAACTATTGATCAACCTAAAAATCATACATAAGGTCTACAAGTACACCGAGGTAAACGTGCAGGGGTGAGAAATAACCCTAGTATGACACCCTGCCAAGAAACAAATAACTGTTATTCTATGTGTATGAAACAACAACATGCTCATCCAAGATGGAACACAACAATGGTAGTAAACCAGATGTGCAACCACCGTCAAACATAGGGTATTTAAACCATGTCAACTGAGCAAGATCCGCAATGGATGTCCATATCTATATACGTACACATGTATAGTCCCATACCTATACACGTATACCTAAATATGAATATTCATGATTAAGTTATTCAAATAAAAATAACAATATTGGCACTAGATCATTGGGACCATAAGCCCGATCTACTAGACATCCTATGTAAGGGAATTGAGCTGGACATCCTGCCACTCAAGCCGTGTATCATTAAGCTGATCTCTGGGTCAGAAATCCCATCGACATGTACCTTCATTGGCCAATGCCGAAAATATGTCTCTGAACACGATAAACATAAACAAGTAACCCTATGGGAAGAACTCATTTCCTATCCCCTCTGGTTAAAAAAACAAAAAAAGCATGTAGATAACACAACAGGTAACCCTATGAGAAGTACTCACAGCCTAGCACTCTTGTCCTTCCTGTCAACACAAGTAACCCTCGGGGCAGCACATACATTCTCACCCCTCTGGTATAGATAAAGCACAGAATCTCTGAGGAAGCACTCACCGTCAATTCCCGCTAATGTCTCATAAACATAAAAAGGCACAGAATCTTTGGGAAGTACTCACGTCAATTCCACTATGGTCTAGAAATGATAGCAACAGACTCTCGGAAGAAGCACTTATGTCTAATTCCTCCTGCAGTCTCAATACGTGCATAAACTGAGGACACACTTAGGAATCACAAAGTCTAAGTCTCATAGGTCCTGCATATGAATCTAATTCCAACAGACCCTCTAGGGAAGTACTTAATCATCTATACCCTCTTTGGTCTACCACACTAGGTTCTGACAGCCCTGAGCAGTCCAGTCTTGCATAATTGACTGTCAGCAGCCCTACGTAAGTTCAACAACTACTTGGATAATATCCTAAATGCATTAAAAGCATATGTATAGTAGGCAATACATGAAATCAATTATATCAAGGCAGGAAATAAATGAAACAAGGTCAGCCTCACAGGAAACCTATGCCAAACGACGATAAATATCCAAAACAAGGGAAACACCCAGGGGGTGATCCTCAAACATGCTAACAAGAAATAATTATTTATCTAATAGCCTCTAGAACACAAGGAATCTATTGCAGATAATAAAACACGATCAAAACCCTAACCTGAGATAGCCGAAACATGGGAATCCGTCACTTTTTCACAAAAACTAAAAAAAATTCAACGTAGGGAGACAAACCACCTACTCAGGAACATATGGAAGAGAAGTCATACAAACTTACAAGAAAGACACATCAAGGTAGTCTCAACAGCCTCAAACCATGAAACACCTTTGGTAAACACTACAACATCAGCAAACCAAGTCAGATAAAAACAAACAGTGTGGGTGGCCCGAACGACCAACCCAACAGTACATCAAAAGCCGAAAGGGATCACTAGTTTGGATTGAGTTCTGGGTGACACTCGATCACCATCTCTACACAAACTCGACATATCAACTTAGGGTCGGTCTAACAATGAGAACCCACTGGATCCCTTAGTTAAAACACTGAGAAGGCATCATACTCAGGATCCTCTAGGTAAACATGAGTGATGGGATCCTACGCGGGATCCTTATTAAAGAGTATGGGAGGAATCCTACAAGGAATCCTCAAAGGAATAAAAACATATGCATTCTATAACATGGTTCCTGTCAAAGGATGAACAAGAGAGAGATCCTACATGGGACTCCCTAGCTCAGCACACAAGCAAAGGCATCCCTCCGGGGATCCTTATATGTACCTGGTCTCAAAG
The DNA here is from genome assembly GCA_963277665.1 of Viscum album. NCBI lineage: Eukaryota > Viridiplantae > Streptophyta > Magnoliopsida > Santalales > Viscaceae > Viscum > Viscum album. The sequence continues at coordinate 1,207,123,099 of OY728126.1, read as the reverse complement.
CCTCAAAATCCAGAAGGGAACGTCTCACAAGGGAAACCTCATATAAAGCATGGTTTATGGGGGATATCTCATAGATAATCTCATATTAATGGTCTCAACTATTTTGCCATGAACACCCAACCTATCATCCACACCAAGTCTCACTCTCAGGTGACAACTGAACTCGATAAGTGGAGGAAGAACCCCTCCATTTAAATATAAAACCCCAAAACCCGCTTTATATTACCTCTAAAAGTAAAAATGATTCCACCATTGCAATATACGTGAAACAATTCTCAGAATCGAGTACTCACATGCCCAATTTGGAATTCCAGAGCCCAAGATATCTCAAAATTACGAAATTGAAGTAGTTCATGGATAGAGTACATTGCCGGAGAACAATGGCATGCATGTGTAATAGTACACGGTGTGTACTATTCAAAAAATATTATGCTGTGTCCTTTTTCTCCTGAACACATTCTCATGTATCACTACATAGCGTGTACATTATTGTACACGACGTGTACTTCAAAAATACCACTATTCCGTGTTCTATTCCACAGGGCCAGCCAAATGGCCACCCACTACACAGCATGTACTCAAAGTACACAGAATGTACTTAAGATATCATCGTATTCCCCAAATGGGAGGAACACATGGTGTGTTCCCCTGGAATACACACAGCGTATTCTGGGTTTTCTAACGGGAAATCCCGGAAAACACCCGAAACGCCCTCTTTCGCCCCCGAAACACAAGAACAAGCCCCATGGGCTTACAAGCAAGAAATATATGGCTTCAGGAACCTAAAACAACATGTTATAATAAGATATATGGATAAAACATAAACAGACCTACCTTCGGGCAGAAACCGCCGAAGCATTGGTTGATTTCACGGCTCACGGTTGCCGCATGCTGACTCAGCGCGACGAGATCATCTAATCGGTACCATTATCTCCTTCATTATCCCCCATTTTCTCAATCTCAAAATTCTCCCATAGGTCACAGCCAAGGAGTATCGGCATAGGAGACGTGCGCAAGGAGGTGGAGGAAATAAGAGAGAAGAAAAGAAAAGGAATAAAAAGGGGTGTGGGCTGGCCACGGTGCCCGACATGAGTTTATGCCTTCTCTACGTTAAACTCCCCACTCTGGACTCAACGACATAGATGAAATCTCAATCTGACCCTCATTTTAAAAGTTATTTCCACATGAACCTATGTGAATAATTTAATATTTAATTTAATAATATTAAATATTAAATATTCCGCCAAAATTCGGACAGCTCAGATTTCCTACAAACTCTTATCCATGGGTAAACTCCCCATTCCGGAACCAACGGAGTTGTCAAAAATATTAAACGAGATTTGATGGTAGGTTAAAATGAAAATTTTACCCCTCATGAGCATCCACCACCAAAAATTAAAATTTATGCTCAAAACCACTATCTAGAGAAACACAGGTTCTTACAAACTCCCCACCGTAAACCTTCTCGTCCCTGAGAAGCCCCGAAAAAGGTCAAGCAGCGATGCTCATAACCCGATCATCTGCATAACCAAGATATCTAGACTGTCCGAAGACCTTCTTTATAGCATTAACCACCACCTTCTACACATAATATATTCAACTATGACCAATTGGTACTCGCCAACATAGGAACATCAATGTCGTCGTCTTAAAAGAAAACTCCGAGCTCAAAAGAACACTATAAAACACCAAAGTTTAACCTAAAAAAGGAAAATCACCCTCAAAAGGGCCAATGGTGCCCTCCCCACACGATGGAATTCCTTAAACCGCTTCGAGAGCACAACCAAAATGGGTTTCATCCTCAATAGGGAAGAACATTAAGAAAGGAAAAGGAGCTCGATGTAGGGTCGAAGCTCTCTTGGCATATTCAAGACGAATCTGGATAGCACATGATCATATTTTACAGGAGTACACTAATATTTCACCAAAGGTGTGTCCAGCTCTCTCTGAGCCATGCTAATATACTTTCAAAACCATAACAGGATTAATGCATGGGTCAACCATTTCACGATAACCCAAAATTTCACAAAGTCACATCTACAACATAAGGACATTTCAAAACATCTTCCGGGATCTGAGTCCATAGAAAGTATTGAATCATCGGTCCTTGGCTTACACCCAGCCACTGAATGATTTATATTCAAGTGATGCCACCCACAACTACAACATTAGAAACACTGGATGACTAGGCTAGAAACCCGAACCTACCGGATCATCGAAACCACTCGCAAAAAAAAACCACCAAAAAGGCATTGGAAAATGATGGCCAACCATTCACACAAAGGATGGCCTAGAATAGAAAAGACATCGACCTACAAGGGTTCTAGTGAAAACCAAGGGAATCTAGGTTTCCACCTAGCTCTGTAGAAAAAAATCCTCACAATTGGGTCACAAGGTCTAACCACCTAGCCCAAAAGATCCAAAACCACTCAGAAGGTGGTAAAGATCACAATGTCCCAAGAAGGTCAAAACCAAAACACAACCTAATAGGGCTCTGATCCTCTCCGAGCATCCTCATAAAGAACGATTCCTTGGAGGTCACAAACAAAATAGAAGAGACAAGCTAAGTTAACACCCATTGGGTATCCGCATACAACAATACCATAAGGAGGACCAGTTCTGATGAAAATCGGTGGTATCAATCGACATCGTTCTCAACGATCTGACCAGATAACTACAGGATCGATAAACAACAACCAATAAGGGGTTAAACCAAAAGGTATCAAGTGACACATAGAACAACTAGGGTCACTACACCACCTGTGCAAAAGGACCGAGTCATCAGCCCCATCAAAAATTCTTTAATGTTGATCCACGTAACCTGCCATCTGAGTAAAAGGTATGTGTAAGCAGAACCAAAGGACTCAGTCGTCATTAAAAACACACACTAGCAATCCTATATGCTTTGAATCTTACGTGCATAGTATGATGAATGAGAATCCTCTTTCTTTTGTTGGCCAAGAGTCAACTTCCATCCATGGAATCTTACCAATGGCCAAGATCTAGAGATCCATAGTAAATCAATACAACACACAACATGTGCATCGCTCAAGGTGAAAATCATATACAATTGTAACATCACAAAATCAGAACATCAATCCCAAAACCTGGCAATAAGGACTTCATACCGGAAAAACTGTTTGCAAAGAACCAGCCCGATATCCATCACAGGTTCCGACAGATTCCTAATAATCTTATCTACCATATCACAAATAGTAATAACCATGAAAAAACTCTGCTGATATCACTTTGTAATGTCCCGACCCAAAATCCAGTAAACGGGTGCCCTGATCCGGTTCTCCACAAGGCCTGAAGCGTGCCACCCTGTACACCATAGGCTTCCGACTAGCAGCGAGGTCCTTGGGTGTAATAGTGGGGAGATTATTCCCTCATACTAGAGTAAGAAAACTGCAGAAATAACTATGTATCATACATAGTGGAAAGTAAACAGAGTGTGGAAGTAATAAACAACTGAAATAGAACAAACTCTAATAGTAAAATGCTATAAAATCTCGAACGGCTATGCAATACAATACAACACTGGTCACCCACTAGGCCGACCATATAGATACATGTTCAAAAGAAACTGAAAGTAAATGTACAGTTCTCTACTACTAACATAGAGCCAATCCACGAACCTGATCTCCAGACATTATCGAACTGCATCAGCCAGATCAGTAGAACCACTCTAGCAGCTCCGCTCGATCTTGAATCATTGGGCCTCAACCCTATCTACCATGCAACTGGTGATCAACATAAAAAGCTGACATAAGGTCTACACGTACATCGAGGTGCATGTGCAGGGGTGAGAAATAATCTCAGTATGTCACCCCGAAAAGCAACCTATAACTGTGCTGTTATATGTATGCAACAGCAACGTGCTCATCCTAGCTAGAACACAACAAGGGAAGTAAACCAAATGTGTCGTCACCGTCGAAAAAAGGGTATGTAAACCCTATCAACTAGTCAAGTGCCTCCATGGATGTCCATAACTATATACGTACACAAGTATAGTCTCATACCTATACACATATTCATAAATATGAATATTCATGACTAAGTGATTCAAATAACAATAACAATATTAGTAGTCGATCCATGGGACCATAAGACCGATCTTCTAGACATCCTAAGCAAGGGAATTGAGTTGGACAGCGTGCCACTCAAGCCGTGTATCATTAAGTCGATATCTGGGTCTGAAATCCAATAGACATGTACCTGCTTCGGCCAACTCTGGAAATATGTCTCTGAAAAAGATAAACAAAAACAAGTAACACTATGGGAAGTACTCACAACCTTTCCCCTCTGGTTCAACCAAAAAAACACAAGAAAAAATATAACAGGCAGGTAACCCTCTGGGAAGTACTCACAACCTACCCCTCTGGTTCTACCTAGAAACACAAGAAACCCTCTGGGCAGCACACACAGTCTCGCCCCTCTGGTTCAGCTAAAGCACATACTCTCTGAGGAAGCCCTCACCATCACTTACCCCTATATTCTCATAAACATACAAAGACATAGACACTCTGGGAAGCCCTCACGTCGATTCCTCTATGGTCTTGCAATGATAGCTACAGACTCTCTAAGGAAGCACTTACATCTAACTCCTCGTGTAGTCTCAATACGTTCGTAAACTAAGGACACACATAGGAATCAAAAAGTCCAATTCTCGTAGGTCTTGCAATCTAAACTAATTCCAACCGATCCCCTAGGGAAGCACTTAATCATCTATTCCCTCTTTGGTCTCCCGCACCAGGTTCTCACAGCCCTGAGCAGTCAAGTCCTACGTAATCGACTATCACCAACCCTTAGTAAGTTCAAAAACTACATGGAAAATAGCTACAATGCATCAAAAGCATATTTTTAGTAGGAAATACATGAAATCAATTATATCATGGTAAGAAATAAATGAAACAAGGTCTGCCTCACAAGCAACCTAATCTAAACAGTGATAATCATCCAAAACAAGGGAAACACCCATGGGGTGATCCTCAAACATGGAAAAAATCAATAATTATTCATATATTAGCCTCTAGAACAGATGAAACCTATGTCATATAAGAGAACAGGATCAAAACCCAAACCCGAGATACCCGAAACATGGGAAACCTGTACTTTTTCACAAAAACTCAATGAAATTCAACGTAGGAGAACAAACCACCAGCTCAGGCACACAAGGAAAAGTTTAAATCCAAACATACAATAAAAAAGCATCACGTAAGGATTAGAAACCAACAACCTAGACTCACATATGGTAAATACTACAGCATCTGCAAACCAAGTCAGATATAAACAAACAGTGCAGGTGTCCCAAACCCCCAACCCAACTGTACATCAACAGCCGAAAGGGATCACCAGTTTCGGATGAGTTCTAGGTGACACCAAATCACAATATCTACCCAAACCTGACATAACAAATCAGGGTCTGTAAAACAACGGGCACCCACTGGGCCCCTCAGGTCAAACACTGAGGAGGAATCATACTCGGGATCCTCTAGGTAAACATGAGAGAAGTCATCCGACGCGGGATCCGTAGCAATGAGTAATGGATGAATCCTACACAGAATCCTAAATGGGAAGAAACCATATTTATTCTGTAACATGGTTCCTATCAGTGGAAGAACAAGAGAGAGATCCTACAAGGGACTCCCTAGGCCAGAACACAAGCAAAGGCATCCCTCAGGGGATCTATAGTAGTACATGGTCTCAAAGCCTCATAGGCCAGAAGGGAAATTCTAATAAGGGAAATGTACTATAAAGCATGGTTTATGGTGGATAGGTCATATCTCATCTTCTATTAATGGTCTCAACCAGGTTGGTCCAAACACCCAACCTATCATCCACACCAAGTCTCACTCTCAAGTGACAACTAAACACGATAAGTGGAGGAAGAACCCCCTACATTTAGATATAAACCCCCAAAACCCCATTATATGACCTCTAAAAGTCAAAAGGATTCCATAATTGCGTTTTATGCCAAAAAATGCTCATAATCGACTACTCACACCCCCAATTCTGACTTCTAGAGCCCAAGATATCTCATTATTAGTAAATTGATGTAGTACGTGGCCATAGTACATGGCCAGAGAACAATGGCCTACCTGTGTAGTAGTACACGGTGTGTACTTTATTGTACACACACTGTACAGTTCACAAAATGTTACGCCATGTCCGTTTTCACCCAAACACATGCCCATGTACCACTACACGGCATGTACATTACTGTACACAATGTGTACTTCAAAAAAACCACTATTTCATGTTCTATTCCACATAGCCAGCCACACGACCACCCACTACATGGCATGTACTAAAAGTACACGACATGTACTTAAGAAAACATCGTATTCCACAAATGGTAAGAACACATGGCATGTACCCCTGGAATACACATCTTGTCTTCTGGTTTTTGCAATGGGAAATCCCTGAAAACGCCTGAAACGCCCGTTTTCAGCCCCGAAACACCTGATTGAGCCCCATGGGCTTACAAGCAAGAAATATAAGGCTTTAAAAAACTAAAAGAACATGTTTTAAAGGGATATATGGTGAAAAAATAAACTTACCTACCTTCGGGTGGAAACCACCGAAGCATCAGTTGATTTCACGGCTCACTGTTGCCGCACGCCAACTCAGCGCGTCGAGAGCATTGAATCGGTACCACTCTCGCCTTCCATCTCTCCTGTTTTATCGATCTCATAATTCTACCATAGGTTATGGCCAAGAAGGAGTAGAGTAGGATACATGCGAATGGAGGAGTAGGAAAGAAGAGAGAAGAAAATAAATGGAAAGAAGAAAAGAGAAGGAAGAAAAAGGGTCTCGGGTCTGCCCCAACACCCGATATGCGTTTATCCCTTCCCTAGGCAAAACTCCCCATTATGGACTAAATGGCGCAGAAGAAATCTCAATTCGAGGCTCCGTTTTAATGTTATTTCCAATAAAACCTATGTGAATAATTTAATATATAATTTAATAATATTAAATATTAAATATTCCACCAAAATTCGAACAGCTCAGATTTCCTAAAAAATCTTGTCCTAGTGTAAACTCCCCATTCTGGGACCAACAGAGTTGTCAAGAAAAAGTATACAAGATTTTATAGTAGGGGAAAATGATAATTTTACCCCTCACGAGCATCCAACAACAAAAATTCAAATTTATGCTCAAAATGACTGTCCGGAGAAACATGTGTTCTTACACTTACCCAGTTTCCTTTTTATACTCACAAAATACTCTGCCTAATATCTTCCACTACCAATGCTCAACCAAGTAAGTTGTTAAAAATATATTCTCTACATTCACCACTACAAATTAGATAATAACATCAACATTTTACATGAAAAATAGAATCACCATCACTTGAATATTGCCCCTAAAATCCATCCCGAACCTCTGATGATTTAGATAGAAACACCCTAAAATGATGCAAGGAGAACATTGTAATCGACAGAATATGATACTTGAAAATCCAAGCCTAAATTAACCATAACATTGTATACAATTATAAAATACCTAGTAATTTAGTGTGTGTGAATAATAATTATAAAATTATAAAAAATAAAATTTATTTTGATTACATATAAATTATGAATCATCTAAAAGATAAAGAATTTTTTCTGAAAAATTATATTTTCCTAAAAAAACTATTTTGTAATGCTTTGCAAAAATAATTTATAATTAATTTTCATACTTTTAAAAAAATTTATATTTAAAAATTACATTAATTTATCAAATTTTAATAAAAAAATTATATAAATGTATGCTTTAATGCAACTATTTCACTTCATCTGAATCAATATCATATTTAATTCTTATATTTAATCCATCTATAATTTTAAAACATCCTTTTAGAAAACATCTTTTTCATCGCCTGTATGGGTATAATATGAAATTCTATTCTTACAGTTATTAAATTAAATTATAAATATTTTATTTTAAATTTTAAATAATCATTATTACAAATATATAATAATTTTAAACAAATTTATTTCCCTTAGTAATATAAAATTAAGTAAAAATTAATAACATTAGTTAAAGTAGAAACACATTTACTGAGGTGTTAAACTAAAATGTTGAGTTTTTAAATTACCTACAAGAATGTTAATTTATGGACATCAAAAGACCATATAACCACTAAAGATTTGTAATTACACATTTTAGAGGCATTTTCATGATAAAATTGTTGGTGTAAATGACTCTTTTCAAACATTTCATGTTTTTCATCTTCCCCACATATAATAGGTTATCCCCTCTCCTCACCTCATTAGACCTAAAACTCCAATTAAAATAGTAATTACCTAACTAAATAAGTTCTCTAATTATATAAAAACATCCTATGTCCCTTCTATTTTTTTAAGTCCTAACTACTACAGAATTTGGTTTAAACATAACGAAGTTGTATATAGAAGAGGTGAGATTCTTAAAAATTAGATTCTAATTTATTTATTCTACCACCACTATCAAATAATATTCAAAAATGAATTTTTAATATAATTATTATTTTCCATATAATGATATATTATTATAACAATTTTATTACCTATATTCATATCATCTTATATAAAATGGGAAATGAAACTTTCGACATGTGTACAATGGAATATCACCTCAGAAAATGATGCAATTCGTTTTCCATCACCACCATTCAAGGAATCGTATAATGATATATTTGAAACACTTTTATGATATATAATATATTATTAGTTTTTTGAATCAAAATATCATATATACTTTATTCATTTATATGTCTTGTAAAATACAATAATGTCAATCATCTATACCGGTGTATACTTCCACATGAAGGGATGTGATACAATTTTCGCTTATGATATACATTTAAAGTGATATGGATATATTTAATTACTATATACAATACATATGATTTTGTAATGATTTTTTGGATTAATATATCACCCAAGCCCTTAACATGTTAATCCTTTAGGGAATGGTATTATTGCATTAGCGAACGTCTGTTCTATAATCTCTAAGATGCGATGAAATTCATTTTCCATGTCCAATAATCAATTGTGATTATAAAAATTTATATAGAGAGTAAAAATGATATTTATAACATAAATATAGTAATTAATATTATTTATTTATATCATATTCACATGAACAAGATGTTTCATGACTAAAAATGTGTGATAAAACATATAAATTAACATCATAAATAATGAATATAATGATTTATTATTAACAAACATGTGATGAAATGGTATTATATGATAATATATGATATTATAAATATTAATATGGTTATTTTTTTAAATTAATAACATCATTAAAACCATTATAAATTTTTATATTTAATTTTCACTCTAATGGAAGCATGGGGTAAGGGACTTGGTCCTGGTTTTCCTTCATCGATTCATATTGAAATTTAATGCACGTAATTTATTTTATATTATGCATTTACTCACAATTTTAATTTTAATATCATGAAAAGTTAAAAATTCATTGTACCATATGTTTCAATAAAAAATTATTTCATCATAATTTATTTGACATAAACGTTTCCATGTGGTAATTAATTTTATAACTTTAATTCCCGTAATTGGGTTATATTAATTTTTAGTTGTCTTTGATATTCAATGATCGCATGTATGAAGAATTTTTAATATCTTCTATTGGATTTTAGAAAATATATATTTTGGTTTACTTTTGATACACATAATTTATTTATTTATTAATTCATACATTAATGGTATGACCTTTGGGATGGATTATTTTAGAGTCTCTCATCAGTTGGGACTTATGAAGCATGAAAATCCATAGAAAAAATATATTTGATCACTAGTTATGTATCATATAGTATTTTACATTGTATGTTTTTACAAATTATATGGATTAATTTCTATAATAGGTGCTGTGAGAGCGTGATATTATGAATATCAGTTTTCCCTTAACAATTGTTTGAATATATTAATATTTTAATTGGATGAGCATGAAATTCTCCCAAAAAGTGGAATAAAACATAAAATTCCTCCAGATCATAAATCCAAGTTCACTAGTTAGCTTAGAGTATTTTCATTAAATAATGAACTAAATATCCTTTTTTGGTGTGGGTCATGTATAGAAAATATAAATGGAGGTTGAAAATGTAATAATTTTTTTATAATATACTATTTTTGATGAATTGACGTTTTTTATAAGCCATTATTAGGAATTCATGGTTATCACCATAACAATAGAAAATATATATGATGTGAATAAGAATTCTCTCAACAAATGTATATAGCTCGTGGATCGACGATTGATGTAGAGCCAATTTTATGGGATCCCACCAATGAGGATGAGACTACAATAATCCTTCACCAACGACTGATCTAAATATAGGTAGGGTGGCTATTTCATTGAAATCATTCAAAATTACTTATTTTCATGAAGAAAATATATAATATAAGAATCATATTTATCAGTGGTTTGATCATTGTGAGATGGATGTAATTGTGCGTTTTATTTTGGGTAGTTTTCCTAAATTGGTGGTTTGTTTTTCATTCATCAACAAAAAAGAACATACTAAAGATGACATGAAAATGTAATATAATCATTCTACAGGGTTTACATTTTCTTTTATGTCCATTTTTCTTTATGTTCATAACCATTAGACATCTTTTACACAAGGATTGACTTACTTGGTATCTCTAAATGTGATCGGAAACCTAGATTGGGGGGGAGAAATTGTATAGGAAGGATCTATGTAGATCAGGACCCATGAAACATGCATCTATAACCATTTCATGATTCTGTTATCAGAACAGGCTCATTGGTCTACACAAGGCACAACAAGCCTGGGTCTGGTGTTGCGTTCTGGCGATGGGGTGTGGGTATCTTGCATGGCGGTGTTGAAATCAGAGGGGATTGTCATAGAGGAGGACCAAAACGATGGTGTACGTGAATGAACAAGATGCACTGGATGTAGTGGAGAAGTATTAATGATTTATAGGTTGTAGATTCAAGGAATCTGAGGCGTCTAGACATGGGACTATGTGGGATGTGGTGGAGTGGGTTGCGGGACACAACAAGCTACATTGTTTTTGTAGAAATGTGACCTCTAAGGCTATTTATTGAGGATAATGAAAAGTTTTATGAGTTTGAAAGAAATAATTTTAAATGGAGGGTGGCCTTGTGCATATTCTTCGGTTGAGGTGGGAGATCATATGGAGTGGAGAATGGCTGGGTCGAGGAGGCTGATCTAGATGAACAGGGATGGGCCATGCTGGCTATACTTCGGAGGAGTAGGTTAGACCCTAGAGGATATAGACGTGTCAGCCCAGATGTAGCGGGCTAGGATAGCATAGTAGATCAGGCTAGATTTTTGACATACCATTTCGGGACTCGAGTGAACGCCAGTGGTCACACGATTGATAAATATGAAATCTTGAGCTATCATTCTGTGGTCAACTATGGTGTAGTCGCAAAGATCGACCATAGGGCAGTCAACCATGTGGTGGATTTACAATGACTTCTTCACGTGAATCGACTATGGGGCAGTCGACCATGGGGTTAATCGACCATGGTTTTTCTTCGCCGTGGTTAGTGGAAAAACTATGTGGTCGGTCCACAGGACCAGTGACCCCCATACTTTGAAACATAATTTCCCCATAACTTAAAAAATTGTGTTTCCTTTTGATGAGATATTTGTGCCATTGGAATTTCGACATTGAGATTTTACTTTTTAGATAATGTGGTGAATAATTAAATTAGAGTATTAGTGGTTGAGAGTTGTCTATTTGGTCCATTCATTGAGGTTTCATTAGTGTATTACTTCTAAATCACTTGAATGCAATCCCCTCTAGAGGTCGAGTCCAACATTGAATTGTGTATCCTTACATATGAATTGAGTGTGACCTTCTAAAATGGTTTGAGTAATATATGGTATCTCATAAAATCTTTGATGAGGTCACTAATCATCCACCAAGTGGGACGCATCGATAGTGTACGTAGTATACACTAGATTTTTATGGTGCATTTTGTGGAATTCCCTGAGGTGTTGGGTAGGATACCATTTGTTGAGAATTGATCTTGATTTTGTATGTGGTATCCCATAGTGTTTTTGGGCATGATATGTGGAATCCCCCAGTGTATCTAGGTGTGACCCCTCTCTATGAATAATAATCCTCCTTCACCAATACCTTCTCATTTGAGAATGGCACAAACAAGCTAGACCTACTCATTAATGAATCCAATGATATAATGGATTGAGGAATATTTTCTCCCAGAATAAGTGTTCATCGATCGAAACACTATAGTTGGAAATTGGATGTTTTTACCTCTATACATTTCATCTTAGATTGAGTATATCTAGATGTTCTTACTAAATGTGTCGTAGAAATATATATATTTTTAGCTGATTGCTCATTTCCATTGTGGTATATTTTCCTTTTTGGTATTTACAATGTGAATTTGGGGTGTCCTAAGGAGTTTTCATTTATTCACCACTATGTGGTATTTTACCTTATGTGTCATATCAGGTGTAGACAATCGGTCCATTGATAAGACCATGTTCATTCATGAATAGGCTATTCTGAGTGAGTCTAAAAAGAGGAGTTGTGTTCCTGCTATTCATACATCATTCCCAGTACCTTACTCCATATAGTTTTTCCATGTGGTATCAAAAACATTTTTTTGGGCTTGTATCGTACCCCAATTTACATTCTAGTAAATTTATTGTTGTACTCTATTTGTGGGATATAATGGGTTTCGTATATTGTTCAAAATTTTAATTCTCATTTCATAATTATTGGATTGGAAATTAGTGTGTCTATACAGGTACTTACAATAATGCCTCAGATTTGTTGTGTATTCGAAATCATACAAGTAACTAGGCCCTATCCAATTAGATGCAGGTTTGAGAATGTCACAACACAATCATCTTTGTGACGGGTTATGACATAGTGGTATTAGAAGAAGTCAAGTACACATAAATACTGAGAGACTATGAGGTGGGTTAGGGAAAATAAAGTTAATTTTTTTTAAATTCATCTTTTAGGATAGGTGCTCTAATATTGGTGTGGTGGTTGATGTATCCATACACTAGGACTCTGACTACCTTCTTCTCGACATTGTACATGAAAACACTGGTTGTGGGAAAAACAATGGTACATGAATCACATAAGAATGGTTGTGTTTTCCATTTCCTTCTTACGTCAGCTCTTCCTATATATTCTATTGATCACGATACATCTTGTTTCATTTTAGGATTCGTCAAAATAGTCGGACATCATGGATTCTGGTATGTGATCATGAGGATGATCTACCTAGTGATGAGAAATCGGTACACAGGAATGTACCATAGTTTGTACCATTAAATTTTTTGCTAGCTATAACACCCCTGGTCGATGTAAAACTACTACCACTTGAGGATTCACACATGATGAGTGAGTTGTATTTGTTCCAGTGGATGTGACCTCCCTGGTTTCAGGGGGATCCAGACCCCCATTTGGATGAGGATTGGGTTGAGGTAGTCACCAGTGTTTTCTGCATTATGATGATGCCAGCTGACCATAGGAAAATAATCACCAAAAACCATCTTCAGAGCTCCGTAGGGTGATAGTTGATCGTTGTGACATTGTCTTATAAGAACACAACTCTCTCATATATATTCTTTTAGTGTATATGGCACATTATGATCAGCAATCATATATGTGGTGCTACATCTACATCAGGGCAGCATAACCACAGTGAAGTACTCAATGAGGATTACAGATAGCTTACGCAACTCTGTGGATATGGAATGAGACTAGTTCTTCATGGATCAGACCATAGAGAAGTTATTACCTCAATTCATAATGGTGTTAGTGGAACTCCTTATCATTCCTACTTATACTGGGGTACTTGAGAGATAGCCTCTAGTACAGATTTTTCTATTAGAGCGCACACCGATGTAAGAGATATTATTGGGAACCAAGTAGCTGAGACCTCAAAAACATAAATTCAATGGTAGACATAGGGTTCCCTGTGGGGAAAGAGTTTCAAGAGGCAATACCAGGATTTCAGGTCAGTGGTGTGGGGATCAAAGGGTTGCTTGAGATGGAACATGGAAAGATGGTGTAACACAAGTATTGTTCATGAACAACATTCAAGTGTTTTCCTGGCCCTTTAGAGTTGGTCCAACGATGATAGAGGGACCACCGGGGAAGTGGAATAAATTAGAGCAGGGTGGTCCGCTGGGTGGAGGATGTGTAATAGTTTTAGGAGATGAAGTATTTTGATCCCGACACTCAATGGATGATTCGACTTATGATATTTTGTTTCTACCTAATTTGTAGTTTGGATATAAATATGTTCTAGTCAATCCATTATTTCTTAAACCTTGTATATGACTCGGTGATTCTGGTTGAACCATTTTCATGAAACTTACTCATAGAGACTACTACATGAGGAGATTAGATGGTCACACATAGGTTCCACGTTTGCGACCTGACTCTTATAGGTATGAGTTTCAGTTGAGATATCTTGGTAGTGGTGTTGATGCATTACGACGTCATTAATAGTATAAACCGAGTATCTATATATCATGAACAGATTGAATATTATAGGTATAGCATTCAGTGTTTCCATAGTAAATGTTTCCATAGTGATGTAACAAGTTTTATTATTATTTTTGAAAAGGAAATACATGCATCACAAGATGGACTCGCACATATGAGGTTGAATCCAATTACTCATCGGAAAAATTGCCTCACCCTCGATGCGGTGGATGATATGAGTCCCCTATTTCCTATAATGGTCATTGAGTATGGGTTCATAATACCCTAAGATGTTCTATTTTTACCTCCATATAGGGATATGAACTTATTCATTAATCTACAAACCAAGATGGAGCCAATATCTAGACCTGTATATCGGATGGCTCCCATAGAGCTTCGTGAGTTGAGGGTGTGGTTAGAGGACTTTCATAAGAAGGGAATCATGAGTACTAGTGTTTCAAAATGGAATAATAGTTTTTATTAGGCATGAATGTAGAAAAGAGTTTTCGGTTATGTGTGGATAATCCACACATGAACCAGGTGATTGGAAAGAATATGCTTCCACCACTCATGATTGTTGACCAATTTGATCCGTTGAATAGGGTGTAGTGTTTTGTGGAGATTGATGTTAGATTAGGATATCACCATCTATGAGAGTGGGATGCAAATATTCCAAACATGGCCTTCGGGTGTCATTATATTCAATATGAGTAGTTTGTGATGATGTTTGGGGTATTTTTAATGGGACTTGTGAATTGGATCATGCAACCCTAAATAGACCGGTTCATGGTGGTCTTCATTGATTACATGATAGTTTACTCAGCATCAGATGAGGGGCATGTTATGTATTTGAGGATGGATCTAAACATACAATGAGAGAACCAACATTATGGGAAGATCTTGAAGGATTCGGTCTTGTTTTGATAATTCCATTTTCTTGGACACGTTTTCTCAGTGGCTAGAGTTGTAGTGGTTCAAGAGGAGATTGAGGCAATACTTTCTTGGGATCCAGTAATGAGTGTTACAAATGTGTAGAGTTTCCTTGGGTTAGCAGCTTACTATTAGTGGCATGTACCTAACTTCTCTAGATTGGTATCACCCTTGTAGGAATTGACATTAAAGGGGGAATCCATTTCTGCCAATATAGATGTTAAATTAGTTCTTTTAGGAGATAATGGAAAAGCATGACAAGAACACCCACCCTGATGTTTCAGAAGGAAGGCATTATATAAATAGTGTTCTATGATGCATAAAGGACTAGTCTTGGTTGTTTCCTCATGTAGGGGAATGTATTTATGGAATTTGGTTCATGCCAGCTATGAACACACAACATAATTACGTGACTAATGATCTTGTGTTGAAAGTGGTAATATTTGCACTAAATATGTGGCAACACTACCTAATGGGAGAGCAATTTAGCATCTAATCTGATCACAAGAGTATCAAGTATAATTTTTCTTATAGAGATCTAAAAATTAGATCTATATAATGTATATATTTCATCTAGGACTATTACTTCGATATTTTCTATACTCCTTGGATGGGTTTCCTTGGGGAAGATGCTCTTAGAAAAATATCTAGTTTGTAGTTTTTAAATAGGCACATCAAAGAAGTTTCCCTCATTATAGATATCCTTTTTGAATTGACATATAGAACCAAAATTCATGTAAATGGTTATCACCCCTATACACTTACAATTATATAGGAATGCACATATTGTGGAGATTTACTTCTTGACCATACATTCTTAGTTTTCAAAATGACATGTTCCTGATATAAATATGAAATGTGGGGATCACATTATTCTTTTAACAGGGAAAAAAGATATACCATTTGCATTATGGGAAGAGTTTTTTATGGAGTTTTATAGATCCCATTTAGTGGTACATCCAGATTTATAGAATATGTACTTGTAACTATGATGACAGTTTTTGTGGACTGGTATGAAGAACATTTTCACATAGTCCATCTCTTTGTTCCTCACTTGTATGTTAATGAAGGATGAGCACCTTATTCCTATGGGTATAGCTCAACCCCTTGGGGTGCCGAGATATATTCATAAGATACATTTATTGAATTTTATATGGGTTTACCAAATAAAACCAAGGGACATGATTCTATATGGATGATCGTTATTTATCTCACCAAGTTAAAACAATTCCTAGCTTTCCAATACTTTATTTTAGTAGAGTGAATGGGATGCATCTATGAGTAGGATATTTTATACTCCATGGAGTTCCATAGATAATAGTTTTGTTTCAGGATTCTTATCTTACATACCAATTGTGGATGGAATTTAAGGATGTGTTTCAGACTCAGTTATGCTTGAGCATTGCATGTAACCCACTAACAGATGATCAGACTGAATGGTGGATTCTTGTTTAAGAGGACATGCTGAGAGACATATTATTGAATATTGGTCATAGATAAGAGAATACTTCTTGGGTGATCGATTCCTTTAATGAGCGTTCTGTGGAGACATTGAAATATCTAAGAGGGCACATGGTGTAGGGGACTCAAATTCATGCTCAGTACCCTCATTTTTTTGAGAACCCCTTATATTGGATTTCGAGGTTGCAAATCATAATGATTGGGAGAATATAACATCATAGAATTTATCATGAATTATTTCTAGAAATTATATGAATTAATTTCTATAATATTCAATAATATTTTTTGTAATTTTGAGTCTAGGTTTTCCTGGAAAAATAGTTTGAAAAATATTATACGTTTAATAACACAAGAGCACTGTTCACCTGAAAAAGTGGAATAACTCTTAACAAGATACGAAGATCTAAAATCCAAGGACAATATTGAGTTAAAAGTACTGTCATTACCCTAGGAGTGATTTGAAATTTTCCATAGTGGGTTTTCTATAGGAAAATACATGGAGGGAGAAACAATAAATTATAATAAAAAAAATTATTCCTAACATAATGATGTGTTAATATATATATATATATATATATATATTTGACTTTGTCTGGAATTTATGGTTATCAGAAAAATCCACGAAATTCCTCTTATATGTGGACGAAAACCCTTTTGAAAAATAATGAAGGATCATAGATGGATTATCGATGGGGAGGTGATTCGACGAAATATCCCCAAAGATGATGACGATTCAATGATCCTTAATTTGTTAATGATTCTAATCAAGGTAGGGTGGTTATTTCAATGAAATATTTTCTTGTTATTGTTTTTTCACAGAGAACATGGTTCTGTCATCAAATATGTTGATATATCATTTGATTACTACATAATTTCTATTATAACGAGGTTTATTTCGAGAATTTTTCATAAATTGTTTCTTCATTCTTTATTTCACATCAAACGTGATTACATTTTGGATGACATGAAAATCTAGTTTTTCATTCTTCTGTTTATTTTGGTTCTTTAATATTCTCCATTCATTATGTTCTTCTATATTTTCCCCCATAAACACAGTTCAACTTATTGGGTTGATAAAAATGTGATTTAAACCCTGGATTAGAGG
This sequence comes from Viscum album, assembly GCA_963277665.1. Lineage (NCBI taxonomy): Eukaryota > Viridiplantae > Streptophyta > Magnoliopsida > Santalales > Viscaceae > Viscum > Viscum album. The sequence continues at coordinate 1,207,105,132 of OY728126.1, read as the reverse complement.
AAAACAGATTGAAGGGGCTATATATAAGTATATTGTGACTTAAGAGTCTCAGATATACGACCATATTTAGATTTTGGCATCTAATATGGCTTTTTGGTCTATATAAGGGACCACAAGTGAGGGTCTTGTGTGGTGGTATAGTGATGGGAAACAGTTGTCCTACAAGTTGCGACATTAAATAATTTCGTAGTTCATAAATGATAACAGTGGCGATTTAGTAGGATTTGTGGGATACAAAAGAGAAGGTTGTAGGATACATATTTGGCAGAACTAGGGATTCACAGGTAGCATGAAGTAGGGACACTTTGGATGTGGCAGAGCTACCAGTAGGACATGTTGGGTGGGGGCATGTAGATGCTGCAATCATGGTGGGCGACCACATGGATAGGACCAATACTTGAATGAGTGGGACAATCATGAGGATTTTTGCCTAACATGTGGGACATGACTACACAGAGCAAGCTAGGTCAGCACGACTAAGCATACATTGTTGGCCTAGTGGATATGGATGTTTTTGGGGCATACCTAGGACATACCATGGGTCTATTAGGCCAAGTCGATTGTTCTACAACCGTAATAGCATTAGCTGCTATGGCATGGTTTCATGGATCGACCAGAATAAAGTCAACTATTCGGTAGGTCAACTGTAGAGATCAACCGCCATAGTCGGTTTGTAGGCCCAATTTCACCAGTTCATTGCGACTTGAAACTTTTATAACATTCATTAGGTGCATCCGTTTGATGAGAAATCTCCAGTGTTGGGACACTGACTATGTGAAAATTATTTTTTAGATAAATTTGTGTTTTTATCATGGACATGTAGGGTTTTAAATCATTCCCATGGGTCGTTTCCTTGATTTGTTGGTATTATATTACTTCCACATCACTGGATTTTGATCCCTTATTGAGGTTAAGTCCAATATAGAGTCAGGAATCCCAATCTAGGATAATAGTGTGAGCCTCTTTAACATCTAGTGGAATAAATTGAAAAATTTATCTTATATTATCATTTCATGAACAAGATGTATTCACCATAAAAACTAGCACTTGAACCTGTCTCTGGTCAGGCATGAAGGGCATTACATATCCCCATAGCCTGGTGCAACTTATATGTATGATAAATATTATTTTGGGAATGATATACCTGAATTTAGAAGTATTAAACAACCAAAAATAATAAATAAATTGATAAGAAAATATAATCTAACCAATACTTTAATTACATACAAAACCAAATTGCATGGCTTTAGACAAATCCCAAGAGGGCCAAAAATAAAAAGTAGTAATATCAAAAACTCAAGTACCACCCCATGATAAGTGGTCCATCTTCTCCAATCCTTCTCCATAATACTGCACCAGAACGAAATCAAAAAACCTGAACCGCCAGTTCTAAAATATTTTCCAAAATATTCGAAATAAATTACCAAGTCTACATACATAAAAATGTGTAACTAAGGTGTGATCAAAATCCCATTAGGATTCCACCCAAATAGATTACATGTGATTAACATTTTACGACAAAAATATTTATTGTTTTTATAAATAAGAAATTCTTTTAATAATTTTTAAAAACTATGAAACTACAAATAAAAATAGTTTTTAATAGAGAATAATCAAGTAACAAACAATTTTAATGAAAATTTACATGCTAATGAATTTTCTATCCAATCACACCATATTACAATCATCAATAAAAACTAATCAATAAGAAGAATTCATTTGAACACCAATATGCACTAACTATTCGTGGGCCCCAAGAACCTCATATATCAGTGGAGAGTAACCATACCAAATATTTATTCTTTTGTAAGAGACACCAGTAGTCAACAAACCCATAACCTAGTGGTCCCCAACATTATAATTACAGATTTTTATGTTTTTATCATAATTCAAGATACATGGAACATGGACAATACCACTTTGGATCACGAGCATACTACTATACTTCCAGCCACCTAGACACCCAGGTTTCCCTATCGTGCTCGTTCAAGTTCAACATCTAAAAAATTAGTGTTTTCACATGAAAATTCCATTTCCAAATCACACACACATCAAATACCCCACACACATATCAAATTATCCCCTTATTCATTCAAATTAATTTTAACATCATATTCACTAAAAAATAGCCAGCAACATTTTTTATATCTCATTCAAAATTCAATAAATACATTATGCAATATTATAAAACATTTACAAGATGTTTCATGTCACATTAAATCCATTTCACAAAAAATTGCAAAAATTCAAAAACATACTCCTACCAAAAGAGATTTCCATCATGATTTCACTTATTTTATAAATTGATGAACCATTTAGAATATTCCTAAAACAATTAAATGATGTATTTCAAGGAATTGAACATAAAATATTTCTAAAACCCCTTTATTAAAAACCAAATGCATAAAAATGTCACACCAAACCAGATTTATCATTCATAACACCATTTAATAAAAACAGTTCATTAACCATAAAACAACCACAATAGATACCACAAAAGTTATACATGAAAAACACAAATTTTCAATCAAAATGAAAATTAAAACTAAATACTAATCCAATTATTCCAACAATAATTTTATCACCACCTACAAAATTTTAGGTATATGAAAAATAGACCAATAATAAAATCTAAATCAACATGATATTCTTACACACGAAAGAACCTACAAATGATGTCAAATATTTGTGAGAGACTTATATTGAATCACCCATGAACTGGAAGGGAGTGAAGATGAAACTAAAACCACAATATTGTATATAGAAACTTCAAATCAAACACTTGGTGTGAAACCCCGGTTTCTGGATATTAGAAACATCAATAAGGATGGGATATACCCTATTAAAATTGAAGGATCACGAGAGGAATTCAGTTACACGAGTTACCTTGAATAAATAAACCCAAATACACAAACATATAAATCTATAGGAATCCAAAATAGAAAGGGAAGTTTTAATAAGGATGGAAAGGTCAAGCATGGACTAAAATGGGGGATAAAGAGTAAAAAATGAACGATTTATGAATGAAAAATAATAAAAATTTCAAATATTGATGACTTGATAAACCATGATGAAATTATCCCTAATCCATGATGATGATGAGCTCCAATGATGGAAAATGGATCATGGTGGTGTGCCTAGGATCTTTGGTATTAAATGAGAGGATAAATTAACGAAATATGTTAAAAAATTAATGAGATATAAAAGAAATAATTTAATTCCACAAATCATTAAATGGTATCATGGGTTATCCCAATTCCACAATAAATCACCCAAACACACCATTATTATGAGTTCCTAAGGAGTCCAAATGGATATGGTGGTTTGAATATGTCCAGGGAAGCCTAGTGGGAATTAGAATTTGTTAGAAATGTTGAAAAATGAATGTGTTAAAAAAGAAATAGATTTTTTTAAAATATAAAAATTGTATCACGGTTTGGCCCAAATCATGAATAAAACACCCCAATAAACATTACATACAATATGTTCTATTAAGAGTGTCACAAATTCAATTCCAAGAAACCTCATCCTTTTAGCCACAATAAACACCATGTCCATGTATAGGCTAAGACTTCCAAGAATAATGAATAAGATCAAAAACACCCAAGACCCAAAATTTAATCCTTGAACACATGAATGACAATAGAAAACTATGAAACAAAAGATGATTCGAAACAATGATTGAAATTGAAAATCGGGGTCTCAAAATTCAACCCATCATAATGATTTACACCCTAGAAATCCACATCTATGCCAGGAAAAATTTAAAACAAAACTGATAGACCATGATGGACTCCCTTTCGATGTCTCGTCCTCACCCAAATCGCCAAAACACCTATAGCTAATCAAACAATGGAAATTATACTATCAAAAAACATTATTTTCCCTATTATCATAATATGGTCAACATTACCGCAACCATACATCAACAAAACCATTGGTCAAGCTACATCTCCAAAATCTACACATTTAAAAAAATATGTTGTTAGATAACTCTGAATGAGACTACCCACCACCAAGCCTGCACCATCGACATAACTAATTTACTGATAATTAGAGGCCTAAACGAACTCCCCACTAATAGAGATAACATTATTTCCTGAGATTGAACTGAAACACCAACTAGGGGAGGCCTGAATGGAATCCCCATCCTAAAGTAGAGACTAACATTATGCTTATTCCATGAGAACATATATGATACAGATGGTGGGACATCCCACCAAAAGAACCAACTATCTTGAAAAACTAGCATTGGAAGATATAAAAAAGATCACATAAGACCCAATCCCCACTCCAAGGGGGTCTATCAACAAATATACTGACCAATAGATCCACAAAGAGGTATATCACTCCCATGAACATTACAATACATCAATGAGTCCAACCAAAACTATGATAAAAAATACCCTACAAGTATATTCATACATGAATAGTTGTATTGATAATTTCACCCACAAGGGTTCAGTAATTGTTCTTAAGAAAAAAACCACATAACATCACTATAATAAAGGAGGGATGTCAACAGCAATGCAGATTACAACACTAATTGATAGGTTTTCCACGTCCCATTCCACCACCCATGACCACCTTAAATGAGACCACCAAATCTTATCCTAAAATTGTCTCCACCTACCAAACTAGAGATAAGTGTTGAACCAAGATCCCTTATACCCCTGGAAATTAAATAACATCATGAAAACTATAACTTTGAGGCCTATGACAAGATCCCTTATGCATGAAGCATCTAGTGTGCCGTAATCAAGAGCTAATGTTCACAACAACAACTGAAATTCAATCACTCAAATAATACTGCATTACCAAAACAATGACTTGAAAGATGGACATGAATAACCTATTTCACCCCTAAAAAACATTATTATGAAAACACAAAGAAGGAATATTCACTTAATAAAAGAAATTAAAAATTCTTCAAAAAGAAACATGCTTTATTTTTTGAAGACACCATCAAAAGATTCTGCAAAATCCACATTATTTCTATATAATCAAACACAACACAACCAAAACCCACAAAACATGACTCATTCAAGTAACTGAGTCATTACCAGTTGTGGAATCTTGAACCATGTTCCATGTAACATGATATTACTATATGTGAACATTACAGCCTCAAATGGCCAAATTTTTTACACTAGAGGCTATCATGAACTCTTTATTCAACGAGACTAATGAATGATACAATGTATTTTTATGAAAAAATTCTACACTAACATCCCTGATCTACTTTCACATTCTTCACTGGGATTTCAGTTCACTACTTCTAGACAGAACCAATAGACACAACAGTTTAAAACTTCACCTTTGTTGATTTAGGCGACAAAGTGAAACAATGTGTATTTCAACCTTCAACAACCACTCTACTACTTCACAAGGATCCAGTTAACTGAAAAAGAAAAGCGAAAGAGTCAATATCCAAATCTCAATAATAATGTACTTATATTGATCAACTATATGATATTCCAGCAGAAAATCCACAATGTTGTACTCTAGTTAAGAATTAACTCATTATGGGGGTGTAACCTAGACAACAAGACAACCCAAAGACTCAATAATTCTAGTAAATTAGTAAAAAAAAGATCCTAACACAAGAGTGAATAAACCAAAAGGGCTTCTGAAATAATTTTTTACAATGGGACACCAATAAATACTTCAGGCCAACTTATCAGAAAAAAAAACTCAAAATATTGTTCAAATAATAGGGGTTGTCGAACTGAAAATACCACATTACAACATTTGTAAAAACACATAAGACACCACACAAAAAACACTGGTAATGAAAACATCATATTTTCATTAAAAAATCATGTAAATAAAACATGATTGGCGGATAGCACATTCATCAATGGTATCTCATGGGCCTCACACATTCATGTTTTCATTACCCCACAGGCACCCACCTCATGAAAACCTGGGAACTAATCAAATTATACTTAAACATAACCCATGAATTTTTTCAAGAATGAGAGCACCAAGGATCAAAACACTATTATTCATACGTTTCAAAACAAATACATTTCATTCCACTCAAAACAATATTTAAAAAGACACTTCAAAATGATCCCTGTTTACCATTCCATTGAGTATGTGAATCTTGAGGATTTGATTAAAAAAATTAAATATCATCTTACAAAAAGAACATTTCATGAAAATCCGCCTTTTAAAAACCTCATTCAATGTTTTTACAAAAAATCATTTTAAATCACTTTTAAAATCACAACATTACCACATTAAAATTCTAAATAATGAGATTTCTAAAACACTCTTTAACATAACATAAACATTCCTAACATATAATTTCAGTAAACTACTTTTTTAAATAATTAAAATATAATTATAATATACTCAACAGTATTTACTCAAAACAATTTCCATTTCAAAATATCTTATCCCCAATTGTAAAACATGATATTGTAAGAATGGTTTTCCAAAATCCATAAATATTTCAAATAAATAAATGGAAAACTAGTGTTGATGGGTGATAAAGATGTATGGTTGTTGTCCATACACTAATGAAACCACCAGAATATAGAGTGTTTTAGGGAAATATCCTTGGCTCTACATGGCTTTCTAGGCCCTTCAAGCCTAACGAGACCATTGACCTAACTCAGAATTCATTTACCTAATAAAAAAACTACAATAACCAAAAGACAAATATGAAACCTGAATTCCCATGGAAACTGAAGACCTAACACAAGTTGTGCTGTCATGGAAAAATACTCATAACCATAACGTCATGTTACGCAAATCCTAGCCTTGGTATACCTATAATTTTTCCTAATAGAACATGACCCAAAAATGAAAACATCTTATGTTAACATTTTGTCACGAACATGATCTACTATTCATCAATAGTAGAACATGAACAAGTCTGTTGAATGTTTGAAATATAATTCCCTTTCCCAAGAGCTACTAAAAGTTCCCTAGAATTATAAATAAGAGTATGGGAAGGAATAGCTTGAATTTAGATGTTATAAACCTTAAAATACCATAAATAAAATTTATCTTAAATATTAATCCTAAAAAGTCAATTATATAATTCATAATTAATATACAAGGATTAAAAAAAATACAAGAGAGACACAAATAAAAATTAGTATAAAAGAAAACATAAGGACCACCACACGCCATGGGTCTATCATCCTGAAGCCTTCTCTATAACACTGCACCATGAATCGAAGCTAACATCCTAAACAACTGGTTTTAAAATGTGTTCCAAAACCATTAAAAAACATTACCTAGACTACTTACATTGAAAAGTGTAAGTAGGGTGTGTTCTTAAGCGCAGTAAGATTCCATCAAAATAGATTCCATGTGATAAGCATTTTAAGAAAAAAATCATGCATGTTTATTTAGACAAGAAATGATAGTACAAATTTTTAAATGGATTCAAATAAAAATGAAAACTATTTTTAATGGAGAATATTTAAGTATCAAACACTTTTAATGAAGATGTACATGCTGCTGAATTATCCATATTAACACACCATATGCCAATGGTGAATAAACAATAATCCATTAATAAAAGTCATAGAATCACCACAAGGCACTAACAAGCTGTGGCCTCTAGGTAAATCACATTTTAGTGGAAAGTAACCATAAAAAAAAAATTTCTCATGCACAAGCCACTAGTAAGGAGGATACACATAAACTAGTGGTCCCCATCATCATTATAATAGTTTGTTAGAGTTTTAATTTTAAAAAATTTTATGTGAAACATGGAAGAAACCTTTTTTTACCACTAGAATACTAGTACATTCCCAGCGACCTATATAACCAACTTTTTGCAGTTGTGCTCAATCATGTGACACATCATACAAAATACAATTTTCTCATGAAAATTTCCTTGTCAAATCACCCAGACACCAAAAAACCACACAAATGTCACATAATATCCTGTTCTATTCAAATTCATTTTAACATCATACTCACTCCCAAATAGCCTGCAACATGTTTTGATATCTCTTTCGCAATACAATAAATTCTTTGAATTTTTTTTGAAAATATTTCCAAGATAGTAAACATCACATAATACCAATTTAAAACAAAATGGACCATTTCAAAAATGTACTACCAAAAAACATACAACAATATTCCACCTCTAATATAAACAGATAAATTATTTAAAATATTCTAAATACAATTCCAGGATATATTACCAAGCATTTCACATAAAATCCAGCTGAACCCCCTATTTTTAAAAACATGTACATGAAATATCACACCAAAGCATATTTTAAATCCATAACCTAATTTAATAAAATCATTTCATGAAACATAAAACAACTCCAATCAACACCAGAAACGTTACACATGAAAACATACATTTCCACAAGAGAAATGAAACATTAAAACTAATCTCATAACCAATGCTTCCAAAAATGGGGTTTACACAACACAAAACATATTAGGAACATGTTAAATAAATAAATGAAGTAATATAACTTATCAATAAATGAATACACATGTATTCACCTATAAAAGATGTCAAAAACCAAAAATCATTGTATGGAACATCATTCACCCCACTTCCACACCACAAGGGAGTGAAAATGAACCTAAACATACAAGAATGGACCAGGAAACTAAAAAACCTGATTTTTTAGAAATTTAGATCCTCAACAAGGGTGTGGGAATCCCAAATTAAATAGAAGTTATAGGTGGGGAATTCACTTAATTGAGAAACATTGATGTAATGACCCAAATACACCAACAGTTGAATTAACAAATATCCAAAATTGTATAGGAGGTTTTATTATGGGTGATGATGTTGAGCGGGGATTGAAATGGGGAAATATATTAAAATTGAATTATTTATTATATAAACAAATTCCCTTTGATAATCTAGACCATTTGAGATACCTTAATGAAATTTTCCATAATTGACAATGAATATTTTCTCCAATGAGGGAAAATGGAAAATCGTGGTGTGCCTAAGGATAGAGCTCTCAAGTGAGAGGTCTAATTATATAAAAATGTAAAAAATTAATGTGATATAATATAAATCAATTATTTCCATAAATCTAGAAATTGGGTCACTGATTGGGAAAATGCCTGAATAAATAACACAAATACACAATGACAATGAGTCACTAAGGGGCCAAAAAGGAAATGGTGGTCTGAATAGGTTTGACGAGGCCATTTGGGATGTGGAATTGGTGATAAATTTTTACAAATGATGGATTCATAAAAGATTTTTTAATATTGAATTGGGCTCAAAATGTTTCCCAATTCAAGAATAAGCTACCCCAATAAACATTCCCTCAAAGGTGCCACTACGATTGTCACAAAAAATATTGTAAGCCTCATCATACTTATAACTTCACTAAAAACATGGACAAATATAGTAAAAGTATTTCCTGACTAATAAAATAGATCATGAACACCTATGACACAAAATTTAGACTTTGAACACCTGGATATTGAGACAAAACTAAGAACCAGAAGACGATTGAACCAGATAATGTAATTGAAAATATGGGTGTGACTGAGCATGGAGTTGATCATCCACATATAAGGGTGAATCGATATGGAACGTAGTATACCCTATAGTGTTTAGGTGCATTCCGTTGTATCCTCCTTGGTGTTGGGAAGGACCCCATATGTTGTGAATTGATCAACATTGGGTATGTGGTATCTACTAGTGTATATGTCTGTTATCTGTCTTATCCCCCCAGCACATCTATGATTGATCCCCACTCTATGTATCAAAATAATCCTTAACCAATATGTTCTCATTTGTATAGGGACAAAATAATATACACCACTTCCTTAGAGTCTCCAATGATATTGTGGCTCTTTGATTCAGTTCTCACTGAATAATCATGATTTGAGATTAATCATTTGGCTGCAAATTGGATGTAGTTTACCTCTAGAAAGTGAGTCATGGATTGAGTATATTTGGATGTTTTTTCTACATGTGTGGTATAAAGGCACCAATGTGGAGTTTATTATTCATTTTGTTTCTAGAATATACTTTTTTATATTTCTATTTTGGTATGTTTAACATTGTGGTATTCCCATTTCTGTTTTGGGTGTCACACTAAGTATTGTTTTAATCAACCGTGCAAGTGGTTTTTCCACACAAGTCATGTCTTGTACATACAATCGAACCATTTAAGTAGTTCAAGGGGATCCCAGACCAGGTAGTAATAAATGAGGCTAAATAAATGGGTTTGTTCATATGGCTTGGAGAACAGTACTAGTACTTATGTCCTTGTAGGTTGGACATGTGGGTTTAGATTCTTTTTTGATGGTCTTGTATCCTAGACCTATTTAACTTCTATTACATTTAATTATGTACTATATTTAGATGATATAGTGGTTTTAAATCATTTTTTACTTAGTGTTCTTGAATTTTAGAATTTGTTTCTTGGATATTTGTGTGTTTGTGTATGTACTTTAGGGTAATTCCTTCCATATGTTGGATATTCCATCACGGTGCTAGTCATCGGTCCCTTGCCTATTGGATGCTGGATTGGGGTATTCATGGAATGGATCCCTCTAGTACGGGTTGTGACAATGTAATAATACAATTTCATATTCTTATCTTCTGGGTTTTCCAGACATTTTAAATTATTATTTCCAATTTTTCACTTAATGGCACATATAATAAGTGAGAAATTATTTTTAAGGAAAAATTTAGTTTTTATATATCTTTATTTGAAAATACCATTTCTTGTAAAACCATTTTTCTTATAATGTTATCAATTTTCTTAAAAAATTCCAATAATATTTATGAAATAAATTTTTACCAATATTTTAATTATTATAAATTTTTGAAATTTATATTAATGAGATTTTCTAGATGATGCCCATTTTAATTTCATAAAAAATGTGAAATGTTTATTTATTTTAATATGTATGACTTATATAAAATTTCCAACCATAATGATAAAGAAATGCTCCAATGAATCCTGTAAACATTGTAGAGTTTATTCCCAAATAAAACTATTTTATGTCTATTTGATTGACTGTATGTTTTAAAATTATTTTCAATGTAAAATGAATATTCTTCTCAAAAAACATTAATATGATATTTTTATAGTATTTCATTTCATAAATGATTAAAACATTTGATATATTTACACACCAATGGGGACATTATTATTGATAAATTTTTTATTCTTTAATTTGATAGTTTATGATGATTTTTACAATATAAAATATTGAAATTCACTTTCGTTGTTAGTTTTTGTAGTCATTATATTTTCCTTGAAATAACCACACTCAAGTGAACATTGGAACTCATACTTCCCATAAATATCCACATTATTTTACATGGATATTATTTTTACATAACACATATATCATTTGAACACATGGTTTTATACATTGAATGATATTTTTTATCAATTGATCTTTTTATAAATGTTTATACTTTACTCAAAATTTTTTTTAATGATATGGAACATTATTCATGAATTATATAGATAATTATCCATATAAAAAATGTGTTTGATATGTAGTGATATTTTGGCCCATTAATTATATATCCCCATGATGCATTGGTAGTATAATAAGATGAATCACAAAGATAGAAATAAAAGGGGTTTTAAACATATTTTAAAAGTGCATTGTGAATGGTTCTGACAGTGGAGGTATCATGATGCCTTAGATCATGTATTCTAGTAATTTAGAATTCCCTTTATTAAAAATTATATTATTAATATCTATAATAATTTTACTATGATATTATATCTATTTGAATTTTATTCTATGTTTTTTTATTAAATGGAATCGGTGATCTGATATTTACCTTTCTATATTGATTTTGACTTATCTTATTATACATTACATTTTCCAAATTTTAGTATTACTTGATGTATTTAATTATCTATTTAATAATTAAATAGAATGTACCCATATATATTTAACATTCCATATTAATTATTCCTTGTATTATAATGATAAATACTTTATTGAATAAATGTAATTTGTTTTGGTTATTTACCATTATATATGGCTTATTACTGATGATATTATCACTTAATATTATCTCTTGAAACATTTCATTATTAATTTATTGGTTACATGGAATGTGTGATTTTTTATGTACCTTTCCATGTTGATTATTCTAGTTGATTAATGATAGATTCTAATGTATGTAAACCATTATACGAATTTTAGCTCACTAATATTTATTCCAATTCCCATGAATATAAATTGTGTACATAGAATGACATAATGGGAAATTATAGAGGTAATAATGAAATTATTGAATCAAAATTATATTGTAATTTATAAATTCAAATGTATTATGATAATAATTTATTTATCTTGTTCACCAATACTAATTAAATATTCAAACCTTCAGGATTTAATTTCCTGTTTCCTATTCAAAATTAAAAAAGCGGACAACCACTCTATGATACTAGGGTCAAGGTTATTGTAGTTGGAATTATAGGAATTTTAGTAGAATCATTGGGAACTAGATTTAGAAAATTGTGTACTAGAAAACACGACCCTATAATAAATTTAAGTATAATTATATAATAAAATCCAATTTTTTATATAAGGCCCCAGCCTTAAACCTTACTAAATCTTGAGTTATTACAAGATTACACATTGAGGATCTTTTCGGGTTTAGAGTTTTAGAGAATTAGATCATAAAACTTGAATTACATTCCACATATAAACAAAGTGGTTACATAAAGATAGTATTATTTTTTCCCATCAATGGAAACATATTTAAAATAAAACATGGATTCATTCATGACACTTCCTAGACACTATCATCATATCATGTACCTTCCCCTTGACCTGGGAAAAACATTTCAAAAAAACTTGGGATGAGCATAAAAAGCTCGGTATGGGTTATAAAAATATGGAAAGGAAAATGGGTATATATATACATAAGAATGAAATCAAACTTTACCCATAAAACATAAGCATTTTAACATACCTCATCAAATCATGAATAAATCATAGAAATCATAATACATAAAAGTAACTTGAGTCATTCATAACATTCTTACATAAGGAGTAACCCTCTTGGTTATGTTTGGAATACCCATCACAGTATATTCCCTAAATCTCTTTGGAGAAACCTTAACATTTCACTACTTCGCGTTACCCAATGAATTGGAGAGCTATATCGGGCTCACCCTCCCTTAGTTTATCACGGAACCACCCATCTTCATAATAATGCCCAAGAACTATAACATAATCGTATCACATAAAAATGCATAAATGAAACGTAACATTTCCACATTTCAATCACAAGATATCAATACAACACATTGATATAATAAAAACCTTATGAAAACCATTTTCAATACCTAAATCAACGAAAAGTAAAACATGGTATTTATTTTTCTTTTAAAAAGAAGGTATGGCTTGTAGAGGAAGCTGAAACTCAAATAATGGTCACGGCGACGGAGATGTCATTGTCGCCGCATACATACGACAAAAACATTCCCTTTTGTCTTTTAGTAAACGATTCATATAAAAATATTCCTTTTGAATAAACGTAAAAGTAAAAGGGGTTTATACACCGTATAAAAGAAGGTTGTGTATAAAATAATATATGCCTCAATGAAAGGAGATTGAGATGAAGTCCCATACCTCGGGTCCAACTTGACTCGGTCATTCTTTAATCTCCAGAATAATAAACTTGAGTTAATTTCTAATTTTTTATGAGCCTTTCTCAAGTTCATTATTCCTTTTATATCACTTATTTCCATTTCATGAACACTATGTAATTATTTAAGTTAATAACGGTCGTTTTAACGATCATTGGTACTTGAGTCAAAAATAAACCCTTTATAATTACAAGTTGTTCATGTATCCATTACATCTAGAATGGTATTCATGATGTAGATATCATATATATCATATATATATATCCAGTACATGCATGCATTTATAATATTACATAACATTTATAGTTAAGAAATGAAATGCACCGTTCATGGAGACGGTAAGCCGTACGTACACATGAACGCTGCTTCCATTTTTATTTCGTATTTTATATAATGGAATAATAATGATATAAAGGTATATTATAATTCCAGTGTAATATCATATATAATATCATAACTCCATCCTTTGTACGTCCCACATAAGGTATTAACTAATCAAATCACTTTGAGGGGGTGGTAGTCCGCACTTCCTTAAATGAAGATACCGCGTTTACCATTAATGGAAACCATAAAGGCATGCCCAAAATAAAAAATAAAGAATATTAAGAAAAACATAAAAATATTATATATCATATATAATTATAGTGTCATCTTAATGGCCAACTTTGAAGCTGTTAAAAGAATGTTGAACAATCATCGTTTCGGGAGGCATAAATTCACCATCCACGGAAACAATATGTTCTTTAACCATTAGATGTAGGTGTGTGTAAGTTTAGCTAGAATCCTTATTAGAAAAACATCCTAGTATATTGTAGATACTGGAGGTTTTACCAAATAAATGAATAAAAAGAGTTTTGGGGGTTGGAGAAGCAAAATAAAACAAAAGGACTCAAGTGAAGACATTACCTAAAAATCGGGTAACTCCCTTTGGTTTGAGCTCAAAGGATTCGTTGGGAAGACTTCTGCCCAATGTGAGGCATCATGGAGTAATATAGGGAAGTAGAGAGACAAAATGGGCAGGGGTTGGATGAGCCAAAGGCTTTGGAAGTGTTGGTAAGGAGGTAGAGGTGGGGGCCTTTTATAAGAGGAGAGGAGGGGCACTCTTGGAAAGTAAAGAAATGTTACTTTATTTTAAAATGAGTTTCGGACTCAAAAGGTCCCACATTGATATAATATAAGGGTATGGTGATAAGGGTTCTATATCCACCCATCCAATAGGTTTTGGACATCTGTAGGTCATAGATTTTACATTATCTTTTCATTTTATTTAAATCCTTTATTAATGAGGTAATCGCTGCATCATCACGATGTCATATATAATTTAATTTATTTAAAATATAAAAATTATAAAAAAAAGTACGATGATGTAGGAAATCTTTATATATTTCCAATGACTATTTATAATCAAAAATATGACTTGTATAACCCCATGTAAAAGCTGTTTTAGTAAAATAACTCATGTGTGTGTCATTTTTAATTTAACATTAAATAAAAAGATATTAATGTCATTTTCCTACCAAATTGGCTCTATGGGGTCCCCATGTTGACCCATGGATTTTCATGGTCTTACATGACACATCCAATAAGGGTAGGACATGTGTCATGGTAATTTTATATTATTAAAACATTATTTTTACCTTAAACTACACCAATTACCACTAATCGTGATTAAGAACTTAAAAGTTACTATTCCCCAAAAAATTATTTTAATCTCATTGAACAATATTTTACTTCTTAATGATAACCATGTATGTCTGATTTTTGAAATTCAAAACATAGAGGTGGTAAAATTTCACTGAAACGAAAAATCAGTTTTTTAAGTACCACTTAGTGGTTTCACTATTCATCAAAAATTGAAGTTTTTCAGAAAAATACCAAAACATCTCCCCAAGATATATTTGGTAATGTGAATTCCAAAATATTGTCTATTTTACAAAATTCCAAACATATAAGTTGTATTAATTAAATTAATAATTAATTTCTGCTGTCAGAGAAAATAGCGTGTTTTTATGAAATAATATGTATCAAAAGATAGACACTAGTTTAAGTCCAATTTCAAAATGAAATTAATTCCAATTACCACTATTGGATTAAATGGTAAAAATATATTCTAATTTCACTTCAAATAAAATTCAAAATATAATATAATCATATAAATAAATTAGATTAAAAAGAGGTTTTGAATTAAAATACAACATTTTTCACTATTCATTATAAAATGAACTTTATCAGAAAAATACCAAAAATTCACACAAAGTAAATTTTGATGTCCCAATCTTAAAGAATACGTTTATTTTGACAAACATAGCTTATAAAATTGACAAAATATAGATTTAAAAATGGTTTTCCATCAAAATGCAGTAAAATAATCTTTTAAAAATATTAGTGTATTCCATGCTTAAGATTGTATTTATTTTCATTTTAAGCCTCTAAAACACTATCTAATTAATTAATAGACATAGATAGAAATATCTATTATTCATTACTTACTTGGGATGTTACATCCTTCCCCCCTTTAGAAAATTGTGTCCCCGCAATTTATTTACTTATCGAATAAATGGGGGTACTTATCCCTCATTGCATTTTCAGATTCCCATGTTGCCTCTTCCATCATGTGGTTTTTCCACAAAACCATTACCTGATTAATCACCTTATTCTGTAACACTTGCTCCCTGTGATCAGGAATCCAGACCGGTTGTTCCTCATAAGATAGGTTCTCTTCCAGCTGAACTACCTCTAGACTCAAAACATGAGATGGATCTGGCATGTACTTTCTCAGCATCAAAACATGAAATACATTGTCTACCTGAGATAAACTCGGAGGTAAAGCCACCCGGTATGCAACTGATCCAACTCTCTCCAGAATTTCATATGGTCCAATGAACCTTGGACTCAGCTTTCCTGTATTACCAAATCACATCACACATTTCCATGGTGAGACTTTGAGAAAAACATGATCACCTACCTCAAAAGATAGATCCTTCCTTCTGTGGTCCGCATAACTCTTATTCCTACTCTGAGCTGTTCTCATGTGTTTCTGAATCAGCGGAACTTTTTCTGCCATCTCTTCTACTAATTCTGGTCCCATCAACTTCCTTTCACCCACTTCATCCTAGAAAGATAGAGTTTGACACCGTTTCCCATATAATGCCTGAAATGGTGCCATCTGTATACTGGAATGAAAAATGTTATTATATGAAAATTCAACCAAAGAAAGATGTTGGTACCAACTTCCCTGATAATCCATTAAGCAAGAACGTAGCATATCCTTCAATGTCTGAATTGTTCATTCTGACTTCCCATCTGATTGAGGATGAAATGCTCTACTAAAATTTAATTCAGTACCCAACGACTTCTGAAGGCCCTTCCAAAAGTTAGAAGTAAACTTGGGATCACGATCGGATACAATGGAGAGAGGAACTCCATGTAACCTGACTATCTCTTTAAGATACAAACGGGAAAGTTGATCTAGAGAGAAAGTATCTCGTATAGCAATGAAATGAGAAGATTTAGTCAAGCGATCAATAATAACCCATATTGCATTATTACCTCGAGATGTCTTCGGTAATCCCACAACAAAGTCCATGGATATATTCTCCCATTTCCACTCTGGCACTAGTAAAGGCTGAAGCATCCCATTCGGTAACTACCACTCTTCTTTAACCTATTGACAAGTCAAACACTTCATAGTAAAATCAGCAAAATCTCTTTTTATTCCATCCCACCAGTAATACTCCAACAGATCTCTGTACATCTTAGTACTTCCAGGATGAACTTAAAATAGGGAACTATGAGCTTCACATAACAACTCTCTCTTCAACTGTGAATCACAAGGCACACACAATCTCTTCCCAAATCTCAAGACGCAATCATTATCAATGTTGAATTCAGGAAACATCCCTTTCTGAACCAGCTCTACCTTTTTCTGCAACTCACTGTCTTGCTTCTATGCTTGCTTGTTTTTGTCTGATAGAGAAGATTTCACTGATACCTAAAACAAAATAGAATAACATCCTGCACCAACAACTTCTATTCCCATGTTCATCAAATCCATAACCAAAACATCACGTTCCAAACACAACATTTCTAATGAAGCATTAATTTTTCGACTCAAAGCATCAACCACTTAATTTGCTTTTCCTGGATGGTAATGAATTGTACAATCATAATCCTTGATTAATTCCAGCCATCTCCTCTATCTCATGGTTAACTCTTTCTGAGTGAATATATACTTTAATGTTTTGTGATCAGTATATATTTCACACTTTACTCCATACAAATGATGCCTCCAAATTTTTAAAGCGAAAACAACAGTAGCTATTTCCGAATCATGTGTAGGGTAATTTACCTCATGAGTATTCAACTGTCGTGAAGCATAAGCAATTACCTGATCATTCTGCATTAGGACGCAACCAAGTCCTTTCAATGAAGCATCACTGTATATAAAAAACTCACCATTCCCGGAAAGATGTGCCAAAACTGGATCATTCACCAATCTTATTTTTCAACTCCTGAAAACAATCATCACATTCTTTTCTCCAGATATACATAACACCCTTCCGAGTTAGCTTAGTCATTGGACTAGATAACCATGAAAAATTTCAAACAAACCTTCGGTAATAGCCTGCCAAACCATGGAAACTACGAATCTCTGTTACATTTTTGGGTCTTGGCCATTCTTCAACAACCTTTGTTTTTGCAGGATCAACGGTTATCCCATCTTTAGAAAAATTGTGACCATGGAATGAAATTTGTTGCAAACAAAACTCACACTTGCTGAATTTCCAATACAATTTCTTTTCTTTTATGGTTTGGAAAATAACCCTTAAATGTGTTTCATGCTCCTCTTTACTTTTAGAAAACATCAAAATATCATCAATGAAAACCCCCACAAACTTATACATGAACTCATGGAAAATTCTATTCATTATGTCCATGAATACAGCAGGTGCATTGGTTTTCCCAAAAGGCATTACTACAAATTCATAATGGCCATATCTTGTATGAAACGCAGTCTTCGGAACATCTGCTCCTTTTACCTTGAGATGATGGTACCCCGATCTCAGGTCAATCTTTGAAAAAAACTGAGCTCCCTAGAGCTGATCAAACAAATCATCGATATGAGGCAAAGGATATTTGTTCTTAACAGTGATGTTATTCAAGGCTTTATAATCAATGCAAAGTCTCATAGAACCATCTTTCTTTTTAACAAATAAAACAGGAGCACCCCATGGTGACGTGCTAGGTCGAATGAAACCTATCTCTAATAAATCTTGAAATTTCTCCTTCAACTCTAAAAGTTCAATTTGAGCCATCTGATAAGGGGGTTTCGAAATTGGCTTAGAATCAGGAACTATGTCAACAGTAAATTCAACTTCCCGATCTGGTATTATTCCAGGCAACTCATCAGGAAAAATATCAGGATACTCATTTACCACTGGAACATCATTAATCTGAACAATTCCTTTATTTTCAACAATATGTGCAACGTAACATTAATTTCCATCTTTTACAAGTTTCTCGGCCTCTTGATATGTTATCAACAGTAAGGTTTCATTTTTGTACACAAACTGAAAGTCTTTCTGAAAAGAAACTTCATTGTCTCTACAGTCAATCTTAGCATTGTAAATAGAGAGCCAATCCATACCCAAGATAACATGAAACTCTACTAGAGGTAGAACAATATGGTTTGCAATTAGGTTCTTTCCACAGATAAGGATATGAAGATTCTTATAAATTCTTTTTGCCTCAACATTTCCCCCAGGTGTTTTTACCAAAAGTTCAGGTGTCATTTATTGAGATGGTATTCCAATTTTACAAGAAAGGTTTTCAGATATGAAAGAATGTGTAGACCCCAAATCAAACAACACACTGGCATAATCTGAAAAAACAAACAAAGTACCTGATACAACTTCATTTGATGGCCTAACATCTGCAGAAGTAGTTGCAAAGGATTTCACCACCCCTTTTTTTCTTGTAGTCTAACTGCTTCCCATCACTCAAGCTCTTTGTCGGACACTCGTTTGCATAGTGACCCATCTCATTGCACTTAAAACATTTCACTAACTGTAAATCAAATTTGGACTTACCATCACCTTGATCCTTTTTTGTGCAATCACGAGCCTTATGTCACATCTTACCGCATCGGTAGCACTTTCCAGAATTCAAAAGTCATTCCCTAGCATGCATTTTAACACATTTATCACAAACTAGAATCTTAGTTTTCTTACCATCAGACTTTTTGAAGAATTCTTCCCTTTCTCCAACCACCTTGGTCTCTTCTCCTGCTGGTTGTTATAGA
Source organism: Viscum album (assembly GCA_963277665.1). Taxonomy (NCBI): domain Eukaryota; kingdom Viridiplantae; phylum Streptophyta; class Magnoliopsida; order Santalales; family Viscaceae; genus Viscum; species Viscum album. The sequence continues at coordinate 1,207,085,233 of OY728126.1, read as the reverse complement.
ACACTTGGTCATAGGAAAGCTCCATTTCCACCTTCTTAGCACATCGAAAAAGCTTTTCGTAACTTTTAAACTCACGAGAATCTAATTCCCTTCGATATTTTGGCTTTAATCCTGAGTAAAAACGATTGATTTTACTATCAAGGTCTCGGGTGGAATTTGGATCATACCTTGCCAAACGAGTGAACCTATCTTCATAGGCAGCCACTGATTTTTCCACTTTCCTCAATTCCAAGAATTGTTTTTCCATCCTAAGTCGAATAGCCTTAGGAAAATACTTCTCAAGAAACATACCTTTGAATTCATCCCAGTCGAGAGCATCAATCTCATCAGCGTCCCTGATATTTTTAACCATCGACCACCACTGATCTGCTTCACCCTCCAAACGGAAAATAACAAGACTAACCTTTTGATTATCTGAACACCCCATGACATCGATAATCTTCTCGAGTGCTTTAATGCACCCTTCAGCTAGCACAGGGTCATATGAACCTCTGAATGATGGGGGATGTTGCCTCCTGAAATGTTCCACCAGTGACATGTTCCTATGTGGTTGATCTGGCTGATCTCGTCATGGATACCACCACCATTTATCACTTGAGTCAACTGCGTCTTTACTACAACAAACTGTTCAGTTCCAATTCCGACCATCTCAGGATGCTGATTCGAAAGGTTATTTCCTTAAGTATGCCTACCTAGCACTGCTTCCCTCTTTCCTCTGCGGAAAACCGTTCTGAACAAACATGTCTTAGATGAAGCAACATGGTAGTCTTCAAATGCTATATCATTTCAATTTGACCATAAAAAATTTTTTTTGGATAATCATTTAATAGAATTATAACTCCTAAATATATTTAAACCTACCTTTGATACCAACTATAAGGCCCCATCCTTAAACCTTACTTAATCGTGAATTATTAAAAGATTACGCATTGAGGATCTTTTTGGGTTTAGTGTTTTAGAGAATTAGTTCATAAAACTTGCATTACATTCCACATATAAACAAAGTGGTTACATAAAGATAGTATTATTTTTTCCCATCAAAGGAAACATATTTTTAATAAAACATGGATTCATTCATGACACTTCCTTGACACTATCATCATATCATGTACCTTCCCCTTGACCTGTGAAAAACATTTCAAAAAAACTTGGGATGAGCATAAAAAACTAAGTATGGGTTATAAAAATATGGAAAGGAAACATGGGTACATATATACATAAGAATGAAATCATAATTTACCCATTAAACATAAGCACTTTAACATACCTCATCAAATCATGAATAAATCATATAAATCATAAGTCATAAAGGTAACTTGAGGCATTCATAACATTCTTATGTAGGGAGTAACCCTCTTGGTTACATTTGGAATACCCATCACAGTATATTCCCTAAATCTCTTCAGAGAAACCTTAACGTTTCACTCCTTCGTGTTACCCAATGCATTGGAGAGCTATATCGGGCTCACCTGCCCTTACATTATCACGGAACCACCCGTCTTCATAATAATGCCCAAGAACCATAACATAATCGTATCACATAAAACATGCATAAAGGAAACATAAAATTTCCACATTTCAATCACAAGATATCAATACAAAACATTGATATAATAAAAACATTATGAAAAACATTTTCAATACCAAAATAAAAGAAAAGTAAAACATGGTATTTATTTTTCTTTTAAAAAGAAGGTATGGCTTGTAGAGGAAACCAAAACTCAAATAATGGTCACGACGGTGGAGAAGTTGTTGTCGTCGCATACATACAACAAAAACATTCCCTTTTGTCTTTTAGTAAATGTTTCGTATAAAAATATTTTTTTTTGAATAAACTTAAAAGTCAACATGGTTTATACACCGTATAAAAGAAGGTTGTGTATAAAATAAAATATGCCTCAATGAATGGTGATTGAGACGAAGTCTCATACCTCGAGTCCGACTTGACTCGGTCGTTCTTTAATCTCCTGAATAATAAACATCAGTTAATTTCTACTTGTTTAAAAACTTTTTTCAAGTTCATTTTTCCTTTTATATCACTTATTTTCTTGTCATGAACACTATGTAATTATTTAAGATAATAACGGTCGTTTTAACGATCATTGGTTGAGTAAAAAATGAACCCTTTATAATTACATGTTGTTCATGTATCCATTATATCCAGAATTATATTAATGATGTAGATATCATATATATCATATATATACAGTACATGTATGCATTTATAATATTACATAACATTTAGAGGTAATAAATGAAATGCACTGTTAATGGAGACGGTAAGTCGTACGTACGCATGAATGCTGCTTCCATTTATATTTCGTATTTTATAGAATGGAATCATAATGATATAAAGGTATATTATAATTCCAGTGTAATATCATATATAATATCATAACTCCATCCTTTATACGTCCCACATATGGTATTAATGAATCAAATCACTTTGAGGGGGCGGTAGTCCGCACTTCCTTAAATGAAGATATCGTGTTTACCCATAATGGAAACCATAAAGGTATGACCAAAATGAAAAATAAATAAGCTTAATGAAAACATAAACATATTATATATCATATATAAATATAGTGTCATCTTAATGGCCACCTTTTATGGTGTTAAAGGAATGTTGAACAATCATCGTTTTGGGAGGCATAAATTCACCATCTACAGAAACAGTATGTTCTTTAACCATTAGATGTAAGTGTGTGTAAGTGTAGCTCTAATACTTATTATAAAAACATCCTACTATATTTAATATACTGGAGTTGTTTCAAAAGAAATGAATAAAAAGAGTTTAGGGGGTTGGAGAAGCAAAATAAAACAAAAGTACTGACGTGAAGACATTTCCATAAAATCGGTTAACTCCCTTTGGTTTGAGGTCAAAGGCTTCCTTGAAAGACTTCTACCCAAAGTGAGGCTTCAAAAATTAATAGAGGGAAGTGGAGAGACAAAATGGTCAGGGGTTGGCCGAGAAAAAGTATTTGGGAGTGTGGGTAAGGAGGTAGAGGTGGGGGCCTTTTATAAGAGGAGAGGAGGGGCACTCTTGGGAAGTAAAGAAATGTTACTTTATTTTATAATTGAGATTCGGATTAAAAAGGTCCCACATTGATATAATTATAGGGTAAGGTGATAAGGGTTCTAAATCCACCCATACAATAGGTTTTGGACATGTCTAGGTCATAGATTTTACATTATATTTTCATTTTTTTAAATCCTTTATTAATGAGGTAATCGCTGCATCATCATGATGTCATAAATAATTTAATTTATTTAATGTCGAAAAATTATAGAAAACTACTATGATGTTGGAAACCTTTTTAGCTTTCCAATGACTATTTATAATCAAAAATATTAATTGTATATCCCCATGTAAAAATTGTTTTTTTAAAATAACTCATGTTTGTGTCATTTTTACTTTAACATTAAATAAAAAGATATTAATGTCATTTTCCTACCAAAGTGGCTCCATGGGGTACCCAAGTTCACCCATGGATTTTCTTGGTCGTCCATGACACATCCAATAATGGTAGGAAATGTGTCTAGGTCATTTCATATTATTAAAACATTATTTTTTCCTTAAACTACACCAATTACCACTAATCGCGATTAAGAACTTAAAAGTTACTATTCACCAAAAAATTATTTTAATCTCATTGAACCACATTTCACTTATTTATGAAAAACATTTATGTCTGATTTTTGAAATTCAAAGGACAGAGGTGGTAAAATTTCACTTAAACGAAAAATCAGTTTTTTAAGTACCACTTAGTGGTTTCACTATTCATCAAAAATTGAAGTTTTTCAGAAAAATACCAAAACTTCACCCCAAGCTATATTTGATATTCTGAATTCAAAAATGTTTTGTATTTTACAAAATTCAAAACATATATGTTTCATTAATTAATTTAATAATTAACTCCCGCTGTCAGAGCAAATAGCATGTTTTTATGAAACAATAAGTATCAAAAGATTGACACTAGTTTAAGTCCAATTTCAAAGTGAAATTAATTCCAATGACCACTATTGGATTAAATGGTAAAAATATATTCAAATTTCACTTAAAAACCAATTCAAAAGATAATCTAATCACATAAATAAATTATATTAAAAAGTGGTTTTGCATTAAAATACAACATTTTTCATTATTCATTAAAAAATGAACATTATCGGAAAAATACCAAAAATTCACACGAAGTAAATTTTGATGTCCCAATCTCAAAGAATATGGTTATTTTAAAAAACATAGCTTATAAAATTGTCAAAATATATATTTAAACATGTTTTTTCATCAAAAGGCAGTAAAACAATCTTTTAAAAATATTACTATATTCCATGCATAAGATTGGATTTATTTTCATTTTAAGCCTATAAAACACTATCTAATTCATTAATAGACATAGATAAAAATATCTATTATTCATTACTTACTTGGGATGTTACATTTTATGTTATTTTTGATATGTGTTTTCATAGACATACATCCTTTTCTGGGTACTATAGGATGGAGAGGTTCTAGCACAAATATTCCAAGGGGTAATAAATGAGTAAGATTAATAACATGCTAGACTCGAGTGTTATTTGGTACATGAAACCCAACATTTATATTCACTATTATTATCACTCATGTGAAATAATATCTGAATAATTCACATTTTATTTACAAATAATTTTGAATGGTTTAAATAGACGAGAATAATAGATGAAACAAGTCAAACATAAGAGGTATAGATTTAAAAAATTGTGTCATTATTTTGACATCCTATGATTGATTATTTGGTTTTCCCTCTTTTTTTATTGTTTCTCACACTATACTTTTTGGTTTTAATCAGTAGCTATGAAATAATGAAATCATGTTAACAATGATCATAAAGTAAAATTTTTCACTATGATTAACCAAAACAGATGACGACTGAACTAAAAGATATAAATATAATTTCATAACAGTTATCCGAAAATATATAAATAATTATACATTGTATCCAACATTTTTTCAAACCGATTAAGATTACAACTGTGTTCAATAATAGATCATGTGGTAGAGACAATGGATGAAATAAGGAATGCTTTAATTTATGTTAGAAAAATGTTAAGGAGAATCCCGGGAAAGTGTCTCAATTGCATGGGAAAATGTTTTACCGTTTTAAATTAACTGAAAAATGTAATGAATTTAACATTAAAATGAGTAGATTAATATATCCTAATAAATATCATTATAGGTACACATTCATAGTACTTTTTATAAAAGTAGAGACCATGAGAATTCCAGTAGTCAATTATTTATTTTAAAGGATAACCCCTAGACCATGGATTGAGTTATGTTGAAATAATATAGAGTAATTACTTATGAATTGTTATTAATGAATTATATTGGAGAATTATTTTTAACACTTATATTTTAGTAAAATAATCATAAAACATAGAAGGATTATGTTAAATTTTTTAAGCATATATGTCTTCATTAACAAAAGAGTTTTCGATAATATAAGGGTATTATGATTATAAGGATGGTCATAAGTTAAATGTCTTAATACACCTTTCGTAAATTTGTAGTGTAGGAAGAAAACATGATTATAGATATTATTAGAATGAATTTATGGCAATACAATACATTTGTTTAGTATATGATTTAGTAAAAATATTTATTAAAGAAAGAAGTAACGTACATTTTATGGTAATTAAAATAAATATATTAAAATCCTTTCAGGTTTATATTAACTTTGTTGTTGAGGTAATTATTGGTTATTGATCAATGTTAATGTCATAAAATATATATTTATTTGGATTTATAAAAAGGTTAAGCCACATTTCAGATCCCAACATACTGGATCTATATGTTCATGTTGAAATAAATTATATTCAAATGGGGAAAAGGGTATTACACCCACCTGTGGTTTCGGTTATGTTTGTGTTAAAATATAATTTTTTATATAACTAAATTGTGAATTAATATAAATGTCGACACAATAGTGTAAATATTTTTTTCGATATTAATAACTTAATCTGAACATATTGAATTTAGAAAACATTTATATACACTCAAAAGTAATTCTTTCTATAATTTAGATCATATTGTTGTATAAAAATTAATTATAGTGTTTTATGAAAAAGACAATCATTTTTTGTATATTCATTTAATTTGATAATTGGGGAATTTGAAATTAATAAAATTATATGCCAAGGATTGAATTAAGATTAAAATATAATAATATAAATTATTCAAATTTACATGTGTTATTATATAGTAAAATAATTCCTTGACATTCAAAAAAGGATATTGATACAAAAATATAATCTAATTTCCTTCATATGTGGTGAATCAATTGGTTTTTTAAGTAGTCATAAAGTTTTGATTTTTAGGTACTCAAGATTCCATTTATCATTAATTTTTATGGGATAAATTACAAATATAAATTTCTATAATTATTTATAGTTTTTTCAATTTCCCTAATTTACCTATCAAACAAAATTTTTTTATGAAATAACCTAGTTATTTGTATTTAAATTTTCCATTTTTTACATAAATTTCACTTTAATTAATAAGAATTTTTGTTAAATCTTTGAACACTATGGGTTTACAATAATATAATTATAAAATATCAAACCCTTCATTTATAACCTTGGGTTCAAACTATGAGAACACAATTTATTTATTTTTGGGAGAATGTGACACCCTTAAATAACAAAAGAAGAATATTATATTTGATAGCATATGAGACAAGAAACCTTAAGAGAAAATGAAACATAATATATTACAATGTTATAACAAAGTAATTAAATTTGAGGGTATGAATAAAAATACTTAATTATTAATGTTATGTTTATCTATTAATTATATATAATATAATATTCTATTAAAATAAAAAGAAATGTTTTCAAAAAAACTATATTTTTCTAAAATATGTGTTCTTACCCTTTCTGAACATAATTTATAATTAAAATTTAACAAATAAAGAAAATTAATTTTAAAAATAATCTTAATTTATGAAATAATAATATCAATATGTATCTCAGTTTATTTTAATTTATTTTGTTTTTGGAATTTTTATTTTTAATGAATAGTGAAATATATTGATTTTTATTTTAAACTGAATATAAATTTAAATAATTTATAATGTTAATTAATATTTTATATTCGTGTTAATAAAATATTATATAGGATATATTAAAAGTTAACTAATTTATATCATTCAAAATATTTTCATATTACATTCTAATTTCAAAAACGTCTATACATACTGTAATAGTCTATTTGGAAACCATCTTTCTCAACAGGTCCGCAAGAATAAATTTCAATTAGATTAATCAAATTTTGTTATTTGAATTTGTAATAATTGAATAATTTTTTTGATAATAATAATGTCTATTATCTAAAAAGGAATGATTATTTTGATGATCATTTTGATTAGTAAAATTATTAAAAATTAATTATCTGTGGTATCGTAAAAACTACATTATTTATAGGTTAAAATAAAATGATAAGCATTGAAATTACCTACAAACCTATCACAGACCAATTTTATGAACATATTATTACATTATAAACTAATAATTTCGATAATTTTCCATTTTGGGGATTTTGTTGTGATAAATAGATGGTGTAATTGAATCATTTCTATTATTACATGGTTGTCCTCTCCATGAATAATTAAATGCCACCCCACTCATTCCCTATTAACACTTATAACTCCTTTGGAATCAGCATATAAAGTAAAAAATACCTCAATTAATTATCTATAAATATATTAGATCCCTTTTTTGGTCATATATCCTACATCATAAAGACATTGGTGGAAATTGAAATATGTTTTATGCAGAAGTGTGAACATTCATAATTAACAATTAATAATTTGGTTTCTTCTTCCACCTCCGTAAAATATTATTAATTGATAATTATTTAATAATATTAGTTTCATATATATATTTAGGTATTATTATGTTATGTTATTGACATATATTCATATCTATTTCCATCATTTGCAAAACGAAACCATTGATCATGTTTACGGTGGAATACCGCCTCACGAACCGATATAATTTGTTTTCAATCACCATATTTAAAATATGGATATAAAGATGTATTATGGACATTTAAAAGATAGTAATGATATTATTAAATATATATAATTTTAAAACAACATAAAAATGCTTACAGTCATTGTTTTTTAAAATAAAATATTGTCACTCGGGTGTATGGTGTGCTACCACCCCACGCAGCGATGTGATTTATTCATCAACTATTCATTAAATGGAAAGTAATATATAAAAATTCAGTGAATATAAGTGATATATATATTTTATTTAATTTATAATTTAATAATAATATATAACCATGTTCTTTATTATTTCAGTCGTTAATGGAATAATATAGTTGCTTATGCGTATGTACAACCCACCCTCTCAATGAAGAGCTAAGTTTCATTTTCCATGACAATCCAAGAATAATTATTATAAAATCATGCATAATGGTTAATCATGATACATATATATTTAATATAGTTATGTATATTATGGATCTATATCCTACACTAATGTACCAGAACACTTATGAAAAAACACACATGAGAAAAAAAAAGGAAATAAGCACAAAAACAGTGAATATAATGACAAATACTCAAAAAAGTAGGAAAAATATTGTAATAAGAGCATATGTGATATCATAAAAATTAAATTATTTTGATATAAATTTATATCCTGATCAAAACAATTATATATGAGGTTAATTATGATTCAATAAAATTAAATAGTCATGTAAGGGACGTCGCCTCAATATTTCTTCAATGAGGTACATTGAGAGGTTATGCCCCAATATAATTTTATATACTTTATATAATAACCTGTTGACATATAATAAAAATAATAAATAATAAATAATTATATTTTCATTTTAAATTTTCATAATTTCATCAATCTGTATTTATCTTAAAAGTTACCATGTGGTAGTGAATATCATAAAATAGTTTCCATTAATTAGGCTATATTTATTGTTTTTTTCAATTAAATATTCTAATAATATGTATAATAAAATTTAATTTCATATTATATAATTCATCTTTCTTATGAGTATTTAAATTTTACACACAAAATTTATCCATTATTTAGCTCTCAAAATAATTTTATTGTCTTTGCGAGGGTTTATTTCACATTCTTATTTTTATTGGGATAGTTTATGTTTGATTTTACATTATTCAAAATAATTTTGTCAGTGGGTAATAATATTTTTTTATAATATGATTGTTACTCATTATGTTTTCCTGTAATAGTATCAATTTTCCATTGTTTTGTAATTAATATTATTGACAACTTTTTTGTATAAAAATCATTATCATTTCATTATTTGATTCAAAATCATTATTGGTCAAAAATTATGTTTTATAAAAAAAAATATTTGTTTATATATTATAAAAATTATCTATGAATGATAGTTTTAAACATTTTTCTGTTTTTACAAAAAAAATTAATGTAATCATCATTTAATTTTCCAAAAATTGCATGTTTGCATTTTTTTGAAAATGAAAATGAAATATATTTTATAACATGTAAGGAAAGTAAGAAATTTCATTTTTAAATGACAACTATATGTTTTAGAAAATCATTTATATTTTTAAATTTAATTTTAAAAAAATTATTTGGAAAATTATATATGAAAATTTATTTTTAAAATAATTATAATTGTAAAAAAATTCCCATAAGAATTCATTATTGATATTTTTTTGTATATTTATTCATCAATAAAAATATAATATTGTTGAAAGAATATTCCATTAGGGAAATGATGTACTAATATCCTCATTATTTATTATATGGACGTATTATGGTCATTTTGACCTATGGAAGTATTAGCATTCAATTGATGGATTCATTTCTCTAGTCATTAATGTACCCTCAAAATATTAACATTATTGTGATCACTTGACATTAAAATTCCACTAAATATCCATATAATTAATCATGGATAAGATTAGTTGTTAAACAATATATAATTTCTACATATACTATCATACAATTAATGTTATTTGTCTATCTATGTATATATATTTAAAGTCATATCCATTTCTCTATATAGATAATTGATGTTAAACACATTATTGATTAATTAAATTGATTATTCAATATATGATGAATGATTTGGACATGAATTGGAGGGTTTGTTCCTGAATTAGATATCCCCTTTATGAATTGGTATTTTCTTGATTATAATCAGTGATATAGAATCAAATTGGGTTTTACTCACAGTTTTCAACTATGTTGATAAAGGTCTTAATATTGGAGCTAAAATGATGCATTAGATCATAATGTCAAATAATTTTGAACATACTTCATATAAAATATAGTAATTATTATCCATTATATTTTCATAGTGATATTATATTTGGGAAAATTGTATTCATAGTTTATATATTAAATGGATTTGTTTTCTCATATATTTATCATACCATATAGATTTTTTCTTAGTATATAGACCATGAGATTTTTTTAATTATATTACCTATGGATGAATTTCATTTTTAGTTTATTGATTAAATTGAATTTTTTATGATTTATATATCATTATATGATGATTATGACTCTATTCATCTTAATAGTAATGTTATTGATGAAATGGCATGTGTTTCGGTAATTTACCATGACATATTAATTATCACCGATGTCATTTTTGAATTAATATTTTATCTTGATTTATTTCCATCTCAGTTTATTTTGGTTACATGGAATGTGTGTTAATTAATGAAACATTTGATATTCATTATTATTATTGATTCGTTATATCTTCCTCTATATATATCCAAAATTTAAAATATGATATGACCTTAATTTCATAGGCATTCTTTAGAATCTATGGATTTTTCTATGATTGATATTTGAGAATATTTTTTAATGAATATAGATATAATCAGAAAACTTATGTATTAAATTTTTTCTTTTAATGTAATATGTGAATTATGTATTTATATAGTTTACTAAGAGTTCTAAATTTTTTGCTTCGTCAAGATTTAATTCCATTTATCTTATTACAGTATAATAAATCAGACTCTAACTATATGATACTGGGTTTAGAATCCTTAAACTGGTATTTTTTACAAACATTATCCATTGATAATAATATTAATTCAATTAAAATAGTATATTAAACCATACCCAATATTACCAAATATAAAAGGTAACAAATTCCAGATTATTCAAGACTTGAAATTCTTTAGTTTAAGGCTACTAACTGGTGTCCTTCTTGAATGTCGTGTTGGTAAGATCATCATACAAACTAGCTTTTAAAATGTATTCCCACAATTTCCTTCAATTTTTTTCAATCAGATGAATCTATAAATACACATGAGATTCCTCAAGAGTATTAATCAGAAAAATTATCCTTTAAATGCATTCAACAATCTCATCAATCTATTCAGGTCATTTATCAAATAAAATGTAGATAGATATTCTGAGGTAAATTATGAATCATGCTTTAACCTTCATTCCTAGTATAGAACAATTATACTAAATAATGTATGAATTTAGTAGAATATTTATACCACAAATAAAGGCTCTATAAGATTATTTACCTTTTCAAATTCTCTAAAATCTTCTTCTCCATGATTCAGAAGAGATATTTTATGGTCAATTATCTATTAAACATGGAAAATAACACTATATTGAAAAGAATAATACAACAATGGATTGAAAAATAAATTCATGAATCTGAAATAACCACTTAAAAAAGATTTTTTTTTTGTGAATAATCATATTCAATAAATTAAAAATGAAAACATTAAAAACACATAGAAAAAACATTAATTGGTCATCTAAATAAACCCCAATAATTGGTTCTCATAAATAACCCAAAAATTATATTCTAACAGGATGATATAAACCCACAAACAACCCTGGGTAACTAAATATAATATAAGTAATTTAACTACGAATGTACCATTACTGAATTACAACCAAACATTTAGCGGTCCTACTCCAGTCTACCAGAAAATAAAAAAACCACCCTTTACATAATTTTTTAACAAACCAACAATGGTTTACCTATCAAATCACAAAATATAGCATATTAGAATGTCCATGCCACATTATTAAATTCCATATGATAATAAAAACTACCTATATGTTGAAAAACAATAACTTAAGAACAATTTATGCTAAAAATAACATAATATGTCGAATGCTTAACCAAAAAAATAAAATAAATGGATTTTAACACATAATATAATATTGATAACCATGTGACCTAAAAAACTAAGCTATAAGGCTAAAAATAAAGGAAAACTATATATATAAACAAAACAATGAATCCACATGACCATTTTCAAAACTGATCTCTCCCACAAGGAAGATGTCATTAACAATAAGAATCTGGAGAGATACATGATATGCATCCCTTCATATACATACTAATAAAATTAAACCATAATATATATATATCGGTTAATAAAAATTCCCAGTAGGGTAATACCTTTATATATATCATTTTAATTAGCATGTGACCCTTATTTATAACTCAAAATAGACAAAAAAATATATTTTGATTAAAAAATCACATTAAATTTCCATTTATTCCTCCTGAAAGAAATCTAATTTTTAGGCCACAACAACATAAATATAAACATGAATTAAAATATATATTATCATAGTCAAAATAATATATTACCCAATATATTAATAGACAAGAAATAAATTTATTAACAATACTATAAATCAAAATACCAAGAATGATTGGGATCTATCATTTTGGAATATTATATTTGGACCTGAAATAAATATAAATCCATCATAATGTGATTTATAATAATATAAAGGGCATCTAGATATTTTGGTATCAGGATTCCTATTAACTTACACATCATAATTATCACATTTCCATAATCTTAAATGGTTCCACAATCACTATGGTTTATATATGTCCTGAACTCAAAATATATATGGTTCTACTAGGATATTTTTTCCCAAAAAAATTCCATGAAAACCTTTTTCAAAATTTATAAACCCTTTTCATTTGTGTTTTACCACCACCCACATGATTAAAAATTTATCATAAAGTCAAAGACATCATTGAGGTATTTCAACAAACATAAGATGTTTATATGACTATTATTAATGAAATTCCCTTATAGATCTTTTTTATAAGACAATTTATATTAATATACACACAAAATATCCTTCAATCCATTCATTGAAATGAATCTCAAAAGAAAAAATATTTGAATATAATAGAGAAAAGATATATCTGATGAGAATGATATGTTTTTCATATATAACTACATAAATACAAGATTAATATTATTTCCATTTATAATGGTAATTGAAATATTAGTGGTCTATACCATCACAATAATAATGTAAAAATATATATATTGAAAAAAGGGATGAATTCTATCCACTAAAATTTTAAATGTGAATCTAGAGAACCATTTATAGAATTGGTAGGATTCAAAACCCAATGAATAGGATGTTGGACAATAAATTAAATTATGTTGAATTAGGATTATGATTCATTAAAATGTTGTATCTCAATGACCTCATGTGCTTAAATTTGGAGGAGGAATTCCCACTGAATGATCAATACCCAAGTCGAACATTAAAAATTATGAATCAAATAAATATCATGGAATGTTGTTTCAAACAGTGGTGTGGTGGCTCGATCACATCAATTCCATGCATCAAAATATAGTGGTGTTCTATGTGATGGTGTTATAAAGATGGAAATTTTTATGCACCACACAATCCAAATATTCATCCTCTTTTCATTTTTTCAAAAAAAAATTCTTAAATCATGTTTTCTGGTAAAATTACTTTTATTTTAAAAATTTGACTTTTTATTTAATTTAGTTATATTTCCAAAACATAGTTAATTTGAATCCATTACTCTAAACAAGTATCATGGCTAATTTTCATCACTCCCACCTTCAATATTATACTCATGGAAACAATATGAAGAGTTAATGTTAATTCCCTAACAAAAAAATTATTAAAATGTTCAAAAATTGTAATTAATGATCCTCACTACATTAATTTTGAAATTAATGAATGAAATTAATTAAAACCCCTTCCATAACAATATATAGTAGTTATTCATCATGAATAATCATAGTATAAATTTGATGCAATAAAATAAAAACAATAAAAATCATCTATTTCTCAGATTTTACTTCTCTCAATAAGGTTTTCCAAATCCTCATACCATAGTATATAAATACATAATTAATCTTATTAATGTTATACTCAACCATGCCTTAGACATATTGTAATTAACTATTTGAATTGAATTAATCCAAAAAATTCCCCTTCAAGATAATCACAACTATGTAATCCTAATGAATATCTTTATAGTGTCTAATTATTTTCTCAATTATTCTCACCTTAATAAATAATTCATTCATAGATTCATCTTATTTCCTTCAGACAACATTTATTTTATCCCAATATATTTATAGTTGTGACTCATAATAATTTTTGTCTCCCTCATATATACATAATGTTTCATAGGAAATTTTTTTAATTTTGTAACAAACACTCATATGACCATTTTATATATGTGGGATGAAAGTAACATGTTTTATTATCGCCCATTGATGTCAATATAAATTCTCTCAAGGTATTTCCAATTGTCTAAATATTATAAATATGAACACCATTATTGAAATTATTAACATTGTCCGGGTCATGTGATTGATGATATTGATGCATTCTCATTTTCAATATAATAAATTTATTTATATCAAATATGTGATATCATTTGTTATTGAGGTTGTTCATAATATATATAGATATTATTATTCAATAAGATCACTGAAATATTGTATATAATCAAATACTAGTAAAATTAAAAAAATTCATTGAGATTTCATTTGCCAAGAAAAATATACATATGATACCATTATTTAATGAATTTAATCTCACTCTAGAACATATAAATTGTTTATCATACAATCTATTTTATTTTTCAATGGATTAGAGTAGTCCAATATAAATATATATGATTTCATCACCTTTTTATCATGTGGTTAATACTCACTCACCGAAACATTTTATATCACATCACGTTTTGTTATCATATTGTCAACATGAAAAAGGATTTGAGTAGGATGATGGTCTTAAACACTAAAAAAATAATTATCGATAAGAGAATAAATTTTTTGATCACTGATTTATTCACCTTAATAATTTAGGTAAAAAAATTTCCTCTATAGTCTCATCAAAAGTATTATTGAAATATTTGTAGAACATATATTATGTAATGTCATTGATTTTTCACACCATTATCTAAGTCAGAAAGCTACTATTATATAACAAACATGAATCTTGGTTTCACATAATAGTATGTAGTATGATTACTTGATCATATAATCACTTTTTATATATTTCCATTGATATATAAAAAGTATATTAACTATTACAAAAATAAATTTCTTATCAGAGGTTGATATTTATACCTACTAATATTTATGGTAGTCTAGTGACAACATGGTTCTATATACAATAATGAGATTTGTAGTTTCCATTAATTGTGTGTCATGTGAAATTATTTTTTAATTAAACAATACGAATTTATCTCCATAATTTTTCTAGCATGTGTCCACTTTTTCATGATGGTCTCCAATTTCATACAGTAAACCATCCAAATATAACATGGCACAAAAATTTTAAAATAACCAAAACCTAAAATTTCTTAAAGTCAATTCTTTTATAAACATCATATAGGAATGTTGAATAATGTTACTATCTAAGTGTAAAAATATTCTTTTCTTAAAACAAATCATATTTAAATGAACTTACTCACAATGCAATTTTTACCATTTATGGGAATATATAGTTCTCCTCATAATCGTATAGTCAATAAAATTCTAACTCATCCATGTTTATATCATCAATAAATAAAATAAAAAACCTCCTTCATATCTCATTATTCAATTTTTTAATGGAACATTTGATAAAATTATATCAATATAGAGGATATCTAAACATTATAGTTTAGATTGATGTTTTTAAGAGTTCTACAACTCATAGTTTTTAAATAATTTATATACCAGTTTTTTATTGATTGGAAAAATATAAAATATCTAACATAACAAATTTTAATATATAAGGATCTCCAATTCCAACACATTACAATATCCTACAATTAATAAGGTTTTATCACACACATATATTTTCAATTGGTAAAACAACATTCCCATGTGATTAATGGTTCCCGGATTATTATTGATTGGTTTTAAAAAAATATATGTTACGAATGAGTCTATAATTATTTATAGAATATGGAAAATGTGTTCACAAATAATATATTTTTATTCACATTATACTCCTATACAGTCAATTAATATAATGGAGGATATGCGATTTTTGCTAATAATTATGAATGATGGTTCAATGGATTTTAAATTGTTTTCTTTACTAATTCCTAATTAATTTTAATATACATCTATAATAGATGGTTGATCAAATAGATGAATAATATTTTATACATATTTTATAATTGTTAATATACATACACCAGGAATTGTAAATTTTAATTTTCTTCATAATTCACCCAATGTTTAATACATACAAATACATAAGTGTTAATATTAATCACCATAATAAGACTACCATAAATGTATTTTTGTCTTTTATTTTATTATTATAAAATTATAATTTCTGGTATATTTTGAGGTTATCATAATATAAAATTTCATAAGAATATTTATTTTAATATGAATTTATATCAATTTGTTTAATTTAATAGTCTATATGAATATCAATTGAGACACATGAATGGAATGAAACATTAGTAATATTTAAAAATTATTAATTATGTTTGTACTAGAATATCATTATAATTTACCTATTCAAATTTATATAGATCAACAAAAATTCAATGTTTGAGAGTAAATAGTTAATCTTTTGTGATAGATGACAAATACAGAATATCATTTTATGGGGGAATTAATTATCAAATACAAGTAATAAATTCTTAGAGAAAAGTTAATATTTAAGACCACACCATTTTTCATTGGTATTAGATGATATCCAAAAGAATATTAAAGATGCTATAGTTTTTTTATCATTTTGGAAGAAGATATCATTCAAATTTAATAATGAATTTATAATATCAATTAAAAGATAATGATTTACATAGGGAATTTAACATTGAATGTTTTCTTTCATTATTGTTAGAAGATATAATATTTGGAATATTGTTTTAGAAAAAATATCTCCAAATTTTATAGAGGTGATGTTTTTGAAACACATTATTTAAAAAATTTTGATTTTCAATATTTAGGTAATTTTAATAAATATGATAAATATATTAATGAAAACTTATCTCAAATGATTCTAACTATATAGGTCTAATGGAAATATCTTTTGGGGTTCTTTTTTATTATAAAAGTCATTTCAAATTATTGAGAAATTTTGTATGGAAAATAATTAGACCAAATTTTGTCTATGGTAGTGCATGTTTTTATTTTATAGGATATTATGAATGGAAAATAATGGTGGAATAATTTAAAATTATATGATATACATGTGGAAATTATATGATGTAATGGATTGGAAAATATTTTTTATATATAAAATCATAGTGGGTAAAAATTTTAGATGATGACAAAGAATATATGATAATATTTTTAATATGACTTAATAATATTATAGATCAACCTATCAATTAGGAAATAATAATGATTAATTCACTTTTACAGGAGGATGAGTTATAGAAAATAATATTTCATTATGATCATGTATGAAAAGATTTAATGAAAATATTTTCGTTAATAGAGATAGTTAGTGATGTTTGATCAATGTAGTTATCCATGTTTTATTGGGTTTAATTAATTATTAATATGGATGACAGTTTTTTCTATTATATTGATGAAATTTAATATTTACCAAATAATTCTATCGGGATCAAAATTTAAGAGCTTGTATGATTATATCAATAAGGATAGGCCATTGTATGGCAACCCAGATAAATGAAACTAATACATTTTTCTATTACAATGGGTATTCACACTATTTAATATATATATTGAATCAAAATCTTATTGGAGTATATAATGGATGGAAAATAACTAATCAATATATGAGAAGGAAAATATGAAATATATATTAAATAAAAAAATAATTCTATATATAAAATTTTAATTATTCAAAAAAAGTTATTAAGATAATCATACCTAAAAAAATTCTCAAGAAGACATCTTCTGAACTATTGAATAGAATGTATCCAAATATGTTTTTTGAACACTTATAATCATTTAATCTTCATATTTATAGATATATTAAACAAATTTGATACCAAATTAATCTAATTATTGATTTGGTATTTTTCTAACAATATTAATATATATATATATATATATTGATAAATAATAGATCCATGTTTTTTAAAAGATTATATTCTAGATAAATTTAATTATAATAATAAGTTATATAAAAGAAAAATAAAATTATAGGATAATTAAATCATGGAAAATATTAAATGTTCTAGTACCCCTTTTTGAATAGTTGAGATATAATATGTATTAAATTAGGGGTATATACAGAATTATCAACCTAAATCTTGGAAGGATCACAAAGATCATTGAATTTAAAAACAAACTGGATATCATGATTTCAAAATCCCAAACATGAATTAAGTGAATAATTAATATGAGAATTCAATAATAATTTGTAATTATATTTCATATAATTATCCAAAAAAATTAATAAACCATGGCTGAGTCATGGAAAGACAAGGGAATTGAATTTTTCCCGAAATGATTTTCCATAGGTACATGAAAATACTAATTATAAAAAATATTTATAAAAATATATATTCTTATGAATCAGGAAAAAAATTATTACAATTTTTTTGAAACATCCTAATTTATTTTCAGGGATACAATTCATTAAAATAATAATATTAAGATGGGGCTTCTTCACCTATTTACATGTTAGATTTTATTTAAATTACACTACCTTATTCAACTATAATTGTTTATAACATTATCATATGGATGTTCAGAGTGAAATAATAAATGGGTTTTGTTTTGATAATTTTCATAAAAATAATTCACATGGATTTGAAATTTAGAATAGGACTCATAATGTATTATTTAGTATAATCAATATATATTGATGAAATATATCATTGTTATTATTGTATGATATGATAACATTATTTTTATCACATATTAATTTTAAGAATGTAACATTTAATCCAACATGGGTCACATAGAGATATTTTAATGATGTTTTAATTGAATAAATGTTTGAATTATTCACTAGATGTCATCACTTCATTCACATTATTATGAATCTTTTAAACTTATGGAAATTATTTTAGGTAATAAACTTTTAAAATGATAAACTATTTATGTATTTTAGTTATTTTAAATAGATGATAGAATCATAATAAATTACTATATGTACATTAATGAATTTTTATTATTTTTATTTCACTAATACAAAAAAACTGATTACTAAAATTAGTACTAAATTATTTTTATAAAATTATGTCAAAATAATGTTCTAGGATTATTTGAAAGATAAAGGTATTATTGGAAGTATCATATATTTTATATCTAATAAATATGAAATAATAATAGTTTTGGAATGGGTATGATATTTGATGCTTTCCTAATGTAAATCAACATTATTTTCACAAAGAGTACAATAAATGATGGGAAAGTTATTACCAAAAATATATTCAATTAGTATTATAATACTGATTTTTATATATATAGGTACTCAAACAAACATTTTGAAGGATGTAATGTGGAATTATGTTCTCAATATGCATGTTCCATTTCATTTTAAGAAGCATTGGTTTAATTAGTTGAAATAAATAAATTATGTATATTTTTCTAAAATAGATTATATAAAATTTTAATGTAATATTATGTTCCCCAATATTATGAATCCTATATAATTTTTTTTTCATTGTGATATTTTAAAAATGGATATCATTTGTAATGTTTTTCATCTTTATTGGTTTTGAATTCATGAGGTAATACGAATGTTTGAACCGGTGAAAAATTATTTTTAAAATCAAAAATATTGAATTGAATTATAGGTCTTATGATATATTCATGTGATTTTTTCAGATATTGGAATAGGCTTGTTTGTGAGATCATTTTCTTGGATATGCATTCAATAATGGATAGGGTAGCTTATATCTAATGTTTCAAAAGTATGTGGCCACCATAGTGTAGGGATTGAAAAATTAAGAATGGATGATTTGATTGGATGAAGACTAAGTCAAAGATAAATGGTTGGAGATTAGTGAATTCATAGTGGATTTTATTTTTAGCCCTATACATATAGAGAATATTATATTGTACCCATGGGTTAAGTAAAAGTGTTTCCTTGGGATGATCAAAGAAGACCAAAATATAGACTACCAAGTCACACCATTTTTAAATTGATATTGGAAATGGAATAGACTCTTACTCGTTTGGGAATATTTTTCCAAAACCAAGGATTCCTAAATAGACCTTGGTGTTTTGGGATATCTATTCCACGACCCATGATTTTGATTCTAGGAGTAATGGCCATCAAGGGATATCAACGGTAGGATAATGTGTGCATCTCTACATTATTCCAAAAAATTCCCCCATCCAATTATGTGGGAGGTAATAATAGTAATTTAATATTAGTTCCCTCCATTATTATAATAATTGGGACTGTAATGGGGGGGGGGGAATCTCCATACTCCCAAAAATTCTTCCAGTTATCCCGCAATAATGTGTAATGATATTCGAAATAATATTCTTCTAATACTATTAGCTTGTGTATCCTTATAACCATTTTATCATATATAATGATTTTATATTGATTCTAACTATGGACTTGTCCATGATTCCATCATATGAAGGTGTAAATGGGTGTAATAAAGGGGGATTTCATACGAAGTGGATAGAGAAGGACTAGGTATGATGTTTTTAAGTTGTCAAATTAAATTTAGTTAATGATATAACACCTAGTTAATTTATAAATTAATTCTCCCAAAATTGGATAATATTTGTCATTAATTGTTTTATTTATATTGTGGATGATGATTGTCTTGTGTCCAGGCTCATATTGTTTTTGGACCACAACTTGTTGCTTGACATTTCTCAGAGAAGATGATTCCCGATTATTTCATAAGAATAATTTCCAATTTTATTTAAATATAATAATATTGTTGTAGTCTATATTAGTTATTTATTCATTCCACTTGGTATTATTTCATTTCCCAATATTATGGAAATTGTTAAATGTTATTTTACATTGAATTGGAATTCTTGGTCTGGAAGTAACTCCAGTTTTGTGGAAGGTTGTGATATAAAAAATTTCATAATCGTATCTATTTTATATTTTTAATTCATATATAATATCATTGGTGTGGGCAGTGGATATATTGAGCTAAACATTCATTAGGTTATATAATAGTGTAGGATTATGAATCAATGGATGATACCATGATCACATTTTAACATGGGTAATTTGGGGTCAACTGATGACTATGTCCCCACAGGATAAGATATTTTATTGAGATAATAATATTTCAATTAAAGTTATAAAAGGAAAGGTTAAATGAATAATATCATAATATGTGATCCAATTTATAGTGGGTTGGAATAGAGTTCTTATTTTAGTTGATAACAAGTCACATGTTATAAATATCATGGGTGACTAAAAACTCCCTCTTAAGGATACAAGATATTATTATTGTTTGAGGTGAGTAATAGAAACTATCTAGATATTAGAATTTGGATTGTGAAGGGATTTTAATAGAGGAATCAAAGTGGTATATCACTTAAGAGATGTGTTATGGGACCCAAGTGACATATATGGGATTTTTTTTTCATGGAAATGGTTAGACGGCTATGTTTTTGTGGGAATCAGATCCGTTATATTAGGGCTTGGGTCATATACAAAATCACGTATTTGGTGGGTCTTTGGTTAATGGGATGAGGATTTATGGGGGATTTATTGGATCATGAGTATTGGTTTGGGATTATCCTTCATGAATTATTCCCATTAATTATTCATTTTCATGATGTGGTTTTGATGAGAAGAGACTATGATGGGAATGGGGGGAACATATAGATTCCTTAATCAATGAGGTGATTAATGTTCGAGGAAATTTTATATTTCTCATGTCACTTGATACCTATGATCAATTTTTGAAACATGATATAGGCAATGAATCATTCTTACATTGTATGTGCTTCTGATATGTGATGGACCTAGTGGTGGAACAGATTTAGATCCCTTGGCCCACTATGTTTGAGATGGAACTAACTAGACTATGTTGTGTATGATATAATTCTCATATTCCTTATGTTTTTAATTTAATGGGTGATAGAGTGTGAAATGAGTCATTTTACGGTTATTTTCAGTGGAATTTAATTTTTTATCCAAATCATGCTTGACAAAAACGTTGTAAGACTACTATGAATGAGATGTGGTCTTGGGTGTGATGTGATGTGGAGATAGGGAGGACCATAATGAGGGAGATGGTGTATGGGTTGGCCTGTATGCTGGATATGAATGAACACCACATTATGAAATTATTTAGTGGGAATGTAATGGGAATATGATTATTAATTTATATTGATATAAGGGTTGATTGGTATGTGATCATACTCTAAAAGTGTAAATCGGAGGAAATGAGTGACGCTTGAGAATGATCCATCAGCATTAAGATGATATGTGTTATAGAAAGTGGCTACTAAATTCCGATATGGTGATAAAGCATGAATGGTGTGAAACTATAGTGGCCTAGTCAGCACATTATGGAATGAAATAATGTGTACCTCATTGGGTGTTGTGGTACACTAGATAACACAGGATAAACCAAGAAGAATATTTATTTATATATTTTATTTCCTCATGCATGCACACCAATATGATTGTAAATATAATGGGTTCTTGGTGAGACACTACTAATTCATATGCTCATAGACTATATGAGAAATATTATATACAATTTACCTGGTGTTATATTTTTGGGAAAGGCACAAGTCATTGAGAAAAATAGTCATAGGTATCTCAATCTATTTAGTTATATTGAAAAGTAATAAGTATAGTTGTATGTATACCATGAATATTTTTTAAAAATAATATATTTTCTAATTTATGATCATCCTATGGAATGATTTGTGTATATTTAATATGATATTATAATGTGGGTATTTTAATTCTTTTATTTATTATTTTTACACTAATTCCTTTTTTTTCTAATTTAAATTATGATAATATCAAGGGAATAGCCACCTCAAGGTATCTTATAGGACCTTTCTGCATGTAATCAAACATTACAATACAAGGTGTCCTAATTAAATCAGTCTATCAACCTCAACCAACGATCTTTTGAGTTGACCAAGGCTTAATGATCATAAATTAGTTTCCAAATATTTTTATTTATTTAATGTTTTGGAGTCTTTATATATCTGTTCTATAAAGATTTTAGAGCATGTTATGGACTATGGACAGGTGTGTCCCAAAAAAAAATCCAATGGGGAATCCTCATCTAGGGTGATGATATTAATATGTTGGTTTTCACTATAGTGGGTGATATATTTATGCAAATTTGATGTATTTATTTTGATTTTATATTGGTTTTCCTTGAAGAACGTTTACAAAAGTCCATTTTAGGGAATCGTTATTTGGAATGTATGATTCACATGACATATTTATGCATTAATTTTCTTTCTTTATGTTGGTATGTCAGTTTGGTAATGTATCAAAATCAATGTATAAGATATTTTCCCATATGACATGTTGGTACAATATTACATTGCTTGACCATGGATTATTTATTTTGGATTATAGGTCATGTGAATCTTCGGGTGAGGGGTTCTCTTATTAAAGTAGTAAAACACATTCATAGATGAATTAATGGGAAACCATTATAGTTTGGTGTAGTTATTTTAAGTCATATAAATGACTTAACAAATTTAGAATATCCATGATATTATATTTTATTAATGAGAGGAGTGACATACCTTTTATTTTGGAAGTGAATCACATTTATGATTTTGGTATCACAAAAGGGATTAGAAGATATTTTTTATTTTCATGAATGATTTATATTTCTTGTGATATTAATTTTTTGGTGTGGTGAGTGTGTGGGTATATGATCATTATTTCTGGTTGATACATGTGTGGTATGTGGTCATTTGGTTATCATTGATTTGAGGTATGCCTTGGGATATTAGATCAGACGTACATGGATATGGGAATGTAAATTTAGGGTAGGACTCTGATCAATAGTTATATATGGTATGACTCATGTGAGTCTGATATGGTACACGATTTGATCGTATAAGAGTGTTAAACCATTGGATTTTGATAAGATTGAGTAGGATTATATGAGTGAACCTGAGAGAGACTTATAAATCGATCTATCTTTATTGGGATAGGAGATGGTATTAATTATTATTTTTAATAGATTTATCACTATGTGTGGGAAGGTTCATTGTTATTATTGGTGTTTCTCTATAGATTTTGAGATCATTGAAGTGGATTTTTGTGGGTCTATTGATAATTGATCTGGTTTTGAAGAATCCAATTTTTTTGTAATAATATAGTGTGGCGGTGGGACACACGCAATCATGATTGCTCAAGATTTATTTTCATGGATGTGGACTTATTATAGAGTCATTATAAGAAGGAATATTAAATTCATTTCTCACAAACTAGTTTTAGGAATGCTACAAGATAAAGAGTTCATTATTGGTAGCTTGTGTTTGTGTTAACACTCCAATTTGAGAAGAATAATATTTATCAATCATAGTTTGGGTTAATTGATTGATTATACTCCATAATGATTTTAGGAAGTTTGTTGGGTGATGTTAATGATACTCATAGCGTGGGGATAATAATATCATTCATGTATGAATGACACTTATATCAATAGGGTAATATAAAACATTATACTAGTTAGTAAAAGGTTGAGGAGAATGTGGATTATAATTGTGGTGTATGATCTGTTTTTACCTTGTTCCTTGTTATATACATGGTTCATAGTTTGAATTTGGTGTTGAGTGGAGGCCATCGATTTGAATAATCCATGTTATAGAGTTATGGAAAACCAAGATTGTTACATTTTAGTGTTACATCAATGACTGGAGTTAAAGCATCCTAATAAGTGAAGAAATTGCATACGTAACATGTAACTAGACATAGAGTGAAATATTATAAATTTCCTGGTTGTATAGATATTATCATGATTCTTCTGATATTTAATTTTTTTAGATTTGGCATGTTATTAATCTATTGATAGAATAAATCACAGGTATCTCATTAAATTATTCCATATGATTACTTATAGGTATTTTTTGGTTACGTTTGATGTGGTGAGATTTTAAATAATTTATGATAATCACATGGGATATGGTTGAATTGGTCCGGGGAATGGGTATGATATTTTATGTGGAAATATAGTATATTTGAGATTGGATGTTAGAGTAATAATGATATCGGGGGACATCAATGGTGAAAATATGGGTTTCAAAATGAATTGACATCCAATGTTGGTATATGATATATTAATAGGGATATTGAACATATCTAAAAGAGTATAATCCCTATGATAGAGATTTTATAATCAACTATTTTATTACATTAAATAAATTCTAGTGTTATTTTTTATTTTTTTTAAATGATGATATTGTTTTTCTAAAAACATGCATTTAGAATTAAATTTTAAGCGTTAAAAAATCTTATTTTTTTAATTTCTAGGTGTGGAATGTAGGAAATGTAAAAAATAGAGGATGAATCATATGAGAATAGTCAAGGGTGAACTTCTTATAAAAATATACATATAGATAGACCCTATAAGTAACTGAAGGTTATTACATCGTAGTATAAAGGATGGACTAAAGACCATTACATAGAATAAAAGATGCATAGTGTTATAGTTGTGGAGGGATGTGGTGTTATCCATACTCATTGGGGGATGGCAATACCATATTAGGTGCAATGCAGAATTCTGACATAGGCCTTGTCAAGAGGGATAACCACATAGACTATGAAACTATAACATAGTGAAAATGTGGATGGGTAAGTTTCATCCCAACATCCTGGGGGTTACTTATTCAACATAAAAGGATGCCATTCTATATGGTTTTGGGAGGTAATCTAACAAAATAACTCACGGGGTTGTGTTATTTGGATGGTTGGACCTCAAGGGATACTATAAATTGGAGAACATTTACAAATGTGGTACATAATAGAGGCATGGTCTTTGTTTCAAGGACATAAAAGGTCATACTGCAAAAGGCCCCTACATTATTTTTAAATATTTCTATAATATAAATTTACTAGTTATACACAAAAAAAATTTAGGGCATGATGAACTCGATAGGGTACCAAATTTTCTAGATCTCCCATTCATGTCCCACTAATGATCCACCATTATGGTGGGATGATATTGTGTGTTATCCTTTAACAATTAAATGTGTGTTAGTCTATTCCATGCCATTTTCAAGATTTTTTCTACAGCCTATCCAAATGGATCACATTTTGAATATGTTTTTGGCATAAATTTTACAAGAGTAATATTAAATAAATTTCAACTAGTGGTGAATTCATTTTAAATCACTAGTGAGGGATCAATGATGATATCTTCATAATTTTTATTATTATTCTACAATGAATCTGAATTTTATCAATGAATGTTATAATTTTGATTATATCATTATGTGACAATATTTAATTTCATATTATATAAATAACATTCACAACATGATATAATAAACATAATTTCATTATGCTAATAAGGATATTGCATATAAAAAATATGGCCACAAAAATTGAATGTATTATAATTTGAAAAAACTGAAAACCCGTTAACAAAATAATGAAAATTTTTATATTGCAAGATCCACTATAATAATTGAACTCATGAACAATAACATAGAAATGAATCATAATTTTAAAAATATACCTAGTAATTTTAAAATTAAAATATATATTTCTTATAATGAAATAGATGTGAATGAATAATTGAGAGATTTTGGGTATTTATATAAATTAGTGAACTCATATGAATGTTTCAAATATAACCATTGGAATAGTAATATGACTGTTGTAATCGTAATATAACCATTAAAATAGGAACCTAACATATTTAATAATAAAATCATATGTACTTATACTATAAAATGGAAATATAATAAATTTATGTCCTCATACAAATAAATACATTTTATAAATTTGGTAAAATATGTTTCCTAAAATTGGTAAAACATATATGTTTTAAATTCATTTTTTGAAAAATATATAAATTTAAAACAATTATAATTTTATAAAATTGTATTATATAATAAATTTTAGTGGTATTATACTTATAAAATTAATATTATGAGATCGTAAGTAGCATTAGAATATTCACATAAAAATTGATAGAATAGTTTTTCTATTCTTTTAAAAATAGAATAATTTTTAGTTAATAGTGGATAGTTTTAAATATTTAACATTATACAATAAATACATATATTTATTATCAAATGATGGTTTAATAATCCACTAGTATAAATTCAAATTCTCTAATTAATATATATAGTCAAAAGACTCAATAGTATTCATTATCATGAGATGAAATTTTTAACACGTTAATATAATATTCTAAAATAGTATTCACCCTATAAATATATCCCATAACCACATCATCTCATAACACCTCCCTGTTGGTTTGGAGTTTTGGGAAGCATCTTCTGAAATTCAATTTTAAAATTTATTGTGGATTTAATAGATAATTTGAAAAATAAAATGATAAAAATAGTTTGTGAAATAATGAATACATTATATTGAATAAAATAAATTTATGTTTATAAAGATTATATCAATTCAATTTCAATGTAGAAATTTTGAATCCTAATTTATGTATGTATTTTAAAAAATATTTATTTAAAAAATTCATAATAAATAAATAGTGTTAATAAAAATTAATTATGTGATTAAAAATAATAGTATTTTCCTATATGCCTCCACCCATTGACTATAGTAGAAAATAGTATTAAAGCATTGATATTAAAGGGGGAATAGGAACACATCCCATAATATTTTTCTTTTTGATCAGCGTAATTATCTATTTTGGTTGAAAAGTAATATATCTAAAACATCTGATGTGTGTGAACAATTATTGAAATGAGGATGATGAATGAGAGATGTTTGATTTATTAAAATTATTAAAATTCACTCAAAATTCACATTCATATCATGACGTACATTAGAGAATGATATATTTTATACAATGTCAAGGATTGAGACATGTTATATCTCTAAATAACTCTTGAGATAATTTATAAATTTTAATGGTTTCATGTAGAATCATTCATTGAGATCACATCAGTTATAGTAGATGAAAATTCAAGTTTCCAAGGATGTCCTTATAAACAATCAATAAAATCCATTATGTTATGGAATTTGGTAGGATCTATAAAGCATAGAAAGATATCAATTATTTAATTTTAAACCATAGTCATAATTTTCTTGTTAGAGTTGACTTGGAACCATCAAATAATAAATAGCACCACGGGGTAGCTAGTGGCCTAACTAGAGGAATATTATACTTGAAAACACTAACTTGCTAGATGGTACACTACCACTTGCTGGCAAGTGGACTAATGTTAGTTTCATTAGTTTTTACTTCACTATTTGAGGGATGATAGTCCTATGATATATATGGGTTGTGTTTATCATGGACATGGGTAATAGACTCCATACAATACACTGTGGGTCTTCTTTCTGTAGCTTCATCATAAAGAACACTTAACAGAAAATGATATATTAAATTTAAATATATTAATAAAGGGATAAATAAAGATTAAATATTTAATAAATAAAATCATTATGAAAAATTGTAATAAAAAAAATTGGTATTAACCACAATAAATAAGATTTAGTTGATCTCCCACATTGAATAATAATTAATAATACCATAAGAGTGAAAATAATTAATATATTTTTATGAACCACTCCACATTTTTGAAAATAAATTTATAAAATTTATTATTGGAAAAAAAATTCTTATTCCATTTATCCTCCTTCATGATTATAAAATAGAGTGTATCATCATAAATAGTAAAAACTTTAAGGAATGATAAATGAATGAATTATTTTTATGAAATATCTCAATGTAAATGTGAATAATAAAATAGTATTTTCAACAACATTTTTTAGAGATACAAATTGTTTTGAAAATAATGGATATATCTTTAATATAAAATAATTTAATTTTATACAAAATTTAATTTCTAAGCTATATAACTAATATTTTTATTAAATAGGGAAAGGAATATAAAATAGAAGTAAGATAATGAAAATATAAGAGAAATATAATTTAAATACATATATAAACATCCAAAATCACCAATCTATATAATCATTTTTTAGAGACAGATTACGAATATATAGAAAATATGATATGATATAATTGTTAAAATAAAATGTAAATGGATGAAAAAATGATTTATTAAAAAAATATAAAGGGAAAATGGATATAGATAAAATAATGAAAAATAAAATAAACATCTACATACCGTTACCAGAACATCACATTCTTCTCAATAAACTAATTTACCTACATTTATTATATTCCAAATTGAAAAGAGATTACATATAGATGGTCCTTAGAATAAAAAACAAACATATAATGATATCCTAATTTTTTTTAACAAGGATAACTCAATATGTTAGATATAGAGACAATATTATATATAAATTTTTACTCATCATTAATATTATTTATGACTGAATATACATTTTTGTCATAAAATATGTATATAATGAAATTATTTTATATTTTTTGAAAAATAAAAAAATATAAAATATTCCATTGAAATTTTAAAATCAATTGATTTTTAAAAACATATATATTATTATAAAAGGTACTTATTGTTTTTAGAATATTACATTGAAAATTTTATAATAAAAGAAATCATTTTCAGAATAATAAATTCATTAATTTTAAAAAAATATATTCCTCTAATAAATTATTGTTTCATTGTTTGGTGAGGTAATTATAACACTCAAATTATAAAAAAGATAAGATAATGGTATCAAAATCAATATAAAATAAATTAATGAAATATGAAATTCTAGTATAAAGACTTTTTGAAATTTTATTTCAATAATATATCATAAGATAGACATTATTCAAAAGAAAATATTCATAGGATAGTTATTCTAAATTAAACATTATATAATTTAATATAATTGATGGAATACGGTTTGGTGAAAATATCAAGGATTTGATATTCCATTTGGAAAATATTCATTACTATATCATCTTTTTGGAAGTGATATATTGGGAAATAGTTGTGAAGATCAATGTGTTTTGGTGTGAGATTGTTGGATATGATATTTAGAGATATTTATGTAACAAGTTTTCTTGAAAATTATAAGGATATTGTTAAATGTTATCCCTAAATACAGGATATTTTTTTCATATTTTGAATTTTTGAAGAAAAAATCTAAGGAAATATGTAGTATTACTTAGATTTAGAAAGTGAAATAGATTTAAACATATTTTTTATTCTTAATAAAATGTTTTTTACCTTGTAGATTGAATGTTCCGCTATTATTATTCAATTCTATATGTAATCGTCCAATATTATTATTTGAAAAATAATTTGATTCAAAATTTATTACTTTCAATAAACCATGTTTTTTGTTTAATTTAACCTCTAATAAATCAAATTCAAAAACATTATTATTGAATTGATTGAAGATGAGGAGTAAAAAATCATTGAAAATTATATAAGGATGGGTAATAATAAAGAAAAATTGGCTAAAAATTGTAATTATATATGGGTTAAATTCATCTATTTAACCATATTCATCAATCATTAACATACATAGTTTATTCGTGGCAGTGATAATTTATCTTCGGCGACCCGTTAAAAAATATTATAATATTTAATCGGTTTATCTTCCATAATTTAAAAGATTCCATCATTTAATTGAAATATAATAAAATTAAAGAATTTTTTTAGTTATCCCATAAATCCCATCAAAAATATCATTTTTAATAAATTCAAAAATTAAAAATAAAAATTTTCTTTAGTAGAGACAAAAATCACATCATCCGGAAAAATTTGATTGTATAAAAATACTTTTAATGGAATTAAAAAAAATCAAATATCAATTACAATTTTAATACCAATTGAATGTTGATAATTATAAATACATTCATAATAATCTGGAAGAGTTTGTTTTAAAACATAATAAATTATAATGGTTGGAAATAGATTTTGGAAAAGGTGGATTTTTGAAATAATGAGGATGATCCTTGAAAATATTTTCAAAAATAAAATCAATTAAACATTACATTTGGCATCCATTAGGAAGAGCATACAATTATAAATAGAGTTGAATGAAAAAAAATTATTATGTAAGCTATCAATGTTATGGATACAAAAGACTGAATATAGAAAAATCTATATACTATGATATAACCAATGACAACTAATTGTGACTTATATCATGAAATATTTCCATATTAATCTATTATGTTTTTAAACACCAATTCAGATCCAATAACATGATATTAAATCGTCCAATCCATGATAGTAAATAAATCATTTCAAGTGAATCGATATAATTCCACTTCCTTGGTAAGAGGTCAAATATTATCGTTATGGGATTAATTTTGTTATTAGGGGTTATGGTGAGATAGAAATTATATTCTTTCAACTTCATTTAATGCTAATATTAATGTAAATTATCCTATAAGTAAATAATTGAATATATTTTAATGGGGATGGGAATTATATTCATATAAAACATTAGGTAACTATTTTTATTGACCATCATGTTCTACAATAATTTTTCTTATTTTGAATTGTTTCATTTCAGAAATATTTTTCAAATTAATTTTGATAAAGTGGTTTTTCTAAACATTCACAAGAATAATATGAATTTTTTATTTCGTCATGTTAGTCATTTTATTAAAAAAGTGTTATTTTTTCTATCACAGGACTACGTATGGTAGAATACTTCATTATATTTAGAATTTAATATCCCAAAATTGTATATAGATTTTAAAATAAAACTTTTATGACCATAACATTGAAAAAGATGATTTTTTATTAAACAAATGTCCATATTTGATTCTCATTTGTATTTTTCTATTGATAATTCCATTAATTCCTATTTTATAGTATTTACAACCTTGGGAAAAAATATTCTATAAGGGAAAATTAATTTACATGTCTTTGATAATTTTATTTGGATAGATGTATTTATCTTATATACTACCCCATCTTGTATAGCGGTTGGGGGAGTAAAAAAACAATGATTTTAACATTCATAGGAACAGAAATTAATAAATTCCTTATATTTTCATTATCATCCATACTCTCAATAAATTTAAATAATTTAAAAAAATTAAATTTTCTCCCCATTATGAACTATTGAGAAAGTGTTTTCAAGAGTAACATTCATGAGATAATAAATAATCAAATGTGAATAATAAAATGTTATATGAAATATTTATATTATTTAATTTTTCACTGAGAATTTTACTTCTAGAGGGATCATAAATCTCATTATTATGTAATTAAAGATAATTAGAATATGAAATAAATATTTATATTAAGATGCTTATTTTTGTTTCATACCATATCGACATGTTTTATAAATCATGTCATTATTGATTTTTGATTTGGGGATTTTGAACACTAGTCGATAATAGTGCATTTTGATAGGATATTTAGAGCTACAGTGACCACAATGCATACAACTCATCCATGAATCATTGACTTACACCTAAAAATATGTTTCCTTTTGGTATGAAATAGATTTTAAATTTAATGTAAAAACATTTTGAAAGCTCTAAATGGTAAATAAAATTTTTCCTTTAAAATTACAAGAACAAAAAATATAAATTTCAAATTTGATATTAAAATCGACATTAAACAATTGACTACATCCTAGTAAATTTTATTAGAACAAATTAACTATTAATATTTTTTTATAAAAAAAATAATTTTGAAAAACTTTTGGTACATTTTCTATAAATCTAAATCATAAAAAAATCAATTAATCTGATGTAACCAAAATAAAGTTTATTTATATTATATAATTTATGGGGTTCAACACAATTTTTTCTGAAGAAAATAAAATCAATTTAAGAAATATTATCATGGGTTTCCTTATAAGATTGATTCATAAAAAATAAATTATTGAAGATTATGGAACAAATATAAATTGTGGTTTTCTTATCTTATCTAATAATGATTAAGGATTCAAAATTATATAATTAAATTTTAATTTTGAAAAATTTGTAGAATTATTTTTGAATTTAGTTTTCTATATCATGCATTTTTTTCAATCAAAATCATAAATAAAATATAAAAAATAACTACTAACAGTTAAAAAAATTACATGTAACACACATTTAAAAAATTAAATTTTCATTCAATTTTTAGTTGTTCCAAAATTATTTTACAATATACAGAGGAGAAGATATTATCATGGTTTTTGAGAGACCAAAAATATATTTATGTTTTCGTTACCTTTGGGTAATTTAATAATACAGTTTTTGAGATATTTTATGGTGAATTACATATTATAAAAATCCAATTAATATTTTATTATCATGAGTAGACCATTATTTTCGTTTATTAGAAGATCCTTTTAACTTGAGTGGTTTTTTAATCACATGGCTACGTATCCATTCATGTTTTAAATATAAATAATCGAGTTGATGATATCCATTTTCATGTTTATGTAGGAAATCTTTTCCTCCATTATAATTATATGCACAAATCATAATGATGATGGAAGGAGAGGAGAATAGGTTGTTGAATAAGGGGGTGAGAAAAAACATAAAAGGGATGTACTAACTCAACATCTTAATAAATATATATTATATGAAACTTGGGTATTGTGTCGCCTGAATTGGATGATCATGTCAAATCCATGGAATATTCTTTTGAACCACATATCATGTCAGTTAAATACTTTTAACAGTTATTATTTTCATTTAGTTTATTCTAAGATATTGTGATGGATTGTTTTAATTGATCATTATTTTACAAATTCGTTTCACATCACATTGCGTTCAAAATAATTCACTAAATTTCATGGATCACATGTTGTATTTATTCCTCTAGAAAAAATTGATAATGATTTTGGTAAAAAATCATGGTCTACAACAACACATTAAATTTTTATATCATTGAAAACATTTATGTTTATGTTATTCTATAAATATTTTGTTTGATTATCTATTTCTCCAATTTTCATTTCATCCTTATCTTATATGGAACAGTGATTCGAATGAGTTCATCGAACAAAATATTTTTTATAACATCCAATTCATGTCGTTATGTTAGAACCCAATGACTTGTTATAACCTAAATGATAGTTTAAATTATTATATGTAGAAAACACATTACTAAAGGATTGTATACTATTTAATATGTTATAAAATATTTTAAACATACAACTAATAATCTAATTAGGATACATAGATAAGTTTATATATTAATGAAAAATAATATATTTTCATTGGTCATTAACATTATGGGTTCAATCATGTGTAACTTATAATAACAACTAAATTTCCTAAGTTGTTTTTAATAATGACACATTATTTGACTTATTCCAATCAATTCCATATAGAATTTCATGCAAACATTCTCCAATAAATTAAAAACTATTAATGTCTTAAAAATTCCAATCTTCAATGGATTTATCAGTTAGATACTACTCATGTATTACCATATTAAAAACATGTAATAAATAGTACCAATATAATTTGACATTTAATTCTTAAAATATGAATTTTATTGTTTTGAAAAATTGGAGCATTCAAATTGAAATTAGATTCTATAAAAAATATTTCTTTTAAATATTAAATTATTTTAAAAAATATTTAATGTAACATTATAAAGAATATATATTTGATAAAAAAAATAAAATAATTTATTTTGATACCAACTATTTTCTAGATATTATAGATTTTGGCTAGGTTGAATTTAACTTTAAAAACTATAGTTGAAGTAAAAGTCAAATTTAAAAATTAAAATTTATTTATACTAATAATTTTATAAAATGATAATGTGATATCACATATATTAAATATATGTTAAAAAAGATAATGTTATTATAATTTATGAACACAAAAAATGAATCCAAATTTAGGAAAGTATTTAATTTTATGGTTAATGATGGAATTTGGAAAAAGTTAAGATATAAAAAACACCAATGATAAGGAGTATAGTAACAACATGTTGTCTACCCATACCTCTCCACCTCTCATCATGAGTGAACAATATTACAAATATATTTTTATTTTTGGTGACTATGGAACAAAACCCTCAACATTTTGGTTTTTTAGAATACTGAGGATATTTAATGGTAGAAATGGAACCCAATCAAAATATTGGTTGAATATAAAACACTAGAAAAATATAGTTAGTGATATACATGATTTAATTATGATTACATATTATAATATAATCATAAACACATTTTGGGTAGATTGAGTAAAATATAGAATAAGATATTTGAGAGGTTTTTTAATGACTTGAGATATATTAGAACATTGTAAATATTTTGGGTGAATTTAGAACTCTGTATGACTATATTTAATTTGATCATTGAAATCATGTTGTAGGTAAATACTATAAGATTCCAACGATGTAGGTTACTAATTTATATGGTCAAAAAGGATTGCGATGATTCTATAAATCAAAATATTCCATGAATCCATGAAATACCTATTTCATAGTCTTATTTACCATAATAAATTATTCTTCATTCGATCATGCAGGATTCGATAGAATACATGGTATCCACCAATGAGTATTCAGTGGTCTACATGGAGGCATATACTATTTGAAGTTATCCAATGGATTTGTGACGGACTATTGATTCTTTTTCCAAGTTAATTCCTTCACTAGAAACTGTCCAGTGGGACTCTATAAGAATTAGAAAGATCATTTTCTTCATATGGGTAACCTCTATCATGGAACCAACTAGTCGGTGCTGTGAATATAGAATTAAAATCTATAGTGGCCTCATCCATGTCACATCACTGACTTCTTAGGATCATCTATAATGTTTAAAATGATAGAAATTGTATAAGGGTTGATAAAGAATACATTCATAATGAATCATGAAAATTAATATTTCATTTAATAAAACTATGATATATTCAAAGTAACAATGGAAATGTAAATAAACAAAAATATTAGAAAAATAGTTGACTATTTTTTTTATCAATTATACACTGTGTGAAAGAGGGGAAAACACATATAAGCCTTAAAATTTCCCAAAACCCAGATTCTTGATATCTTCGACCATCATCCACACAATCAAGTTGTTTGATCTAACCTGAAGTCCATTCTAGGAAGCATTAAAGGTTATCCTAATATGATTCATCCAATTTGATATGTGAAAACCCAAAACCGGTATTTTTAATTAGTCTCTCCATTTAATCAAATAATAAAACTAAATATAATATGAACTAAATAATTAAGTATCCCAAAAATTATATAATGATACTATTTTAGAAAAATATATATTATCCAACCTTTTCACATTCAAAAAATGATAATGTTATTCAAAATATAGATTTTTCCCACCTCCATGAAAAATGTATTTTGGTTTTCAATACTATAATAATTGATTTTAATTGAAATTAAATTAGTTTTTATTATAATAATGATTTTATATTAAATCTTATTTTATTTTTCCGATTCTATTAATAATCAATTAATTAAATAAAATGAATCAAGATCATTATGGTTCACAAAACTATCTATTGGAGTTAACATTATAGTGATAACTTTTATACAGAAATAATATTCTTAATGTTTAGGACAATTATTGATATTTTGCACCATTTCATATTCTGGAATAACATAAATATCATTTCTTTAAAATTTTGGAGTTCTAGAACGATTACATAATAACTCTAATATTTCCAACGAAATTAATTTGTCCTCTGTCCATGAAGGAAACATACATGAAAAATTTTAAATAGAAAATATCTCAATTAAATGACTAGAAAATAACAAAACCTATAATAATAAACTACATATATTTGATGTAGTGTTTAATAATTATATATTATAAATATATTTTTATTATTAAATATTTTTTATAATTGTGCATTATTAATCGTGACATGATATAGGGGATCTCTCTGAACCACCCAATTTTGAATGGGTTTATTGTTTAATTAGTTTACTTGATGTTATCTCTGAAATATTATTTATTTATATACCCCACATATAATTCTAAATTTTTCTACATTTACATGATGGATATGTATAAGTCTTGATGGTTCCATTACCTTTTTTCTTTAAACCATCATAAATGAATGAGGAAAAGTTTTTGAATCCCATTCCTCATTTTATGTACCACACAATGAAATATTTGTAACAATAAATATACTATAAAAAAATAATTTTATATATTTTAAACATTTTATAAATGTAAATACCCCAACACTAGAAGACCTGATCTACTGCATTTTTTTATTATATTGGTATTATTACAAGGAAGTATCATCCTAAAGTACTGATACATTTATTCTTTTTGGAAGATATATTACATAAATGAAACTTAAACTACAACTTATAGTGAAAGAAACCATATAAATTTGTTTTGAAACATCAATAATACCATGATTATCATTACAATTCATTCGTAATATAACTCTTCACATCCTGCGAATAAAATAGTACATAATTAATTGGTGAAATAAAATTCTAATTAAGGGTAAGTTATAATAAATGTGTTCATTATTTCATATTTAAAAATGATTTCTTACATTCACATAAAAAATAAAAAATAGAATATCGATAAGACTAGTGTATATGGTTCTTAGAAACATTAAATAATAACTTAAAAATGAAATACATGTCTTATTATAAATATTATTTTACATGAAAACAACATTCCATTGTACATTGTGTTGCATGAGATAAACTGAGAAAATATATAAGAAAAGTGCAAGCTATAAATCATAGTAATGGAGTAATGAAGGAATAAACTAATGAAAATTATACATGTTAGTCAATAGGCATATCAACGGAGAACAAGAGAAACATGAATATAAGGGCATGATAAAACATGATTATCATAACATGGAAATGTGAGAACAACATAAAACACTATATCATTATCAAAAAGGAATCTGGTAAACACATATCCCAACATACTGGAAAAAATTTATATAAAGGAATTAGCCAAAGCACAATCCCAAAATGACATATAATGATAATAACATTACCCAATTCATTGGAGAGATATTAGGGTGAACCATTTATAATCATTTTAATCTCATTCCTAACTATGCCATATGGATCAAATAACAAGGATTTATTCAACGTCACAATTTATTCCATGATCACGTAATGTCTAAGGAATACATTTATTTTCTAAAAAAATGTATATGTTCATAATGGGGAATACCCCTGATATAGTAATAGTTATTTTATTCACTACATAATGATTTTCGTATGGAAAATCGTTGTACAATTTCAGTAGCATAACAATGTCCTTTGGAAATTCATGAAATGGGTAGATGAGAGTGAAATGGTTATCTCATTATTAATAAATATTATTGATACTAGGGATCATGGAACATATTATCCAAAATTGTGAAATTTAATTTTAGATTCCAAATAATATATAAATGTTTCAATAGAAATAGGTAGAGAGAAAGCCGTTATGAAATTTCGACATAGTAATAGGGCATAAAATATAATAGGGTGGTTTAGTGGGACTGAAATGAAGATCACATCATTTATAACTATAATTTAATGTAATGTGGTATGGAACAACATATCCTAAATTATGAAAATGGACATCAATAGGATTGAGATAAAAGAGGTTCTTGATTAAGAATGGGAGAGGAAGATCCCATAATCAGATTTGGGATCCCAATGGATTGATAGATGCTTCAAAGGATCATGTAGGACCTTTGGGGTGACTATATAGAGTAGGGGAAGATCGTGGTCAGGCATAAAAAATATTCAATTAAGAGAAGGAGTAGCATGTGTGGGTTTATAAAATAATTGAAGGGGATTTCTTTATTATTTTGGTTCTGGACACTAGACAATAAAATAATCAAAAACCAAAACCATCCTAAGGATTCAAGCCATAGTTTATAGAAAATTGGACTTGTATATATTAATTTCTACTCGTATGGTCACAATGTAATAAAATATTTTCTTCCATTAATTTTTGGCTGAGTCATACATTTGTGGAAATCATTATAAAAATCGTAAAATGTATTATAGGTCTGGGATGATTAACAATGAGTTTGTAAAATAAATAAATAAAATATAAAATTAATTTAATGTAAACGAAAAAACATATATTCATCCAAATATACATTTTATATAATTTTATTACCTCCATATGGGGTCATTGTTATGTTGGGAATCATATTATATATTTATATAGTGTTTAATTTTAACCTAAAATTTTGACTCTCCGAAAAAATTATGATATGTTTACCATTAGATATATTAAATATCCTCATTCCAAAAATAATATTATATTTATTTATGTAATATTCTAAATAAGTGAATTTTCACTTTTAAAATAAAAACAATAATTTATTGAAAAATGACTTTTGTCAAACAAAAACAGTTTTTAAACCTTAATAAAAATTATATTCATCTTCTTAAATATTATAATATAATTTATATTTAAAAATTTTAAGTTAATAA
Organism: Viscum album; assembly: GCA_963277665.1. Classification (NCBI taxonomy): domain Eukaryota; kingdom Viridiplantae; phylum Streptophyta; class Magnoliopsida; order Santalales; family Viscaceae; genus Viscum; species Viscum album. Next base: position 1,207,045,589 of record OY728126.1, on the reverse strand, counting down.
TAATATTTTATTAAAAAATATTTAATTCAAATATAGATTAATTTGCCTAAATATATTACTTAACTGAGTTTGAATATTAACCAAAAATATATTTTTATTTTAAAATGTTTTTAAAAAGTAACAATAATTGGAAAAATATATTAATTATTCTCTAGAAAAGTAATTAATATATAAATAATTCTAGGGTATTGTTACAGATACCTTAATTAATATATAATATTCTCTATGGGTCCGGTTTAGGATAGTGGGTATTTCTTAGTGTCATTCATTGAACATGAATTGGGTTGTGATCTAGATAATATTGATCATTTCCCATAAACAGTTTCACTCATGCTTATGTTTTTGGATATCAACATTGGCTTGGTCTAGGGAAAGTTACAAAAATGATATATCTATAAAATCCTCTTATAAAGTTTATTAATAGGGTATGATCTAACCGGTTGAGTACATCCCTTCATTATTCTATTTTAGAAGTTTTTGTTCATACATAATATTTAAACATGTCTTTTGATCATTTTTCAACATTATATTATCAATTGTAAGGATCCACATAGTCAATTAAATCATATTTTGTTTAAGAAAAAAAAGGGTGTCATGTGTTTTAAAAATCCATATGACACTAAAATAATCATAATTTTATTCATAAATGTTCATGTTGATAAGAACATCACCAATTAAGAAATTTAACACTCAATATTTTCTTCTCACACATTATTATATATGAGGGTATCTTTGATTCATCACCTTTTCTAGTTCTCCCATTAATTCTTCAATCTTGTGTTTTCTCAAAAACACCTTGGCAAGGGGTATCATATTATTTCGAATATCATTTTCTCTATAATATATGATCTTCACCAACAACTCCTCATAGGAAAGGTCATTCTTTAATGGTACCACCTCTGGATTGAGTACATGTGAGGTGTCTGGTATATACTTCCATCATAGGAATACATGGAATAAATAATGTACATGAGGCCGGTTTAGTGGGTGTTCTAGTCGAAAGGCCACTACTCAGATCGATCAAGGAGCCTTAAAGGGATGATGTACAAAAGACTAAGCTTTCTTTCTTCCCAAATCTCATGATTATCTTCCATAGAGGTTTGTATAGGAATACCACATATCCAAAATCAAACTATAGGTATTGTTGACGATCATCATCAGAGATATTTTGTCGATCCTGGATATCTATGATGTGATGATTGATGGTCTTTACCTTCAACACCATTTACTCAACCATTTTATGACCTAGAATTTTACATTCCCCAACATCATCCCAACATGCAAGAAATCTACACCTAATTGAATAAAGGGATTCAAAAGGTAGATTTCAGAAGATTGAGTATAACTGTATTGTATGTGAACTCCAACAATGGAAGATGTCGGTCCCATCATTCATTTATGTCCATTGAGTAAGATCTCAACATGTCCTCAACTGTCTTGATAGATCACTCATAATGGCCATATTTTTAATAGTGATAAATCGTACTGGAGTTCAGCTCTATTTTTAGATCATATTTTATACTCTTATAGAACATAGAGGTGAATGCCAGATCTTGATTGGAAATAAATGATTATGGTTCTCCATGAAGAATTACCACTTCCATTATGTATATTCATGCCTGTTGATCCATTGATAAATCCTACCAAGATTCAATGAAGTGTGTAATCTTTTTATGATAATCCATAACAACCAAGATAGATGTGTTTCTTTTGGATTTAATTAAAATTTATGTGAAAATGTACATGGTGATGTTTTCACAATTCTGTGTTGGTATGGGTAATGGTTGCATCATCCCCTACGACTTCTGTATATCACCCTTCCCTTTTAATCATTAAATACATTTTGATTTATATTTGGGGATCTATATCGTCATGTTATCACACTAATAGTGCTCCTAGGGATTTCAATACATCTTCAGGTATCCTGTGTGAGTGAAGATACTAATACAATGTGAATAATCAAAATGTACATTATTTAACTCTACATTTTATGGAATACATATTCATGACCCTAGTCCCATAATTATTTCTTAAATAATATTGAAAACTAAGGATTTCCAATTTCTAATAGTTTCCACTTTCTTATTAATTTCTGTATCAACTTTTTGTGAATCCGTAAACCCTTCCTAAAGATACGGTTGATAAATAATTTGTGAAATGATTGATGATGTTCCCCTATTTATGATTCTCATTTCAACATCATCAAATCTATGAATATTGGATCATTTTTATATCTCATCCATGATAGATTTTTTGGTTCCTTTATTTTTAGAGAATCTACACCCATGTTCTCTTTTCTATAGTGTTAATATATTGAGAATTCATATTCCTTGATCAAATCAAACCATATTCATCGGTGCATATTAATATCTTTATATGTGAATATATATTTGAGACTTTTATAATGTGTATATTTTTCCCACTTTTTTCAAAATAGATAATACCACCTGATTTTCAATGAAAATATCACAGCAACCAATTCATGATCTTGTGTGGGAATGTTATTTTATGAATTTTAAATTACCTTGGGGCACATGAAATGACTTTGTCATTGTGCTTCAACACACAACACATGCCCTTCTTATAATCCTCACTAATGATTATGAAAAGATCCCCATTTGTGGGTATTGTGAGAATATATGTAGTGATAAGCCTCTTCTTTAACTCAATGAAATTGTCTTCACATTCATCACTTGAGGATAACATTTATCCCCACCTAATTATCTTGGTAAGAGGGTATGCAATTCTCGAGAAATGTTTTTGCAATCAGTAATAATATCCAACTAACCCCAGGAATCTAAGGATATCCATTACAGATGTCGGCCTTGTCAATCCCTAAATTTCTATTATTTTGGAATGATCCACAGATATCTCATTAAATATGTTTATTTGACACATGAATGAGACTTACTTTAAGTAGAAATGTTCCTTGCTATTATTTCCATATATCTTGTCCTTTCACATTGTATCTAACACAGTACACAGATTCTCCTTATGTTCCTCCTTTGGTTTGGAATGTATTAGAATATTATCTATAAAGTCTAAAAAATCTATCTAGGTAATCATTAAAGATTATATTCATCACGTACCTGATTTTTTCTATATCCTTAGTGAGTCTGAATGGAATCACTATTAACTCATAATGCTTATACATCGTAAAAAAGGAGGTCTTGGTGATAACCTCCTTATTGACCCTAACATGGTAATATCCTGACCAAATATCCCCTTTGGAGATGTATTTTGATCCATTTAGTTCATCGAATAAGAAAACAATTGATGTAAAATGTTACTTTTTATTTAACGTGATTTTCTGAAGCTCACAATAATCAATGAAAAGGCAAATTGTACACTCCATATTCATAAAATAGAATACTAGTTCACTACATGGTGAATCACTTAGGAATATATGGCCTTTATTTGGATTATTTCATTTTTGTATCATTAGATCCTCTGGATTTACAATATCCATTATTTATAAAGTCTTACACATTGGAAACATCCCATGTATATGATCAATCAAGAATTTATCATCTCCCCTAGTAGGAAGACAAGTAAATTTATTAGGGAACATATTAGCAAATTCACTGATAATGGGCATGTCTTAGAGGATGGTTCTTTCATTAGACACAATCATGTGATAAATATATGCATGATAATTTGGATGTATTTCCATGATTTATATGATGATTCTGAAGAAGAAACATCCCCTTCATTGAAAATGTATAGAATTAGGGGTCAATTCACCTTATGGAGAGTTATTTCCCTCTTGTGTAACATTTATGTTGTATATATAAAGGGAAATCTAATCCATGCCATAATTGCAAAAAAAAAAATACCAGTGGGAGTATGATAAGGTTCACTAGGAAGTTAAACCCATAACTTTTCACAATAGAGGAGTTATATACATAATATTGAATAATTACCCCATTTTCTATTTTAATATACATCTCTAGCTCAAGGAATTGTGGTCGTGTTTCAACTATAATTTTGAGATTTAAAAGGATGCGTAGAACTATGGATGATAAAACGAACATTTTCTTTTTGATTCAGGTTCTACATTATATGATATAGATATAGAAAAGAGTGATTTTAAACTATTATACCCATAAAGGGGTATCAAATGTCATTAATGGGATAAATAATAAATTAGATTTATCTCCTTAACTTAAGAATTTCTAGGCTTCGATCTATGTTATAAATAATATTCTTCGGAATGTATATTTTTATGGGATTTTTTGATTTCATAATTATTGATCATTATATTGTTATGAAATTACCAATTAATATCACTCAGGATTGTGGAACCAAGAGCACATCAAGGCATGTTATCATGCACTATTACCAGTTCGAGTTCATCTCAAATTGGTGTTTTTGGTATTTTTAGTGAGATACATCTATGATAGAGCCAACACTAATTGTACGTATACAGAGAGGGATTTATTTTGATGATTAACCACTTAATAAATACTCACCATAATTTAGGGATTCATTTTTTATTCTAATTCTTATACATAATGTTATCACTATATTTTTGTATTCATCATCCAAAAAATAACTACAATTATCGTATAATAACAACTTTAAAAAACATGTTCATTATTACATATTAAAACATGATTTATTAAATAAACATTCAAATAATACAACAAAAATGATCGATTTGTGTAGTGTTGATGTGGGATGAATATCATTACACAACAACCTACAAAATAAAATACACATATTTATTGAAAACTTCATTAACATGACCACATAATTCTTTTGTACTTATCATTGCATGGGATAACATAATAACATACATAAGAAAATGGTGATCTATAAATCCCATTAAGTGAGTAAACAATGAATAAAATGACTAATACAATATATTTTAGGAAATAGGCATATTAGTGGATCATAAGGGAAACCTGAACATGAAGGCCTGATATAACATGATTATCATAATATGTAAATGTGGCAACAACTTAAAACAAGAGATCATTGACATAAAGGAACATGTTAATCCCATTCCTTATCATGGTGAAAAATTTCTTATGTATAAATTATATAATCCAAATTCCCAACATGATTTATAATGATACTAATCATTACCCAGTGCATTGGAGCGCAATCATTTCACACCCTTCAAAATCAATTAAAGCCCATTCATAGGTGTGCCACATAGATCATATAAAATTGATTCATTCAACATAAACACTTATTATATGATAAAAAAAATTTGAAATAAATAAATATAAGTATTCAATATACATGTATGTGTGCATAAATGTGAATAGAGGAATTGGTATGTTATTCCCTACATGATGATTTTGGAATGGAAATCACGGTGCAATTTCAGCAGCATAACCACATCATATGGAAATTCATAAAATGGATTAATTAGTGAGAACATGATATCTCTTCATCTATACATGAAATGGATATTATGTGATCATGGAACATAATATATTAAGATGTGAAATTTATTTATTTTTGAATAATATTAATGAAAATATTGAATGAAAAAGAGAAGAGAGATATCCCATAAAGAAATTTGTCATACTAAGGTGTGGGTTAAAGGATCATAGGGGTATTAATTAGAGTGAAAGGAATATACCATCATTTATACATAAAATTTAATGTAATTAGGTATGGAAGAAAATATCTGATGTCCAGAAAAAATTACAAAAAGGAATTTCAGAAAATAGGCACTTGACGAAAAATGAGAGATGGAGATTCCTTACATTGATATGTGATCTCAAAGGAATGTAAGAGGTCTCTTGGGAGCTTGGAGGAACCTTCATAAGACTCTAGGTAGTAGAAGTGAGAAGGTGTTCAAGCTTCATAGAGCTTTAGTGAAGAGAAATGAGAGCTTGGTTGGGTATATATATAGAAGGATGGGGATTTGTTTTTTATTTTGGTTTTGGACAGTACTCAATAAAATATTCAAAAAAAAAATATATCCCATTGGATCGGGAAAAGGGGAGTGGTATACACAATTTTATGTATTAATTGGCTGAATGTTTTAAAATATTCCCCTTTCTTAGGTGGCTGTGAGTAATACATTCAAGGAAATGATTTTAAAAATCATAAAATATATTATGGGTCAAATATGATTTACTAAGGATTTGTAAAATAAATCTATTAGGCATAAAATTATACTATTTAAAATGGGAACCCTAAATTTTTCTAAAGGTAAAATTTATAGTATTTAATTACAAAACTACTCGGTCAATGTGATCTCAAAAAACATGTTATAAATTATTACGGTATTTAATTTTTACCCAAAAATTCGAATGTCTACTAATATTAGGAAAAATTATCTGTTGGATAATTTGAACTTCCTTATTAAAAAATTAATATTAATATAATATAAATAATTTTATTGATATTTGAATTTTCATTAAAAAAACAACATAAATTCAAAATTGATTTATTTTGACAAAAACTGTTTTGAAACCATAATTAAAATTACATTGGAATACAAATTTTTCCTAGAATCATCATTTAATTTCAATAATTTATTATAATAATTATATTTTATGAAAATATTATTTATTTAAAAAATTACATAATTCGTCAAAATTGATTTCATAATTGAATTTGAATATTAACCAAAACTACAATGTTTACATTAAATTGAATTTACCTGGTAACAATAATATAAAAATATATTCATTATTCTATTAAATAATAATTTGAATATACATACTTCTAGGGTCTTGTTACATATCTCATTATTATTTCAACATACACCCTAATAGTATGGTGTGTGATTGAAGTGATTTATTGGGGGCATTTAGTGAACATTGTCTGGGATGTGATCTCGAGGAGCTTGAAATTCTCCTATAAATGGTTTCACTCATGCTTAAGTTGTTAGATGTCAACATGGGGTCGGTCTAGTAAAAAACCATGAAATTATATCTCCCTTGGATGATCTGATTAATGGGCATCATGGGGTATGATCCTACTAGTTGAGACTATCACGTCCATTTTCTCTGCCAAAATAATTTGTTAAAACTAAATATTTAGACTAGTCATGCAGTCTCTATTCAATGACTATATTATTATCTATAATGATACATTATGTTTATTTATATTCATTTTGATATAGTAAATCCAAATGAGTGCATGTGTTTTCTATATTCATAAGATACTGAAATAATGGGAATTTATTTCATAAAATTTTAGGACATTACATAAGTAATATATGGGAAGAATAAATAATATTGCAATAGTAGATAACTAAAAGTACACACACAATAAAAATAAAATCATAAAAATAAAATGGATAGAATAAAATATGATTAATTAATTAAACAATAAAATATAACCATGGATATTATACTATTCGAATAATAACATGAAATATTAATTTATTATTTTATAATGAAGGAATTCATATAGCTAGACATCATAAACATATATTCAATGGCTCAGCCTAGTGATCATACTTATTGTGTGAAAACCCCATCCAATTTGACTAATGAGACCTATAGAAGAATCGAGGGGATATAGTTGGCCCATGAATTAAATTATATATATAATTAATTCCTTAAATGAATGGGGATAAAAAATCAAGATATATAAATTAAATGTAAATAGGTTTTCCTAATTTTTAAACATAATCACAAACCAATATTATTAGTATGGTAAATTGAATCAAGATATAATTTCCACAATCAAAGTAATCATAAAACCTTTAATAAAATATTTTTTACGAAAAACATAAGACAAAACCTCAATAATGAATAAAATAACAAGAGGTTTTTAAATAGATGAAAACACATTAATGAAATAATCAAATAATTCTTAAGATAAACAAGCTTTCTTAATTTTCAAAGAAGAGTTCATAAAAAAATAAATTATTTTTTTGATGACTGTTTGTATAAATACATAAATGAAAAAATATTATATTTATTATAAAATAAGTTATTTTAGATAAATAATGGATTATGAAAATATATTTTGTATTATACTGAAAAATTTTATGAAATCAAGAGATTCAATTGACTAGGATTCCATTTCATGAATAATTGAGAAGGAAACATTGATAAACATTTATTTTCCAGAAAATGAAAGATAAACTGATCTGAATACATTATATTGTAACATATATCATAATCTATAATAACTATATAAAATAAATGAATAATGAAATAAGTGTATAGTGAAAGAAAGCATAACCATATTGAAAATGGAGGTTTTGGAAGAAAACCCTTGTTATATGTATGAATGTGTTCTACAATGGACCATAATGTTTTTTAAAATAAAATCCATTAATTAATTAATTAATAAAAATATCCAAATTATGTTATTTATTAATATTTTATTATGTTAATTTATGGCCTTATAATGAGATATAAGATACAATTAATTTTCTTCGGAGTGTTCATTTCCTTGGTTTTCATGATCAGTATACTTCAATTTGTGTGTCGAAGATCATATGGAATGTGAATTATTCTCTTGAATTGTTAGACTATGTTATTAATTAACATATTTATGTTTAATTTGTTATATATATCATTTTATTATTTATAATTATGGCATTTAGGGATAATCATTTAGATTATTATGGTCGTTATCATTCTTAACAAAATAATTTTCTTTTATCATTTAGTATTATATAAATATGTTACATAAAGATCAACAGAATGGTTTTAGAAGATATATAATAGTCCATTTTAACCATTCAAATGTTTTTTACTCAGTTTAATGAAATAATGAACGTTAAAAAATCCGACATCCACTATGTCTGTAAATCATCTCCTTTTGGACGATGATTTCATTTTTTTAAGTGAGAGAGAGAGAGATAAATGAGTTCGGTGAGGGAAATTCCATTAATATTATATAATTAATTTATATAGATGATACTAGATTTATCATGACAATATTTATGAGATAAAATAATGAAAAAAACTTGATATAAATTAAATTCAAGTTGAAGAGGATTTTACATTTTGAATAATTCTCCTTGTGAACCTCCATAATGGGATTGGTTTTGGTATATTTTTGTAAAAAATATCTCTTGGATATGGTTTATATTCTATGAGATATTATTGGAATGAAATTGGACATGTATAAAATCCGTAGACTTTTGTAGAGAAGGGTTTGTGAGGGGTGGTTTTCTTAGTGAATGAGAGGCAATATTTTTAAATTTATAGTCTATTTGATTATTATTTTGGATCAATACTATGAATATAATGATACTTATAAACAAATATATTAATTTAATGATGTTAAATTTGATATAATAGTGATTAATTAATTCATGTCTCAAGGAATAGTGTATTTACCATATAATGTATTTATATCGTAAATTACTATATTTTACTCATCATAAATAATTCATGAATTTTTTAAATATCCATAAAATGTATCCCCAACCATTTATTAATATTTATAGATAAAAAATGAACTTCATTTTTAAAAATAATTTTCAATATATATTATATTCAATTTTAATCAAAATCATTATATATTAAAAATATATACTTTATAAATTTAAAACTGATTTCATAACGCAATGAAATATTTACTAAGGTCTCATTAAATTATACTAAAATATTAATATAAAAATATATTAATTTATTTATATATTTTATAAAAATTAATTTTATTTTTAATTTATTTTTACAAATTATAAAATATTAATTTTATATTTATGACTTACAAAATAACACACATCATTATTTATAATTGAAATAATCACTTATTTATACTATTTTATAATTATATCATACTTCAAATTATAATCAGGCTAAATTTTATTAATAAAAATAGTGTTGAGGTTACTATTCATTCGGCTGATTATCTATTCCTATGACTCATTTTATTATTCACAATGCTAATTTACTATTTCATCGCTATTGGTTAATTATGTTATAGAATTACATATTATTATATTCATTATTCATTTATAAAAATTGTATTTTTTTTATATGTAATCTATACTATATGATATAACCATTGTAAAGGATATATCATTTTTATAATTATGGGTCTTTACATTCTCCCCTCAAACAAAAATTGTTTCCTGAAAATTTCACAAATTTCACATCATAAAAATACATGGGTATTTCTTCATCAAAATATCCACATGTTCCAACATCACCTCTTCAATTTTATTATTTTTTCAATTTTCCTTTACCTGCTGAGTCGTCTAATTCCTCAAAAATCGTTCATTAGTGTCCAAAATTTGGATAACCTCTTCATTGTAAGAAAATTCAATTTCCAATTATTATTTTTTATAAGTGAAAACATGTGGGGAGATTAGTATATACTAATTAATAAAAAATATGTCGAACACATTTTGAAAATTTTAAAGTATAGGTGGGATTTCTAATAAATAAATCATATCCTCAATTCATTTAAGAACTTAAAAATTTCAGATGTACATGGGGCTCTGTTTCCCATTCCTCCAAAATCATATAACACACTTCCATGGAGGTGCTAGCAATAAAAAGTGATCTCCCACATCAAATTCCAAATCCTTTATTTTAGTATTTAAATATGTCTTTTTCCTACATTCATCTTATTTGAAATTGTATTTAAAAGCCTTTACCTTCAATGTTGTTTCCACTATACGATATGGGCTGAGAATATTCCTCTCACCAACATAAATGGAAACTATAATTGTTATAAAACTCTACAAAAGGAAAATAGTGATCATACATACCTTGAAATAATAGGGAGAATTACATCAGCATGACTTTTAATGTATAAATGGAACATTTATGTTTCCCATCTGTTTTAGGGTGATAATAATACTCAAACTATGCTCACTTTCCAAATTAGTTTGAAGTGTTTTCCATAATTTCGATCTAAATACTAATTCAATATTAGATACAATAGATATAGGTTCACCAATGTGTATTTAATGATCAATAATATAGAATCATATAAGGCACACTTGTGGTGAATCCTCCCTTAATGTCTGGAAATGATAAGATGTGGTAACTCGATCCACAATCACACATATTTTATCATTCAATCATGGATTTTTTTTGAATCCAGTGAAAGAATCCTTAGTGATGTCGTCCCATTTCCCTGTTGAAATATAAATGGGTTTCATTACAAATCTTAGATTTTGTATTATAACCTTCACATGTTGAGTGACTAAACATCTTGATTAAAAATGTGCAATTTCCCATTTCATGTTATCCCAATATTAATTTTCCTTGAGATCTATATACATCCTAGTTGTACTAGGTTGTATAATGAAAATAGATTTATTAGAATCAACCAATAAATCCATTTTTAGATCCGGTATAGAGGGAAATAATAACCTATAAAAAATATCATAATTTCTTCAACAGAGACGACGTCTTGGAAGATCCAATTATTCGTAGCTTTAGTTTTCGTCGGAATATTCTCATTATCACACTGAGAACTTTTAAACCATTCAAATAATGATAGATGGGAAACCTGTAGAAAAAGTAACGTTGATTAGTGTTTCTTGAAAATTCCCATATCAATATTTTATAGATCCATGTACACAAGGGCCCAATCAATCCTAATTTTGTTAATATCTCCATGATCGTTCCATATCATTTTATTCGTTATAATATTATACATCCATAAGTGGTAGTGTATTGAGAAATAAAAATCCATGAGTATTTTGAGCCATCTTATTCTCCTCATGATTAATTCCTTCTATGAGAAAATATATTTCATAATCTTAGGATCAATATATATCTCACTAATTTCAACATAGATATAATTTCTCTATATCATCCAAGAAAATATTACAGGTGATAACTCAATATCTTAGTTTTGATAGATCTCTTCATTAGATTTAACTACCACAGTGCATATGCAATAACTTTATCATTTTTCTTAAGGATATAACCAAGTAAATTTTTTTGATTCACCAATAAAAATCACAAATCCACCATTTCCCAATAGTATTATTCTGATCAGAAAATTGAAAAATCTAATCATAAATTAATGAATACATTCATCACATTAATTTTCCTATATGAACATAACCCATATCTAGGTAATCATGGTTAATGGGTTTGCTAATCTAGATAAGTTCTGAATGAATGGTTGATAATAATCGACAAATCCAAAAAAATACATACCTAGATTACATTTGATACTATTTTGAATTCCTAAACTACCATTGTCTTCAAATAATGAACTGAGATCCAACCAATAGAGTCAATTTTTTATTATACCAAGATATCATCAATAAATCCCACGAATAGTCATTAATATATTCCCGGAAAATTCTATTCATTGGATCCATGCAAACGGAGCGCGCATTAGTCTCTAAAAATTGAATTTTTTTAATTCATAATATACATTCTTTGTTTAAAATGAGTTATTTGTATTATCTTCCTTCCTCGCATTTAACTTATGATATCCATAAAAAAATTCACACATTGAGAAATATTGATCATCATGATGTTGACAAAATAAATCATCAATATGAGGCATGAGATAATTTTTCATTATTGTAATTGAATTGATTTCTTTGTATTTAATGCAAGTCATATTAAATCAATATTTCTAAATCTCATTGGGATGTGGGGATCTCCATTGGAAAAAACATGGGAAGATAAATACATTATCACTTAATTCCTATGGTTTTTTATTACACTCTAATAATTCCAATGTTTTCATTCTATAAGGAGCTTTTGATATAGGCCTTTCACGAAAAATATAATCAACAGAAAACTAAAATTCATGCTCTGTATGATGTGGAGGTAAATCTTATGGAAATTCAATGATGTTTTCATGCACATTATATTCATTCATAATTTGATGATGTTTTTACTCCCCAATAATTATTGCATTCGTTTCCTCTCAAAGAATTGAATTCAGTACATCTAACAGGGGTGGATGTAGATAAGAATCACATGGAAGTGTTTCTAATCAAAAGATAAGGGATTATAAATCATTCTGAAAAATTGGAACATCCTTGTTCAAACTATATAATTTCAAATTATAATTTAAAATTTCATTCAAACCAAGTATTTTATCATAATAAATAAGAGGAATGAATATAAAGACAGAAATAAAAGAATGTTTATGTGTCATGGAGGGGATATATCGATACATCATTGTTGTAATGGAACATCCCATATATGTTTAGACTAAAATGTTATTTATTAAATCCAATGGGAAATTTATAATCATCCTGGAAAATTATGCAGATACAAAATAATGAGGTCATCATGAGTCAAATAATGAATTCACTATGAATGAGTAAATGAGTAATGGACCTGCCAACACATAATTAATAACTTCATCCATAGTAGGTTTGATTTTATATGTTTGGCCGTGCTCCCTTGGTCTCCATTGGGGAATATTTCCATGGTGATTATGACTATGATATTAATAATGTCCAATATCATTGAAATTGAGGCTTTGAACATTGATATCTTCTTTCATTTCCTATTCAATCGTGGGATTGGTGGCCTTTCCCCCCATAAGAGACTATATCTTTATATGATTCCAAATTTCGAAAAACAGTTTCCCATCATAATAATGTTATTAAACAATAAAATAATATTTCAATATTTCTCCTTGGATTAGGTATATACTCTATTTCTTGTCTTTATAACCTTGTAATGATTTATTCATATATGAAAACATTTCCATCCTTCTTTTTCCATAGATTCATGAATATAATTTTCATATATACTCATCGTTAATGAGGAAAAATTTTTCCTTGGAAAATTACTTCTAATTAATATGTTCCATATTTTAAATTTCATCAAACTCGTTGGTATTTTGTATTAGTGACCACTATTGATTTGCATCCACTAATACAAAATAAACTACATGAAAAACATTTCCCATTAATTACTTCCCAAAGAGATAAAAATCTTTGTTAATGAACTTGTCATATACATAACTAAAAATGGGGGTTTTTTCCCATTTAATGATTGAGGTGGTTTTCCAATATTTTTTTCTAAGACTAATCCACCACATTAGGGATGGGGATTCTATCTATGGGTAAGGTTATTATTCATAACCTCTATGAATTATCCTTGTAAATTTATAAGTTTCCCACCACCATAAAACCTCCAATATCGATGTCATTATATTTCATGGGAGGTAAATCCCTACATGGGATATTTTTGTTGATATAGTTCCCATTCATTCCACAAGGAGCCTTTTATATATAATGTCATAAACATGATTAGTTAATGGATCATATTGTATAATATCATTAAATAAAAACACATAACACACATTGAAATTTTATGTACTCATAATGATAATCATGTTTTCATAGGGGAAATATTTAATTTTAATATTTTCATAATTTTTTTTATTGAATATGTTAATTATCCTATGAATATCCCCCAAGAGTGTCAAAATAGTTGTGTAGTATGGACTATTGTCATATACCAATTTTACCCAATTTAGGCCAGGGACTCATTGTCAAAGTTTTAACCCATATGTACATCTGTTCCAGAACCACATCTATTTGTATTATCCAAAGATTTATATATTTATTGGAAGAATAAAATAATATTAAATATACCAAACTTGTAGGATGTTGTTCTATTATTTTACTAAAATTCTATCATAGGATTATGTTCTATAATATATGGACTATATATCTATTTTCTAAGGATTCTACAAAACATGATTTGATACTAACTGTAATGACCCTGGACCTAGTAACCTAGAGCCAGTTTCAGTCATTATAATATTTATAAGATTATAAAAATTAAAATATAAAATGGCCAATCATTTTAGACTTTTTGGAACCTATATTTTATTCAATAACAATACATCACAACATGAAATGAAAAAAACATAGTAACTTCTTTTGAAATATACATAACTCTTAGATTATCCCTTCACGTCAGTCATAATATACCCTTTCTCATCATGGGGAAAAATAATACACAATAACATTGTCAACATAGAAGATCAGTATGGTTAATTAAAATAGTATACGAACTAATAATAAGGCACAATGAATAACTAAAAGTAAAATTACCTTTAAAACATAATCTTGGGAATAATAAGGAAGTAATAAAATAGGATTAAATAATTCCATATCGGAATATAACCAAGTATATAAAACTATATAAAATGGAATTTGGACTATAAATTACTAGATTAATAATGACGGTGTTCATAATGCCTAAAATCATAAAAATAATGTTATATAATCATATATGACATCATATATAATGTGTAAAAACCGTATCTAGTTTCTCTCATGGGACCTTCCGATGCATAAATATTACATAGAGGGACCCAACCTTCATTTACTAGTTCCAATTCATTCCTCATTTGAATGGGGATAGATTTAGTAAATATATACAAGTTAAATTTAAGAATCCTTATATAATTTGTAATCAAAATCACTAACCTTTTGATGTTTTATTCGGGAATGGTATCAAAATAGCACATCTGCATCCACCCTGATCATAAACAATTTAATAGAATATGGTGAATGAAAAAACAGATAAACCTAAACAATGAATAAAATTCAATATATATATTTAAATAGATGAATGTACTCTAATGACATCATTGAGGAATTTTTCAGATAAATACACTTTTTTAATTTTCAAATAAATGTTATTTTGTAAAAATAATTGGTAATTTTCCATAATTTTTCAAGAAAATATAAAATGAAAAAAATAGCTTATTATAAAAATAGTAGTGATTTAATAAAAATAATCATTTAAAAAAATGGATTGTACTACAAATTGGTTATGAAATGTAGGTGTTCTCTTTGATGAGGTCTGTGTATTGGGAATAATTGAGAAGGGATCATTGAAAAACATGTATTTTCCCATAATTTAAAGATAAAATATTATAAATAAACTATTTTAGGAGACCTATGGTAATTGATAATAATTATATAAAATAAATTATTATTTAAATTGTTGTATAAAGGTAGAAAGAATAACCCAAATGAAAATGTTAGTTCTGGAAGAAAACCCTTAACTTATGTTCAAATTTTTTCTGCACAAGACATTAATGTTGGGGATAATCTAAATAAATCCACAAATTAATTATTTAATATCCTTATATACAGGTAATTATTTACTATATATTTATTGTGTCTATTTAGTTCCTATTGATGAGTTATATGATGCAATTTTATTTTACAGGAGAGTTCATTTATGTGGTTTTCATGATCGATAGACATGTAAACGTGTATAGTAGTTCATATAGATAGGGTATAATTATTTATAATTGTTATTATATATTATTAATGAATATCCTTATGTTTAAATGCTTATATAAATATTTCATTTTTATATAGTATGAAGATATTTAGTGATAATTGTTTGGATTATTAAGTCGGTTATTGTTAATAACAAACTCATTTTATTTTACTATTTTGTAATAAATAAATATATTGATTCGATAAAAAAATAAATTTTTTAAAACATATATTATAATCTGGTTTAGAAATAAATTTTTATCATTACTAGCCATGAATTATTATTTAACGAATGGAAATCCGTAGTACATGAAGTTTCTATATCAACACTTCACTGATGATGATTTCATTTTTAACATGACTTAGATAGAGAGAGGTTTTTGTTGATGTATATTTTTTTAACATGATATCATTCTAGGATATAGATGACATATTATTTATCATGATGAATTTTAATGGGTAATAGAGTAGATAATAATTAATAAACGAACATGAAAAAAATGAAAAGGAAGAAGATTTTACCTCTTGAATAATATTCCTTCAGAACCTCCTAATGTGGATTAGATTTTGTCATTTAATAAGACAAAGAGACCCCAAACATTGTGGAGAGAATTTTTGAGACTACTGGGAAGAAATGTGAGAATGATCATAGTCTAATAGAAGTTAGTATATGTGGTGGTGGGGGGTATTTATAGTGGATGAGAGGGGTAATTTTTAATATTTAATTCATTTTATTTTTATTATGGTTCAAGACTATGAAATGACTGAAAATTACCACCAAAAATTTTAAAGTATTAATTATAATTTCTAGATTACAGTTTTATATCATTCATGACATAATGAATATTTTATTTAACATAAAATTTATTTTCATTGTAATTTATCATATTTTCTATTTACAAAAATTCATGTATTTTTTAAAATTCCTATAAATTAACCCTAATAATTTCATGAAATATAGAAATCATAAATGAACTCCATTTTATGAATACTATTTTATTAATATGGTGAAATTAATTAACAATTAAACACATTATTTAAAATGAAAATACATTCTTTAAAATTATGACTGAATTTATAACACATTGAAAAATAAGCTAAAATATCATTAAATTTCATAAAATCAGAAGTCAGAAAATTATTCATTTATTAATATATGTTAGGAAAATAAAAAAAATTTAAACAATTTTTTTATTATAAAATATTAAATGAATATGTATAATTTTTAAAAATAGCAACACATAATTATTAATTTTTAAAATACTCACTTACTATTACTATGATAGAATTATATCATATATTAATTTATAAGATGTTTAAATTTTATATATACCAACATCCATGTTTTTACTATTAATTCAGCTGATATTCTATTTATATTGGTCATAGTACTATTCTTAACATCATGTAATAATTTCATTTGTATATGGTTTTTAACATCTATAAATAGCTATTATTTCATTTATTTTTATTTATAAAGTTTTTATTCTGTGTCATACGTGATATATACAATATGAAATAAAAATTGTATGGAAAATATCATTGATAGAATTTTGGTTAATTACATGTAAAACCAGTTTTTTTATTAAATATGTTTTGTCAAATAAATTAAAATTGATTGAAGGATTGTGTTGCATTGTAAATGATATTATGATTTATTTGTACACAAAAACAATATTAGACTTCTAAACATGAAACAATAAATTATGGATGTGATATTTGGTACAGTATGTTTAGATTGTGTTACACATGACATGTTGTTCCATCAACATTTTAGGTTATGCATAATAGTGACTCTCACAACATTATAATATACTGTTAATATCATTATGAAAATATTATTATTGTTATAAACCTGAAATTGGAATTAAATATACGAATAATATTATTTCAATTGTGATAATATTTATTACATATTGATATAAGCTAAAATATGTATGGAGAAAATAACTATAAATTAAAATAAAATACTTTGGAAAATATAAAATTCATTAGCTGGTAATATTTTTATAAATTTATTAAAATAGGCTAATAAATGATTTTTTAAAAATATATTTTTATACATATATAAACATAATTTTTTCCTATAATCCAAAAACTATATAACATTCATATTTTCTTATTCAAAATATATAATAATAGATTCAATTTCATGAATAAAGATATCTATTTTTCCAAAAGGAAATTTTAACGCCCTTTAATGGAAAACATATATAAAATATAATATTTACAATTTTATTTATTTTATTTAAAAATATAAACACCATTTTTGAAATATTAACATCAATTTTATCTTAGGATTGATTGTTTTTATTTTCAGAGAATTATAATCTTTTTTATGAATAGTTACAAATGAAAACTATTAATTGATAATTGAATTTCACCTATATAATTTATAATTATTTATTATGTTATTTATTAATTTTTAAATTATATTTGAAAATATTACAAATATATAAAATCTAATTTAGGTTATTTTAATTACTTGTTGTTGAAATATTAGTTTAAATCATCCCAAACTTTTGAACAATTTTTTTAAAAAAAACTAATTGTCTAGTCCCATATTCAAGATAAATTATAATTTAATTCATTACACTTTTGTTCTTATAATTTATAAAAAAGAACTCTATATTTTTAATTTAAAAAACATACATTTTATATTATTTTCATCATAGTTTCTTACCAAATATATTAGTGAAATCAATTAAAATTAATTAACGCAATTAAGTTAAATGGTTTTGACACAATTGTTAAATTTTTATCATAAGGAGTAAAATGACCTAGAAACATTTAAAAACCCATTTAATTGAATTATTATTTTATAACTTCAATATTATATAAAATGGTTCATTTTTTGGGGCCAATATTGTAATAGAAACCACCCAATATTATTTGCCTTTTTGGTATTTTCAAGAATGCCACACCTCCTCTACTATAAAAAAGAACTCAGCACCCCCTCACATAATAAATTGTATGAATATTTTTGTATCATTGAAAATCTGTAAAATAATCTCCTAAATTACTTATAATAATCCAATAGTGGTCAATTTTGAAATCAATCCAACTACATAATCTGTTTTTTGAAAACCACAAGGAGTTACCTGAGGAAGTGGTAATGTTCATCAATGTTCAATTTTGATTTTTTTCATTCAACACCGCATTATATTATTATTAAATATGTATTATATAATATTCTAAGGATATATAATAATGTAATAATTTTTTTGTTAAGGTTTATTCCTACAACATTAGACACATCCATAAAATGAGTTACACAATCATCGATCATGTGTAATGCAGATTACTACCTCCCGAACTAATGTCATGTGTTATTACATTTCCATATCCAATCGTAGGGAATTATTAAGGAATTAATAATTTTGTATTATATATATATTTTTTATGATGTATTTAATCTTCTTGAATAATTATTTAACACAAAACATAATGCTTTCCATTTTGTGGGAATACGATATCATCACTTGTGGATGTGTGGAAAACCACCTCTTCAAAGCGATGTGACTCATTCACCCATTACATGGAATATATTATAGATGGGGTTATTATTAATATGTGTAATATATGAATTAATAATTCTAATATAATTAAAAAATATATACATATATATCAGTTAATTTTAATTTATTCAATATGATAAGAAATTAGAAACAACATTCTTGTGTAAATTCGAAATATTGTCTCCATGAATTGTGTATTTCATTTCATAAATCTATATTTTATATATTATTATAATTAAATATAGTATAAATATATAAGATATTTATTACATAGATTTATATTATATAAATAATTAATCATTACCAACGTAATTTGATCAAGCAGAACAAGTGAAAATATTATTGAAAAGAGGTTATAACCTGATAAATACATTAAAATGGAATTTTTAATAAAATTTTTATATAATTTTATAAGTAAATAAAATACAGTTTAATATATATATGTATTGTATTGTGATATGTTAATAATAAATATTTATTTATTATATGGGAGTTTTGAACAATTATATTGAGAGTCAGGACTTAATTTAAGGGATTCTCATCTCACATTTATTTCATTAAGATATATGTAACACTTTTTCTTATTGTGTGGTGTATAGACTTTACTATTACATTTTATAAAATTAATTTAATTTATTTCATGTTATTAAATGTTTCAATTGAAATTATTATTTCACATATCTAATGATTCAACTGTTGCTCGATTAATATGATGATTACTTGACTGAAATTATACCCACAAGACTAAAGACACATTCCCCACTCATTTCATTTGTGTTATGTATGTACTAAAAATGAATATATTCTCTTTATCTTTGTAATTATGGTCATTTACATATCCATTTTATGATATCTTTTTCATGGGGTTTATGGTTTAAATGTTACAAATCTTTTAATGTATTTTTTTCTCAATTTTCATTCAATGAGACACATGTTATGTTATTCACCTAATCTCTATTATAATGTGTATATACAACTATAAAACATTGTAAATACTTAATATAATGATTTTAATGATATTTTAAAATACATTTATTTTTAATAATTCATGGGTCTTATGATTAAATATTTCAAATTTGATGTGATTTTATTTGTACATTCTCATAATTTAACGAGATTGTTATGTATTGTGATTCCACTAATTAAAAATACAATCCATGTCTCCATAATTATTTTAAATATTCTTCTAATCATGTTATTCTTGTTTTATCTGGGTAATTGTATTATTTTTACACTCTTTGGTACTAAAGATAATTAACTGTATGTTTTTTTGAAAAAAAAACATTATTCCAATTTTTTGTTTGAATTTCCTCTTTTATCCAGATTTTGTTTTATAAAAAAATTAATAACATTTTTAAAATAGTTGAACTATTTTTAATATACATTTTTAAAGTGTTTTATCTTTTTAAAAATTGGTAAAAAAATGTAATATTCTCGTTATATTTTGACTATGTCACTTTTTTAAGCATATCACCATAGAAAAAGTTATGTTCAGTGTTTACGGAAATACCACCCTTCATGACTTCCATTTATTTGATGATTCCTTTTTCAGAAGTACATGATTTTTAATGACATATTTTTATTAATATTTTATAGTTTTGTTGTTTTAATGTTTTTTTTGATGAAAAAGTTTTCCAAAAGTGTTTTCTCCATAAATTATATTTTAAATTATTTTCAAATATTATTTTATATGATTCAAAATATTATTTTAGAATAAAAGGATTTAAATTATTTATATTGATTAATTTATATGTTTTCAATTTTTTTTAAATGTAACAGATTCTGATATGGTTTATAGAATTTTTTTAAGGAAATGTTTTTTCCATTATATATTCCCCATATGGTCTTCCAATATCCTTAATAATCTAATATAACATAATGTGATATGTTTATGATTTATGAGGGATATGATATAATAGAATCTTTAAATACCCTAACTCTTAAAACATAAATATGAAATCATTTTTTGGGATACATAAACATAACACAAATGAACAACCAAAGTCCATATTAGTCAAGTGCCTTTAGAAACATGGAAATATAAACAATGGTACAGAACTGAGCCAAATAATAACCCACTAGGATCTTCATGACAATAACATTTCATATAAACATCTTAAATAAAACATATCTTACTAACCTAGGGAATGGAAACATTAGAAGGGGTGACCTCAAATTCTCAGTAAGGGTTAACAAGTGATGTATATAAACATATACATAAGCATAGGGGTATGACAACTTTATCATGAAAATATACAATTATACGGTCATATCATATATCATAAACGTGAATAATATAATAATGATTGGCACTTCAGAAGAAATTAATCATAAGGGAATAAATAATATAATGTAATGAATAATAACATAGGAATTGAATTTTGGTATACACCTAAACATGTAATATCATACCCTATATGTCAATATGCACTATTATATCTTTTTCGGGATCTTAATGGGGAATAAACCTTGGGGTACACTCCAAAATCCCTATTAATATTCATTAATATGTAAGGGATTGTGTTTCCCAAACTTCCTATAGTGAATCATTTCCCCCATATTCCCATAGAGGATTGGATTTCCAAATCCAAACACAGTAGATTATGATAACCCATCTTCCCATAGTTGATCGGGTCTACGAATATTCTCATTGTGGATTGACTTTACCCATATTCTCATAGTGGATCAATTTAACTGACATTATTCCCATCATTATCCCAGGAAATAAAAATCACTACCCAATGATGTTGAGGGAGATATTGGACGCACCTATCACATAATGAAATCATACATACAAGTGTAATTAATTCATAAAAATTAATAAAGTACATCCTTAAATAATTTTTTTTCCTAGAAATGTAATAATTTCATAAAATATAGAAAAATATAGGTTTAATCAACATTTCATCAATGTATATAACACGAAAATAATTTGGATTCATAAGAATATAACATATGAATGTGAAACTGATTTTTAAAAACTAATTCCATTAACACATAAACCATTCATATAATGATTATGAATTGAATAATTATATCATTTAACCATAATGTAATGAGTTCCATGAAAGGTTGTTATAGTAGATGTAAAAATATTTGGGAAAATATTTGAAAAACAATCATTGGGGAAAATATCCTATCATATTTGAAAAACACCTTATAAAATTTTATTCATTTACCTAAAAATTAATATAAAATAGATTTCAAACATTATAATGGAATATGGGAAATAGTAAATAAGTTAAAATACACATTCCATGAAAATTATATAAAAATATAATTTTTAAAAGAATTGAAAACATGTATGAAAACAATGTTTTTTAAATTCTTGACATGTGTCTCCATGATTGAAAATAAATGTACATCTACATTACCAATTTAGGATCATTTTAAAAAATTCGACATCAAATATTGACCATAAAATATATATGTAAATACACATAATTTTATGGACAACAATCATGTAATATGTTCATGGGATGTAGATACACCACACAAATGAAATTAGTTGTGAATAAGGTTTAATTATCCAAAAAATTAATGGTATACTAGAAGTACACTTACATTTTGTATTGACACTTGTAATACTCATTCAAAACACCGGTATAAAAAATAATAGTTTATTAAAAATCCAATAATGAACATTATTCTTATATCTAGTACCATATATGGATTTATATTACCCTCTTATTATAAATTCCATGTTAAATTAATTTTTTGGTTAATATCCATTTCATTTATTACTTGTGTTTTAATTTTGTATATTTTTGTCCTCATTCATATGTAATTATTTCCCATATTTAACACATAATATAAATATTTTTTATTTTATTTTTATAATTATTAATAATAATCTATGAAATATATAAATATGAAATCTGTTACAGCATTTATGTATACAGTAGGCCATAGGTACATATGAATGATGTTTGAATTTAATTATCATATATAGTGATTTAATGTAAATGATATATATGTGTAATTATGTTTATTAATTCCATTATAATTTTTATTTAAGAAATATGATATAATATTATTGATCCCATCCCTAATAAATTCGACGTATAATGAAACTAAATCACATCGGTTTGAGGAGGTGGTAGTCCACACTCCCCATAAAAAATTATAATATTTTTACAAAATTTAATGCATGAAGGAATGTGTTATATAATAAGTAGATACAAATAAAAATATAATAAATAAAATATATATAATTTATTATTATAGTGTCCTTAATAATTATCAACCATGAGAGGTGGTAAAAGAAAAACAAACATCATTACATGAGGTGATAGTTTATTATACACAAGAATGGTAGGTACTTTACAAATTGGATGGATGTGTCTATAAGTGTAGGCTAAAAGCATATAATAAAAAATTATAAATACATTTATTATAATTATGATATTATATAATCATGTAATAAAAATATTTTCATTAGTGGATAATGAAAATACAAATAAATAGTTCGATATATGATGATACATCTTCTTTGGGTAACTACGTTTGGTTTTCACCAAACAAATTTTTTGGATGGATTTATACCAACATATAAGTTTATAGGATGAAGGTAGGGATGTTATTACAAGATATGGGTTGACTTTTTCTATGACCATGGTCTCTATAGGTGATAATATGTCGTAGGGGATAGTTCGAATATTATAGTGGTGGAGGAGTGATATTACATTAAATTTTTTAAAATAGAATTCCACCCACGTTTTTGTGATTTACAGATGCTCCACCAATGTTCTAAATCTGATAAAAAGATGGATATGGCCTAAATATTTCCATAAAATTGATTTTGACATGTTTCTTTATCATTTTATTCCTTGATTTTATGGTATTGATAATTTTAAGATAGTTTTTCTATGAATTACTCCAATTAATTTAAATCACATTCATTAGTATATTTCGAAAAAACTAAGTCCAAATTATTATAAGTTATAAATTAGGAATATTAAAAATATGATATCAATTTCTATGAATCCAAATCATATAAGTGTTAGATGAAATAAATTGGATTAATTAATGTAAAATTAATCTCGTTACTCCTTAAAACCGAAATTATATATAATTTGACTATATTAACAAATTGTTTGAAAAACTAGTTTTGAAATAAAATTCTAATTATTTGTATACTCAACAAAAAAATATTTCATAAAAATAGCCATAAAATTAACACTAATATAATTTGTAAATTTTAAATTAAAAACTATATTTTATTTTATCATTTTCAATGTCTAATATTTTCTATTAATAATTCAATTATTTTTGAACGAATGGCTTAAAACGATGTTATTTTATGAATATAGTAATTTTTAAACATTAAAATGATTTATAAAAAAAAATTCCTATTATTAATATGATTTATATATCTAATACCATTATTAATTATATTTGGAAATTATTTTTTACAATTCATATTTTATAGTTTTATATACATGTTATAAATCTCTATTTTAATTATTTATAAAAATAAAATCGTCTTTTTTAGAGAATCGATGTTTTTTTTAATGCTAAAAAAGTCAATATTATGTGCAGTGCATGATTATGTTGTTATATCATATAAATAATTTTTTAATTACAATATATTAAAATGAAATAAATGTAAAGACCCGTAAAATTCAAGGGAAATTTTTTCTTAATTTTCTTTAGAATTTTACAAGAGCGCGGTTTCAGACGGCACTTGATTCCGAGGCCCGGAGTGCCCAGAATTAATTTCCGAAGTTTGGCTCGGGTACGTTCAGTGAACGAACGAGAGGGAATTCCTAAATTTTGATCCGGTGCTCGGAATTGAAATCTGAGGGCACCGATGAACTCGCAGCGTCGATATTCACTTAAAGAGACCTTTTCGGAAGTTGCGTTGGTTGCGGGTTGAAAGTTAGTTTTTGGGTTTTAGGTTTAAGTTAAATAAAATTTTGTGAAGAACAAAATTTATTTAAACTTGTTAAATCCTACCAAAGGGGGTTGGAAGTGGGCCCCACATCCACTTAACCTCCCTTGGGAGGATTAACTGTGGTGGGGCCCACACGAACCCCTAAACCTTTCATATTCTCCCAACTTCCTTAACCCCTCATTAAATGACAAGAGTTATTTAATTTAGGAGTTAATCCTTTTGAATTTCAAACTTTTGAAATTCTAGTGTGTTATGTGATAATAAAATAAGATGTTGTCTTATTTTATTTTGGTTAATTGTTTGTCTTCTTGAGAGGTGGAGAGATTTTCCTTCTTCTTCTTCATCTCTGACGAAGATCACGAAGAACGCTCAACTTGACGAAGAACGCTCAAGTCCCGACGAAGAACGCTGCTCCGCTCTTCTTCGTCTTCCGTGTCAACGAGTGGGAACGCCGCTTCCTCCTCGGATCCCCTTCGTCGACATAAGAGGTTTCGCCAACGACGTATCACATCGGACGCATCTCTTCATCAACGAAATTGACGAACGACGACCACGACGCCCGATCTCCGCGACGTCGACTTCCGCGGACGTTGGCAAATCCTCGAACTTATACCCAAGGTAGGGGTTGTTGTTTATTGTTTAATTATTCTATTCTTGATCATGAATTTAGCGAGTCTAACGTGTGGCTTGAAATATTATAAGTTGCGTTATTGCTTAACGTGAGGGGGGCCAGACTGCATGAACACGGCCGAACCCCCTCCATCGTTCTTGTTGTTTATTCTTGCGGGTGGAAGCAAAGTGGTGTGGTGCCGTCGCACCACGCGGATAATCGTGCAATTATTTTGCGCGGCGCCTTCGCGCCACGCTGAGGAAGAATCTTCAATAACGCGACGCCGTCGCGCCGCGTTGAAAGGAATCAAGGCACGGCGGAGGGGTGCGGTGCCGTCGCACCGCGCCGGACGACGAACACCGCGGCCGGTTCCGGGCCGCGGCGGAACGAGGAGACCGGCGGCCGGGCCGCCGGCGTCGGAAGCCGAAGAGGGGACCGGAATTTCCGGTCCCGTTGGAGAAAACTGGCCGGCCAGCTGGCCGGCAGGATGACGTTAAACCGGGGGAATTAATCCCCCGGCCAGCGCATAAAACCCCCCTCTTTAAGAGGGGGGCGGTTTCCATGTAAAGGGGGGGGGGGGAAACAGCCCCCCGGTTTTCCTCCAAACCGGCCCCCACGTGGGGGCCGTTTTCTTGCAAAGGGCGTGACACAAAGGCCGCGCCGCCTTCCCAATCAGCGTGGGGCTTCGCCCCCCCCCCCCCCTCCCCCCCGCGTGCAGCCCCCGTGTGGCATCAGGCCGCCGCACCACCGGCCGGCCCAGCCGGGTCGGACCCGGGTCGGGTCGACCCGGTTCGGATCGACCCGGTTCGGGCCGACCGAGGGGGGGTCGGGCCGGGTCGGCCCGGACCCGGACCCGGACCCCCTCGTTTCGAACCAGATTCGGTCTTTTGGCCATAACTTGAGCCACAGACCTCCGATCGACGAACCGTCTGCGGCAACGCAATCCTTGGATCGAGACGGTCGTTTCGGTATATTGCACTCAAGGTTTCGGATTACTTTGAGTTCGGCCGGGTTGGTTCGTTCACAAAACCAACCGGGCCTTCGGAGCGGAAACGCTCATATCTTGAGCTACGGACGTCCGATTGACGTGCCGTCAGTCGCGTTGTGTTCCTCATAGTGAAACGGATCTTTTGGCATACTCCGCCCGAGGTTTGGACGCAGGTGGAGTACGGTCGGGTTGGTTTTGCCTTAAAAACCAACCGGGCCCCGGAGACGAAAATGCCAATAACTCTCAGACCGGGCGTCCGATCGACGCGCCGTCTGTTGCGTTGAGTTCCTATTGACGATACAGAACTTTTGGATACATCAACTCTGGACTTTGTGACAGTTGATGTATCAGCCTCTCGGCTCGTGGAGCGGACCCTCCTGTACGAGCTTGCTATGTGCGGGAACCCTAGTACTGGCTGCGACTGTTACTGTGACTGCTACTGCTACTGCTACTGCTACTGTGACTGCGACGACAACAGTACAGAGATCCGGTGTGGATTCGATGGCGACGACTACTGCACTCAGCAATCCTACGTGGATTAGTGCTACAGGTCCTGCGTGGGCCCGATCCTGTGTGTGTCTGATCCTGTGTAGGTCACTGCGGGAGTTAGTACCTATCGATCCTTCGTGGGTCCGACGACTTAGATGGTTCTTTGATCATCTTTAACGTCATCCGAAGAAGTTTACCTGTGTGAGTTGAATCTTCTGTTTTACTCGATAGAGGTGGTGCGCTTGGTTGTAGCAGCAGACCCACGATACTGGAGACGAGCGTACGGAGTACGGAGACCGTGTAGCCGGCTGAGACCTGAAGACTGCTCGACAGACTCGACTTGGAGTGAGTCGACTAGCCCAGTGGACGGAGCGCCCGGTACTTGGCGGCAGACCCACGGCGGACGGAGCGCCTGGTAGTTGGCAGCAGACCTGCGGTACTCGACTGGAGGAGTACCTATGTAGGCTATTTGGGTGAGCGCCTGGTATTTGGCAGCAGACCCTCAGCTGACGGAGTGCCCGGTAGTTGGCGGCAGACCCGCGGTACTCGACAGAAGGAGTACCTCAGCAGTCTTAGGTTAGTGAGCAGTATCTCAGAGTCGTGACAGGACACTGTACACTTCAGAGATGAGGCTCTTCAGTAGTTACGTTTTTGATAATGAAAATCCTGTGTGAGCTGAATCATGTTGCTTTCCTGTGTGGATTGTGTTGTACAATCCTGTGTGGATTACGTTTTGCTTTCCTGTGTGGAATACGTTTACTTTCCTGTGTGGACTGAGTTGTACTTGGGCTCGGAGGTTGGAGCGTATTTGAATTGATGACTTAGGTATATGTATGGGCATATACCTAAGCAGTGTCGGTTGTTACTTCGTGATTATACCTTTCTTCGTGGTTTATCCTTTGTGGATTTGTGAGACCTTCAGAGGTCTCGGGGTCCCTACTGAGTAGCTTATACTCACCCCTGCACGGGCTTTGCCCGCACTACGTTGTGTTGGTTGCAGACGATGGACAGCGTTGACCTTAGCTGAGGCTTGCAGAGCAGGACAGTACCCGGAGGTGGACCACTGGGCGGGACGTGCACGGAGCAGACGACGGGACCCGTGGAGCAGAGGAGCTATCTGTACCCACCCTTCAGGTGGGATTTCCAGTGGACAGCTCGGTGTAGCGGCATTTACTTTTCAGTTGCTGTTTTCCCTTTCGAGTAGTACATTACTTTCAGTTTTGGGTTTGTATTCTGGCCCATTTACTTTTCCGCACTTTCAGTTGTACTCTGCTTTTGTTTAGTGTTTACTTTCCGCTTGCTTACTCTATGGTGTTTGTTTACCTTACAAAGGCAATGCCTTCCCTTTTTATCGGGATTTACGCCTTGGTGCTAGTCGCCAGCCCCTGGCCTATGGAAGGCGGGCTTGGGGTAGTCACGGCACGGACCCCGAGGGCGGGTCGTGACAAATTGGTATCAGAGGAGTTCGGTTCTACCGAGAACTCTGATCTTTTCTATGTGAAGAAATAATGTTTAGTGTATTGAGTGTGGTTATCAGTCCAGGGAGTCCAGTGTTGGTGCGGCGGCCGACATATCCGTACACTAGGACCCTGACTTCTGATTTCCGACTTAATGCACGAAAACATTGATTGCGTGCGTGTTTCAAAGTTTTCTTTGTGATTTCTTTGTGTCAGCTAACCAGGTATACTATTTGACCGTGGCACACCTGTTTCCTATTCAGGATGGCCCCACGACGGCAGCCAGCTAGGGTTCCGAGAGTCGAGTGTGACGACAACCCACCGAGCGACGAGGCCTCGGTGCAGGGCCCTTTGCCAGCAGTGGCACCGGCGGTAGCTCTACCCGCCGAGCCCCCGATGCTTCTAGCGGTAGCCGCTGACGATGCACGTCGCCTCAGCGCGCTGCATGAGTTTCAGCGCCAGCGACCGCCCAGGTTTCGCGGGGAGACGGATCCCTAGGCAGCAGAGGACTGGCTGGAGGCAGTGGTACGAGTGTTTAGGCTAGTGAGGACACCAGCAGACCTCATGGTGATCCTCGCTGCGAGCCTACTACATGCAGCAGCAGGACGATGGTGGAGCTTGATGCTTCAGGTGCACGATGAGGCATCTCTTCTTTGGACGGACTTTGAGAGCATCTTCCGCTCGGAGTTCGTCCCAGCCACCCTTCGTGCGGTGCGTATCCAGGAGCTTCTTCAGCTGCGGCAGGGCAGCTTGACGGTCGCTCAGTACGCGGCGAGGTTCACCGACCTTTCTCGGTACTCGACAGACATGGTACGGGACCCCTTCTTCCGGGCCCGGACCTTCGAGCAGGGTTTGAGACACAAGATCAGGGCATCGCTGATCTCCCTCAGCATACCGACTCAGACAGGAGTACTGGAGCGAGCCCTCCTGATCGAGAGTTTCCTGGCTGAGTCCACAGCGAGACCTACCGCAGGGCGGCAGATAGCGGAGTCTTCGGCAACAGGTAGCTGACGGATGACTCAGGGTTCCAGGCAGACCAGACCTACCGATGGCCGACTGCACGACTCAGGCTCAGTTGTACGGGGAAGTCGGGGTGGAGTCAGAGCCAGGCGTGTAGAGAGTGGGCAGTGTTACTCCTGTGGCGGAATTGGTCACATGGCTCGTGATTGTCCGACCCGCCATGCTGATGATCAGCAGTTAAGTGAAAAACCTCCCAGGCAGAGGCAGAGGTTCGACCGTGGCGGTCCGCAGGGAGGAGGCGGACGAGGCAGAGGAGCTGGACGAGCAGCCGGTGGTGGGCGACGCTTTGAGGCTCTGCCACCACTACCACAGGAGGTCCACCCCGACCACAAGGAGTAGATGAACATGCGAGAGCTCAACTTCAGGCAGCCAAGGCCTTCGATCATGGAGCTCTGGGAGCCGATGGACAGGAGCAGAACTAGTGGATACATCCTTTGTACTTCTGGTTCCTTGTTGCATTTGTGTAGCATCTTGTATTATGAGATGCAATAATAAAAGACGCATACCCTTGTGATATTTTCGTTCCTGTCCTCTTTCGTGATGTTACTAAGAGGTTCCAGTTTTGGCAGTTGACTTGACCCTCACTTGTGAGACATCTACTGGAGGAGACCCAGTTACCACACACTGATGCCGACAGTGTGACTCAACCCTTGGAGGCGAGAGTAACGGTTGAATCTCTTAGTAGTAGCGTCGAGGCCTTACGACGTCATCCTTAGTATGGATTAGTATCATCCATGTTAGGATTGACTGTTTTAGGCAAAGAATGTGGTTCATCCAGGGGATGAGACCGGATTTCTCTTATCGGCAAAGAAGAAATCTTGCAGCTCTGGTGGGACCGGAGATGGTCCAGGCCACGACAGAGAAGGTCCAGTTCATCCAGGAGCGGATGAGGACAGCTCAGAGCCGGGAGAAGTCATATGCTGACAGGAGGCGGAGGCCACTAGAGATCGAGGATGGCGACCACGTCTTCTTGCGAGTCTCACCTCGACGTGGTATTCGGAGATTTGGCCGAGGAGGAAAGTTATCTCCGCGCTTCATCGGACCCTTCCAGGTCCTTAGCAGGATTGGTGATGTGGCTTATCGTCTGGCTCTACCACCTCAGTTGCACCGGGTGCACGACGTTTTCCACGTATCTCAACTGAGGAGATACGTGCACGACCCGACGCACATCTTTGACCATGGGGAGCTTGACGTTGACGTGGGGCGACTTTTACGGAGGTCCCGGTGGTGATAGAGGATCGACAGGAGCGGGTCCAGCGTGGGCAATCGATTCCTCTTCTGTGCATCAGATGGCAGCACAGGAATCTCCAGGAGAACACATGGGAGCAGGAGGCTCAGATGCGTGCTCAATACCCTCATTTGTTTCCCTAGTTTTTGATGTATCTTTACGGGGACGTAAATCCCTGAGGTGGGAGTAATGTAAAGACCCGTAAAATTCAAGGGAAATTTTTTCTTAATTTTCTTTAGAATTTTACAAGAGCGCGGTTTCAGACGGCACTTGATTCCGAGGCCCGGAGTGCCCGGAATTAATTTCCGAAGTTTGGCTCGGGTACGTTCAGTGAACGAACGAGCGGGAATTCCTAACTTTTGATCCGGTGCTCGAAATTGAAATCTGAGGGCACCGATGAACTCGCAGCGTCGATATTCGCTTAAAGAGACCTTTTTGGAAGTTGCGTTGGTTGCAGGTTGAAAGTTAGTTTTTGGGTTTTAGGTTTAAGTTAAATAAAATTTTGTGAAGAACAAAATTTATTTAAACTTGTTAAATCCTACCAAAGGGGGTTGGAAGTGGGACCCACATCCACTTAACCTCCCTTGGGAGGATTAAGTGTGGTGGGGCCCACACGAACCCCTAAACCTTTCATATTCTCCCAACTTCCTTAACCCCTCATTAAATGACAAGAGTTATTTAATTTTGGAGTTAATCCTTTTAAATTTCAATCTTTTGAAATTCTAGTGTGTTATGTGATAATAAAATAAGATGTTGTCTTATTTTATTTTGGTTAATTGTTTGTCTTCTTGAGAGGTGGAGAGCTTTTCCTTCTTCTTCTTCATCTCTGACGAAGATCACGAAGAACGCTCAACTTGACGAAGAACGCTCAAGTCCCGACGAAGAACGCCGCTCCGCTCTTCTTCGTCTTCCGTGTCAACGAGTGGGAACGCCGCTTCCTCCTCGGATCCCCTTCGTCGACATAAGAGGTTTCGCCAACGACGTATCACATCGGACGCATCTCTTCGTCAACGAAATTGACGAACGACGACCGCGACGCCCGATCTCCGCGACGTCGACTTCCGCGGACGTTGGCAAATCCTCGAACTTATACCCAAGGTAGGGGTTGTTGTTTATTGTTTAATTATTCTATTCTTGATCATGAATTTAGCAAGTCTAACGTGTGTCTTGAAATATTTTAAGTTGCGTTATTGCTTAACGTGAGGGGGGCCGGACCGCATGTACACGGCCGAACCCCCTCCATCGTTCTTGTTGTTTATTCTTGCGGGTGGAAGCAAAGTGGCATGGTGCCGTCGCACCACGCGGATAATCGTGCAATTATTTTGCGCGGCGCCGTCGCGCCACGCCGAGGAAGAATCTTCAAGAACGCGACGCCGTCGCGCCGCGTTGAAAGGAATCAAGGCATGGCGGAGGGGCGTGGTGCCGTCGCACCGCACCGGACGACGAACACCGCGGCCGGTGCCGGGCCGCGGCAGAACCAGGAGACCGGCGGCCGGGCCGCCGGCGTCGGAAGCCGAAGAGGGGACCTGAATTTCCGGTCCCGTTGGAGAAAACCGGCCGGCCAGCTGGCCGGCCGGATGACGTTAAACCGGGGGAATTAATCCCCCGGCCAGCGCCTAAAACCCCCCTCTTTAAGAGGGGGGCGGTTTCCATGTAAAGGGGGGGGGGGGCAACAGCCCCCCGGTTTTCCTCCAAACCGGCCCCCACGTGGGGGCCGTTTTCTTGCAAAGGGCGCGGCACAAAGGCCGCGCCGCCTTCCAAATCAGCGGGGGGCTTCGCCCCCCCCACGTGCAGCCCCCGTGCGGCATCGGGCCGCCGCGGCCCACGCGCCGCCGCGCCCCCGCGCCGCCGGCCGGCTAAGCCAGGTCGGACTCGGGTCGGGTCGACCCAGTTCGGGCCGACCCAGGGGGGGTCGGGCCGGGTCGGCCCGGACCCGGACCCCCTCGTTTCGAACCAGATTCGGTCTTTTGGCCATAACATGAGCCACGGACCTCCGATCGACGAACCGTCTATGGCAACGCGATCCTTGGATCGAGACGGTCGTTTCGGTATATCGCCCTCAAGGTTTCGGATTACTTTGAGTTCGGCCGGGTTGGTTCGTTCACAAAACCAACCGGGCCTTCGGAACGGAAACGCTCATATCTTGAGCTACGGACGTCCGATTGACGTGCCGTCAGTCGCGTTGTGTTCCTCTTAGTGAGAAGGATCTTTTGGAATACTCCGCCAGAGGTTTGGACGCAGGTGGAGTACGGTAGGGTTGGTTTTTCCTTAAAAACCAACCGGGCCCCGGAGACGAAGATGCCAATAACTCTCAGACCGGGCGTCCGATCGACGCGCCGTCTGTTACGTTGAGTTCCTGTTGACGATACAGAACTTTTGGATACATCAACTCCAGACTTTGTGACAGTTGATGTATCAGCCTCTCGGCTCGTGGAGCGGACCCTCCTGTACGAGCTTGCTGTGTGCGGGAACCCTAGTACTGGCTGCGACTGTTACTGTGACTGCTACTGCTACTGCTACTGCTAGTGTGACTGCGACGACAACAGTACAGAGATCCTGTGTGGATTCGATGGCGACGACTACTGAACTCAGCAATCCTACGTGGATCAGTGCTACAGGTCCTGCGTGGTCCCGATCATGTGTGTGTCTGATCCTGTGTAGGTCACTGCGGGGGTTAGTACCTATCGATCCTTCGTGGGTCCGACGACTTAGATGGTTCTTTGATCATCTTTAACGTCATCCGAAGAAGTTTACCTGTGGGAGCTGAATCTTCTGTTTTACTCGATAGAGGTGGTGCGCTTGGTTGTAGCGGCAGACCCACGATACTGGAGACGAGCGTACGGAGTACGGAGACCGTGTAGCCGGATGAGACCTGAAGACTGCTCGACAGACTCGACTTGGAGTGAGTCGACTAGCCCAGTGGACGGAGCGCCCGGTACTTGGCGGCAGACCCACGGCGGACGGAGCGCCTGGTAGTTGGCAGCAGACTCGCGGTACTCGACTGGAGGAGTACCTCTGTAGGCTATTTGGGTGAGCGCCCGGTATTTGGCAGCAGACCCTCAGCGGACGTAGCGCCCGGTAGTTGGCGGAAGACCCGCGGTACTCGACAGGAGGAGTACCTCAGCAGTCTTAGGTTAGTGAGCAGTATCTCAGAGTCGTGACAGGACACTGTACACTTCAGAGATGAGGCTCTTCAGTAGTTACGTTTTTGATAATGAAAATCCTGTGTGAGCTGAATCCTGTTGCTTTCCTGTGTGGATTGTGTTGTGCAATCCTGTGTGGATTACGTTTTGCTTTCCTGTGTGGAATACGTTTACTTTCCTGTGTGGACTGATTTGTACTTGGGCTCGGAGGTTGGAGCGTATTTGAATTGATGACTTAGGTATATGTATGGGCATATACCTAAGCAGTGTCGGTTGTTACTTCGTGATTATACCTTTCTTCGTGGTTTATCCTTTGTGGATTTGTGAGACCTTCAGAGGTCTCGGGGTCCCTACTGAGTAGCTTATACTCACCCCTGCATGGGCTTTGCCCGCACTACGTTGTGTTGGTTGCAGACGACGGACAGCGTTGACCTTAGCTGAGGCTTGCAGAGCGGGACAGTACCCGGAGGTGGACCACTGGGCGGGACGTGCACGGAGCAGACGGCAGGACCCATGGAGCAGAGGAGCTATGTGTACCCACCCTTCAGGTGGGATTTCCAGTGGACAGCTCGGTGTAGCGGCATTTACTTTTCAGTTGTTGTTTTCCCTTTCGAGTTGTACTTTACTTTCAGTTTTGGGTTTGTATTCTGGCCCATTTACTTTTCCGCACTTTCAGTTGTACTCTGCTTTTGTTTAGTGTTTACTTTCCGCTTGCTTACTCTGTGGTGTTTGTTTACCTTACAAAGGCAATGCCTTCCCTTTTTATCGGGATTTACGCCTTGGTGCTAGTCGCCCGCCCCTGGCCTATGGAAGGCGGGCTTGGGGTAGTCACGGCACGGACCCCGAGGGTGGGTCGTGACAATAAATCAAAGAAAATAAATTTAATCATGATAAAAAGGAATTCATATAAACACAAGGTGTAACATTCTACCTTCAATAAAATGAAGTTCACCGTCGAAATTCATTATTATGTTTAAAAAAGGACACTTCTTTCTCTCCAAATCATTAAGTTCCCATATTTAATCCTATAATTGATTCTTTCACCAATATACTTTGACATGGTTAGTGGTATTGTTTCATAGTACATTGCATTTATAATCATGAATTTCAACTTTTTGTTTCTCTTATTAATTATCATGTTGTAATGTTATTCATTATGAGTTATGTATATGTGATTAATTTTGTATGTACTTCTTAAGGATAGATACATGGATGAAATTAGAGAATTGAAATAGATTTTGATGGATTTCAAAGAAATATGATCAGAATCTGATACAATCCAGAATCTATGTGTGATGGATAATCCTATGGAATATATTCCCATTCATTATGAATCACATAACCTTATTCCATGTTAAAAATCATTGATTTTTTTTCATCAACTATAAACAGTAATTCACACTGATGGTTATCAACATAGCTTATCTTGTTATTATAACCTTCCTTTATATGTTTCTGAATGTTTAAAACCTTCTCCACCATTAAATCAACTATCTCATGCCTCAATTTATATATTTCTCAAACCTCATCCCAAAATGTTTACGTTATCCATTTCATCACACATAGGGCTTCTTTAGGAGACTTTTATGTTCTTATCTGAATTATTTTATTGTTAGAAAACTAAAATTGTGGAATGATTCATTTAGAACCACCTTTTTAACCACCAAATAATATCTCAACATATCATCTTCAGTTTTAATTGTTCATTCATACTAACAACCAGTTTGAGGATGACAAGAACTGTCCAAACTCATTTTTATATCAACTGATTGCTGAAGATGTCATAAAATCCGTGAGGAAAACCATATATCTCATTTATATGATACAGAAATTATTACTGAATGAATCCTTACTTATTCCATTATTTATTTCCTTGAAATATGATCTTGAGATAAATCCTTTCATTTTGTGATGAAGACCACCAATTTATTATGTTGATCAACAACAAATAATATAGTGTTAAAACTATTTTAGGTTTTGGGGAGTCTCATGAAAAAATTAATTGTGATGTTCTGCTTTATCTATTTTGGTATGGGTAATTGAAGAAATATAACATTTAAACACCTATAATATTTGTCTTACCTTGCACCGAGATACAAACTCTATGATATCCCCTTATATGAATGAATAACTATGATCTTCATATAATATATAATTATTCAGTTCAGTTATGGAAGGGGCACATACATAGTTCTTAATTCATATCATTTCATCGGGATCTTTTTTATAATAAGGCACACACCTAAACTTCTTTTGTATCTCAAAATCATCATTTTATGAATCTTTATCCATCACAAGTATATATGGATGAAATTTCAATTGATAAAGAAAATATATCTCCCCATACATAAGGACTTATTATTATACACTTGGAAAATGCAGAAATATTGTCTATTTTTTACCCTTGTCCAAGATAAGCTAGAAGAGATAATCTCGAGTCAAAAAATATGACACCTTGTCCTTTTTTCTAGGAAGGTAATGAATTGAGAAATCATAATCCTTTATTATCTCTAACCATATTATCTATAACATGATAAAATCCTTCTATGTGAATATATATTTTATATTTTTACGGTCAATATATATATCTCACCTTTCTCTATAATATTAATTCTTCTATATCATTAATGAAAAAAATGCAGCAGAGAAATCCAAATGATGAGTTGGGTTATTTTTCACATGTATCATAAAATGTCATAATTTATAATAGATAACCATTTATTCATTATGTGATCACACACAATTCATTTATTTTATGAATAACGATAGACTATGACCCCTTCTCCACTAAAGGGTAAAGTATGAAGACGTTCACTAAGACATTATTCTCTTTAGATCCAATATATTAAACAGGAATTCACTTATCAAAATATACATGTCTCCCATTCAAGTTAATATTGTTAGATGAATCAATATTAATGGAATGTTCTCCACAACCTATAAATAATATACAACAAATCATAGTCATGGGGGTTGTTCTATGCCAACATTCAATTGCCTCTATCATTGATGGTTCTATTGGTATGCTGCCTGTTGAGAATATGTGATCCAAAAAGTGATATCTTTTTCTTCCATAGTAATCATTTTTTAAAATTTTCCTATATATTCTTATTTTTTTGGTTCATATAACAATTTTTTGTTGTATTCATTCCCTTATTTTTTCTTCTAATATATAATAATATCTTCTATAAAGAGTACCAAAAACTAATCTTTGTTATATATGAAGAAACATTTCAAAAATTCCATGATGATAACGGGAGGATTAGTAAGACCATGAGGAATCACTATATATTCATAGAATCTATAACAATTATGAAATATAATCAGGGGTATATCATCAATAATATCCCTCAATTGATGATATCTTGAATGAACATAAATTTTGGAAATGTATTAAGCTATGAGTATTTGATTAAACAAGTAACACATTCTGGGAATTTGTTACTTTTTTAATACTGATCTTATTCAAATATCTATAATCAATGTTCATTCTTCATTTAATAATAATTTTGATTAATGAATATATCATATAAACCCTATGGTGATACACATGGATGAATTTATCACTTATCAATGTTTTCATGGATTTTCATTCTCATTTCCTTCAACTCAATTGGATCCATTCAATAGAGAGTCATTAAATTGGTGTGGAACCGGATATTAGTTATATTGAAAAAAATACATCATATTTTTGTTGAAGAACATACGTATATTCTTAGAACACATCCATCAATTCCCAAACAATTGACATGTCATCAATGATGATTTTATCTCAATATATTTAAGACAAAAATGAATTTATAATAGAAATTAAACACCATTCATTTGATTTAGTATTTATAGTATTTTCATACATATAATCATGTCAATAGAAGACAATTTCATGGTCAAAAATATCAAATATAACTTCCCTTCTTTGATATTTTATGTGGACCTTATACTGAGAAATCCAGTCCATGCCTAAGATAATATAAAATTCAACTAGGAGACTAATAAATTGATTTTTATGAAGTAAATTCCCAAAAATAGCAACTGGAGAGGAATAATAGACATCATATGCAATAGTCAAAACATTATGGGCTTCCTTTGATAGTACAACATCTAATCATTTGGGTGGAATCACAATACCCTCAAAAAATTATTTAGATATGAAACAACATTTAGAAAAAAAAATAAGACATTAGTATTTCTATAATGTATGGTATGTGTATATTTCACCACATCGTTATTACACCCCTCATCAGAAACTATTATAAAATGATATTCTCATTATCCAACTCTTTAAGACCTTTCTAACACCAAACATAATCGGTAACTCTTGAGTTTTGGAACTAGATAGAATAATGTTTATCATCCATGAACAAGAATAATTTTTTTGTGGTAGGTTCCTTTTTGGTAGATTCTAAAAAATTTCCATCATTAGCAAACTTCAACCCACTATCACAGTAATCAATTTCCCGATTCCCTACCCTTATTCACATAAAAAATAAATTAGTCCCCATAATGCAATATCCTCCATGTTTGTTTCTAGATATACAGTAAAAAGGACATATAATCATCTCATCTACATGGAATTAAAATTTCCATGGATATATATATTCATTTTTGTAAACTATGATATCGATTTATACCATTGATTATCATTTCAAATTTTAATGCTCAATGCATAATCTCATTATAGATACTACTGTATCATACATATTCATCCAATTTGGGACTTTGAATTAATCAATTGAAGAACATATCATCTTTGCATTCGTGTTGGATGATATTTCTATTTGTTTACCTCAAATGTATTGGGAAATTAGCACTATATGTAATTAAAGACTCATCATTCATTTAATTCAAATCAAGGAAAAAATTTCAAACTTTATACGATGATAATGTGGACATGACTTAATGAATAATAAGTACTTAAACTCATCCCAGTCTATGGATTAAACTTCATACTGCTTTGTTGAATTCTGGATTAGATCCCACCACTAGTCTACATCACCTTCAAACTAATATACAACCCAAATTACATTATCATTTTCTAATCCCTAGAGAATGAAGAATATATTTTTAGTTTTACTAATCTTTTTTCCATAAACAAGTGGATCAGAGGACTACATAAAATAATATAGATGTTTCCACATGATGTAATTAATAGAAAATTTTTAATCGTCTTCTCATTTGGAGTCCTAGAATGATTCATTGCATGAGAAATAGTTTTCATCATAGGAATTTGGGTTTTGATTCCATCTCCCATTGAACTTAGATTCTTCGAAGATCAATCATTTCATTTTCTTTCACAGTCACCATTAATGTAATTCCTTAAGATTCCACACATTGACGAAATCCAAAAAGAATAGAGTAAAAAATAAGGGTCATATTGGAAAACTGCATAATCAAGAAAGACAAAAAATTAAGTATAAATGATAAATCCTTCCATAATATATGGAATCGTAGGGTTATCATATATTATTCATAGCCAAATAATTTTTTAATCATCCATGATATTCATTAAGTGTTTTTTCCATTCCAAATACATATCTCCACAGAGTGTCAAACTAGGAACATAATAAGGCACATTTTCATTTACCAGGTTAAGATCATGTTAGTCCCAATGCACCATAATGGAGTTCTTACACCTGGATACATATTGAGAGAACCATGGTAACTTGTAATATACTGACATGAATTTTTTTCTAGGAAATCACCCACTATCTAATTTAACAAAATTACGTGACAATTTTCTATACTTATACTTTTCCATAGTCTCTCCCATAGACATGTCCTTAGAGTTTCAAATAAGGGTTTCTCATCCTATGTTCCATTGGTTAAATAATTTTTATGTATAGTGCCAACTATAGATACCCTCTCTTTTCAAATTTTAAGATTACATTTTTTTATGAATACTTAATATATAACACAATGAGATGGCTAGATACTATTTTAGAATAGTTCATTTTGAAACATAGAATAATAAATACAAGTTCATAAGTTAGATACATTATCTCCCACTAGGTTCATCGTCACTAGTACCATTCTTATAAACACAATATACTACATATCTTTACATCCTAGGGGTTGTAAACATAAAAATGGTGACCATAGAAGATCAATATGGGTAAATAAGGTATATATTTAAGTGTAAAAATGATAATAAGGGTATGAAAATGTGACCATGACATTATAAGGTCATACCATTTATATCGAATACCAAAGATATGAATCATACAAGAAATATTGGAAGGTTAGATGACATGAATCATAAGAGATCCAACGAAATAATCCAGGAATGGATGACCTAATAATTGAATTATTGAAGACAAGTAAAAATGTTATAGCATTCCCTACAAGTCAATACACATTGCTATAAAATATTATGGCACTTCATTTGGTCTACATATATTGGGTGGGACATCTATCGATCCTCAGTCATAGTCCATTCTAATTAACGGATAGAGTTTCTCTATATTCCTATAGTAAAATTATTTGACCCATCTCCCCATATTGGATCATGTTTCCCATATTCCTATAGTAAATCAAGTTTACCCATTTTCCTATATAAGATCAATTTCCCCATGTAACCATATTATATAAGTTCTTCCCATATTCCAAAAGTAGATCAATCCCATCATTTTTATTTCAAAAATTATCGCATGGGATATAAATTTTTAACCTATTCATTAGAGGGAGATATAGGTCCCACCAGTCTCATAATGAAATCATACAGACATGGGCCCTGAAATCATTAAAAGTTATATGATAAAACATGAAATGAAAGGTTATTAATATACATGTAATAATACATTAATATTCTAAAACTCTAGGATTCATATTAACATCATCAAAGAATAAACTACTAAATGAAGCAGGTTGCATAAGAATATATCATCTTAATGAGAATTGGGTTTCATAAAAACAATTCCATTAAAAAATAGACAATTAAGAGATATAATATTAATGGAACCACAGTATAAATTTCCCCATTAATTAATGAGTAAAATAATTAATTTTATCATAGATGAAAAATAATTATGTAAGATCATTAAAAATCATATCAATAGAAAAATGTATTTTCGTCTTTGAAAACTCTTTTTAGAAAATAATTTTTTTGAAAATAAAATTTTCATTGAAAATAGATTTTAAAAAATATAAAGGAATATTACATACCATAAAATAATTTTACCATAATTTTTCCTTCAACATTATATTTAATGTAAAAAATTTAAAACATTTCTTACAACATCTTAAAAAACATGATTCTTAATGTACATGGCATGTGTCTACATGATGGAAAATTGAGACAACAATATTTTACCAATTCAGAAACATTTGAATCATACTCCCCATGAACAGGAGATCATAAAAGAATATTTTAAATCCTAATATTTTTGTTATAAAAATAATATAATATTTTCTTATTTATTATATACACCACATAAAATAATCAAGTGGACAATAATGCATAAATATCCTAGAAATAAAAGGGATACAAGAAATCCCCTAACCTTAGGTATTGACTATTGTAATACTCATTAAACCCTCCTTTATAAAATCTATAATAATATTTTAGATCTATCATGGAATCACATTTATATATCTAATAGAATATTTGGATTTTCATTACTTACTTATTAACAGGTCCATGTTAAGGTCACATTTCGGGTAATATCCACTTTTTTTCCACACGTGTCTTAAATTTTAATATTTTGTTTACTTAAACATATATCATGATTTTAATAATGTAAATTATTATATAAATATAATGTATAATATTTATATATATTTATTTATAATAATCTATGAATGATATTAATATTAAATAGAATGAACCATTAATAGAGACGGTCGTACGTTTGTAAGCATGAACATTGTTTCTCTTTAATAATCATATTGAATGAAATTAATTAAATGTAAATTTAAATATATATATATATATATATATATAAATAGTACTTTTAGTAGAAATATTATTTCATATATAAAATATATAAATAATATACCCATCATTAATTCATTCCATGTATAATGTGGATGAATCACATCAATTTGGAGAGGTGGTAGTCCCCACATCCCCAAATTAAATTTTATTATTTACAAAAATGGTATACATGAAGGTATATGTTATATAAAAATTAAAAAATCATAAATAATTCGAAAATATTATATATATATATATATAATAAAAAAATTTTACCATCATAATTAACTAATGTTATATGTGGTAATGGAAAAAACTAACAACATCATTTCGTGGGGCAATAGTTCGACGTAAACTAGAATGATAAGTTTGTTACCCATTATATGGATATTTTAGTAAATGTAGGCATAAAAATTGGAATGAAAATATATCAGTATATTGTGGATACTAGTTTTGTTATATAATCATTGAATAAAAAGATTTTATGGGATGTAAAATGAAAATAAATAAAAAATAGCTTGTGAAAGGATGTTACCTCTTTTTTGGGTAAATCATTTGGTTTGCACGAAATGGATTCCATGAATGGATTTTTGAAAAAAGTGAGGATTCTATGATAAATTTAGGGATTTTGGGAAGATATTTAGGTATATTTTTTCCAATATAATGGTCTCTATATTTCTAAATATATTTAAGGGGAAGGTTCCTTTAATAGTGGATAAGATACATTCATGTATGTTTTTGAAATGGGAATTCCACCCACATTTTTTCTCTATCCTAAGGCAACATTAATGGACCCAATCCGAGAAAAGGGAGTATAGGATCTAAATCTAGACATCCAACTGATTTGGGACAAGTTTATAGGTTATATTAGGCATTAATATTAATGTTTAGTCTATTATTAATATAATTTTTCTCTTAATCACTGTATATTCTTTTCATCAATTTAAATAAAATTTTTGGTCAATAATGGCGTTGAAAATAATAGAAATAATATAATAATATAATTAAAAATATTTAATACACTTTATAAGTTCCAATAACATAATTGTATTAAATTAACTTAAAATTTATCTTGGAGATCTCCCGCAACATCATGTTTTGTTATGAATAAATATTTAAAAGTTGGAATGTTTTTATATCCAATTACAATGTTAAACTGGTTTAAATGACCAAAATTTTTATTAATGATTTAAAATTAATCTCAGTAAACTTTAAAAACATTAAATAAGAATTTATATATTTAAATAATTAATATTAAAAATAATTTGTGAATGAAATTTCAATTTTTTTAATTTTAATCCATAAATAATGTTTTCCAAAATAAATTATGAAAATAAAAACAAAGATTATATTTTAATTATGAATTAAAAAAATTATTATATAAAATTCAAATGATGAGTTTTTTGAAAAAAAAAATTTATTATTGTTCCTTGAAGGGCATATATTTTTAAAAATTAAAATCGTATTTGAAAGATATAAATCCAATACTAAAAAGTTTATGCTTTTACTATCAATATGACTTATATAAAACAGTATTAAAAATAATATTCAATTTTTTTATTTATATTACTATGATTAATGAATTTATTATAACTATTCCTTTAAAATAATTATAGAAATAAAATGGTGTTTCATAGAAACTATGTGTTGTTTGTAACACAAGACAAGTTGGGGTTGCATGCTGCGCAAACATATCATTTTATACTGTATATTGAAATTTTTTCATAGTGTAGCATGGAATGAACTATATCAATGAAAATTAATTTATTTTCTACCAATAGTTCGTAAACACTTGGGGTGTTACAACTCCAATTTAATCCTTTATTTTAATGGTTTATGTTCAATATGGCCAGTTTTTTAAAAAAACATATTAATATTCTAAGTTTAACAACACTCTAAGAAACATATTAACCCAACATCAGTTAATGTTTAATATTTTATGAAATGATAGTGAAACAATTATATATACCACATGTAATGATAAGTTGTTTACAATACACATTTAATTTCAAATATTATGATATGATGATTATGAGGAAAATCTCTTTTTATGGTTCATGATATGATGGATGTTTTATTATATTTTTTTTAGAAATATGTATTATTTCATTTTTTGATGGGTGAGTCCAATATCTCCCTTCAATTTATTTGTTAAAGATTTATATATCATGGGATATAAATGGATGAACTGGGATGTTAACCTAGATCCATTCAATACTTTTTCCACTAAGATGGTTTTGGAATTGAACCTTGAATACAAAGATGGTGTTATGGGAGAACCCATTCCAAATATGGAATGGAAGGCAACTACATAAGGTGGTGTATCCTACCCAGCAATTGTATCCACCG
The DNA here is from genome assembly GCA_963277665.1 of Viscum album. NCBI lineage: Eukaryota > Viridiplantae > Streptophyta > Magnoliopsida > Santalales > Viscaceae > Viscum > Viscum album. The sequence continues at coordinate 1,207,000,847 of OY728126.1, read as the reverse complement.
TGATGGTCTGTAGTATGTTTCGGTAATGTTCCCTAACTTATAAGTAATGATCGTATATACATATTTTTATGACTCACATATCGTGTCTTACTTCAATGTTATTATCTCTTGACTCATGTTCTAGGATTTCCTTATTATTAATGACTTATGAACTGAAAATATCCAATCCATTAATCATGATTAAGACATTTTATAATCAAGTAATGATATTGAAATATCAACATCATGTTCTCATGCCCTTGTGTTTTTTTTATGCTTAGGTATCTCATTTACATACCCTTACTAGGAATTTAAGCTTACTCTTTCTTATGTTTTCATTCCCCATGTTATGGAGAAAGGATATATGTTTTAGTAGTAAAGGGTAAGATATTAATTAGATATTTTGAATATAATTGACCAAATTATATGAATTTGTTTCATTATTTTAAATACACTAAATTATTATTGTCATCAAGCATGTACTTTTGAAATGTTCTGAATATTCATCTAATATATTGAAATATCCATCCGTGTTAGGCCTGGGGAAGTATAGTTGGTATCAAAGAAAAAAAATTCATCCCTTTGGACACTTGGATGAAAAATCATTTTTGGTACGACAATATATATTTATATAGATATTTATTGGGATGTCGATAAGGATATGTTAAAAAATTAGTAAACAAATTGAAAATTATCCTAGTATATTTGTAAAGGATATAGTGAGTGGTTTCTTAGTAATAAATCCATGGCTAGATTATACAAGTGGATATGTATATGGAATTGATTTATATTTTATAACAACCACAAAAACAATATAATGATCAAGATTCGACAACAAACTACTTCATGAAAATGGGACTTGCTACCCATCTGGTTTTACAATACAAGTGGATATACATTATAAATTAACAAAATATTTATGAATCATCAGAATGGATTAGAATAGAAAATGGAAATGAATAAACTAGGATAATATAAGGGTGTCATTGATTAAAAAAGGTGTCACGACATAGACATACATTAATTTATTTTTCATTAATATATGGTTTATCTGTAATTATTTGTGTTTCCCGCATTATGAATTTGGTTTTAGTGAAATGGTAGAACTATAAAGAATCATATTGATACATAATATCATGGAAAATTTACATACTATGTGAAACCAATGTGGATGATGTCATTAGTCAACGTAATTTTTATTATTCTCAATAATTAATGAGGTTATATGATTAATAGAGTGAGCATCAATGAGATTACTAATAGATAAATTTAGAGGAATATTAGATTTTATAAAAACATTATTTGTAATAGACATCATGGAATGATGATTCAGCTATCTAAATGTCAATAATATAATAATAATATCCAATAGGAACACCTCAATTAGAGGGAAAGATGCTATATATGTGTAAAAAGGGTCAAATGATGACAATTTTTTGAGGAGTTCAATGACTTATCTATGTAAACCATTAGAATTACCTAACTGAATTACCTTACCTTTGAATTTATATATAAACCAACAATGGTGATATTTCATGCCAATATTTTATTCAAAATGATTTAGGTACACCCTTATATTTTTTTTAATATTTACTAAATATATAAAATTTACACTCTATAATTATTTATTTATGATTATAAATAATATGTTCAATGATATATGTGACCAAGAGAAACGATTTAATGTAAAATTTATATTTTCTGTAAATCAATTTATTATGGTTATGTATAACTTAATATGATTTGAATGATGTGAAATCATTATTTTGTATGGGTAAATAGATAATTGATATGGATAATGTAAATTGGATAGTTTTGATGGCCCTAGAACTAATTATCGACCTACTAAAAATGTTTTGTTTACTCTCAAGGATTGGGATTACATAATTTTTGGATTTAATGAATACATACAGGGGTCTTATGAATAAGAAATAATTCTTGTTTTCATTGAGGATTTATGTTAATTTAGGTTATCATCATGTTTCAAGATAATAAATGATGAATTTATTAACATTTTTTAAATGTGACAACAATGTGCCACATAATGTTATATGGGCGTTCAATGTTAAGATGATTTTGATAAATTTAGTGACAATATTTATAATATTTTATAATCTCATGTTTTTGAAGTGTTACAAAGACTAACCTTCATAGATTGTTTATGTTAAAATTTTATAGGGGTTTTAAAGATTAAATTATTTTCTCTACATATTATGATTTATGAATATTGTAAATATTGTGCTAAATATTATTTTTTATCGATAAGTAAAGACATATGAAATGATTTATCATTATTCTAGTGGATACTATGATATTTTAGTGATTTATGGAAATAAAGTTTACTTTTATTTTTATCCTAATATATTATGTTTAATTTGTCAAGGACACAAAAAATTATTCTTTTCATTATATGAAATTGAATGAAATCAAGTATGAATATCTCATTGTGAAAATTCCTGAACATTATGTAAAGGTTATTTAAACAGAATAATTTCCCCCTACAATCATTTTTATGATATAAGTAATATTTTTAAATCCAATTTTGTTTATTGATTTTTAATTTTTATTTTTATCCAAATCATGTCCTGAATCTCTAGCCATCAAAACATAGTAGTTAAATTTCACTTAAATATCCTTTATTTCACTTGCCTCATATCTATTACTTTGTGAATACCTAATTATAAGTTACCTAGGGTAAGCATTCTATTGTTGACATTCCTATTTAAATTAAGTGTTAGTATTATTTATTACGTTTTGTTATTATATAAGAGGAACCATAAACTATTAATCCTTTTATATCCATTCAACTTTTAGAGGGATAAATTCATTTTAAGGGTATTAAAATGTAACTACATGTTTATTTTCTAAATTAAATTTTTTAATAAATTCAAAATTCAATGATGGATTTCATTAGATGCCACACCATGTTATTAAATCTTTATAAAGAAAACCAAAATAAAATTTCTATATATGAAACAATATTTTTTGTTTGTGATTCACTCAGCTCTGTGTTTGTATTATGTTAGATACAATTCCATGTTCTTTGAACAACATGTGTTACATGAAATACTGTGTTCTACCAAATAAAAGATACTATTTATATTATTCTTAATATATTATTATAGTTATTACCTAGAAGATGGAATAGAATTTCAGAATAAAACTAATTATATAATCATAATATTGTGTACATATTTATATATGATGAATTATTATGTGTCTAATTAAATATACATGAAAAAACGTTTTGAAAATATTGGAACTCATTTATAAGAATTTTATTTTTATAAATTAATTAATCCACCATGATTAATTATTTTATTTATTAATATATATATACATATATTTGAGTAAATATTAAATTTAATTTTCATCTTATGTGATTTCTAAACAAGGGTTATTAATAGAATCAAATTTACACATATAGGGATTTATTTTTCTAAAATTTAATTTTAAACCATTTTAATGGTGAATCTATTTTAGAAAAAAAAAATTAAATTCTTATAATAAATTTTTTAAAAAATAAAAATCAATTTCGAAATTGGTATAAAAAAATATTTGAGGGTTATTTTTGGGTATTTTTCTATAATGATTCTTTTTTGGATTAATAATGACAATATTAAATATTTAGTGAATACAAAATTTTAAACTAAATAATTTATAATGTTAATTTATATTTTAATTTGGATTGAAAGTAAAATTTGATCATTTATTAATCAATTAATAGAATTTTGGTCTTTATAATCTATTACACATTGTTATTGGATTTAAATACCATTTAATCAATTAGAAATTTTCACTTTCAATATATGATGTCCCATCGTATCCATAGAATAAAAATTTAATTGATTTTGGAAAAATATATTTTTATGAAATTGGAAAAAAATGATTCAATATTTTTAATCATAATAATATATAATTTCTATTATGTTCAACATATTTTTGACAAAAAATATTAGTGAAATCAATTAAAAATAATTATAGTTACTATTTTTAAAATGCATTTCTATAGTGGTTAAAAATAAATATTAATTGAAACGATGACATATAAACTATAAAAAAGTCATTTTATGGAAATATATCTACCATATAATTCATTTTATTTAATATTTACCATTATTGGAGGAACATGATGTAGTGGAGGTTTCAAAATATTTTTTACCTTGTAGTATTTTCCAGAATGACACATCTCCTCCGCCATAAAATGAGAACTCACCCCCACCACTTCTTCACATATATTAATCCCATATCATCATTAATTTTCTAAACCAATAATCTATAAAAATAACTAATATGAAAAAATAAGGACCACTTTGGGAAGATATCCAACTGAGGAATCCAATTAGTTCTAACTAAAATTAGTTGACCAGAGAAGGGGTAATGTTAATCCATGAACATTTCTTTGAAAATTTCACATATCCATTAAATTATTATTATAAAAAGAGTGTATAATAACCTCAGTATACAAAACGTTCTTATATGTTATTATATTAATGGTATTACCTACACCTTCAAACACTTCTATCAAATGATATATACAATCATTGTTTTTGTGTATGGAAGACCACCACATTGTGAACTGATGTCGTCTGTTCATCCATTAACCACTATAAATGATGGGTTTAATAATTGAAATAATATATAGATATGATATAAAAGATATCTCAGTTTTTATTATTCATTGGAAATTATTATATAACACAGACCATTATCATTCAATTTTATGGTAAAATAATAACATCATTTGTAGAAATGTGGACTACTGCCTTCTCAATGTAATGGGATTCATTAACGCATAAAAAAGAAGTCATTAATGAAAGAGTTTATAAATATATTTGTTTTATATTAAATAATAATACTATGAAAAGTATAGTGTTTATATATTATAATAATTTCATTTAATACGACACAAAAATGGAAACAACATTCAATCCTACATACGACCTACAGACTCAATGAATGGTTTATTATATTTCATATTTATATATTTTATATACTATTATAAATAAATATATTTGATAAATATATATGATATTTTTATCATTTTTTATATTTTTAAATAATTATATGATTATCAAACAAAGAGGATCAAAATTAACTAGTCAAAACATGAATGAGAAACTAAACAGTTATTACCAAAAACATAACATTAACATGGAATTGATATTACAAGGGTAATAAAAATAACTATGTAAATCATATATGGAATTATATATATAGATATGGTTAATTAATATTTTTAAAATAATCATATATTTGTTATAAATTATGTATGAAAAAATATGATGGAAGGTAAGACCTATGGTAAGTGTTTTCTCTTTTCACATTTCTTATGTGTGACATATGCTATTTTCAATAATTATTTTCATTTTATGGTGAATAAACTAACCTAAAAAATGTTATATAATTAAAAATAATTATTTTATGATTTTAAAATATTTAATTTATGTTATTATTTATGGATCTCAGGATTCATAATTTTTTCATGTATTCGAGGATTTATCTACTCACATTTATTTTAGCGAGAATTATACCATACATACCACACATTTTGTGTGTGTTGTATATAATAACCAATAATGAATTAAATTATTATCATAATTATATTTATTGGTGTATAAAAACCCAATTTATTATATCTATTTCATGGGGTTTATATTCAAAAACAATCTAATTTGATAAGGTAATTTTTCTCATTTTTCATTCTTTGATAGACATATTAGGTTATGATCCACAGTTTTTTACAAGGTGTATATAATTATGATTGACATGGTATACCTGGATTCTAATAATATTCATGATATTTTATCATTCATGTAATGTTATTCATTCATGGATATTAGGAACCAATGTTACTAATGTGCTAGGAGTTCATTATTGAAATTTCATCATTTATTAGGATTAATCATGATTATGCTTCCATTGAATAAATATTATAATACATGTCTCAATAATTATCAATGTTTTTATTATTCAATATTCATTCATGTTATATCTAAGAAATTATAATATTAACCCATTATTTCATACATAATATAAGTAAGAAAAAATATATCAAGATATGACACTATTAATCTATTTGGACAGAAAACCATGTTCTTTAAAAACATTTTTTAAAATATGTTCCAAAAATTATATAACTATTATTCATTTATTTATAATCGAAATTATTATCCATGATTTTAATATTTTCAATTTTTTTAGAAGATTCTTATTTATTTCCGGTCAAGTAACAACATTTATCTTCATAAGTTAAAAAAAGAATGTCCCATATGTAATGAGTTATATTCTACCATAACCGTTATATCATTGAAAAATTCATTGAAATATCATAATATTTATTTTTAAGGAAATTATTTCCCATATTATTCAAAAATTTTATTCTTATTAAATTGGATTTCATTGAATAATATATTGAAAAATGTATTATGTATAAAAATTATTTTAAAGGAAATTTAAATATTATTTCTTATGTTTTCAAAGGATATTTTCTATGAAAATTGTGTTAATAATTTTCAACATTAACGTTATATGGTTTAAATTGTTTTACATCGATTCAGAATTTGAAAATATATTAAGAAAAATAATTAATGAAATTTTATTTTTCATAAGTAATTCAGGATGTTATTTGTCCAAATAATTTTCCAAATCATATTAAAAACATTGATATAGTTAATTTTTTATTGGATTATGATCTATGGAAAACATTATAATCCTTTGGATGAGTGGATTAAGTTTAATAAGAAAAGTTTTTTATGAAACCCATTCATTTAAATGATTCATACCATAATAAAACACTTATTAATCCCTCTTACTTTAATAGGTTATTACCTTATGAAATGATTCTGAAACATTTATCCATTTCATAGTTTATTATATAATTTTGTGATATACAATTTATTTCATGAGTTATGATATGATATTTATGAAACCCATCTCTTTTCAAGGATTATTTGTCATTACCCATTATAGAGGGGGCCATGCCATGACTACCCCAGACCACCTCTAATTTGCATGGGGTTGTTGACCAGCATATAGTAGAAATATACGTAAATTTTGAGGCATATACATAGTACTTGTATGCACAGACACATCTCCATGTCCAAAAATGATGAAATGTAAACACACTAAGTAATCAATGCATGAAAACTGCTTTTAACCACATCCAAAGTACTACAACAAATGTTCTAGATTGTAAAAAGGTCTAGAATAGAAGACCTCCAAAAATAATGTATATAAACATGTTCTTAAAACTCATCCCATGTAAACCCTACCTAAAGGAAATGTATTGAGGCGACATTTTTAAGATGTAACTACACTATAGACCATTTTTTATAAAAATTATCTTCACGATCTTGTTAAGTCCTTGAATCTATGAAAATTATACTCATCTTCATTAGATGTGAAAAATTGAGTCAACGCCCATGAAGGGGTGAGTATAAAATTAATCATTATGACACCCAAAACAACAAATAAAAACACAAATAGAGATACAATGATATATATTTATATATAGACAATAAAATATGCACTAGTATATTTCTATAGAAAAAATAATCTGAATATCTAGATAAACACACAAATACAACATTGTCCAGGGAAAGACATAACCACTAAATACCAGTATTATTGATTTAGTATACATATCTCACAACACACACATCCAATAGAATGCACTCATTAGTCTAATAGAAATAACGAAATCCATCTAAGAAGTACTATTTCTCAGGAACCATCATCAGAGAGATGCATTGAAATATATGTATTTATTTGATACATCAATTGAATATCATATCTACGGTCATGGGGTGATACAAAACAATAAATCTATATTATGCCTTGATTTTGAGGATCTACGTCTAGTAAAGATGGTCATGTAAATACTAAAGACTCCTTGAAGGGAACAAAGACGGAATATAGGTTCTCCTCTAGGCCTCTTAGGGGATTCCAAAAACCCTATCCTAGAAATCATGATAAAGTAATCATTCTCCTATGATTAAGAAATGATAATAACAAACTAAAATGGTAATGATGAGATGGGAATACCCTAGTTAATGCCATCCATTACATAGTGCATGAGGGAATCAATTCACGTAGAATGTAGAGGGTTAACAGTGAGTAGTATTCCCACATGTCGTACCACGTTAACTAGAGTACTGCCTGTGGAAGTGGACCATGAAAATAGAAATATATCCATGTTAAAATCCTATGTTGTCCTCAGACGGACCACCTTGTCGAAAACATCCCAAATCCATCTAGGTTGCATAAAAAACTTCATTAGATATATATGGCCAATTTAATGAAATGGTCTGACACGGGTCCGGTCTTGGTTTTTCCCAACCTGCTGGACCCAGAATGACCTATTTGTAAACTTGAAATGGCTAGGTTGACCCAAATCAACTAGGTCTACTCATCCTGATTGTGGCCCAGCCCTCTAGGAATCTTGAAATGGTTCGACTACCTTGGTCCGACCTTCATGCACACAGGCTGGATCAACTACCACATGTGGTCCACCGTGACTGGAGGCACCATAGTCCCGCAGTGACACACTTCACCCCACACACCCCACATTCCCATAGAAACCTGACACAGTTTATAAATTACAACCCCTCCAGCTCCCATGTAGCCCCAATCTTGATATATTACCCCTCTGCCAGCATCCTGGACCAGTCCGTTGGACCTTCGATGCCACATTCCTGGACTTGCTGGAGTTTCCACCCCAAAAACTATAGTGCACTATTTCCTACACCTCTTTGTGCCACCATCTAGGCAAAATTGTGTCATTCCATTACTTTTGATCCTTTTATTCAATGTTATAAACATAAATCCACATATTCTGCTTATTTCTCTAAGAATTCGGGGTGAAACAATCGATCGTTCTCAATTAGGGTTCCATGTTATATGAACAAATGAATAACATGAAAAATTGGTGGAGTGAAAAAATGAACATAAATTCATCAAGAACTGATACTGTAGTATGATGGTTAAATCATAAATTCATCCATATGATATGTTTAATGAAGAAGAATTTTAAAAGTCCCTCGAAATGAAACCCCATAATTTAATACCAATCCCACATAGATTGATTTGCAGAACAATATGTTCACCTATTGATATGCATTCATCATGTGTTTTTAAGAATGGGGGAAACAAAAATGAAATAGTCTCCCTTCATCATTGGGTTCAAATGATGCCGATTAATGAATTTACGTAATGATCATTACTAAGATCCTTTTATTCCTTCACATGACAATCGGGATCCATGATCTCATCATCATTCACCAAGATAAAATCCACCAAGATATTGATAAAGACTATCCAGTGTTCCCACGATTGTGATGATAACCGTGTGATTTCGGTTTATGAATAAGTTTAATGGAAAAATCATGGCTACAAAAAAAAATTATATACATATTTTTTTTATTACATCCAAAAACTAGTTTTCATAACAAACCCTTTATAATCAATGTTCGACCCCGCCTATGGTAAATTAGCTGCTATGAACGAAATGGTTCTTTATGATTTGTGATCAAGGAACCCATTTAGATGATATTTCACTTTTTGTGGAAAACCACTTACATGTGATACTTAATGTTTATCAATTTTCAATCATTTATTTCAGGCGGACCAGGCTTTATAATTTCATGTCTTCTCAGCAACTAGTTTTGAAATAATTTCATATAATATTAAAAATAATACATGGACAAATCCAAGAAATTAAATTTTCCCAACCTTTGGGATTTATGTCCTCGAATATGAAACAACACAACGATAATGACACATTTGTTGTTACTGTGTACGAATCTGAGCCTCTCTCTTCCCCATGATCTCATGAAGATTAACGTGACGCCACTGGACATGCACCAAGGTATTATCACTACCCCAAAGGATCATCTCCTATTGATCATTGATCTTTATTGGGTAATCAACAACCCTTTATCCATACTCGATGTATAGCTTGCCCCAGTCTGTGATGTGCAATTGGTCATTAACATACCTCCTCTGCAGTGACACATGGAAGACATCGTGTACTTGGTTCAAGTGTATTGGTAGTTATAGATGGTATTACACCTCACCAACTCAATGTATTATCAAAAAATGGCTGATGAACCTTTAAAATAACTTTCCTCCCCGACCAATTCCCTTTAACCCACATTGTGGTGAGACATGAATGAACAGATGGTCTCCCTCTATGAAATAAAATAGTATTCATGTCCTATAAACATATTAATTATGTTTTTTCTATGCAGTATTCATCCACTCCTAGATGATATTCACCTTCTTGGTAGTATCTCACACCAACACTAGTTGCATGAGTGCTAACTCTCTTAGATCAGTCCAACAGTGCAGTGACAAGTACAATTTCCCACAATGAGCATCTAATGGTTCAATACCAATGGTGGAGTGTTAAATGTTCTTGTACTCAATCTCCAATAGTGTTAGGTGATCCTCCCAACTATGAATTATGTCCATGATGCATGCCCACAGCATTTCCTCCATTAACTAAATGGTCCTGTTTATCGAACCATCTGTGTGGGGATGAAATGTCATGCAAATGTGTAAATCAGTCCCATATGCCTTTTATAATCCCATCAGAAATCAGGAAGTGAAATGAGAATCATGATTAGAATCAAACATTGAGGTCATTCCATGATTCCAAAATATCTACTACATGTTGATGCATCCTTAGCTCTCTACTGAACTCTGGTCTATGATACTTCAGATGTTGGATAACATGGTTAGTCAGTCAACGATCACCCATATTTTACTATGTCCCCTAGTTATGTGTGGTAAACCCATCATGATGTCCATTGATTTCCTATCCCTCTTCCAAACCTTTCAACTTATAGGGTTGACTTAATCCAACTGGAACCTTGTGCTGACACTGCAGAGGTTAGACCATAAGGCATTGAGAAATTATATATTCCACTTCTATCTATATCTATTAACACAAAAACATTAATTATAGGTCCTAGTACATATTTTCTACACAAGGATGTTCCACCAAAGTTGTTGTGTGAAACTCCACCAAAACATCCTCCCGAAATACACCTGGTACAATTGTGTGTCCTCTGAAAGGAATGACGAATTACCCAACTTTTGAATATAAATTAAAAGCATCCCATGTGGACAATTGATCATGTAAAGTCCCACAGTCACTATCCCCAAGTTTTTAATCCATGAATCCCTATAAGAGTGTAGGGGTAGAAACCATTGATTGGAGGTATACTCCCCCATCTACATCCTCAATGGTTAACTGCAATTAGTCCAAACCCTCAGATTAGTAATCCAAAAACTGCACACTCGATCTCATTCAAAGATTATCTCCCACAACATTCCACATCTTATGGTTACATACAATTTAAAAGTAATAATACTAGAGGAAATATATACATTGTCTTTATCTAATTTTTAAATCCTTCAGATTGAAGATAAAATTTAGACACATGTGATCATATTATAAGATAAACCATATACACATCTGGTAGTGTCTCAACATTATCATTATGAATCCTACCACTGAAAAATCATGAATATGAGTCACATAGTCCATCTCATGTGGTCTTATCTAGAACAAATCATTGGTTATAAATGTTGTCCTCTTCATCATGACCCAGCCATGTCTAGACTGTGAGCCATCACAGAGCACAACGTAATTGACACCCTCCTCTGAAACTATCAAGATCAGAGTGCTCATCATACTCTACCTAAACAGAGAGTGAGCCTACTAGAACATATTTTTATGCATGAAAGGATTATCCTTTTGGGTAATATCTATCATAGGTACTTATATAAACAGTAAATATGTTATGAATCTCTGGTAATATGATGCTTTTCAAAGGAATCTCCACACCTCCGTCACACTGCTGGGTGCCTCCCATGAAAATAACCCCTCATCCTTGTCCAGGTCAACCACTACTACTACAATCATGATAACATGTCCCAGAAAGTGAATTTCTTGAATCTAGTAGTGGAATGTCAAGTGTTTCTCATAAAGTTAATGTTTATGAATTATGTCCAAAACCATATAAATGTGTCTTTTGTGCTCCTCCACAGACACCAAGTATACAAGGATATCTTCGATGGTGACCACCATGAACCAGTCAATGTGTGGCTGGAATATTTGGTTTATGAGTCCCCAGAACCATGATGGGATATATAACACACCAAAGGGAATGATCTAGTAATCATAATTACCATAATGGAATCTGACATATGTCTTTGTTATATCCCCATCCAGTACTCATAACTGGTGACAGCGTAATGAAAGATCAAACTTTATGAACGTTCATGCCGCTTTCAATGACTCGTAGAGGTCATCGATCATCGGTAGTGAATTATTTTTCTTCACAGATACCTAGTTCAGGCGCCTATAGTCCTCGTACAACCTCATACTCCTATCATCCTTTTTGGAAGACAACATTGTACTCGCCCAAGATTAAACACCAGCTATCACAAATCACATCCTTTTTAAATGCTCTAACTGCACTGTTAGATCTTGAAGCTCTCTTTTTGAAATTTGATATGTTTTTAAGGATTAAGGTTCAATCATGGGATGTAAGAAGATTAAAATGAATACCTACTAGTTAAGAGGCAATCTTAGAACATATTTTGGGCAGCCATCCAAGTAATCTGCCACATATAATGGGAACTAGAAACTCATACCATATGCTACACTGATGGGCATGTTAGACAAGTTTTGAGTGATCTGATTCACCCTCCAACAAATGATTCCACCCTATTATGCCTAGGATTCCAATTCACTGAAATATTAATTCCTCATTTCATTTCTACGTGCACACTAAACCCTTCACATAAACCATTCAATCTCATTATTGAACAAGGGTAACCAATCCATACAAATTATAAATTAATAAGTCCTCAATGCTACCACCAATAGGTTCCAAACGAAATTCTCACATCCAAGGGTATGGTAACACTTATGGCATAAATGTATGATCATCAAGAATCCTCTCATATGTGTCCACAGGTGTAAAGGTCAAGTCAACAGTTCTACCATAATCTATGTGTCTCGTACAAGATATGTGGTGAGAAATGAATGACTAGATCTTGTGTCTAACAATAATTTTGATGATGTAGTAATGAAATAAATCATACCTAAAATCATCCAAAGAGACCATGGATCATAATACATGGTCACACACACATGTCCATGTCTGTGTCCTCTATATCCTTATGCATTGTGCGGACCACTTGAGAGTTTTGGTGGTTTCATGCCAAAATGTTGACCACCTCCCCCCCAAAACCCAAACTCCACTACCATGTACTCTAGCCTGTGGAACTGCCTACTCTTGATCATGCCTCTAAATTAGTGGTCCATCCACAATCACCCAATCAAAAAAATTTGGGTCAGTGAATCTCGAGTGAGATGTCCCTTTTCCAAACAATAGTAGCACCACCACTAGCTTGGCTAACTAGATCCATCATCTGTACCCAAGAAAATTAATTCTATAGTTGGGGCCCTTCTCCTAAAATGTATCTCACCTTCATATTCATAAATATGATGTTGAATCCCTCCTTTTGAGGTCTATGCACCTTCATGTCCTCTTCTCACGTTCACTAGTTATCTTTGATTTTCTAGGAATCCCTCCAATACTAAGGACAACTCAAGGACCAAAACAAAATTATGAATAAAAGAAGGGATAATCTTGTCTCGGATGACTCTATGTCGATGATTTTCAAAGGTCTAAGACAAGAAGTACTAATCTATTGCCATATCCATTGATTACATGGAATTATTGGTGATACTCAATGAATAATTAAATATTTTAATAATACTTATTAGAGATAAAGAAGCTACTGTATAAGTGAAACTCTTAGTATAAAGGGTGAGAAATTCTATCAAAAGAGTCACTTGAATACTATACATGATATTTTCACCTCATCATGAGATTGGGTATCAAAACATTACCATCTAAGTATGGATCCGATCAACATGATCACTTAGAGGACCACCATATGATTTGCAGAGGACTTGACTAGATAGAAATTTCATGTCACATCATCAAGCCAATACACTTCCACTTGAGGGACGGGATCACCATGGAACCTATGTGGTCTCTATCTCTAAATCTCTTGATACATGCTCACCCTGAACACCTCATCTACTGGTACTAAAGGTACCCCATGCTTCTCCATAGGTGGCGGTATAGTTGGTGCACCACCTAGAGGTAACATCTGGGAAACTGGTACATGTTTTGATGACTGTTCACTGAGGGGGTCATCCTCACAATTGAGCTTCTAAATTGTAGATGGTATGCATCACACATGAATCCTATAGAAAAACATGACGAACCATGGTCATTGATTGTATCTTAATAGTTTAATTATGAAGGAAATGTAAATAACTACTCATTCCTAAATGACAAAGGTGTAATTAATTTACCTGTAAACATTTTTGTCATGTATCGAGTCAAATATCATTTTACAGTTATCCTGCTGTTGGGATACATTAGACGATGCACCAATACTGGTGTCCATGCCCTGAATGTCATACTTGATACACATAACACTATTTCACATTACCAATAACCCATACTATCAGTCAAATGGTAGAAATGACCATCTCTGATACCACTATATGAAAACTGATCCTATAAGGGAATGTGTCATTACTCCCCAAGTCCGCCTCCAATAAACAATGTGTTCGTAACTATCTCTAAGCGGGCATATCACTAATATGGGAGTTATTTCCTAAATACATGTACAAAAAACACATCTCAAATTCCAAAAATGATGAAATATAATAACAACATGTAAAAATGGATGTAAACCATTATTACCCATTGCCATAGTAAGAAATTAAATGTGATGAAATGTAAATAGGGCATGAATATATGACCACCAAATAGAATGTATCCAGACATGTTCTTGAAGATCATCTATAGAATAACCTACATGATGGAATGGTACTAGGTCTACTTTCATAATTCATAGTTACACCAGAGTCTTTCTGATCTCACAATTCTTCATCTGGTTCTATTACACCTCGAACTCAACCAAATGTTCACTCATCTTCACAAGACACAACCCGTGCGTGGAAACACCATGCATGGTTTATTAAAAAAATACTCAATTGGGAACCCCAAAACCAAAATGAAATACAAATAGAGAGATATATATAAAATCCACACTAATAAAGTATATGTCTATATAACATATAACAAGAATTCACATATATACACAAAACATGACACACAGTCTAGGGAAATTATTTACAATTTCATACCACCGCTAGGGATTCAGTAAAAATATTCCCCGAACCACACATAATGGGAAAGAGCATTGTCTATGATATAATTGATAAATTCATTCCAATAAGTATTGTTTTTTCAGAACCATTATAAGAGAGATATACTGAATGATATGAAGAGATATGCTACATCAGATGAGGATAACAACTTGGGAAATGGGGTGACATCGGCAACTCAATCAGAATTATCATACTAACTACATGATCGATGCCCAGTGATGTTTTTCACATGAATATAGAATACTCTATAAGGGATATGAATAAGATGAAAATGATATGCTCTTATACTCATGGGGTATTCTAATAACTCAATTTCAGAAATCTTACTAATGGGATTATACTTCCCTGAGTATGTAACATTATTGAATTTCGTTCATGGAAATGAAAAAAGTATGGAAACCTAGGGAAACATTTCCATGAAATAGTGAATGAGTGAATCAATTCACAAAGATAAGAAATAGTGCATATTGATTATTAGTCACACATATTGTACCATGTGTCCCCTGGTACTTCCAAAGAAAATAGCCAAGGTCATTGGAAATATATCCATGTCAATAGCCACCATTTGTCGCATAAGGAGTTACAGTTCACAAGTCTTACAAAAAAACTAATGTAGCATCAAATGGATGTTCTGGTAGAATGATATAAATTTATTATTGAAATGGTCCAACCCAAGTCTAGTCTAGATCCTACCTGACCTACTAGACCTGGCCTAACCCACTGGCTGACTCGACCCGGTATGGTCGACCATGACCCGTCTCGGTTTGCTAGGTCATATCTAGCCAAGCCCACTAGGCCACATAGATACAGCTTCTACAAGCCAGGCACGGCTCGACATTCTTAGTTCGACCCGCATGCATGTGGGTCAGCACTCCTAGCACACGTCGTATACCCCGACCGTGTGCCTCTTTTTCCCGATGTGATGTATCACATCCCAATAGTTCAGCCGACTGCATCTATGCATGCCCCGCACACTATTCCATTCCATTGCATCACAACCTCCACAACCCCCTCTATGTGGCCTTTTTCCATTGTCCACACCTTCCAGCCCCACCAGCACCAATACAGCCCCTTCCATTCTTTTGTACCACCTCTTCCATTATGGTGGACCGGCCTATTGGACCCACACTACCACTCGGCTGGCCCATCAATATCTTACACCCTAGCCTCTATTGGTTTCTGAAACCTACTTTTTCAAGCACCACTATACAGACCAAAGTGAACTGCACTATCTCTATAACTCATTTGGTTCATCGTGCCAAAATCAGATCCCTATATTGGAATCATTTTACCATGAATCAGCAGAAAAATTATCAATCGCTCTCATAGGATTTCGGAGTGCGAGAACGCGTGAAGAACACTATAAATTGGGGGAGATAATAAATACACAAGATGGCCAAACATGACGTATCTTGTACTCTATTTGTGTTGGCCATAATTTTTCCCCTTTAGAAGGGTAATAAAGAGAAATTTAATAATTCTCTTGAAAAAACCCCACAATTTAATAACCAAACCCCAGCGATCATTCCACAGATTAATATGTTCATGGATTAACCAACATTCGTCAAGAGATATAATTATTTTGGAAAACAACAAAGAAAAAACCTCCCTATTTCATTTTGTTCAAACAACGATGATGAACTATGTTTCACCATTTTTTTGTGAGATCCTATTATTTCATCACACACGGATTATTGATCCAAGATCTGGTCATCATTTATAATGGGAAAATCCTCCAAGCTCTCCTTA
This sequence comes from Viscum album, assembly GCA_963277665.1. Lineage (NCBI taxonomy): Eukaryota > Viridiplantae > Streptophyta > Magnoliopsida > Santalales > Viscaceae > Viscum > Viscum album. The sequence continues at coordinate 1,206,983,845 of OY728126.1, read as the reverse complement.
GTGGCTCTCTGGTATTCCCATGGTTGTATAGATAACCTTAGGATTTCTGTTCAAGGATAAATTTAATTGAGAATAATTTGGTGCATCAAACATATATTTATATTAATATATTTGTATTCCATTATGTCCAAATATTTATTTTCATAGTTGACCCATGCTAAATGTTTTTAGGCCCCACTAAATTTAATATCGCTACTTTGAACACAACGGAGCCCTCAGATTTTTGATTCGGGGTCCAGTTTTAATGTTGTTTTACACATTAATGACAATCGCATGAGGTTTATATTTATTGATTAATATTTTTTAAAAATGTATTCTAGGAACACCTTTCCTCAAAATCGTTTTTTGATTCAGTATATGGGCTCAAAATTATTCCTTATAATACTTCAAATAATACAAAAAAAAAAAATTGGCATTACATGATGGTGTGATGAATTTTTTTTATATTCTTCCACATGTATATAATATTTTATTTTATTACATGTTATAATTATAACTCATTCCAATACATTGGGTTATGATTTATATATTCAAGAGATTCACAAAGATGAAATGGGGAGATAATCTTGATCAATAAAGGACTTTGTCTGCTATTATTTTCTTATTAGTGATCCTTGAGTACAATGAATGTATATGGATTAATCCTTGACAAATAAGATGGTATTGGGAGCGATCCATGAAAACAATTTTATTTGGGGACTGGTATCATTCCACTATATGGAAATGGATGTGATTGGGGATTGTGGTGTATACCACCCAATAGGTGCATCTTCCATAAAGTTCCCTGATATGTTTTTTAATGATCGCTAACTTGAAGGTAAAAAATTTTCATTCAAATGTGTGTGCCGAAAATTCATTATCTTACTCCAAAATTATTCTCAAATGAATCATTTTATAAAACATTATTATGATTCATTTCTTATGAACCACTAATATCTATATTTTTACTCATGAATATGGTCTTTGACATGTATATAATGATCTTAAAATGGAAATATCACATTGTCGTACCTTTTAGTTCACGTTATTCTTGTGGATCTACTTCATTATCCCTTACCAATCATATAAGCTCACTATTTCATGTGCATAATTTTCACATGTAATTAATAATGGTTTTATGTAGGATTATTAAAGGGATATCATTGGGATATCTATTTATGATCATTCTCCTAATTTGAAGAATGTGTTCTATTTTTTCTAATGTATAAGACTATTATGGTCTTCAGGCATGAACATTTTTTATGTGATGAATATTTATCTTAAATTATTCTATATCGATGTATTATATTCATAAGATCCTATAATTTTAGTTCAATTCATTTTTTTTAAATTATTATGAACCTTCACTATTTAATGATTCGATATCTTTTTCTAAAAATCCCACTTAAAAGGAATATTTCCAAAATTATTTATACCCTCATTTTTACCTTAAATTATCATTAAATGAGTTTTTTATGCCTTATACTTGTTAATGTATCTAAAAATTTCATTAAATTATTTAATAAATTATTAATTGGAATACATAGTGATAATCCAATCAGCACTATTATAAGACAAGATTTTGTTAAAAAAAATCATTCCATCTGTTTATCAAATGATTATAACATTTTTTTGATTATATTGTGGAACACATATTCATGTTCACTTCATTATGGGTCCATAAATATATCAATCCAATGAATGGGGTAATTATTACGTCTCATGAGATGATATGAATGGGATTGGCGTGTAATTTTATTCCATGATTTGCCTCTATACACCTTGTGATAATTTCATAAGGTTATTTTATATTCTAAAAGGATATGAATATAATTGCATTAAACATCTAGATTAATGGAACCATTAAATAAGAACACATGGAATTATTTAAAAGTAAATACTACCATGAAACAAAACAACAGTGGGAAACTATAAATAGAAACGATATCCCAAATAAATGAGTATAAACTAAAAATAGGATTTATAATAAATAAAATATATTTGAATTTGGTTCTCAATAATTTTTTATAAAATTGATTTTCATTGTTCCGGAGGATGAGTGAACATGTAGAATGAATTTTTTCAGTGAGGCAATAAATATCTCTAAAACACCCAATTTTTTTTTCGATTATACTCACTTTAACTAAATTTTGTTTTCTATTCATAAATTTAATTCTTCTATAATTTATATATATATATATTCCAGAAAGTATATAAATATTCTAAATATCCTTCTCTAAATGGTTGTATACATATATTAAATTATTCAATTTCTTCATTCATTATTGATAGTATTTTAAATTAAATATACAATATTTCTTCTAAAATTTCAATTAAAAATAAATGAAACGGATTTAACATTCCAATAATTATAAAAACACTAATTTTATTATGTTAATAATTTTTTTGATAATTTTTCGTTATTGAGAAATTATTGTTCCCTTACCCAAATTATTTATTCATTACAAATTTCCTAAAACCCTACAAAAAAGGAATATTTCCAAAATTATATCTCCACTCATTACATATCTTTAAATCACTTTTCCTTAATTTTAATTTCCTCTTAGTCATTATTTATCTTTGAACATACTAAAATATTTATGCCATTGTCATGTAATTATTTATTATATTCCATTTTCATATCCTATAATACATGTTTAGGTAACCCATTTCCATACCATTGTTTTTTCTATTGATTATACCTTATTAGTGATTTCATTGTAGGGAACACATATGCAACGACATGTTATGAATTGCACACCCATATTATTCCCTAAATAATTTCATAATGATTATGACTCATTGGATTATATATATGGGATTAGGGAGTAAACCTATTCATTGATGATAATATATATAATATGTGTTGTTTTCAGGATAATTATCCCTGTAATATATTTATTTTCTATTGTATGATGACTATACATTCTTATTATTTCTTGTTATTATGTTTACTACAAACATATTTCATGCCTATTGGTGGTCACTCATATATATTACATTTTCACTTATAATGATATGTCAATTTATTAATATGATATGATTTTTTATAATGTTTATTACCATACTAGGATTTTTAGCTCCCCAATTATTCTTATGTATTTCCAAGGATATTATATGATGTGTTAAATTTTCACAAATATTGAGGAGAAAATTATGGAGAATAAAATAAATTTGTTGTTTTTACTCAAATTTTTATGTAATATCATTTTTTTCAATAAATACATTATCCCTATATATCATTTTATGTGTTTTAAGGATATTTAAATTTAAAATAATGTAAAAAATATAAATTTAAATTACTTGGATCACTATATATTATATCAGTGTTAGAAATTATTAATTTTTTGGATTATGACACTAATAAATTTATGAAAACCCAATGGACAAATCAAATTATTGGAAAATATAGTGAAATTCTAGTGATGTATAGAGTGAGTGGTTTCCTTGAAATTGAATCCATCAAATGATACTAAAAGTATATGTTACTCTTGCAATAATATAAAAAGGTGTAATAACACTAAAATGCATTATGGGGTATAAAATTGAATTCTATCTAGTGAGCATCAATGCAGTCATATTTCACACATGTATTTTCTCTCCTAAGGAATTTGTATTGGAATAAATAAAACATATTTATGATAAATTATGATTGAATTGAAATGATTATTATTTCATAAAATTTCCATGTATTACCTATGATTAAAATAGATATTCATGTGATAGATCTGAATTTCATTTATCCATTATTCCTTGTATATTCTTAGTTTCTTTTTCGTATGATTTTTAGTTTTCGTATTCTCCTCCCCAACCTTATTATGGATATTGTAAATGTTATGAACCAAAAATAGTTATTGACTGTAATTTTTATTATATGTTACTGAATTTAAAATATCATATATTGTAATACTTCTAATACATATAAAAAATAATGCATATGTATTAAAACTATACAGATGCCACATAAAAATTTGAATTTTTTATTATCCATAAGAATAATAAATTAGGGGATTATTGGATATAATTTATATAAGTCCTCATCATTGAATACTTTCATATTGAAAATCCCAATAAATGTTATAATAATTCCTTTAAGTGAATTTGATTAAATATTTTTTAATGATTGTGTGTCATGCTTCATGAAAAACATCAAATATTTGGAGGGGGGTATCATTCATCACATCCCGAGTCAGCCTCTTAATTTTTAAATGTTAAAAGAGAAAGATGAATCTCATTTTGAATTATTATCTCAAAAACGATTATCACAACCTTATGAGGATGTATATATAGATAAAATTATTTAGATAAAGGATATAATCGTTCTTGGGTCCATTCCCAATGTGAGGAACTATACTGATGTATTTCCAATAGATATTCTTATTATTTTTCCAAACTGAGAGGATGAGGTCCAAATAGTGTTTACCCCGAACTCCTCACATTTCAAATAATCCATAATGAATGCAAAACATTGAGATATAGTAATTAATGCACATGTTACCAGATTATATGAAGAAGGGTACCATGTAACTGAGTGCATCACTATGTAGTGAATAGGTCCTCCTCACCAAAATGACGGTTGATTAATGTATATCTACATTGATGACCTAGAACTCAGACTTTTCATAATAAATTTCATGTATTGTCGCATATGAATTTATTACTTTTTGTTCAAATACATGGGACCCATTACATCCCTACGGTGTAATTTTAGTCAGTATATCACAAATAAATGTGGATGAAGGTTGATATTCTCATGTAATTCACAAAAATAAGATATAAAAATGAAAACTCTATAGTGATTCCTTCTGACTCACAAATTCTCTAGAAATATTCATGGAATTAATAAATACAGACATTCAAATTTACAATAAAAAGTTTATTACAACCTCTATAGATGGTATTATATTATATAGTCAAATATCAAGGATGAGTATGTAGATAATTTTAATAATGTTCTAAATAAATTATAAAATGATAATATATATTCAATGTACTATAAATGTTTGTTTTCGACTGATGATGTTTCATTTTTGGGGAATGTAATTACCAGTAGAAGGAAAATTTATAATCCATTACAAGATAATGGAGAATATGAAAAGTCCTGTTCCAAAATCATTGATTTTGATTTGTAGTTTCCTTAGTAAATTAATTTAATTATCAATGATTTATGAGAAAATAATTATTTTTGATAAACCCACTATACATAATTACTTGTATGGGAATAACATTTTTATTTACATATGAATGAGATAAAAGTATAACAAAATTAAAATCGAGTCTTATCAGTGAACCAGTGACCACACTAACATAATGTGGGGTTATAATTGTTGTTTATTATGATAAATTAAAAATAATCATGGGAAAAAGATTGATGAATAAGGGACAAGTGATAGCATATCACTCAAAGTAGATGATAGTTCATGAGTATAGATATACAACGTATGATCTGTAGTTGGATGTAGTAATAATCACACGGAAAATTTGGTGGTGTTATCACTATTGAGATATGAAAGAAATATATATAGATCATAAGTGACTTAAATATAAATATATGTATTCACGTTAAAGGGTCTCAATATGCCCCAAAAATTATTATTAGATTTTAAATGAGTTTATGAATACAAAATCCACTAATATCCTGAGAATGTGAATAATACGAAAGATAATATATATAGAAGGGATGATGAAATATTATCTACAATGAGGATTTATAAGGATATGATTATATAAGATATGAAATTTATTTACATGTTAATCATAAAATAATTAACATCAACCGTAATTTCTCAAGTGATTCTTCAAAAATAAATTTTGTCAAAATAGAAATATGCTCAAATGGATGATATTGAAGTATAGGGAAAATTTATTTTGTATGAAAATTGATATCCTTAATGTTGAAAATTAATTAATAATGTGTTATAAGATTTGGTTCATGAAAATTTGTACCATTTACCATTGAGATAAAATTTCATATTAAATGATGCATGTACCTCAACATTCTCAATAAACCATGGGGGAAACAATGTTGTATCATGATATTTTAGAAAAATATTTGTATTTCAACATGAAGAAGGAGAAAATATAATAATCATCAATGTTCCTTATAAGTATGAATGTGTTGTTTGAGATGTAAAATTGCATGGGGATGCTACAAAAACTACCCATACTAACATGGAAATATGAAAAAATAATTATAGAGATTGTGACAAGTCATATGATGACATCCAAAGGGAAAATATTCGATATGGGTTATAATGGATAGTTCTATATGGTAATCTCATTTTATTAATATTCAAGGGAAGTTATCTAATTATCAAGTTTTATAAATATAAATATGAGAAGTATTTTTTCTACATATAACACCAACATGAACGGTATATGATCAAGATCTAGGGAATACCTGAGTATATTGGAAGGTATCCAAAAAGATAAAATGTATGATTTTAAATTTAAATTAGAATATCACCCCAAAATAGACGGACAATATGAGAAGACAAACAATACACTTTAGTGAAATGTTAGAGAATACTTCATTGGATTCAAAGTGGGTTGGAAAAACTTCATCCTCTTGTTATATTTTAGAAAATAATTGTTTCAACTCAATGATCCAAATGAATCCAAATCTATCCCTTTACAGGAGGAGATGTACAAACATCAATGTGATCTAAAAAAATGATAACAGAACAATGGATAGACCATTAAATGTTTAAATAATTGATTAAAATTAAAAATAATATTAGAAATGTTATTTTAAATTTTGAAATTAAAATATATAAAATCTTGAGTATAAATATATGAAAATGAAAAATATATGAAATATAGTGTATTTAGAGAACATAATGAACTATTGATACCATTATAAATCTAATTGTTGGAATAATAATCATCCCATTGAAATAATGATACTAATATAATTATAGTAATCGGACAATCATAATAATAAAATAAACTATTTAACAGTAAAATAATATTAATTTAACATATAAAACTGAAATATGGAAAATCAATACAATAATATGAATATATTAATTTTAAAAAAAATTAAAAAAAATTATTTCATTTTTATAAAGAATATATTTTTTTTATATTTCTTTTTTCCGAAAAATAAAAGAATATAAAATAAATTTTATTTTCCTAAAAAGTAGTAATAAAATAATATTTTGTGACATTACAATTTTAACATAATTTAATGATATAATAATAATCTTTTGAAATGGTTTACAAATAGATCCTATTATAAAATTTATTTTTTTCTTAATCTAAATATTGATTTGTATTAAAATATAAATTTTGAAAAATTTATAAAAAATTTCACGAGAAATTAATTTTACTTTCATTATTGACACAAAAAAACATATTCAGGGTGAGTATTTTTTCAAAAATAATTTTATTTTTTTGGATTATACATTACAGTGAAATATGTTTATTAATATTTTAAAATAAATACAATTTTTTTGAGTCATGGGCGATGTGTGAAACAATTATTTTAAACCCACATGATCATATTAAAATATAATTTCATTGTAATAAAAAAATTGTAGGTATATAATGGAAATGAAATTCTAATGAATATAGTATTCAGAACTCCCCCCCCCCACTTATAAATGCTTCCACTTACCACCCCTTCCCCAAACCCAATATAATACACATATATTTCCAAAGAAATAGATAATTTAATCCCTAAGAAACATAACTATATCTAGGGATTTATTAACGTACCACAATTACATTATACGGTGACATATGGGGTGGCCTAAAAAGAGACATCCAATGGTATGGGTGATTCTCTAAACAATGTTTGTTAATTTTCTGTTCTTTATAATCCTCCAAAAAACCACATCCAAATATCTATTTATATTACATTATAAATAAAATTATATAATTTTATTTTTTATGTAATATCCATTATGTAAAAAATTCTCAATCTAAAATTTGAATCAAATTCCAAAATATGGATAGTTTACCACCACCATAAACTACGTACATCAGTTTTTGCTCCTCATTAATGGATGGATGTATATATCATATTATGGTTTTATATAAAGAATGTAATATTATATACAACTTTTTTTTATTATGGGAAATATTTAAAATAATTGAAATATATATGACAAACAAAGTCCATGATGGAAAATAAAACTACAGAAATGAACTAAACATTATATCGAAATTATTTAATAAAAGAGTAAGAAAAATATACTTAAGAAAAGTGTATATTTTGGAACTTCTTATAATAACTAAAAAAATTAATATCCTTTTATAGTACATATAATTAAATGGTATCATTCCATTAAAAATTTCATATTTACATATTAATTAATCGTACCATGGAACCATGAAAGAAATGACATTTGGAGAATAAAAAAAATAATGGTATATAAATAAACAAATACTAGAAAAATATAACATATTTATAATTAATAAATATATTTGAATATTATTATAAATGATGAATTTTATAAATCGAATTGTATTATTATTGAGGTTTTTTGAAATTTCATAATGAATTCGAATATAAGGAATGTCATATAAATGAACTACACTTTTCTAATTTGGTTATCCATTACCCCTCTTTCCAAAAATTCATGATCTATTATTATTCATTATTACTTTAATATTATTTATTCTTGGACCAAAATATATACTAAGTTTAATTATCATTTCTTTAATGGGAATATGAATGTTTTCAAGGTTCCTTTTTCTATTTATTTCACTGATCATTATGGATTTAAGGGACCTTCTCTTTATTATAACATCATTTCATATACCACTAAAGGAATGATTAATGACATTAAGTTTTATATAAAACAAAAAATATGTAATGGTAAATAATATTGGTAAATTTAAAATTTAATGGAAATTGATATCACTATTTCATAATTAATAATAATTTACTATATTTCTTTAAACTCCACTTAAGAGGAAAATTTATAGAATTATTTATTCACTCAATTCTATGTCTTAAATTCAAATGAAATTAATTCAATATCCTATTTTAATATATTTTAATATAAAAAATCCATGAATTTTTTTAGCTATTCATTCATTTGATTCATATTTATATTATAGTTAGCAATGTTATATGATATGATTATGCAACAAATTTCATTTTGATGGGTTTTTTTATTCTTGTTCTTTATGGTAATTTCAATGTCGTTCAAAAATATTCTTATTTATGATATTATGGTTGTTCCCACATATATCTCCAATGAATTGGACATTTTTATGTCTTATTATATTATATTAATAGGATTATGTAGTAGACCAATTCAAATGATGAGACTCTATCAACCATGAGTTATTGACATTGTGGTATGTCCTAATTACTAAAGATATCATGTTCAATATTTCTACCACATTCTTATGATGTTTTTTGTGATCATATGATTCTTAAAAACTTATTTAAATCCTCTATATAATAATTCAAGAAATTTTACTATTAAGATAACAATATATTCCATTCGATTAATATATTATTTTTTATTATCATTATTAGTACATTACTAGGTCATTTAGCTCCCCACTTTTTTATAAACCTTTCAAGATATCCAATAATGTTTTAAGATCCCAAATGGATTTAGGATATCAGTATGTAGAATAAAATAAATGTGTTTTATTTTATTCACATATTTATGAATAATGAAATAGGACTTCCAAATTAAGTAGACCACTACATCCTTTATTTTTTTGGATCATAATATTTATAATTATTTAATAATAATAGCATTAAAATAGTTTTTTCATTATTGTGTGAATTGGGGAATGACTCGTAATAAACGGTGATTAGTATAATAAAATATATGTATACACCATAGATGTAATTTTGAGTATATCCAATTTTCCTTAAATTTTGTTGATGATTATAGATAGTTGTTTAAAAAAATTACATAACTATGTTGCTAATATAAGTAGATGTTGAGATGGAATATATTTACCATGTGGAAATAACCCTATAAGGGGTAATTGGGTATTTACATGACCTGGACAAACATCGTAGAAAAAGGGGCCTTACTCCACTGTAGTTTTTACAATCATAAGGGATATGCCTATGAAAATTCAAAAACTCATTATAATCAATTATGAAATTATTGAATTGATTGTATTGTTAAAAAAACTAATAAGAAAAATATGATTCAAAAAATAAATTTAATCTTATAAACTTATAAATTTTATATACATTTTTTTTACAATTTATTCCTTATACGTTCTCATTTTACCATTTATATGATTTCTAGTTTGTATATTCTAATCCCTAACCATAAAATGGTTTTAGAAAAATATTTTAATTAGAATAAAATATATATTAGTATTCTTAGTATCCATTAATGATTATTAAATATCCATCATGATTTTTTTACACATTATATCGTATCATTCAATTTTATTTTAAATATTAAATCACCACCTCTAAACATAAAGGTTGAGTTATATTATGAGAAATAAAAATAGTGGAAATTATTTCATCTCATATATGTAACTCCTCAGTATTTATTGATTGTAGACTGAACACCTCAAAAATATTGTACACCCCTTGATATAATTTTATGATATATTTTGGAACGATTGGTGTCCCTTATATAAAGATACCATAAACTAATAAGAGAGGGATATAACATTAAATATCTGAAGTCATTCTTTGATTTCATTACATGTTTAAGGAGAAGGATGAATATTATTTGAAATATTTTATCCTAAATAGATTTTTATGACTTATAAGAAAGTATATATGTATTAAATGGATGAGGTATTGGTGATAATAATGATTGAATACTGACCCATTTTGATGGAAAATATTGTTGTATGATATGGAGAGTTTCTTCGTCATTCATACAAGTACGATGCTGAGTTCTCAATTAAAAATATAAAATCAATCTATGTCTATATGGATACTCCATAATTAATGCAACTATTGTGATTAGTGAACTAGAAAATAAGTTTCTATAGTTTCTTGAAATGTGTTTTATACCCATGAGTGCTTCACTATGGGGTTTTTTAGTCTTTATTTTCAATTATATGTACGTTTCGATGCACCTCAGCATTAATTTTCCAGAATTGAAAAATATTAGTATAATGAATAATTATAAATTTTCAAGGATTGATTTCTTTTTTGATCAATTATGTTGGGTCTTTTACGTCATCAGGATATAACTTTGGTTTGGATATTTCTAATTAATTTTTTTTATAAATCTTTTCAGAAGAATGTATTTAATCTTTTATATCCATTTAATGATATGTTTCATTCATCAAGATTTTCATTAAGGAAGTTTGTCTCTTCGGCCTGATTATAACCATGATAGAAATTTCTATAGACCCTTAGAATTTTTTAATTTAGTGATGTTGATAATTATTTATAAAAACAGCCTTATATTATTTTAACAATATTGTTATTATCAATAATTTCTGATAATATTACCATGATTTTCACTACCCACTAACTAAGCTGACATAGAATAGAGTAATATTTGTTTGGAATAATGAATATGAAGCGGTCATCATCCAGGTAAATGAAGTATTATCACTACAATAGTCCACATTATACCCTCATGTACCTAATTTTTCCTCATATATATAACTTTTTAATAAAATGGTATGGTTTTTGTTATTAATTTGTAAAATCAAATTGATAGCCTATATCTTATGGTAGTTGATAGTTCATTATTCGAACTATCTAGTGCATGATATGAAGTTAGTAGCACTAACCAATTCATTGAAAATTTTAAAGCATTATATATATGTGTATAAGTATGAAATATATATGAATCATCATAGAATAAAATATATTTCAATGTTGAGTGGTTTTAATATATGGAAAATAAAATGGTAAGATATGATCAAGGATTATGATATATCATTCAACTACCATATTAGTAAGGAGAAAAAAATGAAAAATCTATAATTAGAATGCATAGTGAACCCTTATTGAAAATGATTATTGAGAGGGATATGGTAATTATAAATATAAAATTGATGGATCTGAGAATCATAATTAATGGATATCATAATTCCATTCTATAATTATTTCTCATCTATCCATTCTAGTGAAAATAAATGATCCTTTAAGAAGTGTCATGGAAATAAAGTTGAATGTTGATGACCTACAAGAATGGAAATCCATAGAGGAGAATGTTGAGGGAAAGTGATTTATGATTTGGGTAAAGGCTCTGTTTTCAATAAAATTCTTTGACAGTAAAGGATATGTTCAATTAAAAAGATAGAAAAGATTTATCCTTCAACCTAGTTATTATAATGATCTATCACAATCTTCGTGAACACTGTTGGTGGTATAACACTATGAAAAATATTTTAGATCATTCATCATGGTTCCATGAATAATAAAAATTGAAAACTGAAAGGAATAAATATAATGGGATGATTCATCTATTACCCATACACCAATTTAAATTGGATAAGATCATTATGAATTTTTTAACATGTCATTTGAAGATATCAAAATTGAATAATTCCATAAGGCCTATATTGGATTACCTTGTAATTACTAATATAGTCATTTATTTTTTTCATTGGAATTATCGCATATTAGACAATCAAGTATAAACATCAGAGATATGATAAGGATACATAGAATGAAAATTTCAATATTATATGATTAGTATCCATGTTTTACCTTGGTATTTAACAAATTCCCAGGCATGATATAAATACAAAGATGAAAAAAAAAATGGATTATCCTCTTAAAACTATTCAGAAATATTATTAGCATTTCTATATACATAAGTACATATTTAGGGAATTCTTAATGGACATAAATGTATGATGGGATAAAAATATTACATTCATCCACTTGTTCAATATTAGTTTCCAATTTACATTCAAATGCCTTAATATGAATCCATTTACAGGAAGAGATATAGAACACATATATGTGGTGGTGAATTTGTTGGATGAATGTTTTTAGGAACTAAAATCGTTAATTAAATTTTTTTAAAGGTTAAGACCATTATAAAATGTATACTATCAACATAGAGATGAATATATATATATATGGATATCTTTTTCAGATACATAGAGTTTTTGGTTAGAGATAGATGTTTCATTTTCATATCCCTATCGAAGAGATATATGATATAATGTAAAAATTTATATTAATTTCATAGGTATATTATTCCATGTGAAATTATTTATTGAATCAGATATATGGATTATCTACTATTAGTCAATAATATAAGTCTTATATATGATATTTCATCCATGTGACACTGTAGGAGATTTATTATAGTGACCTTGGATCAAATATTCTTCATTTTATAACCATTACATTATTTAAGGCATTAGATGAAAAAAAATAATATGACCATTGACTAGTAGGTTCGTTGTATTTGGAGAGAAACTATATAATAAACATATTTCATAACCCTATGATCATTTCATTATAATTATGTCACAATAGACACCCATTATTCGTATATATTATAATATTATTCAAAAACTATTGAAATGGAAATATAATAATTTTTTGATATCAGATGATTATTAAGGGTAAAAATAGGCGATGAATATAAAATATCATAAGATGATATATTCTAGGAAAAAGGTTATAGTTGATAGACATAATGAAACTCAAATTCAACAAATATCAGATCATAAATCATGGAATATGACTTTTAATTACATATTACAAAATTCAAAATACTTCCAGAACATGAGACAATAAAAATTTACCTGTTTACTAAAGAGATTTAGGATAATAACCATAAACTTTTCAAGCAACAATCAAATTTGGAAAAAAAATAGAATTTTTTATCATTTCATTAATGGTAAACATAAATAGTTCCCATTCTCATAGGAAATATATATTTACACATGTGTAATTATATCACAAGATTTAAAATTTAAAATAATGAATTGATAGAAGATATAGTATCTATATAATCATCATCAATAATTATGAGTTACCCTTCTATTTAATCACCTATCACATCATAAATAGCCTATATAAATAAAATGGGATTCATTAAGAATTCTAAATAAAACTCTTCCAATTTAGTATCATAATGAACCATTGATAAAAAGGGATTTCATTCAACATATCATTGAAACCACGTGGAAGGGAAATGGGTTTTATTTGTATTTTCCATATGAAATCATTAATAATTCCTTCAATCAATCATGATAATAGAGTATATTTTATTGAACCTATATAGATAAAATATGTGTTTTTGAGTTAATACTTTCGAAATATTAATTTTTCTACAGAATATAGTTAAATAATCTCAAATATAAAGAATCAGAAATATGTTCTTCAAAATTGAAAGGCAATGGGTGAACATTTAGGATAATAAATAATTGGTGATTATTAAAGAAAAATATAATGACGTATTATTCTTTAAAGGGGAATAAAATTAAATAGGTCATCCAATTAAATAAAGTGATAGGTAACATTATAGAAATATCCCTTTTCAAACATAATTTATGTCAAATGTTGTATATTTAGATAAATATAATTATTAGAAGAATCGAGAAAAATATATTTGGAAATAAGAAAATTTTGGTATATTATGAAATGTTATTAGGTATAAATATTTTGTTAATAAGAGGAAATTTATTTTAATTTACAAAATCATTAAATCCAATAACATAAGGATTATTAAAAATTGTAATTATAACAAACAAAGGTGTTCCCATGGAAAATGTGAACAGTGATCCGTTTTACACATTTATGACAAAAACCAATGTGGAATACTATGGAGGTTTTTCTTAAAACGTTTTAAAGAGGATCAAGTAGTATAAAATGATCTCAGTTAATTTTTTATGTATTGACGAGGAAATTTTTAAATGAATCCAATGAATTGTGACATGATAAAAAGTATGGTTCTATATCATAAAGAAATGAAATGATCTTTTCCAACTACATGATAATAATTTGGGAAAATACGAGCCTTTCGAAAATATAATCTTCAAGGAAAAAAGAAAACACCATTTAAATTTTATTTATATGAGGATATGTTTGATATATAATATAAATTCACTATTCAATTTATCATTATATAAACATGATTTATATTTGAAATTCAACAGTTATGGTTTGAATTACATATTGATCAAAAACAATTTCATGATACATATATATTTAATTTCATTTAATTTATAGAAATTAAATAATAAAGGAATTCATATTGCATTAATATGGAAAAATTCATTCATTATAAATTACTCACAATATTACATCCCATGTTCCACTTCTCTTTTGTGGCCAAAACATGTTAGAAACGAGACCACATGCATTCCTCCCCATACGACATAGTTTGGTGACTACTAGGGGGAGGGTGATGATTATAGTGGGGATACTATGACCCCTGATTATAGAGATATAACACACAAAAAATCAAGCAATAAAATTGATTTCACAAATATAAGATTGAGGAAATAATTTTATTAATATGACATGGTATAAAATCATGTAACAAAAAACATACTAAATAATCCAATAATAATTAGGGAATTATTTAATGAATTTATCTAATATAACTAAATTACATGACATAAGAAATTAAAATTAATATACTAGAATACTCAAAATGACCTGGTCCCAAATACAATTTCAATCCCATCTTCAAATTCTATCATATTAAATAACAAAAAATATATAATAAGAATTTTTCCCTTATCAAATCATGTAATGATGTAATTTTCTATGTTTGAAAATGTCTTCTAGAGTAGGGTGTGAGTAAATCTTGGTTGGTTTACACCACCTTGTTTAAACATAACTAATATAATAATAATATTATGTAATAATGAAATAATAAAGTGTATTAATTGATTATGAATTCATGTTAATACAACATCAACCTTCTTCATCTCAATGCTAAAAAATCATTAAGATGGTCTCATAATAATGCCAACCAAAACCATATTACAATGTAATAAAATAACCTACCTCATATCCATTCCTTTATGTATGTATGAATGTTTTATGACCATAAAAGCCATACCATTACAAGAATGGTATAAATTATAAAAAATTGGTTCAAAACAAAATATATATTCATTGTAGTATTTAATTAAGTCTGAGCTGGGTATATATAAATTTTATCATGAATCAAGGGCAAGATTAGTATATAAGAATTAAATTATGTCTCAATGCCGAGACCTGTATATATGAATTTCATCATGTATCATTATATTTGTATGTACCCAGATATTCTTTTCAATAATTTTTTCTTATTTATTGTGTTTTTTAGGAAAAATAGTAATGTTTTAAAATTTTCAAAGTACATATCGTTTACTTCATGATTATAATCCTTGTACTCGGTTACCATAGGTAGCCGAGTGATGGCTGTGTAATGGCCATGCACACGAACGTGTACGGTGACCTGGAGGCTGCCTAAAGTGGGGCCCGGTAAGGGCATGTACACACAGTGTACTTATATTGTACACACCCTATACATTATTTTTTTCATTAAATGTACCAGGGTTGCCTCTAATAGACCAAAATGTCTTCTTCTCAACCTATTTCTTCTGATACCACTCGTACAACCATGATCCTTCATAGATCCCCCGAGCGAGCATCCATTCTCTAATTCAACAGTCGTAGATTGTGTTGGAATCGCATCGGTGAGTTCTCTCTTCTCCTAGAACACCATCCGTTGATTTCTCTTCTCTCATGATATTTCTTCCGTTGAACTTTTTAGATGTATTTTTTGATCTACGGTGTTCATGAGTGATTCAAGGCTTTAGGTTCACTTATATCAATCTACCTACACCGAGGTAGGTGGTTTGTGCTTTTCCATTGGAAATCATTGAGTATTATGTGCAATTGTTCCAAATACCCTTGAACGGGGTGTTGTGTGTTTACCATCTAACCCTCTTATTTTCCTTCCATTCTTGTATGATTTAGTAGAGGATATTTGATTGTGAATTGGGTTGATTGCTATTCCTTTTAAGTGTTTTCCCATGAATGTTCTTTTTTTGGTCGTGTGGTCTGCTTAGCCTATTAGGATTCCTTGTCTGTATCCCATGCCTAGTGTCGATAGGATGGAGTGATTGTATTTCTGACATGTTGTTATGTTGTTAGCTGTTTAGTCAAGTAGTTCCTGGTGTTTACTTTGGTCTTATTTCATTTCTATGCTCGTTTGACTTACATAGGCCCGTTAGAACATGGTATAGTAGACCATAGAGAGAATTAACGTTAGGCATTATCCAGAGTGTCTTTATAATTTATGATGCTTGACCACATGTGGAATTGAATTTGAGTGATTCCTCATAGTGTATGTAGATCTTTGACACAGGACATAGGGGGAATAGACATTGAGTGCTTCCGAATAGCGCTTTTAGTACCAATGTGAGATTATAGGGGGGATTCATGGTGAGTGCTTCCTTGGAGAGTCTATGCTTAAGTAGAACCAGAGGGGTTAGACTATGTGTGCTTCCAAGAGGGTTCCTTGTTCTAGTTTGGTTGAACAAGAAGGGTTAGGTTGTGAGTACATCCTAGAGGGTTACCATTGTGTTTAGATATTTTCTAATTCTTGTTAGGTTAATCCATAGGTGTTAGTATGTGAGTACTCCTAGAGGGTTACCTGTTTTGACTAGCTGTTACATGATATGTAATATTGAATGCTTAAACTGTAGGATGTTTACTTTGAGTACTTCCTTGTTTAATTCTTCTTTTTTTATTTATTGCTTTCCATATTTATTAACGGACTATTACACACATATATTTGGGAGGAAGCCTATTGAGATTTAGTCTCACACCCTGTTGGGTCATGTTTTGGCCCCAAACAGAGTATATTACTACAGGTGTGGATAATGTTAAGAACCCCTCTACTTCAGGTACTAGATTGTTGTGGAGCCGGAGAACGTGGGACAAATATGAGGCTTGTGATCTTGAAGAGGAGTTTACTTGTTTTCTTTTACTTGGATTTAGTACTATATTAATCATTTTTTCTTCTTTGGATATTTCCCTAGACTTATGTATCTTTCATACTATTATATATGTTCTCTAGTTGTTATTACTTCTATTCTTCAGCTGATTACTGTAATATGTTATCATTACTTCTTCAGTTATAATCATTTTTTACTTCTGCTATGGTACTCTACCAATGAGGTCATAATTTCCCCAATATCACACCCATGGAACTCACTGATAGTCGGTTTCCTTTGGCATTCATGGAATCATGCATGAGTCCATGCAACCAACAATGTATGGGGCGCCTCTATGTGGATTTTGGAACATTGAAATTACAATGTCATATTAGAGGAATATTTTTCTTCTTGACGTAATGTTTGGAGCCTATAGTTAGGCATAGGACAGAATAAGTAATTACTAACAAGATGTTCCCAAGAGTAGCTAACCTGTGTACAAGGATAATCTAATTAACAATAACTATTGTAATTTTTCTGTTTTATTGATTTTATAGTTTATTTTATTTCACTATTGGGTGATTCACATGCATTTGTTTGTTACCGTTTATATTATTGAGGTTATATTTGTGTTTCTACCCAAAGAGATGAGGGCACACGAAATCATGCAACATATATGTACTTGGTAGAAATCACATGTCATTCATTTTTGTCTTGCCATTTGGGGTGGATTAGCGATTGTGTGTTGTTGTGTTAGATATGCATGATGTTTTGATAGATGCCGTGATATAATACATACTATTAATAAGGCATTTCTATGTGTATGGTCATGTTTTAATTGACGACAAACATCAATTCATGAGGTGTTATTGGCCCTCATAAATCAAAATGTAGTGGATCAATGACTTTTTTTCCTTCTCTATGACATGTATCAGATGCCAAGCTTTGTTTTGCGGGGAGTATGAGCCCTCATAAATCATAATTTGGAACCTTAATGTTCGTTTTCAGTGTTTTTCTGGGTTCTAGAGAAGTTTTTGAGGATTACTGTCTGGAAAAACCCAGAATACACGGCCTGTAGTTATGATCACATGTCGTGTCTCTTTATATTCTGGAAGGAACAATTTTTCAAAAGTACATGATGTGTGCTGAATGTACATGTTGTGTAGTCCCTAACAATTTCATAGGCTATGTGGGCTAAGACACGGGGTTGGAAATTTCATGGCAGGACATGCCGTGTACCGGATGTACATGTCATGTGTAGAGAACATGTGTCCACCCGTGTGACAAATGAGACATATAGAGGAAACATAAGTATGCACACTGTGTTTTGATATAACACGTTTTGTATTGTATCCCATGAATCTGACTGTGTAGCTAACAAACATTGGTCGGTCGAGTCTTTTCTTATACACACCTGTTCAAATGGAACATGTCGTGTAGTTTGATTTGTGTACCCGGCCGTGTCACTAACAACATGGGTCAGGGAAGCTCTTCCAGTACACTCTGTGTCATGAAAAAATACATCGTCTATTCGTGTTTTAGAAGAACCATTTGGGTTAGTCCTGTAGAATAACTCTGGCTGGGGATGGGGATTCGACTACACACAGTGTGATATGACAACATGATGTCTTCATTGGGTGTTACACGACTTGGGTTGGCAGGTGAACATTCCCATGTATTGGCTAAAGGGAACATTCCATGTAGTTATAATACACGCCATGTAGTTATGTTTTCTAAAACATGAATGCTTTATTATTTCATTTTATATTCACACACTTATAGTTTTCAGTCTATATTAATCTTGATCCATGTTGTGAGCTTGACCATGCAGAGTCATGCAACAAAAATATCCTCTTGTTGTCCTCTAGTTAGAGGGAAGTGGTCAGACGCCTGATATGGCTGATCAGGGATTTCCTTTAGATCCTCCAGTTGTTCTAGTCTTGGAACTATCAATTATACTTCACACATGTGATAATGAATAGTTCAGGGAAGAAATTATGAGGATGATGCAGAACATTCATGGGGAACTACCTCTTTCCCCGTCAATGGCAGAATAGACATGAGTCTTTCAGAAGCAGCATCCTCCCACTTTTCTAGAGGTTGGTGGACCCGAGGCTGCATAATCTTGGCAAGAAGTCATCATGATGATCTTCGAGTTCTGGATACGCCTCCAGAATGGAGGGTAAAGCTCGCTACACACATACTTCTAGATTCCTACAAGAGATGGTGGGATGTGATATCACAGGTGGTACATCATCAGGTGATTGCATAAGAGGAGTTCCAACGTATCTTCGATGACTACATCTTTCTGGAGACCTTGAGGGTCCACCGAGTCTGAGAGGTCCTGAGTATGGAGCTGGGTACTCTTTATATTATTGAGTATTCTTATAACTTCATCGAGTTGCAGCACATTAAACCCTTTCTAGGGGGAGATACGTTGTTCCACTCATTAAATTTTGAAGATGGTATCAGGAAGAATATTGGATCCCAAGTGAAAATCTTCAGGTTGACTTCGATATCCTCTATATTCAACTAGGCGCTGATCATTGAGAATAATATAAGGGATTCTGGAGCTATGAGCTAGGGAGGTTCATCATCCAGGATTAGTGCTTCACCAACGGATAGCAGGAATCCCTGTCGGGAGACATCACTAGGAGATCCGAGTAGGTGGGACACTTCTTCTGGTAGCCAGGTGGTGTGTAACTAGAGTTGGAAAATCGGGCATACGAGGTCACATTACCTGAGGGACCCAATGGATTTCCAATATTGAGGCAATATGGGGCATCTTTAGCATTTTAGTCAGATCTTCTCAGCAGTAGATGGTGACAGGGGTTCTTCTATAACACCTCGTTCAAGAGCAGCGCTTCCAGTTTCGCACCAGTCAGGGAACTGGATGTCTTTCGACCTTTTAGGTTGAGGTAGAGGTCACGACTATGGTGGATAGTCGCCAGGCATGCATAGACAATAGGTTGGATCAGCTCAGAGTGATCAGGTAGGGTCATAGGGTCGTATTTCATGACATGAAATTGTTGTGGAGAAGACCAGCAGAAGTAGAATCTCGGACACTCTACAGTTTGAGGTACGATCCTAGTTCCTTCATTTTTATCTTCTTCTATTTTTAATATAATGTCTTCCCCTAGATTAATATCTATTTCTGTTGTGTAAATCCTTGGTCTTTGTATGTTTTCTTATACTGATATGATGATGCAAGACACACTGTTGGGGATGAGAATGGGTAGTGTTTGTTAGTGTAAGGAGTTCCCTCTAGGGTTTGGTGGGTGTCCCTTCTTATTATACCTCTATGTCCTATAGATGAAAAGCGATGACATCATTCTCTAAATGGAATGATTAGTTCCTTTATAGGATGTTGTTGATTTCTATCATCTTAGAGAGAGTTTCACGTTACCAGAGGGTGGATCATTTCTTCATAAGGGCGAATGAGATTTCTAGGCGGGAAGAGCAGGACTCGTGCATCATGGGTTAGGAGGAGTTACAACCAAGATTTCTAATCTATATCTAGATGAACAGGGGACATCACTGATGGACATTCATCTAGTGGTTGATTGTTTCAAGGACATATTTCCAAAGGAATTATTAGGTTTGCCTCTGGAGTGAGAGGTGGAATTTTCTTTTTAGCTTCTGCTAAGAGTGGAACCAGTGTCCATTCCTATTTATAGGATAGCTACACCAAATTTACAATAGCCTAAGAAGTAGTTAGACGAGTTGTAGGAAAAGGGTTTCCTCTAACCTAGTACATCTCTATGGGGTTCACCTGTCCTGTTTGAGAAGAATGCGGATAGTACCCTAGGACATTTCAGGGATTTTTGGAAGTATAACCAGTCACTAATGGAAATTGGTGTTTTCCCAACACTTTTATCCCAACAGTTTACAAAAACCATTGGTAAAGGGTGCCCATACCAACGGTTTAAAAAACTGTTGGTATCGACCTGTTTGGAAGACCCTTTGCCAACGGTTCTCTAGATCCATTGGGGAAAGCTTCATTGTAGTAGTATTTACCAACGGTTCTACAGAACAGATGGGTGAAACCTATTTTTTAGAGGATTTTACAAACGGTTCCATATGAACTGTTGGTATAGTAACTATTTCCCAATGGGTTTTAAAAACTGTTGGGAAAAGTTTTCCTCAATTAACTAGACCCTCCTCATTCGCGAATAGAAGTGAATGTGCAGCAGCGGATACCCTACTCGCTCGACATCCCCCATCCAAACTGCTAAATCTTCATCATATCCATCTCCAATAAGGTATTTTATTCTTTCTACAAATAAAATCATTATGTGTTACCTCATTATTATTGTTATTCATCTAATATTTTAGGTTTGTGTTCGGATTTAGATGTGTATCTTTTTTTTCTATTTTGATTTAACCTAGATTTTCTCCATCCCATCAGATCCATTTAATTAATTAAATCTTTAACCCTCTGATGGAGGTGAACAATCTTAGATTCATTGTGGTTGGATTCCATATTTTCTATGTATGAGTTTTTATGAATTTTCTTCATCTTGTAATTAATTGTTACTTGATAATTCATTTATATGTGTTTATTAATTTTTAACAAAGATTCTGGGGGGTTGGGGGATGTATGGGGGGTTGGATGGGATATCCAAGGGGTCGGGGGGCTCTCTGGGGGGTGGGGGTGTCCGGGTTTTGGGGGGATGGCTGTCCGGGGTGGGGGTCTGTCTGGGGTGAGGGGGGTGTCCGGGGGGTTAGGGGGTGTCCGGGGGTTGGGTTGGATTTTTCAGGGTGAGGGGGGTTGTCCGAGTTGAGGGGGGTGGGGCTGTTCGGGGGTGGTTGGGCTGTCTGGGGGTGCGGGGGGTTGTCTGGGTGGTGCGGGGTGTTGTCCGGGGGTGGGGGCATTCTGGGGGTGGGGGTTGTCTGAGGTGGGGGGGGGGGGGTTCTGTCTGGTGTGGGGGGGGGTGTTAGGGGGTGGGGCCAGTCCGGGGAGAGGGGGGATGTTTGGGGGTCAGGGGGGGGTTGTCTGGGGTTGGGGTTGTTCGGGGTCGGGGGGCTTTTCGAGGTGAGGGTGGTTGTCCGGGGAGGGGGGGGGGTTGTTTGGGGGGTCGGGGTGCATGTTGTCCAGGGGTGGGGGTAGTCCTGGTTCTGGGAGGGATTTCTGGTGGTAGTTGGTCTATTCGGGTGGTGCAGGGGGATGTCTAGATGGGGCGGGGGGCTATTTGGGTGTTGCGGGGGAGTGTCTGGTATGTATATTTTTTAGTTCAGTATAACTCTTTATTTTTTACCAAATATGGAATCCTAATGATGTTATAATGGTTTGTAGTTGAGAGATGCTATATGAGATTTATTTCGTGAGGAGTTTCTTTCCCTTTAATTTATTGGTTCATAAAACATAATTTGCTGGTGCATATATTATGTAATTATAATTGGTAAAGTAAAATGTTGGTCTTAGATTTCTGAATCAACAGTCTGTTTTTTATAACATAGGATATGTTTCTATAATATGAAGGAAAACTACATAGGATTTATTTAGAATCCTTTCCGGAAGATGCTTCCCTACGGATGTCGCTGGATTGGGCCAACACACCACGGTCACATCGCAGTCACGCCGCGGTCACGACGCGATGATTCCGATGATACGCCACAGTAATGTCGTAATTTGTCCCTACACCAGGATGACACCCCGCGGTGGTTCGCAGTCCTGTCAGAATTCGATGTATGGTACCTAGATAGATTTTTAGATACATTACCAACCCTCATTACCGAACAGCCCCCCCGGACATCCCCCCACCTGACTCAATCCATGGTACAGTGTGGCCGGGTACCACTCAAAGTGTCCTTATTTTTTAAAAAATGGATACTCTTTTAAGTAAAAGTAACTAGCATACGGAAAACCAACCAAACAAATTCAGATTGTGTTGATACTTTAAGAAAATGATCCATGGGTCATTTTCGATGTGTACGAGTCAACCCCGCCTCAATCTGAAGGGCGATGTTGCTCGCACCACTCAACGTGTCTCACATTTAGTCGAAATGGACAACGTTTTTAAGTGAAAACAATAACTAGCATATAGAAAACTGACGAAATTAATTCTGATTGGGTCGATACATTAACACAATGATTCATGGGTGAATTTTAAAATGGTTGGCCAGACGGCACATCAATCGGAGGTGTCGTGTGAACACGCTGACCAAAAATGCACTCTGCATGTCATAAATGGCCAAAACATGGGTTTTACAGTCAAATGCATTTCTAACGAAATTGGAATGACTTGAAATCACACGAAACACCCTAATTATTATTTCTGAGGTGTAAAAGGTGAGGAAACGTCATTCAGATGTGAGGTTTGTGCGACACGGTTGAATATGTGTTTTTTAAGTGTTTGGCGCGCTTTAAAAGAGCGCGAAGGGTGGTCGAAACTGGCCGAATGACCTCGGAATTCCATAAATCAGAAGACAACAAAGGGTGGGTGAATTGGGAAATAGTCGGTCAGATGGAACGTCCATCAGAGGTGTTGTGTGACCGCACTGGCCGAAATCCCACTCCGCGTGTCGTAAATGGCCAAAACATGTGTTTAACAGTCAAATGCATGCTGAACATTATCAGAATGAGTTTAAATCACACGATAAAAAAACTAATTATTATTTTTTGAGGTGTACAAGTTGATGACACATCATTCGGATGGGCGGTATGCACGGCATGGCAGAATGTCTGTTTTTAGGTGTTTGTTGCATTTGAAATGCGGACATGGGGTGGTCGAAACAGGCCGAACGACCTCGGAATGCCATGAAATCGGACAAAAATAAAGGGTGGGTGAATTTTGAAATGGTCGGCTATACGACACATCCTTCAGAGTTGTCGTGTGACCGCATTGGCCGAAAATTCAGTCCTCGTGTCGTAAATGGCCAAAACATTCGTTTAACGGTAAAATGAATTCCGAACGACATCAGAATGACTTGAAATCAAACGAAAACACCCTAATAACTATTTTTGAGGTGTATCAGAAGACAGAACGTCATTTGGATGT
This sequence comes from Viscum album, assembly GCA_963277665.1. Classification (NCBI taxonomy): domain Eukaryota; kingdom Viridiplantae; phylum Streptophyta; class Magnoliopsida; order Santalales; family Viscaceae; genus Viscum; species Viscum album. The sequence continues at coordinate 1,206,959,048 of OY728126.1, read as the reverse complement.
GTGGTTTGCACAGCACTGCTAAATATGTGTTTTTTAGGTGTTTGGCGCTCTTTAAAAGCGCACGACGGGTGGTCCAAACCAGACGAATGACCTCAAAATGCCATGAAAACGAATGATAATAAAGGGGTGCTGAATTGTAAAATTGTCGGCTAGACGACACGTTAATTGGAGGTGTCGTGGGACCGCGCTTGCCGAAAACGCATTCTGCATGTCGTAAATAGCCAAAACATGCGTTTAATGGTCAAATGCATGCTGAACGACATTAGAATGACTTGAAATCACACGAAAACACCATAATTATTATTTTTGAGGTGTACGAGGATACATAATGTCATTCGGACGCACAGTTTGTTTGGAAAAACTGAATATGTGTTTATTAGGAGTTTGGTGTGATTGAAAAGTGTGTGTGGGGTGGTCAAAACTAGCCGAACGACCTCAGAATTCCATGAAATTGGGCGAAAACAAAGGGTGTGTGGATTGTGAAATGGTCAGCCAGACAAAACATCAATCGGAGGTATTGTGTGACGGCACTGGCCGAAAACACACTCCGCCTGTTGTAAATGGCCACAACATGCGTTTAACAGTCAAATGCATGCCGAACATCATCAAAATGACTTTAAATCACATGAAAACACCCTAATTATTATTTGTGAGGTGTACAAGAAGACAACACATCACTTGGACCCGCGGTTTGTGCGGCACAACTGAATATGTGTTTTTTATGTGTTTGGAGAGCTTGAAAAGCGCACGTGGGGTGGTCAAAACCCACCAAATGACCACATAATGCCATGAAATCAGATTAAATCAAAGGGTGGGTGAACTGTGAAATTTTCCGCTAGACGACACGTCAATCGGAGGTGTCGTGTGACCGCGTTGGCCAAAAATGCAATCCGCGTGTCGTAAATGGTCAAAACATTAGTTTAACGGTCAAATGCATTCCGAAAGAAATTTAAATGACTTGAAATTACACGAAAATCCCCTAATTATTATTTATGAGGTGTATGAGGAGACATCACATCATTTGGATGCACGGTTTGCACAACACGGATGAATATGTGTTTTTTAGTTGTTTGGCGCGCCTGAAAAGCGCATGTGGGGTGGTCGAAACTGGACGAACGACCTCGGAATGACATGAAATCAGACGACAACAAAGGGTGGGTAAATTGTGAAATGGTTGGCCAGATGACGCATCAATCAGAGTTTCCGTGTGACCACGTTGGCTGAAAAAGCACTCTACGTGTCGTAAATGGCCAAAACATGCATTTAATGGTAAAATGCATTCCGAACGATATCGAAATGACTTGAAATAACACTAAAACACCCTAATTATTATTTTTGAGGTGTATGAGGAGACAACATGTCATTTGGATTTTTAGTTTGCATGGCACGATTGAATATGTGTTTTTAGGTGTTTGGTGCGCTTTAATAGCGCGTGATGGGTGGTCGAAAATGACCGAACGACTTCAGAATTCCATGCAATCAGAAGAAAACAAATGGTGGGTGAATCGTGAAATATTCGGCTAAACGACACGTCAATTAGAGGTGTTGTGTGACCGTGCTGGCCGAAAATGCTCTCCGCGTGTTGTAAATGGAAAAAACATGCGTTTAACAGTCAAATGCATGCCGAACGACATCGAAATGACTTGAAATCACACGAAAACACCCTAATTATTATTTGAGAGGTTTAAGAGGATACTTAAAGTCATTTGGATGCATAGTTTGCGCATCATGACTGAATATGTGTTTTCTAGGTGTTTGATGCGATTGAAAAGCACATGTTGGATGGTCGAAACCAGACGAACAACCTCGTACTGCCACGAAATCAGACAAAAACAAAGGGTGGGTGAATTGTTAAATTGTCGGCAAGACGGAACGCCAATCAGAGGTGTCGTGTGACTGTGCTGGCCGAAAACGCACTCCGCCTGTTGTAAAATGGCCAAAACATGCGTTTAACGGTAATATTCAAGCCGAACGACATCGGAATGACTTCAAATCAGACGAAAACACCCAAATTATTTTTTTGAGGTGTAAGAGGAGACGACATGTCATTTAGACGCATGGTTTTCATGGCACGACTGAATATGTGTTTCTTAGGTGTTTGGCGTGCTTTAAAAGTGCGCGACGGGTGGTCGAAACCAGCCGAATGACCTCAGAATGCCATGGAATCGGATGACAACAAAGGTTGGGTGAATTGTGAAATGTTTGGCTAGACGGAACGTCAGTCGGAGGTGTCGTGTGACCACGCTGGATGAAAACGCACACTGCCTGTCATAAATGGCCAAAACATGCATTTCACAATCAAATGCATGCCAAACGACATTGGAATGAATTGAAGTCACACGAAAACACCCTAATTATTATTCGTGAGGTGTACGAGGATACGACACGTCATTTGGATGCGCGGTTTGCGTGGAACGGCTAAAGAAGTGTTTTTTATTTGTTTAGCGTGCTTGAAAAGCACGCGTTGGGTGGTCGAAACCAGCCGAACGACCTCGTAATTCCATGAAATCGGACGAAAAAAATGGGTGGGTGAATTGTGAAATGGTCAGCTAGTCGGCATGTCAATCGGACGTGTCGTGTGACTGCGTTGGACGAAAACGCACTCAGCGTGTTGTAAATGGCTAGAACAAGTTTTTAACGGTCAAATGCATTTTGAAAAACATCAAAATAAGTTGAAATCACACGAAAACACCCAAATTATTATTTTTGATGTGTAAGAGGAGACGTCACATCATTAGGATGATCAGTTTGAGTGGCACGCCAGAATATGTGTTTTTTAGTTGTTTGGAGCACTTGAAAAGCACGCGTGAGGTGGTCGAAATAGGCCGAACGTCTTCGGAATGCCATGAAATCGGACAAAAAGGTGGGTGAATTGTGAAATGGTCATCTAGATGGCATGTCAATCGAAGGTTTTGTGTGACTGCGGGGGCCGAAAATGCACTCTGCATGTTGTAAATGGCCAAAAAATGCATTTAACGGTCAAATGCATTATGAAAAACATCATAATTATTTGAAATCACACAAAAACACCCTAATTATTATTAGTGAGGTGTACAAGGAGACGACACATCATTCAGACACGCGGTTTGCGCGGCACGGCTGAATATGTTTTTTATGTGTTTGGCGTGCTTTAAAAGTGAGTGACGGGTGCTCGAAACCCGTCGAATGACCTCGAAATGCCATAAAATCGGACGAAAACAAAGGGTAGGTGAATTGTGAAATGGTCGTTGAGACGGCATGTCAATCAGAGGTTTTTTGTGACTGCATTGGCCAAAAACGTACTACGCATGTCGTAAATGGCCAAAACAAGTGTTTAACATTCAAAGTCATGCAGAACGACATCGGAATGACTTGAAATCACCAAAAAACAAGATAATTATTATTCCTGAGGTGTATGAGAATATGTCAAGTCATTCAGATGCACGATTTGTGTGGCAAGAATTAATATGTGTTTTTAGGTGTTCGACGCGATTGAAAAGCGCGTGTGGGGAGGTCGAAACTGGCCGAACGACCTCCGAATGCCATGAAATCAGACTAAAATAAAGGGTGGGTGAATTGTGAAATGGTCATCAATACGGACGGTCAATAAGAGGTGTCGTGTGACCACGCTGGTTGAAAACACACTCCGCCTGTCATAAATGGCCAAAACATGCGTTTTACAGTCAAGTGCATGCCGAACAACATCAGAATTACTTGAAATCACACGACAACATTCTAATTATTATTCGTGAGGTGTACGAGAAGACGACACGTAATTCAGACGTGCAGTTTGCATGGCATAGCTGAATATGTGTTTTTTTGGTGTTTGAGCCGCTTTAAAAGCGCGCGACAGGTGGTCGAAACCGGCCGAACAACCTTGGAATGCCATGAAATCGGACAACAACAAAGGGTGGGTGAATTGTGAAATGGTCGGCTAGATGGCACGTCAATCGAAGGTGTCGTGTGACCGCACTGGCTGAAAATGCACTCTGTGTGTCATAAATGGCCAAAACATGCGTTTAACAGTCAAATGCATGCCGAACGACATCAAAATGACTTGAAATCAAACGAAAACACCTTCATTATTATTTTTGAGTTGTACGAGGCGACTGAACATCATTCGGATTTACGTTTTGCATGGCATGGCTGAATATGTATATTTAGGTGTTTGGCACGCTTGAAAAGCGCGCGTGGGGTGGTCAAAACCGGCCAAACGGCATCGGAATGCCATGAAATCAGAAGAATACAAAGGGTGGGTGAATTGTGAAATGGTTGGCTAGACAGAATGTCAATCGGAGGTGTTGTGGGATCGTGCGGGCCAAAAACGCACTCTGCGTGTCGTAAATGGACAAAACAAGCATTTAACGGTCAAATGTCTGCCGAATGACATCAGAATGACTTGAAATCACACAGAAACACCCTAATTATTATTCTTGAAATGTACAAGGATATGTAATGTCATTCGGTATTGTGGTTTGTGTGACACAACTAAATATATGTTTTTTAGGTGTTTGGAGTGATTGAAAAGTCCGCATGGGGTGGTTGAAACTGGCCGAATGTCCTCTGGATGTCATGAAATCGGACTACAAAAAAGCGTGGGTGAATTGTGAAATGGTCATCCAGACGGAACGTCAATCAGAGGTGATGTGTGACCGTGCTGGCCAAAAACACAGTCTGCCTGTCGTAAATGGCCAAAACATGCGTTTAACGTTCAAATGCATGTCGAACAACATCATAATGACTTCAAATCACATGAAAACACCCTAATTATAAGTCATGAGGTTTACAAGGAGACGGCACAACATTCAGACGCGCGGTTTGCGCGACACAGATAAATATGTGCTTTTAGGTGTTTGACGCGCTTGAAAAACATGCGTGGGGCAGTCGACACCGGACAAACGACCTCATAATGCCATGAAATCGAACGACAACAAAGGGTGTGTGAATTTTGAAATGTTCGGCTAGACGACACGTCAATCGGAGTTATTGTGTGGTCGCTCTGACAGAAAACGCACTCCACGTGTCATTAATGGCCAAAACATGTGTTTAACGGTCAAGTTCATGTCGAACAACATCAAACGTAGTTGAAATCACATTAAAACACCCTAATTATTATTCATGAGGTGTACAAGGAGACGAAACGTCATTTCGACATGCGGTTTGCGCAGCACTGCTGAATATGTGTTTTTTAGGTGTTTGGCGCTCTAGGAAAGTGCGCGTGGGGTGGTCGAAACCGGTCGAACGACCTCATAATGCCATGAAATCGAAGAACTACAAAGGTTGGGTGAATTTTGAAATGGTCGGCTAGACGACACATCAATCAGAGGTGTCGAGTGACCGCTCTGGCCGAAAACACACTACGCCTATCGTAAATGGACAAAACATGCATTTAACGGTCAAATTCAAGCCAAACGACATCGAAATGACTTGATATCACACAAAAACACCCTAATTTTTATTCATGAGGTATACAAGGAGACAACACATCATTCAGACACATGGTTTTCACGATACCGCTGAATATGCATTTTTGAGGTGTTTGGCATGCTTGAAAAGTGCACATGGGGTGGTAGAAACCAGTCGAACAACCTTGGAATGCCATGAAATCAGAACAAAACAAATAGTGGGTGAATTTTGAAATGGTCAGCCAGACGGCATGTCAATTTGAGGTGTTGTGTGACAGAACTGGCCCATTACACACTCCGTGTGTCGTAAATGGCCAAAACATGTGTTTCGTGGTCAAATGTGTGCCGAACAACATCGTAATGACATTTAATCACACGAAAAAACCCTAATAATTATTAGTGAGGTGTATGTGTCAACCCTGACTTAATCCGAGGCATGGTGTGACCGACACCACTCAAAGTGTCTCAATTTTTTTTGAAGTGAAAAACATTTTAAGTGAAAACAACAACTAACATACAGATAACCAACCAAATACATTCTGAATGAGTTAATGTTTTAGGAAAACAATACATAGCTCATATGAGACGTGTAAAAGTCATCCCACCTCAATATGAGGTGCATTGTGGTTGGCACCACTAAAATTGACTCTCTTTTGTTTAAAATTGACATTATTTTACGTGAAAACAAGAACTAATAAACCGAAAACCATTCAATCGCATTTGGATTCCATTGAAACCTTAGTAAAACGATCCATGGGACATATTTGATGTTTAATAGTCAACCCCGCCAAAATCTAAGGTGCAGTGTTGCTGGCACAACCGAAAGTGTCTCAGTTGTATTTGAAATGAACAATATTTTATGTGAAAAGTACAGCTGGCATACAGAAAATCGACTAAACTCATTTTTATTCTGTTGAAACATTAGGAAAACGATCCATGGGTCATATTTTATATGTACTAGTAAACCTCTCCTCAATCTAAGGTGTTGTGAGGCCGGAACCACTCAAAGTTTCTCTCATTTGTGTCAAAAAGACATCATTTTTAGTGAAAACATCTATTGACATATGGATGACCAACAAAACGCATTCGGATTCCATTGAAACTGTAAGAAAATGATCAATGTGTCACATGTGATGTGTACGAGTCAACCCCACCTCAATATGAGACCCGGTGTGGCTGGTACCACTCAAAGTGTCTCACGTTTACTTTAAATGGAGAAAATTTTAATTGAAAACAACTACTGGAATACAGGAAACTGACCAACGCATTCTGAATTTGTTGAAACATTAGCACAACGGTCAATGAGTCATATGTTATGTGTAAATGTTAACTCTTACTTAATCCAAGTCATGGTGTGGCAAGCACCACTCAAAATGTCTCATTTTTTTCTGAAATGAACAACATTTTTTTGTGAAAACAATAACTGGCATACGGAAAACCGACCAAACGATTTCAGAATATGTTGATACTTTAGGAAAACGATACATGGGTCATATGTAATGTGTACAAGTCAACCCCACCTCATTTCAAGGCATATATTGGCTAGTATCACTCAATGTGTATGTATTTTGTTTAAAATGGTCATCATTTTTAGTAAAAAAATCTGGTATATGAAAAACCAAACAAACATATTCGGATTCTGTTGATACTTATTTAGTTTTTTTATGTATTTTATTGATAATTGATAATTAAATTATTTATGTATTAAATTATGAATTGAAATATGGATTCCACATATAATTTTCATCTAAATTTTAAATTGAATTCTAAAGAATTATGTATGTTTATAATTACGTTATGAATTATGATTTATTTCTGGATGTGTATAGTTCAAGAATTAATTATAAGTAATATATGATTGAATTTGTTCTCTATATGTATGTATTAGTTTTTTATTGCAGGTATATTAATTGGAAAGGAGCAGAATGGACATCATTTGAGGCTGATGTGAAAATTGCAGGTTGCTGTGCAATTTGCACATCATGGTCTATGCCAACAGTTTCAAACCGTTTTCATAGGATCTATTTAGAGATTTCTTCCAATGGTTCAATAAGAACCATTGGAAAAAACCATTCCCAATTGTTTAGAAACCGTTGTTAAAGAGTAAATTTCCTTAGTTTTAACAATATTTTACAAAAAACCGTTGGTAAAACTTATTCCAACAGTTGGACAAACAATTGGCATAGGTTAATTTTACTAACCTATACCAACGGTTCTTTGTAATCTGCTGGGATAGGTTTTCCCAAGGTCTTACTTCCATATGGTTTGCAGAACTGTTTGTATAACGTATACCAACTTTTTTTCAGGCTTTCCCAACGGTTCAGAACAGTTGGGAAAGACCCCATTTTCAGTAGTGAGTTGACGGTCAAGAACTGATATCCCTAGCCTAGGATTGATGATCTCTTTGATCAGATTCGAGGAGCCCTGGTGTTCTAGATGGTTTATTTGATGTCCGTTTACAATCAATTGTGTGTTATACCATCTGATAAACCTGATACAGCCTTCTAGAGTAGGTATGGTCAATACAATTATGTGGTTATGTGGTTCGGTCACAGGAACACTCATGCAGTCATCATGGCACGGATGAATGGATTGTTCCATCTATACTTGGATTTTTACATGGTAGTATTTGTGGATGACATCATGGGGTACTCTTTCAGTCGACACGACCATGCCACACATCTTCAGATCATTTTGAGTACATTGAGAGAGGATCAGTGATATGCTAGACTATCTAGATGACACCTTTGGATGGACCAAATTCACTTCTTGGGTCTTGTTATCTCGGAGACATAATATCAGTAGACCCAGATAAAGTGAGAGCTATAGTTTCCTGGGAGCAGGTGAAAAATGTCTTTGAGTTACAATGTTTTCTTGGGCTGGATGGATATGAAATACATTTCTTAAATGAATTTTCACGCTTATCACCACCACTGATGGGGCTGCCTATGAAGGTTGAAATGTTCTTGTGGTCATATTCTGGTGAGTCAACCTTTCAAGAGCTGAAGGGGAGGTTGAAGTCTGCACCGATACTAGTTTTACCGATCTAGGAAAGAGCTATACCATTTACGGTGATACATCAGGTATCAATGTGGGAGTTGTGGTTATATAGGGAGAAAGAGTTGTTGCATATGTGTCTTGGCAGTTGAGGCCTCATGAGGGGAATTACTGAACACACGATCAAGGTTTTTCTATAATTTTTAATGCTTTACAATATTGGAGACATTATCTGTTGGAGGATCATTTTTTTTCACCAACCAAAAAAGTCTCAAATACCTGTTCACTCTGCGTGACCTAAATTTGAGACAATGAAGGTGGGTTGAATACCTTCAGTCCATTGACATTGAGCTTCCCTACATGCCTTGGAAGGGAAATGTAGTAGCTAATGCACTGAGAAGGGGGACTCAGATACTCGTAGTTCTGTTGGCCAACAGTGAGTGGTAGCTAATGTCTTTGTTCTCGGAGATGCGTTTGGAGGTTCACAACAGAATGGGGAAGATGTTTCATTCTTCTTTAGTTGTTACCTCTTCTATTCTCAATCGAGTGTGAATGAGGCATCTATTAGATTATGAAGGCCTAGTCTAATAGAAAAGCGTGTTAAGAGAATACCCTATTCTTTTGTAGACCACAGGTGAGGATAATATCTTGCATTTTCATGGGTGTGTATGGTTGTCAGTATACATACACGAGGAGCTTATGCATGACTATCATTCCATAGTTTGGTAAGATCAACCTAGTGTCACCAAGATGTATCATGACCTACACCATCAGTATTGGTGGACAGGTATGAAGAGTGACGTTTCTGGTTTCATAATGAGGTGTTTCATTTGTCAGTAGGTGAAGGTGGAGCATGAGTGACTAGTAGGGAATTTACAGTACTTACGCAATCCCGAGTGGAAGTGGAGTGATGTCACAATGGATTTCATGATTTCTTTTCTCAGGTCGCCTTGAGGGAATGATGCAGTATGGGTTTTCATTGACAGATTCATGAAGGTTTCTCACTTAATTCCAATCAAAGATACTTTCAATATTGATGATCTGTGACAATTTTTAAACCAAGATATTGTACGTCTATATAGAGTTCTACACTCATATGTTTTCGACTGGGATGATTGTTTTACTTCTCGGGTCTGTCATGGGCTTCGTATGTCTTTGGGTTCACATGTACTTTTGAGTACAACATCCCACCCCTAGACGAATGTCCAGTTTGATCATTCAATTCATGTTCCCGAGGACATGCACCGAGCATGCATCCTAGATTTTTGTGGTTCCTGGGAGAAGCATATACCTCTTGTTGAGTTTTCTTATAGTAATAGTTTTCAAGAAACTATTTAGATGGAACCTTAAGAAGCTTTCTACGATAGGACATTATAATCATCCTTGTGTTGGCTGGAGGTAGGAGATGCAGCAATGCTGGGACCTCATCTTGTCCAGGAAAACACAGAGCAGATAGAGTTGATTCAGAAAAGGATGACTACTGCACAATGACGATAGAAGCCATATGCGGATCAATAAAGATGACCTCTCGAGTTTGAGGTCGGGGATCATGTTTTCTTACATGTCACAGCGATTTTAGGACACATTAGGATTAGGAGATAAGGTAATCTTTAGTCAAGGTAAATTGGGTCATTTGAGGGGTTTGAGAGAGTTTAGTCTGTTGACTATCGGTTGAAGTTACCTTAGAGGTACTAGGCTATGCATGACGTCTTCCATATTTCTCAGCATCGATGTTACTTCTCAGATCCATCTCATGTTTTTTAACCCGAGGAGGTTGAGTTAGAAGTGGATGCATCATTCTAGGAGCATCATATCTGGATTTTTGATCATTTTGAAAAGGTTCTTTGTGGCCGGTCTGTTCCTAGGGTACGAGTTTTATGGCAGCATGGGTGACTACCGGATGAGACTTGGGAGTGGGAGGTTGATGTACTATCAATGTGGCTAGAGATGTTCAAGGATTCATCTTCCACTCCTAGCTAGAGAAGTTCAGGGACAAATATCATTAACTGTGGATGTTTTTATGAACCCCGATCTTCTTTTTCAGGTATGTTTTCCTTTTTCTGGTGTATTTTATGAAAAAGAATAATTTGATGCAATTTTCAAAGTACATGCCATCTATATCATGAGTACACACCGTGTAATCAGTTACCATAAGTAGCTGGGTGTTGTCCTTGTAATGGTCCTACAAACGGCCATGTACAGTGACCTGTAGGCCACCTAAATTGGTGCCCAGTAAGGGAAAGTACACGCCGTGTACTTATAAATTACATGTCACATACATTCTTTTTTATCATTGAACTTATCGGGGTCATGTCTGATAGACAACACAATATTCTTCTTGACCTAGTTCATCTTAGAGTGACTGTACGACCGCAATCCTTCTCCAAGCCCTCAAGAAAGCATCCTTTCTCTGATTTAACAGACTTCAATTGTGTTGGAATTGTATCGATGTGTTCTCTCTTCTCCTAGAACAACATCCTATGATTTCACCTCTCTTGTGAGGATTCCTTCATTGAAAATTTTAGATGTTTTTGTAGATATATGGTTTTCTTGAGGGAATCATTGCTTGAGATTAAATTATATCGATATTCCAACAAAGAGGTAGATGGTTTGTGCCTTTCCGCAGAAAGTCTTTGAGCCAGAAGTGAAAATTTGACCAATACCCTTTAACGGGGTATTTCATGTTTACAATTTTAACCTTGTTAATTTCCTTCTATGATTATATACTAGAATAGAGGTAAATTGAATGTGACTAGGGTTGACTACTATTCTTGGGAAGTGTTTTTCATGCATGTTCTATTTATGGATGTTTGGTCTGCATAGCCTATTAGGCCTCCTTACTTGTTTCCCATTTCTAGTGCTGATAGGATAGAGTGTTTGTTTTTTGGACAAGATTCTATGTTGTAGATTGTCAGCAAAGTATTTCATGAGGTTTACATTGGCTGAGGTGCTTTCCTATACTTATTGTCCTACATAGGGTTGTGAGAACTAGGTGTTGTAGACCTTTGGTAGAATTTACATAAGGGCTTCTACAATGTTTTTTTATAATTTATGATGTGATACCACATAAAGAATTGATGTTGAGTGCTTCACCAGAGAGCCTTTAGTACCTATATGAGACTATAGGGGGAATTGATGATTAGTTCTTCCTTTGAGAGTCTATTCTTAAGCTTAAGCAGATGGGTTAGACTATGTGTGCTTCCAAGAGGGTTGCTTGTACATATTTGGTTGAACCAGAGGGTTTATGCTATGAGTACTTCCTAGAGGGTTAACATTGTGTTTAGTTGTTTTCTTATTCATGTACGGTTGAATTGGAGGGGTTAGGCTATGAGTTCTCTTAAAGGGTTACCTTCTTTTATTAGCTGTTACATGTTATGTGATTATAATTTCTTAAATTGTAGGATGTTTACTTTGAGTACTTCTTGTTTACTGCTTCATTTTTATTTATTGCATGTCATATATATTCACTGACTGCTAGGCATAGATCTTTTGGTGGTTTAATATTGGGATTTTGTCTCACACCTAGTTTGGTTCATGCTTTTAGGCCCAAAGTGATTATATTTTCTTAGCTATTGATAAGGGAATGTTCCCTTTTACTTTAGGTACTTGATTATTGTGGAGCCGGTGGGCGTGGGACCATGCTGAGGATTGCGATTCTAAAGAAGAGCTTAATTGTTTTCTTGTACATTGGTTTAGTACTGTATTCGATATTGTGACATCATTGGCTATTTTGAAAGAGATGTGTATCATGCACCATTTTATATATGTGCTCCAGTTGTTATTACTTCTAGTATTCCTCTGTTTACTATTATATGTTATCATTTAAACTTCTGCTATTTCCATTTGTTTACTTATGATATGTTACTCTACCAGTGATGGAAGAGTTTCCCTACTATCACACCCAAGGTCCTCGCTACTAGTCGAGAGGCTATCACATTTGGGGAAATACGCTTGAGACCATGTGACCAACCAGGTACGGGGCGCCTCTAGGCGGCTTCTAGAACTGGGACATAACAACAAACATGCTATATACTTATTTCAACACAAATCACAATGAATATCCCACTATATAATAAATATTGCAAGGGTTGCTGGGTAAACTCCTTATAAAATTCTTACATCATGGAATATCACAACATATGTCATAGTAACAAGGATACTACAATATCACTTGTTAAGTCTCTATAGTAAATGACGAAAATTACCCTTTATCATTCAAATAAACATTTAAATTATCGTTTGTTCATAAAAAACAATAATATAATCATTTCAATAGTCATGATAACCCAAGGTGAGTCTATATCATGAAATCATCACAATTAATTTACAAGATAATCTTTATTTTATACATTAATCATTTCATGTATATCTTGAGTTTTCACATCCAAATAGTGACCACATGATATGACAATATCCAAAAGGAATAAAACGGACTCCAATGAATAATCCAATTCATCATTTATAAAATTCAACTGTATGAAATGATTGTATAATTCAAATATTTCAAATACATGAAAATTATCAAACCATTGGGTTATGGATTAGACCCCTACCATTAACTAAAGATCAAAAAATGCATCCAACTGTAAACACCCATTCGATAGAAGGTGATGATGATTTCATGAAGGATATTATATCAAATACAATCAAGATCAGAACTAGCAAAAGTAAAATCTAAGGGATTACAACACGATGTCTAGAGAACGAAGGGAGAGAAGGGGAAACCCTACAAAAAAACCATAACACTAATCAGATCCATGATTGGGATGTCTGGAATCAATATAGACTCGCTAAAATCACATGTAATCTACCCTTTTATTGAGAGTAGGAAGCTACGTTAGCAAAAAATGAGAAATTATGCACACGATAATCATTAAAAATGCTGCTCGAGGATTAAAATAGAGAGTAATTCAGTTAAACGTCATGTATTTCCTTTTAGAATAATATTTTGAGAAACACAGTACCTCATATGAATACTAAATTCACATGAATAGTATCCATTTTATAAACCATTCATACAACATGTAAATTACCCACAGATTGTTTGTATCCAATTCTCCAAATAAAAAAATATTAAACCCTTTAAGGATTATCAATTTAACAAGAACCCTTCCAATCCATTTACCCATATTTACCTGGACTCCATTAATTTGAATTACACAGATCTATGAATATTAAGTCATTTTCCCCAAAAAATACTTATTCATGGTCCCCACGGGTTTTCTTAGGTTTCCTCTTTACCCAGGTCATTGTTTATTCCATGAAACAGACATCTCTAAAGAAAAAAAATTCTTAAATGAATAAATATTTGAAAAAAAATTTATTTTTATAAAAATACTTGTAGAGACATATTCCATGAAAAATATGGGATAATACAACCTCCAAATTATATAATAGGACCTCCCCATGTTTCTCCAAAAATAATTTTGTGGACACAAAAAAACATTATGTCCACTCATCTCACATATCTATGTTTGCCTCATAGGTCATCAATGGATTATTCCCACCTTCCACTCAAGCCTTTAAAAAATGTATTTTCCTACCATATTGATAATTCTCACTAAGGTATACAATTCATAATGGTTGAATATAAAAGGATGCATCCTCACTAACATTTAATTAATCTACATATATCATATGTTATGTGTATGGACAATATCATCAAATCTATGACACATGGAACACATCGCGGATGGAATTGTGGTGATGTGGATAGGATAAATGGTATTCCACTAGACTAAAAAAATTTAGGATATCATACGACCATGAAAACCTAGGAACTAGCTTTTCTTGTTTCCTAATACGGTGTTTCCCCAATCTGTGAGAGACCATAATGACAAAATGACCAATGGAGAACTCTAGAAGTAATCTTCAATAGTCAAAAATAGTTTTATGCCAAATCTACATAGTCACCAACTACTATCTGACCAAATGATCTTAATTAGATGTATCATGTATAAGACTTGGTCCATGAAGTGCTGACTCGCCTTAGTCAAACTAATGAAGATGCAAAAAGAATAGAATTCCAGAAAATTCCTCAAAAGGTTCAATTTTCATCAATTCCATTAATAAATTAATATCTGAAAACTCCATGAGTATAATATAATACTCACCTAATCTACAAGAATCTAAAACAGTGTCTCATAACATATCCTCAAAAAAATAAAATTTCATCGTAGATTGACTATTGGTCTATGGATGATACACCATACTCAAAACAACATGAGATCCCATATCCCTTTGATGACCCTTCTAGAGCCATGATTTGAAGTGATTCTCTCTAAATGAAATAATACAACTCATAACATAATGAAACCAGACTAACTCATGAACATAAATACCACCCATATCATAAACTCTAAAGGAATACCAGATATGTAACAATTTATTTACATTAATCAGTTGACCCATACTCACCCAGACTACATTATTCATATTGGATGAATTGGGTAATCTTATCATTACGTCCATAATGAAATCATCACTTTTCCACACAAGAAAGAGTAAATAATGAAAAATCACACCTAAAATCTAATTCTATTATTTCATTTTTCGTCAAGTTAATCATATAATCGCAATTATTACAACACCCTTCTTTATTCCTGACCACCAATAATGTTTATGTAGAATACGATACATATTTTTATAACAAGGATATACCGCCAATATATAATCATTACACTACTTCATCAGCTCCAAATTAAATACCCTAGTAACCCATACTCAATCATGGGGAATATGATAGTTTTTAAATTCAAGAGAACATCATGATTGTTTTTTCACCAAATATAAGATGTCTCTAAAAACCAATACCTCTGATTTAGTTAAACTTTTTTTATTTATCTGACAAAATTTAATGGGTATAATATGTGTCGAAGTTGGAGATAATCATTCCTAGTAATCATGAACATCGAGATGCATGTCTGCAAAGAGAGCCATTATACTCCACTCATCATGAGACTCTCACTATTCCTCAATCTATAAAATTATGATCAATGCACTAAAAATGAAAATATTCTATATTAGTGTTTAGGATTAATCAACATTAAAAAATTACAAATACTCGACCAGCCTCATATTTCAAAAATCTATATCCTAGTAATAAAATTTTCAAGTGAGGATATTGCAGACTGTGTATACCAAAAAAAATCACCCATGAGAAAACACCTTCAATATCATATGGAATTTACCAGTATAGATAAGTCCAAATCATAGGTAGGATAAGTCCTCTCATGCAGTCTCAAATGTCTGGAACCATAAGAAACCACTCGATTCTCCTTCACATGAAATACTCGATGTCTATCTATAGATGTTTCTTTGTACATTATATCTACTTTACCCAATATATGTAAGTTGAGTACATGTGTTGTGGAATACATTCCCATTAGCTCCTAAAAATATATATCATATTCATCAGTCCAAAAATAATCCATAACATTTTTTTCAATCTCTAACTTTGTTTAATTTTAAGCACGAGGATTCAAGGATAATTCGTTGAAAATAACCTAATAAACACAAAATGATCCAACTATTGAAGATATTTGAGTTATTATCACTGGTTTCAGTCACTGTAACATTATTTTGGTACATTGACACTCTTTCCTCTGATATGGAATGTCCCATATTGTGAACATTATTTAAACAAAGACATCATTTACTTAGATTTTGGTAAAGCCGATGCTCCATCAATGTACTACACACAATATAAATATATTGGGAATAATATTCTATTTATTTATATTACAATTTGATATCGTTGAAAAAAACAACCCCATACCAGTCTAGATTAGGATGTAAAGTATTATTAATTATGGCCCAAATTATCACAGGTGCATTAGGAAAAACAAAAACCATCATTATGAATTTATACAATCTGTACTTTGTCTTAAAAGTTATCTAAGGTATGTATTTTGGTATCTCCCTCTTGTGATGGTATTATGATCTCAAAAAAATCATGGAAAATATATTATAACCTTTCATCTGATCGAATATATCATCAATGAATGGAAGAGAATAAATTTTCTTTACCATTATCTAGTTCAATCTATGATAACCCACACACAATCTCTTATTATCATTATCCTAATTGGTGGGGTGAAATTGAGATCCCCATGGAGTTATATTAAGATGTATAAAACCTTTATATTCATGATCTTCCAATTGAAATTTCTAACCCAAAAGCTCTTCTAGTGCATTTATATAACACAGAAAATAAACAAATCATGATCCCATCTCTGACGCGATCATATACTAAATCCCACTCTGGGGTTAAGTAATATAATTTATTGGAAAGACATAATAAAATAAAAATACCACTATAGAAAAATTATATCACTAAATTAATCCATTATTATAATCAAGAATGGATATGTGATCCCTAAGAAATGATAATTTTCATTTAATTGGTCCTAAAAACCCAACGTGAATCTCACACTCATCCTAGTGAGTATAGCTGACTTTTTTTGTGAAAAAAATATAACTCCCCTCTAATAATGGTATATTTAAACATGGTATAGAACTAACCAGTCCATACCGAGAATCTAGTTGGAATATCTACTTTCAACCATGATTAGTTACCAAAAAAATGTTAACTATCTATCATTAGAAAACACACCATCATATGATTGGTATTCACTAAACTCACTCTAAAAAGTGTTTCGATGGTAAAAACACAACCTAATATTTTAAAATCAATGGAAAATGTTTTAAAAACAACAATGGATAAAAATAATGCAATATCTTATATAAATAAGGATGTGTAGATTACATAAGAATCAAATTTCTTCCAGTATACATTCCTCCATCCACAATTGCTAGAGTAGTCTACATAACATAAAGATGACAAGATCATATACCATGGAATCCAACATTCCTCCCTTAATCAAATACTTATTATTGGTACTATATTTCATGCATGGGGGAACAACGTCCACTACCATAACTAGAACATTATATGGAACACCATCTACCTATATGTTTATGTGTAGCTGATTCCTTCCAAGAATCTAGTGCATGTACTATTCACCTAATACTACTATTATGTTTCATTCCCCTACAACATCTCTATAGGAAATACACATTTCTTCAATAAAAACACAACATGTAAGGATATATACCATAAGGACATCTGTCGCTTAAATTTCAACACATACATAACTACAATAAAACCCAATCCTATGGTTGATTACCACTACCCTGCCTACTATTCCCACTATATACTAGGAAGAATGTTTTCTAACAATACTTCATTCCATAAAAATATAATTTCACAACGTTCCCATCAAAAATAGACTAACCACTTCTTAAGGTCCTTCATATATTCCCTTATATGATGAGTGTATGATTCATCACATCTTCAAAATTGATCATACTAATCATATTCACCTATGATATGATCTCACAGAGAATATTATCATTATAAAATCATTTCATGGAGATCACATCAGCTATATAAGATGGGAAAAAACCATATAGGTCAGTCAAATGCTTAGTGTAGTCCATTAATGGAATTCTATCCTCTCTCAGGTTAACAAAATCAGGACCCTTCAAATCCATCAACATCTCAGGTTAGAATTTTCTCATGAACTTATTCTCAATGTACTTCCATGATAAATCCTTTTGCTGCCCTGATTTCTCTAGAATATCAAACCAATTCTTGGAAGTTCCACGAATTATATATTTTTAATGTCTCTTCCTCATATCATCGGGTGACTTAATATTCTAAAATAACACATTGTCTTACTAAATCCAAAAAATGGCCGCCTGGGTGATAGACTACCCATTGAATGTAGGATGATGTTGTAACTGTAACACTCTGATCATCTCATACATCAAAATCATGGTACAAACATCATATATTTCCATGGAACTCATGAATATCAAGAATAATTCATGAATTCAAACACCCACATGTATCTCTTGAACCAAATGATTCTCTTCTTCAACTATATAGGGATCATGCTAATTACCACTCTCATACTACTTAACTTGAAGATGAGGAGGAGGAATTCTCTATACAAGAAAAACACACTCCTTAGAACCCATGATATCAATATGTTCAAACTAAATATGAAAAAATAATAGGGAACCACTGACTCATTCTCTCTCCAAATATTACATAAATGTGTTTTAGCATGACATAATAGTTCATTTATTAAATTTCATTTAACAGATATAAGAAGTATCATATTTCACAATTTTAACAGGAATGTATATATCAAATTCAATAAATATGTCCCTATAATGAAGAATTCATGTAAATTCATATTCCAATATTCTTAGAAGGATTCATACATACACACCTCATAGTATACTAATACATGATTACATTGTCAGGAATCAATAATATAATAATACAATAGCACCACAAAACATTTCAATCACTCAAGGTGAAATAACATTAGCTATAACAAGGGCACAATTTTATCAAATATCCATCCCATGTCACTTGGATTTTCTCCCAGGAATATGTAATATACTCTATAAAAATCTCATTATCCTGCACCAAAATATCCTAGTCTTTTATCAACAATTCCAATATAATAATTAAATTGAATATAAACATCAAATGATTTCATTCAACATTTTAACATTCCCTGATCATCAACTATCTCATGGTAAAAGTAGGTTGCTTCTGAGACCTCAATAATGCCTCCATGTACACATAAGGATGCTAACTAGTAGCTTCTATGTTATGTGTATATCAAGAACACTATACCACTAGTTACATAGTTACAACTCATTTGAAATAAGAAATATAATTAAATGAATAAATTTCATAATGCATAGATAATGAAAATAATATGATACAGCAAAAATATAACTAATAAAATCCAACTGAATAGTATTATCATAAAAAAGGAATAATGTAATGACATTCTGGATGGTATCTAAATATTACACAAGATGTAATAAAAAATAAAATACATGATGACTCAAAATTCCTTGATCCTGAATCTCATTTTAGAAAATCTCCAAACACCATCCCATCCAACAAGATAACAGACAACATCAAGGTCTTTTATGCTTTTCCAATCAAGTAAGCATGTAATCTATCTGGTTTCCAAATGGCGGCCAAAATATGGTGTGAGTGTAAATTATAATGTCAAGACCACCATGTTTAATCATAACCACTTAAAAAAATTCATGTTTTAAAGTAATAATGAATTGTATTAATTGATTATAAAATAAAATCAATACCACATCATCATATTTGGGATCAATTTGTGAATATCACTTAGCATGTTACATGTCCACACCAACTATATCGATTTAACTATAACTTAATATAACCTTTCTTAGATCCATGTCAAAAATTCTTTAGGAATTTCTTAATGGCATTCCAACCATACCCATAAAAAATTGTATAAATTACACAAATCTTGATCAGAAAAGGTTATATAAATATTTTATCAATTAATGAGGTCTAATCCTGGTATACATGTATTTTATAGTTTATCAAGTATAATCCCAATTTATAGGCATTTCATCATGTCAAAGGGACAATCCTGGTTTATATGCATTTCAAAATGACTTCAGGCCTAACTCGATATAAGAGAAATTCAACATGAATCACTATACATAGCCCACTATATAATTATTTCATTATGTGTAACTAGGGAGACACAGTATATAATCATTACAAAATAGAAAAGCAAAAGTCATGTCATAACTACATGGAAATTTCTATAACACATCAAAAGGCTCGATGTATAATTATAAAAATTTAAATATATCATTAAATTTCAACATTCATTTATCCTTTCATAATAAACTACCAAATTGAATATTATTTAAATAATAATTCCAATCCATGGTGATTATATATCTAGAAATCTTCCAAATTCCAGGTCATTCAAAACAAAATTTATCTATAAATCAATTAATTTATAATCAATGGTACTCTCCCCAGAACATTATCCAGAATCTAGTTCAATTACCAAGTGGATCAGAATGGACTCCAATGATTAACCCAATTCACCATTTTATATATTCAAGAAAACTCTATATTGGATAAATTACCATATTTCACATACATGAAAATTATCAAACAATGGGGTTACGGATTACACAAACAACATTTATATGACAATAAAATAATGTGCTCACTGGGAAACACACATGCGGTGGAATTTTTTGATGATCACAAGAAGGATCGTAGATCAAAACCGATCGATATTAAAACCAACAATACTCACATTTAATGGATTACAGAGTAATATATGGATAACTAAGGGAATGAATTGAAAACCTACTGAAAAAACATACCCAGAATCAGATGTATGATCAGTGTTTTTGGAAGCATGATAGGCACTACAAAATCATCTAGATGTTGGACAAGTTGGAGAGGAGTAAACCACACATACGATAAATGAGGAATCAAATTCGAAACATACACTAAAATTGGTTTTTTGAAATTTATGTGTTGTGAAACCCAGTTACACATCATATATAACTATTTTAAGATGAATATACCAAAAAACCTATCACCTCAGCTGAATATTGAATTCTATTGAACATTACACTTTATGTAACCCATTTAAATGTCACATAAATGTCCAAAGTATGGGTTTCAACACATTTTCCTTATAAAAAACAAGAACCCATTTAACAACTATCAACATAATTAGTGCCCTTTCAAACCATTAAACTTTTAATACCTAGATTCCATTAATTAATATTAAAAACATCCTTGAAAATTATATAATTTTATTCAATAGTGGCTCTCTTCATGGATCCCCTTATGTTTCACATGTTACCTCACAACTCTAGTATGTGTTTATTCAAAAAAATGGACATGCTTGATGAAATCACAACCACGAATGTTTAGATACAAAGAAAAAATAAACTAAATTATATTTAATGAAAAATTCCCAGGGAAATATACCTACAAAATCATGGGATCTTACAACACATTATTAATGGCGTGATCATTCACATTAATAATTAAGTCTGAATATATTTATTTTAAGAAAACTAACTCCAAATTTATTTCCCAAAATAGTCAAATGAACTGTAATGATTTGTGTATAAAAAATAAATATCATAATAATATCTCTCATAACTCGTAACTTTTATTAAAAATAATAATCATTATTCAATAAGTATATTTTAGTTATTTATTAGAAATGTTTTATTTTGGGATTGGGTAATCATGGTCATCATCAAATAGCTTAATAATAGTTATGTTGTAATTTTTTCTTCTCCCAATGTTTATCATTCCGATTTCATTTTTGTTTTTATAATAGATGACAATTAATGACGTTTTATGTAAGATATTTTATTGATGAGTACAACATTATTTATACGAGAAGATGAAATCGATAGTAATCTAATATTAGTGATTCTAATTCAACAATGGGTGTTTAATTAATTTCTGGGTTGCATATTGTTTATTCTTTTTATAACCAAAAAAATAATTATTTAATTAATTAATCATATTAAATAACTAATTACTTTCTCAGAGTCACCACTTATAATTTCATATCATTGTTCATATAGGGGGTCAAACCAACTAAATAATGTACTTAAAATTATTTGAGATTGTTATGATGTGATATAGTTGAAAAATAATTAATCCAATAGAATGATGACATAATTTTATGTTTATTTGGGTGGAATATCATAATATAAATGGTTTAAGATGAATATGTAATATATCTAATAAATTTTCATAATTTCAAATAATTATGTTCCTCTAGTACTATTTTTTAAAAGACTGATTGGAGAATAATAATTTTTTATTAGGTGATTCATTGGTTTTTTCAAAAATTACATAAACCATAATGATATAATAATTTATAATTATACATATAAATTAATCCCATTATTGTGATTGTCCACATACGGAAATGATGAAAGTAATAATTAAAATTATTCATCCCATAGAGGTGGTTGTCTATACACATACATATATGATGAAATTATTTATAGTTGAATGAGAGAAATAAATAATAATTTTTATAATTTTAAAATTAATATGGTTTCATAACATATATATATATATATAATTTTTTTCTAATAATGCGTTATTACCATTCTTGTGAGGTGTTTAAAGAATGTAAAACATTCTATTTTTTGAAGATGGTTGTCTACACAGATAAACACGTTGTTTCACTTTTATAATAGAAAAAGGATAGGATATTAAATCCTATAACATCATTATAATAAAAAAACTCATAAAAATGGCAAACATATTTTCTTTTATTTATAGTGAGAAGATATTTTAGAAATGATAAATTCAAATAAGGATACTAAAATGGAATGAAATGACTAGAAATATATACCTCACAACATCGGTTATATATTTTATGAAAGGGGTTAAGCCTTTGATGTATGGTAAAATATTGAAACTATACCCTCCATAATTTCTATTGGAGTTTATAGAGAAGTTTTTTTTTGATATATTGTAAAAATAAGGTGGTGTTTTATGGAAAAAATGAGTATAAGAAATCCCCTTTTATATGTGAAAAGTGGTTTTATTTTTCAAAATACCCAAATTGATTCAACAATTGAAATCCAAAATAAAGTGAAATGACATTAAAATTTAGAAATAATTGGTAGGGTGATAGAAAAATTTGCTAAACACCTCAACTTGTCATTTATATTATGTTTTCAATTTCTTTGACACTTTGTCACTTATGTTACTCATCTTTAGCTATTCTATTTTCACAACTGTAATTAGATTTTACATTAGTAATTTATCCTTTATATATATATATAAATAAAATTGTATTTTTTAAGTAATTTGGACCAAATAAATCTAAATTTGAAATTTATTTTTCATTGATTCAAATTTCAAAAAACATAAAAAATAATTTAATAATAATAAATGAAATAAATTTATAGAAAAATTTCTAAAAAATATAACATTAATTATAAAATGTAATTTATCATATTATAAGTCTAAAAAATTTAAAAATTAAAATTAAATTATAAAATATATAAATATTTTAATAAAAATGTTACATAAATTTTCAATTCAAACTAATAAACAATGAATTTGTTAAAAGTCATATTATTAGTAAAAACGATATTTAACACTATTCACCTAAAAATGAATGTTCATAAAAATAAATGAATAACTAGGAAAATTTATATTAAAATTAAAAATAATATTATTCATGTAATTTAGATTCATAAATTTATAAATTTAGTTTTTATACAAAAATAGAAATATATTGATAAACTAGTGTTATATAAAAATTACATTTTTTGACATTAGTTGTTCTTAATATTATTTGATTTCAATTATTTGATTATAATATGTGAATAGGTTAGTTCATATATAATAATATATTAAAATTTTAAAGCTAATCAATTAATTAAAATATATATAATATATAAAAAATTGTTTCTTAAATACAAAATAACCTTTAAAAATTTCCATTAAAAATAATTATTTATTTTCCAAAATTTAATTTTAATGATCCATTTAATTTAATATATGAACATCAATACTCTATATAATTCATATCAGATTTTAATTATAATTATATATTTATATTTATATGTAACTTATATATTTAAATAATAAATTTTTTAAATTTTTTAATTTATTTTTGTGTTATATTATTTTTACTTTACAACTTAATAATAGAAGATATTAGTATTAAAATTGGTTAATAGACTATAATTTTTTTTTACATTGCCTACATTTTCAGAAACCATATTTATAATGGATAGATTCCATTCCAATGTATATAATTAGTATATCATTTTCACTTTCCACTCTCATATAACAACATAGAGTTTTTATTTTAGATATAATGTTATTTATAATTCATTATCATTTCATGGTGACATTCCATAGTAATGGTGTTTTTGGATATTATTGATCCCAAATGAATAATATGATATAGGTTATTTTATATTAATAATGATTCTATTTTATTCTATCTAATCTCTTCTCTTGATTTTTTTTTCACTTTTAGTGGATTTATTTTATCTATCCTATGTAATAATCCATTTTATGAAGCACATTATTTTTTATAATTTAAATATAATTTTCCACTGATTAATGAATAAAATGAGAATAGATTTGTTAATATCTTGTTAGGAAAACCATATCCTAATTTTTAATTCATTTTCAATGAATAATGTTCCCTGAATTAAAATTATTTACCTAAATAATAATAAATATAATAGTACCTAAAACATAGGGGGATACATTATCCCCCATAATTAATTCCCATCCAGGAAATATTAATTATTACATACCAATAAAAATAGATAATAAAATCTTGTTTATTTGTATGTCCAAGAAAATAATTTTTATAGAGTTTTCAATATTAAATACTTGGAAGAAAAATATCATTCCTGATAACCTGGTAATCCATCATATTAAAACTTTTTGAATCTATTTAGGACAATATTTTACCCAAATTTTGTATCAACACCCGAACTATATTATTTTTTTCGATGATGTTTACTATATTTCAATCATTGATAAAATATCAAAGGAGAATGTAAAATGTATTTTAATTACACCACAGAATATTTCTACTGAGTTCGGAGAACTAATTAATCCTGATAAACTTATATTGTGGAAAATAAAATTTCCAGTTCCATATTACTATATGCTATATATTGGAATAAGATAATTATTCAAATAAAATTTTTTCCTTTACATTACAATAATCATGGTGCTTATTTATGATCTTACGAATCGTCTATGATATAATCATGTTTCGAAAATCCAACTCTGATAAGACATATAAAACTATGGAGAAGAGGTTACATTTACCTTAAATATCAGGATCCACATAATTTCTAATGGATTATAAGGATTTAATTTTTCATATAAGACCTATATGTTATTGAAGATCATCATTGTGGAAAGTCCTTGGTTTATAGAAATTAATTTAAAAATATCCATATTTTCTACAATTATGTTATTGATTTATTAATTAATCCTTAAGATAAACTATATTTAATTCTATTGGGTTATCCAAACACTTAAATTTTCTTTTATAATTATTATGTTTGAGGATTTCCTATTTCACAATTTATTAATCATATATTCCCCATCATGAAATTTCGTTAGTTCATACATCCACATTCACAACAGATATAATGTTGAATATTATTTCCTTTATTATCATTATTGATTAATATTTTCTTAGAATACATCATTATCATCTTTTGTGTGTTTGGGACATGGACCATGTAAAAATATTTATCAAATTCATTGATGTCTGTTTTTTCATATAGAAATGGGTTTGTAATCCGACTCCCAAAATGATTGAATCATAATTGAGGCGGTCACTTTATTGTTAATCATTCCTTTAGGTCCTTCTAGTTCTGGTTATTACTAATTAAAAATGGAATTACATATGTGAAAAATCATTAAAAATGTAGGGGAAATAAAATAATAATTATAGTATTTTTTTCATTAAACCATATTATTCTATATCTCTTCCATTTAAAGTAATAATTATTTATTTGAAACCAATATTATTATTTGCTAAAAATATTTACAAGGATTCTACATACATCAATATTAAATCCATAAATGTAACCAAGATATATATCATTCTATGTTGATCATCAAAAGTAGCAGGTCATCTGAGGTGCATCCCAATGGAGTTTCATACTTGGTGTGAATTTAGGCCACCATTTCATGCATTAGGTTATGATTTTTTTAATACAAAACACACCCATTTCGGGGTTATTAACCCTTGAATATCATTTCCTTGACCCATATAAACGTTCTTGTATATAAAAAATGATTTATTTTCTTGGAAACCTCCCAATAGAGAAATTATAAATATATTTTAATATCATCCTATACATATAATAATATCGTGGTTTTCCACAATGGTTTAGTAACGATATTTATCAAAATATCTTCTAATGTATGTCATGATTACTAAAAAATCCTTATGATACCAACTATAGGTACATAAGATAGAAATTCAATAAACTTATATCCATTACATGATTTATATCATTACATTGCGTAATTAATAATATCAATGGACCGGAGTGGTCATTTTAAATGGATACTATGTACATAATAAGTTTGATTTTAATCGCTAGTGAACATTTATCTATAATTGAGCCCCTATAGACTCCCCCACATACAATGAATAAGTTATACTCGACATCATAAGTTTTTTAATGTAAACATAATAAATTTGTGAGATAGATTCTTAGTAAAGGTAAATATAATATATATCTATTGAATATTATTGGTGAACATAAATATATACGCATAATCATGAAATATATGAAAATAAATACCCCATAATTAGCATATGATGAACCAATTAATATGACATATACTATAAAAATTAATCCAAATATATTGAAAATATGAGTACAAAACATGATCCATTAGTAAAAAAATATTCATGTGAATACGCATGATACAATGAAATGTCATTAAACAT
Organism: Viscum album; assembly: GCA_963277665.1. Taxonomy (NCBI): domain Eukaryota; kingdom Viridiplantae; phylum Streptophyta; class Magnoliopsida; order Santalales; family Viscaceae; genus Viscum; species Viscum album. The sequence goes on along the minus strand of OY728126.1, from coordinate 1,206,932,275 downwards.
TGGGAAAAACAATAGTAAAGGGAATATTGTATCAATGATCCACACCATCAGTTCCTACAATTATAATAAACTATTATTTACTCATACATACTTATCCCATGAGATAGAAACTCTCATCTCATGCATTAGTGGGTGATATAAGACCGCAACCATCATCTTATATATATATGAATGTTACATGAAATCAATCACATTTCACATATAAAGAATCCATGGAATAACATGGGTTTCCTAAAACATTGAAAATGATAATCATTCAACTTATAACAATTTTCCAATTAATATAAAATTGGATTCATTTAATATATCATAATTATCCAGTCCAATGGAAATGTTTTTCATATGAATTCACATAAGGATGTCATTAATAATTAAATAAACAGTCATAATAGGATAAAAAAATTAAATAAATGTTATCCAATGAAATCAAGAAACATTCAATTTAAATATCATTCAATCATGATAATTAAGAATGTGGTATTTACACCTTCTATTTAATGGGTAAATAGTTAAGTCAATAATTTCCACAAATCAATTGATATATGGAATCAAAGAGATCACCCTTTAATATAATTAATCACAAATTTGGAATTCCTCAAGTATATTCATTTGGTGAAACATTAGGATAATAAAGAAAGGTTGAATGGGATAGACAAAGGAAGTGATCGATCAATCCCCCAAAAGTGGTGTTCATTAAATATGTCATATAGATAAAGATGATAGGGTTTTTAATTATTTGAATATCCTTGTATATGAAGTATTATTTTCAAATGGTTCAGATTAGAATGAATCTCATTTAAATAGAAATTGCAAAAATCACTTTGAAATAAGAATCATTTGTGCTCATTTGAAAACATTTTATATAGAAATAAATAAATTAGAGTAATATTTTTCATTATAAAACCTTTAAAAATTTTAATGGAAATTTAATAGAAAGAGAATGGGATTTTCAGGGATTTTTCTTTGTAGAAAACGATAAAAATTATTTATCCTTCCGTTTGATGAATACGAACCGTCCAAAAAAGGGAAAAAATTTCATCAAAACTTTTTGAAGAACATCATAAAGTAGAAAATGAGCTCAGTTAATTTTTTTTTATTACTAATACATTTTTTAAGAGAATTAAATCAATTAATTGCTGTGAACATATAGTTCCCTAGTGGAAAATAATATGCATCATTGGTTCCACTTATATGATAAAATTATATTAACATACAAGTCATGGGGAAACAAAATATACCTGGATATAGAAAAATAGAAGAACATTGGAGGAAAATTATTTCAAGATATATAAAAACATCAAATTCCCTATATTTAATATACTCCTAAATAAATATTTATTTGTAAAGAAGTTGGGAAAAGAAACTATAATGGATTCAGTAACATTTTTTATCAAATTCACATTCATTATTGGTACATTTTTAATTGGGAAACATTTACAATAATTAGTCGATATAGATAATTAAAACACATTATTCTTGATAAAATAAATTTATTATTTATTATTAAAAAATATTAATAGTATGAGGATGTAGATTATGAAAAAGTTCTTAGAAAATTAAATTCTAGATAAAAAATGACCTATAGTTTTCCTTACGTAGTGGTATGCACTCAAAACCCCTTTATAAAAAAATGTCATAATCCCCAATTTCAGAAATATAATTGTTTATAAAATTAATTTATATTTATTGGATTCACATATATTATTTATATATAAATTTACTTATAGTGGGTGTGGTTAATCTTGACTGTTTTGAATAAGTTTTGTAATAGTAGTGTATTTATATGTTCATCAACAAAAGCTAATCATTCTAATTTCATTAATGTATCTGTACTGAATGAAATATAATTAATTTTTATGATTAAATTTCATTAAATTATTGTTTCATTCATTTTTATTGAAGTTAAAATCAATTATAGGTTTATTTTTTGATTCTTGACCACAAATGGTTATTTTCATATTTATTAAGTTAAATTAAATTTAATAATTTCTAGAACCAAATATTTATAATTCATTTGATAGTTATAATATATTTATTAATTTATTATTTTTTTATTTTCATATATGAGATAATTTCATATTATTTTTCATGTTTTTATCAAAATTACCCAAACATGAATATACAATAATAATTTGTGATTATGAGGTCATTTGGTTATACTTTCCTAACAACTTTTGAATAGTGACATCATATTTTTATTACTAATGTGATATATCACAACGTAAATTTTTTTTAAAAAAATCATATATATATATATATATATTATATATATCATTAATTAATGATTTAACTAGAAGTACAGTTGTTTTAAATGATTGAATTAATAACAACTGTTTGATGGTTATATAATTAATATGATGTCTAATATGTCAAAAAAATCTTCAATGAAGTAACTAAAATATAATTTATTCATTTTACAACTTATAATGACCTTATATATAAGGTAATTATGGAATGAAAATTGAAAATCATTCATCCTATGGAGATAAATGTACACACATATATATGGTCTATGATTTTTTTTCATTGTACTAGGGAAATGAATAATATTTTATTAATTAAGGAATATAAAATATTTAATAACTATCATAGGTGGTTTTCAATTTAAATTTTAGTAACATCCATTCATGGTGTTTAGTGAAAATTAAATACAATATTTTGTAGAGGGGGTAGCATGTGAATAATAAAATATCAATCTCACTATACTTAGTAAAAAAAAATGTAATTAAATAGTTATTATCATTATAATTATAAAATAACATTATAATGTTACAACTTTCAAAATTTTTTATGGTGAGAATAAATTTTAGAATTAATAAATGAATATAATAAGAAATATAGAACTAGAAGAAACTATTATAAATATATACCTCAATACCGCGGTTATCGCCTTTGCGAAGGGGGTTAAAGCATTCAATAATAATTTTTTAAGGCCATAATCTGTATAATGTGGATATTAGTGATTAAAATAGGGTTCGGAATATTTTTGGCTAAAATGAGGGGGTTTGATATGATTGGATGTGTGGAGAGAAGACACCCTTTTTATGTGAAAACATGTGTCAATTTTGAATACCCAAAAAAATCAATAATGTATAGTCACACTCAAGAAAAAAAACTCAAAAATATTCAAATAATATATAATGTAAGATATAGGGTAAATCCATACATAAAAAAGTCAATTATATCATGTTTTTAACATGTTAGGACCTTTTAATATTATTTTACTCATTTTTATCATTTTGGTTTTCAAAAAAGTATGCATTTTTTACCTTATAAATTTATAAACTTTAACATAAAATAAAACTAATACTTATTACATAATTCGTAATGAAAGAATAATATTCATATATTTATATTATTCATTCAATTTTAGAAGATTATAAAAAATATTTTTAAAATAGTAAAGGTATAATGGATTGAATATTGTTTTATAAAATATATTATAAATTTATCTCTATGATCTCAATAATCTTTTTATAAAATAAATAAAAATTTAAATCAATACTATAACTTCTAAATTTTTTTAGAAAAAGGTTTTTATAAATTTCAAATGCATACTTCTATATAAATAATTTCAAAAAAGTCATGTTACACAATAAAATGGTATTGTGCACTATTCACCTAAAAATAAATATTTTAGTAAACATAAAAAAATCCACAGAAATATTTTAAATTATAAATAAAAACTAAATATGTTTTCAAAAATTAAGATTAATTATTGTAATATTATTTTAAAAAAAATATTTTATTGAATTTTTTTAATCTGTTAGTTTTCATAATATAATTTATCATTACATTTTATTATTGTATATGATAATATTTGTTACATTATTAATAATATTTTAAAACTTTCCAATTTAATATATTATTCTAAAATAAATAATACTTATCAAAAAATAAATATTACTTTTATATTAAATTATCTTCAATAAATACCATTAAATATATTTTTTTATACTATAAAATTTACCTTTTCTAATCCATCGATATTGAAATAATTATTTTTATTTAATACATACATAAATTCATACATGATTAATAATATTATAATATTTTAATGTAACAGACACATATATTTATTTAATATTAGAGTATCATATTTTTATTTCATGGTAGGTGATACTATTTTAAATTTACTATGCTCTAATCCCTGAAATTAGTATAACTATTAGATATATGACCAATGACCATTTTTCAATAATAAAAATTTTAAAATACCAAATTCACAATGAAAATATTTATGAAATCTATATATTAATTTTTCACAACCCCATACACACAAGATTCCAGAATGAGGTGAGAGATATAATGACTGTCAAAGTCCCACCTCTAGTTGGCACATAGCTGGAGATAATCATTAATTGTATTAAAAACATTAATATGGGAGGAATTACACTTTCAAGGTACATTTAATATAGAGAGGTTAGAAGAATTCGCCAACAACACCTTCCCATACATATTAATATATAAATAAATACCAATTGAAAACATGCAATTCAATAAAATACTTTATCAATTAAAAGGATACTACAATTACAAAAAATGTTATGATGACAATGAACACAAAGCCCAAATAGCTAATGAAAAACAAAATGATATTAATATACATACTAATCCCCAATACATTATGGCTGACATGAAAAATAGTTTATATATATTTACTCTGAGAGTAACATTAAATTTAGTATGATCATCTCTAAGACCTCTTATGAAATTAAAACAAAATATATGCTTAATCCTAATGAACAACATTAAAAATGAATCATCATATAATTATTTATAATAGGTTCCCAACCTCACAATTGAAAACTATCAAGAAGTATCGTATAAAAGATATGATATTATATAATAATGAATCCATAAGGGTACACTTCTCCCACATTCCATCTAGTTTTCTTCTCTTCAACAACATAACACGTATTAAGTTATCTATCTCCAAAATAGTATAGCCTAATAAAAACATTATAAGGAATATTGACATGAATATAGTGAATCCTATCAACACATTATCCAATTAATATATCAATATATAGTTACCAAGTATTTTTGGAGGCCACAAAAACCTATATATCGTGTATTATTCCACATTTTTTATAGATCATGCCATTACATACCATACATAGAGTTGGTACCTAAAACCATCACAACCTATACATTTCGCAAATATATTAATTCATTAGATGCTATATATGGAAATACATTTGTGTGAAATAAACATAATCCATCTCATCCTTCTACACACATATATGTAAAAAACCCTTTTCATACTGGCATCTGTAAATGCCAAGAGAATATAGAAGGGATAGAGTGTGTAGTAACTCATTTATCCTTCCACTAGAATGCTGGTAAGAACACACTACTTGAGTCCACTGGGTGTCAGGTTCACTAACATTCATGGTGGAGAATATTATAAAACAATAGAAAAAATATAATATAATATAGCTCACAATAACACAATGATCATAACCTAGATATATAAACAACTATATAAAATGTTCCTAAGACACCATGATTCTAATCCTCTAACTAGATCTGAAATAAGAACACAAACATTTAAAAGAGTGAAGTTAAATACTTCTTTAATTTTTTATATTTTAATTATGGTTATTTAATTCATTAATCATAGGTTAAATATCATTATTATTCCATGTAACCATAGATTAATAATGATACTAATGTATATATCCTCCTATAATAATATAAATAGAGTTCATAGTTTATCATGATTATTATATTTTAAAAAATTTAATTCTATCATCATCTAACCCAAAAGGTTAAAAAATTATTATATATTATTATCATCATTACATATGTTGTTACTCTAGAATAACTATTCAAGGATACTACCAAAAAATAACAATAATCCATGAACATATAGGTACATAAATTAGTGATAAAATCTTTGAATACAAAACATGAAACCCGACTATCATCTATTAAAAAGATTCATAAGTGGACATCATGGATCTTAGCATCACATTAATGTTTAATCCCATGTTAATCTCGTTTGATAATATCTTGTTTTATTCTTAACTGACACGGGAATATACTTATGCATCATTCCATCACACGTGTTAAATTATTCAAAATTATACGAATCTACCTGTCTGTATATCATATTAGCCATCCCAAGATCATATCACATCCATGAGTCCTACACAATATCGCATCGTGTAGTAAAGTTCACACCTATATCACATCATATACGTAGTAGAAAACAAAAAAAAACAAGACAAATAGGCGAGTATAATCCCTATAAAGAAGGAATTTGGACTTTATACATGAATGACTTATCATGAATCCTACCACAAGTCACACCACCTTCTCAAGAAAATGTTTATCACCAGCCATATAAATTATACATATCACATTTCTGGTTCTTATTCCCTATTTAATTAATATGATTCTTTATTCACAGGTTCCCACTATAGTAAACAAAAGGCATTATCCTATACAAATCTATCATTATATAAAACAAGCTCTCAAGTGTCAAACTAATTTCAGAAAACATTAAGAATTACCATTCTCATATAACATTGCATTTATTTTTTACTAAAAACCATTAATAATATTAAATTTATTTTTAAATCTCATTAGCACATAGATGATGAAATTTAGTTAGATATTCACATTTAATCATTTTGTTCATTATCAAAGCATGTCCTCCTTATAATACGAACATGCCCTTTCCTTAATTTCTCTATCCAATTAATAATAAATAAATCCGACATTTTTCTTTTTTACTTGTTTCAACATTCCAATCCATTAATAATACATTCTAAAAAAGTATATAATATATCACTTAATCCAAGGAATAATAAATAAACCCATCATGAACATAAAAGGAAGAAACAAATGGTAACTCTAACAAATTTTTTATTAGTACAGTTCAATAACTATTTATTACTTCTATTTCAATAAAAAGTGATAAAAAATGGTCAATATATGATTACACATAAATATAAAAAATGATGAATGGAATCCCCTAACTAAATTTAATCAATGTTCTTTAAATGATAATGTATTGGAGTTTAATATCATGAACATGTATCCCAAAATAAGTTAAATCCATTGAAGGATGTCTTGAAATAAATAAATAAACTAGGAAACTCTATTAAAACATCATCGATCAAGAATCATATAATTGAATTAAAAAATGTGAGTAAATAAGATTGGTCTAGGAGAACTCTGTAGATGAAAAATTAATAACAGACCTATGATCACAAATGATCAATGATTGAATGGCCAAGGACTATTATTAGCCAAACAAATCGAAAAACATTTCGAATAGGGTTACTATATTTCCTAGAAGTCAGGATATCCTTAAATTTTTTTTGAAAAAATGGGACAATTTAGCCTATATAGGAGCACTACATAAGGTATTTACAGTACTCGAAAATCCATTCCACATTATGTATTCTTTGGAATAACGATCAACCCAAAAAATTTATTTTCGAAAATATATTATTCATGAAAATTTATATTTCATGTAACACCCCACAAATTGGCCTCAAAAGAAAATAACATTGGATATACGACATGAAACACTTCCACATCATTTATGATCCCATAATCCATCATTCAGCATCTAAACCCCTCAAGACTCACTCAAATCCTTCGTCGAGAACCAAGAACCCGTGGAACATGGAACAATTTAGAATTTTTAGATCCGAGAACTTTTATTAGATACCACATAAACAATTATCATGAGTGAGAATACTGAACCCAACCTAAAAAAATGAGATGGCATAATCTGAATAGCCACCTGGTGATATACCTTTCAAGGATCCTACTATCATAGGATTTCAATCACGACACTAAGAGGAAACAATAAAACCAATAAATAATAAAACAACCTATTACACACTCATTTGCGGGATGAACCTCTCAAACAATATTAATGACATTATAAGAAACAATATCATACACCAAAATGATCAACATCTAGAAGAGAATAACAATACAAGAGAAAAAATAAATATCAAACAGATTAGGGTAATAATTGTGCATATTCAATTCATGTTCCGAGTTACTATATTGAAACCCATGATTATCATACATGGATATTAAATCATTTTCGATGAATATTTAGTACATTACAACAATAAATGCCTAAGGACCATAATAATTTATTTTAATGGGAATCATGGAATCAAAATCCTAGATCCTTGTGAAGGATCATAAAAATATCCCATAACAATATCCTCCTTCAGTAAATATACCTAAAACCATTCTTCATAAATTGGGGAAAGAAAACATAAGAAATGGGTGAGATAAAATTCTATGTAAGTGTAAATGAAAAATATGTGTAATCATAAAATGAAAAAACGGTATGGAACTTGAGGATGACATTTGATGATCATACCCAACATATTAGAGATCAAAATTATGGTTAGATGTTCATAAGATAGTGATCATAAGATAATAATGATCATAAGTGATGAAATCATAGCATAGGAATAATACATGGAATATTAGGAAAGTTTATTATCTTATACCATTGTGAAAATGAGTGTAATAGAAATATTATCACTCATTAAGTGAGAGGAATGAAATAAGACCCCCACATCAACTTATGGACATGAAAAATGGTCCATGAATAACATCGTGAACATCTAATAAAGTTCACACATAACCTAATTGACATGATAATGAGTCCTCCAATAAATATTTGAACATGTAATCAGGTTCATATATAATCTTATGGACATGAAACTAGGACAATACATCATATTTTGAAAATGTAATATGGTCCACTAGTAACATTGTAAAAATGAAATATTGTTCACAAATTAACATATGGACATAAAATCTGGTCTATTCAAAACACTTTGAATATGTAATAAATTGCATTCACAATATTTTAACATAAAATAAGGTTCACTAATGACATATATACTAATGAGTCCTCCATTGTCACCAATTTCGTTGGTGGGATGTCTAGGTCCCACCCATCACATAGTAACATTGCTCAAACATGTTCCACAAAATGAAGCGTTCATGACGTCATGATCAATAAAAGGAAATTGGTTTTAAAAACATGAAATAATAACCCATTAAATTAAATGGATATCATTAACATTTCATAAAAATATAAACTATGGAAATATATACGTTTCATAATCAATTCATAAAATCATAACCTATTAATATAAGAATGTTTCCAAAGCATATAACTCATTGAAGAGAAATTTGTTTCCTAAACATCATGACATCAAGTCGTAAACCATTTATAGAAATAATATGAATTTAAGATTTAAATAATTTCCTAGAAAGGAAAGAGTAACATCAACATATCTCATCCTATATGGTAAATAATTTTAGAAGTATTTTTAAAAAATATATTCATTTTAATATCCTTTCATCAATAATTTTTTTTATGAAGTAAATATATTTAAAGGATACTTCCAAGAAAATAATCTCAAAATATTATAAATAAATCTTTTATATCGGTTTGGAATCCTTTTTCATTGAAGAAATATAATGAATGCTTGAAGAATATTAAAAAAATTATTAATAATAAATCATTATTGGAAACATTTGTATTTGAAAATATCATCTAAATATTTCAATTAGTTTATTAAAAACAATAAATCAATTTTAAAATATTATTCCTTGAAAATTTTAATTATTTATCATTTTATAGAATTTTATAGAATATTACTTTTTAATTAAAACATATTTTTGACCAAAGAGGTAAATAGGTTAAAAAAATTAACATTTTGTTACCATATATCAATATGTACCACAGAGTGAAAAATGGTAATAATAAATTGATATATATCAAATAAAATATGAAAAAAACACATGATTTTAATTGAGATATTGATTATAATATTTCATCAAATATGAATTATCATTACGAATCTTGAAAAGCTATGAGATTGTTTCAATAAAATATGTTCACTTGGTAACATAGTATCGTAATATCCATGTAAAAAAAGAAAATAAAAACCATCATAAAATATAGTGAAATTAATTCTATCATGATATAAAATTTTCAAGTCAATATATTCACCTCATATAAAAATATATGTGCATCAAACGACATGTGTCTCAATGAAGGAAAATTGAGATAAAACTACATTAATAATTTGATAAATATTGAAACATAAAACTCGAGAAAGGATGTTAATAAAATAAATATTTAAAGATCAATAAATTTATTAATAATAATCATACAATCCATCCATTTTTAGTATATACACCACTCATAATGAATAGATGGTGAATAAAGCATGTAGCTCACAGAAATGTAAACTGATGTGAAATTTACTTACCTTGTGTCGTGAATCTCATTATACACATACAATCATCCTGTATAATAAATATATGTTTATTATATAAATTTTATTAGATACAATTGTCATATATAAAACCTTATATTTTTTATTATTAACTTACATTATACTCGTTTTAATAATCCTACGTTAAGGTTTATCTTCGGGTAATATTCGCTTTGTTTTTCACATGTGTGATAAATTGTAATATATTGGATCCATTTACTATTATAATTATTCCAGAATGGAAAATATGATATATATATATATATATATAATTTTTATTAATTTTATTTTTTTTGATAATTATATATATTTTATTGAATAACAAAATGGAATATACCATTCATGGAGACAGTATGTTGTACGTATGCAAGACCATTTTTTCTATTTTAAATATCATATTATAAGAAATAAATTAAACGATATATAAATATATATATATATATATTAACATTAAAATTTCATTATATTTTAATATATAACATATAATTTTATTAAACCAATCCTTAACACATTATAAATGGTTTTTGAATGAATCAGATCACTTTGAGGAGGTGGAAGTACACACCTCCTCAAATGAAATATTCAAATTTACACCAAATTGAAATGTTAATTATATGTGTTTTAAATAGAATAAATAGTCCTAAATACAAAATAATTATAATATAATACATATATAAATATATTTTCCATCACAATATACACAATGAGAGGCAGTAATGTAATATTGAATAATCCTCATTTAGTATGGTTGTTGTTCGTTGTACACGTACATAGTAAATTAGTAAATCATTGGATGAAAGTTTGTTTATTTGAAGGTTTAACCCTAATAAAATAATGTAGTATATTTTTTATAATATTTTTGTTATTCAATAAGGGAATAATGAGATTTTATGGGGTGGAGAAAGAAAATAAAATAAAGGAGTGTGAGAGAAGATATTAAATTTTAATCAGGTAACTCCGTATGGTTTATATGAAATGGGTCAATTGGATTTATTTCATCCCAGTTGGAGGCTTATATTAGTAAGGTAATGATTTTGTGAGATTAGTTGATAAGAAATTTTGTGAGTAATGGTCATGATATGTGTGAAAAAGTGGGATGATATGAGTCCTTTAATAGTGGAGGAGGAGCGGCATTCTTGTATGTATTTAGAGAGGGATTTTGACACACCTTTTCATTTTGAATTTGGATCCAATAATGGAACAACATAGATAAAAATGAGTATAGGGTTGAAATATATCCATCCAATTCCCCTTGTACACGTGTTTAGGTCAATTTGTTTTTTATATTTATGGTTTATTCCTTAGATTAAATTAATTTTACCTTAATAGATGTAATTAATTTTAATTACATCCATTAATAATTTTGGAATATTTTTGACAGATTAAAAATGACAAAAAAATTTCATTAAAAATTTGGAATATATTTTTCCAAATTAAAATTATAGAAGTGGTAGAAATTAATTTAAAATTATTCCTGAAGATGTGTAGACAAAAGGAGTTTAAAAGTAGAAAGGATCAAAAGGTAAAAACGGTTTTATATCCAATTTCTATGTGAAATTTTTTCCAATGATATAAATTTGATTTAATTAAAAAATTATTGTATAATTATAATTTTATACCATTTTAAAATATAATTTATCGTTATAATTGATTTAAATAAAAAATAAGGTTTGAATTAAATCTAGTTTTTTTAATTATTTATTAAGAAAATGAAACATTAAAAAAATATTAAAAAATTAACATAAAATTATATTTATTTTTCTATTCAAAATCTGAATTCAAATTTAAAATGTAAAATATAAAAATTTTCTAAAAATTGTATTTAAAATGGATTCTCTGTTAAAAGTGCAAAAAATACCTTCATAAAAAATAGGGTTTGTGCACAAAAATCAGTTTATTTTATCATATCTCTACCAAATATATTGGATCAAAATAGAAAATATTGGATTTAATATATTAAATACGTATTTTATTAATATGAATTATTAATTTAAATTAATAAAATTTATTAGGTTAAAACTAATTTTTCACTATAAAATAATAATATTTTCCTTTATATTAAATAAGTTTTTATGTTCATTCTTAATTAATTCGTAACATATGAATTCATGTTATATATTTGTAAAAAAAAATATATTTACAAATAAATTTTTACTCTAAATTTAATGTTTAAAATATAAAATATTTTATTAAATTTTAATATTTTATTAATAAATTATTTTTCTGTAAACTACAATCTTGCATGTTACACGACCGTAGAGGGAATTAGTTATTGCATATAACGGAATCTAAACTCAGGGTTCTATGTAGAGAAGAATAAAAATTTATTGTGTATGGTGCATTATTAACTTATTGATCTATATAACTCAAGAAAAACATAGTTATTTAATTTAAAATTAACAATTTTCAGGGTTATGTGAAATGAAAAATATAAAAATGATTCAATTAAATTGAAAAAAAAAAATTTCTCAATATCATGAGGCTATAGATTCTACCCTGTTAAATGAATTTTTCCCATGAAATTCGTTATTGTTATAATTGGTTTAATTTTGGAAAGTTTCATTCATAGAAACCCACGTCATATAAATTAATATTAAAACATCCCATAAAAAGGGTTTGATTAATAATAATGTTTACCAAAAGTTAAATATAACTAGGTTTTCACATAGGGGGCCATAAGAGGTAAGTTAAACTATGGGAATGGAAGAAAAAACAATCTATCAAATTTTTATGGAGAGTGGTCATGAAATGTTTTAGGAGAAATTTAACAATCAAGAATCTATAAATAATTGATGAACTAAAGGACTATTTTATTCATTATAAATAGATGAACTAGGATAATTTTTTTTGTTTATATAATATTTTTTATATTTAATTAATTTTCATAAAAATATAAGCATTTCTTATTTATGGACAACCACACCCATTCTTGTTTCATGGTACACTTGACCACTTTCTCTAAAAAGGTAACTTATTCATTCCCGAAGCAGTAACAGATCCTGAAATCCCTAATATTCCATCCCATCATTCATAAATTATCAACAATACCAATTTTGAATAATAAGTTATCAAATATGGATAATTCTTCATGTGGTAAGAAAAAATTTTATTCTCGCAGAATTCATCCAAATTTTAACATTATCATCCATTAAAATTTTAAAAACTTTACATTTCCAATAGATAAAAATCCAAATATTGACTATTAAGGTAATTGAATCAACATAATATCGATCACCATATTTCTAAATGTAGAAATTGGTTTTCACATTCCCTACATGTGAATAACATCATAATATATTCCCTTGAAACACAGTATTAACCATAATTGTCCTAAATCATTTTGAAAAAAAAGAATTATTCCCTATTCTAATTATTAATAGATATATTTTTTAAATCCATGAAGGTGTAAACTTCATCCTTAACAATATAGAATTTTTTTTCAATAATTAGTTCTTTGGAAATTAGTATTATCCCAATTAATTATTTAAATAAAAAATATCATTATAAAAATATAATTTTATTAATTTCATGAATTAATTAAGGTTCTCTATCCAGTAATAAAAATATCTCATTTCTATGAAATTATTTTTTTGTCTTCAACGCAATTCATTATTCCCATTTCATTCCTTAATGATTAAATATAATAAATATATATATACATATCATGATTCAGATAACATAATCATTGAATTCCAATGCATAAATAATTCACTAATCCATCATTATGATTATACAATTACTATGTCATGATCAATATATTCCTTAATACATCATTTATAGATTATAAAATATGATTCATGTCTTCAGGTTCCTCAACATCAATCTAATAAGGCCTCTTATGACCAGTTCACACATTAATGGAAGAACATCACATACCTTTCACACATGTCGTTTGCAGTCTCCTTATCTTCAGAAGTATAATTGATACTCATACCACCATTATGATTCTCATTATAGGATTTAAAATTTGAAAATATTTTTATAATTTTATAACATTCCACATGTGAAACATTAATTGTTAACCATCTTCAATTTACATTAATCCATTGACTAAGACCAGAATGTATGGATTGAGAATTTTGTATCATATTTGAAAGTCACGTAATAATGAAAAATTTCCTATTGGATTTCTAAATAATGAAGGAATCTATTTAATTAGTGACACCTTATGTTTTTACATGGTTATTCATAGACATCCTGTATTCAATTCCACTATCATGGTTTGTGAAGTGTTTTTTAATTTACAAATAATATCACATGACAGTGTCAAAATCGGTGTCCCAAAAGGCCCATTTTCATGTAATAGATTTCCTCGTGTCAGGCCTGACACATCTTATCAGAGTTGTTAGCCCTGGGAACATATTTTCCATAGAAACATCTTCTTATAGATCCAAATAGAGATATATTTCTAGGAAACCACATACCCTATCCTTTACCAAAATTATAGACCATTTTCAAAAACATAATATCGTCCTTATACATATACAAAGAGACATTTTTAGATATATCCTAACTTTTGGATCTCACTGATGTTTTCTCATCCTAGTTTCCAATGGAAGACTAAACTATCCCACAAATACTAACTATAGAAACCCAAGAAAAACATACACGGATATTATGTCATTTTCAATTAATATTCAGCATATTACAAAACTACATACATGTGGAAAACAAGAGTTTTGTGTATTTGTAAACAAAGAAAAAAATATTATATCCTAGAGTTATATCTCAAAAATATCCCACAAAGAACCCCACCTTTAGTACATCAAACTAAAAATATTATTAAAACCCTAGGGAAATGAAATATATGAATGGGGTGACCTCATATACTCAGTAAGGGAAAATAATGGAATTTTTTTAACATAAAACGAATATAAGGGTGTGGAACATGAGCATAAAATTAGCATATTGTACTCTATATATTATTGATAATAAAAATGACATGTAGTTAATTAGACATATATCACTATAGAAGAAATAGTATATGTCTTGAAAGAATAATATATGAACAATACATGTAATTTGTTTCATGTACATTGGTTTTTATATTGTGACAATGTATAAGTATAAATACGATCACTAATTAAGTAAAAGACAAGAAATAAGTCCCCCAATTATAATTATAAAAATGGAACAAGGTCTAAAAATAACATTGTGAATAAAAAATCAGGATCAAAGAAAACCTTATAGACATGAAATCATGTTCAACAAAAAAATTATGAAAATGAAATCAAGTTTACACATAACATTATGAATATGTAATCAATTTCAAACATAAAATTATGAACATGAAGCCAGGTCCATGCATAAAATTTTGAAAGGATAATAAGGTTCACTCATAACATAATGAATATTTAATTAGGTTAACACATAAATTTATGGACATGAAACCAGATCTGTGCATAATATTGTGAACAAGTATTCATGTTCACACATAACATTTTGAATATGAAATTTGGTTCACTCATCCTCTATCATAATCCAATGAATTAGAGGGATACATAGGTCCACAAATATCATAATAACATCATTCAAATATGTTCCACAAAATAAAACATTCATCATATAAGGAACCATAAAAATTCAAAGGTTTTATAAGCATCCAATCAATACCCAGGAAATTAAATTTGTATACGTAACATTTTATCAAATCATAAACTATGAAAATAAATAGGATTCAAAATCACATTATCAAATCGTAATCCCAGAAAAAAATAAGGTTATATAATCATATTACAAATAGAAGACAAATTGGGTCCATAAACATCATATAATAAAGAGATAAACCATTAATTGGATGAATATGAATGGAACCATTAGATCCTTACTAGAAATGGTTGTGTAACCTATGATGATGTCATCTTATATGGGAAATTATTTTCAAAGATATTTTCAAATCATTTCATGGGTAAAAAAACATTACTTCTTGAAATATATATATATATATATTAATATATCCTTCTCGAATCCATTTCCGTGAAAAAAATATAATATCATAAAATAGATCCTTGAAATTATTTTGTAATCCTTTTATTTAAAATTTATAAATACTTGATTGAAATGATTAAAATAATTCATAGACATGAAATATTCATCATGTCCGTTTTCATTGAAAATATAATTGAAATATTATTAAGGATGTTTTGAAAAAAATAAAAAAATTTAAAATAAGATTTCTTTTTTCAATGTTCTTCATGTATGATTTGATATCATTTTTTAAAACATCATTTTTTAAATGAATTAAATTTTGTACCAAAGAGAGAAACATGGTCAAAATTATTAAAAATATATTTGTAATTATATTATGTACCATGGAGTTTAGAAATAGTTATAATAAATTGATAAATCATTACAAAACCAACTTATATAATCTAATGATTGTTATTTAGATATGGCTCGTAAGATTTTTTCAATGGAGTATAATGGGTAACAATCTCGAAAATGATGAAATTCATTCAAAAAAATATTACTTAGTATCATGGAATCACACAGTCAATGTATGAAAATAAAATTAATGGAATCATAAAATATCCTTAAAAAATTATATTCATTACATAACATCTACTAGGTACTATTTTCACAACATTGAAAAATATAAGTGTATAACATGTCTTGTGCCTCAAAGAATTGAAATTGTGAAAAAGATACTTCACTAGTTTGGTATCTTTTGTAACATAAAACCCATTATTTAAATGTAATAAAATGGGTATGTAAGTACTTATAAATTTATGTATAATAATAATATAATTCATCTATGGGTAGAATTCACACCACATAAAAGGAGTGTGTGGTGAATAAATTCTCTTTCTCACAGAAATTAAAACTAATATGAAATTCTCATACCATGTGTCTTGAATCACATCATACTAGTATAAGAATACAAAATAATAAAAAAATTTATGAATCTATCATAGAGGTATAATATTATATCTAAGATCATATATGGTTTTATTATGTTCTTATATTACACTATTTTGAACAAACATTTGTAATGTTTTCACTTTAGGTAATATTCACTTTGTTCCTCGAATGTGTTGTAATTTGATATATTTTCTGTACGTACACTTCTATCATGATTTCATAAGTTAAACCATAATATAAATACATGAATATTAAGTATATTTATATAATAATAATCTATATTATATAGAAGTATGAAATGGAATTCACCATTCATGGAAACTGTAAGTCATATATATTCATGAACAATTTTCTGTTTTTATTATCATTTTGAATAAAATGGAGAATATAATATATATTTATATATTAATATATTAAAATTACACAATAATTATAATTTCAAATATATCATATAATTTCACTAAACCCATCATTAATATATTTCACGTATAGTGTGAATGAATCACGTATCCATGATGGGGTGGTAGTCGACAAACCCTAAAATGAAATTATCGTATTTAAAAAAATATAAAGTTAAGATATTAGAATTTTAAAGCAATAAAAAATAATTAATAAATAATAAATATTATATATTATATATATAAATATATATAATATCATAATTTCCTCTATGAGATGCGTTAATGGTAAAATGAACAATCATCACTTAGTGAAGTCGTAGTTCACCATACACATAAACAAAATGTCTGTGACCTATTATATGGAGGTGTTTGTAATTGTAGGAATAACCAATTGAATAAATAATACTAGCCTATTTTGGATCAAAATATATTTATTAAATCATGGAATAATGTTATTCGTGGGTGTAGAGAAAGAAAATATTATAAATGATCTTGAGAGAAGATGTTACCTCTTAAATAGTTATCTCCTTATGGATTCAACCAAAAGGATTCTTTAGATTGATTTTGTTCCAATTTAAGGCTTCTATGAAGAAGGTAGGGATGTTGGTAAATTATTTTATTAGAGCTTAAGAGATATAAGGTTCACGATATGAGTGAGTAATTGGTATTAGATGAGGCCTTATATAGTAAAGGATAAGTGGCACTCTTGTTAATATTTGAATAAATAATCCCACCTACATTTTTATGTATATATTGGATGCATTAATGGACCAATGTAGATAAAATCAAGTATGGGGTATATATATAACTAGAAATTGGCTCTGAGAAAAATTTAAACTTATTTCTAAGTCTTATATTTCTTTTTTAGTACTTAATTAACTATAATTTTATGAATATCAATGTAAATAATTTTAATTAAATTCAATAAATTTTTTTGGAAAAAATTTAATTGACCATACTATAAATTTTAAATTATGATGATACAGAATATTGAATCAATTTTTCAAAATTCCAATCATATAACTAGTAAAATTTATTTAAAAATTAATCCCTCTGACGAGACGACACTATGTGGATTTAAACATAAAATGAAAAAAAATTTTCTATTTTTTTCTATCCAATTTCAATGTGAATTTTTTTAGTGAACTAAATTGGGTTAAGTGATTATTAGCAATCAATTTAATATTTCAATACAATTTGAAATATAATTTATCCATTACAAATTAAATTAAAATTTAGATTAAAATGAAAATCCTGTATTTATTACTATTCATTAATAAATAAAATATTGCAAAAAATTCCGAATATTTATCCTACCGTAATTATTTTAATTAAATTTCAATGATGAAGTTTATTTTTACATATAATATATATAAAATTTCTATAATTTTTTTAAATTGAGTTCTTCATTAATAGGAGTAAAAACTACCCTTATAAAAATAAGTTCAAAATCATAAAATTTGGTTTTATCTTATCTTATCTGTATAGAATCTATATGATGAATATCAATAATATATGATTTAATATAAAACACATATGTTAAATTGATATCACTTAGTGATAGTAATTGATTTTTTTATTATGTTAAGAATTCTTTGTGACTATAAAAGAATATTTCAACTTAAATTCAACTAGATCTCAAATTAATTTTTAATTAATTTGTAACCTATGAATTTATCAAATATTTTTATAGATAAGGAATTTTAGAAAATGATTTAATACTGTTCTTAAAAACTAATATATGGTTAGGTTATGGGTTATTATATTATATAATAATATGTTAATAATAAATTTTTATTCGGTACAACTCAGTCTTGCATGTTAAGTAAGACAATGAGGAATGTCATTATTATATGTAATGCATGACAACATTACTTTTTTCATAGAGAACGATAATATGTATGTTTCATGTATTGAATGATTAAATTTTTTTCTATGTATAATTTATGTACAATGGTGATTTAATATAACATAATCTATTTTCAATGCTTTGTGAAATGAAATATATTAGTAAGATTAAAATAATTAAAAAATAATCATTTTTCAGAATCTAATGGTGTTATAAACAATATTCCATGCAACAGTGATTCATTAAGACATGATCTTATGATTAAAACAATTAAACATTATATCCTAGTGGAACTAAATCTTTACTGGCCACTTGCTAATGTTTTAATCATCTTCAACATAGATAACGCCATCATCGATCATATGTGAGTCATCATAAAGATAATTATGGAGTTTTGAAACATAAAATATCATGTATCTATATCATCTATATGATAAGTTCTATCAAATATTCCTTATCTCAAACATAAGAAAATAGCTCAAAATTCCTAATAAACCAAGGATATTTATTACACCAATAACCAAATTTACACTATCCAATATTAAGATTCACCATAGAGAAGACATGATCTCTATAATTGAACATAATAGTTCTACTATTATTATAAGAATATGATTTATGAATGTCTGTAACTTCCATCATACTCTTGAAAATTATATGTACTTTTTATGTGGTATTCTATTTCTATTTCGGCAATAGAATTTATGCATCTATTACCCAAGTATATAAAATGGATAAATATATTGTTGGCATCAAAAAGATTAAAATTAAGGCTTGATAATGGATGAGTGGAAATAATTATTAAAAGGGAACTTGAAATATGTGAGGTTCCCCATCTTCGAAACCCCAAAATCGAAGACTAATAGTGAAACCTATATTTAATAGTCATGATGGTTTACTTTTTTTTACCATCCATATATGGATAATAAATAGTTATAAGGAATAAATGAGATCTAATATCATGATGGGGTCCTCTTCAAACAATATAGGTAAAATGAGGATCTCAATCAGATATGATTTTTATCATGACTCCATGGTGTCACACCACCTCCTTTAGATACTACATTAAAAAATTCTCCAATAAGAAGGATTGATTTATCACATTAAAATCTGTAGATTTCATCTAACGATCTATTGTTACCGATATAACATCATAACCTCCCTGATCTCAAGGTAAAAGAGTATCGATGTTCATCGAGATGTCCTCCCACATATATTGGGGAACATCTAATGACTAGAAGAATGCCCATGTTATATGGTGCTTTTCCATTACCTTTTAACAGATGAAACATCATGAAAAAACTCTACAATAACATGCTTCACCCCATTCCACCAGAACTAACTATCGAATCATGGTACATCATTATCAAGCTGGGATGTAACACTAAAGGTGACCTATGTATGCAACAAAGATCTATCTCAAATATCACTAAAGTAACAAAAATACATCCCTATAATAAAACTCATTGATTTTCATCCTCAGACCAACCATCAATATAATTACAAAAAACAAAACATTCTATCCAAAACACTAAATCAAAATACCCCAACATTGAATGTACTACTTGTTGAACATATGATGAATGAGATATCATTTCTAAAATATAAAATATTTTTCCAACATCACCCATATCTATATTATTTGAAAATATTTCATCCATCACACTCTATGATCTCCTAGATACCTGCACATCATTAATATGTGACTTCTTGCTTATTTCATCATCTACAACATGTCTCTTTACTGGATTATATGAAAAATATAAGCCATAATACATTAATAATTCCACAAAATGGAAGATACTAAAATTTCATGACACATTAGGAGAAGATGCACCTCATATTCATATGGTCAGTAAAAACCACAAAAATCTCCCCAATAAGGTAATGTAAAAAAAGATTCCATAATAACAACACTTCCACATACACATGGTCATGGGTTACATAGTTACACTAGTTGGGACATAACTACTTAGAATAATAAGTAATAACTAATATCTAATGCTTCATAACACAACACAATCCAAGAGGAAAATCATCAATGAAAAACAAAATACATACTCTGTTTACTTAAGAAATTAAGAATATAGTTCATAATAACATCTCATTCATGTAATTGTATGTTTTTTGATAGTGTTCATTCTACAATAACTCCTAGTCCATTATGGTCAAGGGATTCAGAGGAGTCCCAACCTAAGAAAAATATTATATTAAACTCTTGTAATTTCAATCTTTATCAGGGAATATTGGCACCTTAGCTAATATTTTGGTTGCGTCCAAAGTAACAACCACTTATATGTTATAATGATCAATACATAATCCATAGTGGGACATAACCTTCCATAGGAAACGGAATTCACAAGTCAAGAAATAACTATTCAACCGCACCCGAATAACTATTCCTAATGATGTATTCCTAAAATTTCTCATGTACTCTCTACATTCTTATCATAATATTTGTTGTATACATGGATTTTGTCGATGAAAAATATAAAATAATTATGACATAACACTCTGAAAACTATGTTCATCAACCCCATCACCAATTATGGAGTATTCAGAACAAATTGACATCATAAAAAACTCATAATTTACATGATGAAAAAAGAAAATAGTTTAACTGATATATTCATTCATCACCTATGTATGAGGACATCCTGACCACAAATTTATATTTGACAACCAAATCGATCCCTCTGGTTAATCATATAAATCATCAAACCACATTGGAGTATACTGGTTTTTCTCAATCAGGAGTTTCAAAAAATGATAATCTATATAAATCAACAAACACCCATCATCTTTCATTATGGAAACAATGGGTTCATAGAGAGGCCAGACACACATCCATACAAACCTCACTATAGAAGATCATTGAGCTATACTCCAAAATCTCAAAACATATAAGGATTCAACCTATATGGTGACATCAACATGGGAGATACACATTGGTTTATATTGATCCCAAAATCAACCTCCCATTTAATGAGAATACTACAACCTAATATGGCTAAATGCTTGATCACTCATCCACATGCATAGTAATCATGATATCCAAAACATCCTATAAATCATCAATATCTCGAACATTGATGAATATATTGACCGAACACTCCTATAACCAATTTTACATTATCTCACTCTAAAAAAACCCATCGACTCTCCATCGTCATAATATTACAAAAAATTCAAACTAATGTAATCCATGATATCCTGCACTTAACACATCTAATATATTTGGAGGATGATCTCATATGGATGTATCCATAAAAATAGGAAATTTCCACAATAGTTGTTCTTTGACTACACAATCTCAAACTCTAGACATAGTTCATACACGTATATCAGCCTCTAACAAACATAGTCAACACAAAAAAAATTGGAAGCCTTTCTAACTCGATACCTAATGCATGGATTAGAGTGAAAGATATTAAGGATTTTGTTACTCCTAAATCAAAAAATCATGGAAACATTTAGAAATAATAAATTTCAACCCCTAACAATTTCTACATCCATTAATGTTAGAAATTACCATGAGTGAATCTATCCACGACCGGCACTACGACCTGTATGTCCCACCGAATGACCACCTCCATGGCCTCTCTCTTCTCTCAGAGGACGTAGAGTGTTCTAGGTATTTACTCTAACTTCCCCATCTACACTCTTTTGATCCCGTAATGGAAAACCACACTATAATTGGCTAACCAGAAACTGCATCATCAGAGGAGCCTGATGCAATACCGTAGGTACACACTGACTGCTAAGAAGTTACAAGCAATCATTATACTACCAAACCCGTCCTATGAATGAAAAATGATAACATGATCGCTTAAAATAGGTCTAATAAATTTCACCACTCTACTAATAGTGGGTTGAGGGTTGTTCCATACCCGATGCAAACTAAAAACACTTCTATCATGAAAAATTATAACCATGAACAATGGATCATTTTTTTGGATTAATAAAAATGACTCTCCTATTAGGGTGATAATGTTTTAGAACTCGTCTTATAAATGAACACTAAATTCACCACCACATAGAGACAAATCATGAATATAAATAGGGTGTCCAACCATTTTACCTTTGGAAGAACAGAATACAATAAATGCCTCACCCTCAGCTCTTTATCTAGAAATCAGTCTAAAGAATATCGTACAAGGGTGCTGAAATGGAGCATAATCTCTTGAAAATTGGAACACCCAAATAAAAGGGAAATAAGGTCTTAGTTTCAGGATACCATTAATGTCAATGAAATGAAGTCTACTCTGACCTGGGCTTGTAACATCTCTCATGAGACTAATGTATCCCTACAATCCTTTAGGAACAATATACACCACTATCTTAATGCACCATGAAAGATTCTAACATCCAATTAATCATAATGATCCTTTTGAGAAAACATTTATCTGGATAATGTATCAAGTTCCTCCAACCATTCTTCTATGACTGAATATGAAATTGAATACTCACATGTATATAGAATCTTGTTCGTAGGCTATTGGAGTGTTTTACTCCACTTTCCATATTCATCAACCTCCACTATACATCAATCATCTACAAATATTTCTATACTTTTTTAGTACGAACATGAAGAGGATTTCATTATGGGGCCCTAAATCCAAAATAAGAAAATTTAATGTTCTTAATCATATTATATGTAATAATTAAAATTGTTTAATTAATTTACTACCATTCTGTTATTTGTTTATCATATTCTAAGTTCAACCTATTTAAAAAAAGGTACAATGTATAATGATGTTAGATCATTTCATATGTAACTACCATATAATCAAAATCACTCAATTTATTAGGCTTAATAAAATTAATAATCAATGAATTATTTAAGAGGGTTCTTAAATACTCATGATTCATCCATTCTCCCATTATTGCATCACTCACTAGATATAGCAGACACTATTTCCCTACCAAACCATGTTATCTCACCAATATCTATGTCCAAAATATATCATATCCCTCAACTAGATCATATGATACCACTCATTCATAAACTGAAATCACATGATACTACAATGATGGAGATAATTTTTTATTTACCATGTCCCACCTCTAGTCGGCCCTACATTGAATATTAAAAAAGATGGTATAGTAATATTCAAATATAATGAATTACCGTATACGAGAACATAAATAATATATATGTATGAATGATACGACAACAAATATTACACAGTGACACACACATACACATAGATATATATATATATATATAATGAAATCCCATGTGGGACCTGAAATGTCATATAATAAAATAAAAATGTATAGAAACTATTAATACAAAAAGGTGCCGATGATAGTAATCGCGAAGCCTAAATAACTCTTATAAATCACCAAGCTGGTAATACCCATCCTGATCTCCAACCTACTCCAGATTACATGAAAAAAAGATTATATATATGTAATGTGAGTATAATAGTATACTCAGTGGTATTCTACCCAAATATTCATATGAATATTACCAAGAAATCATTCTAATGAATATTGAACAATAGTGAAACTAACTAATCACCTAAATAGGTATACCATGTTCCTCGCCTCACCATGAATAAATATCACCATGTATACCATAAAATATATAATATAATATATTAATGCAACATCAAGGGTACCACACTCCCACTTCTCCAATGGTTTTCCTCTCTTCCACAACATCACACATCATGAGCCTTATCAATCTAATATTGGCCCGCCTGAAGACACTTAGGAAAGGATGAATACTTTCACCATGTACATCACATCATCACATCATCTCATCCACATATACATATATAGTAATCATGTAGTATCTAGAACACACCGCATCCATCATGCCATGAATCAAACATCTAATATTATACCTCAAGCGATTAGATCCCATACACAAGGTAAGTACCTAAATCCAACACATTCTATACACATGAAACATATTATAATAATTCGAATACAATATCTGATAATACATGTTTTTTATATTAAAAAAATCAATCATATCCCACTACATTCATATCTTGGAAAACTACCACCTCGCATACGAGAACATGTAACTACTGAGAAAATAGAGTTTGGCCAACGGGGATAGTCATCCATCAATCCTCGAACTGAGATGTTGGGGGAGTACACCCTCCCAGAGTCCAATGGGTGTTATATTATGTATCTAACATGGTCTATGATTAATTTTAAGTCATAGAATATATAATATTTAACATTTATAAAATCCATACAATGGTAATAGTAATGTATTAGAATCAAATATTTCTAATTTGATTGGGATTCATGACATCCACTACTAAGACCATGTATACTAAAATCTTGAAATCATTTAAAAGATATACATTTAATACTTACATCCTTATTAAAATACACATTAAATTAAATAATTAATTATATGTTAATTAACCATTAATATTATTCTTAATTAAATTACAATTTTTTCATTGTAAAGTCCATGCCCTCCTGGCATTATCATATCGATGTCTACCGTTAATTACGATATCAACCTTTCTTCATTTTTATTCCATCATCACCCAACCCATATGTTGAACATTTATTAATCATTGTTAGCATCATGATATGTCTATGTAAGATAAGAAAAACATCATATGATATAAATAAGAGGAAACATTCACCCATGCATATCTTGCTACCTCATCAAGTGTGTAATGGAGTGTTGATAAAATATGAAACATAGACAGTAACCATTAAATCGATCTATAATCTCGAATACTATCTCTGGATATAACATTAATTGGGAATATTAAATTGAACCGGGTACATCATCTCCAAATACATCCTCTACACCCTTATTCACATAACAATGAATCACACCATCATAGCTGTAAACTGCTAACACATCATTATGCCCTCCTAACCCACATATCACTTAAACCATCCCATGATCATACCACAGCTGAGCCTTCCCACCACATATAACATCACATAGTAATGATTACATATAGACAACAACACAAAATCATCAGGAAACAATCAAGAATGATCAAAAGGAAAATATTGGCCTTATGCACTCACAGATCCAACCACGAGTTACATAAAATTATTATGAAAATGTGAAAATTGTGACCTATCAATTATCCTTATCTAACATAAGGTTACTGTTTTGTCTTTAATTTAACTGATTCATTAATCACAACTTCTATCTATGGGAAACCTATGTCATCTTGCTATAATAAGCTATGAAAATCTAAAACATGCAATCTTGAATCAACCTGGTTTCCTCAAACATTGATAAATTCTATTATCATTTAACATTCCTTAGATAAATTATAAACAAACACTAAAATTATTCACTTAATTAATGAATTACATTATCACATTAAAGACATCCTTTAATTATACATTAAATTTTCATCAATTATCTCATTATCAAATTTCATTAAACATTGGACTACAATCATTCTACATCAATAGTTTCTCTTGATATTTAAATTTCAATTAAATATATTATTAAATTTTAAATAAAATTTTACATGATATTCCATGAATAAGAAATTAAAATATTAATATCTTGGATTTAATAGTATATGACAATTCAAGAGGAAACCTATCATAAGAGTATAATGTAAATCAATATGAGATCACTAAACATTTATTTCATAATCAGGTTGATTAATTATTTAGGTAATTCCATTTAGGGACAATGTGTGAAATCATGTTCATTTTAGGAATAAATATACATAAAACAATAGAAACAATGAGTCCCATGAATAAAAGTCATCGATGATCCTCCCATGATATTGAACTAATGTTATAGTTCCCAATACCCTCTTGCACAAGAAGATGCTTCCTGGTGGTTATAGACCTAGGGGTTTAGACCGTGATAGTTTCATAGGTGTTAAATCATAATTTATTGATGCTATGTTGACCAAGGGTTATTGACCATGAGAGCTTCCCAAGTGGTTGTTTTTAAATGATTAGTGCTTTCTTAGACTAAAGGGGATAGTCCATGAGATCATCGTACATGTTCCTTTTTAATTGATTTTTATTTATGTTAGACCAAGGGAATTGGAATATGTGATCGTTCCCAAAGGGCCGTTATTGAATAATTGAATGATTGTGACGAGCTTTCCAAGGCAAAGCACAAGATTGGAATCAGACTAACATGATTGTTAAGATGGTCTTCTGATGTATCTGTTTTGTTACTATTACAAACTAGGATATAAAGCATTGTCTTTATCCCAAGGTTTACATTATTTAGTGGATTTAAAAATAAAAGTAAATGAATGTAATTAAAAACTACAGGACTGCTTAATTTTGACTATTTCCTAGTTTATTACTTAATTTCTGCATATTCCATGTTATATATATTCACTGATAGATAGGCACATAAAATTTTATGGCTGCCTACTAGAATTTGACAGACACCATGTTTGGGTCATGTTTTGGACCCAAAAAGATTATATGGTTGCAGGTATGGATAAGGGAATGTGTCCTTCTTTATCAGGTACTTGATTTATGTTGGAGATGGAGAGTAAGGGACAATGTTTGGGCATGCGATGTTGCGGGAGTTTACTATTTCTATTTTTCTTTGGTGTTTGAATTTATTTCTTGAATTGCAAACGGTTTTTCTATTTCCTTATATAAATATGTCATTCAACATATATATATATATATATTGTGGATTCTGTTGGATTTAGTTTTTGCCATTTGATATTTTACTACTATTTTTTATTACTGCATCACTATTGCTACTATGTTTTATTCCATTATTTTTACTCTGAAAATGAGGGCATTGTTTTCCCATTATCAGACCTTCTCCCTTACTGTTAGCCGGCAGCCACTAGCATTTGGAGAATATTACTTCGGGGAATTTTACCAACCAGGTACGGGGAACCCTTTGGCACACCCGGATCTGAGATGTTAAAAATATGTATTATACTTGTTTTTTTCTATTTTCCATTACTATTTTGTAACTATAGACACGGATAAAAATGAAAAGTTGTTTGTTAATCAGATATGCTTGGGAGTAGGTAACTTGTGTATAGGGAAAATCTATGTTACCTCGATTGTTGCAATTCTCTGGATTTTCCATTTTTATAATTGATTTGATTTCTCCATTGGGAGGCACGCTTGTTCTGTGATGTTATTATTGATATCATTGTGAATATATTTATGTTGCAACATAATTATATGAGAGTATTACATCACATTCATCATATATTAACTTCCTGGAGATCACATGTCATTCATTGTAGTCCTGTCATTTAGGGTGCATTACTGATTGCATGATGCTGTGTTATATGTTGTGCTATAAATGCATGGTGTTGTGATAGAGTTCATGATAGAAAAACCAACTATTTCAATGGGGTATTTGGTTATATAAAGTATCATTTTGATGGATGACATGCTTTTTCCCTTAAGGTGTTATGTGTCCTTTTGGATAGTAATTTGGTGGATCATGTATGAATATTAATAGTTGAATTCACTGAAGTTATGATGAGAAAAAGGATGCCTACATGTAATTAGTGGGGTGTATGGGATTTTGTGTGTAAAAATTTAGCATGCCTTTGTTAAATTTTATGTTTTTAATGGTCTTAGGGATGTTTTGGAGGCCTAATGTACCGAAACCAATACAACATGGCAGTTGATGTTATAAACACACGCCCTGTATTGTTATGTTCTATAGGAACTATCTTTTTTTTATGTAAACACCATGTACAATATGGGCATGTTGTGTAGGTTTTCAGTGTGTGATTGACTATTGGATCAGAGACACAAGGTTAATAAATGTTTGGTAGAACAAGTTGTGTAGTAGGAGTACACACCATGGAGTAAAAGGCTTCTATCAGGTCGTGTGACTAACAGCATAGGTTGATGAGTCTCTTGTTGTACATGGTGGGTCACACTTATGCATGTCATGTAGCAATCATTGTGCCCTCAACCATTCAACTAATGATATAGGAGGATGTAACATAAGTAGTAAATGGCATGTCTAGGTTGAACACGACTTGCAGTTCTAGAGAATCCAAACATTGTGGGTCTCGCCGTGTTAATTTTCTCAGGGAGGAGGTGATTTTCAAGTACACACCATGTCTCATAAGGACCACGCCATGTGTATGGGGTGTTACATGAATATTTTTCTAGAGGTACACCCCATGATAATGCTTAATCGAACACAATGTGTATTTCTTCTACAGACCGCGTAATCTCCTTTTTAAAAACATGAATTCATTCCTTAAAATATTTAATATTTTCACTTCTAGTTTGATGTCCTTGATAATAATGAACTGAGGTGTGTTCTTGACCTTGTAGATCTATTCCACCTAGACATCCTCCTGTTGTATTCTAGGTTTAGGGTGATGATCAGACACCAGAAATTTTCGATTTTGGATTAGTAATAAAATCCTCCTGTCATGACTGTCTTGGAAAAAGCTCTTATACCATATGCAGGTGTTGAGGAACAATTTTGTGGAGGATTTTTGAGGATGATACATAATATTCTGGGAGCACCACATCATGCCCTGACTTTGGGATAGATGATGTGGTTGTTCCTCCAATATCATCCTCAAACTTTTTCAGGGAATGCAATACCATAGGTTATAGAGTCATGTTTTGAGACTATTTATTCCATCTTTGAGAATATAGATACACATCATGAGAGGCTGGCGAATCTCTCGATGTACATGCTAGGCGATTCCTCCAAGAGATGGTGTTATGATATCTCACAAGTGGGACGTCATCAGGATATGTATTGGGATGATTTTTAGAGTACCATCTATGATTACTTCTACCGGAGTCCTTGATGGAAAAATGAGGATGGGAGTTCATGCATTTGAAGTATGTTCCCTCTTTTGGTGATGGATTAATTTTCTTGTTTCACAGAGTTTTAGTGCGTAGCACCTATTTTGGGAGATGACAAGTTATCTCTAACCAAGAATTTTGATGATTGTCTCAGGTATGTCAATTGTTTATAGTTTAATGTCATTAGGCTGGCTATAATGTCTGCTATAGAAAACTAGGTGCTAATTACCAAGCATAATCTTAGGGTGTTTAGAGCTGCAAGCTAGGTTGGTTAATCTTTCAGGGCTAGTCCTCCTTCGAAAGATAGTAGAAAACACCATTGGAGATTTTGTGTGATGATTCCTTATGTAGACATATATTATTCTACATCTATGGGTAGAGTTGAAATATGATACCACATTTCCTTAAGGACTTGGTCGAGTACTTATCTTGTAGAAGGATGGGCTATATTTAATGTTTTTCTTTATTTTCTCACCAACAATGAGTTATTGTGTATCTATTATGGCTCCACATTCATGATTAGGAAATACAGTCTCTCTGCAGTCATGCAATTAGGGTTCATCATTCAGAGATTGTGGTTATGTCAATGGTATCCAGATGACAAGTTCTCAGGGACAGAATGGTTGATCAGCTCAAGGTATGCAAATTGGATCGCTAGGCCACAATACATGTTAGAATTTTTCAATGGAAATGACTCAGTATGAGTTAAATCTTAGACCCTCTATAGTTATAGGTGCGATTATTGTTTCCTTATATTTAGCTACTCCTCATTTTGAAACAGCGGTTTCACTTAGTTTGATATCTATTGACATTATCGAGATACTTGGGCTCTGCATGTTTACTTCTGATGATGCTATGAAACTAGACACACTGTTGGGGATTAGGATAGCTTTTGCATGTTAATGCAAGGAGATCACTATTTATTTAAGTGGGTGTGACTTCTTTCAGGACCTATATGTATTAGAGATGACAAGTTTAAATTCCATTCTCAGAATGGAATTGCATGTCTCCTTTTAGGGCTTTATTGACTACTATCGCTACAATATGAGTTTTATTTCATTTTTGGGATGAAATTTTTTAGACAAGTTTGAATGGTAATTCTAGGAAAGATTATTTGGACTATAGAATCATTGGTTATGAGTAATTACATTGCATATTTTTAGTTTATATCTAGATGACCATGAGACTTCACAGATGGAGTTTTCACCAGTGTTGGAAAGTTTCAGATATATATTTCTAGATGAATTTTCTATTTTACCTCTGGAGTGTGAGGTAGATTTCTATTTTGATCTTGTTCTAGGAGATTCAACTATGTACATTATTCTATACATGATGGTTACCAACGAGTTAGAAGGGTTCAAGAAATTGTTGGAGGAGTTGTAGAAAAAGGGCATCATCATACCCATTACATCTCCTTGGGGTTCACCTATCCATTATTTGATGAAGGTAGACAGTACCCTCATACATTGAGTGGATTATCAAAAGATGATCTAGATGATGGAAAATAACTATTATCCCTTACCAAGGATGGATGATCTCTTCGATTTTCATAGAGGAGCCTAGGTGTTCTCAAAGAATGAATTGAGATCCAGTTATCATTAGTTTCACATTAAAAAATCACATATACCTCTTATAGCCTTTTATAGCATGTATAGTCTATATGAGTATTTGGATATATCGTTTGACTTCTTGAACATACCAGCAGTTTTCATGGAACTCATGAATGGAGTGTTTCATCCTTAGAAGGATGAATTTGTGGTAGTCTTCATGGATGATATCTTGGTGTACTCTCACACTCAACACAAACATTCCATCCATATTGAGATCGAATTGAGTACACTGATGGAGAATATTTTATATGATAATTCACAAAATGAAACTTTTGATTGGGGAAGATTCACTTCTTGGGTTATATCATCTCATATATTGTATTTTTTGTAGACCTAGAGAAATTGAGTGCAGTTGTTTCTTAGGATCATGTGAGGAATTTAATTCAGGTAAAAAGCTTTTTATTATTGGTTGGTCACTATATGATCTTTATTCAGGACATTTAATGCTTAGAAGCAGCGCTGACAGGTTTGACAGAGATGGGTGTGATGTACCTGTGGACAGATTCTTGGGATTAAGCCTTTCAATAGCTAAAATATATTTTGAAATCTCCACTGATACTGCTTTTTCTATATTTAGGCAAGAGTTACACAAGTTTTTGCATTGCATCAGGTATCAGGCTTGGTGAAGTGCTTATTCAGGGTGAAAGAGTCTTTTCGTATGTTTGTCGGATGTTGAGGCCACATGATAGGAACTACCAGACGTATGATCTAATATTTTCGTCAAATGTTCAAGCATTGTGTTATTGGATATGTGATTTTTTGGGAGAGAATTTTTGTTGTATACACTAAACAAAAATGCATCAAGTATATATTTACACAATGATATCTTAAATTGAGACATTGAATGTGGTTTGAGTACATTTAGTACAATGAAGTAGTTCATGCATACACAACTGGGAAAGGAAATGCAGTGGAAGATGCGTTGAGTATGGGGACTCTGGTTCAGGTAGTTCAGGAGGACAGTAGTGAGTGGTAGCTTATGGCTCTGTTCTCTAAGATAAATTTTGAGGTTCAAAAAAAGGGGAAGGATTTTATTTCATCTATTTTTTTTAACTTACACATAGATGGATGAGGATCGAATGGGGCACAAATTAGATTCAGAAGGCCTAGTCCTACGAGAGTCTATGTCAGGAGAGGACCCTACTTCTGGTTGTACCATAAGTGAGGATGAGGATTCACATTTTCATGGGTGCGTATGGGTGTCATCACCCATACATGATGAGATGTTAGGATATTTTCATGCCTCCATATGGGAAGTTCATATTAGTCTCAACATGAGTTATACATATCTATTTAATCTGTATTGGTGGATTGGCATGAAGAGGTGTGAAACTGGATTTGATAAGAGATGTTCCACTATCAACAGGTGACAATATAGCATTAGTGACCGGTAATGTGTTTACTGTTATTCACCATTCTAGAGTGGATATGGAATTATGACGCAATGGATTTCGTAATGGTTTTACCATATTCTCTCTGAGAACATGATGTTTTATGGGTTTTCGTTTATAGGCTCACAAATGTTTCACATTTCCTTCCAATTAAGGAAATGTTCCTTATTGATAATACTGTATGGTTTTACAACTGAGAGATTCTATGGTTTCACACTGATGATCACTCTATCATTTCATATAGGGATGCTCGGTTTACTACTCATGTCTTGCATGGACTACATAGGTCTTTTCATATAAATTTACTTATTTTTATTGATTACTATTCATAGATAGGTGTCCAGACGGAGCACACAATTCATGTTTTGGAGGAAAATCGTCCAGCATTCATCCTTGTTCTCAGGGACACTTTACAGAGACACACAACCCCAGTGGATTTTTTCTTCTGAAATAATTTTTAGGCAAAAATTATGATGGCTCTTTTTTAAGCTTTTTATGGTACACGATTCCAATCACCCATATATTCGGTGAAGGTAGGAGAGGAATCTATGATGGTACCACATCTTGTCTTAGAGACCACTCAGCAGGTAGAGTGGACTGAGTAGTGGATGGATTTTACAAAGCCACAACTGAATCCTTATACTGATCGATAGAACAAACTCTAGAGTTTGAGGTTGGAGATCATATATTCCTGCAGGTCACCCAAAGATGGGACACAATAGGATTAGGGGAATGGGGAAACATTCACCTACATATGTTGGGACCTTTGTTGTTTTGGAAGATGTTTTCTCTTTTGGGAACACTATATGCCTAAGGAAAATAGAATAATATGAGATTTCATTTGAGGATTAATGGTGGATTTTTATTTTAGAAGAATCTATGATTTTATTTTGTACTTTTATCAATTTGGGTTATTTATCCTAATGATTGAAATATCATAGAGAATATTTGGTTTGGTTAATTACTTTTACATATATTGATTTAAGAGTAGTGGATGTTATTTGGAGATAAATGTTAATATTTATAATGGAAGACTATGAGATAAAATCATTTTTAATTTTGGGTGTCAAGCTAATTTTAGATTATTTTGAAGAATTATGAGGACAACTTTTTTATTGAATGATTTTTTTTGTACTTTGGTTATTGTTTTTTTAATTTTTGAGATTATGTGTACTGTTTATTTCTATAAATCATTATTCTTTTATGGAATAATCTGATCATGTACTAACCATTTTGGTTTTTTTAATATATAGTTCTTACTTGGTGGATTATTTTATTTTATAGGAGTTGATTCTAGAACTTCTGGTGTTTCCATGTCATCTTGAATACTCATCATAGGGACAAAGGATGAGATTGTAGAAGAAATTTATTAAATGATGAAACATTATTTTTCACATAATTATGTTTCCATATGTTCTTAGTCTAGATCTTAAATAAATTCCAAAAAATTATAAAAAGGACCTTAAAACAAGAATGTTGTCTGTTTACTTTTCTTACATGGGAATCAAAGGTCATTTCACCCAACACAATTTTATGGTTTACAAATTGTTAACTTTCCCCTAATCATGATTTATATCACCCTCCATCAGAACATGATTGTTCAATTTTGATCTATATACAAGTTTTTTTACATGGAATCATAGTTTGGTTTATCTTGTGTGTCATTTATTGTTCTATTTATATATTTTATGTGATAGTTGTATTGACTGTTTTTCCAATGTGGGAATTTTAATGGTGTTTATGAGCCCAATTTTTAAATTTTGAGGATGAAATTTCTAAAAGGGAGGACAGATGTAATGAACCATATATTTATATAATAATACATATTGATTTATATTAATAATTTTGAATAAGATATTAATTTTTTGTAAAAGGTGATGCTTCTTTTGATAGCGTACTTGACATGCAATAATGGGTTTCTCTTAAATCATTGGTTTCACACAACATTTAGTAATACTAAAAAAATACAATAATATTATTTTTATTTTAAATTGTAGTAAACACCTATATTTTGGAATGTCATGAATGAATAGTGTCTACTAAATTTTTAAGTATGGTTTACACATGTTTAAGTAATGATTCATTGATTACAAAATTTATTATAAAAGGAAATAAAAAACAATTCAATAAAGAAGATATGTTTTTATGAAATCCTTTTTAAAATATAATAATTGTGTTGTTTTATTACTACAAATGGGTTTTTTAATTAAAAATAAATATATATAATCAATGTGATTTTTTAAATTAATATTATATGTTTTTTATATATGATATAAGGATAAGACCATTTTTTCAGATAAAATATGTATATTTCTAAAAATTATGTTTTACCTTATTTTTGATGGTAAACCCTATTTAAATCTAGTTTTCTTCACAATAATATGTTTCATTTTAAAATATAATATTACACTTTAGAAGTGTTTCATCAAAATTTACTTTGGGTAAATTGTTTGGTATTTTTCTGGAAAAGTTCATTTTTTAAATGAATATTGAAAATAATAAATTTTTAGACAAAATTTTCTTTTAATCTAATTTATTTATATGATTATATTGTCCCATTAATTGGTTTTAAATTTTAATTGTATTATATTTTTATCATTTATGTAAAGATAAGGAATTTACATGATTTTATTTAAATATATGGGAATATTACGTGGCTGATATAATGGACCATGCTTGATTCTTAGGACCGGTGTGCCTAGAATCAATTTCTGAAGTTTAGTTATGTTACGTTCAGTGAATGTTCGAGCCGGTTTTTATAACTTTTCAACCAGTTCTCGGAATTGAAATCCAATGACACCGTTGAACTCACATCACCAATATACACTTAAGAAGTCTTTCACCTCGACGACCATTGGTCGAGGGAGGAAGACAGTTTTTGGGATTTACGTGGTAATAATAAAATAAAAGATGCTCATATTCTATTTTATTTTGTTGTAACAACCCATGTGGGAGTTGAAGTGTGGGGACCACCTGACCTTATCCTCACATGGGAGGTTATGGTAATGGGGCCCACCTGATCCTAGAATCCCATGAGAGGTTATGGGGGTTGGGACCACCTGGGAATAAACCCCCATTTATTTGAGAGAAACTGTCTACTCCCCTCATAAATGAGGGAGAGCCTCTTGACCTCCTCTACCATTAATCATTCCAACATGCTTTTTTTAAATTGTTCCAACATCATGAATTAATTAAGTGGAACCAAATTAATTAATTCACCCAATTTGAATTTACGCCAATTAACATAATAGATTTTAATCTATTATTTTGGATACAAATTCATTTGGGTGGAAATTGGGGATAAGAGAAGCTCTTAGGAGAACGTTTCTCCATTGAAGAATGAAAAACTTCCTCCATGAAGAATGCCGCCGAGAAGCGTCTTCGACTTCTTCATGGGAAGAACCTTTCGGAGGCAACTGACATGGGAATTCTTCGATGGCTAACCATCCCTCATCGTCATCAACAAACCAATGCAGGAGCTCAGGATTTGAGGTGTGTGGCAGACATGACGAACAACAAAAACTCTGTATTCTTC
Organism: Viscum album; assembly: GCA_963277665.1. Classification (NCBI taxonomy): domain Eukaryota; kingdom Viridiplantae; phylum Streptophyta; class Magnoliopsida; order Santalales; family Viscaceae; genus Viscum; species Viscum album. The sequence continues at coordinate 1,206,895,590 of OY728126.1, read as the reverse complement.
CTCACAACTTCGTTGACAAACAATGAACAATGTAGGAGGGTTAATATCAAATTCTTGAATCTTTTCGATTCTTATCCTCGTTCTTGGTTCATGATTAAAGTTGAGCTCCTTTCTACCACTCTAAACGCAGAGGGGGCTGGCCAAATAAACATGTCCCGACCCCTCCTTCGATCTCCTTTGATGTTCTTCATGAAATACAAGGACAACAACCAATGCGGAGGAGGAAAACAACATCGGTCGACCCCACCACTGGCCGTAAAAAAGGAAATTGAGCAGAAAACCTTCTCCTCAGCACCGCCACCCTGTGGCACCTTCACGTCGTCGCGGTGGGCCCGACTGCACCGCCCACGCCATTACGGTAGCCCACGGCCCAGCCACCCGCACTCCCCGTGCGCCACGTGCGTCTCGCCCCTCTTCTATCCGCGCTCCAAACGCACCCAACGGCTCCATCGTATGCACTGCACGCACCCCACCAATTTGCGCTGCCTGTTGACCTCTTGAGCCTCCCTAGCCATTCTAGACAGCTGGCCCCTCGTGGCACCCTGGCTGCCCCAGCCTCGTCACCGTACTCCGAGAAGCTCTGGGCCAAACTGGCCTCACAGTGCACTCCTAACTGAATCGGTTCCGCGGAACCCTCCGGGCCGAGCCACCCCTGCAACACCCTCCGGCCCAAGCCGCCCCCGTGGAGCCCTCTGGCCTGAGCCGCACCCGTGGCGCTCCCAGGGCTGAGCCTCCCATGCAGCGCCCTCTGGGCCGAACCACCCTCACACCGAGCTGCGGCCAGTTCGCGCCCTCGCACCCCGCTGGGCTGGGCCGGGCCGAAACCAATGGGATGGCCCACCCAACTGGTCTGGCTAGACCCAATGGGCAGGCCGGGTCTACCCAAATTGGGTCAGCCCAAATCAGGTGGGGTCGGGTTGGTCTATCCCTGTCGGACCGGACCTGATCCCACTACGACCCTTTACATTCTTTTGGCAATATAATTGGCATCAAATGTCTGTTTGAATAATCATCACCTGCACTATAAATCTTGAATCGTGATGGTCCCTTTGAGAATATGCCACTAGATATTGGCGTATAGTTGAGACACAGTCAGGTTGGATCGTGGACGAATCTAACCGGGCCCCCGGGAAAATTAGGATAATAACTCATAGAACGTGTGTCCGATTGACGTGATGCCTATTGCGTGGAGACCCTTATGTTGTGGTGGACCACTGAGAAACTTCTTCATGGGACATCGTGATAGTTGGAGTGTCGAATAGTAGCTCCTGGAGTGGATCCTTCCAGTGACGAGCAAGCTTTGTGTGGAGACGTAGTAGCTGGTTGAGATCTATCAACTACTGACCATTTGACTCGGAGTGACTCTACTAGCCTAGTGGTGTGTGCCTGGTTGTGGCGTTAGACCCATGCTGGAGGAGCGCGCTTAGCGATGTGTCAAACCCATGGTACTTGACAGGAGGAGTACCTCTATAGGATATGAGGGGGGGGGGCGCATGGGTGTGGCGGAAGACCCACGGTGGGGAGCGCCACTGTGTGACGCAGCATACCAATGGTACTCAACAGGATGAGTACCTCTGAAATCCCATGTTTAGTGGGAAGTTCTTGGTGTCACAGCAGGCCCACTCTACTAGATAGAGAAGTAGTTCTCCAACATCTATGGTTTAGTTATTGTTTTGGGGATGCTACTTGATTCTAAACCTAGAATAAAATACTGGTTTGAGCTGAGTCAATATCATTGTGTTTTTTTCATGATTGAGATGGATTACTTGATAACATAGGTATATGTTTGGGCATATACCTAAGTGGGGTTTTCAATTGATATCATACTTTTCGGTTTATCCATGGTGGATTTTGTGAGAACTTGAGGGTTTTGGGGTCCCTATTGAGTATCTTTATACTCACCCATGCACGGGCTATGCCCGCACATTGTTGTGTTGGATGCAGATGACATACATCGCTGATTTAGGCTGAGTGTACTAGGACATTATGGTACCCGGAGGTGGGCCTTACGACGAGTTGGTATATGGAGGAGACTAATAGACATGGAGTGATATGGAGGTTATCTGTACGAACCCTTCAGGTAGGAATTCCGGAGGATGACCCAACAAATGTTTTTCCTCTCTTCAGTTGTACATGTACTACCAGTTCCTTGTACATTACAATTTGGATTGTATTTATGGCCCCTTTTTACTTTTCTGCACACTTTTGTTATAAAGTTTAACTAGTGTTTTTGTATCCAACTGTGTGATCTATTGTGTTAGTTAACAAATTATAAAGGCAATTCATTTCTAATTATAAGGAATTACGCCTTTGGTGATAGTCTCCAGCCCCTGGCCAATGGAAGGTGGGCTTGGGGTAGTCCCGACATAGGCCCCGGGGGATGGATCGTGAAAAAATGGTATCATAGGAGTCGGTTCTACCGTAAGAAAATATGACTCTGATTTTTTCTGTGATGCAATAGTGTTAAGTGAAGTGATTGTGGTTTTCAGTTCATTAGTCTAGTGTTGGTGTGGAGACCGACCTATCCATACACCCGGACCATCACATATGATTTCTGACTCAGTGCACGAAAACACTGATTGTGTGTGTGTTTAAAAAAAATTATTACGTCAACTCAAGCGGGCCAGCTCCCCAGGTATAATATTTTGACTGTGTCACATCTATTTCTTTTAGGATGCCTCCCCACAGACAACTGGTCAGAGTTCTGAGAGTTGTACGCTCAGATATCCCACAGATCGACGAGGCCTCTCTACAAGGTCCTTTTCCATCGGAAGAACCATCAGTACCACTCCCCATTGGGCCATCGATGCCACCATCCCTAGCTGTAGATAGCGCACACCGCTTGAATGCTTCTACGAGATCTAGAACCAGAGGCCACCCAGGTTCAGGGGAGTGATGGACCCACAAGCGGTTGATTATTCCCTGGTGGTTGTGGTGATAGTCTTCTGACTAGTAGGGACACCAGTCGACCTCATGGTGATACTTTTTTCCAGCCTTCTTTGGAAGCAGTGTTCAGATGATGGATCTTGATTCTCTAGATCGACGATGAGTAAAAATATCTCTAGGAATACTTCTAGATCCTGTTTCAGGCATAGTTTGTTCTAGAGACTCTTCACACGGTGCATATTCTGGAGCTACTTCGTCTACAAAAGTGCATCATGAATGTAGCTAAGTACTCAATGAGGTTCACAGACCTCTCATGTTACTCCACTGATAATGTGTGCGATCCATTCTTCAGGGACCAGACCGTCGAGCAGGGACTCATGCGGTAGATCAGTGCTTTAGTGATCTCACTCAGCATCCCGACGCAGGCGGGGGTGCTAGAGAGATCCCTCTTGGTGGAGAGTTTTCTTGCTGAGCAGTCATCGGTAGTGAGATCCACCCCCGGAAGACACATAGAAGTTTCTTCGTTATCTGACAGTAGACAGATGTCACAGAGGTCCAAGAGGACCATACCTATAGGTGGATGACCGCAAGACTCAGGATTAGTTGTGTGGGGAACCCAAAGCAGAGATATACATGCTAGGAGTGGGCAATGTAACTCATACGGTAGACAAGGTCTCATGGCTCGTGAATTTCCCACCAGCCATACAGATGATCAGCAGACGGTCGATGGACCAACCATGCATAGACATAGATGCAATCGAGGTGGTCTCTAAAGAGAATGTGGACATGGTAGAGAAGTTGGTCGTGCAGATAGCGGTTGACAACGATTCGAGGTGTTACTTCCACCACCACCAAGAGGTCCACCCTGACTACAGGAAGAAGGTGGACTGGGGAGAGATTAGCTCCAGGCCGCTGAGGCATATGATCATGGCACTACAGAGAAGATTTTAGGTACTATCTGTTTCTAATCCACCATAGCTGCATTACTTATAGACACATGTGTCAGTCACAATTTCGTTTACACTACCCTCATTTAGAGGTCGTAGATTACGAAGGAGTTGTTTACTCGATCTTTACGGCTAGAGACTCTTATGAGTGCGGTTTCGACGATTACACACTGGCGGCGGACGTGTGAGCTTAATCTAAGAGGTGAGGGTTTCAGCTGGGATCTCTTAGTAGTGGTGTCATGGCCTTATCAGGTCATCTTGGGCTTGTACTGGTTATCTACAGTCCATGATCAGATTAACTATATTAGGGCCCAAGTGTGGTGTGTCCGGAAATATGGGTCTAGGTATACATTAACCGATGAGAAGGGAGCCTTGGAAGTGCAGGATGGACTTTCCTAGTAGAGGGTGCAACAGATCAGTAATCAGTTGGCTAGCCTTACCCTCAGAGAAGTTGATGTGGGGAGTCCGAGCTATCCTATATAGGTGGACCAGTAACGGGATGTATTCCATGATGATGTTCATGTTATTCCCCCTCACAGATAGGTATATTTTACATTGACTTGTACCCCAATATGGCTCCGATATCTACACCAGCATATCAGATGGCTCTCTCGGAGCTTCGTAAGCTGCGTGTATAGATAGAGGACTTGTAGGGTAAGGGATTCATCCAGCTCAGTGTTTCTCCTTTGGGAGCCCTGATTCTATTCGCCATGAAGGCTAATTTGAGCTTGAGGATTTGTGATGACTATCAGCGCCTAAACCAGGTGACTGTGGGGAACAAGTACCCATGCCCGAGGATTTACGATCTCGTTGATCAGTTGAAGGGAGCACGGTGGTTCTCAAAGATAGACCTCAGATCAGTCTATCACCAACTCAGAGTTTGAGATGAGGATGTGTAGTAGACGGACTTTAGATGTTGGAATGACCACTAAGAGTTATTGGATATGACATTCGGTGTACGCAACGCTCTAGTAGTGTTCATGGGACTCAGGAATTGGGTATTTCATCCATACCTCAATCGCTTTGTCATTGTCTTCATCGACGGCATTATGAATTAATCGAATACTGTGTAGGAGCATTCCTATCATTTACAGGTAGTACTAGACATAGTCCTAGAGCATAAGCTTTATGTATGATCTCGAAATTCCAGTTCGGGATCCGAGAAGTTCAATTCATGGGACATGTCATCTCAGAGGCTGGAGTCGTAGTGGATCCATCAAAGATTGAGGCAGTACTTGCTTGGGATCCACCCAGGAGTGTGACAGAGGTATGCAGTTTCCTAGTTTTGGCTGGATACTACCAGGGAATGGTGCTAGATTTCTCTTGAGTTGCAGCTCCACTATCTGCCCTGACGAAGAAGGTAAAATCCTTCATGTGGTCGGAGAGATTCTAGCAAAGAATCCATGTGTTGAGGAAGATTCTTACTACTGCCTCAATCATGAGGCTTTCGGAGGAACGTGTAGGGTACATATTCTACTACGACGCATTGAAGACCAATCGTGGATGTGTCTTGATGCAGGAGCGATTAGTGATCACATATGCTTCAGGATAGCTGAGACAAAATGACCAAAAATACGCAACCCATGACCTAGAATTAGTAGCAGTGGTCTTCGCCTTGATGATATGGCGACACTATCTAATGGGACAACATTTTACCATGGACTCTGATAAAAAAAGTCTCCCATATATATTTTCTCAGATGTACCTAAACCAGAGACAATGATTTTGGATTGAGTTCATCCTCGACAATGACTTCGAGAAAGTCTATACTCCTGGGAAGGAGAACATTGTGGCAGATGCACTCAGTAAGAGATCTGGTATATAGATTTTAGGCGAGGCGACAGAACAGTTGTCCGCTTTAGAGATATTATTGGTGGATACTGATGGATAATCTTTTCTTCAGTATATAAAGGTCACTCCTCAACTTTTTGGCGAGCCAGGGAGGGACATCATGGGGACGCTGACTGAGAGAGACGAAGTTCTCAAATATCCAAAGGACATCACTTGATTGATTTTTTGAATGTGGGGAGAACATCATCCTCTTCAGTGGACGTACCATGGTACCAGTGTCACTTCTCGAGGAAGTGTTGAGGGAGTTCCACACATCCCCTCTAACGGTATATACAGGAGTGGAAAAGATGTAATGGGACCACTGACGATAACACTAGTGGTCAGGAATGAAGAAGGTAGTAGAAGAGTTTGTCTCTCAATGCCTCATTTGTTAGAAATTGAAGGCGGAGCATCAGATACCACTAGGATTGGTTAGTCCTATAGAGGTATCAGAATGGAAGTGGAATGGGATATTTATGGACCTCATGATAGGACATCCACGTACATCTAGGTGACATGACTAGATTTGGGTGATAGCCGACCGACTCACCATGTCGTCCCAATTCCTACCGATCTGAGAGCAGTGTACATTAGAGGGCATTAGACTCCTCTATGTGCAAGTGATTTTGAGGCTACATGGAGTACCCATGATGATTTTCTCTGATCGTGATGCACATTTTGATTACTATCTATGGAAGGGTTTTCATGAGGCTTTTAGAACCCATCTTCATTTGAGCACCGCCTTCCATCCTAAGACGGATGGTCAGACTGAGCGGACCATTAAGACCCTCAAGTACAAGTTGTGTGATTTTGTCCTTGACATTGGTCATAGCTGGGAGGATCACTTACATTTGTTGGAGTTTTCATACTACAAAGACTATCACTCCACCATTGGGATTCAAATTTTTAGGCATTAAATGGACAACCATCCATATCTCCATTTTTATGTACTGACTCATAAGAACCAATACTAGTGGGACCATTGATGGTATGGGCTACCACAGAAAAGGTGTAGATCTTACAGTAGTGGATGAAGACTGCAAAGAGCTGGCAGAAGTCATAAACTGATAGGAAACGGAGACCTCTGGAGTTCTAGGATGGTGACCACATATTTCTATAGGTCTTTCCCCGACGAGGTCTATGGGGATTTTTCTGAGGCAGTATGTTATCATCAATATTCATTGGACATTTTCATGTCCTCAGCATAGTTGAAAAGGTGGCTTACTGCTTAGCTCTTCCACCTTAGTTGCACCTGGTGCATGACATATTCCACGTATCCCAGTTGAGGAGATATGTGCACCACCATTCTCACATCATCGACTATGGAGAGCATGACGTCGACGATGGGGTGACTATTATGGAGGTTCCATTATAGATTGAGGATCAATAGGAGAAGGTCATTTAGGGATGGTTGATACCTCTGGTGCGCATTCACTGGGAGCATGGGATCCTCCAAAGGAGAACATGGGAGTGTAAGGCTCAGATGCGTTCCCAGTACCTGAACATTTTTACCAATTTGAGTTGTGTCTTTCAAGGACGTAGAGCCTTGAGGTGGGGAGAATTAAAATACCTAGAATTTCCATGTAATTTTTTTAAATATATGGAAATTCATCACGTCTGCAAAAATTGATGGCCCTTGATTCTGAGGCCCAGTGTGCCTGGAATCAATTTATAATGTTTTTTTCGGGTACGTTCAGTGAAATTTTGAGTGGGTTTTTTATAACTTTTTAACTAGTTATCAGAATTGAAATCTGAGGACACCGTTGAACTCGCAACACCGGTATTTTCTTAAGAATACTATCAACTCGATGACAGTTGGTCGAGGGTGGAAGTTTGTTTTTGGGTTATATGAGGAAAAATTAATTTAAAATAAGCTCATATCTTATTTTATTTTGTTGTAACCACCCATTTAGAAGATGAAGTGTGGGTACCACATGACCTTAACTTACCATGGGAGGTTATGGTAGTGGGGCCCACCCAATCCTAACCTCCCATGAGTGGTTATCTTGATGGGGGCCACCTGGGACTTCACCCCCAATTTAATTGATTGAAACTCTCAACTCCACACAATAATGAGGAAGATCCTCTTGTCCTCTTGTACCATTAATCTTTCCAACACGATTTTGTAATATTGTCCCAACCTCATTAATTAATTAAGTGGAGAAAACTTAATTAATTAACCCAATTTGATTTTATGCCAATGAACATAATATATTTCAATATAATAGTTTGGAAAAAAATCACTTGGGTGAAATTCAGGGAGAGGAGGAGCTCTTGGGTGAATGTTTCTCCAATGAAGAATGAAGAACATCCTCCATGAAGAGCGTCGGCGAGGAGCGTCTTCGAATTCTTCCTCGGAAGAACCTTGTAGAGGCAACCGACGTGGGAAATCGTCAACGACCGGCCTTCCCTATTCATCATGGTCAATGAATTGACACACGAGCTCGGGATTGGAGGTTTGTGGCGGACGTGACGAACGACGACAACTCCTTCTTCTTCACCGCGACTCCATCGATGAACAACAAACAAAGTAGGAAGTTATTATCGGATTTTTGAATCTTTTAGATTATTATCATCATTCCTGGTTAATGATTAAATGTGAGCTGCTTGTCACCACTCAAACCATAGAGGGTGCGGGGAAAACTAACATGGACCGACCCCTCCGCCGATCTCCATTAATGTTCTTCGTGAAATAGAAGGGTAGTAATCAACGAGGAGGAGCATGAGATCGGTGGATGACCACACCACCAATCATGAAAAATGAAATGGCGCACTGCCCCTCTCAGTTGCAAAACCGCCCCACGGTCCTGCCATTCCCTCATGGTATCCCCAACCGAGCCACCCGCGCCCTCATGGAAGCCCCTGAGCGCACCTCCGTAGCGCACTGACTGCCGTGTATGACCCGTGAGTCTGCCGTCGGTGAAACCTCCATTCCCCGTGGCTCCACCATCCGGGCACCCTATTCCAACCGCCGGTTCGCGCCCCCGGCCTACTGAGGCACCCCAACCGCACCATCCCGCTAAACCCTCATGGTGCCCCAGCCAAACCGGCCTCACCGCGGCCCTCCGAGCTACTCCGGGACGAACCGACCTCGCGGCGTCCTGCCGACCGAATCAGCATTGTGGATCCCTCCGGACCGAGCCACCACGTGGAACCCTCTAGGCCGAGCTTCCCCCGCGACTCCCTCTAGGCCAAACCAACCTCACGCCTACCCACGACTGGTACGCACCCTAGCTACTGGTCCGCACCCTCACGGCCCACCACGACACCTCACGCCCTACTGGGAGGGGCCCATTGGGACGGGGCGAAGCCAATGGTCCAGCCCGCCAAACTGGCTTGGCCAAACCCAGCAGGTGAGGCCGGGTCAACATGAACTGGTTCGGGCGAGACTGGGTATGGCCGGGTCGGTCTAACCGGGTCAGGGCAAACCTAGGCCCACTACGACCATTTACTTTCTTTTGGCCATATTTTTTCCATAGGACGTATTTTTGACAAACCATCAGTGGCGCTAGAAATCATGATGCATGAAGGTCCCTTTGAGAATACCTCACTGCAGTTTGGGGTATAGTTGAGATATGATCAAGTTGGATCGTACACGAATCCAACCAGGACCTCGTGATTGAAATTGTAGTAAATCACAGTCCGAATATCCTATTCACTCACCGTTTATTTCGTTTAGACCCCAATGATATGGCAGACCATTGAGATACTTCTTCATGGGACTTTATGAGAGTTGTAGTATCGACCAGTATCTCATGAAGTAGATCCTTCCAGTGACGATCGAGCACAATACAGAGAAATTTTAGCTGGCTGAGACCTGATAATTGCTGACAGTTTGACTCGTAGAGACTCTACTAGCCCAGTGGGGAGCACCTGGTAGTGACAGAAGTCCACGGTGGAAGAGTGCAATTAGTGATGTAGCAGACCCACGATACTCGAAAGGATGAGTACCTCTGCAGGCTAAGAGAGGGAGATCATGGGAGTGGAGACAGACCTATAGTGAGGAGCACTTTTGTGTGACGCAGCAAACCCACGGTACATGACAGGAGGAGTACCTCAGCAGTACAAGGTTATTGGGATGCGTGATTGGTGTCGAGGCATGCCCACTATACTCGATAGAGGAGGAGTTCTACAGTAGCTGTGGTTTTTGATAATGTGTTGGGGATGTTTATTTACACAACCCCTAGAATAAAATCTTAGTTTGATCTGAGTCAGTATCATTGTGTTTTTCTTCATTATTGAGATGGATTACATCATAACATAGGTATAAGATATATATATGTAATCACTTATATTGATCTTTTTTTCTTCAAACTAATGGATGGTGAACTACTTCCTCATGAAACAATGATTGTTCATTTTTCACCTACTACCTCTCATGGTGGCCATTATGATGGAACTGTATTTATAAATGATAATATATATATATATATATCTTCTCTATTCATCTTTAATTTTTATATAAATCATACCTTTATTCGTTTCATGTTGTGTAATTACGATAATTTCATTTGAGGAATTGAAGACTACTTCCCTTCATTATGAGATTACTAGTCCGTTCCATACATGGAACATATATATGATGAAATTAATGAACATATATAACTTATATAACATATATATTATAGTGTATTTATAACATACATATGAATCATTTTTTTCATTGTTTTATGATGACAAGGAAATGAAATTTGTGTTCATCCGTACGTACAGACTACCTTATCCATGAACGATGCATTTCAATTCCCAAAACCAAAATCTATGGATTATATATATATATATCTGTGTGTGTGTGTTATAAAAATAATTAATATCATTCTTTATATGATGTACTTATAACTACATGGTTAATTCAAAAAATAACAAGATCATTTTTACTCAACTTCCGAACATCAACGAAATGACCGATATGAACTATTAAAATTAACTAATTTTTATAACATAATAATAAGTGATATATAAGGAATAAAATTTGAAAAAGGTTTTGAGGCATGTATAAATTAAATTATATTTATTATTATGGAAATTAAAGAATGAGCGAGTCATGTTGGACCCGAGGTAAGGGACATCATCTCAATATACTTTCATTGAGGAATATTTCGATAATATATATATGGTATATAATAAAACCATTTGAATTTTACTTTAATTCCAATGGAATAATTTTTCTATGAATTTTTTTAATAAACAACAAATGACAACATTTTAATGTTTTCCTTGACAATGACCTCATCCTCGTCATAATCATTATTTGGCTTCCCCTATAATCCATATTGTTTTTAAATGAAAAAAAAGAAACCCCTTCAACCATTTTTTGGTATTTTTGTATTAAAAATGGTTTGGAATGTGGATTTACTTTTTGAATATCTTGAAATTATTTCTTGTGATTTCAAATGAAATTATATTATTTAATTGTTGATATTTGTTATCTTTTATGTGTTATCATTATTTAATGGTATAGGGAAATTTGATGTGTGGTTATATGAGAACCCAAATGACAGATGGTTTCATGATAAACAATGGATGGGTCATTACGTGATAACCTCCAATGCATTGGGTATGGAAGGTAGACGTAAGGATATTCCATTTAGTGATATGTTTGGAAGTCAACAATTTTGTTTTTCCATTTAAATATGTTTATTTCCAAAGGTACCTTTATATGATATGTGTTTTTTCTATTGATTTAATGGTAATATTTTTGTTACAAAAGGGTAAGCAATGTGATTTTATTTAGAGAATTTTATTTCCTACTTCAGAAAGGAAAAAAGTATTACTTATGACAAAGAATTCATGGTGAACTTGTTTTTTTGAAAAAATATCAGTTTTCGTTCTTTATGTATCTAGTTCTGTGCTTTTTATGCTCATCGCAGCTATTTGAAATTCTTTTCACATGACATAATGATGAATAGGCTAAAGGATGGGATCATGGAAAAGACATTCTCTTGAAATCATGGAACTAAACATGTCCCTTTTTAGTGACTTTTTTATGAAAAAATTGTTACTGAGTATAATTATCAACATGTAATATTCAAGTTGTTATGTATATGTTATAACCTAATTCTCTAAATCTATAAATCTTAAAATATCTTCAATGTGAATCAGTCACTTAATTCATGGTTATGTAATTTTTAAGGCTGGGGCCTAATAATTTATGCTGATAAAAGGATTTAAATATTTATATCATATCCACTGAAAAAATAAAATACTAAAAGTGAAATATGGAATAGGATGAAATGGTGGAAAAATAAAACTATATAAAAATTATCTTCTTCCTAGTTTATGTATTTAGAACATGTCTATTGATAAATGATAAAATGTGTTATTAATGGTAATTACACAAATGATGGTTTTATCTTAAAATCTAAAATTTATATTTGTAAAAGTGTTTATTGCTCTGATGAATTTCTTAAACTATATAATTGGATTATTTCTCAAAATAAACATGTCCGGTTACCAAATATTTTAAATGATAAGAGTACTAGACACAAAATAATATGTGTACCAAAATTCACATGTAATTATTATTATTTTATTATTTCTCCACTAGACATTATTATTAAATATTAATTTTTTTAATATATGTTAAAATATCTACAATATTAGTGAATAACTTTGAAGTAGTTCATTATGAAACAATTATTAAATATAATGTCCCAGAAATATGAAGTGTTTTTATTTTAAATGATATTTTTTATAAAATTGGTACATTTACAATATTCATATATCACAAAAAAATTTGATAAAAAATTTATCCACTTATCATAATTTTTATAAATATTTTTGTTTTCAAAATAATTTTAAATTTTTTATCTAATTATTTAATTTATTTACAATAACTGGAATACTCTTCTGAAGTAATATGTAATAATTTTTCTATATGTTTTTTCTGGTCTAAAGGATGTGAGACATCATCAAAGTAATTTCAAAACCTAATTTCTCATATTCTTCATAAATCATTACAATTATGAATTCATCCACTTAATATTATTATATTACACAGTTTCTAGAAAACCATTCACAACATGATGAAGTGATTATGATTTTCATGTACAAAAAAATTAAATCTTAAAAAATAATTAAATGTAATGCTTCTATTTTATTAGTTTCATTTGATAAATATATTATTAAACAGACATATAAAAGAAATATTGGTATCAATGTCATGATGAATAAGAAGTGTACTCTTCTAAAATATCTTCTGTAAATAGTTCTACCTAGTTTAAACAATGAACAACGAAATGGAAATTCTACAATATGAGTTATATATATTAAAATGGTTTTATGATGATCAATAAAAAATAGAATTATAAAAAATGGTATATTATTCATTTTTAATGTAGTGTCAGAGCATGAGAAATAGTTCAATATTGAAATCATATTTTTAATCTTTCAAAATAAAAATGTTAATTCAAATTGAGTCACATAGAAGAGAATCTTCTATAATGATAGATCTTGATAAGTTGAACATACATATGGTTGAACAATGTCTGTCTTCTTCATATCACGGAACAAGATATTTTAAACATAGATTAGAATATTTTTCATGAGTTTTAGGTCCTTTAAGAGACAGTTTTAGATGTTTCGAAAGATTGGATGAACCATACACTTCTTTATAGTCAATTTTAATTTTAATATAATATTAACTATACTTTTTTTAGAAAACTGTTTTTATTAAAATAATGTTCTATAAGATATTTCGTAGTTTATTTTTGTAAATCATCTTACATTATCATGTATATAATATTTTAATTATCTTAAAAAATAATAAATATTTTTTTTGAAATATTCGTTAATTATTATGAAAAAATAGTAAAATATTTCTAAATTCAAATAATAAAAATATTATTTATTAATGGTGAGTTTTATGAATATAATCAATTTATTATGCACTGTGGTTTATTATTTATGTTTTTATTAAGAATATATTTATAGAACATCTTAGACACTATTTATTATTAATTTCGATGTCATAAAAATGGTGATATCTTTTGTGACATTTTATTTTAATGTTTCTATGGAGATGTTTATATCAATGTTATTATTGTATTATATCTCATAATTTGGGTGATAAGTTTTAAAAAATTATATTTTAGGTGGAATTTAATTTTGATGTAATATTTTTATTGATTATTCTATTATTGTGATAATGTTCTTATTCCGTCTAAAAAGTTATTTTTTATACAGAAGGAATATTATATAATCAGATTTTTGGGTAGAATTTTCCCCTACAAATATTATATTTTTTAACATAGGAAGAATGAGTTATTTTTTTAATATTATTTCAACATGGGTTCTAACATGTCTTTTTTATAAATCAAAAAATGGTGATTCGTGTGCATGTGATTGTTGAACAATTTGGTTATCTTAATTAGGGTTTTGATGTTCATAAATAGACATATTTTTCTTACTAAAGAATATTTATGTGTATTTCAAGAAATTAATATTAATTGAGACATTTACTGTGGAATTATATTCATTTCATTGAACCTGGAAGAATATTCATTATTTTTTTAGAACGCGTTTCAACATATTCTGGAAACATTCTTATTAATTCTACATTGGAAATCATATCCAAAATAATGAACCCTTTGATTGGAAGAACATTAATTGATCAATTTCCCTACATTGTTAGGAAATAATACATTTTTTAAAAGTAAATATATGGTTCTGAAACCCTGAATTTGGAAAAACTTTATTTTTTGGTAACCAAAACACATGTTACATCAACCCGACATTTATGTGAAACCTTACATTATCAACCTTATATTCCAAGTGTTGTCGTTACATGATTGAACCCACTATTCATTTATTAAATAATGGATTTTAAAATATGGGATATTATACTTAATTTATCCAATATTTTTGGTTGTTATTATGAACAATTCATATATTTTTTACAACTAATTCAAAAAATTTCATTTGAAAGAGTACATTGTTATTATTATTATGGGAAGTTATGAGCTATATTTAATGTTTTTGAATTCAAACTATTCATGATTTATTGTATGGAATGTTTTGATTTGGATTCTCCTGGATTTAAACCTAATGTATAAAAATCAATATGATCTTCATTAAAATAAGGTTGCTAAAATATAGAAAAGGTGATATATATACAAAACCCTATGTCACTGCTTCTAGATATTCACATTTGAGACATGCATGTTTTGATACATCAACATAATTTTTCTATTATTTTATTTTCATTGCTATTTAATTTTACTGTTTTTTCTTCATCATTAATAATTATGATGAATTTGGTTGAGATAAATTTAGAGACATAAATTTTATATCATCTATATATCCTTATCACTATCATTGTTTAAATAATTCCGATGTGATATTTAAGATTTATTTGTGTCTGAACATTATTAATGATAGGAATACATCTTTTAGTTTTCACTGGCACTATTAATTATAATCATTATTCTAAAATAAATCTACGTCTATTTATTTGGTTTAGTTTGGGATTCTCAGACTCAGTTAGGTATAATTTTCATTTTCTTTCACTAAGTCGTGGGTTTATGGTTCCTTGTAAAATAAAAAAACTATCTATTTAGCCTATTTTTAATTTGTTCTAATACATTCACTAAGTTGTCGATTATATATCTTAGTATTGGAGTACCGATTGAAAAACACCATTTTATAGACATGAGCATTGGTACAGTGCACTAAGGGATCATTTTTTCATGAATCACAATATAAAATTGTTTTCATTTACATTATTTATTTCTACTGATCTCTAATATTTTAGAGAAAATGAAAGGTTCACAGATATTCAAAAGTGGTGTTATAAATTATTTAATATTGTTGAAATACAAATTTCAACCCTCACGTGTATTTATCATCATCATAAAAATAAAAACCTAATCGATGGATGAAAAAAAACTACATTCTTTAAGAGGAACTATTATGAATATGTGTATATAACACAGTATAAAGGGTTGGTGACTCTACTTAATTCGAAAATTTTATTCAGGATTTTATATCCATTTAAAGAATAAAACAACAATAATTGTCTTAGAAAATTCAATTTTATAAGAAATAACTGAATTTGGTTTTTTTATGATTGATTATTAGAAATGAGTTTAAATGTGGTTTAGTGGGAGAATGAAATTTTTGGTATTTTTAGTTGCTAATAACATATTACTAATTATAAATGAGAAACCACATTTAAAATTAGTTATGTCTAAGTTCAAAATATATTCTTCTGTAAAGGGATTAGGTGAAAATCACTGTATTCGAAGTTTTTATATCATGTATATTAATACAAAGAGCATTCATAAACTATTTAAGAGTATTTAAATTAACCATATACTAAATAGGTTATTTATTAAATTTTTCAAGATGGGATTATTTCTAGTTTCAAATGATACACAAAATTCATAGAAGATATTTCCCAAAAAAATTTATGGAATGATATAGAAGGAGTAATATCCCTTATGATTCTATGATAAGATCAATCATGTTTTTTCTATTAGGTATTTGTATTTACGTTTACTTTTCATTGACGATGGCTGGAAAATATCAAATCGATCATTGAGAATATTATTGAACTACGATTAATGATATAATTATGAATTTATGGGAATCTGAGGATAAGTTCCTCGTGTTTAATAGAGATGATAAGCTAGCCATTAAGGGTTATATAGCTTCTATATTTTGAAATGTCTAAACTTATCTAAATTATTTCATGATATTCATTTCGTTTTAGCACAAGATCCTTGATATGGAGAAGATTAAATAATCATGTTCTAATATAATCTACAACAGTGTTCTAGTATATTTCGGCATATAATGTGGCCATAAATGTTGTTGTAATTTTCAATATTCTTCAAGAGAATTATGTTGCTTCTATAAGTCATGAACTTGTTGCAATTTAATTTCATTACATTTTATCAATTCCTATCATTAATGGTATATGTTCACAATAATGGAACATGAACATAATTCAAATTTTTATTATCTTGAGGGATGTTTATCAATGAGGTGAAGTTGCAGTGACCAGAATATACATACATGAAAACAAAACTGAAAACTTGTTTAAGGATATATATTAAAAATAACATTATTATCATGTGAGATAAAATGTATTTGATGTTGTCAGTAGTTACCTCTAGTCTATATTGTATCTTATTGGATTTGGTTCACTAGATTCAAAATCTCAGTAATTGATTATTATATTTATTCATTATTTTTAATATTAACTAAGTATCATATTACATAATTATTATTCCTCTACATGACCTGGAATGTGAAAAAACTATAATGAAACCAGTCACATTGAATGTATATATATATATATATTAACTTCTACAATGAAATACATTATATTCTATGATACTATTCATTAAAACCATGTTATATAGTTGGATTAATAATTTTGATGGGAAAAAAATGGTACATGTTATAAAGGATAGGAGGCTAAGAATACATTGAGGTGGTTTATTATGATTTACTCCATTGGAAATCTACTTGAACAACTTATTTAGAATAGACTATCTAGTAAGAAATCCACATTTTAAATTTTATTTATATTTCATATCTTTTTATGTGTTTCTGGACCCTTAAGCTTTAAAATTATCATTGATGAATATCATAATTCATATACCATGATGTATTTATGAAAAACTAGATGACATATTATTTTGATATGGTTCAATTCATTAGATCTATCATGACTGATATATAATTGATGGATAATGAGGAAAAAGATTTATCCCTTCCTTTCGTTGATTGAATTTGACATCTCAGGCCCATTGTTGGGTAGGTAACTCTCTAAATAAATCTATGGACATGTCATTCTAAGGGAAATTATATTTCTATAAATTCATATGTGGAATCATTAAGAACATCAGTTGATGGATACATTTTTTATCTTATGTGATTATATATATTTTGATCAAGGGGTAACATATTCACAAAATGTATTGATATGATGTTGTATGTCGATGTGAATTGATTTCATTATTTTTTATTTCTAGGAATATTTCTATATATAAAACTTATAATGTTCATTATACAACAATTTCTACTAAGGAAGTGGCCTAGATCATCATACACTATGTTTATCCATAATCATGATTAAATTTAATATTGAATTTTACAGTTTTTATATTTTTTTATCAATTTGTTGTTTATTAATTATCCAATTTCAGTTGATTTCCCTAATTTAATGACAAGTCATTAAAATGAATAAATCAAATAACAAGAAATAATTTTTTGGAGAATATAATATTTATTTTAATTATCGATGAATAATGTAGTGATAATTATTATTATTTTAAATAGACATTTTTCAATGTTCAGTTTATCCCAACAATGATTAGTGGCAGTAGATATAAGGTCCAGAAAAAATGATATAATGGATATTTTTTTAATCATAGGATATGTACTTGTTAGGTGAATAATAATAATCTTTTTAATATTAAACTTGTGTTGCACCGATGAAATATGTGATTGGAAGGGGGCTAGTGTGAATGTTTCGAACACAAAAATTATCATAATAAATTCCTAATTATAAAAACTCCCAAATCACAAATTCCATGAACAATTGTAAGATTGAATCACTCTCATCATATAGAGATAATACTAGAGATATAAATTGGATAATCTCAACTTCTCAGAAGTCAATGATAGAATATCAATACATCATCAAATATGATCACCTTCTACATTCCATGAGTGAAACAATTGATTGGGTTATTTTTTACTATCAACTGCTAATTTTACAACAATGGTCATAGATTGTGGTGCACACTGGGATGAAAAATATTGAAATTTTTCATTTAAATCATATTATGAAATATTGATATAATAATATAATTTCAACAAGATCATCAAAAAAATGAAATGATTATGTAATTATATATTTGGATTTAAAAAATTATACAATACATGTTGAGATACTACTCGTATGGTTCTAGAATTTTGGTTGATAAATTCATGATTAAACTATATTTGTCTTATCATCATTCATATTATAAAAAATTATTCATAAATAATGAAATAAAGGTGGATTTGGTTATCAATATTGGTGATTCTATTGTGCTCAAAACCTACACTCTATAACAAATTATTATACACTAAAAGATTATCACTAGTCGTCATGGCTCAAAATTGTTATGGGAAGAATATGTAGGTTAATGTTAGTCTCTATAGTTATGTATGGTTCTATATAATTTTTTGACATAATAGTTTAAAATGACTATAATATTTGGATTAATTATGGTTAAAAACATTAACTAATTAAAATACCAAAACTGTTAATTATAATTTATCTTAATCAATTAAATTCTTGTGATCAAAGTAATTATATCATTAAATGACCACATATAGTAAAATAGAGTAGATAATAGTTTAGTTAAAAACATTCATTATATATAAAAAATACAATATTAAAAAAATTAATAAAAATAAAAATGATTATTTAAAAATTTCTATTCAGAATCGAATAGAAAAATGATAAAATGATTTTCTGAACATTAAACATCATTGTAAAGGATTTAAATAACCAATAGTAAGGTAAACTCATTTTCAAAAAACTACAAGGTTTCACTTTTGAAATAATAATTCCTTTGATCACAATTATCTGAATCTTATCACCCTTCATATCCATGGAAGCCCACAATAAACTTGATTTGTATTATCAATCTTAACATTCCCCAAAAAAGCATGATATATACCCACAATTTAAATAAATTAAAATTTAAAAAAGGTTCTAAGGAATATTAAAACCTAACATGTATTCCATATAATGTGAAATATCTAAAATATTTTAATAAATAGGTAATTATAAGTTATATAATAGAAATCTCTATATGGGTTGAGTTTCCAAAGAATCACATTGTATATCCTAGAATTCATATCTATTTATAGGAAAAAATCAAATTATATTATTTTCCGGATTGTGGGAGTTGGTTGTTGTGGCCTTAAATGAGCTCTGTCATGACAAATTATCATGTACATATCAATCCAATGAAGATCGGTAGAACCATTACATGGATGTAAAATGTATTCTCTCCCATTGAAATAATTATATCCATATGAATATAATATTTACTATGATATAAAAATATTATTATACAAGTGAATTCAAATAGGTTTGTCTGCTACTTTTGACTTGGTCTATCTGATGGACTAATCATAGTCAATCTGATAGAAAAAAACTTTTTAATCTAATGTACTATACTTTTTTAGTCACACAAACAAAGTAATTTAATTCTAATGGAACATACATTAGTAATTATCACGGAAAAAAAATTTAATGGAATGTTTATAATTAGAAATATAAAAACATTTCAACATCTGGTGGAATAAAATGTTTTGTAAAAAAACATTATAAAATCCTAGGAAATATAATTTTAATATTATTTCAATTTTAAGAATATTTGTTCTGATTTCCAAAACATTGTATATGTTGTTTATAAATAAAAACAATTGAATAAACAAAATCCCTTTTTTTGAAATGAAAAAACACAACACAGCAATATTAAAAAAACATTTAAAAACATAGAAATCCATTATTCTTATAAGAACTATTGTTGTGTTATGGTTCTTCTTTCCCCCATTCAACTTTAAATCCCTTATTGATAAAAAATATCATTAATTATTATTTGATAAGATAACATAACAATTACAACACTGATTTATAATACCTTCCTAAATAAACCTCTCTTAGATATAAATTATTTAAAAACATCTCCACTAATAACATCCATTATAAATTATACCCCATGAAATAATTTATTTCCTTTAGAGATAGTCAAAAAAGAAAAATATAATGTGGAATGTACCTTAAATATTTTTAAACAATTCAATGAAATAATACATTTAAAATAAACAGTCATCCAAAACAATTGAAATAAAATGTAACCATATAAAATTAGAAAAACATTTAGACATAATATATAATGAAATATAAATTTAAAAATTATTTCAAAAAATAAATATATACATTTAAATAAATAATTAAGACAAAAAAATCATTAATTATTTCGTAATTTATTTATTGTTGCCTTCATCTTCTTGAACACTTCGTTGTATTCTCAGATTATTATGTCGTTGACTCCAATTTAGTTTTTTTCTCTTATAGAACATAAAAATATATGACATATAAAATTATATTGTCATGTTATTTCTCAAGAAAAATATTCTAGGTACTTTAATAATCCTTCAATTGATAGATATCTTCTTCTATAACGAATTTTACATTCATTAGTTTTAATATATCGTGATCCTGAGACTTTGAGAAAGACATTAAATGTTGAAACATTTCAAACCATTAATAAAATATTGAAGAATACATTTGGAAAAAACCTAAAATATTTAATGATTTCATCTTAATAACTTTCATATGATCAATATAATATTTCATTATTTATTATCATTTAATCATATGATATTGTTTTTGACTTTTCACCATTCTGAATTCGATTCTACATGAAAATATATGATGTTAGAATCAATTTGAATAATTTTTTTTTGATAACTATTTTATAAAATATTATTGTTAGAAAAATATTTATATCATATTTATTTTATTTAATTTAAATTCTATTATTTTTAATAATTTAATTGATCTCATAAATTTTTTTAAGAATCTTATAAATAGTTGAATCTAGCTTCAGATCCTTGATAGGAATTGTGTTAGTCGAGAAATAGTAGGATCCGATGAAATTTTTGAAACATTCCATTTTGATGATACAACAATAACCTATTATTTTCCATTTTTCAATTTTCATTCTCATTATCAGACACTTCCACTTTTTTGAAAATTTACATTGTCAGATTTGGTTTTGTTAGAATTGTTTTCTGAGATTTCATGTTTTCATTTTCTTTTTTAGAACATTTCTCGTACTCAATAAATTCAATGTCTGATTTTTTTAATCAAAATTGTTGTAAAAGATGATGTTTCCGATGAAATCGCATCTTTTTATTATTATTCAACATAATCATATAATGTTTAAATGGTATTTTATTACAATTATTTTTCTAATATCCGAGATAAAAATTCATTACTTCTATAACAAAATTTTATGATATTTTTATTGGTTTTTTATCTTTTACATGAAATTGTTTTGGAAATAATTTTTCAAGATTAAAAAAATTAAATTTTAATTTTTCGAGAAGAATATATAAATATTCTTTCACAAAATTTTGGGGTTTCGTAGGATTGGGTTGAACAAATTTAGCAATGAACTGACAAATTGTTTGGATGATAAAAAGAGGAGGAATGCAAAAAACTCTTTATCCTTTCTCTCTAGTAGTAGTATGAATATATCTAAGTTCCCATTCAACAAACATCAAAACATTGTAATAATTTATTATCATCAAATCCATTCATCAATTTTCTTTTATTTGGTTCTTCCTAAAAAATTAATCTTTTTATGGTTTTAAGGAGAAGGTTCTGCCTCACCATGTACCAATTAATGATAACCATATTTCATCAAATTAATTAATTTCATAGTTTCTAAAAAATTATTAATAGAAATAAATTCATCTATTCATCCATTTTAAGTGATAAATAAATAGAATACATCTTCGTAGGAACAATTTCCTTAAACTGTTGAACTTCATTATCAAAAACTATATTGTTCAATTTATCGAGAAGCGTCAATATCTCTAACAAAAAACTATTTTCTGTATATAAATTATGTATTACCTTATGATCGAAACTTTTTTCTCATTTAAAATGCCTGATTATTTTGTTTTCTTATAATATTAAAGGTTACCAACATTCTACTTTGATAAAACATGGAAGATACATAATTGATAACAACCTTAATCCTTTCATTATTGTTTCAATTGATATTAAAATGAACTTCATATTGTAAATATTCTAATAGTAATTAAAAATTGAATATATATATATATACTACTACCAAGGTAATTATTCCTCCTTTCCTTATAATAATGTATCCTAGAACCCACAATATAACAACTCTAGCATATGGTTTCAGATAATATAATTTCATAAAATTCTCATAATTTGGAAATAATGTGATTTTAGTTATAGTTTTTTCAAAAAAATAAAAACATGTAGAAATATTATAGATTTACAAGAGATTCCACTCCATCCAACAGATCCTTTAAAATATATAAAACCATTTAAATATTCATATTCAAGGAAAAGTCAACAAATTTAAAATATATTACATCCTTATCATCGTCTAGACTAAACAAAATTGATGAGTACAATGCATTTTAAAATCATAATATAATGAATATTGAAATCATCATTTTATATAAAAATATATTATCAACCAAAAATTAGATAATATCTTTCATGAAAAACATAATTTTAATATATTATTTTTTTTCAATCCACCTCTCCTTGACAACATCAATTTTTTCAATTTTATCAATAAGAGTCTTCGTGGAAATGGTAATTGATATATGGATATTTTATTTAAATGAATAAAATATCATGCTAATGATATATAATGGCGCATACATTACATATATATAATGCATAAAAATTTAATAATTTTTACTAGATAACATAAAAAATCCACTCGATGACCACAATGGTTTACTATCTCTAGAAACTGGCAATCATAAACAAGTAGTTCATAAACCATCCTCATTATATCCTGATTAATTATTATTATCAAGACTCCTTTTGAAATATATTACATTATACCTTTCTTCATAAAATTTTAAATTGAATCATTTTAATGGGTGAGTTGAAATCATTGGTATGGGTAATCAAGGGAAATATCAAACATATCATAATCAAAAGAATGTAACATTTGAAAATATTATCTTATATATAAGAGAACATAATATAATGTCATGGGATAAATCATAA
The DNA here is from genome assembly GCA_963277665.1 of Viscum album. Taxonomy (NCBI): domain Eukaryota; kingdom Viridiplantae; phylum Streptophyta; class Magnoliopsida; order Santalales; family Viscaceae; genus Viscum; species Viscum album. Next base: position 1,206,872,118 of record OY728126.1, on the reverse strand, counting down.
AAGTCAAATGAAATACCAATACTTATATCATTAGAAATTTAATTTTGTGTAATACACACATTATCATTGAGAATCATTTCATTTTATTCATGGATCATTTCAGAGAGCATCATTGCAGACAAATTTAATTACTGAGCTGATTTCACTCCCTATTCCTACCTTGTATTACTGAAATGGTTTTACCTGTTGTTCCATTCATGTCAATATCAAGAGATATAAATTATTACCCAATGAATGTTAGTTAAGAATAGGTCCCACCCATCTCTTAATTATACCACAGCTATTTGTGTCACAAAAACATAAAAACATTAACCGTATCTTAACCCATGAAATAAAATGGATCTCATAAACATCATTCAATCACAATTGACATAAAATATATGTATTTCATAAACAAAAAAAAATTAAGTAATAGTAATAATTGGGTTATTAATATAAACATATTTATAAAGTTTCATATTAGATGGATAATAATTTTATGAAAACACATGAAATTATTTCATGAGAAAAATATAATTTCTTCCGAAAAAAATTTCCTTCCTTAAAACGCCACACAATTTTTTATTAAATTATTTTATTAGAAAATAAAATAGTTCCATTTAATGCTGATATTTGTATAAATAATTCATTAGAAAAGCATAAAAATCCATTTATGTGATACCAAAGAACATTTTTCTCAAAATTTTGTCGAACAAGTCAAAAAAAACCTCAGACCGAAAGTGAAAAAAATTCCATTCAAACTGTTTAGTAAAAATTTACCAACGGGTACGATTTACATCAAAAAATTATTCAAGGATATAAAAAATATATTGAAATTGAAATTTAGGAAACATGGATGTGGATGATAAATATACCACATAAAATACTAATGAATAAACAATCTCGGATAAAAACAAGATTTGCATAGTTATCCCTTACCATAGGTCTAATATCTTAAGTATGTATATTTACCTCATGTAGAATGATTTAAATAATTTTATTGACTTAATATAGTATCATAATAATTTTTATGAAATCATATACGATTATATTAACATTTGTTTGTTTGTAACATTTCATTGTCACTCATTATTCAGATATTGAATACTTTATGTTCTTATTAATGATTTGTAGTATCATTTTATGTTAAACTTATTATATTATAGTTAGATCATTTAAAAAATTATATTTTTATAATATAAATCATATGAAATAATTCATTTCATTTGTATATTCATGGATTAAAGAAGATCATATAAAATGAATAGCATCGCATCCTCAAGATAGTAGGTCGTACGTACACACGAGCGATGAAATCATTACCAAAATTATTGAATGATATTTATGTGGATGGTGTATGATATTTCAGACTTAGTTAAATTTTATAATAATCATATATAGTTATTATTTAAATTATTATACTCATCACAATACGGTGTTGTTGAAAAATAGATTACACCACGTCCTGGAGATGGTAAGTCGTACATACGCATGCACGATGATTTTGTTTTTTATAAGATGGATAGAAAGTGAACTATGGTTGTTTCGTATTTATAATAAACTATAATTATATTATTGGTATTTATTTAATTAATTTATAATTATACAACTAAATAAGAGGATGTAGAATAAGAATGAAGTTTGAAGGATTCTGTAGAAGAAGGTACCTCTTCCTTGATGTTCTTCCTCTCAATATTTTCATAGAACACTAGATTTGGTATTAGATTATGACATGAAATTATATATCTAAATTAGGAAAGTTGATAAAAAATGGTAGGGTATGTACGAGATTGAATGATCAAACAGATGTGAATAGATGAGGTATGAGGTTCCCTTTTATAATTGAGGTGAGGGGCTCTTTTGGAAACTCTATAAATAATAATTTATAATAAAATAAAAACCTACATGAAAAACTCCAAAATTTATCAATTTCAAGGATGAGATGAGTTATTGTTGTAAAATCATCATCCAATAAATATTGTTAATGTTATTTTTTCAATTTATACCATATCATTAAAATTTACCCTTATTTATGGTATTTAATTTTTATTGTGGTAATAACATTATAAATATTTAATAGTTTTAATATTTTAGTAATATTGTATTAATAAACAATAAATGGTTATTTTTTAAATTTTTTGGTCTTATAATAATAACTTGGTAATTTTAAACTATTTTTATGATTTTTAAAAAATTTAATAATATGATATTTTTATAAAATATCAATAGTGTCAATTTTGACACTATTTTTAATTTTATTTTAAATAAAATCCACACAAAAAATAAATTCTAAAAAAATATTTAATGCACTCATATCATGTCATAGTAATCACGAAATGTCTAGAATCCCATTAATTACATAATATTATATTTCATTTAATATTTTCAGAATCGTATTTTTGATATTTCTATTAATAAAATAATACCTACATCACTATTGTTTCATCGTTCTTGGTACTTATATAATCTATAAAATATATATATAAGATTCAATGTTATAGTTAATTCTTATAAATATCTAGATTCTATAAAAAGTGGACACTAACTCCTTGTTTTATATATGTTAAAATTAATATTATTAAGTAAAATCAGATTGTTATATTGTGTCACATTTATTAGTTTTTATTATATTCTTGTCATATAAATAGTTAAGTGGCTATTATGTTATTCCATTTACAATAATAGATGGTTGGGGTCAAATTTATTCATCCATTCATATTTTTACTGGTGTTAATAGAATTTTATAATATTATGTATTTCATTAATTACCTTATTTAACTTTAAATATGGTAATAAAATTAATATCCAAATAACTTTTCATAATGTCCAAAAATAAAAGTATCCTATTAACATAATTTGAACCTAATGATTCCAAATATGGAGCCTATTTTTAAAAATTAAATACATATAATTTTCAAATATTAAATTAAAATAAATCTCGTTGTCGGAATAACAGAAAAGGTTTTTTAAAAGTGAAAATATTACAAAAGTTTGAATTTTTTTACAGATGAAGTAAATCTAAAATTAATCCTTATTACATTAATAATATTGAATGATAAAAATATATTTTTTTAATATTTTCAAAATATTAAATAGTATAATTTAACCATAAAAATTATCTCGATGAAATAAGTTGTTTTGACTTAAAATATAGTGAGTTTCTACTATTCATCAAAACATGAATGTAATAAGAAAATATTATAAATTCTTCCAAAGTAAATTTATATATACAAATTTAAAAGAAAATATTTACATTTTTATATTAAAATTATTAATATTTCAAAATCATAATTTAAAATGGGTTCACCATCCATAGGCGTATGATTTCCCTTTTTTAAAGTAGGTTTTTATACAACAAATAGGGTTTTTTCACACCCATTGATGAAATTATACATCGGATGAATAAAAAATACTATATAAAGAATATAACATAAATATATATATATATATATATATATATCATTTTTTTCATTTCTAATTGTAATTAACTCAAAATTATAAATATCTAATTAATATTTTTTATAAAATAATTGATATCCACAAAATTCATGATACATTTTCCGTAGATACTAATAATTATAACCACTAACCTAACATCTAGGAATTAATAGTAATTTTCTTATATGTGTTTATTTTGGCTCGTTTAAACTAATGAATGCGTGAAACAAAAGAAACTGATGAATAAATATTATTTATAGAAAAAAATTCATAAAAAACATCTGGGTGTAACATTTTAACCCCTAAAAAATAAATTTTTCCCTAAAAATCATTACATGGAATGTATTGGCTCGAAAAATGACTCATTAAGGGGTTTTGAAAATATTTTTTTTCCAACAAACGGTTCCACTGAAATGCTGGAACCGCTTACACTAAAACCGTGACCACTGCACCATTACGGTGTCTCACCAAACGGTGTCCCTCCATTTGTTCATATTCCAGTTTCCCAAGATTTCCTAGTTTCAACCACATAACGTATCTTTTAATGTAAAAGTGTATTATTACCCCCCTTAAAATCCATTAAAATCCCATAAATGATACTAAACCCTTGATCTGGGCGACCCTTAACATACTAAAATATGTTTATTTTCTTCGGTGTCACACCCTTTTCACGTACTTTCCACTTGCACCCATGTTACTTGTTTTCCTCTGATTATAGGAAACCATTTAACTCAAAATTATTATGGCCACCTCTCCGGTGAGAATTATTAAATGAAAATTAATTCTATCATGTTTAACAACCCAACCGCATGGGGAAACCACGATCTTCGTTTAAATCCATTCAAAATTCCTAGCTCGTAACTATAGGAACACAACTTTTATCACACATGATTCATTTATCTTATTCTTTTTATTGGATGGTCTCTTTTCCTTTCCATGGTGCATTTTGAGTCTCCATTCTTATGGATAATGGTGAGCATGTGCTGGATCCTTTCTTGCTCACACATGGAGTGCTCAGAGTTCCTCCCCTGTAAGTCTCACATCCACAGTTTCTGGCACGTGGATCAAAAAATCTATCATTGATCATCCAGGTAGGTTTTTTTCTTCATATATATTTTTTTTATCAATTAGGGAGTGTATGATGATGTTTAAATAAGGATGTATGAAAACAAACCTTAATGAAGAGATAAATATTTTTAAAAAAATGAATGGGTGTGTTTGATAATGATGTTGTACTCTTTTATCATTTCCTATATGTTGTGATTATATGTACTTATGTCCACAAAAAATTGTAGTTGTTGTTGGTCCTTTCTTGTGCAACAATGAACCTCTGTTTTCTGGATAAATTTTTCATCATTGAATTGATGTAACATGGAAATTGGTTAATAATGTAAACTCAGTTGATTAAATGGTTGTCCAAGGAACAATAATCATTGTGTGATCACCCCAGTTAACCAAATGTATGGAAGGAACGTAATGAATGGTGTTTTTGAATCAGAACACCCCCTTTATTTTTCATTGTAACATGTTTGGTTGTTCTACTTGATGCTATTGGGATGATGTTGATGGGGACGGGATCCCATGTTTTTGCAGTTGTTGGTTTGTGGATTTTAGGTCGTGTGGGGCTGTATGATAGAGATTTGTTTAGTTCAAGTACTTCAAGGGATCTCACATATCCCTTTAGTTGTTGTGAACATACAAGGGACCTGGGTGTGAATGATTAAATTGTTTTCTGGCTATTTTTCCTCCTTTCCATGTGGATATGCATGTTAGTTTCCCAGTAGTGAGTAATTATCTAAATATAATCACTTAAATAAGATAACAATAACTGGATTAATGGGGTATTACATTATTGGAATGAGTTGTGACTTGGTTTTGGATGTATTTCTTTTTATTAATGAATAGAAACAATGGTTTTAGTGTATGATCTAGATTTACAACCCCTAGGTTGGTATGATTTCTTGTTTAACAATATTTATAATTCAGATCTTATGTTTCTTATTAGTGCCCCACCCAAGTTGAGAACTTCATGTTGAACACCCCAATTTCATGGGGGAGGATGTTTTTCCCAACACTCATATGAGTGTCTGGTTGTTATATCCTTTTCTACTCCCTTTCTTAATTTTCCAAATACTCTTCGGGTAGGATTTGATAGTATGAGTTCCATTATAGCTCAAGCTTCTTTGGGTAGGGAACGTTGTGGTGGTTTTCTCCAGCGTGTGTGGGAAAGTTGTTTCCCAATTGTATTCAAGATGAGGAACATGTGTCTTCAGGCATGGAAGTAGTTATTCGTGCCCATGTGACTTCAGTAATCGTGATAATTAGTCTACCCCAGGTGTATGTGGGCATGGTTACATGTGGTTATTTTGGAGAAGGTGTTTGCAGGTTGGGTGTGTGGTTGTGGTAGCCCAGGTTTGTGTGGGCTGGGTTTGGTAGTGGGACTACAGTGACAATGGTGGGGGAGGTCTAACGTGTAAAATATATTTAATAACCAGTGTTAAAGTGGTGTGGGGTACCCAATCATCGATGTGTTATTACTATTACATTACCGTACTTGTGTTATTTGGGGAGTGTTCCTTGGTGAGGTTTGCTTGGATAGAATCATTTCCAAGTGCATTGGTTATCTCCGTTTCTCATGGGGCATTAGAATGCCTCCCCACTTGTGGAGGATATCATTTGTTTTTCCATACTTAGTATACCTGTATACTAACCCTATGTATATAAAACAACATTCATGTTTCTAAGAGGACTTCGAGGACATTGTCGGTCCATACTAGTTTGGACGTTGGGGCTGTTGATGTTGCTAATTTTCTTTTCTCTTGGTAGATTCCATTAGTGTTTTCTATTTTCTTTTGCACCAATTATTAATGGAACATCCATTTTGGAATGGAGTGTTTTGGATTTACTTGTATTTCCATTTTTGGTGTTGTTTGGGATTTACTATCTTATATCCTGACCTTACTACATAAAAAGGGTAATTCATTCCATATTGTGTGTGATTATATTTCCTTTGTGCTAGTTTCTACCCCAAGACCAATTGATGACAGGTCTCGAGGGTCATTTTATCTCCTAAAACTTAAAGACGAAAGGGTCTAGAAATCTGATGTCCCTTCCCTCGTCTTGATGAAGGTGGGTCATGAAAGAATGGTATTAGGGCGAGTTTGGTTGATAGATATGATGGAGTCAAAGGATAGAAATAGTGAGGCTTGCATGGGATGGATGAGAAACAGTGTTGGGAAATCTTGGTGTGTGAAATAGGAAAGGGAATACCAGCTTGGAAATGGGATTTTAGGTACCCCATGATCTAATGTAAGGATTCTAGACCGACTGAAAAACCATGTGAGGCTACACTGATTTCATGGTAGAGACCCTAGAAAAGGTACATGCTTCATAATGACTTCTGTTATAGTATGTCTTGGGTATTTTGGGGTTTTAAAATAATTATATAGTATAAGAAAAATTTAATCACAATATTCTACACTACTCGGGCTTAGGCATTCCATATTTATCGTGAAGATATGGCACCCGGACAATGACCACAGGTTGTGCGGGGGATCAGGGCCTAGGGGGATGATTTTTCTTGATCATCTTAGGGAAGACCGAGAGGATCGGTATGACCAGTGGTAGAGGATGCTTCATGCCATTCAGCACCAGGCCATGGGGAAGTACGAGGGAATCATCTCATACAATGATAGAGAGAGCGGTCTTGAGTAGGTGGTGATTTCTTTTACGTTGATCCAGCTCCGACAGTGTACTGGGTTCTTATTATTGTATGCTAGATGCGGGGAGTGGCGTGTCAGTGGTGGACACTCTCTCTCGGGGAGAAGAGTGATTTTGAGGTTTCGAAGACTGACTTTGAGATAAATTTTTAGGTAGAATTCCTTGCATCCACAATGAAGGCGGAGAAGAGGCAGGATATGCTCTACCTTCAGTAGGGGGAGTATGTCATTGAGATAGATGCGGATCAAGTTCAAGGAGATCCTTCATTTTTCTCTGGACCTCTTTTCAGATGAAGAGTCTTTGGGAGAGATGATTAGAGGAGGCACTCCAACCTTCTCTTTAATATTTTGTTACTTTCATCAATCTACCAATATAATTTGTGGTCCAGAAGAAGTTCTAAGTGGTGGAGAGGATACACACGCTGGGAGGTGTGCCCCGAGAGGGGATCTAGTTGGGCTCATCAAAGGGAAAAGTCGTCAGTACCAGGCCGCCAACATCAAAACCTTCCATATTTCGGCCAATGATTAGAGGCCCCCAGTATTTCATGTTTCGATCTCCCAGACCTATCCCATTCTATACTGGTCCAAAATGGAGATTATTCATCTGTGGAGTTTGTGGGAACTTTTGGAATCCATGCTCATACCGAGTGCAGCATAGTAGGGGTGGGAAGGTTTAGCACCCACCTCAACAATAGTAGTTTCCAGCTGGGCCCTTTCAGAAGCAGTCGTAGGGACAGTAAGCACCCGCTCCTCTGAGAGAAGACGTTGCAGGAGGAGTCCAACATCATGGTTCTCCTCATGGTCATTGACCAGTGTGTGTTAGGGGAGTTGGTCGATAACCAAGGGGAAATGGAGCTTGGCATTGTCAGTTGTAGTCGCGGAGGCAGTAGGTATAATACATCCAGAGTTCATTCAAGGTATGATCAGCTTGTTTAGTACTATTTCTTGTGCCTTGATTGATTTAAGATATTTTCACTCGTTTGTTGAACCAATTCTAGCCAATAGATTGGGTCTAGATGTAGAGATAATTCTTTTGCCTCTGATTTTGAGTACGCCATTCGGAGGTCAGACCATATTTTCTCATGTTTGTTGGGGATGCAGAATGATGATGGGACCATATCAGTCCATTGGGAACCTTATTTTGTAGTAGATACAGTCGTGTTATGTCATTCTATCCATCGACTAGATATTATCTATGTGTGTCGTTATCAACTGTTCCAATTATGGGTCGTGTTTTCAGATATGGGAGGACAACATGTGACTTTCATCAGCAATTTTGGTTTCCATGAGGGTAGCTGGAGAGTAGAGCCCCATCCTTCCTTGTTAGCTGAGCTGTTAGTGGAGTCTGCAGATATAGAGATAGTGGAAGTCCTATGTATCATTAATGAGTTCCTGGATGTCTCTCTTAAAGGGGTGGTGACCTTACACCCCTCGACATGATGTTCAGTTCCGGATAGACTTACAACATGATGCCCATCTAATTTTGATGGATCCCTATCAGATGGTGCCATCTATGTTGTGGGAGTTACGGAATCAGATAGATTATTTAATGAAAAAATGTTTTGTTCTACCAATCGTGTCACCATGGGGTGCTCCTGGATTGTTTAAAAAGTAGTAAGATGGTGGTCCTAGGCTTTTTATAGGCTTCTGGAGGAAGAACCTGGTGATCTAAAAGAACCATTACTCCCTCCCAAGAATCGATGACATTTTTGATTAGTTGAAGGGGGCAGCGTGGTTCTCCAATCTTGATTTTAGATCGGGATATACCCAATTTTGGTTGAAGGATATTGACATCTCAAAGACTACCTTATGGTATAGATATGGGAACTTTGAGTTCGTGGTCATTCAGTTCGGCATTTTTAATGCACCATCTGTGTTCTTCGGACACATGAACTCTGTCTTCTAAGAATATCTATACTAGTTCGTAGTCGGGTTTGTTGGGGACATCCTGGTCTACTCAGTATCCGAGGAGGATCACACCGAGCAATTGAGGACAGTTTTAAAGCTACTCTGGTAGCACCAGATTTATTGTATGTTGTCCAAGTGTATTTTCTGGACATGAGAAGTGCCCTTCCTTGGGAGTGTGTTGTCTGAGATGGATATAGAAGTGAACATTTTAAAGGTTAAGGCGGTTGTTTCTTGGGAATCACGAAAGGACATGGTTGAGGTTTGTAGTTTCCTGGGTCTAGCAGGTTACTACCAGAGATTCGTGCCCAAATTCTACAGATTTTCATTACCTTTTACATCCTTGACAAATAATGTTCTTGATTTTGTAGAGTGAGCAGTGCCAGGAAGCCTTCATCTATCTAAAGGGGAAGTTGGTTAGTTCCCCAATGCTGAGGGTTCCAGATGAAGGGGTGACGTTTGAGGTGTTCTGTGATTCTTCAGGATAAGTCTTGGGGTTTGTGTTAATGTAACAATAGGGATGATATCTTTTTTGGTGTAGGTAGTTAAATCCCAATGAACATAACTATGCCACCCATGATTTAGAGCTCACAATTATTGTGATCTAACTAAGGTTGTGGTGGCACAACCACATCATGGAGAGCATTTTGGACATCACAGATCACAAGAGCTTGAGATATATCTTCTCTTAGTGGGTCTATGGAGTTTCTTTAGGACTATGACTTTCAAATTTCCTATACCTCAAGAATGGGGAAGGCGGTGGCTAATTCCTTGAGATGGAAATTATAAAAAAATGTTGTTCGGGAATCAGCAGATGCTTGGAAGATGATTGTGGATTTTGATTCCCCACACCTAGATACAATGGTGGATGATGGAATAGGATGTCTTTTATAGATGAGAGTGTAGTCCTTTCTATACTCTAGGAGGATGGGCAGTGGATGATGCCTTAGGTGATGCTCGATCATGTTAGCTAGTGTGATGCTCTAGGAGGATGTTTCGAAGATGGGAATAATCGTATGATATTTCATGGAAAGTTATTTTTTCCCATGGGAATGAGAGATATATTTCTTGGTGAGTTCCATAACTCACCCCTGACTATACACCCATGAGTTTCCATGATGTACTAGGGTATAAGGGGCCAGTTCTGGTCACCAAGGGTGTAGCGGGTAGTTGCAAAGCTTGTGGGAAGATACCTGGTGTGTTAATAATTGAAGGGCGAACACTGTGTCCTAGGAGGGATGTTAAAAGATTTAGATTTACATGAGTTGTAGTTGAAATTCATCTAGATGGATTAATTCCTCAGACTACCAATAGTTCAAGGGGGTTGGGATGCTATAGGGGTAGTGGTGGGCAGGTTGACGAAATCAGCACTCTTCCTGGCAATTAAGTTGTCAAGTGCACTGGATGCCATAGCACAGAGGTATATGGATGAGGTGGTGTATTTTCATTGATTTATGAGATCCATAGTCTTGGAATGAGATTTAAGGTTTAACTAACCAGTCTGGAAAGGATTTCTACATGATTTTGGCACCCAACTATGCCTCAACACTAATTTCCATCCCTAGATAGATGGGAGACTGAGTGCATCATCCAGATGTTGGAGGATATGCTATGGGACGGTGTTTTGGACATTAGGGGATCATGGGACTGACACCTTCATTTGGTATAGATTTCCTACAAAAATAGCTATCACTCTACCATTTCCATGGCTATGTTCAAGGAATTGTACTGGAGGTCGTGTCACTCACCCGTGTGCCGGGAAGAGGTCAGGGAAGTAGGTGTTCTTTGCTCGAAGGTGGTTCAGAGCATTACAAATAAGATTCAGCTTATACGGATGAGGATGAAGGTGGATTAGGACCTGCATAATTTTTATTCTGATCATAGGAGGAGACCCTTGGACTTCGAGGCCAGGTACAACATGTTCATTGAGTTCTCCGCATGGAGTGGTCAATGATGTTTTAACAAGAGTAGTAAGATTTCACCCAGGTTCATCAGACCGTTAGAGTTACTGCATCGGGTCGACAAAGTGGCTTATCAGCTGGTGCTACCACTGCTTCTACAAAGGGGACATGACATCTTCCAATTGTCTTAGCTTCATCGATACCTATAATATGATTCCCATGTCTTTGACTGGGGAGAGTTGGATGTAGGGGATTATTCTACATTATAGGATAAACCAGGGAGAATCAATAATCAAAAAGAGAATGTGCTTCATGGGTGATCCATCCCCTTGTTCTGTGTGTTATGGAGGCATGGTGGACTCGATTAGAGTACATGGGATGGAGAAGCTCTGATGCACACCCAGTACCCAGTTCTATTTTGAGTTTTTATTTTTTGGGTTTTGTAATTTTTTTGATATAGTGTATGACCTTGTTAACATTGAAATAGACTATTTCACTTATTCGATGATTGCCTATGAATAGTCCTAACTGTGGGGAGGTGAGTACCTAATCACAAATTGAGACGCATTTAGGTTATGTGATTAAACCCCTACGGGCGAGTCTGTGCTGCCCAAATATGTTAGTATCTTTACATGTGGGAAAGGTCTCAATAATATATTACATTAGATGACATGACCTTTACATGTTTGTGTGGTTGCATAAGGTCGGGTTGTTACTATATGTCGAGGAGTTTTACTCTTGAGAGGTATATTTCGAGGTGTTTGTTCAGACCCCTCTATTTTCATTGGGCCTAGTTTCAATTCTCGAGGGAAATAATTCTTTTAGAGGTATCAAATGTAATTTCACAGACAATGACTCATTAATGAGTTTTCCAAAAACTCAATTCCATAAAATGGTTCCAAATAAATGGTGGCATGAGTCCCAGTGACACCATAATAGTGGGAATAGTCATGGTCGCACAACAGAATGGTGGAACTGCTTACGATGTTCCACCAAACTGGTGGCACCGTGATGGTGGCACTGTAACGGTCGCACCACCATAGCTGCACACCGAATCAGTGGCACCGTAGTGGTCGCACCATCACAGTTGAACAACGAAACAATGGCATCGTGATGGTGGCACTGTAGCGTTCGCACCATCATGGTCCCACACCAAAATAGTGACACCGTTTATGGTGGCACCGTGATGGTGGCTTCATGACCATGGAATCATTTGGTTTTCTTGCCAAACGGTGTCCCACCATTTTTCCTTTTTCCAGTTTCCCAATTTTTCACTCTTCTGCCCCCACAAAGTATCTTTTGACGTAAAAGTGTATTAATACCCATTTCCATGACATTGAATTCCCATAAATGATATCTAAAATTAATCAAGAGTTGGGAGACCCTTGACATACCAAAATGGTTGGCTATTACTCAGTGTCACACCCTTTTCTTGTACCTTCCAGTTCAACCCATGATACATGTTTTCCTTTCATTAAATGAAACCCTTAAACTCGCCACCATTATGACCACCTCTAAAATGGTACTTATTAAATAAAAATTAATTCCATTTCGTGTAACCGCCGAATCACATGAAGAATCCATGATCCACAATTTATGTCATTATAAATTCAGACCATTTAACTCTAGGTTCTCATCATTTATCGCATGAGATTCATTCATTCCTATTATTCTTTATGGTTGGACTCTTTTTCTTTCCTTGGTGCATTTGGAGTCTCCCATCTCGAGGCTAGTGAACTGCCTATGAGGAGGCCTTTCCTTCTCGCACTTGGAATCCACGGAGTTCCTCCCCTGCATGTCGCGCATCCTCAGAACATGGATTATGTAGAAAAACATCGATCGTTGATAACTCAGGTAGGGTTTTCTCCTTCATCTATCTTTTTTTTGTATCATGCAAAGTGGGTATGATGAGGTTTTCTTTGGGGATGGATTAAACCAATCCATAATTAAGATAATAAATGAATTTTAAAGAATTAATGGGTGTGTTTGAGGATGCTACATTACAATTTTAACTTTTCTTATATGTTGTGAATTGTATGGGATTATATCCACTGAAAATTTTGGATGTTGGTGGTCCTTTATTGTAAACTAATAAACCTCTATTTTCCTGATAAATCCATGATGATTTATTGGATGTAACATGGAAATTGGTTAATCACGTAAACTCAGTTTAATAAATGGGTGTCTATTCAACAATATTCCTTGTGTGATCACCCCGGTTAACCAAACGGAAATAATGAACATAATGAATGGTGTGTTTGAATCTAAAAACCCCCTTGATTTGTATTTGTAACATGCGGGGATGTTTTACTTGATGCTTGTTGTGTAACAAGGATGAGGATGAGATACCCTGCTATTTAGTCATTGGTTTGTGGATCTTAGGCCGTGTGGGGCTGTATATTGGAGCTTGTATTGGTTCTAGTACATTTTAGGATCTCACATATCCCCTTTATTGTTGTAACCATACTTGAGAACTAGGTGTGAATGTATAAATTGCTGTTTGGATGTTTTTTCAACCTTGGCATGTTTCTATTCCAGTTAGATCCCCTATAGTGAAGAATTATCTAAATGGAATCGCATGAATAAGATAACAAGAATGGGTTCAATGGGAAATTGCTTCCTGGGAATGAGTTTTGACTTGGTTGTGGTTTTTGTGATTTTTATGAATGAATTTTAATGAGGATGTTTGTGCCTTGGCTGGTTTTGGAACCCCTATGATGGAATTAGTTCTTGTTTAACAATATGTATAATTTAGTTCATATGAATCTTATTCACACCCCACGCATGTTGAGAACTTCATGATGAACACACAAATTTAATGGGGGAGGGTGTTTTTTCCAACACACCTATGACTGTATGGTTATTATATCATTTTCTACTACCTTTCCTAAGTAGGCCAAGACACTTCGACCAGTCTTTGATGGCCTCATGTCCATTAATGCACATGGTTATTCGGTCAGGGTAAGTTGTGGAGGTTGGCCCAGGAGTTTCCGAGAAGGTAGTTTCTTAAGTGTATTTGGGATGAGGCCTAGGTGTCTTCGGGCGTGGAAGTAGTTATTCATGCCCAGGTGTCTTCGGCCATAGTGTTAGTTTTTATGGCCTATGTTTCTATGAATATGGAAATGTGTGGTTTTTGTGGTCCATGTATTTGCGGTCATGATGTGTGGTTGTGGTAGCCCTTGTGTGTGTGGGTGGGGTATGACAATGGGATTGTAGTGAGAATGGAGATGGAGGTCTAACGCATAGGATGTCTTCAATAACCAGTGTGAAAGTGATTTGGGGTACCCAATCATGGATTTTTTATTACTATTACTTTACATTACTTGTGTTATTTGGGTAAGGTTCCTTGGTGAGGTTTGGTTGGGTAGTTTTATGACTATGTACATTGGTTATCTCTATTTCTCACTGGTCATTAGAATGCATCCCCACTTGTGCATGATAGTTTTTGGTTTTCTTTAAGGAGTATACCTGTATAATCACACTGTGTATATAAAAATGTTTTTATGATTTTAGGAGGACATCAAAGACCATTGCGGGCCGTACTAGTTCAGACATTGGGGTTGTTGACATTGCTGTTTTTCATTTCTTTTGGTACTTACTTTTAGAGTTTTAAATTTTTTCAAAACACTTATTATTGGAAAAGGAATTTGGGAATGGATTGTTTTGAATATTATTTTACTTCTAGTTTGGGTGTTGTTTGAGATTTATTATCTTATCTTCAGATACTACTAAATAAAAAGGGTAATGCCTTCAATATTGTGTGTTATTATACACACTTGGTTCTAGTCTCCACACTAGGACATATTGAAGGTGGGTCTCAGGGGTCATTATCTATTTTTCAAAATGAGAAAGGAAGGGCCTGGATGTCTCATTTCCCTTCCATCATAGTGGTGAATGGAGGTCGTGACATAGAAACGAACATGTGAGGATACCTCTCGGTCATCATATCTGTTGGAAACAGAGTTATTCTTTTCATGTTTTGGAGTATGGTTTGGGATTGTTGTCAATCGTCAGTGGAAGTTTGGAATGTGTGCCATTAAAGTAATTATACAATTCAACCAGACAAAAGTATTGATGGTGGTTCCATTTCCCAATGTTTTCCAATATTTTGGGCCTCGTAATCAGAAAATGAAGACATGGATTGTTGGTAAAAGTAGGTGCGCGCAAAGAGGAAGTGGTACGCGAAAAAGGAGGGTTGTGCATGAAATATTTTAGTTAGGCTCAAAAAATAGCATGGTGGGTGAAATAGTGGATCAAGGTTTTTTTCCCAGATAGTGTTTCGTAATTGGAACGTCGAAAAATGGAAAAGGAAAGGTCTGCACGAAAAATCTAGTGATGTGTGTGAAAACTGTACTTGAATGAAATATTACATCCCAAATGAGAGTTTTTTCATGCCACAGGGGGTTTTGCGCATGGGGGTCTGAGATGCCTATAAATAAGAGGTGTCCCCCCTCATTCTGCACAATTGATGACTCAAATATTATCTGATGTCGAATCTGCATAAAAGGTTCGCAAAAATGGAGTTGCGTGAAAATGTGAGGCAAGCGCGAAATATTCTGGCTCATGCAGAAATATTTAGAGTTGCACGAAAAATTCCGTCTTCCAGTAAATATTCCAGGTTTCGTGAAAAATAATGGCTTCACGAAATATTCCAGTTTTTGAGAAATAATCCTTCATTCATGAAAAATCCAGTTTGCGTGAAATATTCTATCTTGTGTGAGAAATTACATGTTGCACAAAAAATTACGGCTTGCACGAAAAAGGTGAAGTTGCACGAAAAATGTGAGGTTGTGCGTAAAACAAGAATTTGCACAAAATTGTCAGTGAAACTTATTTGCACATTTCAGATTATCTAGTTTAGTGATTCAATGAATTCAATTTCATCTTTACTGGTCTTCGATGCCAGCAGATTCTCGTGTTAAGCAGAAGCATATACTTCAATGCAAATCTATTGAAGATACCTTCATGTCTATAAACATTCTAGGAATTCACCAAAGGAAGTGATCTGGGGGGAGTCAATGGGAGTAACTCGAGGGATGCAGTGAGCTATCTCTGAACATTTTTATAGGTAGTGTGGCTTAGATAG
The DNA here is from genome assembly GCA_963277665.1 of Viscum album. Classification (NCBI taxonomy): domain Eukaryota; kingdom Viridiplantae; phylum Streptophyta; class Magnoliopsida; order Santalales; family Viscaceae; genus Viscum; species Viscum album. The sequence continues at coordinate 1,206,856,090 of OY728126.1, read as the reverse complement.
AGTGATTGTACCTGAACATTGTAATCCACAGCTAGTGAAGTTTAGTGGAATTAGATGCAACTAAAAACTTGTCGACGTATGCTCCTTGGATATAGCCCTTTGTGGTGAACCATGTAATAGTGTTGTGTCAACATCCTAAATTCATTTGTTTGATAGGTTTAACAAGATCCAACCAATTTAGGAACAAGATACACAACTTTAAAAAGAAAACTTTAACACCCTGATTCACCCCTCCCCTCGCAGGGTGTTCTAGGGTCCATCAAGTGGTATCATAGGGTGGTTCATTGGTGTTGGATCTATCATTTCCTGTTATGGAAAATTCAGCCAATGTCAAAAGAGTACCTCTCTTTAATGGAAGTAATTTCCAGATCTAGAATAATAAAATGAGAACTCATCTATGATCACTTGGAATAGAAGTCATTTTTCTACTGTTCATGGAATAAAATTCTCTGATCCAATAGGACTGGCTATGACTGACACAGACAAGAAAATTCTTGATGTAGATGCTAAACCACAAAATTCTCTCACTACGGCCCATTCTGGTCAGATCTATCTAAAGGTGATGATTTTCACATCAGCAAAATTCATGTGGGAGAAAATTAAATTTTTTTATTAAAGATTTAGCAAAGTGAAGGAAGAAACATTACAAGTCCTACACAATAGGTTTGATGATTTGAAGATGCATCTGGATGAGAATGCAAAGACATTCATTAATCAAATTACTGAAGTGGTTGGAGATATTCGGGGTCTAGGTGATGAAATAAAATTCATTGTTATTGTAATGAAAATATTAATAAGATTTCCACCCCTATTCAGTTCAATGGTGTCAGATCTTGAAGAAATAGATATTTCTAAACATTTGATGGATGACCTAATGATCAGTTTGGTGGCATATTAAATGAGAGTTAGACAAGACGATGCTACGACTCAAGTGAGCATGGAAATTGAATTCAAATCCATTGATAAACTGAAAATCTAAAAAGATATTAGTGGTGAATATGATGAGGAAAAATAAATTATTTCTCTCATTGCAATGATGTTCTATAAGGGAAAAGGGAAATTCAAAGGAAGTTACATCTTTCTAGCTTTCGTAGAGGAAATGATGGTCACATTACCTCTTAGTGCTTTAGAAAGATTGGTGATGAGAATAGTGATGCTGAAAACATTGAGAAGCCTCATAAAAGGTTTCACAAAAAGGGAGACATCAAATCTAGAAAAAAACTACTAAATAAGAGTTTTTTCTATGAAGAGGAAGAAGATGATAATGAATTCTGTGATGAAGAAGAACCAAAATTTAAAACTTGGAACCATGATTCCATGATGGCCACTGTTGAAAAATTATAAGATAATGGTGGTGAAAATCAGTTGACAACTAGGGCCAATACCAAGTTGAATCTTAAGGATGTTTTTAGTAAGAATAAGATAAAATGTAAGACATTCAATAAGTGGAAATCAATTTTAGAAGAATCAATTAAATATGTAGATGTACCTGAAGCTGAAATTGAATGAATAGAAGAATTGGTAAAAGTACTGTATAAAATACATGAAAGGTTTGATGATGTAGTGGATCTAAAGCTGAGAATTGAAGGAAAGGAAATGGTCATCAATGACCTCACATACAGACTAGAATAAATGTCCAAGAATGTTGAGTGTCTTGAGGGGGATGTTGGTACAATTAACAGTAAACTTGAAAAAGATTCAATTTAGAAACAATCAAGAATGATAATACAGTTTGGAAGGGTCTCATATGATGAGCTATTAGAGAGAGAACTAAATGGATCTAATGGAGTTGAATAGATTTTAAATGATCAGAGAACAGCATGCATGGGATATAATGGAATTGGTTTTGAGGCAGATTCGTCATATGCTACAAATAAAGGTAACCAAAATAAAGGCAAGATGAAATTGGGTAATGTGGAAATGTTATCTGAAGTGCTGAAATAGAAACCTCTAATTTAATCTATAAGAAGAAAATAATATTATACACGAGCTTCTGTGAATAAGAAGTCCTGAAACTATTATCCCACCAATGAAAGAATTATGTTAAACATAAGTGGGAAGACAGTTCCTCCCATGATGTGTCAGTTATTTGGATATTTTGGTCTTACCATGTCTTATTGTGAAAAGGAAAGAAGCTATCTGAATGGATAAGATATGGGAGTTCAATAGAGGAGAAAAATTCATATCGTAATTCTTTTGAAGAAACAATTTCTATGGATATTGTTTTCGTTGTTCTAACTTTGGTTATAAGGCTATCAGCTGCAGGCATAGAAGGGACATGTAAAGCTCATACCAGAGTTTGATACAAGTCAAATCTCATTAACAAGATAGTGTTTCTCTTATAAACAGGTTTTCTCCTCTCAAAGAATAAGTCGATAATGAAGAAAAAATGTAAAAGGATGAGATAATTGAATGGCCATAAGTGCTCTATACTCAATCCAATGACTCATGGAAATAAAGGAAGAAAATTGAGAAATCCATCCTTACAGTGGTGGCCCTCAAAGATACAAAAAGAAAGAATACCAAGATTCTGGATAGTGATTGTTCATCTCATATGACATGTAATGCTGGCTTATTAACGAATATCAAAAAGAAAGGTTGACGGTATAGTGTGATTTGGTAATTATGGTGCTTTGAAAATCAATGGCAGTGGAAGTACTGAATTAGCTATTGGAGAGCTAATGAAGACTGATGTCCTTTATTTTAGATGGCCTACGTCATAATCTACTCACCGTGAGTCAACTCTATGACTCGAGACATATAGTAAAATTTAATCAGAAAGACTGCACTATCAAGGGAAAGACATGAAATTAACTTGTGAAGGGATGCATTACAGAAGGCAACTTGTCTCAGGTTGATAGTAAAGAAAATGTTTATTACATGAATGTTGATGAAGAAAACAATTTGTGGCATCGGATATTGAGACAAATAAATCAACAAGACACGGAGAAAATATCAAAATTTAGGATAGTAATGGAAATTCCCCACATGAAGTGTGAGCATGAATATTTTTGTGATGCTTGAATTTGTGTGAAGCGGGTCTGCAGTTAATATCGTCCATAGAAGAAACGAGCATCTCATATACTTGATCTAATTCATATAGATGTATGCGGGCCGATTAATGTTTCAGGAACTCATAGAGAAATGTAATTTTTACTTTTCATAGATGATTAAAATAGAATTGAATGTTTAATGGTCATTCACAGGAAATGAAAAGTTCTTGACTACATGAAAACATATTAGTGAATTTTTTAGAATGATTCAAGATGAAGAATCAAAGTATTGCGATTCGATAATGGAGTGGAATACACATCCATTTAATTTAAAAATTACCTGGAGAAACATGGGATACAACATGAGGTAACTGCTGAGAGAACTGCACAAAAAAATGGATTTGTTGAATGTAGGAATCGACAGGTGAACAACATGGCATGAAGTATGCATATTGAGAGTTGTATTCCCCGACATTACTAGAAAGAGTTTGTTCAAGATATACTGTATATTAAAAATAGAATAAAAATTTATATGGGTGAAGAGAAGACACCATATAAAATATAGCATGGATGGAAGCCCTCTTTTAAACACATTCGTTTTTTTAGAAGTAAATGCTTCATCAGGAAAAAAGAAGGAAATCAAGGGAAGTATGGTGAAAATGCAGATGAACAAATTTTTCTTGGACACTCAATGAACAAAAAATCCTAAAAGTGTTTCAAAAAGTGATTAGAATGGATCGTGGAAAGAATTGATGTTAAGATCATTGAAGAGAAATACACAAATGCTTCATGGATTTCATATACAGATTTGATAGAATGTGAGGAAGAAAATGAACATGGTGTAAATATAAATACAGGAATAGAGTAAGGTGGAAAAATCACTCAGCAGTCACATCATGATGTTGACTATGAAGAAGAATCTGAAGAGGATACCTTGGCTAGAGAGAATGAAATAGAACCTCAGAGGAAAAATTGAAGATCTTGGATTGATCCATCTTACATAATTAGGGACAAGAGTACACCCACACAAACAAGGAGGATGAGGAATAACACTTAATCTAAATTTATATCAGTTGTGGAGCCATTCTCAGTTGAAGAAGCTTCAAGGATGAATCATGGGTGAAATCCGTGAATGATGATTTAGATCAGATTGACAAGAATCTGACATGGGATCTTGTCCAGAGACCTGAAGGTCACAATTTTATTAGTACAAAATTTATTTTCAATAAAAAGTTTGATGGGAATGGAAGTGTTATTAGAAACATTTAACGACTGGTATGTAAAGGATACTCCCATATAAGAGGTGATGATGTAGAATAAACCATTTCACCAGTGGCTAGACTAGAGTGAATCAGGATTTTCCTTTCCATGGCACTCAAAAAGTATTTAAAGTATATCAAATGTATGTGAAGACAACATTCTTGAATGGTTTACTCAAATAAGAAGTCGACATTGAAAAACATGTGGGTTTTACTCTTGGTACTGATGAAACAAAGGTTTTAAAACTAAATAATTATCTATAGGGTTTCAAGTAAGAACCAAGAGCATGGTATTATTTACTGGACTATTATCTCAAGAAGCTGGAATTCAAAAGAGGAGGAGTATATCAAAATCTATAAGTGAATAATTCTGCAAAATATCTATTCGTGGTTCTAGTCTATGTTGATGACATTATATTTGGTGGAAGCTGGAAGAAATAAGTGGATGGATTTTCTAATCACCTGAAATCAGAATTTGTAATTCCTATGATTGGGGAGCTCACACATTTCACTAGACTATAGGTCATTTAAAATAAGTATTACACTTTAATATCTCCGGAAAAGTATGAAAGAGATATTCTTAAGAAGTTTAATATGCAAGACTCCATACCAATGTCAACTCCTATTATATTTGGAACCAAATGTGGAATGCAAGAGGATGGGACAACTACAGACCCCACCATGTACAAAAGGATCATTGGGAGCCTACTATACCAAAAAGCAACATGACCAGATATTGTCTTTGAAAATGTCTTGCGTCCCGATTTCATAGTAATCCAAAGGAGGATCATATGGCGGTAGAAAAAAGAATCATTAGGTACATTCAAGGTTATAATAACTTTGGGTTATACTTTGCTGTAGGTAGGGATAGTGTATTATCAGTGTTTTTTTATACTGACTAGGCTGGTGATGTAGCTAACAGAAATTCCACCAATGGTGGAGAATTTTATATTGAAAATTAATGTGTTGTCTAGTTGAGTATGAAATAAGAAAGTACGTGTCATAGTGCTGCTGAAGCTAAGTATATCTCCGCCACAAAGGCATGCAATCAACTATTATGGACGAAGAAACAACTAATTGATATTGGTGATGAGGTGAAGCAACCAATGGTGATTTACTATGATAACAATAGTGAAATTGATCTTATGACGAATCCGGTTCAACATTCTCATACAAATCATATTGAAATAGGGTATCACCTTATAAAAGAGATAGTTGAGCTAGGCATGATTAGAATAGATCATGTGGGAATGGATGAATAAGTGGTTGATATCCTGACCAAGCCACTGTAAGATGTTGTGTCTGAGAAGCATCATTTGTACCTCAGTGTTCAATCACCTCCTAGTGGATAAGGAGGTTACGAAATAACCCTCTCCCCAGTTATGTAAGTTGTTTTCAATCTGGCTGAGTGTATGATGCAGGTTTATGGGGGAGATACTATCCAGTGGGTGTACTGAGGTGTTCAATGAACAGATACCAGTCTTTGAGTTTATTTCCAATGGCGGAGAAAATAATACATTCAGGAATTTCATGGACATGTAATGATTTTGTTATAATGTAAGAGATTTTCTTATGCGTCATTGAGAATTCAAAAACACCAGAACCCAATTCAAGCTTCCTCTCTTTTTTTCTACACTGATCATTACTCACGTAGACTTAAAGTGTTTGCCGATTTGTTTCTTGCTTTATTGGTTTTCGTGTGGCTGGTTCTCTATTGAATTTATTTACCGATTGCCAACAAACCCAAAGGGGTGATTATTGGTTCCATGGATATTATTTTCTTGTTTTGGAGTATGGTTTGTTATTGTTGTCAACCGTTAGTGGAAGTTCAGATTGTATGCCATTGAAGTGATCATACAGTTCAAGCAGACAATAATATTGAAGGTGGCATCATTTCCTAGTGTTTTCCAGTATTTTGGGCCTCAAAATCAGAAAATGAAGACATGGATTGTTGGTAAAAGTAGGTGTGTTCAAAGAGGATGTTGTGCGCAGAAAAGGAGGTTTGTGCGTGAAATATTTGAGTTGGGCTCAAAAAACACTATGGTGTGTGAAATAGTGGATCGAGGTTTTAGCCCAGATAGTGTTTCATAATCAGAACGTCGAAAAATGGAGAAAGGCATGGGCTGTGCGTAAAATTTGGAGATATGTGCGAAAACAGTACATGCACAAAATATTACATGCCAAAGGAGAGTTTTTTTCGTTCCACAGGGGGTTTTTCATGTAGGGGTCTAAGACGCCTATAAATAAGAGGTTCCCCCTCATTCCACTCAATTGAAAACTCAGAGATGATCCGAGGACTGATGTGTGTAAAAGGTTCGCGTAAAGGGAGTTGTGTGAAATAGTGAGGCTTGCACGAAAGATTATAGCTCCCGTAGAAATATTTAGTGTTGCACGAAATATTTTGTCTTGCATGAAAAATTAAATGTTGTGAGAAATATTCTGGATTTCGTGAAAAATTACATGCTGCATGAAAATTTTGATGTTGTGTGAAAACATGAGCGTGCGTGTAAAACATGATGTTGCACGAAATTGTCAGTGAAACCTATTTATGTGTTTTTGATTATACGGTTCAGTGATTCAGTGCATTCAAGTGCCTCATTATCGGTCTTCGATGCAAGAATATTTTCATGTTATGTGGAGGAAAAGACATCAATGCAAATCTTATGAAGAGACCCTCAAGTCTATAAACAGACTGGGACTTATCCAAAGGCAGTGAGCCATGGGGAGTCAATGGGAGTAACTCGAGGGACGCAATGAGCTATCTCTGAACTTTTGTAAAGGTAGTGTGCTTGGGATAGAGTGATTGTACCTAAACATTGTAATCTGTATCTAGATATGTTTAGTGGAATTTGGTGTGATTGAAAATTTGTCGGTGTATGCTCCTTGTACATACCCCTTTGTGGTGAACCAAGTAAAAGTGATGTTGAAACATCCTACTTTCATTTGTTTAACAGGTTTAACAAGATTCTACCAACGTGGGAACAAGATACACATATTTAATAAGAAAAATTTAACAACCTGATTCACCCCTCCCCTCTTAGGGTGTTCCGGGGTACTTCAATATCTTCATGTTCCCATTTACCTTCTTCAAACTGGTGGTTCCTCCAATAAATATTAACCTAAAGAGTGGTGTTGTTTCATATAACTATTTTTATACAAATTTTAATCCCTATTGGTTTTTCTTCATAAGAGAAAATCTCCTCCATCTGTACGAATTGTGAGAATAGTAGATGTGAAGGATCAGGTATGTACTTTCATTGGAGAGATACATGGAGCACCTCATGAACATGAGAGGTGTTTATTAGAATCTCCAATCATTGTGCTACCTTCCCAACACAATCTAGAACTTCATAAAAACCATTATATGTAGGGTTAAACATTACTTTCTTTCCAAATATTGTTAGTCTCTTCTTGGGTGTTATTTATAGAAACACTTAATAACCAACCTCATAGTCTAGGTATTTTTTCGATTGTCAGCAAAACATTTTTATTGACTTGAAGCTACTCTTATGTATTGCTGAATATATCAGTCCTTTTCTGCCATTTTATCAAAAAAAATCATGTCCTAATATTTTTCTTTCCCCAACTTCATCCCCATATATTGGAGTTCTGCACTTTTTCCACATAGGGCTTCATAGGGATCCATCTGAATACAATATTGAAGTCTATTATTTTATGAGAATTCAACGAATAATAGGTGTTGATCCCAAACACCTTTGAAATATAAAGACAATACTCTAAACATCTATTCCAGAGTTTGAATTGTCCTCACTCTGACCATTTTTATGAGAATGATAAGTAGTTTGGAAACACAACTTTGTATCCAGATCATGTTGAAGACTTCTCCAAAACATCGAGGTAAAACTTGGATCATGATCATATATAAAAGAATGTGGTACTCCATGAAATATTACCATTTCATTTACATATATCCAATAAAAATTATTATTACAGAAATCCACTTTAATAGTAAAACATTTCACCGACTTCATAGGGCGATCATCTATAACCTAGAGAGCATTATTCCCTTTGGATTTTTTGTTAAGTCTGATGATAAAGACCATAGTGATTTTCCCATTTCCATTATAGTATGGAATATTGTTGTAAAATACCCTATGAATTATGTCTCTCAGCCATTACTTGATGACAAACCATGCATCGAAATACATCTTCAACGACATCAATTTTCATACCATCCCACCAAAAGTTCTTTTTCAAGTCTATGTACATCTTTGTGCTTCCATGGAGAATACAAAATGAGGAACTATGAGCCTCATCCAAATAATCCTTCTTTAGTTTTGGTATGGATGGAATAAAATCTTTGTTCATCAACATTATTGTTTCATCAAGATCGTGGATGAATTAAAGTGAATTTATCACCATCTTTTTTAACTCTACATCTAATTTTTGTGCCTATGAAATATTCTCTTATATATATGGTTGAACATTTATTTGATAAAGTTAAGTTTTCTCGCCATAAATTATAATTTCTAGATCCATCATTTAAAAATCCATAAATATTGGATCTTTCATGATCCTCATCATTAATATAACATCATGGACATTTCGACTGAAAGCATCTTCCACCTTTTTCACTTTCCAAGGGTGTTGATATATTGATGTGTCATAATGTTTATTCAACTCCAACCATATTCTTTGGTTAATATTCATCTCCCTTTGTGTGAAAATATTCATTAAAATTTTATGATAATTATAAATATCACATGTTTTACCATAATTATAACGCATCTATATCTTTAATGCAATGATTACCATAGATGACTCCAAAACATGTGTTGGGTAAATTTCCTCATGAATTTTCACGTTGCTTGAGGCATATGCTATATCTATATCATTTTTCAGGATAACACATCTCATCACCATATTCCATGTATAACTATGGACCTCAAAACATTCATCACAATAAGGATGTGTGAGTATAGGTTCACTAGATAACCTTATTTTTAGTTCTTTGAAATTCATTTCATATTCCACTTTCCAAAAAAACATAATTCATTTCCAAGTCAACTTGCTATGTGGATAATATAATCACGAAAAACCATTCAAAAAACATTGATAATATAAATCCAAACAAAGAAAACATCATATCTCGGTTACGATAGTTGGTCTCAACAGTATTTTTAATAACCTCTCTTTTTTCTCGATCAATAGATATACCCTCTCATGGGATTATGTGAATGAAAATTCAACCTTTTTGAAGCCAAAATTCACACTTGGTAAATATGGATTAATGTATCTCTATTTTAAGGGTATTTAGTACAATTCTAAAGTTATCTTCATGTTCTTCTTTTATCATTGAATATAAAATAATATCATCAATAAAGACATCCAAAAACTAATCATGATATTCTTTAAAGACTATATTCATTAAATCCGTGAATATAGAAGGGGTATTAGTAAAACTAGAATCCATCACTAGAATTTTATAGTGTAAATAACTAGTAATGAATATTGTCGTGGTAATATCAACCTTTTTGACCTTTAATTGATGATATCCTGAAAGAAGATCAATCTTGTAAAAGTATTAAGCATTGAATAGTTGGTCACATATGTCACAAATGATGGGAATATGATATTTGTTCACAATATTTATCTTGAAATTTTATTGATATTCATGAAGAGTCTCTATGAACCGTCATTCTACTTAACAACCTGAATAGGTTCTACTAAAGCTGAGGTACTAGGGCGTACAAATCCATTATCAAGACACTCTTGGAGTTGCTTCTTCAATTCATGTAACTCAATTGGGAATTCTATAAGTTTTATTTGAAATAGGCATAACACCTGGTATGAGTTCTACTGAAAAATCAACTTCACGATTTGGTGGAAGAACTGGAAATTCCACCATAAATACATCATCAATCTCTCGTACAATGTGTGTATTCTTAATCATGAGTTTCTCCTCAACTATTTGAGTTAAATAAGTTTAATTTGTTGGAATCAATACCCATAAGATGTATTCAATTCCAAATGGAATGTTATATTCATTCATGCATCGATATATGATCATAGATTGATCTTGAATATGAAATGTGACTTACCTACCTTGGAAATTGATATAATCTCCATATAGTCAAATCAAATCCATGAAATGAATCATATCAAATTCCACAATAGGAACGATCACCAGATTTGTAGGATGCACTATCCCACAAATGTAAACTGGAGAAAAATTATAAAATTTGGATGTGACCGTGGACCCATTAGGGGTTTTGACATCTAACTCATCATCTAATTGTTGAGGTAATATGGAGATACACAATTATTCATAAATAAAATAGTGGGTGGATCAAAAATCAAATAAAAAATTTTCTACATTACAGTGGATGGTATGTTTACCTTCAACATCTTCATTATCGTACTCCACAACGACGATAAGGATTTTAATTGACATTGCATTATCTTTTTCTCTAAGAGTTTATTGAAATAGATTGTCATCAATAAAACATGGATTAGGGTATTTATTGGAATAATGCAACATTTCCTTACACATGTATAATTGGAGTGTATGAGGTGAATTCAGAGTACTCATTTCTTTTTTCAGAACATGTGAAATATTTTTCCTGTCACATCGACATTCAACAATCTGATGCATTATTTTCCACACTTAATACTTTTACTAGTCCCTTTATGGAAATTGTTTCCATGTTTCTTTCCAAAAATTGAGCATAAGGAAAAACTCATCTTCTTTTCTAGTTGGTCTTTAGATTTTCCATTGAATTCCATTTTTCTCTTCGTATAAAACCCATATGACTGATGGGTTACTCAAATCTGCATCTCAAACTTGATAGAACATGGAACAATTTCATCATAGATATTGAAGTCCCATATGGAAATTTCCACTTAGAGACTTGGTTTTAAACCACTAAAGAATATATCAATTTTAATCTCATGTTGGAAAATAATTCCAGAAGTGTACCTTTCAAGGCTTGTAAAATTATCTGTTTAGGTACCAATGGATTCATTATCATTTTTATTATGTTAAAATAACTCCATATATATCTATATTTGAATAAATAGAGTAATGTAATTATTGAAAAAATAAGTTCTCATACTCATCCCCTTCAATGGACTCAGTTTTATCCATTGGAATCATATTCATGATTATATTACACCATTAATCAATTTTACCTTCAAAATGACATACTGCTAAGGTGACATTACAATGTTCAGAATATTATTGAAAAGAAACTATCTTTTCTATTGTACTCATCCATTGTTCATACACTAATGGATCAGAAGTCCCACTGAATGAAGGTAGACAATGCCCCTTAAACAATTCAATAGAATTTTTCTCCATCATTTTGACATTGGGAAGTATGGTATTTTTCATAGCCTAAGAAACTTGTGTGAGAATGGATAAAATATTTTTCATTCAAGCTCCAGAAAAAATTGGTCTCTAAGGGGAAGAATCATTTCATTACCTATCACATTCTGAATTAAACAAGTTCATATGGGTTCCATCCATTGACTAAAACAAAGAGTTATAATGTGAGAAACACTAACCACAATGGGAAAACCAGATATTTCAAGAACGAAATTTCAATTTACAAAACATTAGGTTTTACCCTAGGTTATTAATGAACATCTTTAAAAAAGAAGGATATTATTTTAACCTATACATAGACATATCCATATGGTTCTTACTATGGTTCTTTCATTAATGTTTCGAAAGGTTAACTACACCATTTCTTTGATAAAAACTATAACATCTGATTCGTTGTATATACATATAACTTAAACATTAAATAATATTTATTACATAACATAACAAAAACCATGCCAAGACAGTATTGCTTTAGTATCTCTTGAAACTGAGAAACATAAACAACTGGATCATAAAACATCCACAATGTCTCCTTCTTATTTCTTTATAAATAGCATACTTTTTGAAATATCTTAATTAATACGTTTTTGCATGACATAATTAAAAAACATGTTATAAGGTGAGCTCAAATGCTTAATATGGGTAAACAAGGAAAATATCAATCATATCATAATCATAAGAACTTAACACTTGAAATTCATATCATGTATATAAAAGATCATAGTATCAGGTCATGGGATAAATCATAAAAGTGAAATGTAATTCTAATAGTCATAACATAAGACATAAGTTTTTTTTCTATACACACATAAGAATATAAAATCATTTCATATTAGTCAAGACTCATTTCCAAGACCATCATATAGGAAACATTTCATTACCAAACCGATTTCATGCCTCTTTTCAGAACTATATTACTGAACCAGATTTACATTTCGTTCCATTCATGTATATATCATGATATATAAATCATTAGGCAATTCATTGGAGGGAGATATTGGTCCCACCCAACAAATTATGAAACCATTATTATTTGTGCTGAAATAAAATTCACCATATCATACACCATGAAATAAAATGGGTTTCTTAAACATCATTCCATCATAATTGACATAAAATAAATGTATTTCCTAAATAAAATTAAATAAAATCATAGTAATAATAGGTTTATAAATATGAATCTATAGATTGAGTTTCATCGTAGATAGAAAATAATTTGTAGAAAACAGTTTAAAATAATTCATGACGTAAATATCTATTCTTCTTAAAATATGTGCTCCTTCAACAAACTACCACACAATTAATGAAGTAGGGATTTTACGTGTAAATAAACTTTTAATATTTTAGGGGATACTAATGAACTTAAGGCATTATGAATTTCTAATTACCATTCATTCAATAAAAAAACAAAAACATTCATCTCATACATTTATTGGAAATGTAAATAGGTAACTCTTATCAAAAATGATAAAAAATCAGTTAATACTATTTAGTAACAATTTACCAATGCATAAAAAAGACTTTAAACAATTATATAAGGATATAAATAATATTATGAAATATGTATTTAGAAAACAAGGGCATGTATGATATATATACCATGGTAAATATATATGAAGAAACATTCTCAGATAAAGAAAATATTTGAAAAGATATCCCTTACCATAGATCAAATATCCATCGTATGTTTCTGAAACTCATGTATAATGATAAAAATAATCTTATTTTCTTACTCTATAATCAAAATAATTTTTATGATATCATATATTTTTTTATAATAATCTGTCTGTTAGTGAAATTGCATTCTCGCTCATTATTCGAATAGTGACTTCATTCAGCTCATTGCACCATTTGTAAGATAAGTTCACATTCCTATTAATAGATTATATTTAAATCATTGAAAAATTATATTATAATAACATATAACATATTTATTTTTCCAATTCATGTATTTAATCATGGTTTAATGATGATCATTTAGAATGAATTATATCACATCGTAGAGATGGTAGGATTAACGTACGCACGAGCGAAGATATCATTGCCAAAATTATTGAATGATATTGAAGTGGTCAAATTATGAAATTGAAAAATTAGTAAAATGTTATAATAATCATATATAGTTATTAATTCTATAATTATATACCCATAATAGTATGCTGGTGGGGAAAAAACTTTACTCCAAAATGTCGAGATGGTAACTCGTACGTACAGATGCATGATGATTTCATTTTTCATAGGGTGGATATAATGTGAAATATGGTTGTTTCATATTTATAATAAAATATCAGTAAATTAGTGATACTTATGTTATTACTTTATAATTATACACTTAATTACGAGGACGTAGAATAAGAATGATGTTTTTTGGAATGGAAATAAGAGATTAACTCTTACTTGACTGGTTTCCTCTAAATCCCTTCAAAGAGAACTAGAGTCGGTCTATAAAGATGAAAAGAACCTATATAATAAAAATAGCGACATTGAGAAGGAAATAGGAAATGGTATGGCCGAGCCTAAAGGATCAAAATGATGTTAATAAGGGTGGTATGGGGTTTCCTTTTATAATTAAGTTGAGGGGCTGTTTTTGGATCTCTATAAATATTAATTTATAGTAAAATCAAAAACTACCCAAAAAACATCCAAAATGTCCCAATTTATAATTTATGATGATATGAGGTTTTAATATCATCATAAAATAAAATTTTTACGAGTTATTGTTTCAATTTAAACAATATCATTTTAATGGAAACTTAGTTATTCTATTTGATTTTAAATGTGGTAATAACATTCTAAGTATTAAATGGTTATAAATATTAACTTATCTAATGTTATTTGAACATAAATGGATATACTATGAGATATTCGATCTTATAGTCATCACTTTGTACCTTTGAAATATTTTTATGACTTTTAAATAATTTATTTAATTTATTTTTATAAAATATCAATTCTGTCAATTTTTTCACTATTCATTTCATTGAAATTATTTAAAATAAAAATAGAAGATAAATTAGAAAAAAACATATTTAATAAACTATTAACATGACATAGTCTCCTAGAAAATTATTGGATCACATTACTTAGTTTGTATGATATTTATTTTATTATTTTTAAAACTATTTTTTTATATTTCTATTTATAAAATAATTTCTACATCACTATTGTGTCATCATTAATGGAAATTATTTAATCTCCAAAAAATATAAATAAATTTCTATGACTGATGTAATTATTTTATATTTCTAGATACTATCTATACTTGACATTATATCATTTTTATCAAAATATTAAATTAATATACTTATATAAAATAATATTGTGACATTTTGTAGCATTAATTAGTTTCTATTATATTCAAGAAATATTCATATGTAAGTTGCCATTAAGTGATTCAATTTCTAAATATAGATGCTAATAATATAATTTAGGCGTCCAATAGTATTTTTAATGGTGTTATGAAATTCTTATAATGTTATTGTCACCATTAATTACCGGATTTACGTTTAACCATGTTAATAAAAATAATTACCATAATTACTATTAATAATTCCAAAAAATAAAAATATCTTATTATCATAAATTTGACCTACTGAATACAAATAAAGAGTCCACATTTATAAATTAAAATTATTGAAGTTGATGAATTTGATTTAAAATTAATCTGTTTATCAGAATAAGAGAATGTGTTTTTAAATGTTTAATCATTACAATATATTGAAATATTTTTACTATACATTCAATGTAAATTTAATTATAATTAAATAAATTATATTGAATGATAAAAATGTATTCAATTTATAAATTAAAACCATTCAAAATTATTAATTAACTATATAAATTATCTGGACGAAAAATGTTGTTTTCACTTATTATTTATCGTGTTTTTACTATTAATCAAAACATGAATGTTATCAGAAAATATCATAAATTCAACCAAAGAATATTTTTATACCATACATTAAAAAAAGGTATATGTTTTCATATAAAAGTGATTAATGTTTCAAAATCATAATTTGAAAGGGGTTCTCCATTCAAAGGTGTAAGATTAACGTTTTTTAAAGTATGTCTTTATACACAAAATTGTGTTTACTCACACCCTATTATTAAAATATACATTAGCTGAATGAATAATATTTTATTATTTATTCATCATATCTATCTCATAAATTTCATTACCAAATGTAATTAACTCAAAAATAAAAATATCTAAATTATATGTTTCATAAATAATTGATATCCAAAGAATTCACATCGCCTTTTCAGGAATTATTTATAATTATTCCCTCTTACATAATAGCTCAATTATAATGGAAATTTTATTCCAAGGGAAACTGGAAATTAGTTTAAAATCCAAATAGCATGAAACACAAGATACTGAAGAATAAAAATTATTTAAATAAATTTTTTGATCCAAAACATTCAAGTGTTACATGAAAAATATTCATAATAATAATGAAATTTAAGGCTATGAGTAAAAATCTAAGTAAGAAATAAAATTTGGGGTTTTCTGTCCTAAAAAATTTATAGTCGTGGGGTGTGACATATCAAATTTCAATTTTCTGATTGCTCAGATTAAATATCATTAAATATCTAATTCTTGAAAATTATCTTTAATGTATTTTTAAAATACTAATTGTCTATTAATGGGTTGAAAAAATATAGAATGAATCTATGTTCAATGAATTAAATATTTATTGTTTATAAATAAATTGGAAATATAAAAAATGATGAGAACAATACTATAAATTGAATATTAATTGTAAATATTGATTATTAGAAACTACATTCTTGGTATAAAATTGTAAATTTATATAAATTTTTTTTTCAATAATTGTTCAAATTAGATTTATGAAACACGTAAAATTTTGTTACAAATAATTTTTTTAGAAAATAAGAATAATTTATGAAAAACTAGTGATTTAAATATAAATAACCTTATTTGTAAGTAATATTTATTTAAAAAAAATGTTATCCAAAAAACTAAAACTGTATAAAAACATTAATATTTATAATAATTACTGATTATAGAAAAATGAGCATCTTGAAAAATAATTATTTTTTAAGAATTATTTAAAAAAACAAAATAATTTTTGAAAAAAAAAACATTTTATAGAAAAACAATTACTTATAGAGAAACACAACATATGTACATCCCTACCCCCATTTAAATAGAATTTCATTTATTTATAAATATTTTTGAAAATAAATTTTTTTTAATGATCACTTAGTGTTGATTATAAAATGAATTTGTATAATATATTCAAGTGTATCAATACAAAGGGAATTAGTAAAAATTACCTCGTGTTGTTCTTCAATTCTGACGGAAGTTCCAAAAATATGTCCTTTTTGTGTCTGATCACAAATGAAATGGTGTATTTTGACTATGTGTTTTTCTCATAATTGATGTGTTTGTTTTTTTTTACATAATGAACTGGAACGTTTCTAATCACATAAAATTGGAGTTTTACTAAAATTAATTCCCATGGTAGTGAGTGTGTGTTGCATCCCTGGCATGTGAGCGCAACAACTTCAAGCTACCACATATTATTCTTTTTGCTATGAAAATTACTATTGATTGTTGTTTAATAAAAATCAAATACACTTAAGATTGTCTTATGAAATGACATGTTTTGGATGTTCTTTTTCTATCCATTTTACATCCATCTAATTTAGCATCCTATAGAATACATTAGTTAAAAATAATTTTTAGAAGAATAAAATATGTTTAAATCCATTGTTACCTTAACATAATGAAAAAATTGTTTTAATGATTTATGATATGAATCTTCTGAACTAGCTATATATATTTCACACAAGCAATAAAAGAACATCGAATACGAATTAATATATTTTATGTATTTTAAACATCCAGTCATTCCTAAAAAATTATTTGAATAATTAGTTTCTCATATTCTTTATATATAAAACGTATTTTAGGTTCAAATATAATTATTAATACGTTTAGTATCTTCATAAATAATATTATTTAGATGTTATTTTATATACATATGTTATGATATAATGACAACATTTGTATTTTTGGGAATATCATAAGCCATAAAATAAAAATGTTCTACCATAATTTTCATTTCAAGAAAATATTTAATATTATATTCGATGGAATCTATAGAGTTATTTTTTAGATAGAAAATATTATAATTTTATCAAAATAAATATTAAATTTTTTGTAAATTACATTAACTTATTTTGTAATAACTTTTTGATCCCAAATTTCATTACCATATTACCTCAAAAAAATATATTAATATATCATAATAGGCTCTATGATATTTTTTAGGTCAATAATGTACAATTTTATTTTTAAAAATATGTTATTGATATTTTTTTATGAGCAAAAGAAAGGGGTTGTTGTACATAAAATTACTACTATACATAAATATTTTTTAAATAACACATCAGATCTATTTAAAAATTCATGAAATTATGAAATGATACATATTCTAGAAGAATATGGATTGATTAATTTATTATTAATGAAGAATATCTTTCTTCACGGTCTATAAAATATTTTCAATTATAACCCTTTAAAGAAATTAAATATTTATTTCATATTATAATTCCATTTACGTCACACTTATTCTCCAAAAACCATATTACATAAATTTTAGGCGTATATTTATGTCATTAAACATATTTCTAAATATGATTCCTCTTTAATTCAATGAATTCAACATTAATTTTTTTTTTCAATATCATCATCACATATTGGTTCATCAGAAGTTTTAGGTACAAATTGTGATAAAAATGCACAATCTTCAACATCATTTATTATCTAACTTATTTTTATAACATGTTGATTGAAATTACAAAGGATATTATAAATAAGAGGATTCTAAATAATCAACTAATTCCTTGGATTTATAAAGCATTTTTATTAAACAACATGTTAACATTATTTTTGGGGTAGAACATTAGATACATATTCTTTAGTTGTTATCTCATGAAAATGACATTACAATAATGGTTGAAAATCAATTTACTTAATAAAATCTAATGATGTTGATTGGTGTTGATTGAAAACCAAAATATCAATTTCAAAAAATTTAACATGTATCATGCCCTACAAAATACTAATATTTTTATAAAAAAAATTATAAGCATTACTAGTTATAAAATATTGTAAAAAATTGTGTTGATTATATTTATCACACCCCGACCCATGTGACCCTTTCATTTTTTATTTTTTTCTTCTGTTATATAATCATATTTGGGGTTCAAGTGTGTTCCAAATGAAATATTTTTTTGAGTTATGCTAAAAAGTACATGTTTTCAATTCAACGGCATCAGGCGCATGAGTGGAGTGCGTTTCGAAAAACCCATGTTGCTCTGCCCGGGTAACTGTGCATCCCGTCCATCGTTGAAAAATTAAATTGAGTAATAAATTTTGATTCTTTAATAATATTATAAATATTCACATTATAATTATTACATTTATTTTTTAGTATAATTTTTATTGGTAATTTTTTTATTTAAAGTGAATGTTGATTATTGTTTCATTTATAATATTTATTGTTAATACAATTGATGACATTATGTTTTATTAGAAGATTATTATTGTCATTAAAAATAGTTTGACTATTATAAATATTAAATATTATTATTACTAAGAATTGTATTATATTTATTTTTGGTGAAAACTAAACTTGTTAATTATTATTATTATTATTATTGTAACGCCTCGACCCTATATACCAAGAGTCGGTGCGTTATTACATAACATTGGCATGATCACAAGAAAGATCAAGTCTCGAAAGACCTATTAGTTAAGTAGCCTTGGAATAACTAGATACATTATTAAGTTTATGTTACATCATAAAATGAAAAAAAATCAATATAGTCTCCATAGTCCACACTCTTATCCCCTCATACTATCCCTATAGGTCATTCATAAATTACTTCTTCACATCCTAGGAAAAATAAAACATAGAAAAGGGGTGAACTCAAATGCCCAGTAAAGATAACAATATAGCTGAAAATTTCATAAATAAGAATAAAAATTTAAGGCCATTTATAACTAAAACAAAAGTCTTTTAAACATGAAAATAAACATAGTATGGCCAAAAAAATGAAATAATTCCATTTACTTATTCACATGGATATTATACTAATCTAATAATCACATGAAATATCAATAACCACATTCATAATGATGGAATGCATAGTGCCAGACTATCATAACCACATAGCCAAGGCCTCATGCCAAGACTACAAATAAGATTTCATCAAGGCCTTGTTCTAAGACACTAGTTTGTCTCATGAGACCTACCGATGCATCGAGGAGAAATAGCGGGCTCCACCCGTCACTTATTAAGTTCAATGCATTCCTCATATGAACAGGTTTAATCAAAACATAAACATTCGTATTAAAACTAGCATACGAAATGTCAATAATTTTTCATAAACCATGAATGGTGTAAAAATAACACATCCACAGTCAAACATATCACAAAACCATCAATACAATATGGATGTTTTGTATTATAATAAATCAACTTCAAATAAGCTTAAAATCCATCAAAGGATGTTGACATAGATGAAATCAAAACCTTTTGTTAGAGACATATCTCTTTATATTTTGAAATCATTTAAGAGTCACATAAAGAGAATATTTATTTTTAAAATATTCTTATAAGCTTGTAAAGGACGCTTTGACAATCTTATAACGGCAGAAAATAGCCGCACCTGCCGTATATTTTTAAAAAACATTCTTACCTTAATTATGTCGAAAAGGTTAAAAAGAACCTTGTTTGGAAAACGACAGAAAGTTTACTTTATAAAACTCTTATAAAAAGTCAAAAAATGGTATAAATGACTTTAAACCATATTCTTGTAAATAGTAAAAAAAAATTGAAATACATATTTAAGAAACATGGATGTGGATGATAAAGAAATCCCAGTAGATTATTAAGTATAAACAACCTCGGATAATGAAGAGATTGTAAAATAAACCATTACCTTGTACATTTCCTTGGTTGAGGGTAGGTTAACCTACTGTATAATTTTTAAATAATTGTTATTAAATTTTGCAATAATAATATACATTAATATGATATCACATATGGTCTTTTAACATTGCTTTGTTACTAATATCATAGAATTATCGTTGTTTCAGGTGTTAACTAACTCACTTTCATTTATATGTTTTGTTACATAAACCATGTTTGTTATGAATAGGATGTATCTTATTCATATCCAGAATTTTATTAAGTCCTTAAACACTATTTTTAATGATCAAATGAGAATTATACTTGAATGGATACGATGGAGAATGAATCTCATCGCGTTCATGGAGACGGTAGTCCGTACGTAGGCACGAGCGACAATATCATTTCGTTGATATTAGAATAATATATAATTGGATGGTATGTCATATATATAGAATCATTATCATGTTATATTTATTATTTACATGAATTACACATCATTATTATACCCATCGAAATAATAATTTATTGAATAACAATTACCCCACGACATGGAGATGGTAAGCTATACGTACGCACGTATGGTTACATGTCATTCAAAGGATGGATAGAATACTGAATATGGTTGTAAGATATTTATAATAACATCACAGTATATATATGATAAAGGATTTATTATTTTAGAATGGGAATAATAATTAAATAAGATGTTGAAGAAGAAAGGAAGTTGAAAGAGGGTGGTGAAAACATTACATCTTATTCGGGTTCTCCCTTTTGATTTGATCAAAATGGCTCATTTGGTTGGCTTTCTGATCCAAATAAGGCCTCTATGTTGAAGTGAGGGAAGTAGAGAGAGTATTTGGGCAGGGGTTGGCCGAGCCAAAAGGCTTTGAATGAGTGAATTAGTGATAAGGGTGGGTGCCCTTTTATAAGAGGGGTGAGGGGCACCTTTGGAAAAGATTGAAATATTATTTTATAATAACTTCATATTCTTTTTCTAATGGCTCCAAAGTATATTATTTGAAGGTTAAGCTGGGGATGGGTCTAAAACCACTCAACCAATAGAATTTATATAGGTTTGGGTCATTATATTAAACTTATCTTTTAGTTCTAAATCTTAGTTAATTAGTTTGACATTTACCATGTCACTTTGTATTTTTATATTATATAGTGAATAAACATAATATATACCTCCAAGAGACCCCCAAGTGGTCCATTAATGATACACCTATCATGATATAATTCTCATGTCCGAAACATAGATTTTTAGGAATTCAATATCAATTAATAATATAATATTTGTTTTAAAAACTCTCTTATGTCAATTTTGACACTATTTGGAAAATTGATATTCGTGAAAATCATAACAGAATGATTTCTTCAAAAAAAGTTAATTAAATCAATCCTAACATGTCATATTAACCTAGATAATTATTTTAATTAATAAAAAGTCTCAAATTATATTTATTGCGTATATATAATATCAATTATTTTCATTTTTAACTATTATGGTAACTACTGCATCATCATTGTGTCATAAATAAATTAAATTATTTAACGTCTAAAAATTATAAATAACATATAACTATGTATATAATCTGTTTAGCATTCTAATGAATATTTATAATCGAATATATCTTATGTGTAACCCTGTATTAAAAAATTTTTAGTTGTAAAACATTGATTTTACCTCTTTTAACTCTTCTTTGAATTAAATAATAATAAATGTCCAAATCTAATCCAAGTGGACCAAAGAGGTTCATATTTTATTTGTAAGTTTGTTTTTGGTCAAATTAATCTTATCCAATATAATTAGGACATGTTCCAGGGTAATATTAATATCATTTTTACCCCTAATTTTCCTATTTACTTTTAACTGTGGTAAATAAAAGTATAAACTTACTATTCACCAAAAATTATTTTCATCTCATTGAACCACATTTTACTCCTTCATATTAACTGTGTCTCTCAGATTTTCGAAATTCCACTCACAGAAGTGGTAAAAATATGTTTTATGAAAAATTAATTTTTTTAACTAGCACTTAGTGGTTTCACTATTCATCAAAAATTATGTGTTTCTGAAAAAAACCGAAAATTCACACCCTAGGCTAATTACAATATTCCGAATCCAAAAAAGAAGTCCATTTTGAAAAATAAAATTTATTAATTTCAAAAAGTCGGTATTACTATTCATAATGGCTAGTTTGATTGGTTGTGGTGTGTTAGAACTCGATGTTGCGTACAACACACGCTATTGCATTATTCAAAGAGAAGCGTATCGTAGAAGTTTGGGGTGTAACATTCTCCCCTCCTTCAAATTATTTAATCCTCGAAATTTCTAGAATACTACATCATGAAAAGACTCGGGTGGTTCTTCATCATAAGTTCCTCGGGTTCCCACATTGCCTCTTCCATCTTATGGTTTCTCTACAAGACTTTTACCAGACGACTCGTCCGATTTCTCAGTACATGTTATCTCATATCAAGAATCTTGACGGGCTCTTCGCAATAAGAAAGATTGGGTTCCAGTTCTAATTCCTCATAGGTGAGTACATGCGTTGGGTCAGGCATGTATTTCCTCAACAGAGATACGTGGAACACATCGTGAACTTTGGAGAGACTTGGCGGCATTGCCAATCTGTAAGCTACAACCCCAATTTGTTCTAGAATTTCGAAAGTTCTGATGTACCTGGGACTCAATTTACCTTATTTACCAAAACGTATGACTCCCTTACATGGAGATACCTTCAGGAAAACATGATCACTGACTTGAAATTCGAAATCCTTCCTTCGATTATCGGCTTAGCTCTTCTGCCTACTTTGAGTTGTTGTGATATGGTTTTGGATTACCTTCACCTTTTCCATCGTTTCCTCCACTAGTTCTGGGCCTACAAGTTTTCTTTCACCAATGTCATCCTAACAAGTTGGTGTGCGACATCTCTTTTCATATAACGGTTCATATGGTGCCATCTGAATACTCGAATGGAAGCTATTGTTATAGGAAAATTCCACCAGAGTTAAACATTGATCCCACATACCCCGAAAGTCATGTGAGGAGGATCTCAAAATGTCTTCTATGGTTTGAATAGTTCGTTATGATTGTCCATCTGTTTGATGGTGGTAGGCAGTCCTCAAATGAAGTTCAGTATCCCAGGATTTCTTAAGACTTTTCTATAATGTTGAATTAAAACAGGGATCATGATCAGAAACAATCGATAGGGGAACCCCATGAAGTCTCATAAATTCATCAATATATAGTCTTTCTAGACGTTCCAGTGGTTGATCTTCTCTTATAGCAAGAAAATGCGCTTACTTGGTAAGACGATCAACAATAACCCATATTGCATCGTTCCTTCTAGGAGTCTTTGGTAGTCCCATGACAAAGTCCATCGTTATATTATCCCATTTACACTCAGGTACGAGAAGAGGTTGCAATACTCCACCAGGCTATTGCCTTCTAGCTTTCACTTGTTGACAAACCATACATCTTTACACAATATCAGCAATATCCCTCTTCATGTTGTCCCACCAAAAATGTTCCTTCAAATCTCTGTACATTTTGGTTCTCCCATGGTGTATAGAGAAATTGGAACTATGAGCATCATCCAGAAATTCCCTTTTTAGATCAGGTATATCGAGAACCCAAAGCCTCTTCCTGAATTTCAAAATTCCATCTTCATACAAAAAGTCTCTCAATCTCCCATCATTCACAACATTAATCTTCTTTTGAAATTCTTCATCATCGGTTTGAGAACTCTTAATCCTTTCTAGTAAAGATGGTTTGGAAACCATTTGAAAAAGCATTGATGTTTCACCTTCCCTGGTAATTCCAATGTCAATATTTACTAGATCCATGAAAATTGGATCCCTTTCAATTCTCATATTGTTCATAAATCCGTGATCTTTTATGGTCAAAGCATCTGCCACATTTTTTTCTTTCCCCCGGTGGTAGTGTATCGTAAAATAATAATCCTCGAGTAATTCAAGCCATCTCATTTGCCTCAGGTTGAGTTCTTTTTGTGAGAAAATATACTTCAAAATCTTGTGATCAGTATAAATCACACATTCTTTACCATGGAGGTACTGCCTCCATATCTTCAAAGCAAATATCATAGCTGCTAACACGAGATCATGATTAGGATAGTTTTGTTCATTAATTTTCAACTGCCGTGATGCATAGGAAATAACCCTATCATTCTGCATAAGGACACAACCAAGTCCTTTCTTCGATGCATCACTATAAATAACGAACTCATAATTCCTCGTTGGTGGAGTCAATATAGTATAATTGACTAATCTTCTCTTCAATTCTTCGAAACATTCTTCACACACTTTTTTCCAAACAAGTTTAACCCCTTTACGTGTGAGATTTGTTAATGGGTTAGCCAATCGGGCAACATTCTGGACGAAACGTCGATAATAACCTGTTATACCAATAAAACTAGATAGCTCAGTTATACTCATCAGTTTAGGCCATTCTTGGATTGCCTTGGTCTTAGAAGGATCAACATAGATTCCATCTTTAGAGACAATATGACCATGAAAAGAAATCTCCTGAAGCCAGAATTCACAGTTGCTACACTTCACATATAATTCATGTCTTCTTAGAGTCTTAAGTATAATGCGCAAGTGATTTTCATGGTCTTCGTAGCTTTTGGAGTATACCAAGATATCATCAATAAATACCACCACAAATTCATCAAGATATTCCTTGAAAACTCTATTCATCAGATCCATGAATACAGAGGGTGCATTAGTCAATGCAAAAGGCATTACTGTAAACCTATAATGCCCATACCTGGTTCGAAATGTTGTCTTCGGAATTTCATCCCTCTTCACACACAAATGTTGGTATCCAGATCGAAGGTCAATCATTGAAAAGTATTGAGCTCCATCCTGTTGGTCAAATAAATCATCAATGTGAGTTAAAGGATACTTCTTTTTTATTGTTATAGCATTGATCTCTCTGTAGTCGATACATAACCTCATAGATCTATCTTACTTTTTAACGAAAAGAACAGGGGATCCCCATGGAGAAACAATAGGGTGAATAAATACCTAATTACTCAATTCCTCTAGTGGTTTCTTTAGTTCAACTAATTCTACAGTGGCCATTCTATAAGGGGTCTTTGATATAGGCCATGATCTTGGAATTAATCAATGGAAAACTCAACTTCTTGTTCTTGAGGATGTCCAGGAAAATCATCCGAATACACATCTACATATTCTTTCACAATAGGTACATCCTCTATTTGAACATTTCTTTCCTCAACCACTTTAATTTCATTCTCTTCCTCCCCAATAATTAAATTTAGTTGAGCTACTGGGGGTGGATCTAGATAAGAATTAGGTGGTGACGATTCTTCTCTAAAGATAAGGTGTTCCTTATCATCTTTTTCAAAAATCGTAACCTCCTTCTTCTTACAATAAATCTTTGAATCATGGTCTGAAAGCCAATCCATACAGATGAATATATCAAACTCAATCATAGGTATAACGATGAGATCAGCAGATAAATAACATTTATGTTCTCTAATGGGGATTGATTCACAAAACATTGATGCAATGATACATCCCTTAAGAGTTTTAACTGAAAACTCCCTTGTTAAATCAAATTGTAAATATCTAATTTTTTTAGCAAAGTAGGAAGATATGAAACAATGCGATGATCCAGAATCAAATAATGCATTTTCAAAACTTGAGGAAATCATTAATTTACCTTCCACCATGTCTTTCGGATCTTCTACCTTAGCAGTAGGGATAACATAAGCTTGGCCTTGATCCCTTGGCCTTCTCTGAGGTATGTTCCCCTGGAGCTTATAAAATTAATTTTCATAATGTCCCATATCCATGCAATTGTAGCATTTGACATCAGTAGCTTCCTTATTCCCCTTGCAATCACGAGCTTGGTGGCCTTTTTCACCACACTTGTAACAGACTCCCATTCATTTAAAGCAAGAACCAAGGTGTTTCTTCCCACATTTATTATAGGTTGGATATTAAACTTTTCCCTAATTCACCTTATTTCCATTCCCAGATTGATTTTCAGATCTCTTCTTCTCTTACAATTATTTAAAGTCATAATTCTTAGAGAATTCCTTTTCTATCTTGATAGCACATGAGAAAATGTCTTCGTACGATGAGAAGGATTGTGAGAGTAATGATCGATGGAGAAATGGTTTTAACCCATCAAAGAAATGATCAATCTTACTTCGTGGGTTACGTATATAATCACTAGCATACCTTTCTAACCTTGTAAAGTTAGCCTCATACTTTGCAACATTCTCATCCTCCTTTTGTATCATACTCAGAAATTTCCTTTCTATATCCGCTCGATGGTCACGAGGAATGTATTTCTCTAAAAACAAATCTTTGAACTCCCTCCATTACATGTTTGATACTTCATCATCTTCCTTCATGTTTTGAATCAATGACCACCATTGATCAGCATCTCCACTGAGGCTGTAAAATTCCATGATAACTTTTTCCCTTTCACTACTTCCCGAAGCCTGAAATATTTTCTCAAGGAAACTTATCCATTGCTCGGCTACCAATGGACTTGTAATCCCATTTAATGTTGGTGGTTCTGCCTCATGAAGCGATCTAACATTGATCCTCCACGCTATGGATCAGGGTTCTCTATACGGGTAAGGTTATTATTCATAATCTGAGTGAGTTGTCCTAGTATGGTGATTAGTTGATCAACACCAGTTGCATCACTAGCTCCTCTCTAATTATCTTAAGTAGGAGGTAATTCTCTACATGGAGTGAGAGCATTGATATGGTTTCCATTTCTTCCACTCGGCACCATTTCTAAACAAAATGGCATAAACTAGATCTGTTTATGAATCAAAATACATAATTCCATTCTTACAAAACACTTAACATAAATTGACCATTTATGGATATAATCCATAATCATAAAAATGTTTTATTTGAGGAATTATATACTCATAAGCCCTTCATAATGATTTTTAATGAAAATGAGAGTTATCCTAAGAATATCCCCCAGGAGTGTCATAACTGAGAGTGCAACAAGGCCCGTTGTCGTGCACCAGTTCCCGTTTGAGTCTAGCTCAAAGCGGTGTTTTTGGGTTTTACCCCTAGGTACATCTATGCCAGAGCCGCCTCTACTTGCTTGTATCCAGACAGGGATGTATTGCTCAGAAAACTCACAAAATCTCTACAATATCAAAATTCTTGGAAGTTCTTCTATACTAATCCTCAAATTCCATCTTAAATCTATGTTCCCTAATCAGAGTCTAACTAAATATATCTTCCAAGGTTTGTACTAAACTTTCTCTGATACCAAATGTAACGCCCCGACCCTAGATACCCAGAGTAGGTGCATTATTACATAACATTGGCATGATCACAAAAAAGATCATTTCTCGAGAGAACGATTAGTTTAGTAGCCTTGGAATAACAAGATAAATTAATAAAGTTTACATTAAATCATAAAATGAAAACTACAATAATATAGTGTCCATAGTCCACACTCTTATCCCCTCATACTATCCCTACAGGTCATTCATAAATTACTTCTTCACATCCAAGGAAAAATAAAACATAGAAAAGGGGTGAGCTCAAATTCTCATTAAGGATAACAATATAGCAGAAAATTTCATAAATAAGAATAAACATTTAAGGCAATGTATAACTAAAACAAAAGACTTTTAAACTTGAACTTCAACATAGTCTGGCAAAAATAAAATGAAATAATTCCATTTACTTATTCACATTGATATTCTACTAATCGAATAATCACATGAAATATCAATAACCACTTTCATAATGATGGAATCCATAATGCCAGACTGTCATAACCACGTAGCCAAAGCCTCGTGCCATGACTAAAAATAATATATTTTTTTCAAAGCCTTGTGCCAAGACACTAGTTTGTCTCATGAGACCTACCGATGATTCGAGGAGCTATAACAGGCTCCACCCATCACTTATTAACTCTAATGCTTTCCTCATATGAACAGGTTTAAACAAAACATAATCATTAATAATAAAACTAGCATATGAAATGTCAATACATTCATCATAAACCATTAATTGTATAAAAATAACACATCCATAGTCAAACATATCACAAAACCATCAATACAATATGGAAATTTTGTATTATAATAAATAAACTTCAAATAAGCTTAAAATCCATCAAAGAATGTTGACATATATGAAATCCTAACCTTTTTTTAGAGACATATCTCTTTTTATTTTGAAATCATTTAAGAGTCACAGAAAGAAAATATTTATTTTGAAAATATTCAAATAATCTGTTAGTGTAAGCATTAGTGATCTTATAACAGTGGAAAATAGCCGCACCCACCGTAAAAGTTGAACAAACATTCTTAACTTATTTCTGTCGAAAAGGTTAAAAAGAACCTTGTTTGGAAAACGACGGAATGATTCCTTTATAAAAATCTTATAAAAATTCAAACAAAGGTATAAATGACATTAACCCATATTCTGGTAAATAGTAAAAGTGTTTTGAAATACATTTTTATCAATCATTGATGTGGATGATAATGAAATCCCAGTAGATTATTACGTATAAACAATCTCGGATAATGAAGAGATTGCGAAATAAACCCATACCTTGTACTTTTCCTTGGATGAGGGTAGGATAACCTCATGTATAATGGTGAAATAATTGTTATCAAATTATACAAGAATAATATATATTAATATGATATCATATATGATCTTTTAACATTGCTTTGTTACTAATATCTTAGACTTATCGTCATTTCGGGTGTTAACTTACTCATTTTCTTTTATATGTTTTTTTACATAAGCCGTGTTTGTTAAGGATAGGTTGTATCGTATTCATATTTAGAATTATATAAAATCCTTAATAATTATTTTTAATCATAAAATGAGAATTATACTTGATTGGATACGATGGGGAATGAATCTCATCGCGTTCGTGGAGACGATAGTCCGTACGTACGCACGAGCGACAATATCATTTTTTGATATTAAAATAATATATAATTGGATGGTATATCATATATAGAGAATGATTATCATGTTATATTTATTATTTACATGAATTACACATCATTATTATACCCATCGAAATAATAATTTATTTAATAACAGTTACCCCACGACGTGGAGACGGTAAGTCGTACGTACGCACGTATGGTGACATGTCATTCAAAGGATGGATATTATACTGAATATGGTTGTACCATATGTATAATAACATCAAAGTAGATATAAGATACATGATTTATTATTTTATAATGGGAATAACAAAGAAAGAAGAAGTTGAAGTGGAAAGGAACTTGAAAGAGGGTGGTGAAAACATAACCTCATCTTCGGGTTCTTCCTTTTGATTTGATCAAAATGGCTCATTAGGTTGCCTTTCTCATCAAAATAAGGCCTCTAGGTTTAATTGAGTGAAGTGGAGAGAGTATTTGGGCAGGGGATTCCAGATCCAAAAGGCCTTGAATGTGTGAATTAGTGAGAGGGGGGGTTGCTCTTTTATAAGAGGGGTCAGGGGCACCTTTGGAAAAGCTTGAAATATTATTTTATAATAAATTCATATTCATTTTATAATGGATAAAATGTATATAATTTAAAGGTTAAGATGTGGATGGGTATAAAACCACTCAACCAATAGAATTTAGATAGGTTTGGGTCATTATATTAACCTTGTCTTTTAGTTTTAACTCTTAGTTAATTAGTTTGACATTTACCATGTCACATTGTATTTTTATATTATATAGTTAATAAACCTACTATATACCCCCTAGAGGCACCCAAAGTGGTCCATTAATAATACACCTATCATTATATAAGTATTTTGTCCGATCCTTAGATTTTTAGGAATTGAATATCAATTAATAATATAATATTTGTTTTAACAACTCTCTTATGTCAATTTTGACACTATTTGGAAAATTGATTTTTTTGAAAATCATAACAGAATGATTACTTCGAAAAAATTAAATTAAATCAATAATAACGTGTCATATTAAGCTATAAAATTATTTTAATTCATATAAATTATCAAATTATATTTATTTGGGTATTTATAATATCAATTATTTTCATTTTTCGCTATTATGATAATTACTGCATCATCATTATGTCATAAATAAATTAAATTATTAAATGTCTAAAAATTATAAGTAAAATATCATTATGTAGGAAATATTTTTAGATTTCTAATTACTATTTATAATTGAATTTATCTTATGTGTAACCCTGTATTAAATTTTTTTTATTTGTATAACATTGATTTTACATATTTTAACTCTTCTTTGAATTAAATAATAATAAATGTCCTAATCTAATCCAAGTGGACCAAAGAGGTTCATATTTTATTCCTAAGGCTGTTTTTTGTCGAATTGATCTTATACAATTGAATTAGGACATGTTTCAGTGTAATATTAATATCATTTTTACCCTTAATTATCCTATTTACTTTTAAACGATGTAAATAATAGTAAAAAGTTACTGATCACCAAAAAATATTTTCCTCTCATTGAACCACATTTTACTACTATATATTAAACATGTCTCTTGGATTTTCGAAATTCCACTCCCAGAAGCGGTAAAAATAAGTTTTATGAAAATTTCAGTTTTTTAACTACCCTTAGTGGTTTCAATATTCATCAAAAAATTATGTTTTTCATAAAAATACCAAAAATTCATCCTAGGCTAGATCAATATTCCGAATCCAAAAATTCTGTCCATTTTCAAAACTAAAATTTATGAATTACAGAATG
Organism: Viscum album; assembly: GCA_963277665.1. Classification (NCBI taxonomy): domain Eukaryota; kingdom Viridiplantae; phylum Streptophyta; class Magnoliopsida; order Santalales; family Viscaceae; genus Viscum; species Viscum album. The sequence continues at coordinate 1,206,824,791 of OY728126.1, read as the reverse complement.
TGTGTATTACTATTCTTAATGGCTAGTTTGATTGGTTGTGGTGTGTTAGAACTCGATGTTGCGTACAACACACGATGTTGCATTATTCAAAGAGTAGCGTACCGTAGAAGGTTGGGGTGTTACAATTATTATTAAAATGAAATTAAAACTTTTATTATTTTCATTTCTATAAAGATGTTATTATTATTATTATTAATATTCCTATTATTATTACTATCATTTTGGAACTATTACTATTATTATTATGTATCTAATGATTTTAATTAGTTTTTTTAACTTTTTTAGGGTTTCCAGTTCTTTCTCCAATTATCCCCTCTTCCCCTTATTATGCTTGAGAAAACCAGTTTCCACACCTCCACGGCCTCTCTACCTTCCTATCAATAGCTCTTTCTTCCAGCCACCTCGTCTCACCTCCTTCTCTACGTAACCACCCCACCTTTCGTGACCGCCCTCAATACTGGCCACCTCCCTTTCAGGAACACCCCCTCCATCTAGCCATCGCGGTTTCCATTGCCGCATCCTCCTACTAGTGCGGCCTCTGGATTCACCTCCTCTTGATCAACCTGTCAGTGCTGGACCTCCCTATAGATCATGACCCCTCCTAGCAGGAAACCTCCGCTCAGTCTGTTTCCCATAGGGGTAACACCATTGTTGCGTAGTTCTATGTCTAACACTCTCCTGGCCTTTCCTCACCCAACCGGTGTTTCCCCGACCATCTCATGCCTTCCCAGCATCACCTCTACTGGTTAGTTTTCTTCCCATCAGTATACCTTTCTGCTTGATTTATTTTGTTCTTGGTTTTATCCATTGTTAATTACGGTTTATGTTGATTATTTGTCTACTTTGGTAGGCTTAAGAATTCTGAAACACTCATGAGGTAGTTTCAAGTTTGTGTTGTCATCTCTCTTGGTTTTACATACTCTAATTGGGTATTGTTTTATGTGTTTTGAGTCCATGATAATATATTTGTAGGGCATGGACCATACCACGTGGTTTTTGACGCAGATCGTTCCATTTCATCTTTGTTCTAAGGTAGTATTTCTAGTATCACATCCTTTTTAATTCAATATTCATTTATTTTATTCTTCTCGTACATTGATTGATTGATAAATATTGATTTGTGATTTTTGGTTTCATTGATTATCATGAAAAATTGTGTTTTATGCATTTTAATATGATAAATAGAATTTCCTTGTTAAATATTTCACATGATCCGTTTAATGAATTGTCTGGTTGTCCATTTTGAGTAATTTTAGGTATTTAAAGAATGATTCTGACTTTTTAATAAATATTTTTCTTGTAAAATGAAAATTGTTTGGTTCCTTAATGTGTTTAATGTGGTTTCATGCTTAAAGGATGTGTGTATTTGGATTTGAAAGTGGATTGACATGTGATGTTGGACAATGGCTTGTTTGGCATTTTAATAAGAATGGAGTTGATGTGTAAATGTTGTATGAAGGGTTTAAATGGATTATTTAAAAAATTGGACATGAAATGTAAAGAGGTGTGTTCACACTCTTTCTAAAAGTTAGTTTATTTCTCTTAAAATTGATGTTTTTGTGAATAAAACCAATGGCCTTTTTGGTACCTTTGTGAATGTGGTTAGGAGTTTTCAATGGTGTTTTTTGGACCCCTTTATATAGAAAATGAATGTGTGTGTTGGTAAACGTTGGTTTTGTAAAAGATGTTTTAAATTATTTTAAAATAAAATGAATAGTTTAGGCTTTTAAATCTATTTGACATGAAATGGTGAATAGTGGTCTCTTTGGCATATTTTTGTAAATCGGTTTTGACTGAATGGGGAATGGAATGTTTTGAGAGGGTTTAAAAATTACTTGTGTGGAAACAGCGTGATTTCACATCTTTAGATAAAGTGTTTTTATTTTGAGATAACCTTTTGTTTTTGAATGATTATGGGCTCGTTGGGCCATTTCGTGAAATTTGTGAAAAATATTTTTTATTAAAAATTTCATTCGGTGTTTCTCATGCCTTGATTGCATGAAATTGATGTGAGGTACTTCTTGTGGATTCTATGGATCCATTGTTAGAGTTCTTCAATTGGAAATCATATTTATTTTTTTATTTTAAGTCATGATAATGGCCCAAGCGGACACTCGGGGGGTGGGACCTTTTGTGAATTATTACTATTATATACACTATGATTAGATGATTGGATAAAATCAGTTATCTCACCCCCTTTTTAAATACATGAGACATGGGAATTTTTCATATTGAGACAATATTCGGAAAATGATTGTCTCACTCTTAGGTTATGGTATTGAATAATGGCCTATATTAGTTGGATGTATTGAATTTATTGCTATGGAATTTTCCATCGACCATCCTGAGAAAGGATGTACAAGAAATTTTAATTTTTAGATATCATCGTGTGTGACATGTCAATGATGGTGAGGTCTCATGTATTTGTGTCTTCTGGAATATTCGTGATCTCCTATGTCCAGCCATGCTTATTCAGATTTTGATGATTGCAGTAGTGATTATGATGTTTGTATGTATACCTACATTTACTTTAATATGTGATTCCTATGTTACCTTCTTGTGTTTTTTTCATGGACTGTGGTGAGCTAGAATTGATTAGGTTTCTAGGAATTTTTTTAAAATGTAAGTGTTTTATCCTCCTTGTAGAAATATGAAAAAGAAAACATCACTTTCCCTTTGAAAATTTCATTGAATCTAATTAAAAGAATCAATATTTTAAAATGGTTATGGTCGATGGTATGTAATTTTTTTGTGTAAAATATTTAAAAAAACATACAATTATAGATGGTAGTTCAAACTTGAAATGGTGTTTCTTTTATTTTATGTTTAGTTCATTGGGAAATAGTATATTGGGCTAGCCTACTGAGTTTTAATACTCGCGCCTATAGTTCATTTTTTTTATTTGTCCTTGTAAAATCTTCAGCATGGGAGTGCTCTCCTTGGGTAACCTTGGGTTATGAATTGGAGAGTTTACCACAAGGTCACACAAAGGTAGTAGTTGTCTGGCTTGGTTAGTTTTTTTCCTTCAATACATATTTAATCATTTCATTTGGTTTATTTATTCTGAGTTTCACTTTATTATTTCATATTCCATTATTAATTTATATTGAGAAAAATCGTTGCCAAAGTATATGTCAATGTCCTGGTGTTTGTCTCCATCACAGGAGGATCAGGAACGCATCTCATGTCTTACTGCAGATCAGCTCGGGTGAACGGTTCAATGTATACATGGGTTGGTTCATGAAAAAATGGTATTACAGATGTTAGGCTCTTAGTGGACCTCAATTTTCAGGTTTCATTTTCTTATTATGAAATTTCAAGGTATATGGAGTACGATTTTTGGGAGTCAAGGGGTTGGTGCGGGAAGTTCATCACGAACTCTTTCTTGTTCTGATAGACAGGATTCAATGGAAAGTGTTATTTACCTAGTTTCTTTGGGGATTTAGGGTATGTTATGGGATTGGGAAACAACAAAGGGAGTTGGGCTAGTATTCCTCATGAGCTGCATGGCCTGTCAATCCATGTGGAGATAGATGAATGGTCCTAAAATGATCTCTATATTGGTAATGTCTTTGGAATATGGACGCCAACCATATGGTCATGTAACTGACTAACACTATTTCCCTATAAGAGTTGTTTTGCATCTCCTCTGACATCTTAAAGTTGATTTGATCAGAAAAAACAGTTTTCAAAAATTGTTTTTTGAACGGACTTGTTTAATCTGTGGATTGTTTTAATGGAAATAGAATGATTGATTTTTTTGTAAAATAAAGTTGTTTTCTTGCCCTAGTCTTCCTATTGGTTCTCACATGCATAATGGTATGTTTGAATATGTATGTATGTCTAGTACGATGGATGTATTCTTAGGTTGGCACAAATACATGTTTGTGAGTGAGAATCTAAAAAATTCCAATTTTTAGGGTTTAACCCACCCATATTTTTTAAAATTAAATATGTTTTCAAAATGATAGTTTTGATGTTATGATGGCATGTTTTCTTGTGTTTAGAGCTTGTCATCTATGCAGTGTTTTATTTTGACAATTTTTGTTTATTGAGTGTGTCTTGATTGGGATATTGACTATTCTTGTCCAGTGGTTATAAAATTGAACCATTGATGGTATATCATAGTACAATTAACATAAAGATTTTATGCTTGAGATTCAAATTCTAGATCCACCTCTCACTAATGGTCATGCAGACCCTTCTGTAGTTTAGGGGGGGATGCATACGATTGAAAGGGACTTTAACCTGGTTGATTTGTAAGATTAATTGAGGGTTAGTTTTTCAACCTTTCTGCTTGAAGGTTCTCCATGGTTGTGGTGGATGTCAGTGCCTTGTGACAAGCTTCATCATGTGCATACTTGGGAGTTTTTCAAGGAATTGTTCAATCGTTAGTATTTCTATGAGAACGAAAGGGCGAGAAAGGGGATGGAGATCTGTTTTATGCTTTAGTGTTATCGATCCATGTTGGATTATTTCTAGTGATTTTTGGAGATATTCCCTTATGATTCAAGGTATGCTACAGATGAATCCACAAAGGCTCACCATTTTGAGGAGGGTCACCATCCTATTCTGCAATCAAAGGTGTCGACATCTAACATAACATCATTTTCTGATGTGGTGAGACATGATTTTCATCTCAAATCTTTGATGGAAAGTGATCTTGATGTATTCCTCCCTATATCAATTCATATTTGTAGTGGTGATGAGTCTGGAAATAAAATTAGAAATTAATTTAAAGTGGGTGGACCAAGTCGTGGAATCAAAAGGCCTTCGGATATTTTATCATCATCTTCATTGTGAGAGATCCTTGTCTGTTATCAGTGTATAATGATAGGACAAAAGAGGACTTTTATCCCATTTACTCTTATGAAATTTCATTATTTTGGATGTTTTGGTCACTTAAAACAATAATGTCAGGGAATTTCTAGAAAGCGTTGTGGTGGGAATTCTTAGAATTGATGTGTTGTAGGGTTTTTGTTTCAATTTTCTTGTATATGTATTATTTCTTGTGTGTGAGATCTTTTGTCAAGGTAGTTTTACTTATGGTGTTGGGGGTTTTGAATTTCATGGGAATGTTGTGTGTCTTTTTAAGAACTCCAGATTTCAATGCCAGTGTGGATATCATGGCAAAATTTTGTTCTTTCAATTGTCGAATCAAAAGTTGGATGCTTCTAATTGGAATTATCGAAACCTGACTATGAGCAAGGAGTTGATTTGTTCATCAGAGATCCATCAAGAATACCACATAGTGAATTCATCACGTAGTGAAGAACCCTATGAAGGTTTTAAGAATTTTGGCTATGGTTGTGACTTTATCGTTGTGGTCATATTGTTTTAGCGGTTCTTCTGTGGTTTCCTTATCGTTGTAAATTTCCACTTGTTGCAAAGAGTATGATGTGCTTATCACCCATTAAATGTTAGTAATTGTTACTTTTGGGATATGAGTTACAGATCATTATCCATTCCTGGATCATCCATACTAATTGGGTGAGGTATTTGTTTTTATTTTTCCATAGGTAAAAAGGTAGTTGTTGGATTATGTTTTTATACTTTGATTCATATTTCTTCAGTAAGGCCCGGTTTTGGCCTAATTTCGTTTTCCTTTTTACCATTTATTGGGTGGTTCTTTGTGGTGGGGAGACCCACTTTGAGTCTCTTTTTGTTGTCTCCGAAGTTGTTATCCAATGCTAGTTGAATTCTTATGGTGGGTAGTCCGTTTAGGCCTCCAATAAACGGGTGATCTATTTCACTCAATTGGGTTAATTATCAATTGTAGTCTGTGTAATGTCTATGAATTAAGAGGGTGAATCATGTTTTTTTGAATCCTTAGGTGTTGATTGATTATATAGATGGTATTGTAGACTTTCAGGGGCAGAATGTGTTATGACAGGGAGAATTGTCACACCCCGACCTGTGTTACACTTTCATTTTATTATGTTTTCTGTCATTGAATAGTCTTTTTTGGGGTTTGGGTGAGTCACAGATGAGATATTTCATTGAGTTATATTAAAAAGTGTGCGTTTTAAGATCAAAATCATTGGGCACACAAGTGGAGCGCATTTCAGAAACCCCATTAACCTCCGCCCTGGTAACTACTCATCCCATCCATATTCAAAAAAAATATAATGAGTAATAATGTTTTTAATATTTTATAGTAATTACAATATTTAAATTATAATTATTATGTTCATTTATTAGTATAATTTTTGTTGGGTAAATTTTGTAATAAATGTGAACTTTGATATTTGTTTCATTTATAATTTTTACTGTTATTACTTTTAATTACATTATTATTATTTATAATCTTATTATTTTTTTATTATAAATAGTTCGACTATTATGAATATTTAATATTATTTTTAATACGAATTTTATTATTTTTATTTTTCTTGAAAACTAATCTTTTTAATTTTTATTATTTTGTTATTATTATTTTTAAAATGAAATGAAAGAATTTATTATTTACATTTATATCATTAGTTTATTTGTATTATTATTATTATTATTATTTATTTTAATATTAAAATTATTTTGGTGGAATTAATTTTTTTATTATTATGCTCATGTTTTTAATTAGTTTTATTATTTTCTTTACATTTTTTAGGGTTTTTGGTTCTCTATCAAGTTATCCCCCGTCCCCATGTTGTGCTCGAGCAATGAAGTCGCTACACCTCCTCAGCCTCTCTGCCTTCCCATCACCAACTCCCTCTTCTGACCACCCCATCTCTCTCCTTATCCCTGGAACCACCCCACCTATCATGACCACCCTCCAAGCCAGTTGCCTCTACGTAGTGACCACACCCTCCATACAGCCAGCGCTGCTTCCGGTGCCACTGCCTCTTCCTGGCGCAGCTTTGGTGTCACTCCCTCTGGCTCTACCTGGCAGCGTTGGACCTCCCTCGGGATCATAGCCCCTCTTATTCGGCAACCTCTACTCAGTTCGCCGCCCATCGGAGCAACACCATTGTTGTGATGTTCTAGTGCCTCACACTCTCCAATCCTTTCCACACCCTCGTAGTGTTTCACCAACCAGACCTCTCCTTCCTAGCGTCACCTCTGTTAGTCTATTTTTTTACCATCGGTATACCATTTTGCCTTATTTATTCTCTTCTTGTTTTTTCTCCTTGTTTGTTTAGTGGTTTTATTGATTAATTATTGAGTTTGATATGTTTTGGATTTTTGAAACCCTCATTAAGTAGTTTCAGGTTTCTATTTTCATCGCGCTTGTTTTCACAAACACAAATTGAGGTCTTTTGTATGTTTTTTTGAGTCCATGATTTTGTATTTGTAGGGTGATGGATTTTACCAAGTTGTTTCAGACACGCGTCATTCTGTTTAATCATGGTTTCGATGTAGGATTTCTCCTTAAACATCCTTTTTAATTCATGATTCATTTATTTCATGATTTAAATATTGTGTTTGATTGATTAATATTTAAGTGTGATTCTTGGATTTATTTTTTAGAATGAAAAATAGTGTTTTAAAAAAATATGTGATAAATAGAGATATCATGTTAAATATCATATAAAATTATTTTTATGAAATTCCTATTTGGCCATTGTGTGTAATTTTTGGTATGTAAAGAATAATTTGGACATGGTAATAAATTTATTACCCGTAAAATGTAAATTTTGGGTTTATTGAATGTGTTTCAAGTGGTTTCATGTTTAATGTAATTTTGTATTTGGATTTGAAATTTGTTAGACATGTGATGATGTACTATTTCCAATTTGGAGTTTTAATACGAATGGAGTTGGTTTGTAAATGTTGTATAAAGTATTTAAATGGAGTATTTTTAAAATTGCCCATGACATGTCAATATGTATGTTTACACTCTTTTTGAATGATTGTTTATTTACCAAAAAAATGATGTTTTTCTGAATAGAACATAAGGCCTGTTTGGCACCTTGGTGAAAGTGGATTGGAGTTTCCAATGCGTGTTTGAACCCCTTTATAAAAAAATTCATTTTTGTTGGTAAGTGTGGGCTTGTGATATATGTTTTATATAACATTAAATTAAAAGGAATCGTTATGGATTTTAAATCTGTTTGATATTAAATCTTGAATGGAGGTCTGTTTGGAATGTCCATGTAAACTAGTTTTGTTTGAATGGTAGAATGGAATGTTTTGAAGAAGGGTTATAAATGATTTTCATGGAAATTGTGTGCTTGAACAACTTTTTAAAATGTGTTTTCATTATGATATAATACTTTTTTTGTGAATATTTAAGGCCTCGTTTGGACATTTCGTAAAATTTGTGAAAAATATTTATTATGAAAACCCTTGTTGGGTGTCTCTCGTGACTTGATTGAATGAAATGGTTGGGAGGTCCTTGTTAGGGATTCTTGGGATCCAGGTTTTTGGTTATTCAGTTGGAACTCATTTTAATTGTTTTATATTAAGTCATGAGAATGGTCCTAGGATAGACTCTGGGTGGGACTTGTTGTGCATTATTACTATTACATACACTATGATTGGATACTCTGTTGGAATCGGTTGGATCACCCGCTTTTTATAATCTTTATACATAGGAATCTAACATAATAAAAGATTATTTTGAAAATGATTTCTGCATTGTTAGGTTATGGTACTGACAAGTGGCCCATAGTAGGGGCTGTATTGGGTTTATTTCTATATGATTTCCCCTTGAACTGCCTATGAAAGGATTGTCATGCATTTTGAGAGATTTTATTTCATCGTGTGCGACATGTCAATGTGGATGAGGTCTCATGTATTGTTGTATTATGGATTTTTCTTGATCTCATAGGTTCACCCATATCGATTTGGCTTTTGTTTCTTGTAGTAGTGATTATGATTTTCATATGTATACCTTCATTTCCCAAACTATGGGATTTCTATTTTACCTTCGTGTGTTCGGTTTTCTTAAAGTGTGGTGAGATGGCGTTGATTATGTTTCTAGAAGAGGTTTTCAAATGAATGTGTTTTATCCTCCTTATAGAAATATGAAAACTCAAACATCACTTTCCCATTGAAAATTTTATTGACCCTAATGAAAAAATTCTACATTTAAAAATGGTTAAGGTAAATGGTGTATAAATGTTTTTATGTAAAATATTTAGAAAAATATGTTTTTATAAATTGTAGTTAAAACATGAAATGGTGTTTGTTTTATTTTAGTGATAGTGGATTAGGAAATAGTATACCGGGATAGACTAATGAGTTTTAGTACTGAAACCTATAGTAATTTTTTTATTATAGTTATTGGGAATTCATTAACATGGGTTCACTAAGCATGGGTGATGACGGGTCATGGGTTGGAGAGTGACCTGTGAGGTCACATAGAGATAGTAGTGGTCCTGTTTGGTTAGTCTTATTTCCTTCAATTCCTATTTAGTCATTCTATTTGGATTGCTTATTAGGACATTCTCCTTATTATTTCCTCAACTATTATTTATTAATATTGGGGGAAATTGTTCTCATCACCTATCGATTCTTGCTGTTGATTGGCTCAGGTGACCGGTTCAAGGTCGACCTGGGTTGGTTAGTGACAAGATTTAGGTGAGAACTATCTTGAACCCCTCCCTCCAATGATACTCCTCATGGGAAGGTAATTTAGAAAGGGAGATAATGGCCCTAGACTCTGGCCTTCAGTAGGCCCTGGGATGGTGAATAGTCTAAGGCTGAACAAATCTCACAATGTGGGTGGCATTAATCTTTTTAATGAAATATATAATGAGATAATATGGTACATACCCAAAATAAATTGAAGGTATATATTAATAAAAGATGAAAAAAACTATCCCATATGAATGTTGTAAAACAGAACCGACAAAAATAAAATATTGCCTCCAATGTAAAGTGCCCAAAAGAAAGCTAAATAAGAGACTCAACAATTATACCAATCCTAAGCTAGTAACTCCCATCATGGTCCACATATTCCTCTTGGAAAAATGAAAACATTTTTATATAAATATGGTTAGCATAAAAGTATACTCAATAGGAAATAATGTTTCTCATGAAAAATTGAACGAGGAATAATAATTCCATTATGAAAAAACAACCAAACCTAATATTACATTACCGGTATAATAATTGTCCCATTCTCACTAAGGCACTAAAACCAAATAACACATGTAATGTAATGTAATCTAATGCACATCGATGATATGGTACCATGAGAAACTTCCCACTTAATAGCTGGTCATCCCAAACAGTGAACGTCACCGTGCACCCATCTATACTAAATTTACCACCTCACATCCCACCAGCACACACATGAGCCTCACAATAGACAACACCTCCTATATGTAGACCCATGTGACACAAGACACATCATATTTCACCCACAAACACCAAGAATACAAAACACATTACTTGCTGCCCAAAAAAACCTAGAACACAAAAAACATCAAATCCCACTCCCAAACACCTTTCCCAAAATCCACATCACGTCCCACATGAATAATCCTTTTCCATAACCCACATCTCACCAAAATGCACAAGGAAAATCAAAATTAATCTATTCCTAAAGACACTTGGAAAAGTACAACTCGCCCAAACACACATGATCCTCCCAAACCTCAATTTTCACAAAGAATCAGTGGATATCACTACCAAGAAGAGGGATTATGGTTGTGTAGGTGTCCATCCATCCATCGTACCACATGGGTGTTTGGGATATACACCCTGACCATGGTGATGGGAGAATTCAACACATATTTCTCAACATGGGTGGGGTGTGTATAGATATAAAGAGGAACACTTAAATTATATACATATATGATACAAAATATTGAAATACAACCTATGGGTTCCCAGACAGAAAAATAAACTCCCAATACTAACAGGTTTCTACTACCTATAAAGTCAAAACTCTGCATAACAATCAATAACATCCATTAAAATTCCAAAATAAATTCATTTAACCACCCAATTATTTTTATTTGTTTCAAATTAACAAAATTTAACCACAAATTAAATAATTTATTTGAATATTATATATTCCAATTCAAATTTCCAATCCAAACCAAGTAATTCAAAAATATTTCAACCAATTATTTATTCTTTACATCACTATATAAGAAACGAATAGTTACAACACACCAAAATAATAATATAAACAGTCATATAATAAGGTTAATAGATAGATAAATTTATGAAGCTCCGTGTTAATGACACATTGTTCCACATTATGAATGTTTAATACCAATTTTTCATATATTATATATTATTCTCTATATATGAGGTGATTATTTCTATATGTAATAAATGTTAAATCACTAATATCATACACTACCTTTGTTCGTCAAACTCATCCCTCATAGATCCCATATCAATGAAAAATACCCCCAAATGACAACTAAATCTGGTAACACATTACCTCACAAACTAGTCGTATCTCTACTACACAATACATCTCATCAATTCCGAAATAAACCAATCGGTCATCATGGGATTAAATTACACATCTTGTGTGATTTTTCATTTTCAATTTCATCCATAAATCTATCTTAGAATACTACAACCACAAAATCGTCCTCCTAGAAATACATTAGTACAAACCACAACAAAACCACACATCATAACATAGCCACATCACCTTACATCAACACCACACACATAGCTACAACCATTCCACACATCAAATAACGGAACATGAGATAACACAATTTTAGAATCTGTTAATGAGAGACTTATCCAATTCCATTTAATTATTTAATGGATTTATCATAAAAACCCAATATCTGATCATCCATTCTAAAGACGACATTACATGATTATGCATTTTCCATATTGTAGTGTTAAATTTGAACCAGACAACATGAAACCCATTTATTGAACAAAAAAGGGCACCAAAGGCCATGATTTTTATTGGAGATTAAAGCCTATATAATTCACAATATCTCTATCATAATATCAAAACTACAAAGGCATACAAATTGAATGCCCCTACCCATTTACATTTCATTTAACTGATTCTTATCTTTTATTAGCATAACAATACTATGATTGATAGGTGGAAAATGTAGATCCCTCCCACTTGATGACAAATGAAGGGAAATAGTGGAAATACTACCTTAAAAGGATGTCAATGATCATCACACAAGACCATTCCAGGAATTGGATCTCCGACCACCCCTTTGACATGATTTGAATCCATCCAAAGATGTCACGACACCACCTCACCATAAAAAATTGAAGAGAATACAATTTTGAACAATGGGGTATAAATTAATAGAATATGGAAAAAAGAAATAGGATAGTTAATAGACCAAACCACAAGAAACAAAAACAAAATAAGATTAACTCGTATTAGATTGAAGATGGGTCACTAAAGATCAATGAATATAAAATATAAATAAATAAATGGAATAATAATCCTCAAAATACTGAACAGGGGTCACCGAGTTTCATGGGATTGATGGAGACTCACATCATCCATAATGTTTGACAACTTTATTAGATGGAAAAAACATAAAAAATTACAACATCGGGGTATTACAAGACAAGTAATTCCCTTTTGTTTCATGTAACGCCTCGATGTTAGTTTACAATGAAAACCTATTTCCTTTAAGTTCATTATATTTTAAAACCCCCAAAACATTAAAATCCATTGACCACCAAGAATGAGTTGTGAATCAATGCTTCGAGCTACGTAATTTAACAACACATTGTGTAACCCCTTTAGTAGTAATGCTACACTCCCGACTTTATCGAAAACTCCTGGAACATCTTCCAAATATCTTCTCCATCTAAAAAGAAAAATTTAATAGATCAGGATTACCTGAACCATTACATTGGATACCTCTCAAATAATTCTCATCCTCAAGAATCCAAAACCAATCCGGAAAGGAAGAAGTCGTCCGGAAAACCACCTTGTGATATTCGTCTTAAGAGTTCTACCACTCATCAAGCACTACAATTATAAAAACATTCCAACCAAAATGAGCACAACCACAATTGTAAAAATCCACCTTGTAGCCTCCATAACCTACAGATGGACCAAACTAGAAACCGCTCTAGTCAACGAAGGGAACCCCCTGAACACTTGAATCATGGAATTATATTCTCCATTTCTAGTTACTCTCTGCTCTAGGAAGAATTGACTCTTTCACGTAGTTTTAATAACATCATTGTTAATACATATCTATTAAGAAACTTTTCCTCTATTTTCACAAATCATGACATCCTCAACGATTACACCACTCAAATATAAAAAAAGTTAAAATTTCCTTTTTCGTAAAATATGTTTCAAACATTACATCAAATTGAAAAAATATAACAAGGAAAATATAGAAAAACACACAGTACGAGGTGCACATCTATATTTACTACTCACAGATACACTCCTCTAGGATACCATTAGTCCACAAAATAAAAACAATTAGAATGGTCCTCCCACAAAATGACTTATCTTTATGATCTTGGATCTCAACTAGATGGTCCAATATTTTGTCATCATCATTGATATATAACTCTCCCTAGTCCATGACATGATATTCATTGTGTAGATAATGATGATGTTGGTTAATGGGAAGTAAATCGTGGATATTATTCAATTATGGCGGAAATGTTGACTCGTATGCTAACAAAACAACATGTTCAAACACCACTAATGTCCCAAAAAACAAAGGAGAACTCCACTACTGGAAAAACAGGTATTTGCGACGGTCTATTTGCGACGGGATCCCGTCGCAAATAGCCCGTTGCGGAAAACGCCGTCGCAACTAAACTTATTTGCGACGGGACCGTCGCTAAAACCTTTTTTTGCGACGGGCATTCTCCCCGTCGCAAATAGTATTCCGTATTTTTGTAAAAAACTTTTTAAACAGTTACTGCGACGGGCCCGTCGCAATAACGTTTTTTTTTAAAAATAAAAAAATTAATAATACTAGTATTTGCGACGGGAACCGGGACCCGTCGCAAATACTATTCATAGTAATTGCGACGGGACCCGTCGCAAATACTCTTTTTAAAAAAATAAAAAATTATTAATAATACTAGTATTTGCGACGGGCATAGTATCCCGTCGTAAATACTATAAAAAAAATAAAAAAAATAAATTATTAATAAATTATTTTAATTAATATAATAATAGAATTATAATTTACAAATGAAAAAAATAAATTATTTTAATTACTATAATAATAGTAGAATTATAATTCAAAAATAAAAATAATAGAATATTAATAAATAATTTAATTAATATAATAATATTATAATTATAATTCATAAATAAAAAAAATATTAATAAGTTATTTTAATTAATATAAAAATAATAGAATTATTTTACATTCAAATATTAAAATAATTCAAGTATTACAAAAAATAATTAAATTATAATATTATAAAATTTTAATATATATATAAAATTTTATAATATAAATAAAATTTTAATATATATATAAAATTTAATATTATAAAATATAAATATTATTATTATTCATATTAATATTGTTATTTAAAAATATAATATTATTAATATTTTATAATGAGACAGAAACTACGAATAGAAAAAAAAATTTTGATTTCACAAATTTTATAACAGAAATACAAACTCTAATCTGTAGGAGGGGGGGAGGTGGGGGATCTACAGATGATGGTCGAGGAAACTCCATCCCTAAAGCATGAGTGAGTCGGCGCATGTACTCCATCTGCTCCTGATGCTACTGCTGCCACCGACTCGTCTGCTCCTCGTACAGCTGCTGCTGGCGTCGACGCTCCTCCTCATGCTGCTGACGTATCTTCTCCTGCTCCTGTCGGAGACTCTCTATCTGTGCAGTCTGAGATCGCAACTGCTCCTCATACTGTGTAGAAGAAGATGCACGAGCTCCCCTCGAGCTGGACGCCGACATCGCAGCACTGCCATAATAATCTCCGGGAGTCAGTCGAGAGCCGATACCAACTACCCGGCCCTTCTCGAAGGCATACTGGGTGGCCTGCATCCATGCCGCCTCATCAAACTGACGGGCAGTGGTCTGATCTGATGACTCGGCCTGACTCTCAGGCCGGGCCTGTGCCGCTGCGGCCTCATATGACTCCTATAGTTGCAATTTAAAATTAAAATTGTGAATATATTATATGCAGTTAATTTTTAAACTTGAAAACAAATAATACTGACCACGATGTGATGCTGACGATCACCTCTGAG
This sequence comes from Viscum album, assembly GCA_963277665.1. Classification (NCBI taxonomy): domain Eukaryota; kingdom Viridiplantae; phylum Streptophyta; class Magnoliopsida; order Santalales; family Viscaceae; genus Viscum; species Viscum album. The sequence goes on along the minus strand of OY728126.1, from coordinate 1,206,809,676 downwards.
CTCCCCAGTAGCAGGATCACTATACATCCTCCGATATACGTCGTACTCTGTAATATCGGGGTGCTCGACAACCTATAAGAATAAAAAATAAACTGTTAATATTTATAGTTATATAAAATATTTATAAATAATGTACGTACCAGATGCTGTCTATGAGTACTGAAAGAACGACTCCCAGCTCGATGAGTCACCTCCTGCCTCCCCCGATTCTGCCTCCCCACCGATGATCTCATCTGAAAGGCACCACTCAACCAGTGCGCACATAATCCATCCCATACATGGGATGAAATGTACTCTGGTCGGTGTGCTCTACATGACTCCTCAAAATCTGACACTCCTGCTTTCTTCATCGCAGCTTTTCTTAAATTGTGCAAAAACTGACGAAGGCGATCACGCATGGCCACCTCCCATGCCTCGTGGATGGCATCACGCATGGTATCCTCGATCGGATACCATAAACCCTACAAATAAATCAAAATATCAAGTTAGAAATGAAATAATTTTCAAAATAAAAATTATTTATTTACGTACGTACCAACCAATGGCCGAACATGGCCTGCTGCACATCAATGGGAATCTGCTCCCATGTGGTCCACGGCTGAGAGAAATAGTTGCGCAAAATAGCGCTGCCCTGTCCGACTGCTATATGCGAAAAACTGAAAAAATAATAAACATTTATTATGTGAATAGATTAATGAAATCTTAGTCAAATTCACAGGTTATTACACAGGTTATCACACCTCCGGGTGCGCGGATCAAACCCAAGACGTGGACGTCGCTCGGGGACGGGGTCAGGAATCATCAATTGTGCAAGACCGCGCCCCCTCCGCGTACTCCCTGGAGCGCCTGCAGGCTGAGGGTCATCTGCCAGCAACTCATCCGCATCGAAAGGCAGGTCAGCCTCCGCCAACTCACGAAATGTGGCCTCGTCCATCTGAAACAGAAAATGTTAATATTAGCAAATAATTGATAATTACTATTATATATACATATATATACATATTATGATTGTATATAAATACCATGGAATTCTATAAGTGTTCATCTTCATCATCATCTTCATATATGTCAATGTCATCTTCATATTCCTCCTCAACATCATCGATATCCATTCGAGTTGCAGTTGCTTCATCTCTTACCATTTCAAATTCATGTGTGACATCATTAACATCATCGTCATCACCGACTCTTAAATGTGGGGTTTCGTCATCGATACTCATATCTCTTTGTAAAAAAGATTGATTTTGAGTACTCTCTTGAAAAACATCAATTCTTTGCATATCAGTGAAAGCACATTCACTTTGACTAAACTGATTGTCTCGAATTTTGATTTTTATTACACTCCACCAATCAGTCAAGTCTCTTGATGTTGCACAGTACTTTGCATAATAAACTTGATATGCCTGTTGAGCCAATAAGAATGGTTCATTTACTGCGAGAACACTTTTACATTTAATATCGATGATTCCATGAGTCGGATGAACACGCACGCCTCTCTCTGTATCCAACCACCGACATTTGAACATGGTTATGTAATGTTGTCCAAGATAACAGAGTTCAATGATTTCATCAAGTATGCCATAAAAGCCAACTTCATTTTCTCGATGATGAGATCCTCTCAAGCTAACTCCACTGTTTATTGTTTTTTTCGATTCCCCATATGCATGCGTGTGGAATCGAAATCCATTCACCACATATGCATTATAAGTTTTAACAAGTTTGGAAGGTGGGTTACTCAATACACAGAGCCGTTTGTCAATTTTATCAGCATGTCGAGACACCTGAAGATTTGTGAAATAATTATCAATATAGTAAACTATACATTGAATGAGTTGCTAAATGATAAAGAATTTATGTTACCAGTTTTTAAAACCACTGAGAGAAATTTTTCAGTCGCCGTTCTTCGAGAGCAGCTGCTGTAATTTGTGGAATTTGTTTCTTGATATGATTATCATACAACCTATAAAAACCAAAGTTATTTACTGTAACATAAATGATAGAATAAGTGATATAAACACTTACAGTACAACTGATGTCATCTCTTCACAGTTGAGCAGAACATACGTATGAGCTCTATGATGTTCATCATCTGAAAGCCAGCGTTCAGAAACTCCACCAAAACCAAGCTCTGACTGGTTGAAAATAGATAATTGATTGTCGATTTCATCAATATTCCTCTCATTCCATCCCATTCGGTTGTGTTTTGAAGGATACTCAGATTCAAAATAATGGGAGCAGAAAAAAGATATTTCCTCTTGCAAATAAGCTTCTGCAATAGATCCTTCAACAGATGCTTTGTTGCGTACTTTTCTTTTCAATTTTTGCATGCATCTTTCAAATGGGTACATCCATCGAAACTGTACCGGACCTCCACATTTGGCTTCATATGGCAAATGTAACATCAAATGTTCCATTGAGTCGAAGAAAGACGGCGGAAATATTTTTTCCAGTTTACATATAATTACAACAACATCTTTTTCAAGTTTTCCTAGAGCATCATAATCTGCCGTATCCGCACAAATTTCCCGAAAAAAATGAGACATGTCTGTTATGGAATCCCAAATCACAGAATTCAACAGACCTCTTAATCCAATGGGTAGAAGTCTCTCCATTATAACATGACAATCATGACTTTTCAATCCAGTAATATGACCATTCTTTACACATCTACCCAAATTGGAAGCACAGCCATCTGGAAGTCTCAAATCTGCAATCCACTGACAAAATAATAAACGGTTTTCTTTAGACAGTGTATAAGCTGCTTTTGGTTTCAGTAACCTTTCTGTTCTGACATTCTCAAATAGTTCCAATTCTGGACGCCTGCAAATTTGGGCAAGATCTAAACGTGCATTTACATTGTCTTTTCTCTTTCCTGGCGTTTCCAAAACTGTATGAAACAAATTATCAAAACAGTTCTTCTCAATATGCATGACATCTAACATGTGTTGGACCAACAAATCAGACCAATATGGCAAATCCCAAAATATGCTACGTTTAATCCAATTGTGTTCTTTCCCAAAACCAGAAATTTTCTGTTGGTTTATTGTGGGACCAAAAGTGATGGAAGGTAATGAAAATACAACCGATTTTAACTCCGAACCTGATAGCATTTTTGGAGGTCCATCCCTTTCAGCTGTTCCTTTTCTGAAATGAGATCTGTTTCTACGAAAAGGATGATCAGCTGGAAGAAATCTGCGATGACAGTCAAAATAACCAGGTTTCTTTCCATGAATGAGCATAAATGCTTTGTTCTCTCCCATACAGTAAGGACATGATTTCTGACCATGTGTACTCCAGCCAGATAACATCCCATAAGCCGGGAAGTCACTTATTGTCCACATCAATGCTGCTCTCAGTATGAAATTTTGTTTCGTTGCAACATCATATGTACTGACACCAGTACTCCACAATAAATTTAATTCATCAATCAATGGCTTCAAATAAAGATCAATATTTTTCTTCGGATGTCCTGGAATTAGTAAAGTCAAAAAGATATATAGCTCCTTCATCAACATCCATGGAGGTAAATTATACGGAGTTAAAAAAACAGGCCAACATGAATATTGACTACCATAAGATCCAAACGGACAGAAACCATCAGTGGAAAGGCCCAATCGAACATTTCTAGCTTCTAAAGCAAATGATGGATGCACTCTATCAAAATGTTTCCATGAATCACCATCGGCTGGATGATTCAAGCTTTTATCGGTTGAAATATTCTCTTTATGCCATGACATCATTGTCGCTGTATTCTTAGACATGAATAAACGCTGAAGTCTGGATGTAAGCGGAAAATATCTCAACTGTTTTACAGGAATCAAACCAGACTTCCCGTGTTGTCCTTCTTTATATCTCCGTTGCCCACATGTGGGACAACTATCCAATGACTCATTTTCCCCTGAATATAAAATGCAGTCATTTGAACATGCATGAATCTTCTGACAAGTAAGTCCCAAATTTCGAACCAACCTCTTACTTTCATAGTAATTTGCAGGTAAAACATTTCCTTCGGGTAACAGTGTTTTCAGCAAAGAAAATATCTGGTCAAAACATGTGTTTGACATTCCGTTATCTGATTTGATAGCCATAAATTTTGCAACTGCTTCTAATTTGCTCATCTTGCAGCCAGGATATAATGCATCCTCAGCAGACTTCCACAACTCATAAAATTCAGACGGTCCCAACTCAGGATTTGAAGCTATATCAGCCGGAGTTTCTGTATGTTGAACAGATGAACCTGCAACATCATGTACTAAATCTTGAAACTGGGATGGATCCGGAATCAAGTTGGTATCATCTGCTCTGGAACTGCGTTCACCGTGTTGATACCAAAAAACATAATCTGCTTGAAAACCAAAACGCAAGAGATGTTCCCCCACTTTGTCAAACGTGTCAAACGTTCTCAATGCACATTTTCTACAAGGGCATTTTATCTTTCCTTCTGAAACAAATTCTGAATTTGATGCCGCAAATGATAAAAAATTCTCCACACCCTCTATATATACTGGATTTAAACCAGAACCATTTGGATTTCTACGTTGATTTATCCATATGCGGTCATCTAATAATGACTGTTGACGACCTCGTTGTTCCATATTTTTCTATAAAATATAAAAGCATTACTGGTTTTGAATAATTTGTTAGAAAAAACACTCAAGCAAGGATTACTAATTATTACAATTTATTACTAATTATTACAATTTATTGCTAATTATTTCTATTTATTACTAATTTAGAAATACTTAGCAATACTTAGCAATACTTAGCAAAAGGAAAACTGCTTGAATAATGAAAGGAAATTTGATAATCATCGTTGTGGAGATGGTTATAAATTTTCCCTTCATTATCCAAGCAGATTTCGTTTACTAATTATTAGTAATAAAAAAAATATTATCAATATTTACGAAAAAACAATATTAATATTATTAAAATAATAAAAAAAAATTAAAAAATATTAAAATTATCAATATTCAGAACAAACTTTGTTCTATTATTAACATGTTCAAATCTTAAAGGGTCGTCAATTGTCAGGTCATGCGCAATAAAAAGTTTGTGTCAGCCATGTCTAATGTAAACTCTATAATTGTCCTTGCATGGTTGATCACTTCGCAAGTAATGTTGCAATCAGACAAACCAAGTCATTCCCTTCTTAACTATAAGAATTATCTCAAATGAACCTTTACATAGATCATTCTTCCTTAAAAATTTGAGGGGATATCATTATTTTTCCCTTAAATTTTCAAGGAAGAATGGTCTATGTAAAGGTTCATGTGAGATGATTCTTATAGATAAGAAGGGAATGACTTGGTTTGTCTGATTGCAACATTACTTTTGAGGTGATCGACCATGCAAGGACAATTATAGAGTTTACATTGGACATGGCTGACAGAAACTTTTTTTGCGCATGACCTGACAATTAGCGACCCTTTAAGATTTGAACATGTTAAGAATAGAGCAAAATCTGTTGTAAATATTGATAATTTTAATATTTTATAAATTTTTATTATTTTAATAATATTAATATTTTTTTCATAAATATTGATAATATAATTTTTTTTGCTAAGTGTTCTTGAGTATTCCTGAGTATTCCTGAGTATTCCTGATTATTCGTGAGTATTCGTGAGTATTCGTGATTATTCGTGAGTATTCGTGATTATTCGTGAGTATTCGTGAGTATTCGTGAGTATTCGTGAGTATTCCTGAGTATTCCTGAGTAATTCTAATTATTACTAATTATTCCTAATTATTCCTAATTATTTGCAATTATTGGTAATTATTGGCAATTATTGGTCATTATTACTAATTATTACTAATTATTGGTAATTATTACTAATTATTCCTAATTAATCCTAATTATTCCTAATTAATCCTAATTATTCCTAATTATTACTAATTATTGCTAATTATTTCTAATTATTGCTAATTATTTCTAATTATTGCTAGTTATTTCTAATTATTGCTAATTATTTCTAATTATTGGTAATTATTTCTAATTATTCGTAATTATTGCTAATTATTGGTAATTATTGTTAATTATTGGTAATTATTGCTAATTATTGGTAATTATTGCTAATTATTGGTAATTATTGCTAATTATTGGTAATTAATACTAATTATTGGTAATTATTACTAATTATTGGTAATTATTACTAATTATTGGTAATTATTACTAATTATTCCTAATTAATACTAATTATTCCTAATTAATACTAATTATTCCTAATTATTCCTAATTATTCCTAATTATTGTTAATTATTCCTAATTATTACTAATTATTCCTAATTATTACTAATTATTGTTAATTATTGGTAATTAATACTAATTATTGGTAATTAATACTAATTATTGGTAATTAATACTAATTATTGGTAATTAATACTAATTATTCCTAATTAATACTAATTATTGGTAATTATTACTAATTATTCCTAATTAATACTAATTATTCCTAATTATTCCTAATTATTCCTAATTATTACTAATTATTGTTAATTATTCCTAATTATTACTAATTATTGTTAATTATTCCTAATTATTACTAATTATTGTTAATTATTCCTAATTATTACTAATTATTGTTAATTATTCCTAATTATTACTAATTATTGTTAATTATTGGTAATTAATACTAATTATTGGTAATTAATACTAATTATTGGTAATTAATACTAATTATTCCTAATTAATACTAATTATTCCTAATTAATACTAATTATTGGTAATTATTACTAATTATTCCTAATTAATACTAATTATTCCTAATTATTACTAATTATTGTTAATTATTCCTAATTATTGTTAATTATTGTTAATTATTCCTAATTAATACTAATTATTGGTAATTAATAATAATTATTGGTAATTAATACTAATTATTGGTAATTAATACTAATTATTGGTAATTAATACTAATTATTTATAATTAATACTAATTATTTGTAATTAATACTAATTATTCCTAATTAATACTAATTATTCCTAATTAATACTAATTATTTGTAATTAATACTAATTATTCCTAATTAATACTAATTATTGGTAATTATTACTAATTATTCTTAATTAATACTAATTATTCCTAATTATTCCTAATTATTACTAATTATTGTTAATTATTCCTAATTATTGTTAATTATTGCTAATTATTACTAATTATTGTTAATTATTCCTAATTATTACGAATTATTGGTAATTAATACTAATTATTGGTAATTAATACTAATTATTGGTAATTAATACTAATTATTGGTAATTAATACTAATTATAGGTAATTAATACTAATTATTGTTAATTATTGGTAATTATTACTAATTATTCTTAATTATTGATAATTATTAGTAATTAAATGAATAATTATCAATAATTAGAAATAATTACCAATAATTACAAATAATAACATTATTAATATATTTTATTATTAATATTAAAATAATATAATTTTCTAATTTATATACATTTCTTTTTTCATCTGTGCGTTTTCTATCTCCACATACAAATAATACATGTGAAGACAGCAAACACACAGATGAAAAAAGAACTGTATATATATAAAAAATTATATTATTTTAATATTAATAATAAAATAAACTAATAATGTAATAATGTTCTTATTCCTAATTATTGGTATTTATTACTAGTTATTAATATTTATTCTTAATTACTAAAAATTATTACTAATTATTCCTAATTACCATATAAACAATACTAATAATTTAAATTTATTAAGTAATAAAACAATGTAAACATAATTAAATTACAACTAATTAATAATAATAGAAACTAATAAGAAATTAAAAATAAATAAAAAATTAAAATGAAGATAAATACCTTGAAAATTGATCTGTTCTGATCGTTCTTCAAAACTTTAATATCAGCTCCGGAGAAAAAACTTAAACTGGAGAAAAACTCAACTCTAGAAATATGATTCTGAGAGAGAGAAGATAAGGAATGAGAATGAAATGAAAAAAACGGATGGGGGTATTTATAGGTTAGATTAGTTGCGACGGGCCCATTTGCGACGGGATTCCCGTCGCAAATACCTTAGCCAACATTTATTACGGTCAACCGGTAAATAGTTATTTGCGACGGGTCCCGTCGTAAATAATCCTCTGCCGACATAGTATTTCCGACAGGGGAATATTCCCGTCGCAAATACCTTTTACCGCCGCCGGTTATTTGCGACGGGAATATTTCCCCGTCGCAAATAAGTTTCCCGCGATTTGGCGCGCATCGCGGGAAAACTATTTGCGACGGGGAAAGCAATCCCGTCGCAAAAGCCTCCTTATTTGCGATGGGGAAATACCCCCGTCGCAAATATGTTTTTAACATGACTATTTGCGACGGGATTTATTCCCGTCGCAAATAACCCGTCGCAATTGCTCATTTTTCCCGTAGTGCTCTAACATCCTTTGAAAAACCTCCACTACCCACATCAAGGGGAAACCACCCAGAACACAAGGTCCCTAACATCAAACTCAAAGGGCCTCCTCCTGGGATCGACATAAAACATTTTCTATACCTTCACTTCATCCATCATATCATGAACAAGATTAACATTCATCATCATGTTTTTCACTACCACAATGAGAAGAATTGTTATCTCCCTAACATCAGCCCAGTAGAATGGTAAATGAAATGGTCTTCCTTACAAAGCATCAAATAGAGCCATTCCAATAGATTATTGATAACTATTATTATAAGAGGCCCCCATCAAAGTCATGTTTCATACCTAAGGACCATCAATGTACAAGATGCATGATAACAACATATATTTTGATTTTTGGATAGTCCACTCTATCTTCACATCTTTCTGAGGGGGGAATGAACTGCTGAGGCATAACTGGGTTAAAAAATCAGGATTCAATCCCCTCTAGACTTGTGTGGTAAACCATGAGACTCCATATAATACAATGGAACACTAAATCCATTGAACTACACCACCCTTAACACATATATCGTTTAAATGACATACAATATGTTTGGATCCTTGATAGAAAAGTCGTGAGATGATTTCATCAATAGATCCACTACTACCAATATAACAACATAGCCTCCCTGAGCTCCGGGTAACCCTATGACTAAATATGTAGAGATAACATCCAAATTCAACTTTGGAACATCCATGTTCTACAACAACAAGTCAGATTCATGGTTCTCAGACTTTATATTATAGTATACCAAGCATCATTCCTAATACTCGACTACTTCCTACATTCTCTAGGGCCAAAAAACTGGATCCTTAAGTGATTTTAATTTTATAAATTTATGTGTGTAACACTAAATATGAGGTATAATACTCATGAAAAATTTTCCATGCATCAATACTAGAATAAAAAACCTCCAACAAAAAAAATTATGATTATGAAAATACTCTAACAATCCATCCTGAGCATTACTATGGCCAAAATTATTGTGAACCAACTCTACCTCTATGTCTCCCCACATAGACTCTTCCACGTACTGCATTAGAGAAGACATCACATTCATTTGAACCAAACAATCTCTACCACCATCAACTCCTACATCTATGTTTATAATTTCTAAATCCACTAGAACTATCCAACAATAAAATACTCCCTAAAAATTTCCCTATACTACATCCTTGACAAATCATCGGCCATGAAATTCTCCATTCCTGAGGTGTATGAGATCTAAAAATCCCAGTCCTTGTGAAACTCCAACCACCTATTCTATCATAGGTTTAGATCATGCATGAATATATATACCTAAAATCCTTGTGATCCATACAGACCAAAAATTACTTAGTAATTAGGTAATGGTGCCACAATATTTTATGGAAAACCAACACTGAAAACTCCAATGAAATTGGGTACAAACCTCTGTCAATATCTTCTGAGAATATAGAAACTGTGAAACTCTTCTGAATATGTGGTAACTTCCAAAGAAACAACTGAATCGACCTTTGATGGTTGTACTATAATAGAGTACTAAAACAACACATTTATGTGGGATTACACATAAAAACTATTAATTTTACACTTGGAAAATATTCTATAATGATGGTGGAATTGATTTACATTCAAGATAGTTTTGAGATTCTTGTCATGGTCTTCCTCTGACTTTGAGTAGAAAAAGTTATCATAGAAGAATACAATGATGAAATGATATTGGAACTCATTAAACACAGAATTCATAAGACACATAAACACAACTGTTGTGTTCTTAAAACAGAATGGAATGACTAAGAACTTGAAGTGACCAAACCTACATCTAAATATAGTCTTCACGAAATCTCCCTCCCTCAATCTGAAATAGTGATACCTGGACCAAAAATTGATCATAGAGAACCAAATCGCCCATATTAGCTGGTTAAAAATATAATATATCCTCAGAACATGTAGCAGTTCTTGACCATCACCTGATTCATCTTATAGTAGTATATTCAAAAACTCAGACCACCATCCTCTATTTTTGGTAACAATAATGGATCACCCCATGGTGACACACTTGGATAGATAGAAACATTTTCCATCCGGACATATATTTGAGTCCATGTATCCCACTACAAAAAAGGTTCCATCCAATTGGGATCCATCACAATCTGAGGAGAATCAGGGTCTAAGTCAATCCCAAACACAACATCACCTCAAGGGGTAGTGTCAAAACATCATTATAGAAATCATTCATGAAAACCCCATTGATGATGGAAGCCTCGTCCATTTCATGATCCAACAATTCAACTGAAATCCCTACCAATTGAGATAAAATGTTCTACTCACACGGACATCCCACATGGAATCCCCACTCAAAAATGAAACCCACACATTGTTTATCCAACTTTTAAAGCACAAATATCCTATAAAAGCAGTGTATAATAGAACAAATGTAATATAACCAATCGGTATTGATGATGACATAATATGTATGCATCTGATGAAATCCCAACCAATTGAGATAATAGGTTCTACTCACACTGACATCCCACATGGAAACCCCACTCACAAATGAAACCCACACATTGGTTATACAACTTTTAATGCACAAATATCTGATAGAAGTAGTGGATAATAGAAAAAATGTAATATAACCAACTGGTATTGATAAAATGGAAGAAGTTCCCATGGAACTAGGGGAATGATAAGACTATAAATGTTTAGTCCCAGAAAATATTATATAGTGGTGAAATGAAGGACTATTAAGAACCCGAATCAAACAAAGAACATGAAAAGTTTCTTAAAAATAAATTGTATCGTTGATGATCTCAGACCCTACTAGAACTGCTACCTCCACTGTGTTCAACTGACCACACCCTACTCCTCAATCTTTTTACTGATGAACAACTCAACAACAATTCATAGTTCATGATCTCTAAACATAAAGAACATTATATGTGTATCCTCTAAATTTTACATCAACCATAATTTGAACATGAACTTATTACCCATTCTTCTAAAATTCCCTGACTAGAAACTTCTTCTAAAGATAGCATTGAACCTGTACTCCTCCACAAAACTGATAATGTATAGACATTGGGAATTGATTTTGACGATTTACACTAACAACACAAAGGAAACACATTATTACCATGTTCATGGGAATGTATCGAGGGCCTGTTTGTCGAAAAGAAAGTGGTTTAGGTTGACTCTATATAAGATAAAACATCAATGGTCCTTGTCTGAGAGGCCTTCCACTAACAACATTGCCACTTGAAGAAACCTAATAGATCCCCTCTCAAGGTAAGCCTACTCATGAATGAATCCTCTTGATAACCTCTACCATCTTCGAAACCACTATGCATTTTGGCAATGTTAAAGGAGTAACTACATACTAGATATAAGGAAGATGTTCCCCCTTATGACGTCTCTCCTAATACTCTTAATATAGAAAGAGATATGTGGAAAATGAAGAAGATACCAGAACATGATCCCCTTATTATGCACAAGTATACTCTCATGTGGAAGGGAGAGTATCTCATTCAAATTATTTACCTTCATGGTTGATGAAATGAACTCTACTCAGAACCCCATCTTCAACATGAACCACTAAAAGTTTTCTTGATTATCTTCCCCCATATACAAGTATGACCATTGACATGCAACTCCTTACATCTGGCTCATATCCAAAGGAACAATAGTACATCATCATGTATGAGATGAAATTATAGGCAATTTCCATCTCCTAGATATATGTCTCAATCCTCGTTTATGAAACACATACCTCGTACTTACGAAAATAGGGTCGCTTGAAAGCGCACAACATCTTTAGTCACTTTGCATCCTCCTAAAGTAGATCAACCATCTATCGATCAACCAGATCAGTCAACTAAACCTCAAAAACTAGAGATATATAATGAAAATTATTGGGATCCATAAAATAAAAGGTAAACAATGATTTCAAAGCCAATTTAGTATAGATTATATATGAATATTTATTTGATCCCATTTAATACATATTTATTTATTAATTGAAACTCTTTAAAACCAACCCAATTTAAGAAAGAAGACATGTCATTATCATGCATGTACATTTCCTAGGGTTTCTAATATACAAGTGGTAAAACCTCCCATGGTCATTCGGTAGGTTCGAAGTCCTTGCGTCAGATCATGGGGAGTCGGAAATCTAGTTTCCTTGTAGGTTTCTGCTAGCCTTTATCACACACCAACATCACCTAACACTATATCCTTACTAACCCATTAAATACTCATCATTTATAACTAGAAACTACATCATATATCCTAACCATCACCTATAATACCATTTTTCCATCACCCCTCCCTCCAAAGATACCCCTCCTGGGATGTAAATAAGGAAAGAGAGATAATGGCACCATGTCCCACCTCCAGTTGGCCCTGGGTTGGCGAGATACACCTATGGTTTACTAATCTCACAATATGGTTGGAGTTAACCTTTTTTTGGTGAAACATGATAGGGATATAATATGGTTCATCCCCAAAACAACTACATGATATATATATATTAAGGGAAAAAACAATCCTACATGCATTTATTAAAATAGAACAAGTGAAAATACAACAATGATAGAAAAGTAAATTTCCCAAATTAAATATAAAGCAGTTACTCATCCACTATTCCAAGCACTAGCTACTAATGCCCATAACGGTCCATGTAATCCTCTGGAAAACCAATATTATAGTTTTATATACATAAGGTGAGAATAAAATTACACTGAGTTGGGAAACCAATGTTTCTTTTACACAACTGAAAGAACTATACCAATTCCTCTATGAGAAAAAAGAACCAAAAAATAGCTACAAGTTATACTTATAAGCCCATCCACACCAAGAAAGCTCACCAATTAACACAATTCATTAAATTTAATATAAGATACATTGATGATAGTGTACAATGAACCACTTTACATTAATTATCCACTCACAGCTAGTGGAAAACGTTCTATTTCTCCCAGCACTTATAAAATTACCATGTCAAAAACCTCATATACACACATGGGCCTCAAAAACTACACCATATCCCATCTGTAGATACCTTGGAAAATTTTTTATCACATCCCACCCATAGACTCCTAGGACTCAAAACGCAACACATCCCCCCTGTAGTCACCTAGGCCCCAAACCACATCACATCCCTCCCAAAGAAACTTATGACATAACCCACATATCATCCAAAAGACACTAGGGGAAGAATAATTCCTATCATCATGAAGAAACATGGGCTGGCACGACTCACCAGCACACACTTGGGCCTCACAAACAACAACTTGCCCAAAATGTATTGTCCTATCACCACCTAAAAGAGGGAGTAGGGAGGAGCAGTTGGCCATCAAATTGTCCTCCCACAGTGAAGTTTGAGCAACACAGACTCCCCCATGATAATGGGTGATTTTGGCATGTAGTCCTCAAATAGGGTAGGGAGGGTAGAGAAATAACAAGTAAATGTAAATTATATTAATATATGATTCAAAAAAATCAAACCCACCCTATGGGTTCTGTGATAGAAAAATAAACTCACAATACTACCACCTTTTTTGCATCCTTTAAATGACTAAAACCACAAAATAAGCCAAATCCTACTTTTATCTTCCAATCAATTCCATTTAACGACCTATTTAATTTTTTTATTTATAATTAACCCCATTTAACCAAACAATCTATCATTTATTCATCCTTTAATAATTCCCATTTCAATAACGAATCAAACCCAAGTCCTTCCACATTTTATTAATCTATTATTTATTCATCTGATCACTACATGAGAAACCACTAAGCAAAAAAACACTTCAGCTAACGTGGAATATAAATATTTTAAGGTGATGAGAGTGTTAAATTTAGGAAAATACAAAATAAATACACATCATTCAATTTTATACATGTATAATACCCTTTCATGGTATACCATCAATCAATATCTAGAAATACGATGAAACATTATGCATGTCATTAATAGAGAAGAAAAAAATCCAAACAAAATCATCATTCTTCAATCACATCCTATTGAGATCACATATCAGCAGATTCAACACCCAACTCACAACACCATTTGGTGACATATTACTGCACAACCATCTCACAGCACTGTGACACAACACTGATCATCCATTCCACAATCAAACAATATCTCACCTAATATTCCATTACATAGTAGAGATTACTTATCATCAACAAGTTCATCCATAATATCTCCCAGGACATCCCACTACGCACAACTGTGCTCGTATACATACTACAACATAAAAAAATGAAATCCCACACATCACAACATAGACAAATCACATTACATATGTCCCACACATGAAATCACTACCATTCCACTCATCTCATCATAGACCGTGATGTAACACAACATTAGATTTATCAGACGGTAAACATATCCAATTACACTATATTATTTAAATGCATTATCACACAAAAAAATCACGTATAATACATTCATTAGCATGATTTATATGATTATCCGATTAACATATATAAGTGTTTAATGGAAACTAAACAACATGAAGCACTGTTTAGTGTGAAGACAAGGTCCCCTAGAAAGGATGATAATTATTGGGGAATCATTCCCATAATAACTCCCAATATTAGAATAATAATATCAAAACTACAAAGGAAGGAACAATAAATCCACCAACACCCTTCCATCTCATTTAACTAATTCTTTTATTTTATTCCAATTTAACTACCATGATGTATAGGTGAAAAAACATAGATCCTTACCACATAATTCACAAATGAATATAAATAAGGGAAATATTACCTAAAAATGGAATTAGTGACCTTCACATAAGATTGGTCTAAAAAATGATCTCTGATCAACTCTCCCAGATGATCTTCATCCATCATAGAATTCCATATTACTAATGAAACAAAAAAACAATGATAACCCCATTTATAAACATGATAGAACATCTATAATCACATTGAACTGTGATATGAGAGAGAAAAAAAGAGAAAATTGGAAGAATCATCAATAATGGAGGAAGAACACACATTAGATCAAAGATGAATCACTATGGTTCGAAGGAGGGGAGCTATGAATCTATTAGTACTGTAGGAATCCCCAAAACATTAAAGAGGGGTTGTTGGGTATCCTACAGTCAAGGGAGACTCTCTACAACAATAGGATTTAATATCCCAAGAATCTTGGATAAACATATCACATAACCGCACTGAGGTATTAAATGACATGTAACCCCATTTTAATCTAAGGTAATTCTTTATAGATGGTTTCCAAAAAATTCTCATCGCCATTAATTTTTTTATCAAACCCCAAAATAAAAATTTTTATGGACCTCCCAGTACAAATCGTGAATCCAAGATTAATGTCGTGTAATCTACTAACAAGACATATAAACACTATAGTGGATTTAATGCACCCCAACACCTGTGAAATCTCTGGAAACCTATTATGAACCCCTTCAACAGAAAAAAATGAATTGTAGCATACTGAGATGTAAATGACCATTATTGTAGTTATATAAACTATCTTAAGTGTTCAATGTGAAAACATTTCATCCAAAAATATTAAAGTGAAAATGTATTGGTATTCTTGTAGTCCACAAATCATACTGATTTTTATTAAAGGATTTCCTAATAAAAATTGATTTATAGAGTATCTTTAATTTCAAACTTCTTCAACCTAGAAATTATTATAAACTGATTATTTAATCTACGTGGTTCATGTAATATCATGATGAAATATATTTCTCATTTAAAATACACAATTTTTATTTAGAGTTATATTTTATGAAATGTTATGTATTATAACATTTTACTACAGAATATTTGAAAATAATAATCTACAATCATTGCAGCATGGACAATAAAAATTTCTATCTTGGATATATTTTTCTCAGTTTTATATATGAAAAAAAATTAAAACATAAAACTTATTCAATTTTTTTTCCCTGAAAAAGGAACCATTTATATGTTGTGAAACCAATAACTAAAAATTATATATAGTATTTTCACCTAATAAATAATGAATTTTTTGTACCAAATAAATACATGTGGAAAAACATTAAACACAAAAAGTGTGTATTTATTTTCAAATATTAATGTTTGTATTGTGTATAATTTCATATTTATAAAGATCAGAAACATTTAAAGTATCAATATTGTGTTTAAGTAGATCATTATCTATTACATTCATAAATAGATTAATTACATTAATAATATTCTATTTTCCTTCTATTTTATACCATTAAAAATAATGGTCTTCTATTATACAATGGAAAGGCATATATTGGATCCTCAGATCTTCTATGTTATTTGTATGAACATTCTTATGTAGATTAGAAGAAAAAATAAATTAATCTTTTGGACTATAAGATATGAATTTTTCATTCCTGAAATTGAAAATATATCTATCATCATATAATTTATTTATCATAATAAGGTTTTCATCATTCCCTAAAAAATTAATAAATTAAAGAATTAATAAAACGAAAAATGGTACCAATTCCGATAATTTATCATTGAGCTGTGTTAGCAATGGTATCTTTTCCACCATTATTTCATAGAATATTTTGGTTGAGATATTTATTTTCAATCATATTTCTTCAACAAACATGATCCACGTACCATATATTGTTGTTTTTATATTTGTTATTTTACTTAAAAAAATATTTTTATTTCATTAACAAAACCTAGTTGGGTTTGGTATTATTAAAAATTAACATTTTCTAAGAATCGAAGTCTATCCAAATTTTATAATTTCATAAGATGATAAATATCAATATAGTCTGATCTATGAAAGCATAATGATTTATCTTTTTTACTGAATAATAATATTTCCCATGTCCACCAATTTTACATTTTCAAAAAAATGTATCACATTATGGAATAATTTAACCTTTTTAAAGGATATGTTTCTTAATAGTATAACCCATACTGTATACATCATTATGAGTTTTAGTTTTTTTTGTAAATAGTATAAATGTCTACGTTCCCATTAGAAAACATTGAAAACTTATTTTTCAAAATAAAAATTTCAAAACATAGTTTTACAAATAAATTTATTTTCTCAACAAAGGTTGTAATATAATTCATTTACCTATATCTTTTGATGAAATATTTCTTTTGAAATTAGATTTTCAGATGATTTCTTAATTTTGGTTGTATCAAAATTGGTTTCCTATATATATTTTTAATGTGTATAAATATTCATAGTAATTTTTTAATTTCTAGTGTTTTCTATAGATTGTTTTTCTCTATAAATAACAAGTTTTTTAGTGTTCATGATATTCATTATTTTTAAATATTTCTCATATATAAGGAATTATCCAAAACTAGTTAGAGCATTATTTTCAACTAATTAAGATGATTAATCTTTATAAATATTTATAATTTTTATCATTATCATTTTAAGATAATATTTATTTAAAGTGAGGTTGTTTAAAGATTCATAAATTACATTATCCATAATGCAATTATGGTTATTTGAAGTATTTCTATTGAAACTAGTGCTCTTTTTATATTTACTTTTACATTTAGATGACATTTCTTCTAAATTATCACCACCACTTACCCACCATTTATATTATCCATTCAGACTATTCTCAGTTGGTTTTATACTGAATTTATAATAGTTCCTATTTTAATTTTTGAACATCATTGATTTTCATTTATAAATGCTAAATTAAGGAAATATATGACTATCCCTTATACACTTATAACATATAAATTAATAAAATTAATTATTATAATTTATTGGATTTTTGTTATTCTTATACATATATCAAAAATAATTTTTTCCCTGATCTCATTCATCCTCTTACTAAGAATATCTATTTAATTCTTGGACTATTATAAATAACTACTCTCTATTCCAATAATATATCTTTTTTCATATATTATATTCAATCCTTCCCAACTAAATGAAATTTTCTAGAAACATATAAAGAATTATATAAAAGAAACCCATCTATGAATTTTCATTATCTTCTCGACATCCATTTCTAATATACAGTAATATTATAGGACAATACCAATAAAATCTACTCAGGATAAATTTATTAAATTTCTCATATTATACAATTAGATTATTTTGGATTCTCATTCTTTATGAATAATTTTAATAAATATTTATAACAAAATTTTATTAGTAAAATAATTTTAATTAAAATATTGATTAATATTGACTTTATTTATTAATATATTAGGCAACAGTAAGACTTTATTACTTAGGGTAATAAAAATCATTAAAGTATACTCTTCAATTTTCAACACTAGTCTAAATTAGATAAGAATTTCCAAAAATGTGAAACATATAATTTCTTCAAAATATTATTAGCCACATTATTGAAAATATTTAACTGTATATGTTCCTTCTCTACAAATATATTAATATAGACCTTAATAATATTTCCAAATGGTATTCAATGTTATCATGATTTTTATATTTTGAAAAAATTTTCTTAAGGAAAATATAATTGATAGTAAGTATTAAAATTCATTCAAATCCAATGTTAATAAAAAATTTCTTCATTATATCTCTTTAGTATTTATAGATATCACCATAATGTATTGTTTTCTTTCATGATTTTTATTTTTCAAGTGTATATCCATTTAAAAGATCCATCTTATAGAAAAAAAATTGTTTTTATTATAAACACATTATTTTATTAACATTTTTTAAAAATATTTATAATTCAATATTTATGAAACATGATAATATTGCTTAATATAACATATTTATAAACCAAACATTCAATTTGTATAACTTGCACTCATTCATATTTTTGGATCATAATATTTTACAGGACTACAAGAGGTGGGTGAATTGCGATTAAAAACAATAATGAATTAAAATACTAAAACACTGTATTTTGTTTTATCACACTCAATAATTGACTATTGATCAGTTTACATACATTAAACATGGAGTTTTTTTTGGATAAATAATATTATTGAAATGTTTTGTTACAAAAACAATCCTTATGTAATAATAATAGAATATTATATCTTATACAAACATGTGAAATGAAACATTACAATGTTCTATCATAAAACATCAATAAATAATATAAATGGAATAATTATACTTTAACATTATATTTAAAGGTAGTTAGTAACCATGATATAATTTATCCATGGTTTCAACCAAACTGTAATGTCAATTATTCTTAAAATAAATCCCTCAAAAAGAGTGGTAATAATAAAATTTTTCATCTTATCCCTATAATCCCACAATTATCATGAATAAAGGAAGTCATCTTCTCTTTCCTATAATCCCACACATTCAAACCAGATCAGAAATTGAATAATATTTAAAAAATATTCTATGTAATTTGCATACCTCAAATGGATTCAATAGATTGAAAAGTCACTAAAATATTAAAAAATAAATATAATGTGCTACAAATAAAAATTCTCATATGGGTTGGGCTTTCGAAATCATTTTCTTTTAGATCCTTGAATGAACCGAAATTTATTGTAACACCTCCAATTAACATATTTCTATGATTCATGGAATTTTCGTGAAATAACCATGGATGAGCACTATTCTAACAAATCGACATGTACATCTCCATCCAAAATTGTTTCGGTTTCACCATTACAATCATGTAAAATTTATCTCATCTAATAGACACAATTATAACCATCATATTATAAATGTTATTATAAAAATTTCATTTTATTAATTAAAATAGTCTCTTCGGATGGATCTAACATGGTCAGTTTTATGGATTAAACATAATAAATATGATGGGAATAAAATTGTTAGTATAATGGGATTGACATAGTTAGTTCGATTTAAAAAAATTTTCTATTTGATAAAATAGATTTTAGTATTCCTGATGGTGTAAAAATTTTGTGGATCATTTTTAATTATAATTTTAGATATAATTATATGTTTTGTAAATAAATTTTGACGTAAAAAATAATTTTAATTTATTGGGGAATATAAAATTAGTAAAATATAGTTTTTAATAATGTATTTTGAGATTTAAAGAACTAGTGATATAAATTAAAGAAAGTATAAATTTTAACACAAATATTTGTGTATTCGATATTAATATAATTGAAATATCAATTACATGTAGAAATAAAACATGGATCTCTATATGATTCCTCAATATAGTGCGGATATAAAAAATATTCTAGATTCATGTTGAAAATATTATATAATGGAGTGCAAGATATTTAAAAAAATCTTGTACATTGGATAATTAATGAAAAATAAAAACTAAAATTAAATACAATTATTCCAAATAGACAAAATCATCCCAAAAAACCTCATTCCCAAGACAAGATCTTAGCTAAATAGCCTGATTATTATACTATTGTATTCAACACTAATCACACTGTAAATAGTGAGGATATTTTGGGTACCCATGGTTCATGCATGGCTGAGATAATTGTGAGTAAAACACTATATTGTGCCATCAATGAATTACCATAAAATAATTTATTTTATTGTAAATATCTATTATATGGTTGAAATAATTTAATAAAATAGGGCATTTGCATAATTAAAAGAACAACTAATTATTTTAATGTCATAAAATATCACTTCATATTGACTATACTAACATCAATTAGTACAAGAGTACATCTTACCATATGAAACTCCCGTAGGGGGATACATGTCCTACCTTTAGATCTCATGATCAAGCCTCTACAAAATATAAAATTGGATTATAGGAGAAAACCTTTGAATCCATGGTAAAATAAATACCACTTGGATCCTAGGAAGTAACCTATGGATCCCCAGACATTAGGTCATCACCAGATATTATCCATCTTACTTGATATAAATTCTTGCATAATCCCAATATACTACTAATTGTATCAATCCCATAATATTCCCCGGGCCTTCAACCAAATCCTTTGTATCATAAGGCATCTCAAAACATCACTAATGTCATCTCCAAATACTTGTTTTCATAGACATCTCATATAATATCATTATAATTTTCCATCTCTATAGATATTATTTATCCTTTGTATCTTGTTATATTTTCAAGGTACAACATCCATATCCTCTGAATTGTAAGTGTTCATATATATTATCTTTATGTATTCTCGTTGAATCATAAGGAGGTAATCATTGGATAAACATATATTTCTTTGGATAATATCTAGGTGGTAACATCATACAATATTAGTAATAATAATAATAATAATTATTATTATTATTATTAAATTGGATAGAAAGTAGCCCAATCCATCTAGTATAACCAGTGTCGGCCTCCCAACTACATGAACCACTACCATCAATATATTCAGTCAAGACTCATAACATTTATTCATATTCAAAGGTTACATCCACAATCAATGGATCCTACAACACATGGATATTATCAAGAGTTATGCATCATGTGGAAAACATTACGGAGCCCCTCAGTCAAATAAAAACAAAGCAAACCTATGTTTTTCTTCAACATTCAACCACATATCTAGGATACAATCTCATCTCATTGATGGTATAACATCTAGTGGAGTCATAAAAAATTATTTCATGGACTCATAGGCCCCCAATGAATCTCTATACTCACATAAATTAACAAGTATATACCATAATACTCATCTCAATAACTATTTCATCCTTGGATTTTCCACAAAAATTAATCATGTATATTTATAAACATCCTACACATGGGATTCCATCTTGGGTGACAATATCTCAGCTAAATGAAACACTCACCCTTCCATCAATTACACTACTAATTTTAGAATGGTTTCGTAGGGTTATAGTAAAGCTTATATATGTTGTGTGATTTAATAAATCACACCCCTATATAAGGATTACACTATATCACCTACACACACTTTCACTAGAATCCGTAGTTCTATTAAAATACCACCCTTTCGGGTCAATGTATCATAGGTAACACAATTATATTCAAGGAATCAATCATCAATGGTCGACACATCCATCATATTCATATGGGTCACATATAGATCATCTTTAATTTTTTAATTAATCAGATGAATTTAGTCATACTAATCAAATTATTTTATTTAAAAAATAAATTTATAAATTTAATGTGTCAATCAAACATAGGTGGTTATACTTTATATTACATAAAATTCAAATAGAACATGTCTACAAAAATGGGTTTGTTTATAGATCCTCCTACATGAAAAGATGTTATTACCCTGTTAAAATGTTCATCCAACCTCATTAATTCTCTCCCAAGAAATGATGATTAATGTCCATTAATGTTATTCAACTATTCTATTTATATTACAATAATTAAATTTGAAATATTTTAAAATTCATATATTTAAATAATTCAATAATTATTTACATTGAATAAATAATTGATTAATCGTCTACTTTTTATTTAGAAAAATTACCTATTAATAGAAAATAATTATTTAGAAAATAATTTCTTAAATTACTTTGTAATTAATTCTATCCTTAATGTATTAAATAAATAATAATTACCCTCATAACGTATTCCATTAATAAATATATAATTAATTTATATGGAATAAATAAAAAAAATCTCCACAAATCCATTTTTTTAAAATAAACATTTAATAAATAAGAATAATACCTAATTTTAACAAAAATGTCATAATTCTTCAAACCATTATGTTGGGGTAACTGCATTATGGTAAAAATTGTTACCATTATGAATACCCCAATAAATAATGGTAATATGGGATTTAACCATGCACAGGTCCCCTTGTATAAGGGAAACTAGTCAGTTACACTTACACATCTCTCATATGCAATGGTTACGCAAGAATGAACCCTATACACACCCCCTACATAAAAATATGACGTCACATACACTTATGTGAGTCCCCAAAGTAATTGTAAGATTATACTTAAAATATTAATTATTTAGTAATAATAATTGTAATTTTAATCTTTATTATTATTAAATAATGAGAAAAAATTAGTAAATCCCAAAAAATATTCATACATACTCGATAGAAGAAAAATTGATTGACGAACACAAATTTATAACATAATTTTACCTCAATGAATTCTATGACTTTTAACCAAATTACAAAAATGAAATTAAAATTAGATCGGATTATAAAATGGCCTATAGAAATATTGAAATACATACAAACCTCACAAAGAAAAATTAGGTATTAAAGCTGACATCCAACAATGAAGGTCATCACTTTTATGTTCTGTATAGATCATGATCTGTGGACAAAACCATCTAAAATAATATACACTCTTTATATCATCCATGTCACATAAGATAGAAAAGATCCTTACCCCCTTCCTAAACTCAAGATGTAATATGCAGAGAGGTTTAATTGTTTACATTGAATTATATATATTAATAAAATTAAATTAATTTAATACCCCACTCAACTAGCTCAACCAAGGACCTAAAAAATGGAAAATTTTATTCCATACCTAGTTAGAACCCCTTATTTTAATCTCAATCATTTTGAAAAAGTAAATTTTGGACACTCTGTTAAAATTATATATATATTCACATAAACCTATTAGATTAAAATTATTTAATGAATGTTCATATTCATAAAAAAAATACAAAATTCCACTAAAATTAATTATTTTTAGGTCTTTCAAATATCACCTCAATAAAATTTCTAATCCCAAAGATTTCATAAATCCTATAACCATAATTTTCATCCTATATGGATTAGTAATTCATAATAATCTCATTAAATCCCACTATAGAGAAATTACATATATTTCTATATAGTACTCTAACCCAAGTTAATGTTTTCTTTTGAACCTGATCCAGTATACTATTATTGCTACCAAATCGCCAGGATTGTGCTCAAAACAACTTTATATTTAGGGACGCAGTCATGTCACCATCCAATTTATCAACATTTTAATCATTATTCCCCCATATGTATCAACTCTGGAAAAAGATATCTTTGATAAATAGTGCTCTCCACCAACGAGATAACCTTCTAAAATGCATTTTCATAGTTAAAAACCAACATTACATATATTTAATATAATTATATCCAATTCAATGAAAAAAATATTGCACCCATGTTTTTCCTACCAGTCAAGAAAATGATCAGTAAAATACAATGAGAAGATGTCACAAGACGAAATGATAAGACCATAAGTCGAGAAGGCATCTTATGTAATAAAACATCCAAAAAAAATTTGGAACCTAACACTCGATAAAGATCCATGATTAAATATTGAACCATTCATATTTTTTATAATTCTCTAACCATGAGATCTTCAAAATTATTTATATGACTCTCACTTAGATCACACTAAAATTAGCATGTTCCTGATGCTAATTCACATGCTCAATTAAAAATAACATATACATTAATAAAATGATATTTTCCATGGATAATGATAATAGTGAATATCATCATGCACTTAAAACCCTATGCCACCCCAACTATCAACTAACTAGTCTCATCATGAATCAATGAACCTTCATAACATACAAAATGTAAGTTCATGACTAATTTACTATTACATGTTATAGAAACCTATCTATCAAAAAAATAGTAAATCCAAAAAAATCATCTCCCTCACTCTATTTGTTACTTCATGTATTGAATATACATGGTTTTCAAACAAACATGAGAATTATAGTATAAAACAAAATTCACCATCATTTTCTTAAAGCACATGTAATGGAATCACTACCAATCCCTTAAAATTATATTCACAATGTGGTCACACAGTACTTTTGGAAATTGTTCTCTCCATAATATTAATTTATTTATACAACTCAACTTGAATAACCCCCAGTGGTTACAATCAGCACACACGTGTCACTTGTTTTGATTCATGCTCACCCTTGTTTTCCCTAACACAATGCCTCCCTAAATATACATGTAATGTCTAATACCCATATCAATAATACCATGACATCTAAATTTCTCTCTAACATCACTTTTCATCGAAGGGGAAACAAGTCTCATTTTCATCAGGGACTTAGGAATCAAACCCCATAAGAATTTTATCAGTCATTCATGTCATTTTTATTTATAAATCCATGCTCCAATTCATTATTCACACCATTTCATAAGTATACAATGTGAATTATATTGATATGAACCTAAATATATAGACATACTATCTCATACATCCTAGACCTATAATATGAATTAAAATCCCATTATCCATATGTAATCATACCAAGGCTCCCATACTTAAATCCAACTCCATGGTCATATACATTCTAATAACATAAAAAAAGTAACCTCATTTTATTTTCTAACAAACCCAATATTCCCTAAATTTCATGGAATTTCCATTTATCATCCATGAATATACTGTGATAATAAAATAAATTTGTTCCCTCTCTCCCATATCATTCACAAAAGAACCTCATGAATATAATGGATTTTTCGTCTAACTATGTTTATATATTGAAACCATAAAGTGATAAGACAATCACTACAAGTGATTCACATCACAAAATCCAATGGCATCTCCATTCCTAAACCATATATTTAATTTCACCACATGTGAATAGATCTATTATCAGAATGTGTTCACTTATTTTTATATCAATAAGATAAGTAAAAACCCAGGATAATCCATCCATAGGGATATAATTTCATAGATAATATCAACACTAATACCTTAATCACCCCAATCCCAGGAAATGTATCAAAACACTTAGTTATATCACTTTTCCAATAACTATAAATCACACTAGTTACAACTCACAGAAAAGAATTCTTTTTACCCCAATCAAATATCAATCAGAAACACCTACGAGTAACAAAACATTCATTTTATTATTTATATAAACATGATTATGTCACTTCATGAACTTCTAGACTACAAATGTGAAATTATTATCACTAAAAATTTGTATATGTGATTGACCCCATGAGAATATGGGACTCATACTGATCTTCACTGATCCTCTATATTTAATTACCATGAACTTAAAGACCAACTTCTAATCTATCAGTGTCATTTTATATGGAAATCATCATAGATTATTTAGATTTAATAATAAATATTTATATGGTTTGTCCAAATATAATTTCACAAAAAATATATATTAAAAAACAAAATATCAATTTTATTCTGGAACATTATGTAAATAACCCTTTTCATATTCTCCATAAAGGGGGTTTTATTCCAGGAATGAAATTCCACAACTATCCCATCACAGGTCACTATACAACCCTTACTAGATGAAATATATGGAATTCCTCACGTAAATTCCCCACTATGTAGGATCCACATTACCGATAATCAAAATAAAATGCATCATGGATTTGTTATTTATAATTTCAACAACAAGTAACATGAAACCATTTCCATATGAGCCTTTTGTAAAATAAATCATCTACAATCTCAAATTTAGTGAAACCATTGAAATAAAAGTACTTTTATTCAATTTGAATACTGAATTCATTATATGATTCCTAAATAACTCAATGGATCATGGAAAATCCCAACAACTCATCTCGAGTCTCATACATACCATATTTGGATTCTTAGTAAAATGTAATGCATCACAAAGCATAGTCTGACTAGTCCCACCACTAGAAGTGTCGATAAAACTATAGTTGACAATAATTTCAAGTTGGAAAAGAATATAGTGAATGTAAATACCATGTTTTCAATTTCATTCTCTATTAATCACTAATGTTATCTCATCCCAAAAATACAATAATACTACTTTTTAATGAGGTAGACTAGGTCAACAATGTGACTCTCTCACATGGATTCTACTCAAACTCAAACATGCCACTTCATACACTAGAAGATTTCTTCTATTGTTGAGGACATAAAGAGGACACTGGTAGTTTATTCCCTATAATGTATGGTATGTGTTTCATGACATATTCTACCAAAATTTCTACTCGATTCACCAATATATCGAGAATCCCTGAAACGTGTACACATAAATCATTAAACCCCATGATCTATGATAATCTAGAATAGAATATTAAGAAAATTATATTTTTATGGTTTCTTAAGAATCTAGTGGTGGTGTATTTATAAATAAAACAGACACACAATGGCCAAAATATCATAATCATAATTAAAATTAAATTTACATACTGTGAAATATAAATGATAATCCCTTTGAAACCCCACCCTTTTCACACTATCCTTTTAATCATTCTAGAAAATTGTTCTATGAGAAAAAACCATAACTGATCATGTGAAAAATGATGTTTTTATTATGTACTATTATTGTTTTCATAGAATGGAGTTGGTGAAACCAAATATGGAAGCACTAATAAGGCTTCTTAATTACTATGAATTTTATTTAACCACATGTGATATGATTTGAATAATATAATAAAATGTTTTTGAGTGTAAAAAATGAACCATCTTTTATTATTATGCTATAAAAATTCACTTGAGATCACCTATAGATAATTCTTATATTCCTGAATTTCCTTCAATCATAATCACTTCCATTAGGGGGTATTTTCCAAATGAAAAAATCTAATAATAAAACCTCAATTAAATTTAACATCAAATCATATTAAAAGTCATACGAATCTTTAATAGATGAAATCCAAACAGAATTCTTGGTTTTATCCTAGGAATCTCAAAAAAATAGGTAATAAGTAAATCATAATCATTTTTTACATCTTACATAACATCATCTCAAGTAAAATGACAAAATATTTATCCTTCTATGAATAATATAAAACTCCACAAGATTAAATCAAGATCTTATGTATCAGTACTAATTTTGTAAATTACTATAGTAATCACAACATACTTTGTGTCCTAGCCATCTCATATTATATAAATATCATTATATATCCTTACATTTCCATGTAGTCCTACCTATAATAAATATTATTAAATTAATTAGGAATATCACATTATCGATTTTGTCTGAGGAATGTTGTAATATTATTTATGTATAATGTCTATAACCACATAATGACTTCGCAACAGATATAATATCATTATGTATGTCTATCGAATCATTGTTTGGAAACCCTTAGAATTATTTAATTTATATAGGTCATGCATCATCCCAATAACATCTTAAAATAATAATAAGTATGATGATGATGAAATGGTTTGTTGACTGGCCCATTCTATCTAAAATAACAAGGTTCATCCAATCAAGTAAATTACCTACTTCAATCAGTACAGTCGCTCCTAAAACCTGAAATAAATATAGGTTCAATAATTATAGACAAAATCATAAAGATGTACAATGAATATAATTTAGCTAAAATTATTGTATCATGGAGAATCCCACCATTTTCCCCAGAGTAAAAAGACACAAACTCCCTACCAAGGGCCTAGTATCCAACTATAACTCAAGAATCAGCAACCATCACAATGACAAAATATAATCTTTAAATGTCATTGAAATCATTCTAAGGCCTCATAGGCATCTAAAACATATCCATACTAGTATAAACCTTGAGAAAGGCAACGTAATATTCATCTCAATTACCAATTAATCCTAGTTCAGTCCTCAAAAACTAACCAAAATACTTACACACATCCTACCCAAATCATTCAAACTGGGGTGCTCACATATTAGGGAAAATACACTCACATTTAACTTAGATATACATGAAAATGGTTAAGGTATTTCATGTTTCTTAGTTGGACTAGTTGGGTAAATCATTCCTACTAATCATATTACTCTACATAGTGTCAATAAGGAAACCCACACTATAGGATACTATAACAACTATAATTATACAATATCGTGCATATTGGTTATTATAATGTGCACTTTAATATTCAAGCCTCCAAATTTAGCAATTGGGGAATCAAGATAGTGCACAATAGTTCATCATTTCCTTTAGAATTTTTGTCAATTTATTACCATTCATTTAATTTCAATAAAACAATTATTTTTTTTTAAAAAAAAATCATTAAATTTAAAAGAGTTGATACCATTAATATTGAAATATTGCATATCACATGCAATCAATATTTAATGAATCTACTACAAGTGGTATGTTAAATGGACCACCTACTTGATATGTTGCTATTCTCTTATATATAAATCTCATCCATAATCATTGAAACACACTTAATTCCAGAAGGTCATATTCCATTAATGTATGTACCCAATTAATATTATATTACATTAATTTAATATAACATTTTACAAAATTCATTTTATAAATAATTCATCATTCAATTACAATGAATGAATATTGGATTACTCATCCATTTTTTACAGCCCAGAATATCTATTTATAGACATTTAGTTTTACATAAAAAACATATCAATTTTTCATTTAATATATAAAAATAATAATTATTATTCTAATGATTTATTTGATAATAATTTATGATATTATTAAACATGGAATAAATAATGATTTTTTCCATAAAACAAAATATTATATATTGAAATAATTAATTCCAAAAACTGAATAGAAATAAATTAATAAAATAAAAATATTTAGTACCCTTACACTATGGTGTTCTTGTATAAGTGTAGCATTATTTTTCATTACACTGGTTCCCATGAAAATGGGTAAGTGGAATGTTACAGTTACAAGGTTAAGTAGGGGTAACCCAACACTTACCATTAGGTAGGTCACTAAGTTTAATAGTAACATGGTAGTCTCCTTTATATTTATCCCCTACCAAAGTTTATCTCAACACTAACCATTACACAACCCCCCCCCCCCCATAATAAGGCTAAACAGTCACTAACCATAATCCTGGACCCCTATCTAAGTGAATTTCAATACAAAATATGTATAAATTAATAACTATAATTGTAATTATTATCATTATTTACCTTATTTGAAGCTCATTACCTTTGAAAACACCACAAAATATATTTTTAGACTCATAAAAACACAATCCACCCTTTTTTAAAACCATATTAACATGAAAAAAATCATAAAAACCATGATCCAACCAAAACTATAATAATTCCATAAAAGATATAAAATATATACTGTAAACATTTTTTGGATAAATTCAAAAATAGCCCTTCCACATAGTGAAATAATGAGGATTAATTCTTGGATGATCCATTGGAATAGTCATAAAACAATAACAGGGGTGATGCTGTTTATTTTTAAATTAATTTAATTATATAAATTTAATAGAATTAATTTAGTGATCCTCTTAAATAACATGATCCAGATCCCAAAACTCAAGCCATGTTGATACATTACCAAGGTCAAACCCTTATTTTTAGAATAATACAAAATTATTTAATTCCATTCAAAGAGTACATTTAAAAATTTAAGAATGGTTAAATGATAGGATTAGTTACAATTTATTTAATAAATATTTATATAATCAAAAAAAAATAAAAAGGCCCTGATTCTCAGTATATTCATTACCTAGGGTAAAAATTACAATATGAGATCAATGAAATGTTCTAGAAAATAACGGCACAATCATTTTTATGGGAATTTAATTTCTTAACAGTCATGTAAATCTCGAATAGAATGATAAAATTTCAATTGAATTTCGTGACATGAGTAAAGTGTTGGACATTACAAATTATATAACAAGAAAATTTCTCAATAGTATAGGTGTCCCAATAAAACCATTATATTATACAACTTATGTTAGAATATCATGGGTTCATTGTGATGAGTAATATATATTATCATTGGATTTCGTGAAAGAACCTACGTTGAGAACCCATTGTAAGACGATAATCTATAGTTGTATCATTTATAAGATAATGTATAATTATTATAAATGTGTTAAATGATAATATATATAATAAATGTAATTATTCTTTAATGATGATAATATTGTAACTATGTTGTAATTGGATGCATATAACATTCCCTCATACAACCAAAATAATAATGAATCTCATATATTAAGCCCAATATGAACACTAAGGAGGCCCATGCATAACAGGCTTAAATATGCTATTAATTTACATAAATATACAAAACATAATAGAATTATATGTTCTAAAAAATGATAATTTCTTTCTACCCATGAATAATAGAATCATAAGAAACCTATTTCATAAAAAATATTTAATATATCTTCCATTGTCCCTAATATTTGTTTCATTCTATATATATCACATATATAACCCTCTATAAAATACTTGGAAGGGAAAACATATGAAATCTTGAGATTAAATTAATAGTATGGTAAAATATAATAAAATTTATTCATTCATAATACATGATCAAAAGGGTATGAACATATTTACATAACTTAAGTAATTTATACCTAATCAATTAAATATCTTTATTTACATTTCATTAACTATGGATCTGTCATTATAAATGAAAAAATGTATTTAGATTATGGAATCATCGATAATCAGTCATGGTCAACAAGATAATATAATAAAAACATGAATGGGGAATATACAAAAAATATAACATTCAAATCATTCTGAAATAGTAATTGGGTCACTCAATATTTTTACGGTAAAAAACTAAGTGGTCACGTGAACTTCTATACATGAGACCTGGTAAACACATTAATATTTAGACATCAATCTTGGTCTATGTGTAAAACTATGAACATAAAATATAGTTCACATAGAGAATAATTTTCTGATGATTTATACATCTTCACCCAATGATTTGGGGGACTATTTAGTAATCATCCATCATTTAAGTCAACAATATATATGCCCAAATATCATGAAAACATTAATCATATCATAAAATATTATCCTTAGGAATAATAAAAGGGTTTCATAAATATCAAACTAATATAATAATAACCCATCCAAAGTGTAACGCCCCGACCCTAGTTACCCAGAGTCAGTGCATTATTACATAACATTGGAATAATCACAAGAAATATCAAGTCTCGAATTACTGATTAGTTTAGTAGCCTTGGAATAACTAGATAGATTCAGAATGTTTACATTACATCATAAAATGAAAACTACAACATTATAGTCTCCATAGTCCACACTCGTATCCCCTCATACTGTCCCTGCAGATCATTCATAAAATACTTCTTCACATCCTCGGAAAAATAAAACATAGAAAGGGGTGAGATCAAAAGTACAGTAAGGGTAACAATATAGCGGAAACTTTCATAAATAGGAATAAACATTTTTGGAAATGTATGACTAAAACAAAACCTTTTAAACTTTAACTTCAACATAATATGGAAGAAATAAAATGAAATAATTCCATTTACTTATTCACATGGATATTCTACTAATTGAATAATCACATGAAATATCAATAACAACTTTCATAATGATGGAATTTATAATGCAAGACTATCATAACCACATAGCCAAGGCCTCGTGCCAAGACTACGAATAAGATTTTATCAAGGCCTTGTACCAAGACACTAGTTTGTCACATTAGACCTAATGATAAATCGAGGAGCTATAGTTGGCTCCGCCCATAACATACTAAGTCCAATTCATTCCTTATATGAACATGTATAAACATAACATAAACATTCATATTAAAACTAGAATACAAAATGTCAATACTATAACCACAACCCATGAATGGTTTAAAAATAGCACATCCATAGTCAAACATAAATCATTCGATACAATATGGAAGATTGTATTGTATCAGATTACCCTCAATCGAGAATATTGAAGGATATTGACATAGATGGAAAAAATCATCAAAACCATTAGAGAGAAATATGCCCTTTTTTCTTGAAATAATTTAAAATCCACACTATTTGTCAAGAAGACATTTACAAATAGATTTTTGAATCAAAGTTTCCCATACCACATTGAACTTTTAAAAGGAATTTTTATTTGAAAACTTTAATGTCCATATAGATAAATCCTTAAACCATTTTTAAAACATAGACATTAATGAAAAACATTTAGAATGATAAATATTTAAAACATTTTAAAATTATATTTTAGTTAGAGTTACATAACAAAAGAGAGACAATTTAGTACAAATAATTGAGGTAATCAAACATTGTAATATCTAAATAATAAATGGATTCATGATATACTATGTCAAAGTACAATATATACATCATATAAAAGTGATTTGGTGTATAACAACAAAGAAGTCTCAATGGAATGTAAATTGAGATGAACTCTCTTATAAAGATCATATCCTTCGGTTAAGGATAAATCAACGACATAATTATGTGTGAAAAATTTAAATACACTCAATATGATTAGATATTCAGTGTAAATCAATCAGAGGAAATTCACACATATTCTTGTAAAAATAACACCAATGAATTGGATATTGAACTCAACAAATGGAGATTGAGTTAAAATTACAATTATCAAGTTCTAATTGATGACTTTAGAATTTATAAATGGAGTGATTATGGGTACCAAAAGAATATCCACAGAAAGGGTAGTGGAAATTATGGAATAATCAAATGAATAGTTATTCCACACATAATCTTGGCGTAAAATAATCAATAAAATAATCGTAAAGCCAAATGAGTGGAAATTGAAATTTCAAATTTCCTTATTGATTTGGAAACATACATAACATACACCCATTAAAGAAGTATCATAAAATTATGATGTAAATATTCATGAATTAATGTATATTACTCAATGAATACAAACATGGGCAGTACACACACCACATGTAATAAATACGTGGTGAACAATAGAATTCTCACGGAATTAAAAGTGAGATAAGAAACCCCTTACTTTGTACTTTTTCCTTGAACGACGGTAGGTTAACCTCATGTATAATGGTTAAATAATTGTTATTCAATTATACAGGAATAATTTACATTAATATGATATCATATATGATCTTTTAATATTGATTTGTTAATAATATCTTAGTATTATCGTCATTTCGGGTGTTAACTTACTCGTTTTCCTTTATATTATTTGTTACGTAAGTCGTGTTTGTTATGGATAGGATGTATATTATTCATTTCCAGAATTATATCAAGTCCTTAATCATTATTTTTAATCATAAAATGAGAATTATACTTGAATGGAAACAATGGAAAATGAATCTCATCGTGTTTGTGAAGACGGTAGTCCGTACGTATGCACGAGCGACAATATCATTTTTTTGATGTTAAAATAATATATAATTGGATGGTATATCATGTATACAGAATAATTATCATGTTATATTTATTATTTAAATGAATTTCACATCACTATTATACCCACCCAAATAATAATTTATTGAATGACAATTACACCACGACGTGGAGACTGTAAGTCGTACGTACGCACGTATGGTGACATTCCATTCAAAGGATGGATAGAATACTGAATAGAGTTGTACCATATTTATAATAACATAAATGTATATAGAAGATACTGGAGTTATTATTTTATAATAGAAATAAAAAACAAAGAAGAAGTTGAAGAAGAAGGGAACTTGAAAGAGGGTGGTGAAAACATTACCTCTTCTTCAGGGTTTTCCTTTCGATTTGATCAAAAGGGCTCCTTAGGTTGGCTTTCTAATCAAACTAAGGAATCTAGGTTGTAGTGAGGGAAGTTGAGAGAGTATTTGGGCAGGGATTGGCTGAGTCAAAAGTCTTTGAATGTGTGTATTAGTGAGACGGGGGGGGGGGGCTTTTATAAGAGGGGTGAGGGGCACCTTTGGAAAAGCTAAAAATATTATTTTATAATAAATTTATATTCGGTTTATAATGGCTCCAAAGTGGATTATTTAAAGGTTAAGGTGTGGATGGGTCTAAAACCACTAAACCAATATAATTTAGATAGGTTTTGGTCATTATATTATCCTTATCTTTAAGTATTAACTCTTAGTTAATTAGTTTCACTTTTACAATGTCTTTTTGTATTTTTATATTATATGGTTAATAAAGTTACTATATACATCTAAGAGACCCCCAAGAGGTATATTAAAGTAACACATATCATGATATAAGTCTCTTGGCCGAACCATATATTTTTAGAAATTGAATATAAATTAATAATATAATATTTGTTTTAAAAACTCCTTTATGCCAATTTTGACACTATTGGGTATTTTGTTTTTGATAAATTGATAACAGCATTATTACTTCGAAAAGAATTTATATAATCAATCCTAATATGTCATATTAACCTAGAAAATTAGTTCAATTCATAAAAAGTCTCAAATTACATTTATTTTTATATTTATAATATCAATTATTTTATTATTTCATTAATTAGGTAATTACTGCATCACCATTATATCATAAATAAATTAAATTATTTAATGTCTAAAAATTATAAATAAAATACCATTATGTATGAAATATTTTTATATTTCTAATTAATATTTAAATTGAATTTATCTTATGTATAACCATATATTAAAAATGTTGTAGTAAATAAACTTTTATTTTAACTCGTTTAACTCTTCTTTGATTAAATAATAATAAATGTCCTAATCTAATACAAGTGGACCTAAATGATAATAATTTACACCTGAGGTTGTTTTTGGTCGAGATACACTTTTACAATAGAATTAGGACATGTGTTAGGGTAATATTAATATCAT
The DNA here is from genome assembly GCA_963277665.1 of Viscum album. Taxonomy (NCBI): domain Eukaryota; kingdom Viridiplantae; phylum Streptophyta; class Magnoliopsida; order Santalales; family Viscaceae; genus Viscum; species Viscum album. The sequence continues at coordinate 1,206,773,960 of OY728126.1, read as the reverse complement.
TTTAACCCTTAATTACCCTATTTACTTTTAACCGTGGTAAATAAAAGTAAAAAGTTACTATTCACCAAAAATTATTTTCATCTCATTGAACCCCATTTTAATCCTTGATATTAACCGTATCTCTCGGATTTTCTAAATTCCACTCACAGAAGTGGTAAAATTAAGTTTTATAAAAAATTCAGTTTTATAACTACCACTTAATGGTTTCACTATTCATCAAAAAATGAAAGTTTCCAGAAAAACAACAAAAATTAGGCCTAAGCTATATTTGATATTATGAATTCAAAAATGATTTCTATTTTACCAAATTCAAAACCTATCAGTTGCATTAATTATTTTAAAAATTAAATCCCGTCATCAAAACAAATAGCATGTTTTTAAGAGATAATAACTATCAAAAGATTGACACTTGTTTATGTCTGGTTTAAATGTGAAATTACATCCAATGACCAACATTGTATTAAATGGTAAAAATATATTCTAAATATACTTTATAACCAATCAAATTAATAAATTATCACTATTAATTATTTCGATTAAAAATGTTTTTTAATTAAAATTTTGTAATTTTCACTATTCATCAAAATATGAACGTTATCCGAAAAGTACCAAAATTTCTCCCTAGGCTAATTTTGATATTCAGAATCAAAAAATGAACTCTATTTTGAATGATAAAATATATAAAATTTCAAAAAGTATGAATTACTATTCATAACGGCTAGTTTGATTGGTTGTGGTGTGTTAGAACTTGATGTTGCATACAACACACGCTACTGTATTATTCAGAGAGAAAAGTACTGTGGAAGATTGGGGTGTTAAATTCTCCCCTACATCAATAAATTGCATCCTCACAATTTTTAATATTGGTCTTGGGAATATAATGGAATGTCCCAAATCGGAAAAAGAGTCAATAAATCTATCACTTTAAAAGAAAGGAAGAGAGGTAAAATGGTCACCCAAGATAACCCATACGAGGATTCCATGTAGGAAAACATGGATATGGATGATAAAATAAGTGTTAAGTTCTGATATAGAGGGATAGAAAACATGATCAGGAGAAAGTTAACAATAGGAAAATCACAAACTTTTGTTGGGACAAACGGTCATTAGTCTCCATGTAGGAAAAGTAAACGGACAACATTTTTTGTTTTACGTTACATTACATAAGGACAAGGAATTCATTTATGATATTGACTAAGAACATAAAGAGATATACATACTTTTTAAGTAGAGTTTCATTATTTAATAAATTTTACCACTAACTCATTTTTTTGAACAATGAGTATTCATGAAGACTTGGCCACAATGGAAGAGCTAGAATAAACATTATAGAAATACATGATCCACGTAGGATAAATTATATATCTACCATGTCTTTAGAGATTAATCCAAACCAAAGTGGTTAGTATAATATCTGATGATCCCCCAAATTGATATTCCATTAGATAAAAAAACACTAATCTTAGTTTCTAAAATTAAAACATCAATACCCCAAAGGTAAATAAATACCATTAAATAATCAATTGTCCTTAATATAATCCAAACTAATGTTGAAACCCAAAACTTATAAGACTGAAGTCTTCCACATTAAATTATATCTCCAAATAAAATTAATTACTCTTAAATTCACATTCTTAAAAGTAATTAACCTAATCATTTCCATAAATAACCCAAATCACTATAAATCTACAATAAAAACATAGATAAAAATAAACCATTACTCCTCAAATGAAATCTCATACTATTCTATTTTCCTTGGGCATATAGTGTTCACAACAAAGTGAACTACTTCCAAAATAACATTAATCATTTAATCACCAAATCATTTTCCTATACTAAGGGTATTCATTTGATAAGACATAAGATTTCAAACCAAATTATTATTGATCAATAAAATAATTTAACTAAAAATAATAGTCACACAAACCAGGGACTTCACGTAGTCCAGTGGTAGGCAATAAATCCCAATCGCACTTTAGTTGTGGGTTCGATTCCCATAGCTCTGTCCGACACGACGGGTTGTCACACGGTCTGCGTGTTGTCCTTTTTCAAAAACTATATTTTATAACATTACAAAAATGAGATAAATTCCTCAAAATAACCATAACATAATTTAACCAAAAATCTTATCTCATACCTTGCATTTTTATCCCATATTATAATAATTTATAATTTTATCAAACCCAATGATCATATAAAACCAAATGGTTATTAATAACTATTTCCACAAGAGAAAAGATAATTCTTCCTCAAATATCATTCTCACATGTAAAACTGCAGGGTTAAAAATAAAAGAGAAAATTATTCCAATTCAAACCCATCAATAAGGAGCACTAATAATTTTTAAACATTTCTCCAACCATTTATTTCCACATAGCTTATAGTTTGACCGAGAAAATATCCTATGGAATAGGGCATTCACTTGGGTAATGGCCAGGTCCCATACATTTACGGCAAATGACCCTAAATGGATTCTTGGGACCATTTTTATCTTCTTCCATAGTACTCGTCATTTTTCTTTGACAATTATTCACTTTATGTCCTTCCTTCCCGCACGTAAAGCATTTCTTTGTCCAATTGAGACACTTTCCTGGTGGTCTCCTTCCACATTTCATGCATGATGGAAAATTAGGATTCCTTTCTCCATGGTCTCCACTACTAGAGCTCTTATCATTCATCACCATTCTCTTCTTTGTTGAGTCTGGTAGTTGGTTAATATATATATTGTTGATCATATTTTTGGAAAATTGATTTGGCATAAAGACGATATCTTTTACACCTATCAACATTCCATTTTGTTCCTCATTTCCACCACTGTTCCCACCTTGTACATCATTCTCAAAGTCACTATGACCACCTCGGAATCCATCCATTGACTAAAACCAGAAAGCATTGTGTGAGTAACAGTAGTCATAAAATCATTTAGAGAATATCATGTCCCCATATTATTAATTTGAATCACATTAGGATTAACCAAGGTCATTTAATCTCAACATATATATAATATTTCAAATCGTTTTGTAAAGAATATGTAAATTATCCTAATCATATCCCCTGGGAGTGTCGTAACCACGAGTGCAGCAAGGCCTATTGTCGTGCACCAGTTCCCGTTCAAGTCTAGCTCAAAGCGGTGTTTTCGGGTTTTACCCCAAGGTACATCTGTTCCAGAGCCGCCTCTACCTTCTCGTATCCAGACAGGGATGTATTGCTCGGAAAACTCACAAAATCATTACAATACCAAAAATCAAGGAAGTTCTTCTATACTAATCCTCAATGTTCATCTTAGGTCTATGTGCTCTAATCAGAGTTTATCTAAATCTAGCTTCTAAGGTTTGTACTAAACTTCCTTTGATACCAACAGTAACGCCCTGACCCCAATTACCCAGAGTTGGTGCATTATTACATAACATTGGTATGATTACAAGAATGATCAAGTCTCAAAAGACCGATTAATTTAGTAGCCTTGGAATAACTAGATACATTCATAATGTTAACATTACAAAATAAAATGAAAACTAAAACATTATAGTCTCCATATTCCACACACTTATCCCTTCACACTATCCCTAAATGTCATTCATAAAATACTTTTTCACATCCTGGGTAAAATAAAACATAGAAAGGGGTGAGCTCAAATGCCTAGTAAGGACAACAATATAGAAGAAACATTCATAAATAGGAATAATCATTTAAGGTAATGTATAACTAAAAAAGCCCTTTAAACTTGAAATTAGACATAATATGGAAGAAATAAAATGAAATAATTCCATTTACTTATTCACATGGATATTTTACTAATCGAATAATCACATGCAATATCAATAACCACTTTCAAAATGATGGAATGCATAATTCCAGACTATCATAACCACATAGCCGAGGCCTCGTGCAATGACTACAAATAAGATTTTGTCAAGGCCTTGTGCCAAGACACTAGTTTGTCTCATGAGACCTACCAATGCATCGAGGAGCTATAGCGTGCTCCACCCATCACTTACTAAGTCTAATGCATTCGTCATGTGAATGGGTTTAAACATAACATAAACATTCGTATTAAAAGTAGCATACGAAATGTCAATACTTTAACCACAAACCATGAATGGTATAAAAATAGCACATCCACAGTCAAACATAACTCATTCAATACAATATGGAAGATTGTATTGTATCAGATTACCCTCAATCGAGAATAATTAAGGATATTGACAAAGATGGAAATAATCATCAAAACTACTAGAGATAAATATCCCATTTTTGCTTGAAATCATTTAAAATCCACACTATTTGTCAAGAATCCATTTAAAAATAGATTTTTGAAACAAAGTGTCCCATACCACATTGAAAATTTTAAATGGAATTTTTATTTGAAAACTTTAATGTCAATATTGATAAATCCTTAAACCATTTTTAAAACATGGACATTAATGAGAATTATTTAGAATGATAAATCTTTAAGACATTTTAAAATGATATTTTAGTTAGAGTTACTAACCAAAAGAGAGAAACTTGAATAAAAATAATTGAGATAATCAAACATTGCACTATCATGAGAATAAAGGGATTCTTGATATACTATGTCAAAGTACATTATATACATAATATAAAAGTGATTTGGTTTATAACAACAAAGAAGTCTCAATGGAATGTAAATTGAGATGAATTCTCTTATAAAGACCATATCCTTCTGTTAAGGATAAATCAACGACATAATTATGTGTGAAAATTTTAAATATAGTCAATATGATTGGATATTCAGTGTAAATCAAGCAGAGGATATTCACACATATTCTTGTTAAAACAACACCAATGAATTGGATATTTAACTCAACAAATGGAGATTGAGTTAAAATTACACTTATCAAGTTCAAATCGACTTCATAATTTATCAATGGAGTGATTATGTGTACCAAAAGTATATCCCCAGAAAGGAGAGTGGAAATTATGACATAATAAAATGAATAGTGATTCCACACATAATCATAGAGTAAAATAATCAATAAAATATGCATAAAGCCAAATGAGTGGAAAGTAAAATTTAAAATTCCCTTATTGATTTGGTAACATACATAACATACACCCATGAAAGAAGGATCATACAATGATGATGTAAATATACATGAATTCAATTATATTACACAATGAATACAAAAATGGTAAGTAAACACACCACATGTAATAAATAAGTAGTGAACAATGGAATTATCAAGGAATTAAAAGTGAGATAAGAAACCCCATAATTTGTATTTTTCCTTGGTCGATGGTAGGTTACCATCCTGTATAATGGTGAAATAATTGTTATTGAATTATACAAGAATCATTTACATTAATATGATATCATATATGATCTTTTAACATTTATTTGTTAATAATATCTTAGTATTATCGTCATTTCGGGTGTTAACATACTCGTTTTCCTTTATATTCTTTGTTACGTAAGCCGTGTTTGTTATGGAAAGGTTGTATCTTATTCATATCCAGAATTATATCAAGTCCTTAAATAATTATTTTTTATCATAAAATGAGAATTATTCTTGAATGGATACAATGGAGAATGAATCTCATCGCGTTCGTGGACACGGTAGTCCGTACGTACGCACGAGCGACATTATCATTCTCTTGATGTCAAAATAATATATAATTGGATGTTATATCAAATAGAAAGAATAATTATCATGTTATATTTATTATTTACATGAATTACACATCATTATTTTACTCATCCAAATAATAGTTTATTGAATGACAATTACACCACGACGTGGAGACGGTAAGCTGTACGTACGAACGTATGGTGAGATGCCATTCAAAGGATGGAGAAAATACTGAATATGGTTGTACCATATTTATATTAACGTAAAAGAATATAGAAGATACTGGATTTATTATTTTATAATAGAAATAAAAATGAAATAAGAAGTTGAAGAAGAAAGGAACTTGAAAGAGGGTGGTGAAAACATTACCTCTTCTTCTGGGTTTTCCTTTTGATTTGATCAAAAGGGATCCATAGGTTGGCTTTCTAATCAAACTAAGGCATCTATGTTGTAGTGAGGGAATTTTAGAGTGTATTTGGGAAGGTTTTGGCTGATCCAAAATGCTTTGAATGTGTGAATTAGTGAGAGGGGGAGGGGATTTTATATGAGGGGTGAGGGGCACCTTTGGAAAAGATAAAAATATTATTTTATAATAAATTCATATAAGAGAATCATGATATTATAATAAAATATATGTACAAATAAACCACATACAATAAATATGTGGTGAACAATGGATATCACATGAAATTAAAAGTGAGATGAGAAACCCCTTACCTTATGCTCAAGTGTGTTCTTCATTTTTTTAATGACCTAAATAATAAAATTTATATTCATTAATTAAAAATTACATAACATCCTATATATGTAATTTATTTATTATAACCTTATTAGGTTCATTCATTTACCTTTTTATGGGATTAATTGGTTCAATTTTATTGGTTTGGAAGCATTTTCTTCCATGTTTTTCATTATCAATTTACGTGTATTCAAGAATGGAAGTTTGTTTGTTGTGTAGTTAAACATCCATAATTTTTAATATATCTTATGACTAAAATGAAAATATATAAATGATCTTATAATGAAATTGAGTTATATACCGTGATGATGAATCATTAGTTAAAATTTAATTAAAAATTTTATGATTAACTTTGCGGTTCTGTTCATAATGAATTTTTTTTGTATTATTATTTTATATTATGAGTGTGTATGAATAAATGAGCATTAATGAGATGAAATAGATATATTATTATCTTTTTCAACTATAAAAATGGTTTAATGACACGAATTGAATATGGTAATGAAAAATGAGAACTCGTCGTCTTTGAATGTGATAAATTTCCACATCTCGGACGGTGATTTCATTTTTGATATAAGGGGAGTGGGAAAGAGAGATGATGATGAAATATTCCATTAGAATAATATAATTCTAGATTAAGTATGGTAATTTAATTATCAAATCATTTGGATTATGGGAGATGAAAAGATATTTATAAAATAATGGAACTCAAAATAAATTAAAAATTATGAAATATTTCATGAAAATTCGGCAGCCTAATGGTGTCACATAAAATTTCATAAAATAGTTTGATGAGATAATGGGGGTATCTCATCACTCTTACATAATGTGGGTTTTAAGCGTGATATGGACATAAATATACCAACTTAATATAAATAAATTTAAAAATAATCAAATAAAATTAAAATAAAACAAATAAAACTAAAGATGATGTTTACATCTTGATCTCTTCTCCTTGAGATCCTTCTTAAGGCCTTTGGTTTTGTCCTTTTGGTGAGACCAGAAAATCTCGGATGTGGGGAAGAGTTTTAGGAGGTGTATTTAGAAGAATCTATGTGATGGTCAATGCCTCAAAGGTTTGGGGGTAAAAGGGGAATTAGGGTGATATTTATAGTGGAGGAGAAGAGTATTTTTCAATATATTAATCATTATTATAATATTTTTTGATAGGATAATGAAAAGTTTTAATTCATGGGAACCAAGTAGTAATAATGGAAGGTGAGTTCATAACTAGTGGTCTTACATCAATTATGATGTAAAAAATAGTTTATTTTATTATTATTAAGAGTTTGTTACTTTTCGTAAAAAATTCATGTTGGTTCCATCAGACTTCAAATGACATGATGGTAAGAACTCTAGATGACCATTTTTCAAAATTCAAAACATAGAAGTGGAAAATTTATGTTTCATGGCTAGGTTATAACCATGTTTTATTTCAATGGAAGGCAATGATTTATGGAATCAGGGATATTAATATAATATATTAAATATAAGCATACCATAAAATAGTTAGGTGGTTATATTATTCCCTCTTTTGGAAATTTCATCCTCAAAATTTGAATTATAAAGGACACGAAGAAGATGTGGGTGGTTCTTCATCTTAAAATCCTCTGGTTTCATTGTTTCTTCCTTCATATTCTTTTTTCTCCAATTAACCATTACTGGATGAGTTGTCTGATTTTTCAATACCTACTCCCTTTTTTCATGAATCCTGAATGGCTCTTCACAGTTTGAGAAATTAGGTTCATCTCTATTTATTCATAGGCCAGTACATGTATTGAATCTTGCATGTATATCTTCAACAATGGCTAATGGAAAACATCATGAAATTTGGGGAGATGTTTAGGCTTTTCCAAATGATGATCTATACCTCTGATTCATTCCACAGTTATCATATAATCAGAATTTCTGCATTCCATTATTCTTCTTTGAAGCTTCACCTTTTCATTTGTTATCAGAGTACCTCTTATTATCATGGTTTCCCTTGAAAAATTTTGATCTAAAAAATTCCATCACTATTTTTATGGAACATGAAACAATTTCATCATATGATTAAATTTATTTAAAAGATGGTGCCCTTTAATGACATAGCATAAAACCTTCAAATAAATGATCAATTTTGACTTCTGAATCATGTATGTAATCTATGGAACACCCTACCACCCTTGTGAAGGTATCCTCTTAATCTAAAACAATGTCCTATTCACTTTTCATTATGCCAAGGAATTTCCTCTTCATTTTAGTTCTTTGCTCATGGGGGAAATATTTTTCAAAGAATATTTCCTTAAATGTCATCCATTCAATATCTTCTATTTCTTCTTCCTTTGTGGTATTCTAGATAAAGACCACCGTTGATCAGCTTCACCATTGAGACAATATACTACTATCACTACCTTTTCATTATCATTTCATCTTAATGCCATGAATATCTTATTAAGGTACTTAACCCCCTTCACAGCTACAACAGGATTAGTAGTCCCACTAAAAGATGGGTGTTTATGTTACATAAAATGATACAACACGGGTGTAACATGGTTAATCTTCCCAACCAGAGTATGTTATACCAATATGGCCAGGATATAATCCTATCCAACATTGAATGTATTGACTTCCTCAGTGGGGAAATCCCTACATTGCAAATGAGTATTGATTACCCTTATTCCATTAAGCGCCATCTCTAAATAGTTGCATACACCAGATTAGGTTATAAACCTCAAATAGAATATAAATTAACATATAATAAAATTCTTTGCATAACTAATCTCATAAACCAGGTTTATCTGAGGAAAACATTACATCAAAATCATGCATAATTGCTTATAATAAAAACATGAGTTATCCTAAGCATATCCTCAGGGATTTTTAATACCAAAAGTGCATCAAGGCCCGTTGTAATGTACTAGATACAACATCATCTACCTATTTTAATCAAGACAAGGATTTATTTGTTAGAAAGATTCACATAATCTATTTTTTAACAAAATTATATGACATTCTTGTACTTTTATCCTCATATACTTCCTTAGGTATTTCTTCCCTACTATACATTCCCTACTATAGTTTCCATGTATTCTATTAAACTTCCTCACATACCAACTGAAACACCCATACCCCTCCAGACTGGTGCCGGTGCATTACTTTTTATATTGGAATGGTTAGAAAGAATAAAATCCCAATGTAATGATCTGTTTAGATATCTTGAAGAAATTAGATACATAAATTTCACTCAAATTACATTGGAAAATGATACAAAATAAATTACAATTCAGAACCAAAAAGCTGCATCCATAGTACTCAATAAATAGTCTCCTCTTCATAAAATGTTGTAGGTAAAAAAATGAAAGGGGTGACCTCAAATGTTCAGTATGGGTTAAAAATATCATTATTATGAATTCATTAATAATTGAATTATATTCTACTTGACATAATCAATATCGAAGGGTGAATAAATTAAAAACACATGCTATTAATAAACTGCGAATGAAATTGCATCCATAGATTTTTTCATAGTGAACCCCTCATGGTTAGAAGTTATTGATAAGGAATAAAGATAATTATTATTAATTGGAGATCATGTATTTGGAACATGATACCATAATACCGTTAAAATGGATTAGTTATGTGGTTATAAACCCATCAGATTTTTGAAAACAAACTCAATGGTTTTGTCTCCAACAGATTCTTATCATGAGACCTGTCGATGCATTGAGGATCTATTGTGGGCCACAACTGCCACTAAAAGTCCAAATAATTATTTATACATAGATTTAATTTAGGTTTAATATGCCTTCTAAATATCCTTATAGAGTAGAGAATACAAATTCATCAATATTTCCATAGTTAAAACATCTTTCCAAATTAACATCGTCTGTGAAATAGAATACAACATAAAGAAATAGTAATATCCACTCTAAAAATGGATATTTACAAGAATTATAATTTCAAATGAAATATGATCTCAAATGGGTAGTAGACACACCACATAATAAATATAAGGTGCACAATAACATGTAGGTCATAATAAAATGAAAATTCATACAAAGTCACTTATAATATTGTAATCAATTGAATCATATTACCAAAAGTCAATAATAACTAAATAAATAATAGAATACCATGAATATAAGAGAATTATGATTTTATAATCAAATGGAAGTACATATATACCACATACAATAAATAGGTGGTGAACTATGGATATCTCATGGAATAAAAAGCAAAATGAGAAACCCCTTACCTTATTCTCAAGAGTGTTATTTGTTTATTTTAGTGACCTGAATAATAGAACATAGATTAATTAATTAATAATTCGAAAACCTCCTATACATGTAAATGATTTTTTATTAACTTATTAGGTTTATTCATGGTCCTTTTTACTGGTTTAAGAGGTTCAATTTTATTGTTTTTTGTGCATTTGCTTCATTGGTTTTCATGATCGGTTTACTGGTATTCATGAATTGAAGTTCGTTTAATGTGTGTTTAAACATCCATAATTGTTAATATATTTTATTAATGAAATTTCACAGTTATAAATGATCTTATAATTATTTTGGATTATATTCCATGATGATGAATTATTAGTTAAAAGTTAATTACAAATGTTTTGATTAACATTGTGGTTTTGTTCATAATGATCTTTTTTTGTATTATTATTTTATATTATTTTTGTTTAAGGATTATAGTATATTAATGAGATGAGATATATTTATTAAGATTGTATCAACCATAAAAATGGTTTCAAGAATAGAATTGTAGATGGTAACGAAAATTGAGAACCCATCATCCTTGAATGTGATAAATTACAAATATAGGACGGTGTTTTCATATTTAGTATAAGAAGTGGGGGAAAAAAAGATGATGATGAACTATTTGATTACAATAATATAATTTAAGTTCATGTATGTTACTATTATTATCAAATAATCTTGATTAGGAGGGATGAGGAAATATATATAAAAGAAAGGAACTCAAAATAGATGAAAAATTGAGAAATCTCTCACGAAAATTCAGCAGCCTAATGGTGTCACATAAAATTTCCTAAAATAATTTGATTAGAGAAAGGGGTTATCTCATAACTCATACACAATATAAAATGTAAGGGAGATATGGAATAAAATATCCCAACATAATTCAGAGTAAATTTGAAAAGAATAACATAAAATGAATGAAAAGAATGAAAACTAAAGAGGTTGTTTACATCTTCATCTCTTCTCATAGAGATCCTTCTTAAGGACATTGGTTTTTGAATTTTTGTGAGATCAGTATCTATAGGACGTCAGGAAGATTCTGGAGAAGATAATTGGTAAGAAAATAGGTGACGCTCAAGGCTTGATATGTATGGGAGGAAATGGGCAATTTTGGTGATACTTATAGTGGAGGAGAAGAGGTAAGTTTCATTATTTTAATCAGTATTATAATATTTTTTTCACAATGCAATGAATAGTATTAATCCATGTGACCCCAAATAGTAATAATGGAATGTGAGTTCGAAACAAGTGTTCGTACATCACTTATGATGTCATAAAAAGTATATTTTACTATTCTTAAGGTTATGTAACTATTCATCAAAAAATCATATTGGATCTTTCAGACTCCAAATGGCTTACTGGTCACAAATCTAGATGACTATTTTTTGAAATTCAAAGCATAGAAGTTGAAAATTTATGTTTAATGTCTAGGTTATAACAATGTTTTGTTTCAAAAGAACACAATTCTTTATGAAATATAGGCCATGAATAGAATATATTTAAAAAAATTATACCATAAAATATTTGGGGTTTTATATTACTCCAAATTTTAGAACTATCATCCTAGAAATTATATATAAAATGCTCACCAAAAAGATGTGGGTGGTTCTTCTTCATAAAATCCTCTGGTTCCCATGTTTCTTCTTCCTATTTATGGATTCTACAAAGACCCTTTACAAGATGAGTGGAAATATTTCTCAATTCATGATCCCTTTTGTAATGAATCCTAATAGGCACTTCACAGTATGAAAAATCCGGTTCCAATACTATTTCATTATATGTGCATACATGCGTTGGGTATAGAATGTATTTCTTCAATAATGAGACATGGAACCCATCATGAACTATAGTTAGACTTCGCATTATTTCTAAACAATAAGATATGACTCCGATTCATTCCACAGTTCTCATATAATGTGAATTTCTTTGTTCCCCTATTCTTCTTTGATGCTTCATGTTTTCCTTGGTCATCAGAGTACCTATTCTTATCTTGATCTCTATTGGACAAATTTGATCTAGAAATTCTGTCTATGTTTTTATGGAACATGATAAAATTTCATCATATGATGACTGTGTTTGAGAATCTAGTGCCCTTCGAATACATGGAATAAGAACATCAATGAAATGATCAATTTTCTCTACCAAGACATTTACATAATCTATGGAATACATTTCTATCCTGGTAAATATAGCATCATACTCTGAAACACTATCTTGATCCCTTTTACTTAATCTAAGGAATTTCTTCTTCATTTATGTTAGTTTCTCATGAAGGAAATATTTGTATAATAATATTTCTTAAACGTTCTCCATTTATTATCTTCTATTTCTTCTTCCTCTGTGGTATTCTGTATCAAGGACCACCATTGATCAGCTTCACCCTTGCGAAAATATACTTTTAGAACTACTTTTCATTTTCATTGCATTTTAATGTGATAAATATCTTTTCAAGGGACTCGATCTACTACTCAGATCCCACTGGATTAGTAGTCCCACTAAAATAAGGGGGAATCTTCCACATGAAATGATCCATCACAGTTGTATCATGATTACTCGTCACAACCTGAGTATGCAGTCCCAATATTTTCATCATCCAATCTGCTACAACATTGAATGTGTTTACTTGCTCAGTGGGTAAATCCTTACATTTACCATGAGTATTGATTATTATTCTTCCATTAAGAGCATTATCTAAATAGTGGAATACATTAGATTAGGTTATGAACCTCAAATATAAAACCCCTTAACATAGATTAAAAATCTATGCATAACTAATCTCATAATCATGGTTTCATTGAGGAAAATTTTACATTATAATACATAATGATGGATTTTTTAAAAATTTGAATTATCCTAAGAATATCCCATGTGAGTGTCAATACCAAGAGTGTAGAAAATCCCATTGTCGTGTACCAGGATGCCCCAAGTGAAGCCCAAAGCTCCTTGTCAGAGTTTTCACTCCTAGGTACATATATGCAAGGGCTACCACTACCTGTTTGTATCAGGAAAGGGATGTATTTAATATAAAAATTAAAATAATATATTCCTTAACAGAATACCAGGATGTTCATGTACGTTTCTTATCAAATACTACCTTAGGTATTTCTTCCCTACTATACATTCCATTCTATAGATTTCATGTTTTATACTAAACTTCCTCAGATACCAACTGCATCACCCCGACCCCTCTAGACCAGAGCCGGTGCATGACTTTTTATATTGGTATGGTTAGATGGAATGAAATCCTAATGGAATTATTAGTTTAGTAGTCATGAATAAACGAGATACGTATATTTAACTCAAATTACATTGGAAATGGTCATAAAATAAAATACATAATAAAAACTAGAGACTGCATCCATAGAACACAATAAATAGTCTCTTATTCATAACTTATTGAAGTTAAAAAAAAGAAAGGGGTGAGCTGAAATGCTCAGTAAGGGTTACTAGTAGTGGAATCACGAATTCAATAAAAATTTAATCATTTACAACTTGAAAAATTCAATATGGCATTTGAATAAATGAAAAAATCACTCAATTAATATACTAAAAATAAAACTGAATCCATATACTTTGTCATAGTAAAAACCTCCTGGATAGTAATTACTAGTAATGAATAAATATAATTCATATTAATTGGAAATATGTATCTGTCACATGATACCATAATACTATTAAAATGATTTAGTTCTGTGGATTGAGACCCGTCTAATTTTTTTAAGACAAACTCGAAGGGTTTGTCGCCAACTGATTTGTCTCATGAGACCTGTCTATGCTTCGAGTGGATATAGAGGGCCCCAACCACAACTGCATGTAAAAATCATTATTTATAAATATATTTAATACAAGTTCAATCATGTTTCTCAATATCCTTATATAGTAGAGAGTACACATTCATCAATATTTCCATAGTTAAAACATCATTCCAAATTAACATTGAATGTGAAATGTTATACATCTTAAAGAAATATTAATATCCATGCTACAAGAAAATGAATAATTACAAGAATTATAATTTCATATGAATTATGTATGCAATTGGGAAGTAGGTAAACCACATAAGAAATATGAGGTGCACAATACCATGTTGCTCACAATTAAATGGAAATTTTGACAAAGTCACAGAACATATTGTAATCAATTTAATCGTATGACCAAAAGTCAAAAATCAATAAATGAATCATATAATTACATGAATATAAATATAATCAAGATATTATTTATCAAATGGTAGTACACATATACCACTTACAAGAAATATGGGGTGAACAATAGAAATCTCATGGAATTAAAAGTGAGATGAGTACCCCTATACTTTATGATCAAGTGAGTTCTGAATTTGTTTTAATAACCTCAATAATATAATTTATATTAATTAATTAATAATTCTAGAACAACTTTTTCATTTAATTTATTTATTATAACCTTATTAGGTTCATTGATGGTCCTTTTTATGGGTTTAAGAGGTTCAATTTTATTGTTTTGGAAGCATTGTCTTTCGTTGTATTCATGATCAGTTTACATGTATTCATGAATGGGAGATCATTTTATGTGTGGTTAAACATCCATAATTGTATATATATCTTATGAATGAAATTTAAGATACATATATGATCTTATAATTATTTTGTGTTATATACCATGATGTTGAATCATTGGTTAAAATTCAATTACAAATGTCTGGATTAACATGGCGTTGTTGTTCATAATGAGCGTGTTTTGATTTATTATTTTATATTATGTCTATGTAAGGTTTCCAGAAAATTAATTAGATTAAATAAATATATTATGATTTGGTTAAACAACAAAAATGGTTTCATGAGCAGAATTGAATGTGGAAATGAAAAATGAGAACCCCTGGTCCTATAATGTGATAAATTAACACATCTTGGATGGTGTTTTCATTTTTAATATTAGAGGAGGGGGAAAGAGAGATGATGATTTAATATTCAATTAGTATTATATAATTCATTTTCATATAAGGTATTGGAATTATCATAGCATTTGGGTGAGGTGATATGTGAATAGTTTTATAAAATAAAGGAACTCAATCTAGACGAAAATTTGAGAAATCTCTCACGAAAATTCGACAGCCTAACGACATCACATAAAATTTAATATAATAGATTTTTGATATAAAGGGGTTATTTTATCAGTCATACTTAATATGGGTATTAAGGGGGATATGAAATGAAATATCTCAATATAATCCATAAGAAATTTTAAAAAAATAACATAATTTGAAAGAAAATAAAGAAAACTTAAAACGATGTTTACCTCTTGGTCTCTTCTCCTGAGGATCCCTATTAAGGCCTTTGGTTTTAGAATTGTGATGATCTGGGACGTTGGGAAGAGTTTTGGGAGGTTTATTTGGAAGACCCTAGGTGACGCTGAAGGTGTGAGAGGTGTGGGGTGGAGAGGGGAATGATGGTGATATTTATTGTGCAGGAGAAGAGGCATTTTTCATTATTTTAATCATTATTATAATATTTTTGCTCAAGACTGTGAATAGTATTAATTAATGTGATCCCAAATAGTAATAATGGAATTTTAGTTTTAACCAAGTGTTCATAAAAATATTTTAATGTCATAAATATTTTATTTTAATGATAATTTTATTATACATAATTTTACCAAATATCATTATTAATCCAAAATTTTAAAATTTCAAAAAAATTCCAAATACACACCCTAACCATTTTTCGAAATGAATAATTGAAAAATGTACTCCTTTTTTCAAAAATAATTTTCTATATATTATTAATTTATATTTTAAATAATATCATAGTTAATTAGAAAAATAAGAATTTTAAATGTGTTATTAGTTTTATATCAAATTGAAAAATTAATTAAGATCTAATTATATTATTACCTGAAGAAAATAAAATTTTATCATTATTTACTATTCATAAGGGTCATATTAATTTTCATATTAATATTCATAACAGTATGTTACTATTAATCAAAAAATCAAGTTGGTTCTATCAGACTCCAAATGACTTACTGGCCACAACTCAAGATGACCATTTTTCGATATTCAAAACATAGAAGTGTAAAATTTCTGTTTAATGGATAGGTTATAACCATGTATTATTTCAATGGAAAAGAGTTCTTTATGAAATATAGGTTATGAATAGAATATATTTAAGAGAATTATACAATAAAATGTTTGGGGTGTTATAGTCTATTGGTGGGATGTGGTGAGATTCACTTTCCTGGGTTATTGGACTATGTCTGAGGCCAAGGTCTGTGTGGGGAGGATGTGATGTGTGGATTTTGTAAGAGTGTGGAAGATCCAATATGATTTGTTTGGGGTATGAATTGTTATGTAGTGGGAAGTGGTTCAAGGTACCCAAATGTAAATGTGATTATTATATTTACATACTTTAGGTTCATTATTTAGTGATTCTACCTTGGTGATGTTGGGATGGATAGTTTTCCTTGTTAGGGTTTGTTGGATTCTATTGTTTTGTTACAAATGAATTATTATGCTTCTCCCACATGTGCATGATGGATCTTTGTTTTTCATAAAGATTATACTCATATTCTCATCCAATGAATATACAACTATTTTCAGGTTTCTATGAGGATTATGTAGACTATACTGGACCTCAATATTTCTAACATGGTGATATTTTTTGTGACACTAATTATATTTGTTCACTTGGTTCGTCCAATGGATTTTATTGAATTTGTAGTAGGTTTACTAATCATTCATGTGGGATGGTTTTGGATTTCTAATATATATATATATATATTGGTGTTGGATTGATGTTAATTCATCTTATCATCTAATCTCGTTCTCTATAATAAGTGTAATACCTCTTATTTCCTGATATTTATATACCCTTGGTTGTGGTCACCACCCGAGTGCCAATTAGAGTCCAGACTCGAGGGGTCATTATCTCTCTTCCTTTATTGAGATCTTTATATGGGAATCTTTATAGGGAGGTTCATGATATAATGGTATCAGAAGTGATAGTTGAGATATAAGATGGAGTCTGGATTTATGCATAGTGAGGATTTCATGGTTTTGTAGTGAAACTATGTCTGGTGAACATGGTACATGAGATATTCCATGGAATATTGGCAAGGACAGGGGATATTAGTGCCCTAGTGATCTAATGTGAGAATTCCCAGTCTACCAAATGACCTTGTGGGGATGCATCATTATTTGGTTACAAACCATAGGAAAGCTACATGTATCATAATTTCTTTTGTTCTTGATTTAATTGGTATTTCTTGGGTATTTAAATAATTCATTTTTTAAAATTAATCTTAAATAAAATTCTTTAAAACATGGCCTTAGGAGTTTATTGTTTACATTTTTATACCATGGAACACAATCGTCGTCTTAATGTTGTTCTAGTAGTGGAGGCTCAACAGGATGACCAAATCAATTGATGGAGGGTTGATCATGTAGAGGAGTACGATCAGTGGTAGAAGTCAGTATGTTATTTATAGCAGCATAATCTAGGCATGTATAAGGGTTGTTTTTTGGACATGGATATAGAGAGTTGGATTGAGGAGCTTCTCATCACCTTCAGTTTAATTCGGGCTCTGATGGATAAATGTGTTCCTTTAGTGGTGATCCTAATGCGGGGAGTTATGATTCATTAGTGGAAGATGTTCCTAGTAGAGAGGAATATTGATGATGTTTGGTGGACTGATTATGAGAAATAGTTCCTGGAATAATTCATTTCATCCACCATGAAGTCAAATAAGAGGAAGAAACTACTACCCCCCTAGATGGGGAGAATGTCAGTATGAGATCTTGGGATTAATTTCAAGGATCTCCTTAAATGTGTGTCAGATCCCTTTTCCGATGACTCTCATGTGAGATTTCTAGAGTAGTAACTTCATCCTTCCCTCTAGTACATAGTTACTCCCTTCACCTTGCTGACATATGTGGAGTTCTATAAGAAAGTGGATGTTGTTGATTGGATGCACTCATGAGGAGGGATAAAATGGATAGTGGGTCCAATAGTGTTCTCTACTGGGAAGGCTACTTGAAGTAGGTCTCATGTGATATGGCCTTCTATGTTTTGTCCAGTGAGCAGTTGACCACATCAGTTCCAATTTCAGCCTTTAGGCCCCCATGCGTTTTTTGTGAACTTGGGATATAGTGGTTTCTCTTGTGGATCTTCTTCTATCTTTAGAATTATTGATAAATGTATTTTTGAGACCAGTATGGTGGTGGTGGGAAGACTCAACACCCACCATAGTAGTAATTTTATCCTAGTTTGTTTCAATGTCAAGGATAATAGGGTCATGCTTTAATGAGTGGAGATAGAGTAGGTGGAGCCCGATCTCATGATGTTACTGAGGGACCTCAACCAGGGTGTGGTCAGGGAGGTAGTCATTAGCAGAAGGGTAGAGGAGCTAGGGGTGGTCAAATACACATCGTAGAGGTAGCAGTTCTAGCTGTTCCAGAGATAATTAAAGGTATGATCAGTTTTTTAGTACTCTTGATAATGTTTTTTTAATTCATTTGTTCCATTCTCCATTAATTCACTCCCTCAAGATAATTCTCTAGGACTATTCATAGAGAGGATTTCCATTCCCCTGGTGTTTATTATTCTAGAAGGAGGTTTGAACAACTTTATTAATGTATGATGGCGATGTGTGCTGATTATGGGGATGCATCAGGCATGTGGGGATCTCTTTGTACTACATATGCATCCATGTGATGTTATTCACAGAATCAACTGGTTGTATTCTTTGAATTCCATTATAAGTTTTTTTCTACAGGAGATTATCTTTTTCATATTTGTATGTACAATGTGTGGTTTTCAATGGCAAATGGAGTTATTAGATGGGTAGTCAGATTTTAGAGCATGTTATTTCATTTTTGGTAGAGAAATTAGTGTAATTAGTGGAAATGAGATGTTGTATGTTCCAAAAATTGTTGTGGTGTTATTGGTTTTCTTCTAAAAGGTGGCTGCTACTCTACCCTCTAAAATTGATATTGGTTTTGGGATAGACATACATCCTGATGACTATTTAATTTCAATCACCCATTATGATATTGCACCGTCTTATTTGTTGTAGTTGAGGATTTCAATGGACGGTGTGATGCCAAAGGGATTAACGTAGCCCAGTGTGTGTCTATGGGTGGATCAAGTTTGTTTGTAAATATGTCAAACGATGGTATGCGGTTTTTAATAGACTAATTTATGTTGAACGAGGTGATGGTCAAGAAATGGTTCACTATTCCATGGTCAGACTCTCTTTTTGACTAGTTGAGAGGGGATAGTTCGTTCTCTATGGTTGATCTACTATCTAGATATAACCAATTTAGTGGGATGGAGGTTGATATCCTGAAATCTACCTTCAGTTTAAGGTATATGAACATTGTGTAATTAATTATACTCATTGATGATATGAATGCACCAGTTTTGTTCATGCGGGTCATGAACATCGTTTCTTATAAGCTCCTAGACCAATTCTTCATTGAACTCATTGAAGAATTCCTGATCTACTCGAATTCAGAAGAATATCATATCATACAGCTTAGAACTATCCATAAGGTTCTATAATTCTACAAGATCCATGGGAATTTATCCAAGTGCTTGTTCAGAATGTTGGAGGTACACTTCATTGGACAAATGGTGTCACAACTAGGTGTATTGGTGGACCCATCAAAGTTCAAGGATATTGTTTCATACGATGTACCCAAGAATGTGTCTGACGTTTGTAATTTTCTTGGTATGGAAGGATTTTACCAGAGGTTTTTACCTATTTTTTATTTTTTATATCCTCTTTGGCATCATTGAAAAGGACTAGGATTTTATGTGGAGGGAGATTTTCTTGACCGTGTTCAGCTATCTAATGGGGGTTTTATTCAATGCTCCAGTGCTCCATTTTTTGAGAGGAATGTGTGATTTATGATGTGTTTCCTGATATATCCCATCATTTCTTGGGATACATGATGATGAAAAATATTGGAGTAATCTCTTATTAGTCTTGTAAGTTATGTCCCATTGAACATAAATATACCATACATTATCTAGATCTAGAAACAATCAGGTTTATGTAGAATTTGTGGTGGAATTACCACATTGAGGATCACTTTTCGGTCTTCATGGATCCTAAGACCATTATGTATATATTTTCCTAGTGAGATATGACATTACGAGAGTGAATGTGTTGGATCCTCAATGGGGAGACTCAAAGTTTAAGGTGATGAGTGATCGTCCTTACCCGGGTGATGCTACGGAGGAATGGTCAGAGGAAAGTCAGCATCAGATATTGTTCCATGGGTGGCTATTTTTTTTAGTGGGGATGCATGAGGGAGTGCTCCAGGAGTTTCACATCTCACCCTTGGAATTGTACCCAAGATATTCTTGGATGTACTGTGGCCTAAAGGAATGATTTTGGTGGTCCAGGATGAGATGGTAAGTAGTAGAGATTGTGGAGAATTGCATTGTGTGAAATATGTGAAGTTTATACACTATGTTCCTTCTTGTTTTATTCATCCCCTAGTTGTCCCCAAGTGGAAATGGGATGATATCTCAATGGATATTTTCATAGGGTTACATAGTAATATAAGAGGATGTGATAAAATCTGGGTAGTGGTGGATTGAATGATGAAATTAGCTCACTTCTTCACTGTTAGGGATTCACGTGCTATGGATAACATTTCCCGGAGGCATATGGATGTGGTAATGAATTTTCATGAATTGGGAGTTCCATTGCCTCATATTAAGATATATGTATTACCTCGCAAGTTAGGAGGGTATTGAATCACACTTTTTACACTCAGTTGCACCTCAGCATTACTTTCGAACCTCAGATTGATGGGTTGATTGAGTGGACCATCCAGAAATTGGAGGACATGTTACTGACATACATATTAGAGATTGGTGGATCTTCTGTTTGGATATTTACCTTGGTAACATTTACATAAAATAATAGATATAACATTTCCATTGGAATGTCTTCTTTTGATTCTTTGTATGGAAAACTGTGTCATTCACCAATGTGCTGGACAGAGGATAGGGTGATAAGTGTTCATTGATGCATGGTAGTTTAGAGAATAATAGACATGGTTCAACATGTCCATGAGAGGATAAATTATCATAGTATAGGGGGCTGTCATATGTTGATCGTAGGAGGAGACCATTAGTCTTTGAGATTTGAGACCATGTGTTCTCGAATGTTTCCCCTCTACATGGGAAACAAATGTTTGATAGAGGGAAACAAATTTTTCCTAGGTTCATTGGACCCATTGAAGTTTTTGAGAGAATTGGTGAGGTGGAATACCAGTTGGTTCAACCACTATAGCTACAGAAGTTCTGTGAATTATTTCATGTATCTCCTCTTATTAAGTATTTTCATGATAAATCCCATGTATGGTGTATCTTGTGTTCCGATAGTCTGGCTTCTGGTGCTTGTATAGCGTTTCATGTGGTCAATTATGGTAGTACATATTGGATGACGTGTTCTTGAGCATTGAGTTTCACTCAAGCTTTCGAACAACACTACATGATATATCATTTGGACCTTAGCGTGTCCAAATGGTAGTAGTGTTTCTTGTACAACATGCTTTTTAAGAGACATCATATAGGGTGGTTATTCTAAACATGGGAGGTACAAATAAAATGCTTTTAAAAATCAATATTTTTTTACTATGTGTCAGGGATGGTAGGTCACTGATGGTGCGTCAGGACCAACAACTTTCAATGATGGGTCACATTGGTGATTCATCAAAGGTAAGTTGCACTAGTGAGTCCTCTAACAATGAGTCATCCAATGGTGACTCACCAAATGGTATCTCACCAAATGACGACTCACCTAATAGTGAATCACCGAATGGTGACTCACTAAATGGAGACTCACCGAATGGTGACACACAAAACGATTAATAACCAAAAAGTAGGTCATCGAATGGTGACTCACATAACAGTGACTAACCAAATAGTCGGTCACTGAATGGTGACTCACCATCGTTATCACTAACCATGTAATGACAGAATGGTGATCCATTTCTTATAATTTCTCAAATTCCAGTTTTCCTAGTTTTTTCAATTTCACCGCATTTACATTTTATTTGTCATAAAATGATTTAAAAAAATTATTAATGTGATTTTGAATTCATTTAAAAGGATATAATATGTGTATTTATGTTCATAACACTATATAGTATTTTTTATGATCAAAAGGAAAGGTTGATATCTTGTTCTGACATTAATGTCTTTGAAAACAATTACGTCTCTTCATAAAGGATCTGGACCTTCTAAAGCTAATTCCCTTTTAATCCATGTATTTTTCCCATTTCTCTAGACATTGGGAATCCCAAATCATTTCCTACCCAAGGATATGTTCTAATTTTTTTCACCCAGGTATCTTGTGTCCCCAAATCCTTGTGCACCCTCTGTTCTGTGCAAGGACGAGGTGATAATCTTCTATTTATTGAGGATGGGATACCTTCGTCTCTATTTTATTTTTTTATCATGTGGGGTGGGTGTATGAATGTCCTCTTTTGAAAGATAGTAGGATAAAAAGTTAATAATGTGAATTAAATTTGTTTCATGATCAACATATAGGGTTGAAAAAATGATAATTGTGTTCTTCTTTGTTATATGATAATATTTTGTTTTTATTGGGCTATGCACCAACAAAATATCATTTTCTTTGGTGTCCTTTGTTTATTCCCATGGAATGGATTCTAAATGCATTTTTTTATCTTCGGTTAAAATATTTTATATATATGAAATTTATTAAATACATATATCGTGATAAATAAATGGATTCCTCCTAATCAAACATTCACTTTTATAACCCTTGAATTATGAAAGGGAAATTAAACAACAATTGTCTACTAAATCTGAATACATGTTGAATTGTTTGGTGTTGTATTGTGTTGTGTGTGGTATTGTTCTGTCATATTCCTTGTGTGGTTGCGTGGTCTTGGGGTTGATAGAACAGTTTTCTGAGTTGTGGTTTTGGTGCTGTAATGTAATCTTAGGTGGTGGGATTCTTTTTTTAATGGTTGAGTGGTGTTATCCAGTGGAACTAAATAGGTTTTTGGCTTGTAGTGTTGTTGTATGTTATGGGTGTTATGGAGTTATGAAGTGGGGCTACCAGGATTAGATGTGATTAAATGTGTGGCTGGATATGTTTTCGATTGGGTGGTTTTATTTGTTGATATAGAGCTTTCAGATGAGTAAATATGAATAAAGATGATGTCATTGGTCTGATTAGGTTCTTTGTGGGGATGAAGTGTGGAGTGAGTCCTTTATCATAGTTTTCGTCCATAGTCGAGATTGGTTTTGTGGCTGGTTGTGTGAATTTGGTCAATGTTTCCTAGGTAGGGATGGAATGAATAAAGGAATTTATTAGTAATGAATGATAATTACTCAAATGAGTTGGCTGGGGTTATGAATTTAATTATTAATTGTTGTCTAGTAGTGAATTTAGTTGTAACAGCTAAGTGGTTTTGTGAGTAGGTTGGTTTTTTTTTGAAAACAAATAAGTTGGGATGAGTGTTTCATACCAATATATATAATTTTAATTCATTTTGATTTCTGTATGCACCCCACCCATGTTGAATACTATCTGTTGAATACCCCATTTTCATGTGCGAGGGTCTCTTTTCTCAACATCCCAGTTGGAGGATGGATGGATGGTTATTGTAACATCCCTACTCACTCCTCTAGGCATTGGTATCCCAACACTCATTGGGTGGGTTGTGGTGCAGTATTGAGGACCAGGTGGTTGTCTGTAATGTGTTCTATCCTGTGTGTCTGTGGGATGAGATGTGGTGTTCTTTACCAGATGTCTTCGGGATATGGTATGGTTGTGAACCAGGTGTTCACGGGAAAATGTGGTATGGTAGAGGACCTTGTGTCTATATTCGGGAACTGGTGATCTTTGTTTTCCCAAGTTTTGATACTAGCTTTGAGGCCCATGTGTGTGCAGTTGGGTTGTGACGTAGGGCATGTTGAAGCGTGTTGAAGCACCAGAATATTTGTCATTAGGGTATGACCCATTAACTAGTGGGAAGTGGTCAGGTGTACCGAAATATCTACATGATTAATATATTACGTTACTTGACTTCGGTTATTACGTGAGTGTGGATTGGTACGGTTGGGATGACTAGTATTCCTTGTTAAGAGCTATTGGTTTATGTTGTTTTCTCATTGGGGCATTAGTATGCCTCTGCCACTTGTGCACATGTGACCTTGTTTTTTCGATCTTAGTATACTCATATGGTCACCCTATGTATATAATTTTTTTTCAAGTTTACAAGGGGATTTCATGAACCATGCTAGACCTAACTAGCTTGGACGTGGGGATAATTGTTGTTTCAATACATACCTTTGTTCATTTTTTACTTACCTTGGAATTTTATTGTATTTGTAGGAGTCTTGTTTTAAACAATCATATGGGATGGTTTTGGATTTCTTATATATATATATATATATATATGTATAATTCATGGATACATATTGAGGATGATAGATCTTATCTCTTGATCACGTTTACTATAAAAATGGTAATGCCTTATATTTTGTGATATTTGTATATCATTGGGGCTTGTGGACACCCGAGGGTTGACTTGAGATGAGAATCGAGGGTCATTATATTTCTTCCTTAATTATCATATCATTAGGGGAATCATTGAAGTTAGGTTTCATGGAAAAAAATTCTCTCAAAAATCAAAAAAAATCACTTTTGTAGAAATCATAATTTTGAAAAATAAAAATATTTTACAAAATGACTTATTTAATATGTACAAATAAATTTTCAAGGAATTTATATTCAACATGAAATATATACATATATTATAAATAACTTAAAAATATTCTAAACCACTAATTTAGCTGTAAGGTTTTGGTGATCATATTTTAAATAATATTAATTTCATGGTTCTTTAAAACTCTACCTTGTGTGACTTTTAAGTTATAGAGCATAAAAATATTGGGTTTTTATTGATGAATATATAAAGAGGTAAATTTATTCAAAAATAAATATTTTTTAATTTATTATGGTGTCAAATTATATTTTATTATTTTTTTTCTTGAGAGATATTGTATAAAATATAGTTTTATACATTTAAAATCTTGAGGTGTTACAATTAATTTACTTATAATGTTTTTATAAACATATTTATTTAATTTATTTAGTTTTACCTATATGTCATTTCAATTAAATATTATATTTTTAATGAATTTTTTAAATGAATTAATCAAGATTCTAAATTAAATTATAGATAAAAATAATGTAATCAGTCAGGTGGTTGAATTATGATAGTTGGCATAAAATAGAAAAAGTTAATTTTAGTGTTAAAGAAAACTTATATTTAATAGATTAAATGATTTTGTGTTTTTTGTTAAGATAAATTACCTAAAATAATAATAATAAGTTTCAATATATGGTTCACTCTATGTTGTAATTTAAAAACTAAAATATTAAATAATATATAAAATTTCATTGAAATAAATTTAATGATAATGAAATTTTATTTAATCAAAAATCACAGATAATGCATACACGATTGATTGATTTGTGATTTTAGACAACTCCCATAGGAAATAAAATGGTGAACCACAAAAATATGATACCCTATTTTAATAAATAAGGATTTTTTCATGAACCACAAAAATAAATACAGTTTTTTTCCATTATTCTTTTTAATTGTATATATTTTTATATCAATTTTAAATATTTTTAATGATATTGGTTTAAAAATCATAGAATGAATTTGTTATTTTAGAAAACACTAATAGGAACTAAATGCGGGAACCACAAAAATATGATCCCCTAGTTTTATTCCTTTTATTATTCCTTCTAAATGCTAAAACACACAGATAAATTCATCAGTACGGATAAATATTCATTTATCAACTATAAAATAGTTATGAGAGAAAACCTGATGGACTACTAAAACAACTGTACAGTGTAGAATAATTCTAAAAATCCCAAATAAATTAAGTGTATAGAATAATAATGAGGCGTATCATCATGATGAACACTAAATTCTATGAAATTTAATAATAAATAAAATTAAATTATTTTAAATCATGTTTTTATGTTCAATTATTCTCCCAAAATTTAAAAGTTATTAATTTTAAAAAACCATTCTGTATAGAAGAGTTATAAAAAGTTAAATTTAAATTATATTAAAAATATTTTTAAGATGAGAAATATATATATAATAATAATAATGTTTTTTAATTAATAATAGTAACTAAATATAAACTATTTTAGATATGAAAAAATGAACATTATTTCACTCTACAACACTATAAATTGTAATGACATAAGGAAAATTTAAAAATTTCACATATGAATAAATTAACTATCATATAGACTCTCACTATATTTTGAGATCATATTCATAGATTTTAGTATGTGAAAACTATGAACAACCCATTAATTTCAGAAAAATAAAAAATAATTTTTAGATTATTGCAACTCCATCTCATGTCATAATAACATGAAACCTCTTACTAATTTATACATCATCTAAACACTATGAATAAAAATATGAACATTTATAAATATTCTGAAACATATAACGTAAAAGATTTAAAATACTCAAAAATGAAATTTTTATTAGTTAAAAAGGATATAATGGAAAATTGAAATAAAATTATTGGACAATGTTTACTATTCACAGTTAGCATATTTTATGTCAATGAAAAAATATAATCAGAAATTAGTACTATATTATGTGAATGGAAAATTATTATTATAGTAGCTACTATATAACGTTTCACCATAGTATTTTAGTTTCTGAAACAAGCTAATTATATTATTTTTCATTCAGACACTCATTTACTTTTTTTTTTATCTATATATATTAGTCCAATAATAATGATTAAATAAAATGAATATGGTGACTAAAAAATATAAAAAAATGTTTAATATTTTTAATGAAAACATATTCTTAATAATAATATCTAGAATAAAGAATAAACAATTAAAATTATAATAGAAATATTATTTCCATAATTAAAAATACTAAAATTTTCATACCTTATATAAACATTTACATACAATACTCCAAACCAATTATGATACATAATTTAAATTACACATGGAAAACATGAAATATGTATAAACTAGTTTCCCTTTATATCTACTCCAAAATTCAATCTTAATAAAATTCCCTCTCTGAAATATAACATCTCAATGTCTTTTATAATAATTACGTCTGTAACGTTTGTAACTGATTAAAAATTTGGATACATGATTTTTATTTATATTAGAGTAATTTATCACATTTACATCCCACACCAAACCCTTCCATAAAAAGTAAAATAGGTTTTCATGCTTTTTCTTTATCTTAAAATTTTTTAATTGTATTATTAACATGAAACGAAATAATTATTTTTATTAGTGGAATTAAAACAATATATCTCTAATGAAATAAATGTATTTATAATAGTTTTAACAATTCAACCACTAACATCATCAATTGGAATATGTATCTAGGCTCATGGCTCTTGAGGTACCAAACCCCACTCTTGCGTGACCTTATAATCTTGTTGTATTATTAAGGGAATATCCATGAATTTATCAATAATACCTATAGAAAAATGTTGTGCTTTTTTATTGATATATATGTGATATAAAAAATATAAAAATAAAGGATTTTAAATTTGGTAAATAATAAATTCTTCATGATTTCATATATAGTTCAAAGTATTTTTAAAAATGAATAAATCTAATATATTATTCAATTTATGGGGAAAATAACACTAAAAACTATGTTTTTCCATCTTTAATTATATATGAAGTTGTGATTGATAAGAATTTTTTTGTTCCATTATTTTTTTAGATTTTGTTTTTTCTACAATATTTTTTTAATTTTGAGGGAATAATTTTTTTGTAACCCTTCAATTTTCTTGTCAGTATTAATATTTTTTCCAATTAATAAAGTAATATATTGGTGATACATCAAAACTCATATATCTAACATGACTATATAGATTCAGATAAATACAAACCATTTTGATCTTATTTTAATCCTATATTTAGATCATTTGATATCTAAATTATAATAACAATTATTATTTTATGTTATCACTATTTTAAATGATAAATAATAATCACATTTGATATTTCATATATATACACCTATCTCATAATTTTTTTTATTTTCATCTACTTTTTAACCTTCCAGTTATTATGGATCTTCTTCCACAACACATTACATGAGATTAAGGTAGAGGTGGATTTTTTTTATCAATCAACATCACAAAATAAATCATTCTTTTATTAACTATTTCATAAAAAATTCTAGGAATATTCTTTTTGTTATTGAAGAATGGAATTCCTCATCGTTGATTTATGACATGTGTAATGTGTTTTTTTGATATTGCTTATTTTCAGACACATTTTATATTATCATTAGTGAAATTAATGAAATCATTTTTAGTATACATGTAAATTCATACAAATAAATGTTAATTAAAATCAACACAGAAATATCATCTTAAACCCCGTTAATGAATTAATTATATATTTTCAATGATATAACGATGAAATATATCCCCGTTTTTATTAGTAGCTATTCCCATTATTATTTAACAATAACTAGTGGATGGTAATAATTTGTAATTATATGTGATATTTTTTAGATATAGTTATAAAAGTAAATATTAAAAAAAATCATTATTAAATAAAAACATCAAAATGAAAAAAAAAACATGGAATTTTAATACATTTTCTTAAATTAATAAAATAGAATGTAAATTAATATATCACTATAATTTCACCTTAATAAATTTACTTAATTTTAGGCATGACACTATGCCAAATATCATAATTTGTTATCCTATTTAATCTATTTTCGAAACTAACATAACAAAAGACAATAATTTTTTGATGACATGTCGTTGACCATATTTATTCCATAAAAACTGAAACATTTTACCTTTAATTTTATTCATTCAATAATTTTTTTTCAATTACTCATTTGTATATTCAATTTATTTTTTATTTTGATTATATTTAATTTCTTTTCCACCCTCATTGTCACTAAAATTGTTCTCAACAACTAGTTTTTCCCATTCAGGCTGTGGATAAATTTTCCACATCAAAATATACATAAATACACTGTAATATAAAAAACACATTATTAATCATCCAAATTACATCACTATTATTACCTCTATCATATAAATGACTAGGTACATTATGTCTATAATTTCATCCAAAAAACATCAATTTCACGGATGAAAAATATCACTCATCCCCAAATGCACTTCCTAGTCACCAATTGATGGAGACTATCATTGACTGCCTAAGAGTATAAATTGGGTATGTCTTACCCTGTAAAGGATAAACCCACCAAAATGAAAATTATTAGTGTAAAATAGTACAATAGAAACTGGTACATATAAATCCCAATAAATTTTATGATGTATTTCTTGAATGTTGTCACATGTAAAAAGTGTATTCATGACTCATATAATATTCCAATTATTGAATTAAAATCCAAAAAAATTAAACATAAAATAATATAGAGAAGATAATATATCCCTCAAACCCCTCTATGAACCTAAATAATTATCTTGCTCTATTGGAACCATCAAAATGAAACTGAAAATAAATTCACATTCAAGAATAAAAAATGTAATAATACACGCCCTAAAGTTATGAATGTTTTAAAAATTTGGAATAATTATTAATAAGATTCAATAAATATAACAATAATATCATTGTTTTCAATATAAATATATTTTTATACTAAAAATGTAAACTAGTATATTTCATAACCAATAAACTAAATACTTGTATAATGAAATTCATAATAAAGGCTTTAGTTTATAAGATAATCATCTAATATTTTTTAAATATCAACCCATAACCTCTCATGTCATAACATAGTAGAACTCATGAATCACATAGTAACCAAAATTCTAATTTTGAATAATCCAACTATTATCAATCCCCCTGTTTATCCAAACACATAGAATATAATCTTACTTAGGAAAAATTCATTTTTAACCCAAATTCATCGAGTTTATAATAAGATATCAAGTTCAATACCTATTATGGACTCTCAATATTTGAAAGAATTATTTGTATATTTTAAAAAATAATAATTATATTAGAAAAAGAAAAAAATATCTTTATTTCAAGATTAATACATCAAACTTATCAACAAGTGATTCCATTATAATAAATTAAACTCCTTAAAAAATACATGGATTAAAAATTAACATCAAAAACATTTTCATTCTCGTAAATTCATATCATTATAAAATTTATTCCCATAAACTTCACTATATTAATCAACTTACTTCAGTTGCTTTTCTATGAATCATTAGTTATCCATCCAATTATATTGAATTCTATTCACAACATATTATTGGTGTATTTATAGCATTAAAATTACATATTAATATCAGATTAAATCTATAAATTTACCCATCATTATATATTTAAAAATTTAAAATAGTGATATTTTACCTAAATAAAATACTAAATTCATTATGACTTTAGAAAAAAATTCTTATCATATTACCAAATTTGTTTTATCATCATCTTATTCACATTTTCATTCTCCATAAATATTAGTTCTGAACATATCCATCTATGTCAAATATTTTATATTTAAATTTTTACTCAATAATAAAACATTTATCTACCCAAATATTCACATTATCTACCCTATTTAATCATTAAATGATTTTAATAAATATCATCAGTTCACCTAAAACATGTTTTACATTAATTTTACTAATATTGATCTAACTAATCAAGTTAGAAACCCACAATAATATTCTCTAACATACTCAATACACATCACATAATAGTATCCCATATGTAATATTATAATCAATCATTTTACTCAAGAACAAATTTTATAAATCAAAATAAATAACAATCACACACCAAACTATAATAAAAAGATGTAATATTTTAAAAATAATAATTAATTATTAACTTCACTTTACTCCATATGTTATTATTATCCTGAATCCAAGAAAATAATTACATCTTCCAATTAATCTTTCATAATATTAAAACTAATAGCCACACCACCCAAATGAAAATCCTCTTTTTTCCATCATTGAATTGTTTACTAAAAAATTTAAACCACAATGTTTTTCCATAAACATCATTCATTTAAACCCATTTCCTTACAATAAACACTCTCATAATAAATAATAACCCTCTGAATCACCTAATTTATCCCTTGGTTCCTCCCATAATCATAGATAATATTAGAGGAACCAAAAACATAGATTCCTTTTTAAAATACCCATTGTTTTAGAACTCTCAATTCCCACAGAAAACACATAAATAATTTTTTTTCTAATACAATGTATTTTTTATACCCACACATTTCTTAGAGGATTAAAACACAAAACAATAACATAATACATTAAATTACCACCAATGTACCATTAATTAATTCTATAAAATTTAAATTCACATAATGAGAAATTTAAAAAAATATCATACCAAGATTAAGAGTCCTTTTATATTTAAAAAAATTCATATAATTGTTTCTTCAAACAATTTTCATTCTATAAAATCCAAACGTCACCAAACTTATAATGGAAATTTTAACTAATTGCAACAATAATTAATATCTCAACTATAAAAAGTAATTTTATCACTAATATATCTCAATTAAAAACAATGTATAACTATAATAAATTTAATGATGAATTATACAAAAAAATATTTCAACTCAGTAATACACAATTAACTGTTCTTCTTTGACACAAAATAATGACTGTTATTTCCATTAAACACTACTAAATTTCATATAAAAACCATAATAAAGAATATTATACTATAAATTCACATCTAATTTAATACATTAATTCACTATTGGTAATATTATTTTATTACTCTCATACTATTTATTTATTTAATTATAAATCAACTTAATCGATGTAAATTCATGTATCATATCAATCTCATACAATAGTTTGGTGAATTGAAATAATATAGTTATTTTAGATAACTGTAATAATGGTTATTGAATAGTTTGAAAATTATTTTGATTCAAAGCTCCTCCTCAAACAAGTTGATTCTAATAATTTATAATGAACATGATGGAAAATAACAATTACAATGAAGTGAAAATAAAACCATTATACCTTCTAATAAAGACAAATATATCTTGATATACACTTTATAAATATTCCTTGTCACCAAATAAATCATTGATCTAGAATAAATCAATTATGAAATAATTTATGAAAATATTAAAGAATGTTGAGAGATATTTGAGAGAGGTAATCAATCAATAAACAACCTCAATATAGGAAAATAGAAAACAAATCCAAATTACCATGAACTTGAAAATAAAAAACATCCCCTGATTGAAAAACATATTTTAATATGACCCTATAAACAATTATCCATCATAAATTTCTTAGTGGTCACTAGCTAACTCATGACCCCTAAATTGATTCCCAATAGCATATTGGAGCACAACCCCCATCCAATATAAACAATGTGTACCTGATGGCCTTATACTAGGCACCTTGTGGTTCCTCCTGTAACATCCCAAGTATGTATTGAATAATATATATTTTTATCTATGTCTATTAGTGAATTATATAGTGTTTTAGAGGCTTAAAATGAGAATAAATCCAATCTTAAGCATGGAATACACTAATATTTTTAAAAGATTGTTTTACTACCTTTTGATGGCAAACCATTTTTAGATCTATATTTTGACAATTTTATAAGCTATGTTGGTCAAAATAAACTTATTCTTTATGATTGGGACATCAAAATTTACTTTGTGTGAATTTTTGGTATTTTCCTGAAAAAGATCATTTTTTAATGAATAGTGAAAAATGTTGTATTTTAATTCAAAACCTCTTTTTAATATAATTTATTTGTATGATTAGATTATATTTTGAATTGGATTTGAAGTTAAATTAGAATATATTTATACCATTTAATCAAATGGTTGTAATTGGAATCAATTTCACTTTGAAATTGGACTTAAACTAGTGTCAATCTTTTGATACTTATTGTTTAATAAAAAAACACGCTATTTGCTCTGACAGCGGGAATTAATTATTAAATTAATTAATGTGACTTATATGAATCGAATTTTGTAAAATAGACATCATTTTTGAATTCAAAATATCAAATATAGCTTAGGGTGATGGTTTGGTATTTTTCTGAAAAACATCAATTTTTGATGAATAGTGAAACCGCTAAGTGGTAGATAAAGAAACTGATTTTTCGTTTAAATGAAACTTTGTCACATCTGTGATTTGATTTTCAAAAATCTGACATACATGGTTGTTATTAAGAAGTAAAATTTGGTTCAATGAGATTAAAATAATTTTTTGGAGAATAGTAACTTTTATGTTTTTAATCGCGATTAGAGGTAATTAGTGCAATTTAAGGCAAAAATGATATTATAATAAAATGAAAATACTTAGACACATGTCCTACCCTTATTGGATGTGTCATGGCCGACCATTACAATCCATGGGTCAACTTGGGGACCCCATGGATCCACTTGGGTAGGAAAATGTCATTAATATCTTTTTATTTAATGTTAAAATTAAAATGACACAAACATGAGTTGTTTTACTAAATCAATTTTTAAATGGGGTTATACAAGTCATATTTTTGACTATAAATATTCATTAGAAAGATAAAAATATTTCCTACATAATGATATTTTTTATATAATTTTTAGATATTAAATAAATTAAATTATTTATGACATCATGATGATGCAGCGATTACCTCATTAATAAAGGATTCAAATAAAATGAAAAGATAATGTAAAATCTATGACCTACACAAGTACAAAAACTATTGTATGGGTTTATTTCGAACCCTTATCACCTTAACCTAGAAATATATCAATGTGGGAACTTTGGAATCCGAAACTCATTTTAATATAAAGTAACATTTCTTTACTTTCCAAAAGTGCCCCTACTCTCCTCTTATAAAATGCCCTCACCTATACCTCCTTACCCACACTTCCAAAGCCTTTGGCTCAGCCAAACCCTGCCCATTTTGTCTCTCCACTTCCATATATTACTCCTTGAATACTCACTTTGCACATAAGTCTTCCCAAGGAAGCCTTTGAGCTCAAACCAAAGGGAGTTACATGAATTTAAGGTAATGTATTCACTTGTGTCCTTTTGTTTTATTTTGCTTCTCCAACCCCCTAAACTCTTTTTATTAATTTATTTTGTAACAAATCCAGTATATTTAATATACTAGGATGTTTTTATAAGAATTATTGGAGCTACACTTACACACACCTACATCTAATGGTTAAAGAACATACTGTTTCCATGGATGGTGAATTTATGCCTCCCGAAAGGATGATTGTTCAACATTATTTTAACACCTTAAAAGGTGTCCATTAAGATGACACTATATTTATATATGATATATAATATGTTTATGTTTTTCATAATCATCTGTGTTTTTAATTTTGGGCATACCATTATGGTTTCCATTATGGGTAAACACGATATCTTCATTTAAGGAAGTGCGGACTACCGCCCACTCAAAGTGATTTGATTCGTTAATACCATATGTAGGACGTATAAAGGATGGAGTTATGATATTATATATGATATTACACAGGAATTATAATATAAATTTATATCATTATGATTCCATTCTATAAAATAGGAAATAGAAATGAAAGTAGCGTTCATGCGTACGTACGGCTTACCGTCTCCATGAATGGTGCATTTCATTTCTTACCTCTAAATGATTATGTAATATTATAAATGAATGCATGTACTGCATATATATGACATATATGATATCTACATCATGAATACCATTCTGTATATAATGGATACATGAACAACTTGTAATTATAAAGGGTTTATTTTCGACTCAAGTACCAATGATCGTTAAAACGACCGTTATTAACTTAAATAATTACATAGTGTTCATGACATAGAAATAAGTGATATAAAAGGAATAATGAACTTGAAAAAGGTTCTTAAACAAGTAGAAATTAACTCAAGTTTATTATTCAGGAGATTATAGAATGACCGAGTCATGTCGGACCCGAGGTATGGGACTTCGTCTCAATCTCCTTTCATTGAGGCATATTTTTTTTATACACAACCTTCGTTTATATGGTGTATAAACCCCTATGACTTTTACTTTTATTAAAATGGAATATTTTTTAATACGAAGCATTTACTAAACGGAAAAGGGGAATGTGTTTTCATACGTATGCGGCGACAACGACTTCTCTGCCACCGTGACCATTATTTGAGTTTCGGCTTCCTCTACAAGCCATACCTTTTTTTAAAAGAAAAATAAATATCATGTTTTAATTTTCTTTTATTTTGATAGTGAAAATGGTTTTCATAATGTTTTTATATCAATGTGTTGTATTTATATCTTGTGATTGAAAGATGGAAATGTTATGATTCCTTTATGCATGTTTTATGTGATACGATTATGTTGAGGTTCTTGGGAATTATTATGAAGACGGGTGGTTCTGTGATAAACTAAGGGCGGGTGAGCCCGATATAGCTCTCCAATGCATTGGGTAATGCAAAGGAGTGAAACGTTAAGGTTTCTCTGAAGAGATTTAGGGAATATACTGTGATGGGTATTCCAAACGTAACCAAGAGGGTTACTCCCTACATAAGAATGTTATGAATGCCTCAAGTTACCTTTATGTCTTATGATTTCTATGATTTATTCATGATTTTATGAGGTATGTTAAAGTGCTTATGTTTTATGGGTAAAGTATGATTTCTTTCTTATTTATATAAGTAACCATGTTTCCTTTCCATATTTTTATATCCCCTACTGAGCTTTTTATGCTCATCCCATGTTTTTTTGAAATTTTTTTTACAGATCAAGGGAAAGGTACGTGATATGATGATAGTGTCAAGGAAGTGTCAAGAATGAATCCATGTTTTATTTTAAATATGTTTCCATTGATGGGAAAAAATAATACTATCTTTATGTAACCACTTTGTTTTTATGTGGAATGTAATGCATGTTTTATGATCTAATTTTCTAAAACTCTAAACCCGAAAAGATCCTCAATGTGTAATCTTGTAATAACTCAAGATTAAGTTAGGTTTAAGGCTGGGGCCTTATAGTTGGTATTAGAAGTCGGTTTAGATAACTTTAGGAGTTAGAATTATATTAAATGATTATCCAAAAATATTTTTTTTATGGTCAAACTGAAATGATATATCATTTGAAGATTAACATGTTGCTTAATCTAAGACATGTTTGTTTAGAATGGTTTTCCACTGAGGAAACAGGGAAGCTGTGCTAAGAAGGAATACAGAAAGAAATAACCTTCCGAATCAGCATCCTAAGATGGTCGGAATTGGAACTAAACAGTTTCTTGCAGTAATGGCACAGTTGTCTCAAGCAATAAATGGTGGTGGTATCTGTGCACGAGATCAGCCAGATCAACCGTAGAGGAACATGTCAGTGATGGAACATTTCATGAGGCAACATCCCCCATCATTCAGAGGATCATCTGACCCTGTGCTAGATGGAGGGTGGATTAACGCACTGGAGAATATTTTCAATGTCATGGGGTGTTAAGACAATCAAAAGGTTAGTCTTTCTATTTACTGTTTGGAGGGTGAGGTAGATCAGTGGTGGTCGATGGTTAAAAATATCAGGGACGCTGATGAGATTGATGCTCTTGACTGGGATGAATTAAAAGGTATGTTTCTTAAGAAGTAATTTCTTAAGGCTGTTTGACTTAGGATGGAAAGAAAATTCTTGGAATTTAGGCAAGAGGAAGACTCAGTGGCTGCCTATGAAGAGAGGTTCACTCAATTGGCAAGGTATGATCCAAATTTTATCCAAGACCTTGATAGTAAAATCAATCGTTTTTACTTAGGATTAAAGCCAAAATTTCGAAGGGCATTAGCTTCTTGTGAGTTTAAATGTTATGAAAAGCTAGTTCGATGTGCTAAGAAGGTGGAAATGGAGTTTGTCGATGACCAAGTGTTCTATAAAATCCAGTAGAAGAAGAGACCGAGGTGGCAGGAGAAAGGGATGAATTCTTCAAAAATGTCTGATGGTAAGAAAACTAAGTTTCCAGTTTGTGATAAATGTGGTAAAAGGCATGCTGGGGAATGTCTTCTGAATTCTGGAAAGTGCTACCGATGCGGTAAGAAGGGAAATAAGGCTCGTGATTGCACTGAAAAAGATCAAGGTGATGGTAAGTCCAAATTTGATTTACAGTTAGTGAAATGTTTTAAGTGGAATGAGATGGTTCACTATGCAAATGAGTGTCCGAAAAAGAGCATGAGTGATGGGAAGTAGTTAGACTACAAGCAGAAAGGGGTGGTGAAATCCTTTGCAACTACTTCAGCAGATGTCAGGCCATCAAATGAAGTTGTATCAGGTACTTTGTTTGTTTTTTCAGATTATGCCAGTGTTTTTTTTTGATTCGGGGTCCACACATTTTTTCATCTCTGAAACCTTTTCTAGTAAAATGTGAATACCATCACAAGAAATGACTCCTGAACTTTTGGTAAAAACACCTGCGGGAAATGTTGAGGCAAAAAGAATCTATAAGAATCTTCCTATCCTTATCTTTGGAAAGAACATACTTGCAAACCTTATTGTTCTACCTCTAGTAGAGTTTTATGTTTTCCTGGGTATGGATTGTCTCTCTATTTACCATGCTAAGATTGATTGTAGAGCTAAAAAGGTTTCTTTTCAGAAAGACATTCAGTTTTTGTACAAGAATGAACCCTTACTGTTGATAACATATCAAGAGGCCGAGAAACTTGTAAATGATGGAAATGAATGTTACCTTGCACATATTGTTGAAAATAAAGGAATTGTTCAGATTAAAGATGTGCCAGTGGTAAATGAGTATCATGATGTTTTTTCAGAGGAGTTTCCTGGAATAATACTAGATCGGGAAGTTGAATTTACTATTGAATTAGTTCCCTATGTTAAGCCAATTTCAAAACCCCCCTTATCGAATGGCTCAAATTGAACTTTTAGAGTTGAAGGAGAAATTGCATGATTTATTAGAGAAAGGTTTCATTCGACCTAGCACATCACCATGGGGTGATCCTATTTTATTTGTTAAAAATAATGATGGTTCTATTAGACTTTTCATTGATTATAGAGCCTTGAATAACATCTGTATTAAGAACAAATATCCTTTGCCTCATATCGATGATTTGTTTGATCAGCTCCAGGGAGCTCAGTTATTTTCAAATATTGACCTGAGATCGGGGTAGCATTAGCTGAAGGTAAAGGAAGCAGATGTTCCGAACACTGAATTTCGTATAATAAATGGCCATTATGAATTTGTAGTAATGCCTTTTGGGCTAACCAATGCACCTTCTGTATTCATGGACTTAATGAATATAATTTTCCATGAGTTCTTGGATATGTTTGTGGTGGTTTTCAATGATGATATTTTGGTGTTTTCTAAAAGTAATAAGGATCATGAAAGACATTTAAGGGTTATTTTGCAAACCTTAAATGAAAAGAAATTGTATAGGAAATTCAAAAAGTCTGAGTTTTAGTAGCAATAAATTTCTTTCCTTGGTCACATTGTTTTTAAAGATGGGATAACCGTTGATCCTGCAAAAACAAAGGTTGTTGAAGAATGGCCAAGATGCACAAATGTAACAGAGATTCATAGTTTCCATGGTTTGGAAGGCTATTACTGAAGGTTTGTAAGAAATTTTTCATGGTTATCTTGTCCAATGACTAAGCTAACTCGAAAGGGTGTTAATTTTATCTGGACAAAAGAATGTGATGATTGTTTTTAGGAATTGAAAATAAGATTGGTGAATACTCCAGTTTTGGAACTACCTACTAGGAATGGAGAGTTTGTTATCTACAATGATTCTTCATTGAAAGGACATGGTTGTGTCCTAATGCAGAATGATCACGTAATTGCTTATGCATCACAACAGTTGAAAACTCACGAGGTAAATTACCCTACACATGATTTGGAATTAGGTGATCTTGTTTTCTCTTTAAAAATTTGGAGGCATCATTTGTATGGAGTAATGTGTGAAATATATACCGATCAAAAAAGTTTAAAGTATATATGCACTCAGAAATAATTTAACATGGGATAGAGGAGATGGCTAGAATTAATCAAGGATTATGATTGTACAATTAATTACCATCCGGGAAAAGCAAATAAAGTGGCTGATGCTTTGAATCGAAAATGTAATGCTTCATTAGAAATGTTGCGTTTGTAACGTGATCCTTTGGTTAAGGATTTGGTGAACTTTGGCATAGAAGTTGTTGGTGTAGGATACTATTCTGTTTTGTTTCAGGTATCAGTGAAATCTTCTCTATCAGACAGAATCAAGAAAGCACAGAAGCAAGACAGTGAGTTGCAGAAAAAGGTAGAGCTGGTTCAGAAAGGTAAGTTGCATGAATCCAACATTGATAATGATTGCGTTTTGAGATTTGGTAAGAGATTTTGTTAGCCTTGTGATTCACAGTTGAAGGGAGAGTTGTTATGTGAAGCTCATAGTTCACCATTTTCAGTTCATCCTGGAAGTACTAAGATGTTCCGAGATCTGTGGGAGTATTACTGGTGTGATGGAATGAAAAGAGATATTGGTGATTTTACTGTGAAGTGTTTGAAATGTCAAAAGGTTAAAGCAGAGTGGAAGTTACTGAAAGGGATGCTTCAGCCATTACCAGTGCCAGAGTGGAAATGGGAGAATATATCCATGGACTTTGTTGTGGGATTGTCGAAGACCCCTCAAGTTAATAATGCAATCTGGGTTATTGTTGATCGCTTGACTAAATCTGCTCATTTCCATGCTATACGAGATACTTTTTCCCTAGATCAACTTTCCTGATTGTATCTTAAGGAGATAGTCAGGTTACATGGAGTTCCCCTCTCCATTGTATCTGACCGTGATCCCAAGTTCACTTCTAACTTTTGGAAAGGCCTTCCGAAGTCGTTGGGTACTGAATTAAATTTTAGTACAGCCTTTCATCCTCAATCAGATGGGCAGTCAGAACGAACAATTCAGACATTGGAGGATATGCGACATTATTGCTCAATGGATTATCTGGGAAGTTGGGACCAACATATTTCTTTTGTTGAACTTTCATATAATAACAGTTTTCATTCCAGTATACAGATGGCACCATTTGAGGTGTTATATGGGAAGCGGTGTCGAAATCCAGCTTTTTGGGATGAAGTGGGTGAAAGGAAGTTGATGGGACTAGAATTGGTTGAAGAGATGGCAGAAAAAGTTCAGCTGATTCAGAAACACATGAGAACAGCTCAGAGTAGGAAGAAGAGTTATGCGGACAACAGGATCAAGGATCTATCTTTTGAGGTAGGTGATCATGTCTTTCTCAAATTCTCACCATGGAAAAGTGTGATGCGATTTGATAAGAAAGGAAAGCTGAGTCCAAGGTTCATTGGACCATATGAAATTCTGGAGAGAGTTCGATCAGTTGCATACCGGGTGGCTTTACCTCTAAGTTTATATCAGGTACACAATGTTTTTCATGTTTCTATGTGGAGAAAGTATATGCCAGATCCATCTCATGTTTTGAGTCCAGAGGTAGATCAGCTGGAAGAGATCCTATCTTATGTGGAACAACCTGTCCAGATTCTTGACCACAGGGAGAAAGTGTTACGGAATGAGGTGATTAATCAGGTAAAGGTTTTGTGGAAAAACCACATGATGGAAGAGGCAACATGGGAATCTGAAAATGCAATGAGGGATAAGTACCCCCATTTATTCGATAAGTAAATAAATTGCGGGGACACAATTTTTTAAAGGGGGAAGGATGTAACAACCCAAGTAAGTAATTAATAATAGATATTTGTATATATGTCTATTAGTGAATTAGATAGTGTTTTAGAGGCTTAAAATGAGAATAAATCCAATCTTAAGCATGGAATACACTAATATTTTTAAAAGATTGTTTTCCTCCCTTTTGATGGAAAACCATTTTTA
The DNA here is from genome assembly GCA_963277665.1 of Viscum album. Taxonomy (NCBI): domain Eukaryota; kingdom Viridiplantae; phylum Streptophyta; class Magnoliopsida; order Santalales; family Viscaceae; genus Viscum; species Viscum album. The sequence goes on along the minus strand of OY728126.1, from coordinate 1,206,732,490 downwards.
AATCTATCTTTTGACAATTTTATAAGATATGTTTGTCAAAATAAACTTATTATTTATGCTTGGGACATCAAAATTTACATAGTGTGAATTTTTGGTATTTTTCCGATAAAGTTCATTTATTAATGAATAGTGAAAAATGTTGAATTTTAATTCAAAACCTCTTTTTAATCTAATTTATTTATATGATTAGATTATATTTTGAATTGGTTTTGAAGTGAAACTAGAATATATTTTTACCATTTAATCCAATGGTGGTAATTTTAATCAATTTCACTTTCAAATTGGACTTAAACTAGTGTCAATTTTTTGATACTTACTGTTTCATAAAAAACACGCTATTTTCTCTGACAGTGGGAATTAATTATTAAATTAATTAATGTGACTTATATGATTCGAATTTTTTAAAATAGAAATCATTTTTGAATTCAGAATATCAAATATATCTTTGGGTGATGTTTTGGTATTTTTCTGAAAAACATCAATTTTTTATGAATAGTGAAACCACTAAGTGGTAGTTAAAGAAACTGATTTTTCGTTTAATTGAAACATTGTCACTTCTGTGATTTGATTTTCACAAATCCGACATACATGGTTGTCATTAAGAAGTAAAATTTCGTTCAATGAGATTAAAATAATTTTTTGGTCAATATTAACTTTTATGTTTTTAATCGCGATTAGAGGTAATTAGTGCAATTTAAGGAAAAAATGATATTATAATAAAATGAAAATACCTATACACATGTCCTACGCTTATTGGATGTGTCATGGCCGACCAAGACAAGCCATGGGTCAACTTGGGTACCCCATAGAGCCACTTTTGTCGGAAAATGACATTAATATCTTTTTATTTAATGTTAAAATTAAAATGACACAAACATGAGTTGTTTTACTAAAAAAAATGGGTTTATAAAAGTCAGATTTTTTACTATAAATATTCATTAGAAATATAAAAACATTTAATACATCATTTTTTTTAATATTTAGACATTAAATAATTTAAATTATTTATGACATCATGATGATGCAGCGATTACCTCATTAATAAAGGATTTAAATAAAATGAAAAGATAATGTAAAATCTATGACCTACACATGTCAAAAACCTATTGTATTGGTGTATTTCGTACCCTTATCACCTTAACCTAGAATTATATCGATGTGGGACCTTTGGAATCCGAAAATCATTTTAAAATAAAGTAACATTTCTTTAGTTTCCAACAGTGCCCCTCCTCTCCTCTTATAAAAGGCCCCCACCTCTACCTCCATACCCACACTTCCAAAGCCTTTGTCTCAGCCAAACCCCGACCATTTTGTCTCTCCACTTCCCTCTCTTACTCCTTTAATCCTCACATTGGTCAGAAGACTTCCCAAGGAATCCTTTGAGCTCAAACCAATGGGAGTTACCCGATTTTAAGGTAATGTCTTCACTTGTGTCCTTTTGTTTTATTTTTCTTCTCCAATCCCCTAAACTATTATTATTAATTTCTTTTGTAACAAATACAGTATCTTAAATATACAAGGATGTTGTTATAAGAAGGATTCGAGCTACACTTACACACACTTACATCTAATGGTTAAAGAATATACTGTTTCCGTGGATGGTGAATTTATGCCACCCGAAACGATGATTGTTCAACATTATTTTAACACCTTCAAAGGTGTCCACACCTCAAAGCAGTTTATGGGGTGACTATGCTAACCAGATGTTGTCATACTTGGAAGAAAATATCAGTTCACCAATTGTTTTAATATTGTAACTTGTCAGAGTTATGAAATTGAATAGTATGATCTCTAATAACATAATTCCTTATTTCCCTTTAGTTTATTCAAATCTATGATGACTTTTAACAGAGTATTCCAGCTAAGATTGTTTTAAAACCATTTTCAGACTGTATCATACTTACAACTTCCATTAATGCGACGAAAATACTTTTCAATCATGATATTGAAGATGTTGAATCATTTAGAAAAAGGTGCTCTACATACTATATTTAATTATGAATTGTTTATATGATGTTCATAGATTACTATATGATATATGTACAGATATCATATGACATTTGAGTTGCATTTTTCAAAATTTAGATGTACATTTATAATGGCTTCATAGAATCGAAGTCCAGTATCAACTAACCCACCTTCTTCCTCCACACCATTGCTATTTTGTGAAAATATAAAAACCCTTTCTGAAGTGAAGAATTGTGATCAGGTATGTAATATATGGAAAATTAACAATTAATTTTGTGCAGTTTCTTAATCTGGGTGTACCAGTACAATACTGTATTAATTCATAATCTACATTTTTCTCAATGTTGGACAGCCTACAAAGTGCTTGATTTCTGTTACCATAAATAAAATTCAAACAACACACAATTGGTTCTATGAATCATGCAATTCTTGCATGAAAAAAGTGCATATTGATGAGGGCAAAATTAAGTGTACCAAATGCAAAAAATCTGTAACCTTCACTATTCCCAGGTTATTATTTGTTCTTCTCCATAACGGTTTATTACTTATTTTATAATACAATAGTAATTAATTTTAGTTATTTCATATTAAAAATTCAACAGATTTAGAGGACGCTGCTTGTGACAGATACCACATACCGCTTGTCAGTTGTCCTATTCGATAAACAAGTAATGCAATTTTTGAGTAAAACTGCTTCAGATCTGCGAGATTATTTGATTCAGGTACTACCACATAATAAAGTAGCATGATGACAAAATATGTTCGCTTCATTTAAACTAACAACTACTTTCTTTTTAAAATAAGGCTGATGACGAGTATGGTTTTCCTTCCTAATTGACTGTTTTCAAATAAAAAAAGGTTCTCTTGTCAATTGAAGTGTCAAATTGTAATATAAAAAATCATCACCATTCAGTAGAACAAAACTCATACAAGGTACTTTTCATTACCGACATCAAAAACTACATCACCATGATCAATGACAGCTTCACAGATTTTCAGGTATATTCTATTACATTTTCCTGTTATCTTTAATGTGGATAGATTGCACAAAGTTATTTCTATTATTATTTATATACAGCATCATCATAGCATAGGTTTTACAAATGTAAGTTGTGTTGAAGAACATAATCACGTATAATATAATCCATTATAACATTCAATACTTCCCTCCGTGTAAAGAATATGCAACTGGAATAATACTATATTGTTCTATAATATTATCATCAGAGTGCCGATTCATTTTGACAAAGTGCAAAGGATGACTCAATATTTGAAAAATCGTTTGCGGTATCATCCGTTATTCAGTTATATATATATTTTCTTCCTTGGAAAATACATTATAAGGTTTTATTTGAAGCCTATATTGTTATTTCTCCTTCATATGATGCATCTTTTAATTATGTTTTATATGCAGAATAACCTACTAACTGAATTTCTAAATGATGATCTTACTGAGAAATCTCATCATATCTCACCTGAAAGTGTCGGTAGAACATGTCAGGAAAAAAATGTGGCAGCACGAATGACTGATAAATTAAAGGACAAAGAAGAAAATATTGACTGATATGTACAACATATATGAACGGTAATAATAAATGTTGTACAAGTTCATGTTTACATAAAGTTGTTATTCAACAGCATGGTATTGATGGTACTGCATTCTTATAATGCTCCTGTGCTGTCTACTAGTACATGATTTTTATGATATTCTTTTCTGTTTACCTGCTACAGTTCAACATCAGTAAATTTAAGTGGGGGTGGTTAGGGGGCGGGGCTGGGTAGGGGGCTGGTAGGGGGAGTGGGCCAGCTTTGCAGGGCCAGCTTTGCAGGGGATGGGGGAGCTGGGGGGAGCTGGGCAGAGGGAGGGGCCCAGCTTTGCATGGCCATGGGGGAGGGGAGGGGAGGGGGGGAGGTGGGCAGGGGAATGGGGAGGGGGTAGCTGGACAGAGGTTAGGGGAGGGGGTAGGGGGAGGGGGAGGGGGGAGGGGGAGGGGGCTGGGTAGGGGCCAGTGGAGGGAGGGCGCTGGGCAGTGGGAGGGGGCTGGGCAGGGGGACGGGGAGGCTGCTGTGCATGGGAAGGGGGCTGGCCAGGGGGAGGGGGCCTGGGAAGAGGGGAGGGGGAAGGGGAGAGGTTAAATTTTATTCCTTTTCATTTAGTCATATTAGTTTCCTACATTTATAATGATTTCTTAGATGTTTGTCTTTCTGTTTAGATATTAACTACCACTATCTTGTCTTTCTAACATATCTTTCTATTCAGCCTGGGTTTGCAGCTCGGTTGTGGAGGTGCTTTCCAGTTTTGGTCGTGGCTGATTATTGAGGTATACATAAAATTTACTCCTTCCCTTGCATCTGTCTTCACTGTTTATAGAATGATGAATAACCATCAAAGGAATTAATTGTAACTAATTAGGATATCTCTTCCTATGGTTCGTTTTTGTAAAATTTAATCATCTTTCCACTGCTTTTTGGGCACGTTTTTTTGGGGGTGGCCAGGGGGAGGGGCTGGGCAGGGGCAAGGGGGAGTGTTGGAGTTGGGCAGGGGGAGGGTGCGGGGGGAGCTGGGCAGGGGATGGGGTTGGGGCTGGGCAGGGGCTGGGGTAGGGGAAGGGGCTGGGGCAGGTGCTGGGGCATGGGATGGGGCTGGGGCTGGGGCTGGGGCTGGGGGTTGGGGCTGGGGCTGGCGCTGGGGTTGGGGATGGGGCTGGGGCTGGGGCTGGGGTAGGGGTTGGGGCAGGGGGAGGGGGGGAGTTGGGCCGGTGGAGGGGGGACCTGGGCAGGGGCTGGGGGGAGCTGGGCAGGGGGGGGGGTTAGCTGGGCATGGGTAGTGGGGGGGGGGGGGAGCTCAGCAGGGGCAGGGGATGGGGGAGGTGGGGGGAGCTGGCCTGGGGCTGGGGCTGGGGCTGGGGCTGGGGCTGGGGCTGGGGCTGGGGCTGGGGCTGGGGCTGGGGCAGGGGTTGGGGCAGGGGGAGGGGTGAGTTGGGCAGGTGGAGGGGGGGACCTGGGCAGGGGCTAGGGGGAGCTAGGCAGGTGGGGGGGTGAGCTGGGCAGGGGCAGTGGGAGGGGGGATCTATGGAGGGGCAGTGTAACATCCCATGTACGTAATGAATAATAGATATTTTTATCTATGTCTATTAATGAAATAGATGGTGTTTTAGAGGCTTAAAATGAAAATAAATCCAATCTTAATCATGGAATACACTAATATTTTTAAAAGATTGTTTTACTGCCTTATGATGGAAAAACCTTTTTAAATATATCTTTTGACAATTTTATAAGCTATGTTTTTCAAAATAATCTTATTCTTTATGAGTGGGACATCAAAATTTACTTTGTGTGAATTTTTGGTATTTTTCTGACAATGTTCATTTTATTAATGAAAAGTGAAAAATATTGCATTTTACATCAAAACTGCTTTTTAATCTAATTTATTTATATGATTATATTATATTTTGAATTGGATTTGAAGTAAAATTATAATATATTTTTACCATTTAATCCAATGGTGGTCATTGGAATCAATTTCACTTTGAAATTGGACTTAAATTGGTGTCAATCTTTTGATACTTATTGTTTAATAAAAACACGCTATTTGCTCTGACAGCGGGAATTAATTATTAAATTAATTAATGTGACTTATATGTTTTGAATTTTGTAAAATATACTTCATTTTTAAATTCGGAATATCAAATATAGATTAGGGTGGATTTTTGGTAATTTTCTGAAAAACTTCAATTTTTGATGAATAGTGAAACCACTAAGTTGTACTTATAAAAATTGTTTTTTCTGTTTACATGAAATTTTGCCATCATTGTGTTTTGAATTTCAAAAATCAGACATTCATGGTTGTCATTAAGAAGTAAAATGTGGTTCAATGAGATTAAAATAACTTTTTGGTGAATAGTAACTTATTAAGTTTTAATCGCGATTAGTGGTAATTAGTGTAGTTTAAGGTAAAAATAATGCATTAATAAAATAAGATGAGCTTGCCACATGTCCTAACCTCATTGGTTGTGTCATGGCCGGCCAATACAAGCCATGGGTCAACATGAGGACCCCATGGATCCACTTTGGTTGGGAAATGACATAAATTACTTTTTTTTTAATGTAAAAGTAAAAAATGACACAAACATAATATGTTTTACGAAAACAATTTTTACATGGGGTTATAAAGATCATATTTTTTATTATAAATAGTCATTGGAAAGCTAAAAATATTTCCTACATCATAGTATTTTTTTTATAATTTCTAGACTTTAAATGAATTAAATTATTTATGACATAATAATGATGCAGCGATGACATCATTATTTGACGATTTAAATAAAATGGAAAGATAATGTAAAATCTATGCACTAAACATGTCCAAAACTTATTGGATGAGTGGATTTCTAAGCCTTATCACCTTATCCTATAATTATAGCAATGTGGGACCTTTTTAATCCGAAACTCGTTTTAAAATAAAGTAACTTATCTTTACATTCCAAAAGTGCCCCTCCTCTCCTCTTATAAAAGGCCCCCACCTCTACCTCATTTCACACACTCCTCAAGATTTGTCTCATCCAACCCCTGCCCATTTACTCTCTCCACATCCCTCTCCTCATCCTATAGGATTCCCTTTGGGCATAATCCTTTCAAAGGAAGCCTTTAGGCTCAAATCAAAAAGAGTTACACTTTTAAAGGTAATTCATTCTCTCATGTTCATTTGTTTTATTTTGCTTCTCCAACCCCCTAAACTCTTTTTATTTACTTATTTTGTAACAACAACAGTATATTTATTATACTAGGATGTTGTTATAAGATTTATTTGAGCTACACTCTCACACAACTACATCAAATGGTTAAATAACATACGGTTTCCTTGTATGGAGAAATTCTGCCTCCCGAAACGATGATTGTTCAATACTCATTTAACACTTTCAAAGGTGGCCATTATGATGACACTATTTTTATATATGATATATAATATGTTTATGTTTTTCTTAAGCTTCTGTTTTTTTTCATTTTGGGCATACCTTTATGGTTTCCATTATGGGTAAACACGATATCTTCATTTTAGGAAGTGCGGACTACCACCCCCTGAAAGTGATTTGATTCGTTAATACCATATGTGGGATGTGTAAAGGATAAAGTTAATGATATTATATATGTTATTATACTGGAATTATAATATACTCTTATATCATTATGAATCCATTCCAGAAAATACGAAATAGAAATGGAAGTAGCGTTCATGTGTATGTACGACTTACTGTCTCCATGAACGGTGCATTTCATTTCGTACCTCTAAATGTGATGTAATATTATAAATACATATACATGCTGAATATATATGATATATATGTTATCCAAATCATTAATATCATTCTGGATATAACGAACCTTTGACCAAATTGACATCATGTAAGTGTAAGAAGTCTATTTTTGACTTAAGAACCAAATACCGACAAAATGAACATTATTAACATAAATGATTACATGATGTTCATAACATGGTATAAAAGGAATAATGAACATGAAAATGGTTCTTAAGAAAGTAGAGATTAGCTAAAGTTTATTATTCAGGAAATTAAAGAACGGTCGGGTCAAGTCGGATACGAGGTATGGGACTTCGTCTCAATCTCCTTTCATTGAGGCATATTTTATTTTATACACAACTTTCTTTTATACGGTGTATAAAACCCTTTGACTTTTAAGTTTTTTAAAAAGGAATATTTTTTATAAGAAGTGTTTAGTAAATGACAAAAGGGAATGTTTTTGTTGTACGTATGCAGTGACAACGACTTCTCCACCGCCGTGACCGTTATTTGAGTTTCGGTTTCCTCTACAAGCCATAGCTTCTTTTTAAAAGAAATATAAATACCATGTTTTACTTTTATTTTATTTTGATATTGAAAATGGTTTTCACAATGTTTTTGTGTTGTATTGATATCTTGTGATTGAAATGTGGAAATGTTATGTTTCCTTTATGCATTTTTTATGTGATACGATTATGTTATGGTTCTTGGACATTATTATGAAGACGGGTGGTTCCGTGATAAACTAAGGGCGGGTGAGCCCAATATAGCTCTCCAATGAATTGGGTAACGCGAAGGAGTGTAACGTTAAGGTTTCTCCAAAGATATATTAGGGAATATACTGTGATGGGTATTCCAAATGTAACCATGAGGGTTACTCCCTACGTAAGAATGTTATAAATGCCCCAAGTTACCTTTATGTCTTATGATTTCTGTGATTTATTCATGATTTTATGAGGTATGTTAAAGTGCCTATGTTTTATGGGTAAAGTATGATTTCATTATTATGTATATATGAACTCATGTTTCCCTTCCATGTTTTTATAACCCATACTGAGCTTTTTATGCTCATCCCATGTTTTTTTAAATGTTTTTCACAGGTCAAGGGAAAGGTACATGATATGATGATATTGTCATGGAAGTGTCAAGAAATAATCCATGTTTTATTTTAAATGTGTTTCCATTGATGGTAATGAAGAATACTATCTTTATGTAACCACTTTGTTTATATGTGGAATGTAATGCAAGTTTTATGATCTAATTCTCTAAAACTCTAAACCTGAAAAGATCCTCAATGTGTAATCTTGTAATAACTCAAGATTAAGTAAGGTTTATGGCTGGGGCCTTATAGTTGGTATCAGAGGTCGGTTTGATAACTTTAGGAGTTAGAATTCTACTAAATGATTATCCCAAAATATTTTTTTTTGAAATGATATAGAATTTCAAGATTACCATGTTGCTTCATCTAAGAAATGTTTGTTTAGAATGGTTTTCTGCAGAGGAAATAGGGAAGCAGGTCTAGGAAGGCATATAGAAGGAAATAACCTTCCGAATCAGCATCCAGAAATGGTCGGAATTGGAACTGAACAGTTTTTTGCAGTAATGGCGTAGTTGAATCAAGCGATAAATGGTGGTGGTATCCATACACAAGATCAGCCAGATCAACCGCAGAGGAACATGTCAGTGGTGGAACATTTCATGAGGCAACATCCTCCATCATTCAGAGGATCATCTGACCCTGTGCTAGCTGAAGGGTGGATTAATGCACTGGAGAATATTTTTGATGTCATGGGGTGTTCAGACAATCAAAAGGTTAGTCTTGCTATTTAACATTTGGAGGGTGAAGCAGATCAGTGGTGGTCTATGGTTAAAAATATCAGGGACGCCGATGAGATTGATGCTCTTGACTGGGATGAATTCAAAGGTATGTTTCTTGAGAAGTATTTTCCTAAGGCTGATTGGCTTAGGATGGAAATGAAATTCTTGGAATTGAGTCAAGAAGAAGACTCAATGGATGCCTATGAAGAAAGGTTCACTCGATTGGCAAGGTATGCTCCAAATTTTATTCGAGACCTTGATAGTAAAATCAATCATTTTTACTTAGGATTAAAGCCAAAATATCAAAGGGAATTAGCTTCTCGTGGGTTTAAAAGTTATGAAAATCTTGTTTGATGTGCTGGGAAGGTGGAAATGGAGTTTGCTGATGACCAAGTGTTCTATAACAACCAGCAGAAGAAGAGACCGAGGTGGCAGGAGAAAGGTAAGAATTCTTCAAAAAAGTCTGATGGTAAGAAAACTAAGTTTCCAGTTTGTGATAAATGTGGAAAAAGGCATGTTTGGAATGTCTTCTGTATTCTGGAAAGTGCTACCGATGTGGTAAGATGGGACATAAGGCTCGTGATTGCATTGAAAAGGATCATGGTGAAGGAAAGACCAAATTTGATTTACAGTCAGTGAAATGTTATAAGTGCAATGAGATGGGTCACTATACAAACGAGTGTCTGGAAAAGAGCTTGAGTGAAGGGAAGCAGTTAGACTACAAGCAGAAAGGGGTGGTGAAATCCTTTGCAACTACTTCAGCAGATGTCAGGCCATCAAATGAAGTTGTATCAGGTACTTCGTTTGTTTTTTCAGATTATGCCAGTGTGTTGTTTGATTCGGGGTCTACACATTCTTTAATCTCTGAAACCTTTTCTAGTAAAATGGGAATACCATCTCAAGAAATGACTCCTGAACTTTTGGTAAAAACTCCTGGGGGAAATGTTGAGGAAAAAATAATTTATAAGAATCTTCCTATCCTTATCTGTGGAAAGAACCTACTTGCAAACCTTATTGTTCTACCTCTAGTAGAGTTTGATGTTATCCTGGGTATGGATTGGCTCTCTATTTACCATGCTATGATTCACTGTAGAGCTAAAGAATTTTCTTTTCAAAAATACTTTCAGTTTGTTTACAAGAATAAACCCTTACTTTTGGTAACATATCAAGAGTCCAAGAAACTTGTAAAAGATGGAAATTAATGTTACCTTGAACACGTCATTGAAAATAAAGGAACTGTTCAGATTAATGATGTGCCAGTGGTAAATGAGTATCCTGATGTTTTTCCTGATGAGTTTCCTGGAATAATACCAGATCAGGATGTTGATTTTACTGTTGACTTAGTTCCTGATGCTAAGCCAATTTCAAAACCCCCTTATCGAATGGCACAAATTGAACTTTTAGCGTTGAAGGAGAAATTGCATGATTTATTAGAGAAAGTTTCATTAGACCTAGAACATCACCATGGGGTGCTCCTGTTTTATTTGTTAAAAAGAAAGATGGTTCTATGAGACTTTGCATTGATTGTAGAGCCTTGAATAATATCACTGTTAAGAACAAATATCCTTTGCCTCATATCGATGATTTGTTTGATTAGCTCCAGGGAGCTCAGTTGTTTTCAAAGATTGACCTGAGATCGGGGTACCATCAGCTGAAGGTAAAAGAGGCAGATATTCCGAAGACCGCATTCCGTACGAGATATGGCCATTATGAATTTGTAGTAATGTCTTTTGGGCTAACCAATGCACCTTCTGTATTCATGGACTTAATGAATAGAATTTTCCATGAGTTCTTGGATATGTTTGTGGTGGTTTTCATTGATGATATTTTGGTGTTTTCTAAAAGTAAAGAAGCGCATGAAAGACATTTAAGGGTTATCTTGCAAACCATAAAAGAAAATAAACTGTATGGGAAATTCAGCAAGTGTGAGTTTTGGTTGCAACAAATTTCATTCCTTGGTCACATTGTTTCTAAAAATGGAATAAATGTTGATCCTGCAGAAACAAAAGTTGTGGACGAATGGCCAAGACCCACAAATGTAACCGAGATTCGTAGCTTCCTTGGTTTGGCGGGCTATTACCGAAGGTTTGTTAGAAATTTTTCACGGTTATCTAGTCCAATGACTAAGCTAACTCGGATGGGTGTTAAGTTTATCTGGACAAAAGAATGTGATGATTGTTTTCAAGAATTGAAAAGAAGATTGGTGAATGCTCCAGTTTTTGCACTACCTTCCAAGAATGGTGAGTTTGTTATATACAGTGATGCTTCATTGAAAGGAATTGGTTGCGTCCTAATTCAGAATGATCAGGTAATTTCTTATGCTTCACGATAGTTGAAAACTCATGAGGTAAATTACCCTACACATGATTTGGAATTAGCTGTTGTTGTTTTTTCTTTAAAAATTTGGAGGCATCATTTGTATGGAGTAATGTGTGAAATATATACCGATCACAAAATTTTAAAGTATATATTCACTCAGAAATAGTTAAACATGAGATAGAGGAGATGGCTAGAATTAATCAAGGACTATGATTGTACAATTCATTACCATCCGGGAAAAGCAAATAAAGTGGCTGATCCTTTGAGTCGAAAAAGTAATGCTTCATTAACAATGTTGCATTTGGAACGTGATCCTTTGGTTAAGGATTTGATAAACATTGGAATAGAAGTTGTTGGTGCAGGAAGTCCTTCTGTTTTGTTTCAGGTATCAGTGAGATCTTCTCTATCAGATAGAATCAAGCAAGAACAGAATCAAGACAGTGAGTTACAGAAAAAGGTAGAGCTGGTTCAGAATGGTAAGTTGCCTGAATTCAACATTGATAACGATTATGTTTTGATATTTGGAAAGAGATTGTGTGTGACTTGTGATTCACTGTTGAAGAGAGATTTGTTATGTGAAGCTCATAGTTCTCCATTTTCAGTTCATCCGGGAAGTACTAAGATGTATAGAGATCTGCAGGAGTATTACTGGTGGGATGGAATGAAAAAAGACATTGCTGATTTTACTGTGAAGTGTTTGACATGTCAACAAGTTAAAGCAGAGCGGCAGTTACCGAAAGGGATGCTTCAGCCTTTACCAGTGCCAGAGTGGAAATGGGAGAATATATCCATGGACTTTGTTGTTGGATTACCGAAGACATCTCGAGGTAATAATGAAATCTGGGTTATTGTTGATCGCTTGAATAAATCTGCTCATTTCCTTGCTATACGATATACTTTTTCCCTAGATCATCTTTCCCATTTGCATCTTAAAGAGATTTTCAGGATACATGGAGTTCCTCTCTCCATTTTATCAGATCGTGATCCCAGATTTACTTCTATCTTTTGGAATGGCCTTCAGAAGTCATTGGGTACTGAATTAAATTTTAGTACAGCTTTTCATCCTCAATCAGATGGGCAGTCAGAACGAACAATTCAGACATTGGAGGATATGCTACGATCTTATTCTATGGATTATCAGGGAAGTTGGGACCAACATATTTCTTTGGTTGAATTTTCATATAATAACAGTTTTCATTCTAGTATATAGATGGCACCATTTCAGGCATTATATGGGAAGCGGTGTGAACTCCAGCTTTCTGGGATGATGTGGGTGAAAGGAAGTTGATGGGACCAGAATTGGTAGAAGAGATGGCAGAAAAAGTTCAACTGATTCAGAAACACATGTGAACAGCTCAGAGCAGGCAGAAGAGTTATGCAGATAACTGGAGGAAGGATCTATCTTTCGAGGTAGGTGATCATGTTTTTCTCTAGGTTTCTCCTTGGAAAAGTGTGATGAGATTTGGTAAGAAAGGAATTTTGAGTCCAAGGTTCATTGGACCATACGAAATTCTGGAGAGAGTTGGATCAATTGCATACCGAGTGGCTTTACCTCTGTGTTTATCTTAGGTACACAATTTTTTTCACGTTTCGATGTTGAGAAAGTATATGCCAGATCCATCTCACGTTTTGAGTCCAGAGGTAGTTCAGCTGCAAGAGAATCTATCTTATGAGGAACAACCGGTCCAGATTCTTGACCACAGGGAGCAAGTGTTACAGAATAAGGTTATTAAGCAGGTAAAGGTTTTGTGGAAAACCCATATGATGGAAGAGGGAATATGGGAATATAAAAATGCAATGAGGGATAAGTACCCCCATTTATTCGATAAGTAAATAAATTGTGGGGACGCAATTTTTTAAGGGGGGAAGGATGTAACATCCCATGTAAGTAATGAATAATACATATTTTTATCTATGTCTATTAATGAATTAGATAGTGTTTTAGAGGCTTAAAATGAAAATAAATCTAATCTTAATCATGGAATACACTAATATTTTTAAAAGATTGTTTTACTTCCTTATGATGGAAAACCCTTTTTAAATCTATCTTTTGACAATTTAATAAGATATGTTTGTCAAAATAAACATATTATTTATGATTGGGTCATCAAAATTTACTTTGTGTGAGTTTTTGGTATTTTTCTGACAATGTTCATTTTTTAATGAATAGTGAAAAATACAGCATTTTACATCAAAACTGCTTTTTAGTCCAATTTTTTTATATGATTATATTATATTTTGAATTGGTTTTGAAGTAAAATTAGAATATATTTTTACCATTTAATCCAATGGTGGTCATTGGAATCAATTTTACTTTGAAATTGGATGTAAATTGGTGTCAATCTTTTGATACTTATTGTTTCATAAAAACACGCTATTTGCTCTGACAGCGGGAATTAATTATTAAATTAATTAATGTGACTTATATGTTTTGAATTTTGTAAAATAGACTTCATTTTTAAATTCGGAATATCAAATATAGATTAGGGTGGATTTTTGGTAATTTTCTGAAAAACATCAATTTTTTATGAATAGTGAAACCACTAAGTGGTACTTATAAAAATTGATTTTTCCCTTTAAATGAAATTTTGCCATCATTGTGTTTTGAATTTCAAAAATCTGACACACATGGTTTTCATTAAGAAGTAAAATTTTGTTCAATGAGATTAAAATAATTTTTTGGTGAATAGTAACTTATTAAGTTTTAATCGCGATTAGTGATAATTAGTGTAGTTTAAGGTAAAAATAATACTTTAATAAAATAAGATGAGCTTGACACATGTCCTACCCTCATTGGTTGTGTCATGGCCGACCAATACAAGCCATGGGTCAACTTGAGGACCCCATGGATCCACTTTGGTTTGGAAATGACATAAATTACTTTTTATTTAATGTCAAAGTAAAAATGACACAAACATAATATGTTTTACGAAAACAATTTTTACATGGGGTTATAAAGATCATATTTTTTATTATAAATAGTAATTGGAAAGATAAAAAGCTTTCCTACATCATAGTATTTTTTTTATAATTTTTAGACTTTAAATAAATTAAATTATTTATGACATAATAATGATGCAGCGATGACATCATTATTTGACGATTTAAATAAAATGGAAAGATAATGTAAACTCTATGAACTACACATGTCCAAAACTTATTGGATGATTGGATTTCTAAGCCTTATCACCTTATCCTCTAATTATAACAATGTGGGACCTTTTGAATCCGAAACTCGTTTTAAAATAAAGTAACTTATCTTTACTTTCCAAAAGTGCCCCTCCTCTCCTCTTATAAATGGCCCCCACCTCTACCTCATTTAACACACTCCTCAAGCCTTTGTCTCAGCCAACCCCAGCCCATTTACTATCTCCACATCCCTCTCCTCATCCTAGAGGATTACCTATGGGAATAAGCCTTTCAAAGGAAGCCTTTAGGCTCAAATCAAAAGGAGTTACACTTTTAAAGGTAGTTCATTCTCTCATGTTCATTTGTTTTATTTTGCTTCTCCAACCCCCTAAAATCATTTTATTTAATTCTTTTTTAACAACACCAGTATCTTAATTATACTAGGATGTTGTTATATGATTTATTTGAGCTACACTCTCACACAACTACATCAAATGGTTAAATAACATACGGTTTCGGTGGATGGCGAAATTCTGCCTCCCGAAACGATGATAGTTCAATACTCATTTAACACCATAAAAGGTGGCCATTATGATGTCACTATTTTTATATATGATATATAATATGTTTATGCTTTCCTTAAGCTTCTGTTTTTTTTCATTTTGGGCATACCTTTATGGTTTCCATTATGGGTAAACACGATATCTTCATTTTAGGAAGTGCAGACTACCGCCCCCTGAAAGTTATTTGATTTGTTAATACCATATGTGGGATGTGTAAAGGATAAAGTTAATGATATTATATATGTTATTATACAGGAATTATAATACACTCTTATATCATTAAGAATCCATTCCAGAAAATACGAAATAGAAATGGTAGTAGCGTTCATGTGTACGTACGGCTTACCGTCTCCGTGAACGGTGCATTTCATTTCATACCTCTAAATGTGATGTAATATTATGAATACATATATATGATTAATATATATGATATATATGTTATCCAAATCATTAATATCATTCTGGATATAACGAAACTTTGACCAAATTAACAACATGTAAGTGTAAGAATTCTATTTTTGACTTATGAACCAAATACCGACAAAATGAACATTATTAACTTAAATGATTACATGATGTTCATAACATGGTATAAAAGGAATAATGAACATGAAAAAGGTTCTTAAGAAAGTATAGATTAACTCAAGTTTATTATTCAGGAGATTAAAGAACGGTCGGGTCAAGTCGGATACGAGGTATGGGACTTCGTCTCAATCTCTTTTCATTGAGGCATATTTTATTTTATACACAACTTTCTTATATACGGTGTATAAACCCCTTTGAATTTTACGTTTATTCAAAAGGAATCATTTTTATACAAAGCGTTTAATAAACGACAAAAGGGAATGTTTTTGTCATACGTATGCGGCAACAACGACTTATCCGTCGTCGTGACCGTTATTTGAGTTTCGTCTTCCTCTACAAGCCATACCTTCTTTTTAGAAAAAAAATGAATACCATGTTTTACTTTTCTTTTATTTTGGTATTGAAAATGGTTTTCACAATGTTTTTGTGTTGTATTTATATCTTGTGATTGAAATGTGGAAATGTTATGATTCCTTTATGCATGTTTTATGTGATACGATTATGTTATGGTTCTTGGGCATTATTATGAAGACGGGTGGTTCCGTGATAAACTAAGGGCGAGTGAGCCCGATATAGCTCTCCAATTCATTGGGTAACGCAAAGGAGTGTACAGTTAAGGTTTCTATGAAGAGATTTTAGGGAATATAATGTGATGGGTATTCCAAACATAACCAAGAGGGTTACTCCCTACGTAAGAATGTTATGAATGCCTCAAGATACCTTTATGTCTTATGATTTCTATGATTTATTCATGATTCTATGAGGTATGTTAACGTGCTTATGTTTTATGGGTATAGTATGATTTTATTCTTATGTATATAAGTACCCATGTTTCCTTTCCATATTTTTATATCCCTTACTGAGCTTTTTATGCTCATACCACGTTTTTTTTTGAAATGTTTTTCACAGGTCAAGGGAAAGGTACGTGATATGATGATAGTGTCAAGGAAGTGTCAAGAATGAATCCATGTTTTATTTTAAATATGTTTCCATTGATGGGAAAAAATAATATTATCTTTATGTAACCACTTTGTTTATATGTGGAATGTAATGCAAGTTTTATGATCTAATTCTCTAAAACTCTAAAACCGAAAAGATCCTCAATGTGTAATCTTGTAATAACTCAAGATTAAGTAAGGTTTAAGGCTGGGGCCTTATACCTCTAACTATATGCTAGCCAACAACACCTCATAATTCATCTAAAAAACCTTATGATCTATAAAAACTCATATCACTATAAAATTCAAGGCATTTTATTGTTATACCAATAGATAAAACACCAATAAATTCTAATCTAAAATACACCAAAATCATATTATAACATAGAATCTTGAACAGCTGGGTCTGGATCGGAGAAATGAAATACCTCATTCATGCCTACCCATATACAAGTAGATGATAACTAGTAATGAGTTTCTAATTTCATTGATTTCAATATATTATGCTCAGTATAATTACATTTGATGAAAAAAATGTTAATAAATAATATAATAAATAATCAGAGTACATGTGGAACTAAAATGATGTCATACCATCCTCACAAGTACTCAAATAAATCCTAACATTGAAATCATACCAAAATAAATAAATATATATAAATATTTACATAAATAATTGGTTCTCCTAGTAGTTAACCTAGTGTGAGAGAAGATACATACATATCCACTAAATCATCCACCATAGGGGCATTTTCTTTCACCGGATATATGTTCATTGAAACTAAATTCACACTGATGATTGGATTTATATTTTTCGTGCATGAAATAGTAGGAAAAAAATGAATCCATAACCTAGTGTTCTCATGATCATATATTTTTTACATAATAATATTAAATTCACAACATTAATAATTAAACACAATCCAAAAATTAGTTGTAAAACACTAATCATGCCACAAAACCCCCTAGTTGTGCTTAATTTGGATCTATTTTATGGAATCATAATTGTGTTGTTCGATGTAACAAATGAATCCACATGAGAAAAATGATCATGCTTCTCCAAAATATCTAATTTTGAATCATTTTTTACATAAGGGATCAAAGGAGTAATTTACTTATGATTTTAAATATATCATGAGCAACTCAACAATAACTAGGCATTGAGTGAAATTCTCATTGAAATCTTCAAGTCATAAATTGTATCACATTTCATCCATGAGGAAACATAGTAACCACATGTTACTAAATATCTCCAAGGAATCATGTGTACTTGCAACACGAGATTTACTATGAATTATGTATATAAAGTTACTCAGCAACCAATAAGTTTGATGAGATAAATAAAATTCCTTATGAATAGACTGGCATGGTACATGGAATAATCTAGGAATTGAGTATATCTCACAAAATCCTTGAGGTGTGGTCTTATCCAAACCTTATGATTAATACCATTATTGCATGTTTTTAGTAGTATAATCCCGCCCTTTTCTAGAGATTTGTCTGTCTTGTTTTACAATATTAAATTTTTTTATTCTGATTATAGATTGTTTGAGTCTTGATTTGGGTGCGTTTGTGTAAAAATTGCAAAATTTTGGAGGGAGGACAGGATTATCATGGGTTTAACATGGTTGGTGATTTGTTAGAAAAAGGGTGAGACGGTTTTCATGGTTTCCATTAATTGTGTGCACGATTTTTATTTGGTTAAGAAAATTGTAAAACTAGTTTCATGGGTTTCACACTATTTTCGAATGATTTCACTAAGTGTGTATCATTGTTTCATGGTTTCTGCATGGTTAGTACTAACCACAGTACATCATAGAGAAAACTGTGCATGTGGAAATTAATATTTTGAGTATTGAATTTAAAATCACTAGAACCCACATATTAACCCCTAATCAACCCTATATCAAGCCTAATTATTTTCTCTCAAATATAGATCCTCCTAGAGGGTTTCCTAAGGCTCTATCCATCTGTTCTTGGTTATATGAACATTGTTTCTCAATTATGCATCTCTTTGGGTCGTTGAATTATTCTAGATGGATTTCTTATCTCTCTTTTTTTCATATTAATTTAATGGGTTTCTATCCTCTATTTTGTTGAATATAGATCTATATTTATTGAATCTATATATAGGTTTTTTATATCTAGATCTACAACTACGATAAATATTTTTCATTTAAATATTGGATCTATGTATTGAATCAAGATCTTATTATTATTGGTTATTCATCTAAAATTGGTATTTTCCATTGGCAGTCACTCTTCTTCAATAATATTAAGGTAGATGGTATATATTTCAAATACCAAAGCACAAAATAAAATTATGTTTAAGTAATTATATAATTTTATTGGATTCTTCAATGTTGAGTTCTTGATCGAATTAATTAATTTGGTGAATTAATAAATTAATTTACAAGTTAAAATTTTGTATATTTAGATAATATTTCATTAATACTTTATTATTGAATTAATTATAAGGTAATTCAAATTAAAAATTGGGAAAAATTATTTGTTGAGATAAATTATCAGAACACTGAATTAATTAATAGAAATAGTTAATTATTGAATTAATTGGGGATATTAAATTGGTTATGTTAGAATAATCAATTGATGAATTATTTTTGTGGTGGTTAAATTGAATGTGCAGAAATAATTAAATGATAACTTAATTATAGGGATGTTTTGGAATATGATGGTAAATAATTAATTGATAAATTAATTAATGGATGTAATGTGATTATTTAAATTTTGAAAAACATAAATTCACTACTAAATTGATGAATTAATTAATGAGTGTTACATGATTATTTAAATTTTTAATTACAATTTTGATTAACAAAATTATTAATTAATTAATAGGGGTTTTGTGATTATTAAGTTGTTTTTTAAATAAATGTATTAATTAATTGATAAAATAATTTATTGGAGTAATGTGATTATTAAATTATCAAATTATATAAAAATATTTATTACATGAAGAGTTAATTAATTAGAGATATGTGATTATTTAAATTTTTAATTGAAAAATGGATTAATTAGTTGAAAAATTAGTTAATGGGAGTTAAGTGATATTTTAATTATTGACATAAATAAAGGGATTAATTAATTAAAGAATCAATTTATATGAGCTGTGTGATATTTTAATTGTTGAATTAAATAATTGGATTAATTAATTGAAGAAACAATTAATGGGAGTTACATGATTGTTTAATTGTTGAATTAAATAAAATGACTAATTAATTAAAGAATTAATTAAAAGGAGTTATATTATTATTTAGTTATTGAATTTAAGTAATACATTAATTAATTGGTGAATTGGTTTATGATCGTGATGTGATTATTTAATTATTTGATTATGTATAAAAAATTAATTAATTGATTAATTAATTAATGAGAGGTTTGTGATTATTTAATTCTTCAATACAATATAGGGATTTATTAATTTACGAATTAATTATTGAGGGTTATCAGATTATTTAATTGAATAATTAAATAATAGTGTTAAATTATTTGTTATTTAATTTAATGTGTAATAATGTAAATATTTAAATGATGACTTAAATAAATGGATTGACAGGATTAACGAAGTGATGAATTAGTTGAAAGAGTTTGATATGATTAATTAATTATGGAATTAATTAATGGGTTTAACATGTAAAATTAATTTGTAAATTACATGACATATAATATGTTCAGATAATTGTTTTTGATAATTAATTTTTTAACTAATCTATACATATAGAGATCACTTGTTTGGTTAAATTCTAAAACTAATTATAAAATGTAAATTACTTTGATTTTAGAAAACTAATTAATGAATTAGATATGATATATTGATATTGTGAATTGGATAAATAAATTCATTAATCAATTAATCCATGTGATTAATAAATTTTGTATTTAATTACTTCCATTAATGTGATTAGTTATTTCTTGAATTAACTAATGGAATTGTTGTAATTAATTATTTTTTGAATTGATATATGTAATTTATGTGCCTAATTAATATTTTATATTAATAGTTTAATAGTTTTGTTTAATTAATTGTCGAATTATTAAAAAAATGTTGTTGATATTTATTTTTTGTATTAATTTTGTGTAAAAGTAGGAGAAAGTGGTTATTCTAATAAGACAAGTATAAATGAAAAAATGGTCATTTACTAGTGAGTAAATTATTTGGAACATGTTCATTTAATTGAAAATTATGGATGGTAACATAGACATTGTACTTGTGAGTAAAGGAATTAGAACATAGTCTTTCAATTTAGAAGTATATATGATAACTACGTTATTGTACTTGAGAATAAAATAATGGGAATGTGGTAATTATTTGTTTATGTTAGACTAGTAAAATTGGAATTGAAGAATTAATTTAATAATGGTAATTTGGAAAATCTATTATAAACTAATGAATTTTAAAAAGGGACTCTAATATATTCTGTAACCTGATAATACATCAGACACCAGCATGAGCCGAAGTAGGTATTGAGATATGATATCACCTTCAAATGCATCGGGCTCTTAAAAGATACAAATAATGTATTAATATTTTTTATCACCTGGGGAACACATTAGGATATAGCATGAGTTGAATCTAGTATTGAAGTATGGGTATCCTTTGGAACCCTAATGTCAATATAGTTAAATGAAGAATAAAAGATAATGTTATGAAAATTTCATTATTAATCTTATTTTTTCTTTATATAATTTCATACCATATATTATGAATTGATATTATTTAGACACTATTTTTGATGACTAATAATTTATACTTAGGTCCTACTATGTCTTCCATATCGTTTCTCGAATAGATTTTTTTTCTAGACATGTTAATGAAAAAATCCATGTGGTAGATAACTTATTTGGGATGGAGAAATGATTAGTGAACTAGACATGTTTTGGGAATCTGTTGGGTGTTATCATTTACATTAAATATTAGTTTTCATCATGGAATATTAAAAATACATTAGCATGAAATATATACTAATCAGTTTGAACATTGTATTTCAATTTTTGGTCATCTTTTGATCTTGGAACTATTTTTTTCTGGTAATATGTTATTGCATTGTTATTTAATTATATTGTTCTAGTTTATTTATCTGATAAGAAATTGGTATAATATCACAGTGGTCAATATTAGATTATTGATGCCTTTCAGAACCCTCTGATGTATGGTGATGCATGTTTGATGTCATATGGTGAACCGACATAGGGTATAGTGGTGTGGAACCCCGGACGAGACATTACAAAGTGGTATCAATTGAGTTTTATTTACTTTTTTCCTTTTGTCTTAGTATTTGTGAAAGGTATAAAGGATACTGGGAATATTTGAGCCTAGGTTTGAATCTTTTAAATGGAATTAGCAACAAAATGTACAGTGGAGAACCCATGTACACCTGGTATGGTTTGTGAATATAAATTTTTGTTATTATTATTGATTATTTCTTCACCATCGGTGATGCATATGATGTGGTATGTGATTATTGTTCTGGATATTTATTAATATTATATAAATTATGAATTAAATCTTAGTAAGGAAGGCATGAGATTTGATTATTCATGAATCATTCTCGACACTAAGGAGTATTTTTTGACACATATAATTTTAGGTATGCAGAAGAATAATGGTTACGGGTAAGTTGTTTAATGTGAACTATTTTTCCATTCTTGCAAAATTGATATAAAAATTGTTCCTAACATGTAATTAAAAATGTTAAATGATGAAAAATTATAATAATAGGGTTTTTAAATAAAAAAAATTGATTAATAATAATGAGTGTACCCTTTTTAATATGGGCATTGTTGTATGATTGTTACATGTGTAGATATTTCTGTGGTCTTGACCAAGTGGTGGAAAAATAAGGGGAATGAAATGATATTGTTTTTTTTTTGTGAAATATTATTATAAATAAGTTAGTGTTGTGAATTGAGAATCCATTTTTTCTTATATTTTTATTGATATTTGTATGTTAGGAAATGATAATTCACTAGTTTGAGACATTGGTTATAGGTTGTGTGAGAGACCATCTGGCATTTGATTCTATGGTGAGGTATTGGCAGGTAGGGATGCCTGAGACTTTTGAAAGCTCAATGTGTTTTCATAGTGGGTTCCACATCAGTAATAGATTAATTGTTTTGGTTCAACTCTATTACTTTTGAGCTTACATTTATTTAGTGATGATCATCTACCATATACTAAAATCATCTAAGGAACGTAATGAACGGTCTTTTTTACGCCTATTTATTAGAATGTGATTGGTTGGATATGGTTCCCCTCAGAGGTTGTGCTTATAATGTGGATTATGTGGAGCAGGATGGTGAGAAGAACTATATCAAAAATTCATAAATGAAAAAACTATATTGAGAATGTTTAATTTCATCTTTTAAAGTCATTTTAGGCCATAAATGTGGCCAATGTATGGACAATCCTAGTGGTTTCGGATGGAAGGCTTTGTTCCAATTTTGAGTTGGGAAACACATTGGGTATGTTTTGAATTTGAGCTTGAGAGTGATGCATCCTAATTATATCATCTAATATGTCTGTTGGATCACAGTGAGAATGAATCCCTAGGAAATATCAAGTCAAGAGTTTGTTTATTGTTGAATTCTGAATGAAATCGTGAAGAATATTAGGAGAGATAAGTGAATAAGACGAAAAAGTGTCCCAGCCATTTCACTCATGATCATAGTGATACTTTGGAGTACAACTTTAGGAAATGATATTATAATGTGGGAAGATTATATGATCTTGTCCTTTTCTAGATATTTCTTAGTCTTTTTTAGAGGCATTCAATTACCTTATTTTCATGGTAAATTTTTTGAGTGTTGATTTTAGGGATCTTGGTTAAAATTGATGAATTCTATAAGTAGAAGAAGATGTTCATTGGTTGGGAAAGGGTTACACATGGTTTCTACATAGTTAAAAATATGGGAAAAGTGTTGCATGTTTTGAATATTTTTGTCCATTTTTTGTGCAGGGTTAAACAATGTGTGAAACATGTTTCCTAGTTTTTGAATGGTTTTCACTTGGTTTAACTATGTGTATGGACTGGTCGCAGGGTTTGATCATGTTCAGTACTAACCATGGGATGTTACCTAGTAAACAAAGCATGCATAAATTAGGCTTACAAAATTTGATTTTAAAATATATTGAACCCCATTATTAACCCCAAATTCACCATAGATCACCCCTATTTTATTCTTATAAAATCGTGATAATTTAAGAGCATTTCCTAATTCTACCAACCACCATTCAAGGAGATTTAATGCTCGGATGTCAAATATAAATCACTCTAAGAATATGGGTTATACCTTGTGGATTTCTTGCCTCTCCCATGTTCAACTACCATTCATTTTGTGGGTTTTTACCTTATGTTTTTCTGATCTAGATATATAATTCTTAAATATAGATCTATAATTTTTTGATATAGATGATGTGGTTTAAGTTAAATCGGGGATTATGAAAGTGAATCATGATCTCATTCAAAGTCATTATTCCATTTTAATTGGGGTTTTCCAATAGTGACCATTATTTTTCGCTGATCTTGTGGTAGGTGGTTTATAATTCATATCTAGAAATATTAATTATAATTATGTGAATATGATTGTAAAATTTTTTTTAGATGTTTAGAAATTTCATTCGTGATCAAATTAATTAATTTACTGTGTTAATTAGCTGATGTAAATGTTTAAAGGGGGATATTATGAATATATATTCATAATAATTATTTATGGAATTAATTATAAGGGAATATAAATATTTTATATTGGGGATAAGTAATTTTTGAAAATAATTATCTGAATATTGAATTGATTAAGATCGATAAATTAATTAATGAAAGAATTGGTTAATTTAAATTTGTTTAGATTCAATAAATAATTGATGAATTATTTTAGGGAATTGTGAAATTAGTGAGTTGGTATAATTAATTGATAAATTAATTACAGGAACATTTGTCATTACGGATTTGATTTAATTATTGAAAATGTAACGGTAGGATGTAATTTGATTATTTAATTATTGAATTAAATAAATGGGATAAAAAATTAAGGAATTTATTAATGAGTTTTACATGATTATTTAACTTTTGAATAAAAAAAATTATTGATTAATTGGTGAATAAATTTGTTGGAATTATGTGAATATTTAATTATTCTATTAAAGAAAGGATTAATTAATTAAAAAATTAATTAATGGGGGTTATTTGATTATTTAATTATTGAATATACTAAATGTATTAATTAAATTTTTAATTAATTAATGAGAGTAATGTAATTATTTATTTGTTGAATAAAATATTGGGATTTATTAATGGAAGAGTTAATTAGTTAGAGTTGTGTGACTGATTAATTATTGAATTAAATAAAGGGATTAATTTATTGATGAATTAATTAATGGGAGTTATGTTATTATTGAATCATTTAATAAAATAAATGTGTTATCGAGTTTATGAATTAATTTATATGAGTTATGTTATTATGTAAATATTGAATTAAACAATGGGATAAATTAATAGGGTATTTGTTTTTATTTAAATATTTAATTAAATAAATAGATTAATTAATTGAATTATTAATTTATAAGAGTTATGTGACTAATTAATTATTAAATTAAATAGAAGGATTAATTAATAGTTTAATTAATCAACGAGAGTAATGTGATTTTTTAATTATTGATTTAAATAAACGGGTTCATTAATTAATAAATTAATAAATTAGATTAATGTGATAATTAAATTTTTAATCTAAATTAAAGGATTAATTATGTGATTAATTAATTAATAGAAATTATGTAATTTTTTAACTATTAAATAATATAAAGGGAAAATTAATTTTATTATTTAATGTAATGTATAGTAGTGTGATTGTTTAATTGATTAATTAAATTATAAAATTGGTTAGATTAATTAATTAGTTAATTAATTATAGGAGTGGGATAGGATTAAGTAATTTTTGAATTAATTTTTTGGATTCACCAAAAAAATTCATTATTTAGTTATTTGATGTATTAAATGTTGGGATTATATGTTTTTATTAATTAATAGTTAAATTTACCATGATATATATAGATCATTAATTTGGATAAATGGTTGAAATAATTGTGAGATATTGATTCTATTAATTTCATAACATTAATTGAACATTTATTTATCATATACTGAGATTTTGAATTGATAAAATTAATTATTGAATTAATTATTGGATGTGATTAATTTACTATAGAATAAATTAATATTTTTAATAATAATCGTTATTATAGATATAACTACATGAAATTTTATAACTAATTAATTATAAAATTGATTTTTTTTCAATAGCTAGCTTTTGGGTCCACAAATAGAATATTTTTGTTTAACTAATATTTTAATTAGAAATAAAATTATTGTTAATATTTATATTTTGGATTAATTTTGGGAAAAAAGAATGGTAACATGGTCATCAAAATGTTTTCGTATGAATGGAAACATTATCAATCACTTGTGAGTAAATGAATGGGAACAAAGTCATTCAATTGAGAAGTATGTATTGTATCATAGACAATGTACTTTTTGAGTAAATGAATGGGATCATTATCATTCAATTTATATGATCAAATGGTAACAAGGAAATTGTACTTATGAATAAAAAAATGACAAGAAGGATATTATTTTGTGTGATTTTTTATTGGTATTTTTTTATTTCAATCATTAATTTAATAATGGAACATGGTAATCTAGTATAAACTAAGGAATGGTAATGAAGGCACTCTGATATTTGGCCTCACATTAGAATTACATGGACACTACCATGAGCCGAATCAGGTATTGAGATACGATATCACTTTCAAATACAACAGGATCTAGAATAGAAAAATAAAGTATTAAGATATGATATTACCTAGGGAACACTTTAGGATCTTTCCTGTTCCTAAGATAATATTTAAGTACATGTATCTTTAAGAACTATTGGTTTGATATAGTTATATATTGAATAAATGAAAATGTGATAAATGATTAATATTTCATTTTAAAATTTAATTATAAAATATCTTAAAGTATTTCTTAACTAGATATTATTTAAACACTATTGGTGGTGGCCTACTGGGTTATACACACACAATACTTAGGCTGCCATATATGTACCCAAATATTAATATTGTTTTCTAGAAAGGTAGATAGAAAATGAAATGTCTTAGTTATATGATTTTTGATGGAGAATTGATGAGGTAATGATATGTGGATTTGGACCCTTTTGGGAGTTTTTAGTTTCTTTATCTAGGACATTTCATCTTGACACATGACACGTACATTAGCATAGAATATCTACATTATTATTTTTTCATTTTATATTATGTTTTGGTTATATATTGTTCAGTAATTGTATCATTATAATATATTATTTTGTTACTCTATTAATGGATTAACGAAGTAATAGTCTCCCCATGATTGATAATAGACCCTCGCTACTAGTCAGCAACCTCTAGCATACGAGTAGAAACGTTTAAGGTCATATGGGGAAACAACTTAGAGAACTGGGCCTTAGAACCTTGGCTATGATCTTACATGAACACTCCCCAACATTGTGATAATAATGTAATGTCAATACAATGACCATAATATCCATTAAAAATACAACAATGGCACACAAAATAATGTAGAATAGGTAAACAAGCACGCATATCATCATAACTGATGTAGTAGACACAATAAATGTGATCAAAATCAACACAAATGATATGTAAGAAATCATATAATAAAGAGTTACAAATGGTTATCATGAGATACCAACACATCCTCATTATATCAATATTATGCATGGTTATCAATTATTCCCCCAAAAAACTATAATATGGATACATGTGTTACAAAATCCTACGAGGCAAATAACATCAGACCTCAATTTCATCAATCTCATTTTAAGGATAAACCACCCTATGTTGTCCAAAATCTAGACAAGAATGATCAAATGTTACGAAAACCTTATTGTAGGCCACATCATCATAATTATTGAGAAATCAATGTGTGAGGATCGTTGAGGGTTCCTATAAAAAACCTCTTATTCTATTTTCAAATGAAATAAAATATCACAATATTTGATAGATTCTAATTTTTTTGGATAATTCAAAATTTACATTTTCTGTGAACAAATTCATTATATATTTTAATCTATAGAATAATTATCTTTTGAAATTTTTTTCTAAATTATCTATTTATATTTATCTTCATAAAATTTATTATAAATTATCATTATATAATTTTTTTTGATAATTTTAAATTATTATCTTTTGATAAAATTTATTATCCTATAGAATTATTCATAATTATCCTATGATAATTCAATATAAATAAATTTTTAAACTTATTTATATTTATTATTTAATAATTTCACAATAGTAATGTTATTATATTTTTGTACATTTTCAATTAATATATTGATTGAATTATAAATGGAAAATTTATTGCAATATTCTCTTCCTCTATTCTCATGCAGGTGACCCTTGATATTTTGTTGTAATTATTATTTGATATTTCCTTATAGTTATTTTTTGATAAATAAAAATATATATATTTCTTAATATTTTAAATTAAATTTTCTATTTATAATTCTTTTGAAATTATCAATGATAATTTTTCATATTATAAATTGATAAAAAATATGGTTTGAAAATTTATTATTCAACCATTATCATTTTTTTAATATTTATTCAACGAAACATGGAAGAAAGCTAATAAATTTAAAAATAAAACAAACCCAATAACCTTCTGGCACATTGCATCGTTTGATGAGGGATGAATGCCACATGCCTCAATGTTAGTAATAACATCTAAATTTATTGAATGTCATTAATCCATACTCAAAATTTTATTCATGAAATTTATATAATCAATAAAACCAAAACCTCTAAAATTAATGTGGTTTGGTTATTTAAGGCAAAATATATTTATTCAATCATAGAAAACAAACTCCATATTAGTGTAACATGTTTCCTCTAGGAATCAACTAAAAAATTATGGTGGGGATTCTAGATTAATCCCATCAAAGTGTTTTTAATATTAGATTGTTTAGAATAATTTATTTTTTAAAATTATGGAATAATACCCAATGTGAAATAGCGGAAAGTGGTGTGTGGAGTGGGAAGTTGAAGATGACTAAGAATGAAAATTAAATAATAATTTTTATTAATACTAATGAAAAAAGGGTAAAAGAATTATGTTACAAGTGATTTTTCCAAAACCCCAGTTCACACAAATTTTTATCCCACAATGGTCAAAGCATGCATTCTAGACCTAACAGTTGCCTCATATTTCCTATTTAAAGCATTGTGTGGGTGATATTCAATTATTTCATAAGAATTGTGTTTATATAATATAATATATTTATCCTCACATGTAATCTTACAAAACATTAAATTCAAACATTTTTTATATCATGCCTATACTAAAAAAGTATTCTAGATTTAATGAAATATTGGACTTCCCGTTTAGGAGACCATTGAGGAATTAATCCATTATTTAATTGAAAATATCTTCATTTTATATAATATAAAAAATATTTTCTTTATATAAATACTAATGGTATAGAAGCCTTTAAATAATTCCCTGACGTATGGCCTACCTCAAAAATTATTCCTTTGAAAAATAAATAGTTTTAAGAGTGATTTTACTCATATATGAATCCGCATTAAAATTAAGTATATTTTAGTCGATTTTTATTGAAAAATATTTATTTTCCATATTAAAAGTCATAAATTGTTTACAATAATGTGTTTATTATCATTAAAAATTGAAGATATTACATTCTTCTACCTCAATATACATATGATCCCAATGATGTACCTCTAGTGGTCATGCATGAGCACATTAGGATATAAAAATACAACATCGTACATATGTTCCTTTTTCTCTTCATAGAACCATCAATGATACTATATAATCAAAAAAAATTATCATCTTCCACAGATGGACATTATCAATCAAATTTATAATTTGTAGTGATCTCAGACCAAATTTATTATTCAGGCTCTATCTCAATAGCCACAATTTCAATTTCATGTAAAATATCGAGTATGTACATCTATATATAAGCCACATGAAATATTACATGTATAAATTTATGATGTGGTACAAAAGTTTGATTGGTATTCCACTAGCCTAGTCCATAAAAAGATCATGAATGGCCACAAAAATTATTTTTATAGTTTACCTTTGTCCATAACAATTTTCTAGGCTAACTGATGAGTCACAATGAGAAACCCCATTCAACCACAAATAACACAATTGTTCTCCTCATACAATCACCATATGGTCTCTATGAGCATAATGCTTTGATCAACCACTTCTATATTATATGGACTCTATTAAATTTCTATTGATACAAATTGTACCCCACCACTATAGCCTCATTCTAAAAAAGTGTTTTTCACCATGGTCTCCAATGAAAAGACTCATAACGTTCCATATGAATTGAATTCTAGTATATATCAGTATATATTAACTGAAAAACTAAATGTGACAATTATATTATCCATCGATGTTTAGACCATAATATCTCGAAATATATTTTAATAAAGGTATTTTCTACTCAAAATTTCCCTTTATCATAGGATGGTATATTGTGCTCAACCTCTAGTAAGTCCCAATACCCTTATTCAAGACCTACACAATCCGTGATTTGATCATTGGTGTATTTATGAAAAAACAGATGGGAACATCGTGTAATCATGTTATCCTACAAACACACAATATACCTATATCATGAATTGATTGCCTCTCTCATATTAATAGGAAATGAGAAAACTTATTCATATAATGATAAATAAACTAAATAGTGTCATCAATCTTTGGGATTCTAATTAGCACCATAAAACCCCTATTTTGGCATCCCCTCGCATTCACATGGGAGTTTTTTTTGGATTTAGTAACCCACCAGAACATTTTTTCTCACCATTTACAATAATGTAGTAAATAAATATCTCATAAAATACACTCTTATTGAAACAAGGATGTCATTTTTACCATATCCATGATCACATCCTGATCACCCAATGTTCTCCATGGCTTTTTGTCACCTTCGAGTATATATTTTCATATCAATGAAAAAATTGTGTATGTATCCTATTTATTCTTCACTAGGTTTGTATGTGATGATGTCACCAGTGTTAGGGAACATTTAATCAATCTTTAATCCACATATGTATTCATCCACTAGCCATCCAATAAGATTATCAATTGTTGTTGAGCCTCTGAATGAATATCACTAATATCCAACTCTTCATGTGTCATATTGATAAGTGAATCTGAATTTTCATTACCTATCCCTAAAGTATAGGCCATCTCAATTTCAATCATTCTCATATATTATCACAGGAAATATATCTAATGTTTAGGTTCTGTTGTGTTAATACGTAGTGAAATAAATTCTGTTTGATCTTAAAATGATATCTCACAAAAGGTAGTATTTCCCTAACACATCTGAGTGTGGATCAGACCATCCAAATATAAATAATGAGTATAGTATTTATTATTATAAAGTCATATATAACATGTTAAATAATCTAGTACCTACTCTTGATACATCATTACTTCTCCCAAACAAATGATTAATGCATCGCAATATATAGTGAATACAATACTAATCTTGTGTAGTATCCACACTAGAGATTTAGTCAACATCACCTCTATCTCAAGAAATCAGTATTTACATTAGTATTTCCACAATGAAATTACATATTTCATTTTTTGAACTATTATTGGAGTTCATAGTCAAGATATTTCATGGATACATAACCTGTAATTTCCTACTAATCCTAAAATAATCATGATCTCGAATAAATTTTGAGGATGTGTCTAGGACATAGACACCTCTACATTGACTAGGTCTATAAAAATTATTGTATTTGAAACCATATATCCTTGGTAGTTGTACAAACAATACTTGAATTTCATCTTTGACAACATAATTTAATTTCATTGTGCTTAAATCATAAATAGGCTTATCTTGTGGTGCCTAGAATACAACTGTGGTTTCGAAGAGTAGATGAGAAAGCCATCGAATAACTCAGTGACGGAAAATTGCAGTTGAGGGTAGATTTCCTTGTTCATGTGATCTGTGGACACTAGCATTAGGTATGTTTGTTCAAATAGTATCATTATGTACTCATATCTCACATACATTCCACAACAAAAGGTCTCTGTATATCCTCATCAATTACTCTCAACTAGTGATAACCCAATCAAATATCAATCCTATAAAAGAAATGGGATCCCCATTACTAATCAACAAATAATTGATTATGTAAAAGGGTTATATGTTCTTCCTTATCACATGATTCATCATATAGAAATTGAACTATGAATTAATAATACCGTCTTCCTTGTTGATAAATGAAATTGCTTCTTAAATGTTTATGATCTAGACCTTATTAATCCCTAATTCATTATATCCTCAAGTTATACTGTGAGATCATTCAACCACGAAACCACCATATGATACATAGGTATGAAAAATGATTGTGAACACAGTGTGATCACTCTCACATCTCAATTTTCTCGACCATTACATTGAATTCTATGTTAGTAATTAAAAATTGATTTCAACACATTCTTTATCATCTTGAGGGCCTAAAATTCTCTTGAAGGTTAAAAAATTACAAATTTGAAAGTCATATAGTTTTATCACATAGTTCAAATGACATATTAATTTTATATATACTATGTTAATGTATTTTTGTTTAATAATACATGATTCGTAAACCATAGAGTAGGTGTTTTAGAATTATCATCTATATTCACCTACACCACTAATGGTAATGCATAAACATCCTCACATAAATAGTAGTATTCATGCCAAATTCAAATGTAGTCCCATGAGAATAAATCAGTGTGAAGACAAGTGTTACATGATGAATAGAGTTCAAATAAGAAAATTCCTTTTCATAATGAATAATTTATCTATTATATCTCACAAGGTTCTTAGTGGAGTATACATGTAACCTTGGGTTTTACCCTCCTGGAACTAACCTGGGTATTTTTCCTTATATGTGATTTATATTAATCAAATATATACTAAAACAAAAATATGGAATGTTCAATTAATTTAACCAAATAATTATATATTATAACAACATGGAACAAAATATTTATAAAAAAAAGATAAATTGTCCCCAAAATATATCACATCCCAAGGAAAATAATTAGTGAAATACTATACACAATAATAGAATCTATATATTTGCTATGTGAAAATATGTTCCTATTAATGATGTATGAACAAAATAAAAAAAAAATAATAAATCGCATATCAATATTATTTGAATCACCCAAGGTGAATTTAAGGAACATTAAAATTAAAATATATTTTCCCCCACATTATGGAAACTGAGAGGTACACTATAAAGTGTATGTCTGGGACTATTGTATATTTCCTACCTGAGTACCAATATTCCTATCTCCAATGTACATTATATAAATAAAATTCATAATAGAAACAATTTAGTAAATATTTGTACTATAATAACATTTTATAACATTGCGGAGAATACCAGCTATATGAACTGGAGTTCCCCATGATTGCATGTTCACCTCTCTATATGCCAAAGGCTACTGAATAGTAAAGTGGGTCTACAGTCGATTGTTTCTAGAATATACAAATTTTATCTAAGTCTATAATTAAAAATTATAATAACAAATGATATAAGAAATAATTAGTGTGAAAGAAGATCTAATATGTATACATACATGTCACACATGTACTAAAACAACTCTCATATCTATTAGAGAAAAATTAATCAAATTCAGAAAATTAAATAAATATATTTATTGGTTTTCATGATTATATCTCAGTCATATATATCCACCAAAATTCTTTACTAATCCATGAACCATAGATCCCATGCAATTTTCCAAATCTCCACACATGAAATCTATAAGAACACTTTAATGACCATGTAGGGGGTGAGTGAATGATTTAATAAGACACCACCAATAATTCCATAACCTTGTATTAGGACATACAAAATTGTAATCAATAATAATATTTTAATTATATTTTTAACAATTATTATGTTATAAAATCCAAAAATTAGTTCTCATGAACAAACCAAGCCACCAAAACTCTAAATTTAACATTCACCAAATCCATGATGAAAGGATAATTGTGGTATTTCATCTAATCATGGAATATCTATTAGTATTTTGAACCAACCACATTTAATCCTGTGATAATAAAACATTTCTTGAATAGGTATCAAGAGAGTTATGTTTTTAGAATACACTAGGCTTCGAGCGCAACTTTTCATTCTATAGGAGTTGAGTAATATGTTCCACGGTTTCCTCTAGGAATTGACTATATCTCATAGCATAAATTAAGGATCATTTTATAATTATTCTTCTAATAATCTTCATGGTCTTTTTTGTAAATGAAACTTGATATTAACTATGCATCTTATATGATATATTTCATAAATTCCAATAGGTATTGATAGCCTCACATCATTATCTAGTCATATAGTGACATTGTATATGGATTAATCAAGGAAAAAATTTAATTAAATGAAATCTGTGACGAATCCTTATATCCCAACCTTTTGATGAATTCTAACATTTGATTTGTCTCATGTCATGAGAACACCCCATCAAAGGGTAAACATGTCATGATGGTCCACTTTCCATTATCTTTAATACCATTACAACAAGCATACAAATAAAAAGTTCTTATACACTGCCAATCCTTATATACGATCATAGGTAAATTAAAACATATAATACAAGTTATCGATATCTCACATGAATAATATTATATTAATGTACTCATCGAAATCAGTTTCAAATAAGGTTCTCAAGGGCCACACACACCCATAGTAATTAAAATCTACCACATTTATAAATTATTTTAACATTTTAATTATATTATCCCAAAAGTGGAACGCAATCCCAAATAAGTAAGTAAAATATGACAAAAATTTCATACACATTAGTGGTAAGTATAAATTATCATGTGTGGTTTCAAGGAAAGAGTGTAAACCTTAATCATCCTAAAAAAATACATGCATGTCATATTATCATTGTCATCCACATGTTAATGGCTAGGATATTTTAGTGTTCCTAGAACCAAAACTACAAATTTTATTTCAAAAATAAATATAATATCAAATGAGATGATACACTCCCTTTCACTAATAATTCAAATTTATAATTTTAGGCCAACACATGTATTAGAAATTTTCTCCTCAAGAAGAATTATAATCAGTAAATTTCTAAAAATCATTATATTATATTCCAATAATTTAATTTAAATTATACATCATCAATTATTTTTTTATTAATTTGCAACAGATAATCTTCTCACAAAATATACTATACTAAAATTTTCTATTAATAATCAATTGATAATTAAATGTAATTATGATTTGATAAATCATTATATTTTCCCTTTAATAATTTCAAAACAAAAGTCTTCTAATAACTCTTTAATTGTTTATCCTTTGATGAACTTATGGAATTATATTTAGATTATTCTTCACATTATTGTTATATTAATTAGGATTATTTAACAAATTATAATTCATTGTAATTATCCTTAAATTATGAAAAATGATTAACTTATTATAAATTCTCAACATTCATATCTAACTGATTTATTGTAAATTATCCAATAATAATTTTTATAAATTGTCTATGAAAATGTATAGAATTATCCCTTGGAAAAAAACTATATTTTATTATTTTATTGTTCTACATTTTTAATTTTTGGAATTGGGAAAAATAAATATAGAATATAAAAAAATGAAAATAAAATGAACAAAAAATACTTTATATTAAGAACACCATAATAGGATGGAAGACCATCACATTCATGGATAGGATGAAAAAATATAAAATTACTGACTAATAATCATTGATCCTATGATGGGGTACTAGAGTATAACATGGGCTCAATCTATCCAATCAATGCATAATGTTCATTGAGTCTGTTATTTTGAACCTCAAACACATATTACATCACAAAAACCAAGCGCCAAATTAATGACCCGAATTTAATATGTGATATATTTAAAAATAAATAGATGAGTGTCTTGATTCATCCAAATAAATTATTGTTAATATTTATCTCTTCAAAATCCATGATTTTGAAGAGTTTATGATGAATATGAATGAAAAAATTTGTAAAGTGGTGTCTGGTTGTTGGTGATATGTAAGGTAGTAAAAAATAAAATAATTATTAATAAAATAATAATAATGAAAAAAGATAAATGTGTAAACAAAATAACCATAATCTTATTTTAACCAAGACAAAAATGCATACAAATTTTATGTCCTTCGTAGAAAATATCATATATTCTAGACATAATGGTGGTCCCAAATTTTCACATTGAAATATTGATTAATGGAAAGTTAAATATTTCAGAAAATAACAATCACACTTAGTGTAATATATTTTACAACTTGTGAAATATAACCAAATTCCAACAAACAATATAGTTATATCATGTATTGAGTAAAACCACCATTTCAAATTTAATGGGAGTATCAGACATTCTATATGGGAATCTATTAGGGATATATTGCATTAAATTAGAAAAAAAAACATCACATGATATAATACATATAATATTTTTATAATATAAATAATGAGGCTCTAGAGGCTACAAAAAATTACTATGACATACCACATAAATCTAAATAAAATCCCTTAAAATTTCCAAAGTATTAATAGTGATTTTACTCTTATGTGATGTAACATCATAAAAAAACATTTAGAAGGTTATTTTATAGAAAAATGAAAATTTTAAAATAAAAAACTCACATTAATTATAAACAAGAATGGTTTTATTGTTACAAAAAATTGAGTATATAATATTCATATCAATTATAAGCTTCCTGCAATAATTATTCTCACTAATGAGAAGACTCGTTGAGAGTCCCAAGTTAACAAATATAGTTTCTAGACCCGAATCTCCCTCATAGTCAAAATATATATATATATATATCTTTATAACTAGAGACATCATAAGGCCCCAAAAATCATAGTTTCAAATACCCAAAATATAATTACATATATTTATTCCAAATATAAAATTGAATAATTAAAACCCCCAACACAAGTGAAACTGATGATTTTTTACCTTGGTGTATAATGATTTTTAACATCAGTTAATATGCGACATTATAAATATGTTCATAAAGTCAGTTATAAATAATATACGTATTAACTATTTTTTGTGAGTGTTTTTCACATTGGATTTAAAATACCAAAAATTAAAAAACTCTTCCACATCGATTATATTAAATAACTGACATGTAAGTAACTTTTCTTTATCGATTAATAAATAACAAATGTACAAGATATAGATAATTCAATTTTGTGTTTGATATATATATAACTAATGTAAAAGTGTGTTTATATCATTTTTATGGGTTTATTAGATAAATAACATGAGATATAATTTTAGAACTATTCCCCATTGAATTTTTAAAATAACTGACATGGAAGAATTTTTTTCAATATCGGTTATATGGTAAATAATTTGAAAAACAATTTTTTAAGTTTTTCTACATCAACTGTCAAATAAAAAAAGTAAAAAAATTCACTTTTAATAGAAACAATCCACCCTACCCCATCTCTAGTAGAAACATAGAAAAACATTAAAAAACTAGCAATATAAAATATAATAGTAGAGAAAACTAGTAAACCTGAAATTTTAACATTCTAGATTGCACAATATATTACAAAAAAAAACTGAAAATGAATCAAAATTGTGAAATGATTAATGATTAATTTTGTATGTCCTTAAAATCATTTTGAATATAAGTTATAGTTTCATCACATAAATAACAATTATAATAAAAGTTAAGATATATATATGTTGAATAAAAATAATGAGATGTCAATGAAATGTATATAAATAAATCTATCCTTACTGAATATTGAATTCATTCCAATTGAAATCATTTCATACCTATATTTTAAAACATATTATACAAATTCATTTACGACATATTTTTATGAAATTTATGTTTAAAAAAACTCAATTACAAATAATATTAATATAAAATATATAATAAATTTATTAACTATAAATGAAAATTGACATGTTGTTTTACATATTTGATCTTAGCTTTCTTTTTTATTGTGTAATATCAATAGAAACCCTATTCACTATTTGAAAATATAATGGGTAAAATATTTTCTTTCAATATAATTAAATGATGTTATAAAATAATCAAAATTTCATGGTCAATAAATTATAAAACATTATTTTACTTTTTCACGGATTGAGCATAGCCATTATAGTGTCCTCTTTCATTGAAAAATATGAAACATGAAATGGAAAGAAATAAAAAATAAAATTAATTATGATTGGTTAGAATGATAAAGTAGATAAACACATTCAAAGATTATGATCCATACTCTTGATGATAAGTAATCATCAAACACAGAATAATTTCATTTTTCTAAAATTGTTTACCAATATAAATTGTTCTGTCTCTATCAGTCATTATTAAATCTATAGGTGATGTAAATTCTTTATACATGAATATATATATATATATGTTGCTGGCCATGATCTGTAAAAATATTATAAATATACCTAATACACAAAAAATTAGTAAATATTTTCATGAAAATAATTGATTGGAAATAAAATTGATCGTATTACGTGGAATAAATACGAATCATGTTGACGACCAACTGATATCAATCTATGAGATCCATGGTATCATTTATCAATTGTCTCAACTTCATTACATTCCCAAAAACATAATAATTAATTGGAATCTCATATAAATCCAAAAAAAGAACTGAATATATTGACATTCTATAAAAATTACAAGAATATCAATCTAAATTCATAACACATTGTAATATTATTGACTATAGATTATTTATATACATTTGAATTATTCCTATAAAAAATAGATAAATATATAATCATTATAAAAATAAAAAAAACAATAATATAAAAATGAAATAAAAATAACATAAAAACATACATCTAGGGTAATATATCGAACAAGTCAAGATGTCCCATCTAAAAAATGGATGGTACTTTGGCCAAATGTACTAACCTAATCTATAGGGCATGAAATTATTTTTCATCTATCTATAAAATCATGTAAAGTGACCCATTAAAATCATTCTCTCTATATTGATGATGAATTGAATTTCCCAAATAAAATATCATATCATATGCAACAATATGATGGTGACTATCAACATACAACTCGCAATAACTAGGATTTTCTGGAGGATGGATTGTTGGAGTAGGATGAGAAAGATTGGAGTTTTCTGGAAAAGATGTATAACAAGGATAACTAGGATTTGGTTCAGCTATCAGATGTAGTGGAGGTGGAGGAGTCAGATCAGCAATCAGAAACTGTTTTTTCCAATTCTATATAAATCATCTATACATACGCTCTAATATTATCCCCCATAGACAAATTGATATCCTTAACATCATCTTGCAAAGTGTCTACTTTGTTTTTTTGGAAAAATCCTCCCTTGAGATATATTTTTAATGGATAAACCCTTGTATTATTGATAAACCTGTTGAGTATCCTGATACCTAACCTAAGTATTCGTCCTTTTCCAATGTTGCAGCTAACATTTCATTCCTACCCCTAGTTATAATATTCCCTTGTATTATATGATTGTTAAGATAATCCTATAATAAATATTTTAAAACTCATGAAATGAATCACAATATACTAATAACTGATTTACTGAAATATGTAAATATTGTAAACATAGAATAATATTCTCAAATTAAAACCTAGAATAATCTGTAACGTAATGTTTTTTTTGTCATTTGATCCCTCTTCAATTTTTCATCCCTTGGAGGTGGGTGGCGGTGTAGTAGGACCAACATTTATTGAGTATGAGGACGAAGGCCTTAGTTGTTGAAATTTTTCACAAATCATTTTCTCTTATAGTAATATACTTCCTCCCTGATATAATGTGTGTGTGTATACATTTTTTTCATCAATATACAGATTATATATTCTCGATTTTTATTATTAAGAATAAAAAATTAATTTATATTATCATTAATAATATTAATAATATAAAATTATTCTATAAAGTAGCATTGAACATAACTCAAATGCTTCTCCACATCTATTTTCAAAAAAAACTTTTGGTTATATTAATCTAAAAATAGAATCATATGACTTAGATTTCCATGTTTTTTATTCCCAAAAACGAATTCTAAGGTGAGGGATGGTTTAAATTCCTTCAATCACCTAGCAGTTAATGACATACATTTCTTCCACACTCCGCCATTATTTGTAATATCATATGTCATCTGAAAAGAATTGTGAAATCATATATAAATATAAACATTTCAATATAAGTAAAATAATAATAAAATAGATAACCCAAACACTCACTTTCATGTTATATATGTTAACCAAGTCAACACTTCTACAACTTTCAAAAAAATATTGAAATTAATTCCAACTTATGATGATATAAAATTTATGTTTTTTTATGGACCTCTTGGAATATCATTATCATTATAGACTACTAATATCCTCTAGTCCTGAGTATGGGAAATGGATAATATTGGTAATCATGTAATGCCACATTTACCCACACTAAAAGACTTTATTCTCCCAAGGATGTTGTTATCAAATGAAAAGAAGAATAATGAGACTCTCCAACAATAGAATTTTTTCAGTCCTCCCTAAAGTTTTCATGAGATAGATAAATTACAGAATAATGTGGTGTATTATCTG
This sequence comes from Viscum album, assembly GCA_963277665.1. Lineage (NCBI taxonomy): Eukaryota > Viridiplantae > Streptophyta > Magnoliopsida > Santalales > Viscaceae > Viscum > Viscum album. The sequence continues at coordinate 1,206,692,159 of OY728126.1, read as the reverse complement.
ATGGATCCTTTATTACCGTACAAATATATGTAATAAGAAATAACTAAAAAAATTCAAATACAACAGCTATATTAAAATGAAGACTTAGAATGAAAAATTTTGAATCATAAAATTACATTAACTAATCATAACACTAGATTAATAATATTTTTTTATAGATAACCAATATGATAAAATTATTAATGTGACAAAAAAATTAAATAAACGAATATAGAAAATTTCAAAAATTTAGTTTTAATATTTTTTCTAATAAAATAATTTTTAATAAATTATCTATCATTTTTTGTAAATTTTTAAATAATAAAATCAAATGTTACATATATAATTTGGTATATACTAAATTATTTTCCCCTATTTTCTGTCATGATAACTAATTATGGTGTAATATATGTCTTTAAAATGTTAATCTAAATTAACTATTAATCTTTCTTTGGAAGTAGTTATCTCACATAAATCATCATCTTCGTCATGTTTTTCATCACCAAAATACTAATGTTTTTCTTGTAACAAATAGACCACTACATATCAGAGGGATAAATAAAATATAATTTTTTTTCATGTGTCTCCATCATAAATGGATCATATGTGTTTTTAACATATTCACATTAACTATTTTCTTTCAAATTAATAGTGTCAGACAAAATTGTTATCGATAAAAAGATTCAATTCGACAGTGGAACATGAAATTGAATGTAATCAACCTCGCAAATCTCTTCAACAACTCAATAACATTCTATTGAAGAAGTGATATAGTTGTTGTATTTAGAACAAAAAAATGCATTGATTATATGAACCCCAATAGACAATTATTATTAATTGCACCTATGTTTCATATGAAATGTAGTGCCATAAATATCATACCAAGACCATGTTATCTAATTTAATCTAGGAACACCCACTAACCATCAAAATATTTTGGATGTATCTGATCTACAAAGAATGCTCTAATTAAAGGATAGAATTTTGTATTCTTATGCTCATTCAAAATCCAAATATCTTTATTTTTTGGATAACATTGTTTCAAAATAGTAAAATAAAATGATATATATAGTTTAGAATAACCTATATTATTCAATATGTATAGATTTACAATCTTGATCTCTTAACATGTAAATGATTTAATTTTACATCAATGTATTCGTTATCCCCTCACAATTGGCTCATTCATTATGAGATATAGGAAAATTGATATACTCTACTACATACAAATAACTTGTACAAAAATATAAAACATAATTTGAAATATACTTCTCAATAATGGAGGATCCTTGTCAGTATGGATTCTTGACATATCCCATTAATATATTCATATAACAATCATAAGTATACATCCAACAAAGATATGCATGTATGAAAATTGTTTTTTCTTGTACAAAATGAACCATTATATAAACCATGATATCAAAAAATGATGGAGGAAAATGCATTTCCAATTGACAATGTAAATAAACTATTTCATTCTCCAGGTTGTTCAAAGTGTTCAGATCAATCACCTTATTACAAATTGAATATTATAAATAACACACCATCATGATATTCATTATGACATGGATGAAAAATAGTATACACAATTAAATAGGTATGCGTTTTTTCATTATAACATAAATATCATTATATTTCAATCCCGTCAACATAAAATCCTTTAAAGAATCAAAATTTTATACATTTCATAAATAAGTTTTTCACACATTTATGTCACATAGATTTTGAAAAAAAAATGATATTTTTCTCCCTCCTGGATAATCTAGATAATTCTTGGGGAAGTAATGTTCAACATCCACCAGGAGTGGGTTCTATCTCCAAAAATATTTCCAATGAGAGTAAGCCAAATATAGCATTAAATACATCATTATTGTTTCTTATAATATAAAATAATGAATCAATAAATTTGACACATATATTATTTTCTACGTACATGAATTCAATTTTATTTTTATCCTCATGATATCTCCAATATGGTATCTCAACAAAAATTGTTAATTTATTTAAAATTTATCTAGCATATCTAGATTTCATTGACATTATGAATGTCACACAAATCATTTTCACCCTCTAAAAATACTAGTTGTAAGGAAAAGGATGTGGGGCACTAAAAAATTCATATGATCCCTTGAGTTAATTTTTAAATGTTCAATAAGTGTGATAAAAAATTAGAAACTTTTTAGAACCATGAATTTTTTTTCTCCCACGATGCAGTTCATAATATGATGTTTGTCATTCTCAAATTGGACAAGCATTATGTTCCTTAAGAATGTATCTAGATAAATTACCTTAAGTGCGGAATTCATTAATTATGGACATAAACATCACATGGAGTTAAAAATATACAATCTTTTAAGAATCATACACTTAAATTCATTATTCCCATAAAATATTCAAATCATAATTTAATGGTAATAAGAAAACATCAATATCATTTTCGTGTTGTTTTGGTCTAAAAATTATTATGCTCAACATGAAAAATATTTTTCATCATAAAATATTCAATAGATAAGATGAAAATTACAAATAAAACAGATCATGAACTATATTTTCTACTATCTCTTCGATATAGATTCATTACATATGTGCATAATCCAAGTCTGAGATTTTTAACTCCATTTTTAAATGTAGGAAATCATTTATTAATTTTTATCCAATGTAAACAATCAGTTGGATGACATAATTTTCTATCACATATATGATCAAATGAATTCTAGCTTATCATTTTTTTCTCATAATGTGAATTTTCTACTGTATAGGTCATAGAAGAGCCTAAATTTTATGAATAATCTTTTATAGAAGAATAAGATCAACCTTAATCATGTATACTACCAATGTATATAGGATAATGAAACCATTAAGCATGTTTTATTTTCCTGTATGATCTATTCTAGAATTTGGAATCACTTGTAGGTTGTATTTGGTGATTTTATGTTAGAGGAATGACTATATTACTTCCTAAAATCAAGCACTACATCTGGATATAATGATAAGATTCATTAAATTTTGATCATAGGTGTGGTTGATGGCTTTAAATTTATTTGGAATCCATTAAAAGGCATTTCATTTGAGAATCAAAGTCCATACATGAAGTCAGGTCCGAATTCAATGTACAAGGAGGTTTTGGCGGCCTTGAAAAAAAATGAACATGAATAACAACTTCTCTAATATAATTATGCTAAAGACATTGTGTTTCCTTGAATGGGTCAAGAATCTTAAAATGATTAAATCAACTAGAGGGGTCCCACATATATCATAATATCTTAAATTGAATGTTTGTGGGGTGAACCCAGGCTCACAAGGAACTTCGTGATATGGTTGTAGGGCATTGTTAAAGCTTGTTTGTACCACTATATTTTCATTGGATCGTCATTTGAATCTAAAATAAGGATATTATTAATATTATAAAATCTGTTTTTTAATATAGATGGAGACTAAAATTTGTGGAATCTGAATCTACCATAGTGGTTCACATTTTTAATTAATGGTCAATGAATGAGAAATGATAAATTATTTCATCGTAGATTTCCTGTCTCTATCTTCTTGACATTATTCAGTTTGATGTCCCTCATTGTTATAGAGATTCCATCTAGGGTTTCTGAAAGTCTATCTAAGAGAGAAATCATGTAGGTTTCCTCAAGATGGACCTTTTTTAATACATAATATTTATATCTTATTTATGATATGGAAATGTGTGGTGTGTTTCACTGTAGACATTGTAAACCCCCTGTTGAGTCAATAAGGTTTTCCTTGTGAATTTTCCATTCCTTCTTATTTTGAAAATCACAAACACTTTACTTTTAAGAAAATTGCTTTTATAAGGAAAATTGCTTTCTTAAGGAAAATCACTTTTATAAGAAAAATTATCCTTATCTTATATTCATCCAAATTTTTCTAAAGTATGATATTCGGATTCACTTTTATCTTCTCAGAATTACTTGAAACATTGATATGAAGTATTCTATTTTAGGATCCGAATTCTTGATAAGAACTGTAAGGATGTTTCACTCCGGATTCCAGACGAGAACTGTAATAAAGTATCATTCCGAATTCCAGATATGAACTCTGACTAAGTTCTATTCCAGATTCAGGATACGAATTCTTATGAAGTTCGATAACGAATTCTCAATACGAATTCTAATGATTAATTCTCATTACGAAGTTTAATGAAGAATTCTCATTACGAATTCCAATGAAGGATTCTCATTACAAATTCTAATAAAGAATTCTCATTACGAATTCTGATGATTAATTATCATTACGAATTCCAATGAAGAATTCTCATAACGAATTCTAATGCAGAATTATTATTACGAATTCTGATGAAGAATTCTCATTACGAATTCTGATGACGAATTCTCATTACGAATTACAATGATGGATTCTCATTCCGAATTCTCATTCCAAATTCTCATTCTGAATTCTCCTATCAAACAGAATCTGATCATCTTTGTTTTATACACTCTGAATTAATTCAGACTCACAAAACAATTTTGGTTAGACTCGGAACTTTTATCCTTCTTACATTTCTATAATCTGTATACTCTTTATTATTTCCATTACACTCCGAATCTTCACTCCGATGCTTTTATTCCGAACTTTTGAGTTAGAATTAAAACTATGTCGTCTATTTTGTTATAAACTAACTGTTGTCTAAGTGACACGTGTACAGGTCCCTCCGATCTTTAAGGAAAATATGACCGTTGGAGAAGGAGCCGACCTTACCTATAAATAGGAGCTCATTTGAAAGAGCTCGATTCTGATGACATGAACAACTTGGTTTTGTGCCTACATGTTGTTGAAGTGATTTCTAGAGAGAGAGGCTCTTATTAACTCTCAAAGCCTCGTGCGACTCCGAATGTTGGTGATTACATTCGAGGGCTTCCGGGGATAGGAAGACAGAGGTGACGACTACCTTGAAGTTTGAGGGCTTCCTTGCCGAGGAAGACAGAGGTTGCCAACTACCTTGAAGTTGAGGGCTTGCGGGGATAGCAAGACAAAGACTCTGATCTTCGTATCGAGGGATTACCCTGGTGTGGGTAAGACATACTTGCATGAAAGTATAAATCAAGGGACCTTTATCCAAGGTTTTTGGATACCCTTCTCTTTGTGTTAAAAGACTTATATCTTCTTACTTGTAGTTTAACTACTTGTTTTATTTCCGCTGCATTTTGTATCTTAAGGAAAGTATAACTTTCTTATAATTCCTTACTTACTCTGATTCATTTAGATTATATATGCTTTAAGGTAGAATCTCATATTGTAACTTTTGTTACGTTTCAATTTCCAGAACCATATTTCCGGAACCCACTTTCTGAATCTCATTCCAAGTTTGTATTCAGTGTTAGAGGTGTTGTGAATTTACTTGGTTTAACATTTTTAAACTTATCCCTTTCCTTCTCTTAAGGAAAACATAGTTATCCATAACTAACTTTAAAAGTTCCAAAGGAATTTTTAAAGTATACAATCCACCCCCCCCCATGTATATTGAGCATCTACATCATTATTTCGATACTACAATTGGTATTAGAGGAGGTCTCTGAAATACTTATACTTACGAATAAGTCTTTCTTTCTCATTTTCTCATTCCGAACTTGTCCATTCTGAACACTGTTATTATGAATCATTTGTTACTAACAATCTTGTGTATCGAACGTTTCTAGAATGGTAGGAATTAATGTTGGTTCGATTGATAATCTAAATCCTATAAGACCACCAATCATTGATGGTAATGACTATGAGTACTGGAGAGATCGCATGGAGACTTTTCTTATCAACACTGGAGTAGATAATTTTGTTATGCTTACTAGTGATTATAAAATTCCTGACAAGGAAGTTAGAACCTTCACTAACCAGGAAAAGCAAGAATATCAACTCAACTATAAGGTACGCAATACTCTACTATGTTCAATGACTAGAAATATATATATCCAAATTTCTTCTTGTGATGTAGCTAACTGTATCTGGAAGAAGTTAGAGGTTACACACTTTGGGACTTCTAAAGTGATTGAGACTAGAAGATCTATGCTTAGAGCTAAATATCATGGCTTCAATTTTCCTTATGGAGAACTTATATGTAAAGTTCAACAGAGATTCATGACTATAGTCAACAGTCAAAAATCTATGGGAGAAAAATGTTTAGATGATGAAGCTCTTGTGGATAAAATAATTGATATTATGCCCAATGAGTGGGAATCCAAAAGACCAGCTATAGATGAGAACAGGAAGGTCACTCAGATCTCTCTTGATTAGCTTTTTGGAACTCTTCTACAACATGAAACCAGAATGAAGAGAGATGCAGACAACATCAAGAAGAAGAATGGAAATGGTACTGTTGCTTTTACTACAACTTCAAATCAAATGAAAGCTAAGACTCCTGAGAGAGTAACCAGATCCAAGTCTAAGAACGTTATTTTCCAATCCGAATCTAGTGAGAGTGAAGTCTCAGAAAATGAACTAGCAAATCATGCTTGAAGGATGAACAAGATAGCTGGCCAGAGAAATTTTCAATCCAAGTATAAGAAAAAGGAAAGGAAAGATAAGAAAGATGGAGAAGTCACTTGTTATGAATGCAAGAGAGCTGGACATATAAGACCAGTTTTCCCTATGCTCAAAAAGAAAGAAAGAAAAGAAAGGCATTCAGACAGGAACAGAAAGAGGTATTACAAAGTTAAAGCTAAGAAAGTTTTGAAAGCTAATTACACCTGGAGTGCCAGTGGTGGTGACTATTCAGATGAATCTTCTGATTATGAATCTTCAGGACAGAAGAATCTTGGTCTTATAGCCAGACTACCTATTGATAATCATTGTTTCGTGGATAAGGTACAAAATTCTGAATCATTGACCATTGTTTCTTTAAATTCCAATGATAGTAAGTATTATAACTCTTCTGATGAAGAATCTTCTTCTGATGAAGAAAATACATTACCTACTTATGAAGAAGTCTCTAGATTTTCTGAACTTCTTGAGATTGATAATTCCAAACTCAATAAGAAACTTGATAAGGCAAACTCTAGGAATTCTATTTTTACAAAAGAGATATCAGATCTTTCTAAAGATCATAATAAGACAAATTCTGATTTTGAAAGTATTTCAAAAAATCTTGAGGAAGTAAGTTCTGAGAAGAATAAAATTCTAAAGAGTTAGAAAAAGTAATTTCTAAGAAAAATGTTTTCGAGCCTAACTCTAGTTCAAAAACTAATGATTTTGAGGATAAAAACTTGGATGTAAAACTCAAGTCTGAAATTTTTTCCTTAAAGAAGTGTTTATCAAACTTTACCCATGGTAAGAAAAATTTTGATAAGATGTATTCCCAAATACGACCTTTAAGAAATAAATCTGGATTTGGTTATACCCATGCAAAACCTATTTTCAGTAACAATTATTTTTTTCCTCAAAGTGCCCCATTTTGTACCAAGTGTCAATGTGGTGGTCACTGGGCAAAGGATTGTTCCTTAAACAAAACCCAATCTTTAGGATTTCACAAAGCTTACTTCTCTAAGAAGATGTGGGTTCCTAAAATTTTATTATCTGGAAAACTCAGATCCAAACAAGTTTCGATTCCGAATGTCTAATTTTCTTCTTGATTTCAGGAAAATAAAGAGATTACCAGCAACAATACATGGTAATTGGATAGTGGATGTTCCCGGCATATGACTGGTAACAAAAGATTTTTTGAAAAGATTATTAAAACGAAAGGAGGAAAGGTAACTTTCGGAGATAATGTTAAGGGAGAGATTGTTGGTATAGGTAATATTGTTCTTCTTGGTAAAACCTTGATTTCAAATGTTATTTTTGTTATAGGTCTTAAGCACAACCTCATTAGCATTAGTCAGTTATGTGATGAACGTTACCTTGTGAATTTTAGGAATGATAAGTGTTTAGTTCACAATTCCAAGGAAGAATTTATTCTCTCAGCCAACAGGCAAGAGAATGTTTACACCATAAACTTAGAAGACCTCAGAAGCCAATATTTACCTTGCCTATGTGCAATGGAAGATCACTCTTGGTTATGGCATAGAAGACTAGGTCACTGTAATCTTAGGAACCTTTGTAAACTCTCAAAGAAGAAACTAGTTAAGGATCTACCGAAGCATAGATTTGATTCTTCTAAAGTTTGTGATCCTTGTCAATATGGAAAGCAACATAAATCTAGTTTTAAATCGATCGGTGAAGTCTCAACAAACGATGCATTACAGTTAGTGCACATGGATCTTTTTGGTCCAAAACAAACTGGAAGTATTGGAGACAAATACTTTGTGTTTGTTCTAGTTGATGATTACACTAGATTTACTTGGGTCTATTTTCTAGCAAAGAAGTCTGAAGCTTTTTCATATTTAAAAAGTTTTAGATCTCAAGTTAAAAATGAGAAAAACCTTCCATTAAAAACTATTCATAGTGATCATGGAGGAGAATTTCAAAATTCAGATTTTGAAACTTTTTGTAGTAAGAAAGGTATTACTCACAATTTTTCAGCACCTATAACTCCTCAACAGAATGGTGTAGTTGAAAGAAGAAATAGAATTCTTCAAGAGATAACTAGAACCATGTTGAGTGAATATTCTATTGCTAGACATTTCTGGGCTGAAGCTGTATGTACTGCCTGTTATACTATAAATTGAGTTTTGATTAGACCTTTTCTTAATAAAACTCCTTATGAGTTATAGAATGGTAGAAAACCTAGACTATCAGACTTTAAGGTTTTTGGTTGCAAAGTATTCATTTTGAATAATAAAGATAACTTACATAAATTCGCACCAAAATCTGATGAAGGGATTTTCGTAGGATATTCCACAACTTCTAAGGCTTATAGAGTTTTTAATAAAAATACTTGTACTGTTGAAGAAACAGTACATGTAAAATTTGATGAGTCAGATCATTTTGTATTTAAACCATCCCTACCTTCTTTCCCGGATGTGTTTTTGAAAACTGATTGTCAACCTTTGATAGAAGAACCTTCTGATAAGGAAATTATTCAAGAAGATACTTCTGAATCATTTACCCCAGAAGACTATCTACCCTATGTTGATGAATAGGTTTTACAAAACCCAAATCATATGTTTCTTAAGAATCATCCTAGTGATAGTATCATTGGTGATGTAAATCAACCTGTAAGGACTAGAAGTTCCTTATGAAATGAAGTAGAACATCTAGCATTTCTTTCCCAATTAGAACCTAAAAGAACTGATGAAGCTTTAGGTGATTATGATTGGATTAAATCCATGCAAGATGAACTAAATGAATTCGAAAGGAACAAAGTCTGGACCTTGGTTGAAAGACCTACGGAAACATCTGTTATTGGAGTAAAATGGGTTTTCAGAAATAAATGTGGTGAAAATGGAGTCATAGTAAGAAATAAGGCTAGACTTGTTGCAAAAGGCTATAATCAACAAGAGGGAATAGACTATGAAGAAACCTATGCTCCAGTAGCTAGACATGAATCTATCCGTATTCTACTTTCCTTTGCAGCATTCTTTAATTTCAAACTTTTTCAAATCGATGTAAAATGTGCTTTTCTTAATGGTTATGTTCAAGAGGATGTTTTTGTTGAACAACCTCCTGGATTTGAAGATACAAAACATCCTGATCATGTTTTTAGACTTACCATAGCTTTGTATGGCCTTAAACATGCCCCACGAGCATGGTATGATAGAATCACTGGATTTTTGCTTCAAAATAACTATGTTAAGGGAAATGCAGATCCAACCCTTTTTATAAAGAGAGATAAGAGAAATGTTTTGATTGTTCAAATTTATGTTGATGACATCATATTTGGTTCAACTCAGCAATATTTGACTGACTCCTTTCCAAGTCTAATGAAATTTGAGTTTGAAATGAGTATGATGGGTGAGTTAACTTTTTTTCTTGGTTTTCAAATTTCTGAAAAACCAGAAGGAACCTACATATCTCAACATAATTATATTAAATATCTTCTTAAAAAGTATGGTTATGACAATATTAAGAGTATAAGTACTCCTATTGACACCTCAAACTCTTTAGATCTTGATGAAGCTGGGAAACCAGTAGATCAAACATCTTTTAGAGGTATGATAGGAAGTTTACTTTACTTAACAGCTAGTCGACCAGACTTAATGTTTTCTGTATGCTTATGTGCAAGATATCAATCCAATCCTAAGGAATCTCACTTAAAGTCAGTAAAAAGAATTTTTCGCTACCTTAAGAGAACCATGGATCTAGGATTATTTTATACTTCTGGAAATCATTTTGTTCTAAAAAGATTTTCTGATGCTGACTTTGGTGGATGTAGAATAGATAGAAAAACTACATCCAGAACTTGTCATTTATTAGGAGATTCTTTAGTTTCTTGGTCCTGCAAGAAGCAACATTCTGTAGCACTCTCCACTGCTGAAGCTGAATATGTAGCAGCTGGAAGTTGTTGTGCTCAAGTGTTGTGGATGCAACACACACTCACAGACTATGGCTTGGGTTTTACCAAAACTCAAATTTTGTGTGATAACACAAGTGCAATTTCCCTTAGTAAGAACCCTTCACATCACTCTCATGCAAAACACATAGATAATAAGCATTACTTTCTTAGAGATCACACACTTAAAGGAGATATTATTCTTCAGTTTATCGGAACGCAAGATCAACTTGCTGATATTTTCACAAAATCTTTTCCTTCTGATAGATTTGAATATATCAAACAGAAGTTAGGGATGATAACCGTAAGGTAATTTTCCTTAAGTAACTTTCTGTTGAAAAAGTCTCCTTACAGCAATAAACTCTTTTTCATAGGGGGAGTACATTTGATTGTTAGTTTAACAAAGTTTTTCAAAGTTTATTTTCAAACTTTTCGGAACGAAGAATTCTGGAATGGAATCTCTGGAACTACAATTTTCCAGAATGGACATTTTCGTACAGAACACTTCATAAATGGAAGTATTCATGTTGAAAATTTAGGGAATGGAAAAATTCGTACTGATATTTCATAACGAGATTTTCGTACCGAATCTTCCATAATAAGTTTTTTTTCTTTTCCTGTTTTCAATTTTTTTTTTGTTTTTCGTACTGAGTTTTTCGTAATAGGTGTTCCGTAATGATTTTTTCGTACCAAGCTTATTTTCTGTAGTAAAGTTTTTGCGAAATATGTCTTCTCGTAATAAAGAACTTTTTCCGTAGTCATTTTTATATTACCCATTATGAATAATCCTCCTAAGTCAATCCGAATGGTATGATTACCTTACCCATGTTTTCGTAGTCATATTTTACTTGCTGGTATTTTCTTGTATTATGATTTCGGATTATAGTTTTCTTAATTACTTGTTTTAATAAAAACCTCAAAAAGATCGGATTCAAGTTTTCAACTGTCAGATCTGATCTCAGTTTCTCACAACCGTTAGATCAACCAAGGAAGTTGAACCGTCATCTCATTGCCTATATAAAGGGGACCCAAATAATCGTCCCACATCGGCTCTCAAGATCTCGTGTCTCGAATCTCTACCTCTCTATTTTTAGGCTGTTCCGAACTTCAGTTGTGTCCGTTATGATCTTCTCAAAGGTTTTCAAATCCGAATGTCTGTGGAAGTTGCTTCTCAAGATATGTCTTCAATTAAGCCGATCTCGAAGTGGTTAGTTTATAGAGAGAGGCTGGTTCATCCGGATTTCTTCAACAAGTATGATTCTCTTATTTCTAAGAATATCAAGCTTAATGGTTGGGAAGATGTTGCGGTGTCAAAACCCGGGAACCAAGATGAAGTGTATTCAGATTCACTTGATGAATTCTATGAGATAGTTTCTTTTCTTCAAGAAGATGGTAAGGACAAATTGTCTTTTAAGTCTTATGGGAAGACTTATAAGCTTTCATATGCCAAGGCAGCCAGCTTGGTAGGCCTAAAGAATGAAGGTGAAGTTGAGTTTTTTTCTCATGTATTGCCGGATTCTAATGGTAGATTTGACAAGGAAAAAGCTATAGAAACTCTCAGACTGGCTGATGACAAGGCTCTGAAGATTGAAAGTCTATCCACAAATTTCCGAATTCTAGAGCTATGGGTACAAGGGCTTATTGTACCGAGGAAAGGTGATAAAGACAGCATGAAGAAGAGTGAGATCTATATCCTAGATTTTCGGATAAATCTGAGGAAGTTTAACTTGATGAAACACATTCTTATCACTCTTGAAAATTTGAAGAAAGGAAATCTGAGAGCTCAGATTATCAGGTATCCAGAAATTCTTTCGAAATTGATAGTTCGCTACCTAGAGTCTTTCAAGGAGGCTTGAAAATCTAAGCCCAGAGTTTTCAAGATTATGCTAGTGAGCAATGGTACTCTTAAGAGAATGCTTGTAGCTTTTGACAAAGAGTCTGGACATTTTATTTATTTACCTGCTCAAGGAGAAGCAGTTCTGAAAGATGCTGATCCGGAATCCTCTAAGACAGTAAGGAAGAGAAATCTGAAAGAAGTGGATGTAGAAGCAGAGAATCCTAAGACTAAGGAATTCTATTCCGCACCTCCAAAACCAAAGAAGAAGAAAGCCTATCCTAATGAAGTTGTTTCTAAGTGGAGAGCAGATAAAGAGAAAAGGAAAGAAGGGGATCCAGAGTTCGGTTTGAACCCTGCGGAGGCTAAGGCCTTGAAGGAGAGAACTGCTGATGGGCTTGAAAAACAAGTAAAGGAAAAGAAGCTCAAAAAGAAGATGTCTGAGGCTGAGGTAGCTCAGACTTTGTTGAAATTCAATGAGATGGTTTCAGCAACTATTCTTGTTCCGAGATCTTTCTCCTTGGAATCTCTACCTGAGACTCTAGGAAGATATTTCGTTGCTCCAGAAGAAGTGGTTGCTAAGAATACTGAGGAAGTAGAGCAAGTTGAGCAAGTGGAACAAGAAGAAGATGGTGCTGAAGGAATTGGTGAAACCGGAGATGTGCTGAAACAAGTATATGATTACAAGGGGACACCTTCGAAACACTTATCACTCTAAACTTCAGAAGCTGAATCTTCGAAGCCAGTTACTCCAGCAATGGAAGAAGAGAAAGGATAAGAAGAAGTTACTTATCATGGAGAAGAAGAACAAATTTTACATGATGTTTCTCAGAAAGAGAACGTAGGGGTTCGTGTTCAGGAAGTTGCTGATGAAGAAGATGACGTTGTTTAAGTTTCTGATAGTGAGAAGAGAACTCCAGAATAGGATTCAATTCGGGAAAAAGTCAAGGGAAAGAAAATTCATGCTGATACTCCGAGCTCAGAAGTGAGAAAGAGGAAGGAAGTTGGTAGTTCTTAGAAAATAAAGCTTGACCTTACTGAAGAAGAAAATTCTCCCAGAAATGTTTCAGATTCGGAGTCATCCTCTGTGGGGCATGACATTGTTGTCCAGTCTTTAAAGTAGTTGGTGGGATCTATCCCGACCTTCTCAAGTATCGACTCAAGGTTCCAGATGCTCCAACATGCATTGAATCAGAAAACTGACTCCGTGTCTATGGTTATGGACAAGTGTGTTGAGATTGAGGCCCAGTTCAAAACCTTCTTTGTTGGCTACGAAACTCATAGAAAATCTTGCAAGAAGATGACAAACTGGTTAAAGAAGACTGTGGAAGAGATGAGATTATTCAATGAGTTTCAAGATAATGTTAAAGATGCTTTCGAGACTGAGGAAAGGAAGATAAATGACCTGACTTCATCCATTGAAGAGAAGATGACAGATGAAAAGAACTTCCGGATTCAACAAGTCAGAGATCCGAATGGCAAGTTGAATTCTGTTTCTCAGAACTGGAAATTTGAAAGAGATCATCGGATTGAGTTTGAAGAGAAGATGAAGGCTCAGGAAGAAAAGATCAAAGCTCAAGAAGAAAAACATCAAGCCCAGGAAGAAAGAATTGAAGCTCAAAGTGAAAGAATAGTGTTCTTAGAGAAGAAAGTTGAAGAAGATCATAAAGACCTGAAGAAGATCAAGACTATTCTTAAGGGGCTCATGTCGAAGGAAAAAGATCTGAAATAACTAAATCCGATATTTTTGTTGTATATAATTTTCTTTGTTCCTGAGATTTCAAACTTAGTGAAAGTTGTGCCTGTCGTTCTTTTTTTTTCTACTAATGTTTCAGTTACTTTGTTGTTTTCTTTAAATTCCCTCAATTTCTTTTTGAAAATCACAAAGGGGGAGAAGGAAAAGATCCATAAGAAAAAGAGGAACTCTAATAAGAATTTATCAAAAGGGGAGAAGGAAAATATACCTAAGGAAAAAGAATTATAATAAGAGTTTGTTTAAGGGAGAGTTTTTCATTTAAGATGACTTTCTTATTCATAACGAAATGTCACTCTGGAAGTCTGAATACGATCCTTAGAATTTCAAGGCCTAAGGGGGAGTTAGTCGTATTAATCAATATCCTTAAAGCAAATGGAGATAAGCTTTATTGTTTTTATTTCTTCCTAGAATTTATTTTTCTTAAGGATGTTTTGTGCTTTCCAAAAAGGGGGAGATTGTTGAGTCAATAAGGTTTTCCTTATGAAATTTCCATTCCTTCTTATTTTGAAAATCACAAACACTTTACTTTTAGGAAAATTTCTTTTATAAGGAAAGTTGCTTTCTTAAGGAAAATTACTTTTATAAGAAAAATTATCCTTATCTTATTTTCATCCAAATTTTTCTTATGTATGAGATTAGGATTCACTTTTATCTTCTCATAATTACTTGAAACTTTGATATGAAGTATTCTGTTTTAGGATCCGAATTCTGGATAAGAACTGTAAGGAAGTTTCACTCCGGATTCCAGATGAGAACTGTTATAAAGTATCATTCCGAATTCCAGATATGAACTCTGACTAAGTTCTATTCCAGATTCAGGATACGAATTCATATGAAGTTTGATAACGAATTATCAATACGAATTCTAATGATTAATTCTCATTACGAAGTTTAATGAAGAATTCTCATTACGAATTCCAATGAAAGATTCTCATTACGAATTCTAATGAAGAATTCTCATTACGAATTCTAATGATTAATTCTCATTACGAATTCTAATGAAGAATTCTCATTACGAATTCTGATGAAGAATTCTCATTACGAATTCTGATGAAGAATTCTCATTACGAATTCTGATGACGAATTCTCATTACGAATTCTGATGACGAATTATCATTACGAATTACAATGATGGATTCTCATTCCGAATTCTCATTCCGGATTCTCATTCCGAATTCTCCTATCAAACAGAATCTGATCATCTTTGTTTTATACACTCTGAATTAATTCAGACTCTGAAAACAATTTTGGTTAGACTCCAAACTTTTATCCTGCTTACATTTCTATAATCTGTCTACTCTTTATTATTTCCATTACACTCCGAATCTTCACTCCGAAGCTTTCATTCCGAACTTTTGAGTTAGAATTAAAACGATGTCGTCTATTTTGTTATAAACTAACCGTTGTCTAAGTGACACGTGTACAAGACCCTTCGATCTTTAAGGAAAATATGACCGTTGGAGAAGGAGCCGACCTTACCTATAAATAGGAGCTCATTTGAAAGAGCTCGATACTGATGACATGAACAATTTGCTTTTGTGCTTACATGCTGTTGAAGTGATTTCTAGAGAGAGAGAGAGTCTCTTATTTACTCTTAAAGCCTCGTGCGACTCCGAATGTTGGTGATTACATTCGAGGGCTTCCAGGGATAGGAAGACAGAGGTGCCGACTACCTTGAAGTTCGAGGGCTTCCTTGATGAGGAAGACAGAGGTTGCCAACTACCTTGACGTTGAGGGCTTGCGGGGATAGCAAGACAGAGACTCCGATCTTCGTATCGAGGGCTTACCCTGGTGTGGGTAAGATAGACTTGCTTGAAAGTATAAATCAAGGAACCTTTATCCAAGGTTGTTGGATACCCTTCTCTTTCGGTTAAAAGACTTAAATCTTGTTACTTGTAGTTTAACTACTTGTTTTCTTTCCACTGCATTTTGTATATTAAGAAAGTATAACTTTCTTATACTTACTTACTCTGATTCATTAAATTCTATAAGCTTTAAGGTATAATCTCATATTGTATCTTTTGTTAAGTTTCAATTTCCGGAACCATATTTCTGGAACCCACTTTCTAAATCTCATTCCAAGTTTGTATTCAGTGTTAGAGGTGTTGTGAATTTACATAGTTTAACATTGTTAAACATAGCCGTTTCCTTCTCTTAAGGAAAACATAGTAATTCATAACTAACTTTAAAAGTTCCAAAGGAATTTTTAAAGTATACAATTCACCCCCCCTCTTGTATATTGAGAATCTACATCATTATTTCGATCCTACACCCCCTTGTTCTTCCACTTTTTTATTTTTTATTAAATTTATATGGACAATCATTTCATGGACCCTGTACTTGTTAAGTTATAACGTAACATTCCATATTTAGGACAATATGATATAAATTCAAATTCCATAATATATGAAACATAGTATTTCATGTATACATTTATTTTCTTATACCCCAAACCCATCGGGCATAATATTATTTAGAATTATAATGTGAATCTCCATGGTCATTGTCTTTCATAAGAATGACTTTCAATAACTATCGCGGATCTTTGAAACTTTTATCACTACATCCATGTTTCTCTTTTAGGTTAACCAATCATTACACCATTGATAAAACCATATATTCCATACAACCATGATATAATAGTTTTTCAGCATTACTATATAATTGATCTATGTTCAGTTTCTTCTATAATTACATCAACTTCAATATAAAAAGTCATTTCATTGTGTTCACCATATTAAGATTCTAGTAAAACACCATAATTAATTGTTTTGAAATTCTACTTTTTTTCACCATACCAGATCAAATGGTTGTAAGTCAAATTAAAACCATGAAAAATTAAATGATATTTGATATTTCTTATTTCCATGTTCATTATATTCAAAAATGTCAGGCATGGAAAGAAAAAATGTTTTTTCTATATAATTTAATTTCGAAAATTCCAAAAAAATTATCCTCAACTTTGTCATATCCAACACCTCTTAGTGGTGCATTTTTCTATCATCGATTTGTTATTATCTATAAAAAATATAAAAAGTAAATATAATAATAGATGGAGTAATATATAAAATATTAATATTATAAATCACATTAATAAATACTAAAAACCATGAATTCAAACATAATATGATAAATATAAAACGTTTATGATAAAATTCATTCATGTGGAAGGAATTACAAAATATATTCATTTGAAAAATATCTCATTTAAAAAAATGAATACAACCATATATAATTATTAAAAAAATATGTACAGTGATATAAACACAAAAAATATCCAATTAATATATATGTAATCATAAAAACTAAATCCTTGTTGAATATTTACAATACTAAAAAAATATTCTTATTAGTAATTAACAATATATTCAATTCATAAATTGAGTCATAGTTTAAAATTATTTTACATTAAACCTCACTTCATAAGAATTCATATGTTATATGTTATTCCCTAATAGGGAACCCGGTTAGTATTCTACATTAAAAACTAAACTCATCAATCATTAAAAAAATATTGAATGTCCCTATGGTAACATTGAAACACATGGTCATGACAATTAATGTACACCAATGTATTTCATAAATGGAATCAAATCTACATTCAATGATATAATAAGTGGAATTGAAATAGAATTTGGAATTAAAATAGTTGTAAAATGCGTAATGATATTTCCTTCTGTAAAATTATGTCAATATATTATTTAATATAGTAAATGTATGATATGGTTGTAGATTGTTAAACTATGCATATTGATTCATATTTTATGAACAAAAATGTATTTACTTTGAAACAACTGTATCTTAACACACGAGACTTTTATGAGAAATATTTTGTTTTTATGTTATATTAATCATCAAAGGAATCTTTTACTACACACAACACTATCTTGGCTTGCTTAACACACAATTGCGACCTTCCTTGATAGCTTGCGTTGTACGTAATACCGAGTTTCACTAAACAACGATATGCTATTAAAATATTATTAAAACTAGCCATTATGAATAGTAATAACAACTTTTGAAAATTCTATAAATTTCATCTTTCAAAATGGACTTCATTTTTTGATTCAGAATATTGAAATTATCCTAGGATGAAATTTTGGTATTTTTCTGAAAATATTCAATTTTTTATGAATAGTGAAAACACTAGGTTACTATATAAAAACAAAATTTTTATTTAAATAATTATTTATTTTATTTCAATTTAATTTAGGTCAAAAATGATACATAATACTTATATATGTTCAATTAAATTCATTGGAGTCATTTTTTAATAATTTTAGAATTATAAAAATTTTATTGAAATTTTCACCGTCTTTTACCCACCTCCTAGGAGAATTTGAAAATTTACATAAAACATAATTTTACCGCATCTGTGAGTGGAATTTATAAAATAAGAGAGACACTGTTAATATGAAGGACTAAAATGCGGTTCAATGAGATGAAAATAATTTTTGTTGAATAGTAACTTTTTACTTTTTTAAGCACGGTTAAAAGTAAATAGGGAAATTAAGGGTAAAAATGTTATTATAATTACTCTAACACATTTCCTAATTCTATTGGATTAGTGTAATTCGACCAAAAACAACCTTAGTAATAAAATATGACCATTTAGGCCCACATGTATTAGATTAGGGCGTTTAATATTAATTTATTTAAAGAAGGGTTAAAATAGTTAAAATCAAAGTTTCATAAGTAAATCATTTTTAAAATAGGGTTATACATTAGACAAATTAGACTATAATTATTTCCTATAAATCTAAAAAGATTTCCTACATAATTGTATTTTATTTTTAATTTTTAGACACTAAATAATTTAATTTGTTTATGACAAAATGATGATGTAGTAATTATCTTATTAATGAAATATTTACATAATTGATGTTATAAATACCCAAATAAAATTATTTTGAGACTTTTTATGAAATAAAATAATTTTATAGGTTAATATTACATATTATTACTGATTTAATTAACTTTTTTCGAACTAATATATCTGTTATGATTTTCCCAAAAATTCAATTACCAAATTGTGTCAAAATTGACATAAAATTGTGTTTAAAACAAATATTATATTATTAATTGTTATTATATTCCTAAAACTCTATGGTTCGGCCAAAGGACATAGATAAGGTTATATATATTAACAATAAACACGTGTGGTTCGTTTGTCTTGTTATAGTATGTTTATTAACCTTATAGTGAAAGAAAACAAGAAGACACAGTAAAAGTTAAATTATTTAACTTAATGTTAAATCTAAATGATAAGGTTAAAATAGATACCAAAACGTGTGTAAATTCTATTGAATGAGAGGATTTAGACCCATACCCACATTATATTCTAAATAAATCAATTTGGAGTTATTAAAAACAGAATATAACTTTATAATAAAATAATATTTTTAGTTTTTCCAAAGGTGCCCCTCTCCTCCCTTATAAAAAGACACATCCTCCCTCTCTTCCTCACATCACTTTGAGCATTCATGCTCGGCCAAAACCTGCCAAATTATCTTCTCCACTTCCCTGTAAACATCCTATAGGTTCTTTTATTCTTCAAAGACCAATTTTAGTTCCCTAATAGGAGGTCTCAAAGAGGCGCTTTAAAGAAGAGGTAATGTATGTTACCGATTCTTTCAACTTTATTTCTTCTTCCACTTATTCTTATTTAGTTGTTTAATCATTAAGTAATAACATCAGTATCACTCATATACTGGTATGTTATTATATGTATGAAACAACCCTATTTCACCATCTATCCATCCTATGGAAAATGAAATCACCGCCCGTGCGTACGTACGGAATACCGTCTCCACGCCGTGGTGTAATCTATTTTCCACCACCACCTTACTTGGATGGGTATAATGGTGTAAATAATAACTATATATGATTATTGTAAAGTGATATTGATTCTGAAATAGTATTCATACACTACAATACAATTCCACGATCATGGGAACGATATCATTGCTCGTGCATACGTACGGAATACCGTCTCCACGATGTGATATGACTCGTTCTACGTGATCTTCATTGAATAATGATTAAATAAATTAATTGAATAAATTAATATGATATATATTACACTAATACCATTCTAGAAATGAGTTATTTATAACCTAAAGAGAACAATAAGAATTTATTCGACAAAACACGCATAAGAACAAAAAGTAATAAACACCCGAATAACAAGTAGCAATGAAATATTACTAATAAGAAGCTAATAATATGGCCATATATGATATCATAACAATGATTATGATTCTGGAATAAGTCAATGACATTATTTAAATCATTATACAAGAGGTTCGACACCTATGAAGCAAATCGGACATAAGGTATGGGAAAATATAACAATCTCATTTTTACCTGAGATTGTTTATACTTTGGTATTTACTAGGGTGTATTTTATCATCCACATCCATGTTTCCTCAATATGTAATATTATTTCAATCCACGTACAATTTTGTAAATCCAATTTTTCCTTCAGTGAGTGTTTAGTAAACGATATGAAAGGAATATTTTGTCGTTTTTTGTGCATGGTACTTTTTAACTTTTCCGAAAAAAGTATGAGAAGAAGGGTTTTTTAACTTATATGGCATGAATGGATTTTTAAAAACATTATTTCCAAGAAGCTTCCTTTACAGGTTTTCATGTTTATTTTTAATCAACCTCTTTTAGTTTAAAATTATTTGACATGTTAAGAAAGGAAAATGTTTTCGAAGTAGAAAGGATATTTTTTTCAAGAATGGAGTTCAAGTGTTTTATCAAAATTATTTGCCATTTTAGATAATATAGGGTTCTGTTTCTATCCCTATTATTACATTTATTTGATTATGTTGTGATGGAATTATTTTTATGAATTCCTTTATCTTATATTAATTGTTTTATGATGTCATGGTGTTTAAGAATATCATTTTTATTACATGGGTTATGATATGATGTATGATTTATGATTTTGTGGAACACATAAGAATGGTTTCATTATGAGATGGGTGGGACCTATATCTCCCTTCAATGCATTGGGTAAAACTTTATATCTCATGAGATAGACATGGCTGGAATGGAAGGTTAAACTGGTTCAGTGAAACAGGACTGAAATGAGGAGTGAAATCGGTTCAGAAATGGACTTCGTCCGCTAAGATAGTCTTGGAAATGAGTCTTGACTACTAAGAAATGATTCTCTATGATTATGTGTGTATGCCAAAAATTTAAATGTTTTAAGTTATGATTATTGGGATTACATTTCACTACTATGATTTATCTCATGTTATGAAATTATGATCTTTTTGCAGTTTAAGATTTCCAAAATGTTATGTTCTTATTAATAAGATGTGATTGATATTTCTTTTGTATACCCTTACTGAGCATTTCAGCTCACCCTATTGTATGTTTTCTTTCCCCCGGGTCCGGAAGAAGGTTATTATATAAGATTATTCCAAAAGGTACTCTAGATATGATGAAATAAATGGGAGATAATGTAGATGCTTTATGAACAAGTTGTTTATGTTTCCCAGTTTCTAAAGAAATTATACATATACGGTCCTTTTAGGGTTTTGATATATGTTGTAATAAGTATGCTTCAATTTTGAAGTATTAACAATGTATGTAAGGTATGGGTTATTTATAGTTGGTATTAGAGGAAAGTTATAGTAAACCTTTGGAAACTAGGATGTGAAAGCCTTAGTAAGAAACCTAATGATATGTCTAAGCATAGAACATAATATTATTGTTTTAGAAATGGCCATGAATAACCTATGATAAGACCTTAAGTGTAAAATTTTATTCTTTATTATGTGGTTTTCCTATTATAATTACCATTGATCACACTATTCTTCTTGGTTTCAGTCAATGGATGCAACCCGAAGGAACTATGTTAATGTGGAATGTGATGGGAAATGCAATGATAGTCCCCCATAGCAACCAAACGTTATGGGAGATGGAATGAAAAATCTTGTAGCCATTCTCAAACAACTTACTCAAGCTATGAATCATGCATGACATCCAACAAGAAAAGGAAGGAGCAACATTCTATTGAATCCTTCATGAGGTAGTGTCCACCTTCATTCAGCGGGTCTTATGATCCATTAGTGGCTAAACAATGGATGTAACACCCCAAGATTTCATAGTGTGTTATTTCTTTAAAATAATACAATAACTTTCACTACACACAACACCGAGTTCAAGCACACCATGACTTACCAAACAAGACGTTCAAAAGAGGTTATGAATACTATTAACTAAATTTTAAACTTTATATAATCATTATAATTTTAGAATCCATATTATGAGTTTCTTAGACATAATGTAAGAACAAATTCATTTTCAGTATTGCACTTTTACCAACTTTTAATAGTGAACCCATTTTAAATACAATATTTTAAACTTTTTGAGTAAAGGGGGACATCAAAAAATTTAAAATGAAACATCCCAAGCTTCCACGGCACGCTTTCCATTGAATAATACAGTAGTGTGTGTTGTACGCAACTTCGAGTTCTAACACACACCACAACCAATCAAACTAGCCGTTATGAATAGTAATACCTACTTTTTGAAATTATATATATTTTATATTTCAAAATGGACTTCATTTTTGGATTCGGAATATCAAAATTAGCCTAAGGTGAAATTTTGGTACATTTCGGATAACTTTCATATTTTGATGAATAGTGAAAATTACTAAATTTTAATTAAAAACAACTTTTTTAATCAAAATAATTAATAATGAGAAATTATGAATTTGAGATTTTTTAAATTATATTTAGAATATATTTTTACCATTTAATATAATTTTGGTCATTGGACATAATTTTACAATTAAACCGAACATAAACAAGTGTCAATCTTTTGATAGTTATTATCTCTTAAAAACACGCTTTTTGTTTTGAAAGCGGAATTAATTTTAAATTAATTTCTGCCACTTCTGTGTTTTGAATTTAGAAAAATGGATTCCATATTTGGAATCAGGATTTTCAAATTGTGTAAATAGGTAACTTTTATTTTTAGACATTTTGAATAATTACTGCGGTAAATATTTTATTTGTCATGGTTAAGGGTAAATCCGGTAAATAAGGGTTAAACATTAATATTATAATAATACTAAATTACCCTAAAACGTGTGCTAGCCTTATTGGTTGATACATGTTCGACCATAGGCATCTTTAGGTCGATTTTGAGACCCCATGGTGCCACTTGTAGGTGATAGGGACACTTTATTTTAATTAAGTTAAAATGAATACAAAAATGACACAAGCATATATCTGTTAGAAAAACAATTTTTACATAGGGTTATATATGTTGGATTTTAGATTATAAATATTCATTAGAAATATAAAAAGTTTTCCTACATAGTTATATTTTATTTATAATTTTTAGACATTAAATAATTTAATTTATGTGTGACACAATGATGATGAATTAATTACTATAATAGTAAAAAATTAAAATAATTGATATTATAAATACCCAAATAAATAAAATATGACACTTTTAATGAATTAAACTAATTTTCTAGGATAATATATATTAGTATTGATTTAATTGACTTTTTTCGAAGTAATAAATCTGTTATG
This sequence comes from Viscum album, assembly GCA_963277665.1. Classification (NCBI taxonomy): domain Eukaryota; kingdom Viridiplantae; phylum Streptophyta; class Magnoliopsida; order Santalales; family Viscaceae; genus Viscum; species Viscum album. The sequence continues at coordinate 1,206,668,634 of OY728126.1, read as the reverse complement.
AGTTTCACAAAAATCAACTATTGAATAGTGTCAAAATTGACATAAAAGAGTTCATAAAACAAATATTATATTATTAATTGATATTAAATTCCTAAAAATCTAAGGTTCGGCCAGGAGACTTATATCAAGATAGGTTCATCATTAATGGACCACTTTTGGGTCTCTTGGATGTATATAATAAGTTTATTAACCATATTATATAAAAATACAAAGAGACATTGTAAAAGTGAAACTAATTAACTTAGAGTTAATACTTAAAGATAAGGTTAATATAAGTACCCAAACCTGTCTAAATTCTATTGGTTGAGTTGTATTCGACCCATCCCTACCTTAACATTTAAATAATCAACTTTGGAGCCATTATAAACCGAATAAGAATTTATTATAAACTAATATTTCTGGCTTTTCCAAAGGTTCCCCTCACCCCTCTTATAAAAGGGAACTCCTCCTTCTCTTTTCTTCACACCTTAAAAGCCTTTTGGTTCGGCCAAAATCTGACCAAATACTCTCCCAACTTCCCTCAATACAACCTAGAGTCCTTAGTATGATCAGAAAGCCAACCTAAGGAGCCCTTTTGATCAAATCAAAAGGAAGAAACCGAAGAAGAGGTAATGATTTCACCACCCTTTTCCAAGTTCCTTCTTCTTCCACTTCTTCTTACTTTGTTCTTACCATTCTAAAATAATAACTCCAGTATCATATATATACTGTGATGTTATTATAAATATGGTACAACCATATTCATTATTCTATCCACCCTTTGAATAACATGTCACCATACGTGCGTACGTATGGCTTACTGTCTCCACGTCGTAGTGTAATTGTTATTCAATATATTATTTTTTGGATGGGTATAATAATGATGTGTAACTCATGTAATTAATAAATATAACATGTTAGTAATTCTGTATATATGATATACCATCCATTTATATATTATTTTAATTTCAAAAGAATGATATTGTCGCTCGTGCGTACGTACGGACTACCGTCTCCACGAACGCGATGAGATTCATTCTCCATCATATCCATTCAAGTATAATTATCATTTTCTGATTTAAAAATGATATTTAAGGACTTGATATCATTCTCGATATGAATAATATACAACCTATCCATTACAAACATGGCTTACGTAATAAAACATATAAAAGAAAACGAGTAAGTTAACACCCGAAACAACGATAGTACTAAGACATTATTAACAAAGCAAAGTTAAAAGATCATATATGATATCATATTAATATATATGATTCTTTTATAATTTAATAACAATTATTTCAATATTATACAGGAGTTTAACCTACCCCAACCATGTAAAAGTACAAGGTAAGGGGTTTTCATCTCACTCCTTATTCATGTGAGATTCATGCCATATTGCCACCATTACCTTTTGTGTGGTGTATGTACTGCCCATAATTATATTCTTTTTGTAATACACTTTAATTAATGTGTATTTAAATATTCATTGTATGATTCATCATTCATGGGTTGTACGTTTCGTAAGTTTCCAAATTAGTAAGGGTTTATTTCACAATCTCTTGATTATCCGAGGTTGTTTATGCGTAATAATCTACTGGGATCTCTTTATCATCCACATCTATGTTTCATCAAAATGTATTTTAAAACATTTTTACTATTTAAAAGAATATGGGTTAAAGTCATTTATACCCTTGTTTGACTTTTATAAGTGGTTTATAAAGGAATCTTTCCATCGTTTTCCAAACAAGGTACTTTTTAACCTTTTCGACAGAATTAAGGTAAGAATTTTTTTTAACTTATACGGCGGGTGCGGTTATTTTCCGCCGTTATAAAATCGTCGAAGCTTCTCCTACAAGCTTATAAGAATATTTTTAAATTTAATGTATTAATTTATAATTATGTTGCTTTTAAAATGATTTAAAAAAAGAGATATTTCTCTAAAATATTTTTGATTTCATCTATGTCAACAACCTTTGATGGATTTTAAGCTTATTTGAAGTTGATTTATTATGATACAAAACATTCATATTTTATTAAAGGTTTTGTGATATTTTTTATTGTGGATAAGTTATTCTTATGTCACTCATGGTTATTTTTAATGTATTGACATTTCATAGGTTATTTTTATTCCGAATGATTATGTTATATTCCAACTTTTCATTCAGATGAATGTGTTAGACAAGTATGTTTCGGGTTGGGGACCGGTAAAAGTAAGCCCTCCGGTTTGGTATCCGGTTATTAGAGGAACTCCGGTTTGGTCTCCGGTTATTAGAGGAACTCCGGGTTGGTGTCCAGTTATTAGAGGCACTCCGGGTTGGTGTCCGGTTATTAGAGGCACTCCGGGTTGGTGTCCGGTTATTAGAGGCACTCCGGGTTGGGTTTCAGTTACAGTTAGCCCTAAGGTCTTGGGACGAGGCCTTGACAAATAAATTAAAGTTCAGCATTATGCATTCCGACATTATGAATGTGGTTATTGATATTTCATGTGATTATTCGATTAGTAGAATATCCATGTGAATACGTAAATGGCATTATTTCATTTTACTTTTTCCATACTATGTTGAAGTTCAATTTTAAAAGGCTTTTGTTTTAGTAATGCATTGCCTTAAATGTTTATGCTTATTTTTGAATGTTCTGCTATATTGTTATCCTTACTTGGCATTTGAGCTCACCCCTTTTCTATGTTTTATTTTTCCCAGGATGTGAAAAAGTAAGTTATGAATGACCTGCAGGGATATTATGAGGGGATAATAGTGTGGACTATGGAGACATTATGTTGTCATAGTAGTTTTTCACTTTATGATGTAATGTAAAACTTGTGAATATATATAGTGTTTCCAAGGCTACTAAACCAATCGGTATTTCGAGATTTGATCATTCTTGTGATCATGCCAATGTTATGTAATAATGCTCCGACTCTAGGTAACTAGGGTCGGGGCGTTACAATTGGTATTAGAGGAAGTTTAGTAAAAACCTTGGAAGCTAGATTTAGATAAACTCTGATTAGAGCACGTAGACCTAAGATGAACTTTGAGGATTAGTATAGAAGAACTTCCTAGAATTTTGGTATTGTAAAGATTTTGTGAGTTTTCCGAGAAATACATCCTTGTCTGGATACGAGTAGGTAGTGGCGGCTCTGGCACAAATGTACCTAGGGGTAAAACCCAAAAACAACACTTTGAGCTCGACTCGAACGGGAACTGGTGCACGACAACGGGCCTTGCTGCACTCTTGGTTATGACACTCCCGGGGGATATGCTTAGGATAACTCTCATTTTCTTTACAAATCATTATGAAGGGTTTATGAGTATATACTTCCTCAAAGGAGACATTTTTATGATTATGGATTATATCCATAAACTATTTAATTTATGTTATGTGTTTTACAAGTTTAGGATTAGGTATTGTTATTCATAAATTAATCTAATGAATGCCATTGTTTAGAAATGGCGCCCAGTAGAAGGAATGAGAACTCTAGAAATGCACATGATACAAAGAGAAAGAAGGATCATATATTTTATGGTCTTAAGCCAGAATTTATAAGAGAAATAGTCTCTCTTATTTTATCATCATATGAAGAAATAATATCATGTGTTGATAAGATAAGTAAATAGTTTACTGAGTCCTATGGCTTTGAAGGGAAGCAAGAGAAGAAAAGGATGGAAGAGAGAAAGATGGATAAAGGGAATAGGGAAAAGAAGAATTTTCCCATATGAGATAACTGTGGAAAGAAACACCATGGAACTTGCCTGAATGGAATGGGAATTTGTTATAAGTGTGGAGGAAAAGGGAACAAAGTACGTGACTGCAAGGGTAAGAAAATGGTTTCAAATGTATAATGCTTCATTTGCAAGGAGTTTGGACACTACGCAAACCTATGTCTCAGTCATCAAACCATGCCACAAATGATGCTATTGGATAATAATATAGTTATGATACTACCACAGATAAAGAGGAATGATTTGAGTTCTTATGTTGATTATGCCAATTGAGTGTTGTATCAACAATGTACTTGTTATAATAATTATGGAGTATATAAGGATTGTACTGCAGTACTATTTCATTAAGGACTTGAGATTGTGTGGAACAATGAAAAGTGACTCAATAGCAGGTTAAATTTTTGGTAAATATATGGTTGAGAGAATGATAAACCATAATATGGTTCTGATACCGAGGTAGTGATTTTAGAATAATACATGATTGATTTGGATAAATTATATTGGATATTCTTGACTACCTTGAAACTAATTAATTATTTGTATATTCCATCATTGATGGGGTTTAAAACATTTTTGGATTGATGAAGTATATCCAGCATTCTATATGGAATAAGGGAGCATGAATGTAATCAATATGGATTATGATAATTCAGGATGTTTCAGTGTTTTAAAATAATACATGATGAAGGTATTCATATGCTATTACGTGGTAAAAATGATCAACATTATGTTTAACTTCCTTATAAATGTTGGACTGTGAGTTTGGTCAGAAGTATTTTGGATAAATTCTAGTTTGAGATTAATTTTGGATTGCCATAAAAGGACAACACGGAGGTCGGGTGGCAACCCGTCGCGTCCGGCAAGGCCGAGAGACATGAACCCACAACCGAAGGGCGACAATGGTGTATCACCTACCAATGGCCCAAGAGATGTCCTGGATTAAATAATATAGTTTTTTTAAAAGATCTGGTAGATGAATTATAAATTCGTTTATTTTGGAACCCTGTACGAATAGTATAAATAGAATTTTTTTTACGAGTGAAAGATGAGTTTGTGGTAGATATTTATTAATAGACAAAACTCTAATTATAAAGTAAGTATATATCCTTATGATCTTAGCCAATCTCATAAATAAATTCCTCAACATTAAGAAAAGGAACTTAGAACAAAAATGTTTTCCTAGATCGTACCTTAAATCATCACTAATTTATGGCTTTGGGATTGTTGGCATTTTCATAGCCATGTTCTCTACCACTCTCCATCAGATAATTGATGGTTAGATTTCTCTTCCATATCCATATTTTCCTACATGGAACCCTAGTATGTGTTATTTTCGGTAATCTTCACACTTTCCACTCTTTATTTTAAATAGAGGCCTCATTAATTCATTTTTCGATGTGGGATTTCAACTAAGATATTTTGATATGTCAAAAATGTGTTATCCTAATACCCTATGTTTTGTTGAACCGATGGTATTTCAAATCATCATAGATTGATGAGTTTAAGGACCTCAATTTTATACTTGTTTGTGATTGATGACCTCAATCACTACCTATAAGTATTTATGTTTTTCCTCCAATTATATGTCTCTAATTGCCACCAATGTTCTCCTAATCGAGATCATAATTTGGTGGTGACCCTTTCATTTCTCTTTTCCTCATATTAAGAATAAATTTTAGTAACCCAATTTCCGATGTGGGTTTTCCCACAAAGATATTTTTTATTTTCAACCTTTTATTTTTGAAGAACAATTTCAAATTGCGAGGACGCAATTTATTGAAGGAGGGTAGAATGTAACACCCCAAGATTTCATAGTATGTTATTTCTTTAAAATAATATTATAACATGCACTACACGCAACACCGAGTTCAATCACACCATGACTTACCAAAAAAACCGTTCAAAAGAGGTTATGAATAGTATTAACTAAATTTTAAACTTTATATAATCCTTATAATTTTAGAATCCATATTATGAGTTTCATAGACATAATGTAAGAACAAATTCATTTTCAGTATTGCACTTTTACCAACTTTTAATAGTGAATCCATTTTAAATACAATATTTTAAACTTTTTGAGTAAAGGGGGACATCAAAAAAATTAAAATGAAACATCCCAAGCTTCCACGATACACTTTCCTTTGAATAATACAGTAGTGTGTGTTGTTCGCAACTTCGAGTTCTAACACACACCACAACCAATCAATCTAGCCGTTATGAATAGTAATACCTACTTTTTGAAATTATATATATTTTATATTTCAAAATGGACTTCATTTTTGGATTCGGAATATCGAAATTAGCCTCAGGTGAAATTTTGGTACATTTCGGATAACTTTCATATTTTGATGAATAGTGAAAATTACTAAATTTTAATTAAAAACAACTTTTTTAATCAAAATAATTAGTAGTAATAAATTATAAATTTGAGTGGTTTTAAAGTATAGTTAGAATATATTTTTACCATTTAATATAATTTTGGTCATTGGACATAATTTTACAATTAAACCGAACATAAACAAGTGTCAATCTTTTGATAGTTATTATCTCTTAAAAACACGCTTTTTGTTTTGATAGCGGGAATTAATTTTAAATTAATTTCTGCCACTTCTGTGTTTTGAATTTAGGAAAATGGATTCCATATTTGCAATCAGGATTTTTAAATTGTGTAAATAGGTAACTTTTATTTTTAGACATTTTGAATAATTACTGCGGTAAATATTTTATTTACCATGGTTAAGGGTAAATCCCTTAAATACGGGTTAAAAATTAATATTATAATAATACTAAATTACTCTAAAACGTGTCCTATCCTTATTGGTTGATACATGTTCGACCATAGGCATCTTTTGTTCGATTTTGGGACCCCATGGTGCCACTTGTAGGTGATAGGGACACTTTATTTTAATTAAGTTAAAATGAATACAAAAATGACACAAGCATATATCTTTTAGAACAAAAATTTTTACATAGGGTTATATATCTTGTATTTTAGATTATAAATATTAATTAGAAAGATACAAAGATTTACTTCATAGTGATATTTTATTTATAATTTTTAGACATTAAATAATGTAATTTATGTGTGACACAATGATGATGAATTAATTACTATAATAGTAAAAAATTAAAATAATTGATATAATAAATACCCAAATAAATAAAATATGAAACATTTAATGAATTAAACTACTTTTCTTGGATAATATGATATATTAGGATTGATTTAATTGACTTTGTTCTAAGTAATCAATCTTTTATGAGTTTCACAAAAATCAACTATTGATAGTGTCAAAATTGACATAAAAGAGTTCTTAAAACAAATAATATATTATTAATTGATATTAAATTCCTAAAAATCTAAGGTTCGGACAAGAGACTTATATCAAGATAGGTTTATCATTAATGGACCACTTGGGGGTCGCTTGGATGGATATAGTATGTTTATTAACCATATTATATAAAAATACAAAGAGACATTGTAAAAGTGGAACTAATTAACTTAGAGTTAATACTTAAAGATAAGGTTAATATAAGTACCCAAACCTGTCTAAATTCTATTGGTTGAGTTGTATTCGACCCATACCCACCTTAAAATTTAAATAATCATCTTTTGAGCCATTAGAAACCGAATAAGAATTTATTATAAACTAATATTTCTAGCTTTTCCAAAGGTTCCCCTCACCCCTCTTATAAAAGGGAACTCATCCTTCTCTTTTCTTCACACCTCAAAAGCCTTTTGGTTGGGCCAAAATCTTCCCAAATACTCTCCCAACTTCCCTCACTACAACCTAGTGTCCTTAGTTTGATCAGAAATCCAACCTAAGGAGCCCTTTTGATGAAATCAAAAGAAAGAAACCGAAGAAGAGGTAATGATTTCACCACCCTTTTCCAAGTTCCTTCTTCTTCCACATCTTCTTACTTTGTTTTTACCATTCTAAAATAATAACTCCAGTATCATATATATACTGTGATGTTATTTTAAATATGGTACAACCATATTCAGTATTCTATCCACCCTTTAAATAACATGTCACCATACGTGCGTACGTACGGCTTACCGTCTCCACGTCGTAGTGTAATTGTTATTCAATATATTATTATTTGAATGGGTATAATAATGATGTGTAACTCAAGTAATTAATAAATATAACATGTTAGTGATTCTGTATATATGATATACCATCCATTTATATATTATTTTAATATCAAAAGAATGATATTGTCGCTCGTGCGTACGTACGGACTACCGTCTCCACGAACGCGATGAGATTCATTCTCCATCATATCCATTCAAGTATAATTTTCATTTACTGATTTAAAAATGATGTTTAAGGACTTGATATCATTCTGGATATGAATAATATACAACCTATCCATTACAAACATGGATTACGTAATAAAACATATAAAATAAAACGAGTAAGTTAACACCCGAAACAACGATAATACTAAGACATTATTAACAAATCAAAGTTAAAAGATCATATATGATATCATATTAATATATATGATTCTTGTATAATTTAATAACAATTATTTCAATATTATACAGGAGGTTATCCTACCCCATCCATGTAAAAGTACAAGGTAAGGGGTTTTCATCTCACTCCTTATTCCTGTGAGATTCATGCCATATTGCCCCCATTACCTTTTGTGTGGTGTATGTACTACCCATAATTATATTCTTTGTGTAATACAGTTTAATTTATGTGTATTTACATATTCATTGTATGACACATCATTCATGGGTTGTACGTTTCATAAGTTTCCAAATTAGTAAGGGTTTATTTCACAGTCTCTTCATTATCCGAGGTTGTTTATGCGTAATAATCTACTGGGATCTCTTTATCATCCACATCCATGTTTCTTCAAAATGTATTTTAAAACATTTTTACTATTTAAAAGAATATGGGTTAAAGTAATTTATACCCTTTTTTGACTTTTATAAGTGGTTTATAAAGGAATCTTTCCGTCGTTTTCCAAACAAGGTGCTTTTTAACCTTTTCGACAGAATTAAGGTAAGAATGTTTTTTTTAACTTATACGGCGGGTGCGGTTATTTTCCGCCGTTATAAAATCGACGAAGCTTCTATTACAAGCTTATAAGAATATTTTCAAATTTAATGTATTATTATATAATTATGTTGCTTTTAAAATGATTTAAAAAAAAGAGATATTTCTCTAAAATAGTTTTGATTTCATCTATGTCAACAACCTTTGATGGATTTTAAGCTTATTTGAAGTTGATTTATTATGATACAAAACATCCATATTTTATTGAAGGTTTTGTGATATTTTTGATTGTGGATAAGTTATTATTATGTCACTCATGGTTTTTGTTAAAAGTATTGACATTTCATAAGTTATTTTTAATCCAAATGTTTATGTTATATTCCAACTTTTCATTCAATTGAATGTGTTAGACAAGTATGTTCCGGGTTGGGGACCGGTAAAGTAAGCCCTCCGGTTTGGTCTCCGGTTATTAGAGGAACTCCGGTTTGGTCTCCGGTTATTAGAGGAACTCCGGTTTGGTGTCCGGTCATTAGAGGCACTCCGGGTTGGTGTCCGGTTATTAGAGGCACTCCGGGTTGGGTTCCGGTTACATTTAGCTCCAAGGTCTTAGGATGAGGCCTTGACAAAGAAATTAAAGTTCAGCATTATGCATTCCAACATTATGAATGTGGTTATTGATATTGCATGTGATTATTAAATTAGTAGAATATCCATGTGAATAAGTAAATGGCATTATTTCATTTTACTTTTTCCATACTATGTTGAAGTTCAAGTTTAAAAGGCTTTTGTTTTAGTAATGCATTGCCTTAAATGATTATGCTTATTTTTGAATGTTCCGCTATATTGTTATCCTTACTGGGCATTTGAGCTCACCCCTTTTCTATGTTTTATTTTTTCCAGGATGTGAAGAAGTAAGTTATGAATGGCCTGCAGCGATATTATGAGGGGATAATAGTGTGGACTATGGAGACATTATGTTGTCGTAGTAGTTTTTCACTTTATGATGTAATGTAAAACTTGTGAATATATCTAGTGTTTCCAGGGCTACTAAACCAATCGGTCTTTCGAGATTTGATCTTTCCTGTGATCATGACAATGTTATGTAATAATGCACCGACTCTAGGTAACTAGGGTCGGGGCGTTACAATGGATCAATACCACTGAAAAGATATTTTTAGTTCTTCAATGTTCTGAACATGATAATGTCATATTTGCAGTGTATCGTTTGGATGGAGATGCTGATCTATGGTGGAATCTTATCAAGAATACGAGGCAAAGAGATGAAATTGAGTCCATGGAATGGGTTGAGTTCAGGAACTTGTTTTTCAATAAGTACTTCCCTCGTATTCTTCAAACAATTATAGAGAAGGAGTTTCTTGAACTAAAGCAAAAGGATGATGAATCTATTGGTACCTACGAAGAAAATTTTACAAGACTTGCAAGGTACGCTTCTGGTATTATTATCCAACCTGAGAGTAAGATCGATCGATTCCTTAGTGGCTTAAAACCAAGTCTTTGAAGGGCGTTATCTATAAGGGACTTCAATAGCTATGAGGAAATCATTCGATGTGCTCTCAAAGTTGAGATGGATAATGGAGTAACCCATCATCCATATTGGTTTGATAAGAAGAGGAAAATGGAATTCAAAGGAAAATCTAAAGAGCACACTAAAAAGAAGTTGAGTTTTTCCTTATGCTCAATGTGTGGAAAGAAACATGGAGGAAATTGTCTTAAGGGGACAAGGAAATGTTATAAGTGTGGAAAAGAAGGTCATCAGGCAGTTGGATGTCGAAATAATGGGAAGAAATGTCTAATGATGCAAACAAAGGAAGGGATACACAGAATGAACCTACTACACTTCAATGTTTCATGTTCAAGGTGATGGGGCATTATGCCAATTAATTACCAAATACAAGGGTTGATGATGATGATCAACGTCAACAAACTCTAAAGGATAAATACAAAGGAATGTCACATGCAATTACTATCGGTGATGTGGAGTACGACATCAAAGTGGTGAGAGGTATACATACCATCCAATCTAAAGTAGAAATTGTTTTACTTGATTCCCAATCCACCCACTCATTTATTACTGATGAATTTTCGAAGGGTATCACTATATTACCTCAATAATTAGATGTTGAGTTGGCTGTGACAACTCATAATGGCACAACGATTGCATCAAATGTTTATAATTCTTCTCCGATTGAAGTTTGTGGGAAAGTGCTTCCTGCAAATATTGTGATCCTTCCTATAGTGGAATTTGATGTGATTCTTGGCATGGATTGGCTTTCTCTATATGGAGATCATATAAATTTCCAAATAAGGGAATTCACATTTCATATTCCAGAACAATCTATGATCATCAATCGATGCAAGGATGAACATAACCTTCCAATGGAAATTTCTTCCATCTTATGGGTCTTGATTCCACTAAATGATGGTTATTTATCTCAAATGGTTGGAGAGAAACACAAGATTAAGAATATTTCCATTTTACGGGAGTTTTATGATGTCTTTCTAGAGGAATTACCAGGTCTTCCACCAAATCGTGAAGTTTAGTTTTCCATAGAACTCGTACCGGGTGCTTTACCTATTTCAATGAAACCATATATAATGGCCCGAATTGAGTTGCAAGAATTGCTGAAGAAACTCCAAGAGAATCTTGATAATGGTTTCATACGCCCTAGTGGGTCACCTTGGGGAGAACCTATACTTTTTTATGAAGAAAGATGGATCAATGAGACTCTTCATTGATTATTGAGAGCATAACAAGATCACTATCAAGAACAAATATCCTCTCCCATGCATTGATGACTTATTTGACCAACTACGCGGAGCTCAATACTTTTCCAAGATTGATCTTCATTCAGGGTATCATAAATTATGGGTAAAAAGGGAGGATATCCCAAAGATGGCTTTCCATACAAGGTATGGAAACTATGAATTTATAGTGATGCCATTTAGTCTTACTAATGCCCCTGCTATCTTCATGGATCTGATGAATAGAGTCCTTAGAGACAATATTTATCTGTTTGTGGTAGTCTTTATAGACAATATTCTTGTCTATTCAATGAGAAAGAAAGAACATAAAGATCACTTGATAATTATATTTAAGACACTGAGAAAGGAGAAGCATTATGCCAAATTTACCAAGTGTGAATTTTGGCTTAAAAAAGTTGCATTTTTGGGTCACATAATCTCAATAGAGGGGATATATGTGGATCCTGCAAAAACAGAGGTTATCGAATGATGGTCGAGACCAACAATAGTAACTGAGATCCGAAGTTTTCTTTGTTTGGCTGGATATTATCGATGATTTGTGAACGATTTTTCACGATAATATAATCCACTCACCAAGTTGACTAGGAAATGAGTTAAGTTTGTTTGGACGAAAGAATGTGAAGAGATTTTCAAGGAGTTGAAAATAAGGTTTTCCAGTGCACCTGTACTCACACTTCTTTGTAGTGTAGAAAGGTTTGTGATCATCAGCGATGCATCCAAGAAGGGATTGGGGTGTGTTCTTATGCAAAATGATATGGTGATAGCTTATGCCTCATGACAGTTGAAAATCCTTGAGCAAAATTACCCATCTCATGATTTCGAGTTAGCTACGGTAATCATTGCATTAAAGATTTGGACGCATTATCTTAATGGAGAACGGTGTGATATTTATACTGATCATAAAATTTTAAAGTATATTTTCACACAAAAGGAGCTGAATATGAACCAATGAAGATGGTTGGAGCTGATTAAGGATTACAACTGCTCAATTCATTACCACCCTGGGAAAGCAAACAAGGTGGTAAATGCATTAAGTCGAAAAGAATGATGAGGGTCACAAAAGATCCAATATTTCTGGACTTACAGAAGATGGATCTGGGAATTATAATGGTAGCGGAAAAAAGATATCTTTCTCAATTGAATGTTCAACCATCTATACTTGTGAAGATTAAAGAGGCGTAGAAAGAAGATGTAGAGTTACAAAAGAATGTGAGAAATGTTCCTGAATTCAACCGTGATTGTGATGGGATAATAAAGTTCAGGAATCGGGTTTGTGTTACGCCCACCCCAGAATTAAAGAAGGAGCTGCTGGATGAGGCTCATAGTTCTTTATTCTCTATTCATCCTGGAAGCATGAAGATATATAGGGTCCTGAAAGAGTACTTCTGGTGGGATGGCATGAAAATAGATGTTGCTGAATATGTCTCTCGATGCTTGGTTTGTCATCAAGTTAAAGCTAGGAGACAGAAGTATAAGGGGATGTTACAACCATTACCCATACCAGAATGGAAATGGAAAAACATCAATATGGACATTGTCACTGGACTTCCTAAAACATCCTAAGGCAATAATGCTATCTGGGTCATAGTTGATTTTCTTACAAAGTCAGCACACTTAATTACTATTAGAGAGGATTTCTCTCTAGATCAGCTTGCCAGGATATATGTAAAGGAAGTGGTAAGATTTCATGGAGTAACACATTATATTATATCTGATTGGGATCCGAGGTTTACCTCAAAGTTCTGAAAAAGTCTTCAGCATACTCTGGATACAAAGTTGAGTTCCTGCACTGCTTATCATCCTCAGACAGATGGTCAGTCTGAGATGAAAATTCAAACTCTAGAAGATATGTTGAGAGCTTACTCTATGGATTTCAAAGGTGGTTGGGATCAACACCTACCTTTGGTGTAATTTTCTTATAATAATAGCTTTCACTCCAGTATTCAGATGGCTCCTTATGAAGCTCTCTATGGAAAGAAATGCAGGACTCCAACTTGCTGGGATGAAGTTGGGGAAAGAAAGTTATTAAGACCTGATCTTGTTGATGAGATGGTAGAAAAGGTCAGATCTATTCAACAACACATTAGAGCAGCTCAGAGTCGACAAAAAAATTATGCCGACAACCGAAGAAAAGACCTAGAGTTTGAAGTGGGTGATAAACTGTTCTTACGAATATCTCCTTGTAAGAGAGTAATGAGATTCAGAAAGAAGAGAAAGTTGATCCCTAGGTATATCAGTCCTTTCAAAATATTGGATCATGTTGGGAAGGTAGCTTACCGATTGGCGCTTCCACCAAATCTCTCCTAAGTTCACCATGTGTTCAATATATCTCTCCTGAGAAAGTACATACCTGATCCTCCACATGTACTCAGCTCAGAAGTTGTACCAATGGAACAAGATCTTTTTAATGAAGAACAGCCGATAGAGATTCTGGATCATTGCGAAAAAGTCCTATGGAACAAGAACACTCGCTTGGTGACAGTTTTATGGAGGAACCACCAATTAGAAAAAGCTACATGGGAGCTTGAGGATATGAGGAGGGAAATGTATCAAGGTCTGTTTGTTACAAAGTGACGAATTTCGAGTGTGAAATTTACTTTAAGGGGGTAGAATGTAACACCTGAGACTTTTATGAGAAATATTTTTTATGTTATATAAATCATCAAAGGAATCATTCACTACATATAACACTATCTTGGCTTGCTTTACACGCAACCACAGCCATCCTCGATAGCTTGCGTTGTACGCAATACCGAGTTTCACTAAACAACAATATGCTATTAAAATATTATTAAAACTAGTCGTTATGAATAGTAATAACCACTTTTTAAAATATTTTAAATTTCATCTTTCAAAATGGACTTTATTTTTGGATTCGTAATATCAAAATTTGCCTAGGGTGAAATTTTGGTATTTTTCTGAAAACTTTCAATTTTTGATGAATAGTGAAAACACTGTGTTACTATTTAAAAACCGACTTTTTATTTAAATAATTATTTATTTTATTTAAATTTATTTTAGGTAAAAATTGATACATAATACCTATATAAGTTCAATTAAATTCATTGGAGTCATTTTATAATAATTTTAGATATATTAAAATTTTATTGAACTTTTCACCGTCTTTTACCCACCTCCTAGGAAAATTTGAATATTTACATAAAACATAATTTTACTACTTCTGTGAGTGGAATTTTGAAAATACGAGAGACACGGTTAATATCAAGGACAAAAATGTGGTTCAATGAGATGAAAATAATTTTTGTTGAATAGTAACTTTTTACTTTTTTTACCACGGTTAAAAGTAAATAGGGAAATTAAGGGTAAATATTTTATTATTATTACCCTAAAACATGTACTAATTCTATTGTATAAGTGTAATTTGACCGAAAACAGCCTTAGGAAATAAAAGATGACCATTTAGGCCTACATGGATTAGATTACGACATTTAATATTAATTTATTTAAAGAAGGGTTAATATAGTTAAAATCAATGTTTAATAAGTAAATCATTTTTAATATAGGGTTATAAATAAGATAAATTCGACTATAAATGTTTCATAGAAAGATAAAAAGATTTCCTACATAATGGTGTTTTATTTTTAATTTTTAGACATTAAATATTTTAATTTATTTATGACACAATGATGATGCATTAATTATCTTATTAATGAAATATTGACATAATTGATGTTATAAATGCCCAAATAAATGTAATTTGAGACTTTTTATGAATTAAAATAATTTTATAGGTTAATATTACATATTATTACTGATTTATTTAACTTTTTTAGAAATAATCTTTCTAATATGATTTTCACAAAAATCAATTACCAAATATTGTCAAAATTGACATAAAATTGTTTTTAAAACAAATATTATATTATTAATTGTTATTTTATTTCTAGAAATCAATGGTTCGGCCAAATGACTTATATAAGGTTATATATATATATTATCAATAAACAACTTGGGGTTCGTTTGGCGTGTTATAGTAAGTTTATTAACCTTATAGTGTAAGAAAACAAGAAGACACGGTAAAAGTAAAAAATTTTAACTTAAAGTTAAATCTAAATGATAATGTTAAAATCGATACCTATACTTGTCTAAATTCTATAGGATGAGAGGACATAGCCCCCTCCACACATTTTATTCTAAATAAATAAATTTAGAGCTATTAAAAACCGAATATGACTTTATTATAAAATAATATTTTTAGTTTTTCCAAAGGTGCCCCTCTCCTCCCTTATAAAAGGGCACCTCCTCCATCACTTCCGCACATCACATTGTGCCTTCAATATCGGCCAACCCCTGAAAAATTATTTTCTACACTTCCCTAGAAAAATCAAATAGGTTTAGGTATTCTTAAAAGACCAATTTTAGTTCCCTAAGAGGAGGTATCAAATATGCGCTTCAAAGAAGAGGTAATGTCCGTTACCGATTCTTTCAACATTATTTCTTCTTCCACTTCTTCTTCATTAGTTG
The DNA here is from genome assembly GCA_963277665.1 of Viscum album. Classification (NCBI taxonomy): domain Eukaryota; kingdom Viridiplantae; phylum Streptophyta; class Magnoliopsida; order Santalales; family Viscaceae; genus Viscum; species Viscum album. Next base: position 1,206,652,649 of record OY728126.1, on the reverse strand, counting down.
TTTCATTATGAAGTAATAACATCAGTATCAATAAAATACTGGTATTTTATTATAAGTATGAAACGATCCTATTTCACCATCTATCCATCCTACAGAAAATGAAATCACCGCGTGTGCATACGTTCGGAATACCGTCTCTACGCCATGGTGTAATATATTTTCCACCACCACCTTACTTGGATGGGTATAATGGTGTAAATAATAACTATATATGATTATTGTAAATTTATATTGATTCTGAAATAGTATGAATACACTCGAATACAATTCCACGATCATGGGAACGATATCATCGCTCGTGCGTACGTACGGAATACCATCTCCACGATGTGATGTGACTTGTTCTACGTGATCATCATTACATAATGATTATATAAATGAATTGAATGAATTAATATGATATATATTACAATAATACCATTCTTTAAATGAGGTATATATAACCTAAAGAGAACAATAAAAATTTATTCAACAAAACACGCATAAGTACAAAAGGTAATAAACACCTGAATAACAAGTAGCAATGAAATATTACTAATAAGAAGCTATTAATATGGCCATATATGATATCATAACAATGAGTATGATTCTGGAATAAGTCAATGACATTATTTAAATCATTATACAGGAGGTTCAGACATTTACAAAGCAAATCAGACCTAAGGTAAGGGAAAATATAACAATCTCATTTTTATCTGAGATTGTTTATACATTGGTATTTACTAGGGTGTATTTTATCATCCACATCCATGTTTCCTAAATATGTAATATTTTTTAAATCCACCTACAATTTTTTAAATCCAATTTTACCCTTCAGTGAGTTTTTAGTAAAAGATATGAAATGAATCTTTTGTAGTTTTTCATACAAGGTACTTTTTGACTTTTCCGACAAAAGTACGAGAAGATTGTTTTTTTAACTTATACGGCATGAATGGATTTTTAAAAACACAATTTCCAAGAAGAATCCTTTACATGTTTTAATGTTTATTTTTAATCAACTTCTTTTAGTTTAAAATTGTATGAAATTTTAAGAAAGGAAAATGTTTTTGAAGTAGAAAGGATATTTTCCTTAAGAATGGAGTTCAAATGTTTTATCTAAATTATTTTCCATCTAAGATAATATAGGGTTATGTTTCTATCCCAATTATTACAATTATTTAATTATGTTGTGATGGAATTATTTTTATGAATCCCTTTATCTTATATTAATTGTTTTATGATGTCATGATGTTTAAGAATCTCATTTTTATTACATGGGTTATGCTATGATGTATGATTTTTGATTTTGTGGCAAACATAATAATGGTTTCATTATGAGATGGGTGGGACCTATATCTCCATCCAATTCATTGGGTAAAGATTTATATCTCATAAGATAGACATGGCTGGGACGGCAGGATAAACCGGTTCAGTGAAACAGGACTGAAATGAGGAGTGAACTCAGTTTAGAAATGGACTTTGTCCTCTAAGATAGTCTTGGCAATGAGTCTTGACTACTAAGAATTGATTCTATATTATTATGTGTGTATGCCAAAAAGTTTCATGTTTTATGTTATGATTATTGGTATTACATTTCACTACTATGATTTATCCCATGTTATGAAATTATGATCTCTTTTGCAGGTTAAGATTTCCAAAATGTTATGTTCTTATGAAAATGATTTGATTGATATTTCTAAAGATTACCCATACTGAGCATTTGAGCTCACCCTTTTGTATGTTTTCTTTCCCCCAGGTCAGGAATAAGGTTATTAAGTAGGATATTCCAAAAGGGACTCTAGATATGATGAAATAAACGGGAGACAATATAGATTCTTTATGAACCAGTTGTTTATGTTTCCCAGTTTCTAAAGACACTATACCTATACGGTCCTTTCATGGTTTTGTTATATGTTGTAATAAGTATGATTCAATTTTGAAGTATTAACAATTTATGTAATGTATGGGTCGTTATAGTATCCACATTGAATGCATTGAGGGTGTCTAAATTGATAATTTTGATTCATGTTCCTTCTATATAGTTAAATCCAGGCCATGGTTGAAAAAAATGATTTCAATTATATTATTTTAAATCACGATCAATCTATTTCAGTCTCATATTGATTTAAAAATAAATTTATAATGCTTTAAATAATTACTCTAAACCTATTACACATACAAGGAATCCTTTTAATCAAAGCAACAATCCAATGTCTATGAAAAACTGAGAGAATCAAAGGGTATGTGATCAAAATGATATAAATGTACATATTAATCAATTTGTAGAGTTATAAAAACTTGTCAAATGTGGTAAAATCACATGATAAATATAAATTTAGAGATTATTTCATTTATAATACTATATCAAATATCATGTTTTCATTATTGGTAATATATAAGATAAATTGATTCAAAAAATAAAAACGTTGATTTTAATTCTACAGGAGTAGTTTCTCTGAATGTAAATTGGTTTCCCATACTATCAAATCTATAAGAAAATTACACCTTATTGCATTCCATTTTACATTATGACTTCCTGCATATTGTTGATAGTTAAGATTAGTCCATATCTACCTTTAGATCTAACATATTTTATGATGGTGTCAGAAAACATCCATGAAAAATAGTTTACATGTTATATAGTTTTTATGTTCATTGATTTCATCACATGCTTTATATCAAATCAATTTTTTTTAAAAAAACTAGAAATAATACTTTATTCATACCATTACAAAACCCTAGTAATAATATTGTATTAATAACTTCACATATGGTATACAAACTTCTAAATAATCATTAGCATGAAAAATTTTATAATTGTTGTTAATTTTATCCAATAAAAATATAATTTTTTTGAGAAGAACTAATTCATACATTAATTAAATTCTAAATCAAATAACTAACACATTATAAAAAAATTAATACCATTAATAGTGCTATATGGATAAGAGATGATCTAGAATTGAACACGCAACGACAAAAATGAAGAAACATAGGTGTATGTTGATGTAAATGTGAGAATTAAGTTAACCTGATGAAAAAATAAAAAATTACAAATTACATGCCAAATAATTAATGAAAAAATAGAATGCATTTTTTTAGGCTTACTAAAGATCTATCTCCAATGTATTACATGAGGATAATGAAACCGGTGGGGTAATTAATATTTTAATGTGAGATTAGACCATTAGATCATATAAATGGGAGAGTTAGGTCTTTAGTGAGAGAAAAATGAGACATATTTCATAATAATGGAAAACCTCAAATTGAACCCTCCATTGATTAATATATTTTAAAAATATTTTTTATGTCTATTTTTATTCAACTAGCATGAAAATATATTTTTTACATCCATTATAATATTAATGATGTTAAAAATATTTCTTTAATTATTTTTTATTATAATACTGATGCAAAATATGGTCGAATATGAATATTTCCTAGTAGTTTTCATATAACACACATGAAAACAATATTTTCAATGTAGGTTAATACCAAACCAAAATAAAAATATCATATCCTCATATTTTCTTGTGGTTCATAATAACTAATTTTAAAATTGTTTTATTGTAAATATTTTTTCAACTAGTTCATGAATATAATTTTTATCCAAAATCATCAACAAAAGGTATTCATTGTGAAATATGAATTCTACATTGATCTCTCTAAACAATGTCTAGAGCCATTAATTGGAATGGTTCAACTTAATACATATAAATACTAGATAATTTAAAAATAATTAAGGCATTATCATGAATTAGTGTACTCAATCATCGAAACCCAAATTACATCCAACAAACACCTATAAAAGAAATTTATAGGTAAACCTTCCTTTTAACCTTGGATAAATTATCCACCAATGTGACCTATCGAAACCAAAATTTTACCCATTCTTAATATTTGAATCATAATATACCCCCACTAATAAAGAATAAAAACATATAATTTAATCAACTACAATAATTAAGTTGATACTTAATTGGAAAAAAATCATTGTCATATGAATCATTACAAAAAAAATTACTTATTTACCACAGTTTAAAATAATCATTTAACACCTCTAAAAATTAAATAAAAACCCAAAATTTTTATTAAAATAAAATATAGTTTATTTCAAAATTATCATCACAAGAATACTCAATAGACTAATGGCATGAAAATTCCACTATATTTATGTAATTATATATTAATTTTTAACAATTTTTTCAAACCGTGAAACGAAAAACATTATCATCAAAAAAACTACTCACAAAAGACATTCTAGAATTTCAAATCAAGTTCAAGATGATCTCATATTAGTTAATGCTTATAATTTTTCAACTTGAAAATTTATCAACCCATCTTCCATGTGCTTTTAACAAATATAACAATCATTATTGTTATTAGTACACATAAAATAAAAACTAACTAATACAAAATAAATGATAAAAGATTTATAACATTCCATACAATAAAATTATGCTTTACAATCAAGATCAGCGATAATATAAATTTAAAAACTAAATTATTTTATCTTGCATACTCATATTCATTCCCAATGAAGCTTTAAACTAACAATTTATCACTATTAATTTCCCCTGAAAAATATTATATTAAAACAAAACAAATTCAGTATCATGGCATTAATAAATTACTAAAACCTCAAACAAATAAAAATATTATTATATTTAAATAGAATAGATTTTTTTCAATTATAATTCCCTATTACTAATGATCCAAATACATACTATTCACAAAAACAATTAAGATACCCGTTATCAGGTTATATCATACAAATGATATTAGGGGATGAAATACTTTTCACCAATCTCAATATATAGTGATAAAATCCATATAAACTATGGAAACTTAATCACCCATAGTTTATAATTTACCAAGAATTAATTATTTTGGTCACTACCAAAATAAATCATTTTCAAATTATAATGATCAATGAGATAAAAATTTATAAAACAAAATGCATTTTTTATTTTAATAAAATTACATATTTACTTCCACATTTATTCATTGAAAGAGATGTACAAACAATACCCCTCTAATTATTCATCAAGACACATTATTATATCTTCAAATAATATCATTATTAACATTCATGATTCAAAATAGAAAATAAGCATTCATCAAAATTCACCACAGTGCATAATCAATGACATAAATTTAATTTCTAGTAAAATAATTAATTATTAATAATATAATGAATATAAAAATGATACTTTTATTAAAAATAAATTATATATCTAAGATCAATGCCTTATATTTATTCCCAAGTCATGAAAAAAAATATTCACCAAAACACATGCGAATTCCATTCATGGAAGGATGATTCTCATATACGTCATGTCAAATTTGTTTCAATAGGTGAAGCATTATTTTTATTCTAATTACCAAAACACATAAATTCATATAAAATAATTACAATTACCCTTCCCAAAATTAAAATTTGATAATTTTTTCAACATATATTTTAAATAAACGAAATATAGAAGCTCTATACTATAGTCATAAACTCGAGATGTAGTGATAATTTACATTAATAAATACAAACTATGGTAAAAATATATTTTGATAGTAAAAATAATATTTGTTCACTATCAGGTTTTTGAGATTAATAAGACATTGACTTTTTCCTCATGAAGTTTATAATTATATATCTTCAAAATAGGACCCCATGAGGTTCATCCCAACAATAAGAAATAAATTTTTTTATATATGTATTTAGATATTCCTATATGGGAATATTTGTGTTAATACATTGACTTGAGATCATTATTAATATGTATATTGAATTATGTATTGTAATATATATGAAAAAGATGCAGATATATATTCTAGGAATGATAGAAAATATTTTTTGATTTATATGTGATATTGAATTAACATAATGGTTATGATATGATTTCATATCTCAAGTTTTTGGAAGATAATGTCTTTTGAAATAATATTAAAATAGATTTTTGGTGTAAATAATTTTACATTATCAATTATAGAGGAGTTTGTTTTTAAAATTATATGAAATATATATCTATCTTATTATATGATTAATGATATATTCATCCCAGTTGGTGTAATATCATTTGATAAAAGGATGATATTAATCAATGATTATTAATTGTGAAGTTTTAATTATTTTCTATTCAAATTATCCATTAATTATTGGTTACATAATCATTTTGTAGATAATAATATTGAATTTTTTAATGTTCAACCTATTTTCATTTATAAAGGGTCATAGTGGGCCCCCACATATGTGCATACAATTTTAAGAAAATAAATATATTATTTCATGAATAAAAATGTTATATATTTAATGTTTTATTGATCAAATTCATAAATAAATATTATTAAAAATATGAATGATTAAAATATATGTTTTATAAAATGAATATTTATTTCTAATGGTTTAATTATTAATTATAGGATGATATATATCATGGGTAATGATTTATTTGAAGAAATGATAAATTTTAAAAAATTGTTTCATTATTTATTTATTTAATGATATTACACATATCATTTGGGATGTTTTATATAACATTTTATTTATTTGAATGGATTTGTAATGATACTGTCTTTTTGGCCCATTAATTTGCGAGAAATCCAGTGTTTGAGGTGTTTCTGGGTAGTCAGAGGTGTTTTTTGGAAAATTGATTCATTCCAATGGTGACTAATTTCATTATTTTTCAAAATTTATAGTTTTAAAATCATGATAGATTTCCAATGAAAACTCATTCGGGTGGTAGTCCATATTGGTAGTAGCTCATCTTGTTGGTAGCTCATCTAGGTGGTTTCATGCAAGAAGTGACATGTCTTGAAGATACTCTCTGGATGAGACTTGATGATGGCGAATCATCTCATGGGGAATCATTTGATGTGACTCATTTGAAGTTACTGTCTTTTTGTGACACACTGAAAGTGAATATTGTTGTTGTGAAAGTAACATTCTAGATCTGGGTTCCACGCAAAGGTCCCACATACCCAGTTTGTCACATGGCCTCAAGTACATTTCCCTAAATGGTAGAGGGTGACGACTTGTAGTGAGGGCCATAGGTGTGACAGTTGGGAAAATTTTTTCTTATTTGAAGAGTAATACAACCGAATCAAATAGTAAATACTAGCTGAAGAAGTAAAACCATAAAACAAAAGTAAATAGTGGATGACTAATAGTATAAAAAACTACAGCATATATAAAGAAATGATGCATGTAACATGTATCTAGGAAAGTATCCAAAAATGTCCCAAAGATAGAAATAAAAAGGTGGAACAAAATTATAGAAAACATTAAACTCAAATAGAATCGCAAGCCACAGCCTGGTCCTATTCTATCCAGCTCCAGTAATAATAATGTACCTTATATAGAAGGGTTATTCACCATATCTATACATGCAACAATATAATATGTTATGTTCAAAAATCATGACCCAAATAGGCTATGAGATGAATCCTAGTAAGTAATTAACACATGATTTGTACCTAAAATTTAGTGAATATATATGGAATTCAATATGTAGAAATGAAACAATAAACATGAAAGTACTGAAATGTAAATAGTTATACTACTTTAAATTACTTTAATTTAATATAATTAATTATTCAATCCATTTAATAATGTTTCCTCATGATCTAGCGATATCTTTTTATCCCCATATTATAAGTGTTACAATATACATCTTAGAATACCATCTAAAAAAACAAGTACTGCTGAGTCCAAGCTTGTGCGTTGGCTTGGAAGACTTGTCATTGTCATTATGACATTTTAAACAACCCTCTAGGAATTATATCATGGTATAACCACTTTTTTTTAACATAGAAATAATCAATTACAAATTACCACTAGGGTATCTCTCACGGTCAATATCCATGGGTTAGCACAACATAGAGAACATTATAAATGACCTCTGAGTGGCTCTCATTTTCATGACCCTCAGGGCACACATAGCATAATAATCATAATTAACCTCTAGTAGAACTCATGGTCAATACCCATTGGGTCAAAGTCTATATTATGGATGTCATGGTCCTGTGTCAATGAACATGGAAACCCCTATAGTTTTCCTTGTCCAGGGCTCTCACATTCCATTGGAAGATTAGCATGCATATAACATTCATTAAAGGTTGTACACGTAATTCAAAACTGCTGCCTAGATCAACATCATTAAATAATAAACACATGAATCCCATATAACATATAAACTCCATACTAATATAATCAGGGCAACTAAGACACGTTATGCCTAATAGAAACCATAAAAATGGCCAATAATAGTCAAACATGGCAATTAACCCATGTGGTGTCTCATAAACAAGGTTATTCAATTATCGATATATAAAAAACCCTTAATCAATCATCCAATCCATTGTAGATATTAAAAAAGGTCAAAATCCAAAACACGCAGTACCCCAAACAAGGTTATTCGGCATATTAGGCATATATAATTCATAGACAATAATAGAAAGGCACAAACGACCCACCTTGATATAGTAAAATAAACACCCTTGAACATCAGCCCTTGATCGACCTAGAATGTCAACGATTAGTGGGAATCCAATGAACCAAGTGGAATTTCAATTGAATTTTGGATAGAGTTATGGTAGGAGATCAATGTTTCATGGTAAATTTTCACCCTTATAAAAAGATGATATTGGGTAAGTTACCTTCTACATTAGGTACTCGATTGTAGTTGGAGCTAGAGAGCATAGGACCAAGATGAAGCTTGCAATGCTATTTGAGTTTACAATTTTTAGTACATTGGTTTTAGTATTGCATTTATAGTATTGGGACTTGTTATTATTTACTTTTATGTAGGGTATTAATGCTTCGGCTACTAGTTACTATTTTTTTAGGCTCTGTTACTCTGTCAATTGGGACATAGCTTCCCCACTATCACATATAGGTCCCTCATTTCTAGACGCCATCCTCTGGAACATAGAAAAATACACTTGGGTCCATGTGACCAACCAGTTATGGGTCACCTATGGAAGGCTCTCGGATTTAAGATGTTACAATTTGGTATCAGATGTAGTGACCACATGATGTTCCATTGATGTCGTTAGGCACTTCAAGCGGTTGATTATGACAATCCAGCACATAAGGAGGAAGAGAATAAGGAACCCCTTTATAAGGTGATGTGGATACCTTTCCCATCATGATACCTTTTCCTGGGAGATTCATGAATTTCAGAGCACATGGAACGAAAAACTATGTGGTCTTGGCCCAACGTGGACAATATCATGATCGTAGGGTGGATTGGGCCATTAAAAATGGTATCTGAGCCAGATTTAGATCCTGGGACCTGTGGGTTATGGGCCCATGTAGCATAATAATATTAAAAGACCTCTCAGTAGCTCTCATTTTCATTACCCCCAGGGTCAAAGTCTACACCAAAGAAATCACAGTCCTCTGTAAATTAACAAGGAATCCCTCACAGTTTTTCTGGTCCAAGGCTCTTATGGTCCATTGGATGATCAGAGCGCACGCAAAATTCATTAAAAGTTGTAAATGAAATTAAAAACTATTACATGGATGAACATTAATCAAAGGATAATAATAGGAATCACATATAACCTCTCAACTCCATCCCAATCAACTCAAGTCATATAATACATGGTATGCCTCATATAAAACCATGGGAAAAATGGCCAATAACAATCAAACAAGGGAAAACGCCAATGAGGTGTCCCATAAACAATGGAATACAATCTTATGCATAAGAAAAAAATCATAATCAATCAACCAAAAAATAAAAGGTATTAAAACGGCTAAAAATAAAAACAAGAAATACCCCAAACGTGTGTATTCAACACTTTAGTCCTATATAATTCATGGATTATCAATGAAATTAACAATCCTCCCAACTTAATGTTGTACGATGAACAATATTGAACGTCAGCCAATGAAACGTTCTATAACATCTCATATCATTGAGAATATGACGCTCCCGATGGCTTTCCAATTAGAGATCCCTCAGAGGAAATGGAGGATCTTGATTTTTCTTAGTCATTCATCAACCTCCCGAAAATTAGATCCAGGTAAGCAACCTTAAACATCAGGTACATGATGATAGTTGGATATAGATAGCATGGGACCAAGCTGAGGATTATGATTCTATTGGAGATTTATTTTTTCTGTACTTTGGTTTCATTATTTTATTTAAATCATTTTAAATTTTATGGTTTTCTCCATAGAAACATGTTATATGTATCATTTGTTTATATGTTGCATCTATTTATACTGTCAGTCCTTCGCAGTTTACTTCTGTTGTAGGGTATTACTACATCCAAAACTATTTACTATTTCTTTCACATCTTTTAGTCTACTAAATGAATGAATTGTTTCCCCACTATAATTCCAAAGATCCTCACTTCTAGTCAGTAGCCCATGGAAATTGGGGAATTGTGCCTGAAGACATCTGACCAACCGAGTGTGGGGAACCCTTGGGTAGTACCAAGATCTGTGAGGTTAAAAAGTTGTATTAAAGGCAATGTACATTTGATGTGACAGTGAGGACATTAGGCCATTATGGGGGGGATTATAACAATCCCACATTGAAGTAGGAGGATCATGATGCACCCATTTATAAGTTTTTGTGGATACCTCTCCCCTCATGATGCCTTTTCTAGAGAGATTCATGTGGGTCAGAGCCCAAGGAAATGAAGACCATGCGGGCTAGGCCCAAAGCAGACAATATCGTGATTGTGGGATAAGCTAAACTTTTATATTGAATCACTATTAGTGGATCCCAATAGGTGGACCCCTATAACTGGATCTTTGATTATGACTCCCTGGCATTGGCAGTGAACATTATTTCGAAATTTTTAAAATTTTATGTTTTGATATACTATTGACAAAAAAAATTATTTTTCAAATTTATGTATTTTTTAAGCCATATAATGTAATATAAATCATATATTATATTTCCTAAAAATACAAAGGCCTCTAAATGATCAAACAATGTGGTTTAATGTGATCTTTTTTAATGGAAATTCCAACATGTGTCAAATATCTTTATTTGTGGATTTAATCCATCAATATCAAAGACCATCTCGTAGTTCATTACATCTCCTATCAATTGATAACAGGTGGTTATGAATCCTCTTCCCCATAAGAGTCAAGTTACCTAGCTTATGTTTATGGTTTTTGTTCCCATGGAGAGTTTCCACATTTACACTCCCCCTAATTTGGTTAAGCGATCATGGGAGAAAGGCAATGTTGATCGTCCTCCTTCCATATAGATTTTTATTTGGTTTCTCAGTATTTTTATCATGTTGGATGGGTTAATAATCATCACCTCTTATTAACATGGTTTCACCCTAATTAATATAGATAATTAAATTGGTTTAAAATTAATAGAATGGGGGATGAGGAATATGACTTCTGATTCTACGATTTTATTGATATTTTTGTCAATGTTGTCAATTGTATGTGTAACGCCCCGACCCCAGCTACCCAGAGTCGGTGCATTACTTCGTAACATTGGCATGATCACAAAAGATCAAGTCTCGAATGACCGATTAGTTTAGTAGCCTTGGAAACACTAGATACATTCGTAAACGTTACATTACATCATAAAGTGAAAAACTACAATAACAAAGTCTCCATAGTCCACACTCATATCCTCTTCTGACTATCCCTGCAGGTCATTCATAAAATACTTCTTCACATCCTGGAAAATATTAAAACATTGAAAGGGGTGAGCTCAGATGCTCAGTAAGGATAACAATATTGCGGAAGCTTTCATAAATAAACATAAACATTTAAGGCAATGTATAACTAAAACAAAAGCCTTTTAAACTTGAACATCAACATAATATGGAAAAAGTAAAATGAGATAATGCCATTTACTTCTTCACATGGATATTCTACTGGTCGAATAATCACATGCAATATCAATAACCACTTTCATAATGATGGAATGCATAATGCCAGACTATCATAACCACGTAGTCAAGGCCTCGTGCCAAGACCACAAATAAGATTTTGTCAAGGCCTCGTGCCAAGACACTAGTTTGTCTCATGAGACCTGACGATGCATCGAGGAGCTATAGCGGGCTCCACCCGTCACTTATTAAGTCCAATGCATTCCTCATATGAATAGGTTTAAACATATCATAAACCATAAGATAATCGTATCACATAAAACATGCATAAAGGAAACATAACATTTCCACATTTCAATCACAAGATTTCAATACAACACATTGATATAAAAAATAATGCTTTTAATACCATTTTCAATACCAAAATAAAAGAAAGTTAAAACATTGTATTTATTTTTCTTTTAAAAAAAGGTATGGCTTGTAAAGGAAGCCGAAACTCAAATAATGGTCATGGCGGCGGAGAAGTCATTGTCGCCCCATATGTACGGAAAGAACAACATTCCCTTTTTGTCGTTTAGTAAAACACTTCGTATAAAAAAGATTCCTTTTGAATAAAGGTAAAAGTCAAAGGGGTTTATACACCGTATAAAATAAATTTGTGTATAAAACAATATATGCCTCAATGAAAGGAGATTGAGACGAAGTCCGTAAAAAGATCATTTTTAAAATAAAATAGATATATTATGTGTATTCACTATAGGTACACATAAAGAAAGTAAAAATACAAAATAGGACATAATAAAATCATGACATAATTTTAAAGAAGGAGATTAACCCAAAGAATGGAAGTTGGGTTAAGAAATTCCCTTACCTCGTGTCTGACTTGACTCAACCGTTCTTTAACCTCCTGAATAATAAACTAGAGTTAATATATACCTTATTAAGAACCATTTTCAACTTCATTATCCTTATTATATCACTTATTACAATGATATGAACATTATGTAATTATTTAAGTTAATAACGGTCGTTTTGTCGATCTTTGGTACTTGAGTCAACAATAAGCTTCTTATAATTACAAGTTGTTCATGTGGTGAAATATCCATTATATCCAGAATTATATTAATGATGTAGATATCATATATATCATATATATACAGTATATACATTCATTTATAATATTACGTAACATTTAGAGGTAAGAAATGAAATGCACCGTTCATGGAGACGGTAAGCCGTACGTACGCATGAACGCTACTTTCATTTCAATTTCATATTTAATGGAATGAAATCATAATGATATAAATGTATAATATAATTCCAGTATAATATAGTGTATAATACCATTTAATCCATCCTTTATACATCCCACATATGGCATTAACGATTCAAATCACTTTGAGGGGGCGGTAGTCCGCACTTCCTAAAATGAAATTATCGCGTTTTACCCATAATGGAAATCATAAAGTAAGCCATAAATGAGAAATAAAGAAGCATAAGTAAAACATAAACACATTATATATCATATATAAATATAGTGACATCTTAATGGCCTCCTTTGAAGGTGTTATATGAGTGTTGAACAATCATCGTTTCGTGAGGCAGAAATTCGCCATCCACAGAAACCGTATGTTCTTTAACCATTAGATGTAGGTCTGTGTAAGTGTAGCTCGAATCCTTCTTATAACAACATCCTAGTATATTTAGGATACTGTTTTTGTTACAAAAGAAATGAATAAAAAGAGTTTAAGGGGTTGGAGAAGAAAAATAAAACAAAACAACATTAGAAAAGACATTACCTCAAAATCGGGTAACTCTTTTTGATTTGAGCCAAAGGCTTCCTTGGGAAGAGTTCTGCCCAACTTGAGGCTTCTATGAGTAAGGGAGGAATGTTGGGAGAGTATTTGGGCAGAGGTTGGCCGAGCCAAATGGCTTGAAAGTGTAAATGTGGTGGGAGAGGTGGGGGCCTTTTATAAGTGGAGAGGAGGGGCACTTTTGGAAAGATTGAAATGTTACATTATTTCACAATGATTTTCCGATTCTAAAGGTCCCAAACTTATATAATTAGAGGATAAGGTGATAAGGTTTTGAAATCTACTCATCCAATAGGCTTTGGACAAGTGGAAGGCTTGGATTTTACATTATCTTCTCATTTTATTTAAATCGTTAAATAATGAGGTCATCACTGCATCATCATGATGTCATAAATAATTTGACTTATTTAATGTCTAAAAATTATAAAAAAAATACTATGATGTAGGAAATCTTTTTAGATTTCTAATGAATATTTATAATCAAAATTTGGACTTGTGTAACCCCACTTAAAAACTGTTTTAGTAAAACAACTCATGTTTGTGTCAATTTAATTTTAACATTAAATAAATATATATTAATGTCATTTTCCAACTAAAGTGGCTCCATGGGGTCCCCAAGTTGACCCATGGGTTGTCTTGGTCGGCCATGACTCATCAAATAGGAGTAGGACAAGTGTCATGCTCATCTCATATTATAAAAACATTATTTGTACCTTAAACTACACTAATTACCTCTAATCGCGATTAAGAACTTAAAAGTTACTATTCACCAAAAAAATTATTTTAATCTCATTGAACCACATTTTACTTCTTAATGACAACCATGTATGTCGGTTTTTTGAAAATCAAATCACAGAAGTGGTAATATTTCATTTAAACGAAAAATCAGTTATTTAACTACCACTTAGTGGTTTCACTATTCATCAAAAATTGAAGTTTTTCAGAATAAGGCCAAAATTTCACCCTAAGATATAATTGATATTCCGAATTCAAAAATGATGTCTATTTTACAAAATTCCAAACATATAAGTTGTATTAATTAATTTTATAATTAATTCCCGTTGTTACAACAAATAGCGTGTTTTTAAGAAACAATTTATATCAAAAGATTGACAATTGTTTATGTCCAATTTCAATGTCAAATTAATTCTAATGACCACCATTGGATAAAATGATAAAAATATATTCCAATTATACTTTAAAACCACTAAATAGTATAATTTTATCACTATTAATTATTTTTATTAAAAAAGTTGTTTTAAGTATTTTTCACTATTCATAAAAATTTGGAAGTTCTCGGAAAATTACAAAAAATTCAACATAGGCTAATTTCAATATTAGGAATACAAAAATGAAGTCCATTTTGAAATATAAAATTTCTATAAATTTAAAAGGTGGTTATTACTATTCATAACGGCTACTTTGATTAGTTGCGGTGTGTTAGAACTCGAACTTGCGTACAATGCAAGCTATTGCATTATTGAATGAGAAGCGTATCATGGAAGCTCGGGGTGTTACATTCTCCCCTCCTTCAATAAATTGCGTCCTCGCAATTTGAAATTTTTCTTTGATAATAAAAGGTTGAAAATAGAAAATACCTTTGTGGAAAACCCACATCGGAAATAAGGTTAATAAATATATAACATTAAAAGAAAGCAGGATAAGTACAAAGGTCACCCGATATAGCCCATTCTAGGATTCTATGAAAATATGGATATGGAAGAAAAACAAACCATCAAGGTCTGATGGAGAGTTATAGAAAACAAGATTTCGAGAAAGTTTAACCATAAGAAAATCACATACTTGTGATTGGTTAAACGGTCATTTAATCCCCAGTTGGAAAAGTTAACCGACAACATTTTTGTTTTAAGTTACCTTTTATAATGTTGAGGAATTTATTTAGGAGATTTACTAAGAACGTAAGGGAATATACATACTTGTTATGTATACTTTCATTCGTTAATAAATTTTTACCACAAACCCAACTTTTACTCCAAATGGTAACGGAACTCAAAAATATTCTATTTATCCTAATTGTATAAGGTTCCAAATGTTAACACATACCATTTAGATTAGTAAAACGATTTTGTAATAACCAGGGACTTCCTGTAGGCTAGTGGTAGGAAATAAAGGCTTGTCGCACTATGGTTGTGGGTTCGATTCCTGCAGCTGTGTCCGACGCGACGGGTTATTCCCCACCCTGCAGGTTGTCCTTTTCCTAAAAATATAGTACTATACTATTCCAAAAATAATCTTCATAAATGTTTTAACCTTAAACTATACTATCCAAAGTTCAACTTAATCCACTCCAACCTTTATAGTTATCCAAAATACCTTCATCCAGACTTTCTCTAAAAGGTCTGTAAATTCCAAAATCAATTGTAACATCAGATTCCCCAAACAAAGAAAAGTTTCTCTTGTTGTCACATACTAAAAATATGATTACCTTAATCATATTAAACCTTACTGAAATCAAAAAGTACTGCAGTACAATCCATATATATATATTACATTATTCTTATAACCAGAATATAATCCTTGAGTCCAAAAGCACCAATACATTAGTTATTCTGCTTCAACTGTAGTAACAGCATAAGATTGTCCTTGATCCCTTGGCCTTTTCTGAGGTAAGTTTCCCTGACGCTTAGGACATTCATTTGCATAATGACCCATTTCTCTACAATTGTAGCATTCAACTTTGACAGCCTCTTTCTTTCCCTTGCAATCACGAGCCTGGTGACCCTTTTCTCCACATTTATAACAAACTCCCATTCCTTTTAGGCAAGTACCAGGGTGATTCTTCCCACAATTATCACATAATGGAAAATCCTTCTTTCCCTTTTTCCCTTTATCTGTCTCTTGTTCCACCGTTCTCTTCTTCTCTTGCTTTACTTTGTTGTCATAAGACTTAGAGAATTCCTTTTCTGTCTTGATAGCACACGAGACAATATCTTCGTATGATGAGAAGGATTGTGATACCAAAGCTCGACGGAGAAATGGTTTTAACCCATCAAAGAAACGATCAATCTTACTCCTTGGGTTACGTATATAATCGGCAGCATGCCTCGCTAACCTTGTAAAGTTAGCCTCATACTTTGCGACATTCTCATCCTCCTTCTGCCTCAGACTCAGAAATTGCCTTTCCATATCTGCTCGATGGTCAAGAGGAAAGTATTTTTCTAAGAAAAGATCTTTGAACTCCCTCCATTCCATATTCGATACGTCATCATCTTCCTTTGTGTTTTGAATCAACGACCACCACTGATCGGCATCTCCAGTGAGGCGGTAAACTGCCATGACAACCTTCTCCCTTTCACTACTCCCCAAAGCCTGAAATATTTTCTCTAGGGAATTTATCCATTTCTCGGCTACTAAGGGATTTGTACTCCCATTAAAGGTTGGTGGTTGTTGCCTCATGAAACGATCTAGCATTGATCCTCCACGTTGCGGATCAGGGTGCTCCATATGAGTAAGGTTATTATTCATAACCTGAGTGAGTTTTCCCAGTACGGTGAGAAGCTGATCGGCACCAGTTGTATCACTAGCTCCACCATAATTATCCTGAGCAGGAGGGAAATCCCTACACGGAGTGCGTGCATTGATACGGTTTCCATTCCTTCCACTAGGCGCCATTTCTAAATAATGGCATAAACTAGATTAGTTCATGAATCAAAATACATAATTCCATACTTGTAAAAAACTTAACATAAATTGAACTAATTATGGATATAATCCATAATTATAAAAAAAATTTCTTTGAGGAAGTATATACTCGTAACCCTAAATGAGAATTATCCTAAGCATATCCCCCGGGAGTGTCGTAACCAAGAGTGCAGCAAGGCCCGTTGTCGTGCACCAGTTCCCGTTCGAGTCTAGCTCAAGCGGAGTTTTCGGGTTTTACCCTTAGGTACATCTGTGCCAGAGCCGCCTCTACCTGCTCGTATCCAGACAGGGATGTATTGCTTGGAAAACTCACAACATCTCTACAATACCAAAATTCTAGGAAGTTCTTCTATACTAATCCTCAAAGTCTATCTTCGGGATATGTGCTCTAATTAGAGTTTATCTAAATCTAGCTTCCAAGGTTAGTACTAAACTGCCTCGGATACGAACTGTAACGCCCCGACCCCAGCTACCCAGAGTCGGTGCATTACTTCATAACATTGGCATGATCACAAAAGATCAAGTCTCGAAAGACCGATTAGTTTAGTAGCCTTGGAAACACTAGATACATTCGTAAACGTTACATTACATCATAAAGTGGAAAACTACAATAACAAAGTCTCCATAGTCCACACTCATATCCTCTTCTGACTATCCCTGCAGGTCATTCATAAAATACTTCTTCACATCCTGGAAAATATTAAAACATTGAAAGGGGTGAGCTCAGATGCTCAGTAAGGATAACAATATTGCGGAAGCTTTCATAAATAAACATAAACATTTAAGGCAATGTATAACTAAAACAAAATCCTTTTAAACTTGAACATCAACATAATATGGAAAAAGTAAAATGAGATAATGCCATTTACTTCTTCACATGGATATTCTACTGGTCGAATAATCACATGCAATATCAATAACCACTTTCATAATGATGGAATGCATAATGCCAGACTATCATAACCACGTAGTCAAGGCCTCGTGCCAAGACCACAAATAAGATTTTTTCAAGGCCTCGTGCCAAGACACTAGTTTGTCTCATGAGACCTGCCGATGCATCGAGGAGCTATAGCGGGCTCCACCCGTCACTTATTAAGTCCCATGCATTCCTCATATGAATAGGTTTAAACATATCATAAACTATAACATAATCGTATCACATAAAACATGCATAAAGGAAACATAACATTTCCACATTTCAATCACAAGATTTCAATACAACACATTGATATAAAAATAATGCTTTTAATACCATTTTCAATACCAAAATAAAATAAAGTTAAAACATTGTATTTATTTTTCTTTTAAAAAAAGGTATGGCTTGTAAAGGAAGCCGAAACTCAAATAATGGTCATGGCGGCGGAGAAGTCATTGTCGCCGCATATGTACGGAAAGAACAACATTCCCTTTTTGACGTTTAGTAAAACACTTCGTATAAAAAATATTCCTTTTGAATAAACGTAAAAGTCAAAGGGGTTTATACACCGTATAAAATAAATTTGTGTATAAAACAATATATGCCTCAATGGAAGGAGATTGAGACGAAGTCCTTAAAAAGATCATTTTTAAAATAAAATAGATATATTATGTGTATTCACTATAGGTACACATAAAGAAAGTAAAAATACAAAATAGGACATAATAACATCATGACATAATTTTAAAGTAGGAGATTAACCCAAAGAATGGAAGTTGGGTTAAGAAATTCCCTTACCTCGTGTCTGACTTGACTCAACCGTTCTTTAACCTCCTGAATAATAAACTAGAGTTAATATATACCTTATTAAGAACCATTCTCAACTTCTTTATCCTTATTATATCACTTATTAAAATGATATGAACATTATGTAATTATTTAAGTTAATAACGGTCGTTTTGTCGATCTTTGGTACTTGAGTCAACAATAAGCTTCTTATAATTACAAGTTGTTCATGTGGTGAAATATCCATTATATCCAGAATTATATTAATGATGTAGATATCATATATATCATATATATACAGTATATACATACATTTATAATATTACGTAACATTTAGAGGTAAGAAATGAAATGCACCGTTCATGGAGACGGTAAGCCGTACGTACGCATGAACGCTACTTTCATTTCAATTTCATATTTAATGGAATGAAATCAAAATGATATAAATGTATAATATAATTCCAGTATAATATAGTGTATAATACCATTTACTCCATCCTTTATACATCCCACATATGGCATTAACGATTCAAATCACTTTGAGGGGGCGGTAGTCCGCACTTCCTAAAATGAAATCATCGCGTTTTACCCATAATGGAAATCATAAAGTAAGCCATAAATGAGAAATAAAGAAGCATAAGTAAAACATAAACACATTATATATCATATATAAATATAGTGACATCTTAATGGCCTCCTTTGAAGGTGTTATATGAGTGTTGAACAATCATCGTTTCGTGAGGCAGAAATTCGCCATCCACAGAAACCGTATGTTCTTTAACCATTAGATGTAGGTCTGTGTAAGTGTAGCTCGAATACTTCTTATAACAACATCCTAGTATATTTAGGATACTGTTTTTGTTACAAAAGAAATGAATAAAAAGAGTTTAGGGGGTTGGAGAAGAAAAATAAAACAAAACAACATTAGAAAAGACATTACCTCAAAACCGGGTAACTCTTTTTGATTTGAGCCAAAGAATTCCTTGGGAAGAGTTCTGCCCAACTTGAGGCTTCTATGAGTAAGGGAGGACTGTTGGGAGAGTATTTGGGCAGAGGTTGGCCGAGCCAAATGGCTTGAAAGTGTAAATGTGGTGGGAGAGGTGGGGGCCTTTTATAAGTGGAGAGGAGGGGCACTTTTGGAAAGATGGAAATGTTACATTATTTCACAATGCTTTTCCGATTCTAAAGGTCCCACACTTATATAATTAGAGGATAAGGTGATAAGGTTTTGAAATCTACTCATCCAATAGGCTTTGAACAAGTGTAAGGCTAGGATTTTACATTATCTTCTCATTTTATTTAAATCGTTAAATAATGAGGTCATCACTGCATCATCATGATGTCATAAATAATTTTCTTATTTAATGTCTAAAAATTATAAAAAAAATACTATGATGTAGGAAATCTTTTTAGCTTTCTAATGAATATTTATAATCAAAATTTGGACTTGTGTAACCCCACTTAAAAACTATTTTAGTAAAACAACTCATGTTTGTGTCAATTTAATTTTAACATTAAATAAATATATATTAATGTCATTTTCCAACTAAAGTGGCTCCATGGGGTCCCCAAGTTGACCCATGGGTTGTCTTGGTCGGCCATGAATCATCACATAGGAGTAGGACAAGTGTCATGCTCATCTCATATTATAAAAACATTATTTGTACCTTAAACTACACTAATTACCTCTAATCGCGATTAAGAACTTAAAAGTTACTATTCACCAAAAAATTATTTTAATCTCATTGAACCACATTTTACTTCTTAATGACAACCATGTATGTCGGATTTTTTAAAATCAAATCACAGAAGTGGTAATATTTCATTTAAACGAAAAATCAGTTATTTAACTACCACTTAGTGGTTTCACTATTCATCAAAAATTGAAGTTTTTCAGAATAAGGCCAAAATTTCACCCTAAGATATAATTGATATTCCGAATTCAAAAATGATGTCTATTTTACAAAATTCCAAAAATATAAGTTGTATTAATTAATTTTATAATTAATTCCCGTTGTTACAACAAATAGTGTGTTTTTAAGAAACAATTTATATCAAAAGATTGACAATTGTTTATGTCCAATTTCAATGTCAAATTAATTCTAATGACCACCATTGGATAAAATGATAAAAATATATTCCAATTATACTTTAAAACCACTAAATAGTATAATTTATCACTATTAATTATTTTTATTAAAAAAGTTGTTTTAAGTATTTTTCACTATTCATAAAAATTTGGAAGTTCTCGGAAAATTACAAAAAATTCAACATAGGCTAATTTCAATATTAGGAATACAAAAATGAAGTCCATTTTGAAATATAAAATTTCTATAAATTTAAAAGGTGGTTATTACTATTCATAACGGCTACTTTGATTAGTTGCGGTGTGTTAGAACTCGAACTTGCGTACAATGCAAGCTATTGCATTATTGAATGAGAAGCGTATCGTGGAAGCTCGGGGTGTTACAGTAGTAAAACCACTAGATGTTTTATTTCATGATAAAATTATTTTGTACCTAGAAAATAACCATTTAGAACAATGTATCAACAATGGGGACATTATAATATAATATTTTCTTTCAATAATGTATAAAATTTTTAAATATCTCAAGACATTATTTTTATAAACTAGTTAAATATAAACATAAAAAATATACTCAATTTTTTGTTCCTAAAAAATAAATTTCCAATACTTATAGATTTAAATAGTTATATATTCTAATTAAATGATTATAAATATCAAATTATATGCTCCGGATAATGAAAATTAATCACCAGTTCATGGAGTACTTTCTTTTGAGTTTACCTAAGATATATTTGGAATATGTTATATGTTCTTAGTAGTTTCGATGCATTTAATTTCTTAGTATTTTTCATTAATTATTTTTATATATGAGGAGTATTTGTAAACTATTTTTAGCTAACATAAAAATAATAAAAATATAACATTATTATGATCTTAAATTTTTTTTTGAAAAATCAATTAAAGGAAAATATCATGCCCTTGTTTATTGGAAGATAACTTCCAAACTATTTGGATTATATTTATTTTTGTTTATATAATTTTATAATTTTTTTAATTATCAAAAATTTAAAATATATATAGACATTAAATATTTTAAAATTTATTTTTCTTTTAAACATGATTATTATATCATTTGTTTTTGGAGAGATTCAATCTAATCTATGAGA
This sequence comes from Viscum album, assembly GCA_963277665.1. Classification (NCBI taxonomy): domain Eukaryota; kingdom Viridiplantae; phylum Streptophyta; class Magnoliopsida; order Santalales; family Viscaceae; genus Viscum; species Viscum album. The sequence goes on along the minus strand of OY728126.1, from coordinate 1,206,630,482 downwards.
TCATTGAAATATAGAACGTCATTTCATTTTCCATGACACCTTTAGTGGACCTAGATTTAATTTAATGCAATCAATGTGATACATAGAAAAGTTATTTTAGTTTTTTTGGAAAATTTCTTCATTTACATTTCATGTTATGGTATCATACATAGAAATTACAATAAGGGAGATAGTTAGAGAGAGAAAGATTGATTCCGAACTTTTTGATATGTATAAATTTTCATTGAATGTTATAGTTAATTATTAAGGGTGGAAATATATATTTTTCTATCATTGAATCTCATAAAATGTGCAATCCTTTATTGATCAGGTAATTCTATAGTTCTATGATGCTTTCTAATGAAAATGGAGTAAAAATGTAACTATTTTTTCTTTTTCATTCATAAGTTCACTTAGTATTTAGATATGTTTTCAGAATTACATGATATAATATTTAAAGAAGAATGTTTTTGTTTTCCACCAATATAATAGAATTTCATGGAGATTTTGTGAAATATGTTAATGAAAATTAATTTTTCATAGTAAATGAAAATGTTCATAAGACAAGTCATTTATCACTGGATGTTCGAATAGTGATTCAATAGATATTATCTTTCCTTATTCCATGGAATTGGGACAAATATATGATCAAGATACAATATGTTTATCTACTAGAATTTTTATTAATTTATTTTAAACTAAACACCTTATAGTTTATCTAGTCTTATATAGAAGCTATTCATAATGGTTTCGTTTAGTTCAAAATTCTATATATTGGGAAATGATCACCAGAGTAGTTATAATACTACTAAATATTAGATTTCGGAAAATCATGCTCATTCTGAATGATGTAAAGAAAATCTATTCTATTTCTATAATATTTGAATAATTATGTTAACATATGATTTCAAATATAATAAAAATTACTGAAAAATTCATTAGTATCCACGACTAATAAATTTAAAAATATGAAATCATTTTTTTTGTAAATGTTCTAGAGAAGATAAAAATAATGGATTCTCCTAGAATCATAAAATATCATGTCAATATAACGTTTAAATTTTAATATATTAAAGACAATAATAAGTATATTTTGAAGAACAAATTTTCTAATAGATAGACTAATAAATAATATTTTCAAAGTATACTTGAAATTGAAATTAGATTCCTAAAATATATGGATGAGGAATAAGGAATAAATAAAGAAAAATTTAAAGCTAGAGAACCATTTTTCAGCTTTGAAAAATTTGAAGAAAAACATCTTAGATAATAAACATAAAAAAATTTAAATTGGAGAATAAGAAGTAATGTAATTCTCCAAAAATGAAATCTTAGCATGTTTCAAAAAATATTATTACTAGAGAAGATTGAAAAGATCATTTTATAGTGGGACATTAGGTTCCAAACATAGTAGAAGCACCCAATGGGTAAATTAGCTTAAATGTTTTTTTTTCAGATTTTATGGATCATTATCTTATTGTGAAAGATTAAATGTCCTTACCAATGAAATATTTCCATTATATATTGACATATTATATTTTGGAACCTATAGAGAGGATCTTATGAACGTTAAATATATAATATATTTAATTTTGAAATGAAGAAAGTTTACATCATTTTATGAACAATATTTTATGATGATGTTGTTGATCATCTAAGAATCCTTTTCTGAATTACAATCATTATCCTTGTAGGATCCAATTGTCAAATACCTATAGTAGTGATCTACACGTCATACCTTGATAAATGAACAAAAATGATGTAATATCATGTTCTAGTATGGTGGATCTATCATCTCTTGTTATTTGTGTTGATCACTTATAGTTCCTTTGAGCATGAATGATTCTCTCTTGTTCTTCTTGTTCTTAAGAGGATGAGTGAAGTAGGAATTCAAGATATCAGTCCATTGTGATCAACAATTACCAATTCATGATTAACCATACATAATAGAAATAACCATATATTAATAGAGTAAGAGTTTATGTTAATAAATTATTTAATTAATCAACAACCCTTAAATAATATAACAAACTAAATTTTACCACATTTCATATAAAAATAGTAATAAAATTATTTTTTGGAGATCTTTTACTAGATAAATGCTAAATATTATTTTACTATATTATTGATTATAATTATCACTGGACACAATCTTGGACCAATCATCCTTCTTGAAATTTAATGAATAACCAAATAAATATTTAATTAAATATTTCATTCATCAATCATATCTTATTCACAATCTAGAGAATTATTATTTATATAATTTATGTGACTAAAATCTGGAGTAAAGTTATTTATTGTTATTGATAATGATATTTATTCTATTTATTAAATTCAAATAATCTATAATCAAGATCAACAGAAACACTTAATGTGTGACCCTCTAGGATTCATTCTCATTGGAATTAGGGAGGCTTTCCTATATTCCAATATTATTGTCTAGAAATAGGTCAAGGCCCCAGAAAGAATGAAATTCATGTCATACCATTGAAAAACACATATATGCAATCACCATGTAATATACTTCATCTGTCCAGATGTCTCATCAAGAAGGATTCACATCTATGTCATCAAAATATATGTTGGATACATATTTATTTGAATATCTGAAAAAACCATGAAACACTGGAAATGAAATTTAATACGATGGTTCAATTTTCATTGAAGGAATAGATATCAACCCCAATAAATATAGAAGGGGTAAATACATTCTTAACCTATCTATTAATAACATGAAATTCATGGCACAACCAACACACCCTACTTCCATGTTGAATTACATTAGTATTTTATCTATATATACATCTTTACTTAGGACAATCACTATCTTGGATCATTTAAGATGAATCTTGATCCCAAAAATATATTATTCTATGAAAAATTCATTCATGGCGAATCATTTATTAATCCAAGATATGGAAGATGGTAAGATTAGTATTTCATTTCCATGTAATGGTATTTCATGAACATAAAAAATTTAGAAAATGATCACACTATCACTAAATTTCTTATATAAACTAGGATCTCAAATTTTATTTATTATACTAAAATATTTTAGAGCACCATCAAATAAAATGTTCCATTACATGGATGCTTTGTTGAATCCCTAACTGGATCATTTCAATGTTCATAATTTTGTGGAATCATATTGAGTCACAAACTCATGAGGTTGTGTCATATGAAATCATACTGAATGTTCCCATTAAGGAAAGTTATTTTAACATCCATTTTCCAAATATCAAAGTCATGGAAAACCATAATTCCATGTATAATTATTATGTATTTTAGTATAGAAACATGTGAAAATGTTTCATCATTGTTAATTTATTGACACTATTTAAACCCATTTGAAACTATTCATTCCTCATTACTACTACATTGTAAGTCCATCTATATTTTGTTCATGAAAGACCATATAAAACCAAAAAGGCTTTACAACTTTTTTTGAGTCGACCAAAATTCACAATTCGTTTTTCTAAATAGAATAAATTTCATAATTCATAGCTTCTCCCCACTTTGAAACATCTATGCCACTTACTGCATTCCTATAGGTAACATGAACTTTTTTATCAGATAATAATGGGTCACCATTCATGGTGGAAAGAAAACCATAACATTATGGTTATCTAACCTCTCTTATAATCATATGTAGTACATGTGTATCCAAAACAACTTCTTCCATGAGGCTTGTTGGAATGTATTTTTACACCAACTCTTCCATACCTTGATCCTGGACTTCATCAAAGTCTACCCCTCCCCCACTATATCTTTTAGAGATGTTCTCCCTCTCACAAAATATTATATGTTTTAAAACTATTATATTTCTCTATAAGTGGTCTTCTATGAAATATACCCTTTATTATTTGGGGTATCCTATAAAGGTACACATTATTCCTTGAGGTGAAATATTTTTTCTTGAAGATTCCTTAACAAACTATTCAAAACCCCAAACATCTATGTATGATATCATAATTTTCTTTCCACTCCACAACTGGTATGGAATAACATTTCAGCTTTAGTTGGCACTTCATTTAGTCAATGTTCTACGGTTTGTGATGTATATCCCCAAAGGGATAATGAATGAAACATATAACTCATGATTGATCATACAATGTTCTTTAAGGTGTTGTTCCTCCATCTCTTACACCATTAAATTTAGGTGTATATGTAAGATTGAGTTGACATAGAATCTGAAACTTTTATATATAATTAATGATTACAAGATTATGATATTATCTTCCACAGTTTAGGAAGAGTTTCTTAATATTCTTACCATGATGGTTCTCAAATTTATTATTTTATTCCTTCAATCTCTAAAAAGAATTTTATTTATACCGAATCAAGTACACACATCTATATCTAATAAAATCATCAGTAAAGGTTATTATGTATGAGTACCCACCCATTGTTTCAATAGGAATAGTTCAACACGCATCATTATAAACTAATTCAATAAGCACTTTTGCCATTTCACCTTTTTGACTAAATGTGGATCTGGTCATGTTTCCTTGTAAACATGCATGAAATACACCACGTTGTTTTAGTTCAAAGGTACCTAAATATCCATATTGGTGTAATTGATCCAAATTGTCTTCATTTACATTACCTAGTTAGTGATTCCAATTTTAGTAGTGGTATGATTCATGTGAACTAGTTTTGTTATTGATTTCCTATACTTCGTTTGTGTAATAGAGCACATAAAGACAAATATTTAATTGTTTCATACCATAATATTACATCCATATAAAAGAAGAAACAATTATTTCAGAAATTTGAAAAAAAAAATCCATCTATATGAAGTATGGTTATATAAATAATTATTCTACAAACAAATGTTACAAAATAAAAATATTCTATAACCAAGATCATTCTAGTCAGATACATGAGAAGGTAGTCCCTAATAGCCATAATAACAAGTTTGGTACCATTAGCTTCTCATAGATGTACCTCCACTAGGTTAATCCTTATATGACTACATGGTACATATATTTGAATATATATGTGATAACCACATGGTATATATAATACTTATATTTTAGAAGTTTATAAATATTAGTTGATAATAAACATGCCTACAGATTCCTATTACTTCTTATCATGGGTTTAGTTTTTCTTCTTATGGCCCTTGTTACCACATGTGAAATATATTGCATCATGATCCCTTTATTTTGCCTTATTATTTATCTGACCGGATGGTTGTTTTGATATTTTTTTTAATGTAGATATTGTAACATCCCAGGTAAATAAAGAATAAAAAATTTTCATATTTATTAATATTTATGAATTAAATATTAATTTTACTTTAAACGGGTTGTTATGTTCGATAGCGTACCTGATACGCAACAAAGAGTTTCTTTGAAATCTTACGTTGCACACTAGTAATAAAATAATATTATTTTAAATAGTAGTTAACACGTAGCCGTTGTATTGGAAGGAATGAATATAAATAACTAAAATATGATTATATATGTTTGTTAAATGTTTTTATATTTATCCAATAATGGATAAAGGCTTAAAATATGAAAATAATTCAATTTTAAGCATAGATACTCTACTATTCACTAAAAGGTCGAACTATCGCCTTTTTATGGAGAACCCTCTTTAAATATAGTTTTGGTCACTCTTATACATTCTTCTGAACCAAATAAAATTATTCTTTAGAATCGGGACATCAAAATTTACTTTGTGTAAATTTTTTGGTATTTTTCCGATAAAGTTCATTTTTTAATGAATAGTGAAAAATGTTGTATTTTAATTCAAAACCTATTTTTAATCTAATTTATTTATATTATCAGATTATCTTTTGAATTGGTTTTAAAGTGAAATTAGAATATATTTTTTACCATTTAATCTAATAGTGGTCATTGGAATTAATTTCACTTTGAAATTGGACTTAAACTAGTGTCAATCTTTTGATAAATATTATTTCATAAAAACAAGCTATTTGTTCTGACAGCAGGAATTAATTATTAAATAATTAATTTAACTTATATGATTTTCATTTTGTAAAATATAAATAATTTTTGAATTTGGAATATCAAATATAGCTTAGGGTTAAGTTTTGGTATTTTTCTGAAAAACTTCAATTTTTAATGAATAGTGAAACCACTAAGTGGTACTTAAAAAACTATTTTTTCATTTAAATGAAATTTTTCCACCTATGTGTTTTGAATTTTGAAAATCCGACATACATGGTTGCCATTAAGAAGTAAAATGTGGTTCAATGGGATTAAAATAATTTTTTGGTGAATAGTAACTTTTAAGTTTTTAATCGTGATTAGAGGTAATTTGTGTAATTTAAGGTAAATATAATGTTTTAATAATATGAAATGACCTTGAGACATATCCTACCCTTATTTGATGTGGCATGGCCGACCAAGACAATCCATGGGTCAACTTGGGGACCCCATGGAGCCACTTTGGTAGGAAAATGATGTTAATAACTTTTTATTTAATGTTAAAATGAAAATATCACAAACATGTGTTGTTTTACTAATTTTTTTTTACATGGGGTTATACAAGTCATATTTTTGACTATAAATATTTATTAGAAATCTAAAACGATTTCCTACATCTTGATATTTTTTTTAATATTTTTAGACATTAAATAAATTAAATTATTTATGACACCATGATGATGCAGCGATTACCTCATTATTTAACGATTTAAATAAAATGAAAAGATAATGTAAATTTTAAGACCTACACCTGTCAAAAACCTATTGGATGGGTGTATTTCGAACTTCAATCACCTTATCCTAGAAATATATAATTTTGGGTCCTTTAAAATCCGAAAATCATTTTATAATAAAGTAACATTTTATAACATTCCAAGAGTGCCCCTCCTCTCCTCTTATAAAAGGCCCCCACCTCTACCACCTTACCCACACCTCTCATGCATTTTTCTCGGCCAACACCTTCCCATTTTGTCTCTCCACATCTTTCTATTACTCCTAGAAGCGTCAATTTTGGTAGAAGTCTTTCCAAGGAAGCTTTTGAGCTCAAATAAAAAAGAGTTACCCGATTTAAAGTTAGTGTCTTCTCTTGTGTTCTTATATTTTATTTTGCTTCTCCAACCCCCTAAACTCTTTCTATTACTTTCTTTTGCAAACAAACCAGTATCTTAAATAGACTATGATGTTGTTATGTGAATTATTCTAGCTACACTTACACACACCTTCATCTAATGGTTAGAGAACATAATGTTTCTGTGGATGGAGAATTTCTGCCTCACGAAACGATGATTGTTCAATATTCTTCTAAAACCTTCAAAGGAGGCCATTAAGATGTCACTATATTTATATATGATATATATTATGTATATATTTTCCTTATTCTTCTGTATTTTTCATTTGTGGCATACCTTTATGATTTCCATTGTGGGTAAACACAATAATTTCATTTTAGGAAGTGCGGACTACCGCCCCCTCAAAGTGACTTGATTCGTTAATGCCATATGTGGGACGTATAAAGGATGGAGTTAATGTTATTATATATGATTTTATAATGGAATTATAATATACCCTTATATCATTATGATTTAACTCCATTAAATACAAAATAGAAATGAAAGTAGCGCTAATGCGTATGTACGACTTACCGTCTCCATGAACGGTGCATTTCATTTCTTACCTCTAAATGTTATGTACTATTATAAATACATGTATATGATGGATATATATGAAATATATGATATCAAAATCATGAATATAATTCTGGATATAATGAACCTTTGAGCACATAAACAACTTGTAATTGTAAGAAGTCCATTTTTGACTTAAGTACCAAATATCGACAAAACGAACTTTATTAAATTAAATGATTAAATAACGTTTATAACATGGAAATAAGTTATATAAAAGGAATAATAAATTGGAAAAAGGTTCTTAATCAAGTAGAAATTAACTTTAGTTTATTATTCAAGAGATTAAAGAGAAATCGAGTCACGCCGGACACGAGGTATGGGACTTCATCTCAATCTCCATTCATTGAGGCATATTTTGTTTTATACACAACTTTCTTTTATATGGTGTATAAACCCCTTTGAATTTTAAACTTATTCAAAAGATATATTTTTTTATACGAAGCATTTTACTAAATAAAAAAAGGAATGTTTTTTTGTCGTACGTATGCGGCGACAACGACTTCTCCACCGCCGTGACCATTATTTGAGTTTCGTCTTCCTCTACAAGCCATAACCTAACTTTTATTTAAAATGAAAAATAAATACCGTGTATTACTTTTCTTTTATTTTGGTATTGAAAATGGTTTTCATAATTCTTTTATTATATCAATGTGTTGTATTGATATCTTGTGATTGAAATGTGGAAATGTTATGTTTCCTTTATGCATGTTTTATGTGATACGATTATGTTATGGTTCTTGGGAATTATTATGAAGATGGGTGGTTCCGTGATAAAATAAGGGAGGGTGAGCCCGATATAGCTCTCCAATGCATTGGGTAACGTGAAGGAGTTAAACGTTAAGGTTTCTCCGAAGAGATTTAGGGAATATACTATGATGGGTATTCCAAACGTAACCATGAGGGTTACTCCCTACGTAAGAATGTTATGAATTCCTCAAGTTACCTTTATGTCTTATGATTTATATGATTTATTCATGATTTGATGAGGTATGTGATTATGTTTTATGAGTAAAGTATGATTCCATGCATGGACTAATTTTTTCATTTCGTACTTTTATATCCCTTACTGATCTATTTATGCTCATCCCAAGTTTAAGAAATGTTTTTCACAGGTCAAGGGAAAGGTACATGATGTGATGATAGTGTCAAGGAAGTGTCAAGAAAGAATCCATGTTTTATTTTAAACATGATACCGTTGATGGAAAAAATGAGTACTAGCTTTTATGTAACCACTTTGTTTAAATGTGGAATGTAATGCATGTTATATGATCTAATTCTCTAAAAATATAAACCTGAAAAGACCCTCAACGTGTATTCTTGAAGTAACTCAAGATTAAGTAATGTTTAAGGTGGGGGCCTTATAGTTGGTATCAAAGGTCAGTTTAGATAACTTTTTGTAGTTAGAATTCTATTAAATGATTATCCAAAAATATTTTTTTATGGTCAAATTTAAATGATATACCATTTGAAGATTACCATGGTGCTTTATCTAAGACATGTTTCTTCAGAATGGTTTTCCGCAGAGGAAACTGGGAAGTAGTGCTAGGATGGAATACAGAAGGAAATGACCTTCCGAATCAGCATCCTGAGATGTTCGGAATTGGAACTGAACAGTTTGTTGCAGTAATGGCGCAGTTGACTCAAGTGATAAATGGTGGTGGTATCCATGCACGAGATCAGCCAGATCAACCGTAGAGGAACATGTCAGTGGTGGAACATTTAATGAGGAAACATCCACCATCATTTAGGGGATCATCTGACCCTGTGCTAGCTGAAGGGTGGATTAAAACACTTGAGAATATTTTTGATGTCATGGGGTGTTTAGAAAATCAAAAGGTTAGTCTTGCTATTTACCGTTTGGAGGGTGAAGCAGATCAGTGGTGGTCGATGGTTAAAAATATCAGGGACGCTGATGAGATTGATGCTCTCGACTGGGATGAATTCAAAGGTATGTTTCTTGAGAAGTATTTTCCTAAGGCTGTTCGGCTTAGGATGGAAAAACAATTCCTGGAATTGAGGCAAGAGGAAGACTGAGTGGCTGCCTATGAAGAAAGGTTCACTCGATTGGCTAGGTATGCTCCAATTTTTATCTGAGACCTTGATAGTAAAATGAATCGTTTTTATTCAGGATTAAAGCCATAATATTGAAAGGATTTAGCTTCTCGCGAGTTCAAGAGTTATGAAAAGCTTGTTCGATGTGTTGAGAAGGTGGAAATGGAGTTTTCCGATGATAAAGTGTTCTATAACGACCAACAGAAGAAGATACAGAGGTGGCAGGAGAAAGGAAAGAATTCTTCAAAAAGGTCTGATGGTAAGAAAACTAAGTTTTTAGTTTGTGATAAATGTGGTAAAAGGCATGCTGGGGAATGTCTTCTGAATTCTGTAATGTGATACTGATGCAGTAAAATGGGATATAAGGCTCGTGATTTCACTGAAAAAGATCACGGTGATGGTAAGACCAAATTTGATTTACAGTTAGTGAAATGTTTTAAGTGCAATGAGATGGGTCACTATGCAAATGAGTGTCTGAAAAAGAGCTCGAGTGATGGGAAGAAGTTATACTACAAGCAGAAAGGGGTGGTGAAATCCTTTTCAACTAATTCAGTAGATTTAGGGCCATCAAATGAAGTTGAATCAGGTACTTTGTTTGTTTTTTCAGATTATGCCAGTGTGTTGTTTGATTCAGGGTCTACACATTCTTTCATCTCTGAAAACTTTTCTAGTAAAATGGTAATACCATCTCAAGAAATGACTCCTGAACTTGTGGTAAAAACACCTGGGGGAAATGTTGAGGCAAAAATAATTTATAAGAATTTTCCTATCCTTATCCGTGGAAAGAACCTACTTGCAAACATTATTTTTTTCACCTCTAGTAGAGTTTGATGTTATCCTGGGTATGAATTAGCTCTCTACTTACCATGCTAAGATTGACTGTAAGGCTAAAGAAGTTTCTTTTCAGAAATACTTTCAGTTTGTGTACAAGAATGAACCCTTACTATTGATAACATATCAAGAGGCCGAGAAACTTGTAAAATATGGAAATGAATGTTACCTTGCACATATCATTGAAAATAAGGGAACTGTTCAGATTAATGATGTACCCATGGTAAATGAGTATCCTGATGTTTTTCCTGATGAGTTTCTTGGAATAATACCAGATCGGGAAGTTGAATTTACTATTTAACTAGTTCTTGATGCTAAGCCCATTTCAAAAACCCCCTATCGAATGGCTCAAACTGAACTTTTAGAGTTAAAGGATCAATTGCAAGATTTATTAGAGAAAGGTTTTATTCGACCTAGCACATCACCATGGGGTGCTCCTGTTTTATTTTTTAAAAATAAAGATGGTTCTATGAGACTTTGCATTGATTATAGAGCCTTGAATAATATCACTGTTAATAACAAGTATTGTTTGACTCATATCGATGATTTGTTTGATCAGCTCCAGGGAGCTTAGTTTTTTTCAAAGATTGACCTGAGATCGGGGTACCATCAGTTGAAGGTAAAGGAAGAAGATATTTTGAATACCACGTTTCGAACAAGATATGGCCATTATGAATTTTTAGTAATTCCTTTTGGGATAACCAATGCACCTGCTGTATTCATGGACCTTATGAATAGAATTTTCCATGATTGCTTTGATAAGTTTGTGGTTGTTTTCATTGAAGATATTTGGGTGTTTTCTAAAAGTAAATTGGAGCATGAAAGACATTTAAGGGTTATTTTGAAAACCTTAAAAGAAAAGCAATTGTATGGGAAATTAAGCAAGTGTGAGTTTTGGTTGCAATAAATTTCTTTCCTTGTCATATTGTTTCTAAAGATAGAATAACTGTGGATCCTGTAAAAACAAAAGTTGTTGAAGAATGGCCAAGACCCACAAATGTAACTGAGATCCGTAGTTTTCTTGATTTGGAAGGTTACTACCGAAGGTTTGTTAGAAATTTTTCACGGTTATCTAGTCCAATGACTAAGCTAACTCGGAAGGGTGTTAAGTTTATCTGGACAAAAGAATGTGATGATTGTTTTCAGGAGTTGAAAAGAAGATTGGTGAATGCTCCATTTTTGGAACTTCCTTCTAGGAATGGTGAGTTTGTTATCTACAATGATGCTTCATAGAAAGGACTTGGTTGTGTCCTAATGCAGAATGATTAGGTAATTTCTTATGCTTCACGACAGTTGAAAACTCATGAGGTAAATTTACCTACACATGATTTGGAATTAGCTGCTATTGTTTTCGCTTTAAAAATTTGGAGGCATCATTTGTATGGAGTAAAGTGTGAAATATATACCGATCACAAAAGTTTAAAGTATATATTCACTCAGAAATAATTGAACATGATACAAAAGAGATGGCTAGATTTAATCAAGGATTATGTTAGTACAATTCATTACCATCCGGGAAAAGAAAAAAAAGTGGCTGATTATTTGAGTCGAAAAAGTAATGCTTCATTAACAATGTTGCGGTTGGAACATGATCCTTTGGTTAAGGATTTGATGAACTTTGGAATAGAAGTTGTTGGTGCATGAAGTTAGTTTGTTTTGTTTCAGGTATCAGTGATATCATCTCTATCAGACAGAATTAAAAAAGCACAAAAGCAAGACAGCGAGTTGTAAAAAAAGGTAGAGCTAGTTCAGAAGGGTAAGTTGCCTGAATTCAATATTGATAATGATTGTGTTTTGAGATTTGGGAAGAGATTGTGTGTGCCTTGTAATTCACAGTTGAAAAGAGAGTTGTTATGTGAAGCTCATAGTTCTCCTTTTTCAGTTCATCCAGGCAGTACTAAGATGTGTAGAGATCTTCGAGAGTATTACTGGTGGGATGGAATGAAAAGGGATACTACTGATTTTACTATAAAGTGTTTGAATTGTCAACAGGTAAAAGTAGAGCAGAAGTTACCGAAAGGGATGCTTCAGCCTTTACCAGTACCAGAGTGGAATTGGGAGAATATATCCATGGACTTCGTTGTGGGATTGCCGAAGACACCTCGAGGCATTAATGCAATCTGGGTTATTATTGATTGCTTCACTAAATCTGCTCATTTCTTTGCTATACGAGATACTTTTTCCCTAGATCAACTTTCCCATTTGTATATTAAAGAGAAAGTCAGGTTACATGGAGTTCCTCTCTCCATTATATCTGATCGTGATCCCAGGTTTACTTCTAACTTTTGGAAAGTCCTTCAGAAGTTGTTGGGTACTGAATTAAATTTTAGTATAGCTTTTCATCCTCAATCATATGGGCAGTCAGAAAGAACGCTTTAGACTTCGGAGGATATCCTACATGCTTGTTCGATGGATTATCAGGAAATTTGGGACCAACATCTTTCTTTGGTTGAGTTTTCTTATAATAAATTTTTTCATTCCAGTATATAGATGGCTCCATTTGAGGAATTATATGGTAAACGGTGTCGAACTCTAGCTTTTTGGGATGAAGTGGGTGAAAGGAAGCTGATGGGACCAGAATTGGTAGAAGATATGGCATAAAAACTTCAGTTGATTCAGAAACACATGAGAATAGAACAGAGCAGGCAGAAGAGTTATGCGGATAACCGGAGGAAGGATCTATCTTTCGAGGTAGGTGATCATGTTTTTCTCAATGTTTCACCATGTAAAAGTGTGTTGTGATTCGGTAAGAAAGGAAAGCTGAGTCCAAGGTTTATTGGACCATAGGAAATTTGGGAGAAAGTTGGACCAGTTTCTTACCGAGTGGCTTTACCTTCGAGTTTATCTCAGGTACCCAATGTTTTTCATGTTTCGATGTTGAGAAAGTATATTCCAGATCCATCTCATGTTTTGAGCCCAGAGGTAGTTCAGTTAGAAGAGAATCTCTCTTATGAAGAACAACAAGTCCAGATTCTTGACCGAAGAGAGAAAGTGTTGCGAGAAAAGGTAATTCACCAGGTAATGGTTTTGTGAAAAAACTATATGGTTGAAGAGGCAACGTGGGAATCTGAAAATGCTATGAGGGATAAATACCCCCACTTATTTTGATAAGTGAATAAAATTGCGAGGACGCAATTCCCAAAAGGGGGGAAGGATGTAACTTCCCAGGTAAATAAAGAAAAATTTTTTTTTCATATTTATTAATATTTAGGAATTAAATATTAATTTTACATTAAAGGGGTTGCTATGTTTGATAGCGTACCCGATACGCAACAAAGAGTTTCTTTGAAATCTTACGTTGCACACTAGTAATAAAATAATATTATTTTAAATGGTAGTTAACACGTAGCCATTGTATTGATGGGAATGAATAGAAATAACTAAAATATGATTATATATGTTTTTTAAATGTTTTTATATTTATCCAATAAAGGATAAAGGCTTAAAATACGAAAAGAATTCAATTTGAGGCATAAATACTCTAGTATTCACTAAAATGTCGAACTATCGCATTTTGGTGGCGAAACCTATTTAAATATAGTTTTGGTCACTCTTATACATTCTGTTGGGCCAAATAAAATTTTTCTTTAGAATCAGGACACCAAAATTTACTTTGTGTAATTTTTTGTAATTTTTTCGATAAAGTTCATTTTTTAATGAATAGTGAAAAATGTTGTATTTTAATTCAAAACCTCTTTCTAATATAATTTATTAATATGATTAGATTATCTTTAGAATTGGTTTTAAAGTGAAATTAGAATATTTTTTTACCATTTAATCCAATAGTGGTCATTGGAATTAATTTCGCTTTGAAATTGGACTTAAACTAGTGTCAATCTTTTGATATATATTATTTCATAAAAACACGCTATTTGTTCTGACAGTGGGAATTAATTATTAAATAAATTAATATTAATTATATGTTTTTTATTTTTTAAAATATAAATCATTTTTTAATTTGGAATATCAAATATAGCTTAGGGTGAGGTTTTGTTATTTTTCTGAAAAACATCAATTTTTAATGAATAGTGAAACCACTAAGTGGTACTTAAAAACTAATTTTTCATTTAAATGAAATTTTACCACCTCTGTGTTTTGAATTTCAAAAATCCGACATACATGTTTGTCATTAATAAGTAAAATTTGGTTCAATGGGATTAAAATAGGTTTTTGGTGAATAGTAACTTTTATGTTTTTAATCGTGATTAGAGGTAATTAGTGTAATTTAAGGTAAAAATAATGTTTTAATAATATGAAATGACTTTGAAACATGTTCTACCCTTATTGTATGTGTCATGGCAGACCACGACAATCCATGGGTCAACTTGGGGACCACATGGAGCCACTTTGGTAGGAAAATGACATTAATAACTTTTTATTTAATGTTAAAATGAAAATGTCACAAACATGTGTTGTTTTACTAAAGAAAATTTTACATGGGGTTATAAAAGTCATATTTTTGACTATAAATATTCATTAGAAAGGTAAAATGATTTCCTAAATCATGATAGTTTTTATAGCTTTTAGACATTATATAAATTAAATTATTTATGACATCATGATGATGCAGCGATTACCTCATTATTTAACGATTTAAATAAAATTAAAAGATAATGTAAAATCTAAGACCTAAACTTTTCAAAAACCTATTTGATGGGTGTATTTAGAACTCCTATCACCTTATCCTTTAAATATATATTTTTGGGACCTTTAAAATCCGAAAATCATTTTATAATAAAGTAACCTTTTATAACTTTTCAAGAGTGCCCCTCCTCTCCTCTTATAAAGGGCCCCCACCTATACCACCTTACCCACACCTCTCAAGCCTTTGGATCGGCCAAACCTGCCCATTTTGTCTCTAAACATCCCTCTCTTACTCCTATAAGCCTCACTTTGGGCAGAAGTCTTTCCAAGGAAGCCTTTGAGCTCAAATCAAAAAGAGTTACCCGATTTAAAGGTAGTGTCTTCTCTTGTGTTCTTATGTTTTATTTTGCTTCTCCAACCCACTAAACTCTTCCTATTACTTTCTTTTGTAACAACACCAGTATCTTAAATATAATAGGATGTTGTTATGTAAAGGATTATAGCTACACTTACACACCTTCGTCTAATGGTTAAATAACATAATGATTCCGTGGATGGTGAATTTCTGTGTCACGAAACGATGATTGTTCAATATTATTCTAATACCTTCAAAGGTGGCTATTAAGATGTCACTATATTTATATATGATATATATTATGTTTATGTTTTCCTTATGCTTCTGTATTTTTCATTTGTGGAATGCCTTTATGGTTTCCATTGTGGGTAAACATGATAATTTCATTTTAGGAAGTGTGGACTACCACCCCCTCAAAGTGATTTGATTCGTTAATGCCATATGTGGGACATATAAAGGATGGAATTAATGTTATTATATATGATGTTATACTAGAATTATAATATACCCTTATATCATTATGATTTCACTCCATTAAATACGAAATATAAATGAAAGTAGCACTCATGCGTACGTACGACTTACCGTCTCCATGAACGCTGCATTTCATTTCATACCTCTAAATGTTATGTACTATTATAAATACATGTATATGCTAGATATATATGAAATATATGATATAAAAATCATGAATATCATTCTGGATATAATTAATCTTTGACCACATAAACAACATGTAATTGTAAGAAGTCCATTTTTGACTTTAGTACCAAATATCGACAAAACAAACTTTATTAAATTAAATGATTACATAACGTTTATAACATGGAAATAAGTTATATAAAAGGAATAAAAAACTTGAAAAATGTTATTAAGCAAGTAGAAATTAACTTTAGTTTATTATTCAGGAGATTAAATAGCAATCGAGTCACGTTGGACATGAGGTAAGGGACTTCATCTCAATCTCAATTCATTGAGACATATGTTTTTTATACACAACTTTATTTTATACGGTGTATAAACCCCTTTGAATTTTATGCTTATTAAAAAGGAATATTTTTTTATATGAAGTGTTTTAATAAATGACAAAAGGAATGTTTTTTTGTCTTATGTATGCGGCAACAACGACTTCTCCGCCGCCGTGACCATTATTTGAGTTTCGGCTTCCTCTACAAGCCATAACCTAACTTTTATTTAAAATGAAAAATAAATACCATGTATTACTTTTATTTTATTTTGGTATTGAAAATGGTTTTCATAATGTTTTTATTATATCAATGTGTTGTATTGATATCTTGTGATTGAAATGTGGAAATGTTATGTTTCCTTTATGCATGTTTTATGTGATACAGTTATGTTATGGTTCTTGGGTATTGTTATGAAGATGGGTGGTTCCGTGATAAACTAAGGGCGGGTGATCCCAATATAGCTCTCCAATGCATTGGGTAATGAGAAGGAGTTAAACGTTAAGGCTTCTCCGAAGAGATTTAGGGAATATACTGTGATGGGTATTCCAAACGTAACCATGATGGTTACTCCCTACGTAAGATTGTTATGAATGCCTCAAGTTACCTTTATGTCTTATTATTTCTATTATTTATTCATGATTTTATGAGGTATGTGATTATGTTTTATGAGTAAAGTATGATTCCATGCATGGAATAATGTTTTCATTTCGTACTTTTATATCCCTTACTAAGCTTTTTATGCTCATCCCATTTTTTTAAAATGTTTTTCACAGGTCAAGGGAAAGGTACATGATGTGATGATAGTGTCAAGGAAGTGTCAAGAAAGAATCCATATTTTATTTTAAATATGATTCTATTGATGGGAAAAATGAGTACTATCTTTTATGTAACCACTTTGTTTAAATGTTGAATGTAATGCATGTTTTATGATCTAATTCTCTAAAACTCTAAACCTGAAAAGATCCTCAACGTGTATTCTTGAAGTAATTCAAGATTAAGTAATGTTTAAGGCTGGGGCCTTACAGATATAATTTGTTGTCCTTTTATTTTATTCACTTTAAGGATAGAAGTATTTTCGATCTTTATATCATTATCAACATAGTGAAGCAGATTGATTAGATCCATGGAAGGAATATTATTATTGTTCATATGGTGATTAGAAAAAATGTTATATAATCTATAAGAAAGTGGTAAAAGAATGTGAATAATATATATTTCATTATAGAGGTTAATCCTTAGGACAACTGGTTTCAAAAATGTTGATAATGAGTTTTACTTTGTGAGGTCCAACTTGTGCAACTTATCTAATATTACCTTAAAAGAGGGATTTGTAAATCTCAAAGCATTCCTATCTATAAACATCTTGATATAAACCCCAAATATAATGGATCATTATCTAAGAATCCACATCATCACGAGACAACATGATTTCTCTAAACAAGTATGAAAGATTTAAAAACTGACCATTAACTTCATTGACCATGTTTTTTTCATAGAAAATGAACTATTCATCACTAGTCTTATTTACAGGTGGATTAGGATATGAGGATTCTAGAATGTATGATTTTGTTCATGATGAAAAACAACCCAATTGAATCTGAACCATTCTAGGATGTTACCACTAGTAAGGAGATGGTCTTTCTCTAAGATGGATCACATGGATAATGTGAATGGTGACCATTCCATTTTTCTAAAATTAAATGGAAAACAATATTAGAAATTTAATTGATTACAGTTATGTGATACATAAGTAAAATAATTTTATTACGTATCCAACTATTTTATCAACTCCCAGTATCCATCACTATTGAACTCAGAATGTTCACTTACATAGACAATCCCATGGAAATGATCCATATTACCCTTCTCATATCCCTTGTGTGGTCTTATTTAATTAGATGAAGGTATTCAGGTAGGAATGACTTTTCGAACAATGTAATTTCATATGATTGATCCATTGAGTGGGCTCCCTAATCTAGGTGTTCCCTAACACATGCCTCCAAATTACATCAAGTCTAGCATGGGATACTCCACTCGATGGTAGTTGATTAAGGTTTCCAAAAAATATCATAATAAATCCATGATAAAATTATTTTTCCCAACATGGGTTGTCTAAACACATAGTTTTATATGTTTCATTCATAATCAACTAATGGAAGGAAAAGTATCACTTAATATTAAATTCAATGATTTTGTTTTATTATACCAAAAATATTTCTATTTTATCTTTTATAAGACTTGTTAGTATAAGTGTATTTTACATAAGTGATTAAGCATCTTTTCATATAAAATTTAAATTTAGTACATTTATTTAAATTATGTGACTTCATATTAAACCATTTATTTATGTGATCACGATTTTTCATCTATAAAAAACAATGAAAAATATAGAAATAAATAAATAAATAATTGATATGATCATGAGCTTATCTAATGGTTCATTTATTTAATAGAAAATGAATCGACCTATGACCCATTGGAAAATTGTGGTTCTATTCTTGGTACGACTTACAAAATTCCACATATCAACCTATGTTTCACCTAGGTTGGTATTATTTTAGTTCTGTCTTGAACCATATCCACATGCCTAGGGATACTCATTTTAGGACATGTACATATAACTCACATGAAATTGAGGGGAACCAAAATATTATATAAGGGGAATTAATTAAATAACGTTGAACACATAGGCCCTCCATTATGAATGAGGGAGGGATGAATCATTGGCCATCATATTTAATTTAATAATTTAATATTGAAAAGAATTAAATAAATTAAATTAAATTAATCCAATGCATACACAAGTCATAATTATGCATATGAAGGGTCATATACATGAAATAAATATGAAAAAGTACACTGGTTAAAATTAAATTATATTCATTAATTATTATTATAATAAACATGAATACATTAATTAATTATTTAATTAATTCCCTTTTATCTCAAGGACAATTCAAATTATCATAGGGATACCCATCATCAATTAATTACTGGAATATAAATGACATGAAAATTAATAACATATAATTACAATAAATAAATTGAGAATTTTCAGTTCTTAAAAACCATTATTACATTTTTATACACACCATGTTCCTCATTTTCCATGTATTTAGGATAAAGACATAGGAATTTAGTGTGAACATCACTTAGAATAAATCAAATGTACTCACCATCTATATTTTATGTATCAATCATTCCACGTGTCCACACAACATGAAGAATGGCTTAGTGTGTTCTTCAGATATAGGACTACACGACATGTACTGACTAACTGCACACTGTATATCTTTCCTTCCACATGTCCTCATAACCCACAAAATAACTATATATGCATTTTTATGTGATAATTAATTTACTAAACACTATGTACATGAGTTACATGACATGAGTTTCATTAATTACACATTCTGTCAGTCTCATGTAGTTAGAAACCATGTATTTGACAACACAGTTAGCCTAAATTTCATTTCCAAACCCTGTAGAGTACATGAAGTGTACCCTAGCTATATTATATATAATCTGAAAATACGTGTTCTAGGTTTTCCCAGTATACACATGGAGTTCAATAAATGGACTGTGTGTTATAATTTCTTAATGTTTCATGTATCCCATGACACATCCATGTTTAGTTCACTAAGGATCGTAGTGTGTACTATGGATACATGTTGTCCAACCCAGTATCACCATCCATAATTCTGAATTCTTATGATGCAATCTCTAGTTTTTCATCATTTTATTATATAACATTAAGAAAATATGAATATAGAATGAAATAATTAAAATGTTCAGTTTAAATTAATTAAACATCATATTAAAGAACAATCGAACTATATATGAAAGATCTAATGACTATTACACACAATCAATCAATAATAAAATAAATAAAAAAAATTTAAAACATGACCACTCTGATACCACTTATGGGTTCCCAATATAGATGAAGAACCTAGTGAGTTAATAACCTTAATTTTTTTCTATATTCAATGTACTATTCTTTAAACATGCAGGGTGTAAATGTCATGAACAATGAAATTTTTCTATAAAGTATTGAAAAATAAAATCCAGGAACTTAGAGAGAGGATCTTATACATGTTAAATTTATAAATAATTTAATTTTTATCTGGAAAAAGGTTGCCATATATTTCGAACATTGTTCGATGACAATGTTGTTGATCATCTAATTTTTTTTTCAAATTATAATTTTTTTCTTGTAGGATCCAAGTATAGAATCCCATAATGGTGATCCACATGGGATCCATTTATGTCTATGAAACTCTAATATACTTCTAAGTGATAGCATGTTGGATATATCATCTTATTTTATTCATCTCGATCACTACTAGTTCCTTCAGGCTTAAAGAATTCTATCTTGTTCTTCTCATTATTTAGATGATGAGAAGAGAAATTTCAAAGAGAAGTCTATTGTGTGTAACAATTCTCAATTCATGATCAACCCTATGTAATATACATAACCATATATTTATAGATTTAATACATAGGTTAAAATATATTTCAATTTCCCAATATCCCTTAAATAATATAATAAACCTAATCTAACCCCATTCCACATTTAAAAAATAGTAATTTTATTTTTTTGGCATGCATTAACTAACTATTTGATAAAATAATATTTTACCGGTATGGAAATTAATATTTATAATCAGTCACAATGTTTTTCTTATTTTCTTCCTCAACATTTAATAAATACCTGAGTAAATATTTTACTCCTAAATATATATTTTATTAACAGTCTAGTGAATAAATATTTATTTAATTTTTATGATCTATAAAAAATGAATATAATTTATTCTTTATCCATGAGAATAATATTTCATACAGTAATTAAATTCAAAGATAATTTAATAAAGATCAACAGAAACACTGAGTGTGCGACAATCTAGGATTCTTTCTCATTTCTATTAGGCAGGCTTACTTAAAGTTCAAGATTATTATCTAGATATGGGTCAAGTTAACCATGAGTAAGGGCACAATGTCACAATGTTGAAAATTACATTAGAGTAATAGTTGTATAATATAATCCTTTTTTTACTATGTCTTATCAACAACATACTCATATCTTTCATCAACATATATGCTTCATACATATTTTCATTGACTATATGAAATAATCACATCATTACACAATGCACAAAGAATTTAATGTGATGGTTCTATTTCAATCATAAGTATGATATATCAATATTAATAAATATGGAATGGATAATCCTTTCTAAACTTATCCATTAATAAATTATTATTCATGACACACCCAATGTACCATGCTTTCCACAAATATATGACAACATGATTTCACTCAATAAAACTATGTGCATGATTCATGACATGAATTAATGATAATTTTATATTCTAAGGACCATTGCACATTATCATAGATAAGAATATTTGATTGCACAAAATCATACAAAAATTATTATTGGAGGGTCTTTTCTAATATTTTTCAATCTTAGATATTACCATGTATGATCTTCCTGAGATAAAATCCCATCCACTTATGAGTACTCACTAATGACAGAAAAAATACCATGTTCCCAATTGTAGAATGTTATTTTTCCAAAAAACTATGTTTAATAAAATTTTCATTATATATCATGGTTGTTACCAAATCATGGAATTTATATGACCTTATTAATGTGGGAAATACCTTAGAACATTATTCCATCAATTTCATGTAGAACAATGAACAATATATTATAAAATGTTTTATTTATATTGAATTATTAAAATATATGGGTAATAAAAAAATTGAAGGTTTTAGAACACTATATCCCACAATATGAACCCCCATATAGAAACTTTTATTATAATTTAATGGAAAAGGATTCCATATAAGAATTTCAATAGAAACATATATCTTTATCTTCACCATAATGAGTTATTGGTTAGCCTTTGGATTCTTCTATTAAAAATTGAAAAGTAATTTCACTAAAAGTAAAAACATTAAAAATAATCTTGAAGAATATTTTGAATTTATTCCTGTAAATCTTTCCTGGGAATTATATTCACTATAATAAGCTTTTAGGAATGATGTTTTTGATAAAAAAATCCAATGGGAATTCTGTTGAAGTACCCGAAAAGAAATCTATAGTGGAATATTAATCATTAATAAAATTATCAAATAAAAACTCTACCATTTTCACTTCATCATCTTCAAATAAAGAATCAAATAAATTTATTTCATCATAATTATATTATAATTATTCATCTATATTTTTTTTTGAAAATACAATGGATGATCAAAATTATAATACACAACATTTAATTGAAAATTAAGATATATCTACTAAAAAATTTGAAGCTCCTATTGTATGAAAGATGAAATAGGAGAATAATGAAAATGATGAGGGCTATTATAAAAAAAATTCTATTTCAACATGATCTTTTAGTTTAATTCTTGATTTATTTTTTGTCTTGTACATGAAAATGAACAATATCATTTATATGAATCCTATGTATACTGCAAATCTTATTCTAATTAAAAATCAGATGATTATCTATTAACAATTTAATTAGAAAAATAAGATGATAGGTTATGTATCTTATGTTAAAGGAAATATAAAGATAGTAAAATAGGTTAATGAATTTAATGTACAAATGTTGAGTAATTTCAATAAGTATATAAAATTATTGGATAAAGATATCAATTAAATTGATGAGAAGATAACCTTCCATCAATATAATTTAGATAATTTTTATAGAATAACTATTGATATAGAATATTTTTCAAAGTACCATTGATATAAATAGGATTATATTTCCACATATGATGGTGATATAATATTGTTATCTTTTTCCATAGATAAGTTGTTCGATAATCATAATAAGATATTTTATGAAAATATAGTTGAGAATGATTAGATTTTGAAGAAACAAGAAGATAGATAATCTGAAAGGATAGTATATTTTTATGATAAGGTTAAAGTGTGGTATAATTTAATGATTAGTAATGAAAAAAATTAAAAATACAAATAACATGATTAATAAATCATATAAAAAATATTTATTTTTTAATTTTGGATTGCCTGAAATTTTTATAACTCAAACTATATGTCATTGCATATTTAATTTCATAAATTTTATCTGATGAATTCCTTTTATTTACTCTTTGATTAATTTTACTACTTCTATCCAAATATGGAATATTATTTTATAATTCAAATATATTATCAAAATGGGGAAAAATTCATATTTTAATTGGTTATTCATAACTATTTCATAAAGAAAACGTTTTCCATTTTTTTAAAAGATCAAGGGGGTTAAAGATTTTATAAAATAAATTAAATACTTAATATATGATTATATATTTTACAAATAGGTATAATAATTTTAAAAATATTAAAAAGTATATATTTCTTACTTATTTAATGTGGGACAGATATAAAAGAAGAAAGTCTTTGAGGAAACAAATTTTTAATTGAAAAATATGAAACCTACTAGTAGTATTTATTTTAAAATTATAATCATTTTAATTTTCATCATGTGTTTGTACATTTCAATAAGGTAATGATTATAAAGCCATATAATTACATTACTAATCTTGTTTTTAGAAAAAAAAATATTATATTCATTTTTTGATTTAAATTGAGTTTGTTGTTTTAACTTTGAAGGGTGTTGTATATAAAACCTATAAATTAATTTCCAAAAACCTAAGATTTTACAACATAGTGATCGTATTAGGATTCCTTAAAATATAATTACATAGTAATTTCATGATACAAATGTTATTAAGGTTTAATAATATATCAAGAACACTTTGGTGGTGATTAATAAATTCATAAATAGATATGGAAAGATGGTAAGTCTATTGAAAGATGAATATTAACCTGATACAGATTCCATTTCAACTGAATCTATGATTCTTAGAATATGAACATTAGAGGAACATCTAAAAACAATTTATTACCTAATGTATTATAATATACAAGATATACCTTGGTGATATAAATTAATGAGAAATATTTGAAGAGATTAAATCAGTTGAAGTCTTCAATAACTTTTTTATTTAGAGTTATTTTAATTATTTTTATGAGTTTTTGTTAGAATATTTTGATTTTTCCCATTTTTTGAAAATAACGTATAATTTAATGATTTTTTTGATACCAATAAAATTAATATTGGGATTGTAGTTTAAGGAAGATAAATACAAGTCACCATTTATAATAGAGAGAATACTTTGATTCCAATTATAGAAGCTAATTTACAAAGCTTCATTTTTTTAAGCAAGTATATGTTGATTAGGTTGATTGAGGGAATCTAGGGAAAGAAAGACAAAGTCAAGTTATAGGTTTAAATAAGTAGATACCTTTTGAAATATATATAGCTAAGGACACCTCATGTAAGATTTAGGATTCCCATGATTCTTTGGGTAAAATTGTAGTTTATTATTTCCTCTTAGAAGTATTTGATTTCTAAATAAATACTATATGTTTTGTTAATTCAATCAAACATATCATTTTATCAATAGATATAAAAATATGAATTTTTTATTTTTTTATAGCATGTATTAATTTCATCGATGTTAATATAACTTTGATCATTTTAATTCTTTTGTTATTAATTTGATTTTTTGTCTGTATATCAATATTTCTTATTATAGAATTATTTAATTATTGAGGAGGTTTATTTTTTTCATATAATATACAAATTAACCCCCTATTTCAGCATGTTTTACATATATAAAATGTTCTGAAAATTATATCAATTATTCCTTGAATTTTTAGCTTTAAAAAGAATAAATACTTCTCTGGGTATATCTTTATCATTAAAATATTAGTTTTACATAACAAAAAAATCTATTTCCATAGTTGGTTATGAGTCCTACAACTTATATTGATCATATATTAACATCATTTGAGATCTAAGATTCTAGTATTACCTAACAGTTAATTAAAGGTATAATACTATAAAGTAATCAATTTTAAAATATTTAATCTCTAATTATGTCTTACAGAACAATATGATAAATTTATTGGTAACAATTAATTAATAAAATTAAAATAAAATCTACCCAATGGGTAATTACAATTTATGACATTCAACTACTAATATAGGATTAAACCTTTTGATCCTTTGGTATAATTCAAATTTTACTTCGTGAAGTCATGTTCTTCATTTAACTGACATATGAATCATATTCCTTAGCTTCTATGAGAAAATACCATACTTCAATAAATGATTCATTCTTAGTTTTACTATTTAGAATACATGATATAATTTAATTCCCCAAAAATAAAATAGAAACATTACAATCCAAGAAGAATATATTTTATGTAGATACAATTTCTCATATCTTTAATAATTTCATTGCAATTTTCTTTAAAATGACCCTTTGTTTACATGGGAATACATTATCCTTATATTAATTATATTATTTATAATTCTTTTGTTTAATTTAAGGATTTTTTAAAGGAACCCTTGGATATAAAAATTTCCATTGGATTTTAACCATTTCTATTTATATTTTGGGAATATAACTTTTGTGGAACTAAATTTCCAACAAAACATATTTCCCCAGTGAATATTAGTCAAAAAATTCACGAGTAGTTAATATATATTATTCATCATATTATCTAGATAAATAAGATGATCCTAGTAGGTAAATATGATAGTATGAGATAACAGGTAATTTATTTTCCCCATGGAATACTAAGATTCTCTAACTAAATAATATACTTCAGTGAATTAAATACATGATCAATAGATAGTTACCCGTTTCCAGTTTACACTCATATAATGTTGTGAAATTATAATTAATATAAATCCACTATTTATCCTTCTATAGTGTTAAGAGGTGATGTTTCATGGTATAGAAACAAAGATTCTTAGTTTGGATTTTCATTTCTCTAGGAATAATTGATTACCCAATGTAACAAATAATTTGAGGATTACAAAGAACCTCATATAGTCATCATTATCAGATTTACATTCATAGTGAGGTTCCTGGATAGATATAGGGGATTCTAATACAATGTATAATTTTTTTTATTGTCCAGTGTTTGAAATGATGATGTACCCTCAGAAATATGTCCTAGAGAGGACATAATTTTCATACTAGTGATAAAAATTTCTTGATAATTTTTTTTTCATATTCAACATTAATTAAAATTATATTTCAGTTTTATCTTGATTGCCAAAAGATATAACATAATTAATCTTATTAATTACTTTTACTAGTATCCCAATATTTTTCTAAAACCCAATATCCTTGAACATTGGTTTTAAAACACTCTATAATATGGATATTCTAGTGGAAAGGATCCTTATGATCCTTCACATAATCAATGTGAGGGATTGGTCAGTTACTCGAAGGTATTTGGTTTTGCGAGTCATTTCGATAACGTTATCTCAAAGATCTGTGGTCTATTGAGTGGAATCCCCAATATAAAAGTTATGTTTTCATATTTACTCAACACCTACAATCATATTTTCATCTATAACAGTGAACGATACTCATCTTAATGTGAATTCAGTTAAGTGAACTGAAAACCTTATTTAGAAATCCTTGTTTTATGGTAGTGTCCTAGCAAGGGAAAGATCAAACACTATCATCTAGTGTTTTCATTCTAAATATAGTAAAGGGTATTTATACCAATATAATATCCAAATTTGAGTGATTTTATCTCTTATACATTAATTTAACATTGTCTATAATTACATGAATCATAATATTACATGGAATTACCTTATGTGATTAACCTTGGCTTGATAAAATAAAACATAATCCAATCTATTTATTTCCATCTTGTATACTTATCAATTAATATTTTTAATGTTATAAACATCCATTAAAATTAATATCTAACAATGAAGAATATTTAATGAAATATATAAAATGTCGTGATCATGATATTTTTCAAATAGTTAGTTTACCTAAAAGACGATAAACCAACGCTTACCCTAGGGGAATAACTCCTTGAATTCATATTGGATCGAATGTTAGACTTCATCCTGTCTAACTATTCACCTTTTCAAATGTTATATGCCAAATATGTCTTGAAACACCATTACTCAGATTGGATGTCCATCCATTTCATAATGATTACTCATACAGACGCAAGGGGAACCAATATATTTCTTAAGGAGGTTTACATAAAAGAAACCACATTTATGTAGTCCCTTTACATAATGTGAGGTGGGCATCGAATACATTCCATCATTTAATATAATAAATTTTAAAAAATCCATGAAATAATAATAAAATAAATGCAATTTATGATATACAAAGGTCAGTATAGAAACATGACCATCCACACACATGCAAAAAAATATACATTTTCACATTATCTAGCATTAAATTCAATCTGTTCTTTAATTAAGTAAAAATTTACTTGAATTAATCTAGTTAATTATCTTATTAATTATTTAATCAAATTATTTTATCTTATCAAAATAGTTCTCAAAATTACATCATTCATATTTTTAAATAAAATTAATACATTATTATTTTTAATTTAAATAATGACATAGTTTTGTCTTGGAAGAAACATGGTCACTATTTCTGAATTTTATGAATAATTAATTTATTATTTAAGAATCTTTAAACATATATATATTGTTTATAGCTTAGTTTAATATCAAAATTAATTTTATTTATGCATAAATTACTTTATATGTGTACATCAATGAATGATGTGTAAATCACATAATGAAAGTAATTGAAAAACATGTATTAAGCACCCCATGTGCAAATTAATAATACAATGCATGTGAATTGATTACACTATATGCGAATTAATTTATTTCTCCTCGTGTGAATTAAATACATTTTCTGTGAATCAATTAATTAAATTACATGTGAATTAATTACATATGCCACATGAATTAATTACACCCTACATGTGAAGTAGTTACACTATATATGTGAATTAATTTAACACTGTATGTATCACACCACATGTGAATTAATTTTATTAAAACCACATTATTTTTATTAAAGCATTACATCAATGTTAATTATATGATGACCAAATTATGTGAATTATATATATTGGGTTTGTTGTAATTACACAAACACTACATAATCTACATTAATTTACTTGATTATCAAAATTCAATCTAACAAGTCATATAATAAATACATGATGCATCATTGACGATGACTTTTCCATTGTGAAAAAACATGGGATGCACATTGTGTACATGTGGTACAAACTGTGTCATCTTGAATTCCATGTGCTAGCCTAGTTAGTCAAAATGTGGTGGGCATTTAACACATTACGTGTTCATTTACTACATGAAAACCCAAATATAGATTAATTAGTCCTTGTACAGTGTTCACAGGTACAAGACATGTACCAACGGGCTATACACTATATAGTCTTTTGTAATCGATCCCAAAACTGTGGAACTTCCTGAAGGAATATTTGAATGTTATTCACACATTCATAGCTAGTTCTAGATTATATGACTGGGAAAAAAATGATAATTGAATACTTCAATGTTTTTATTTAAATAATGAATAATAAAGAAATAAAAACTAACAAAAAATTCATATCATCAAAAAAAATTAAGAAAAAATTGTAAATAATTTACATGAATGATTTGATACCATTTAAATGTTCTATGGAAAACATACATGTCATTCCACTATATCCAATTATGTTTTCCCAATAAATGAATAATATGTTTTTTATATTATAATAAAAAAATGAAAAATGGAATTAAAACAAATATTAATTGATTATTATATCATAATCAAGAAGATAACATCACTACATATAATTTATTACTTGTTTATTATGATAACGAAATATATTTTATTATCGCTCAATCATTCTTATGAGATGATTTTCATGTAGAATCCCTCTAGAGCTGATATATATGTGCACACTGAACCTTCAAATGTCACTATAAGAATCCTTGGATGATATTATGGAATATTTTGTTATGCGAGTCTTTTGTTGATGATTGTTACAATAATAGTTTTGTGTGGAAGGACTCTGCTTCATCTCATAAGTTTTGAGAGGCTTTGTAACGCCCTGACCCCAGTTTACCAGAGTCGGTGCATTATTACATAACATTGGCATGAGCACAAGAAAGATCAAATATTGAATGACCGATTGGTTTAGTAGCCTTGGAAACAATAGATATATTCATAAAGTTTTACATTACATCATAAAGTGAAAAACTACTACAACAACATATTGTCTCCATAGTCCACACTATTATCCCCTCATAATATCCCTGTAGGTCATTCATAATTTACTTCTTCACATCCTGGGAAAAATAAAACATAGAAAAGGGGTGAGCTCAGATGCCCAGTAAGGATAACAATATAGAAGAAACTTTCATAAATAAGAATAAACATTTAAGGCAATGTATAACTAAAAAAAAAGCCTTTTAAACTTGAACTTTAACATAGTATGGCAAAAATAAAATTAAATAATTCCATTTACTTATTCACATGGATATTCTACTAATCGAATAATCACATTCAATACCAATAACCAATTTTATAATGATGGAATGCATAATGCCAGACTATCATAACCACATAGCCAAGGCCTCGTGCCACGACTACAAATAAGATTTTGCCAAGGCCTTATGCCAAGACACTAGTTTGTCTCATGAGACCTACTGATGCATTGAGGAGCTATAGTGGGCTCCACCCGTCACATATTATGTCCAATGAATTCCCATATGAAAAGGTTTAAACATAACATAAACATTCATATTAAAAATAGAATACGAAATGTAAATACTTCATCCATAAACCACTAATGATATAAGAATAATACATCCATAGTCAAACACATTACAAAAACTTCCAAACCATATGGATGTTTTGTATCATAATAAATCAACTTCAAATAAACTTAAAATCCATCAAAGGATATTGACATAGATGAAATCAAAACTATTTGATAGAAATATCTATTTTTTGAAATCATTTAGAAGTCACACATTTATTAAGGAATTACTTTAAAATAGATTTTTGGAATCAAAGTGTCCCATACCACTTCAAAACATTTGAAAAGAAATATCATTTCAAAAAATTCAAGTCCATATAAATAAATCCATAAAATCATTTTGAAAACATGGACATTAATTAAAAATATTTAGAAAGATAAATCTTTAAATCATTTAAAATTAATTTTTTTTGATAGAGTACCTTTCATAAATTCTTAAAATATTTATTTTTAAATCATTTAAAAGTCACATAATTATGAAATAAAACATTTATATTGAAAATATTCTTATAAGCTTGTAAGGGAAGCTTTGACGATTTTATAACGGCGGTAAATAGCCGCACCCACTGTATAAGTTAAAAAAAGACATTCTTACCTTGAATTTGTTGAAAAGGTTAAAAGTGCCTTGTTTGGGAAACGACGGAAAGATTCCTTTCAAAACACATAAAGGTTTAAATGACATTAACCCATTGTCTAGTAAATAGTAAAAATGTTTTTAAATACATTTTTAAGGAACATGGATGTGGATGATAAAGTGATCCCAATAGATAATTACGTATAAACAACCTCGGATAATGAAGAGATTGTGAAATAAACCCTTACCTTGTACTTTTCCTTGGTTGGGGTAGGTTAACCTCCATAGAAGCTTGGGGTGTTACATTCCCCCCTCCTTCAAATAATTTCATCCTCGAAATTTCTAGAATACTACCGCATGAAAAGACTCGGGTGGTTCTTCATCATAAGTTCCTCGGGTTCCCATGTTGCCTCTTCCATCTTGTGGTTTTTCCAAAAAACTTTTACTAGAAGCATCGTCCGATTTCTCAGAACTTGTTCTCTCATATCAAGAATCCTGACGGGATCTTCGCAATAAGATAGATCGGGTTCCAGTTCTAATTCCTCATAGGTGAGTACATGCATTGGGTCAGGCATGTATTTCCTCAATAGAGATACATTGAACACATCGTGAACTTTGGAGAGACATGGCGGCATTGCCAATCGGTAAGCTACAACCCCAATTCATTCTAGAATTTCGAAAGGTCCGATGTACCTGGGACTCAATTTACCTTTCTTACCAAAATGTATGACTCCCTTCCATGGAGATACCTTCAGGAAAACATGATCACCGACTTGAAATTCCAAATCCTTCCTTCGATTATCTGCATAGCTCTTCTGCTTACTTTGAGCTGCTTTGAAATGGTTTTGGATTACCTTCACCTTTTCCATCGTTTCCTCCACCATTTCTGGGCCTATAAGATTTCTTTCACCAACGTCATCCCAACCAGTTGGTGTGCGACATCTCTTTCCGTATAATGCTTCATATGGTGCCATATGAATACTCGAATGGAAGCTATTGTTATAGGAAAATTCTACCAGAGGTAAATATTGATCCCACATACCCTGAAAGTCAAGTGAGCAGGATCTCAACATGTCTTCTAAGGTTTGAATAGTTTGTTCTGATTGTCCATCTATTTGAGGGTGGTAGGCAGTTCTCAAATGAAGTTCAGTATCCAAGGCTTTTTGAATACTTTTCCATAATCTTGAAGTAAAACGGGGATCACGATCAGAAAAAATCGATAGGGGTACTCCATGAAGTCTCACAACTTCATCAATATATAGTCTTTCTAGATGTTCCAGTGGTAGATCTTCTCGTATAGTAAGAAAATGTGCTGACTTGGTAAGACGATCAACAATGACCCATATTGCATCATTCCTTCTAGGAGTATTTGGTAGCCCCGTGACAAAGTCCATCATAATATTGTCCCATTTCCACTCTGGTATGGGAAGAGGTTGCATGACTCCTCCAGGCTGTTGCCTTCCAGCTTTCACTTGTTGACAAACCATACATCTTGACACAAAATCAGCAATCTCCCTCTTCATGTTGTCCCACCAAAAATGTTCCTTCAAATATCTATAAATTTTTGTGCTCCTAGGGTGTATAGAGAAATTGGAACTATGAGCATCATCCTACAATTCCCTTTTTAGATCAGGTATATCGGGAACACAAATTCTCTTCCCAAATTTCAAAATTTCGTCTTCATACACAAAGTCTCTCAATCTCCCATCATTCACAGCTTTAATATTCTTTTGAAATTTTTCATCATCGGTCTGAGAACTCTTAATTCTTTCTAGTAAAGATGGTTTGGAAACTATTTGAAAAAGCATTGATGTTTCACCTTCCCTGGTTATTCCAATGTCTATATTCACTAGATACATGAAAATTGGATCCCTTTCAATTCTCATATTGTTCAAAACTCCATGGTATTTTCTGCTCAAAGCATATGCCACCTTGTTTTCCTTCCTCGGGTGGTAGTGTATCGTGCAATCATAATCCTTGAGTAATTCAAGCCATCTCCTTTGCCTCATGTTGAGTTCTTTTTGTGAGAAAATATACTTCAAACTCTTGTGATCAGTATAAATCTCACATTTTTAACCATAGAGGTAGTGCCTCCATATCTTCAAAGAAAATATCACAGTTGATAACTCGAGATCATGAGTAGGATAGTTTTTCTCATGAATTTTCAACTATCGTGATGCATAGGCAATAACCCTATCATTCTACATAAGGACACAACCAAGTCATTTCTTCGATGCATCGCTATAAATAAAAAACCCATCATTTCCCGATGGTAGAGTCAATATAGGAGCATTGACTAATCTTCTCTTCAGTTCTTCGAAAAATTCTTCACACTCTTTTGTCCAAACAAATTTAACCCCTTTACGCGTGAGCTTCGTTAATGGGTTTGCCAATCGGGAAAAATTATGGACGAAACATCGATAATAACCTGCCAAACCAATAGAACTGCGTACCTCAGTTATGCTCGTAGGTGCTGGCCATTCTTGAATTGCCTTGGTCTTAGAAGGATCAACAGAGATTCCATCTTTAGAGACAATATTTCCAAGAAAAGAAATCTCCTGAAGCCAGAATTCACACTTGCTAAACTTCCCATATAATTCATATCATCTCAGAGTCTTCAGGATAATGCGCAAGTGACTTTCATGATCTTCGTAGCTTTTAGAGTATACCAAGATATCATCAATAAATACCACCAAAAATTCATCGAGATATTCCTTGAAAACTCTATTCATCAGATCCATGAATACAGAGGGTTCATTAGTCAATCCAAAAGGCATTCCAGTAAACTCGTAATGCCCGTACCTGGTTCGAAATGCTATCTTCGGAATGTATTACTTCTTTACACACAACTGATGGTATCCAGATCGAAGGTCAATCTTTGAAAAGTATTGATCTCCATGAATTTGGTCAAATAAATCATCAATTCAAGGTAGGGGATACTTGTTCTTTATTTTTATAGCATTAATCTCCCTATAGTCGATACATAACCTCATAGATCCATCTTTATTTTTAACTGAAAGAACAGGGGATCCCCATGGAGAAACACTGGGGTGAATAAATCCCTTATTACTCAATTCCTATAGTTGTTTCTTTAGTTCAACTAATTCTACAGTGGCCATTCTATAAGGGGTCTTTGATATAGGCCTTGATCCTGGAATTAAATCAATGGAAAACCCAACTTCTCATTCTGGATGATGTCCAGGTAAATCTTCCGGAAACACATCTACATATTCTTTCACAATAGGTAAATCCTCTATTTGAACATTCCTTTCCTCACCCATATTCATTTAATTCTCTTCCTCCCCAATAATTGAATTTATTTGAGCTACTGGGGTGGATCTAGATAATAATTAGGTGGTGAAAATTCTGCTCTAAAGATAAGGTGTTTCTTATCATCTTCATCAAAAATCGTAACCTCCTTCTTCTTAAAATAAATCTTCGCATCATAATCCGAAAGCCAATACATACCGAGGATTATATCAAACTCAATCATAGGTATGACAATGAGATCAGCGAATAAAGAACATTTATGTGCTCTAATGGGAACTGATTCAAAAAACATTGTTGCAATGATACTTCCCTTAGGAGTTTTAACTGACAACTCCCTTGTTAAATAAAATTGGAAATATCTAATTTTCTTAACAAACTGGGAAGATATGAAACAATACGATGATCCAGAATCAAATAATTAATTTCCTAAACTTGAGGAAACCATTAAATTACCAGCCACCACGTCTTTTGGAGCTTCTACCTCACCAGTAGTGATAGCAAAATCTTGGCCTTGATCCCTTGGCCTTTTCTAAGGTAAGTTCCCCTGACGATTAGGACATTCTTTTGCATAATGTCCCATCTCACTACAATTGTAGCATTGAACAGTGGTAGGTTCCTTCTTCCCTTTTCATTCACGAGCTTGGTGGCCTTTTTCACCACACTTGTAACAGACACCCATTCCCTTCAAGCAAGTATCAGGGTGTTTCTTCCTAAATTTACCACATGATGGATATTCAACCATTCCCTTCTTCCCCTTATTTCCATTCCCATATTGATCAACAGATCTCTTCTTCTCTTTCTTTGCTTTAAATTCATAAGACTTAGAGAATTCCTTTTCTGTATTGATAGCACATGAGACAATGTCTTCGTACGACGAGAAGGATTGTAGGACTAATGCTCGATGAAGAAATGGTTTTAACCCATCAAAGAAACGATCAATATTACTTCTTGGGTTACATATATAATCTCCAGCATACCTTTCTAACCTTGTAAAGTTAGCCTCATACTTTGCGACATTCTCATCCTCCTTTTGTCTCAGACTCAGAAATTTCCTTTCCATATCTGCTCGATGGTCACGAGGAGAGTATTTTTTTAAAAACAGAGTTTTGAACTCCCTCCATTCCATATTTGATACTTCATCATCTTCCTTCGTGTTTTGAATCAATGACCACCATTGATCAACATCTCCAGTGAGGCGGTAAACTGCTATGATAACATTTTCCCTTTCACTACTCCCCAAAGCCTGAAATATTTTCTCTAGGGAATTTATCCATTGCTCAGCTACTAAGGGATTCGTACTCCCATTGAACGTTGGTGGTTGTTTCCTCATGAATTGATCTAACATTGATCCTCCACGCTGCAGATCAGGGTTCTCCATATGGGTAAGGTTATTATTCATAACCTGAGTGAGTTGTCCTAGTATGGTGATTAGCTGATCGGCACCAGTTGCATCACCAGCTCCACTATAATTATCTTGAGCAGGAGGGAAATCCCTAAATGGAGTGCGTGCATTGATACATTTTCCATTTCTTCCACTAGGCTCCATTTCTAAACAATGGCATAAACAAGATCAGTTTATGAATCAAAATACATAATTCCATACTTATAAAACACTTAACATAAATTGAACTATTTATGGATATAATCCATAATCATAAAAATTTATTCTTTGAAGAAGTATATACTCATAAACCCTTCATAATGATTTGTAAAGAAAATGAGAGTTATCCTAAGCATATCCCCCGGGAGTGTCCTAACCAAGAGTGCAGCAAGGCCCGTTTTCGTGCACCAGTTCCCGTTCGAGTCTAGCTCAACGCGGTGTTTTCGGGTTTTACCCCTAGGTACATTTGTGCCAGAGCCGCCTCTACCTGCTCGTATCCAGACACGGATGTATTTCTCGGAAAACTCACAAAATCTCTACAATACCAAAATTCTAGGAAGTTCTTCTATACTGATCCTCAAAGTTCATCTTAGGTATACGTGCTCTAATCAGAGTTTATCTAAATCTAGCTTCCAAGGTTTGTACTAAACTTCCTCTGATGCCAACTGTAACGCCCTGACCCCAGTTACCCAGAGTCGGTGCATTATTACATAACATTGGCATGATCACAAGAAAGATAAAATATCTAAAGACCGATTGGTTTAGTAGCCTTGGAAACACTATATATATTCATAATGTTTTACATTACATCATAATGTGAAAAACTACTACAACAACATATTGTCTCCATAGTCCACACTATTATCCGCTCATAATATCCTTGCAGGTCATTCAAAATTTACTTCTTCACATCCTGGGAACAATAAAACATAGAAAAGGGGTGAGCTCAAATGCCCAGTAAGGATAACAATATAGCGAAAACTTTCATAAATAAGAATAAACATTTAAGGCAATGTATAACTAAAACAAAAGCCTTTTAAACTTGAACTTAAACATAGTATGGAAAAAATAAAATGAAATAATGCCATTTACTTATTCACATGGATATTCTACTAATCGAATAATCACATGCAATACCAATAACCACTTTCATAATGATGGAATGCATAATGCCAGACTATCATAACCACATAGCCAAGGCCTCGTGCCAAGACTAAAAATAAGATTTTGCCAAGGCTTTGTTCCAAGACACTAGTTTGTCTCATGAGTCCTACCGATGCATCGAGGAGATATAGCGGGCTCCACCCATCACATATTAAGTACAATGCATTCCCATATGAAAAGGTTTAAACATAACATAAACATTCGTATTAAAAATATCATCTGAAATATAAATACTTCATCCATAAACCACGAATGGTATAAGAATAATACATCCATAGTCAAACACAACACAAAAACATCAAAACCATATGTAAGTTTTGTATCTTAATAAATCAACTTCAAATAAACTTAAAATCCATCAAAGGATGTTGACATAGATGAAATCAAAACTATTTGAGAGAAATATCTCTTTTTTGAAATCATTTAAAAGTCACACATTTATTAAGGAAGTAATTTAAAAGAGATTTTTGGAATCAAAGTCTCCCATACCACTTCGAAACTTTTGAAAAGAAATATCATTTCAAAACATTCAAGTCCATATAAATAAATCCATAAAATCATTTTGAAAACATGGACATTAATTAAAAATATTTAGAAAGATAAATATTTAAATCATTTAAAATTCATTTTTTTTGATAAAGAGTACCTTTCATAAATTCTTAAAATATTCATTTTGAAATCATTTAAAAGTAACATAATTATAAAATAAAACATTTATATTGAAAATTTTCTTATAAGCTTGTAAGGGAAGCCTTGACGATTTTATAACAGCGGTAAATAGCCGCACCCGCCGTGTAAGTTAAAAAAAGGCATTCTTACCTTGAATTTGTCGAAAAGGTTAAAAGTGCCTTGTTTGGAAAACGACAGAAAGGTTCCTTTGAAAACACATAAGGTTATAAATGAATTTAACCCATTGTCTTGTAAATAGTAAAAATGTTTTTAAATACATTTTTAAGGAACATGGATGTGGATGATAAAGTGATCCCAGTAGATAATTACGTATAAACAACCTCAGATAATGAAGAGATTGGGAAGTAAACACTTACCTTGTACATTTCCTTGGTTGGGGTAGGTTACCCTCCGTAGAAGCTTGGGGTGTTACAGGCTTGTGGTGGATAATAACACTCTCTTCTTTAAAGAATTGAAGAAAAAAATATCTATAGGTTTTAAGAGATTTCAATCTATATTTTCATTTTACACAATGATTATTCGGTTTGTATTTCACATAATCTGGTTAAAATATTTCTTAGAATAGAAAAATAAAATTTTCAAATGAGCCTTCATTATATTTATTAATCTCAAAAAAAAACCCTACATCTAAATAATAATAAAAACAACAATATTTTCTGCTAGAAATGTTATAAACACACAGATAAAATAAATATTATTTCCCTGAATAAGCAAATTAATATTCATTCAAATGATATTCAATATAAATTTTTTATTGACCATTAATCTTGATCCACCAATCCTCATCATTATTTATTAGCCCTTTAAAAAAGAAAATTTATTTAATAAATAAATACAACTGTGTTATTCACGATTAAAGAAATAAATATTTTATTAAAAAAACTAGTGAATAAATATTTATCGCATAATCAAATAAATAATTATTTGTTACCTTTTAAATAAACTAAAATAAATAAATATTCTATTTTTACACAATTAATAATTACATATGTTAATAATATATATTTAAAATTTAACTCACACTATATTTTATTGAATAACATGAAAAGGAATATATGTAATCAAATAAACATGAATAATATTTAAACATTGTACTAGAATAATATTAATTCAATAATTTAAATTAAAATAAAATTTAATTGATGGTTTGAATACACATAGTGCGTGACACTCAGGGACCCTTTCTTAGTAGCATTTGGTTTTCTCACCTATTTTCCAATTTAATGACACAAAATATTTCAAGGGACCCATAGAGAATGATGGTAAACACCAGGGAAGGGTTGTTCCCTCTCACCGTACTCCCATTTTCATCAACCATTTCCAACGATTTCGTTATCTTAGAAGGTCCCAAATATTTTCTAGAAGGCTCCTCATCAAACCCTATTCCAGACGGAGTTCAATGGTTCCACAGATCTCTGTAAGTTCACTCTAGTGGTACGATTTCACCTTCAACATCCATCGATTGATGAGTTTGATCAATTTGTCAGCAAATCGTGGGAGCTACAAAAGCGTGCAGTTTTCGGTTTACTTGATCGGAGGCACATCATGATCTGGTTTGGATATAAAGAGGACTTGATCACTGCTTGGTCTAGGGCCCCTTGATGTTTCAAGGGTTTCCGTTTCTATCTCTTTAGATGGTGCTTCGAGTTTCATATGCAGTGGGATCCTTCGACAATAGTGACATGGGTTTGAATTTTGGGTATTCCTCTCTCTTTCCAAAATCCCTATATACATTGTGCCCTCGGTAATATGATCAGAAGATATCTTTGCTCTGATCTCCGAACGGAGGCAGTGTGTCATTCTATTTGTCCGCAAATGTGTATCGAAGTTGATGTTGTGCAGCCACCAGTGAGATGGGTGTGGATCACAGATGGGAAGGAGTTACATTGGA
Organism: Viscum album; assembly: GCA_963277665.1. NCBI lineage: Eukaryota > Viridiplantae > Streptophyta > Magnoliopsida > Santalales > Viscaceae > Viscum > Viscum album. Next base: position 1,206,591,383 of record OY728126.1, on the reverse strand, counting down.
AGAATGATGTAATCTTTGTGTTTGGGATGTGGTACTGTGTTGTGTGTGGTCTCTTTGTACATTTGGAGTTGGTCTGTTGAAGTAGAAGGGTTAAGGGAGTCTCACAGGTGGCGGAGGAGATGAGCAGTGGTGGTTGTGTTGCCAATGGAGTAGATCAAGTGATGTTGAAAGATTATAACGAGGCTCCTCTGATATGGGTAAGTGGTGTGATTGGGAGAATGGATGATTATACAAGAGAGAAGGATGGGGGTACCTCCTACTTTAAAACGCATGCTGAAATGGGTATCCTCTCTTAGCAGGGTGCTCGTATCGGGGCTGCTCCATCTGGCTATGAAAATTTTGTGGAGTAGAGATCCTCATTTGTGGGGAGGGAGATGAGTCAGGCTTATCTTTGAGGGTGCACTTTATATATGATTATAGTGAAGGATGTTTTGGTGGAACGAATCCGATAGTGAAGCAGGAATTTGGTCGACTAATGGGAAATCTTGTTGTTGAGTTTCTGCCGTATTCAGAGGATGTTGCGGGTCTCGGACGGCTACAATCGACAGTTCCTCCAGTGGAGTCCTAAAGAAATGTGGTTCATGAGGGTGATGTACTGAGAATGGGTACTCATAAATTACATGGAATGGTTAAGGTTAATGTCTCTTCTTACAACTGGTTTGAGGGGTTGGAGCACGAAGAGGTTCCCCTTGTTATGGAAGGTATCCTAGTGTCTGAAGATGTTAGCATGCAGATTAAATCCAATTTTCAGAATGCATTGTTTAAAGAGGGTGCAACAGTCAAGGAGTTACATGATGGTGAAAACTATGCGGAGGTCCCTCAATGTTTAGCCTTGATTGATACTACTAGGCTTTCCTAGTGGATCGAAGGTGGACCTATGGATGCTTCAGTGAATCCTTTATTGAAAAAAATGGATGCAAAAAGTAAGGCTCTGTTCACATCACTAACAAGTGGTGAGATTTTTCTGATAGTGATAAAGAAAATGCTGGGGGGAATTATTAGACCCTCCTACAATGATATTTTTCAAGGTATGAAGATTAAGATATCTAAAGGTGAAGAAGTTATGTCTACTCCAACAAAGAGAAAGCTGAGGAATGATTATTCTTACTTGACAAAGTTGATGAATACCAGGTCTTATTCCAAGAGGTAAAGAGGGGATGTTAATTTTCTTAAAAAGGATCGTGTTGACAAGAATCCATGTAACGGGAATCTCTCATTTGAACAATTAAAACATTGAATGCAGTATGACAAGCTATTGAAGCACCATGAAACCAACTCTAAGTTAGAGTCATCCACTGCGGAGGAAGATCCTTATTATGGTGGTTGTGCGGGATATTATTATTATGATATGGAGCTGTCTTTTGTGGTTGGACTTTTTTTTGGATGTGGGGAAGTATCACACACCCATCTTTCTTCTTGCCTTCTGTACTTTTTATTTATCTTTAATAAATGGACAAAGGTTTCTTCCTTTGACTAGAATACCTGGGTAATGATCGTAAACAACCCAATGAAAATAATCACATACAAATGTACATTGTTTGATATAATACTATTTGAACAATGGGTAGTCAGATTTGGGAAATGAAATTAAATTTTGTATATTCTCAATATACACTCAGTTGATCGAGGAGTTTTGAGAGAAAGTTATCTTATCCACATAGGTGGTTTTAGTGTTGAAGGTGGAACACTTATTTGGTGTTTGCTAAAATTTTGCCACTAAATATCTAATGAATTTTTCTTCATGAAAGTCATATTCTCAAAAAAATGATGTGTTTATTTATTGAATTTATAGGTTTATGAAGGTTTGGAAATCTTATGAAATAATTTTAAGTTAAAATGTTTGTGAACAATCAAGTTTCATGAGCTCTCTAGATACAAGTTCATGTTAGAAAATTAGAGGCTATGTGCTTTCTGAGTGCGGTAGAGTTTTCTGAACACTGTGATGTTTTTAGAAATACATAAATTTTAATTAAATCCATCGAGTTTCAAGAATTTTCTCCTATAAATAGTATACTAATCTTCATTTTAATTTTGTTGTTTATAAAGGAGGACTTATGAATGTGATTTAAATAAATGTTTTACATGTATATAATTCTTTTTCAAATCTCAAACTTCACACAAACATCGGTTTTTCGAAAATAGTGGTTGAGAAATAATTTATGTGAATATATTTAAGTGAAGGGTGTTTTTTCATAAGGCAGATGCTTCATTATGTTCATATGTTTCATGTATTTTTGGAGTTTCATGAAAGTTTATAATTTTTTTGGAAAAAAGCGGTTTCATGAAAAGGATTATTTGTAGAAGATACATTCTCAATCATACATCAAATTGTAAAATTAATTTTGAATGGATTGTAGAAGAATAATTGGAACTCCATGATGAAAAAAATAATCCTTATGTGTTTACATATGGGGGTTACTTTCATGTAAATTAACTGAGAAATACCTCACCTAAATTGGTGAGCAAGGGTCAGTTGACAGATGTGATCCAAAGGAGGTGGTGTGATATCCCGAAAATTAATTTAAAGGAATTGATTATATAACAGATTGACCATGATCAAAAAATTATAGTCTATATCATATAGTGAATCATAGTATGTTTTGATATGACCAACACACTATTAGTGTATTCTCTTTAGGCTAACCCTTAGTAGTGAACCAATTAAAACAACTATGTTGTGTTTCTTTTTCTGCATATATGTGCTAGTTGATTAAATTTTTCTTTTTTATAGATTTCACAAGATCTTATAAAAATGGGGACAAGATCCATGTAATTGAATGAAAAATTTTACTCCCCAATTCACCACTACCCTCTAATATTTTTCTAGAGTATAAAAAGTTGTATCAGAGTGATCCGACTATAGATGATAGATCTATATTTTAGTATGATTATGATGGATAAATCTGTAAATGCATAGGGAGTTCTAATTTTTTATTAAAGGAACATATAGATATGGAAGAATAGAGTGAGATATCATTTTTGACCTTTCATGATAGAAGTTATCTTTGCCACAATTCCAGGGATTCTAGTCAGTGATGAAACTGGACAATCTATAACTAAAATTGATAGGAAACTACGTGATATAGATTCTAAAGCTCAAAATTCACCTACATTAGATATATCTAATCAAATATATTTAAAGTTGATGAGTTCTTATATATAAATGATAATAGGGATAAATTGGAATATATATATAAAGGTAATAACGAAGTGGAGAAGTAAAAATTCCAAGTTATGCATAATAAAGTTGATAATATGAAAATCAATAGTAATGAAATTATAGATAGTTGATTCAATTGAATTAATAAAATTTTCAAAGAAATTTTATGTGTTCAAGAATAAATTAATGATATTTAAATTTTAAATAAAATATTGATAATGTTTCCACCACTGTAAAACCTATAGGTTTTCGATATTGAGAAAAGAGATCTGTTTATTCCTTCTCTTAAAGATCTGTTTAGAATGTTAGTGACTTATTAAATAATATTCAAACTATAATAGACAAAAAATAATTCAATTAATGATATGTAATTAAAATCCATGAACAAACATGACATTTATAAATTCAGAAATTATAAAGTATTTGTGGATGATTAATTTTATTTTATTTTTTCAAGAAAATTTAATATAGGAAACATAAGATTTGAAGGAAAGAATCTGTTATTTAGTTTTAAGTGTGCCAAGTTGTGCACCATGACAGTCAGTGCTCAAGGAAATTTCATCATGAATAAATTGAATCATAAATCATGTAGAGACCTCGGGGGAGGTTCCCTTATAAAGGTGACTTCATATATCAAAATAAATTATAGAGGAAGATCTTGATTTTTAACGAGGAAGACAATGATAATTTTTTTTTGATTATATAGAAATAGAGTGTAAATATGATGTTAAATATTCCATGATGGATATTATTGAAAATATAGAACCTACTAAATAAGAATTAAATCATCCATATGGTGTTATCAATCTCCTAGAAGAATTTATGGTTAAGTTGATGAGATTTGCATTAAACTAAAAGAAAATATAAATATGAGGGATTTATTTAAAGAATAATCATAGTATGTGGATCAACTTTATGTATATATTGATAAATTTAAAGTAGTTTTAGAAGAAAATATGATGATTATTTAAAACTTATGATAAGTTGTGGAGTATAAAATAATGGTTAATGAATAGGAAAAATTTATCAATGACCATACTATGAGGTTGGGGAGAAGGTAAAGATTGTTGAGGGACTTGAAGAAGAACTCATGACCTAAAGGAGTAAAATGGAAACTGAAACATAATTTTGGGATCCAAATAATAAAATAAACTTATACGGTTCTATGATATAGATATATTGGATCAATTGAAATGTGGTTTCGAAGGAGTAAAGAATGCTTTGAATGATAAAAATTATAAATTTATGTGCATTAGTAGAATTGGTTGTGATATGAAATCATGATATTCCAAAAATGATATGGGCCAAAACAATTGGAATTAAATAGTCAGTCATATCACAACGGAACTTTATGTTCTAATAGAGACAACTTTGAACCAAACAAAGTCCTCAAACCAAATAGAGTATAGATTTGAAAATAATCCTAAATTATCTTGATATCATCACTATAAAAATGCATATTAAAAGTAATGAAAATGTGGTGGATTGAATTTGATAATATATTTCCATGAATGAAATGTCAATTCTATGTCTTTTTGGTCAATATGATGTCTTACTATGAAGAGGTGGGGAGCAATCTGAATGTAGAGGAAATAGAAAATCATCAATGGAGAATGATACCATATTGTTAATTATATAGAATAAATAATTTCTATAGATATTGTTTTCATTTTTTTAAATTTGGCCATTCATAAATTTATTATTATAAATGGGAAGGTGGAAACCACAATTATAGAACTCTTAAATAAGTGAATATAGGTCAACTATGAAAAATCATTCTTTAAAATAAGTACTATAATTTGGTAAAATAAATTGAGTATAATTTAACCATGCATGTTGAGAATTTATTGGATATTCCATATTATGCCTTAACATAACAAGTAATCTCAAGGATGGAAAAAATAAGATTGAGAAATCCGATATTATAGAGATTTAACTTAAAGATACAATGAATAGCATCACATAAATTCTTGATAGTGGATGCTCATCCAACATGTGAAGAAATGATTTTTTTAAAAATGTTAATGAAAGATTTGATGTAATAGTTCTATTTAGAAATTTTGGCACCTTAAAGATCATAGGTAGTGGAAATACCCAATTATAAAATGACCAGCTAATGAAAATGAAAGTGATCTATGTAGATAGTTTGTATCACAATCTTCTATCTATGTGTCAACATTGTGATTCCGAACTACTGGTGACATTTAATCAGTAATGATAAACTGTAAAAGGCTAGATAGTGAATCCTTTCCTGAAAGGTTATAGGGAAAATGGTAATTTATACCATGTAGAAAGTTTGAAAAACACCCATTTCATGAAAATTGAAGAGGAAAATTTTTTGTGACACTGGAAGTTTGGTCAATTAATTAACAGAGCATGGAAAACCTATCCTAGACAATGATTGTTGATGAAATTTCTAATCTAAAGTGTTATTGAGAACATACATGTGATGCCTATATATGAGGAAAAATGGTATGAAATTATTATCAGCATAGGAACAAAAGAGCTCCAAATCTAATTAACATAGTCTACATAATTGTGTGCAGTCCAATTAATGTGGCCATAAAATATAGAGATAGGTACATCATTATTTTTTATGATTAAATAAGAATGTAATATGTAATGTTTATTCAAAGTAAAATTGAATTCACCGACTATATAAAGAGATATATTCGAAGAGTTGATAATGAAATTGGTCTTACAATCAAGACAATATAGTTAGAAAATGAAATAGAATAAACATCCATAGAATTTGAATTTTACCTTGAAACAATGGGATCAATAATATGGCTTCTTCAGTGAGAAAATATTAACAAAATGGGGTCATTAAACACAAAAATTAATAGATAAATAATATTTCCAAAACTATGATTATTGGGAGTAGTGTTTCTCCTCATTAATGGAAAGAGGATATTTAATATGCAATGTACTCTCAAAAAATAGATTGGGATGAGTCCAGGAAAGGAAATGAAAACCTATGAAATATGGAATGGAAGGAAGGAATCATAAATGTATTTCCATGTTTTTGGAATTAAATACATCTTTTTATACAAATAATAAAATCATGGAAATTATGGTGATGCTGTATATGAAGTAAAATTCCCTAGAAACTCAGGGAAGATTAAGGCCTATAAATTTTACAATAATTCTCTTAGAAAGATTTTGGAGAGAAATTAAGTTATGAATAATGAGAATAAATTTACGATGAATTCAAGGATATCAAATGTTAATATGTTTGATGACGAAAAACAATGGAGAAATGGAATATATTTAAATACCAAAATTATGGGAGGATTTCCTAACATTCAGGGTTCTTGAATTGAAAATGTCTCAGAAGTAGAATTAGATATTGAAACCATTTCTAAATATAATCAACTGAATCCTCATAAGAGATGTATACGAGTATACGTTTATTAATCCAACATCAATGGGGATTATAAAACACTTACAAAAACAAGACTAATGAAGAATGCAACACATTTTTCTCTCCTACTATGGGTGGAAAAATCCTCATTTTAAGAAATACTGAAAGAAAATTTATGGGTTAAGTCCATGAATGAATAACTGAATCAGATTAAAAAACTAGACTAGGAATCTTGTTATGAATCCATAAAATCACAATGTTATTTGAACAATGTTTAGATTCAAGAAAAAATAATATGAGCAATGAATTTTGAATAGAAACAAGGAATGCTTGTTGTATAAAGGTCATGAACAAATTTAAGGAGTTGGCAATGAAGAAACATTTGATTCAGTATTTCAAAAATATTTAATTAGGATATTGTTATCAAAAGATATTCAAATAGGGTACATATTTTATTTAATAGATCTCAATTTTTTTAATGGTGTTCTTGTAGAAGATGTTTATATAAAAAAATTTATAGGATTTATGATTAAAAATGGTTAAACAAATGTTTATAGATAAAATTATTATTTTTATGGTTTAAATCATGAAAAATGATCATGGTATAATTGATTAAATGATTATATAAAAAATATGAAATTTAAAATAGGAGGTTTCGACCATAATGTATTTGTGATGAAATCTTAGGGAAGCCAATTTATGGTGATTTTGTATGTGGATGATATCATATTTGGAGGAACCAAGCATGGAATAATTGAAAAATTTTCTAATCACATAAAATTATAATTTGAAATGTTCATGATTTGGGAACTCACTTACTTTGGGGGGCTATAGGTGATTAAATTGAATGAATACACGTTCATTTCTCAGGAAAAGTATGCAAGAGAGATTCTGAATAAACTAAACATGGATGATTTCAAACTAGTGATGAATTTTATTTTTGTTTGGATATAAATTGGGAAGTATAATTATAGGAAATAAATAGATCCCACCATGTATACAAGTATCATTTTAATCTTGTTGTATTTGATTTAAACATGACCAAATATTGTCTTTATAACGTATTTATGGGATCAATTCCAAATTAATATTAAGGAATATATTTTTTAAGGGGTTAAAATAAAAATGAGGTACATTAAAGGTACTCTCAATTTTGTATTATATTTTAATGCTGGGAGGGATTAATAATTATTGAAATTTTATGGTGTTGACTAGGAAATAGGTATTGTGGATCAAAATTCCATAAGTAGGGGTGCCATCTTCATTGGAAAAAAATGTGTGGAATGGTTGAGAAACAATGATGAAGGAAATTATCTTAGCTTGGTTGAAGAAAAGAATATATCTATAAAAAATTAATGTTCATAACTATTTTTAATGAGGTAATAAATTTATAATATTATTGATGAGGTCAAACAAAAAATGGTGAAATTTCATGGCAGAAAAGAGAACAATCAAGATAAAAAAAATCTAGTTCAACTCTCTCATTTCAAACATATTGAAATACAATATCACTTCAAAAAGTAAATATTTGAACAAGGAATGGTTAAAATAGAGAATTTTGAAACTAATGGTCAAGTTTTTGAGATCCTAATTAGGCCATTGGTCACACCAATGATTGAGAAACAATTGTTGGACCTCAGTGTTTAGCCACCTCCCCTAGCATGGGGAGGTTATTATTTAAACCCTCTCCTCATTTTTTTTAATTTTTTTCTCTTTCAAAACAATTTCCATGTTTCAAGGGGAGCTATAATCTAAGTGTTGTTTGTCTTCAACGTTAAGGAAAAAAATATGGTTTCTTTGGTTTTATGTACAAAGGTAGAAAATGGTGAAATTGAATGGAAAAGAATAGACTTGTGGTTTAAATGAATGGGATTATCTCTCAACACTCTTATTTTCTCCATCGAGATTACATGACATAGAAAAACTGGGATGGGTGAGTTATTTCAATAATATCATGTTTTTATTCTGGGTTTTTATTTTATGGAATTTATATTTAGATTTCCATAAAACCAAAAGGGAGATATTGTTGGACCTAAGGATATTAATTGTTGGAAACTAATGGTATATTGAGTTTTCTATCAATCCAAACAATCATGATCATGTTTTTTCAAGCTAATTGATCTTATCCATGATGATGGATTCAATGTTGAAGGTGGACCATTTCATGGGTGTCTGCCAAAATTTTGGCCCCAAAAATCAGATTCAAATGAAAAGTTTAATTAAATTTATTTTGATAGAAATTTTGAAGTGGTTATTTATTGAAGGAAGAGGTTTGTGAATGATTTGTGATTTAATGGAAAAAGATAATGTCAATAGCTTCCGAAAATATCATGTTTCACAAGATTAAAAAAGGCTGGTTGACATTGGTAAATAAAATGATTGTGGTTTCTTGGCATGGTAGGGTTTTCAAAAATCCATATAATTTTAATAAATACACTGAGATTTAGAAAATTGTGATTTTCACCTATAAATAAGCCGATTCTCTTCATTTTAATATTAATTTTTTATGTAGAGGAAATATCACTCATATTTCATGAATGTTTTATGAATAAATAACTCTAACATTATTTGGGAACTTTACACAAAAATTTGTTTCATTAAAATAATTCTTGATAATTAATTGGTGAAACTTGATGTGAATTAAGTGGGATTCATGAAAGGTAGAAGTTTCACACAAGGAAGAAGTTTCTTGAATGTTGGGAGTTTCAAGAAAGTTTCCAATATTTAAGAAAAAATAATGGGTTTTCATGATAAAGTAATTTGTTGAATGATACTTACTCAAACATACTTGAACATCGTATAATTCTATGGAATGGATTGAAGAAAAGTAATTGGATTCCCACCATTTAAAACATAATATTCATGTGCTCATATATGGAATAAAACTTCAATTAAATAACATATGAAGACTTTAACAAAGGAAGTGAGTAAGGGTCAGTTTATAGAAGTGATACAATGGAGCCAATGTGCTATCCCAAAAAGTGTTTTAAAGGAAGTGATCATGTCATAGTGTGACCATGAATTAAAAATTATAATACAAATCATCTTGTTAAGCATAATAGATTTTGGTATGATCAAAACACTGTAGATGTTTGATCTTTTTACTAGCCCTTAGTGTTGAACTAATTAAAACTACTATGTATGGTTTCCCTCTTTACATATGTGTTTAGGTGATTGAATTTCTTCTTTTGAGAAATCTCATTAGTTTCTATCAACACATAGAAAAGATATATGTCATTTAATGTGAATGTTGATACCCTAATTCATCCATGAATCTGAGGTTATTATGGGGTATAACAAGTCACTCTTATCACGACATCTCTTTTTAAGAAAGTCACATATTGGTGTATTAAATTGCAGTGATCTATGTCACATTCTTTCACTAAATGGATATGAAAAATCCAACATAAAACCATGTCCATGGATTAATAATGTAGTTAATTTTCCATCAAATGGACTATGATAATAAATTCCATTATATAATATAATGGAAACATCCTTTCTCCTATTATTATTTAATGTATTATCATATGTCACCTAAACAATGTATCCCACCTCACCACGATCATATGTTGTGACAATGTTCATCAATACATAAGCATACATGACTCATGACATGTATTAATAACAATATCAAAGATTAAGGACCATGAATTATGTTTAAACAATAGGAACATCCATTGACACATATAAAAATAAATTTCCTACAAGCATTTAATAATCTTATAATCTCATGCTTTTAATATTACCAAGGGTGTACACAATGAGAATTTGTATCAAATTCCTAGGAGTCTCGAACCTTGATAGCTTGAAACATTTTCATCCCATCAAAGGATATCTTCCGACTATATAACATATATTTAAGTATACTATAATGGATCTTATAAGTTCACATCATTGTATGGATCTACTATAACCTTTTAGTGTGATATTTAACCATGTACATTATTGATGTACACAATGACTAGTTAGGTACCACTGCGGGGTTAATTAGTGGAAAAAATTTCATAAAAATTAATTCTGTTTTAATTCATCCTCTTTGAATGATTAAACATCACCACTCATATCTAATTCATATCCAAACCTTATTAGAAATAGTAATAAAGTGATCACAACACAAAAATATTTTAAATGGATTGGTCAAAATACCTACTCTTGATGAAGTTGGTAATTCACCCTGATTTTTAATACTTAAAAATATGTTAGTGGTTATAACTAGGGAAATCCATGTTCCTATCAACACTGATCCCCAATGTTTTCACACTCTTGAGTCCCACTATAGATCATAAGTTTCGAACTACACATGGGATTAACAGAAATACCCACCGTTTTATCTCTTACTTTAGAATATCACTATATTTTTTCACTTCTATTTGTAGCATGATCCACTTATAAAATAATTCTCTATCAAATTATAATAGCTTATGGACCACCTTGAGATAAAATATTCCCCAAAAAACAAAATAGTCCACCTATTATATTTGGGTACAACTTCAAGAACATCCACAACTGATGGATTATTACCTAATCATGCACATTATCTATTGATCCTAAAATGATCCAAAATCTATATTGCCATTATGAAACATTTCCTTGATTCAGTATCAATCATCAGTTCACATTAGTCATTAAAATAATATTGGATGTTCTTATAAAAAACATCATTCATATAAGATACATGGTCTTCTCATATCTTCTTCAATATACTTTGTGTAATAAAAAATTTGTATAGGCTTCACACAATGACACAAGACACTGCCTTATTTTTTATTTTTTCTCATATTTCTCCATTGTAATTCAAATTATATTATTAATCTAATTTTTCAAACTCTAACTGTCTTACTATATTTCCCTCATTCATGAATTTGGTATGCATAATGAAATATATTGAAATATTTTGCTTCCATTATGAATGTATATTATATGAAGCATTGTGATTTTGAAATAGTTTCACTCAAACTCATGAATACATATTATCAGATGCATAAATTATGTAAGTAGGTATTTACATTAGATAAATTACATGAGTTTTATATGTATTATTATTGTTTATGTATTTTTATAGATATGATCTATAATTTATAAATATTTGAAGCTCCTAGAAATTGTTTGTGGTACTCTTTTGAAACTTAGTTAGTATGTATCATATAAACTCAAGCTCAAGGATCCAACAAGAATTATATATTTGTGAAAGATAGTTCATATAATTAATATGTGCATGTTATCAAGAAAATATAGTGCTTCATCAGGTGTTTTTATTCATATTCTCATCTCTCTCAATCAGTTGTCATAATCTATGTTTATATCATTAGAAAAAATTGTTACATTTTGTGGTATTTATAGAATAAAATACACTATATCAGAACCATAAGTTCGACACCTATCTCCAACTATGTGTACCAAATTATCTCAGAAATCTCACAAAATCACCATATCCTCTTAGAAAATGTATATTCCTTCATTACTTATGGATTCACATCAAATAGCAAGGACTAAATATGGTTTGAATAACATCTAACTATCATCTTCATGTGATGAGAATTTCCTATAAACAAAAAATCTCATTATAGTCACGAACTTCTAGTTATTTAGTGATTTTATTGATAGAACTCATAAATGAATTATTTTTAGTCTTATAGATCATCTCACAATATCATAGGTTTTTAACATCACAATGATGATCTCAACTTGATCTTAATGGATCATTGATATACTTCAGTTTACAAAAAAACCATCAAGTTAGGCATGCAGTTGAATACAATCCCCACCACTGATCGAACGATTTAGATAAATCTCATCAAATATCCCATTTTATAGGTGTAACTTTTAAAATAGGATCTACAGTGTCTCCGAAGATCGTATCCCATATTTATTTTCATTTTACTTCACTTTTCCTAGAAATATATCCCTCTTCATCCACCACTCAAGCTATCTCTTGGGTCAGAACACAGATAGAATTAATAAATTCCCATTACATTCCATGCCAGCCCATTGTGAAGTCCAACTGGCCACTCACTTGTGCACCCTATGTGCTAGGTCTCACAAGTGTGGTTGTGGTGGGTCATTATTTTGCCAATGGATAGACCATTTTTAGTAAATCCTTGAACATAATATACTATGTAAAACAATCAACCATAAAAATTCAACCTAAATTAAAATATAAAATAAATCTTCTTTTTGTTATTCCTTAAGGTAAACTCATTTATCAATTTCTTCATCAATTCCTCATGAAAAAAATAATTTTCATGGCCTTAAATCAATTCTTCTTAATTACTCAAGAATGTTGTAAACAATATTAAAGTTCTTCAACACCATTGAAACATATATTTAAATGTTATGATCCATTCACTAGTCCATCAAATTAAAAAAAATGAATTTTTATCCTCACAAATTATTGACTATAAATTCAACACCAAAATTACTGTAGATTTAGTTTGGTTATTTAATCTCCCCTATGGATTTGTTTTAAATAACCGTTTGAATTTATTACTGAATATACTATTCTCTCCTTACATTAAATTAATACAAATAATTTATAGAGGAAATGTAATCTCATTAATCATATTTATCTTCCTCTAGGATAATACCACATATTTGCCTTTTCAAAGAGCCTTTATCTAGAAAAATTTTCTTCTACATGGTAAAAAACAGTGTACAACACCAGATATCATAACCCGGATGTCTAATGATACCCATAAAAATCATGTATATTACACCAATAATATATTACTCTTAATTTTTAAATTGAATATACTCATCAACCAAATCATGAAAAATATTTATTATACACTCATATGAACAAAAACCTTAAAATGTCTAGGGGAAAACATCTACAGATCCCTTTTTTAGCTCAATATAAAATTACTTTTGATAATTATTTTCAAAAACATTAATATAATATATTTTATATTTCATTCAAAAATATATTTATATATTTTATATTCCCTGTGTTTTGAATATTTTACAACTTTAAATAATTAATTCTCACCCTTGGGGGATGTATCCATCTCTTTTAATCCCGTAGAGGTCATTAAAAAAACACTCACACGCATGCACAAACACACAGATATATATATGGTAATACAGAGGGAAATGTTTATTCCTCAGAAATAGCACTCAATATGAGAGTTTTCGATTAACCTTTAATTTTAATACATTCTTGGATATTATATTTTTAAGAGTTCACACTATAACTCATATTATTTATAGGTTTCATGTGCACATTATTCAATTGAATTATTTATTCATGTGGCATAGTCTTCTCCACAATTGTAAGTAAGGAAAAATTATTTACATCTATTTTCATTAACATTTACATAAAATAATAGTGAACTAGAAAGATATTTATATAGTTAATCATTTTATATCAAACATGTTCACAATGATTCTATTGATTCTCTTGATCATTACTGGTAGATGACTTCTAATGAAATTAAACATCATATATGGAAATAAACTACTTAGCATCATCTATTGAATTAATTTGTGATTTCTCTATATTTATATATTTTTAGATGATGTAACCAAAAAATTCAAACATTCATTCCTTTTAATCTCTACCTTCATGAGTTTTTCACACTTCTTCTTAGATGTATATGACTATACCCATTTTTTCATTTTAATTTATTTTCCCTTTTTATCATAGGGAAATTACCCTAATAATATTTCCATCCATACTTCTACTTTATGACATTGTAATAAACATCTACAACATAGTTCTTCTAATCATTCATAACTATTTTATTATGGCCACATTGATGGATTTTTGGCTATATATTTATTTAGTTCAAAATGTTTTATCATCTATTCACTATAGCTTTTCCATGAATCATTATTATTTTCTGGTAATGTAATTTAAAACCTATAAAAGTGGGATTTATGACCATATTTTTTGATAACACCTGAAAAATCATATAGACTATGATATTCTATTTATTTGATAATCATATCTATAAAATTCATTATTTCACCTTTCTGAAATCAAATCATTGTTTTACCTTGATGAAAATGGTCTTTTTAGAATATTTTTTCATCATTTCATGCGGTAAAATGCCTCTCTCTAGGATTATTTTTCCTCATATATTCACCTGTACTATTAGTTGTGTCATATCTATTTTAAAAATACGTAGGAAAATATATACCATGTATGTAGGAACCCTTCATCATATCCGCTTGATAGGAATCATCTTTTCCCTTAAAAAAAATCTTAAAGACTTATCAATTCTTGTTTAATTCTTGTTGGACTATTAGATTTGTTGATTGTGTCTAAGAAAACTCTTACTTCTTATGAGTTAGTTTCTCCTAAATATCACTTACTATATTCATAATCTAAACCACCTTATACATGCATCATATTCCCAAAATTAAGTAATAATATCACTTTGTGTAGGGGATGTGAGGGAAGGATAGAAAATGAAAAGAAATTGAATGAAGGAGGTAGAAGGTTTTAGTCTTTAAGTGTTGCCTCCTTGAGAACCTCCCAATGGGACTTGGATTTGGTCTTTTGGTAAGACCATAAAGTCCATATATATGAGTAGAGTTTTGGGAGAGGAAATGGGTTGAAAATAATAAATATTAATGAATTTGTATTTTTGAGGATAAGTGGTGGTGATGGGTGGTATTTATAGTGGAGGGGAGGGGTGTTTTATTATTATTTAATTCCTTTTTTTATTATTTTATATAAATAATATTAATTTTATTGGTTCTTATAACTAAATATAGTAAATAGTTTATGTGATTTTGAACCAATGAGTTCTTACCTCATCTATACATTATATAAAACATAACAATTCATGTATTTACTTATAACGATAGGTACTGGAAATTACCATATTTCACTATTCACCAAATTTCAACTTCATTAAAAAAATCCCAAAAAATGACCCCTACCAATTTTAATGTGTAGAAATCAAAAATAGACTCCATTTTATGAAAATAATTTTCTAATTATGATAAATTTAATTTTAAATTAAGAACATCATTTATTCATATTGTAATTTTCTTCTTCTTATATTTTAATTTGACATTATATTTTGAAATCCAATCTATACCAAGGATTACATAAAATAAAACCTTATGAATGATGATATAGTTGGAAACTAAAGAATGTTTATGTGTCATAAATTTGACCGATCAATACATTTTTATTACAATGAGACTTCCGTTAAGAGTTGTTACTAACAACTCCATTCATTAATGAAAATGTATATTTCTAAATTTCTTGGAAAAATTGGTAGCTATAAAATAATGTGATTATCCAAAATAAAATAGAGAATTGAATAAATTTGAAGAATTGATTAATTTATCACCCATCACATCATTACAAACATCAACCTCAACTATAGTGATTGAATAAGCTTTTCCTTTCTACCATTACTTTTTATGAGGTAATATTTCTTAAATATTAGAACAATGATTTTTATAGTTTCCCATATACCTATAATTGTGGCATTTAAAATCAATATCTTCTTTTATTCCTTTGAAATCATGAGCATGATGACCTTTCTCACTACATTTGAAGCAGCATATTTTTCTTTTTAAGCAATCACTAGGGTATTTTCTTCGATAAGTATCGCACATTTAAAATTAAATTTTTATATTCATTTTATCTATTATTTTATCCCCTAACATAATTTTATATTACATTACCTTAAATACATATGACTTAGATAATTATTTCTCTGTGATGATAACACATGAGACTATATCTTTGTTTGATGAGAATGATTAGGAAAACAATGACGTTAGAATGAATGGTTTGAACCCATAAAAGATTTAATCAATCACACACTTTGTTTTATATACAAAATCCAAATCATGAAATTCTAACCTTGTAAATTTCAATTCATAGTTGAAAACATTTTCATCCTTTTTCTATCTTATAATCAAGAATTTTATCTCTATATCTTGTCCCTATTCCTAAATGAAATATTTTATATGAAAATTTACATAAAATACTTCCACTACATATTTTAATTTCTTCCTCCTCATTTGTGTTTCGAATCTATGACCCCCACTTATAATAATATATTGTGAGATGATAAACATCCATGATAACGTTTTCCCTTTCATTACTTCCCAAATCGAAAAATATCATCTCTAAGGAAAATAACCATTTATTATAAAAAAAGTATTTGCAATCCCGTGGAATAATGGAGGTTATCTTTGCATGAAGTGGTCTGAAATTGTTACACGATGTTTTTGGTCAAGCCTCTCTATGCGAGTAAGGGTAGTACTCATAACCTAATTCATTTTTCCCAGTATAGTTATATGTTTCCCACCTACAGTTGCACCTCCTACTCCAACATCATTATCTTGAATTGGATGGAAATTGATACATTGTATACATATATTTATACGGTTTCTATTCCACTCATCAATCACCATTTATAAACAATAGTATACACTAAATTAGGTTATGAATCATAATTCATAATTTTTTTATAGAAAAACACTGAACATAAATTTGATATTTTTTAGAGCTAATCTCATAATCATAAACATGGTTTCTTTTGAGTTATTTTTAATTTTAAATCCTTAATAATGGTTTGTAAATAAAATGTGAATTATCCTAATAATACCCCCTAGGAGTTTCAATATAGGTGTCTAGTAAGTCCATTTTCGTGTACCAGGTTACGTCAAATTAGGATGACACAACTTGTTGGAGTTACTACCCCTAGTTACATATGTACCAGAAGAATTTCCACTTGTAGTATCCAGATAAGGATGTATTTCTTTGAATACCCACATAATCTCAACCTTACCAAAATTCCAGGATGATTTTTTATTCTTATACTCATATCCCATATTAGGTTTATGTTCCATAATCTATGTTATCTAAATATAGTTTACAATGTTCCAACAAAAATTTCTCTAATACCAATTATAAATACTGCAACCCCAGTATCCTAGATCCTATGCCTTACTTTATTACATCGCTACTATGAAAAAGAGATCACATCACAAATTACTGAATTTTTTATTATCTTCGATAAAATATATAAAATGATAAGATTTACATTAATACTTTAAATGAAATACAATATAGTAACTTTATTTGAAACATTCATAAACCTCTAGATTATCCCTGCAAGTCATTCATAATATAAATATATTCAACCTAGGGAAAAATGAAATATAATAAAGTGTTGAGATAAAATGATATGTAAGGGTAAGAAATTACTTTAAATAAAACATATATAAACCTAAATAATAAGTCATAGTTAATAACTAAAAATACATTCCCTTAAATCACAATCTTGAGAATAATATGGTTGGAAGAAAACACGTTTAAATAATTCCATATTTATAATTATAAGAGAATGAAACATAAACATGGATATTATACTACTAAAATAATCAAATGGATTATCAATTACTAATATCATGATGATGGGATGAGTAATGCTGGAAATATGAAACATACCATTGAGGCCTCGACATGGACAATTGAAAATAAATGGGTATGGCCTTGGCTAAATCCCAATCCGGTTTGTCTCATGAGACAAATCAATGCTTTGATGGGCTATATCAGGCCATAATGATTACTTAATAGTTTTAATTATTTCCTCATATGAATGGGGTAAAACGTAAACAATATAAATGAAATGTAAAAAACATTCCTCAATCAGTAAACATAACCACTAACCATTTTGAGTAATATTGTGAGTGGTATCATGATAGCACATCTATAGTGAAAATGATCATAACCCATTTAATTATAAATTATAATGGATTTCATAAAATACCAACCCCAAATAATAATAATATTAAACACAGGGTGTTTAAATAGATGAAAATACTCTAACAAAATCATCAAGGAACTTTTGAGAGAAATACTGTTTTTTTACTTTTCAATGAAGAGTTATTTTGGAAAAATCTTTTGCATTTATCATTAAAATAAAATTTTCAACATTTATGTCCAATAAAAGAAAAGGGAAGGAAAATGAATATTTTTAGTCATTAATTATGTCATAACTAATTGAAAACATGTAAATAGTGTTTTTAAGAAACATTTGAAATAAGAAACTTCAGTGCGGTTTAAGAGAGAATATAAGAGTATTTAAAATAGTAAAATTCATAATTGTTTGTATAAAACCAAAAATTAACTAAGATAGTTTTTCATGATAAAAATATATATTTTATAAAAATAATTTTGTCTTAAAAAAGATTACTTATGATACATGAAAATGGGTGAGGAGTTGGGAAGTTCTCTTTAATCGGGCTTTCTCATATTGAGGAATTAAAAAGGAACCTTATAAAATATGTGAGTCCATTAAAAAAATAATTGAAAATGGTAAATATTTTTGGAACAAAAAAAATTAACTTAGGAGTATTAAATTAGAATAATAAATAAATATATTTGGGTAAATAGAGAAAAAGTATAACCTGAAGGGAAAATAGAGGTTCAAGAAGAATCTATTTCCTTATATCCTAAAGTATTATTCACTTGTACTTAATTTCATGGATAATGAAATTATATTATTTAATAAATTAATTAAGAACATTTTAAAAATGTATTTTATTGATTATAATTTGAGTAATTTAATTTTTTCCCTTTTTTGTGTTATAATATTCAATTTCATTATTTGGGAGTATTCATTTCCTTGGTTTTCATGGTTGGTTCACTTTTATATAACTATATAAGATCATGTAAAATTAAAATAGTTATCCAGAATTGAAATTTTATGTTATTAATGAAATTATAAAATATTAAATTATCATATTTTCCACTTCTTTTCTAATATGAAGTTTATTTATTTTAGTGATAACCAATTAGATTATTTTTTTGTTTCTTTGATCATCGCACAATAGCTTTGTCTTATTAATTAATATTATGTATATATAATTGAACAAAAACATAAATTAAGTTTTAATAAAAAAAAATTAGTATTTTTTAACAATAAAAATGTTTTCATTACCAGCATTGAAGGAAAAATTGAAAAAGGAAAACTCATCATCTAAGAAGGTGGAAAATCGGCACCTCACGAATGATGTTTTAATTTTTAGAATAAAAAGGGGAAGAATAGATATTTTATAGTTTTCATAGAAATAATATAATAAAATTAAATTATATAAAATATAATGATTTTTTTGTCACTTTGGAAAGGGGAGGTTATGCAATGACAAAAAAATAAAATAAATTTAAAGGGGGAGAGAGATGTTTTTACCTCTTGAGTGTCGCCTCCTTTAGAACATCCATAAGGGGGTTGGAAAAGATCTTTTGGTAAGACTAGAAAGACCAAAATGTGGGGTTGTGGCATGGGAATTTAAATGTTCAGGATATAATCAATCTTAATGGATTTGGAGGTGTGAGGAGAGGGGTTTTGAAGGGTTGTGAGGGGTTGTAATTATACTGTAGAAGATGAGTGTTTTTTTGATTATTTAATTCATTTGTTTATTATTTTAGCCTAAGAAAACGAATAGTGTTAGTTATTATGAATAAATATAGTAAATATTTCATGTGAGTTTGAACGAATGGGTTATTACCTCTCCCATACATCATACAAGACTTTATAATTCATTTATTTAGTTATAACATTAAATACCGTAAATTACAGTATTTTATTATTCAACAAAATTTCAACTATTTTAGAAAAATACTAAAATGTCAACCTAATCTGTATTTAATGTTTAAAATTAATAATTGGATTCCATTTTATAAAAAATAATTTTTAAAATATGATAAATTTAATTTGTAATTTAAATAATACTTATTTGAAAAAGTCTTATTTTATGATTATAACTGACTTATAACAAATTGTAAAATTAACTAATATATCATAAAATTATATTATGATAATAAGGAAAAGTATATTAACTGATGAATCTATTTTATTAAATTAAAATTTATTTTAAATCATAATATTAATTATAAAATTGTAAATAAATATATTTGTTTCATAAAAACACAAACACTTAATTTATCCATTTTTTAAATAAATTATATACTTTTACATGATATGACTATATCATATTTTAATTTTTAAGAAAAAGAAATTTTATTTATAATTTCAAAGGATATTTTAATATTGTAAAATCTAGATTACTATTCCTAATGGTCACATTACTATTCTGGTAGTTATATTAAACATTATATTACAATTTTAAACTCGATGTTGTATTAATAATAAACTATCAAAGATGTTAAATTTTAAAAGATACATACCCTAAAATCATGGGGTGGTAAATCCTATTTTTCCTTGAACGTTTGCATAATACCATAGTTAAAATTCATCATGATATTATTTAATTTCATTAACTTATTAAAACATCAAAAATATTGATCAAATAATTTCCAAACACATTTCTCTTGATACATCAGAAACTACAATGAACATAGTAGATTACAAATATTTCAACTACTAGATCCAAAAATACTTACCATTTATATTAACATATTATTAATGTGATTCAATATGATAACCCTATAATGAAAATTGGTTTTATATTCCCTAAAAAACTAGTATTCCAATTTCTATAATTTCTAAGAACTCATATGGTTATTATTGTTCTAGAACTATCAGATAGCTCTGATAGCCATCACATGTTGTTCTCATAATGATTATTGATGTTTGAAATATATTATTTATGAATAATAAATTACAAACCTATGTACATATCTTTTCATGTGTGATATTATAAGGACCAACCTTAAAACATTACATAATCTTGAATTAATCGGATAATCCACATTGAGGATCTTTTCAGGTTTAGAGTTTTAGATAATTAGGTCATAACTCTTACATCTCAAAAAAATAAAAAAGTAGAAACTTTTACTTAGTTTCCATTTTTTTCATAAAATAAAAACTCTTGAAAAAAAGAGTCATGTCCAGTTCCATGTTTTAGAGAGCATGGCTTTCCCTTGATCACTTCCTTGACCCTATTCATCTTTAGTACTGTGAAAAACATTTCAAAACATGGGATGAGCATAAAAATATCAGTAAGGTTTATTAAACAAAGAAAGAAAACATTAGTTCATAAATATAAACATAACACAAGCTCTTTAACAGACCTCATAAAATCATATGATTTATGAATAACACATAGAAATCATAAATTATAAAATTAACTTGTGGCATCCATATCATACTTACAATGTAACTATCATAACTACATACGGAGTTACTTTAGAATACCCATCCCAACATATTCCCTAAATCTATTAGGAGAAACATTCATGTTTACCTCCATCACGTTACTCAATGCATTGGAGAGCTATCTCGGGCTCACCCGCCTATGTTTACCATAGAACCACTCATATATGTAAATAATTCCGAAGAACCATAAAATAATCATAACACATAACATAAGAATAAAGGAATGATAATATTCCCATATTGCAATAATGATATATAATATAAATATATATAAGAAGATATTGAAATAATAAATTCATTCTCAAAACCATTTTCAATACCAAAATACCTAAAAGAGTATATGGTATTTATTTTTCTTTTAAAAACAATACTGCTTGTTAAGGAATCCAACGATCAAATAATACTCACGTTGGTGGAAGGGTCATTGTCACCACGTACATTGAAAACAAACATTATTTTTTTTGTTTAGTAAAATGCCTCGTAGAAAAATATTTCCTTTTAATGAAATGAAAAGTAAAAGGTGTTTATATAGTGTATAAAAGATTGTTGCGTGTAAAAAAACATGCCTCAATGAAAGGAGATTGAGACAAAGTCCCTTACCTCGTGTGCGACTTGACTTGATCAATTTTTAATATCCTGAATAATAAACTAAAGTTAATTTATACCTGATTAATAACCCTTTTCAATTTTATTATTAATTTTCTACCACTTGTTACCATGTTATAAACATTATGTAATCATTTATGTTAATAGTGGTTGTTTTGTCAATATTTGGTACTTGAGTCAAAATTAAACTTCTTATAATTAAAAGTTGTTCATTTGGAAAAATTTCATTATCTCCAGAATGATATTCATGATTTATATGTAATATTTATCATATATATCTAGTATATAATTTCATTTATAAATGTACATGATATTTGGAGATAATAAATGAAATGCACTGTTCATGGAGACGGTAAGCCGTATGTACGCATGAACGCTATTTTCATTTCTATTTAGTATTTTAATGGGAAGAAAAATTAATGATGCCTAGTTATATTATAATTCTTGTATAATATCATATGTAATTTCGGTAACTCCATCCTTTATATGTTCCTCGTATTACTTGAACGAGTCATATCACATTGAGGGGGTGGTAGTCCTCACTTCTTCAAATGAAATAATCACGCTTATCCATTATGGAAACCATAAATATATGCTATAAGTGGAAAAAAAGAATAAAGTAAACATAAACATACTATATATCATATATAAGTATAGGTCCATCATAATGGCCCTCATAAGAGGTGGTAGGAGATAATTGAACATTCATCGTTTTGTGATGCGTTAGTTCACCGTCCATAGAAACAATATGTTCTTTACCCGTTAGATGGAGGTGTGTGTAAGTTTTATTAGAATAATTCTCATAAAAAAACTATTATATTTAAGCTCATGGTTTTTTATAAAAGAAAGGAATAAATAGAGTTTATGTGGTTGGAGAAGTAAAATAAAAGCAAACAACTTAAGAGAATGTCTTCCCTTTAAATCGGGTTAATCCTTTTGGTTTGACCGAAAGGATTTATTGAAGTGCCTTCTGCCTAAGATAATTTATCTAGGTGGAATATAGGGATCTTTAAAGCTTAATAGGTCAGAGTTTGGAAGATCAAATGGGATTTATAGGTGTGAGGAATGGGCTAGAAGTGAGGGATTTTTATAAGGTGGAGGAGGGGCTTTTTAGGGAAATTTGAAAATATTATTTTATTATATAATGATTTTCTGTTTCTAAAGGTCCAAAACTCAGTAAAGTAAAAAATAAGATGACTCAGGTTAGAAATAATATAATACAATAGGTTTTGGAAATGTTTTGGATATTTTTTTAATATTTATAATATCATTTATTTAAACCATTCAGTAATTAGATAAACACTGCATCATTATTGTGTCATAAATAATTTTATTTAGTTATTATCTAAATATTTTAAATAATTACCATGTTGTAGGGAATAATTTTAGATTTAAAATTAATATTTATAATCTAAGAGATTTCTTATATAACCCCATGTAATATTTATTTACAAAAAGATATTTGTTTACGTCATTTTTGCCTTTACTTTAAGTTAATTAAAATAAAGTGTCATTATCACTCCCATGTGGCTCCATGGGGTCCCTCAATCGACCCAAGTATGAAATTGGTCGGATATTTATCAACAAATATTATTAAAAAACATGTTAGGGTAATTTAAAATTATTATAATATTATGTTTTACCCTTATTTACCATATTTACCCTTTAACCATGGTAAATAAAATATTTACTGAAATAAATATTTAAAATGTCTAAAAATAAAAGTCAACTATTTAAAAAATTTAGACCTCATGATTCCAAATATGGAATCTATTTTTACAAATTCAAAACAAAGAAGTGGCAGAAATTAATTTAATATTAATTTCCATCGTTCAAATAAAAAGTGTGTTTTTAAGAAATAATAACTATGAAAATATTGACATTTTTTATGTCCAATTTCAAATTTAAATTACATCCAATGACCAAAATTGGATTAATTGGTAAAAATATATTATAATTACAATCTAAAACAAATTAAAAAGATAATCTATCCATATAAATAAATTATATTAAAAGGCAGTTTTGAATTAAAATACAATATTTTTCATTATTCATTAAAAATGAACTTTATCAGAAAAAAAACCAAAAATTTACCCGAAGTAAATTTTGATGTCCCAATTCTGAAAAAGGATATTATTTTTTAAGATACAACATAGAAATGTGACAGAAACTATATTTAAAAATGGTTCACCATCAAAAGGTAGTAAATCGATATTCTAAAGAATATTAGAGTATTTTGTGCATAACATTGGATTCATTCACATTTTAAGCCTCTAAATTTTATTGGATAAATGTAAAAACATTCAGAAATAATGTATAAAAATATTTAATATAGTTTTATTAATTCCCACCAATAAAATGGCTATGGATTAACTACCATTTAATATAATAATATTATATTATTAGTGTGCAACGTAAGTTTTCAAAGAAACCCGTTGTTGAGTATCAGGCACACCATCGAAAATAACATCCCCTTTAAAGTTAAATTAGTATTTAATTGACAAATATTAATAAATTTGAAAATTTTAATATTTCATTTTTTACCTGGGATGTTATAGATATATTTTAAAACTAGTATTAGGTTTATATAGTCGAAATATTAAAAAAACCCATGCGATACTAGACCAATTTGAGTGTATCATTAAATGTTGTAAATTCAGTAAAATATCTACTATATAACATGAATTAGATTGGAAAACCCCTTGATCTCTACTATTATATTTTGTTCATTATAACTTATGTTACTACTAAATTCATCATTAGATAAATTTTTAAGCATTATGACCACAAGACATATCATAAAATTCCCATATGTCGTTAACCACATACGTCTTGGAAAATTGTAGCGCTCCAAACAAAATATTATTTACACCTACAAAATTCAATTTCAAATGAATATTTTAGAACCATTTTAATTATTCTAACCCATAAATTGAACCCTCAAACTTTCTTTCCATAATTGATTTCATTGATGTCTTCAATCTTTGTAGTCATGTCTCAAAGAGGTGTATTATAACGTAACCTCCTTGGGAAGTTGCCTTAACAACCGATGCCTAATATATTGATCATACTAGAAAAGATGTGTACAATTCTAATGGATTTTTATATTATGTCTTGGTATAACCAAAAAATCCTATTGGTACCTGTCACGACCCGCCTTCACCAAAAGGAGGGAAGGGTCAGCAGATTGCCAGGCCCTTCCTTCTTTAAGTTGAAAGAGAGATAATGACCCCCGAAACCCGCCTTCAATAGGTCCTGGAGTGGCGACTAGCACCAAGGGTATAGAAATTCCTCACAAATGGAAGGCATTACCCTTTTTATTTTATAGAATAGAGAGATAAGGAGAAGAAAACCCAACAAAACCAAGGTAGAAAGAAAATTAAAGCCAAAAGTAAACTATTCCCACATGCATGTTTCAAAAGTAAAAGCCACAAAGTGCAAAAGGTGAATACAAGGTAAGTACCAAAGGGAAAAGAAAAACAACAACTGCAACTGCTCCAAAGGTCCGAGCTAGTAAGGTCCTGCGTGATCCCCAAAGTCCTCCTAGAAACCTGAAAGCAGTTTTATATACGTGATTAACCGATTCACTTTTCACAGCAGGAGTTTACAACCAAAAACAATCCATTTAAAACATCAGCAGGGTTCATCAGTGCACAAAAAATGACAACCAATGGCCTCGATTTTCAAGAGGCATAAGCCATCACAACTCAACAAGATGGTCATAGAAGAAACAACATCAAAGTATAAGACAACATCAACAATCACAGCCCCCTCTTATTTCTTTATAGAATTCTTTCATTATCTTTAATTAGGTATAGTTTACCCAATCCTTCAGAATCAAAAGCTCTCCCACCCCTCATGATACAAAAAAGAGAGAGACAAGGGATAAATTCCCTACTTGTTGATAGATGATCGATGTTTAGGCCGGGGGCGCGGAACTTTACGGATGACGATGCGCCCGATGCACCAGAAGCTATTTGTGAAAAGCCACGATCGAGGAAAGGAGAAACCACTGCTAACCTTTAGTTTATAAGAGTCGGGGATGGTTGAGGTGAAAACGTGAAACCGCGTAAGGCGCGGGGGTCGTGGGTTGACCACACGGCTCCACTCGTCACAAAAAGGGGGTCGGGTGGTTTAAGTCGACTCATGAATTGATGAAGTATTTAATTAAAACTCTTATGGGCGTTACGGGTCATAAAAAAACGCTTAAATGAGTCATAATAGGGTTTAAAACCCTATTTACGCAAAGGAGCACTACTGGAAACAACTTGACAAGGCTGGGTGACGCCGATCGGTCTTGCCGATCGGTCTCACCGAGACGCCACTCCTTTAGAACCCGGATTTTGGAAAACGGAAGGACCAAGAGAGTCTGGGTCATCACATCAGATACCTCTCAAACTATTCTCGTCCCCGAGAATTTAAACAACCCAGAAGGAAAGGGCGGGTCCGAACAACCACCCCAAAAGATACCTCTCAAGAGTGAACCTCATCGCTAACTAAGAACATCTTCCTGTCACGAACCAAGCAACATACCATGCCAAACTACCCGGGCACATGGGTTGGGGAGTCTCCTCCCCCATGTCAAGATATTATCCACTTTGGGCGACACTGACTCACCCGAACGGGTTTAATCACATACACCTTAATGCGTCTTGATTAGGGGTCGAGTTATCTCCTTCCCTATATATGACAACCCTACTTTTTAATACAACTTAAGCATGCTTTATTACATAAAACATAACTGGATACAACAAAGAAGATAGAGAGGTTTAGTGTCTTTGGGGCTTAGGATCATTACATAAAAACTTTAAACTTGAAATACAACATCTTTATTGAAAACTTCCTTTACATGACCACTACATTCCTTCGTACTTAGCATTGCATGGGATAACCTGAGGACATGCATAAGAAAAGGGTGAGCTATAAAGCCCAGTAAGGGAGTACACAATGAATAACATGAGGAGTAGAATACATGTTAGGAAATAGGAACATCAATAGAGCATTAGAGTAACATGAACATAAAGGCATGATAAAGCATGATAACCATAACATGGAAATGTGGCAACAACACTTAACATTGAATTAGCATGAGCCAAGGCTCATTGCACATGGAGCATGAGTAAACCCTCATTTCACTTGAAGCATGAGTAAACCCTAGTTGCACTTGAATTAGCATGAGTCAACACTCATTGCACATGACGTATCATGATACTATACTTTACCCAATGCATTGGAGCGCTATAAAGGGCGCACCCTTCTTAAACATTTCATTTCATGCATAAGTGTGCCACATGGATCATAAAACATGGATTCATAAAACATAATCATTTATTCCACGATAAAGGAATGTAGAATTCACACCTGAAACTTTATAATCAATAAGTAAATGTTCATAAAGGTGAATACCCTTGATGTAGAAATGGGCATGGTATTCACTACACAATGACATTGGCTTAGAAAATCGGTGCGATTTCGGCAGCGTAACGGCATGACATAAGAATTCATAAAAAAGTTTGATGAGAGAGAAAGGGGTTCATCATCATATTTACATGTAATGGACAGTAATGAGGTCATATATATACATGTACCAACAATTGAAAAGGAATTTAGATTCATGATACAAAAGTATTGCTTTAATATAAAAGAGGAGAAAAAGGTTTCTTTCGGAATTTCGGCATAGTAATGGGTGTACATGGGAGGCTTTTAATGAGAGATAAAGGGGTCTCCCATCATTCAAACAATATGAGGGAAGTATGGGGGAGGTGCTAAACCATACCCCAACATTCATAATTGAAATTAAAAGGGCAATACAACTTAAAGAAAATTGACAAAAAAAGAGAAAGGAAGAAAAAACCCTTACTTGGAAGTGTGCTTCCAAAGGCTAGAGAGAGGCTTGTGAGATGCTTCTTGGGAGCTTGGGGAACCTTGGGAGGATTCTAGAGAGAGTAGGGCAGAGGTTGGACGAACTCCAAGGGATTTTAGTGAGGATGAAGTGGGATCTTGGGTGGGTTTATATAGGAAAGGTGAGATAATTCTTTATTATTTAGGTTTGGGACCCCTTATATTAAAATAATCCAAACCACAAACCATCCCATGGTATTTGCCCATGGTTTCTGGAAAAGGAAAGAGGAAAACAATATTTTACAAGGCCAAGGTCCGAACTTATTAAAAAATTAGGGTTGCTTATGTGGAGGTGAGTCACACTCCCATGGAAATTAATTTAAAAAGGCAAAGTGTTGAATAAGTCTCGAGGGCTCCATTAATGCTTTGAAAAGTAAGCCAAACAAACCAAAAACCTCATTATTTTAATGATAAAACACATATTGGCCGATACTAAGGATTATGTTATTTTATTACATCACCATTGGGTCATTATGATGTCATAAAACACATTATATATTTAAATGGTATTTAATTTTTACCCAAAAATTTGATTGCCTCAGAAAATTATGAAAAATTCACCGTTGGATAATTTCGAAGTCCTGATTCCAAAAATAATATTTATTTTATTTAAATAATTTTCTAAATATGTGAATTTTCACTTTTAAAATAAAAACTGACATTTATAAAAAAAAATCACGGGTTTTGACAGAAATGGATTTCAAACCTTAATAAAAATTTTAATTGCATTCATAAAATTATAAGATCATTTATACTTAATAAAAAAATAATAATATTTTATTAAAATATCATTTAATTCAAAAATCCTTTAATTTAATAAAATATAATTCTTAATTAAATAATAACTAAAAACACCATTTGTACTTTAAAAACTAATTACAATGTATCAAAAATGACTAGAAATTATATTCATTATTATATTCAAAAAATAATGTACATGAACATGGTGCTAATTATTTGTTACATAACCCCTTAAAATAGCCGCATAAGACCTAAGGGTAAGGTGTGCGATGGTGACAGACTCTTGGGGTGGCTCGGATAACATCGCTCGAGTCGTAATTTCAATCAACTTCCACTTTTCCCGTAGACGATCACGTTCGAGCTTGACTTGATGAAGCTCAGCTTGGGCTTGGTCAAGGGAAAATCCCAAAGACACCACCTCTTTACCGAGCTCCGACAAATGGGCTTCGTAAGGGGACATTCTACTGGATGAGGCCATCGCTTCCTTTGTCTGAGTAGAAATGGGTTAGTTAAAGCCTTATATTTATACTACTAAGATGATCATTGTCCAACGACTATAAAAGTAACGGTCACAAATCTTAACATAAAACTAAAGAAGTTGACATCTTATGAAAAACATTTTTCATAAAGAAACATTTAACTGGATCAAGAGGGATTTTCCATTAATGAAACTTTGGGTCGTTGCAATATTCCCCCCTTAAGAAATTTCGCCCTCGAAATTTTCCTTTTCCCACACTAAAACAAATGTGGGTAACTCAGCTTCATCATATCCTCTGACTCCCAAGTGGCTTCTTCAATCTTGTGGTTTCTCCACAACACCTTGACGAGGGGCATCGTCTTATTTCGTAGAACTTTTTCTCTACGATCTAAGATCTTCACTGGTTTCTCCTCATAAGAAAGATCATCTTCTAATTGTACCACCTCGGAAGAGAGTACATGTGAAGGGTCCGGTATGTACTTCCTTAAGAGGGATACATGAAAGACATCATGCACCTTGGCCATAGTAGGTGGAAGTGCTAGTCGATAGGCCACAACCCCAACACGATCAAGAATCTCGAAGGGGCCGATGTACCTTGGACTTAACTTCCCTTTCTTTCCAAACCTCATGACCTTCTTCCACGGATATATGCATAAAAACACCATGTCTCCGTCTTTAAACTCAATGTCTCGTCGACGATTATCTGCAAAACTCTTCTGTTGAATTTGGGCTGCCTTGATATGCTGCTGAATGGTTTTCACCATCTCCACCATTTCTTCGACCATTTCTGGTCCAAGCAGCTTACGTTCACCGACCTCATCCCAACATGCCGGTGTTCTACACCTTTTCCCATACAGGGCTTCATATGGTGCCATTTGGATGCTCGAGTGGAAACTATTATTATAAGAGAACTCAACTAGAGGAATTTGTTGATCCCATCCTCCTTTAAAGTCCATTGAGCATGCTCTCAACATATCCTCAAGTGTTTGGATTGTCCGCTCAGATTGGCCATCAGTTTGAGGATGATAGGCCATAATAAAGTTCAGTTCAGTATTCAGAGCATGTTGAAGACTCTTCCAAAACTTATAGGTAAATCTTGGATCTCGGTCAGACAAAATAGATAGTGGTACTCCATGCAACCGTTCCACTTCCCTGATATATATCCATGCCAGTTGATCCAAAGAGAAATCCTCTCGAATAGCAATGAAGTGTGCAGTCTTTGTAAGATGATCCACAACAACCCAGATTACATTGTTGCCTTTGGATGTCCTTGGAAGTCCAGTGAAGAAGTCCATGGTGATTTTATCCCATTTCCATTCTGGTATGGGAAATGGTTGCATCATCCCCTTAGACTTCTGCCTCTCTGCCTTCACTTGCTGACACACCAGGAACTTTGATATATATTCAGTGATCTCCTTCTTCATATTATCCCACCAAAAGTTTTCTTGGAGATCTCGATACATCTTTGTGCTCCCTGGGTGAATAGAGAAATTTGAACTATGTGCATCATCCAAAAGTTCCTTCTTCAGCTCCGAACTTGATGGAAGACATAGTCTTTTCCCAAACCGCACATTTCCTTCTTCATTAACATTAAACTCAGAGGATCTTCCCTTTTTGATAGCTTCCACTTTTTCTTGGATTCCCGCATCATCCTTCTGAGAATCCTTTAGCCTTTCCAAAAGAGATGGTTGAGCTATCATTTGTGAAAGGATTGATGATGTTCCCTTCTTTATGATTACCACATCCATCTTCATTAAGTCTAAGAAGATTGGATCCTTCTCAATTCTCATCATTGATAGAATCACTGGATCCTTTCTACTTAGGGAATCTGCCACCTTGTTCGCTTTCCCAGGGTGGTAATGTATTGAACAATCATAATCCTTGATGAGCTCTATCCATCTTCTCTGGCGCATATTAAGCTCTTTCTGTGTGAATATATATTTAAGACTCTTGTGGTCAGTATATATCTCACATTTCTCTCCATAGATACAATGCCGCCAGATTTTCAAGGCAAAGATCACCGCCGCCAACTCCAGATCATGCGTTGGATAGTTTCGCTCATGGATTTTCAACTGCCTTGAGGCATAGGATATCAATTTATCATTCTGCATCAGCACACATCCTAATCCCTTCTTCTAAGCATCACTGAATACCAAAAAAAGCTCCCCACTTGTGGGTAAAGTGATCACGGGTGCAGTGATAAGCCTCTTTTTCAACTCCTTGAAGCTTTCTTCGAATTTATCACTCCAAGAAAACTTTACTCCCTTTCGAGTTAGCTTGGTAAGAGGGTTGGACAATCATGAGAAATTTCTCAGAAATCGTCGATAATATACAGCTAACCCCAAGAAGCTACGGATATCAGTTACCGATGTTGGCCTCGGCCATCCCTCAATTGCATCTGTTTTGGAGGGGTCCACAGATATCCCATTGCTTGTGATGATATGGCCCAAGAATGAAACTTCCTTCGACGAAAACTCACACTTGTTGTACTTTTCATAGATCTTATCCTTGCGCAAAGTCTCTAGTACAGTTTTTAAATGCTCCTTATGGTCCTCCTTGGTTTTGGAGTATATTAGAATATCATCTATAAAGACTACCATAAATTTGTCAAGGTATTTTCTAAAGACTCTATTCATCATGTCCATGAATATTGCTGGAGCATTGGTGAGTCCAAAAGGAATTACTATGAATTCATAGTGCCCGTACCTTGTACGAAAAACTGCCTTGGGGATATCTTCCTTCTTCACCCTTACTTGATAATATCCCGACCGCAAGTCCACCTTGGAGAAGTATTGTGCTCCACGCAGCTGATCAAAAAAGTCATCGATTCTTGGGAGAGGATACTTGTTCTTTATCGTGATTTTGTTAAGTTCACGATAATCGATGAAAAGCCACATTGACCCATCCTTCTTCTTGACGAAGAGGACTGGTGCACCCCATGGTGATGCACTTGGCCGTATAAACCCTTTATCCAGATTCTCCTGTAGTTGTTTCTTCAGCTCTTCAAGCTAAACAACAACCATTCTATATGGAGTCTTGGATATTAGTAGCGCCCCAGGTATAAGTTCAATTGAGAACTCAACATCTCTTCTTGGAGGAAGACCAGGAAGTTCCTCGGGAAATACTTCAGCGAATTCCCTCACAATAGGCGTTTCTTCAAGGGTGGTTTCTTCCTTGGACTCAATCATCTGAGCCAGATATGCGTGCTCATAAGGCAGTAATATCCATGCTTGAGATGATGGAGCTAAAGGAGATTCATCTTCCTCCTGACACATGTAAAGAATCGGGGGTCGATTCTCCAAATGGAGTGTGATTTCCATCTCCCGACAATTTATGTTGGCTTTATATAAGGAAAGCCAATCCATGCCAAGAATTGCATCAAATTCCACCAAAGGGAGTATGACAAGGTTCACCGGGAAATTCAATCCACAGATTATAATAGGGTAGGACTTATATTCATGGGATGCAATTATTTCCCCATTTGCCGTACTCACCGACATCATTACTTCCATGATTTGTGGTGGTGTAGGGATTGTTCTACTAAACTTTTGAGATATAAAAGAATGCGTAGAACCTGAATCAAAAAGTACGTTCGCTATTCTTGAATGAATAACTAGCGTACCTGTCACCACTTCGTTGTCGGGGTTCACTTCAGCAGAAGTGATGGCAAAAGTTCTTCCTTGCTGTCTTGGAGGTTGCTGGTTGCCTCCGATAACCCTTGGATTAGGGCACTGATTTGCAAAATGACCCGGTTCTTTGCATTTGTAGCATTGAACAATGCGTTGAGGTTTGAACGGAGCGTTCCTCTCCTCTTTCGCAGTCACGGGTCCTTCTTGCTGACAGTTAACAGCTAGGTGCCCTTCTCTTCCACACTTGAAGCATTTTCTTGTCCCCCTAAGGCAATTTCCAGGGTGCTTCTTTCCACACTTTTGGCAAGTGGGGTTCTGGAACTTATTTGCGCCATTGGATTTATCCATCGAACCACCAGCATTGAAGTCCACCTTACATTTCTTGTCCCCATGATACCCCTGTGATTCTCCGATCTCCATTTCAACCTTGAGGGCACATCGGACAATTTCCTCATAGATGTCGAAGTCACGGATCGCTAATGCTTTCCGCAAGCTAGGCTTCAGCCCACCAAAGAAGCGGTCAACCTTGCATTCGGGGGTAACGACAAAGCCGGAAGCATATCGTGCAAGCCTTATGAAGTTTGCCTCGTATTCTCCCACAGATTCTTCATCTTTCTATTTGAGGGAAAGGAAGTCCCTTTCCATCTTAAGACGGAGGGTGCGTGGAAAATATTTATCAAAAAACATCTTCCGGAATTCCTTCCATTCCAAAGCCTCAATCTCCTCCTCAGGCTTCGTATTTTTGATCAACGTCCACCATTGATCAGCTTCACCCTCCATATGATAATCCGCCAGGAGAACCTTCTCATTTTCGGAGCATTGGAGGATGGAGAATATCTTTTCAATGGAGTCGATCCATTGTTTAGCGATCGTGGGATCAGATGATCCACTAAAAGTAGGAGGCCTTTGTCTCATGAAGCTCTCGATAGTGACTTGTTCTTTCTTAGGGGGGGTTGAACGTTCCTCTTGACCAGTGTTTCTATTCAAAACTTGAGTTAGCTGAGAGAGAAGCGTGACAAAGTTCACGATTCCCACTCCCATTGGATTGGGCATCTCATAAGTACAATAATCACACTGATCTTCACAACGGTTGTTAGCCCAAGTTCTCCTATTACTGGCCATTGGCTGGAATAAAAGGAAATTTAGGGGTAACACATAAAGGGTAATACAAAGACAAAAGTTGATGACTTATAAATAAACTTTAATCTCTTTAACTCATGAGTCTATAGGATTCAATCCAAGCTTTTCATGATCTTCCTTCTAACATATATTCTTAGGGGAATTTTTCCCTTAATAAGGGTTCATACTAAGATTGTGAATTTATCAAAACATATCCCCCGGGAGTGTCGTAACCAAGAGTGCAGCAAGGACTGTTGTCGTGCACCAGTTCCCATTCGAGTCTAGATCAAAGTGGTGTTTTCGGGTTTTACCCCTAGGATACATCTGTGCCAGAGCCGCCTCTACCTGCTCGTATCCAGACATGGATGTATTTGTTTGATAAAACACATACTTAGTATTTACCAAAACTTAGGGATGTTTTTATTATACTTAGTCTTGTATATAAGGCTTTGCTAGGGTTTCCTAATCCCAAAAATAACTAAACCTATCCTCTGATACCAACTATGACAACCCTGCTTTTTAATACAACTTAAGCATGCTTTATTACATAAAACTTAACTTGATACAACAAAGAAGATCGAGAGGTTTAGTGTCTTTGGGGATTAGGATCATTACATAAAAACTTTAAACTTGAAATACAACATCTTTATTGAAAACTTCCTTTACATGACCACTACATTCCTTCGTACTTAGCATTGCATGGGATAACCTGAGGACATGCATAAGAAAAGGGTGAGCTATAAAGCCCAGTAAGGGAGTACACAATGAATAACATGAGGAGTAGAATACATGTTAGGAAATAGGAACATCAATAGAGCATTAGAGTAACATGAAGATAAAGGCATGATAATGCATGATAACCATAACATGGAAATGTGGCAACAACACTTAACATTGAATTAGCATGAGCCAAGGCTCATTGCACATGGAGCATGAGTAAACCCTCATTGAACTTGAAGCACGAGTAAACCCTCATTGCACTTGAATTAGAATGAGTCAACACTCATTGCACATGACGTATCATGATACTTTACTTTACACAATGCATTGGAGCACTATAAAGGGTGCACCCTTCTTAAACATTTCATTTCATGCATAAGGGTGCCACATGGATCATAAAACATGGATTCATAAAACATAATAATTTCTTCCACGATAAAGGAATGTGGAATTCATACATGAACCTTTCTAATAAATAAGTAAATGTGCATAAACGTGAATACCCTTGATGTAGAAATGGGCATGGTATTCACTACACAATGACATTGGCTTAGAAAATCGGTGCGATTTCGGCAGCGTAACGGCCTGTCATAAGAATTCATAAAAAAGTTTGATGAGAGAGAAAGGGGTTCCTCATCATATTTACATGTAATGGACAGTAATGATGTCATATACATACATGTACCAACAATTGAAAAGGAATTTAGATTCATGATACAAAAGTATTGCTTGAATATAAAAGAGGAGAAAAAGGTTTCTTTCGGAATTTCGGCATAGTAACGGGTGTACATGGGAGGATTTTAATGAGAGAGAAAGGGGTCTCCCATCATTCAAACAATAATAGGGAAGTATGGGGGAGGTTCTAAACCATACCCCAACATTCATAATTGAAATTAAAATGGCAATACAACTTAAAGAAAATTGACAAAAAAAGAGAAAGGAAGAAAAAACCCTTACTTGGAAGTGTGCTTCCAAAGGCTAGAGAGAGGCTTGTGAGAGGCTTCTTGGGAGCTTGGGGCACCTTGAGAGGATTATAGAGAGAGTAGGGCAGAGGTTGGAAGAACTCCAAGGTATTTTAGTGAGGATGAAGTGGGATCTTGGGTGGGTTTATATAGGAAAGGTGAGATAATTCTTTATTATTTAGGTTTGGGACCCCTTATATTAAAATAATCCAAACCACAAACCATCCCATGGTATTTGCCCATGGTTTCTGGAAAAGGAAAGAGGAAAACAATATTTTACAAGGCCAAGGTCCGAACTTATTAAAAAATTAGGGTTTCTTATGTGGAGGTGAGTCACACTCCCATGGAAATTAATTTAAAATGGCAAAGTGTTGAATAAGTCTTGAGGGCTCCATTAATGCTTTGAAAAGTAATCCAAACAAACCCAAAACCTCATTATTTTAATGATAAAACACATATTGGCCGAACATAAGGATTATGTTATTTTATTACATCACCATTGGGTCATTATGATGTCATAAAACACATTATATATTTAAATGGTATTTAATTTTTACCCAAAAATTTGATTGTCTCAGAAAATTATGAAAAATGCACCGTTGGATAATTTCGACGTACTGATTCCAAAAATAATATTTATTTTATCTAAATAATTTTCTAAATATGTGAATTTTAACTTTTAAAAAAAAACTGACATTTATAAAAAAAATTCACGGGTTTTGACAGAAATGGCTTTCAAACCTTAATAAAAATTTTAATTGCATTCATAAAATTATAATATCATTTATACTTAATAAAAAAATAATAATATTTTATTAAAAAATTATTTAATTCAAAAATCCTTTAATTTAATAAAATATAATTCTTAATTAAATAATAACTAAAAACACCATATGTACTTTAAAAACTAATTACAATGTATCAAAAATGACTAGAAATTATATTCATTATTATATACAAAAATAATGTACATGAACATGGTTCTAATTATTTGTTAAATAACCCCTTAAAATAGCCACATAAGACCTAAGGGTAAGGTGTGCGATGGTGACAGACTCTTGGGGTGGCTCGGATAACATCGCTCGAGTTGTAATTTCAATCAACTTCCACTTTTCCCGTAGACGATCACGTTCGAGCTTGACTTGATGAAGCTCAGCTTGGGATTGGTCAAGGGAAAATCCCAAAGATGCCACCTCTTTACCGAGCTCCGACAAATGGGCTTCGTAAGGGGAAATTCTACTGGATGAGGCCATTACTTCCTTTGTCTGAGTAGAAATGGGTTCGTTAAAGCCTTATATTTATACTATTAAGATGATCACTGTCCAACGACTATAAAAGTAATAGTCACAAATCTTAACGTAAAACTAAAGAAGTTGACATCTTATAAAAAACATTTTTCATAAAGAAAAATTTAACTGGATCAAGAGGGATTTTCCATTAATGAAACATTGGGATGTTACACTATAGCCGGGGATTTTCACACACAAGTAGAGGAAGAAAACCAGTACATTTCATATCCAAAAGACAAAACGTTTTATCACAACAGGTACAACATGGAACACAACTTAAAACAACTCTGGGTACTGGGTACGCATCTGTGTTTCCCTCTCCCATGTAATCTCCTCAAGCCCACCATGT
Organism: Viscum album; assembly: GCA_963277665.1. NCBI lineage: Eukaryota > Viridiplantae > Streptophyta > Magnoliopsida > Santalales > Viscaceae > Viscum > Viscum album. The sequence continues at coordinate 1,206,553,967 of OY728126.1, read as the reverse complement.
CTCCACAACACGGGAACCAAGGGAATGGTTCGCCCACGAAGCACCTTTTCTTTGCGATCCTCGATCACCACTGGTCTCTCCACAAAGGTCACGTCGTCCTCGATGTCCAGCTCACCCCAATCAAGGACATGTGAATCATTGTGCAGATACCGACGGAGCTGGGACACATGAAAGACATCATGTATCCTTAATAGCGGTGGTGGAAACGCTAGCTGGTAAGCCACTTCGCCGACCCGCTGCAACACCTGGAAGGGTCCGATGAATCTAGGAGAAAGCTTACACCCTTTGCCGAACCTCCGCTGCCCACGCCGAGGGGAGACCTTTAAGAACACGTGGTCCCCAACCTCAAACTCCAAGGGCCTCCTCCTGGTATCAGCATATGACTTCTGTCAGTCCTGGGCTGCCTTCATCCTTTCCCGTATGAGCTGAACCTTCTATGTCGTGTTCTGCACCACCTCCGGACCAAGGATTCCTGCCTCTCCCACTTTGGTCCAACACACAGGCGACCGGCATGGCCTCCCGTACAAGGCTTCAAATGGGGCCATGCCAATGGTAGAGTGGTAGCTATTATTGTAGGAATACTCTACCAGAGGCAAGTATTGCACCCATGATTCTACTGAGTCCAGAACACAAGCTCGCAGCATATCCTCCAAGGTCTGGATGGTGCGCTCTATTTGTCCATCTGTCTGGGGATGGAAAGCAGTTCTAAGGCGTAACTGGGTGCCAAGCACATGCTGCAACCCTCTCCAGACTCATGAGGTAAAACTTGATTCCCTATCTGAGACTATAGACCTCATAACTCCATGAAACCGCACCACCTCATCCACGTACTTTCGTGCCAAAGCATCCACAGCACTCGACTCCCTGATCGCCAGAAAGTGTGCTGATTTCATCAACCTGTCCACTACCACCCAGATGGCGTCGTACCCTCCTTGGACCTTGGGTAGTCCTATGACGAAATCCATTGAGATGTCATCCCACTTCCACTCGGGGACATCTAGGGGATGTAGTAGGCCTCCTGGAACTCGTTGTTCAGCCTTCACTTGCTGCACACTAGGCACTTGGCCACAACCTCTGCCACTGCTCACTTAACTCCGGGCCACCAAAACTGCCTCTTCAACCCCTGGTACATTTCTGTCATGACCCGCCTTCACCAAAAGGAGGGAAGGGTCAGCAGATTTCCTGGCCCTTCCTTCTTTAAGTTGAAGGAGAGATAATGACCCCCGAAACCCGCCTTTAATAGGTCCCGGAGTGGCGACTAGCACCAAGGGTATAGAAATTTCTCACAAATGGAAGGCATTAACCTTTTTATTTTATAGGATCGAGAGATAAAGAGAATAAAACCCGACAACACCAAGGTATAAAGAAAAGTAAAGCCAAAATTAAACCATTCCCACATGCATGTTTCAAAAGTAAAAGCCACAAAGTGAAAAAGGTGACTACAAGGTATGTACCAAAGGGAAAAGAAAAACAGCAACTGCAACTACTCCAAAGGTCCGAGCTAGTAAGGTCCTGCGTGATCCCCGAAGTCCTCCTGGAAACCTGAAAGTAGTTTTATATATGTGATTAACCGATTCACTTTTCACAGTAGGAGTTTACAACCACAAACAAGCCATTTAAAACATCAGCAGGGTTCATCAGTGCACAAACAACGACCACCAACGGCCTCGATTTTCAGGAGGCATAATCCAACACAACTGAACAAGATGGTCATAGAAGAAACAACATCAAAGTATAAGACAACATCAACAATCATATCCCCCCTCTTATTTCTTTATAGAATTCATTCATTATCTTTAATTAGGTCTGGTTTACCCAATCCTTCAGAATCAAAAGCATGCCCACCCCACATGATACACAAAAGAGAGAGATAAGGGAGAAATTCCCTACTTGTTGATAGATGATCGACGTTTAGGCCGGGGGCGCGAAACTTTACGGATGACGATGCGCCCGATGCACCAGAAGCTGTTTGTGAAAATCCATGATCGAGGAAAGGAGAAACCACGGCTAACCCTTAGTTTATAAGAGCCGGGGACAGTTGAGGTGAAAACGCGAAACCGCGTAAGGCGCAGGGGTCGTGGGTTGACCACGCGGCTCCACTCGTCACAAAAAGGGGGTCGGGTGGTTTAAGACGACTCATGAATTGATGAAGTATTTAATTAAAACTCTTATAGGAATTACGGGTCTTAAAAACACGCTTAAACGAGTCAGAATAGGGTTTAAAACCCTATTTATGCAAAGGAGCGCTACTGGAAACAACTTGACAAGGCCGGGTGACGCCGATCGGTCTCACTGATCGGTCTCACCAAGACGCCACTCCTTTAGAACCCAGATTTTGGCAAAGGGAAGGACCAAGAGAGTCTGGGTCATCACAGTACCTCACTTAAACAGTTTGTGTTTTTTATCGAATACCTACCAATGAATTTACACTACCACCAAAATATATAATTTATTTTGATATGTTGAATCCATCTTTAAAATTATATAAACTTCTCAATCCTATCTATCTTCAAATTAATTCTCCCTATTGGATTTACTATTCTTATCAAAAAATGTATCAAACACCATGATGAATGTGTAACCACGTCTTTGATTTTAAATTTCCTACGTAGTATATGTCTCTAAGATAATTCATCTCAATAAAACATGTGGATTTTAATATTCTTATGAAAGTTCTTAAATAGGATCCAAGATTCAATAGAAGAATTCATCATCCCACTATCTCATAAGTGATGTGATGTCATCATCAATATTTTGTTGGTTTTATTTAATACCTTTTCAATATTGAGGTTTTTAATATCCTTAGTAGCAATTGGATCTTTAAATAAGATAAACCTTTTGTATTTAATGATATACATGTGAATATTTCACAATCTCTGTAAATAATTAATATAAAAAAATTCCTTTAGTCTAAAAAAAATTATACTTTCATTATATCATAACTTATATGATATACATTGTTCAATTTGGTTGGAACATGGTTGTTTATACTATTATAAGTTCTAATATTTGAATAATAAAATGTGGGTTTTATAAAACCTTCACTCAACATTTAATGATCAATGAGTACTTGGTTAAGAGATTCTTTTATATACCATCCCAGATGATCCTATTTATTTTACTAATATCATTCATTAATTTCATCTATCAATCAGAAAATTTCTGAAGGGAATTAAATGAATTATATGAATTTACCTCAAGCATATACATTGAATTTTTCATGTTAGGTGGATGAATAATTTCTTAAATCCTTATGGTGTACCGTTATTTATGTACATTTCTCTTTCTAAAACTCAATAGTTATGTATGTTGATAATGCCTAATATATTTTTATATTCAAAGAGTAAAAGTATTTTTTGTGTATATATTTGGAAAAAACCTTTTAGTTTTACTATAAAAAAATAATCATTCCATATTTCGGCATGAATCTTATAATTTATATTCATCATATATTTATAATATTTTATATCTATTATTTTAGTAATAATAATATTTTATTTACATGTACAATACTATAACCATAGTAATTTAACAAGAAATAATTTCCCATTATGTATAATAGAACACTGAAAAAATGTGTAGGTAACCCTTAATACAAAAAACAATTCGAATAGAACCCGTCTATTAAGAAATATTATGTTGAGTGATTCCCACTACTAACATAAGAAAAACCCCTTTCCACATAAGGGATAATTCATTTTTACTCCCCAATTTCATGTTCTTTTCTCTACTAACATAAGAATCAACCTTCCTCACCACCTTTGTGAATATACCATAGTTTTAGTAATGTTTCATTCTTTGTTTTAATATTTTGAAAATAAGATAGTATTTAAAACACAAAAATTAAAACAAAAAAATTATAATCCATAGTGAATATATTTTAAATAGATACAATTTCATCCCTATTCTTCAATTTTATTGAAATTATCTTTAAAATGACCTATTTGTTTACATTAGAACAAAATGAACATCTATTCATTACATCACTTATTAATTTTTTATCTCATTGAGAGACAACATAAAGTAACCATTTACTATAAAAAAATTCAAAGGATTTTCAACCCTTGTGTTTATAATTTTTTCAGTGTAAGGGTTGTGGAATAGAGTTCCCGTAACCCTTATTTCCAAGGAGATGTTTAGTAAGAAGATTGATGAACTATTCAAAAAATATTATTCATCTCATAGTCTATGTGAATAAGAGAACCTATAAGACATTGATGATAATATGATATTAATGGATAATTTATTAACTTTATGGAATCATATGATTTGATATCTAATTAAAACAGTTTAATATATTTAGGACAATATCAATAACTAGTTACCCATTTCCAAAGTACACTATTACAGTGTATTGAAAATTTCATCATCTAAACCTTTTATTTTATATTATGTAGAGATGGGAGATTAAATTTCATGGTATAGACATCAATGTTTTTATGTTTCATCGTCAATTATCCAATCAAAACTATTATCTTAACTTAATGATATATATGAGTATATCCGTGTACTACCAATTGGCATCCTTATGACCTCCATATTCTTGGAGTGGTGGATAAAGGGGTATAGGCAATTCCAACACATACTATAAATTCTCTTATTATTGTTATGTGTATAATAAATTGGTTTACCCTTTTAAATACATCATAGAGAGGGAAAAAATTTATCTTACTGATTTCTATGTTACAATGATTTTTATTTTCCATATTCATCATTAAATAAAATTATATTTTAGTTTTATCATGAATACCCATGGAAATCACTATATATATATATATTAGTCACCCACTAGATTATTGAAACCCAGTTTCCATCACCTTTTACTTTAGAATACACTATCATGATTATATTATAGAGGAAAAGGATTCATATGCCCCTTCTCATAATCTAGGTAAGGTCCTGGTTAATTACTAAAAGGTATTTATTTTGGGAGGTCTTTTCCAACTACATTAACTTGCAGCCCCATGGTCTATTTAGTGGAATCCCAAATCCAGAAATCCTGTGTTTGTATTTTCTCAACACATGCCTCAAAATTTACATAATTTCAAGAAAATGAAACTCTACTTGATTTGAATTTGGTTACATAAAAATAAAACCATCTTTTGAACTCCCATTTAAATAGTATCATCCCAGAAAGGGATTGATCAAACAATATAATCTAGTTTTTTGTATTCTAAATCAGTTAATGAAAGGATATATGAACATACTATTTAAATTTGAGGGATTTTATAATATATATATGAATTTTTTTATCTTATTACATGCATGCTAATATTAAGTATATTTTACTTAAGTGATTAACCATGTATCAATAAAATTACACATAAATCTATTTATTTAATATTTTCTAGAATACTTTTTAATTAATTTATTTAATGGTTACAACATCTATTCAAATAAATAAATAACCATGTAACCAAAATAAACTAATTAATAAAGTGGAATGATCATGAACTCTATCTAATATTTATTTTATTCCACAGACAATAAACGAACACTAACTCGAGGGGACCAACTCCTTGAATCTATAATGGTTTGATTAAAAACATTCCACTTATCTGCCTAATATCCTAATATATTTGTTTCACCTTGGACCCATCATAAAATACCTCAATTATCCTCAAAACATTTTCCATTACATAATAGTCAGTCATATGTAGGTGAGGGGAACCAACAGATTAGTTAAGAGGGGTAATAAAAAAGGAACCACAGGTAGACATGCCCTTTACATAATGTGAGGAGGTAATGACATGAAATAAATCATTTAATTTAATTAATTATAAAAAACAAAATAATATGGAAAAAATATTTGAGATATGTGTTAATGAACGAAATCGTACCCTAAACAAGTTATTTATAAAATAAAGTAATACATGTTAAAATATGAGGTATAATATGCTTTCACCAACCTAAAAACAGTGAAAATAGGCAACAAGATGCTCCAAATTTTTGTCAATGTATTCTTCACATAAACACTTTTCATTTCCAAAAGTATTATTCTAAAATATCATTGAAATCTATAACATGAAAAACAAGTAATCAATCTCCATGAATCCCAAAGCCTATAATTAAAACAATAATAATTATTGAGAGTCATTAAATGAGAGTCACTTTAGAAAATGTGATAGTTAAATCATACTTTATCGAGTTTTGACATGTGTAGGGGATCAGAGAATGCTTGATGAGGCACTGAATCATAGGTAATTAAGTGCAGGAATTTAGTGACAATGAAGTCTAAATATTAGAATAAATTTATACAAATTTGATTATATGTTGAAATTTTCATAAATTAATGTCAAAGAAAATAAGGTATAATAGTAGCATCAAAATATTTATTGAATCCTACCCTAAAGACACTATATCTGAATTTAATATGTTCAAAATAATTTACCTATAAGAAGTCATCATTCCCCACCATCAATAAATTGATAGAAAAGTTATCTTGTATCAAGTGAATATTTTCTTCCCATCAATAACATTAGACATATATATATGAAACACTATTCATGATTCCGTAATAGACCAATAATGAAACATGAATGAAAATGAATCATTGGATCATCAAAATAAAGATTTTTTTTTGAATTTTACAGTAAGTAGAGGTAACATGTGATCAGAAGGAAGTAGTGAATCAAAATATATGCAAAAATATCAACCTTAAGACCAAAATAAAAATATCATTATTTAGTAACAACACTTATAAATATTAGTGTTTTACAATCCAATATTTTTATTTTAGATGTTTAGTAAATCTACTCCAAAATAAGGCTGCGAAAATTAAAATTGGGGTTCTTATCAAAGTCAAATTCATTTTATATGAAAAAACACACCCTAATATTAAGGTAATAATCTATATATACCCCCCATATATTTTTTTATAATGGTAAATAATATAATTTGTCAACCCATGTGCATAGTTCATCTATGAGGCCCTCCTTAATCATAAGAGTGTAATTATTAATCTTATTGAAACACTCTAAACATTTCCCATCTGGGGAAGAATTATCATATGATGATTCATCAGTGGATAATTCCTAAAAGGATTATGAGGGGTTCTTAACAATAAAATGATGAGTAATTAAATATTTACTTCCTTATGAATTCCAAAGAATATTATGATAGATTTTCACTCTAATTTAGTCTTATCCTTTCATTCATTTGTCTTTCTATGATGTAAGGTTATAAAACCATCTAGGTCTACCACAAGATTCTCACCATTAATATCACCTGAGCATAAGACTTTTTTTATTCAGATTTCTTGATCATGAGTATCATGGCAGGGTTCTCCTGAGACATAGTGTTCATCATGATCTTCATCTTGATAGGAAGGATTAACTCTTGAAGAGGCAAGGTATTCATGCCTATTTTTATCCATTTAGGTTTGATAAGAATCATAAACATCTTTAAAAAATCTAGAAAAATACCTTACTTCATATGGAATGGACAACGCATACCCTTGCCACATCTTTATTAGAGGAAATCCCATGTGAGTTTTTCCTAGAAAAAAAATAAAATCATACACTCCACATGGGGAATTATTGTTATATTTTTCAATCCAGGTTATCATAAACCTAATAAGATTATGTGAAATGGGTTCCCTTGAGGCCACCTTATCACAGACTACATTAGTGTGGCCAAATTTAAAGAATTAAAATAATAAAATTCAAAATTTTTCAAACAACTTAATTTATCAAAATCATTTCCACCCATTTTGGATCCATGTGACAGAGGGTCTAGGTTTAATGATGTGTACATGAAGGAAATAGAGAGACTAGTTCTGAATTTAATGTACAATTAGATGTGTAATCAATATTACTTAGACCAATTCTACATGTCATGTATCCTAGTTCAGTATTTTATGTAATTTTATTTTTTTAAGTTTATTTATGTTAGTATAGGGCGGAACATTTTGTATATCATGTTAAAAAATAAAAAACACCATGTTTCTTAATCACCAAGTATGTGTATTAATAATACATAATTTGTGAATTGATTATGTCACATGTAATTTAATTATACAATGTGGGAATTAAAAAATTACAACTCTCTGAATCAAATACACAATTTTTGAATTAATTAATTACATCCCACATAAATGAATTATACATCATGCATGAATTAATTAAACACCTTGTGTGAATTAATTTTGAAATATATGTGAAATTATTTCATACCACATGAACATTACCACATGAAAATTAATTAAATAACCTTCGTGTTATCTATATTAAATACATCACATTTTTATTAATTACATGACCACCAAATAGTTTAAATTAAATACACCACATGTATATGAATTATATGACCAACACGATATGTGTATAAATTATAGTGTTTTTCAAAAATTAGTCATACATATCTTGTAATTAACACATGATGCGTGTTTTAGTATGTTATTTCAACCTAAAAAATTCATGTACTAGACTATGTGTCCATGGGTCACAGGATGTGTTGTTTGATATGCCATGTTCTAGAATGGATTGGTAACATACAATACGAATTTAATGAATTGCACGTGTAATTACTACACCATGAAAAATATTTCTCTTGGTTTTCCCTTGTGTATGGTACATAGGTAAAATATATGTACCATTTACCTATACTCTGTATTATCTTGTTTTAGCTAGACAAAACTCTTGGCACCACTTGATGGAATCTACAAATATTTTCAAGTATTTTTATTTAGTTCTTAGTAATATGATTGACAATGAAATAGATGATGATAATAATTTGATGTTTCAATTTAAAGAAAAAATAATATAGACATTAAAACAATCAACATTTTCATATAATCAATAAATTATTAGTATATAATTATAAATTAATTATATTACTACTCTAATAACATATGGAGGCTCCCGGTTTATTGGAATTGCCTTTGGGTTATAAAAAAGTTATCATTATATCTTCATTAATGAATAACATGAGACGAAAATAAAGATAATATTATGATCCAAAGAATTAAAATGAATATTAATTGACTATTACATCATAAACCAAATTAAAATGCCATCAAATATAATATATAATCAATTTATTTGGATAAATAAATACCAAGAATTTAATTTCATTCTTCAAAAATGTATTGGTTGACTACTTTATTATTCCTTCATTATAGACAAAGTATTCAAGTATAAAATCCCACTTATGTTGATTCAAACATGCAGCATGAACCTACAAGCATCACAATTTAAATCACCTGGTTCTAGCTTGTAATTGTTTTAACATTTGCAACATTTATTTATGATCAGCACAAGAATCCCTTTAGGTGGGAGAAATACTCTTGATCTCTCCAGTCATGAGATGTTGATGGAGGAGAATCACTCTTTATTTTTGAGTGTGTTATAGGAGAAAAACACCATAGGTATTGTGATAATTGTCTATATAATTGTACTTTTAATAATGATGATTAGGTATATATTTGACATAATTGGGTATAGATAGAGATATGGTTGAAAAAATAATAATTTCACATAATTTCATATTATATTTCTTAATCAATGGAGAAGCATATGTTTAAATAATAATAATAGTAATATTTATATTACATGGGATAAAATGAAGAAAAAATAAATATCATTTTAATGAATAAATAAATTAATATTTATTAAAATAAAATTTAATATGACATTTCTTGTGGGACCATTATAATCTATCATCCAATCCTCCAAATTATTTTTTGGGACTTCAATAATGACCTTATTTTATAAATAAATATCACAACACTATTATCTATTAAATAAATAAACATTATATTCACAAAACTAGTGAATAAATATTTATTAATTATTCACATAGCCAAATAAATAAATATTAGTTACATTGTTGATGAAACGAGATAAATAAATAGTATATATTCAATAATTTATAATCACCATGCTAAATAAACATTTATTTAATATTAAACGCACATAATATTTTTTCAAATCACTAGTGATTGAATATGTGAGATTAACCAAACATTAATAATTACAAAACCTCGTATGAGAATAATATTCAATCAAAATGTTAAATTAAATATAATTTAGATAAGGTTTAGAATACACATAGTGTGTGACCCTATAGTCCACTTTCTCAGTGACATTAGGTTGTTACATTAAATATACAAGGTTAGTATTTTGAAAAATTATATGGAACCCATAAAGAAATAAAAGAAATTCCAAAATGACAATAACCACATATGAACATACATTGTGTAATATAAACCCTTTATCATAATATCTATAATCCATTAGGTTGCATGATAATGTCATCAACTTATGTTCTTGATGCCTCTTTCACATAGTTTATGAAAATTAACATACAATCATAACACTATATAAATTCACGTAATAACAGAGTTACAATAAAATAAAAAGGCCTTAGTTATAAACTTCCATTAAATAACATCTGAGAAAAATAATTTCTCACATTTCTCATTAATTCAATATCACTCATGATGCAACCAACATTTCCTTCCTCACTGTGGAAAATGTCATTACAGTTTTTCTTAATACATCAATGTACATGACTGAAGACATGAATTAATTATAATATTAATGTCTAATTAAATTTCAAACATATGTAGGTAGAAAAATACAATGAATCAAATAATTTCTATTTTTTATTGATGGGTCATGTTTTCATAACCACTTTCTCTAATGATTACCATTCTGGTACATCCTGATAAAGTGTCTCAATTTTATATGAGTCACCACCTCTAAAATATTATATCATTTTTATCCTGTTATATGATATACTCTAGTTATATTAAATAAATTAAAAAATATTATCATGGAATTTCTAGGTTCTCATCACAGTGGAGAACTGCTGTGACCATTCAACATGATAAGTACCCCAGGAAAATATTAAATAGATTTCACGTGTATTTATAATCATCATGTAATAATTAAAAACTTAATTTTCATATCTCTGAATATTATAATAATATATTTCACCTTTTAGTTTACTCTATGGAGCCTAATTTAACACATGTAGGGAGTTCCATTTAAAAAATATCTATACAAATATCCATCCAATCGTTTAAAGACCCTCATTGCCTCAATAATTTTATCTAGAAAATAATTCTAATATAAAATCACTGTAGGATTAATCTCTCCCATTGATTCTTTATAACCACCCATAATCCAAAATTAGTTTTAAATGGATCTCCTTTGGATGGTCTATTTTTTGATGGCCCACCCGACATCCATATCCTCAAGACTATTTATACTGTTTTTGAAACATACACATTCCACCCATGTAACTTCTTGAACAAAAATATAGTTACTCCCAAAAATAGGATTATAAATGTCCCTAATTCACCATTTCCACACTTAAATACTACCATAACCATAACTACTACTTTTAATACAACTACAACTACTGTGATAACATCCACTCACCTATCTTCCACTAAATTACATATGTTGAGATATCATTCCCTCAACTACTATCATTGGATTGAAACTGAAATTCCATAGTGAAATTGTACTTATTATATCTAGTTTATCCTAATATATATTCCAGGAGAGTAACATTTAAAAATACCAACAATTGACTAAGAAATAGTTCACACACTTTGACCTAACAGTCTCTAACTAGATATTTTTTATAGGTTAAGTCCTACAATCTCCCACTAGTATTATATTATCATAATTTCACCACATCTCTATCAATTAAATCCCATTCAATCATCATTTTTTACTATCTATAAGGTTCCCTAGTATTTTTCTTATTATCTAGAATCCCTTTTATGTAAAACTATAAAAATATTTAGATCCATGATCTCCCATTCAAATGATATCACAAAACAATCTAAATTCCACCATTATGTTTCTTCAAAGAAAATTGGTTGTGGTTTTGTTTTAATTTGTGTACATTCCAATCAAAAGACTTTTCCATATACCATTTTCAAGTATCCAATCTCTCCAGAACCCTTGATTTTGAATATTCATTTACCGATCTTCCATAAAATGATAGTGGTAAACGATACACTAAAATCTAGTGATACCATTAGATCAAATATCCATAGGGAGATTTATCTTTAAAAAATTTTAGTGTTAGTGAACTATAAAAATTACATTTAAAATATAACTAACTTATTCTGATAGCCATTACATAGATAAAAACTGGTAATCAAGGTCTTTCATTCAATGTTTATTCTACCTTCAGTACCATTACCATCAAAGGCACGCCCACTTATGACGGACCTTATGATAATTTTTTGATCATCTGGTTATCATTTCAAAATATTTTGAAGTTAAAAATTCACCAACACCACTCCATTTTAATGACAAAAACTTATCACTCAAGTCTTCACCTCTTCTTTTTTTTGGGATTTTCATTGTCTATTTATCAAAGACATTATAGATGAGTGAAACAAACCTTCCAAACCTCTAGAAATAGATAATTCCTTGACGAAATTTCCCCAATTAAAGGTAGATTCAACTTCATGAAACATTTTGAGGTCCAAGGTTCTATCCCATGAAACAAAGTCTCCCATGACAATATATATTCCTAAACTCCAACTCGATTCCAAATTTATCACCTTCTAGATATGAGTACTCAATCCTTTCAACAATATTATGGTAGCTACAATACCGTGGTTCTTCATGATGATGGTTACAAAAATTCCTTCAACTTCTTCTTGAATAATCCACACTCACACATTCATGATACCTCATTGATGAAGTTAGCAAGTAAAAGGGCTCTGTGAGTACAACTAAAAGTAAAAAAAATGTTTTGATCTATTGATACCTCACTTTTTTGGTCAAGAACACCTCTACCACCCATAACTGTTTAAATGAGATATCTATTCCATATCATATAATTGTTGAAAAAATATTCTATAGAATGCAATGATTTTTTGATATACCATCCTAAATAAAGTATTATATCTCACACATTACCATATCTATGACCCCCTTAGTCGATAAGTTTTATAGCTAATCACTGAATACATCTTTCAACTGTAAGAGACTATGCCACATTCATTTATTTAAAATATTATCTAATGAACATGAGTTTCTTAAATTTGAGTCTTTTAAAAGGAAAAATTCTTCATATTCATAGAAGTTAAGAGTGATAAGAACCCCATAGTTAAGAATATTTTATTAAATAATTCTAACAAACCCTTAGTAGAAGAAAAAATACCCCCTCTTAGGAATGAGATTTGTGGAATGACATGACTTTACCCACCAAGGCCCATATGGTTAGTAGTAAACTGAGTGTGCTAGCCCAATACCATCACAAATAAGATAGGGTATGGTGATTAGAAAAGAGTAGGCACATCATTCATATGTGAAGATTTATAATAATTCACTTGTATACACAAACAAACATACCTTCTATATACACTAGTGTAATGTGGATTGTAATAAAAAATAATAATAATTGCATGAACAAAATCTAAAATAAAACAACCAGGTATAAAAAAACATAATAAAGTAAAGAGGGTAAAATACAAGCCAAAAAATGGTTATTCAGTTACAACCTGACGAAATAATGAAAATAGTCTTATCATGAATACACCAGTCTGAAAATACTCACAGTACCACTACCACAAATCACGTTTAAGAAAAACCTACACTATTCAACTAGATTCTCATTGAAAAATATATCTCATCCATTAGACATAACACATGTTGGTAGATCTAATTCCTTAGTGAGTATACACATATCCATTAGGATCACTTGAAATCACCAAGAAGTATAGAATTAAAATAAAGAGTTAGATCAAAAGAAAAATGAAGAGGAAAAAGGAAAGAAGAACCCAAATATATTTATAGGAGGAACTAAATTCCTCAAGCATAGTTCTAAAAACTCCCAGCTGGATAAAAATCTACTTTCCTAGATTCTGATCTAGATGTATCAATTAACATATATGGTCATACCCTCAAAGGATGTTGGAGGACCCCTACCCCACAAATATTGATTGAATAGCAAATCTACTGCATGATCCTTTCCCTGTATGGGCTCTATATATGGACCAAATTTTGTGCGCACAAATACTGGATCCCTAACCCATTATATAGATGAAATACAATATCTATCTGATTCTACAAGTATAAGATCCCAACCCCATGCCTATATGGGTGAAATTCTAACTCCCTAGAATTATTTATGTCCCAATGGGTGGAATACCTAATCCAACTATGAATAATGATGGTAAAATCAATGCCTAACCAAACTATTATTGTCCATGGTGAAGCACATGACATGAAATTTGATTAAAAATGTGTTATCCAATATCTTCCATCTAGATATTCTCTTTCATTTGACATGGAATGTATCAACTAGAATATATGGTGTATAAGATGGTTTAAATGGTTTTCCATGTCTATGGATTTACTTATAATTTAAATCATCTACCTAAGTTGTATAACACCATCGGTACATAGGGTGTGTCCTGGTATACATGACATGTGGGGCCACATGGATCCCTGAGAGTGTAATTTAATTTAATTCCAAGCTGGGTGGGCAGTGGACAAATGGAATGCGGATTATTCACATGGTTTTATGATATTTAACTCCATATTGAAATCAAAGAACCACATATAACAAGATACAGAACATGTGTTCTTAAAAATTACACATCATGTAGTTGGTAATTTTTTGTAAATCTCACATCATTGAGGTGTATCTTAGTTCTTCACCATATCCACTAATGTCACTATTATCTCTACCTAAAATTCTAAATAAAATGTGTTTAGAATCATCATTTCCTTGCTAGAAATTAGATTATGGAGGATCATCATTATAAAATCAAATTATATTCAAAATATTTTGAATTCCATCATTCATGGGTTGATGATCATGCAAATTTCCGTCCTCGTCTCCACAAATTTTCTTCTCTATCACTAATCCTCCACCATTCTTTAATCCTTATTGAATAACCCGTAATATCGATCTATGAAACTAACGATTGATTGGCCAATGAATTGGTATGTGGAAATAGTTGAATCACTGGTCAAACTAAATGTTCATAATGAACATGTGAGGAGTATAGGGCGAAATAAAAAAACCAAAATGGTGAGAATAAATGAGGAACTTATGCGATCATACATCATATATAGTTAGAGAATCCAAAGAAGCTGAGGAACAAAACACATTTTCAGAATTTTTGATTCCCAAATCATGGGTTCAGAAGAATATAACATGATATGGATTTGTAATAATTTTCATGAATTAAATATATTGTATTATTAAACCATTAACGTAGATATTTAAATAATGTGATAAAATCAACAACAAAAAATTCCCTACTTCAAAATTAGACTAATCATTGATAATGATGGAACTAGTGTTGATGTCATTAATAGCATGGGTGATCACTCACACATTCATGATCATTCTTCAATCCGTGTTCAATCATAATTTCTCTCCACCATAAGATCTTCCACCCCAATATATATAATTAATTATATAAACCATGAGGTAAGGAATAATGGTATTTTTTTTTGTTTTGTGTGGTTTTGAAGTTTAATTAGATGGGTGAAATTTAAAAATTTATTCAATTAAATTATTTCAACTAATAACTTGATGCAATAACATATCAACCAAAATACTAATTTGAATTAAAATTATATGACTCATAGGATAAAAAATCCTTTCTTGTTTTAACAAAGACCTAATTTTCCCCATCCATGAAACTATTTTTGAGATAATCAATAATTTTTTTATATTATGTTCACACATGTGTTAATATATGGAATTTTTTTAATATTTAAATACTAGGTCTGTACATTGGTAAAAATATTTTGAGAACCCCATGAATAGATATATGTTTCTTATTTAAAATATTGTAATGGTTTAATCATAGAAACTAGAGTTTTTACACTCTCCCCACCTTCAGGTATTTTCATTTTGATAACTTAGAACTACATAGACATGTGAGGGTACTGCGATTGTATCTGAATATAACACTCCCAGAACCACTCATGTGGATTACTATAATAATAGAGAACTTGTATAAGTGTAAAAATTTTCCCATTAAGAATCTTCTCATATTGATACTCAATTTCCACTAGGTTCCCTAAAAATGTGGTACCATCTACAATGTCATCCTCACTCTACCCAATAACATGCAACAGATCATGCACAAAAATTATCAACTACAACATGTTGAATACGATATAGACATAGTCCAACTAAAATGTTAAATTATGGAAGAAATTCACATCAATAATACTACATAGAATCTAAAACAGACTAATAATTCTCATAGATAGTTTGTTACCCTGACTTAATGTCCATAAACCCCAATGAGGCGAGTCATTCTAGAATATGTTGAATCTGTCAAAAAACTACATGGGACTCCATTGAGAATCTATATAGAACTTATGATTA
Organism: Viscum album; assembly: GCA_963277665.1. Taxonomy (NCBI): domain Eukaryota; kingdom Viridiplantae; phylum Streptophyta; class Magnoliopsida; order Santalales; family Viscaceae; genus Viscum; species Viscum album. The sequence continues at coordinate 1,206,537,635 of OY728126.1, read as the reverse complement.
ATATGTTCTATCCTTTTATACTCGTTGATGATATCAACCATCTATATCATTTCATAAACTAGCTCTGGTTCGATAAGTTCTAATTCTCACTACCAAAAAAATAGTTTTTCGCAGCGCCCCACTTTATTAGTGCTAACGAAAAAGCGCTGATAAAGGGGGGTCCCTTTATCTTTATCAGAGCTTTTTTTAGCACTGATAAAGGCACCTTTTATCAGCGCTTTTTTTAGCACTGATAATGGGCCCCCCTTTATGAGCGCTTGTTTCGTAGCGCTGATAAAGGGGGGCCTTTATCAGCGCTGATAAAGGGTCAGCTTCAAAAAAAAATTAAAAATATATTAATATATTAATTTATAAATATAGTTATATTGTTATATAAATATAATATATAATTTTTAAATATATTTTAGATAAGTATAAATGTACATTTACACTTATTATACTTAATATATAAGATATTTAGTGAAAATGACTTCTTAAAAAAATAAAAAAAATATTTTTAATTAATATTTTGATAATAATTATGGAGTAATAGTCATTTAATTACAATTTGAGGACTAAAAAAATTAAAAAAAATTAAAAAAAGATCCAAAAATATGTTGAAAACGAAACTCAAACTTCAAATGTCCATAACTTTTGATCCGGGTGTCCGTTTGAGCTCTACCACATATCAAATCAAAGCCTGCGACGAGTTCTATGTCGTTGTGATCGGGGGGATCCCGGTCAAGCGTTTTTCAAGGCCAAAAGAGGCCCAGAAAGCCTCCAAAACTGAGTTTTTTGTCGGGGTACCCAGATTTTTTAACATTTTGTGGATTTTCAAACTCGTTTAAGGGGGTATTATTGGCTTTTCTTGGCGGGGACTGAATTTATTCCAAGGTATTACATTCATATTGATATTATGTCTTTGAAATTTCATCCTTTTTTATAATGAACTGCTATTTATAATCAAATATATAACTATATGTACATATTTTTTATATATTCGCACCTAAAAATTAAATTTTTTAAATAAATAATTAAACATATTTACATATAAAATATATTAGCTTTATCTAAACAATAACTAATCTCCATTTTATTTAAAATACCAATATATGAATATTTATATACCTATATATTAATCTAACTATATATATATATTAATATAACTATATATATATATTAATCTAACTATATATATATTAATCTAATAACTATATATATATTAATATAACTACATATATATATTAGTATTACTATATATATATATATTAATATCACCATAAATATATATATTAATATCATTATATATATATTAATATAACTATATAAATATATATTCATATAACTATATATATGTTAATATAACTATATATATGTTAATATAACTATATATATGTTAATATTACTATATATATGTTAATATAACTATATATATATATATTAATATAAATATATATTACTATACGAATAAATATAACTAAATATATATATATATATATATAGATATAGATATATATTAATACCACTATATATATATATTAATATTACTATATATATTATAATATAACTATATATATATATATTATAATATAACTATATATATATATTAATATAAATATATATTACTATACGAATAAATATAACTAAATATATAAATATATATATATATAGAGAGATATCATGAATTGGAAAGCAAATCAAAATAGAGTAGCAGTAAGGGCTTAGGCACGCAGGGGGGAGGTCTTGAGTTCAAATCCTGGTGGAGGCAGGGGTGCGCGCGCATGGGGAATATTGGAGAAAGCGCTGTTAAAGGGTGGAGGGGGGTGCGTGGGGTGCGGGGGGTGTTGTATAGGGGCCAAAAAGCGCTGTAAAAGGGGGGGGGTTCAAGTGCTATAAAATCCCCCCCGATTGACAGTATTTTTTAAATTGTTTTAATTTTTTTTAAAATTTTTTAACTTTTATCAGCGCTTTTTTAAAAGCACTGATAAAAGGGTCCTTTATCAGCGCTAAAACGAAAGCGCTGATAAAGGAAGCGCTGATATATGACCCCTTTATCAGCGCTTTTTTTAGCACTGATAAAGGGGTCCTATATCAGCGCTTTTCGGAGCACTGATAAAGGGGACCCCCCCCCCCCCCCCTTTATCTACATTGGCTTTATCAGCGCTTTTCTAGCACTGATAAAGGCCATTTTTAGTGCTGATAAAGGCCGTGTTTGTAGTAGTGTCTCCCAACTCTGACATGCAAATTTGTAACCTCCTTGGTATCCCATGAAGGGCCCGAAAAGTAATCATACCAATAGTATAGTGATAGTTTTTGTTGTATGAAAACAATAATAAGGGTTTTTAATGATCACACATTCATCTAAAATTCAACATATAGGCTCAAAACATGTCCCATGAGACCAGAATGGACCTCTCTATTTGGTCATCTCTCTAACGGTGGAACACCATTTTCATCCATAATTGAGTCATGAAATCCTATTGTAAGCCTCTTTATAACAACTATGTATAGTGAGAATCATTTTATAATACAATGTTCAATGGCGTGAGATGAATTTGGATGATCTTTTTTATGTAAAAGATTTACAATATTTCTATTAAAATTTACTATTTAATGGTGAGTAAGCGGGATGACTTTGAGGTTCAATCACTGATCACCTAGAAAAAATAATTTTCAATCACTATCTATGGAAACCCCATATTGAAATAAAAGTATATAACATCCCACTTATATTCTAATACATTCAGGTGATGGCCTAAACATGTTGGTACCTGATGTGAGACTTTCACCTATTGAAAGGTGAGGCATCAAGAGACGAAATCCACAACAATCCTATTCTTCCTCCACCCCCAAAAATACTGCCAGAGGACATGATACATCTTTTTCACCCCAAAATTATACACTAAGTGATATGTATGTGACTTTCTTAGCACCTCCTTTCAATTAGATATTTGTATCATCATCCACCATTTGAAGAGGTTGATGTGTGCCCCATTTTTAGAAAGTCCTGCAGGAGCATATCCTTTGAATATCTACTCACACAACACCTAACATTATTAATTATAAATATTTGAATCCCTCATACACAAGAGGAGTAGAAGGGTTACAAAAATCTTTCATAGATATTACACTTCTCACTCATCCACCAATGATAACTACAATGAAGCTGACTAATCAGGCCCCTCACCTAGTAACCGTAAATGAGATTCCCTACTGAGAGAAAATACAACGAAATTCCCATATCCTATAGTATTGACTATATCAATGTCATAGTTCAAGAGGAAATACATCCCCCACCTATTTACTAGGTTAATACCCCTCTCAATGAAGAGATATACGAGACACTTGTTGTTATAATAAACAATAAATTGATCCCTAAGAAGGTAGTTTTGAAAATTGATTAGGTGTAACACAATAACCTCATGCTCTAAATCATGGGTTGAGATGTTCTTCTCATGGGGTATTAAATTCCTTGATCCACATGATATCACCATTTTCCATTTCTTCAACAAGCACACAATCCCTTATCTATATGAATTGACACTACATACTCAACCCCATCTTCTGGAAACCTCAATATGAGAGTACAAGTTAACCTCTACTGCAAAAACTCAAATGACTTATGATATTACTCTATCCAGATAAAAGGCCACCCCATTATGATCAATGAATTTAATGGATTCAAAATCCTACAATTTTATTTTCATGAATAACTAGTAATATACATATAAATTTAGTAAGCTCTATATATTGATCACTCTCACGGGTGTATCCCAGGAAAAAACAACGTCGATATTTACTTGGTCTACTACTACTTTCTTTTATGAGATGACAAGTCCCATAATGTGGTTATTTTTCATCTAGAACTATTACTTCACGATTTTATCATATAGATTATGTTATTGAAATTTTTGAAGACAATCCCGAAATACTCGAGATACTCATTCTCATATGCAGAGTACATGATAATGTCATCAACATATACCACCACAAACTAGTATAAGAAGGCTTCAAGATTTGGTTGATGTGTCCTACAAAACTAATGTGGAATTATTCATGAAAAATCACCTAACAAGGTACTCATAGTGACCATAAAACATTGAAATTTCATCTTAGGTATTTCCTTTATAGATCCTCATACTCGTACGAGAATTTTAATTTCGAATGATGTTCGATTTTTTCAAATGGTGCAAGGGAAAAAAATTGAGTCTGACTGTAGAATAAAATAATGATCATTTGAGGACATGAAGAGATACTTTTTACACTTTAAACAAGGAATACGATGTAGATAAAAGCTTAAGGGATCATTGAGGAATGGTGGAGGTGGATTCTTCAAAATGCAATAAACCACTTACTTGCCAATGTTATCTAGAAGTGGTAGCTATCACAACCTAAATCCACCATCTAACTGGTGGGATATTTAATGGGGGGATTACTAAATTTACAATGTTAGGTTTTCTGGAAAATCACCCCTATTCCATGTTTTTTGTGTACTCAGTCTCTAGATACTACCTACCTTCATCCCCTTAACACACCATCATTTTTTGTGTTTGTTTGGGGTAAATTTTTGGCCGTTTAAGGTTATCCTAACTATTATCTATGTTCCTTTTATATCCTCCTCCTATTCTACCTCATTATCTATTTATTATTTAAATATTATGTGGTGATTCCAATGAAGCATGGTGTAATTAAACATTTATTTTTCATCTTCATATGGGATGTATAGAGGAGATATATAAGTGACATATACCTAATGTTACACATCGTTTCATAGAATTTCAGTCACATTTCCAATTTTATTAAAAATTTCCACTAATTTGAAATTTATTGGTGTTTTTATTAGTGTTTCCACTTAGGTATTTGGCCCAAAATGTGTTCTCGTGTACATCATGGGTCTTTAGTGAGTCGTTGGTCAAGGATCCATTGAGGTGATAGATTCCGGTTGGTTTTCAATTACTTATCCCTTTTTTGAGTTAGTTTTTCAAATAATTATTTCCATAGATCATTTAATTTTTTCTTTTTGTGGAAGGTATTAGGTACTCAGTGGATAATGTTAGTCTTGGTTAGGATTTGGAAAATTTCCCACCCTTGGGAAATGTTAATGCTGCTTTTAAGGTAGGTAGTAAAATTGATTTCCCTAAAGTCTTGTATTTGTATTTCACATTGGCATGTCTAATCAAATTAAATTATATGGGATTTCACCTAAAAATTAAATTGGTTCATGAGCATCCTTAAAGATTCCTTGAGAAACTACTAAGACATATATGAACATTATGACTTAGTGTTAGACATTGTATTAGCCTTAATTGGGGAAATATGTTTATACCATAAAGTTGGGAGAGTTTTGGGTAGTTGGGAATACTCTTAGTGGGATAATGGTTTAATTATGGGAGTGGGTTGATTATAATAACCTCTAGTACCCCTTAATGCTCATGGACATGGAGTACTAAAGTATAAATGTGAATTGGACTTGATTGGGGTTTTTGATTAAATTTTTTACCTGTATAATTATTTGTTATTTTAATTATGGAATTATGAAATGTTTGAGAACTTGGAGATTGATTTTGTTATGGAATTCCAATGAGGAACACCTTGTATTCCTTATGATGATATCAGTGTAGAAATACATAGATCATAAAAGGATTATGGTATTATATTAATTTGATCACTAGATTGTGAGGATTCCTTGGATTCATTAGTGTATAATTATATAGAATGCCATGAACATTCCAGTAGATTCTATATAAATTTATTTTTGTGAATTCAATGGGAATCTACCCCTTTGATTAAGGTAATGTCTATATTTTTCTTATTCCATATATTAATTATTTTCATTATAATGGGAATACCTTACTGAATGTCATGGTATGAGATATCCAAATTAAGTTTAATTAGTATTGATATGGAATGATTTAGTCATGGGTTGGGATTCCAATCAATCTGTTAACTGGAATATCTAGGTGTTTACCATAATTTTGGACCTGTCAGATGATTCTTCTCGATAACATATGGGAGGGAATTCTTGTCTGAGTCATGTGGATTACTCTTCGGAAACTTAAACATGGTTTACTTGGTGGTGTTCAATGTAACCAGAATATGAAATGATATTTCCACAATGACTATAGTTTCCAGTGATTGGCAATGTTGGTAGCGCTATCCTAGGTTGTCTTACTAAGACCCGAGGCCCAAATTGACACTATCTTAGGGTATATTTTATTTATTTGTATATTTGGGGCTGTGATACATGATGTTTTTATGTACTTCCATACTATTTTTTTATTGTGTAAAATCATTATGTTATCACATGGGACATGAATTGGTATTTTAGTACCTTGTTATCTATTATAGATGTGATTTTTCTGTTAGATAATTTATTTCCATTATGTTGATCTCTAAGGATGACTGAATAGTCTTCCTATGGATACCACATAGGCCCTCATGCTAGTTAGTAGCTTCTGGACAATAGGTAGGCGTTCTTGGGTCTATGTGGAATATCAGTTCAGAGGATTTGGATTCATGGTTTTACAAAGAGTTATTAGAGATATTTTTTTGTCCTATTATTTTGGTATGGAAGGTAAATGAATAATATGTTCTAGGGCTTGGTAATGTGCATGATATTTGGAGTTTTAGACCCATTTATGGTGGAAAATCTAAGTTTAAATTCTTAGGAATTTATTTTATTACTCTTTATATTTAAATTTTATGGATTTACACCTCTAATGGTTCACTAGTGTGTGATGCTATATAATTATGGTATTTTTATATCTTCACTCAATATAGAATGAGTGTGCGTGAATTCATGCATAATGACAGAAATCTAGGATTTACATTCCATCCATGTGTTTCCTATGATTGATAGTTTCATAGTAGTTACATGTACTATTGTGTATTTATTTTCCATCGATTATGTCTTCTAGTAATTTATATCTATCAATGGATTTTTATTTTCAATGGGTTTGGTTATTAAAACTGTTTATAACCACTTATATTGTACTTATAACTTAAATGTGTATGGTGAAAGTCTGCGTGGGGAGCTCTTAGGTTGACCCATTCTAATTATGGGAAGATATAAATGGGTCATTAAATTAAATTTTCGTTTATATTAGTTAAAAATAGGAAACTTATAAAGCTTTTTCATTTATAAGTTCTTAATGAAATTTGATCTAACCAAACTAGTTATTTTGTTATGTAAATAAAGAAGAAATGCATAAATATTGAGATTTTGATGAAAATGAAAATTATTAATATGTGAATCATTGGGATAATGGTATGTGGCTTCTTGGTTCTGAACTTATTTTTGATTTATTTAAATGGAACTCTAAGAACTGGTTAATTATAATTATTCTCTATTAATTTTTTTTGATACTTCATATAAGGGAAATAGCTTGAGAGGATTGAAAATGATAAATAAAAAAAATGTTTGTTTTAATTTAGATCTAGATAAATTAAATTCTGTATATTGGTTAAATATTGTCTTATTAAATAACCTATTAGTTGTGTTACATCATAGATTATAAATGGAATATTATATAAAAAATATTTGGAACATTAATTTCATTAGTGATGAAAACCGTATTGCCTTGGGTAGTTGATGTGGATAAGAGGAGAACATGTGTCACAACTCTGTTTGTATTATTCTAAACCTTTTATGGGGTTTTGGACCATTGAGATTAGTCATGATTGAGAATAGGCCTTGGATGTGTAATCAGAGTTTCAGTTTTGAGGCTAGAGTGGGAGCTCTGTTGGTGATGCCTTGCTTATGTCCCCTTTTTTAGGAAACTAGGTGTTTTATTTTGTGATCCTGTCTACTTTTATGACCATTTTTTGTTATATTAACGTCATGGAAGTGTATTTATTTATTAAATTCTAGTTTTAATGTAACCTTGAGATGGGTCTTGGTTGTTGTCGTAACACAATATTTATATGAGTTTTGGCCTATGGTTAGTCATGAGAGCATTGTGTTTCAAATGGGACTTGAGGATTGGTGATTCATTACACTTTTTTAAGGTAGTTTCAACAAGGTTTGACAAAGTTTTTGGATACATTATATATGTGCATCCTGGGGTGATACCATGGGTTAACAAGATCAGTTGTAGGTGGTGGTACTGAGGGTGTATATTAGGTTTGTTAGATGAATTAGTTTTATGATTTAATCACTTCTATAATAATGCATTGGTTTTATGGTTGATTCAGAGAAGGTAGGGAAATTAAGATACCGAGAACTATCATTATATGACATGGAATCATTTTCATGGTCAGTAGTGGTCCTACATGGGAGGGTCTAGGATACATGAAGCATGGTAAAGACTTTTTTACAACCAAAAAATTGGATGTCCATAGAGTAAAGTAGTTTAGGAATGAAGATTACTTTAGAATTATCATATTAGGTTGTTTGGTACAATTATTGTTCTTTGGTTTGAGATGTGAGGTTCATTATGAATGAAGATACCATTATAAGGGTTGGGAATTTTTCCTGAGTTACCTTGAATTTTGTATTTTACACTTGGAATGACATAACCTTTATCGGTGTCGGGTGTTTCATAAAAGTGCAGTCATGGATAGATTTGTAATTTAATAAATAAATAAATTATTATTTATTAAATATTCATTACCTAAAATAACTTATATAATAATGGTTATGAAAAATCACAGAGGTTAGCTACATAACTATATGGATTGAGAGAGGGTATGTTGGATGATCTATTGTGGGGTATCAACAATAGTTTGTTCTTTGGAAATTAGTGTGACAATAAAACTCATGGATTTCATTATATAAGAAATACAAGAACTAATTATTCATCAATGATTGGTCCTAAATGATGGTAGGATAATGTTTTGGAAATTTTATTCCTTTTTTTATTATCCCTTATACCATGCAAATCAATTCTTCTAATATTTTGACTTTGCGAGTTCTCAATTGGTTCTGGTTGATGTTTCATCATCCTAGGAATAATAATTTTATTTAATTTTAAAAAAATTTATTAATTTTTAATTATAATAGAAATTTATTTAGGAGAATATGAAAAGTGTTTGAGGACCATTTCTTATGTTTTGGTTTTGTTTATTTCTTCTCGCATTCTTCGTGCATTCATCACCAACATTCCATTTTGGATGGTGGTTTAATAAATACCAAAAAAAAAAAATTGTACAAAAATTCCTTAGAGTAATATATTGAAATTGTGAGTAAAAGGTCTTGATTTATTATGTGATCGAGATTTTATGAAAATGACTAAAATCAATATTAGATCAAAATTCTTCATTTATGACAAGGAATTACGATGAAATCTTGGTGTAATGAGATCAATTATTCAGAAAATTAGTGGCATTAATTTGACCACTGATGGTGGTGAATGTCAATTAATGAAGATATACATTTTTTGGTGTGATTTGTTATGAAAATAATAGTGTAAGTGGTGCAAGAGGATGCAAGAAGAACATCTAGGTTCTAGAAAATTCTCAACTACATGGTGTGTATCACAAAGAACACATGTCGTGTAGACCCCTTCTATGGAGATAAGGTTTATCTATTGGGAAATGTACTAAAACCTATTTTATAGGTTCCAAATTCCATGTAAAGATACATTTAAAACATAAAATATACCCTTATAAAAAATGGACATAGACACAACTAGTTATATTAGGATAATCAGGGTAAAGAAAAATAACTAGGTACCTGGACACAGCGTGGTACATGGGTAAGAATAAATTATAGGTGCACATAATATAGTAAATTATCATGGGTAGAAGAACCCAATAAGACCTAGGGCATGAAACAAATATTACTTACTACTAGTTCATGTCTTTTACTTTCTGTAGGATAGTTTGAGGGCCTCTTACTCTTTAGTAATGTCCTATTTCATTAAGATTCCTTCCCACGATTCATTCCCCATGATGGTAGAGTGAAGGATAATGTCCTAATCAGAATATGTGATCCCCTCAACAAGATTAATCTCAGATAGAGTTATAGGAATCCACCGTGAGTCCCAGGGTGGGATCTTTTATCTTATCTTCTTCCCTTAGTGGGGTTCATGGAGTTGGCATGATCAACACACATGGTCATTATCCACTAAATATAATGTTAATTCAATTAGAACATATGGAATACAACATGGAAGTGGTTTTGATTCCCTATCCATGTGGGAATCTTTTATTAGTTCCAATTTTCACTTATTCATTGAGATACATGATTAGAATGACCTATTAAATAAGGCCAGCCAGCATTATTAGGCCTGTGGGGTGATTTATTTCAAATGAACATTACCTTGAAGCCTCAAGAAGGAATCCTAGGCTAGTAGTGTGGTTGTGACCACACCTTGATACGTAGTGTCCATCTAGAGTTTATCTTTGTTTTATTGTTGTATATAAAATAATATGATTGATATTACCTTATGATGCTATGATTACAACATTGATTCTTTATGTTTATTGATATCAGGTTATCCTACTGGGTATTGTTATACTCAATGAGGAAGTGATTTTCCCATACAAGTCATGTATTATGTAGACGGTATATCATTCAATGGGATCCTTAGTGGACCAAGAGAATATAAAGCATATATTGGGCTAAATAAACTATGGTTCATACTTGATGTTATATTTGACTTCATTCCCCTCCTTTCTACCCATTTGGAATTATTTTCAAGTTTTAGTGGGATTTTATTTGGCCATTTTATAATTCTAGTAATTTTTCTACAATCTGATTACGAGATGAAGATGAATTCATGTAGTGGGTATCATTTTTTGTTTTACATTTCATCATTGTATATTTATTAGAGATCCGTTTGTATATAGGTACATTAGGTTAAGTATTAGAATGTGTGTGATATTCCTATTAAACATTGGTCAAAATTCCCAAGCCTATTGGAGGTGGTCCTTGGGTGTTACACTTGGATTTCCAGCTTCTAAGTAGGATCTTGTGTGTCATGTCATGATTGAGTGGTATTAGAGGAGGTACATTATAGGACCAGAGATTGTTGATTTCCTAGTAATGAGGTTAGTTTGGGAATTAGGTAAATAGTGTTAAAGTGTTATGAGTTAAGATATTTTTCAATAGAAACCAATTTTGGTGAAATGGATAATGTATCCTGTTAATAGGATTATGATAATGAGATTCTTGACTTTTTATGTATATCCCCTGGTTGTAAGGAAAACATTGGTACATGTATCATAAATCAATGGGTGATGGTTCCATGTCATTCTTGAGTGATATCCACATATATTATCTTAACTATGGTATTTACTGAATTTTTGAGGATTCCTCCATGATTATTGAAATATAGGGTTCCATATAAGGATTTCAAGGATGATCCAACTAGAGATGAGGCTTTAATACAATGACTTGATTAGGAGGAGATACCACCAGGTGGGTTTCTTGCCATACCAACACCAATAAATTAGAATATTGTAATGATAGTACGAGAATATGAGGTACACAAGTTGATAAAACTTCCAGAGTTTTAGTGATAAAGACCAATTAGATTTTTAGGTGAGTCAGACCTCCAAGAAAATGTGGACTTTCCTGATGATTTTACTTTAGTTCTACACCACATTTGGACACCAGGAAATCAGTTGGTGACCCTAGTAGTGATCCATCCCTATGGGTTTTCAGGGAAAAGGTGAGGCATTGTCAATATATTATACAATGAGATGACTCTTTCATGAATACATTATATGAATAATTTTATAGTGGATTTATCACCAACTATGTTTTTGACAGTTCCCATCTTAAAGACTCTACATATTTAACAGTGCAAGAAAACTGTGGATGATTACTAATCGAGGTTTAAATTGATCTCATGATACTCTATAGATATGGTTTGAGTTACCTTATTTTGAGCATGGAACTTAATTTAGGATATATGAATAGATATATGGGATAGTGTGATACCTATTTTCATTCGTACTTATAATCGAGTTATCAAGTGATATTTGATAGTGGGGGACTTCTTGGTGGAGAACACACCAATAGTTGGTGTCAGTAGTGGGAACACATGAATTAAGTATTCAAAATAATGTAGATGATGGTAGAAATAGGGATAATAGTGTGTCAGATGTTTTTATAGGTTATCCTTTGATAAAGGGTCCTTAATACAGGTCCCCCAGGATGTTTTTAGTTAGCCACATGAGAGGAGGTGATACTCTTGGGACATTTGGGGACATATCACATAGGACTTTCCAATCCACTGTACTGATAAAAGAGAGATATTTCATGTAAAACCAAGATATATATATATATATATAAAATAAAGAGTAGGGAGGAACTTTTGTTGAAATATGTGATATAAGAGCTAGGATATGAGTAGGAAGTGATAGTTGGTTTAACCAGTTTCCCCCACCACCCCTTGGTTATCTAGGCTAGGCTGAGGGAGGCATGAGAAGAACTAATATAATTTCAGGCCTATTAAGAAGATTCTATAGGGATAATTATAGGTAATATATATTTATTTTATAGCATAGATTTAGTTCTGATACACACATGCACATGCCACTCTTTTTTTCCAACATGCCTAGTTTGAGACCTAGAGATTATCAATGAACATGTAGCTCATATTTTTTATTTCAAGACTCATACTAGAGGGGATTAAATTATTAATAACATAATAAAAAAGTATGAATGATCCTGATATGAGATATATTCTTTTGGTATGTCCTTGTAAAAATATTAGGGCCCTATGATTTCATTATAGGTTTGGACTGGCTATACACCATTCATTCCTAGGGAAACTATTTTTAGTGGAGGACCTTATGTGTCTAAAAATATGGTATGATTTTTCTTTCATAGGTGATAAGGAAACCTAGGAAGGGTGATATGAGATCATATATAATGCGAATCAACCGATTAATCACTGGCTGAATAGTATTATCCATGGGGAAATGGATGATAAGGGCTTTCAGAACCCTATAGTGCTAGAAGAGTATGAGGAAATCTGTTTGGACGATTTTTTTGTAACATCCCAAGTAAGTAAAAGAAAATTTATTTTCATATCTATGTCCATTTATGAATTATATAGTTTTTTAGAGGCTTAAAATGAGAATAAACTTAATCTTATGCATATAATACTCTAATATTTTTAAAAGATCGTTTTATTGCCTTTTGCTGGGAAACCATTTTTAAATCAAAATTTTGAAAATTTTATAAGCTCTATTGATCAAAATAAACATATTCATTAGGATTAGGAAATTTAAATTTACTTTTGATAAATTTGTGGTACTTTTATTACAATGTTCATTTTTTAATCAATAGTGGAAAATACTGCAGTTTACTTTAAAACTGCTTTTTCATCTAATATAATTATATGGATAGATTATCTTTTTAATTGGTTTTAAAGTTTAATTCGAATATATTTATACCATTTAATCCAATTTTAGTCATTTTAATTGATTTCACTTTGGAATTGGGCATAATCAAGTGTCAAACTTTTGATAAATATTGTTTCTAAAAAACCCGCTATTTGTTTTGACAATGAGAATTATTTTTAAATTAATTACTGCAATTTATATGTTTGGAATTTGGTAAAATGGATTCCATATTTGGAATCAAAAGTTCCAAATTATGTAATTAATACTCTTTTGTTTTTGGACATTATGAATAGTAACGACGGTAATTATCTTTAATTATCGTGATTAATTAGTAATCTAGTAGTTAAGGGTTATAAAATAATATCGTAATAATAACAAATGACCCCAAAATGTGTCCTAATGCTACTGGTTTTGTCATGGAAGACCATGGTATGCCTTGTGCCATCTTAGGGACCCCATGGAATCACTTTTGGGTGATAGTGACACTTTATCAATTTATTTTTAAGGAATGGATAATATCACAAAAGTATGTAACAACTAAGTAAAACAATTTTAGTTTTGTCTGTGTAAACGATCTCTTAGACTATAAATATTCATTGGAAAGCTAATAAGATTTAATACATTATAGTATTTTTTTTATAATTTTTATACATTATATAAATTTATTATTTATGACACCATGATGATGCAGCGATTACCTTATTAATGAACGATTTAAATAAAATGAAATGATAATGTAAAATCTAAGACTTACACTTGTCAAAAACCTATTGTATGGTCAGATTTTGAACCCTTGTCACCTTATACTAGAAATATATCCTTGTGGGACCTTTGAAATCCAAAACCCATTTTAAAATAAAGTAACATTTCAAGAATTTCCAAGAGTGCCCCTCCTCCCTCTTATAAAAGGCCCCCACCTCTACCCTCCTTACCCACACCTCTCAAGCCATTGGCTCGGACAAAATATACTCATTTTATCTCTCCACATACCTCTATTAATCATATAATCCTTACCATAGGAAGATAGCTCTTCAACAAACCATTTTGGTTCAAACCAAGGGGAGTTACCCTATTTAAAGGTAAAGTCTTCTGTAATGTTCTTTTGTTTTATTTTGATTATCCAACACACTAAACTCTTTTAATTCCTTTATTTTGTAAACAAATCTGTATCATAAATATACTAGGATGTTTTTTATAAGGATTATAGCTACACTTACACACACTCCTGTCTAATGGTTAAAGAACATACTATTTCTCTGGATGGAAAATTTCTGCCTCACGAAACGATGATTGTTCAATATTCTTTTAACACCTTTCAAGGTTGCCCTTAAGATGTAAATATATTTATATATGATATATATTATGTTTATGTTTTCCATAGTCTTATTTATTTTTAATTTATGGCATACCTTTATGGTTTCCATTATGGGTAAACGCGATATCTTTATTTTAGGAAGTACAGACTACCGCCCCCTCAAAGTGATTTGATTCATTAATGACATATGTGGGATGTATAATGTATGGAGTTAATGATATTATATATTATATTTTACTAGAATTATAATATACCTTTATATCATTATGATATCATTCCATTAAATACGAAATAGAAATGAAAGTAGCGTTCATGCGTACGTACGGCTTACCGTCTCCATGAACGGTGCATTTCATTTCTTACCTCTAAATGTTATGTAATATTATAAATGAATGTATATACTAGATATATATGATATATATGATATCTACATCATGAATATAATTCTTGATATAATGGATATTTTTTCACATGAACAACTTGTAATTATAAGAAGTTTATTTTTGACTCAAGTACCAAAGATCAAAAAAACGACCTTTATTAACTTAAATAATTACATAATGTTTATAACATGATAATAAGTGATATAAAAGGAATAATGATCTTGAAAAAGGTTCTTAATAAAGTATAAATTAACTCTAGTTTATTATTCAGGAGATTAAAGAACGATTGAGTCAAGTCGGACACGAGGTAAGGGACATTGTCTCAATATCCTTTCATTGAGGCATATTTTGTTTTATACACAACTTTATTTTATATAGTATATAAACCCCTTTGAATTTTACTTTTATTCAAAATGAATCCTTTTATATGAATCGTTTTACTAAATGACAAAAGGGAATGTTTTTGTCTAACGTTTGCGGCGACAACGAATTATTCGCCGACGTGACCATTATTTGAGTTTCGGTTTCCTCTACAAGCCATAACATTTTTTTAAATGAAAAATAAATACGTTGTTTTAATTTTCTTTTATTTTGGTATTGAAAATGTTTTTTCTAATATTTTTATAATATCAATGTGTTGTATTGTTATCTTTTGATCGAAATGTGGAAATGTTATGTTTCCTTTATGCATGTTTTATGAGATACAATTATGTTATGGTTCTTGGGAATTGTTTATGAAGACAGGTGGTTCCATGATAAAATAAGGGCAGGTGAGCCCGATATAGCTCTCCAATTCATTGGGTAACACGAAGGAGTTAAACACTAAGGTTTCTCTGAAGATATTTAGGGAATATACTGTGATGGGTATTCCAAACGTAACCATGAGGGTTACTCTCTATGTAAGAATGTTATGAATGCCTCAAGTTACGTTTATGTCTTATGATTTCTATGAGTTATTTAGGAATCTTATGATTTCATGAGGTTTGTTAAAGTTCTTATGTTTTATGAGTAAATTATGATTTCATTGACACTTATGTATACATGGAATAATGTTTTCATTCTGTATTTTTATATCCCTTACTGAGCTTTTTATGCTCATCCCAAGTTTCAGAAATGTTTTTCACAGGTCAAGGGAAATGTACATGATGTGATGATAGTGCTGAGGAAGTGTCAAGAAAGAATCCATGTTTTATTTTATATATGTTTCCTTTGATGGGAAAAATAAATACTATCTTTTATGTAACCACCTTGTTTAAATGTGGAATGCAATGCATGATTTATGATCTAATTCTCTAAAACTCTAAACCTGAAGAGATCCTTAATGTGTATTCTTGTAATAAATCACGATTAAGTAATTTTTAAGGCTGGGGCCTTATAGTTGGTATTAGAGGTCTGTTTAGATAACTTTAGTAGTTATAATTCTATTAAAGTATTATCCAAAAATATTTTTTTATGGTCAAATTGAAATGATATAGAATATGAATTTTACCATGTTGAATAATCTAAGACATGTTTGTTTAGAATGGTTTTCTGCAGAGGAAAGAGGGAAGCAGTTCTAGGAAGGAGTACAGAAGGAAATGACCTTCCAAATCATTATCCTGAGATGGTTGGAATTAGAACTAAATAGTTTGTTGCAGTAATGGCGCAGTTGAATCAAGAAATAAATGGTGGTGGTATCCATGCATGACATCAGCCAGATCATACACAGAGGAACATGTCAATGGTGGAACATTTCATGAGGCAACATCTTCCGTCATTCAGAGGATTATCTGACCCTATGCTAGCTGAAGGGTGGATTAATGCACTGGAGAATATTTTTTATGTCATGGGGTGTGCAAAAAATCAAATGGTTTGTCTTGTTGTTTACTGTTTGGAGGGTGAAGCAGATCAGTGGTGGTCGATGGTTAAAAATATCAGGGGTGCTGATGATATTGATGCTCTTGACTGGGATGAATTCAAAGGTATGTTTCTTGTGAAATATTTTCCAAAGGATGTTCTACTTAGGATGGAAAAATAATTCTTGGAATTGAGGCAAGAGGATGAATCAGTGACTGCTTATGAAGAAAGGTTCACTCGATTGGCAAGGTATGCTCCAAATTTTATCAGAGACCTTGATAGTAAAATCAATCTTTTTTACTCAGGATTAAAGCCAAAATATCGAAGGGCATTAGCTTCTTGTGAGTTAAAAAGTTATGAAAAGATTTTTTGATGTGCTGAGAAGGTGGAAATAGAGTTTTCCGATGATCAAGTGTTCTATAACAACCAACAGAAGAAGAGACTGAGGTGGAAGGAGAAAGGGAAGAATTATTAACAAAGGTATGATGGTAAGAAGACTAAATTTTCCATTTGTGATAAATGTGGTAAAAATAATGCTGGGTAATGTCTTTTGAATTCTGGAAAGTGCTACCGATGTGGTAATATGAGACATAAGGCTCGTGATTGCACTAGAAAAGATCATGGTTACAGTAACACTAAATTTGATTTACAGTTTGTAAAATGTTTCAATGTAATGAGATGGGTCATTATGAAAACGAGTTTTCGAAAAAGAGCTCGAATGATGGGAAGCAGTTAGACTATAAGCAGAAAGGTGTGTCAAAATCTTTTGCAACTACTTCAGAAGATGTTGGGCCATCAAATGATGTGGTATCAGGTACTTTGTTTGTTTTTTCATATTATGCCATAGTGTTGTTTGATTCATGGTCCACACATTCTTTAATCTCTAAAAATTTTTCTAGTAAATTGGGAATACCATCTCAAGAAATGACTCCAAAACTTGTGGTAAAAACACCTGGGGAAAATTCTGAGGCAAAAAGAATTTATAAGAATCTTCCTATCCTTATCCGTGGAAAGAACCTACTTGCAAACCTTATTGTTTTAACTCTAGTAGAGTTTTATGTTATCATGGGTATGTATTGGCTCTCTATTTACCATGTTAAGACTGAATTTAGATCTAAAGAAGTTTCTTTTTAGAAATACTTTCAGTTTGTGTACAAGAATGAACCCTTGATGTTGATAACATATCAAGAGGCTGAGAAACTTGTAAAAGATGGAAATGAATGTTACCATGCACATATTGTTGAAAACAAAGGAACCATTTAGATTAATGATGTGCCAGTGGTAAATGAGTATCCTGATGTTTTTCTTGATGAGTTTCCTGGAATAATACCTGATCGGGAAGTTGAATTTATTGTTGACTTAGTTCTTGATGCTAAGCCATTTTCAAAACCCCCTTATCGAATGGATCAAATTGAACTTTTAGAGTTGAAGGATCAATTGCACGATTTATTAGAGAATGGTTTCATTCGACCTAGCACATCACCATGGGGTGCTCTTGAATTATTTGATAAAAATAATGATGGTTCAATGAGACTTTTTATTCATTATAGAGCCTTGAATAACATAACTATTAAGAACAAATATCCTTTGCCTCATATCGAGGATTTGTTTGATTAGTTCTAGGGAGCTCAGTATTTTTCAAGGATTGACCTGAGATCGGGGTACCATAAGTTGAAGGTAAAGGAAGCAGATATTCCGAAGACTGCGTCTCATACAAGATATGACCATTATGAATTTGTAGTAATGCCTTTTAGGCTAACCAATGCTTCTGCTATATTCATGGACCATATGAATAGAGTTCTTGGATAAGTGTTTAGTTGTTTTCATTGAAGATATTTTGGTGTTTTCTAAAAGTAAAGAGGAGGATGAAATAAATTCAAGGGTTATTTTTCAAACCAAAAAAAAATTGTATGGGAAATTTAGAAAGCGTGAGTTTTGGTTGGAATTTTTTTCCCTTGGTCACATTGTTTCTAAAGATGGAATAACTATTGATCCTACAAAAACATAGGTTGTTGAAGAATGTACAATACCCAACAATGTAATTGAGATTCATAGTTTTCTTTATTTATTAGGCTATTACCGAAGGTTTTCTAACAATTTTCATGGTTATCTAGTCCAATGACTAAGATAACTCGGAAGGGTGTTAGGTTTATCTAGACAAATGAATGTGATTATTGTTTTCAATAATTGAAAAGAAGATTGGTGAATGCTCCAGTTTTGGAACTACCTTCCATGAATGGTGAGTCTGTTATCTACAGTGATGTTTCATTGAAAGGACTTGGTTGTGTCCTAACGCAGAATGATCAGTTAATTAATTATGCTTCATGTCAGTTGAAAACTCATGAGGTAAATTACCCTACACATGATTTGGAATTAGCTACTGTTGTTTTCTCTTTAAAAATTTGGAGGCATCATTTGTATGGAGTAAAGTGTAAAATATATACCGATCACAAAAGCTTAAATTATATTTTCACTCAAAAATAATTTAACATGAGACAGAGGAGATGGCTATAATTAATCAAGGATTATGATTGTACAATTCATTACCATCCGGGAAAATAAAATAACATGGCTGATGCTTTGAGTCAAAAATGTAATGCTTCATTAACCATGTTACATTTGGAACATGATCCTTTGGTTAAGGATTTGATGAACTTTGGTATAGATGTTGTTGGTGCATGATGTTCTTCTGTTTTGTTTCAGGTATCAGTGAAATCTTCTCTATCAGACAGAATTAAGTAAGCACAGAAGCAAGATAATGAGTTGTAGAAAAAGGTAGAGCTAGTTTAGAAGGGTAATTTTCCTGAATTCAACATTAATAATAATTGTGTTTTGATATTTGGGAAGAGATTGTGTGTGCCTTGTGATTCACAGTTGAAGAGATAGTTTTTATGTGAAGCTCGTAGTTCTCCATTTTCAATTCATCCAGGCAGTACTAATATGTATAGAGATCTTTGGGATTATTATTGGTGGGATGGAATGAAAAGAGACATTTCTAATTTTACTATGAAGTGTTTGACTTGTCAACAGGTTAATGCAGAGTGGAAGTTACCAAATGGGATGCTTCACCCTTTACCAGTGCCAGAGTGGAAATGGTAGAATATATCCATGGACATCGTTGTGGGATTTCCAAAGACCCCTCGAGGTAATAATTTAATCTGGGTTATTGTTGATCGCTTCACTAAATCTACACATTTCTTTACTATACAAGATAATTTTTCCCTAGATCAAATTTCTTGTTTGTATCTTAAAGAGATAGTCAGGTTACATGGAGTTCCATTCTCCATTGTATTTGATCGTTATCCAAGGTTTACTTATAACTTTTGGAATGGCCTTCAGAAGTCGTTGGGTACTGAATTAAATTTTAGTACAACTTTTCACCCTCAATCAGATGGGCAGTTAGAATAGACAATTCAGACATTGGAGGATATGCTATGTTCTTGTTTGATGGATTATCAGGGAAGTTGGGACCAACATCTTTCTTTGGTTGAGTTTTCTTATAATAACAGTTTTCATTCTAGAATACAGATAGAACCATTTGAGGCATTATATGGGAAGCGGTGTCGAACTCCATCTTTTTGGGATGAAGTTGGTGAAAGGAAGCTGATGGGACCATAATTGGTAGAAGAGGTGGCATAAACAGTTCATTTGATTCAGAAACACATGAGCACATATCAGAGCAGTCAGAAAACTTATGCGGACAACAGGAGGAAGGATCTCTCTTTTGAGGTAGGTGATCATGTCTTCCTCAAAGTTTCACCATGGAAACGTGTGATGCGATTTGGTAAGAAAGTAATGATGAGTCCAAGGTTCATTGGACCATATGAAATTCTAGAGAGAGTTGGAGTAGTTGCGTACTGAGTGGATTTACCTCCGATTTTATCTCATGTACATAATGTTTTTCATGTTTCAATGTTAAGGAAGTACATGCAAGATCCATCTCATGTTTTGAATCCAGAGGTAGTTCATCTAGAAGAGAATCTATCTTATGACGAACAACCGGTCTAGATTCCTGACCCCAGGGAGAAAGTTTTGTGGAATAAGGTGACTCATCAAGTAAAGGTTTTTTGAAAAAACCACATGATTGAAAAGGAAACACAGGAATATGAAAATGCAATAAGAGATAAATACCCCCACCTATTCGATAAGTAAATAAATTGTGAGGATGCAATTTTCTAAAGGGGGGAAGGATGTTACATACCATGTAAGTAAAAAATAATATATTTTCATATCTATGTCTATTTATGAATTAGATATTTTTTTAGAGGCATAAAATTAGAATAAATCTAATCTAGAGCATAGAATACTCTAATATTTTTAAAAGATCGTTTACTGCCATTTGATGGAAACCCTTTTTAAATAAAACTTTTGACAATTTTATAAGCTCTATTTTTTAAAATAAACTTATTCTTTAGGATTGGGACATTGAAATTTACTTTGGATAAATTTTTGGTATTTTCTGACAAGGTTCAATTTTAATGAATAGTGGAAAATACAGTAGTTTACTTCAAAACTACTTTTTCATCTAATTTAATTATATGGTTAGATTTTCTTTTTAATTGGGTTTAAAGTTTTATTAGAATATATTTTTACCATTTAATCCAATGTTGGTCTTTTTAATTCATGATTTATGATCTAATTCTCTAAAACTCTAAACCAGAAAAGATCTCAATGTGTATTATTGCAATAAATCTAGATTAAGTATTGTTTAAAGCTGGGGCCTTATAGTTTTAGTCTTAAAAATCCTCAAATAAATAATATTATATGAAGACTTGTACCTAGGGAATATATTTAAATTCATGCCCTTATATCAGATGACCCTTTAAGAGCTTTTTGAGATGCATTTGTTGTTGGAGGATCTAAAGATGAAGGGCTTTATCAAATCTAGTGTGTCACACTGGGAAGCCCAAGTTTTGTTTAATAGGATTCTGTATGATTGTTTGAGTTTGTGTTTGGATCATCATCCATTAAACCTAGTGATTTTTAATATTAATTAACCATTAACAAGGATCAATTACCACTTTAAAAAATTTAGAGGGGTGTGATGGTTCTCAAAGAAGTACATCAAATCGTGTTATCACAATATTTGAGTACGGACCATGGATATATAGATGAATAAATTCCAATGTATCTATAGTCATTATTATTACTTTGTTATCCCTAATGGTGTGACAAATTAACCTATAGTGTTCATGGGAATCATGATTAAAATCATTTATCCTTTCTTGGACTAGTTAGTAGTAGTTTTGATCAATGAAATCCTAGTGTACTCAGTTTCTAAGGAAGATCATGGGGGGGGGGAACTTGAGGATACTCTTAGAGATACTCTAAGAGAACCATATTTATGGGAAGATATTTATATTTCTATTACAGATATGAGAGATCAACTTTTTAGGAACTGTCATATCTGAAGAGGTAATACCGGTGGATTTAATTAATGTTGAGTTAGTTATTTATTTGGGACCACCCAAGAGAATATCTGAGGTAAAAATATTCCTTGGATTGGATTAATAATATTAGAAATTCAAATCCAATTTCTCTATTTTTTTATCCTCCTTTACTTATTTTATCATGAAGGGTAATCCTTTCATGTAGATAGAAATGTGGCAGTTGGGTTTTGAGGAGTTG
This sequence comes from Viscum album, assembly GCA_963277665.1. Lineage (NCBI taxonomy): Eukaryota > Viridiplantae > Streptophyta > Magnoliopsida > Santalales > Viscaceae > Viscum > Viscum album. The sequence goes on along the minus strand of OY728126.1, from coordinate 1,206,515,195 downwards.
TGAGACTACAAGTAGATGGTGTCATGCACATAGTATTATATGATGAATCAAGAAAATATATTGGAAGTGTTCTGATGCATAAAAAGGTGGTGATTTATTATGTTTCTTTATCATTGATACCACATGAGAAGAACTATGTGACCCATGATCTAGAGCTGGTGGTGAAAATACTCACCCTGATGATGTGGCGACACAGACTTATGGGTGGGTGGTTTATCATATATTCATAATACTAAAGTCTCAAATGTATCATATGTTATAAGGATATTAACTAGATACATAGGTGTTGGATAGAGTTTTTCATGGTTTATTACTTTGAGATAGTTTATAGTATCACGAAGGGTAACGTGGTAGTAGATGCTCTAAATAAGAGATCTTTTTCATAGTTATTTACTAAGGAGTTAGAGAAGTTAGACTCATTAATATTGTCCTTAGTGTAAATTTAGGGTAAAACTTTCCTCACATTGCTGGTTGTTACCCCACCACTTCTACAATGTGTTTAGGAAGCTATAAATGAAGATACATGCTATAAGACCTTACGTTCTTCTATATACTCTAGATGTGATCCTTATTAATTTTCTAAAGGTGGAGGGAATGTTATCCTTTTCAGTGGTTGGATAATGGTATAAGTTACATTGTGGGAGTATTTTTAAAGGGATTATTATAACTATCTATTGTTAACATACATGGACATTACATCAATTTTTTGGAATAATTATTACATTACCTAAACACATACTCAAATAATGTCTTAGTTTAGTTCTTTTGGATACATGGAAATAGAAAAACTGGTACATATGTGACCTACATCATCTCTCACTATTTTCTTCAAAACTAGAACACTTATAAGACACATAATACAAAATACATATCTTTACAACCCGGGGAAAGAAAATATATGAGTGGGTGAGCTCAAATGCTCAGTAAGGGTAAATAAGGGAGATACATATGAAAAACATAAACATAAGGGTGTGAGAACATGAAAATAAAATTTCGAAACCTTACCCTACATATCAAATATCATAGTCATGATTCATGGAATAACTATTGGATGTTTGGGAGACATTAGTCATATTGAAATAAATCAACACGATCCATGAAAGTAGATCATTTAAATTTGAAATGGAATTTTCGGCAAACACATAAGAATATAAAAGCATTTACATATTGGTCAAGGCTCATTACCAAGGACATCATAGCAAATAAATTCCGTTACTATAACAAGTTCTCTCTTCATTCCATTCCAACATTACTGTATCTAGTTTACCTTATATTCTTCCCCTGTATTAATGTACTAGGTTCAATCCCAATTTTATCCTTGTTTATATTAATATATATATAAAAATATTTTACCAATTAATTAATGGGTGATATAGGTTCCATGATTCAATTAATGAAATCATACATATGCCTTATAAATAGTCATAATAACTCATCATATCATAACCCATGAAATGAAATGGACATCATAAACATTTCGTCATATCATAACCTATGGAAAATGTGATTGGTTTTATAATTATTTCATCATAGAATAACCGATGAAAAATAAGTAAGTTACATAAGTTCTTTTTCATGGTATAACCCAAAAATGATAAAAAAATATTAATAAAAAAATTTCATCATAAACATAAATCATTTATAGGAATAATAAGAATGGTAACCTTAGATCATATCTCCAGTAAGAAATAGGAAACCTCAAAGGATTAAATCATAGATGGAAAATAATTTTGAAAGATAATTTAAAATATTTAGTGAGGAAAATATCCTTTCCTCATAGATATCAAATTTTAATAACATAAATAACTTTTAAAACCACTTCCTTTGAAAATAAATTTGAAAAATATAAAGGAAAATTTGAAAAGATGTTTTTTATGACATCAGAAAATTTCGTTTAATCCATTATAATTAAAATAGATTATTTATTCAAATTTGTGGTAAAATAAATACATTAATTTTTTTTAAATGACATGTATATTTTATTCAATTTTTTTTTGTAAAAATTCAAACATGGTTATAAATGACTTTTGAAATCAAAATATAATAATAAAACAATTTTGAATTTTTTTTAGAATAATTGGTTTTGAAGGAATATATATTTCCAAATAAAATACGATAGCATTACATGAATATATCATGAATAAATAGAATTGAAGAAAACTCCTGAGAATTTTTGAGAGGTGGTCCATGTGATTTTAACATTGAATTTTTAATCATAAATAATATAGAAAAATGATGAGATTGAAACATAACTGTTTTACCAATGTGGTTAAATTGAGTCATATTCCCCATGAGGAATAAAAAAATATTCATCATAAAAATAATGAGATTAAAAAATTTCAGGATATAATATGTGATGGGGTAGTATATACACCTTGTGATATAATAAAGGTGCATAACATAACATATGTCTTAGAGAAGGAAAATTGAGAAAAAAAATTCCACTTACCACTTTGGTAGTATTTTAACCATAAACACCATGAAGAAATATCCTTAAATGTATATTTAAATCCCAATAATTCTTATTATAATAATCCTTAAAAGCATACATGTGTATTATACACAATAAATATAATAAATAGGAGGTGTACATGGCTTGTGTCTCAATGAAAATAATAGTGGGACACAAATCGTTTACAATAAGTTTTGAATACCATTGTACTCATTAGAAACCCTGGTATAATAAATATTTTTTTAATATAAATATAATAACAAAACATATTCATTTATATTATACCATTTTTGATTTTATTATAACATTTTATTACCTATTTTTTAACAAGTACATGTTAATGATATATTTCAGGTTATAACCTCTTTTTTAGTATACGATTTGATTTGTTATATTTTTGTTCCTCTAACATTGACCATGATTTTATCATTTTTAGAATGATAAAAATGATTTAAATTTCATATATAATCAGAATATATTTATTTATAATAATCTATAAAATATTTAAATATGAAATGAAATATATCGTTCACGGAGACAGTAGGTCGTACGTAAGTATGAACATTGTTTCCATTTTCATGTCAGATTAAAATAAAAAAATTAAATGATATATTATCATTAAAAATAATTTTTATGTCACATATATAAAATATGTTTATTAAACCCATCCTAAATACATTCTATGTAAATATTTAATGAGTCACATCATTCCATGAGGCGGTAGTTCGCCGCACAGATGAACGATGTTATCATATTCGCACAAAATAGAATGTAGGAATGTATGTGAGAAATAAAAAATAAAAAATAATGATAAAATTTTAAAAATAGCTAATATAATATGTAATGAATATGTACATCAATATTTTCAACCATGTTACATGGTAATGTAAAAATGAACGACATCGGTTCAAAAGGTGGTAGTCTTCTGTTCAAACAAATGATGATTTCCTATCCAATTTGATGGAAGTATGTGTGTTTTTAGGTCATAAAGATAACATAAAAACATAGTATATTTATAATACTTAGGTTATTATATAATAATTATATAAAATAATTAAATAGGTTTGAGGAAGAAATATTGAAAATTATTTTCAAAATATTTAAATACTTTACCAAAGATTAGGTATTTTATTATCAATATGTTTTATTTATGTAAAAAATTATATATAACATTTCCAAATTATTTATTAATAATGATATAAGTATGTTTAACATATAGGTTATAAAATTAATTTTTAAATTACTAAATTAATTATATATTATTGTTTTAGTAAAATTATGTGTCACATGTAACGCCAGCTAAGGTGATGTTGCATATAGTGGAAGCGTAACTTGGTGTAGAGTGTAATGAGATCCCTAAAATAAATTTAATTTATTTGAAAAAATTTTCATAAAAACTCTGGGTGTTACATTATACCCCAATTAAAATGAATATCTACCTTGAAATTCATCACTTTTATATACACCAAGGAGGATACTTTTACCTCATCATATCCTCAAGTTCAAATGTTGCTTCATAAATAGGTGGTTTCTCTCTAAAACATTGATCAGGTGACAAGACATCCTTCATAAAAAATTATATGTAAGACCCATAATCTTCACCAGTTTTTCCTCATAAGAATGATCCAATTGCAACGGTATGACCTCTACATTTAGTATATGTGAAGGGTCTGTTATGTAGTTCCTTAGGAGAGATATATGGAACACATAATTGACTTGGGAGAGGATTGGTGGAAGAACAAAGGAATATCTACCATCAAAATATGATCAATAATTGAAAATGGACCGATATACAAAGGGATTAGTTTCCCTTTCTTCCAAAATATCATATCCTTGTTACATGGAGAAATTTTTATAAACATGTTATCACCAACCTCAAATTTTATATTATGCTAGTAGTTATCAACATAAATTTTCTATCGACTCTGATCTACATTTATTTGCTAATAAATGGCTCTAACAATATATACCATTTTCTAAACTATCTCAGGTCCCAAAAGGTTTATTTCTCCAACTTCATTCTAGTCCATTGGGGATCTACATTTCCATCCATATAGGGCTTCAAAAAGATCGATATTAATTTTTGATTGACAATTATGTTTGTACGAAAACTCAACTAAATGATGGTGTTGATCCCAAAAACCATTAAAATACAATGAACATGATCTCATCATATCCTCTAGGGTTTCAATTATTATTTCAGTTTGAAAATCAATTTTAGGATGATATAAATTGAAAATGAAACTCTGTATAAAGATCTTGATGAAAACATCACTAGAACATTGAGTTAAACCTCAGATCCTGATCAGAATGTGGGACTACATGAAACCTTACCAATTGGTTAATTTATATATGGGAAAGTTGATCCACAGATAATTGTTCTCAAATAACGATGAAGTGTGATGTATTAGTAAGGCGATTGACTACATACCATATAGCATTAATCCTTTTGGATGTTTTAAGGAGTCAAGTGACAAAATACGTGGTGATGTTCCCCTATTTTCATTCTAGTATGGGTAATGGTTGAAACATCCCATTAGAATTTTTTCTTTTTTACCTTAACATTATATTATACTAAGCACCGAGTTAAAATCTTTGTGATATATTTTTTCATTCCATCACACTAGAAGTATTATTTCAAATCACTATTCATATTTGTACCTTCTACATGAATAGTGAATGATGAACTATGAGGTTTATCTAAAAATTCCTTCTTCATGTTTTGTATGTATGGAATAAATAGATAGTTATTGAACCAAATAATTCCATTATGATCATGGTTAAACTCATGAACATTTATTACCTTATTTTGTAGCTCCATATCTTCCTTCTACACCTCTTTGATCATCATTTGGACAAATCGTTGAACATTCAATTTAGAAAGGTATGATTTTCCACCATCCTTCAATATTTATAGATCTATCCATTTCAAATCCAAAAATATTAAATCATTTTTAGATCCTCATTATTGATAAGCTAACACGATCCTTTCGACTCAAATCATCATCCACCATGTTCTTTTTCTCTGGGTGGTAATGTAATGAGCAGTGATAATCCTTAACCAACTCTAACAATCTTCTCTGGTTTATGTATAACTCATTCTATGTGATTATATACTTCAAAAATTTATTACTGGTATATATACTAATATTCTATCTATAAATATAATTCCTCCATATCATTAATGTATAAAATACCATAGCTAACTTCAAATTATGAGTTGGGTAATTTTTCTCATGAGTATTCATTTATTGTGAAGAATAAGCAATAACTATGTCATTATTTATAATAAAACACCCATATCCCTTCTTGGATGCATCACTATAGATTACAAACCCTTCTATACTATAGTGTAATGTAAGACTATGTAGACATAATAATCTTCTCCTTAGATTACTGAAATTTTCCCCACATTCATCTTCCCAAAAGAACTTTCCCCATATATGAGTTAATTTGATTATAGGGCGAGATTGTAGAGACCCGTATCTTGACGTACATTGACATTACATTACTTTTGCGGAATACTTAGTACATTACAAAAACACACACACAAGGACCGTAATAGTTTAGTGTCTTTGGAAACTCGGACTATAATCTTCTAATCGTGGTGAAAGATCTTCAAAATCTCCCATAAAGATCTTCCTCTTTTTTTACCTAAAACCTTTCTTTATATCCTGGGGAAAAGAAAACATAAAAGGGTGAGCTCAAATGCTCAGTAAGGGTAAACAAAATAAATATCAATCACATCATATTCATAAGAACATAGCATTTTGGAAATCATAACCTGCAAAAGAGAGCATAATTTCATAATCATGGGATAAATCATGGCAGTGAAAAAGTAATCCCAATAATCATAACTTAAAACATGAAACTTTGTGGTATACACACATAATCATAGAGAATCATTTCTTGTTAGTCAAGACTAATTGCCAAGACTATCTTAGTGGACAAAGTCCCTTTCTGAATCGAGTAACCCTCGTTTTAGTCCGGTTTCACTGAACCGGTATAACCTACCGTTCCAACCCTGTCTATCTCATGAGATATAAAATCTTTACCCAATGCATTAGAGGGAGATATAGGTCCCACCCATCTTATAATGAATCCTTTCTTATGTGTGCCACACAATCATAAAACATACATCATCGCATAACACATGTAACAAAAATGGGATTCTTGAAACATCATGACATCATAAATCAATTCATATAAGATAAAGGAATTCATAAAAATAATTCCATCACAAAATGAACAAATCAATTTAATAATAGGGATAAAAACAGAACCCTTTATTATCTTAGATGGAAAATAATTTTGATAAAACACTTGAACTCCATTCTTGAGAAAAATATCCTTTCTTCTTCAAAAACATTTTTTCCTTTCATAACATGTCATACAACTTTAAAATAAAAGAAGTTGATTAAAAATAAACTTGAAAACTTGTAAAGGAAGCTTCTTGGAAACAATGTTTTAAAGATCCATTCATGCCGTATAAGTTAAAAAAAACATTCTTTGTACTTTTGTCGGAAAAGTCAAAAAGTTCCCCGTACGGAAAACGACAAAAGATTCCCTTCACTTTTTTTACTAAAAACTCACCGAAGTGTAAAAATGGATTTAAAAAAATTGTAGGTGGATGGAAATAATATTAAATATTTATGAAACATGTATGTGGATGATAAAATACACCCCAGTAAATACTTACGAATAAACAATCTCGGATAAAAATGAGATTGTGGTATTTTCCTTACCTTATGTCTGACTTGCTTTGTAAGTGTCCGAACCTCCTGTATAATGATCTAAATCATGTTATTGACTTATTCCAGAATCATATTCATTGTTATGATATCATATATGGTTCACTTATGCCATTATATTACCCGTTCTTTTGTAAATTCCATGTTAAAGAAGCGTTTTGGGTAAAATTGTTTCATTTATCGTAGGTGTTTTGACTTGTTGTTATTGACATTATTATTACTTATATAATTATTTACTTACTTCCAGAATATAAAATATGATTTATATATCATATATATTCAGTATATATATATATATATAATAGATAGATAAATGAAATGAAAAACACCGTTCATGGAGACGGTAGTCCGTACGTACGCATGATCGCTGTTTTCCTTTCCCTATTGTCTTGAATGGAAGTAAGTAGATGACATACATATATATATATACATAAATCCAGTAGCTTTATAATGTCATATATTTCATTATTATTTCTTATATATACTTTATAATCATTCTTAAATGGTTAACATGGAGAATGAATCTCATCGCGTCGTGGAGACGGTAGTCCGTACGTACGCACGAGCGATGATATCATTTCCATAAATATTGAATTGAATTGGAGTGGATTATACAATATATCAGAATCAATATGATGTTTTAATAACTATTTATAGTTATTCTTTACGCCATTATACCCATCCATGTAAGGTGGTGGTGGAAAATAGATTACACCACGGCGTGGAGACGGTATTCCGTACGTACGCACGCGTGGTGATTTCTTTTTCCGTAGGATAGATAGATGGTGAAATAGGGTTGTTTCATACCTATAATAACATATAAGTATATGAGTGATACTGATGTTATTACTTCATAATGAAAAAACCTAATAAGAAGAAGTGGAAGAAGAAATAAAGATGAAAGAATTGGTAACGGTAGTTACCTCTTCTTTGAAGCGCCTTTTGGAGACCTCCTCTTAGGGAACTAAAATTGGTCTTTGAGGAAGACCAGAACCTCTATGATGTTGCTATGGAAGTGGATAAGAGATTTTGGCAGGGTTTGGCCGAGCTTGAGTGCTCAAATTGGTGTGAGGAGGAGGGGGAGGAGGTGCCCTTTTATAAGGGAGGAGAGGGGCACCTTAGGAATATCTCAAAATATTATTTTATATTAAAGTAAAAATCGGTTTATAATGGTTCCAAAGGGTCTTATTTCGAAGCTAAAGTGGGGATGGGTCGAAATCCTATCAACCAATATGATTTAGACAAGTATAGGTTCTTATTTTAACCTTATCAATTAGATTTAACTCTAAGTTAAATAATTTAACTTTTACCGTGTCTTTTTGTTTTCTTTCACTATATGGTTAATACACTTACTATAACATGCCAAACGAACCCCAAATTGTTTTTTATTAATATATATATCCGTATCTAAGTCATTTGGACGAACCTTAGATTTTTAGGAATACAATAACAATTAATAATATAATATTTGATTTAAAAACTATTTTGTGTCAATTTTGACACTATTTGATATATGATTTTTGTGAAAGTCATAACAGAATTATATGTTCGAACCAAGTTGATTAAATCAACATTAATATATCATAATAACCTAGAAAATTAGTGTAATTCATAAAAAGTCTCAAATTACATTCATTTGAGTATTTATAACATCAATTATGTTAATATTTCCTTAAAAGGGTAATTACTGCATCATCGTTGTGTCATAAATAAATTAACTTATTTAAAGTCTAAAAATTATAAATAAAATATCATTATGTAGGAAATATTTTTATCTTTCTAATGAATATTTATAGTCGAATTTATCTTATGTATAACCCCATATTAAAAATGTTTTAGTTATTAAACTTTGATTTTAACTATTTTAACTATTCATTAAATAATAAAATATTAAATGTCATAATCTAATCCAAGTGGACCTAAATGGTCATATTATATTCATAAGGTTGTTTTTGGTCGAATTACACTTATCCAATAGAATTAGGACATGTGTTAGGGTAATAGTAATATCATATTTACCCTTAGTTACCCTATTTACTATTAACCGTGGTAAAAAAAAGTAAAAAGTTACTATTCACCAAAAATTATTTTCATCTCATTGAACCACATTTTACTTTATGACATCAACCGTGTCTCTCGGATTTTTGAAATTCCATTCACAGAAGCGGTAAAATTATGATTTATGAAGAAATTAATTTTTTTAACTACCACTTAGTAGTTTCACTATTCATCAAAAATTGATGTTTTTCAGAACAATGCCAAAATTTCATCCTAAGCTATATTTCATATTCCGAATTCAAAAATGAAGTCTATTTTACCAAATTCATATCATAGAATTTTCATTAATTAATTTTATAATTAAATCCCGCTGTTAAAACAAATAGCGTGTTTTTAAGAAACAATATCTATCAGAAGATTGACACTTGATTATGTCTGGTTTAAATGTGAAATTACATCCAATGACCAACATTGTATTAAATTGTAAAAATATATTCTAAATATACTTTAAAACCACTCAAATTAATAATTTATCACTATTAATTATTTCAATTAAAAAAGTTGTTTTTAATTATAATTTAGTAATTTTCACTATTCATCAAAATATGAAAGTTATCCGAAAAGTACCAAAATTTCACCTTAGGCTAAATTCGATACTCCGAATCTAAAAATGAAGTTAATTTTGAAAAATAAGATTTAAAGAGTTTTAAAAAGTGGTTATTACTATTCATAACGGCTATTTTTAATAATATTTTAATAGCATATCGTTGTTTAGTGAAACTCGGTATTGCGTATTACACACGCTATCGAGGAAGGTCGTGATTGCGTGTAATGAAAGGCAAGTCAAGGATGCGTGTTGTGCAAGCTCCTTTTGGTGTAGCGTACAACACAAGACTTTAATAAAATTAAAAAGAATATTTTTTATAAAATCTTGGGCTGTTACATTCTACCCCCCTTAAAATGAATTTCGCCCTCGAAATTCGTCGGGGTTATAAATGGTTTACTATTTGAAAGTTTCTTTAATAGAAACCCACATCGTAAAAAGGAATATCAAAACCAATCTTTAAAAACAAAAGTATGAAACGTAACGGTTACCCAAATAAACTAATCATTGGGTTTCCACATAGGTGAAAATATGGATATGGAAGAGAAATCTAACCATCATGTTCTGATGGAGAGTGGTAGAGAACATGGCTATGGAAAAGCCAATAATCACAAATCCATAAATTTGTGAAGATCTAAGGTACCATCTGATTCATCAGGTATAAGATCACTAGGACAACATTTTTGGTTTTCAAGATCATTTCCCTAAAGTTGAAAATTTGAATTGGAATAAATACTTTCTTTATTTTGGTACAATCTCATTGTTGTTCATGCGTTGAACAATTTCCACTTCATCTCTTAAATGAAGTTGAATTTGTTATTCGTGAAGTGTTAGAAGATCATGTGATAGAATGACGGGTCATTCCATCTGTCTCAAACAAAAGGTTTGCAAAAATTATATACATAAGTCGATCTATAGTGAGATAAAGCATATATGGTTCCTAAAATGGACTTATACTTCATTTATCATACTGCTTAATATAATGAAACTAGTTTCTACTAAACAGGGACTTCTTGTAGGCCAGTGGTAGGCGATAAAGGCCAGTCGCACTTCGGTTGTGGGTTCGATTCCCACAGCCTTGTCCGAAGCGATGGGTTGTCGCCCGTCCTGCAGGTTTTCCTTTTTCTAAAACTATATTACTATAACATCCCATAAATAATATCGAAAAAACTTCTATCCTTAAACAATACTAACGTATGTCCAACATAATCCATTCCAATCTTTAGTCCTATCCATAATACTGCAGTCCATTCTCATAACATAGTGAAAACGATTACCAGATATTTAATACCATCGTTGATCCCCATATATCATAAGATATATCTTGTTGGACACATTCCAAACATTCAAAGGCCTTAATCTTGTACTCTCTTGAATACCCATTGAACCTTAGTGAAAACTTGAATGCAGTTAAAAGATAACACTTTCCACATACCAAAATCCTCAAAATTCTATATACTCAAACCATGATATCACTTAGTCCTTATATCAATCATGAGCTCAGGAATACTGTTAAACATTTCATTTTCTCATTTTCCCTTCATTATGCACATAATATCTCAATCACTTTGAATACCACATTAGACCAATACATAAATATTCCAATATTCCAAGATACAACATTATTTTGGAATCCCATTACTTAATCATTCCACCACATCGTTGTCATATTCAACATTGCCAATAGTGATCGCATGTGACTTCCCTCTGTCCTTTGCCTTAAGCGGTTTCTCATGTCGATCATCACTAACCCTTGGATTAGGGCATTTATTAGCATAATTCCCCATTTCCTTGCACTTGAAGCATTGAAGTGTTGGTTGTACGTTCTCTGCAGTGTTTGCTTTATTCACTTCATTAGAATCCCTTTTTCAATTACTTCGACACTCAGCTGCTCGATGTCCTTCTTTTCCACACTTAAAACATTTTCTAGTCCCTTTAAGACAATCTCCACCATGCTTCTTTCCACACTTTGTGCATAAGGAAACATTCATCTTCTTTTCACCATTATTCTGAGTTTTCTCCTTGAACTCCATCTTTTGTTTCTTGTCAAACCCATGAGATGGATATGTAACACCAACTTCCATTTCTACCTTGATAGCACAACGCACAATTTCTTCATAGCTACTGAAGTCTCTTATAGCTAATGCCCTTCGAAGACTTGGTTTTAAGCCACTGAAAAATCGATCAACTTTACTTTCAGGTTGGATGATAATACCAGAAGCGTACCTTGCAAGTCTTGTAAAATTCACTTCATAGGTACCAACAGATTCATCATCCCTTTGCTTCAGTTCAAGAAACTCTTTCTCCATCTTTGTTCGGAGAATACGAGGGATGTACTTATTGAAAAATAAGTTCTTGAACTCGTCCCATTCCATAGACTCAATTTCATCCCTTTGCCTCGTATTCTTAATAAGATTCCACCATTGATCAGCATCTCCTTCCAAACGATACACTGCTAGGATGACTTTATCATGTTCAGAACATTGAAGAACTGAAAATATCTTTTCAGTAGTACTAATCCATTGTTCAGCAACTAATGGTCAGTAGACCCACTGAAAGAAGGTGGATGCTGCCTCATGAAGGATTCAACAGAATGTTGCTCCTTCCTTTGCTCGTTTGGAAGTCCTGCATGATTCATAGCTTGAGAAAGCTGTGTGAGCATGGCTACAAGATTTTGCATTCCGGCTCCCATATCGTTTGGTTGCTCAGGGAGACAATCATTGCATTTCCCATCACATTCCGCATTAACACGGTTCCTTCGGGTTCCAGCCATCGTCTAAAACCCCAAAAGAATAGTATGAGAGGCAAAAATCATGCTAGGGAAAACAACATAATAAAGGGGTAGTACCCTCAATATCTAACATCTTAGGTTAAATTCGAAGATCGTTAGCGCAATTCTAGGACTATAACCTATACGTATACTTAACCTTAGAGACATCCCTAGACATACCTTAGAAATATCTCTAGGGATCTCACTAATGTTTTCGCATCCTAGTTTCCAAAGGTTGACTAAACCTTTCCTCTGATACCAACTGTAGAGACCCGTATCTTGACGTACATTGACATTACATTACTTTTGCGGAATACTTAGTACATTACAAAAACACACACACAAGGACCGTAATAGTTTAGTGTCTTTGGAAACTCGGACTATAATCTTCTAATCGTGGTGAAAGATCTTCAAAATCTCCCATAAAGATCTTCCTCTTTTTTTTTATACCTAAAACCTTTCTTTATATCCTGGGGAAAAGAAAACATAAAAGGGTGAGCTCAAATGCTCAGTAAGGGTAAACAAAATAAATATCAATCACATCATATTCATAAGAACATAGCATTTTGGAAATCATAACCTGCAAAAGAGAGCATAATTTCATAATCATGGGATAAATCATGGCAGTGAAAAAGTAATCCCAATAATCATAAATTAAAACATGAAACTTTGTGGCATACACACATAATCATAGAGAATCATTTCTTGTTAGTCAAGACTAATTTCCAAGACTATCTTAGTGGACAAAGTCCCTTTCTGAATCGAGTAACCCTCGTTTTAGTCCTGTTTCACTGAACCGGTATAACCTACCGTTCCAACCCTGTCTATCTCATGAGATATAAAATCTTTACCCAATGCATTAGAGGGAGATATAGGTCCCTCCCATCTTATAATGAATCCTTTCTTATGTGTGCCACACAATCATAAAACATACATCATCGCATAACACATGTAACAAAAATGGGATTCTTGAAACATCATGACATCATAAATCAATTCATATAAGATAAAGGAATTCATAAAAATAATTCCATCACAACATGAACAAATCAATTTAATAATATGGATAAAAACAGAACCCTTTATTATCTTAGATGGAAAATAATTTTGATAAAACACTTGAACTCCATTCTTGAGGAAAATATCCTTTCTTCTTTAAAAACATTTTTTCCTTTCATAACATGTCATACAACTTTAAAATAAAAGAAGTTGATTAAAAATAAACTTGAAAAATTGTAAGGGAAGCTTCTTGGAAACAATGTTTTAAAGATCCATTCATGCCGTATAAGTTAAAAAAAACATTCTTCGTACTTTTGTCGGAAAAGTCAAAAAGTTCCCCGTACGGAAAACGACAAAAGATTCCTTTCACTTTTTTTACTAAAAACTCACCGAAGGGTAAAAATGGATTTAAAAAAACTGTAGGTGGATGGAAATAATATTAAATATTTATGAAACATGTATGTGGATGATAAAATACACCCCAGTAAATACTTACGAATAAACAATCTCGGATAAAAATGAGATTGTGATATTTTCCTTACCTTATGTCCGAATTGCTTTGTAAGTGTCCGAACCTCCTGTATAATGATCTAAATCATGTTATTGACTTATTCCAGAATCATATTCATTGTTATGAAATCATATATGGTTCACTTATGCCATTATATTACCCGTTCTTTTGTAAATTCCATGTTAAAGAAGCGTTTTGGGTAAAATCGTTTCATTTATCGTAGGTGTTTTGACTTGTTGTTATTGACATTATTATTACTTATATAATGATTTACTTACTTCCAGAATATAAAATATGATTTATATATCATATATATTCAGTATATATATATATAATAGATAGATAAATGAAATGAAAAACACCGTTCATGGAGACGGTAGTCCGTACGTACGCATGAACGCTGTTTTCCTTTCCCTATTGTCTTGAATGGAAGTAAGTAGATGACATACATATATATATACATAAATCCAGTAGCTTTATAATGTCATATATTTCATTATTATTTCTTATATATACTTTATAATCATTCTAAAATGGTTAACATGGAGAATGAATCTCATCGCGTCGTGGAGACGGTAGTCCGTACGTACGCACGAGCGATGATATCATTTCCATAAATATTGAATTGAATTGGAGTGGATTATACAATATATCAGAATCAATATGATGTTTTAATAACTATTTATAGTTATTCTTTACGCCATTATACCCATCCATGTAAGGTGGTGGTGGAAAATAGATTACACCACGGCGTGGAGACGGTATTCCGTACGTACGCACGCGCGGTGATTTCTTTTTCCGTAGGATAGATAGATGGTGAAATAGGGTTGTTTCATACCTATAATAACATATAAGTATATGAGTGATACTGATGTTATTACTTCATAATGAAAAAACCTAATAAGAAGAAGTGGAAGAAGAAATAAAGATGAAAGAATTGGTAACGGTAGTTACCTCTTCTTTGAAGCGCCTTTTGGAGACCTCCTCTTAGGGAACTAAAATTGGTCTTTGAGGAAGACCAGAACCTCTAGGATGTTGCTATGGAAGTGGATAAGAGATTTTGGCAGGGTTTGGCCGAGCTTGAGTGCTCAAATTGGTGTGAGGGGGAGGGGGAGGAGGTGCCCTTTTATAAGGGAGGAGAGGGGCACCTTAGGAATATCTCAAAATATTATTTTATATTAAAGTAAAAATCGGTTTATAATGGTTCCAAAGGGTCTTATTTCGAAGCTAAAGTGGGGATGGGTCGAAATCCTATCAACCAATATGATTTAGACAAGTATAGGTTCTTATTTTAACCTTATCAATTAGATTTAACTCTAAGTTAAATAATTAAACTTTTACCGTGTCTTTTTGTTTTCTTTCACTATATGGTTAATACACTTACTATAACATGCCAAACGAACCCCAAATTGTTTATTATTAATATATATATCCGTATCTAAGTCATTTGGACGAACCTTAGATTTTTAGGAATACAATAACAATTAATAATATAATATTTAATTTAAAAACTATTTTGTGTCAATTTTGACACTATTTGATATATGATTTTTGTGAAAGTCATAACAGAATTATATGTTCGAACCAAGTTGATTAAATCAACATTAATATATCATAGTAACCTAGAAAATTAGTGGAATTCATAAAAAGTCTCAAATTACATTCATTTGAGTATTTATAACATCAATTATGTTAATATTTCCTTAAAAGGGTAATTACTGCATCATCGTTGTGTCATAAATAAATTAACTTATTTAAAGTCTAAAAATTATAAATAAAATATCATTATGTAGGAAATCTTTTTATCTTTCTAATGAATATTTATAGTAGAATTTATCTTATGTATAACCCCATATTAAAAATGTTTTAGTTATTAAACTTTGATTTTAACTATTTTAACTATTCATTAAATAATAAAATATTAAATGTCATAATCTAATCCAAGTGGACCTAAATGGTCATATTATATTCATAAGGTTGTTTTTGGTCGAATTACACTTATCCAATAGAATTAGGACATGTGTTAGGGTAATAGTAATATCATATTTACCCTTAGTTACCCTATTTACTATTAACCGTGGTAAAAAAAAGTAAAAAGTTACTATTCACCAAAAATTATTTTCATCTCATTGAACCACATTTTACTTTCTGACATCAACCGTGTCTCTCGGATTTTTGAAATTCCATTCACAGAAGCGGTAAAATTATGATTTATGCAGAAATTAATTTTTTTAACTACCACTTAGTAGTTTCACTATTCATCAAAAATTGATGTTTTTCAGAACAATGCCAAAATTTCATCCTAAGCTATATTTCATATTCCGAATTCAAAAATGAAGTCTATTTTACCAAATTCATATCATAGAATTTTCATTAATTAATTTTATAATTAAATCCCGCTGTTAAAACAAATAGCGTGTTTTTAAGAAACAATATCTATCAGAAGATTGACACTTGATTATGTCTGCTTTAAATGTGAAATTACATCCAATGACCAACATTGTATTAAATTGTAAAAATATATTCTAAATATACTTTAAAACCATTCAAATTAATAATTTATCACTATTAATTATTTCAATTAAAAAAGTTGTTTTTAATTATAATTTAGTAATTTTCACTATTCATCAAAATATGAAAGTTATCCGAAAAGTACCAAAATTTCACCTTAGGCTAAATTCGATACTCCGAATCTAAAAATGAAGTTAATTTTGAAAAATTAGATTTAAAGAGTTTTAAAAGGTGGTTATTACTATTCATAACGGCTATTTTTAATAATATTTTAATAGCATATCGTTGTTTAGTGAAACTCGGTATTGCGTATTACACACGCTATCGAGGAAGGTCGTGATTGCGTGTAATGCAAGGCAAGTCAAGGATGCGTTTTGTGCAAGCTCCTTTTGGTGTAGCGTACAACACAAGACTTTAATAAAATTAAAAAGAATATTTTTTATAAAATCTTGGGCTGTTACATTCTACCCCCCTTAAAATGAATTTCGCCCTCGAAATTCGTCGGGGTTATAAATGGTTTACTATTTGAAAGTTTCTTTAATAGAAACCCACATCGTAAAAAGGAATATCAAAACCAATCTTTAAAAACAAAAGTATGAAACGTAACGGTTACCCAAATAAACTAATCATTGGGTTTCCACATAGGTGAAAATATGGATATGGAAGTGAAATCTAACCATCATGTTCTGATGGAGAGTGGTAGAGAACATGGATATGGAAAAGCCAATAATCACAAATCCATAAATTTGTGAAGATCTAAGGCACCATCCGATTCATCAGGTATAAGATCACTAGGACAACATTTTTGGTTTTCAAGATCATTTCCCTAAAGTTGAAAATTTGAATTGGAATAAATACTTTCTTTATTTTGGTACAATCTCACTGTTGTTCATGCCTTGAACAATTTCCACTTCATCTCTTAAATGAAGTTGAATTTGTTATTCGTGAAGTGTTAGAAGATCATGTGATAGAATGACGGGTCATTCCATCTGTCTCAAACAAAAGGTTTGCAAAAATTATATACATAAGTCGATCTATAGTGAGATAAAGCATATATGGTTCCTAAAATGGACTTATACTTCATATATCATACTACTTAATATAATAAAACTAGTTTCTACTAAACAGGGACTTCTTGTAGGCCAGTGGTAGGCGATAAAGGCCAGTCCCACTTCGGTTGTGGGTTCGATTCCCACAGCCTTGTCCGAAGCGATGGGTTGTCGCCCGTCCTGCAGGTTGTCCTTTTTCTAAAACTATATTACTATAACATCCCATAAATAATATCGAAAAAACTTCTATCCTTAAACAATACTAACGTATGTCCAACATAATCCATTCCAATCTTTAGTCCTATCCATAATACTGCAGTCCATTCTCATAACATAGTGAAAACGATTACCAGATATTTAATACCATCGTTGATCCCCATATATCATAAGATATATCTTGTTGGACACATTCCAAACATTCAAAGGCCTTAATCTTGTACTCTCTTGAATACCCATTGAACCTTAGTGAAAACTTGAATGCAGTTAAAAGATAACACTTTCCACATACCAAAATCCTCAAAATTCTATATACTCAAACCATGATATCACTTAGTCCTTATATCAATCATGAGCTCAGGAATACTGTTAAACATTTCATTTTCTCATTTTCCCTTCATTATGCACATAATATCTCAATCACTTTGAATACCACATTAGACCAATACATAAATATTCCAATATTCCAAGATACAACATTATTTTGGAATCCCATTACTTAATCATTCCACCACATCGTTGTCATATTCAACATTGCCAATAGTGATCGCATGTGACTTCCCTTTGTCCTTTGCCTTAAGCGGTTTCTCATGTCGATCATCACTAACCCTTGGATTAGGGCATTTATTAGCATAATTCCCCATTTCCTTGCACTTGAAGCATTGAAGTGTTGGTTGTACGTTCTCTGCAGTGTTTGCTTTATTCACTTCATTAGAATCCCTTTTTCAATTACTTCGACACTCAGCTGCTCGATGACCTTCTTTTCCACACTTAAAACATTTTCTAGTCCCTTTAAGACAATCTCCACCATGCTTCTTTCCACACTTTGTGCATAAGGAAACATTCATCTTCTTTTCACCATTATTCTGAGTTTTCTCCTTGAACTCCATCTTTTGTTTCTTGTCAAACCCATGAGATGGATATGTAACACCAACTTCCATTTCTACCTTGATAGCACAACGCACAATTTCATCATAGCTACTGAAGTCTCTTATAGCTAATGCCCTTCGAAGACTTGGTTTTAAGCCACTGAAAAATCGATCAACTTTACTTTCAGGTTGGATGATAATACCAGAAGCGTGCCTTGCAAGTCTTGTAAAATTCGCTTCATAGGTACCAACAGATTCATCATCCCTTTGCTTCAGTTCAAGAAACTCTTTCTCCATCTTTTTTCAGAGAATACGAGGGATGTACTTATTGAAAAATAAGTTCTTGAACTCGTCCCATTCCATAGACTCAATTTCATCCCTTTGCCTCGTATTCTTAATAAGATTCCACCATTGATCAGAATCTCCTTCCAAACGATACACTGCTAGGATGACTTTATCATGTTCAGAACATTGAAGAACTGAAAATATCTTTTCAGTAGTACTAATCCATTGTTCAGCAACTAATGGATCAGTAGACCCACTGAAAGAAGGTGGATGCTGCCTCATGAAGGATTCAACAGAATGTTGCTCCTTCCTTTGCTCGTTTGGAAGTCCTGCATGATTCATAGCTTGAGAAAGTTGTGTGAGCATGGCTACAAGATTTTGCATTCCGGCTCCCATATCGTTTGGTTGCTCAGGGAGACAATCATTGCATTTCCCATCACATTCCGCATTAACACGGTTCCTTCGGGTTCCAGCCATCGTCTAAAACCCCAAAAGAATAGTATGAGAGGCAAAAATCATGCTAGGGAAAACAACATAATAAAGGGGTAGTACCCTCAATATCTAACATCTTAGGTTAAATTCGATGATCGTTAGCGCAATTCTAGGACTATAACCTATACGTATACTTAACCTTAGAGACATCCCTAGACATACCTTAGAAATATCTCTAGGGATCTCACTAATGTTTTCGCATCCTAGTTTCCAAAGGTTGACTAAACCTTTCCTCTGATACCAACTGTAGAGACCCGTATCTTGACGTACATTGACATTACATTACTTTTGCGGAATACTTAGTACATTACAAAAACACACACACAAGGACCGTAATAGTTTAGTGTCTTTGGAAACTCGGACTATAATCTTCTAATCGTGGTGAAAGATCTTCAAAATCTCCCATAAAGATCTTCCTCTTTTTTTTTACCTAAGACCTTTCTTTATATCCTGGGGAAAAGAAAACATAAAAGGGTGAGCTCAAATGCTTAGTAAGGGTAAACAAAATAAATATCAATCACATCATATTCATAAGAACATAGCATTTTGGAAATCATAACCTGCAAAAGAGAGCATAATTTCATAATCATGGGATAAATCATGGCAGTGAAAAAGTAATCCCAATAATCATAACTTAAAACATGAAACTTTGTGGCATACACACATAATCATAGAGAATCATTTCTTGTTAGTCAAGACTAATTGCCAAGACTATCTTAGTGGACAAAGTCCCTTTCTGAATCGAGTAACCCTCGTTTTAGTCCTGTTTCACTGAACTGGTATAACCTACCGTTCCAACCCTGTCTATCTCATGAGATATAAAATCTTTACCCAATGCATTAGAGGGAGATATAGGTCCCACCCATCTTATAATGAATCCTTTCTTATGTGTGCCACACAATCATAAAACATACATCATCGCATAACACATGTAACAAAAATGGGATTCTTGAAACATCATGACATCATAAATCAATTCATATAAGATAAAGGAATTCATAAAAATAATTCCATCACAACATGAACAAATCAATTTAATAATAGGGATAAAAACAGAACCCTTTATTATCTTAGATGGAAAATAATTTTGATAAAACACTTGAACTCCATTCTTGAGGAAAATATCCTTTCTTCTTCAAAAACATTTTTTCCTTTCATAACATGTCATACAACTTTAAAATAAAAGAAGTTGATTAAAAATAAACCTGAAAAATTGTAAAGGAAGCTTCTTGGAAACAATGTTTTAAAGATCCATTCATGCCGTATAAGTTAAAAAAAACATTCTTCGTACTTTTGTCGGAAAAGTCAAAAAGTTCCCCGTACGGAAAACGACAAAAGATTCCTTTCACTTTTTTTACTAAACACTCACCGAAGGGTAAAAATGGATTTAAAAAAATTGTAGGTGGATGGAAATAATATTAAATATTTATGAAACATGTATGTGGATGATAAAATACACCCCAGTAAATACTTACGAATAAACAATCTCGGATAAAAATGAGATTGTGGTATTTTCCTTACCTTATGTCCGACTTGCTTTGTAAGTGTCCGAACCTCCTGTATAATGATCTAAATCATGTTATTGACTTATTCCAGAATCATATTCATTGTTATGATATCATATATGGTTCACTTATGCAATTATATTACCCGTTCTTTTGTAAATTCCATGTTAAAGAAGCGTTTTGGGTAAAATCGTTTCATTTATCGTAGGTGTTTTGACTTGTTGTTATTGACATTATTATTACTTATATAATGATTTACTTACTTCCAGAATATAAAATATGATTTATATATCATATATATTCAGTATATATATATATATAATAGATAGATAAATGAAATGAAAAACACCGTTCATGGAGACGGTAGTCCGTACGTACGCATGAACGCTGTTTTCCTTTCCCTATTGTCTTGAATGGAAGTAAGTAGATGACATACATATATATATATACATAAATCCAGTAGCTTTATAATGTCATATATTTCATTATTATTTCTTATATATACTTTATAATCATTCTTAAATGGTTAACATGGAGAATGAATCTCATCGCGTCGTGGAGACGGTAGTCCGTACGTACGCACGAGCGATGATATCATTTCCATAAATATTGAATTGAATTGGAGTGGATTATACAATATATCAGAATCAATATGATGTTTTAATAACTATTTATAGTTATTCTTTACGCCATTATACCCATCCATGTAAGGTGGTGGTGGAAAATAGATTACACCACGGCGTGGAGACGGTATTCCGTACGTACGCACGCGCGGTGATTTCTTTTTCCGTAGGATAGATAGATGGTGAAATATGGTTGTTTCATACCTATAATAACATATAAGTATATGAGTGATACTGATGTTATTACTTCATAATGAAAAAACCTAATAAGAAGAAGTGGAAGAAGAAATAAAGATGAAAGAATTGGTAACGGTAGTTACCTCTTCTTTGAAGCGCCTTTTGGAGACCTCCTCTTAGGGAACTAAAATTGGTCTTTGAGGAAGACCAGAACCTCTAGGATGTTGCTATGGAAGTGGATAAGAGATTTTGGCAGGGTTTTGCCGAGCTTGAGTGCTCAAATTGGTGTGAGGAGGAGGGGGAGGAGGTGCCCTTTTATAAGGGAGGAGAGGGGCACCTTAGGAATATCTCAAAATATTATTTTATATTAAAGTAAAAATCGGTTTATAATGGTTCCAAAGGGTCTTATTTCGAAGCTAAAGTGGGGATGGGTCGAAATCCTATCAACCAATAGGATTTATACAAGTATAGGTTCTTATTTTAACCTTATCAATTAGATTTAACTCTAAGTTAAATAATTTAACTTTTACCGTGTCTTTTTGTTTTCTTTCACTATATGGTTAATACACTTACTATAACATGCCAAACGAACCCCAAATTGTTTATTATTAATATATATATCTGTATCTAAGTCATTTGGACGAACCTTAGATTTTTAGGAATACAATAACAATTAATAATATAATATTTGATTTAAAAACTATTTTGTGTCAATTTTGACACTATTTGATATATGATTTTTTTGAAAGTCATAACAGAATTATATGTTCGAACCAAGTTGATTAAATAAACATTAATATATCATAGTAACCTATAAAATTAGTGGAATTCATAAAAAGTCTCAAATTACATTCATTTGAGTATTTATAACATCAATTATGTTAATATTTCCTTAAAAGGGTAATTACTGCATCATCGTTGTGTCATAAATAAATTAACTTATTTAAAGTCTAAAAATTATAAATAAAATATCATTATGTAGGAAATCTTTTTATCTTTCTAATGAATATTTATAGTCGAATTTATCTTATGTATAACCCCATATTAAAAATGTTTTAGTTATTAAACTTTGATTTTAACTATTTTAACTATTCATTAAATAATAAAATATTAAATGTCATAATCTAATCCAAGTGGACCTAAATGGTCATATTATATTCATAAGGTTGTTTTTGGTCAAATTACACTTATCCAATAGAATTAGGACATGTGTTAGGGTAATAGTAATATCATATTTACCCTTAGTTACCCTATTTACTATTAACCGTGGTAAAAAAAAGTAAAAAGTTACTATTCACCAAAAATTATTTTCATCTCATTGAACCACATTTTACTTTCTGACATCAACCGTGTCTCTCGGATTTTTGAAATTCCATTCACAGAAGCGGTAAAATTATGATTTATGAAGAAATTAATTTTTTTAACTACAACTTAGTAGTTTCACTATTCATCAAAAATTGATGTTTTTCAGAACAATGCCAAAATTTCATCCTAAGCTATATTTCATATTCCGAATTCAAAAATGAAGTCTATTTTACCAAATTCATATCATAGAATTTTCATTAATTAATTTTATAATTAAATCCCGCTGTTAAAACAAATAGCGTGTTTTTAAGAAACAATATCTATCAGAAGATTGACACTTGATTATGTTTGGTTTAAATGTGAAATTACATCCAATGACCAACATTGTATTAAATTGTAAAAATATATTCTAAATATACTTTAAAACCACTCAAATTAATAATTTATCACTATTAATTATTTCAATTAAAAAAGTTGTTTTTAATTATAATTTAGTAATTTTCACTATTCATCAAAATATGAAAGTTATCCGAAAAGTACCAAAATTTCACCTTAGGCTAAATTCGATACTCCGAATCTAAAAATGAAGTTAATTTTGAAAAATAAGATTTAAAGAGTTTTAAAAAGTGGTTATTACTATTCATAACGGCTATTTTTAATAATATTTTAATAGCATATCGTTGTTTAGTGAAACTCAGTATTGCGTATTACACACGCTATCGAGGAAGGTCGTGATTGCGTGTAATGCAAGGCAAGTCAAGGATGCGTGTTGTGCAAGCTCCTTTTGGTGTAGCGTACAACACAAGACTTTAATAAAATTAAAAAGATTATTTTTTATAAAATCTTGGGCTGTTACATTCTACCCCCCTTAAAATGAATTTCGCCCTCGAAATTCATCGGGGTTATAAATGGTTTACTATTTGAAAGTTTCTTTAATATAAACCCACATCGTAAAAAGGAATATCAAAACCAATCTTTAAAAACAAAAGTATGAAACGTAACGGTTACCCAAATAAACTAATCATTGGGTTTCCACATAGGTGAAAATATGGATATGGAAGAGAAATCTAACCATCATGTTCTGATGGAGAGTGGTAGAGAACATGGCTATGGAAAAGCCAATAATCACAAATCCATAAATTTGTGAAGATCTAAGGTACCATCTGATTCATCAGGTATAAGATCACTAGGACAACATTTTTGGTTTTCAAGATCATTTCCCTAAAGTTGAAAATTTGAATTGGAATAAATACTTTCTTTATTTTGGTACAATCTCACTGTTGTTCATGCCTTGAACAATTTCCACTTCATCTCTTAAATGAAGTTGAATTTGTTATTCGTGAAGTGTTAGAAGATCATGTGATAGAATGACGGGTCATTCCATCTGTCTCAAACAAAAGGTTTGCAAAAATTATATACATAAGTCGATCTATAGTGAGATAAAGCATATATGGTTCCTAAAATGGACTTATACTTCATATATCATACTGCTTAATATAATAAAACTAGTTTCTACTAAACAGGGACTTCTTGTAGGCTAGTGGTAGGCGATAAAGGCCAGTCGCACTTCGGTTGTGGGTTCGATTCCCACAGCCTTGTCCGAAGCGATGGGTTGTCGCCCGTCCTGCAGGTTGTCCTTTTTCTAAAACTATATTACTATAACATCCCATAAATAATATCGAAAAAACTTCTATCCTTAAACAATACTAACGTATGTCCAACATAATCCATTTCAATCTTTAGTCCTATCCATAATACTGCAGTCCATTCTCATAACAATGTGAAAACGATTACCAGATATTTAATACCATCGTTGATCCCCATATATCATAAGATATATCTTGTTGGACACATTCCAAACATTCAAAGGCCTTAATCTTGTACTCTCTTGAATACCCATTGAACCTTAGTGAAAACTTGAATGCAGTTAAAAGTTAACACTTTCCACATACCAAAATCCTCAAAATTCTATATACTCAAACCATGCTATCACTTAGTCCTTATATCAATCATGAGCTCAGGAATACTGTTAAACATTTCATTTTCTCATTTTCCCTTCATTATGCGCATAATATCTCAATCACTTTGAATACCACATTAGACCAATACATAAATATTCCAATATTCCAAGATACAACATTATTTTGGAATCCCATTACTTAATCATTCCACCACATCGTTGTCATATTCAACATTGCCAATAGTGATCGCATGTGACTTCCCTTTGTCCTTTGCCTTAAGCGGTTTCTCATGTCGATCATCACTAACCCTTGGATTAGGGCATTTATTAGCATAATTCCCCATTTCCTTTCACTTGAAGCATTGAAGTGTTGGTTGTACGTTCTCTGCAGTGTTTGCTTTATTCACTTCATTAGAATCCCTTTTTCCATTACTTCGACACTCAGCTGCTCGATGACCTTCTTTTCCACACTTAAAACATTTTCTAGTCCCTTTAAGACAATCTCCACCATGCTTCTTTCCACACTTTGTGCATAAGGAAACATTCATCTTCTTTTCACCATTATTCTGAGTTTTCTCCTTGAACTCCATCTTTTGTTTCTTGTCAAACCCATGAGATGGATATGTAACACCAACTTCCATTTCTACCTTGATAGCACAACGCACAATTTCTTCATAGCTACTGAAGTCTCTTATAGCTAATGCCCTTCGAAGACTTGGTTTTAAGCCACTGAAAAATCGATCAACTTTACTTTCAGGTTGGATGATAATACCAGAAGCGTACCTTGCAAGTCTTGTAAAATTCGCTTCATAGGTACCAACAGATTCATCATCCCTTTGCTTCAGTTCAAGAAACTCTTTCTCCATCTTTGTTCGGAGAATACGAGGGATGTACTTATTGAAAAATAAGTTCTTGAACTCGTCCCATTCCATAGACTCAATTTCATCCCTTTGCCTCGTATTCTTAATAAGATTCCACCATTGATCAGCATCTCCTTCCAAACGATACACTGCTAGGATGACTTTATCATGTTCAGAACATTGAAGAACTGAAAATATCTTTTCAGTAGTACTAATCCATTGTTCAGCAACTAATGGATCAGTAGACCCACTGAAAGAAGGTGGATGCTGCCTCATGAAGGATTCAATAGAATGTTGCTCCTTCCTTTGCTCGTTTGGAAGTCCTGCATGATTCATATCTTGAGAAAGTTGTGTGAGCATGGCTACAAGATTTTGCATTCCGGCTCCCATATCGTTTGGTTACTCAGGGAGACAATCATTGCATTGCCCATCACATTCCGCATTAACACGGTTCCTTCGGGTTCCAGCCATCGTCTAAAACCCCAAAAGAATAGTATGAGAGGCAAAAATCATGCTAGGGAAAACAACATAATAAAGGGGTAGTACCCTCAATATCTAACATCTTAGGTTAAATTCTAAGATCGTTAGCGCAATTCTAGGAATATAACCTATACGTATACTTAACCTTAGAGACATCCCTAGACATACCTTAGAAATATCTCTAGGGATCTCACTAATGTTTTCGCATCCTAGTTTCCAAAGGTTGACTAAACCTTTCCTCTGATACCAACTGTAGAGACCCGTATCTTGACGTACATTGACATTACATTACTTTTGCGGAATACTTAGTACATTACAAAAACACACACACAAGGACCGTAATAGTTTAGTGTCTTTGGAAACTCGGACTATAATCTTCTAATCGTGGTGAAAGATCTTCAAAATCTCCCATAAAGATCTTCCTCTTTTTTTTTACCTAAAACCTTTCTTTATATCCTGGGGAAAAGAAAACATAAAAGGGTGATCTCAAATGCTCAGTAAGGGTAAACAAAATAAATATCAATCACATCATATTCATAAGAACATATCATTTTGGAAATCATAACCTGCAAAAGAGAGCATAATTTCATAATCATGGGATAAATCATGGCAGTGAAAAAGTAATCCCAATAATCATAACATAAAACATGAAACTTTGTGGCATACACACATAATCATAGAGAATCATTTCTTGTTAGTCAAGACTAATTGCCAAGACTATCTTAGTGGACAAAGTCCCTTTCTGAATCGAGTAACCCTCGTTTTAGTCCTGTTTCACTGAACCGGTATAACCTACCGTTCCAACCCTGTCTATCTCATGAGATATAAAATCTTTACCCAATGCATTAGAGGGAGATATAGGTCCCACCCATCTTATAATGAATCCTTTCTTATGTGTGCCACACAATCATAAAACATACATCATCGCATAACACATGTAACAAAAATGGGATTCTTGAAACATCATGACATCATAAATCAATTCATATAAGATAAAGGAATTCATAAAAATAATTCCATCACAACATGAACAAATCAATTTAATAATAGGGATAAAAACAGAACCCTTTATTATCTTAGATGGAAAATAATTTTGATAAAACACTTGAACTCCATTCTTGAGGAAAATATCCTTTCTTCTTCAAAAACATTTTTTCCTTTCATAACATGTCATACAACTTTAAAATAAAAGAAGTTAATTAAATATAAACTTGAAAACTTGTAAAGGAAGCTTCTTGGAAACAATGTTTTAAAGATCCATTCATCCCGTATAAGTTAAAAAAACATTCTTCGTACTTTTGTCGGAAAAGTCAAAAAGTTCCCCGTACGGAAAACGACAAAAGATTCCTTTCACTTTTTTTTACTAAAAACTCACCGAAGGGTAAAAATGGATTTAAAAAAATTGTAGGTGGATGGAAATAATATTAAATATTTATGAAACATGTATGTGGATGATAAAATACACCCCAGTAAATACTTACGAATAAACAATCTCGGATAAAAATGAGATTGTGGTATTTTCCTTACCTTATGTCCGACTTGCTTTGTAAGTGTCCGAACCTCCTGTATAATGATCTAAATCATGTTATTGACTTATTCCAGAATCATATTCATTTTTATGATATCATATATGGTTCACTTATGCCAGTATATTACCCGTTCTTTTGTAAATTCCATGTTAAAGAAGCGTTTTGGGTAAAATCGTTTCATTTATCGTAGGTGTTTTGACTTGTTGTTATTGACATTATTATTACTTATATAATGATTTACTTACTTCCAGAATATAAAATATGATTTATATATCATATATATTCAGTATATATATATATAATAGATAGATAAATGAAATGAAAAACACCGTTCATGGAGACGGTAGTCCGTACGTACGCATGAACGCTGTTTTCCTTTCCCTATTGTCTTGAATGGAAGTAAGTAGATGACATACATATATATATATACATAAATCCAGTAGCTTTATAATGTCATATATTTCATTATTATTTCTTATATATACTTTATAATCATTCTTAAATGGTTAACATGGAGAATGAATCTCATCGCGTCGTGGAGACGGTAGTCCGTACGTACGCACGAGCGATGATATCATTTCCATAAATATTGAATTGAATTGGAGTGGATTATACAATATATCAGAATCAATATGATGTTTTAATAACTATTTATAGTTATTCTTTATGCCATTATACCCATCCATGTAAGGTGGTGGTGGAAAATAGATTACACCACGGCGTGGAGACGGTATTCCGTACGTACGCACGCGCGGTGATTTCTTTTTCCGTAGGATAGATAGATGGTGAGATAGGGTTGTTTCATACCTATAATAACATATAAGTATATGAGTGATACTGATGTTATTACTTCATAATGAAAAAACCTAATAAGAAGAAGTGGAAGAAGAAATAAAGATGAAAGAATTGGTAACGGTAGTTACCTCTTCTTTGAAGCGCCTTTTGGAGACCTCCTCTTAGGGAACTAAAATTGGTCTTTGAGGAAGACCAGAACCTCTAGGATGTTGCTATGGAAGTGGATAAGAGATTTTGGCCGGGTTTTGCCGAGCTTGAGTGCTCAAATTGGTGTGAGGAGGAGGGGGAGGAGGTGCCCTTTTATAAGGGAGGAGAGGGGCACCTTAGGAATATCTCAAAATATTATTTTATATTAAAGTAAAAATCGGTTTATAATGGTTTCAAAGGGTCTTATTTCGAAGCTAAAGTGGGGATGGGTCGAAATCATATCAACCAATAGGATTTAGACAAGTATAGGTTCTTATTTTAACCTTATCAATTAGATTTAACTCTAAGTTAAATAATTTAACTTTTACCGTGTCTTTTTGTTTTCTTTCACTATATGGTTAATACACTTACTATAACATGCCAAACGAACCCCAAATTGTTTATTATTAATATATATATCCGTATCTAAGTCATTTGGACGAACCGTAGATTTTTAGGAATACAATAACAATTAATAATATAATATTTGATTTAAAAACTATTTTGTGTCAATTTTGACACTATTTGATATATGATTTTTGTGAAAGACATAACAGAATTATATGTTCGAACCAAGTTGATTAAATCAACATTAATATATCATAGTAACCTAGAAAATTAGTGGAATTCATAAAAAGTCTCAAATTACATTCATTTGAGTATTTATAACATCAATTATGTTAATATTTCCTTAAAAGGGTAATTACTGCATCATCGTTGTGTCATAAATAAATTAACTTATTTAAAGTCTAAAAATTATAAATAAAATATCATTATGTAGGAAATCGTTTTATCTTTCTAATGAATATTTATAGTCGAATTTATCTTATGTATAACCCCATATTAAAAATGTTTTAGTTATTAAACTTTGATTTTAACTATTTTAACTATTCATTAAATAATAAAATATTAAATGTCATAATCTAATCCAAGTGGACCTAAATGGTCATATTATATTCATAAGGTTGTTTTTGGTCGAATTACACTTATCCAATAGAATTAGGACATGTGTTAGGGTAATAGTAATATCATATTTACCCTTAGTTACCCTATTTACTATTAACCGTGGTAAAAAAAAGGAAAAAGTTACTATTCACCAAAAATTATTTTCATCTCATTGAACCACATTTTACTTACTGACATCAACCGTGTCTCTCGGATTTTTGAAATTCCATTCACAGAAGCGGTAAAATTATGATTTATGAAGAAATTAATTTTTTTAACTACCACTTAGTAGTTTCACTATTCATCAAAAATTGATGTTTTTCAGAACAATGCCAAAATTTCATCATAAGCTATATTTCATATTCCGAATTCAAAAATGAAGTCTATTTTACCAAATTCATATCATAGAATTTTCATTAATTAATTTTATAATTAAATCCCGCTGTTAAAACAAATAGCGTGTTTTTAAGAAACAATATCTATCAAAAGATTGACACTTGATTATGTCTGGTTTAAATGTGAAATTACATCCAATGACCAACATTGTATTAAATTGTAAAAATATATTCTAAATATACTTTAAAACCACTCAAATTAATAATTTATCACTATTAATTATTTCAATTAAAAAAGTTGTTTTTAATTATAATTTAGTAATTTTCACTATTCATCAAAATATGAAAGTTATCCGAAAAGTACCAAAATTTCACCTTAGGCTAAATTCGATACTCCGAATCTAAAAATGAAGTTAATTTTGAAAAATAAGATTTAAAGAGTTTTAAAAAGTGGTTATTACTATTCATAACGGCTATTTTTAATAATATTTTTATAGCATATCGTTGTTTAGTGAAACTCGGTATTGCGTATTACACACGCTATCGAGGAAGGTCGTGATTGCGTGTAATGCAAGGCAAGTCAAGGATGCGTGTTGTGCAAGCTCCTTTTGGTGTAGCGTACAACACAAGACTTTAATAAAATTAAAAAGAATATTTTTTATAAAATCTTGGGCTGTTACAGAGATAGTATTGAGAAATCATCCAAAAATCATTTATAATATCAATATAATCCATGAAAACTATATATCTCAGTCACCAAGGTTTTTATCGACCAATATTCAATATTCTTCATCTTTTATGGATCTACTCTTATACAATCTCTTGAGATTATACGACCAAAAATTGAAACATTTTACCACAATATTTTACACTTTATAAAATTTTCATATTTTTTTTTCCATAATGACTTTAGTATAATTATTAAATGATCCCCACACTCATACTTTATATTTTAGTATATTAGAATATCAACTTTAAATACTACCAAAAAATAATCTTGGTAATATCTAAATATATTCTACATTAAATTCATGAAGATAATATATTAATTTATAATTCTGAAAGGAATAACTAAATATTAATAGTTTCTATACCTTGTATGAAATGCAGTCTTGGGTATATCCACCTTCCTAACCCTCAATTTTTTATATCTAGAATTATGTTCAATCTTGGAAGTATTGATCTCTGCACGGTTGATAAAACAAGTCATCAATATAGGGAAGAGGATACATGTTCTTTATTTTGATAATTTTCAACTTCTATTAAGAAATGAAGAGTCACATTGATCCATAATTATATATAAAAAAGAATATGTGTAGCACATGGTGGCACACATGGATGAATGAATATCTTATCAATATTTTCTTAGCATTTCTTCTTCAATTATTGAAACTCAGTCCGGTCTATTCTATAGGGAGTCTATGAAATTTTTGTGGCACTATGTTTGAGGTATATTGAGAAATAAACGTAATATTTGGGTGGAGGGATAGAAAACTCTTCCATAAATACATCCACAAATTCCCAAACAATAGGCATATCAAGTTTCCCCCTAACCATTTATGTTAAACACCCCTTATGAATGGGAACTAAGACCCATACAATGGTTGTGATATCCATTGTAAGCTCATACAAATTGTCACATTAATATATGATCATAGCTCTGTTTGGAATATAAAACATAAATTCCATTCATTGACAATAGATATGGTATTTATGTTGAGAAATCCAATCCCTGACTATGATGTCATCACATTAAACTAGAGGAAGATTGAAAACAAATAAATGAATTACATTTCCACCAAAGTCAACTAGAGATGTATTAGATACCTGAGATTCAATCCCCATATGATTAAGCGTTTTCACTAATAATTATATATCTAAAAATTTGGGTGGAATCTTGATACAATTAAAAAAATTGTTTAGATATTAAATAATGGGTAGATCTAGAGTCAAAGAATAAATTATCAGTTCTAGAATAGATGGTAAGCATACATTTTACCATGTAAGTATCACAACCCTTTTCAAAAATAGTTATCACAAGGGATTTAACCTTGTACCTAAAGTTAGTATTTTGTTGAAATCGATCATCTTTGTTAACCCTCAGGGTCGGATATTGGTTATCATAATGACCATTCTACTTATACTTGAAGCACTGATGTGGGAGCGGTTCATTTTTTGTAGTTTTAAATCTATTCACATTATTTTCTAACTTATTCCCATTAGTTTGGAAATACATTACCCGATGACCTTACCTTCCATAGCTAAAACATTTAGTATTCCCCTTAACAGAAATTCCCCCATGATTATTCCCACACTTTTTCTTTAATGGAAATATCATATTATTTTATCCATGTTTTTTAGATTATCTTTTGAACTCTATATTATCTTTCTTGTAAAATCAATGATATTAATACATAACTCTAACATCCATTTTCACATTGATAGAACAACACACAATCTCTTCATAGTTACTGAAGTCTCTGATGGATAATTCTGTTCAAAGATATGGTTTTAAGCCACTGAAGAATAAATGGACCTTACTTTTAGGTTGGATGATAATACCGGAATCCTACATCATAAGAGATGTAAAATTTTAATAATATGTCATAATAGATTCATAATAATTTTTCTTTAACTCGATGAACTCCTTCTCTATATTTCATTGAAGAACACAAAGAATTTACTTATATAAAAATAAGTTACTGAACTCATCCCAATCCATGGATTCAACTTCATCATGTTGCCACATTTTCTTGATAATCTTCTACTATTGATATACTTCACCATCCAAATGATAGATAACAAAATTGATTTTTTCATGTTACAAACATAGGATAATGAAAATAAATTTTCTGTGGTACCAATCCATTATTCGACAACTAGTGGATCAGAACAACCACTAAAAGAATTTAGATGTTTCATCATGAAGGGATAAATAGAGTATTGTTCCATCATTTTCTCATTTTGAAGTCTAGAATGATTCGTTTATGGACAAAGATATGTGAGTATAGAAATGAGATTTTTCATTCCATCTCTCATGAAATTTTTATTCTTAGGAGGGAAATCATTTAATTTTCCATAAAATTCAGCGTTAATGCAGTTTCACTTAATTCTACCCATTAACTAAATATAAAAATCATATAATGAGAAACAATTATCATAGTTAGGAACCACATAATAATTAAAATCACATATAGGATGTCTAATTTATGAAACCTTATTTATTCTATGAATCCTTAGGTTTATCCTAGGTCAGTCATATCCATATTATATTTAAATCCTTCATGATAGTTTGTAAAGAGTTTTTCTATTTTCAAATCATATACCTTGAATGTGTAAATTTAATGTGTAATAAGGCCTATTATCGTGCACCTTTTCCCAATTGAGTCTATCAATATACAATGTTTTTAGGGGTTACTGCCCCTAAGTGAATTGTTTATAGAGAAACATCCACTTGTATTATATAAACATGAATGTATTTCTAGGAAAGCACTCACTCTACCCATTACCAAAATTCCAATACATATTCCAATAATTTGAATTGTACCTATACTTATTCTTAGACATTTTCTTAGGGATGTCTCTAAGGTTCTCTCATCCTAGATTCTAATGTTTAACTAAATATATTCTTTGATACAAACAATAATGTCCCAAGATTAACATTCATTTACATTAAAACATTTTTATAGAATATTTATTACATTACACAAACACATGCATGAAGACCATACTAGTTTAGTGTCATTGGAAACACGGAATCATAAACTCTAGTCTATAAGTGAGCTAAATCATATCGCACAATGTTATTCAAAACTATAATCCTTATTAGACACATCATACATTTTAAATATCTTTATGTCCTATAGAAAGGAAACATGATAAAGAGAGATCTCTGATGCTATGTAAGGGTAAACAAGGGAGATATATAAGCCCTACATGAACAAAGTGGTATGAGAATATGAAAATAACATTTAAAAACTATGCCCTACATATCAACTATCATAATCATTAGTCATGGAATAAATATTGGTATTTTAATAAGTCATGATTCCTAAGGAAATCAATGAACATAACCAATAAATGTATAAAATTACCATATGACATGGAATTTTTAGAATACACATAACCATAGAAAATAATTTAGATATTGGAAAAGTCTCACTGCCAAGGACATTATAGAGGAAAATGTACTTTTCTTTTCCAAGTTCATTTTTTATTCCATCCTTGTAGTACTATATTAAGGTCACTCTTTATTTCTGTCTTATATT
Organism: Viscum album; assembly: GCA_963277665.1. Taxonomy (NCBI): domain Eukaryota; kingdom Viridiplantae; phylum Streptophyta; class Magnoliopsida; order Santalales; family Viscaceae; genus Viscum; species Viscum album. Next base: position 1,206,480,720 of record OY728126.1, on the reverse strand, counting down.
ACTATACCAAGTTCACTCCTTGTTCTAGCCATGTCGATCTCATGAGATATATGAATCCTTACCCAATGCATTATAGGGAGATATAGGATCCACCCATAAAAAAATAAAATCATACATATGTGTTCCACAGTACCATTAAAATTCATCATATCATAATATATTAAATGAAATGGGTATTATAAACATTTTATTAAATCATAACCTATGGAAAATAAGATATGTTTTAAAATCATATCTTCATATCATAACCCGTGAACAAAAGTAGATTTCATAAGCTTTTTATCATGGAATAACCTATAGAACAGAAATGGGTTTCGTAAAAAACATGTCATCATAGAGAAAAACCATCCATATAAAGAGTAAGAGTATTATCCTTAGATCATGTCCCCATTAAGGCATAAGTAACTTAAACATATAAATTTTTAGATTGAAAATAATCTTGAAGGATCATTTAAAACATTTCTTGAGGAAAATATTATTTCTGCTTTGAGAAATTGTTTTTAAGACATGGATGATTTTGAAAACGTTTTTTTAAATTTATTTTAAAAAAATATCATGGAATATTCAAAGAAATTATTCATCATGAAGTCAGAAATTTCTATTCATGCCATTAATTCTTAAACGAAGGCTCCTTTCACATTTTCGGTAAAGTCCAAACATGAATTGTTTTAGAAAATGAAAGAAATATTACTTTCAATTTTTATTATAAAAAGTAATGAATGAGTAAAATTTCTTTTAAATATCATCAGATAGTAATATAATATATTATAAAACATTTTTAGAAAACTAGGTTTTGAAGGAGAACTAATTACCCACGGAAGAGAGAGATAAAATCAGAATAAAACTTTTTTATATTACTTTTAAGTACCAAAGTGTGGGAAAATGGTACAATTACTTGAATATTTCATGTATTAATATAGGATAATATGACTCATGATAATTTTTTAGAGGTAATTAATGATATTTTAACATTTTAGTCTTCATCTAAAATAATCTGGATAAATTTTGAAATTGAAACATAAATGTTTTACCACATTAGTAACATTTAATCATGATTCCCCTGAACGAATAACATAAAATTATACTTAAATGATCATGATAATGAATAAAAATCATGATATTACATGTCATGGTTCTGTATATACACCTTATGAAAGAATATAGGTGCATAACATAATTTACGTCTCAATGAAGGAAAATTGAGACAAAAATATCCTTAACTATTTGGTAACATTTTAACCGTATACCCCATAAAAAGGTGATCCTAAATGGATATTTAAATAAAAATAATTCTTATAATATTAATTCTAAAATACACCAATTTTTATTATACACACCACATTCATGAAATAAGCAGTGAACTTCACTTATGTGTCATGGAAAATTAAAGTGACGTAGAAATCCCAATCCATAAGTCTTAGATTATATTGTACTCATTAAACCCTAATTTATAATAATTAAAATTTTATAATAAAAATAATAATAAAAATATTTATTTATATTATACAATATTTTTTTTGTAATTTACATTTATTACCCTTTTATTAAAAATTCCTTGACAAATTTACATTTTAGTTAATAACATATTTTCTTTTCGTATATGTTTTGATTTGTCATATTTCTGGTCCAATAAATTTTATCATAATTTAATTACCTAAATAATTATAATAATGATTTAAATAACAAAAAAATCAGTATATATCTATTTATAATAATATGTAAAATATAGAAATAGGGAACGAAATATACCCCTCGTGGAGACAGTAGGCCGTACGTATGCATGAATGCCATTTCTATTTTCACGTCAGATTGAAAGAAAAAAAATATTATGATTTATTATAATTATAGAATAATTTAAATTTCATACATGTGACATATTTTTTTTCCAAAAAAAATATTTATTACATTTCATGTAATGTGTTAATGAATCACATCATATCGCGAGGCGGTAGTCTTACGTACACATGTATGATGTTTTTATACTCTCACAAAAGGGAAAGAATGAAGAAATATGTGATATCAAATATATAGAATAATAATAAAATCATAGAAATCATAAATATAATAAATAATAGGTATGTTCATCATTATTACAATCCATGATATGTTGTAATCAAAATAAGAATACATTGGTTTGCGAGGCGGTCGTCTGCCATACACACGAATGATGATTTTGTAACCCATTTGATAGAAGTGTGTGTTGTTTAATGTACTATAATTAACAAAAAAAACATGTGTATATTTAAGATTATTTATTTTTATATAATAATTATATTAATAAAATTAAATGGGATTTAGAGGGAAATAATACAAATGAATTTGTTGATGAACGTCACCTCTTCTTCAAGTATCTTCATTTGGTTTGCACCAATTTCGTTCACGATTTGATTTTTTTTTCCATAATTAAGGATTATAGGATGAGGGGAAATAATTTTAACTATTATTTTGGATGTTCATGCTGAATGAAAAGGGTATTTAGAGGTGTGGGGAAGTGAGGAATAACAGGGACTTTTAAAAGCGGGGTGAGTGGAAAACCAGTAAATTTTTGAAAGAGGGAACCCCACCCATTTTTTTATAGGGAAAATATCTCCAATAATAAGACAATATTGATAATATATGGTATATAGTATAAATATTCTCATAAAAGTGGTTTTGTATATGGTTGTAAGTCATTTTCATCCTTAAGATTAAAGTTTAGTCCAATTGTAAGCTTATTTTTCTCTTAATCAGCGTGATTAATTTTAACTATTTTCACTAAGTATTATGGTAAAAAAAATAAGTTGGAAATAATTTTCATTATAATTTATTATTATTCAAAATACAGAATCTGGTTTTCTAAATTTCTTTCATTTAGGTGGAAAAAATTAAAATAAAATCATAACTAGAGATGTGATGAGAAAGAGGGGTTTTAAAGTGAAAAATCTCAAAAGTTTGAAATTTTTTTATATCCAATTTATATTTGAAATTGGTAAAAATGATATAAATTGGATTAAATTATATATAATTTAACTAATCATACTTTTACACCAATTTGGTGGCATAGTGTGAAGAAGTGTATAAAAATGTTTCTCTCTTAAGGCCTCACTTTCTAGTAGTTGAAGGTAAAGAACCATGTTCTTATAAAATTAGCTCGACCCTTGAGGTTCTTGAGTGGATGTGGGATTATATATCTATGGGATTTATGAAGGGGTTTCCAAAAATATCTAGAGGACTTGAATCCAACTAGGTGATCGTAGACCAACTGAGCAACTCATCCCACTCCTTAAAAATTAAAGAGAAGATTTCATTTGAGAAAATTTGATACATTTATGTGTATAAGATATTCTACCTTCATGGAGTTCCATAAATGATCACTTCAAACGAAGATCCCAGATTCCCATAAAAAATATGAAAATAATTGCATGAGGACTTTGGGACATATTTTTGTTTGATCTTGGTTTTCCTTCCCATGACTAATGGTCAGACTAATTGGAATAATCATGTTTTAGAGGAAATTATGTGAGTGTAAATGTCAGACATTGTCTATAGTTGGGAAGATCACTTAAACATGGTGGAATTTGGGTATAAAACCACCCACCATTCCACCATTGGCATGGAACTATTCATGGATTTGTTTGAGAGACCTTGTAGGTCTCCACAATATTGGAATGATCCAGGTGAGTAAGAAGTCATGAACCCAGAGTTGGTGAAAGTGATGACAGAGAAGGTGCAGGTCATCTAGGAGTGGATGAGGACAACCATACGCTATCAATATGATTATGGAGACTGACGGAAGAGTACTCTTGAGGTTAATGATAGAGACCATGTTTTCTTGAAGGTCTCCCATCATAGAATATTACAGATATTTGTCCAAGGAAAAAGTTATAATTGAGTTCAATTATTCCTTTCCAGATATTATATACGGTATATGAGGATGCATACCGCTTATCCCTACCACCATAGTTAGACTTTGTACATGATGTATTCCATGTTTCACAATAATGAAGGTATATACATGACCCATAAAATTTGGTTGACTAAGGCGATATGGATATCAAATATGAAGATAACTTTGCAGAATACCCGTTGAAGATCGAGGATCAGTAAGAGAGGTTCCGTTGTGGGAGAGGTATTCCAATGGAGGGTTTCTAGTAGAAGCATGAGAATCTTAAAGATATCACATGAGGAAGAATTAATTTCAAGAGATATTTCTATAATAAAAATATTAAATTTATCATATCAAACAGATATAGTTTTTATGAAATAATTGAATAAATCATGAGTGGGGACTTGGAAATAAAACATGAGTCCATCATTGGTTCAAGAATATGGGTTTTATCTATGTTTTTACACATCTTTTGTTAGAATCTAGTGTTTTTCGGATGTGTAGTAGTGGGAGGAATATGATTTTAGTGAATAAATAAATTAATTAATAATTATTATATCACAATGGACTAAAATACCCTATATGAGCATGATTATGAATTTTTTTAGGGTTTTCCAAATAACCATATAGATTTACAGAGGAGCCATCATAGGATACTTCATGGGCGATAAACAACAATTTTTTTCATTAGTGATAAGTGTGGAAACACAATTCAAGGATATCATCAATAAAAGTGTCCCAGAACCATTATTCAGCAATGATCAATCAAAAATCAAGCGAAGATGATGTTTTTAGGATTTTATCCCATTTTTAATTATCCTATATTAAATACATATCAATCATTATGATAGATTGATTTGCAGGTTGAGGGATAATTGTGGTTAATGTTTTATCTTCCTTGGAATATGAAATTGATATATTTTAATAAATTATTATTCCTTTTAAATTATAAAAATAATGAATTGTGGCTAATCTAAACAATGGAAGAGGTTTTTTCTTCATGTTTCTATTTTTTTTATTTTTCACCTGTTCTTTATATTTTTATCTTTGGTATTCCATTTATCCAATGGTTTAATGAATACCCAGTAATCAATCATTTTTAAACTACTCCCTGGAGAAATTGATAGATACCCTGGGTTTGGGTTCAATATTAACAATGTGATCAAGGGGAGATGAAAATGATGATATATCTAAATCTAAACAACAATCTTCATGGGAAACTAGGAATCTTGGTGACATCATAGTGCTACAGGATCAATTCCTAAGAGGATCAGTGGCTGAAATCTATCCATTCTTGATGATAAGTCTCGATAAAACCATATCCACATTTTTGGTTGGATTTGGTGGTAGAAATCAATACTATAATGTTGAGAGTTTAACCATGAAGATGTAGAAGTTTCTTGAACATTCTAGAGTACATGACATGTAGTATAATGAGAAGGAATTTTGTATCCTCTTCAATGGAACATGGGTTGAAACATAGATAAAAACATTACACACAATGTGAAATGTGCCACATGTCATGTGACCTAACACTAGATGCTTGGAATGTACCCTTAAGGTACATAGGCATGGACAATGTAAAGCCCCGACCCTAGTTACCCAGAGTGGGTGCATTATTACATAACATTGGAATGATCACTAAAGATCAAGTCTCGAAAGACCGATTAGTTTAGTAGCCTTGGAAACACTAGATACATTCATAAAGTATTACATTATATAATAAAGTGAAAAAAACTACAACAACATCTTTTCTTCAAATCCCATCATACATTCCATGCAGTTCATTAATAAAATACTTCTTCACATCCTAGAAAAAATTAATACATTGAAAGGGGTGAGCTCAGATTCTCAGTAATGATAACAATATAGCGTAAACATTCTTAAAAAAGTATAAACATTTAAGGCAATGTATAACTAAAAAAAAAGTCTTTTAAACTTGAAATTCAGCATAATATGGAAAAAATAAAACTAAATAATTCCATTTACTTATTCAAATGGATATTCTACTAGTTGAATAATCACATGCATTATCAAGAACCACTTTCATAATGATGGAATGCATAATTCCAGACTATCATAACAACATAGTAAAGGCCTTGTGCCAAGACTACAAATAATATTTTGTCAAGGCCTTATGCCAAGACACTAGATTATCTCATGAGACCTACCGATGCATCGAGGAGATATAGCGAGCTCCACCCATCACTTACTAAGTCCAATTCATTCCTCATATGAACAGGTTTAGACAAAACCTAAACATTCGTATTAAAAATAGCATACAAAATGTAAATTATTTCTCCATAAACAATGAATGATATAAAAATAACACATATACAATCAAACATATCACAAAATATTCAATAAAATATGGAAGTTTTGTATCATAATAAATCAAATTCAAATAACCTTAAAATCCATCAAAGGATGTTGACATAGATGAAATCAAAACTATTTGAGAGGAATATCTTTTTTTTTGAAATTATTAAAAAGTCTCATAATTATAAAAGAAAACATTTACATTGAAAATAATCTTATAAACATGTAAGGGAAGCTTCAAAGAATTTACAACGGTGGAAAATAGCCGCACCTGCCGTATAAGTTAAAAAAATACATTCTTACCTTAATTTTGTCGAAAAGGTTAAAAAAGACCTTGTTTGGAAAATGACGGAAATATTCCTTCATAACCATCTTATAAAAAGTAAAATAAGGTTATAAATTACTTTAAACCATATTCTGTAAAATAGTATGAATGTTTTGAAATTAATTTTTAAGAAACATGGATGTGGATGATAAAGAGGTCCCAGTAGATAATTACATATAAACAACCTCGGATAATGAAGAGATTCTGAAATAAACCCTTAACTTGTACTTTTCCTTGGAAGAGGTTTGGTTTACCTCCTGTATAATGGTGAAATAATTGTTATTAAATTATACAAGATTCATATACAATAATATGATATCATATATGATCTTTTAATATTGCTTTGTGAATAATATTTTAGTATTATCGTCGTTTCAGGTGTTCACTTACTCATTTTATTTTATATGTTTTGTTACATAAACCGTATTTATTTTCCATAGGTTGTATCTTACTCATATCCATAATGATATAAAGTCCTTAAACATTAATTTTAATCATCAAATGAAAAATATTCTTGAATGGATATGATGGGGAATGAATCTCATCTTGTTCGTGGAGACGGTAGTCCGTACGTACACACTAGCGAAAATATCATTCTTTTGATATTAAAATAATGTATAATTGGATGGTGTGTCATATATAAATAATAATTATCATGTTATATTTATTATTTACATTAATTAAACATCTTTATTATACCCATCCGAATAATAATGTATTGAATAACAATTACACCAGAACGTGGATACGGTAAGCCGTACGTACGCACGTATGGTGACATGTCATTCAATGGATGGATAGAATTATGAATATGCTTGTACCATATTTATAATAATATCATAGTATATAGAAGATATTGGGGTTGTTATTTTAGAATGGAAATAACAAGGAAAGAAGAACTGGAAGAAGAAAGGAACTTGAAAGAGGGTGGTGAAAACATTACCTCTTCTTCAGGCTCTTCCTTTTTATTTGATTAAAAGGGAAACATAGGTTGGATTTATGATCAAACTAAGGACTATAGGATTAAGTGAGGGATGTTGAGAGAATATTTGGGCAGGGTATGGCCGATAGAAAAGGATTTTAAGGTGTGAAATTGAGAGAAAGGTGAGTGCCCTTTTATAAGAGGGGTGAGAGGCACCTTAGGAAAATCTAGAAATATTATTTTATAATAAATTAATATTAAGTTTATAATAGCTACAAAGTGGTTTATATAATTTTTATGGTGGGGATAGGTCTAAGACCACTACTAAAATAGGTTTTAGATAGGTTTGGGTCACTATATTAACATTATCTTTTTGATTTAGCTCTTACTTAAATAGTTTGACATTTACCATGTCTATTTGTATTTTTAAATTATATAATTAATAAACTTACTATATACTTCCAAGAAACACAAAAGTAGACCATTAATGATACATATATCATTATCTATGTCCTTTTTCTGAAACATAAAATTTTAGGAATTTAATATCAATTAATAATATAATATTTGTTTTAAAAACTCTTTTATGTCAATTTTGACACTTTTTAGTATTTTGTTTTTTCTAAATTCAAAACAACATTATTTCTTCGAAAAAAATTCATATAACCAACCCTAATACGTAATATTAACCTATTAAATTAGTTTAATTTAATAAAAGTTTCAAATTATATTTATTTTTGTATTTATAATATCAATTATTTTAATATTTCACTAATAAGGTAATTACTGCATCATCATTGTGTCATAAATAAATTAAATTATTTAATTTCTAAAAATTATAAATTAAATACCATTATGTAGTAAATCCTTTTATATTTCTAATTAAAATTTATAGTCGAAAATATAATATATATTACCCTATTTAATAATTGTTTTCGTAGAAGATATATGCCTGTGCCATTTTTGTATTTACTTTAACATAATTAATATAAAGTGTCATTGTCACTTACAAGTGGCTCCATGGGATCCCAAAATTGATCCAAAGATGCCCATGGTCGGACATGTATCAACCAATAGGGTTAAGACACGTTTTAGGGTAATTTAATATTATTATAATATTATTTGTTTACCCTTATTTACCGAATTTACCCTTTAACCATTGTGAATAAAATATTTACCAAAATAATTAATCAAAATGTCTAAAAAAAGTTAACTATTTACAAAATTTTTACATCCTGATTAAAAATTAGGAATCCATTTTTTGAAATTCAAATCACATAAGTTGAAGAAATTAATTGAAAATTAATTCTCATTGTTAAAACAAAAAGCACGTTTTTAAGAAATAATATCTATCAAAAGATTGACACTTGTTTATGTCCGGTTTAAATGTGAAATTACATACAATGACCAAAATTGTATTAAAGGGTAAAAATATATTCTAAATAAACTTTAAAACCACTCAAATTAATAATTTATCACTATCAGTTATTTTGATTCAAAAAGTTTTTTTTAATTAAAATTTAGTAATTTTCACTATTCATCCAAATATGAAAGTTATCAGAAATGTACCAAAAATTCACACTAAGATAATTTCGATATTATGAATACAAAAATCAACTCAATTTTGAATGATAAAATGTATAAAATTTCAAAAAGTGGGTATTACTATTCATAACAGTTAGTTTGATTCGATGTGGTGTGTGTTAGAACTCGATGTTGCGTAAAACACACACTACTATATTATTAAAAGAGAAGCATACCGTGGAAGCTTGGGGTGTTACATTCTCCCATCCTTAAAATAATTTCATCCTCAAACTTTCTATAATACTACTACATGAAAAGACTCGGGTGGTTCTTCATCACAAGTTCCTCAGGTTCCCACGTTGCCTCTTCCATCTTATGGTTTCTCCATAGAACTTTTACCAGACAAGTCGTCTAGTTTCACAACACTTGTTCTCTTGTATCAAGAATTTTAAGAGGATATTCGCAATAAGACAGATCGGGTTCCAGTTCTAATTCCTCATAGGTGAGTATATGCGTTGAGTTAGGCTTGTATTTTCTCAACAGTGATACGTGGAACACATCGTGAACTTTGGAGAGACTTGGCGGCATTGCCAAATGGTAAGCTACAACCCCAATTAATTCCAGAATTTTGAATGGTCTGATGTACCTGGGTCTCAATTTCCCCTTATTACCGAAACTTATAAAACCCTTCCATGGAGATACCTTTACGAAAACCTGATCTCCTACCAGAAATTCCATATCCTTCCTTCGGTTATCGGCATATCTCTTATGCATAATTTGAGATGCATTGATGTGGTTTTGGATTACCTTCACCTTTTCCATCATTTCCTCCACCAGTTCTGGGACTATGAGTTTTCTTTCACAAACATCATCCCAATAGGTTGGTGTGCGACATCTCTTTTCGTATAATTCTTCATATGGTGTCATTTGAATACTTGAATGGAAGCTATTCTTATAGAAAAATTCTACGAGAGGTAAATATTGATCCCACATACCTTGAAAGTAAAGTGAGAGTGATCTCAACATGTCTTATAAGGTTTGAATACTCAGTTCTGATTGTTCATCAGTTTGGTGGTGGTAGATAGTGCTCAAATGATGTTCAGTATCCATAGCATTCTGAACACTTTTCTACAATCTTATAGAAAAACGGGGATCACGATCCAAAACAATTGATAGGGGTACTCCATGAAGTCTCACAACTTCATTAATATATAGTCTTTCTAGACGTTCAAGTGGTAAATCTTCCCTTATAGCAAGAAAATGTGCTGACTCGCTAAGACGATCAACAATGACCCATATTGCATTGTTCCTTCTAGGAGTCTTTGGTAGTCCCATGACAAAGTCCATCATGATATTATCCCATTTCCACTAAGGTATGGGAAGAGGTTGCATGACTCCTCCAGGCTGTTGCCTTACATATTTCACTTGTTGAAAAACCATAAATATTGACACAAAATCATCAATCTCTCTCTTCATGTTGTCCCACCAAAAATGTTCCTTAAAATCTCTATACATTTTGGTGCTCCCAGGCTGTATAGAGAAATTGGAACTATGAGAATCATCTAACAATTCCCTTTTTAGATAAGGTATATTGGGAACACAAAGTCTACTCCCAAATATCAAAATTCCATCTTCATACACAAAGTCACTCAATCTCCCATCATTCACAGCTTTAATCTTCTTTTTAAACTCTTCATCATCAGCTTGAGAACTCTTTATCCTTTCTAGTAAAGATGGATTCACAACCATTTGAAAAAGTATTCATGTTTCACCTTCCATGGGGATTCCCATATCTATCTTTACTAAATCCATGAAAATAGTGTCCCTTTAAACTCTCATCTTGTTCAAAACTCCATGATCCTTTCTACTCAAAGCATCTGCTACCCTATTTTCCTTCCCCGGGTGGTACTGTTTCGTTCAATCATAATCCTTGAGTAGTTCAAGCCATCGCCTTTGCCTAACGTTGAGTTATTTCTGTGAGAAAATGTACTTCAAACTCTTGTGATCGGTATATAACTCACATTTTTTAACCATAGAGGTAGTATCTCCAAAAATTCAAAAAAAAAAAATATAGCTGCTAACTCAAGATCATTAGTAGGATAGTTTTGCTTATGAATTTTCTGCTGTCGTGATGCATAGACAATAACTCTATCATTCTGCATAAGGACACAACCAAGTCCATTATTCGATGCCTCACTATAAATAACAAACCCATCATTTCCCGAGGGTAGAGTCAAAATAGGATCATTGAATAATCTTCTCTTCAGTTCTTCAAAACATTCTTCACACTATTTTGTCCAAACAAATTTAACCCCTTTACGTGTGAGCATTGTTAACGGATTAGCCAACCAGGTAAAATTCTGGACAGAACATCGATAATAACCTGCTAAACCAATAAAACTGTGTATCTTAGTTATACTCGTAGGTGCTGGCCATTGATGGATTGCTCTTGCCTTAGAAGGATCAACAGAGATTCCATCCTTAGAGACAATATGGCCAAGAAAAGAAATCTCATGAAGCCATAATTCACACTTCCTAAACATTCCATATAATTCATGTCTTCTTAGAGCCTTTAATATAAAGCGCAAGTGATTTTCATGATATTCGTAGATTTTGGAGTATACCAAGATATCATCAATAAATACTACTACAAAGTCATCTAGATATTCCTTGAAAAATATGTTCATTAGATCCATGAAAATAGAGGGTGCATTAGTCAATCCAAAGGCATTATTGTAAACTCGTAATGCCCGTACCTGGTACGAAATGATGTCTTCAGAATTTCTTCCTTCTTCACACACAACTGATGGAATCCAGATAAAAAGCCAATCATTGAAAAGTATTGAGCTCCATGTAGTTGGTTAAATAAATCATCAATACGAGGTAGGGAATACTTGTTCTTTATTGTTATAGCATTAATTTCCCTATAGTCGATACATAACCTCATATATCCATCTTTCTTTTTAACAAAAAGGACATGGCCTCCCCATGGAGAAACACTAGGACGAATTAATCCCTTATTACTCAATTCCTCTAGTTGTTTCATTATTTCAAATAATTCCATAGTGGAAATTCTATAAGGGGTCTTCAATATAGGCCGTGAACCAGAAATTAAATCAATGTAAAAATCAATTTATCGTTATGGAGGATGTCCAGGTAAATGTTCCGGAAACACACCTATATATTCTTTCAGGATAGGTAAATTCTCTATTTGAACATTCCTTTCCTCACCCACAATTATTTCATTCTCTTCCTCCCTGATAATTGATTTTATTTGAGCTACTAGGGGTGGATCAAGATAAGAATCAGGTGGTGACGATTCTGCTCTAAAGATAAGGTGTTCTTTATCATCATCATCAAAAATTGTAAACTCCTTCTTCTTACAAAAAATCTTCGCATCATGATCCGAAATCCAATCCATACCAAGGAATATATCAAATTCAATCATGGGTATGACGATGAGATCCGCAGATAATGAACATTTATGTGCTCTAATGGGGACAGATTCACAAAACATTGTTACAATGATACTTCCCTTAGGAGTTTTAACTGACAACTCCCTTGTTAAATAAAATTGGAAATATCTAATTTTATTAGAAAACTGGGAAGATATGAAAAAATGAGATGATCCAGAATCAAATAATGCATTTTCTAAACTTGAGGAAACCATTAAATTACCTACCACCGCGTCTTTCGAAGCTTCTACCTCAGCAGTAGTGATAGCATAAGCTTGGCCTTGATCCCTTGGACTTTTTTGAGGTAAGTTCCCCTGACGCTTAGTAAATTCATTTGCATAATTTCCCATCTCCATACAATTTTGGCATTGAAAATCGGTAGCTTCTTTCTTCCCCTTGCAATCACGAGCTTGGTGGCCTTTTTTACCACACTTTTAATAGACTCTCATTCCATTCAAGAAAGTACTGGGGTGTTTCTTCCCACATTTAATGCAGGATGGATAATCAAATTTTCCCTTCATCCCTTTATTTTCATTTTTATAGTGATCAACAAATCTCTTCTTCTCTTTCTTTGCTTTAAAGTCATGAGACTTAGAGAATTGTTTTCTGTTTTGATAACACAAGAGACAATATCTTCATACAACGAGAAGGATACTGAGAATAATGCGCAATTAAGAAACGGTTTTAACCCATAAAAGAAACGATCAATCTTACTTCTTGGGTTACTTATATAATCAGTTTCATGCGTCTCTAACCTTGTAATGTTAGCCTCATACTTTGTGACATTATCATCCTCCTTTTGTCTCAGACTCAGGAATTGCCTTTCCATATCTGCTCGATGGTCACGAGGATAGTATTTTTCTAAGAAAATCTCTTTAAACTCCCTCCATTCCATATTTGATACTTCATAATCTTCCTTTGTGTTTTGAATCAATGACCACCATTGGTCACCATCTCCAGTGAGGCGGTAAACTAACATGAAAACTTTTTCTCTTTCACTACTCCCCAAGGCATGGAATATTTTCTCTAAGGAATTTATCCATTGCTTAGATACTAAGGGATTTTTACTCCCATTGATTTTTGGTGTTTGTTTCCTCATGAAGCGATCTAACATTGATCCTCCACGTTGTGGATCTGGGTGCTCCATACAGGCAAGGTTATTATTCATAACCTGATAGAGTTGTCCCAGTATGGTGATTAGCTGATTAGCACCAGTTGCATAACCAGATTCACTATAATTATCATGAGCAGGAGGGAGATCCCTACATGGAGTGCATGCATTGATACAGTTTCCATTCGTTAAACTAGGCACCATTTCTAAACAATGGCATAATCTAGATTAGTTTATGAACCAATGTACATAATTCCAAACTTGTAAAACACTTAACATAAATTGAACTATTTATGGATATAATCTATTATCATAAAAATGTTTTCTTTGAGAAAGTATATACTCGTAAACCCTTCATAATGGTTTTTATAGAAAATAAGAATTATCCTAAGCATATCCCCCAGGAGTGTTGTAACCAAGAGTGCAGCAAGGCCCGTTGTCGTGCACCAGTTCTCATTCGACTCTAGCTCAAAGCGGTGTTTTTGGGTTTTACCCCTAAGTACATCTGTGCCAGAGCCACCTCTACCTGCTCGTATCTAGACATGGATGTATTTCTCGGTAAAACTCACAAAATCTCTATAATCCCAAAACTCTAGGAAGTGATACTATATTGATCCTCAAAGTCCATCTTAGGTCTATGTGCTCTAATCAGAGTTTATCAAAATCTAACTTCCAAGGTTTGTACTAAACGTCCTCTGATACCAACTGTAGTGCCCAGACCCTAGTTACCCAAAGTCAGGGCATTATTACATAACATTGGAATGATAAAAAAAGATCAAGTCTTGAAATACAGATTAGTTTAGTAGCCTTGGAAACACTAGATACATTCATAAAGTCTTACATTACATCATAAAGTGAAAAAAACTACATCAACATCTTGAATTCATATCCCCTCATACATTCCCTGTAGTTCATTCATAAAATACTTCTTCACATCCTAGGAAAAATTAAAACATTGAAAGGGGTGAGATCAGATGCTCAGTAAGGATAACAATATAGCGGAAAACTTTCATAAATAAGTATAAACATTTAAGGTCATGTATAACTAAAACAAAAGCCTTTAAAACTTCAACTTCATCATAATATGGAAAAAATAAAATAAAATAATCCCATTTACTTATTCACATGGATATTCTACTAGTCGAATAATCACATCCAATATCAATAACAACTTTCATAATGATGGAATTCATAATGCCAGACTATCATAACCACATAGTCAAGGCCTTTTGCCAACACTACAAATAATATTTTCTCAAGGCCTTTTACCAAGACACTAGTTAGTCTCATGAGACCTACTGATGCATCGAGGATCTATAGCAGGCTCCACCCATCACTTACTAAGTCCAATGCATTCCTCATATGAACAGGTTTAAACATAACATAAACATTCATATTAAAACTAGCATACAGAATTTCAATACATTCTCAATAAACCCTGAATGGTGTTAAAATAACACATCCACAGTCAAACATATCAAAAAACCATTAATAAAATATAGAAGTTTTGTATCATAATAAATCAACTTCAAATAAGCATAAAATCCATCAAAGGGTGTTGACATAGATGAAATCAAAACTATTTGAGAGAAATAACTCTTTTTTTGAAATCATTAAAATGTCACATAATTATAAAAAAATGTACTTTGAAAATATTAATATAAGATTTTAATGGAATCTTAAAAGATTTCATAATGGAGGAAAATAGCCACTGTCGCCGTATAAGTTAAAAAATACATTCTTACCTTAATTTTGTCAAAAAGGTTAAAAAGGACCTTGTTTGGAAAATGACGGAAAGAATCCTATATAAACATCTTATAAAAAGTCAAACAAGGGTATAAATGACTTTAACCCATATTCTGTAAAATTTTATGAATGTTTAGAAATAAATTTTTAAGAAACATGGATGTGGATGATAAATAATTCCAATTAGATAATTACACATAAACAACCTCAGATAATGAAGAGATTGTGAAATAAACCCTTACCTTGTACTTTTCCTTGGTAAAGGATTGGTTTACCTCCTATATAATTGTGAAATAACTATTATTAAATGAGAAAAGAATAATATAAATTAATATGATATCCTATATGATATTTTAATATTGCTTTGTTAATAATATTTTAGTATTATCGTCATTTCAGGTGTTCACTTACAAGTTTTCTTTTATATGTTTTGTTACATAAACTGTGTTTGTTATCCATATGTTGTATCTAAATCATATCCAGAATTATATCAAGTCCTTAAACATTAATTTTTATCATCATATTAAAATTATTCTTGAATGGATACGATGAGAAATGAATCTCATCTCGTTCGTGGAGACGGTAGTCTGTACGTACACACAAGCAAAAATATCATTTTTTTGATATTAAAATAATATATAATTGGATGGTGTATCATATATAAATAATCATTATCATGTTATATGTATTATTTACATGAATTACACATCATTATTATACCCATCCGAATAATAATGTATTGAATAACAATTACACCACGACGTGGAGACGGTAAGCCGTACATATGCACGTATGGTGACAAGTCATTAAAAGGATGGATAGAATATTGAATATGGTTGTACCATATTTATAATAACAACACAGTATATAAAAGATACTGTAGTTATTATTTTAGAATGGAAATAACAAAATAATAATAAGTGGTAGAAGAAAGGAACTTGAAAGAGGGTGGGGAAAACATTACCTCTTCTTCAGGCTCTTCCTTTTGATTTGATCAAAAGGGCTCCATAGGTTGGATTTCTGATCAGAATAAGGCCTCTAGAATTAAGTGAGGGAAGTTGAGAGAATATTTGGGAAGGGTTTGGCTGAGACAAAATGCTTTGATGGTGTGAAATTGGGAGAAGGGAGAGTGCCCTTTTATAATATCGGTGAGGGGCACCTTAGGAAAAGCTAGAAATATTATTTTATAATAAATTAATATTCAGTTTATAATGGCTCCAAAGTAGATTATTTAAAGGTTAAGGTGGGGATAGGTCGAAAAACAATTAACCAATAGGTTTTAGACAGTTTTATGGCACTATATTAACTTTATCTTTTTGATTTAACTCTTAGTTAAATAGTTTGACATTTACCATGTCTCTTTGTATTTTTATATTTTATAGTTAATAAACTTACTATATACTTCCAAGATACCCCCAAGTGGTCCATTAATGATACACCTATAATTATATATGTTCTTTGGAAGAACATTAGATTTCTAGAAATTGAATATCAATTAATAATATAATATTTGTTTTAAAAACACTTTTATGTTAATTTTGTCACTGTTTGTATTTAGTTTTTTCTAAATTCATAACAGCATTATTACCTCGAAAAAAATTCATTTAACCAACCCTAATATTTAATATTAACATATAAAATTTGTGGAATTTATTAAAAGTCTCAAATTATATTTTTTTGGGTATTTATAATATCAATTATTTTAATATTTCACTAATAAGGTAATTATTGCATCATCGTTGTGTCATAAATAAATTAAATCATTTAATGTATAAAAAATATAAATAAAATAAAATTATGTATAAATATTTTTATATTTCTAATGAATATTTATAGTCTAAAATATAACATATATAAACCCATGTAAAAAGTGTTTTTCTAGAAGATATATGATTTTTCCATTTTTGTATTTACTTTAACTTAATTAATATAAAGTGTCATTATCACTTACAAGTGAATCCATGGGGTCAAAAAATAGACCCAAAGATGACCATGGTCATACATGTGTCAAACAATTGGGTTAGGACACGTTTTAGGGTAATTTAATATTATTATAATATTATTTTATTACCCTTATTTACCGAATTTACCCTTTAACCATGGTAAATAAAATATTTACCGAAGTAATTATTCAAAATGTCTAAAAATAAAAGTTAACTATTTACAAATTTTGGACATACTAATTCAAAATATTGAATCCATTTTTCAAAATTCAAAACACAGAAGTGGCAGTAATTAATTTAAAATTAATCCCCGTTGTTAAAACAAAAAGCGTGTTTTTAAGAAATAATAACTACCAAAGATTGGCACTTGTTTATGTCCGGATTAAATGTGAAATTACATCCAATGAACAACATTTTATTAAACGGTAAAAATTTGTTCTAAATATACTTTAAAACAACTCAAATTAATAATTTATCATTGTTAATTATTTCGATAAAAAAAGTTTTTTTAAAATTAAAATTTAGTAATTTTCACTATTCATCAAAATATGAATGTTATTAGAAATGTACCAAAAATTCAACCTAAGATAATTTAGATATTCTGAATCCATAAATGAAGTCCATTTTGTATGATAAAATGTATAAAATTTCAAAAAGTGGGTATTACTATTCATAACAGCTTGTTTGATTGGTTGTGGTGTGTGTTAGAACTCGATGTTGCGTACAATACACGTTACTGTATTATTCAAAGAGAAGCGTACCATGGAAGCTTGGGGTGTTACAGACAGCACCAAGTACATGAGGACAAACCAAGTAAATAGGATGGACCAGGTACCCATACATGGCCTGGTACACATGAATGATCAATGTACATGGACATAGACAAGATAACACGGGCATGGTAAATAGTATATTAAAATACAAAAAATGTTCTGGGAACATTGTGTATTACTAACACACTCCTTAAAATTTTTCTAGGATGGTTTGATGCCCTTCTTCCCTTTACTGTGGACCAAATTTCTATGAATGTTCTCCCTCCATTTATTCCTCATTTGGGTAGAGTGAGGAATCATGTCCTTTGAATATGATGTGATCTCTTATGTTGGATTATTCTACGATAAAGATGTTGTAATCCCTTTTGAGTCGCATGATGATATCCTATATCATATCTTCTTCCCCAGGTGGGATTCCTATAATTGACAAGACAATCATAAAATAGAATTGATTCTTTACATACCAGGTTAATACAGTTAGGATTTGTGGTATCCACCATATCCTAGAGTATAACCCCCTAGTTATGTATACATCTATTCTTAGTTTCATCATGTACTTATTCATGGAGATATCTAAAGAGAATGACCTATCATATGATCACGATAAGTGTTATTAGGCTTGTGTAGTGACTTCTATTCGATAACCATTACCCAAAATCCTTATGCAGGAATACTAGATAGGTAGTGTGGTATTGACCTTACCCTACGAAATATGGTATTTCATGAATATTACTAGGTGTTATTATTATATGCCTCATATTCTTATTGACATACCATTATGACTATCTCACTACTCACTTTAAGCTTTTTGTTTTATGATTTGGGGGGGGTCCTACGTGGTATTTTTATTCTCACACCTACAAGGTATCTTCTCCTATATGTCACATCTTATAAAGACAACATGTCGTTTGATGTGGTCCTTGGTGGGCCAAGAGTAGAATAAGAATATATTGGGCTAGATAGACCATGTTATATTCTAGGTGTCACATTTTATAGTTGTACCCTCCATTCATGTAGGTTAGAATTATTTTTTATTTTTGTTGGGTTATTCTTTTGTAATGCTTGTTTTCTAATATGTTTTATGTACTCTGAATGTGGGATATATATGTGAACATGAATTAGGTATTAATTTTAGTTATATTTTCTAGCATTTATGAGTACTATAGATGTGTGAATGTATATAGGTACCTTGTGATAAGGCCTACCATGTGTGTGATATACCTACTCGATGCTGGTGTCCAACCCCTGCACTATTGGAGTTGTGTATGGGGTGTCACACATAGCATACTACTAGACTTGTGAGAATGAATGGGTTAGGTCATAAACGTGATGCTTAGACCTATGGTTTCTCATTACATGAGAGGGTTTTGAAATGTAATTTAGATGCTTTGAGTAAGAATGATCCATGGGTAACAGGGGATCTAGAGGTAATTAGGGGTGTATTCATGACTCTTAATAGATATCAAGACTCTTGGATAGAAATGTTTGTGATGATTATATCCTAATTAGCCCGATGGGATATAGAGAATAGTTATATTCTTTAGCTGGTGTTTGATCACATTTCAATGAATTCATGACTCTTTGGACTCCCATTAAAGTTGGAAAATGGTCACAGGGCATGTGTGACCCTCTGGTTTTTTGAGGATGATGTGGTAGGTTCATGATAGAGATTCATGGTGCTATTGGGGTTATACGATCAGTGGTTGGGGATTAAATACCCAGTTTTTTTATGAACAAATTGTGGTATGTGTTGGATATTCATAAGCCTTGTTGAGTTTTGTTTTGGTAAAATTAACCATCTATATTCCATTGAGAATTTTTCCAATATTGGAAAATCTTGAGAAGAATTTTTGTGGAGTTTATATGGTAAAATTTAGTTCATGGATTATTGGAAGAGATTCATGGGACCATGGTAAGTCTCGGATAATGAGTCTCTCTTAGGGTGGTTGGTCAAGAGTGGATGATATGTTTGTAAGTAGTGAGTCTAGTGACTCATGATGGAAATTTTGAGTCCCCATAATAGTGGAGGAAGACATCATGGATAGTTCATAGTGCAGTGTAATATATTATTTTTTTGATCAAGATGGAGGTTATAGATTCTACGGTTCAGTGTGCTTGGTTTAGAAAATTGACATGAGTTGTTCTCAGCTATAACTATGGAAGTTACAATCAAGGAGTTATATAAGTGAAAACGTATGATAGAGGGTGAACCATTAGTTTTTTAAAAATGAAACCTATTATGTAGAATGTAAATCAAAATATTTCACATGCATTCTTATGAAAATCTAGAATTAGGTGATGGTGGTACTGTCGCTCAGGTGTGAGTGGGAAGATCATGTCTAATTTTGTTTTCAGTTATAAAAGAAGCATGGAACATAATATTTAGTAGTTTATCAAGTGAAATAGTTGCAATGATACACCTATAGTAGGAAGTGACATGTTGGTTGCAATCATGTGACCCATAAGTAGGTAGGGTCATGGGTGTGTTGAACTGACCATATAACGATACAGTTTGCATCATGATGTTGATGGGAAATTTTTGAGGCATATTCCTAGATTCCATATAGAATTTAAAATATGGTACAAAGGGTGGTAGTAGACAGAAAAGAAATATTAAATTCATTGTGATTTGGTTTTAAGATATCCAAGGATGCCTAGATTCTAGGTACATTGATGATTGTAGTAGGGAACGATGACTCTTTTAGATTTTTGGGAATATGACCATGAGAATTTATCAGGTCCAGGTATGGAATCTGGTGAGTGTGTTTGAGTGAATATAGGATGATTTGAGGTGTATAATAATCATAACATGGATGGTTGGTAATAATATCATGGTTTAATCTGATACTTTTTAAGATGAGTCAACCGATGAGGGATTGAATTTCATTTGTGTGTTGCCTTAGAAATCGAAGGGTGTAAACTATAACCATCAGGACATTTCGGAGATGATAAGTGCCTATTCATAATTGAACCATGATTTCCAAGGAAAATAAAGTATATTCCAAGAACATTCTTGGATTATGACTATGCTCTCATAATATGATGGTTTTAATAATGAGGGATGGGTGTTGACATTTTAACTGATTCTCTTGGTTTTTTTTGATTTTGGAGAGTTAGGAAATATGTCGAGCTTGTTGTTTGGAATGAGATAAGTGTTTTAATTGTATTTTCTGATAGTAGAGATGCTAAATCATCATAGTTTAGTGGTTTGGGGGTGAAAAATATGATGAGGATAACCATACACCTATCATCTTTTTGGTTGAAAAACCCATTGGTGTTTTGGGTTTGATGGTCATGTGAAAGCTTTATCTCAGCATCTCCAAGATAAAGATGTCCATTGAAAATGGTCATGGAGGTTAGAACACAATATATTTATGGGTTTTCATCCATGGTGTTTTTGGAATTTTATAATGCAAGGAATTTGTTTTACCTTGATATGCTGAGCAATATAGGCCAATAAATTATGATAGAGGACTAGTGGGACTTTTTGGGGATGAGTAGTGTCATGGTGGGGAGTTTGCAGCACCTTGTACTTGTATGTAAATTTAATTTCAAAATATGTTTGTGCTATTCAAATTTTGGGTGTGACAAAAATTGTGATCGAACATTGAATAAAATTATAATAGTTTGAAGACCTCAATTGAGGTGTTTTTGACTTGGAATTGACAGTTAATAGAGAACCAGGAGCTCATGGTAGCATCAAGGAGTGTCCAAAGTGGCTTATTTTAAAATAAACTAGACCACCAACTTATCAAAGGGATCTATAATCAGAAACAAATATGATCTGAGGACACTATCAAGTAGGTGGTATCTATCGAATCACTAGAGGGATTTTAAAAGGGGGGTAAATTAGCATATTATCCCCCCTTTTATGCCAGGGAACCCCTATCTTCTCATATGATTTAGTGTGTGTGGCCTCTTTCGGCTACCTACGCCCCTTCCATTAACAACTCTTTATTTAAGGTTTTTTAGAGATTATATGAAATATTTAGGTTATTTTTACCCACATTCATACTTATTTGATATTATCCTCTTGATCATTCTAATTTTATTTTTTCACGTTTATGTTTTTGGTGGTTATTCCACTAGAGCATGGTGTAATTTCTTACTTCTCTTAGGTCTTTTGTATAGATTGAATTGGGGATGTCTTGAGACAAAATCTACATGCTGTCGCATGAAATTTTATATAAGGTAAGTGAATTTTTTTTTTATAAATTTATGTTCATTTAGTTTTAAATTAATTGGATTTTATCTTTCTACTTTCTATTAGTTATTTAGACCAGAATGCATTTAGGTGTACACCATTGGTCTTTCTTGAGTGGTTGTCAATGGTTCCTTATGGAGAGA
The DNA here is from genome assembly GCA_963277665.1 of Viscum album. Classification (NCBI taxonomy): domain Eukaryota; kingdom Viridiplantae; phylum Streptophyta; class Magnoliopsida; order Santalales; family Viscaceae; genus Viscum; species Viscum album. The sequence continues at coordinate 1,206,458,390 of OY728126.1, read as the reverse complement.
GATTCCATTTGGTCTAACCTTTCATATGAAAATTATAATTTTAGGTTATATTAATTATATTTAATTATAAATAATCATTTTAATATTGTGGTGAAGCTTAGATAACCAGTTTGTGACATTATCCTTGGGTGGGCTCTAAAAAGGTTCCAACCCTTAGTAAATTATGAAACCTCTTTGAAGGTTTGTTGCCAATTTTTTTACTCAAATATATTTTTCCATGTGTAGTCACATAGGATTATCATACAGTCCACCAAGTAATTAAATTGGATCATTATATTCCTTATCGATGTATTGATAACCTCCCAAGACTTAGATAATTTTTCTTAATAGGGGTGAACAATTTAAAGACCAAAAGTGGTGAATTTTATTTTTTCCATAGAGTTAGGAGTGTTTTTGGGGTAGTTGGGGAATACTTTATTGGGATAATGGTATAATAATCAAGTGAGATTCCTCATACAAATTCTAGGACACCTTAATTCTTATAGTCATGGATTACATAAATGGAAATAAGAACTTAACTTGATTGGTTTTTTAGGTGAATAATGTGAGATGTATAATTTTTGAATTTTTAAATTTTGGAATATTGAAATGTTTGAGATCATGTAGAATAATGTGATCATGAAATTACTTATAAGTAAAATCTGGATTACTTATGATTAAACTTCTTTATAATTCAATGGATAAACCTAGGATTATGGTAGGTGATCCATGATAATTATAGGGGTGGGAAGATGCCTTTGAATCAAGGGGCTATAATGATATGGAATTCTGTGAGCATGCTAGTGGATTCTACATAGACTCATTACTGTGAATTCTATGGGGTGAATCTTCCATGTATTTTGGTAATTCCAATATGTTTCTTAGTACATAGATTAATTCCATTGATTCTCTAATTGGGATTATCATCTAAATGTAAATCCTGATCCCTTTAGTTTATAATAGTTAGTTTATTATTATCAGGAATGGATGAGAGGGAATTCTTGTAGGAGACATTTGGATTACTCTTAGTCCACTTGATCATGGATTCCTTATTACTATGTCTTGAAATAGATTATGATACTATATTTAAATAGTAACCAGAGTTACTAGACATGGATATTGTAGGCAGTTTCTGCCCAGCTTGTATTCTTGAGACCCAATGTCTTACTTGGTTCTTTTTATTTTTCACTACGTATTATTAATCTAATGATTTTATTTATATAAATTAAAAATATATGATTTATATTTATAGAAATGATTTTATTAACCATCATTAGTGTTGGCCTGTAAACTTTTTATTACACCCGAAACGGGACACCATTACACTTGGGTACTTTATAAGATGCTACATGGTCATAAGTTATAGGATAGGTGAATTTCTCAAGGGTGATGATTTTTTTTATGTTCTAGTTTGTGTTGGAATTTAGGAGTCCGATTAGATTTTAATTATTCTAGTGGTGAGACTATCATTGGGGAATTTGACTGCTTTTTTATTTTGGGGCTATTATACATATTGATTGTTATATACTACCATGCCTATTTTATAAGAATAATTATTATGCTATCACACGTATTATGACTAATAATTTTTTGTACCTAATTACATATTCTAAAACTGAAGTGTATTTTATGTCCTTTATTTCTATTGTGATGAATTCTAATTAGGAGGGAATAATCTCCCCACGATAAGAAAGTAAGACCTCACATCTAATCAGTATCATCTGAAATAAATGGAGGCATGCTTGACTCTATGTTGCACACTGACCTGGGTAACTAATTAGGGGGATTCTCAGTCAGGGCCTTACATTATACTTGTTAAATCACAACTACAGATATCTTAAACAGAGGTAAAGTTTTTAGAATGAATTTTCCCAGTTCAATTTATCAAAGAGGTCATTGATTCATAGAAGTGGATACTTATTCTTACTAGTATAAAATTCAGGAAATGAAAATCCACATACAACCTTATGAATTCACCCATCTTCTTTAAAAAATATATAAGAGTTTCCTAGGGGGACACAATGGGTTAGATAAATTGTTTCATCTGAAGGTCCTTTAAAATCAAGAACCTCATCAGGATCTATTCTATATGCTACCAAAAATATCAATGTTGTCCCTAGATGAATATCGATACAAAAGTAAACATCTAGATTAGATGGTAACCCAAATACATTTGTAGATAACACATAAAGATACATTTTATACTAATATAGGGAATCAATAATCCACTAAGTCTACTATAAGATGATTAAAGCTAACCAAATGATGATAAAACTAATACAATATCCTACACATTATCTTTACCTACTAGGACTAAATTTTCTTCTTTTTAGTGATATAAATTATCCAAATCTATCATTGAGTATACCACACACTCTAATAGAAACAATAAATCTAGGAATCATCAATGGATAACTAGTCCATAGTAATAATGGCATAATATGTTTTCATCACTGAAATGAAAAAGTCATATGAGAATCTATATCCACAAAACTACATTTCATATTTCTAATAAAACAATGTGATCATGTAAACCCCTCAAATAGGAGTCTCTATCCATAAGGGTAATTCTAGAGGAAATGTTGGAATTCATAATTCTTAAATAAGGGATTTGGCCAAGAAATAATTGATCACACCATTATCTATCACATCTAAATATTGGATAGAGAAGACACTTATCATTATTCAGATCATGCTAGTAAAATCTAGGTCATAATCCATATGTACCTATAAATGGTTGTGTCCCTTCTTAAATCTCCATAATCTTAATGGTGATCACTTGGAGGTGGTGGTGGTATCAGATTATAACATCCACCACCTACTGTATACCTCCCAACCCCTCTACCATGATTAAATCTATGTGGTTTATCCTATTAATGTTGTTTCTTATACCTCATAACTCCATCCATTTACTTCATTTCTCTTTCCATAAATAATTTTGGGTGGTATTAGATGATATGACCTTTACAATAAAAGGAGAAAAATCAATAATCCCTCAACTAACTGGAACCTCTCTATAAACCATTTTTTGAAGAAATTATGGTTTTAGATTTGATATGATCATTATTTATATGTCATGGACCCAATCCTGGCTCTATCATTTATTGATAAAGTCTTTTTTCATAGGTTATAAAAATTATCACCACATTTCTGTGACTAACCTTCCAAAAAGATCATTACTAGCAAGGCATGATCTAGTATCATTATATGGGATGAAATGGAATGGGGGTACAAATCTGGCTCTGATATCTTTTCATAGACCACAGTTGAATATAATTGCCTAGAAATATTCATAAAACAACATTTCCTAATGGATTTTATTGTTAAATATAAAACATGATGCATACTCTTTGAATATGATGCTTCTATGTTTATTCTAAAGAATCTATTTTAATTTTCACTAATCATTGAGTCCTTGGGAAATTCCCCACTCAAAATAGGTGTTCAAACTCGATTTAGGGAAGAGTCACTTCATTATGAATATACATCATTAGAAATAAACATCATCCTACAAATAAATGGATAAGATTTATCATAAGAAACAACATATAATTAAATGGGGTCAATATGAGACAATATAATCAGATCATGGAAAATAACTAATCATCTACCACCTGCGGATCTTCAATACCTTGGAACCTAAGAGGTCTCTACTTTTGAAACTCATGAAGTGATCTATGCTCATCCGTATACTAAAAATGTAAATATAGAATGATATTATTATCAATAAGACTAAAAATATTATCAAACACTACTAGATCATGGACTACACATTGTTTTATAGTTAGAAGTATGATTTTCTATCCATCCAGTGGGAAGACAACCTTAACAATCACCTAAACTAGGGCCCCATCCCTATGATGATCCTCATCACAATATTTTCATTGAATCTGGACTGTCTATCTGTCTTGGGTATCTTTAAATACTCAACATATAAAAAGTAAAAAATATAATATTTAAGAATATTACTTAAGAAGGACACAGTAACTACAACCCGTTCCAATATGATTCATGTACCATTATTTACAAGACAACCCATTCCTCGATGTACCAAGTCTAACAGAAGGTTATTGGAGTACCAGTGTATGGTTATGTCAACCCCCACACCAAAAATAAAGCCTCTATCCTATGATACTAACTTGATACACTTAAACAAAATTTCTATAAATCCAATACCGATAAAGAAACTAATTTATCTCCAAATCTTTTCATAGTTCAGCCTAAACTTTGGTACTACTCTAGTATGAATAGACCAACCATGACATATTTGGTTGAGAGTAAGACAAGTTTTCAATTCCATTCCAACCTAAAATAGTCCAAGGGAAGGTTACTATAATTGAGTGGTTATATAAAAATTATGGTAGGCCTTTGTATCATCTTGAGATTTTAGGATATATATATTTTTAAATAAATTTAATTTCTTCGATAGCTAGTGATAAATGAAATAATAAATCTAAAAGAACCATATAATATTATACTATTATAAAATTTCTATTAAGTTGAAAATATTTATATTAATAACCACATTTTTAAATTGTTATTAATGTTTTAGATAATGAAAATTTATTTTTTGTAAAGTATTTTTATGCGTCAAAAAAATAATTTTTCCTCAAAAAAATATTTTTATTATTGTTGAGTAGATACTAAAATTAAAATTTTACCATATATAGTAAATGTATATAGAAAAATAATCTTCATTTTCGAAATGAAAATGGTACAATTATCTCAAAATAATTTTTTCTATTTTCTAAAAATATTAATTTTTTGATTAATAGTGAGAAATATAGATTTTAATTGAAATATGTAATATGGATTAAAGAAGTTACAAAGTCAAATACAATTTTAAAATGGTTTTATAAGTAAAAATAGTTAATTTATAATATTAATAATCAAATTATTTTCTTTGGAAATAATTTTATGTGTATATTGGTATACAAAATACGTATAATTAAGAAAACATTTTTTCCTTGAAAACAATTTTCATTGAATTTTTCAAATTTATATTAAATATATTTTCATAAAATATAAGAGGATGAATTTTATAGTACATATTACATTTTTATAATCATCATGTCTAATTTTTTAATGATACCACTTTCATTTTTGGTCATAATGAATAGTAAAAATAGTATAGATCTATCACTACAGTTATGGTTAAAACGAGTTTTTAGGGGGTTAATGTAAGAGATAATGGTAAATTTTCCAATGAAAATTCTCAAAATATTATTTTTTGGCTATATTTAGACTTAAACAAGTCCAACATTCGAATATTTTTCTATTTGGAGGCATTTTTCTGGAGAATGACTTTGTTTTATTTTAATGGTCTAATATATTCCAAGTATATATTTTCATTCCCTTATAAATGGGAACTCATTATTTATTTTATATACCCCACTTTATACCTTAAAAATCAACAAAAAAAAAAGAAAACAAAACTACTATACTTTTCTATAAAGGAATTATAGGTGGTGGTATTCTTAAAATACCATTCCAAGGGTCCTTAATGAAGGATCTAAAGGATTCTTACAAAAGGAGAGGTAAATGTCCTTCCTAACCACTTAAAATTTCATTCAACTAATTCCTACTATAAAATATATAGTATTAATCCTAAAAATAAAAAATATATTTTAAAATATACTAAAATGTTATTATGATAATTTAAACACCAATATTTATCCTCTACTCTATCAAATGGGAAGTAAATGTATCGCTTTTGAGTACGTGGGTATTACCACATCCTCATAGCAGTACAGTTTGTTTTACAACACCATATTTCATTGATCATTGTTATTATGGGTTTAAAATTTTTATATGACACTTATTATATAATTATGATTCAATTATTATAATATTTTATCTAGAATTTTTACCTATAAATTTTCATGAAATTTATAACTTTGCTCATGCGTACATGTGGACTACCACCTCCATGAAGCGATATGATTCAATTTTCATTTCTACTTTACATGAATGGTAATAATGATTTATTTTAGGATTTCAAATTATATATTTTATATATTTTATTATTCTTAAAAGTTTAATGAATATTTTACCTTATTTCATTCAATATATCAAAAGTGAAAAGCGTTCACGAGTACTTACAACTTACTATCTCCATTGATAGAGTAATTAATTTATATATATATAATTAATTTATAAATCTAAAAATATATATTATCAATATATATGATATTAATATCATTAATACCATTATAGATATTATTTAAGAATGATCAAATTATATGGACTATAACTACTCAACATAAATTCTCATAAAAAATGAAACAATTAACACATGGAATTTACGATTTTAATAAGGAATTATTAACAAATATGTGTTGAAATACTATAAGTTGATCATTATTAATATTATAAGTATTTTAATAACTCTGTTAAATATTTGTAATAAATTTATGTTGATTATATAGAAGGAAAAATAACATTCTAAGAATATATAACTTAGGGTAAAGTATTTATTTCAAAATATCACAGTTTATGGATTTTTCTCATGATAAAGTTTTCGATGATGAAATGAAACAAGATATCTATCATGAATCCTTTTAATTTTATTCCCCTCTATTTATTATTGACTATTTCATGTTTAAATTTCTATTTTATCTATTTAATAAATCCAAAGAATGAAATAATGTTCTTAAGGAAAATAAAATTTATTTAAATATTTGGTTGAAAATACGTTTTATTCAACATACATGTTTTCTCTAAAATGTTTTCAATAATGGTTTAAATTTATTATAATGTTTTAAATTAATTTTTACCCATGTTTTAGTTTTTATAAAATTGTTTTAATGAATTTTTTTTTCATTTTCTGAATAAGATACTTTGGTCTTTTAATAGTAAACGTAAAAGGAATATTGGTATTAATGTACTCATCATTAAAAAATTTTTATACAATCACAAAAAGTCAATTGATTGATTAATCCTTTAAATTTTTACAATATTATTTTCAACAAAATTATTTCCATAATATTTGATTAATTCTTATATTTTAATTTGTTATTTGAAAATGAAATGCTATTTTTTCCTCAATAAATATTCCACTGATCTTTTAGAGGCATTTTTTATCTAAGATGAAATATTTTCATGTTATATAAGATCTGTTAGTATAATATCAAATGTTTCCATCCTTATTTTTTATCTTAATACTTTATTATTATTATTACAAGACAATTATATAGCCCGGTTAGCTTCAACGGGTTATGATATGATGAAATGTTGAAATTCATATGAAAACCATTACTTTTCCATAATTTGTGGTATGATGGATGTTTTATGGTCTGATGGAAAACATTTTTATGATTTTAGATTTTTTATTGGTTGGATTAGAACTATACATCCCTCTAATTAATTATTTAATTATGGATATCTGATGAGATAATATGTACTTTAATGTTGAGTGAAACAAACTCATAAAGTGTCTCTATCAACTATTATAGTCTTGATAATGAATATTGAATAAGTATATTATACAATGGAGAGTAAATCCAATCCAATATGATAGTCTTGGTAGTGATCCTTGTCACAAGAAATTATTTTCCATACTAATGTGTATTCCAAAAACTTATTTCTTATTAAGATATTGTTATTTCATGTATTATTTTATTATATTGATTTATAAATCATGAATTATGAACCACAAAACCTATTATACTACTCAAGATTATGATAAATGATTTATAGTGTATGGTTTTCAAATTTTATACTCATGTTATCATATCCTTTTCCTCATGTTATGTTTACGTGGACCTTGATATCTAACTTGTTTTTCCCTTACTAATAATCATAGTTCACCCTTTATTATATTTCAATTGCCCATATTATGGAGAAATGTTTTATGTATGATATGTCTTAGTAGAAATCTAGTTATAAAGAACTTAGTGGGAGATAATTTAGATCTCTTATAGAGATGTTTTTTATGTATCTAATATTCCAAAGGCACTGGACCCAAAAAATTATTCCTTGGATCAATATTTTATGTATTGAATATTTATCTATTTAGATGTGTTAAATGTATGGGTAACTATAGTGATATAAAATCATGGTTTTGTTACATTTGGAATCTAGGATGAAAAAAATTAGAGAGAAACCATAGAGTAATCCTATATATTTGATAACATCCTATGTTGTGGTAAATAATGGGGTGTGGTTTTAGTATGAGAACATCTCTATTTGGATACTAGAAGTAGACTTATTCTCGATATAGATGCATATAGTGTAAATAACCATGAAAATAGATGGTCTAGTATATATTGACTATCACTTTGGTGCAATGTCAGTGTTCCCTTAATTCACACATGGTTTGAAATTTCTGGGATGATATTCTTCGCTTAATTAAAATTTTGTTTATGAACCATTTTGAAGGATTTGAATAGATGATGATCATGGATAAACATAGTTAACCTACGATTATATAGATTGAAAATTAGGTGTCATGAGTTAGACATCATATGAATTATTTTTCAAGATTAATCACTATGGTAAATGTTGCTTTATGAAGATAAAACCATTTTGGTTTTACTAAGGGATTCAAGTTAGAGTGGTGATATAGAGGTGGTAACATATTTGTTCAAATATTATAGTAACCTATTTTTTCTCACTCACATGAATTACTTTATATCATGAAGTTTCTATAAATTCTAGTTCCTATCCTCACTTATTTACTATTTAATTGGGGGCTAAAACACATAATGGTATGCTGATCAAATCTTATGTCTATGATTATTCTACGATTGATGTTTATGGGAATAGGAAACCTAGAAATCTTGTTATTATCCATCTTGTTGAATTTGAAGCTATCTTATTCAAGGATTGTATTTATTTACCTAAACCCCACATAAACTTTTATGGAATGGAAGTCAAAGTTTATATTATGAACCAACATATGAGCATATACGTGTGTAACAGTTCATATGAACTTATGATGAAAATTGCATCCATTATATAGGTCTTTATTCTTATTAATAAGGTTTTTTACCTCATATGGATATAGAGAAATTAAAAAATTATGATATTCATATTTTTAAGGATATTTATGTTGTCATTTATGAATAGTTTCTTAGTGTTCCACCGAATCATGAATTTTAGTTTTAGATAGAACTCATACCTAGAACTACACATATTTCAAGGAATCTATATATAATGTACCTAATTAGGTTGGTGGAATTAACAAATAAACTAAAAGAGAATGTTGAAAAGATATTTATTCATCCAAATACATCACCTTAGAGGGCACATATTCTTCTTGATAAGAAAAGAGATAGATCAATGTGACTGTGAATTGATTAGGGGGAACACAAGATGATCAAAATCAAGAATAAGTACCATCTTACCTATACAAATGGTTTTCTTAATAAATTTCCAAGACATTTTTTCCATGATTGATTTTTATTCAGGATACTATCAGTTATGGGTAAAAACTGAATACTTGTTAATGATATCCTTCAATATGAGTCATGGACACTATTAATTTATAATGATTCCATTTGGTATTACTGATACCACCATTATCTTAATTAACATTGTGAATATATTATTTATATATTAACCAAATTAGTTTGTTGTATTATTTATAGATGATATTATTATAAATTTAAAGGTATAGAAAGAGAATTAATATCATATTAGTAATGTACTGATGTCCCTACAGAAATATAATATGTATGAAAATATAAATAGTGTGAATTCTGGCTACAAAATGTTTCATTTTTTGGAAATATAATCTTAGGAGAGTGTATATATATGGATCCACCAAGGAAATAAGATATTAAACGTTGGATCAAAATAGTCACAATGGACAATATCATTAGTTTTCTTGGTTTGGATGGATATTTTCAATGCATTGTGAAAAATTTCTCATCGATATTCAATCCCACAACAATGTTTACATTTAAGAGAACTATGTTCATTTAGAGAAATGAATCTGAGAAAAATTACAATGAACTAAAGAGAAGGTTAGCAAGTGAATCTATGCTAACACAACCCTATAGTGGTGAAGGGTTTTGGATCTATAGTGATACATCTGAAAAGGTTCTAGGATTCATCCTCATGTATAATTATATAGTGATAACTTATCTCTCATGATAATTGAATGTTCATTAGAAAAATCACCCACCTGATGATTTAGGGATAACTATTGTTATTTTTTCATTAAATATATGGATGTATTATCTTTAAAAAAGCGGTATAATATATAATAATCATAAAAGTATTAATCACATATTCACTTATAAAGAGATGAATATGTTCAAGAGAAGATGTTAAGAGTTTAATAATGATTATGACTACTCAATACACTACCACACTGGGAAAGAGCACAAGGTTTCCAATGCATTGATTCAAAAGGATCGTGCTATCTTGTCTATTATATTAATAAAAAAAGATCCAATATTCTTGGAATTAAAAAGGATAGACCTATAAATATTGAAGGAAGAGGGAAAATATTACCTTCTTAATTAAGTATTCCACCATATATTGTGGTAATTATTTAAGAGGATCAAAAAAGAAGATATTGAAATAAAAAAATAAGGAGATAAATGATCCACAGTTCAACCATGATTAAGATGGAATGATATGGTCTATGAACAATGTATTTGTTTGGTCTATTCTAGATTTGATGGATTTATTTAATGGAGATAATAGTTCATCATTCAATATTAATCCTAGAAGTATGAAGATATATATATATTTGAAGGATTTTTATGGTGGGAAAACATGAAAAGAGATATTTCTAAGTACATATCACAATTATTAAAATTTTTGAATGTTGAGGATGATAGATAAATTCTAAGGGGATGCTACAATGATTACCCATACCAAATTGGAATTGGGAGAACATCACTATGGATTTTTTCATTGGACTACCCAAAACATTGAAAGTCCATAATTATATTTGGGTTGTATTCGATCACCTTATAATGTAATATCACATCATTTATATCAAATAAGATTTACCACTTGATCAGAATGTCATAATATACATTACTAAAGTGGTAATGATGTATATAGTACCACATTATGTTTTATCTAATTAGTATATGAGGTTTACCTTGATGTTCTAGATAATTATTCACCAGGATATGGATATATTGGTGAATTTAGTAGTACTTATCATCCTCAAATGGATGGACAGTATCAGAGAAATAATTAAAGCATGTATGATATTCTATGATCCTATTATAAATATTTAAAATATAGTTAGGATTGACAACATCCAATGGTATTGTTTTCTTATAGTAATAGCTTTTATTCGATCATTCATATTGATGCTTATGATTCCCTCTTTGAAAAAAAATCATCATCTCATTTGTGATGGGATGAATTTTGAGAATAGTTTTTTTGGAGATGAGTTAGATGAGGAACCATTAAAGAATATTAGATCCGTTGAACAACACAGTAAGGCTACTCAGAGTCAGTAAAATATGTATGCTAAAAATAATTAGAGAAATACGGATTTTGAAAATCATGAGAATGTATTCTTGTGAATTTATCTACAGAAGATGGTTTTGAGATTCAGAATGAAGTGAAATTCCAGCCCAAGGAATTTTGTCCCCTTAACAATTTTTTATTTTGTGGGGATGGTTGATTATAATTTAGCACTTCCACTAAACCTCTCTTATGTCAGTGATGTGTTACATGTATCTCTATAGAGTAAGTACATACATGATCCTTCACATGTACATAACTACTAGATCATAATTATTGTCTTGATATTTCATACGAAGGAAAACTAGTAGAAATCTTGGATTATATATATATATTTCTATAAATTAAGACTACTCATTAAGTTAAAGTTATCTGGAGTAATCATAAATTTGAGAAGGCTACATGGGAACCCAAGGATGCAATAAAAGATAATATCTACATTTTTTTATTAGAGTGACAAAATTTTAGTTGAAAATTTTATTTTATGTGGGGTAAAATGTAACACCTCGATATTTTATGATAATTATTTAAATTAAATATAGCTTCATTGATAGATTGATATACATGAAAACTGAGTCTAAATGAACTATAATAGAGTATAAATTATAATATTTTAATTAAATTTGTTGTATAAATAGGAATAAAAAATTTAAAAAATATGTATATTGGTTCAACTTAATGTTAAAATATTCTTACTAAATACTTAATCTTATTAAAAATAATTTCCATAAAAATGTTTTTTATATATTTTTGCTAGGAAAAAATAAAAATTATTCTCCACTAATTGGAAATATATTTAAGAGAATGAAATTTTTATTGGTAATCAAAACCACAAAATTAAATTACTGAGAATTTTTATAAATTTTCTTAAAGGTTAAATTTTTCATTAAATAGTGAAAAATTCTGATTTTAATTGAAAGCTATATTTTCATTTAAAGCATTTACAAAGTAAAATTTTATATTAAAATGGTTTTATAAGAAAAATTAGTATTATTTTTATTATGAACAGTCAAATTAGGGCATTATAATTAATTTTATGTCATTTTTTATTAAAACTACTTATAATTAAGAAAATATTTTTTTTCTTGAAAACCATATTTTAGTTGTGTTTTGTGAGTTTATATTATAAGTAATTTTGCAACTTTATATTACAATTTTAAAGTAAATTCATGAATCTATTATAAAATGTGATATGTTTGGGTATTAATTTGGATTTTTTAGAGTGTTCAGAATTTTTTTGAATCTCCTGGTGTTATGACCAATTGGAAAACAGTTAGGTTAAACCATTCGGTTTATATGAAAAAACCCTGTGGCCTAGCATGGTCTACTAGAAGGGGTAACATAGTTTTTCCTAACTGCACAGCCTCCCCTCCAAACTATGAAACCCATATTAAGAGGGGTTATAGATTGTTGGAATGTAGTTAATGTAATAATTCATTTGAAATATTAACTGCAAAAAATATTTTATATATGGTGAATAGTTAAGGTGTATAGTTAACCCTAACCGTGAAACCCATCCAAAAACTAGTGCGTGCAAAATTTTAATTTTCCAAAATTTTAATTAAATATACATGGTACCTCGGTCTAACCTATAATGATTCACTTATATCATATTGGTCCAACCTGATCCCTCCCAAATGTTCTAGAATATTATCTCTTGTTATTGTATGTGCATTTCCATCATTCTGGATAGATCATTTCATGGTATGTTGCATTTTTTATCTGGTTATGCCTTTTCTTTATAGATCCCCATTCGACCCCTTATCCTTTAATCCCGTGGAACATTAAGGGGATATTTATTCTTTATATAATTATTTTTAAAGATTATTGATGTGTTTATTGTGGATCTAGTATTTCAAGGACCCGATCTACTCTTCCCTGATTGCTATTGTCAAAGGAAAATAGTTTTACCAACATTCACGAGGATGTTGTTTCTTTTAAAATGGTTAATTCTATGAGTTTTTTAACATTAATTTAATATTACATCATTTTATTCAATATATTTAATTTATTTTTGGTTTCATTTTATTTCATGTAAAGTTACATATTTTTAAAGTGGTATTTCTATAAAAATAGGGGTTTTCAAACCAAGTGTTTTATTAACTGCAAGATTGGTTTTTTAAGTTCAGAAATGGGTTTTCAAACACTAATGTAGATTTTAAAATCTTTTAAAATGTTTTATAAATTGTGAAGATGGTTTTGAAATGGATTTTTAAAATCTAGGAACATTGGAAGCCATGGTTTCATTGAGAACAAACATTCCACTCGTAGTGTGCATTGTTGGGAAAAAATCCCTCAAGGTAACATTGTAGTATTTTTGGGTTGGTTGTGTTTGTTGACAAAGAAGGTTTCCATGGATAATTTTCGAGTTCTCGAGAAGTTGTTGACATTCCATGTTGACAAAGAACGATGACAAAGGAAAGGATGATCTGGAGGCGGTACAAAATAGCAGTACAAGGTGGTGTCGTTTCCCAGTATTTGCCAAATTTTTTGGGTCCAAAATTTGGTGTTTGGTGAGCATCGCGAAAAGTGTATTTCCATGAAGAGTATAATTTAATATGGCAAAGGCATGAATTTCGCAAAGATAGGATGCATGGTTTGGAAATCGTGAAGACCAGAAGAATGGAGGTGGTGATGGTTCGTGATTACGTCAAGCTTCGCGAACGGAAGAGGCTAAAGCGCATCGCGGCGGTGAAGGGCTTTGTGAAGGAGCTTCGTGGCGAAGGCATGAAGGAATGTTGGGCTTTGCGAGGGAGATTCGCGGAGAAGTTGAAAAGGTATGTTGACGGTGATTCTTCGTGACTACGTCAAGCTTCGCGAACGGAAAATTTCTGTGGTGCTTTGCGATTTGGACAGAATTCCAGCGGAAACTTTGGAGCTTCACGATTTGAGATGATGTGGCGTTGACTTTGCGTGGAAGGGATGACTGTCGGTGGAATCACATATAAATATATGCCGTCCTCTTCGAGCGAAGTAGAGAGATTTTTCAGAGAAGATCATTTGCTCTCGTTTTGCGAAGGTAGTTCGCGGAGCCAGTGTGCTTCGCGAAAGAGGAGCTTCGTGGCGGCTATTGTAGCTCCGCGAAAGTTGTGTGCTCCGCGTTGGCTCAGTGAACTTCGCAAGAGAAGTTGCTTTGCAATGAGTTGATCTTCGCAGGAGTGCTTCACGAGAGAGCTTTGCAAGAGATCTTCGTGAAAAGGCAGGAACTTCGCGAAGGCTTGTTTGAGCTTCGCGAAATTGGGAGCTTCGCGAAGTAGGGTGCTTTGCGAAGGTGTTTCCCAAAAGGAATTGCCCAGTGTTCAGATGCAAAGAGGTATTCATCAGTGGATGAAAGTTGAACTTCAACAGAGCATCTACATACAGATAAATATGCATTCCTTAATGGAAATGAAGAGACCTACATGTCTATAAACTGTGAGTGAATCCCTTCACAGAGCAGTGAGCTTAGGAAGAGGAAGAAGGTGATCCTCTCCACCGGCAGTGAGCCAGAGAGAGAGAAACAGGGAGTGACCCTTGGGAAAGCAGTGAGCTGACCCTAAACATTGTAAAGGCAGTGAGCCTGGGCATAGAAGTGATCTAGCCCGAACATTGTAATCCACAGCTAGTGAAGTCTAGTGGAATTGGTACGACCAGCAACTTGTCGGCGTATGCTCCTTGGACGTAGCCCTTTGCGGTGAACCAAGTAAAAATATCTGCCTCTGCTTGCTAATTTGTATACATTGCATCTAAAGCATCATCATCAGATAAAGGAGAAAGTAAGTGATCATAACATACACACAAGTGCAAACAAAGTGACCCTTGTAACAAAGAGGTCAAGATCCAGCGGGGCAGGAAGATATTTGAAAAATAATATCCATACCCTGATTCACCCCCCCTCTTAGGGTACATAGGCCCCTATTGGTCCTAACAATTGTTATCAGAGCGATAGGTTGGTTTTATCAGATTTGTTTTCTCTGACTTGGTGTAGTCGATCTATGTGTTTAAAGAATTAGTTTGCTCTTATCTCGGTGAGCCATGCCAAAGGGAGAAACATCCAAGAAGAAGCAGAAGTCATGTGTTATTCCTCAGTGTGGAAGTATGTATGGAAAAAGTGTGATTCAATTAAAAGAATCAAACAGTTTACTGAAGGAAGGTCTGGATGAATCTGAAAGGGAAAATATTGATTCACTCAATCATTATGTTGGAATGAGTGAAGTACATGAGCATCAGGGTGATGCTGAAACAGAAGAAGAAATTGAAGGAAGAATAGATATGCGAGCTGAGTTGGAGGCTGCTATTGAGGAGATAGATGTTTTGAGAGCAAAAAAAAATAAATACAACAAAGTTGTTCACGATGCTAAACAATATATGCAGCAGCAGGAAGAAGAGAAGTCTGAGTTGATGGATGAAATTGAGAAACTCAAGTTATAAATACGAGAGAACTCAGAATCGGTTAGTGAGTATAAGATTAAGATTGAATAACAGAAAAAGGGAGATCGATGGCTTTAATAGAAAAGTGAAAGATCAAGTCAAGTGCATCGAAGAACCTGATATTCCAATTGATTTTGGAAACACCGAAGAAGTAAAATCTAATGATATCCGGATCAAAGTATTAGAGATTGAGGTAAACAAGCTAAGAGGCTTAAATCAAAGGCTTATTGACATAGTTACTGACCTAACAGAGAATAATGATTCTCATGACAATGAACTACAAAAGATGGATAAAATGAACGAAAAAAGGCTGATGATTATGAAGAGAATCAAAAGTCAAATGAAGTACAGAATCTGAAAGCTAGAAATGATGATCTAGTAGCATAATTGTCTGAAGAAGTTCAGAAGAATCGAAGCCTACAACAAGAGAATGAATCTGTCTCTAAATCTGTTTCTGAGGAAAAATTAAAAGTAGTGAAGAAAAGTGCGATGGTGGAAAAGCTCACACAGGAACTAGAAGATGAGGTGAGTAGCGGGAAGCTTCTCAAGAAAGAACTGGATGTCCAACTTGAATCAAGGGAGACGATGATTAAAAAGTTGTAAGAGGATCTAGAATCAGTAAAGAAGGATGTGGAATAATCCAATGCTAAAGGAATGCCAAAATTGAAGGATGCCTTACACTTTCTATTTGATCATCCTTCGACAAGTGATGATAAAATGATTAAAAGGTATGCTATTTCTGAAGAGAAACAACAGAATATTTTCTCAGCTCAAAGACCAGCAAGTTTTGGAAAATCTGGTATTGGATTCGATGAATCCCCTCCTGTGCATGACAGAAAGAGATCCATGAACAGTTCAAGAAATGGAAAAGATCCTGCAGGTGCTGGAGATAGGCCTAAAAGGACAATTACAAAAATAAGTGATGACATGTTCTATTTCCGCGGGATTCACGGCCACACATCAAGCTTCTGTTTAGAGGCTCATGAATACATATTAGGCTATGAAAATAGAAACTTTTCTGAATCCCAGAATAAGAAGAAGCATCCAGAGAAATCAGATAGTAGAGTCTCTCAAAGGAAAGTATTTATAAAATGCTATTACTGTGGAAGAAGGGGACACACCATGAATTTGTGTCAGGAAGATCAGGAGATCGATGCCAAAAGAAGAAAACAAGTTGCATCCACATCTCAGAAGAGAAGTGATGAAATGAGGTATGCCTTTAATAGAAAATGTTTCATATTTTCTGATCATGGTCATTTGGCCAGACAGTGCAGCAGGAAGAAAGCGGGGAAGGAAAAAGACCCGAGAAAGAGATTACCAACTCCAGTGGTACATAATGAGAAATTACACACTGGAAGACAAAGTGGTAAGGTGAAAAATAGGCTTAGAGCCTCAGGGGAAACACATGGAGATGAATGAAAGGTGTATCAGTCACCTCCTCTGTCGTACTCACAACCACTCTCAAGGAGAGAATGTGAAAAAACCTGGAAGATTAAGGGGAGATCTACTCCAGCTGTGATAAAGAAGAATAAACATTTAATGGAGGACTCACCACCAGTGAAAAAGAGTGTGGTGACTCAGACATCTGATAAAAGAAATATGAACAAAGAATGAAATGTAAAATTCACATGTCGTGTTCCACAACGAAAATTGGAAGAAGATGCAAGATCCTTGTAATGGTGTAAGAAGCAAGGGAAGATGGAAAGAAAAGATATTCCTGTTCAAAGTAGGAATCAAGGGAAATGGAATTTCAGTGGAACATCAAAGACGGAAATGTGTACTAGTGGATTTAAACCCCAAATGGTGAGAAAGGCCAGGCCTACAAAAGCTTCATATCAGAAAAAGACTCAGCATGCAGGTAATGAATGCTTAGTCATATGGCCAGACCAGTTGAAGTTGTCCAGGCAGCTGGAGGAAGCACGAAAGGAATGTGATGCGCTCCATGAAAGAATCAAAGGGTTGACCCATCAGGATCAACCACTATCCTCATCTTTAGGATTCAAGAAACACCCCCTCTCCCTATATATATAAATTCTATTAACTGATGATTCTTGTCTTTCAGGTTTTAGGGAGATACGATCCATGTGGTACTGGCATATAAGGATGCGAAGTGGAGAAGTGATTTTCTCTAGAGTTTCAATTGATTCAAATCAGGTACTAGAGTTGAAGAAGAAAGGTGGAAACAAAGCACAATAGGAAGTGATTGTGTTATTAACTTCGTCTCTTGTTTCCTACACTGAGTTTCAACTCAGTAGACTTAGAGATTTTGTTAATGGCTCAAATATGAGTGGAAGATGAGAACAAATGATGCAGGAAGAAAAGACATGTTATGGGTCTAAACTGTTGGGCCTATAAACTGGAAGAGTTGCTTAACACAGGGGGAGAATTCTATATCCAAATCAGATTCAAGAGCCATCAATGCAATAATTGGATGACTCGGCTCAGGTGTTTCCTATTGAGGGAAGAAAGAAACACAAGGAGAAGCAGCAATAACAATGAATTTCATGCTTATCTATTTCCTCTAACAATATGGTATCTGCTGACTGTTTTCAGGATACCAAGAAGCTGCAAGAGAAAATCAAAGGCATCTCAACAAAAATCTGAGAAACATAGCTGAAAGAAATGAAGCCACTGAAAAATGAGTCAGTGAACAACATCCTGATGGAAGTGTTGAGGAATAAAGAAACACAGGGAGAGAAGAAGTGGCTTACCCTGATTCAGAAGAAGACACCAATGATGAACATGAAAGTGTCTAGTTTGTGCCTGCAAGGAAGCCAAAGAGCTGAGCTGAAGTTGATAGACAAAATATCATCGGTGATCAGGCAGCTCCTGTTCAAAAAATAATGAAGTCAATGCAGTAGAAATCTTTCCGACCTCAAGTAGAGCTGAAATGCTTTGCTGATGTAGCTGACGTTCAAAGCTGGGTTCATGCAATGAATAAAACGCTTGATCAGATTGCGAAGAACCAGATGTGGGAGATTGTTTCGAGGCCAGCAGATAAAAATGTCATCGGGACTAAATGGATCTTTCGTAATAAGATGAACGAAGATGGCATAGTGATATGAAACAAAGCATGACTGGTGTGCAAAGAATACTCCGAGAGAGAGGGTACTGATGTTGATGAGATATTTGCACCGGTTGCAAGGCTGGAGACAATTAGATTATTCCTAGCCATTGTAGTGCAAAGAATGTTCAAAGTGTTCCAGATGGATGTCAAGACTACATTTATAAATTGGTTTCTGGAAGAATAGGTGTACATTGATCATCCAGATGGTTTTCTCATTCATGAGGATGAGAACAAAGTTTACAGGCTGAAGAAGGCGTTATATGGGCTGAAACAAGCACCAAGAGCATGGTACTGAAGGCCATATCTGTATTTGAATAAGCATGGTTTTCAGAGTGGGGGAATTTGATTACAATATTTATTTCAACAAAACAGTAATCAAAGGATGATGAGGATGGTCAAGGAAGAAGACATAATATTTGGAAGATTAGACATAGTGGAGATAATCTTCTGAATTCAAGAAACATGAGTTCGAAATGTGTATGATTAGTGAGCTGATGTTTTTCCTTGTTTTACAGGTTACACAAGGCAGGAATGACACATTCATTTCTCAATACAAATATTCCAAGGAGGTTTTGAAATGAGATCTGGAATTGAAGATTCAAAGGACACAAAGACTCCGGTTTCTACCCGGATGAAATCATCAAAAGATGATAGTGGCAGGGCAATTAATTTCACTGAAAACAGGCAGATTATCAGTAGTTTGCTGTACATGACCTCAACAAAGCCTGAAATTGTATTTCTCACATGCCAAATGGAGAAATATCAGTGCAATCCCAAGGAAATCCACATGCTTTCAGTGAAAAGAATACTTCGGTATATCCAGGGCACAGTGGATTTCGGCTTGACATATACTGAAAAATCTCAGACAGAGTTATTGGGCTATACTGATGCAGACTGGGCCTGTAACACCCGAGATTTTTATGAGTAATATTTTGTTTTTATATATCATCAACGGAATATTTCACTACATACTATCTTGGCTTACTTTACACGCAATTGCGACCTTCCTCGATAGCTTGCGTCGTACGCAATACCGAGTTTCACTAAACAACGATATGCTATTAAAATATTATTAAAACTAGCCGTTATGAATAATAATAACCACTTTTTGAAATTTTATAAATTTTATTTTTCAAAATGGACTTCATTTTTGGACTCAGAATATCGAAATTATCCTAGGGTGAAATTTTGGTATTTTTCTGAAAACTTTCGATTTTTTGATGAATACTGAAACCACTAAGTGGTAGGTTAAAAACTGAATTTTGCATAAAACTTAATTTTACCGCTTCTGTGAATGGAATTTCGAAAATCCGACAGACACGGTTGATATCAGTAAGTAAAATTTGGTTCAATGAGATAAAAATAATTTTTTGGTGAATAGTAACTTCTTACTTTTTTACCGCGGTTAATAGTAAATAGGGTAACTAAGGGTAAATATGATATTACTATTACCCTAACACATGTCCTAATTCTATTGGACAAGTGTAATTCGACCAAAAACAAACTTAGGAATAAAATATGACCATTTAGGCCCACTTGGATTAGATTATGACATTTATTATTAATTTATTTAAAGAAGGGTTAAAATAGTTAAAATCAAAGTTTAATAAGTAAGTCATTTTTAATATGGGGTAATACATAAGATAAATTCGACTATAAATATTAATTAGAAAGATAAAAATATTTCCTACATAATGGTATTTTATTTGTAATTTTTAGACATTAAATAGTTTAATTTATTTATGACACAATGATGATGCAATAATTATCTTATTAA
Source organism: Viscum album (assembly GCA_963277665.1). Lineage (NCBI taxonomy): Eukaryota > Viridiplantae > Streptophyta > Magnoliopsida > Santalales > Viscaceae > Viscum > Viscum album. The sequence goes on along the minus strand of OY728126.1, from coordinate 1,206,437,718 downwards.
TGAAATATTGACATAATTGATGTTATAAACACCAAAATAAATGTAATTTGAGACTTTTTATGAATTACAATAATTTTCTAGGTTACTATGATATATTAATGTTGATTTAATCAACTTGTTTTGAACATATAATTCTGTTATGACTTTCACAAAAATCATATATCAAATAGTGTCAAATTTGACACAAAATAGTTTTTAAATCAAATATTATATTATTAATTGTTATTTTATTCCTAAAAATCTATGGTTTTGCCAAATGACTTAGATAAGGATATATATATTAATAATAAACAATTTGGGGTTCGTTTGGCATGTTATAGTAAGTTTATTAACCATATAGTGAAAGCAAACAAAAAGACACGGTAAAAGTTAAATTATTTAACTTAGAGTTAAATCTAATTGATAAGGTTAAAATAATATCCTAAACTTGTCTAAATCATATTGGTTGATATTATTTCGACCCTTCCCCACTTTAGCTTCGAAATAAGACCCTTTTGAACCATTATAAACCGATTTTGACTTTAATATAAAATAATATTTTGAGATATTCCTAAGGTGCCCCTCTCCTCCCTTATAAAAGGGCACCTCCTCCCCCTCCTCCTCACACCAAATTGAGCACTCAAGCTCGGACAACCCCTGACATTTCCTCCTCTCCACTTACCTAGAATAATCCTAGAGGTCCTGGTCTTCTTCAAAGACCAATATTAGTCCCATAAGTGAAGGATTCAAAGAGGCGTTCCAAAGAAGAGGTAATATCCATTACCGATCTTTTCAATTTCTTTCTTCTTCAACTTCTTCTTCTTTAGTTGTTTCATGATAAAGTAATAACATCAGTATTACATACATACTGATGTGTTATTATAAATATGAAACAACACTAATTCACCTTCTATCCATCCTACGTAAAAATGAAATCACCACGCGTGCGTACGTACGGAATACCGTCTCCACGCCGTGGTGTAATCTATTTTCCACCATCACTTTACAAGGATGGGTATAATGGTGTAATGAGTAACTATTTATGATTATTATAAAGTAATATTGATACTGAAATAATATATATATACTCTAATACAGTTCCACGATCATAGGAACGATATCATCACTCGTGCGTACGTACGGAATACTGTCTCCACGATGTGATGCGACTCGTTCTACATGATCATCATTACATAGTAATTATATAAATTGAATGAATAAATATGATATATGTTACACTAATACCATTCTGGATATAAGTTATCTATAACCTTAAAAGAATAATAAGAATGTATTCGGCAAAACACGCATAAGAACAAAAGGCAATAAAGACCCGAGTAACAAGTAACAATGAAATATTACTATCAAGAAGCTTAGAATATGACCATATATGATATCATATCAATATGTATGATTATGGAATAAGTAAATAACATTATTTAAACCATTATACAGGAGCTTCAGACATGTACAAAGCAAATTGGACCTAAGGTAAGGGAAATATCACAATCTCATTTTTATCCAAGATTGTTTATTCGTAAGTATTTACTGGGGTGTATTTTATCATCCACATCCATGTTTACTCAATATGTAATATTATTTCCATCCACCTAAAATAGTTTAAATCCGTTTTTACCCTTCGGTGAGTTTTTAGTAATATGTATGAAAGGATTCTTTTGTCGTTTTTCGTAAGAGGTACTTTTTGACTTTTCCGACAAAAGTACTAAAAATGTTTTTTTAACTTATACGGCATGAATGGATTTCTAAAAAATTATATCCAAGAAGATTCCTTTACAAGTATTCAAGTTTATTTTTAATCAACTTCATTTATTTTAAAATTGTATGACATGTTAAGAAAGGAAAAGTGTTTTGGAAGTAGAAAGGATATTTTCCTCAAGAATGAAGTTCAAGTATTTTATCAAAATTATTTTCCATCTAAGATAATAAAAGGGTTCTGGTTTTACCCCTATTATTACATGGATTTGATTATGTTGTGATGGAAACATTTTTATGAATTCCATTATCTTATATGAATTGTTTTATGATGTCATGCTGTTTAAGAATCCCATTGTTATTACATGGGTTATGCGATGATGTATGATTTATGATTATGTGGCACACATAAGAAAGGATTCATTATAAGATGGTTGGGACCTATATCTCCCTCCAATGCATTGGGTAAAGATTTTATATCTCATGATATAGACATGGCTGGAACGGTAGGTTATACCGGTTTAGTAAAACAGGACTGGAACGAGGGTGACTCGGTTCAGAAAGGGACTTTGTCCACTAAGATAGTCTTGGCAATGAGTCATGACTAACAAGAAATGATTTTCCATGATTATGTGTGCATGCCAAAAAGTTTAAAGTTTCATGTTATGATTATGGGGATCTCATTTTCACTTCTATGATTTATTCCATGTTAAGATATTATGATCTCTTTTGCAGGTTATGATTTTCAAAAAGATATGATATTATTTTTATTTCCTTTATTTGCCCTTGCTGAGCATTTGAGCTCACCCTTTTATGTTTTCTTTTCCCCAGGTCAGGAAGATAAATATTAAGTAGAATATGCTAAAAGGGACCCTAGATATGATGAAATAAATGGGTGACACTGTAGAAGATTTATGAACCAGTTGTTTATGTTTCCCAGTTTCTAAAGACACTATACCTATACGGTCCTTTGTGGTTTTGTCATATGTTGTAATAAGTGTGCTTCAATTTTGAAGTATTAACAATGTATGTAAAGTATGGGTCGTTATAGTTGGTATCAGAGGAAAGGTATAGTCAACCTTTGGAAACTAGGATGTGAAAGCCTTAGTAAGAACCCTAAGGATAAGTCTAAGCATAGAACACAATCTTAGTGTTTTAGAAATGTCCTTGAATAACCTAGGATAAGACCTTAAGCATGAAAATTTTATTCTTGAATTATGTGGTTTTCCAATTATAATTAGTGTTGCTCACACTATTCTTCTTGGTTTTAGTCAATGGCTGGAACCCGAAGGAACCATGTTAATGCGGAATGCGATGGGAAATGAAATGATTGTCCCCCTGAGAAACCAAACGATATGGGAGCTGGAATGCAAAATCTTGTAGCCATGCTCACACAACATTCTCAAGCTATGAATCATGCAGGACTTCCAAACGAGCAAAGGAAGGAGCAACATTCTGTTGAATCCTTCATGAGGCAGCGTCCACCTTCTTTCAGCGGGTCTACTGATCCATTAGTTGTTGAACAATGGATTAGTACTACTGAAAAGATATTTTCAGTTCTTCAATGTTCTGAGCATGATAAAGTCATCCTAGCAGTGTATCGTTTGGAAGGAGATGCTGATCAATGGTGGAATATTATTAAGAATACGAGGCAAAGGGATGAAATTGAGTCTATGGAATGGGACGAGTTCAAGAACTTATTTTTCAATAAGTACTTCCCTCGTATTCTCCGAACAAAGATGGAGAAAGAGTTCCTTGAACTGAAGCAAAGGGATGATGAATCTGTTAGTACCTATGAAGCAAATTTTACAAGACTTTCAAGGTACGCTTCTGGTATTATTATCCAACCTGAGAGTAAGATCGATCGATTCTTTAGTGGCTTAAAACCAAGTCTTCGAAGGGCGTTAGCCATAAGGGACTTCAATAGCTACGAGGAAATCGTTCGATGTGATCTCAAAGTCGATATGGAGATTGGAGTAACCCATCAGTCACATGGGTTTGATAAGAAGGGGAAGGTGGAATTCAAAGAAAAATCTAAAGAGCACACGGAAAAGAAGATGAGCTTTTCCTTATGCTCAAAGTGTGGAAAGAAACATGGAGGGAGTTGTCTTAAAGGGACAAGTAAATGTTTTAAATGTGGAAAGTAAAGTCATCGGGCATTTGAATGCCATGATAATGGGAAGAAGATGTCTAATGACGCAAACAAAGGAAGGGATACACAGAATGAACCTACTACACTTCAATGTTTCAAGTGCAAGGAGATGGGGCATTATACCAATCAATGCCCAAATCCAAGGGTTGATGATGATGGTCGACATCAACAAAATCTTAAGGCTAAAGACAAAGGAAAGTCACATGCAATTTCTATCAGCGATGTGGAGTACGATAATGAAGTGGTGAAAGGTACACTTACCGTCCACTCTAAAGTAGAAAATGTTTTATTTGATTCTGGATCCACCCACTCTTTTATTTCTAAAGAATTTTCTAAGGGTATCACTGTATTACCTCAACAATTAGATGTTGAGTTAGCTATGACAACACCTAATGGCACAACAGTCGCATGAAAAGTTTATAATTCTTCTCCGATCGAAGTTTGTGGGAAAGTGCTTCCTGCAAATCTTGTGATCCTTCCTTTAGTGGAATTTGATGTGATTCTTGGCATGGATTGGATTTCTCTACATGGAGATCATATCAATTGCCAAAGAAGGGAAGTCACATTTCATATTCCAGATCAATCTACGATCATATACCAATGCAAGGATGAACATAACCTTCCAGTGGAAATTTCTTCCATCTTATGGGTATTGATTCCACTAAATGAAGGTTATTTATCTCAAATGGTTGGTGAGAAACTCACGATTAAGAATATACCCATTGTAAGGGAGTTTGATGATGTCTTTCCAGAGGAATTACCGGGTCTTCCACCAAATCCTGAAGTTGAGTTTTCAATAGAACTCGTACCGGGTGCTTTGCCTATTTCAAAGACACCTTATAGAATGGCCCCAATTGAGTTACAGGAATTGAAGAAGCAACTCCAAGAGAATCTTGATAAGGGATTCATACGCCCTAGTGCGTCACCTTGGAGAGCACCAGTTCTATTTGTTAAGAAGAAAGATGGATCAATGAGACTCTGCATTGATTATCGAGAACTTAACAATATCACTATCAAGAACAAATATCCTCTCCCATGCATTGATGACTTATTTGACCAACTATGCGGAGCTCAATACTTTTCCAAGATTGATCTTCGTTCAGGGTATCATCAATTAAGGGTCAAAAGGGAGGATATACCGAAGACGGCTTTCCGTACAAGGTATGGACACTATGAATTTATAGTGATGCCATTTGGTCTTACTAATGCCCCTGCTATCTTCATGGATCTAATGAATAGAGTCTTTAGAGACTATCTTGATCAATTTGTGGTAGTCTTTATAGACGATATTCTTGTCTATTCAAAGAGCAAGGAAGAGCATGAAGATCACTTGAGAATTATATTGAAGACCCTGAGAAAGGAGAAGCTTTATGCCAAATTTACCAAGTGTGAATTTTGTCTTTAAAAAGTTGCATTTTTGGTTCACATAATCTCAAAAGAGGGGATATCTATGGATCCAGCAAAAACAGAGGTTATCGAAAGATGGTCGAGACCAACAACAGTAACTGAGATTCGAAGTTTTCTTGGTTTGGGTGGATATTATCGACGTTTTGTAAAATATTTTTCACAATTATCTAATCCACTCACCAAGTTGACTCAGAAAGGAGTTATGTTTGTCTCGACAGAGGAATGTGAAGAGAATTTCAAGGAGTTGAAAAGAAGGTTATCCAGTGCACCTGTGCTCACACTGCCTTGTAGTGGAGAAAGGTTTGTGATCTACAGTGATGCATCCAAGAAGGGATTGGGGTGTGTTCTTATGCAAAATTATATGGTGATAGCTTATGCCTCACGACAGTTGAAAATCCATGAGCAAAATTACCCAACACATGATTTGGAGTTGGCTGCGGTAATCTTTGCCTTAAAGATTTGGAGGCATTACCTTTATGGTGAAAGGTGTGATATTTATACTGATCATAAAAGTTTAAAGTATATTTTCACACAAAAGGAGCTGAATATGCGCCAAAGAAGATGGTTGGAACTGATTAAGGATTATGACATCTCAATCCATTACCACCCTGGGAAAGAAAACAAGTTGGCAGATGCATTAAGTCGACAAGGCCATGCTAGTTTATCCATGATGAGGATCACAAAAGATCCAATATTTATGGATTTACAAAGGATGGATCTTGGAATTATAATGGAAGGGGAAAAATCTTATCTTTCTCAAATGAATGTTCAACCGTCTATACATGTGAAGATTAAAGAGGCACAGAAAGAAGATGTCGAGTTACAAAAGAAGGTGAGAAATGTTCCTGAATTCAACCTTGATTGTGATGGGATAATAAAGTTCAGGAATCGGGTTTGTGTTCCTTCCATCCCCGAATTAAAGAAGGAGCTGCTGGATGAGGCTCATAGTTCTTCATTCTCTATTCATCCTGGAAGCACGAAGATGTATAGGGACCTGAAAGAGTACTTCTGGTGGGATGGCATGAAAAGAGATGTTACTGAATATGTCTCTCGATGCTTGGTTTGTCAACAAGTTAAAGCTGAGAGACAGAAGTCTAACGGGATGTTACAACCATTACCCAAACCCGAATGGAAATGGGAAAACATCACTATGGACTTTGTCAAAGGACTTCCTAAAACATCCAAAGGCAATAATGCTATCTGGGTCATAGTTGATCGTCTTACAAAGTCTGCACACTTCATTCCTATTAGAGAGGATTTCTCTCTAGATCAACTTTCCAGGATATATGTAAAGGAAGTGGTAAGATTGCATGGAGTAACACTTTATATTATATCTGATCGGGATCCGAGATTTACCTCGAAGTTCTGGCGAAGTCTTCAGCATACTCTGGATACAGAGTTGAGTTTCAGCACTGCTTATCATCCCCAGACAGACGGTCAGTCTGAGAGAACAATTCAAACCCTAGAAGATATGTTGAGAGCTTGCTCTATGGATTTCAAAGGAGGTTGGGATCAACACCTACCTTTGGTGGAATTTTCTTATAATAATAGCTTTCACTCCAGTATTCAGATGGCTCCTTATGAAGCTCTCTATGGAAAGAAATGCGGGACTTCAACTTACTGGGATGAAGTTGGGGAAAGAAAGCTATTAGGACCTGATCTCATTGATGAAATGGCAGAAAAGGTCAGATCTATTCAACAACACATAAGAGTAGCTCAGAGTCGACAGAAATGTTATTCCAACAACCGAAGAAAAGACCTAGAGTTTGAAGTGGGTGATAAAGTGTTCTTACGAATATCTCCCTGGAAGAGGGTTATGAGATTTGGAAAGAAGGGGAAGTTGAGCCCTAGATATATCGGTCCTTTCGAAATACTGGATCGTGTTGGGAAGGTAGATTACCGATTGGCGCTTCCACCGAATCTCTCTCAAGTTCACGATGTGTTCCATGTATCTCTCCTGAGAAAGTACATACCAGATCCTTCACATGTACTCAGCTCAGAAGTTGTACCGCTGGAGCAAGATCATTCTTATGAAGAACAACCGATAGAGATTCTGGATCGTAGCGAAAAAGTCCTACGAAACAAGAACACTCGCTTGGTGAATGTTTTATGGAGGAACCACCAACTTGAAGAAGCTACATGGGAGCTTGAGGATATGATGAGGGAGAAGTATCCTCATCTGTTTGTTACAAAGTGACGAATTTCGAGGGCGAAATTCTTTTTAAGGGGGGTAGAATGTAACACCCGAGCTTTTTATGAGTAATATTTTGTTTTTATATATCATCAACGGAATATTTCACTACATACTAGCTTGGCTTACTTTACACGCAATTGCGACCTTCCTCGATAGCTTGCGTCGTACGCAATACTGAGTTTCACTAAACAACGATATGTTATTAAAATATTATTAAAACTAGCCGTTATGAATAGTAATAAACACTTTTTTGGAATTTTATAAATTTTATTTTTCAAAATGGACTTCATTTTTGGAGTCAGAATATCTAAATTAGCCTAGGGTGAAATTTTGGTATTTTTCTGAAAACATTCAATTTTTTGATGAATAGTGAAACCACTAAGTGGTAGGTTAAAAACTGAATTTTGCATAAAACTTAATTTTAACGCTTCTGTTAATGGAATTTCGAAAATCCGACAGACACGGTTGATATCAGTAAGTAAAATGTGGTTCAATGAGATAAAAATAATTTTTTGGTGAATAGTAACTTTTTACTTTTTTTACCGCGGTTAATAGTAAATAGGGTAACTAAGGGTAAATATGATATTACTATTACCCTAACACATGTCATAATTCTATTGGACAAGTGTAATTCGACCAAAAACAAACTTAGGAATAAAATATGACCATTTAGGCCCACTTGGATTAGATTAGGACATTTATTATTAATTTATTTAAAGAAGGGTTAAAATAGTTAAAATCAAAGTTTAATAAGTAAGTCATTTTTAATATGGGGTTATACATAAGATAAATTCGACTATAAAAATTCATTATAAAGATAAAAGGATTTCCTACATAATGGTATTTTATTTTTAATTTTTAGACAATAAATAATTTAATTTATTTATGACACAATGATGATGCAGTAATTATCTTATTAATGAAATATTGACATAATTGATGTTATAAACACCAAAATAAATGTAATTTGAGACTTTTTATGAATTCCAATAATTTTATAGGTTACTATGATATATTAATGTTGATTTAATCAACTTGGTTCGAACATATAATTATGTTATGACTTTCACAAAAATCATATATCAAATAGTGTCAAAATTGACACAAAATAGTTTTTAAATAAAATATTATATTATTAATTGTTATTTTACTCCTAAAAATCTAAGGTTCGGCAAAATGACTTAGATAAGGATATATATATTAATAATAAACAATTTGGGGTTCGTTTGGCATGTTATAGTAAGTGTATTAACCATATAGTGAAAGAAAACAAAAAGACACGGTAAAAGTTAAATTATTTAACTTAGAGTTAAATATAATTGATAAGGTTAAAATAATATCCTAAACTTGTCTAAATCCTATTGGTTGATAGGATTTCGACCCTTCCCCACTTTAGCTTCGAAATAAGACCCTTTGGAACCATTATAAACCGATTTTGACTTTAATATAAAATAATATTTTGAGATATTCCTAAGGTGCCCCTCTCCTCCCTTATAAAAGGGGACCTCCTCCCCCTCCTCCTCACACCAAATTGAGCACTCAAGCTCGGCCAACCCCTGCCATTTCCTCCTCTCCACTTCCCTATAATAATCCTAGAGGTCCTGGGCTTCTTCAAAGACCAATATTAGTTCCCTAAGTGAAGGATTCAAAGAGGCGTTCCAAAGAAGAGGTAATATCCATTACCCATCTTTTCAATTTCATTCTTCTTCAACTTCTTATTCTTTAGTTGTTTCATGATAAAGTAATAACATAAGTATTACTTACATACTTATGTGTTATTATAAATATGAAACAACCCTAATTCACCTTCTATCCATCCTACGTAAAAATGAAATCACCGCGCGTGCGTACGTACGGAATACCGTCTCCACGCCGTGGTGTAATCTATTTTCCACCATCACTTTACAAGGATGGGTATAATGGTGTAATGAGTAACTATTTATGATTATTATAAAGTAATATTGATACTGAAATAATATATATATACTCAAATATAGTTCCACGATCATAGGAACGATATCATCACTCGTGCGTACGTACGGAATACCGTCTCCACGATGTGATGCGACTCGTTCTACATGATCATCATTACATAGTAATTATATAAATTGAATGAATAAATATGATATATGTTACACTAATACAATTCTGGATATAAGTTATCTATAACCTTAAAAGAAGAATAAGAATGTATTCGACAAAACACGCATAAGAACAAAAGGCAATAAAGACCCGAGTAACAAGTAACAATGAAATATTACTATCAAGAAGCTAAGAATATGACCATATATGATATCATATCAATATGTATGATTCTGGAATAAGTGAATAAAATTATTTAAACCATTATACAGGATCTTTGGACACGTACAAAGCAAATTGGACCTAAGGTAAGGGAAATATCACAATCTCATTTTTATCCAAGATTGTTTATTCTTAAGTATTTACTGGGGTGTATTTTATCATCCACATCCATGTTTACTCAATATGTAATATTATTTCCATCCACCTACAATTGTTTAAATCCATTTTTACCCTTCGGTGAGTTTTTAGTAATATGTATGAAAGGAATCTTTTATCGTTTTTCGTACGAGGTACTTTTTGACTTTTCCGACAAAAGTACGAAGAATATTTTTTTTAACTTATACGGCATGAATGGATTTCTAAAAAATTATTTCCAAGAAGCTTCCTTTACAAGTATTCAAGTTTATTTTTAATCAACTTCTTTTATTTTAAAATTGTATGACATGTTAAGAAAGGAAAAGTGTTTTTGAAGTAGAAAGGATATTTTCCTCAAGAATGAAGTTCAAGTATTTTATCAAAATTATTTTCTATCTAAGATAATAAAAGGGTTCTGTTTTTACCCCTATTATTACATGGATTTGATTATGTTGTGATGGAAACATTTTTATGAATTCCTTTATCTTATATGAATTGTTTTATGATGTCATGTTGTTTAAGAATCCCATTGTTATTTCATGGGTTATGCGATGATGTATGATTTATGATTATGTGGGACACATAAGAAAGGATTCATTATAAGATGGGTGGGACCTATATCTCCCTCCAATGCATTGGGTAAATATTTTATATCTCATGAGATAGACATGGCTGGAACGGTAGGTTATACCGGTTCAGTAAAACAGGACTGGAACGAGGGTGACTCGGTTCAGAAAGGGACTTTGTCCACTAAGATAGTCTTGGGAATGAGTCATGACTAACAAGAAATGATTTTCCATGATTATGTGTGCATGCCACAAAGTTCAAAGTTTCATGTTATGATTATGGGGATCTCATTTTCACTTCTATGATTTATTCCATGTTAAGATATTATGATCTCTTTTACAGGTTATGATTTTCAAAAAGATATGATATGATTTTTATTTCCTTTATTTGCCCTTGCTGAGCATTTGAGCTCACCCTTTTATGTTTTCTTTTCCCCAGGCCAGGAAGATGGATATTAAGTAGAATATGATAAAAGGGACCCTAGATATGATGAAATAAATGGGAGACACTGTAGAAGATTTATGAACCAGTTGTTTATGTTTCCCAGTTTCTAAAGACACTATACCTATACAGTCCTTTGTGGTTTTGTCATATGTTGTAATAAGTGTGCTTCAATTTTGAAGTATTAACAATGTATGTAAAGTATGGGTCGTTATAGGGCAGGTTCAGTGGATGATAGGTAATCAACATTAAGTGGTGCTTTCTGTCTTGGTGGATTGTGTATTTCTTGGCTAAGCAAGAAACAAGATTGCATTTTGTTGAGAACCGTAGAAGCTGAGTATATTGCAGCCACTCAAGCATGCACACAGTTATTGTGGATGAGGAAGCAGCTTGAAGATATGAGAGTTGAAGTGAAGTCTCCGATCGGAATTCAGTGCGATAACTCATGTGCTATAAATCTCAGCAAAAATCTCGTCCATCACTCTAGGACAAAGCACATTGAGATTAAGTATCATTTTATCAAGGAGAAGGTTGATCAGGGAATCGTGAAGTTGGAGTATGTGCCTACAGAGCTACAGGTTGCAGACATTCTGACAAAGGCCTTACCCAAGGAAGCTTCTGAGAGGCATCGACTGGCTCTGGGAGTTCAGTCGATTCCCCTTACTTGAAATAGTGTGGATGTGGGACCCCCCACCCCCCTCTCCCCGCGGTACGTTGTGTTTTTCCCTAATGTGCTGATATGTGTTCTCTACTATGTTACAGACTACAAAGGGGTGAACTTTTGGGTTTGTTGACAAAGGGGGAGAAAATAGTGAGTGTTAAAGGGAGAGACAATGTAGAGATTTGACAAATCATGAATGATACGGGGAGAAGCTGACCAGTGGAGCAGCCAGATAGGGGGAGAAATGAGAAAGGGGGAGAGTATGAAATCTGACGATGCTAGAAGTGATCGATCAAAGAACAGATATCACGACAGCTGAGGATCGTGATAAAAGCAGAACAATGGTGTTGGAATGGTGTGAGACAGTGTCCAGCTATTCACCAATTGGTATTAGTGTGGTTCAACAATTGGTATCAATTTAAGAATTGGTATCAGGTTGGAATCAACAATTGGGGCCTGACATGAAGTGATTCATTGATGAACTTTTCATACTACTCTTGTTTCTCACGCCGAGCATTGCTCATGTGGTCTTAGAGTACGTGTTAAGTGAATCCTTGTAATCTATCAGAATCGCAAGAGGCGAATAGTGGTAGTGACTAGAAGAAGACTCAGTGAGGTATCAAAGTGCAGAAAATCTTTCTGAGCAGAGTTGTGAAGAGTTGTCAACAAACCCAAAGGGGGAGATTGTTGGGCAAAAATCCCTCAAGGTAACATTGCAGTATTTTTGGGTTGGTTGTGTTTGTTGAAAAAGCAGGTTTCCATGGATAATTTTCGAGTTCTGGAGAATTTTTTGACATTCCATGTTGACAAAGAACGATGACAAAGGAAAGGACGATCTGGTGGCGGTACAAAAGAGCAGTACAAGGTGGCGCCGTTTCCCAGTGTTTGCCAAATTTTTGGGGTCCAAAATTTGGAGTTTGGTGAGCATCGCGAAAAGTGGATTTCTATGAAGAGCATAATTTAATATGGAAAAGGCATGAATTTTTCGAAGATAGGATGCATGGTTTGGAAATCACGAAGACCAGAAGAATGGAGACGGTGATTCTTCGTGATTACGTCAAGTTTCGCGAACGGAAGAGGCTGAAGTGCATCGCGGCGGTGAAGGGATTTGCGAAGGAGCTTCTCGGAGAAGGCGTGAAGGAATGTTGGGATTCGCGAGGGAGCTTCGCGGCGAAGTCGCAAAGGTATGTTGATGGTGATTCTTCGTGACTACGTCAAGCTTCGCGAACGGAAAATTGCAGTGGTGCTTCGCGATTTGGACAGAATTCCAGTGGAAACTTTGAAGCTTCGCGATTTGAGATGACATGGCGTTGACTTCGAGTGGAAGGGACGACGGTCGGTGGAATCGCCTATAAATAGAGGCCAACCTCTTCGAGCGAAGTAGAGATATTTTTCAGAGAAGATCATTTGCTCTCGTTTTGCGAAGGTAGTTCGCGGAGCCAGTGTGCTTCGCGAAAGAGGAGCTTCGCGGTGGCTATTGTAGCTCCGCGAAAGTTGTGTGCTCCGCGCTGGCTCAGTGAGCTTCGTGAGAGAAGTTGAATTACAACGAATTGAACTTTGTGGGAGTGCTTCGCGAGAGAGATTCACGAGAGAGCTTCGCGAAAAGACAGGATCTTCGAGAAGGCTTGTTTGAGCTTCGCGAAATTGGGAGCTTCGCGAAGTAGGGTGCTTTGCGAAGGTGTTTCCCAAAAGGAATTGCCCAGTGTTCAGAGGCAAAGAGGTATTCATTAGTGGATAAAAGTTGAACTTCAACAGAGCATCTACATACAGAGAAATATGCATTCCTTAATGGAAATGAAGAGACCCACATGTCTATAAACTGTGAGTGAATCCCTTCACAGAGCAGTGAGCTTAGGAAGAGGAAGAAGGTGATCCTCTCCACCGGCAGTGAGCCAGAGAGAGAGAGAAAAAGGGAGTGACCCTAGGGAAAGCAGTGAGCTGACCCTAAACATTGTAAAGGCAGTGAGCCTGGGCATAGAAGTGATCTATCCGGAACATTGTAATCCACAGCTAGTGAAGTCTAGTGGAATTGGTAGGACCGACAACTTGTCGGTGTATGCTCCTTGGATGTATCCCTTTGCGGTGAACCAAGTAAAAATCTCTGTGTCTGCCTGCTAATTTGCCTACATTGCATCTAAAGCATCATCATCGGATAAAGGAGAAAGTAAGTGATCATAACATACACACAAGTGAAAATAACGTGACCCTTGTAACAAAGAGGTCAAGATCCAGCGGGGTATGAAGATCTTTGAAAAAGAATATCCATACCCTGATTCACCCCCCCTCTCATGGTACATAGGCCCCTATTGGTCCTAACATGCATAATGTCACTTGAGGTTTTGGGATATCCACAAATTGTGATATGAATTGATATTATTTGGTACCAACATATTCAAAGTTTAAGTTTCTTTTATATGTAGTATTCATTCCCAAATACTAAGGCCCAATACCATGTGCTATATCATTTATGTTTTTCTTATTTCATGATGTATTTTTTTTCATAGATTGTTTATCACATGTTTTCACATGAGTATATATCACATGGCTTCACAAGATGAATTATATCATGTATATGTGTTTACTTACCTAACTTATGTTGTATGGATATGAATTCCTATTTTATCACTTATACTTCTAATATTAATAGAATTATTAATATGAGAGTATTTTATAAAAACCAAAGGAATTATTTTTAAATGGGTTTGGGTTTATGATAATGATTTGTGAAACTATTTTAATAGCTATAACCATTTTATTCTTGTTATTATATCTTGTATAGACATTATGGTGGTATCATATTGGGATTTTTTTATCCCTCCCAAATTTTCTATTTGGGTGATTGTTGATTTTGTATTTTCATATCCGGGTAATGGTAAGGGAATCATGTAACATTTTGGTTCTTTTTTTCTTTCATTGTATTCATAGTGGAATGGTTTGGTGGTGATAGGTTGTCACACGGTGAAATGTTCGTTTCATCTAGTTATACTTTTATGGATTTTTTAATTTTTATTAGGTTGTATATATATTGTTTTATTTTTTTATTCCACATTGTACTATGATTTTATGTCTTGTTTTGGTTATATTTAATATTTTTTTAGATATATTTGAAATAACTCATCATGTAATGGCCAGATTAGGTGGATGGTTTAGTTGGCTCAGGTTGGTTCATTAGAATTTAGTAGTTGAGATATTCTTGGACTGAAGTGTGCTAACACTACCAAAGTTTGGTTCTATGTCTGGGATATAATAGATTTAGGACCACTAGAAATCAGGTATTAAGTGTGTCAGGGTGCATGGCCCGCTCACTTTCATTTCTGAACTGAAGATAGCATGGATGGTTAGAATTATTTTCTTGGGGTTGATACTAGGTGTTTGAGTTCATTTTAATGAACTAGTTGGGGTGTTTAATTAAATGAACTTGTTTCTTCTAAAAGTGTTTTATTTATATCATAGAACATAGGATTTCTTAAAATTATTTATGTTTTAGGGCATTAACATGAATTCTTGAAGTTTTTTTGATGATTTTGGAATATGATTTAAAGATTAATGTTCATTGTATTTCGAAAACGGAAAATTTCTCTAAGATGATATTTTCCAAATCTAAGATAGGAAACCAAGAGAAAGGATTTGTAGGAGAATCTTCCAGTGGACACTTCTTTGGTTGAATAGGTAAACTATAAAATACTGGCTCTTGGTTATGTGGGTGCCCATAACCTAGAACATGCGGTGGATCATGGATCTGAATTCACAAAATAGAATCCACCAATTTTTTGTGGTGACATGGGACCCCCTGAATATGAGGAGTTTCGTCAGTGGACAAAGAGGATATTCAACTTTATGAAGACTATTATGGAATCTAAGTTTGTTTTTTCCACGCACTGAATAAGGGACCAGAAAGGAGATATTATGACTCTATTTGTGCAAGCTATATTGAATGAATATCATACTTGGAATTATTATAGGAAAATATTTAATAAGAACCATACCCTAAGACGTTACATACATTGAAGACCTGGGAGTTTCTAACCTTAGAGAAAAGGTAGCATATTGTCCTCATGAACCCAGTTTTCTAAGCTGGTGCATATGGAACCAGAGCTTGTCACTAATGAGTACCCAAAGGATCAATCATTTGAGTTGATATTCATGATGGATATACATTTGATATTGATTCTCATGTGCCTTCTGACCTTTATCTATGTTTTAAGAATCAAAACCTTAGATGAGTAAGACATAGTTGGAAAGACATGTTTTGGTGGAGCTTTGGTTGGTGCTGTGATTATCCATGGTTAATTTTCTGTCAATAAATTAATGGTTAAGGGTTTTGAGTTTTCATTAGGACAAGTTTCTAGTGCTTTATTGGGGATGTAGCAGGTTTTCTTCTACCAATGTATAAGGCATGGTCATAAAAAGATTATCTATTCAAAGGCTCCTAAGACATGCAATCATTATGTACAATGTATTCATGAAAAGTATTTTTTTTCAAAGGATATCCCTAAGCTGTAAGGCTAGATCTATTCTCATCATGTGTTTTCAGGTTCGAATAGGTTATTTCAAGGGTTACAGGTCTAATAATTAGGCCATGGGGTATCTTTATATGGAAAGGGATAGATGGATTTATGTAGAAGTGTATATACCAAAGGAATATAATGCAGGGCTAGCTACTATTATAGGTGTTTTGTTTATTTCTTCTTCTATGGTGAAAGAGTTTTTTGATACATATGATACTCAATATTTTATGACATCAATGTGAGAATAGATGTTTGATTATTTTTGAACATATGTCTTTCTTTTTGGAACATTACATTCCTTTGGGAAAGAGGTCCGAACATGTTTTTATGTGTTCCATGTGTCGGATGATGATAATCGAGTATGAGGTAATATAAGATTTTTTTGTTCTTCATATTGATATCTTTGAACTAATTCTTGGAATGGGTTGGATGACCAATATTTTTTCCCATATATACTATTTTCACTATTAGGTTCATTTTTTATCTTTTGATGGGTTCACTAATATTTTTAGGGGGAGTGGGACCCCATATCGGGAAGGTTAGGTCTTGTTGTTCCCTATGTTGGGGAAATATAATGAAAATTTTTAGAGATTATTATTATGGTTGTTGACTCTTTTTCTATATTAAATATCCTTCCATGGTTTTGGAATACCTATTGGGCTTTTTGAATTATTTTTATGGTTTACCACTGTAGAGAGAGGTCGAGTTTACCATGGACCTTCTCTATGGTACAATGAATATTTCTATCACATCTTATCAAATGGAACCTACCGAGTTAGTAGGTCATAAAGTTCATCTTGAGACCTAGAGGATAAGGTATTTAATCATCCATGTGTGTCATCATGTGATTTTATTGCACTCATTGATATGAAGGTAGATGGAAGTCTTCAACATTAAATGTATTATCAAAAGATTAATCAGGTGACTGTCAAAAACAAATATACTTTTATTATGATTGATGATCTTTTTGACTAGATTAGAGGGGAATGCTAGTCTTAAAAAATTTATATTTTGTTTGGGTACCACCAATTTAATGTCTGAGAAGAGAATATACCTAATAGAACATATAATATATTTTATAGACATTTGGATTTTATAGTCATTCAATTTGGTCCCACTAATAATCTTGTGATATTTATGGGTTCGATGAAAAAAATATTTCAGAAATGTTTGGAATATTTTTTTATTGTGTTTATGGATGATATTTTGGTTTACTACAATAAAGAGGATGATTATATTGACCATTTGGAAATAATTTTTAATCGTTGAAGTAAAATCTCCAATTTGGTACAATTTACAATCAAGATTATTGGATATGGTAATTTAAAATTGTGGGGCATATGATATATGAGAGGGGAGTCTCAATGGATCCAAAAAATATATTAGAATTTTTTAGTTAGGTTCAACTTAATTTTTTTGGAGATATATAGATTCTTGGGTTTTGCTGGTCACTATTTTCAGTTTCTTCAAGAATTCTTCAAGCTATCATATTCGATGAACACTTTAACCCATAAGGGTGTACAATTTAAATGGGATGAAATTTATTTGAGATAATTTGAGTAAATTAATGTGAGATATAATTCAGCACCAATTTTTATTCATATAGAATTAGTTTTTGGTTATGATGTTTTCTGTGATGTATTTGATATGGGATTGGGATGGGACTTGATACAGGGGAAACATGTGGTGGAATATGGATTTTTCCAGTTATACCCCCATTAGAACAACTACCCACCCATGATCATGAGATGATATTTGTTATAAACACACTTAAAACATGTTTTCCAAATATATTTTTTAGTTTTTTATAGTTTATTCTGATCAAAGTATCCTAAAATAATTTTTTTACTTTGAGGGGTCTTAACTTATGACAGAGACACATGGTATAGTATATATAGGATTTTTTTAATATTTCATACACTCTTGTGAAGAGTAATGTGGATGCTGATGTGGTGAGTATAAAATTTACAACTCAATCCATGAAGGAATCAATTGAGGAGTGGTCTCTCAAGAGTTTATTTCATGAGATTGGTTTCAAGGTGTAAGAGGTTGGTGGACATGTGTTCTTGGCTTTGATAAAATATAAGTCATATTTAAATGAGAATGTTTTGCTTGATAAGGTCAAATGCACTAATTTTCAATATTTTTTTAAAATACTTTACATTGGGGAGACCTCATGTGAGTGGTCTTGGTCTCCCTATGGAGCTTTCTGCTTCTTTAGCGTGTTGGTTGTCCCTCTTTCTTTGAGGTAAAATTTGATTGATAGTGGATACCAATATTTTTATTTTTAAAATACAAGGGTTAACATGTCGTATCATCTATTGAGATTTCAATATTGTTGGAAGGATATTATGTGTTCTATTATAGTGTATGTTTTATGGTGTCTCACTTTTCTGAAAATTAAAGAGGGACACAATAAATCTACTTGTTTGTTACAAATTTTACCCATTCTTGTATGTAATTGGAATTCTATTTATTTTGATATAATCATTGGTTTTTAAGAGGATCCTAATTTGAGAAAATTTATTTTTGTTATGATTTATCAAATCATGAAATAAGATAGTTAAATACCTATCAAGGAGACGAAGAGGGTATAATAGCTCAGAGTCTTGCATGTACAAGTGATAGGAATAATTCATGAGGTTCCATCTAAGATTGTATCTAACAGGGACCCAAGGATCACATCGATGTTATAGAAAGTTTTTAAAGAGGTTATGGTTGAAATTGACATTTTATTATCACCCCATATGGATGGGAAGCTAGATATACATGTCTAGGTTCTTCAGGTTATGATCCACGCTTGCGTTCATAATTTTGGTTGATCTTGTGAAATGAATTTTACTCTTGTCAAATTTTTCTATAATAATAGTCTTCACAGTTAAAAAAAATATTCTCCCGTTAAATCATTATGTGGATGGTCATTCATATCTCTCTTATACTGGGTTGATTCTAGAGAGTGGTCCTTTCTGGGGTCGTCTCTCATTTAGGAGAAAAAAAAGTGATGTAGTTGATCCGGAAGATGTTGGACATAGAAAAGGGACATAAGAAATATTATGTGTACCACCACCATCATCATATACTAAATTTTGAGATTGGTGATCTTGTTTTTCTCAGATTTTCACCTCCTTTAGGAAATCATCAGTTGCGTATGTAGGGTAAGTCTACACTGAGGTTGTTTCCCCTTTGAGATCATGGGTCTACTTATGAAGTTAGAATATTAGTAGGACTTATTATCTTGATTGAATTAAAATCCTGATACGTTTTATGTTATCTAGATGGGGATGTATCAATATTATCTATCCTATGTGATTTAATAAGTGGATATATATCTTGATCCCAAAAGCACCATTGGTGAATAACCAATTCAAATTACGAATCGCCTGGATAAGGTACTATACAAAAAATCATTCTTCTACTCTTTGAATTGTGGAAGTGTATATGGGATAACCATGAGATATAGTAATTTGAATCATTGATGATATAGAATTTTCATTCTATTTTTTATGATTTTTGCATCTTGATTACTTTCTAGGGACATAAAGCCTTTATAGTAGGGTATTTATAATGTTATGTTACTTTCTTATAGGTACTTCATATATATTGTTTCAACTATGCGTTCACTGGTTCTTACATTGTGGTTGTTTTGGGAGTTTTTCAGAGAATTATTTAATAGCTTCGGGAAATTCACAGTGAGGGAAACCCGTGAGGTTTGGCCTAGGAAACGGTGTATCCATGAATGGTTTACTGTATTGCGGCACTCAATTTTTAAAAACTATACCGCCACACCGCGAAAACATCAACCCCTAAGAATAGGGGTTATTCAAATTTGGTGTATGGTTAAATTAAACATGATGTAAAACTATGAAACCCAAATAGAATCTCTTTCTGGGGAACATGGTTAAGTTGCATGATTAATCTGTATCTTGTGACCTCTCCAGAAAACCATGAATACCGAATTTTAATGGTCTGACATTTTAATTAAAAATACATAGGACCTTAGTTTAACCTCTAATGACCTCTTAATCTCATATTGTCTATAACTAATACTTTCCCAATAGTCTATAGGGTTCTCTCCTCATATTATATAAGGATTTACTTTATTCTTGATTAATCATATCTTGGTATGTTGTGTTGTTTATCATGTTTTCATTTTCATCTAAAATCGTCATTGGATATATTGTCCTCTCATATTTTGGGAAGGTGAGGGAATATATATTCCACATATAAGGAGTTTGAAAAAGGAATAATGTTTTTTAGTGGATCTAGGATCATGAGGACCCAATCCACTCTTTTTGGTCACCATTATAAAAAGTTAATAATTTTACCTCCATTCTTATGTTATATATTTCTATATAAAAGGATAGTTATAGGTATTGTTTATCAGTATTGTAAAATTAATTTTTATTGTTAATTTAATTGAATTGATTTTTGGATCCAATGTATATAATTTAAATATACATGTTTTTAATCGGGGGTTTCATTAAAAAATGGTTTTTTCAAACCAATTGTTTGATTAAATTCTTGAATGGTGATTTTGGTTTGGAAATGGGTTTTCAAACATCGGAGTGGAATGGAATAGAAAACCTTGGTACGAATAGATATCGATTCGTACCAACATATTCTTGTTTTATGATTATTTTTTTCCTTGTATGTAATAACATAGTCTGGCCCCAATATTTCCTACACATTCATTTATGGTGTTTTATCGCATGGTGTATTTTTTTGGGTTGTTGCTTACACATTTTCACATGAGGTTGGATCATATAGCTTCACATGATAGATTATTTCATGGATATGTATTTACTGTATTACTATATGTTTTATAGATATAAATTCTTATTTAATCACATAAACATGACATATTACTTTATTATTCAATATAAAATTCTTTTATGATAACCAATGTAAATTATTTATAAATGGGTTTGGGTTTTTGAATGTTTTTTGTAAAACAATTTTTTAAAAAAGATACAATTGAAACATTCTTTATATTATACTTTTTATGGAATCCATGGTTATATCTTATATGGATTTGTGATCACACCCTAATTTTTACTTTGGGAGGTTTTATATGTCGTATTGAAAGATCCATTTAATGTGAAGGTCATTATGTAGTGTGCTAGCTCCTCTCGTTGTCACTATTTTCATAAGGGTATTGTTTGGTGTTGACGATAAGTCACATGGAGACTAGTTGTTTGGTTTGGTTATATGTTTATAGTTTACCATATTTTACATGGGTTGTATTAATCTTGTTGTATCTCTCTCTTCTACTTTATACTTTGGTTGTGTCTCTTGTTTTGGTTATATTCTAGATTTGTTTTTATACTAATTTTTTTATACCTCACCGTGTAATGGATGGCTCAGGTGGCTAGTTTAGATGACCTGATTTGGTTCATTAAAAAATAATTCTACTTTTATATATTAAATTTGAGAAAATGGATTCCATATTTTGAATTATAATTTATTTTTTTAATTATTCAACTTTCATTTTTGGTCTTAAGGAATAATAAAAATAGTAAGTAATATTACCATAGTTATGGTTAAAATGGGCATACTGGGGGGGGGGGGGGGTAAACCAAAATATAAGTGTAAATTTACCAAGTAAACATGTGTATGTAATATTTTATGGTCATATTCTCCTATATAGAATTTTAATCTCTATATTTGTGGAATGATTTTTCTTGAGAATGAATTTACTATATATTGATATTTTATTAAATTCCATGTGTGCCCTTTCATTCCCCTATAAAAGTCACCCCTTCCTTATCTTCTTTTCAAAACTTCTATCTCTATAGCTCAAAAAAACCCTAAAAAATATCTTATAAACAAAACAATCCACAAATTAGAGGTTCTGGTATTCTTAAGATTCCATTCCAAGGGTTCTAAATGAACAGATCTACAGGAGGACACTGAAGGAGACCTAATCATCTTACTCGACCTCATTTGATTTACATCTTCATATACCTCTAATAATGTAATAATATTTATAATAAAATATTAAATTCAGAAGAGTAAATATAATTAAATGTTATTATTATTATGAAATCACCAATATCCACCCTATATTTCATCAAATGGGAAGTGGTCCTATCATTCTTGTATATGTGTGGTTTACGACATCCACATAGAGATAAAATTCATTTTACATCTTCATATTTAATCGATCATTATAATGAATTATTTAAAGATTAAAGATTATATTTACTACATAAATATGATTTTGGAATTATAATATCGTATCTACCTTATTACCTTTAATTCAGTTGGAAAATAATAACATCACTCATGTGTACGTGTGGTCTACTACCTCCATGAAGAGATGTGAACCATTTTTTTTGTTTTCACGTTTCATGGAAGGGAATAAGGATATATTTAATGAATATTTATGTTTTATAGGATATATTAATTTTTATATAAATTTTATTACTATTTACAATTCTTTTCTATCATCCGTATACAAGTGAAGAAAATGTTCAAATAGATGTATGGGTTACCATCTCAATTAATAGGGTAATTAAATTTTCTATCCACATAATTTATGGATGAATTAAATTATAAATATAATTAATTTATATTAAATTTATATCACCATTAATATTACATTGTTTATGAAACAATGAATAATTTTATAGGACCTAAACTACCGAACCGAAATTCTCAGGAAAATGTGAAGCAGTTAACACCTGTAAAGAATGATTTTAATAAAGAATTATTAATAAAATGGGGTATAATTATTATAAGTGGATAAAATATGATATTATAAATATTTAAATAAATTTTTTATATAAATATAATAAATTTAAATTTATCATATATTATTTTAAAGAATATTTGAATCATGTCAAACACGAGGTAATAGATTTATGTTACAATCTCAATGTTCATGTGGATTGTTTATGATGAAGTTTCTGATGATAAAATTATTGGACATATATATAAAAAATTACATGAAAATTCTTCTTATATTTTTATTTACATATTTTACAAGATCAAATTGAATTTTCCTATCTTTAATAACCCTAGACAATAAATTAATTTTTTAAGGAAAATCAACATTATTTCTCATATTGGTTGAAGATCCTTTTTATTCTATGTCTGTGATTTTTCTAAAATGTTTTCAAGAATGATTTAATATTATTATATGTTTCTTTAAAGACGTTTTTAATCATGTTTTAATTACTATAAATTTTTTTCAATGGAATATTTTGGGTGTTTAATAAATAATGTATTTTTTTTATTTTTAACAAAAATTTTAAAGGAATCAGTGTTTAGAATTATAGGAATGAATAAAACATCCCACTATCATAACTATGAAATACATTGAAACTTCCTTTTAAATTATAAAAGGTTATTTTAAAATAAAAAATTTCCTTAATATTTAGTAATTTTTTAGACATTAAATTTTGGTTTCAAAATGAATAGGGAATTTTTCTCTAGAAATAATTTTTGTGATATTTTAATGGAAGTTTTTATCTAAGATAAGACCATTTGATATTAAAAAATATTTAAAGAGATATTATCCAATGAAACCATCTTTATTCCTTCTTTTTATGTATTATAATTATGATGATAATTAGTTAATGAAAACTGTTTATTTTCCATGGGTAATTTTATGATGAAACATAATAAATTTTTATGAATCCTGTTTCTTTTCCATGTGTTATGATATGATGACATTTTTAACATCTTATTGAAAATATAGGTTTGATATTCATTATATGATGGGTTGGATCATAATTATATTTCCATCAATTTCATTGGGGATATATGGATATCTCAAGAGATAATAAAAACTATAAATAGGAGTAAAACCAGTTCCGTAAGGGTCATTTCCTACTATGAATGTTTTTGGAGTGATCCTTTTATAAGGATATGGTGGAATGGTGAGTTAAACTAGTCCAGTATGAGATTGTTGGTAGTGATCATCGAATAAGAAAATTATTTTAAATGCTTATGGGTATTCCATAAACTTATGAATTATGATAATTATATGCTTTCATGGCTCATTGTCTTTGATTACATTATGATTCGTGTCATATAAACTACAAATATTTATTCCATGACTCAATATTATGATCTATGATATTTAAGGCTTGTTTTTCAAATGATATTCCCATGATAAAATATCATTATGCTCATGTTATATTTGAGATATCATTGATATATCCATTGTTTACCCTTAAAGGGCATCACAGATCACCCATTCATATGTTTCCTTTCCACAGGTAATGAATAATGGTTTAATTATTATATGTGTATTAAGGTTTATATTTATGAATAACATAGTGGTAGATAATGTAGATCTCTTGTGAAAAATAATTTTACATTTCTATGTTTCCAAAGATACTAGATCAATGAGATTATATCATGGATCATAAATTTATTTATTGAATATTCATATAATGAGTTGTTATATTTATTAATAAAAAGTATGAGTCACTGTAACATTAGCCTAATGAACATGTACACATCCACAAGAATCTTGGTACACAAATAAGTTATGTAGAAAGTAAAAAAATTAAATAAAAAATGGACGGAAACCCTCTAAAATCCAACAATAGAGTAAGAAATCACATAATCGAGTAAAGAAGGAAAGATACGGGACAGAGAATGATTAGTGAGGTCCATCGTAACTACATTAAGGAAAATAATCTCAGCATGAAGCCACCATTCCAACAACAGTCCTAGTAAAAGAGTCCCCAAATTCCTCAAAGCATGACCCACACCATGTCCCCCTGTATGTTTATTGAAAATATTTTCACATGTATAAGGAAAGACACATGATTTCATAGGCCAGGCATGGGTGAGTATATACATACTAATTAAGACACCCCAAAATCACCATGTAGAAATACATGAAAAGAACGAGACAAATTGAAACCATTACCAACATAGAAAAAGCAGCAGATCCCAAATATGATTATAAGACTTACACAAGTCCCAATGTGTATTCTCGATCTCTTTCTTCCATGTAAAAAACACATACTTCACATTTTTATAACTAAAAGTGTCAAGAAACCTATGCTTTTATCCCTCATATGATGATGTAGGATCCCTTACCTGTGACTATGGGTGAGATATCAACTATAGTGGTGAATCTTTATTGTATCTAAGATGCATAGATGGTTGAAATTTTAGATCTAAAAATAAAGGATCCTTAACCTATAATTTGAGAGAAATGCAACAGACCAATATCTTAAATAAAATTTTTTCAATTAAAAACCTAATCCATTTTATAACATTCCTCATATAAAACAATGAACCAGAACGAAATGTGAAACAATATATAACCATTAAAATAATTCCATATAATTTTTGGGTGAAAATATAGGTAACTATATTATGAAATAAATTTTGAAATTAAAATGGAGGTCATTGTTAATACCTATCCATTGATAAAATAAAATTATAATAACTATGAAATTAATATGACAGAGTTATAATTTTAATAGTAATATTTATTAATTTTTATGTGTTTTATTTAATAAAACTAAATATTTTAAGGATAAAAATTTAATGATGATATGAATAATATATTTACACCGATTTTATTAGTAATTAATCAGAAATAACATATATAATTTTATTTTTTATGAATTATAATTTCATGTGGAAAAAGTTTTCATTATAATTTTGTTTTTTTATTCAAAATTTACATTAAATTTTTTTTAAATTAGAATTCAATGAAACAAAATTTGTTTTTTGATTTACAATTTTAATTTTATCTTATGATAAATTTTCTGGATTTCATTGAAGATGTTTTTTTCGGTGAATAATGAAAACACAGATTTTTGTAAATACTATAACTTAATGATTTTTTTTAAAAAAAAATTACAAATTATTTTTTAAAAAAAAATTTATAAAAATTTATATATTTAGAATAAAAAAATCCTTTAAACAAATATTCATAATTTATTAAACCCTTGTTTAATATTTTGGATTCGTAATTATTATTTAAATTTAAATAGTTCTTAGTCACTTATATTAAAAATTACAACCCAGGACAAGTTGAAATTAAATAATTTTTTTTTCATATTTTAGATCAATATGCTATTATTATGTAATATGTTCAGTTTCATATTTTGGGGTAAAATGATGATTACTACGATTAATGATAAGGAAAATGATAATTTTAAAACATTTATTTTAAATGATTCTTTGGATAATATTTAGTAATTTTAATTTAATAAAATAAAGTGTTCTATTATAAAAAGGTAATTTAATGTAATTTTAATCCTATATATAAATAAATTACCAACCTTTCAATTGGTAGTCAATATTGAATGTGATTAAAAACACTTATTGGTGAAAAATGAATTTTATATAAAATTGAGATTAAATTTATGTTTAACACAACAAATTTTTTTAAGAGGGGTTATTTTTTATGCTGAGTAAAATATAATTTAGTATGAAAAAAATGAAACCCTGGTAGGTAAAATTAAATATGTAATTACTAACAACTTTCAAAATGTTTAAAACATGTGTGTCAATACGTGGTTGATGATTTATAGACCCAGTATCACCCCACACTCCATTATTTCTTAAATTTGGAACTATTAACCCACGAAAAAATAAATGGTGTTCACAAAGGTGCCCATTTCATTACTGATAAATGGGGAAACATTGACCCCTTCTTGACACACCCATTACTTCAATTCTACACATGAATGTATTCCAATTTTCAAATCCAAGAATCCTCTCTTGAAAACATGATCTTCTAGTAACCATAATTTAACTTAACCCCTCCATTTACTAGGATGCATTCAATAGAATGTTCAAGGTACAAATTTTCATATTACATAGTCTCAACCTTTAATTATTAATCATTTTCATCCAAAGATAACTTAAATATAATAGTATAATTACCTTAGTATCATTAGTACACTGAAGTGTTTTTATAATAATGTAAGGAACCTTATTTATTCTATTCAACCCATTTAGATACAAAAAATAATGTTAACAATGTGTTGTGCAAAATACCTCAACCACAAAGTAAAATTTACTATTTTTCACTTTGAGGTCCATTATTTATCCAAAAAAATTATAATTTGAATCACCAACTTAAAAATATAATGAATAACGTTACTCTAGGGTTATAATGATATAACACACTACTTTAACCATACTCACCAACCATGATATAGTGTGTTTATGTTTGGGTTGGTTAAACCAAATAATTTAACAGTGCCTTATAAAACTATCACGGATGACTATGATTACATAAAAACTAGTGTAATAATAATTTAATAATAAAATAATTATTGATCTATGTTTTTTTAATGGTTACATCAATTATTTAACTTATTTGTGAAGCATCGTCTTCAATCGCCAAAATTTATAATGTAATACAACACTGATTAAATTTTCATAAAAGCACAATAAAAAAATATATAATAAAGAAATGTAATAAGAAAATAAATGGTCCATATTCATTGAAATATTTATGAATAATGTTTACAATAATTTATCTAATAAAAATAAATTGGTTATTTAGGATTATTGGTAGCTCCTTATTTTAGTTATTAGAAATCATGTTTGTTATGTTTTTAGCAATCATAATTATTTATGATAGTAAATAATGTTCTATGTAACATTGTGAAAAAACATATTTAAGTGTTAATATAATGTTAGTTTAACAAATTTACCAGTAGTTCAGAAATATTTAACATTGTCTATGATGATATATCATTAGTTTAATGAATTTACCATTGAACACAACTACCAGTGGACTACATCCACCACTGAAGCGATATACCATTTCCATATCTACCATGAAACCTATCTACCTTAAATATGATCTAATTCCAATATTTAGTATCATTCAGTGATAGTACTATTATGATGAGATACTACTACCACTTATATACCTCCAATCATCATCAACCACCATAATAGGTCTACCTTTCAATGATCTTCCACCATACTACTAATATTAGTGTCCAGAATCATTTAAATTTATTTCATATAATGGCTAGTTTGAGAAAATAAATGAAATCATCCACATGTGGGTTTAAGAATCATTATTCGCAAACTAATCCATATATACATTGAATAAAAATTTAGATCTTTCTAGGTTTTTTGGTTACTATGAGGATCAAATGGATAATTAGACCTAGAGTTGTATAAATTATATGGAACTTTCTCATTCATGATAATAGAACCTATACATCCAATAATAGTGAAAAATGCATGGATAATATAGGATTTATTATGTTGAATCAAGTTAAATAAAAATACACCTTCGTGTGGAAGTATTGTGTACATATATAGATAACAAAATGGAGGAATTTACAGAACTTCATGACTCTCTATTTTACTACAAAATATCTGAAACCTATTCAAGGTCCTCTCAAAGCATGATTCTAGGACCTATGAACAAATAAATCTCTTTGGATATAACAACATCAACTTTTCCCATATGTATTCATTTTCTCTTTATATTTATGCTTTATATTTGTGGTGTTTTTTGGTTTATTCTATTTATCTATAAAACAAAATATTCTATAATTAAATAAGGAATTCTTGACACTCTTTCTCAAACTTCATCATTTGTATACCCATGAAAATTTTGGAAGATGCCATGTGTGACTCATATTTTAATCCCATGTCAATTTGTGTAAGATATATTACTCTTGGAAAGCCTTGCATTCCATTGTTATTATAACCATATCCTAGTTGTGGATTAGGTTTATTTTTTACTAAAATTCTCAGTAGTGAGTGATTTACAAGGGTAGAGGATTAAGTATCAACTTGATACTGAACCCTTTGTTTCAAGTTCCATATGTGTTTTATTTTTTGGATTTCTTTATTTCAATGTTTTAAAATTGTATTTTTTTATAATATATTCCATGAATTTTACTCTGGTAGTTAATCATAATATGTGTATTATATAGAGAGTTTGATCAGGTAATTTAGTTTCAATGGTTAAAGTAGTTTCAAAGATCTTTTTAATTTATAATTGAACTCTTTTTGAGAAACTATTTGAAAAATAAAATTTATATATTTATATAGAATTATTTTCAAGGATTTTTTATTAATTTTCGGTATTTATGTTTTAAATGGGTTTTATAAGTTATTATTATTAGGAACTCAATTCACCCCCTCTTGATTTAACCACTCTGACCAACTTTTAGTACTAATGTTTTTAAAAATATTATCTATCTATGGTATAGATTCATGGAAAATATATTAAATTTTTTTATCTCTGTATTTATATGTTCAGGGATAATAATTGAAAATTGTGGACATCCACTAATTTATCTAAATATTTTAATTGAAAAAATTATTATCAATAGAATATTAAAATGAAAATGAATATTGAAAGAATGGGTTTTGAAATTTGAACTATTATTGAAAATAAATATGAACAACCCAAAAATAATGGAGATTAATGGATTAATCCTAGAAAGTATATTATAACAATAAACATAATGTGATGAATTATTAAAAATGTGGTTTATGTGTTGAAAAATGTATTAGAATATCTTTCTATACCATTGTGTTTGGTATTTGGGATAATTTTATGTCTCTCATGAATTAAATTTAAATTTCAAAAAAATGTAAATTCTTATAATATTAAATATTATACCATTAATATGAAACCTATTTAGTCAATTTATGATTTTTATCTACGGTTCAATGAGATTGTGAACATGATGTATTTACTTGATAAAACTATTACTGACCAAGATCCAGTGATGAACCTATTGAGATGTTCACCAAACATATGGAGAGAAACTTCCTTATCAATTCAAGAATCATGTTCTATAAGTATGTTTCATATTAATGAGATAATTGGAAATTTCATGATGTATAAATAGAAACATAAAGTAAATAGAGAAGAAGATGATGAACCAAATAATAGGTTAGTGGCCTTTAAGACTTCCTGATCAAAGAAAAAATGAATTATTAAAGATGATATATCTTGTGATGAATAGTCAAATTATGATAGTGGTGAAGAAATAGATGACTTAGCCATACAATTCATGAAGTTTTAAAAAATTAATAAAATTTTCGTAAATCAGAACTAAAAAATTAATTATGATAATATAGGTAACTTGGAAAAATAATTGAAAGATGTTGATATTAAAAATGAAACAATCTACATTGAATAGTAGAGAAATCACATGTCATGCAAACTTTCTTAAGTTAAATTTTATGAAAAAAGTATTAGGATATAGAAAATAGATATAAGAATTATATGAATGAATATTAATGAATATTAATGGTCATTCAAATAAAATTCTATTGATTCGGACTCAAGTATATAGTAAAATCCTGATAGATCCAATACGTGTTTTAGGAAAACAGATCTGTGTATCTAATATTTTTACTACATCTCCTATTAATAATGACAGACATTTTGAAAATAAATATAGTGAAGAAAATATATCCTATGAGGAAATTTATGTGTACTTTAATATGTTGAAGGACACATTCAATGAACTTAAATAAAAATAAAATTGTTTAAAAAAGAAATATACCATGTCAGTTCACCTTAAAGTAGATATTATTATAGAAATGGTAAAAAAATCATAATTTATAAAAAAATTAATGTGATAAAATTATCCAATAAAAAATTAAAAGTTATCTATAAAAAGTCACATATGGTATAAATTCATTAAACCATATTCATGGAAAGAAAACTGTAACCAATAATACTATAGAAATAGGATATCGGACTAAGCATAGAGGGATTACTAAAAACCAATTTTTTCCAAGGTTTAATTATACTAATTATGTTACCAGTTTTTATTTCAAATGGACCTAACAATGTTTTTAATTATAAAATATTCATATATTACTATAATAGACCTATTAAAAATTTTAAGGATTCTAAAAGCCCTATTTACTACTATCTCTGGCCCCAGAAAGATATGTGTACCAAAGTAATTTTTTGTATAAAATCAATTCTTTATGAAAAAATAATTGGAATATTCTAGTAAACAATTATGAAATATTGATAGTGGATACTCTAGACACCTTAATAGAGATGATTCATGTTTCAGGAACCTAAATATAGTTGATACACATGTAACCTTTATTGACAATACTAATTGAAAATAAGTTAACATGGTAAAATTTGTAACTCTAATAATATTTTAATTTCAAAATATTTTTTTAGATGGATTTAAGTATAAAAATATTAGAATCTCAAAATTATGTGATGATGCATGTAAAATTGGAATATAATAACTAGAATATTATTTATTCTAAAAATGATTTAATATTCACTACCTTGTGAAATGATAATGTATATACTATTAATTTAGATTTCTTGTTTTCTCAAAAAAAATCTTCTATAAGTTCCTTTCACAATGATTTTCTGATTTGACCTAGGAGAGTAGGCCTTTAAAACATTCATTCACATAGAATGATAACCAGGAACGGATTATTCAAGGATCTTCTTAAACTATATTTTCTCAAGGTTATAGTTTGTAACCTATATCAAAATTGGAAACATCAAAAAAAATATTTCAAACAAAAGAAATAAATTTCAACTTCTCAACACCTATACCAAGTTTATATGTATTTTTTTGGACCTTCTATAGTTTTTAGGTTAAATGGGAAGAATTATTTCTATGTTCAAGAATACGATATTTCTTGTTATAGTTTGGTATTATTTATAGCTCTAATAATTGAAACATGAACCTATTTTGATAAGTAAGAATAATATGTATAAAATATTAGTGAGATATAAAATTAATTAATAATGAATTAATCTTGGTTGTGAAATTGAAAATCATGATTTTGAATCACTATGGTTACAAAATGGATATAATCACAAATTTTCTGCTCTTAGAACCCAACAATAGAATGGTGTTGTGAAAAGGTGAAATATGACCCTTGAGGAATATTCTTATACCATTCATAATGTGTATGACCAATAGATTTATTTTTGGGATGAATTTAAGAATACATCTAACTACATAATCAATATAGTTATTATAATACAAATTTTAATGAAAAACTCATATAAATTAGAAAATGGAAGAAAACCAACTGTAAATTACTTAATGTTCTTGGTTTTAAAGTATTTATTATCAATATAATGGATAATATTGGAAAATATTCATTCTATATTGATGAAGGGATTTCCCTTGGACATTAAAAAACTACTAATTCATATATGGTATTTAATGAAAGGAATAATATTGTGGAAGGATTTTTATATATCAAATTTTACGAAACATACTAATACGAGTCTGAGAATTATTTAGATAACCTTGAATATGATCTGTAAAATCTAAATACAAATTCCCATCCTTTTGAAAGTTCTATGAAACAAGCATAAATATATTCCAGTTCTAATGAAATATCTAAACCCTGACCTATATGGGATAATTAAATATCCATCCCTTATTTTCCTACAACCATTAAGCCTTATAAATATCATCCCACAGATGTTGTAGTAGGAGACATAGATAGAGGACAAAAACTAGATCTTCTCTTAGAAATAATGTTGGTCATCAAGATTTCATGCCATAACATGAACCAATGAACATAAATGATTCTATTAATGATGAATTATCGGTAATGGAAATTAAATAAGAAATCAATAAATTTTAATAAAATAATAATCAGAATTAGTAGATAGAAATAATGAAATTTTATCCATGAGGAATAAATGAGTTCTTAGAAATGATTTTTTTGCATCAATCATAACAGTTAGAAAAAAAGCTCGATTGGTTTTACAATGATATAGGAATAATGAAGATATTTACAAATTGGAAACCATTGCACCGATGTCAATACATGAATCCATTAGAAAAATTCATTCCTATATTGGAAATTTGAATTAGAAACTACAAAAAACGGATGTCAAAAGTGAATTCCTAAATGGTTATATAGTTGATGATATTTCTCTAACAACCCCTAGATTTAAAAATCGTCATTCTACAAGTCATGTTTTTTAATTATATAAAGAATTCTATGGTTTAAAACAAGCTATCAGATCTTTGTATTATAGGGTCAGATATTTTGTGATCTTTAATTTTTTTATAAGCCATGGATATCCCTATTTTGTTTACAAAAATAATTTCAAAACATGTTATACTAGTGAAAATTTATGTTTATGACATATTTTTTAGATCTTTTAGAAACTCTCTATAACACCCCAAGGTTTCAAAAATAAATTGAATGAATGAAACACTGATTCTTTACATAAGGCCACTTTTTTAAGGATATAGTTATAAACTTGCTGTTAAACATAAATTTTCCACTTCTATGATTTGAATTAAAAAAACAGACATCTGCGGTTGTGATCAGAAAGTTATTTGGAGTCTAATCGAACCAAACTGTTTATTTGGGTGAAAAGTAACATACCCTTATGAATAGTAATATGAGTATTAATATAAAAAATAAGAATAGTATATCATATTATTATTTAATTTTCATATGGTTATATGATAATGAGATCTTGATTGATTTTTCAAGGTGATATAAAATGATATATATTTTTAAAATTATTTTTTTGGAATAAATTATGAATTTAATTAAAAATTAAATTAATCATATTTATAATATTATTTCCAAAAAGTGTAGTTCAATTTTTTATTCTACATGTCCAAAAATATAAATGGTTATTTTTTTGGGATTTTTCTAAGATAGTTGAATTTTTGGTGAATAGTAAAAATGCAGTTTTATGTTTTCGGTGTGTTTGATGACATAATAATTATGTAATAAAGATTTAATAATAATATCCACATCATTAGGATTAAAATATGATATGGGGTGTCCCAGGTGGCCAATTCCATTGGAAAACCTGTGGGAAATCCCATGTTTTCTCAATTACAACTAATGAGGTGTCCTTTGAAATTAATTTAAATCTCTCTCACTTTCACTATAAATTACACCCTCAACCCCCTAATCCTCTCATAAAAAAAATAATTGATAATTTCCTAAACTATTCCCATTACCATTCCAATGGATTTTCACCATGTCTAAGAGGTTTTGGTCTCACCAATTTCCAAAACCAATGGCCTTAATGAGGATCTCAATGAGAAGAGATCAAGAGGTAAAAATCATCTTTCATTTTCTTGTGTTTTATTTTCAATTATTTTATTTTATTATACTCACTTCTACTCCCATATACGATAGAAATTAAAGCTATAGAATTATATATATTATATATTGTTATCATTTTTATGGAAAAATTCATCATCATACTTCTTCTCCTCTTCCTCTTACTCTAAATATAAAAACATCATCCGTGATGTGTTGATTTACCAACATCATGGATGATGTGTCTTCAATTTACTTTAATTCCTTAAAATCTGGTTGTAAAACCATTTTAACGGTTCAAAAATATTTTAATGTGTATTATATTCTAAGAACCTGGTTCTTGGTTTTGAGTTATGAGCTTCTTCCTTTCTCTTTTCCTTAAGTGTTTTCCAGAAAATAAGGAAAATGGGGAAAAATCCTAAATTTTAGAAGTACACCCTGTGTACTTCTCCACACGCCATGTGCTTTTGGCTGTGTGGTATGAGTACACTGGTCATGTGGAAATGTTGGTAATGAAGGGTTTAGGAACAGACTACACACTGTGTAGTGGTCCTTTACATGCTGCGTAGTCAGTCGACATACAAATAGTAAGGCGGTGCCCAGCAGTGCGACAGTACACACCGTGTACTAATGCAAACACGCCGTGTAGTCATGTTGGCTGGTGAAGAGTGCCATGCTTGCAGGATGCCGCCAGAAGAACAATTAAAAAAATGTAAATTACACGCCGTGTACTTGGAAATACATGTCGTGTACTTTGTTTTTTTCGCTTAAAATGGGCAGTAGCCTCCCCTGTTCATAAGGAAGGCATAAAACAGGAAGAAGGAATGGGAGAGGGAGGCCGGAGCTTTGGAGATCTGCCGAGCGCACGCTGGGAATCCGTTTTCTACACCGTCGATCTCCCTGGAACTGCACGAGTGAGTTCTCCCTTCTCCTAGAGTAGTTCTTACCAATTCTTTCCCGTAGGTATGATATTTAAATTTCAACAAGGTTTTATTTCACCTCAGATTAATGTCGTTCAAGGATGAATCGAGGATCGTCGTTCACGTATATCATTTGTGGGTGTTGAAGGTAGGTGTCTTGGTGTTTATTTCTAACTGTTGTGGGTTTTTGTGTACCATTGAGATACGCGCCCATGAATGGGGTGTCATATGGCTGAGGCCATGTTGAATTAAATACCTAGAATTGTATAGGTGATTAAATGTGATAATGAACTGCTGTTTGGGATCGTTTCTTGGATCCAGGACCACCCCGGGGGTGCATTCCTCTGTTTAGCCATTTGGCCAGGATACCCGAGGGTATGAAATTGTAATAATGTTTGTTAAATTGCCTTGAGAATAATTGTATGTGAATTTTTTATTTACATGTTGGGCTCGGACCGGTTACTTGTGCCTGAGGACGTTGTTTTACTATAGCCTAAGTGCATGACTGTATTAGCCTGAGGGAAACGCTCTATTTCGCCTGAGGGAAAGCATTCATTCCTGAGGGCTGTGACTTCTGTGCCTATGGGCGACACTTCATATGCCTGAGGGAAATTTCTATTATGCCAGAGGGAAATACCTGCGGGTTGGATTTTGCTTACCTGAGGGTAAGGTTTTTCTTGTCTGAGGATGTTGACTTCTTATTTAGAAATTCCATGTGGTGTTTTGTTATTATTAAATGGCTAAATGAATAATTAAAATGGAAATATAACTGGTTAAGTTAGTTACTTTTGAGTAATTCTTAGTTTATTTTATTTACTACTGTACACTGTTGTTGCATGTTTACACATAGTTGAGCACAAGCCTTTGGTGGGTGCCTACTGGGAATTATTTCTCAAACCCTATTTGGGTCATGTTTTTCGGCCCAAACAGATTACAATTATTTAGGTGTGGATAAGGGAAAAGGTCCCTATACAGGTACTTTATTTTCTGCTGGGGAGTGGGGGAGCAAGGGACCGGGCTTAGGCTCGTGATGATACCAGCTGTTTTGTTTTACTTCATTGTACTATGTATTGTATTGTACTTCTATGTAACATGTTCTGGTTGTTTTTATTAGAACATGATACATGGTGCATCATATCTATATAAATGGTTAGTTATACCTACTGTATTCGTTTGTTTCAGTTCTGTATGGTTTACTGTTTCCGCTGTTGTTATATGTTTTATTTCATTCCGCTGCGCTACACTTTGACAAATGAGGGCATAATTTCCCCAATATCAGACCTGGGCCCATGCTGCTAGTCGGAAACCTCTGACATTTGGGTAAATGTGCTTGAGATCACGTGGTGAACCGGGTTCGGGGCACCCGTTGAGTGGCACCCGGAACCGGGACGTTACAAAGTGGTATCAGAGGTGTTCTTTTCATTGACTTACTATTTGGAGCCGTAGTCAGGGATATGAAGAAAGTGGTAGTTGGTAATAAGCTATTCCCGAGCATAGCTAACCTGTGTATAGGGAAAATCCAGTCTACCTCAGTTATTTCAATTTTACTGATTTTGCACGTTTTACAGTTGATTTGATTTCACCGTTGGGTGATGCACTTTCATCTTTCTGTTTATCTTTTATTTTTGTGTTCTGTTTAGTTGCAACCCGATGAGATGAGAGTATGACATATCATGTATCATTAGGCACATGATATAAATCACATTCCATGCATAGTTCCATGCCATGTAGGTGCATTAGAAATTGCATGTGGTTTTGATAGTTGTGGTGCTAGAGAAGAATGCTGTTGTGATAGCTGCTTGATAAATACCTGCTATGTGATAGGGTATTTTTGTGTGAGCCTGTTTATAGAATGGACACAAAACATTGGTTTTTCGGAAGTATGGGCCCCCATTGACCAGAATTTGGAGGATCATTGACTGTTTATTTTGTTATAACATAGATAAGATGTCAAACATTGATTTGTGGGGAGTATGTGCCTTCACAAATCATAATTTGACAGGTAGGTGGTTTTTTTCAGTATTTTCTGGGTTCCGGGGAAGTTTCTGAGGCATACTATTCGGAAACCCAGTATACATGCCGTGTAGTACCTTAAACACGCCGTGTATGATCTTTTTTTGGGCAAGAAAAGGAAAAAATTTTGAGTACACGCAGTGTAACCTAAGTACACTCCGTGTAGTCTCTTCTTGTGTCATAGACCGTGTGGGCGGTGACACGGGGAAGGGAAATTCTAGGGGAAAACAACCCATGTACCGGGTGTACACTACGTGTAGTGTTGACCCAGAGTCTGACCGTGTAACTAAAAACACGGACGGAGGAGACTGTAAGCCATACACGTCGTGTCCACTATGGAACATGCTGTGTAGTCTGACCTGGGATCCGACTGTGTAACTAACAACACGAGTCGGGGAAATCCTTTCATGTACACACTGTGTGTATGGTGAACACGCTGTGTAGTTGGAGTCATGTATCCGGCCGTGTAACTAACAACACGGGTTGGCGGAGCGCATCTAGTACACATCGTGTGCCTTTGGGACACGCCGTGTAGTCTTGTCCGAGGACAGACCATGTGGAGTTAGCTGTTTGGCTGGAAAATGGGGTGGTGTAGACGTCGTGTTCGGGTGTAACACGCCATGTAGTGTCAAGCCGAGTAGTCAGCCGTGTCACAAACGACACGGGCAGT
Organism: Viscum album; assembly: GCA_963277665.1. Lineage (NCBI taxonomy): Eukaryota > Viridiplantae > Streptophyta > Magnoliopsida > Santalales > Viscaceae > Viscum > Viscum album. The sequence continues at coordinate 1,206,400,051 of OY728126.1, read as the reverse complement.
TGGAAATTTACACCATACATGCCGTGTAGATTATATACACTCCGTGTAGTTTTATTCAATGGGTGCCATGTGTCTTAGCCGTGTAGAAGGACCCGGGCAGGGAAAGAGAAGTCAGGTACAGGCCGTGTAGTCATTATACATGCCGTGTAGTCTTGTATTGCAAATTTTGAATGCCTTTTTTCTCCTGTTTCCTTTTAGGGTTCCTTCACTTCAGTCTTTGATAAATCTTGATCTAAGGTGTGTGTTTGACCATGTAGATTCATTCCGCCGAGACGACCATGCGTTGTTCACCAGGAGAGTAGCAATGATTATACTATAGAGATGGTGGGCCATGGGCTACCAGTGGGCCCTCCAGCTGAGCCTGATGCGGCGCCGACTGCTATACCGGACAAAGGCACTGAGGTGCATTTCTGTGAAGGCTTTATGCGGTTCATGAAGACCTTTCAGGGAGCACCGCAGGCTGCCACAACTATGGTCGAGCTGACACATATCTTCCAGCAGTAGCATCCTCCTACGTTTTCAGGGGATGACGGACCGCATGATATTGAGTCTTGGCTAGGATCGATGCAGACTATTTTCAAGCATCTTGAGATGCCTCCAGGGTTGAGGGTCAAGCTCATGATGTATATGCTACGTGATTCCGCCAAGAGGTGGTGGGATGTTACAAACCTGTCAGAGCATCACAGGGACATGGAAAGGGAATATTTTCAAGCAGTCTTTTATGACTTCTTTTTTCCAGAGACACTGATAATGGATAGAGCGCGAGAGTTCATGAATCTGTAGCAGGGCGCTATGTCGGTGATGGATTATTCTGCTCGTTTCACCGAGCTTCAGCGTTTTCACCCATACTGGTGGGTAATGAGACGTTGAGAGCCATACTCTTTGAGGATGGTCTTCGGTATGACATACGGGCACTGGTTAATGTTTTCAGGTTACCTTCAGTACATTCTATTATAAACCAGGCGCTAATTACAGAGATAAACCTTTGGGAAGCTAGTGGTGTGGACCAGGGTCGTTCAGCACCAGTTTCTGGTACTATTTCTACCGGTAAATGGAAGAGACAGATGGACTTCTCTTAGGGTGGTAGTACTAGCCAGACGATTGCTTCAGGTGGCCCGGTCAGGTGCTGCCAGTGTGGTAAAGAGGGGCACAAGAGACCACAGTGTCCACGTGATCCAGTGGAGTGCCGAGCTTGCGGCAAGATGCGTCATCTGCGGTGCTTTTGCAGGGCGTTTCCACCAGTATCTAGTGAGAGGGGTTCTATGTAGACTCCATGTGCAGGAGCACGACCAACACCTTCTTACCATTCGGGGAACTTTAATACGTCAGGGCATGTAGGAAGGGATGGTGGTCATGGCCGTGGTAGCCAGACACCAGGATCTCAGAGGTAGCAAGGCGAGACAGCTAAGGGTAGCCAGACTATGTCACAGGGCCACGACATTGGGAAGGCATATGCAGTGCAACATACCTAGCAGGAGCAGGATCCCGAACCATCTACAATCAGAGGTACTATTTTAGTAGCTTCTGTCTTATCTTCATTACTTTTTGACACGGGAGATACACATGTTTCATATTTGTAACCATTGTGGAGATCCTTGGGCTCTGTATTTCTTCTTCTTCTTCTGCTGTTATGACGCTAGACACTTCGTTGGGAACTAGAACGACATGTGTGCATTAGTTCAAGGAGTTCCCCCTTGAGGTTGGTGGGTGTCTCTTTCATTTGTACCTCTATGTCTTAGAGATGACAACTTATGACGTCATTCTCAGGATGGACTGGTTCATTCCCATCTGAGCCTTTGTATATTTCAATTGTCGCAGGGTGTGTTTCTCATCATCAGAGGGTGGAGAGTGTTTATACAAGGGAGAATGGGATGTTCAAGTGAGTCGAGCTGGACCAAAGCATCATGGGCATGATGGAGTTACAAACCAGATTGCGAGTTTATATTTGGATGATCAGGGGACTTGTCAGACGGTTTTCCCTCTAGTGGTTGATCATTTCAGGTATGTCTTCCTAGATGACTTTTCAGGTCTACCTCTGGATCATGAGGTGGATTTCTATATTGAGCTTGTTCCAGGAGCAACACCGGTGTCCATTCCTCCTTATAATATGGCTACACCAGAGTTGCAGGAGCTCAAGATTCAGTTAGAGGAGTTATAGAAAAAGGGTTTCATCCGACCCAGTACTTATCCTTGGGGTTTTCTTGTCCTTTTTGCAAAGAAGGTGGACGGTACCCTCAGAATCTGTGTGAATTATCTGAAGCTGAACCAGTTGACGGTTAAGAACTGATATCCCTTACCGAGGATTGATGATCTTTTTGATCAAATTCGTGGATCACGAGTGTTCTCGAAGATTGACTTGAGATCCGGATATCATCATCTGCGCATGAGACCATCAGATATACCGCTTATAGCATTTCAGATCAGATATGGTCTGTACGAGTACTTGGTTATGCCGTTTGGACTCACGAACGCACCAATAGTTTTTATGGATCTGATGAATCGTGTGTTCCATCCTTATCTGGATTCTTTCATGGTAGTATTCGTGGACGACATCTTGGTGTACTCTAACACTCGACACGACCATGCCACCCTTCAGGAGTTCGTACTGAGTACACTCAGAGAGCATAAGTTATATGCTAAGCTCTCAAAGTGCCACTTTTTGATGGACCAGATTCACTTTTAGGGTTATATCATCTCAGAGGAAGGAGTTGAAGTAGACCCAGAGAAGGTGAGAGCAGTAGTTTCTTGGGAGTAGCCTAAGAACGTGTTTGAGATACGGAGTTTCATGTGGCTGGCTGGTTACTACAGATGCTTCATACAGGACTTCTCCCTCTTAGTAGCACCATTGACGAATTTGACTTACAAGAGTGTGAAGTTCATTTGGTCAGAAGGTTGCTAGATAGCCTTTCAGGACCTGAAAGGAAGGTTGGCATCATCACCAATCCTGATACTCCCAGAGAAAAGGAATATCTATATAGTTTACTATGATGCATCAGGTATTGGTCTAGGAGCATTGTTGATGTAGGGTGATGGAGTTTTTGCATACGGGTCTCAGCAGTTGAGGCCACATGAGAAGAATTACCCGACGCATGATCTCAAGTAATCTTCGGTTGTTCATGCTATACGCTGTTGGAGACATTATCTATTGGGATAGCATTTTTTGGGTTTCACCGACCACAAGAGCCTCAAGTATATCTTTACTCAGCATGACTTGAACCTGAAGCAGAGAAGGTGGGCCGAGTACCTACAGTCCTTTGATTTTGAGCTTACCTATACACTTGGTAATGGTAATGCAGTAGCAGATGAACTGTGCAGGAAGAATCAGATACATGCAGTGCAGGAGGCCAGTGGTGAGTGTCAACTTATGGCTTTGTTCTCTGAGATGCATTTGGAGGTTCATGACAGTTAGGGGCAGACCTATCTTTCATCTTTAGATGTGACTTATACTCTCCTGGACAGAGTGAGGATGAGACAACTATCTGATTCGGAAGGCCTAGTTCTACGGGAGTCGGTGGCATGTGAGGACCCTCCTCATAGTTTGATGATATGCGATGATGAGGTACTATGTTTCCATGGATGAGTGTGGGTTCTATGGGATATACGTGAAGAGATGATGTGAGAGTTTCATTCTTCAGCTTGGGAAGTTCATCCCGGGGTTACCAAGATGTTTCGTGACTTGAGATGTCAATACTGGTGGCCAGGTATGAAGAGAGAGATAGCTGGTTTATTTACGAGGTGTTACACCTGTCAGCAGGTGAAGGCGGAGCATTAGAGACCAGCTTGACTGTTACAACATTTACCCATCTCGAAGTGGAAATGGGATGATGTAGCGATGGACTTCGTGACCGGGTTTCTGAGGTAACCTCGAGGTAATGATATCGTGTGGGTTGTTGTGGACAGACTCACGAAGGTAGCTCACTTTTTGCAGATCAAGGAGACCTTCTGGGTTGACAATCTCAGAAATTTGTATATCCGAGAGATCGTACATCTTCATGGGGTCCCTCGTTCTATCATTTCAGATAGGGATGCCCGTTTTATACCTCATTTTTGGCAGAGTTTGAAAAGTTCACTGGCTACACAGGTTCTTCTGAGCACAACATACCACCCTCAGACAGATGGTCAGTCATAGCGTACAATACAAGTGCTAGAGGACATGTTGCGTGCATGCGTCCTAGACTTTGGGGGCTCTTGGGAGAATCATATACCCCTAGTTGAGTTTTCCTACAATAACAGTTTTTAGGAAACTATTGAGATGGAACCTTACGAGGCTTTATATAGGAGGCCATACCAATCACACTTGTGTTGGTTAGAGGTAGGTGAGGCAGCTTTACTAAGACCACGTCTTGTACAAGAGACTTCTGAGCAAGTCTAGTTGATTTAGAAGCGGATGGCTACATCACAGTCTCATTAGAAATCTTATGCAGATCGCCGCAGATGACCCTTGGAGTTTGTGGTCGGGGATCAAGGTTTCTTGCGTGTTTCACCGTGGTTGGGACATAGGCGGATCACGAGACATGGTAAACTATCACCGAGGTATGTGGGGCCATTTGAGATTCTATAGAGAGTCAGGCCGGTTGTCTATCAGTTTTAGTTAGCATAGAGGTACCGAGCCATGCACGAAGTCTTCCAAGTATCTCAGTTGCGCTGCTATCATTCAGGCCTGTCTCACATCTTTCATCCCAAAGAGGCTGATCTTGAGGTTGATGCGTCCTTTGAGGAGCTTCCGATTTGTATCGTTGATAGGAGCACGATGGTTCTCTGAGGCCGGTCAGTTCCTCTCTTATGGGTGCTATGGTAGCATGGCTAAGTGTACGACGAAACCTGGGAGCAGGAGACCGACGTACATGCTCAGTGTCTGGAGTTGTTCACGGCTTTATCTTCGCCTCCCTTAGAAGGGAAATACGAGGATGAATTGATCTAAGGGGGACGTTTGTAAGAACCGGGTCTTAGTTTTGAGGTACGGGCTTCGGCTTTTCTCTTTTCCTTAAGTTTTTTTCAAAAAATATGGAAAATGAGGGAAAATCCTAAATTTTAGAAGTACACATCGTGTACTTTTCCACACGCCTTGTGCTTTTGGCCATGTGGGATGAGTACACGGGTCGAGTGGAAATGTGGCGATAAATAGTGTAGGAATCGACTACACACCGTGTAGTGGTCCTTTAAATGCCGTGTAGTCAGTCAGTAGGTGAATAGTAAGGTGGTGTCCAGCTGTACAACAGCACACGCTGTGTACTAATGCAAACATGTCGTGTAGTCATGTTGACAGGTGAACAATGCCACGCTGGCAGGATGCCACCAGAGGAAAAGTTAAAAAATGGGAATTACATGCGGTGTACTTGGAAATACATGCCGTGTAATTTGTTTTTTTTGGTTAAAATGGGCAGTAGCCTCCCCTATTCACAGGGAAGGCTTAGAACGAGAAGAAGGAATGAGAGAGGGAGGACGGAGCTTTGGAGATCCGTCGAGCGCACGTCGGGAATCTGTTTTCTGCACCGTTGATCTCCTTGGAACTGCATGGGTGAGTTCTCCCTTCTCCTTGGGTAGTTCGTACCAATTCTTTCCCATATGGATGTTATTTATGTTTGAACGAGGTTTTCTTTTACATCAGATCTACATCGTTCTAGGACTAATCGAGGATCGTCGTTCGCATATATCGTTCGTGGGTGTTAAAGGTATGTGTCTTGGTGTTTTTTCCAACTGTTGTGCATTTTTGTGCACCATTGAGGTATGTTCCCTTGAATGGGGTGTCGTATGGATGAGGCCTTGTTGAATTAAATACCTAAAAATTTATAGGTGATTATATGTGATAATAAACTACTGTTTGGGATCGTTGCTTGGATCCAGGACCACCCCGGGGGTGCATTCCTCTATTTAGCCATTTGGCCATGATACTAGAGGGTATGCCATTGTAATAATGTTTTTTAAATTGCTTTGAGAGGAATTGTATTTGAATTTTTTATTTACATGTTGGGCTCGGCCCGGTTACTTGTTCCCATGGGCGTTGTTTTACTATAGCCTGAGGGCATGACTAAATTATCCTGAGGGAAACACTCTATTTTGCTTGAGGGAAACCTTTCGTGCCTGAGGGATGTGACTTTTTTGCTTGAGGGATCACTTCGTATTCCTGAGGGAAATTTCTATTACGCCTGAGGGAAATACCTGCGGGTTGGATTCTGCTTTCCTTAGGGTAAGGTTTTGCTTGTCTGAGTATGCAGACTGCTTATTTAGAAATTCAATGTGGTGTTTTCTAAATATTAAATGGTTAAATGAATAATTAAAATGGAAATATAACTGGTTAAGTTAGTTACTTTTGAGTAATTCTTAGTTTATTGCATTTAATACTGCACACTATTGTTGCATGTTGACACACAATTGAGCATGAACCTTTGGTGGGTGACTACTGGGAATTATTTCTCACACCTTGTTTGGGTTATGATTTTTGGCCCAAACAGATTACATTTCTGCAGGTGTGTATATGGGCAAGGGTACCTATACAGGTACTTGATTTTCTGCTGAGGAGTAGGGTAGCATGGGACCGGGCTTAGGCTTGCGATGCTACCTGCTATTTTTTTTTGCTTCGTTGTACTCTGTATTGTACTGTACTACTGTGTAACATGTTCTGGATGTTTTTCTTAGAACTTGAGACATGATGCATCATATCTATATAACTGGTTAGTTATAACTACTATAGCTGTTTGTTTTAGTTGTGTATGGTTTAATATTTCCGATGTTGTTGTATGTTTTATTTCATTCTGTTGTGCTACACTTTGATAAATGAGGGCATAGTTTCCCCACTATCAGACCTGGGCCCTTGCTGCTAGTTGGCAGCCTCTGGCGTTTGGGGAAATGCGCTTGAGGTCACATGGCGAACCGGGTTCGGGGCACCCGTTGAGTGGCACCCGGAACTAGGATGTTACATATATGACCCATATTATGTTCTATAATTCACTCATATTCATAATATTAAAGGTATATGATGAAACAAGTTCATGATTATGAAAGTACCACAAAAATGATCTAAAAAAATATCACTAATGATTTATCTAATGATTCATCCTAATACCACATAACCAAAATTATTTATGGAATAATTTAATATTCTGGAAACATTTTAACACCATCTCATTCCACTTCTGATGTTTCACTTCTATTCGACAATAAAATACTTTAGGAACTGACCATGAAATCAGGTTCCACATGAACCTGAAATAATGGAAATAACAAAATAATGTTTAAAAATGGGTCAAATGATGTTATAAAATGAGAATATAAGGTGTTATAAAAATTAATATGTTTCCCTAAAATAGTTATAACACTCTTTAAATTATTATAAAGTATGATTAAACAAGTTTGATGTAACAATAACCTGCAGTAAAGGAATTATTATAACAACTATCATTCTTTTTTAAAACCTTCTAATTCAGTAATTATATGGTACTAAGATATTTTGGTAAATGAATTTAATTAATATTATGATTTATATGTGTTTTTATAGTGTATAAATATATTCATTTCATTATATCAATTCTCACTTCAATTATATGATATTTGTAACAGTCATTTCTTAAAAAATTCTCTTTGTAAACATTATTTTACAAAATTCAATAGCAATATTTTATGAAATTATTCTTGTTTTATGATAATTATCAAATTCATTGGAATATTTTTTGATGAAGGGAGGTACCTATATCTACCTACAATTCATTGGGTATGTGTATGTTGGAGCTCTACTATATGGTTACTCCAAGTGTAACTGCAATGGTTACACCATAAGTTAGCCATGTAGGTTATATTCCAAGGTAGTAGTAAGGGTTACAAATAATAAGGAAGCTATGAGGGTTAAATTATAAGTAATTAATGTACCAATATACTCTTATGTGTTTTTATATGTTATTAAATTTTTTATTTAAATCTCATGTTTCACAAAGTAAGTATATATTGGAGAGATCTATGATTTTGTGGAAATGATTTCATATGTTTTTAAGTATTCATGGTCTAATGGTTTCTTTCCTTATTTGCATATCTCTTGTGGAGATTATCAATCTCATCCCATGTTTGTAAATCTTTTTCAAATGTTATAAGGATGTGTAAGAGAAATAAGGAAGTCAAGTTAAATGTTATTAATACTTGTCAAAGAAATCATGTTATTTTTTTGTGTAAAAAATTCTATGTTTTGGAAAAAATGGACACTATTTTAATGGTACCCACATTGTATTCTTGTGGGTTGATATGTTTGAGTTTTGCCCTAACTTTCTATAAATATAAACCAAAAATTTCATTTGTAATGTAATGAAGTGAAATCTAGACGAAAATAGATAGATTATGTAGTATTAAAGGTCGAGTCCTTATTTTTTGTATCAGAGCATGATTTACATCCTTTACTAAGATTTTCATACTTTTCCAATCTTTTGAAATGATTTTCCACAGGTTATACAGATGTGAAATAGAAATAATTAATTCAACTAAAATGTTATTAAGTTTATCAAAGAAATCATTCTATTGTTTTTTGTTAAAAATTTTATGTTTTGGAAGAAATGTATAATGTTTTAATGGTACCCAATTTGTATTATTGTCAGTTTATATGTTTGAGTTATTTCCTAAAATTCTAAAACTCTAAATTGAAAATATCATTTGTAATGTAAAGAAGCGTAATCTAGTTACAATAGCTAGATTATGTAATGTTTATGGTCGGGTCATTACAGTTGGTATCAAAGAACAGTTCAGATAAATTTAATAGTTTGTATGTTGTTAATAGAATACCATAATATTTTTTTACCTTATATTTATATTGAAATGATATAGCATTTAAAGGTTACTATGTTTCATCATTTAATATATGACTCCTAAGAATGGTTTTCTGTAGAAGAAATAGGGTATTTGTATTTAGAAGGAACTGAGAGGCTGTTATCTTTTTGAATCCACAATCAGGAATTGCGGGAATTGGAACCGATTAGTTTTTGATAGTAATGGATCAGATGACCTAGGTAAGAAAATGAAATAGAATCCATGCAATAGAATAACCAAAGCTACAATAAAAGAACATGATGATAGTGAAAAATTTTATGAGTTAACACTCTCTTACATTTGGTGGATCTTATGACCTAGTAGTGAATGAAGGATGGATTAAATCCTTTGAAAACATAAATGATATTATGGGATGTTTAGATAATCAAATTTTTAGTTATTCCATTTAACATTTTAATGTGAATAAAATTATTGGTGGTCAATAGTCAAGAATATTAGGGATAGAGTGAAGATTGATGCCTTGGAGTGGGATGAATTTAAATATTATTTCTTTGAAAATTATTTTCATAATGTGGTTCGACTTAGGATGGAGAAGAAATTTCTTGAATTGAGGAAATAAGATGAAGATTCAAGGGATGTGGATGATAAAAACATCACCTGACTGGCATGGTATGCTCCAAATATTATTCAGGATCTTGATATAAAAATCAATCTCTTTTACTTAAGATTGATGCAAAGATACCAAAGGGAATTGGCCTCCAGAGAATTAAAAATTCATGAGAGACTTGGATTATGTGCTGAGAGGGTAGAAATTGAGTTCTCTAATGAGTACGTATTCATTGAGAACAAAGATAATAATTCCAGAGTTGTATAAAATCGATTGAATGGATAAAATATTACGATTTAATGATAAATTACCATCATGTAAAATAAAACAAAGTGTAAAATTCCTTGCGTCGAAATCTTCATACGTCATTAATTATGTTATGGCTAGAACAAATCCCCATGATTAATGATTTGATGAATTTTGGCTTTGAGGTTGTTGGTGTAGGAAATTCCTATATTTTGTTTCATGATTCCATGTGGTTATCTTTTTGAGATAGAACTAAGAAAGTACAGAATGCAGATAGGGAGATACACAAAAAGGTAGAATTTTTTAAATTTGTTATGTTTCCAAAATTTAACATTGATGAAGATTGTGTTTTGATATTTTAAAAATGATTATGTGTGCCTTGTGATTGTTATATGATGAAAGAGTTGTTGTGAGAAGCTAATTGATCTCCATTATCAATTCATCCTAGACATATTAAGATGTATACAGACTTTAAAGAGTAGAAACAGTGGGATAGAATGAAAAGAGATATTTTAGATTTTACTATGAAATATTTGATATGTTAATAGGTTATAGAAGAGTTGAAGTTACAGAAGGGGATGCTTATAACATTTATAGTTCTAGAGAAAAAATAGGAAAATATATCCATGGAATTCATTGTGGGACTACCATATACATCATGATGTAATACTAAAATATAGGATATTGTTGATTTAATAACTAAAGGTTATCATTTACTTCCAATTTGAGATACATTTTCATTTGATCTGATTTCTAAATTGTACCTTAAATATATTTTTAGGTTACATGGAATTCATATTTCTATTATATCTAACCATGAAATTAGGTTAACTTTAACTATTTTAAATGCCTATATAAGTCATTAGTAATAGAATTAAATTTTAGTATCAATTTTTGTCCTCAATCGGATAGGTATTCATAATGGATGATTCAAACATAGATGATATGCTTCGATATTGTTCAATGAACTTCCATGTAAGTAAATATCAATATATTTCATTATTTTATTTTTCATATAATATCAATTTTCATTATTTTGTATAGATGGAACGTTTTGAAGAATTATATGGGAAGTAGTGTCAAACTCTTGCCTTTTGGGATTAAGTCGGGGAATGGATGTTGATGGAACCACAATAAGTAGAGAAAGTGAATGAGAAAGTGAAGATGATCCAGAAACACATGAGGATAGTTTAGAGATGGTAAAAACATATGATGATAATATTAGCAAATACTTTTCTTTTGAGGTAGGTTATCGTTTTTTTCTTATAACATTCCCATCATAATGTGTTATGCATTTTGGTAATAAAGTAAAGTTAAGTCCACGATTCATTGGAACTTATGAAATCATGGATAATGTTGGACTAGTCACCTACTGAGAAGAATTGTCTCTAGGTGTACATTAGGTACATAATGTTTTTATAATTTTTATGTTAAAAAAATATGTGAATGATACATCTCATCTTTGGATCTTAGAAGTAGTTCAGCTGGAAAAGAAACATTCTTATGAAGAGAAACCTATTTAGATTCTTGACCAAAGATAAGTATTATTGCATAATAATTTAATCCACCATGTAATGGTTTTCTAGACAAACCACATGGTCGAAGAAAAAAACATGGGAATATGAAAATTCTATGAGGGAAAGGTACCCCCACTTCTTTAGTAAGTACATAAAATTGTGAGGAAAAAATTTCCAGAAGGCTGAGAAAATGTAACACCCCAATGTTTTAAAAATTAATTGAAATGTATGAAACAAATATTCTCTACACAATTAAACTTTTTAAGGATATATATATAAACTATCTTTTAATCATAATTTTTATACTTCTATGATTTTAATTTCGAAAAACAAACATCTACGGTTGTGATTCGTATGCTATTTTGAGTCTAATAGAAACAACTTGTTTATTGGTGAATATTATCATACATTTTTGAATAGTAATAAGAATATTATTATGACACATATAAATTTTAAATAATAATATTATTATATTTTATTAAGTTTATAAAATAATGAGATCATGATTGATTTTTTCAAGGTGATATAAAATGAGTTTTAGTATTAAAATTGTTATTTTTCGAATAAATTGTGATTTCATATAAAAATTAATGCAATCATATGTAGAAAATAATTTTAACAATATTTTGTTCATTTTTTATTCCCAAACTTTGATAAATGGTTAGGGTTATTTTTTGGGATTTTTCTAAGATAGTTGAATTTTCGGTGAATTATAAAAATACAGTTTTATGTTTTCAGTGTGTTTGACGACATCATACTAATGTAATAAATATTTAATCATTATGGTCAACTCATGAATATTAAAATTTTATATGAGGTTTTCTAAGTGTCCAATACCACTAGAAAAAACAATGGGATGGTCCATGGTTTTGAAAATACCACTAATGAGGTGTCATTTGAAATAAATTAAAAACTCCGTCACTTTTAATATATATACTACCCTCACCCCCTCTTCCTATAACACCTATCTAGATTTTATAATTGTATAAATTATTCCCAATACCCTTCCCAAGGATCTTCCCCACGTGCAAGGCCTTCTGGTCTAAATAAAATGCCAATCTCAACGGCCTTAAAGAGGATCTCAAGGAGAAGAGATCAAGAGGCAAAGATCCTCTTTCATTTTCTTGTATTTTATTTTCAATTATTTGTGTCTCTTATACTATCTTGTCCTCCACTTATCCAATAGTCATTAAATATTCATTATTATATATATTCTGGATTTTTATTATTTTTCTGGAAAAATTTATCATCATTCTTTCTCTCCTGTTCCTATTATTCTGAAAGTAAAAACACAGTCCGTGATGTGTGGATTTACCAACATCATTGACGATGTGTCTTAAATTTCATTTAATTTTTTAAATATGATTGTAAAACCATTTTAATGGTTCCAACAGATTTTAAATTATATTTTATGACCTATCCTATTTTCTGGAATTATCTTATATGCATAATATTAAAATTATATGATGAAATAAGTTTGTGATTTTTGAAGAACCATTAAAATGATGTTAACAAGTATCAAAAATGATTTATCAAATTATTAATCCTCATAAAAATTAACCAAAATCATTTATAGAATAATCTACTATTTGGTAAATAGGATAACACCATTTTGTTCGAGTTATATTTTTTTTCTTCCATTCAAAAAGAAAATCCATTTCGAACCAACCATGGAAATAATGTGAAGCACGCATCCAAAAAAATGGAAATAACAAAATACTATTGATAAATGGGTCTAATGATGTTAAAAAATAATAAAATATGTTTTCTAAATTGGAATATTTTTTTAAAAATATTAATGACACTCTTTTACCATTATACAGGGGGTTTAAACAATTCCTATGTAAGACGAACCTAAAGTAACAAAATTCTTAACCGAGATTCCATTATTTGGTTTGACCATATATTTCTTTAATTATATGGTACTAAGATAATTTGGGTAAGTTATTTATTTCATATTATGATTTATTATTTGTATTTGCAGTGTATACACATATATTTTTTCATTCTATCAATTCTCAGTTCAATTATAATATATTTGTAAGGTACTTTTCTTCATAAATTCTCATTTAAATTTCTATTTTACAAAATTGAAAACTAACGTTATTATGAAATTATTCAGGATTTATTATTATGTTCTCGTTGTTGGGTATTGTTTATCATTAAGGGTGGGACCTATATCACCTTCCAATACATTGTGTATGTGTATGTTTGAGGTCGGCTGTATGGTTACTCCAAGTGTAACTACGATGGTTACCCAATATGGTAGCTGTGTGGGATACATTTTAAGGAAACCATTGGGGTTAAATATCATACGGTATCTATGATGGTTACAATATATGTAATTAATTCCCAAAGATAACCTTATGGTTTATATATGTTCTTTAAATTTTTATGGAAATATCATGTTTCAAAATGTAATTATATATGGGTGTGAAGTATGTCTCCGTGGAAATGATTTCATATGTTTTTATGTATTCATGGTATAATTGTTTTTTTATTCATTTTATATCCCTTACTAAGATTTTCATGCTCATACCATGTTTTTAAATTTTTTTTAGAGGTTATATGGATGTGTACGAGAAATAGGGAAGCCAATTTAAATGTTATGAAGATTTGTCAAAGAAATCATGTTGTTGTTTTGTGTTAAAAAATTTTTTTTTATGAAATGGATACTATTTTAATTATACCCACATTATATGGTTGTGGGTTATATGTTTGAGTAATTTCATAACATTCTAATAATGTAAACCTAAAATATATTTTGCAATGTAAAGAAGTTAAATCTAGATTAAACAGATAGATTATGTAATGTTTAAGGATGGGTCCTTATACTGTTTCCATACCATTTTTTATAAAATTATGCATTGGGAATTTGAAATTAGTTTAATGGGTGCGTTAAAAATATTTCATTAGTTTCAATTTTTTTAAATAAAAAAGAAAATATTTTAAATAATATTAAGTATAATAAATACAATATAAATGTTTTTTTAATGGATTTCATAGAGATCAGTGATACTCCCTTGAGTACACCATGTAAAATATATATTGATGATACTAAAAAATTGGTTGATCAAACCAATTATAGAGGTATGATTAAAATATTTATAAATTTTAATACTATTCCAGTGAATATTATGTTTTTTATATGCATTTGTTCATATTTTCAATCTAATCCATAAATAATTGTATTATCATAATGTAAATAGAATTTTTAAATGCATAAAGTATACAACTAACTTTGGATTGTTTTATCATATAGGAAAAGAATTTGATTGAGTGAGTTATGTTGAAACATATTTTATTGTTTGTAAGTTAGATAGGGAAAAATACATTGGAACATGTCACCTATTGGGTAAGTATCAAGTTTCATGGTGTATTAAAAAACAAAAATTCTATTTCACCTTCAACTAATGAAACTATGTACATTGATGTAGAGAGTTTCTATGCACAATGTATATGGATGAAACACACTTTACTAAACTATGGTTATCAATTTTTAAATGTATCTATAAATTGTGATAATAAAAAGTGTGATAAAAACCTCTAAGAATCATGTATCTCATTATAGGACAAAAAATATTGATATAAGACATCTATTTTTGAGAGATCATTTCCACAAAGGTGACAAAACTATTGAATTCATTAGTATAGAACATAATATTGATGAAATATATTCATTGAATTTTAATTAATGAAATATTATGTTCTACTAGACATGAATTGGGAATGATAAATTTTGATTAATTATTTATCTTTTGATTTAATTTTTAAAAGTGATCAACCATTGGTGATCCACCATTGGAGGTCTTCCATTGGTGATCCACCATTTCTTATCAATTGTTACTGATCTACCATTGATGATCTACCATTGGTGATATACTATTGGTTATCTACTATTGGTGATCTAACATTGTTAATCAACCTTTTTTTATACACCATGGGCAATCTACCATTGGTGATCCATAATTGGAGATTTATCACTCTTGATACACCATTAGATTTATACCATTTGAGCGTATCAAATTATATACTACCATATTTATTTTCATTGATTTAATTTTTGTCACATTTATTGATGTCAATTTTATTAAATTTTTCTATTCTAAATTCCTAAATGTCAAAACAAACATAAAATTAGAATTCTAGAACCCTACTGCTCGTGAATTTCTCAAACCATTCATCTTCTTTTAAATCTCGACCTGTAACCCTATTTGTGTTCTCCCTAATTTATCCAAACCAGTGCAATGGTCTGAGTGAAACACACATTAGTTTCATCTCATTAAGGATCACATGACTCAAAGAAATCCTGATTTGATTCTAGACTAACAACTAGTGTGGAAACAAAGAACCTACATCTATTGATTTCAGTTTTTATTGGTGAAAAAGAGATAAATTCTGAATGGTTGTTTCATTCAATTTAGTAGTATTGAAAGTGATAAAGGACCCAGGAGAGACCAAATTGTTTTTAAGGATGACCTACCATTCTATATGAGTTTGGTTAACCAGTTTTATAAGTATAAAATGTTTATATTTTGTGAGAATAAATATTTTATTAGTAGTATGATCAATATAAAGGATATAACATTTTCGTCAAAAAATGGGGTAGATGCCTCAATGTACCTCATAAAGGGATTTTTAATGATTTTAAGAATCCATTACAAGCAATAGTTTGTTTTTTATGTACCAGGATTCCTTACTAAAGATAATTGGAAATGATACTGTGAAAAGTCTTGCTGGAATAGAACATGATGGGGAGTGTAGATGGTTGTTTAAATATATCCAACACATTATTTTTCCATGGAAGTTGGAATTAATCACCACATCTTACCAAGATCTGTTTTTATTATTTCTTATTAAAGGAGGATACATGATAATCCTATGTCTATTTTTGATAAGTCACATGATGGAGATGAGACAATCCAAATCTATATATAATTCCAAGATATATCATAAGTTTATTTGGACTATTTTGGAATCCAATGATATAGTGTGGGATGATGAAGATTTGATAATAAGTTATCTTGGTTTCTATCACAGTGAGTTTACTTTCAATAGGAAGAAGGTAACTTGGAAACTCTGATTGAAGAAATGGGTGGATAATAATGATAAGATATATGAAAATATCAACCCCATACAACTAAATTTATTCACGCCAAATCAGAATTCGAAAAATCAAAATTGAATACATACATGAAAATTGGTATTATTTTCCCTATGAAAGCAAGGAAGAAGGTGATGGTAGAAGATTTATGAAGCCTCTGAGAGACTCAATGTTGTATAACCATTTAAATTTCATGTGACGTCCCCACATAAAGAAACATCACTCTTGGATAGTCCCATAGATCCCACTTAAAAAACATGCATTCTATTGGGAATTCCCACGTAGACAACCAAATGAGCACCCCCAAGCTACAAGATTTGTCATTTGAAAATGCCCGACAAACCATCTAATATAATTTTAGAATAAAGAGAGATGAAATTGTAAAGGGAGTGACCCCTAGTGGTCATGTATCTCATGTTCTATGTCATCATTAAGAAGAATAAAATCACTTTGAGATATCTAAGTAGTCTAACATGACCTCTTAGATTTTACCACAAAAAATGAAAGAGACAAAGGGAAGGAGGAGAGAGGTGTTCATGGTCGCTGAAGAACATGGAGAACACACACTAAGTGAAGTTTCCCAATCAAGATTCAAGTATCACTTTTAGGGGAGGGGTTGAATCAGTGACATATTTTTTCTTTTATGTTGTCCTCATTTTGAAATATCCTTCTTCTCATGTTAATGATTTCCTTCCTTACTGAACAATATCCAAACACATCCATAGGAACAAAATATTTTTTAGGTTCACTACTCAATAAGGGTAGATACGTTCTAGGTATATTTTGGAATCAATCCAATAACAAAAAATCCTATAAGAAACAATCCATTGATGTGGAATTCAATTAGTAGGATGTGCCTTTATAGTCATGTTACACTATAAAAATAATACAAACGTTTCTGTTTTTCTTCTAGCACAAAATTATGTAGTTCAATATTATTGTGCTTCTTGATCCACTTCCAAAAATTTGACCTTTAAAGTAATTCTTCTCATTCCTACCCAAAATACAGTAAAAATATCCTCGACTTCGTAATGATACTTAGTCAAATACCTCAGCATTTGTTTTATGTTTTACTAAGTTCTCTTCACCTAAAATAGGTTTTCAAAACTATTTTTCATAGAGCTCCTACATTAAGCTCACACCCTTAATGAATAAAACACACTTTGTGTATCCTACATCCATTGTGAAGATAACTTATACTTTGAAAACACCACTACTCTTTATGATGCTAATAATGTTCAGTTGGTTTATAACCTTCATGAACTTCATCGAATACCACCTTTGGGAACCACCTTCTCAAATCCATACCCTTAAAGTTTCATTAAGTCATGATAATATTTTGAAGGGATAGAGGCCTATTTATAGTCATTTCCACTGATTACAGAACCTTATCGACCTTATCATCACCATTTCATGAAGCTCCATTATTTTCATGTGAGGGTCCAATTTTCATGAAGCTACACTGAAATTTCCTGCTCACGATGCCTGTCATAATCACAGAGCATTCCATTATAACATCATGCCATCGCGATTCTCCTCACCTTCACTATTCTTGATGGTTTTCATTGTCGTGAAGCTTCTCATAAAATCATCACACACTCATAATTCTCTATTTATCACAATTTCAAATATCATGATCATAATCTTCATGCCTTCGTGAAACACACTTCCCAAAGACCATAGGCAAAAACAACCAAGTCGATTCAAAGTCATCCAAAAAAATATATTCTCCACCTTATAGTAATAAGGATTGTACCATAAGTTCTCCAAACAATTTTTGATATTTTTGAAATAAAATTATTAAATCAGTGCCATATTTAGCAAGGAACGTATTATAAATTCCATATCTTCTAGTAAAAACTTTCCTTTCTAATAATATGGAGTTTCTTAAGAGTTGTAATTCTGAATTCATAAGTATGAAGATCAGTCCAACAATACAAAAATAAAATGTGAATTTATTTCCATTCCTCTCAAAAATCATTTACATTGAAATACAACACTCTGAAAACAACCTCTTCTTACTTCCATGAAACTTCTATAGCCAACATGGCCCCAACATCATGTGATCTGAAAGATGCCATAATCCCTATTTTAAATGTCTACCTCACCTTCACTGAACCCTTGGAACACCCGAGACTTTTATGAGAAATATTTTGTTTTTAAATCATCAAAAGAATCTTTCACTACAAACAACACTAGATTGTATTTCTTTACACGCAATCGCGGCCTTCCTCGATAGCTTGTGTCGTACGCAATACCGAGTTTAACTAAACAATGATATGCTATTAAAATATTATTAAAACTAGCCGTTATGAATAGTAATAACCACTTTTTGAAATTTTAGAAATTTTATTTTTCAAAATGGACTTCATTTTTGGATTCAGAATATCGAAATTAGCCTACGGTGATATTTTTGTATTTTTATGAAAACATTCAATTTTTGATGAATAGTGAAACCACTAAGTGGTAGTTAAAAAACTGATTTTTTCATAAAACTTAATTTTACCGCTTCTGTGAGTGGAAGTTTGAAAATCCGAGAGACACAATTGATGTCAGTAAGTAAAATGTGGTTCATTTAGATGAAAATAATTTTTTGGTGAATAGTAACTTTTTACTTTCATTTACAACGGTTAAAAGTAAATAGTGTAATTAAGGGTAAAAATTATATTATTATTACCCTAACACATGTCCTTATTCTATTTTATAAGTGCAATTCGACCAAAAAAAACCTTAGGAATAAAAAATGACCATTTAGACCCACTTGGATTAGATGAGGACATTTATTATCAATTTACTTAAACATGGGTTAAAATAGTTAAAATCAAAGTTTAATAAGTAAATAATTTTTAATATGGGGTAATACATAAGATAAATTCAACTATAAATATATATTAGAAAGCTAAAAAGATTTTCAACATAATGGTATTTTATTTATAATTTCTAGACATTAAATAATTTAATTTATTTATGACACAATGATGATGCAGTAATTATCTTATTAATGAAATATTGACATAATGGATGTTATAAATACTCAAATAAATGTAATTTGAGACTTTTTATGAATTAAACTTATTTTATAGGTTAATATGACATGTTAGTATTGATTTAATTAACTTTATTAGAACTGATAATTCTGTTATGAGTTTCACAAAAATCAATTACTGAACAGTGTCAAAATTGACATAAAATAGTTTTTAAAACAAATATTATATTATTAATTGTTATTTTATTCGTAAAAATATAAGGTTAGGCCAAATTACATATATAAGGTTATATATACTAATAATAAACAACTTGGGGTTCGTGTGGCTTGATATAGTAAGTTTATTAACCTTATAGTGTAAGAAAACAAGAAGACACGGTAAAAGTTAAATTATCTAACTTAAAGTTAAATCTAAATGATAAGGTTAAAATTGATACCTAAAATTGTCTAAATTATATTGGATGAAAGTAGTTCTACCCATAACCACCTTATCTTCGAAATAAATCAATTTGGAGCTATTTAAAACCGAATTTGGCTTTATAATAAAATAATATTTTTGGTTATTCCAAAGGTGCCCCTCTCCTCCATTCTAAAAGGGCACCTCCTCCCTCTCTTACTCACACCACTTTGGGCCTTCAAGCTCGTCAAAACCCAGCCAATTTATTCTCTCCACTTCCCTAGAGACATCCTAGTGGTCCTGGTCTTCTTCAAAGACCAATTTTAGTGCCCTAAAAAGAGGTATCAATGAAGCGCTTCAAAGAAGAGGTAATGCCCGTTACCGATTCTTTCATATTTATTTCTTCTTCCACTTCTTCTTCTTTAGTTGTTTCATTATGAAGTAATAACATAAGTATCCTTCATATAATGATATGTTATTATAATTATGAAACAACCGTATCTCACCATCTATCCAACCTACGGAAAATGAAATCACCGTGCGTGCGTACGTACGGAATACTGTCTCCACGCCGTGGTGTAATCTATTTTCCACCACCACCTTACTTGGATGGGTATAATGGTGTAAATAATGAATATATATGACTATTGTAAATTTATATTGATTCTAAAATAGTATACATAGACTCCAATACAATTCCACGATCATGGGAATGATATCATCGCTCGTGCGTACGTACGGAATACCGTCTCCACGATGTGATACGACTCGTTCTACATGATCTTAATTGCATAATGATTATATAAATGAATTTAATTAATGAATATGATATATATTACACTAATACCATTATGGAAATGATTTATCTATAACCTAAAAATAAGAATAAGAATTTATTCGACAAAACACGCATAAGAACAAAAAGTAATAAACACCTGAATAACAAGTAGTAATGAAATATTACAAATAATAAGCTAAGAATATGACCATATATGATATCATAAAAATGATTATGATTCTGGAATAAGTCAATGACATTATTTAAATCATTATACATGAGGTTTAGACACTTACGAAGCAAATCAGACCTAAGGTAATGGAAAATATCACAATCTCATTTTTATCCGAGATTGTTTATACTTTGGTATTTACCGGGGTGTATTTTATCATCCACATCCATGTTCCCTCAATATGTAATATTGTTTCCATTTAACTACAATTGTTTAAATCCAATTTTACCATTTGGTTAGTTTTTAGTAAAAGATATAAAAGTAATCTTTTGTCATTTTTCGTACGAGGTACTTTTTGACTTTTTCGACAAAAGTACGGGAAGAATGTTTTTTTAAACTTATACGACATGAATGGATTTTTAAAAAATTATTTCCAAGAAGATTCCTTTACAAGTTTTCAAGTTTATTTTTAATCAACTTCTTTTAGATTAAAATTGTATGACATGTAAAGAATGGAAAAATGTTTTTGAAGTAGAAAGGATATTTTCCTCAAGAATGGAGTTCAAGTGTTTTATCAAAATTATTTTCCATATAAGATAATATTGGGTTCTTTTTATATCCCTATTATTACATTGATATGATTATGTTGTGATGGATATGTTTTTATGAATTCCTTTATCTTATATTAATTGTTTTATGATGTCATGATGTTTAAGATTCCCATTTTTATTACATGGGTTATGCTATGATGTATGGTTTTTGATTTTGTGGCACACATAATAATGGTATTATTATGAGATGGGTGGGGCCTATATATCCCTCCAATTAATTGGGGAAAGATTTTATATCTCATGAGACAGACATGGCTAGAACGGTAGGTTAAACCGGTTCAGTGAAACAGAACTGGAACGAGGAGTGAACTCGGTTCAGAAATGGACATTGTCCGCTAAGATGTCTTGGCAATGAGTCTTGACTACTAAGAAATGATTCTCTATGATTATGTGTGTATGCCATAAAGTTTCATGTTTTATGTTATGATTATTGGTATTACATTTCACTACTATGATTTATCCCATGTTATGAAATTATGATCTCTTTTGCAGGTTAAGATTTCCAAAAGTTATGTTCTTATGAATATGATGTGATTGATATTTCTTTTGTTTACCCTTACTAAGAATTTGAGATCACCTTTTTGTATGTTTTCTTTCCCCAGGTCAGGAAGAAGGTTATTAAGTAAGATATTCCAAAAGGGACTATAGATATGATGAAATAAATGGGAGACAATGTAGATGCTATATGAACCAGTTGTTTATGTTTTCCAGTTTCTAGAGACACTATACCTATACAGTCCTTTCCTGGTTTTGTTATATGTTGTAACAAGCATGCTTCAATTTTGAAGTATTAACCATGTATGTAAAGTATGGGTTGTTATAGTTGGTATCAGAGGGAGGTTATAGTCAACCTTTGGAAACTAGGATGTGAAAGCCTTAGTAAGAACTCTAAGGATAATTTTAAGCATAGAACACAATCTTAGTGATTTAGAAATGACAATAAATACCCTAAGATAAGACCTTAAGTGTGAAATTTTATTCTTGATTATGTGGTTTTCCTATTATAATTAGTGTTGCTCACACTATTCTTCTTGGTTTTAGTCAATGGCTGGAACCTGAAGAAACCGTGTTAATACGAAATGCGATGGAAAATGCAATGATTGTCCCCCTGAGCAACCAAACGTTATGGGAGCTGGAATGAAAAATCTTGTAGCCATGATCACACAACTTTCTCAATATATGAATCATGTAGGACTTCCAAATGAGCAAAGGAAGGAGCAACATTCTGTTGAATCCTTCATGAGGCAGCGTCCACCTTCATTCAGCGGGTCTACTGATCCATTAATTGCTAAAAAATGTATTAGTACTACTGAAAATATATTTTCAGTTCTTCAATGTTCTGAACATGATAAAGTCATCCTAGTAGTGTATCGTTTGGAAGGAGATGCTGATCAATGGTGGAATCTTATTAAGAATACGAGGCAAAGAGATGAAATTGTGTCCATGGAATGGGACGAGTTCAAGAACTTATTTTTCAATAATTACTTCCCTCATATTCTCCAAAAAAAGATAGAGAAAGAGTTTCTTGAACTGAAGCAAAAGGATGATGAATCTGTTGGTACCTATGAAGAAAATTTTACAAGACTTTCAAGGTACGCTTCTGGTATTATTATCCAACTTGAGAGTAAGATCGATTGATTCTTTAGTGGCTTAAAACCAAGTCTTCGAAGGGAGTTAGCCATAAGGGACTTCAATAGCTACGAGGAAATCGTTCGATGTGCTCTCAAAGTCGAGATGGAGATTGGAGTAACCCATCAGTCATATGGGTTTGATAAAAAGAGGAAAATGGAATTAAAAGGAAAGCTTAAAGAGCACACTGAAAAGAAGATGAGCTTTCCCTTATGCTCAAAGTGTCGAAACAAACATGGAGGGAGTTTTCTTAAAGGGACAAGTAAATGTTTAAAATGTGGAAAGGAAGGTCATCGGGCATTTGAATTCCACAATGATGGGAAGAAGATGTCTAATGATGAAAACAAAGGAAGGGATACACAGAATGAACCTACTACACTTCAATGTTTCAAGTGCAAGGAGATGGGGAATTATGCCAATAAATGCCCTAATCCAAGGGTTGTTGATGATGATCGACATCAACAAAATCTTAAGTCTAAAGACAAAGGAAATTCACATGCAATTTCTATTAGCGATGTGGAGTACGATAACAATGTGGTGAAAGGTACACTTACCATCCAATCTAAAGTAGAAAATTTTTTATTTGATTCTGGATCCCCCACTCTTTTATTTCTGAATATTTTTCTAAGAGTATCACCAAATTACCTCAACAATTAGATGTTGAGTTAGCTGTGACAACTTCTAATGGCACAACAGTCGCATCAAAAGTTTATAATTCTTCTCCGATTGAAGTTTGTGGGAAAGTGCTTCCTACAAATCTTGTGATCCTTCCTATAGTGGAATTTGATATGATTATTGGTATGGATTGGATTTCTTTATATGGATCTCATATAAATTTCCAAAGAAGTAAAGTCACATTTCATATTCCAGATCAATCTATGATCGTCTATCGATGCATGGATGAACATAAAATTCCAGTGGAGATTTCTTCCATCTTATGGGTCTTGATTCCACTAAATGAAGGTTATTTATCTCAAATGGTTGGTGAGAAACTCACGATTAAGAATATGCCCATTGTACGGAAGTTTGATGATGTCTTTCCAGAGGAATTTCTGGGTCTTCCACCAAATCGTGAAGTTGAGTTTTCAATAGAACTCATACCGGGTGCTTTGCCTATTTCAAAGACACCTTATAGAATGGCCCCAACTGAGTTACAGTAATTGAAGAAGCAACTCCAAGAGAATCTTGATAAGGGATTCATATGCCCTAGTGCGTCACCTTGGGTAGCACCTATTCTATTTGTTAAGAAGAAAGATGGATCAATGAGACTCTGCATTTATTATCGAGAACTTAACAAGATCACTATCAAGAAAAAATATCCTCTCCCATGCATTGATGACTTATTTAACCAACTACGCAGAGCTCAATACTTTTCCAAGATTGATCTTTGTTCAGGGTATCATCAATTAAGTGTCAAAAGGGAGGATATACAAAAGACAGCTTTCTGTACAAGGTATGGACACTATGAATTTATAGTGATTCCATTTGGTCTTACTAATTCCCCTGCTATCTTCATGGATCTGATGAATAGAGTCTTTAGAGACTATCTTGATCAATTTTGGGTAGTCTTTATAGACGATATTCTTGTCTATTCAAAGAGCACGGAAGAACATGAAGATCACTTGATAATTATATTGAAGACCCTGAGAAAGGAGAAACTTTATGCCAAATTTACCAAGTGTGAATTTTGGCTTCAAAAAGTTTCATTTTTGGGTCACATAATCTCAAAAGAGGGGATATCTGTGGATCCAGCAAAAACAGAGGTTATCGAAAGATGGCTGAGACCAACAACAGTAACTGAGATCAGAAGTTTTCTTGGTTTGGATGGATATTATCGACGTTTTGTGAAAGTTTTTTCACGATTATCTAATCCACTCACCATGTTTACTCGGAAAGGAGTTAAGTTTGTTTGGACGGAAGAATGTGAAGATAATTTCAAGGAGTTGAAAAGAAGGTTATCTAGTGCACCTGTGCTCACACTACCTTGTAGTGGTGAAAGGTTTGTGATCTAAAGTGATGAATCCAAGAAGGGATTGGGGTGTGTTCTTATGAAAAATGTTATGGTGATAGATTATGCCTCACGATAGTTGAAAGTCCATGAGAAAAATTACCCAACTCATGATTTGGAGTTAGCTGTGGTAATCTTTGAACTAAAGATTTGGAGGCATTATCTTTATGGAGAATGGTGTGATATTTATACTGATCATAAGTGTTTAAAGTATATTTTCACACAAAAGGAGCTGAATATGCATCAAAGAAGATGGTTGGAACTGATTGAGGATTAATAATGATCAATTCATTACCACCCTGGGAAAGCAAACAAGGTGGCAGATGCATTATGTTGACAAGACCACGCTAGCTTATCCATGATGAGGATCCCAAAAGATCCAATATTTATGGATTTACAATGGATGGATCTTGGAATTTTAATGGAAGGTGGAAAATTGTATCTTTCTCAAATGATTATTCAACCATCTATACATGTGAAGATTAAAGAGGCACAGAAAGAAGATGTTGAGTTACAAAAGAAGGCGAGAAATATTCCTGAATTTAACCTTGATTGTGATGGGATAATAGAGTTCAGGAATCGGGTTTGTGTTCCGCCCATCCCAGAATTAAAGAAGGAGCTGCTAGATGAGGCTCATAGTTATTCATTCTCTATTCATCCTAGAAGCACGAAGATGTATAGGGACCTGAAAGAGTACTTCTGGTGGGATGGCATTAAAAGAGATGTTGCTAAATATGTCTCTTGATGCTTGGTTTGTCAGCAAGTTAAAGCTGAGAGACAGAAGTCTAAGGGGATGTTACAACCATTACCCATACCCGAATGGAAATGGGAAAACATCACTATGTACTTTGTCACGGGACTTCCTAAAACATCCAAAGGCAATAATGCTATTTGGGTCATAGTTGATCGTCTTACAAAGTCTACACACTTCATTGCTATTAGAGAGGATTTCTCTCTGGATCAGCTTGCCAGGATATATGTAAAGGAAGTGGTAAGATTGCATGGAGTACCACTTTATATTATATCTGATCGGGATCCGAGATTTACCTCAATGTTCTGGCGAAGTCTTCAACATACTATAGATACAGAGTTGAGTTTCAGCACTGCTTATCATCCTCAGACAGACGGTCATTCCAAGAGAACAATTCAAACTCTAGAAGATATTTTGAGAGCTTGCTCTATGGATTTCAAAGGTGGTTGGGATCAACACATACCTTTGGTGGAATTTTATTATAATAATAGCTTCCACTCCAGTATTCAGATGGCTCCTTATGAAGCTCTCTATGGAAAGAAATGTAGGACTTCAACTTGCTGGGATGAAGTTGGGGAAAGAAAGCTATTAGGACCCGATCTTGTTGATGAGATGGCAGAAAAGGTCCAATCTATTAAACAACACATAAGAGAAGCTCAGAGTCGACAGAAAAGTTATGACGACAACCGAAGAAAAGACCTAGAGTTTGAAGTGGGTGATAAAGTGTTCTTACGAATATCTCCCTGGAAGAGGGTCATGATATTTGGGAAGAAGGGGAAGTTGAGCCCTAGATATATCAGTCCTTTCAAAATACTGGATCGTGTTGGAAAGGTAGCTTACCGATTGGTTCTTCCACCTAATATCTCTCAAGTTCACGATGTGTTCCATGTATCTCTCCTGAGAAAGTACATACCTGATCCTTCACATGTACTCAGCTCATAAGTTGTACCGCTGGAGCAAGATCTTTCGTATGAAGAACAACTGATAGAGATTCTAGATCGTAGTGAAAAAGTCCTATGGAACAAGACCACTCGTTTGGTGAAAGTTTTATGGAGGAACCACCAATTAGAAGAAGCTACATTAGAGCTTGAGGATATGATGAGGGAGAGGTATCCTCATCTATTTGTTACAAAGAGACGAATTTTGAGGGCGAAATTCATTTTAAGGGGGGTAGAATGTGACACCCGAGACTTTTATGAGAAATATTTTGTTTTTAAATAATCAAAGGAATCTTTCACTACACACAACACTATATTGTCTTGCTTTACACGCAATCACGGCCTTCCTCGATAGCTTGCGTCGTACGCAATACCGAGTTTCACTAAACAATGATATGCTATTACAATATTATTAAAACTACCCGTTATGAATAGTAATAACCACTTTATGAAATTTTATGAATTTTATTTTTCAAAATGGACTTCATTTTTGGATTCAGAATATCAAAAATAGCCTAGGGTGGAATTTTGGTATTTTTATGAAAACTTTCAATTTTTGATGAATAGTGAAACCACTAAGTGGTAGTTAAAAAACTGAATTTTTCTTAAAACTTAATTTTACCTCTTCTGTGAGTGGAATTTCGAAAATACGAGAGACACGGTTGATGTCAGTAAGTAAAATGTGGTTCAATGAGATGAAAATAATTTTTTGGTAAATAGTAACTTTTTACTTTTATTTACCACGGTTAAAAGTAAATAGGGTAATTAAGGGTAAAAATGATATTATTATTACCCTAACACATTTCCTAATTCTATTGGATAAGTGTAATTCGACCAAAAACAACCATAGGAATAAAATATGACCATTTACGCCCACTTGGATTAGATAAGGACATTTATTATCAATTTACTTAAAGAAGGGTTAAAATAGTTAAAAACAGAGTTTAATAAGTAAATCATTTTTAATATGGGGTTATACATAAGATAAATTAGACTATAAATATTAATTAGAAATATAAAAAGATTTCCAACATAATTGTATTTTATTTATAATTTTTAGACATTAAATAATTTAATTATTTATGACACAATGATGATGCAGTAATTATCTAATTAATGAAATATTGACATAATTGATGTTATAAATACCCAAATAAATGTAATTTGAGACTTTTTATGAATTCCTCTTATTTTATAGGTTAATATGACATGTTAGTATTGATTTAATTAACTTTTTTTGAACTAATAATTCTGTTATGATTTTCACAAAAATAAATTACCAAATAGTGTCAAAATTGACATAAAATAGTTTTTAAAACAAATATTATATTATTAATTGTAATTTTATTCCTAAAAATCTAAGGATCGGCCAAATGACTTAGATATAGTTATATATACTAATAATAAACAACTTGGGGTTCGTTTGGCTTGATATAGTATGTTTATTAACCTTATAGTGTAAGATAAAAAGAAGACACCGTAAAAGCTAAATTATCTAACTTAAAGTTAAATCTAAATAATAAGGATAAAATTGATACCTAAAACTGTCTAAATTCTATTGGATGAGATTATTTCGACCCATCCCCACCTTATCTTCGAAATAAATCAATTTGGAGCTATTTAAAACCGAATTTGGCTTTATAATAAAATAATATTTTTAGTTATTCCAAAGGTGACCCTCTCCTCCCTTATAAAAGGGCACCTCCTCGCTCTCTTTCTCACACCACTTTGAGCCTTCAAGCTCGGCAAACCCCTACCATTTTCTACTATACACTTCCCTAGAGACATCCTAGAGGTCCTGGTCTTCTTCAAAGACCAATTTTAGTGCCCTAAAAGGAGGTCTCAAAGAAGCGCTTTCGAGAAGAGGTAATGCCCGTTACTGATTCTTTCATCTTTATTTCTTCTTCCACTTCTTCTTCTTTAGTTGTTTCATTATGAAGTAATAACATCATTATAACTCATATACTGATATGTTATTATAATTATGAAACAACCCTATTTCACCATCTATCCATCCTATGAAAAATGAAATCACCGTGCGTGCATACGTACGGAATACCGTCTCCACGCCGTGGTGTAATCTATTTTCCACCACCACATTACTTGGATGGGTATAATGGGGTAAAAAATGAATATATATGACTATTGTAAATTGATATTGATTCTGAAATAGTATACATACACTCCAATACAATTCCACGATCATGGGAACGATATCATTGCTCGTGCGTACGTACGGAATACCGTCTCCACGATGTGATGCGACTCGTTCTACATGATCTTCATTGCATAATGATTATATAAATGAATTGAATGAATTAATATGATATATATTACACTAATACCATTATGTAAATGAGTTATCTATAACCTAAAAAGAAGAATAATAATTTATTCGACAAAACTCGCATAAGAACAAAAAGTAATAAACACCCGAATAACAAGTAGCAATGAAATATTACTAATACTAAGCTAAGAATATGACCATATATGATATCATAAAAATTAGTATGATTATGGAATATGTCAATGACATTATTTAAATCATTATACAGGAGGTTCGGACACTTACGAAGCAAATCAGACCTAATGTAAGGGAAAATATCACGATCTCATTTTTATCCGAGATAGTTTATACTTTGGTATTTACTGGGGTGTATTTTATCATCCACATCAATGTTCCATCAATATGTAATATTGTTTCCATCAACCTACAATTGTTTAAATCCAATTTTACCATTTGGTGTGTTTTTAGTAAAAGATATAAAAGGAATCTTTTGTCGTTTTTCGTACGAGGTACTTTTTGACTTTTCCGAGAAAAGTACGGAAATAATATTTTTTTTAAACTTATACGGCATGAATGGATTTTTAAAACATTATTTCCAAGAAGATTCCTTTACAAGTTTTCAAGTTTATTTTTAATCAACTTCTTTTAGATTAAAATTGTATGACATGTTAAGAAAGGAAAAATGTTTTTGATGTAGAAAGGATATTTTCCTCAAGAATGGAGTTCAAGTGTTTTATCAAAATTATTTTCCATATAAGATCATATAGGGTTCTGTTTATATCCCTATTACTACATTGATATGATTATGTTGTGATGGAAATATTTTTATGAATTCCTTTATCTTATATGAATTGTTTTATGATGTCATGATGTTTAAGATTCCCATTTTTATTACATTGGTTATGCTATGATGTATGGTTTATGATTTTGTGGCACACATAAGAATGGTATCATTATGAGATGGGTGGGACCTATATCTGCCTCCAATGAATTGGGTAAAGATTTTATATCTCATGAGATAGACATGGCTGGAATGGCAGGTTAAACCGGTTCAGTGAAACAGGACTGGAATGAGTAGTGAACTCGGTTCAGAAATGGAATTTGTCCGCTAAGATAGTCTTGGCAATGAGTCTTGACTACTAAGAAATTATTCTCTATGATTATGTGTTTATGCAACAAAGTTTCATGTTTTAAGTTATGATTATTGGGATTACATTTCACTACTATGATTTATCCCATTTTATGAAATTATGATCTCTTTTGCAGGTTAAGATTTCCAAAAGTTATGTTCTTATGAATATGATGTGATTGATATTTCTTTTTTTTACCCTTACTGAGCATTTGAGCTCACCCTTTTGTATGTTTTATTTCCCCAGGTCAGGAAGATGGTTATTAAGTAAGATATGCCAAAAGAGACTATAGATATGATGAAATAAATGGGAGACAGTGTAGACGCTTTATGAACCAGTTGTTTATGTTTCCCAGTTTCTAGAGACACTATACCTATACGGTCCTTTCCTGGTTTTGTTATATGTTGTAATAAGTGTGCTTCAATTTTGAAGTATTAACCATGTATGTAAAGTATGGGTTGTTATACCCCTCTTATTTTTCATCCCTATGACATAGATGTCGTAAAAAATTTCTAGGCAACCCCTGAGGTCTCTATGGACTAATATATAGACCTGTCCAATACGTTCTTGCACAGTCTACATATGAACCATATTGTTCAAGAAATAAATCACTCAATAAACGATTAAAAATCAATGATATGACTCATTCCAACTTTCATGATCCTTGAATTTTTTAAAATATAACAAATAAGATATAAAGGGAGGAGGTGATAGGTGTTAGAGGTCTCTAAAAGGCATTTGATGCGCCCCTGATGACCCACAAGGAAACTCGCGACATCCCTGCCTTGTCTCAGAGAAGACCTTTGGATTTTCATCCTCATATACAAGAGATGGAATGAGTGGACACCCCCATGTGACCCATATTGGTCACATGATTCATATCCTAAAAAACTAAAAAATACCCTCGACAACAAACATGAAATAGCTCATGACTCCCAACCATTGTTGCATCAAACTAATGGGATCAAAAGGGAGGAGAAGAGAGGTACTAGCTGTGGCTAAAAGGCTTCAGACCTAACTAGTGCACTCGCAACAATACCCTATGAGACCCCAGGATAGGTCACAAAAGGTCTCATGAGTTTCTTCCCATATGCATTTAAATCTTACAAAGAACCTCATACATGTCATCATAACAACATGGAGGTCCTGTGACATTACCACTTGATCAAAAAATTATTTGATATTTGAAAAATAATCCAATAAAGGATGTTTTGATGAAGGAGACCAATTATCACTAAAACACTGGGGACATGCTTGAATAAGTCCATGATAGAGACTTGTGAAACCGTGTGTTTCTAGGACCCTTCACAGACCCTAGCCTAGACTTTCTCTATATATGCCGTACAGAATAATGAGTAATAGGGGTGGTGATTACATTAAATTACCAACTATAACACAAAAAATGTATTGGATTTATGATTGACAAGATTCCCATGATCTACATGATTTAGTTCTTGACTTAAACAAACTTTTTGGGGGAACTAATCATGTGACTAACCATCTTTATGTCAGGTAATATACTGGTGGGTTGTCGGAGAAGTCATTTTTTAGATTTAAAGTTATTCACATGATCACTCATATATCCTTTGAAGGAATTTTGGTAGGACATCATAAGATCATACCAGATGTCCTCTAAATCATGGAAGACTCAATGAAACTAACATTGAACGAAACCAACAAATACGCAATAGAAGGTTTAAAACCAAGATCAGAGGTAGAGGGATTTAGAAAAATATATGATCACTTATCCCGATACATTTTATGTGTTTCATCCAAAGACATATGATAACACTAGGGAACATTTCCTAGAATTTGTGACACCCCTTTGGTATGTAATCTAGGACACACAAATTCCTCCAGGCATGTCATGGCACATCATATTGTTCCCCCGCGGGCACCTCTTTGATCATGTGAACACTTTGATTCTATCGCTGAGAACTTATCACATTCTCCAAAAACATCGCCTGACAAATATAATGGTGATTTATCATGTTATTGGAGTCTCATGAAAGAATATGAGCATGATAAACATGCCTCCATGACTCCCTTTTCTTAGGTCACCTGAGACTCATGATTCCCACCATACATGTCAACCACGTCTCTCGATGTCTCCTACAGGTTTCAGCTAGGATATGTGACACCCCTTGGGCTATGCAACACTGAATCCTACAACACCATCCATATGTGTCAACCCAGGTCATGAGATTACCCATAGGATGTCACAACTGATTCTTGCGATGTCTTCTAGAGAAGAATCCTGGACCTAAGGGAGCCTGAGTGTGTAAGACTAGAAAAAAAGGGAACTACGATGACTAAAATTCCTACCATATTAATGTCTGGTATGCCACCTCCCTCTAGGTCTAGAGCTTCATATTTATCATCCACGGATAGACCAGATTATGTGTCCCCTGTCCTAAGAAATGAAATTGATAACTTATTATCCATTATTTCTCACAAAAAAGAATGGATCACATGGACTTAGGAAGATGTTATGGTCATATCATATACCTTATAAACCCCTAAAATCATATAGGGTATCCTTTGTGTGTAAGCTCAAACATAAATTGAAATACAAGAACTCGGATTCCTACTACAATCAAGATATGTAGGATGACTCCCAAAGACTTGATATCTATACCAAAAACCCAAGGACTATCCCAATATGCATGTCGCATGCCCATATGCCAGGAGGCTGATTATTTTCACCCTCTTCTTTCTCAAACCAATCATAGCTCATTGGGGATTAGGGGGATGAAAAGAACACCTCATTATCATCATAAAGTTTCTTCATGTTGGAAAACATCACCCGATAAGCCCCAACATAATGTGACCTATGAGAAATATGATTCCAGATAAAACCATGATATGTAGGATACCTTTATAAGCCCCAAGATCTATAATAAACACCCCAAGGAATGTAAAAATATGAATTTCATATAACCAAATTCCAAGAGAATGATAATTATATCCCCCTTGTTTGTCACCCCGAGCATGGATCACGTGGGATTGGGGGTATTCAATGAATACCTCACTAGAATCAGAAATCTCCTCCATCTGGGGATGCCTCAGTGTATAAGTCCTGACATAAAGGGAACTACGATGAATCTAATTCCTTCAATATTTAGGATACATAGGTGACCTCCATCTGAGGCACAGGCTCTTTATTGATATTCTATGGTGGGACCAGTATTTGAGCCGCTTGTCCAAAGCAATGACATTGATTAATTTCTATTCATTTTTTCGAACACCAATCATGGATTACGTGAGACTAGGGAGTATTGTTAATTATGCCATCTTCCCCAAGAGTCTCCATAATGACAGAAGCAACTGAAATATAGAAGTAATGAAATAATGGACTATGGAATCGTTGCTTCTATCTATATTTGGAATATGTAGGACATCCCTCCAAGACATGAGTTGGAAGGTTTCCTAGAGCACCCATGTAAGTTCTTTTGCGTGATGTAAAACTGAACATCTTTAATGAACTAGAAGGGTTTTGATTCATGCAAAAACCAAGACATTTATGATGCATCATAATGTCTCAATTCCATCCTTAGAATATCAATTTCCTCCTCATATGTGAGCAAGTTCCAAAGAACTTTTTTTTATGGTTTCATCATATAAGAAACTTCATGTTACCAGAGAATGATGAAGAACCTCAAACACATATAGATGGAATCACCCAAGAGATCCTAAGATTTTTAAAATAAAAAATAATTTACCTATTTTCATTTCACTAGGGTAACTGGTCCCATATTGGGATTATGAAGTGATTCAAAAATATATATTAATTTTATAAGAGAGTCCCAAAGTAGGAAAAAATTACACTCCAAAAACGGTGAGATTTTCCCAAACACCCATCCTCCTGACTAGTGTGAGTCCCTAAGAGTAACTAATCCTGAAAACCCAAAAAACAACCCACCTTTGGAAATTTGGTATGTAACCATCTATAGATACGGGAACCATTGATAGTTTTAGAGAAAATTGAAAAGGGTAATGCTATGAGAGAGACCCATTCCACATTATATTTCCTATCAAAACACAAATGGTGAACCCGACATGAATCTCTCCAATGATAAAATAATTTGGGAATAATGCGGCATGCCAATTTGTTTTAAACACTCTATACATGAAAAGAAAAACGACCAGAATAATATAAAAAATGGTTCTATGTAGATAGGGTTCACATAAGTCCTTCCTCATTTGATAAATCCAATAGAGTGGAATGGCCCAATCGAGAATAAAAGAATATACGATTTAACCATGCATATCTATTTAACCATATTATTCCAACAGTAGTGAATTAATTAGAAATCTTGTTCTTTATTGCTTGTATAATTTTTTATACTACTTCAGCTGCTAGATTTGAGACAATGTCGTCGTCGTTTGATCTTTGTTCCGGTAAATCACCCGTAACTATAACATTTATTGCTCACAAAAATAATCTCACCTACATGAAAAATTTAATTGAAGGTAATGAATATGATAGATCTGGAGCACTATAGATATGGTACTATCCCAAAAAGGGATTCAACTGTTAATGTCTTCCAAAAATGATGGATGGTGGGTCTGCATCACTTGGGAAAGGATTCTGCTAAACCTATGGCTCTCTTCACCCCAACCAATAGCTTAGGAATCTTATCTCTGAAGCATGATAACAACCACCTTCCATATCTAAGGAATGTGGAAAAAGAAGCTAGATATGACTCCCTTTAGGTCCAAGAACTTCCAAGGAGGACTACCGCTAACCACAGTGGTAGATGCCATCCCACTAGAAGCCCTCAGATGCTTGCTGAGGGTACTATCCAATATTATAATCCCTCTGACACCCATGTAATGGATGCAAGGAAATCTCATCGGAGGATAAAGGTGTTAGATATACAAGAGAGGGTGAATATCCCAACTCCCACTGATGATGAATGACTACAAAATCAGGTAGGAAAGAGCTAGCGGCTCATATCATTTCTTTCTCTGAACAAGTATGTGGGAATATTCCCACAACAAGCATTGGGGAGGCACATATTCCTACCCCCACATAGGAAGAACATCAACATACACTATTATAACAAGTAGGAGAAAAGCGGGAGCATATACCCTCTTCAATAGAAGACATATTCTAATTCATCAAGGAGATAGAAAATGTGTAGGCTCATATCCCTACACACACTTCAGTAAAAAGAAAATACATTTTAACAATAGCTTAAGAACTCCACTTGCATATTCTAAAACTATTGTAGATGAAGGGGAAGGTGCGAAATCGAATCCCTACAACCGAGACAACATTACACAGTGATCATCATGAACAAGTGGATATATCAGAGAAAATACACATGCTTTCTCCTGCTCAAGAGGATTATCAGTATATTCCAATGAAGGGTGAGGAATCAGATCAGACACATATTCTCGTTCCAACTATGTACAACTAGGTGATCGAGGCACTTGCCTTGGGATAGAGGCACATGCATGTTAAATATGTCTGGTGGTATATTACAAAGGCCAATGTTATAGAATATATCCTAATTCTGGATGAGGCTAACCAAGTTGGAATGTCACAAGCATCAAGATAGGCTCACATTCTTGTCAATGGATCTATCCAGCATATTCTGGTAGATCATCAATGTAAGGAACATATTCATACTTCCACCGATGAAGGACCATGCCAACATCATTCCAAGGAAACACATGGGAAGGATAATATTAAATCTTTCATTCCAGAGGTCCATCAGTATATTCCAATAGGGAATGCATATTCTGACTAGGCTCATATTCCTAATCAAACCAGGGCTATCCAGGTGAGAGCAGAACGTGGCTCATGAGAGGATCATATTCTTTCCAAGAACGATTGGTGGAATATCCCAAAGGCTAATGATCAGGCCCATAATCACAACCACATTTAGGCTCGCCAAGTGAAAGTGTCACATGCCTAAGGATAGCCTCAAATTCTTATCAATAATGAGATAGATCATCAGCACATTTCGGTAGTTTCTGAGTATTAGGATCATGTCCATGCCACATTAGACGGTTATATAAAATTTACAACAACCATAATACAACAACCACATACCCTTAAAAATATCTAGAAGGATGGTCAGTATACTCCGACCCGGACAGAGAACATGGAAGATATCCCTAATATCATCAATTCCCGTTTCTTTGAGGTTGTTTGCGACATATTATCAACACCAAAAGGGTCTTCCGACTCTTCTATCGAAGTGGGAGTAGGAGACATTAATTACCATGATATTCCTCCTCATGCTTGTGTGGATATGGATCGAAGGGACTCTACTCTTGACGTTCACCATGGTTAACCTCCCAAGACGGTATATCCTATAGAAAAGGCCATTCTCCCCTTTCCTAGAAACCCATGTATGGAGAGGTATTCCAAACTATGACACCGTCATAATGTGAAGTGCTCAAATCATTGGGGTTAACTGTATATAGTTCCCCATCAAATTCCAGCAACACAAAATTCCCATCAGAATAAGACCATTAGAGGAATCCTCTCTGGTATGATTAGATGGAGGAATATAATTCTAATGAAGAGGAAGACAACATTTAAATATGGAGAGAGTTAGATGGAAACTACCTCCCCATCGTGTTCTAGCCCCTCTCCACCACCGACTATGAGATCATAGAGAATCTATAGAATTAGTTGGTGCCATATCCACACTAGAATATGTGGTGCACTAATCAATGACTGAAAGATTGACATCTCCTATCTCCTGGATATGAGTATCACCTCTAGAAAATCAGAATAATCTTTTTGTAGATCAACCTAGATTCTGTCTCCATTTCATGGCATCCAAAACTGAAATATCACGGTTCATTCCTACTACACACATGCCACCATTTCATTATGATGCTTCAAAAGATGATATATGAATCCATGCCAGACAACATCATTTGAGGATGGGGACAATATAGAACATTACACTTTGCTCCTCTCTTGGAATACCAGAACATATCAGATAAGTCATATTGAAATGTTATAGACTATGGCTAGATCAAAGGACTTGGAAACACTTGTTCTACTAGATCACTACAATAGAATGCCTCTATTCTAATAATGACCAGACATTACAGAAAAATAGGGTGGATACTAAACAAGAGATCAAACACGGCCCCTCAAAACAATAAGAATACATTTCAAACAAGAATAACAATTTTTTGATCACTTTGACAACTTCTCCTGAGAAATGATTCTCATCATGGGTCTCCATCTCACCCATATCATTCGTGATCTCAATTGAAAGACATCACATGGGCCACTATTTCACCTATGATATCAGTCATCCAAGAGAATTCACAACCCACTGGGATGGGGGAATATTTACCACCACCAACACCTCTTAGATCATCAATTCCTGAGTGAATTTGGGACACATAGATAGTAGTTAAAAGTGAACCCCAACCTACTAGGATAGGGTGATTTATATCTCAATAACTATCTAAAGGGTCAAAATCCCCAGATAGGACCATGGAGGTGACATTGATGATCCTAGAACAACCAAACCCCATTGGGATAGGGGCATTTATATCTTCATGTCCAACATAGGAGTTGTTAAATCCATGATTGGAGCCATTAGATCCTCAAAAAATTGGACCAATTAGTGCCACCCATTACCTTAAAGGACTCCTACCCCATAGGGATATGGAAATTTCCATCATCATGACCACCATATAGGGAATCACTATTCCCTAGACTAGGAGAAATGACCAAACAGTCGACATCCCACCTACCATGAGACTCACCTCTTCTGGTTGGGGCCTGTTCGGCAAGATAGAAAGGGAAATCCCCTAGAATCACTGTTCATAGATAATAGTGGGTGGAACATGTAGTGAAGAAGGTTAAGCCCCACTGGGGTCACAATCCAAAATGGCCTAAAAAGGCCAAGGGTTCAAACAAAAAACCTGATGCAAGCTGTACAGAATCATCCTATTGAATCGAAAGAAATGGAATGAACACCATTTCCTGATTTAACTCTATGAAAATAATCACTATCAAAATGGAAGATATTTATTGTGAGAAAAATATAGAGGGCTGTGACATTGAAAACATGCCCTGGGAGTAGGGTTACTTCAAGGCACAGAATGAGTCTATGTGCACTAGGACCCAGAGAGAGCTCTAAAACATGGTGATTCTAAATATCAAGATTCCACCTCCCCAACAGAATGATGTGAATGGGATGGGAACAACCACATCCAAATAGACTCATAGGAGGAATGGGGTTCCTTCCCCAGGGGACCGATTGTCCCAATATGAGAGTGAAATTCAATCTCTTCAGAAATATAATGAGGAGTTACTCAGGGGAAATATTACAGTAGGGTATCTTATACAAGAACAGAAAAAGGTTATCCCTCCTATAGCTAATCCATCATCATGAATAGATTCTTAATATCATATTGTCTTTGGTTCTAGGCAAACGGCCCACATGCATGATAAAGTCAAAAATGATCATGAATTACCTCAATTGAGGAAACAACCTCTTCCCTACCAGGATAATTGATTAGTCGTCGGATGAATTGAAAATTGGAAGTAGATAAAAATGGGTCCACCTCATCAACCCCACCATCTCCCCATGGGCGGGAGACAATCCAAGAAGCAGTGCACCCAGATATCTTTAACATCATCGATTCCCTGGCTTCTTGAATTGAATCCATGGAAGGGAGGTGCACACCGGTACAACCTAAAAGGAAGCTATATCCTGAATAGCTTTATGATACCCCACCTTAGACCAATATAATAACTCCTACCTTATCCACCTATGAATGTGTGGGATACCCAGAGAAACATCTCACACACATCATGTCCCGATGTAGGCCGATGATGGGTCCTCAGGATCAACAGGAGGCAACCAATATGTGGTGTTTTGTACAGACATTGATAGGAACAAACTTCATTTGGTATAGAAGTCTACTAGTAGGATTTGTGTCAGGATGAGAATATGTCCTTAATCACTTCCTTTTCAAATTTATTTCTACACCGTGGAAGACAAGGATCGTTAACATAAAAAACTGCAAACAATGTGAAATTGAGAGGGTGTCGGATTTCATTTTATGATGGAAGGGTTTGAATTACTCACTAATAATTACTATCTTGTAAGAGAAAATTAAAGAACTCTATGATGAAAATATTAAGGAAGATTTTAAGACACCATTGATTCCAAAGAAATATCCAGGAAGATTCCAAAAAATTGATGAAATAGGCCAATGTTTTGAGGAGGTCATTTAGCATACCCAATACAAAGATCGACTCACGATTGAGGCACTGGGGAAAAAACAGCTATAATGGAAGCTGTAGTTGTCACTATCAAGCTAGTTGCGACACATATCCAGTTGCCCAGGCATCCCCCAAGCCACCCAACATGTCATATTAAGTGGCGAAAACCATAGAATCACCCTCATCCTGAAGCATAGTGAAATCGGGTTCATCTGTGATTTGAAGAATGCATGAATAAAGTGTACTCCTTCTAGAATGAATAGGCCACTAGTTATTTCCATACAGTCATACAAAACCATCTCTCACTTCCACAACCTAGGAATCCATAAGAGGTTAACCTCACTGATCGGGCCAATTACTTCCATTTACACAAAAGGATGGGTAATAATATCCAGAATTGTTTCATCTTCAAATATTTTATTCTAGGAATAGTCTATTCATGTCATGTTGTTCTAGATAATATTCTCGAGCAAGTGGATTTCACAACCATGGTCCAACCAGAAGAGGAGGATTATTGGAAGGTGGTCTCGGCTAGACATTGATGAAAATTCGACAACTAGATGGTTCAAAAGGTATCTAATTGAGCCAATGCCACTCTGAGATCACAATTGATCATGCTAACAACTACTCCACCATCCATGAATAAGGTGTCCTATATGCCTCCAAAAGATGGGCATTACCAACAGTGGTGGAATTAAACAGAAGTGTAAGTGTCATATTCTCCTCCAAAAAAGGCATTAAACCTCAGTTATTTCATCCTTCCAACTTTTTCAAGATGGGAACCACCCCACTAAACGGAATATTCGTCATATGGGGAGATAATATTTGTTTTTTCCAACCCAATACACCTGAAAAAACCATTCTTCTATGACAAGTATTCTTCCGAAAATATTTTTCTAACATAAAACTGGGTAGTGGGAGGACACATATGACAATGAAGATGATATAGAAGAAAATGAGGATTTTTTCATACTCAATATTCCGGTCATGGACCAATGGGGTACATATATGCAGCTGAGCCTTGTGGAAAAGCGCTTCGAAAAGCTCAAAGTGGCATTGAGGTTAGTTAGTTCCCTCCATAAGTTTCCTACATATTACTGTCTTACATGAATTCTTATAGGGGGTTCAATCTGATCAACCCAAGAAATAGGGAAGGACAAACCAACCTACACTGCTGGTATTGTATATTCCCTAAACCATGTCACTATCACCCAATCCATCCACCTTAGATGCTCCATATCTTGAACAAAATTCATTTGTTCAACTATATATTTGGAAGATCTGAACATTGGTAAAAAATATATATATATGATATTCTATAATAGATTGTTGCAGTCCCATTCAATGTCTCGATTCTGGATTCACTCTGTCTTTCAAAATAACTTAGGGAGGCACTCGTCGAAGCCCTCCAGATCCAATAGAAAATACAGATATAATTTTCTATCACTGAAGTATATTGAGTGGATAATATATCATTCTGATTCTTTGTTATTATCTCATTCACTAGTAAATATTAGGAGGAGGCCTTCCAAGGGCACATTATACCCTTATACATTTCGGGAAGGCTAAATAATGTCAATAACCAAAGGGTTATGATTGATAATGGACCGACGGTCAATCATCTCCAAGTTCAGACCATCCAATGACATGGATATAGAAAAGGGGACTTATCTTGTACAAATATGACCTTACAAGGATATAAAAAGCCTGAGTAGATACCGCTAGGGAAGATAAATCTCAAACCCCAATTTGGGGAGCTCACATTTGATGATGAGTTCATGGTTATCCAGTAGGATACAACATATAATATCATTCATGGAAGGCCATTTCTCCATTAAAACCTTGTGGTACTATCCGCATTCCATCAATCTTTGATTTACCCCATAAATGGAATGTTTGGCATACTGTATGGTGGAAATTTCCACATTGAGACTTGCAGATCCATATATGCCGAAGTAGATTTCCATAATAATGTAGGTGAGCAACCAACGGTGGATGATGATACACGAGTTTCAACTCTTAATGGCTTAGGGAACACCCCTATGAATCCATGGGGAATTATTAATCATGATTATGTTCTACCCATAAATGTGGTCAATGTTGCAGACATAATCCCAATGTTTGAAACTATAACGTCCCGGGTCCGGGTGCCACTCAACGGGTTCCCCAAGCCCGGTTCTCCACATGA
The DNA here is from genome assembly GCA_963277665.1 of Viscum album. Taxonomy (NCBI): domain Eukaryota; kingdom Viridiplantae; phylum Streptophyta; class Magnoliopsida; order Santalales; family Viscaceae; genus Viscum; species Viscum album. Next base: position 1,206,358,737 of record OY728126.1, on the reverse strand, counting down.
CCTCAAGGGAATTTCCCCAAACACCCGAGGCTACTGACTAGAAGGGAGGGCCCATGTCTGATAGTGGGGAAACTATGTCCTAATTTCTCAAAGTGTAGTGCAGTGGAGTAAAGTAAAAAAACATACAACAACGGCGGAAGCAATAAACCATAAATATTTAATATAAACAACTGCAGTAAAAGATAACCAATGAGTTATATATATATGATGAAACATGTCTCAACTTCTAAGAAAATAGCCAGAACATGTTTCACAATAGTACAATACAATACAGAGTACAACAAAGCAAAACAAAACATCCAGTAGCATCGCGAGCCTATGCCTGGTCCCATGCTCCCCTACTCCTCAGCAGCAATCAAGTACCTGTATAGGGACCCTTTCCCTTATCCACACCTGCAGAAACATAATCTATTTGGTCCGAAAAGCATGACCCAAACAGGGTGTGATAAATTAATCCCAGTAGGCAGCCACCAAAGGCCCGTGCCCAACTGTGTGTAAACATGCAACAAAAGAGTGAAATAGTAAAATGCAATAAACTAAGCAGTACTCAAAAGTAACAAAATTTTCTAGTTATATTTCCATTTTATTATTCATTTTTAAACCATTTAATTTAATAACATTATGTGCTCAACAGAACCAAGCCCTCAGGACAATCAGAATCTTTCTCTCAGGCTAATATAATGAAACCACTCCCTCAAACTTTCCCTTAGGATATCGAGTATTGCCCTCAGGCGTACGAAGTTTCACCCTCAGGCACAGAAGTCACTGCCCTCAGGCATAAGAAAGGTTTCCCTCAGGAGAAATAGAACGTTGCCCTTAGGCTAATACTGTCATTCCCTCAGGCTATAGTAAAACACCGCCCTCAGGAACAAGTAACAGGGCCGATCCCAACATGTAAATATGACATTCATATACAATTCCTCTCAAGGAAATTTAAACAAAACTATTACAATGGCATACCCTCGGGTATCCTGGAAAAACGGCTAAATAGAGGAACGCACCCCCAGGGTGGTCCTGGATCCAAGAAATGATCCCAAACAATAGTTTATTATCACATTGAATCACCTATACATTTCTAGGTAGTTAAAATAGCCATGACCACAGCCACACGACACCCCAACATGGGCTCTTAGCTCAATGGAACACAAAACACATGACCGTTGGGAATTTAAACACTAAGACACCTATCTTTAACACCAACGAACGATATATGTGAACGTAGATTCCAGAAATGCACAAGAATGATGTAGATCTGACATAGATGAAATTCCGCATAAACTAAAATAACTTCCCTTAGAGGAATAAATGGCATGATCTATGCAAGGATAAGAGAGAACATACCCGTGCGGTTCCAATGTGATCAACGAAAGGAGGATCAGATTCCTGGTGCTCGATCGGTTGATCCACAAAGATTCGGCCATCCACTCCCGAGCTCCCATCTGGTTCTAAGCCAATCCTATGAACAGGGTTGGCTAGTTCCCATTTTAAGTAAAAAAACAAAGTACACGGCGTGTAATTTTGACTACACGACATGTACATCCTTCATTTAACTGTTCCTTTGGTGGCATCGCCAAACTGTTCATCTGTCGACATGAGTACATGACGTGTATTCTTGACTATATGGCGTGTACTATCGTGTAGCTAGCGGCTACTTCCATCCCCTTACTATTTTCCTGCCGACTGACTACAACGTGTGTAAATACCCACTACATGGAACATAGTCAGTTTTTACACCCTTCATCGCCGACATGGCTACACGCCCTGTGTACTCATCCTACACGGCCAAAAGTACATGGAGTGTGGAAAAAACACGGCGTGTACTTCCAAAAATTAGGATTTTCCCCATTTTCCTTATTTTTCTAAAAATCACTTAAGGAAAAGAGAAATCAAGAAACCCGTACCTCAAGAATAAGGACTCGGTTCTTACAAACTTCCCCCTTAAAGAAATTTGTCCCCAAATTTCCCTTACAAGGGTGGTGAAGATATAGCCGTGAAAATCTATGGCCACTAAGCATGTACGTCGGTCTCTAGCTCCCATGTTTCATCCTGCACTCGGCCATGCTGCCATAGCACCCGTATGAGAGGAACTGATCGGCCTTGGAAAACCTTCATGATCCTATCAATGATATGAATCAGATACTCTTCAAAGGACACATCTTCCTGAAGCTCATCCTCCTTGGGATAAAGGAAGTGAGATTGGTCTGAATGACAGTGGTGCTACTGAGATACATGGAAGACGTCGTGCATGGATTGGTACCTCTATGGTAACTGCAACCGAAAGGAAACCAGCCTGACTCACTCCAGAATCTCAAATGGCCCCACATACCTTGGTGAAATTTTACCCTATCTCTTGATCTACCTGTGTCCCAACCTCAGTGAAACACACAAAAAAACCTGATCCTCAACCATGAACTCCAAAGGTAATCTGCAACGATCAACATATGATTTCTGATGAGACTACGTAGTAGCCATCCTCTTTTGAATCAATTGGACTTGCTCAGAAGTCTCCTGCACGAGCTGTGGTCCTAGTAAAGCTGCCTCACCTGCCTCCAACCAACACAAGGGTGATCAGCATGACCTACCATATAAATCCTTGTAAGGTTCCATCTCAATAGTTGCCTGAAAACTATTATTATCGGAAAACTATACTAAGGGCATATTCGTCTCCCAAGATCCCCCAAAGTCTAGGATGCATGCACATAGCATGTCCTCAAGCACTTGTATAATACGCTCTGACTGGCCATCAGTATGAGGCTGGTAAGCTATGCTCAGAAGCACCTGTGTACCCAGTTCCCTATGAAAAATCCGCCAGAAACGAGATGTAAAATGGGTGTACCTATCTGAAACGATAGAACGAGGGACCCCATGAAGACATACAACCTCTCAGATATAAAACTTTACGAGCTCATCAACTCCGAAGGTCTCCCTGATCGGAAAAAAGTGAGCTACATTTGTGAGTCTGCCCACAACAACCCACACAACATCATTGTCTGGAGGTGACCTCGACAACCCGGTCATGAAGTCCATCGTGACATCATTCCATTTCCACTCTGGAATGGGTAACTGTTGTAATAGCCCAACTGGTCTCTAATGCGCTGCCTTCACCTACTGCCAGGTGGAACACCTCGTAACAAAACCATCTACCTCTCTCTTCATACCTGGCCACCAGTATTGACGTCTCAAGTCACGGTACATCTTGGTAACTCCGGGATGAACCTCCCAAGATGAAGCATTAAAATCCCACATCAGCTCCTCGCTTATATCCTCTGGAACCCATATTTGTCCATGGAAATGTAGTACCTCATCAGTGCCTATCTTCCAACCATGAGGAGGGTCCTCACTTGCCACCGACTCCCATAGAACTAGGCCTTCTGAATTAGATAGTTGTCTCATCATCACTCTGTCCAGGAGGGTAGAAGTCATAGCTAAAGACGAAAGATAGGGTTTCCCATAACTGTGGTGCACCTCCAAATGAATCTCAGAGAACAAAGCCATCAGCTTCAATTCACCATTGGCTTCCCGCACTGCCTGTATCTGAGTCCTCCTACTCAGTGCATCAGCAACTGCGTTACTGTTACCAGGTTTATAGACAAGCTCAAAATCGAAGGACTAAAGGTATTAAACCCACCTTCACTGTCTCAGGTTCAAGTCACACTGGGTAAAGATGTACTTGAGACTTTTGTGCTTGGTGAAAACCACAATGTTCTCACCCAAGAGATAATGCCTGCAACAGTGCAACGCATGAACAACAACAATCAACTCGATATCATGCGTCGTGTAATTCCTCTCATGTGGCCTCAACTGCTGAGACCCGTACGCAACAAATCGATCACCCTGCATCAACAATGCCCCCATCCCAATACCTGATGCATCAAAGTAAACTATATAGCTCTTCCCTTTCTCTGGGAGTATCAGAATAGGTGATGATGTCATCCTTCCCTTCATCTCCAGAAAGGATGTCTCACAAGCTTCCGTCAAAATGAACTTCACACCCTTCTTAGTCAAACATGTCAATGGCACTGCTAAGTGGGAGAAGTGTTGGATGAAGTGTCTGTAGTAACCATCCATCCCTAAGAAACTCTGTATCTCAAACACGTACTACGGATGCCCCCAGGATACTACTACTCTCACCTTCTCTGGGTCTACTGCAACTCCTGCCTCTGAGATGATATGACCTAGAAAGTGAATTTGGTCCATTGAAAAGTGGAACTTTGAGAGATTAGCATATAGCCGATGCTCTCTCAATGTACTCAATACGATCTCAAGATGGGTGTCTTGGTCATGTCAAGTGTGAGAGTAAACCATGATATCATCCTTGAATACTACCACAAAATAATCAAGATACTGATGGAACACACGATTCATCCGACCCATAGAAACTTCTGGCGCATTCGTGAGTCCGAACGGCATAACCATATACTTGTATAGACCATACTTACTCCTGAAAGTTGTGAGAGGTATATCAGATGGTCTCACGCGTAGGTGATGATATCCTAATCTGAAGTCAATCTTCGAGAACACTCGTGCTCTATGATATTGATAAAAAATATCATCAATCCTCGGCAAGGGATATCAGTTCTTAACAGTAAGCTAGTTCAGCTTCTGATAATCCACACAGAGTATGAGGGTGGCATCCACCTTTTTCACAAAAAGGACAAGAGAACTCCAAGGATAAGTACTGGGTCAGATGATACCCTTTTCCTGTAACTCCTCTAACTGCCTCTTGAGCTCCTGCAGCTCTGGAGTGGCCATCATATAAGGAGGAATGGACACCTGTGCTGCTCCTGGAACAAGATTAATAGAGAAATACACCTCACACTCCGGAGGTAGACCTGAAAAGTTGTCATGGAAGACATCCTTGAAACGATCAACAACTAGAGGAAAATACTTCTGACAAGTTACCTGGTCATCCAGATATAAGCTCGCAATTTGGGCTGCGACTCCACCTTTCCCATGATGCTATGGTCTAGCTCGACTCGCCTGAACATCCCATTTTCCCTTGAATAGAAACTCTCCTCCCTCTGGTGACGTGAAATGCATCCTGCAACGATAGAAATCTACAAAGGCCCGAAAGGGAACCAACCCATCCATCCCAAGAATTAAATCATTGCTCTTCATCTCTAAGACATAAAGGTCCCAATGTAAGTGACACCCACCAACCTGAAGGGGGAACCCCTTGCACTGACGCACACCAGCAATTCTAGTTCCCAATAGTCTATCTAGCTTCATAACAATAGAAGATGTAGAAACACAGAGCCCAAGGCTCTCCACAACAGGCACATATATAATGATATGTGTAGAAACCATATCAAAAAGTACTAAAGATAATAAAGAAGCTAATAGAATAATACATCTGACTGTAGAAGGTCTGGGATCCTGCTCCTGTTGGGTCTGTTGCACTGCATATGCCTGCCCAGTGTCGCGTCCCTGCGACACAGCCTGACTACCCTGAGATGTCCCGCCCTGCTGCCTCTGAGATCCTGGTGTCTGGCTACCACGGTCATGACCACCATCCCATCCTGAATGGCCCGACGTATTCCAGTTCCCAGACTGGTAAGAAGCTACTGGTCCTGCTCCTGCATGCGGAGTCTACAAAGAACCCCTCTCACTAGCCACTGGTGGAAACACCCAGCAAAATTGATGCAGATGACCCATCATGCCGCAATATCGGCACTCCACTGGGTCTTATGGACACTAAGGTCTCTTTTTCCCCTCCTTACCACACTGGTAGAACCTGACTGGGCTACCTAAAGCATTCTTCTAGCTGGTACTACCACCCTGAGAGAAATCCATCTATCTCTTCCTCTTACTACTAGAAATAGTACCAGAAACTGGTGCTCAACTGCCCTGGACCACACCATTAGAATCCCACAGGTTTTGCTCAGTAATTAGTACCTGGTTCACAATATCATGAAAAGTAGGCAACCTGAAAACATTCACCAGTGCTCGGATGTCATAACGAATACCATCCTCAAAGAGTCTGGCTCTTAACGTCTCATCACCCACCAGAACGGGTGAAAAATGATGAAGCTCGGTGAAACGAGCAGAATAATCCATCACCGACATAGCACCCTACTACAGATTCATGAAATCTTGAGCTCTATCTACTCTCAGTGTCTCTGGAAAGAAGATGTCATAGAAGGCTGTCTGAAAATCTTCCCACGCCATGTCTCTGTGATGCTCTGACTGGGTGGTAACATCCCACCACCTCTTGGAGGAATCGCGCAGCATATAAGTCACGGTCTTGACCCTCCATCCTAGAGGATTCTCAAGATGCTCAAAAATAGTCTACATAGACCCCTGCCAGGACTCCTCAGCCTGTGGTCCGCCATCCCCTGAAAACATAGGCGGATTCTGATACTGTAATATACGAGTCAACTTAGCCATAGATGTCGTAGCCAATGGTGCTTCCTGAAAGGTCTGCATTAACCACATAAAGCCTTCACGGAACTGCGCCTTCGCGCCTATGTCCGGTATAACAGCTGTCGCCGCATTAGGCTCTACTGGAGGATCTACTGGTAGCCCACGGCTCACTATCTCTGGAGTATAATTTTTTCTTCTCTCCTGGCGAACAATGTGTGGTTGTCTTGGTGGCATGACTCTACAATGTCAAATGCACACCATAGATCCACATTATCAAAGATTGAAAATGAAGGGACCAAAAAGGGAAGACGAGGAAGAAGGTATTTCAAGATTTGAAAAACAAAACTACACGGTGTGTATACTGACTACGCGGCATGTACCTATCTTTTCTTCCACTTCCTGGGTCCTTCTATACAGATAATCTACACGAACCCCATTGAACAAAACTACACGGTGTGTATATAATCCACACGGCATGTGTGGTGTAAATTTACAACTTCTCGTGTCATTTGTGACATGGCCGACTACTCGGCTTGATACTACACGGTGTGCTACACCTACACAGGGCATGTACACCACCCCATTTTCCAAGACACACAGCTAACACCACACGGTCTGTCCTCGGGCAAGACTACACGACGTGTCCCACAGGTACACGGCGTGTACTAGACGAGCTCCACCGACCTGTTTTATTAGTTACACGGCCGGATACACGGCTCAAACTACACGGAATGTTCTTCATTAACAAGAATTGTTCAAGAAAAGATTACACCAACCCGTGTTTGTTAGTTACAAGGCCGAGTATCTGGGTCAACCCTACACGTCATGTACTTCAGGTACACAACATGTTTTACCCCAGCCGTTCCCTACCCCATGTATCTTCCCACATGGTCCATGACACGAAAAGATACTACACAGTGTGTACTGAGGGTACACAACGTGTAATTAAAACGTTTTACTTTATTCCCGAACAAGAATAACTTACACGATGTGTTCAAAGAACTAAACATCGTGTATACTGGGTTTTCGGTCAGTATGCCTCAGAAACTTCTTCAGAACCCAGAAAATACTGAAAAATAACACCTAAGTGCCAAATTCCGATCCATGAGGGCCCATACTCCCTGCAAATCAATGTTTGGAATATTATCTGTGTTATAATAAAATAAACAGTCGATGATCCACCAAATTCCTGTAAATGGGGGCCCATACTCCCCAAAAATAAATTTTGGCGTTCATTCTATAAACCGGTTCACAAAAAAATACCCTATCACATAACAGTTATTTATCGAAGAAGCTATCACAACAACATGCTTTTTTAGCACAAAAACTATCCCAACAACATGAAATTTATAATGAACCTACATGGTATGGAACTATGCATGGCATGTGATTTATAGAATGTGCCTAAATGATGCATGAGATGGGATACCCTCATCTCATCGGGTTTCATCTAAATAGAACCCATGAATAAATTATAAACAACACAATCACAAGTGTGTCACCCAGCGGTGAAAATCAAATCGACTGTAATTGAAAAATCAATAAAATTGAAATACGAGGTAAATTGGCTTTTCCCTGCACATAGGTTAGCTACCCCCGGGCACAACTTATTACCAACTACCATTTCTGTCCTATCCTTGACTAAGGCTCCAAATAGTAAGTCAAAGAAAAGAACTCCTTTGATACCACTTTGTAATGTCCCAGTTCGGGTGCCACTCAACGGGTTCCCCAAGCCCGGTTTTCCACGTGAACTCAAGTGCATTTCCCCAAACGCCAGAGGCTGTCGACTAGCAGTGAGGGCCCAAGTCTGATAGTGGGGAAACTATGCCCTCATTTGTCAAAGTGTAGCGCATCAGAATAAAATAAAAAAACATACAACAACAGCGGAAGCAATAAACCATGCATATTTAATATAAAAAACTACAGTAAAAGATAACCAACCAGTTATATAGATATGATGCAACATCTCTCAAGTTCTAATAAATATTCCAGAACATGTTACACAGCAGTACAATGCAAGACAGATTACAACAAAGAAAAACAAAACAGTCGGCAGCATCACGAGTCTAATCCCGACCCCATGCTCCCCTACTCCTGAGGAGCAATCATGTTCCTGTTTAAGGACCCTTTCTCTTATCCACACCTATAGAAACGTAACTGTTTGGGCTGAAAAGAATGAACCAAACAGGGTGTGAGAAATAAATCCTAGTAGGCACCCAACAAAGGACCGTTCCCAACTATGTGTAAACATGAAACAAAAGAATGCAATAGTAAAATTCAATAAACTAAGCAGTACTCAAAATTAACTAACTTTACCAGTTATATTTCCATTTTATTATTCATTTTTAACCATTTATTTTAATAACATTCTATTCTCAACAGAACTATGCCCTCAGGACAATCAGAATCATTCCCTCGGGATAATATAGTGAAATCACGCCCTCAATATTTCCCTCAGGCTATCGAGTATTTCCCTCAGGCGTAGAAAGTCTTTCCCTCAGGCACAGAAGTCAATGCCCTCAGGCATATGAAAGGTTGGACTCATGAGAAATAGAACATTTCCCTCGGGCTAATACAGTCATGCCCTCAGGCTATAGTAAAACACCACCCTTGGGCACAAGTAACTGGGCCGAGCCCAACATTTAAATATGAAATTCACATACAATTACTCTCAAGGAAATTTAACAAAAAATATTACAATGGCATACCCTCAGGTATCCTGGTCAAACGGCTAAACAGAGGAACGCACCCCCAGCGTGGTCCTGGATCCAAGAAAAGATCCCAAATTGTAGTTTATTATCACATTTAATCACCTATACATTTCTAGGTAGTTAAAATAGCCACATCCTCATCCACACGACACCCCAACATGGGCTTGTAGCTCAACGGTACACAAAACACACGACAGTTGGGAATTTAAACAATAAGCCAATTACCTTTAACACCAACAAACGATATACGCGAACGACGATTCCAGAAACAACCAAGAATGACATAGATTCAATGTAGAAGAAAAGACTCTTAAACTCAAATAACATACCTTAGAGGATGAATTGGAAAAAACAATGCAAGGAGAAAGGAGAGCTTACCCATGCGGTTCCAACGTGATCGACGGAAGCGGGATCGGATTCCCAGTGCTCGATCGGTTGATCCACAAAGATTCGACCATCCTCTCCCGAGCTCCAATCCAGTTCTAAGCCAATCCTATGAATAGGGTTGGCTACTGCCCATTTTAAGTGAAAAAAAGTACATGTCGTGTACTTTTTAATACACGGCGTGTAATTCCTTCATTTAACTATTACTTTGGCGGCACCGCCAAACTATTCATCCGTCGACATGAGTACACGACATGTATTCCTGACTACACGGCGTGTACTGTCGCGCAGCTGGTGGCTACTTCCACTGCCTTTATATTTTCATTCTGACTGACTACACCGCGTGTAAATACGCATTACATGGCGTGTAGTCGGTTTTTATAACCTTCATCACCGACATGGCTAGACGCACTGTGTACTCATCCTACAAGGCCCAAATTACACGACGTGTGGAAAAGTACATGACGTGTACTTCCAAAATTTAGGATTTTCCCCATTTTACTTATTTTTCTCAAAATCACTTAAGGAAAAGAGAAAGGAAGAAACACATACCTAAATAATAAGAGCCGGGTTCTTACAGAAACCTCTCCTATCCCTAATGAAAATAATTTCCATCATCTCTCTCCAACAACCTAGAAAGAAGCAGATGGTGATGATTCTTTTTATAGATTCCCTCACATAGATACTGATGGAGAGGCCACAAAAATACCATATTCACCAGAATTTGTATCCACTGACTTAGAAATGGATGAGGATGATCTTCGAAATCGCCCACCATCATTAAAAGAAGGTTTCTCCATTACCATTGACAAGATTAGGAAGATAAATTTGGGGATCTAAGAAGGACTATATCCTATCTTGATTAGTGCTTTCATTCATTTCTAAGAGAAATAGTATTACATTGAATTTATAAATAAGCACCAATATTTGTTTTCTTTGAACTACACAAAAATACCCGACTTGAATCTAGATGTGGCTACACATCACTTTGACTGGTCGATATGCATCAGGTATTCAAGAAATAAGCCCAGAGGATGCACCACTATCATGCCACCAATTTAGAGGATGAATTAGACAAGTTCATCAAAGATTTTTTTTCATGAAGTGAAAAACCCAAGATGTCATGGAAACATCATCCATATAAAAAATATGAACTTTCAGATTTGGGTCTTCCTTGAATTTAGAGAACATAATTGGAATTTCCCAAAGTATGATTTCCCATTAGTGATAAAAAAAACTCTTGATCAATGAAACTACTAGATTCTAGGCCCTTTTTTTATGGATGGGTACTCAGGGTACAATCAAATCAAGATGGGCCCTGAGGATAAAGAAGCCACTACCTTCATAGAACCTAAAGGGATATTCTCCAAACATGTCATTAACATTGGAATAACGAATGTGTGTGAAACATATCAGTTCATTCAGCATCACATATTTAATCAATTCTTGGGAAATACATTTTATTGTTATGTCGATGTCCTGGTTGTTAAATACTGATAGCGATGTGATCACATCATGGAATTGTATGAAATTTTTCATTAGATGTGATAATATTACCTAAAGATGAACCCACTGAAATGTTCCTTTAGGGTAACATTAGGAAAGTTCCCTGGATTTTTAGTGTTCCCCCACAACATTATGAATCACCCAGAGATGACTAGTGATATTTTCAAAATGTCACCCCTAGGAACCTAAAATAACTCAGAGGACTCCATGTAATCCTCTCCTACATTATTCGATTCATAAGAAACTTGGCTAGAAAATCTCTCCCCTTAACAAGGCTAATTAAGAATGGATTAACCTACCAATGTGAAGATGAATGTCGTAAATTATTCTATAGTTTCAAGTAGTAATTTTTGCTCCCAATAGTTCAAATGCCTCAGTTGGAATGAAGGATACTCATCATATGTGTCGTCGCTATGGGTCACTGATTATCTTCCATTCTCATGGAAAAGAATGATACAGGAAGTGAGAATAGTCTCTACTAACATAGATGGACCATGACGGAAATAGAGAATATATATTCTAATGCCAAAAATAACTCCCTTACACTCATCATTACAAAAAAAAATGAGACACTACTTGAAGCACCCCAAGCTCTAACTGGTTTCTCATATTGACATGATCAAGTGCAACCTTGGTTTCCCAATGTTGACTAGAATCTATGCTGATAGGAAGTAATTCTATAGTAATATGACAATCAGTTTATATCTTAGAAGATGGGGAAAGGGAAAGCCCAAACTGATTTACTTACAACACACCCTTCCTTAGAAAATACAGTAAAAGAAACTAATCTCCTTGATGAAGAAGTCTTTTCCCCATGACACTCCCCAAATATTGGAGATGTACTTTGATGAATCCACCTTAAGCCATATTGGTACAAGAATTGAAAACCCAAAAATCAACTAGGTTTCTAGAGGGATTATATTTGTCTTCCCAAACAAAGTTGGTTTTCTTGACTCTTTCTCACTATCTAAAGGCTACACGAATAATAAGGCATAATACCAATCCCTCATAGATGGATTAGAACTAGCCCTACAGTTTCACATAGCCTACCTAAATATCAAATGGGACTCAGAACTATTGAAAAAGTAGACCAACAGTGAATATTCCATTAATAAGGAATAACTGGCCCCTCTTACTGGTTATGTTTGGGGATTGATGTAAGAATTCCCCTTTGATCCCATGCTACATTATGTTCCATGATCATAGAATTCCTTCTCTAAAAAACATTCTAATACATCCGACATCCCAGCCCACCAAGATTAGAACGAGGCAAGCTTCCGTAATACACATCAAATAATGGTGTCATCAGTATATATATGTGAGATAGAAGAAATCAATAGAGTCAAAATTTCCCTAGATCATGATGAACACCCCTATATGGATGGATCCCATAATCATCTTTTTCTAATATCGAACTCTTCTAGAAGATCGTGCTAGAAGAGAACAGATTTGGAACTAGGTAGAGAAATTCACTCTATAGGATAAACCAAATGAGAAAAAATACTCTATAAGCATGGATTTTATGGAATTCTTCTAAGGTGAATAGTAGAGGGAGAAGTTCTCTCTAACAAGGAGGAAGTCCACGCAGGCTCTTGCAGTGCCCATTAATCTTGAACCAGGCCCTCCCACCCAATCAAGAGGTTGTGGTGTTACTATAGAAACCATGATACATGACTATGTGTAATTCAACAAGAAATTTCATGCATGCCATATCCATTAAAACTTCATCCATCATCCCTCAAAATTTCTGCAAACTACTAAATATTCCGGGTTGTTTTCCTTTTGGGGGATGGATATTGTGTGGACATATCCCCTGACGACCACAAGCAGTTCAAGTACATCTTAACTGGAATCACATTATTTTCCAAATGGAATGAGGTGATACCTCTCAAGGAATTAAAGAAGAATAATATCATCATATTCATGAAGTACCATATCATCACTAGGTTTAAGGTCCCTTATACAATGTTGACAGACAATGGTACCAACTTATCTTTCATGGAGTTGAAGAAGCTATACCAGGAGAACAACATTGAGACCAATCACTCGTCCCACTATCATACCGTGACGAATGGATAGATAGAGGCCTTCAATAAGACCTTATCAAATATAATCCAGAAGATGGTGAATAAGAAAAAGAATTCATATCTTGATAAACTCCTCTATTCTTTGTGGTCCTACTATACCACCACGTGTACTGCTACAAAAGAAATTCCATACTAATTAGTGTATGGGACTGAGGTAGTGTTTCCCATAGAGGTCCAGAATCCCTCACACCAAATAGTCATTTGAGGAAAGCTCTCATATGATTAAAAGTTAAAAACATGGTTAGATGAGATGGATCATCTGAATGAGAAGAGTTTGTGTACACTGTACAACCTCGAAGCCCACTAGAATTGGATTTCATGAGATTTTAATAAAAAGGTTCACCTTTTCTCATTCATTCAAGGAGAACTGGTGTTGGCTCTCAAAACCCCCATGATACTAGAAGGTAATCCACTAAATTGGATCCTATGTGGGAAGAACCTTACATCAGACATAAGTTTTATCAAAATGGAGCCTATTCATTGGATACCATGGATGGGGAGTGTGTCACACCACCCACCAATACAAGATTTCCTAAAAAATAATTTTCAAAAGATGTTAAGATAAAGGGAATACACATCAAAGTAATCCCCATTATTCATCCTCACTGTATGACATTAAACTGCATGGAACATCTCATCTTAACCACATGATGTTAAACTGTACAAAATTTTTCCTTATCACAAGACATAAAATTTCACAAACAATGTACTTATTGATTGACAAAAAACTACAAGGATCCACAACTCCTCTTCAACTTCAGGTTGGGTAATCCATCACCCATTCCACATGACATTAAACTACACATTCACTACATAACTACGTGTGGATTGATTCTCACTCCCAATGAGATACATGGGGATCCCATGATCACACATCTTGGTACATCCACTACATCATACAAAATTCCCGCGTTACACCCCCTTTTGTATGTTCACTATAGGGGGATCCCGTGTCGCTCCTTCCTTCTCAAAATGAGAATAACTTACATGATATTATAAATTGCTGTAGGTAATTACCCTCATAAGAAAGGTATAGAGTTACCCAATGGATCCATTATGATATTTAGTGTAATAACCTGAAAGGAATTCCATAAGTCCTTACAACATGATGTTAAACTGTACAGTATATGTCATTACCGCATGACATTAAAACATCACAGTCATCTAAGAACTCTGTATTATTTGATTATCATCCCCATGAGATACTTATTTATACCTAACCTTCAATCCCTGGGGAAACCATGATGTTCCCACCAATTCATGTTGATCTACTTTCTTCCCCACCACATTTTGTTAAAATGCATAGAACATTAAGAACTATGTGTAGCTTGATTCCTTCACAAACAATATATGTAGTGACGGATGGATATCCAATCCTATCCCCATCAACAACTGTCAAAGAAAATAATTATCACCTCTATGTATCAGTCATTCCTAGTTAAAGTATTTCCTTTTCCATTACTTTGTGTGGATTGATTCTAATCTTCACGAGATATATAGTTAGGCCCAAACATTTTTTCATTAGGACCTGCCTAATCCAAGACCCTTTTTGGCCTTTAGTCTTTGTCATCTTGGAAATGTACATGGTATGGTTTAGACTAATTTTATCCTCATTCATGTCGTCTTCTTCATGGATCCATGTAACACACCCCCACATTTGGAAATCCACCATAAGGTCCGATCCACATGAGCCTAAACTAACCGTGCATGTCCCTTCAACACTAAATTAAACTATACTACATCATACTCACCACATGACATTAAACTGCATGAAAAATTTCATCCCAATCACATTATGCTAAACCATATAGAGTTTTTCCTCACCGAAAGACATTAAAATTCACCACAATCTAGAACTACATGTGGCTTGATTCTCATTTTCATGGGATACATAGTAAAGACCATGTTCCCTTCATTGCTCCCAGCCAAAAAATTACCACATTTCACAATGGTTCCCATTTCCATAAAACATGATGTAAAACTAAAAGGGCACAAATTCATCTCCACAACATGATAATAAATTATACAACAAATCTACCATTTTTCACTCCTCATCAATGGACCGCAGGAGACTTACCTCGGTAAGAGTATGGGGTTCTTTCACCATCATTTAAGATCACCTCAAATCCATATAACAAACATCATGTCTTGAGTGTATTAGACCACTATAAACCATCCATGGACCTTGGAAAGGATACCCAGTTTCAAGGACCCTTTTCCTGACTATGCATGCATGCCCATGGATCCTGCATATGTGCCCATAGTCATCAAACAAATGTGTCACTCTAAAAAAGGAAATTCCAATTATCATAAGCCCTGACATCATCATGAAAACACTCAACACTCTAGTGTGTCTGAACCACTCATTGTATGACTGTCCAACATCATTACTCATGACCTAAGAAACTTGAGACATTAATAATGTCATTTCCGTTCCATGTTTGAGAAAATGATGGAGCACTCTTAACCCTGGGTGTCCTAAATAACCTATTGTGTCGCATCCTCCATGTTAGGTCCATGAATGATATAACCATAAACTATCTATGCATTGGTCATGATGTACAATCTTAAACTCAAGATTATAGTGGTCCAAATCGCAAGAAATTAAACTACCAATAAAAGAGACAAAATAATTTACAAGGTCGAACACCTGGAAAGGGTGGCCCATGAAAAATTGGATTTTCGACCTACTGAATTCTTCATCCTTAGGGTTTACACAAAAAAATTGTGTAATAACATAAAAGTAACAAATATCATAGTGTCCATAACCCTAGTAAAAGCAAGGTTGTTCTTACTGGACCCAATGGTCCTAGAAAAATATAGGGAAATATTTTCCACACATCCTCACCATGTTAATTTATTCTATAGACAGTGACATAAATTTTTGGTAATTAAAACACTGCTTAAAATTTATGTCTTTTGAAAACCACACTTTGTGAGTTGGGGTGCCTCAAATCATCATAACATACCATGGCCCTTGGAAAGGGAAGGATGCTACAAGGACCATTTTCCTGACTATGAATGCATTCATATGGTTTCATCATATGATCATATGGCCGTGAACCAAATGTTCCACTCTATAAAAAATACATTATAATTATCGTGAGACTTGACATCACCACAATAGAACTCAACACCCCAATTTGTCTGAAATGATCCCTATATGACTTTCCCACACCATTCTATAGATTTGAGAACTCTAAATCATTATTCAATTTTCCTATACCAAACTATCCAAGAGGATTAAATATCCTCAACCTTACATCACCTTCGATGCTTCCTTTATTAGCCTTTGATAGCCCACCTCCTGTGATTAAATACCAAATGGTTTAGAGATCGAACATAATTTTAAGAACTAGATTCCATAGGGTCCCAAAAACCTTCTTAGATAGTTATCTTCCCATATCCATCTTTGTCATCTAGATATTTATAGATTGGAAAATACTCTATAGTCCTCAGAAATAAGTTGAAATAATATTTTCATAGCCATGATACCGACACATAATGGCCCAGACACACCAACCAAATGCATCTTCTCCTTTCCAAAAGGGGCTTCAATCCATGTGATCCCTTGAAACACCATAGAGAAACATTGAATTTCTTAATTTCATGGGACATACCCGACACATCTTCTCCATCCCATATTCATGGAATAAAAATTTTGGGTTATTATTTACATCATCCATACTCCAACTATATTCTCACATTTAGTATCCCTATTATTCCAACTGCATCAATATTACCACCATAAATATCCCATAGCTGATGGAAAAGATACCTGAATTCAATGAATATTTCCTTGACTATGCATAAATGACCATGGATCCTTCAAAATTTTATATGGTCATCGAACAAATGTTTCACTCTTCAAAGGCAATTCTCGTCCTCATGAGCCTCAGCTACATCACAATAGGATCCAACACCTCAGAGTGTTTTGGTTCATTCCTAGTATGTATGTACTATATAACTTGACCATAAAAATGGTCTGAGCTAAAACACCTCAAAAATAAATATACATTTTTTCTATGCTAAAATACCTTAAACTAAAGTGATAGATGTTCTAAGATAAAAGTCCCTAAACTAAAGAAACTTGTGGTCTGAGCTAAAAACTCCTAAACTAAATCAAAATGTGGTATGAGATAAAAGACCCTAAACTACGACACATGTAAATTATTGTGAGTCCTACTACATGGACCTATCATGCGCGAGATGATTTTCACTGATATAAAAAGAACTCATTCTTCAAGACATATATTCTTCATGGATGATCCCTCTTCACATCAATCATTCACTCTCGTTACTCAAAATGTGTGGGATGTGTATCAACATCAATTTCTAAAACAACATTCATCTTAGAAAACTCATCCATTCCTATTATGAATATGAGGGAGGAATATCCACATTTGGGAGTCACTCTGAAACACTGTCAAAAAAGAATGGGGTGTGGTGAAAATGTATGGGATGTATTAAAAAAATATAGCTCATAAAAAAGATGGTCAACATCACTAGCTAGGTCAGAAAGAGATTGGAATGAGGCATCAATTGAGAGTCTAAGTATCTCTTTCCCCACCTCGTCCCCAATTCCTCAGGGAAGAGAACATATAAAAGAGTAGTAATTTCTCTAAACATCCTCTAAGAAGTTGCTAAAGAGGTAGATGATCTTGAAATATTGGACTTCATATGAGAAATCATCTCTTCATGCAACTATATCTGCACCGTAAAAAGAATCCATCTAGTCTTGCAATTCAGACGAGAACTGGTGACCCTACTCTAGTTCCTCTGTTGCCTCTATCATGTTTTTGGAAAGGGAGGCCACAACAATGAGATCATGTGATACCCTTTCCTATTCTTCTATGTCTCTTCATGACCAGATGATCCACTTCATAATTTTGTACAGAGGCTAAAAATCAAATCATTACACACCTAGTTCATGAAATAACTAGTGAATCCTCTCCCCATGATGGAAGAATGCCTCTAGAGGGGTCTTACTAATTGAGACATGTATACTCTCACAAACTGTCTTATGTCATTATTTATCCTTATTATCCGAAATAGAGGTTTATGTAAAGGATAGAAAGACAACTTAATCAATTCCAGAATTAGAGAAGAATCCACATATGCCTCCCTCTCAATAGGCACATCATTTGTAGCCTACCACGGAGGACTGATCTCATTATTAGAACCTAACTTACCATCCGAATAACCACCATAAAATTCATGTGTATTCCTCTCTACCTTTTCTAAATCATTGAATAATTCCATTAGTCAAACATATAGATGCATTGGTGACAGAAGGGGCTTATCCACATGGTTGACTAGTGGGAAACGAACCCCATGGGGATAGGTCGTCACCCATGCATGTGCATAATCTAGAGTGAGGAAAGGGGTTGTGTTAGGAAGAGGAAATATGATCACAAATGTTGTATCTTCATGGGATATTATCTTCCCAAATTGGTAGAAGGAACCATGATGTCACTCCCCTCAGACATTGGCTAGTCGAATGGGGAAAAATCCATGAACATAGAATAACTATCAGGACAATTGGTATGGCATGTAAAACTCACCAATAATCAGATCATCCATCCGAACTGCAAGAATACCATCTCAAAGAGACATCATATAAGACCACTCATCAAGAGAGATGTTGATGTCATCAATAATCAGACTTCCCGTGACATGGAACATATCAAATTTGAAGTTGTTTGATCGGCACAGTGCACCTTTGATGTAGGGATAGATATGGGGTCTGGGATCCTATTGATATTGTAGTTTCTAAATATCTAGAACCTGTGTTTCTAGAGGATCATCCTAGACATCTATCGTAGGAATAAATTCATCATACATCTCTCTGAGAGTAGGGATGCCGCCTAGTTGATGGATATCACAAAAACTGATACCCACCTCACTTTGAGAAGGATGCAGCATGTTTTTTCTAAGACACTAGTGGATAATAATTTCCTGGAGGAGGTTGGGTTGATGGTAAATGATAAATTGAGATATCCACATGGATCCATGGAGATGAAACTTGTATATATCATCATTAAATTTTAAATAGCTCTGCATCACAAATAATGACCATGCCCATTCATCGAAGAAATTTACACCATGATAAATATACCATTTTGAGTACCATATGATACTATATTTTTTCAGATAAGAGGTGAGTATGATTGATTAACTCTGGTTGATAGGTTTTTGAGAATGTTCATCATCATCCGGACTCAGGGGAGAACATTTCAACCAAAAATACAAGCCCTGAGATTTGGTGGTAACTAGCTGAACATCCTCAGTAATCATTGCATGAATGTAATCAGGGGATCTATATACCTTGATAAATGGAATGTTGAAATACAAGGGAGGTATAATGGAAACATATAGTAATCCAAACTATTTTAATGAAATTTTACTAGATTAGGGATGATTCTCAATGTTAGATCAATGGAACCTCTACAAGACCTAATTATTATTAAACACATGATAATAAGGATCCAAATTATGATTCCTAAAAATCATTTCCCTCTAGTTTTCCATAGATGAGGAATCGTGGTAGGAACTAGAAGCCATCTAAAAATATGTATGTTTCATATGTCAGAAAACAAAAATGAAATGTATTGACAAAAATAAAACATGTCATAAGACATCGGAATGATGCACATCACATGACTCAGCAAAGGGTTTTTAAAACCACATAAAAGAGTTCACAAATTGCCTAATGATCAAAGGACTTTTGGGGTTCATAACCCATTAATGAAATCATGATAATCACATAAACCGACTGAAGAGTTGGGATCTATTGACATAAACATAGACACACAATTCGCAAAATCTTGAATGATCAGGTCATCAAGTCCCGTGAAACAACATGAGGTGAACATGACCATCACATCTGATGTCGAAAGAATTATTGAAAAATAGTTTGCAGTCAAAAAAGATGTGCGCCTAATAATAAACCATGCTTGTGAAAGATATTTGGTGAGATGGGTTCCTGGAATGGATTGACAGATAGGGTTCGCGATTAGGGTTCACGATCAGGGTTTGCGGTAGGGTCTCATGATTGGAGAAATGACTGGAGAAATCTGAGAATAAGCGGTCAGTGGGATGAATTTTCTTTCACCCCTATGTGAAGGTAGTTCGTGGAATACCAAACATCACCCAATTGTCCAAATGTCACATGATGTAGTGCTTTGTGATGTTTTAAATGGTTCTGGTAGGCATTAGATTTCCTCAGAACCAATTTGTTTCCCACTCAGACATCACTTCTGAGGGGGGGGGAGGCATTTTTGATGCCCACCAAATAAGATTTGAAAAAATCACAATGGAAAAAATACATGAATATGGGTATTATTTTCCCCATGAAAGCAAGGATAAAGGGGTTGATTTAAGTTACATGAAGCCTCTGAGAGACTTTTGATCATGTGACCATTTAAAAGAAAAACAATGGCACCACACATGGCGCATTACCCATGGCTGGTCTCATGAGTAGCTCTTCAACAGTCCTGGACGCTATTGTGATTGCCCCCTGAGACAACCGAATGAACACCCACAAGATGCATGGTTTATCATTGGAATGATCCTGACAATATATCCAAAACCCCTTGAGAATAAATATGGATTCGATTTTAAAATAACAGGCCCTGAGTGGTCATGAAGATCATGCGTCAGGTCATCATTAGGATGAATAAAATCCCTTTCGTGACATCTAAATAGTCTCTCAGGACCTTTGTTCCTTCACCACATAAAAGGAAGTAGATAAAGGGAAAGAGGCGAGAGGGGTTCACGATCTCTGAAGGACATGTGATATGCACCCTGAGTGATTCACAAGATGCTAAGAGACCTTGTTGACATGTCCTCCTTGCCTCATGTAAACCCTCTAGTTTGTCATCCTCACCACACAAATGTACTCAGACATATCCAGGAACCACACAACACTATAAGGATATAAGGATGGACATGTCCACTACAAGATTTCACACTCCCTATATGACACATATGGGTCAGGCAAGACATCATCAAAAAATAAAGTAAAAAAATCAATGATACGACTTGTGCCAACTTGCATGATCCATGACCATAGAAAAATAAAACAAATAAGATCAAAATGGAGGTGGTTAGAGGGGTTCATGGTTTCTAAAAGACATGCGACACTCCCCAGATGACTTTCAAGGCACTATTATCCCTCGACGACATGACCACCTTATCTCAAAGAATCCATATTTTTTGTTATCCTTATATTCATTAAAATGATTGATAGCCACCCTCATGTGTCCTATAATGGTAACGTGACACATATCTAAAAAATATAAGAAATAACATCAACAACCCACATGAAATATCATACAACTCCCAACATTTGTTACATGAAATAGTGGTGATTTAAAGGGATTAGGTAAGAGGTAATAACTAACGTTGAAAGTCCTGTAATGCAACCGGTTAACCTTAAGCAGTGTCCCACAAGACCCTAGGACAAGTCACTCAAGGTCCCACATGCATTTGAATCTTGTGAATCCCCTCAAACATGTCAGTATATACATATGGGGGTTCTATGAAACAACCACATGATCGAACAAGTCTTTGATAATCAGAAATAATCCGATAAAGGATGTGTTGACAAAGGATACCCATGACCTCTAAAAATAAAGCGATACACTTGAAGTAGATCACAACAGAGGCCCATGGTATCCTATAGCACTAAGGCCTTTATCCAACTCCATACTAGACATTCTCTAGATATTCCCCACATACCAGTGAGTATAAGAGGTGGCGATGCCTATAAATTACCCTCCCCAACATGAAGAAACTATTGGATTTTAGACTGGAAAAATTCCCCAGCTCTACAAGATTCATCTCTCAACTTCTTTGGACATCTCAGGGAAACTGATCACAAAACCATCCAGATTTTTGACAAGTAATATACTATAAAGAATTAAAATTAGTCATGAACTATTCATAAAGTGATTCATGTGATCACGAAATGATCACGTGAAGGACTTCCAATAGAGAATGCAATGAATAAACCACATGTCCTCCAAATCATGCGAGACTAAAAAAAACTAACCGTGAACAAAACCAAGGCATTCAAAATACAATGGTTAAAATAAATATTAGATGCATAAGGCTTAAGAAAAATAAATTCTTTTGGCCCCCATGCACTTCACGTGTGTCATCTGAAGACATGCGATAGAACCTAGAAAAATTTTCTAGATTTGGCGGCATCACTTCAGCATGTCATCTGGGACAATAAAAGCCCTCTAGACATGTCAGGGAACATCATACAGTTCCCCCACGAGTGCCACATTGATATTTTGACTACTATGGTTCTATCAAAAAGGTCTTTTGACATCCTACAGACACATGCCTCTCGACTCAAATAATGATTCCATCTCATGTCATCCAAGTCTCATGAAAGCTTATGGCCATGAAAACCAAGACCACATGACACCATTTACTCATGTTAGTCGAGACTTATGATTCCCTCCATACATGTCGACCAAGTCTCATGGTGGTTCCCATATGTTTCCACCAAGATACATGACAAACCTTGAGCTATGCCACACTAACTCCCTAGAAACCCTCTACATGTGTCATTCCAGGTAGTGCGATGTACCTAAGGATGTGACAACTTAGTTTTTCCTTTTCTTCTATACAAGAAGGGTAGATTTAAGTTAGTGTTAGTGTGTAAGAACCCATAGAAAGGAAACTATGAAGATTTTGATTGCTTCCGTATTCAAGATATGTTGGCCACCCCTCTCTAAGGCTCATGCCCCATATTGATCATCCATGGAGAGAACAATATATGAGTTCTTTTTTCCAAATAAATGACATTGATTACTTGCTATCCCTTATTCCCCAAAAATGATCATGGATCTCATGGAATTAAGTAGTTGTAGTGGTCATATTATATTCCTTATAAACCCATGTAATGGTTTTGGATAGTCTCAATGTGTAAGCCCATTCATAAAGGGGACTATGAGAAATATGATTCCTGCTACAACCATGATTCTTAGGACACCTTCATAAGATCATAGCTCTATACCAAACACTCCAATATATATCCTATTATAAAATACCCGTACCCATACACCAAGAGAACGATAATATTATCCCCCTTATTTCTCACCCTAAGAATCGATCACGCGGTCTTAGGGGATGCAACATAAAACTCACTGGAATCGTAAATGTACATGATCTAGTTAAACCTAAGAGTGCAATACCCAACATAAGGTGAACTACAAGAAATATGATTCCTATTACAACTAGTATATGTAGGATGTGTTCGTATGGAACAAGATTTATACCAAACACCCAAGGTCTATCTTAATAAGAAAGTCTCATACCCCTACACCATGAGGTTGATCATCTACCCCCCTTCTTTCTCACCCTGAGCATAGATCATGTGGGCTTGGGGGGGATACAATGAACACATCACTGGAATGATAAATATCTACCATCTAGGGAAGACTTATTTTGCATTCCTTGAAATAATTGGAACTAGGAAGAAGCCGATTCATGCCATATTTAGGATACGTAGGCCACCTCCCTCTATGAACTAAGCTCCATATTGATCATAAATGGAAGGGCCGACATGTGATTCCATTATCTAAAGTAATTAAATTGATTACTTGTTATCCCTTGTTTCTCACATGGATCATGGCTTACAAGTGCTTAGTGATTTTTAGTAATTATTTCATCTACACCAAGAGTCTCTATAGTGACATAGGTGACCGTGATATACATGTCATCATAGAATGAACTATGAATGTTCTAATTATGACTATATTTAGTATACGTATGGAATCCCTCTGGGACCCGAGAATGAAGGTATCATAGAGAACCCATATAAGTCCTTCTTCATGACATAAAGTACAAAGGTTAAGTGAACTATGTGGGTTTTGATTATAAAACCATATATGACATGTTGGACATCTCATAATGGATCAATCCCATTCTTGGGATATCAATTGCCTCATCATATGGGAGATTGTCCCGAAGAACATGGTTATATGGTTTCAACATATAAGTAACCACCTATTACTGGAGAATGATTAAGAATCTCAGACATATACAGTCAGACTCACCCAAGTTATCCAGGTATTTTTCATATAAAAAAATAATTAACCTAATATGGATTCATTTTGTGTAATCAGTTCTTGTATCAGGATTAGGAAGGGAATCATAAACATATATTAAAACAATATGATACTCTTATATTAGGAAAAATGTTCCCCCAAAAAATGTTGTGATGATCCTAACCTCCAAATAATCTTGAAAAATGCGAGTCCCAAAGAGTCACTGGGCCTAAAAACCAAGATGACCGCTGAACATTGTAAATACTGTGTGTACCTTGATACGGATGGGGGAACCATTGGGTGTTTCAAGGAAAATTGAAAATGGCAAGGCAATGTGTGAAACCCATTACAATACATATTTCCCATGAAAAAAATACCATTCTAGACCTATAAATGTGGTCGATGAGGTATTGGAGTTAGATGATGTTGTGGTTTATTACTCTAAGGAATTAGTTGTAGAAGAAGAAGCTAAATCTTGAGAAGAAGTATCAGTTTATATTTCCATAAGGGATGGTAGTGACACTGATATAGTTAGAATAACTTTTGATTCCTATGGAATTGCTAGTCCATCATGTTCTATTAATTATAAATAATTTTTTCTTAGGGAAAGTAAAAATTATGAAGAGACTAGAGTCTCGGGTGTATGAAATGTTGAGAGTTGTTCTGGGACCTTAAGAGAAGTGGTATAAGTATATTATGGATCTGATGGGAATGATAATAGTGGTGGTGGAGATTATTTTTTGGGAGTGTAGTCACATCACACTCCTATTTCCTCTATTTTATGTATGTTTGGTGAAGATGGTCATGCTTCTATAAGTCAAAGAGTTGAGATAGTATCTTATGAAGTTAATAATGTAAATGGTGCTAATTTTTATGCTACTATAATTTTGGATTGAAATGGTGATAAGGGTCAAATCTCTAAGATTTGATATGAGGATGTTGGTTCTAATATATCTAAGGATGGTTTTATTGAAAAATATTGGAGGACAACACCTTCTGAATGGGAGAAGTCCCCAAGAGCTACTGAACTTGGAATTAAATATTCAGAGACTGAATCATATGATGGTGATGATAGTTAATACCATATATGTACACCCATGTATGGTGTAATTTAAAATTCATTTGATAGGAAAGATCCAAAGGGATATCTGATTGAAGAGATAGATGAGGGAGGTCAGTTGTAAGTTTTTCCCTCCAGTGACCATGTAGATGAATATGTATATATGGAGGTTGACCTAAATTTTCAAGATATGGTTCAATATAATCTACATTATTCTCCTCTACACTTTTATTATGAAACTATAATTGGTTTGGATTATTCTAGAGTGATTCCATTAACATATATAAGTGAAATGATTAGATCCACACCTCCTTGAGAAACTAAGATCAATGAAGATGATACTAGATGGATATTTGAGTTACTCATATCACATATTTACCCAAATATGACCTTAAAAATGAAATAAATATATAATGAGAACATGTTATTGGATAATGAGATGGAATAATTCTAATCCATCATTAAGGAACTGATGTTCAACTTTGCTGAAGGGAAGTTATAACTTATGGAGATATTGGTGTCTTTATCTACTACAATGTTCTTCTACTTATAGTGATCCTCCTCCCACTCCTTCAGTTGAAGTAGATTAAATTCAATCCATTGTCTATGAATAGATTAATTATATCAGGGGTAATCCTTCTACATCTCATTAGGAAGAGATTACTAGATAAAGGGTCATTGTATGCGATTATATAATCTCGTAATGGATTTTTTTGAATAAGTATAAACATGATTGAGAGACTATCACTATATCAATTAAGTATTTCATCTCCCAGATGTATAAAAAGAATCATATAATTTCATAATTTATTTTTATTAATAAGAATCTAAGACTTCCTCGTTTGACTAGGGAATTCAAAGATAATGTGAACCGGATCAATTTTTTGGCCCCTCTCATCAAGATTCCCAGGAAAGAGAAGAAAGATTGATTCATAGATTTATAGAATAGTGGAAAAATCATAAAATATTTTGTTAACATGATGAATCCATTTTTTCATTCCACTTGGACTCTAGTAGAGGCACCTGAAGTTTTTTCCACACCTACTATCACTTCAATACCTTCTTCATCTCCTCTACCTCAAAATGTTTAAGCCATTGGGATGACTCCAATTGTGACAATTAGGAATATCTAGCCTGTCTTGATCTAGAAGATTCCTCCTGATACTTTTACACACTCTTCTTCCCCTTATATACCTCCATTTCTATTAAAATGAAAATCCCCTATGGTTTCATCATCTACTCTAGATGATAGTTTTTCCTATTATGGTTAGTCTTTTATATGGATTTTAGTTTCTAAATTTATTAATTTTTGAGATGTAATATTTAACATTTTTATTTAGTGAAGATTAGCTATTATTTATATTTATATATTTACTTATATTTTAATTTATTTCTTTATATTTGTGGTAATACCAAAGTGGGAATATATTTTAATGGAATTTAAGATGGTAATTATCACTTTTATATATTTAAATGTTATGTAGAATAATCTTCATATTCATCTGTACTTATTTTAATATTTGTATTACATACATGGTTATAGATTCAATTATTTGTGATCATAAATATGGGCTATATTTTAGGAACCTTATTATTTTAATGATCACAAATCATGTTTGTTATATTATTAAAATGATCAATGTTTTATGGTAATAAATCATTTTCAAAGTAACTTTTTGAAAATAATTGGTTAAGTGTTGATAAACCATCAATTAAATGGAACAACAGTTAGTTCAAAATATTTAGAATTTAATATAATAGTATAACATTATTTCAATGGATATTATTCCGAACAAACCAACTAGTGGACTATATATACCTCTAAGAAAATCTACCATCATCATATCTTCCATCAGATATATATACCACTGATCTGTGTTACTATTCAGTTATTCTACCACCAAGATGAGCTACTTCTAGAACTGATTTACCACCAGCAAGAATCCACCACTATAATAGATCTACCATTAAAATATTTACCATCAAACTTATGTTATTTCTATCTAGACTCATTCAAATTTAATTCTCCCAATGGACAGTTTTATGGATTTAAATGAAATCAGTCACATGTGGATCTAAGAATCATTATTCTTAAACTAATTAACATATGAAATGATGAAATATTCACAAAATTGGTGTGTTTTTATTCTCAATATGATTATCCCATGGATAATTTGGAATGTATATCCATAAAAATTATAGAAATTTCTTGTGCATTAAAGTGAAATCAAGAGAGCCAATCACTGTGTTAAATTTATGCGAAATCCATAATTTCATACATTGAGTCAAGATATATCAAAATAAACTTATATGGGGAAGAAATTTGTACATGTATAGATCAAAAATATAATTACTTTCAAGACATTCACAACACTCTGTTTCCTATATAATCTGATAAACCTATTCGAGTTCTTTTAAAGATAGATTCAAGGACCAATGAACATCTGAAACTGTTCTAATTTAGCTGCATCACCTTTTCTCATATCTATTCATTTTCTCTTTCTGTTTATCCTTATATATTTGAGTTATGTTTTTATTTTAAAATATTAATATTTATAAAATTTCACCCATAATTAACTATATAGTTCTATGAACTCTATTTAAAACTTATTCATTTTTACACCTTACAGAATATATTGAAGAGTTCTTGTGTGACATGTACTCATTTTTATCACATGAATAATAGTGGAAGATCATTTTTTCATTGATATCCTTGTGTGTTGTTGTTTATAACATTTTATCTCGGTTACAGATCATGTTTATTATTTAATAAACTACTTTTTAGGGGGTTATTTCTTTGTGGAGTGGATTAAGTATTGAATTAAGACCAAAACCCCTGTTTTAATTTGGATATTTGTTTTATGATATTTCGCTTCTCTATTTCATGGTTTCAAAACTATATCTATTTTACAATATGTATCAAAACCTATACTATAATAGTTAATACTAATTTATATTTCATATAGAGTGTTTGATCATGTAATTTATTATCAATAGTTTGGGTGA
Source organism: Viscum album (assembly GCA_963277665.1). Taxonomy (NCBI): domain Eukaryota; kingdom Viridiplantae; phylum Streptophyta; class Magnoliopsida; order Santalales; family Viscaceae; genus Viscum; species Viscum album. The sequence goes on along the minus strand of OY728126.1, from coordinate 1,206,330,554 downwards.
TTTCAATATTATTTTAACTGATCATTGATCCCACTTTGAGAACCTATTTGAAAAACCTAATTTATAAATTTTTACTTTTTTGATTAACAGAGTGTTTTTATTAATTAGGCATATTGAAATTTTAAATTTTTTAGAATAGATTTTTTTGGGGAAGTCAATTCACCCCCTTTTGAGTTAGTCATTACTATAAACAAGGATGTTAGGCATCTATGTAGAATGAACTTGAATAAGGTAAGGGATTTTACTAACTCGAGTTGCTTCCATTGAGTTACAAATATTTTTATTTAACCTTATTTTTATGGTTTTGATTTATTCATAATAAAAAACAAATTATATTTTTTAGGGGTTTATAATTTTTCCATATAACCTCATTATCAAATGATTCTTACCTCATGAAGCTTAATACATGTAGGGGTTTTGTGTCTCAATTTTCAATTCCTTGAGATATAGTTGTTATTATACACAATGAAATCATTATAATAGATTTTTTACTAAAAATTTAATATTTTTTTCATTATATTGTTGTTATACTTAAAATTTAATTATTTTATGAAATCACATTCCTCAAGGGGATTTTATTCAAATGTTTCAGATGAAATAACGGTTGATTCTATATCTATTCTCATTCACTGAGTTACAAAAATCCTTATTGAAATATATTATTCCGAAATTATATTAATAACCCTAATGAGAAATTTGTATTTTATTTCAACCTTATTTTATGTGGTACTACAAATCATCTTTATAACAACATTATTAATGGATTCTTATACCAAATATTATGTTACATGTAAGGGGTTCCTTGTCTAAAATCTTCACCCCATGAGACATTTTTCATATTATACAACTTGTTGTATTTGAAGAATTGTATTTATTTCCCGTTTTATATTTTATATCATGATCCTATCATTATTCCCGTTATTTCAATTTATGGTATTTTTATTTTTATTTTTCTAATGTCTTAGGTGCCACTTGCCTGTATTTTCAATTCCATGAGATATTTTTGATACTATGCACCATATTTTCTTTTGTAGGTTATATTCAATGACCTATTAATATAACATGTAATTATAAATTTTTTATATCATTATATATTACTTTCATGATACCCCTCAAATTTGATAGATACTTACGTTACCATTACCATAAAGGGGTTCCTATGTCAATTTTATTTCATTGAGATATGATTTGTATTAACAATTTGTTTCTTTTTAGGTTTATGTATTGGAGGTCAATTATTTTCTAAATTCTATCATAATATTCTATATTATGGGATTAAATTCATAGATATCAATCACCACCTTTGTCTTTCCAAATCATGCTCTGTTATCAGCATAATTTTTCTTCCAATTCCTTTATCACCTAAACATTTTATATTTTCTTATATTGATTGAAGGGTGTGCACCAAGATTTTATACATAAATTGATTCTAGAAATTATTTTCACAACCATGTACTCCTTTCTATATATAGTTCTAGTTTTAGGGATGTTTACATAGAATCCTATTCGCAAAATTTATTGGGAAAATATTGAAAATTTGTATACTTGTTAATATAATAAAAATGATTATTTATTAATAAGGAATATTGGTTATGAATTTTATTTCCCAATATTTTATTCATATAATTTATGAATTGGAATTAATTAGTGATAAGTGAGGCATTCAACATTCCCTCAATGCATCAATAAATCTCATGAGACAAACATGTTTTGGTATTTTGGGGTATTCCTATAAAAAATAAGACATTTCCAAGACCTAAGTCCTTGATGGTATGATCATTATTTATAAGATGATGATTTATTCTAATCAATCCTGGAATTAGCTATCTGACATTATAAATTTCATCATCGAGGAACCTGTTTTTTTATCACTGTGTTTATGAATTAACTTTTTAAACACGGATAGATTATGCTAAAATATTTTTTTATTATTAAAAATTTCAATTATTTATTCCATAAATGTTATTTTTCTTCGTTAAATGCTCTCATATAATCATTAAATCTTATTATTTATGTTTATATTTACTAGGTTCTTGAGAACTCCTCTTCCTATTTTTCTATTTCCCCAAGTTATGAAGTAATTTATTACACATGATTGTCTAATAGAATATCTTTTGTGAAAGAATTTTGGTTGTTGTTGAAGGATAATACTGGATTAATCTTTTTTTTATATAGTCATATTTTTTTATTATCTGAGAAAGTCATACCATTTTTTTACGTATTTCACAAATTAGATAAATATAAAAACCTAAAAGATTTTGGTAATGTATGTACTACAATATTCTCTTTCTGTTATGAAATTATGGAATTGTTATATCTATTAATGTATAGTTGATATCAAATCCAATACCTAATTTATGTTTGATCAACAGTAAATATTAGAGTGTGGGTATGGGGTTTCATAGTTCATATCAGAGTAGGGTGTGGATAAATTGGTATATTAGTATTTTTTTAAGGAAAATTTAATTGTTGATTAGTTATGGTTAATCATATTTTAAAATGTATGTATAACCCTTTTGGATAGTATATGATTTAATGTCAATGTAACCATGAAAATTTTATTTGAATATTTGGTTAAGAAAAATTTAGTGAAAATCATATGAATATGTATAAGTACTGTAAAACATACAAAATATTTGGTAATTACTTTATGTAATGTCCTCACTTGAGAGCCACCCAATTGTGACATATTTTGATGGGTCACATGGACTAAGGTGCACCTCCCCATATTCCAGATGCTACTGACTAGTAGTGAGTGTCTGAGGTTGTACACTGTTGTGACTATACCATCATGATTATAGTAATTTAGTGGTATAAAAAGTAAACAAACAAAAGGAAGAGTAATATAAATAAATACATAAGTCTACATCCAAAAGTATGTATTTTAAAAAATACCAAATGTATTGTCATGTAAAATATGACGATAATGTCATGTATCTTTACAAAACAGAAAGTAGTACATGGCTACAAGAATATAGTAAAATGTACACAGAAATGTATAAAAAGGAAAAACACGACTATCTTCAGATAACATCATAGAAAATAGATTGGTCCTATGAGACCATAATCCTATGCACACCCTATCAAACATTATAACATGGAAACTTTACCCTATCAATACCTACATCGATGAAGTTTGTCCAGGAACCCAACAATGGCATGAATATGATATGAGATAACACTTTATAGGCCACCAATAATGATATCTATAACATATCTATTATGTTTATAAAAAATAAATAGTGTGTAGTATATCATAGGTATAACAGTAATAAAATTAAAGTGTTATCATAAGATATGATCCTTCCTAGCCAACCATGGATCCCTGTAAAAAATAATCAAGGACCCAAAAAAATGGAAATCTTAAATCAAATACCCATTCCATTGAAATAGTCAAATAATTATAAAGTATTCAAAAAATAAATTTGGTGTAATTAATTGTCAGACCCCACGGGCCAGATCCGAGGTATAAATAATAACTCATCCTCAACATGTCAGGACTACATGGGATTGATCCAAGGTATAATTACCATGGAATCCCCTCAATTCCTATTATAAAATCCCTAGAAACTTTCTAATGACTTGGGAGGATCCCAAGTATCATATCCATGGTGCATTACCAGGGCAGTCTAAGCAAGTCAAACCAAAGAAGCGACAATGTCTGTTGCATTCAAAGTAAACTAGTTCAGTGGAGTATAAATTTAAACAAAATTATATTAAGATAAGATCCCATGATTAGAAATGTAATTGGAATCAACAAGTATAATCATGATCCATGTATTTGAAATGCCCATGGAAACTGACGGAATTTTGATCTATGGTGTAGAAATATCCAATAAATTTACTATGATTATTAATCCTTCAACACATTTCAAGACCTATTTAATAATCATTTAGAAACCATGAGTTCATCCAACATATCATTAACACCTCCCTCCAAATATTCCAAAGCGAGGGGAGAGAGATAATTACCTCTGAGTCCCACCTCCAATAGGCCTCGAGTTTGTGACTAGCACCGAGGGTATAAAAATATCATATATAGGAGGCATTACCCTATATAATATAAATATGATTGGGATATATGATGGATAATCCACAATAAAATACGAGAAAAATTATAAAAACAAATTAAAAAACCATCCCACATTCATTTATAAATAGTACCGAGATAGATACAATGAGTTTTCCAAAGTAAATACCCAAAGTAATATTAATGAAGAAACACAAAATCTATACAAAGGTATGAGCTAGTAATGCTCAGCATGGTCCATGTAATCCATTGAGAAACCTGAAAATAATTTTATATATGTAGGTTTATCATACAATTATAATCAGTAATAAAAACTCAGGTCTCTCATGGACATGTGAAAGAAGCATACTAATGCACCTCTAAGAAAACAGTAGAACCAAACAAAACCTATCAAGCTACCCCAACCATCCCAACCTCACCAAGGCACACTCATCAAATAATGAAAACCAAGTAATATTGTATAATAAGAATGAAATCGATAAGGGTACCTACCCATCTTTCCCACTAGAATTCCACTCTCACACCCAACATCATATGTCCTAGTTCTCCCTTATGTTCCATATACCACACCACCACATAGGTACAATCTTAATAATCCTCTCCCATAAACACAAATTCTCGCTACCCCACAAGCATGGACACAACACATCTCACCCAAAAACACCAAGGACACAAAACAAGAACCACCATAAATAGAGTAGTAGAGTATATTCAACGTTTAGGACATCAACTTGGTTCCCCTCCTATTACAGTGAATTACCTCGATAAGGCGCCACCCCACAAGCACCATCACGTATTTCCCAAAAACACATGGGTCGTCACATCTCTCCTACAAACACCTCGGCAATCAAATATCACCCGAAGACACATAGGCCATCAAAAAAACATATAATGCAAAAAACCTCCATCCATCACAACTTGTACAATACCTACCTATACTGGAAGAGAGAGCGGGAAATAGAAGGTACCCAGCGATCCATACACCTCACCAGATTTTAGGCAAAACATACCCACATGAAAATGTGGGTGTCGGAACAAAGTGATCAACATGGGTGGGGTTCACATTGAAATCATATGAATATAAAATAATATTTATATAGTATCAAAAAATCAATCCCAACCTATAGGTTGACAAAAAAATCAACCAACTCACAATACCGTCACATTTACTGCCGCCTCTAAATGCATAACACCACACAACAAGAACGAAACGCCACTTCAAATTTATAACCAATTTCATTTATCACCCCTTTCATTTAATTATTTAGCATCAACAAAATTAAACCACACAACCCACAATTTAATTATCGACTATCCATTCCCATTCCATTAACATTACCGACCCAATCCATTCCAATCAATTTCGAACAATTATTTATTTATTCCATCACTACTTGGAAACATAGGACAAAGAATCCACCAACTCATGACCCCAAATTAAAAATCAAACAGACCACCACCCCACCACCCTAACTAAACTGCCAAAAAAACCACCTCTTTGCTTCCCCAAAAGAAATAACAAACAAACCACCTCCCCACCAGCCCAAAACCATGACCAAACAAACCACATCCTCTCTTCCCAAAAAACATAGTCAAACAACCACATATCACCCCCACCCATTGCAACCACACATCACTTCCCCAAAAGCATGACCATATCTCACATCTCTTCAAGATCATTTTACAAATATATAAAGGGAATTTTATCACAATCCACATTATTTTATGTGTGTTTTTACACAAGCCAAAATCCTTGGGAAACCATTTCATTAGCCAAATATTAGTGGTTAATCAATTTCCGTTTTTGGGTGATATCATAACAATCAAAATCGAATCCACAATCACATAATATATATCTAGTGGAAAAAATCCACTATGACGTCATTTGTCAGCAGGGAATCAAGCCTATTTGGTTTACAATTTCAAAAAAAAAACAATATAGATATAAAAACTAGAATGAAACCCTATTTTACCCATAATTTTCTATTTAACATATTATTGATTATTATTTAAGTGATCACAACCATAATCCATAGGTATAAAAAATAAAAAACCATCCCACAAGATACACAATAAAGACAAATAAGGGAACCCCTTCATCAAAGAAGTTTTTCCAACTCACTGTGCACCACACGGTGAAGAAAAAACCACTTGGTAACCACCATTGCATAAGAAAAATTCAGATCAACCTACAACACACCAAAGTGTGGTAAAAAATTCAACCTGAACACACCCCATAAAAATGAAACACCAACATAGTAGAACCCCAAAGTGGAGGGAAAAACATATGATAAAGAGAGGAGATCTCATTATAGATCGAAGGCATGAAATTGAGAACTAGTCCCCATAAAAAGGAATATGAAAATGCATGAAAAAAGAGATGATGGGGTCATGACCCATCCCCCGAGGCCTCTACTGTGACTACCCCAGGCACACCTCCCATAGGCCAGGGGTTGGTGACTAGAGTTGAGTTGGAATTTCTCACAAAAGGGAGGCATTTTTCTATAAAACTGAATGAACACACCCATCCAGAAGAAAAGTATTGAAACTAAAAACACATAGTAAACAGATATGCAATCCACAATGAAAACCACTGAGAGTAACAATTAAAACGAAAAAGTTAACAGGCCATAATAAATACCCAAATGGAAAATAAAGGTACAATCCCCTGGGTCTCATATATAGAAAAACATACATGAAGGGTATGAATAGTAAGCTATCTGAATGTCATTGAAGCATACCATGTTCATCAGGTCACCCTAAATCAACCCTGTCTTCAGAACACAAAGGATTCCTTCAAAGGATTTGATCATCTTCACAAGACATGACATGTCCAGGGGAATCTCGTGGAGGGGTGAGTAAAATAATACTTAATAGGAACCCCACATCACAGAGGTAAACAAAAATGAAAGACACAAGGAAGACTACCAAAGAGGTATACAAATTGTGGCCTCATACAATTACAATCAAAATAGACACTTGAGAAATATCACACAAGGATAGATATACTATGAAATTCATGGAATATCCAAATCCAAGTAGATACACATTAATTATTTATAAGAGACACACTCGGAATAAGTGAAAGATACACACTCCACATTAGCGCAAGAGATACACAACATGTAGGTGCAGAAGACACACACAGTAGGAGACACCCTCCATGTAAGTGAAGGAGAAACACTCTATATGGGCACAAGATGCACCACCCATAAGAGACACACTCTATAAGTGTGTTGGAGACACTCCGTATGGTCACATGAGTCAAAATCTATAGGATACATGCTCAATATAGTTAAAATCATGTCAATTGATTTCATCCTTATGTGCTCACTCAAGGAAAAACAACTCCTTGAGTCGGAAGGGTGTACACAAACCTCCATAAAAACTCTTAGAGAGTACCAATAAATGACCAACTCATCATGAGTGTCCCAATGGCATAAATTTCTTCTCAAATGTACAAACAATTTGAGAGTTATGGGAATTTCATTAAAAAGGTGCTGGTGGGGTCTTGGTCTAGTCTGACCCTATCAGACCGACAATAACCGACCCAACCCCAGTCCTACCTGATCCGATCCACTTTTCCATCCGAGCCCATTGGGTTTGGGCTGGCCTGTCAGATTTATCCTAGCCCACTCAAAGGTGGTCCAGATCGATTCACTCAAACGTGAGATGGTTCCGTCTACTCAGACGTGGTCCAGTTTGGTCTTCTTAGATGCGGTCTGGTTGGGTCCCCTTAGGCACAGACCGGTTCAGTCCACCTAGACGTGGCGACTATCCAACCCGCTATAGCTCGACGCTGCTAGCCGTCGAGCCAACTGCTTATCCCGCATGAATTTTGTGGTCCATGTTCCAGTCAGTCCAATGCTTCCCCCTACCACATCTTCGGCTTTCCCCTCTACGGATATCCATATCCATAGCTTCCGTTAACACCAACAGTTGTTACACATAGGGCCCCTCTCCTATCGGCTGTTGAGACGATGGCCACCTTCTTCCAGATAGTTGCGCAGTCACACACTATTTCTAGTAGATCTCCTAATGAGGGTCTCTAGTCTCGGTCTGGTGCTCTTTTGTTTTTGAAATAGAAGCATGCCTTCACCCCTCAGGTCGCATTCTTCATCACCATGGGATCGAATCCATGTTATAACCCATTCCACCAATAAATGCTGGAGTGACACTATCTACAATTTCGCATTAATCCATCCATTACTATAATTTTCACACCTTCACTAGGTAATTATGAGGTTGGATATTTGATTCTAGATCATTGCACGATGTAATAGTTTGACAACTATCATCCATTCATATTCCACCATGAATGTTAAGAACACGTAGAAGAAGAAGGGGGGAAAAGGAAAAGTAACCACCCAAGGAACAAACCATGGATGTTGTTCATTCAGGACCTGATCAATTATATTACAAGGATCCTGAAAAATGATAACAAAATTTAGATACACAACAATTTGAATAAGAACGATCATCCCCAAAACAATTCCCGCAAAAGAAACCATCCCAGAAGAACAAGTGATTCGTGGGTCATCATGTCCATAGATTGATCTGCATTCATATTTAATTACAAGAATGGGGAATGAAGGAATTGAAATAAACCCATACATATAAATAGGATCATTAGGAGGAGAGAAAATTTCATTTATGGTGATCCTTCCCCAAACGTCCTTGATCCGTCATTTGTCAGCATTCGTCATTCACTGTCGTCGGCAGGAGAGCTTTCCGCTCACTGCCTAAGGGAATCTTTAGGGCTCCAGGGAGTAATTATCTATCATTATGAATTATAAAGTTGGTCCCTAAATATTATTAATGGTGGAAACAAATTTCAACATTTTTAAAACATTTCAGTGTTTCCCCAACGCTAAATTGCAATGCCACTAAGTTGCTGCATCGTAGTTCATTGAGTCACACCGTAACACTGGAAAATTTAACTAAAAAAATGTTAATTATATTTTCATTTTCTCTTAAAAAGTGCATAAATTAACTTTTGAAGCTAACCTCTACCTGGTAATATTAGGCCCCAACTAGTGTAAACTCGCTAAAATGATCTCAGTAATACCCTAAAATTCTCATCGAGGCACCCGTTTAGAAGTTACTAAAACCCCACTTGCGTGCTATTTTTAATAAACATAGATATAGTTCAAAATTTATTTTGGAAATCTTGGACCTCATAATTGCATGAAGTATTAGCATCTAGTCTTTCAATAATACGATATAATTTTCTAATAATTTACTTGTAAAATCCTAGACATTACATTTTTTCCACCCTAGGTATTTCTTTCTCTCAAATCCAAAACAAGGGATAAGAAAATAAATCGGGATACTAAGCATGAATCTAAGACACCTTCTCCCACATTATCTCCTAGAGATTCTCATGCGAAAACAGAATGAAAACTAGAGGAATCGATCACCCATAGAGGGTCCTCTCTTTTTGATCCTTGATCTCCATTGGGAACTCCACAAATTTTTTCCCATCCTCAACACAATGATCACCCCAAAAAAGTATCTGTGAAGGGTCTATAGGTATCCCAATATCTAGGATACATGAAATAATTCATGAAGCCTCTCAAACTCTAGATTTATATCCAAGTGGTACACCACCTCACCCACTCAATACAGTATCAGAAAAGGTTTGATGAAACATAGAGATAACTTGCCTCTCAGACCAAATATTCAAATCCCACATCGAGGAGAGACCCTCAGGAATACATGGTCTCACTAATATAATTCCAATGGTATAAAATTAATATCATCATAAGACTTATTAAACCTCTATGAAGTCTTCATCACCTACTATATGACTTGCTCCTCCTCTGTAGTAGCCTGCACCAACTCTGGGCCCATGTGTGCTGACTCTCCAGGGTCTGTCAAGAAGAGTGGAAACATGGAAGGTTTCCCGTAAAAGGCCTCAAACAGTGCTATATAGATTATAGAGTGGTAGCAATTTTTGTACGCAAATTTTCCAGGAGTAGGTGATACTCCCAACTACGACCAAAATTGAGGATGCAAGCATGTGTAATTCCATCTTAGACCTGAATGGTCCGCTCTGTCTGACTGTATCTTTGCTAGTGGAAAGATATCCTCAAGGGAAACCGTGTCCCAAAAACCACTTGAAATCCCTTCCTCAACTGAGAGATGAAATGAGAATCAGAATACTAGACTATCAAAGATGGAACTCCATGGATTCAAACTATCTCTAGTATGTAGAGGCGTCCTTAGCTCTCTACTGATCCATCTTCTTGAATCTGTAGGAAGTGGTATGACTTGGTGAGTAAGTCAATGATCACCCATATTCCCCTCTATATGTACATGGTAGACCCATCATGAATTCCATCAATATTATATCTCACTTCCAATCTATAACCTCAAGGGGTTGAGTCAAACCTGCTAGAACTTGGTGCACAACCATCACATCTTGACAAGTGTGGAATCTAGATAAAAACATTGTCACTACATTTTTAAACCCCGACCGCCAAAACTGACGTTGGAGGTCATAGTAAATCTATGATATAATTGGATTTACAAGAAAATGGAATGTATGGAACTCCCTCAACACTACTTCTTGTAACATCACTGGTACAACAGTTTGTACTCTAAAATTTATGACATGCTCCCCACCTTTCTAATATCCATCAGGGGCATGCCCTATGGACATCTGAACATGTGAAGTATCGGAGGTGATATCTTTGAGAAATGCCTCCCACACATGCTGTTTGAGTGGAGGGGTAACCACCATCGACGGTAGATAAGCTTCTTTATCTCCATCCATGAAGGATACCTGAAGTGAGGATAACTGATCTGAGGCCTCTTTCAATAGTTGTGATCATGATCTCCAACTGAGAGGATCTTCCACCATGTTCCCCTTCCCAACAATATAGACTATTTTGGAAGTCATAGTCTTATAGGAACTCTATCCAAATACATTATTTTGAGTTCATATCCATCGAATAGAAGATGTAGCTGATACCTTTGTGGTCTGAGTATAAGTTGAACTGCTCGCCCATAAGGTAGTGTCCCCACATCTTCAATCTGAAGACTACCATCAACAACTCCAAATCATGGGTCATTTAGTTCTACCCAAGTTGTCTCAAATTAGGTGAATTATAATAAATCAAATTTTTACCATGCATCAAGACACAACCAAGTCTAGTTCCTGAAGTTTCACAAAACACAACATACTCGACACCCTCCTCTAGAAATCTCAAGATGAGAGCACTCATCAAACTCATTCTTAGCAGCTAAAAGGTCTCCCAACATTTCTCTGTCCACATGAAAGGTTACCCCATTCATTTCAGAGATTTCATGGATTCTGCTACTATATAAATGTCATGCCCAAACCTATGATTGTAGCCATCCAACCCAAGGGAAATAAACGATTGAGTAACATTATTTCATGGCTCCCAAGAAATAATTACCACCATCTTCCCTAGATATACTAAAACTTATGCATTCGAAATGACATTTACTATAATGTGGACCTATCATATCAATAACTGAAACATAGAGAGTTTTCCAAGAAGCTAGTTCTCTTGGATTAGGTTCAAGACCATCCATAAGTATATCATGTACTCCTCTAGGGATATCGAGTACACCTGGAGGTCATCAATAAAGACCACTTCATACCGGTCTAGGTAAAAATGGATGATCCTATTCATGATTCCCATGAACAATACTGGGGTGTTCTTCATTCCAAAGAGAATAAATAAGTACTCATAGTGGTTATAGAGATATATAAAGGCTGTATTTTCAATGTCCTAACCCCACACCCGAATCCAGTGATAACCGGACCTGAGTTCAATCATTGAGAACCATCTTTCTCCCTTCAGCTAATAAAAGATGTCATAAATCCTTAGTAGTGGGTAACTATTCTTCACGGTCACATGAATTACATGTCGAAGGACTATACACAACCTCAGGCTCCTGTCTGCCTTCAGGGAAAACAAAATAGGGGCTTCCCATGGTGAAATGCTGGGTATCAAGAAGCTGTTCCATTGAAAATCCTCGAACTGTACAATCAATTCCTGAAACTCTGTGGGATGCATCTAATATACCGGTGTGGATATCAAGTCCATGCTAGGGTACAAGTAAATGAAGAAGTCTACCTACCTGTGAGGAGGTTTTCATGGAACATCCTCAAGAAAGACGTCCTCATACTCATCCACCACTAGAGGAATTTGAGTACTCATCTCATCCACTACCACAAGGGTCATTGTAGACAATAGATGTGTGATCAGCTGTACCCTTTAATGTCTGATTCCATCATATTCTACTTGTGTTTCCATTTCATTGGAAAAGGAAAACCTGGTACCATCTCGTTTGACACATCACACTATGCAACTAAAATAATGGATATCAGCATGAACTAAGGATAACCAATCCATAACTAGAATGATTTCGTAAGGCCTCAATGTTGACAATTAGAGATCCCAACTGAAACAATCACCCCCAAGAGTAAGGTCACATTTTTGACACTAGTGTGTGATTGTAGAATCTCCTCCCATAGGAGACTCTCAATATAGGAATTGACTCAATGGTTCCACTGGGATGTCCATCTCTCGAACATTGGTTGTGGTGAGATAAAGATCGACTGACACCCTTGCCAATAAAAAATACACCTCGGGTGGAAAAGACATAGATCATACCTCTAATCATCAAGGGAGTATCAGGACTGTAATAATTTGTCACATGGAGCTGTCATTATCCCTATCCCCCAGAACATTGAGCTTAGGGAAGACTACATGAGGGTGTTGGTGGTTGAGCCTTGAACCTCTGTTCACATCCTTCTTCTTGGCACGCTCCTCTTCCATGATTGCTACCTAGGTAACCATTTTTTTCCTACCTCCTCCACTACGACGGTAGTCCCTCGAATAACCCTTGGTCGGTCTTACGTCTGGTCAGACAATCTCTATCCATATTTCCCCGATTGTCGCATGAGTAGCACAAACTATCCTTTGGCAAAACTATTTTTCCCCTGAAGCCCCGCACCACTAATCCCCTGTCTTGGTGTCATCCCGTGAACTGTCAGGTCCTCTTGGACACCTGAGTTGGATGTTGGATACCTGCTGTAGAAGACCCAACTACCTGGCACCTGATAGAAGCTTCCACAACCAGTTCTTACTTCGTAACAAACCTCTCTACCAGTAGATATCTCTTTAGTACCCTAGAATGTGTAGGGATGCTAAGGTATATCGTTTATGCCATGATCTCCTTGCGTAGTCCATAATCGAAGGTATGAGACTTGAATAATAAGTCTCACAACATGTTTATAGAGTAGAGAAAATGATCTATGAATCTCACAGAGTACTTTACCACCGTCTGGCCACCCTACTGTAGATGCAAGAGCCCTTGTATATGAACTGAGCATAACGATTCTAGAAATAAATCCTCTATGAAAAGACACTCAGTGTCTATCGAGGAGAGGGTATCCTCCACTTGTGTATGGATCATCATGTAATACCATCTCCCCACCAATCCCTGCTGATGAAGCATGGCTAGGACAACCATCTCGACAAGAGGAATCCTCACTAGGTGGAAGACTCGCTTCACCACCTCCAACAACTCCTCAGATACCTAAGGATCTGTCCCCTCTTAGATCCTAGGAGGCCACATTTTGTGGAACTCATGAAATACATTGATCGTGTGAGCATACTCTATCGATAATGCAAGTAGGAATTGCTTCTCTCCGAGTTTTGGTATCGCTGAAAGAAAACATGGAGGTGCTATCTCTAGCAACGGTCCCCTCACTGATGTGTCCTCACTCTGCAGACCAACCTCATGGACACACCTTATAATCTTGGCCAACTTCCTATGTGGAAGAATCCTAAAATAGGAAAAGATGTATCATGGTCAATATAGTATACCAGGTGATCTGACTCTGACTAAATAATGAATTGAGAACACACTCAATCCATATATGATGCATGAATCATTAACTTCCCATGCAACTAGTGTTTTCATGTACAAAGTCATAAAATCAAAATTCAATATCCTAGTGTATGGATATTTCATCCACCACTCCCACATTGGGTTACCTGGTTAGAAAGATGAAATTAAAAAACATAACACGATTTACCTATAAAAAAATAAAATTGACCTCCCTCTAATACCACTTTATCACAACCCATCCTTTGGGGCCCCTGCCGTGACTACCCCAAGACCGTCTCCCATAGGCAAAGGGATAACAGCTAGTGCAGAGTAGGAATTTCCTATAAATGGGAGGCATTTTATTATAAAACTACACACACACACCGGTCCCCATGAAAAATACTAAAAATAAAAACAATGAGTAAATTGATATTCAATCCAATAGGAAAACCACTGAGAGTATCATTACATACTGAAAAGTAAATGATTCATAATCGAATCCCAAATGAAATAGAAAAGTAATATATCCTGGGTATCGTCCATAGAAAACCCAACATGAAGAGTTGGGTACCATGCCTGTCGGGTCACCATGAAGTACCCCGTGTATCCAGACCACCTAGGACTCCGTCAAAGCTTTAGATCATTTATAAAAGACATGACATGTATGGGTGAATCCCCTTCATGTGTGAGTAAAAAAATACTCAATAGGGACCCCAAAAAAACAATGTAAACCACAAATCAAGCCAGACGGTAGACTACCATGTAGGTATATGATGTTTATCCTCTAATAACTAGAATCAATAGAGTCACTAGAGTCACCTGACACCAGGATACATATACTAAGAATTTGTATTAATATCCAAATAAATGGAGACACACTATGGGTCTTCATAGGGGACACCCTCTGAATAGGTACCAGAGACACACTCTGTATAGGCATAAGAGATACACTCCATGTAGGTGAATCAGACACACTCCGTAGGAGAAACCCTCTATGTAGGCATAAGAGACACAATTTGTATTTGAAAAAGAGACACACACCATAGGATACACACTCTGTATGGGTGTAGGAGAAACACTGTGTATGGGTGTTGGAGGAACACTATGTATAGGTCACAACCATTCACAATATTCCATCCTTACCATGATTGATTCGGGTGAACTTATTACTCAATCCAAAAGTCCATAATCCAAAATCCACAAAAACTCTCGTAGAGTATATCAAAAGTACCTCCTCATCATGAGGGTCCTAAATCCACAAACGACTACTCAAACATACAAACAGTTTGAGAGATATTGGAATTTATGTAAAAATGCACGGGTTGGGTCTAGGTCTGGTCCGACCCGGTCTGCTTGACCCGACCTGACCGTCCGACTCGACCCGACTGGCCCGACCTACCCTGAAGGTAAAACCTAACCCGATGGGTCCAAATTGAACCTTTGTGTTGACCCAACCCCCTAGGTCCCACTTTTAGATGGAAAATCCTACGAGAGGCCAAACCTGCTTCAGGCCGGACTTGTTAGCTTCATATCAGCCCACTCGTATGCAGGATGGTTCGGTCTTCCCGAACACAATGGTTGTTTCATGCGCTCCAGCTCCACACGGATAACCGTTGAGACAAACTCTTCTCCTACACATGATCCATGAGAACACGGGCCAACTGGTCTAATGTGGCAGCCTACCACATCGCTAGTCCCCACCCCTGGACTAGCCTTGGCCGTAGCTTCTATCACTGCCCACCCCTCCCCCACTGGCTGTTGAGCCATCATCCTCCTTCTTCCAAGTTGTAGCATCTCCCTACGATGGAAGTAACATCTCCACTTATTATGGTCTCTAGTTGTGCTCTGGTTTCCATTTTCTAAAATGGAAACATTCTTATTACCCTTGGGTTGCGCTCTTCATCCCCATGGAATCAAATCTACTTTGGGACCCATTCCACATGTAAACGATCATGTGATGCTGTCTCCCACGGGGATCCGATATATCTATCCCTATCACCGTCACACCACTTATAGGTTGTCACAAGTTTGGATCTTTAATTCCAGATCGTTTCACCATGAAATAGTTGAGAAATGATTGTGCATTGATATTTCAATGAAGAAAACGATGAATGTATAGGAAATGAAGGGGGAAAAAGAACAAGAAAAAAACCCAAGGACTAGAACTAGGACATTTCTCATTAATGAATTAATCTATTCCATTAGAAGGATCAAGATTAATGAAAATAAAATTTAGATACCCAATAATATGAATAAGAATGATCATCCCCAAAAAAATTCCCACAAAAGAAACAATCCCACATTAACAAGCGTCCCACTGGTCAACCTGTTCGTGGGTTGATATGCGTTCATTGTTAATTCCATGAATGGGGAAATAAGGAATTGAAATAAACTCCTATATATAAAGTGGATAAGTAGGATGAGAAAATTAATCATTGAAGGAAATTCATCCAAGAACGTCCTCGATCCGACATTCGTCGACATTCATCATTCATCATCACCGGTGGGAGAGATTATTTATCCTTACCTCAGGGAAACATCAGGGCTCCAAGGAGGATTTCTATAGCATTATGAATTCTAATGCTTGTCCCTGAATATGATAAATGGTGGAAACATGTTAACACATTTCATATTCTTAAATGCATTTCAGTGTTTCCACGATGCTGAATTGCAGTGTCGCTGAGTTGTCACATCAAAGTCCTACTGAGACATTGTATAACGCTGAAGAAATAAAATAAATAAGTTTTTTGGTATATTTTATTTTTCTCTTAAAAAATCCATAAAATAACATTTTCATCTGAACCATGCCAGATGATGTTAGGCCCAGCCTATGGTAAACTCAATGTTCTGAGTTCGATGGTGCACTTAGATTTTCCATCTGGGAACCGATTTAGAAGTTACTATAACCAAACATGCGTTCTATTTTTAATAAACCAAAGAATAAATTGAACATCTATTCTGGGAACCATGGTCCATGGAATCACATGTTGTCTCAATCCCTAGTATCATAATAATTCTATATAATTGTCAAAAAATTTACATGGAAAATTCGAGACATTACATATGGCTACATAGAATGATACAGATAATAGGGATCGAGAAAAACCAATTGGATGAAACATTTAAAACTATAAAAAATTGGGGAATTACATAACGTGTAATTCCCTTTAATGTCTTTCATTCCTAAGAGTCCAAGTTCTTTTGAAAAAAACATCACCAATTTATTATTTAACCCCTAAAATCTACACGTTGGGAAAAATCCTTGGAAAATCAATGAAAGAAATTCTCACAGCATGTAATAAACTTACACAACATGGATTTCCCATAATAGTTCTGCTGCACCTGCATCATCCAATGACAACTACTAGAGGCTCCAACAAATACTTACAATAAGCAAAACAGGAAATGTGACGGACTGGAGGGAATGAACCATTACCTCAGATAACTCTAAAATGATTAATTCCCTCAAGAATATATAATGAATCCTAGAAGAAAAAAACATGCCTGAACAACCACGCCAAGAGATACCTCTTAAGGATGTCCTCATACACAAAATTATACCACTAGCCAAAAGCAGCAAAAAATGACAAAAAATCTCTCACAGAAGCTCATCACCACAAAACCACAATTAAAAACTGACTCCTCGCACACAAACACACTTCCATATAACCACTAAACAACCAACCAATTGTGCCATCCTAAACACAGGAATTAGGGAACTCTATCTCTATGTCAAGATACTATGCACTTTGTGTGGTACTAACTCACTTGCATGTGTTTAATCAGATCATAGTTTATGTGTCTCAATTAAGAATCTGGTCCCCCTTTTCATATTTCATGAATTTATCCCCTATCACACCACACACATCCAAAACCAATGAAAGAAACTATTATCATAAATCAAAAGGATCAAAACACCACATCACAATGAAAAATAGAGAAAATAAAAACACAAACCAACTCCAAGTATTGGGATCACATTTGCATCTCATGCTCAAAAGGAAACTCCTACTGACCACCATTCCTACACAACACATGAACCAAAAATATGATTTGTCCATGTGTCACCATCTATGGGTTATCCTGGGTCTCTAATTGACATTCCACAAACGTCCCATCATCTTCGATATCCAACTCTCCCCAGTCAATGAAAAGATAGTAATTGTGAAGATTAAGACAAATTTAAGAGATGTGAATGAAATTTTATATCATCCCAAAAAACAGTTGAAATGCCATTCAATGATCCACCTTGCTAACTCTCCCAACCCCTTAAAGGGACCAATAAACCTAGGAGAAATATCACTCCCTCTGTCAAACCTCTACTTCGCATAGAGAGGGGAATCCTTCAAAAAAACATGGTCCCCAAACTCAAAATTTAGTGGCCTCCTCTTGTGATTGACATAAGAAATCTACCGATACTGCACAATATTCATCCTCTCATGAACAATACAATATTTTTCTTTCCTGCTCTGCATCACATCAGGACAAGGAACGACTGTCTCGCCAACCTATATCCATCACAACAGAGAACAATACATTGTTTTGTACAAAGCCTCAAATAGAACCACACTAATTGATGAGTGATAGGTATTAATTTTTAAAAAATATACCAAATGGAGGTGTAATACCAAAGTTCCATTAATGTTCAAGACCCATTCACACAACATATCCTCAAACGTCTATATAGTATGTTCTGTTTTCCAATATTTCTATAGGTGGAAAGTTGTGTTGTGGCGTAACAGATTTCTAAAAGCATGCTTCGATCCACACAAGATTTTTGAGGTAAAATGTGTGTCCAAATATGAGAAGATGGACCTTATAACTTCATAAAACCACAACACCTCATCAACATACCTATTATCCCAATCAATCAGTGTGCCTGACTCCTTGATCTCTATGAAGTTGTATGATTTCATCAACCGATCCTCCATCACCCAGATATTGTCAAAACTCTCGGATATCTTGGTATACCTATTATAAAATCCACTAATATTTCATCCCATTTCCACTCAAGAACATCCAAGGGCTGCAACAAACCACCAGGAACATGATGATCAACCTTCACTTACTGTAAAACCAAGCACATTTCCACAAAGTCCACCACAACCTATTTCACCTCGGGCTACCAAAACATCATCCTCAAGACACAATACATATTGGTAAATCGTGGGTGTACCGCCAATGGCGATTTATAAAAATAATGAAGGAATCCATCACACATTACAATCATAAAAATAAACCTTCCCTGAAACAAAATATAGTTCCAACAAACCTATGAACGTCCCTTTGAAGCATCATAATGGACAACATGATCATGACTCACCTATGCCTCTGAGTCTCCCCACTGATACTCCTCCACCTACTGTATTAGAGAACACTACACAATCATCTGAAACAAACAACCTCTACCAAAATCCACTCTTTCATCTTAGTTCAAGGAAGTCAACTCCTTCGTTGCTCACCAAGAATCCCAAGAATCCCGAACAAAACTGTTCTAGGATGTCCTAATCAAAGTGTAATCCAAGAAATTATATTATCCTAAGTTGTATGAGATCTCCAAATAATATTATTGAAGAAATTCCAACCACCTCTACTGCCATTAGTTGATATTACACTAGGTAAATACATACCTAATGCTCTTGTGATCTGTGAAGACCCCACATCACTCAACAATGAAGAACTGTCACCTCAACTATAGCACAACCACATACAGTACTAGTTATAGTTTGGGGGTATAATAGTTATGCTAATGGGGACATAATTTTATAGACCGATAATATAAAACTACTCACTAATTCATTTTCACTCATCCCAAGCCCAAACGAGAAGCATCAAAAAACACCTCAAACCACACAAGCTCCACTGGAAGCTGAAGAAATGGAGCACTAAAAAACACCACCTTACATTAGATGAACGCTTCTCGGAAATGATCAATCAACAAATAATATTTTTATTTCTTATTCAAAGATGTAAATTGGGTTTAAACTTGAGAAAAATCAGGTACAAACCACCGATAATGGCTTGTGAGACTAAGGGAATTGTGAACCTCTACCATATTCTTAGGTTCTTCCCATGAAGAAACATATTAAACATTTTATTTTCCTATGAAAACACCCTGATTAAACACCAAATTCCCTAAAAATTCCAACTATCCATTCAATAACATACTCTTGGAAAACATTCCATAGTTTTGGTGACGTTGAAGAACATACAAGAGAACTGTGAGTTTTTTTACATGGTCCTCCTCTGACATTGTGCTGATTAAAATATCACTAATGAATAAAATAATGAACTGATCCATGAACACATGGAACTTGGATTTCATAATCACCATGAACATGGTGAATTCATTCTTAACATCGAATAGAATGAATAATAAATCTATGTTCCCATATAAGCATATGATGACAGTCTTCCAGATATAGTCATAATTCATCATCAATCAGTGACATTTAGACTGCATATCGATCATAGTAAACAAAATTTCCCCTCTCAGTAGTTCCTGAAGATCATATATCCTTGGAAGAGGGTAATGATTTTTCTCCACCACCTTATTTAACCTCTTGTGGTCTTTGTACAACTTCAGAATACCATCCACGTACCTTATAAAAAACACTGGATCACCACACAAAGACACATTAGGCAAGATAAAAAACTTCTACATTAGATTAGCAACATGAACCCACAAATCCAAAAAAATCAAAATGTTCCATTCAATAATGATACATCGAAATCACATCAGCACTACGATGCATGTCTATCTCGAACTCAACATCATACCGAGGGGGTATCATCACAACCTCCTTGGGTAAAACATCTATGAATTTTCCAATAATACTAGGAACCTATACCATATCAAC
Organism: Viscum album; assembly: GCA_963277665.1. Classification (NCBI taxonomy): domain Eukaryota; kingdom Viridiplantae; phylum Streptophyta; class Magnoliopsida; order Santalales; family Viscaceae; genus Viscum; species Viscum album. Next base: position 1,206,309,791 of record OY728126.1, on the reverse strand, counting down.
ATCCACTTATTCCACTAAATACTTAGCAAACAATGAATGAAGGAGATCTGTAGGCTGAATGCCCACCAGACAACCCGATTGCCAATGAAAACCACTTATTGGACATCAAAATTCAAAAAAAAAACTCTCCCCAATAACAAATAAATAATATAACACATGTAATAAAACTAGTCAATGTTGAGTATTACATAACATGGATGTATCTATTGAAAATAAAAATCTCTCCACGTGAATGATGTGGCCCCGTCATCAGTCTATACCCCTGGTACACATCAAACAAGCTGGTCTGAACTTAGACTAGTGTAGTTAACACCAGTTGTATGGGAGGTGTAACTATGTATTGTACTATACCATGGGATATAGTGGGTGAAAAATTAGTGTGAATAGAAAGAATAAAAAGTGGATCAATCAATATTACTATACACACAGATCATACCTCTGACGATCTCTTCCCCCTCTAGAACTGCTATCTCTATTGCATGAAACTAACCATGCCCTGATCCTCTGTCTCTTTGCGGATGACCACTTCCATATACATGCGCAAGTCATGGTCCCTGAACACGGGGAACATCATGAGGTCAGCCTATACGAGCTCCATCTTACTATGGTAGAGAAAAAAACTTACATCCCCTACTACTAAAATTCCCCAACTAAAAACTGCTTCTAAGGATAGAACTGAACTTATCCACCTCCACAAAACTGTTGTATGGGAACCACTGGAGACTGGTTTTATATATTACCAAATACCCCATAATAGAAACCCACCTTCACAAAACTACCAGAAAAATCACAGAAACAGTTGGCCCCAAATGGCAGGAAAGCAAGCTAATGAGTTCAAATCCCGGCTGGTCAAAACCTCAATGTTCCTTTTGTCTGAGACCTTCCACTAAAAACCCCACCCATTGAATAACCCTTGAAGATATACACTCATAGAAAACCTCCACATAATTGTATTATCAATATCACCTATTCCTATTTTTTAACCTCCAGATATGTTGGCATTGTAAAAGTGGTTACTGAAAACGTGATAGAAGGATAGAGTGCCGCCTAAAGACATCACGTATCAGATGTATCATCTGTAAATAGATCTAGAAAAATATATAGAAGGTCCTTGAATATGATTCCTAGCTCCAACACTTAAATAATCCCCTACGGATGAGAAAGAAGATCATGCATCATTACATCATTCATGTTCAATGATTGAAAATCATTCCAAAACACATTTTGGTTGTTGAACCACAAAACATCTACCTCATTACTCTCTCATAGATACAACACACAACACTGACATGAAGATCCCCACATTTGAATGAATTACAAAAAGACCCCGTACTCTATCGATACCGATACCAAAGTGAAAGTGATCATGGGATCCTCCAATTAGCTCTCTATCTCTACGACTGAAAGGATACCCTCATACTTCCCTAAAATCCTTCCTCTCGAATGTTCTCAACATACTGTACAAATAATAAACCTCGTCAACCGAAGCAACCCTACGATGATCAACTGGTTCATCCTGTTGAACCTCAACATCTTGATCCACATGTGAATGATGGACGAGATCCATAGATGAAAGGGAAAAATGGATTTCTTAAGCCCAAGAAGTTTGTAATTTCATATAATATCCATTTTATATCATTTAATTAATTTTATATTTATTTTAAATTTCACATAAAACCCAATTAAAACAAGAATTCAAGTCATTATTGTCACGACCCGTCCCAGTGGGGACCAAGCCGCAACTCCCCAAGCCCGCCTCTAATAGGCCAGGGGCTGGTGACTAGTACCGAGTAGGCATGCTACTAACATGGGAGGCATTTTCTATAACCCTATGCACATGCACACACATCTCCAAGCCCACAAAGCTGAAAAGAGAAAACTACTAAAAATGGAAATGCATGCATACACTAAAAATCTCAACCAACAGAGTACGACAGGATGTAAAGTATAAGAAAGTAAAACCATGGGGAAAAAGTACAATACCACCAAAAAAGAAAGCCTGTAATAAAGTCCAACCTGTATGGAAATGTATTGGGACTGAAATCTGTAGCCGTAGGAACACACCTCGGCCCGCCTTATCTCACTGGGCACCGTTCGGTCCTGGTCCACCAAGAATCATGTCAGAGGATCGCTCGTCTGCACAAGACACGACACGTGCGGGAAAATCCCGTGCAGGTGTGAGTATAACAATACCCAGTAGGACACCCCAAAACCACAAAGGAAATACAACAAGGGAAATACCACAATGAAAGATACAATCATCTCTACATAGTATATGTCTACCGAACATATAACAAGAATATCTAGATATACTCGTACACGATCGACTACCGCGAAACCACCACTAAGATCCAGCTCGAAGGTTTTCACTAAGCATGAAACCGGGAGAACACACTCCTAGCTCTGAGGATCACATCTAGGTCATGGGGTGATTACGACAACTCAGTCTGAGCTAATTCGCAAAGCTGAGGATCGGAGCCCAGGTAAAGTTGGTCATGTCGATACCAAGAATTCTACCTAGGGTTCCAGGAATGAATAGAGGATCCGTATCTAAGTCTCAAAGATGGGATTCCAACAACTCTATTAAGGAAGTTCTGCTGAAGGGATCATACTCCTGTGAAAATAAATGGTACCAGAACCTTTAGGGGAAACCAAGGGTACGAACCCTAAGAACTAGTCCAAGTCAAAGAAGACAAGTGTCCCAAGACATGAATAAAAGGTTACACGACATGTATTATGGTTACACGCCGTGTTCCTTGGCCCCGAGTACTACCTGTGTAAACAGCCCGTGTCATTCGTTCAAGCCGTGTAAAACCAAACTACACAACGTGTAGAAAAAGTACACGCCGTGTTCCTTGACCTTGGGAACTGCCCGTGTAGTCGGCCCCTGTCATTCGGCTTGTCGGATAGAAAGAAACCACACAGCATGTAGAAGAATCCCAGGCCAGGTCCGAGCACCCTGGACTCGCTCCGTGTACGCTGGCCTTGTGCCCCTACACGGTCTCTGCCCATGTCCGTGTCACCTGCCCATGTACCAGTACACGTGGTATCCCGTGTATCTGGCCAGGTCTGGCCGGTGAGGGGTATACATGACGTTTCCTTGTCCGTTTACCATGCCCGTTCCCATGTAGTCCCAAATTACATGCCAGGTAGTCCACCGACAAACACATGCCATGTAGCCCATACTACACGACGTGTAGTCGGGAAATTTCCAGAAATGTCGTCTTCCTCCTCGCGCCTCGGCTGATTCTCCGAATCTTGATCCAACCACTTGATCATCATGAAACTCCAGATTTGGGGTCATCTCACACCTAAGAAACTGATTCCATCGGTTTCGGGATCCTGGTCGGCCTTGATAGCGCGTCCCAATCCATCCGCATGAAAACACTTGAAGAACGGAAATTTCGAACCACATCAATTTGTCTGCCATCGTCTCCATTTCACGTCCTCTAGGACGTCTTGGTGTTGGATCTTGAATTTCAGATCGTTGCGCAAACAAAAAAAAGCACAATGATCGATTTCCTCCAAGAACGCGTAGAATGCACCTGAAGAACGCGTAAGAACTAGGAGAGAAAAACACGACAATCGAGAGGGACGGACCTCGATTGATGTTCGTGTCGATCTTGGTTCGTCACTGTTAGAAGGTTGAATGAAAACCAAAATAATTTCAAGAATCGAATCCCCATAATTCCCGAAAATATCCCATCCAGCTTGAACAATCGATCCGCGGTCTAATCTATTCGTGGATTAGTCCGTGTTCGTCGTGGAAATCAAAAATGGGGAAGAAATCACAATTAAAACATCCTACCTGGATTCCACAGCATTCGTCGACGATGATCCGATCGCTATGTCATCGTCGCCATGTTGGGAGGTTTTCTCCAGAGCCTCCAGAGCCGCCAAGGGTTTAAGGGTTGTGAGGTTTGTAACTCTGGACCCATGCGCTAACCTTTATTTAAAAAGGATAAAGATATCTGCTGCAACAGATTTAATAATATATTTGAAATTAAATATTTTATTACAGTTACGTCCAAAACCTAGTTTTCACCACCGGCCTGTGCCAGTTGATGTTAGGTCTCTTCTAGGGTAAACTCACTGCTCTGAACAGAACGATACCATCATATTTTTGATCCGAGCACCTGTTCAGGAGTTATTCCTCTTTTTCAGGAAAACTGCACGCCCATGTAATTTTTTTTAAATTAAATTCAAACATTTGTTCCGAGCTCACCGGGACTTGGAACTGCATGCCGTATCAGAGCCTAGTCTCGAATTAATTTCCATATAATATTAAAATAATACATGTAGAAAATATCCGGGACATTACATCACACCCACCATAGGGATTTTACGGCCTTGAAAATCCAAAGAAACGGATACTCAAAAAGATGTGGGTACTAGACGTGAATCTGATCCTTCCACTCCCACGTGCTCTCCTGGAGATTCTCGTGCCGCCACAAGACACGAACCAAGGGAATATATTGTCCATGAAGTATATTCTCATGCCGATCCTCAATCTCCACTGGGTAATCAGCAAAGGTCTCTCCATCATCGATGTCCAGCTCGACCCAGTCGATGACGTGCGATGTATCATGCACGTACCTCCGTAGCTGCGACACATTGAAGACGTTGTCTACCCGGTCCATCTGAGGAGGTAGAGCCAAGAGATACACCACCTCTCCAACTCTACTCAGAATCCGAAAAGGTCCAACGAACCTTGGAATTTCTTGTCGCCTTGGTCAAATCTCTGTTATCCCCGTCGAGGTGAGACCTGAAGGAACACATGGTCTCCTTACTCTAACTCCAAGGGCCTCTGCCTCCTATCGAAATAATACTTTTTCCGACTCTATGAAGTCTTCATCCACTCCTAGATGACCTGCACCTTCTCTATGGTGGCTCTCATCATCTCTGGGACCATGAGTACTGACTCTCCTAGGTCAGTCCAGTAATGTGGTAACCTGCAAGGTCGCCCGTACAGAGCCTTGAATGGTGCCATACCAATAGTGGAATGATAACTATTATTGTAAGAAAATTCCACCAGTGGTAGGTGATCCTCCCAGCTATGAACGAAGTTAAGTATGCAAGCTCGAAGCATATCCTCTATAACCTGGATGGTCCGCTCCATCTGACCATCAGTCTTAGGATGAAACGATGTGCTCAAGTGTAACTGAGTCCCACAAGCTTCCTGCATTCCCTTCCACAATCCGGATGTGAAACGAGCATCATGATATGAGACGATCATGGATGGAACTCCATGAAGTCGAACTATCTTCTGCAAGTAGATGCATCTCAAGCTCTCTACCGAACTCTGTTCCCGTATGGCTAGGAAGTTGGCCGACTTGGTGAGTCGGTCGATGATATACCAGATGTCATCGTTTCCCCTCGACGTACATTGTAAAAATGTCACGAAGTGCATGGATATCCCATCCCACTTCCACTCTAGCACCTTAAGGGGCTGAGTCAAACCCGTTGGCACCTAGTGCTCAGCCTTTACTTGCTAACAAGTAAGGAACAAAGAGATAAACTCTGCCACACCCTTCTTCATTTCTGGCCACCAGAACTGATGTCGGAGGTCTTGATGCATCTTTACTATGCCTGGATGCACCACCAAAGGGGGTGTATGGAACTCCCTCAGAACCTCCTCCAGCAACGTTGCTAGTACTACCGTGCGCCCACTGAAAAAAACAACGTGTTCTCTACCTTCTGAATATCCATCAGCAGCATTACGAGGGAATATCTGGGAATGTAGAGTCTTACGGCTTGCATCCTCGCGTTGTGCTTCCCTGAATCGCTGTAAGAGTGGAGGGGTAGCAACCATCAACTGAAGGTAGGCTCCCTCATCTTTATCCATGAAGGATAACTGTGAGGGGGCAAACTGCCTCATCGCCTCATCCAGCAACTGCGAAATGGATTTCCTACTGAGAGAATCTACCACTATATTCCCCTTCCCAGGATTATAAATGATCTCAAAGTCATAATCCTGGAGGGAATCAAGCCATCGCCTCTGTCTCAAATTTAGATCTTTGTGAGAAAAGATATATCTGAGACTCTTGTGATTAGAGTAGACGGTAAAACGCTCGCCCATCAGGTAGTGCCGACACATCTTCAATGCAAGACTATGGCTACCAACTCAAGATCATGGGTCATGTAGTTCTGCTTGTATGGCCTCAGCTTACGTGAGCTATAAGAAATCACTGCTTTCCTCTGTATCAGGACACAACCAAGCCCAGTTCCTGATGCGTCATAAAACACTACGTACTCGACACCCTCCTCTAGTAATCTCAAGAACGTGGCACTCGTCAGACTCTGTCTCAACTACTGGAAAGCTTGCTGGCATCTCTCGGTCCACACAAAAGGCTATCCCTTTCTAGTCAAAGATTTCATGGGTTCAGTAATCCTGGAGAAATCAAGGATGAATCTCTGATAGTAGCCTTCCAACCCAAGGAAACTCCACACCTCCGTCACGCTCCGGGGTGGCTCCCATGCTAGCACTGCCTCTACCTTGGCTGGGTCCACTACTACAACATCTGATGAGATAACGTGTCCCAGAAAATGGACCTCCTGTAACCAGAACTGACAGTTCAAGAGTTTTCTATACAACTGGTGCTCTCAGAGTGTGTCCAGAACCATCCTTGGTGTCTCACGTGCTCCTCATCGGACGCAGAGTACACAAGGATATCATCTATGAAGACAACTACAAACTGGTCTAGATTGGGTTGGAAGATCTAGTTCACGAGTCCCATGAACACTATCGGGGCGTTCGTCATGCCGAAGGGCATCAACAAGTACTCATAGTGACCGTAGCGACTTCTGAAAGCCGTATTCGGTATATCCTCCTCCCATACTCACAACTATTGATAGCCTGATCGTAGATCAACCTTCAAGAACCATCGTGCCCCTCTCAACTGGTCAAAGAGGTCATCAATAATCGGTAGTGGATACCAGTTCCTCACGGTCACCTGATTCAAGCCCCTGTAATCCACATATAGCCTCAAACTCCCGTCTTCCTTCTTGGAAAATAGCACTGGGGCCACCCAGGGTGAAACACTGGGTCTCACAAATCCCTTCTTCTGCAAGTCGTCCAACTGCACCCTCAGCTCACGATTCTCTGCAGGAGCTATCCGATATGTTGATGCTGATATTAGTGTCGTCCCGTGTTTCAACTCAATGCCGAAATCTATCTCCCGATGGGGAGGGAGCCCAGGGACATCCTCCAGAAAGACGTCCTCATACTCAAACACTACTAATGGAAACTATAAACTCATAACATCTGCTGCACCAAGGGATAGGCTAGCCAACTAATGTGAAATCGGTTGTGCCCTCCTATGCATGAGTCCATCCTGTGATGCCTGGGTCTCTCTTTCACCGACAAAAGAGAACCCCATTCCAACACTGCGGACACACCGCACCATTCGCCTAAAACAGTCGATCTGGGGAATGAACTGTGGATAACCAATCCATACCATGAAGGACATCATAAGGCCTCTATGCTACCGCCAAGAGGTTCCAACCAAAACCCTTGCCTTCAAGGGTCAGGTCACACTGTCTACAGAGGTGTGTGATCTCTGAATCTTCTCCAGTCGGTGTTTCTAAGCGTAAGGGTCGAGTCAATGGCTCAACTGGAATCTCAAGGTCTCGAACAAGATAAGCATCCTGAAAAAAATGACTAGCACATGTGTCTATCAACACAGCAGCCAAAGTAGAAAAGACATAGATAGTACCTCTTATTATTCCGGGAGTACCTGGTTCATAATCCTCTGCAACCTACAGGTGTCCCTGCCTCTGTCCTCCAGCTCCCTGGGCCTGGGGTGGACCTCCTGGGGGTGGTGGTTGGAAAGGGTCAAAACGCCGACCACCTCCACCTGCTCTCCCAGCTCGTCTACCACGTCTGCCGCCCTGTGAATCTGTCTGTTCCACATGTTGCCTCTGCCTCGGTGGTCCATCCATTTCTCCCGTATCAGTAGTATGGGGGGTCGTACAATCTCGAGCGAGATGTCCCCTGCCATCACATGAGTAACATCGCCGCTCTTGAGGCTTGATGGATGCGCCCTGCGAACCCTATAAGGTAGATCCCCTGTCCTGGGATCTCCTCTGAAAACCTCTCCCATGCCTAGGTCCCTGACGTCAGATCTCTGCTGCCGAGGTCTCTACTCCAGCTCGCCCACTATTGACCAGTGCTAGTTGTCTCTACTCTGCCAAGAAGTTCTCGACCACCAAAGCCCGCTCAAGCACCCCATCATAAGTATGAATTCTCATAGGGATGATGCTATCTCGGATATCTCTGCGCAAGCCTCGCTCAAAAGTCCGAGCTCTGAAGTACTAATCTCTGACCATATCTATCGAGTACTGTGAGAGGTCGGTAAACCTCGATGAATAGTCAGCCATCGTCATGGTCCCCTACTGGAGCTGAAGAATCTCTTGTATATGTACTTCTCTCAGGGTAACTGGTGAAAACTTCTCTCTGAAGAGATTCTCGAACTCCGACAAAGCAAGATTCACCTCGTTGTGAGTCTGGATAACCAAACTCCACCATCGTCCCGCCGAGCCTTGCAGAAGGCTCGCTGCAAGGATCACCATCTGGTCTGCTGGTGTCCGGACCAAATGGAAGACTCTGGCCACTACCTCAATCCAGTCCTCTACTGCCTGAGGGTCAGGATCGCCTCGAAACCTGAGGGGTCTATGTCTCTGAAACTCGTGGAGTGCACTCAGCCTGCGCTCCTCCTCCACTGGTACAGAAGGCACTAAAAACTTCTCCACATGTGGCGGGATAACTGGCACACCATCTGGTGGTAAAACTGGGGGATCCGGTCCCTATATCGATGCCTCATCACTGAGGGGGTCATCCTCATGATCGAGCTGCTGGATCCTAGCGGATGCTCATCACGGGGGCATCCTGTTAAAGAAAACAAGATGTATCTCAGTCAGTGAGTATATATGGAGAGCTGACTCAAAAAGGACATGGAAACCACAACCCATTCCTATATGATGCATGTGAAATTATTTTACTCTGCAACTAGTGTTCTCATGTTCTGAGTCGAAAAGAAAGTTACCAGAGTCCTGTTGTATGGAAACGTCAATCGACCACACCAACACTGGGGTCCCTGGCCTGAAATCCGAATTCGAAACACTTTAACACTGCTGCCCCAAACCAACACACAGACTCTTGGTCCTAAAGTACAAGCAACCACCTCTGATACCACTCTGTCATGACCCGTCCCAATGGGACCCGAGTCGCAAATCCCTATGCCTACCTCCAATAGGCCAGGGACTGGTGACTAGCACCGAGTAAGAATGCTAGTAACATGGGAGGCATTTCCTATAAACCTACATAGACACACACACACACACATCTCCATGCCCACAAAGTTGAAATGTAAAAACTACTAAAAATGGAAATGCATTCATACACTAAAAATCTCAACCAAAAGAGTATGACAGGAAGTAAAGTACAAGAAAGTAAAACCCTGGGCCAAAAGTACAATCCCACCAAAAAGAAAGTTTGTAACAAAGTCCAAACAGTAAGGAAAGGTATTGGGACCGCAATCTGTAGCCATAGGAACACACCTTGGCCCACCTGATCTCACTGAGCACCATCCGGTCTTGGTCCACCTAGAATCCTATCAAAGGCTCACTCGTCTGCATAAGACACGACACGTGTAGGCAAAGACCATGTAGGGGTGAGTATAACAATACCCAGTAGGACACCCCGAAACCAAAAAGGAAATACAACAAGGGAAATACCACAAAGAAAGATACAATCATCTCTACACAGTATATGTCTAACGAACATATAACAAGAATATCCAGATATACTCGTACACGATCGACTACTGTGAAACCACCACTAAGATCCAGCTCAAAGGTTTCCACTAAGCATGAAACCAGGAGAACACACTTCTAGATATGGATAGAGAGATATAAAGTACTCCTTCTGGTAGAAAAAACTCCACAAGTACTTCGAGAACATGATGCTCAGTAGAGGATCGTACCCAAGTCATGGGGTGATTCCAACAACTCATTCTGAGCTAATCTTCTATGTAGAGGATCAGCGCCCAGGTAAAGTTGGTCACGTCGATACTAAGAACTCTACCTAGGGTTCCAGGAATGAATAGAGGATTCGGCTCTAAGCCTCATAGAGGGGATTCCAACAACACTATTTAGGAAGTTCTGCTGAAGGGATCATACTCCTGTGTAAAGGAAATTATACCAGAACCTTTAGGGGAAACCAAGTGTACGATCCTTAAGAACTAGTCCAATTCACAGAACAAAAGTTGATCAAGACATTAAGGAAAGGTTACATGGCGTTTAGTATGGTTACACGCCATGTTCCTTTGCCCAGGTACTACCCGTGTAAATGGACCGTGTCATTCGTTCAAGCCGTGTAAAACCAAACTACACGGCATGTAGAAAAATTACACGCCATGTTCCTTGACCCCGGGTACTGCCCGTGTAGCCGGCCCGTGTCATTCGGATTGTCGGATAGAAAGAAACTATATGACGTGTAGAAGAATCACATGTCGTGTCTGAGCAGCCTGGACTCGCTCTGTGTATGCTGGCCATGTGCCCGTACACGGTCTCTGCCCATGTCCATGTCGCCTGCCCGTGTACCAGCACACGGGGTATCCCGTGTATCTGGATGGGTCTGTCCGGGGAGGGGTATACACGGCGTGTCCTTGGCCGTGTACCCTTCCAATGTCCGTGTACTCCTGGAGTACACGCCAGGTGGTCCTCCGACGAACACACGCCGTGTATCCCATACTACACGACATGTAGTCGGGAAATTTCTAGAAACGTCGTCTTCCTCCTCGCGCCTCGGCCAATTCTCCAGATCTTGATCCAACCGCACGATCATCAAGAAACTCCGGATTTGGGGTCGCCTCACCCCTACGAAACCGATTCTGTTGGTTTTGGGCTCCCGATCATCCTTGATACCGCATCCCGATCCATCTGCATGAAAACACTCGAAGAACGGAAATTCCAAACCACATTGATTTATCAGCCATCGTCATCGTCGCACCTCCGCTAGGCCGTCTCGGTGTTGGATCTTGAATTTCAGATCATTGCGCCCACAAACTAATGCACAACGATCGATTTTCTCCAAGAACGCGTATAATGCATGCGAATAACGCGTAAGAACTGGGAGAAAAAAAACACAACCATCGAGAGGGAAGAACCTCGATCGATGTTCGTGTCGATCTTGGTTCATCACCGTTAGAAGGTTGAACCAAAAACAAAATAATTTCAAGAATCAAATCCCCATAATTCCTGCAAATATCGCATCTCACAAGAACAATCGATCCGCAGGCTAATCTGTTCGTGGATTAGTCTGCGTTCGTCGTGGAAATAAAAAACAGTGAAGAAATCACAATTAAAACATCTTACCTAGATTCTGCGGCGTTCGTCGGCGATGATCCGGTTGCTACGTCGTCGTCGCCGCATTGGGAGGTCTTCTCTAGAGCCTCCAGAGCCGCCAAGGGTTTCAGGGTTGTGAGGTTATAACCCTGGACCCTTGTGTTAACCTTTATTTAAAAAGGTTAATGATATCCACTGCAACAGATTTAATAAAATATTTTAAATTAAATAATTTTTTACGGTTACGTCCAAAACCCAGTTTTCGCCACTGGCCTGCACCAGTTGATGTTAGGTCTCTTCTAGGGTAAACTCGCTGCTCTAAACGCAACGGTACAATCAGATTTTTGATCCGAGCATCTGTTCTAGAGTTATTCCTCTTTTTCGGAATTAGACTGATCATTGATAAATAATGATCTGACACTGAATCCATAAATGGTGTGGATGATCCTTAATTTTTTCTTGATCAATCCTTAATAAATGTTCTCTTGATGACTATCTCCACCATGATATATCCCTCTTATATATCTAAAATTATGTAGATTTCCCATGATACTAGGTATAAAAAGGTATTTTTAGGATGTTGGATAGGTTTAGAATTTTAATTTGACAAGTTAAATTAATTAATTATTTAATTAATTTATTTCATATAGCACCTAAACGTTGTAGCACATTGACCAAAATTATGATAAAAATGATCCTTGTATCATTACTAGAGTAAGAATTACAATATTGATTCAATAATTATCTTCATTTCTCCATAAGAGACTCCATTTTTGAGATAATCCATAATTCTAGAAATTATGTGCATTTATGTGTTAATTTGTTAATTATTTTTAATATACCAACACCAAAGATATTTGAACCCTAAATCACTATACCAACTCTATGAATAGATCAATAAATAATAATTATAATATTAATATTTTTTCATCATATAAATTACATGGATCCTTCATAAGATAGACCCTTTGGAATAGACCACATAATCCTAGCATTTACATTCCACACCCTCTCCTTCCACAATTATAAATACTCCAACCATCTCATTGTAAAATTTATTAAACTCATTCATTATTTACCAAAATCAAATCATGTTGTTTTCAATCAATTTTTTCAGAAAAATCCTATACCTTTTTGTTGATGCATCATTTATTTTAGGGACATATTTCAGGATATTTCCCAGCAATTTATTTTCATAGTTTCCCATTATACTAAAAACCTAAATTCAGGATGCATAAAATTTCAATATAACTTCATAACCATCAATAATTAGAGAATCAAAATACAATAATGTCTACAAATTAAACTATATAAAAATTTAATAGAACTCAAGGCGATGTTACACTCTCCTTAATAAATAATCTGATGATTCTAAATCTGAAAAGTGTAAGTGATTTGGACCATATATAGAGAATTCATCATTATTCAAACACTAATATCCAAATTACACCATGATAAAAAACATGCATCCTAAAAGAAAAATAATGGATAATACTTTTTAATTATGAAACTTCTTCAGAACGAATACTATCTTCAGGCTAAAATCATTTCAGAAATATTAAAAAATTACCAACCAAAAGAACCCATCAGTCTCTCAAACAATATCAAGTTACATGTCTTTATAAATTGGTCATCCAATGATCTCTAACCCAGATCTAATACCACTTATTATGGTTAAGTTAATAATACCAATTTATTGAAGTTATATCATATAATTTATAAAACTCCCATGATTCAACATTTGATACTAGAATGTTTAGACAACGCATCCATCTCTCTAATCCACCCCTATATTATGTTTTGGTCACATATTTTTCGTCCAAAAGAAATTAAATTTGAATAAAACAAAAAAGAATGAGATAATTCAAGACCTAAATGTAAAAAATGAACAAAACCATGAGTTATGTGGTTTAGCTAATAGTCATATTCTGCGAGGGAACAAACTACATATTTCGGTTGATGAGAGAATATAGAGTTATAAAGGAAACCATATCATCCATTAAACCTGAGCATTAAAAGTATATGGTAAAACTTATAGAATAATTCATACATAATACATAATCCAAGAATCTATAGTAACTCATTATAATAGAGATTAGTTGAAGCTAAGAAAACTATGTTATAATAGAAACTATAACATTTGGGAACCCCCCACCAAGGTTTCCAAGATAACTTATGGATAAAAACTTCAAGAAAACAAACACAATGAACTTACATCAAATCATTCTAGTTATGATCTCCAACTATGTTTAATATGTGAGGATATCAACCCCATTTAGAAATAAAAAATTCCATCATCTTACTTCTATGTTATATGATGTATTGACACTCCTATATTTTTTTAGTAATCAGTTATGTATGTCCTTAACTAATCTTAAAGATAGGATTCACAGTATACCGTTAGTAAATCCCAAATTCAACATCTACATATCTCCATGGAGGGATTGAAAGAATTATCATATCTTAATAAACAACATTAAAATTGGTTAATGGTCACAAATATCTCAATTGATCCAGCCGATGAAAATTGATAACCTTTTGAAACTATGGGATTTATTTCTTTATTTTTTCCCAAACACCACTAATACACCTAACAAATTCATTAATGGATTGAATTTTGATAAAACATATATTCTAATGGTCTAATTGGCATCCACATCCATTGGAACATCTATTCCACATCTATAAAATACACATTCCACCTACTTCAATTTGTCCTCCAGAATATGGTGGCCCAAAATTTCATTCTTCCAATCACACCTAATTTAGTATTCCAATATTTAAACACTACATTTATGACAAAAACTTCTACTACCACTATTTCTACCATGAAACATACTTATTCTTAACTGATCCTTCAAATATATCTTAAAAAAACTATAAACCCATTTTTATAATCCATTCAAGTGTTGTCATTGGCCTAATACTAAACTTCCATAGTGAAGGTGTACTATCTCCGTTTGGTTCTATCCAATGTATCTTATGGAGAAATAATATCAAAAAATCCAAATAATTCATTAGAAAATAGTTCCCAAAAAAATCTAATTGAAGATAATATGAATTTTATTTTTAAAAATTCAATTTCATTAATAATCATTAGTGGTGAAATAATATCACACACTATGGAATATAATATCCCTTTATAAAGAATTAATATATGTTTTTTTTCATTAATGTTATATCATATGTTATGTTCCTATCATTCCCTGTAATAAGAGATTTAGATAATATGTCCTTTACTCCCCCACTTTCACAAATCCCTTATAATTTTTTAAAAATCACCTTATGTTATGTCATATAAAATAATTTTTGAAACCATAATCAATAATTATTTTCGATATCTTCCAAAAAGTATTTTGATAGATATAAGTAAGTTCACCATGAATTAAATCATATGAAATTCTTTTTTAATAACCATCTAGAACACTTTTGGATTCTCTATATAATTATTTTAGAGATGTTATCAAATTTAAACTCAATGATCATTCCATAAAAAAAGTGTGACCCCACATTCCATTGTAGTTTTGAATAAAATATGTATCATTTGATCAATAAATATATAAAAATGGAAGCCTCTAGATAAGTAGCAATGATACTAAAGAATCAGATGGATTTTTTAAGATCTATATGATACATATATACACCTATATTTTTCTTTTATAGCTTCACATATTTTATAATTCATTACAATATGTTCCCTTTTCCCAATACATTGAGTTACTATAAGACATTGAGTATATTAATCCCCTAGATCCAAATCATATCCAATTGAGTGAACTTATATAAACTGACCAAGTCTATGAATACATCACATGTCACTTATCCTTATGGATGGCCACATTATAATCCCAAAACCTCAATAGACAATCACATCATATATAAAATCGAAAATTACGAATAAAATCCTATTTTTATTTTTTAATACAATCACTTTCATATTATAAATTATATAGAATTTTTTGTATTATATGATATTATTTTAAATATAAAAATTTAATATTCCAATTTATATTATGTAAAGTGTTTAGATAATTTAAACATAAAAACATTTTACATCATGATGCATAAATAAATAAATAAATATTTATTTATTTATTTATTCAACTAATGTGAAATAATGATAATGTATAGATTTCCTTTTTATAAAAAATTGTTTAATTTTTACTTTTAGACCCTTTTAAGAATTATTAACATAAAAAACATAAGATTATGTTTAACATATTATATATGATATACTACTATACTATCATTATGCTTACTTCACTTTTAGGGATTTTCATAAACTCATTTAATCTCTATATAATTCACGCCACATCTATATGTAACCATAGGATAAAACCCACCCACAAAAATCTATTGTTAGTTAAATATATTTTGAAAATAAGTATAAATATTAGAGTTTCTTGGGAATCTTATTCGTAATATTTAAATCCTAGAACAAATTCAAACCTCTTAACTCTACAATATCCACTGAAATGATGGAAATAATTTTTATTGTATGCTCATAACACAATATAATTAAATCATCATCATTCATAGAACCATTTATATCAAAACATTTCAATGAAATTTATTGGTAAATAATATAACCCTTAATATTGTTTCTTTCTCAAGACATCCAAAATTATTTTATTTTTTTAGTGGAAATCATTTTTTATTCTTAATAAAATTATATTTTATTTGTTAATATCTAAACTTATAAAGTCCAAAAACACTACCATTATTTTCTTAGGAACTATATTCTTTTAAAAAATAATTCTAAGAAAATAAAAGTCATTTTTATTTAATAAGTAAGTACCCTTCACTTTTTAGTGATATTTTAAAATAAAATTACTGATAATTAAATCTTATATAGTGTTTTACATGTATGTTGTAATTTTTTGAAAATAAAATAATTTATTTTATAAAATGTGGACTGAATATTTTGAAGAATCTTGATTCCCTGAATTTTAATAAACAACTAAATATGGTTTTTACCCTAGATAAAACTTTTTTATCCTTATATTATTCACATAACATTTTATAGAATCCGATGAATCATAAACCATGTGTATCAATCTAAATTCTTTTACCACAACTATTAAATAATATTGAACTTGACTGATATCAATTTAGAAATGGGATGATTATAAACATACTTTACTTATATTCATATGAGCTTTATATACTACTTTACATTCAAATCATTGATGGAGAAACTCATTTCTTCATTACTCGAATGTGAACTACATTCTCTATAAATTATTTCCTTAATTTGGGACTACTGTATATTTAGAACTTTTACAAAGTGTACAGTTGTTATCACATACCATTCAAAACTAGATAATTAACTTGTATAACACTAAAAACTATAAAAGATATGGTGTTTTAAAAACCCCATTGAGTATCCCAAATAATTAAATCATATGAAAACAACAATCCACATCCTATTAACAAATGCTTAAATGAAATTAGTTGGTTACTCAAAGAAACATTATTTTACACTTATACAATATTTTATTCCCCGGGTTTAATAATTCACCCACTCGTACTATCATTATGGTACCAGAACCTAGAAATCAGATTCCCACCCCATCTATTTTGAAATATTTGAGTATATAAAGTAAATATTACATGATTACATTCACATTACCAGAATGTTTATAATGATTAAAAAAACATTAATTCCATTGATATAATTATAAATATAAAAGACCTTATTTAATCATTTTATATTAATTATATAAACCAATATAAAATTTTAAATAACATAAATGGATCATTTATTTAAGAATATAACAATATAAAACATATAATGTTTCTTCTAAATTTTTTTCTTATTTTATTTTTATCAGGAGTATAAGTTACCAATATTAAGATTCTATTTACCAAGGATAAATTTCAAAGGCATTTTTGATAATGATAATGAATATTACCTATATTTAAATATTTTATAAGATGAGTATCATGTTTTTACAACATTTAATAAGGATTATTATCAATTTTTTTTCCTCCAAAATGATTACCCATTTTAAATTAATCACAACCCTTAGTGGTCCATGATACATATATCACTATGCTTTGGGTCACCTTATTTTTTTCCATCACTTTATTTTTTTAGGAAGTGAATCATTTCCACTATATAATATATGAATCTTAGATATTTGAGTGGTAATTACATTACCCATTCCATTATATGGATAAAATCAACTCAATTCATCCAAGAAGATTATCTTATTAGGATCTCATAAAAATGTGTAGCCAACAAAAAATTACAAGACAAAGAAAACTAACCATATTATGGTCACCCTTTACTTAATTTCATTACATAAGATAATTCATGGGCACCTAATACTAACATGACCATCCAAGTTGGATGATCGAGGTCTTGAAATGTTTTTTTTGGAAGGAATATGAAAACTAATATATTTAATTGGGACTTAATATCACCACATTATCTCATTTATTCTCATTTTCATTTAGGAATACATTTTATAATTTATTTTTGAATCATAATACAATCCTTTAAAGTAAAAATAAACAATTCATATAGATGATTAAAATTTTAAAATACTGAAAACTTATGTTACTCCCTGAAATTAATAGAATATTATAATAATACACACCCAAGTTCATCACATGCATATAGTACATAAAACACTTTCATGTTATGTGTAAATTTTAATTAACTTTCTAATCCATGTTAAAATTTTAGTTCAAGCCAAATCCAGGGTAAATAGAAACTAAATCTCTTTTCATACCTAGTATGTAATTCTTATGATGCATGTATAACAATTTAAAACCAACGTAACTTTTTAAACTAAATCGTAAAAAATTATTAACAATGGAAGCCATTTAAATCTATGAATAATGTAGGGAAATAATTTTAAATAAAAAAACAATTCACATATTTAAACATGAGATAAACTATCTATAAAAAATTCATAAACAATGAAAACTATAAACAAATTATAATTCAAAAATTTATTATAAGAAATATATAACCTGGAAAATTACACAATTTATTAATTTTTTAATATTTTATCATTCACATTATTTATTATATGTTTTTAATATATATATATATATATATGATATTACATTAAATTTAATTCTTTTATCTTTGAATAAATATTTTTTAAATCATTTATAAAATCTAAATATCACATATTTTTATTTTTTAAACATTGACCAAATCAATTACCATAACTCATTCTGATGTGGTTTAAATAATTTTTCAAATGAATCATTAATATTAAAATTTCATACTAAAAAATATAACTAATTTTATATTTTTATACTTACATTATAATTTATAATTTTTTTACTTCCTCTCATAATTTCCACATTAAAACATTATATCTACAGTAGAAGTATGTAATATAATCTGAAATAGTGTTTTCAAACCTAAAAGATTATTATTACATGCTATTTAATAAATATATTAAAAATTTAAATAATTAATTGATTAATTTTTTAAATTAGTAAATTTATGAAAAAAATTGACATAAATAAATATCCCATTTTGATTTTTTAAATTAAATTATAAAAAATTTATAAATTTTACTATTAATTATATATTATATTTTTAGGGAAAAACTATTTATTCAATTTTTTAACCCCATATAAGATTTAATCCATTGAAGAAATGATTGCCTTGAAATAAATCGATGAAGGGTAATTGTTTATTTTTATGGAGGTAATGACTTATGGTGTAGTAACATGTATCATTAAAAAAAATATGTGATCCTTAAATGATATTAAAATGGTGCTATATAGGAATAAACCCAGCACAACATGTGAAATTAAACCTATTTACATGGGATTAATATCCCACACAAGGACCCATGTAAGGGGAAATGGGTATTAGGGGCCTTCATACTTTTAAAAATGGCAGTACATGACATTATCATAGAAATTACATTTTATTAACATCATACCATAATGTATTAGTGTAATTTCCAATATTTTCTATTTGATATATAAATTTCCTTATTTTACCTTTTCTATTTGTGTTTTTAATTCAATCAATGTTTGTGTGAAGGCTTGGGGGCCATGAGAAGCTTTCAGAACTTAAATTCAAGTACATTGACTTTTTTTATTTAAAATAGGAAACACTAAATCATAGTATAATCCATGGTGCTCCCTAGTATAGCACAAGTGTAAAATGACATAAGGGAAATGGAATATATAATCCATGGTTTTTAGTAAAAGGATATTTTGGGAACAATGTGGGAAGCCTAAACTTGAAAAAGTGGAATCCTTGGTGCGGAAAAAATCGCTTAAAAATAAGAAATATTCTATTAGGTAGGCCATTCTGGTCTGGTGTGTTCAATAAGACCATGTCCATGGCTTGGTTGTGGTGTGATCCATTTTGGAATAGGGAAGTTTTTAAATAGATGAAATGACCACCTCACTTCTTGGATATTTATTATACTAAATGATTAAATTCATAGTAATTAATTATAGGGTATTTATAGAGGATATTAATTGAACACTAACCTTTATTAAGTAAATATATTACATTAAAAATTTCCATATTAATAGATTATTTCGAAAAATTGGTATACCCCTTCAAATGTTGTGTTTATTGATCAATTATCATTGTTTTCATCCTTCTGGATGATCTAATCTTCTCTTTGACTAATCTATGGCCTTTTATCATCTATTTTCGTTGATTCTTTTGATAGTTTGGTTATTTAGGGAATATATTCATTGATTCTTCTAGTTTAGGGGAATTTAATATTTTCATTATTATTTGATCATATAATGATGTTGTCATTGATTAAATAATTAAAAATTATTCCATATAGCAAGGTAATTCAAGGTCTAGTGAATCAACAACTTTCTTGAGGATTGGTGGAACTCTATAAAATATCAGTGGCATTCTATTGGTGATTTCTTGTAAGAACAAAATTTTTCTATTAGGTATATATCCTTTACATTTTTCTAATTATTTTTTTGTACCTAATATGGGTAACCAATGTGTTCAATAAGGTTTTTTGGGTTCCTAGAGAATGTTTTGAGTTTGGAAAACTAGTTGTCAAAGGAAATGGACTGGACACATGATTAGTAGAGACTATATACCGCATGTGGCATAATTAAGTCTAACCATGTGGGGATGGAAGTGGTGTAGAGAGGGGTGATGGGTTTTCCCTAACCATGTGACGAGGGCCACACAACCATTGAATAAATTACAGATAAATTGAATCAGTGTTTTTCTATATTGGCACATGGTTTCCCTATCAGTGTGCACAAACAATGCAGGTCCCCCTCTATAGAAGATGGTGCAAAGTTGACACACAACTTGGAAAACCATGTGGCCTAATTGCGGGATTCCAATTTTTTTTTTGATTTCTTGAAATTTCCCCTAAATGATCTAATTGTAAAAAAATATCATTCTTTTTCTCTCCAATGAAGAAAAAATTCTTCTTATCCTATTTTGAGTTCCCTAGAGGCTCTATAATAGGATTTGATCTCAAGATATGATCAAGTGTCCATTTCAATCAGTGTTCATCATGTTTTATTTTTATAAGTAAGAACTCAAATCATTTTTGGAAATTCATCATTATTATTCCTCTTGACTATTCATTTTAGATATAGGCTCCAATGCCCAATTTTTAGGGTGTTGGTCCTTTATTCAAATATATTACAATCAAGACCAATATAGGGACTGAAACTAGATGATGGTAGTCATATGATTATGAGGTAGGTGGCCTACAATTTATCCCACAGGATTAGTTATTTTATAAATTTCATTGCGTGAACATTGATTTCATCACGCGTCACATGATTAGATAAAGTGTCTTTCTTATAGTCATTTGAGCCGTGTCTAAGACCCTTGTTTAATATGTTATCCATCATTTGTGGTTACATTCAAAACATTGACCACCCCTATTTGGGTGTCTCTATATTTATTCTTTTAGTGTCTAGTTATGACTTAAGGGTTTTTTATTTCCTTGTATCTCCATCGTTTGTGTGTGTGGATTGACAATGCTAATTTTAATACCATTTTTTAGATGAATTTTGAATTGATGAATGTATTTTACATTGTTTCGTCCCACTTAACATGCCTTGGGTAAGATCATCATTTTAATAAATCAACCAAAAATGGGATGGGAAGTATATTTTTTAAATATGACTTTCCCTAATTGAATATAATCAAATGGGTTTGTTGCACATTTATATCACCCATTTCCATGTATAATGGAATGTATCACACTAAACCTTATTAAAGGAATATGACTTATATGGAATGAGTTAAATGGTTTTATGCACCTTTATCATTTTCACCCTAATCAAAGAAAGGTCATAAAAATGATCTTGTCAAATGGAATGACCATTACATGTATTAATTAAATAAATGAAGAAATTAGAAGGTGTCTAATTGAATATGGACCATGAAATCATTACAGGAGTGGTCAGATTCGAGTTAGATTTTGGATTCCTGAGGGAATTCCTTGTGTACTTTTGAACACCATTCTTATTTGAGGATGCCAATTTCCATGGGTTGGCCCCAACACAGAACCTTATCCTTGTCTTTTATTTGATTCTTTGTATGACACTATAGGATAACTCATTTAGTATTACCATATACCGTGGATTCTATGGATAGGAGACACCATGTATACATACCAGGGTCTAGACACTTCTTATCCTTTTTTAACTTGGATATTTACTTAGACAATGTTAGATTCATTACTGTTGAATTCCATAGACGGCTCTCCATGGAATACAGTCTTACCCCTATAACCAGACTATAGTTATTACCTTATTTTTCTCGACCCCTGAGGTCATGGTTTATTTCATTATCTCCTTGGAGCATATTCATTATTAATAACACAATAGATACATTGTATACATTGGATCATTTACTCAAACTATCATATATGGATATCTATGATAGTTTTACCTCATGTGACTTATTATATAAACTATAACAAAATTAATTTGGAACACAAAAAATTAATGAGATGGTTACATGATTGGCCTCCAGCCGGGTGATGAAGTATGTAATCTAGTAATACATCTCCATAATACATCATATATGCATTATTACACACCAATTCAGCTTATATTATATAGAAATGATGTTATTTACACTATTGGTGGTTGCCTATTATGATTTATCTCACACAATATTCGGTCCTCCATTGGTACCCATAAAAATTATATTTGTGCATGTGATGACAAAGGGTAGTGTATCACTTCCAAAACATAATCTCTTACTTTCATAGGATATAGTTGGTAGTAGATGACTGAGTTTGAGTTTGAGATGATATGGATCATTTCTAGATTAATTTTTATACTTTTGTATTGCATGTACGGTTTTCTTATCTGTATCTATTTTTATGAACTTTCTATAAAAACAAAATATATAATCATCATCATTCGTATATTATTATCAGTTTCACATGTTATTTTTTATTCATTCCTTGTTCTTCTGTTCCATTTCTTATACTAACTCCTCTATTTTACTACTATTTAATTTATTAGTTGTGTTACACTTTGTTAGTAAGGGAATAGTCTCCCAACAAACACACCCATTCCCTAACTGCTAGTTGGTAGCCACTAGCATTCAAGGAGATGCAGTTGTGGCCATGTGGCCAACTAGGCTTAGGGAACCTCTAAGTGGAATCTGAGTTTAGGATTTTAAAAAGATCTCTCTGTGTGGTTCCATTCTTGTTTTACTATTTTGAGACAATACATGGTATATAATAAATGATTTGGAACTAGATTATAAGTAGTTATTTCATGTAGCTAACCCATGTTCAGGGAAAAAGTTGAGTTTCCTGAATTAAGGATGTTTTTATGTTTTTTCTATTATAGTTGATATCATTTCATCATTGGGTGATGCACATTTTGTGTTATGGTAATTATATTTTTTATCATTGAGGTCTTATTTCATCTATGGCCTAATGATTTTAGGGAAAGAATCATTGTTATATTAATTATCATAGGCACCTAGAATTTGCATGCCATGAATATTTCCATTCCATATAGGTGTATTCCACTTCTTATATTTCTTGTTTTCTCTATGTTTGTTGATTGATGCTATGGTAGTTATAATATTCATATTCTTTTTTTGGATATTATTGAGTGATTTTCAGTTTCATTTCCTGAGGTTTATATCCCCTAATTCATGGTTAAAGACTATCCATTTTAAATAAACCCTGATATACATGGAAACTATCAATCAAAAATATAAAATGTGACAAATATTATAAAATGAAATGGTTTAAAGTAAATGATCATAAAATTTATAGTTGAACATTCATCTACTACAACCATTGTAAATTATATCAAAGAACTTACCGATAAATTGCCCTATATTAATGTAGTTGTGGTAATATTATTTGGTAAGTGATCCAATTACATTCATTCCTCTTCAATTAGTGTTTTTATATATCTGTCTGATTATTTTTCGATGCATGTTCTTGGACATTTCAGAGTAATGCCGCCACGATGTCCTCGCGTCATGCTTTAGATGGGTGGTGTTGACCCTGCTACAATCATGGTGGGCCCTAATCCACAAGTCTTACTTCTAGAAATTCCACTTGAGGTACCACATGTGATACTGGATCTAGACATTGACTCTCATAATTTTGATAGTTTTCTATATCTGATACAGTACATGAAATATACTCTACAACATGGACCTAGGATGAATGATCTTACCCATGAGTTCCCGAGGAAGTTTCCTCCTACCTTCTCAGGGGATGGTGATCAATAGGTAGTTAAGTCTTGTATATAGGAATCCCTGTATATCATTGATAATATTGTGTTGCTTCTATATTTAAGGGTCAAACATGATACTTTCTTGTTGTTGGATTCATCTAAGCGCCAGTGGGATGTGACTATGTAGGCTAATCTCCATCTGGGCATGGTATGGGCTGACATCTAGTCTCCTTTCTATGTAAAATTCTCTCCCTAGACACCGAGAGATGAACAAGATAGAGATTTCATGCATCTTGAGTAAGTTTCTTAGTCAGTAATGGGTCACTCAGTGTGTTACACTGAGTTATATAATTTCTCATCACTTTTATCCTATGATGGTCACTCACATGCTAGACGTTTTGAAGATGACCTTCAGTATGACATCTATACTATAGTGAATGTATTTCACCTACCCAATCCTTCTGAAATAGTCAATAATCCTCTTATAACAGAGCACATCCTGAGAGAAGATGAATGTAAAAAGCATAAAGGATCATCGCTTCAGTAGGATAATAGTTTTTCAAGTAGTGAAAAGTTATACATTAAGTTTTATTATCAGAGAAGTGGTAACCAGTGTACCCATACTAGTAGCTCTTTGGTATTCAAACAGTGTGGATGACATGGATACCGTAAGAATTGGTGTGATAGATACCCTTTTTAGTGTTTGGATTTTGGCTATATGGTGAACCTTCAATTATTCTTTTAGACCCTTCCACATGATTCTAGTGGAAGAGGCTCCACACTAGATCCACCTTTAGGGGAATGTTCTTTTACACAATTTCAAGAGGGGAGTTAGAGTGAAACTGGAAATACTAGGTGAGGAGGATGTCAATTACATTGTATTTAGACATCAGATTAGTACCATCACCAGTTGTAGGGTCATGATCTTGGTAGCCAAACAATAACACAGGTCCCTGGATTCATCCCATTTCAAGCACTATAACCGATACCCGAGGATCAGGCTGGAGGAACATCTACACTACGTGGTACGATTCTAGTAGACTCCAATATAGTATATTATTTGTTTGATACATGTTCTATACACTCCGTCATCTCCTTATCTATAAATAAAAGTATCATGTAGGAAATACAATATTAATATGGTGAAATGACCTCATATACAACACCAAGTTTACTGTTATAGGATATACACCAATGTGGGGACTATCTGTAACAACCCGAGATTTTATGAGAATTATTCTTTTTAATTTCATTGATGTTTTTTGTTTTATGCTACACCAAGATTATCTTTCTCTATAAGAAACACCGTATTATCATGCAGTATACGCAACAATATTCTTGGATTGTGTTACACACAATTTCAAGCTCATTTGATAGTAGTTATTCTGCGCAACATTGAGTGTATATATATATATATATATATATTCAATGTATAATTGAAATATTGTTCGATTCTATTATACACAACAACAAAAGAGTATTCAGCTACACACACCCCTGACTTGGCTTACATTACACGCAATCACGACCTTTCATGATGGTGTGTGTTGTACGCAATACCGAGTTTCACTAAACAATGGTATGTTATTAAAATATTATACAAACTAGCCGTTATGAATAGTAATAACCAATTTTTGAAATTTTCTGAATTTTATCTTTAAAAATGGACTCCATTTTTAGATTCAGAATATTGAAATTATCCTAGGGTGAATTTTTGGTTTTTTTCGGAAAATTTTCAATTTTTGATGAATAGTGAAAACACTAGGTTACTATTTAAAAGCCGGCTTTTTTATTTAAATAATTATTTATTTTATTTAAATTTATTTAAGGTAAAAATTGATACATAATACCTATATTAGTTCAATGTGATTCATCAGAGTCATTTTATAATAATTTTAGATATATAAAAATTGTATTGAACTTTCCACTGTCTTTTACCTACCTCCTAGGAGCTTTTTGCAAATTTATATAAGACATAATTTTACCACTTCTGTGAGTGGAATTTCGAAAATCCGAGAGACACGGTTAATATTTGGGAGTAAAATTTGGTTCAATAAGATAAAAATAATTTTTGGTGAATAATAACTTTTTACTTTTATTTACCACGGTTAAAAGTAAACAGGGTAATTAAGGGTAAAAATGATATTATTATTACCCTAAACATGTCCTAATTCTATTGGATAAGTTGAATTCGACCAAAAACAACCTTAGGAATAAAATATTCCTCTTTAGGTCCACTTGGATTAGATTAGGACATTTATTATTATTTTATTTAAAGAAGAGTTAAAATAGTTGAAATCTATGTTTAATAACTAAACAATATTTAATATAGGGTTATAAATAAGATAAATTCTACTATAAATATTCATTAGAAATCTAAAAATATTTCCTATCTAATGGTATTTTATTTTTAATTTTTATACATTAAATAAGTAAATTTATTTATGACACAATGATGATGCAGTAATTACGTTATTAATGAAATGTTAACATAATTGATGTTATATATACCCAAATAAATGTAATTTGAGACTTTTTAAAAATTCCACTAATTTTATAGAATAATAATACATGTCAGTATTGATTTAATTATCTTGTTTTGAACTAATAATGCTGTTATGATTTTCAAGAAAATCAATTACCAAATAGTGTCAAAATTTACATAAAATAGTTTTTAAAACAAATAGTATATTATTAAGTGTTATTTTATTCCTAAAAAATCTAAGGTTTGTCAAAATGACTTAGATAAGGTTATATATATTAATAATTAACCACTTGGGGTTAGTTTTTATTTTTATAGTATGTATATTAACCATGTAGTGTAATAAAACAAGAATACACGGTAAAAGTTAAATTATTTAACATAGTGTTAAATCTAAATGATAAGGTTAAAATAGTAACCTAAAATTTTCTAAAAACTATTGGTTGAGAGTATTGAGACCCATACCAACTTTACCTTATAAATAAATCAATTTGGAGCTATTATAAACTGAATATGACTTTATTATAAAATATTATTTTATGTTTTTCCAATGGTGCCCCTCTCCTCCCTTATAAAAAGGGCACCCCTTCCCTCTTTTCTTCGCACCCTTTGGATCCTTCAAGATCAGACAAACCCTTCCCATTTATCTTCTCCACTTACCTAGAAATATTCTGGAGGTTCTGGTCTTCTCAAAATACCAACTCTACTTCCATAGGAGGAAGCTTAAAGGAGGTGCGTTGAAGAAGAGGTAATCTCTTCTTCCGATTCTCTCGAGTTTCTTTCTTTCTTATTCTTCTTTAGTTGTCTCATTATAAAGTAATAATATCAGTGTTAATTATATAATGACATGTTATTATAAATATGAAACAACCCTATTTCACCTTCTATCCATCCTACGGAAAACGAAATCACCGCACGTGCATACGTACGGAATACCGTCTCCACGCCGTTGTGTAATATGTTTTCGGCCACCACCTTACCTGGATGGGTATAATGGTGTAAATAAATAACTATATATGATTATTTTAATGTGATATTTATTCTGAAATATTATAAATACGCCTCAATACAATTCGACTATCATGGGAATGATATCATCGCTCGCGCGTACGTACGGACTACCGTCTCCACGACGCGATGAGATTCATTCTCCATGTTAACCATTCATGAATGATTATAAAGTATATATAATGAATAAAAATGAAATATATGAAATAATAATTATATTGGATTTATATATATATATATGTATGTCATTTACTTAATTCCATTCAATTCAATAAGGAAACGAAAACAGCGTTCATGCGTATGTACGGCCTACCGTCTCCATGAACGGTGTATTTCATCCCATTTATCTATCTATCATATATATATGTATATGCTGAATATATATTATATATAAATCATGTTTTACATTATATAATTATCTAAATCAGGATATAAGTAATAATATTAAGAACAACAAGTCGAAACATGTACAATAAATGAAACGATTTTACCCAAATTGTTGCTTTTAAATCGAATTTACAAAAGAACGGGTAATATAAAGTCATAAGTAAACCATATATGATATCATAACAATAAATATGATTATCTAGTAAACCAATGACAATATTTAAATCGTTACACTAGAGGTTAGGATACATACAAATCATATCATACATAATGTAAGGGATAACTATTCCAATCTCGCTCTTATCCATGATTGTTTATTTGTAAGTATTTATTGGGGTTTTTGTTATCATAAATGTCCATGTTTTATAAAAATGTTTTCATGTATGTTTAATGGAATTTTTACCCATTTTTTAATTTTACCACATTTTATTAAAGGAATATTACTTTTGTTTACCACACGATGAACTTTTTGACTTTTCCAACAAATGCAAGAGGAGAATGTTATTTTTAACTTATACGGCGCGAACGGAATTTTTACGATTTAATAATGCTTCATTTTTATGAAGATTCCTCTAAAAGAT
This sequence comes from Viscum album, assembly GCA_963277665.1. NCBI lineage: Eukaryota > Viridiplantae > Streptophyta > Magnoliopsida > Santalales > Viscaceae > Viscum > Viscum album. Next base: position 1,206,281,330 of record OY728126.1, on the reverse strand, counting down.
TTCATGATTATTTAAAAAAACCCTTTTCATTTAAAATTTCATGGAATATTGTGATAATGAAATAATTTTGAATAAGAAAGGATATTTTCCTCAAGAATTAATTTCATGTGTTTTATCAAACTATTTTCCATCTAAAATGGCAATATTTAATATGTTTATGTTCCAATTATAATGTCTCCATTATTTATAAGGTTTTATATTTCTTATGATGAAATGATATCCATTTTTTAAATGTGTTATGTTATGATGGAATGATGTTTAAGAATCCCATTCTATTACATGAGTTATGCAACGATGTATGATTTATGATTTTGTGGAACACGTAAGAATGATTTCATTATGAGATGGGTGGGACCTATATCTCCCTCCAATGCATTTGGTAAAAATTTATATCTTATTAGATAGACATGGATGGAATGGTAACTTAATCCGGTTCAGTGATACAGGACTGGAATGAGGTGTGAACTCGATTTAGAAAGGTACTTTGTCCACTAAGATGGTCTTGGCAGCAATGCCTTGGCTACTATGGAAATCATATCATGTGCTTAATTGTTTTCCACAATTACATGTTTTATTCTCATGCTATTTTATCATGATTGATGTTCCTTTATGATATATGCCTTACATACTTCCATGATTTATGTCTTTTGTCAATATTTTGATGTTTAGATTTTATGTTCAAGTTTTTGCATTCAAATGTTTATGGATTGTTTTATGTTCTCTATGTTTACCCTTATTGAGCATTTGAGCTCACCCTTTTTTATGTTTTCTTTTCTTCAGGATATAAAGAAAGGGTTTAGGTAATAAAACCATAAGGGAAAGATCTTTATGGGAGATGTTGAAGTTCTTTCGCCATGATTAGAAGATTATGTTCTGAGTTTCCAAAGACACTAAACTAATACGAACTTTGGGTGTCTGTTTTTGTCATGTGTTAAGTATTTAGAAAAAGTAATGTAATTTCCATGTATGTCAATATTTGGGTCTCTATAGTTGGTATCAGAGTGAAGGTTTAGTTATACTTTGGGAAATAGGATGTGAAAACTTTATTGAAATACCTAGAGATATTTCTAAGGTATGTATAGGGATGTTCCTAAGGTTAAGTATACATATACGTTAGAGTCCTAGAATTATGTTGATGATCATGAATAACCTAGGGTGAACCTGAGGTGTCATGGATTAAATAATTTTTTATAAGTTAGACATCCCATAATTGACTTTTTTTTATTATGTGCTTCCTCGTTATTTTAACTGTTTCTTACACTATGGATTTTGTTCTTAGTCAATGGAGGGAACAAGAAGGAATTAAATTAACTATGATTCCAATGGACAAATTGGTGACTATGATCAAAGAAATTTTGTAACTCCTGGAGTGAAAGATATTGTGATTTTTCCGAATCATTCATCTCGATATATGGTTAACAAGTTGAACTTTAGTTGTGTTCCTAAGTCATCAAATAAGAGGAAGATGGAATTTTATGTATGTCCACATGGTGAGGAGCATAAAGAAAGGAAGATTGAGATTTATAAATAAGGGAAGAAGAACCATGAGGAATACGTCAAATTGAGGGGAAGATGTTATCTATGTGGAGAAAAGGGTCATAGAGTGACATACTGTTATGGAGTCCAATGTCTGATCTGCCGAGAACATGGGCATTACCCAACTCAATGCCCTGATCTAAGAAGTTACTTCTAAATCAAGGAATGACTTATTCCATGCCAATAATTGAAGAGGATGGATTTAAGGGATTATGTATTGGAATTCAATAATAATGATGTTGAGGAAATTTTATAGAATATTGAAATATCTGTGTATTGGTCCATTGTGGTTTTCTATAAGAATATGGTACTGATATCCATGAAAAGTAATTCAAGTATTTTGGAAAGCAGATAATATGAACATAATGAAGGGATAAGAAGAAAATAAATTGTTTGATAGTATTCATGAGCTCATGATTGATATAAGGACTAAGTGATATCATGGTTTGAGTATGTAGAATTTTATGGATTTTGGTCTGTGGAAAGAGTTAAATTTTGATAGCACTCATGTTTACACTAAGGTTATATGGTAATTAATGTTTCGAAAGAATACATGATTAAGGTATTCACAAGTTTGGAATGTGACCGACAAGACATATCTTATGATATATGGGGGATAAACGATGGTATCCACATGCTTGTTATGTGACCTTTTCAGTAATTGTTTTCTTTATACTATGAGATTAGAAAAATGTATTTTGGATAAGCCTAAAGATTGTAATGGATTATGTTAGACATCATATAGTATTGTTTAAGGATAGAACTTTTTTTCGATATTATTTTTGGAATGTTATAATAGTATAGTTTTAGAAAAAGGACAACCCATAGGATGAGCGACAACCCGTCACGTCGGACAAGGCTGTGGGAATAAAACCCACAACTAAAGTGCAAAATGACTTTATTGCATACCCCTGGCCTATAGGAAGTCATTGGTTAGTAGAAACTAGTTTTATTTTATTAAGATCTATGATAGATGAAGTATAAGTCCATTTTTGGAACCATATATGATTAATCTCACCATAATATGGACTTATAACTTTTGATAACCTTTTGTTTGAGATAGATAGAATGACCCATTATTCTATCACATGATATGCTAACACTTCAAGAATGACAAATTAAACTTCATTTCTTTAAGAGATGAAGTGGAAATTGTACAAGGCATGAACACTGGTGAGATTATACCAAAATAAAGTAAGTATTTATTATAATTCTCAAACTTTAGGGAAATGATCTTGAAAACCAAAAATGTTGTGCTAGTATCCTTATATACGATGAATCAGATGGTTCCTTAGATCATCACAAATTTATGGCTTTGTGACTGTTGGCTTTTTCATAGCCATGTTTTCTACCACTCTCCATCAGAACATGATGGTTAGATTTCTCTTCCATATCCATATTTTCACCTGTGTTCTCCTATGCGGAAACCTAGTGATTAGTTAATTTAGGTAACCGTCAAGTTTCATAATTTTGTTTTTAAAGTTATGTTTTGGTATTTGATGTTACGATATGGGTTTCAATTAAAGAAACATTCAAGTAGAAAACCATTTATAACCCCGACGAATTTCGAAGGGAGAAATTCATTTTAAGGGGGGTAGAATGTAACAACCCAAGATTTTATGAGAATTATTCTTTTTAATTTATTTGATGTCTTTTGTTGTACGCTTCACCTAGATTTTCTTGCGCTATACGCAACACCGTATTAGCTTGTAGTATATGCAACAATATTCTTGGATCGTGTTACACAAAATTTCAAGTTCATTTGATAGTAGTTATTCTATGCAACATTGAGTGTATATATATATATATTAAATGTATAAATGAAATATTGTTGGATTCTATTATACACAATAACAAAGGAGTATTGCACTACACGCAACCCTGACTTGGCTTAAATTACATGCAATCACGACCTTTCCCGATAGCATGTGTTGTACGCAATACCGAGTTTCACTAAACATCGATATGTTACTAAAATATTATACAAACTAGCCGTTATGAATAGTAATACCCAATTTTTTAAATTTTATGAATTTTATATTTCAAAATGTACTTAATTTTTAGATTCAGAATATCGAAATTAGCCTAGGGTGAATTTTTGGTATTTTTCTGAAAGCATTCAATTTTTGATGACTAGGAAAACACTAGGTTACTATTTAAAACCGATTTTTAAATAATTATTTATTTTATATAAATTTATTTTATATAAAACATGATAAATAATACCTATATAAGTTCAATGTGATTAATTGGAATCATTTTATAATAATTTTAGACATATAAAAATTTTATTGAACATTCCACCGTCTTTTAGCTACCTCCGAGGATCTTTTTGAAAATTTACATAAAACTTTATTTTACCGCTTCTGTGAGTGGAATTTTGAAAATCCAAGAGACACGGTAAATATCAATTAGTAAAATATTGTTCAATATGATAAAAATAGTTTTTTGGTCAATAGTAACTTTTTTACTTTTATTTGCCACAGTTAAAAGTAAATAGGGTAATTAATGGTAAAAATAATATTATTATTACCCTAAAACATGTCCTAATTCTATTGGATACGTGTAATTCCACCAAAAACAACCTTAGGAATAAAATATTTCCCTTTAGGTCCACTTGGATTAGATTAGGACATTTATTATTATTTTATTTAAAGAAGAGTTAAAATAGTTAAAATCAATGTTTAATAACTAAAACATTTTTAATATAGGGTTATAAATAAGAAAAATTCGACTATAAATATTCATTAAAAATATAAAATTATTTCCTACCTAAATATTTTTTATTTTTTATTTTTATACATTAAATAAGTTAGTTTATTTAGGACACAATGATGATGCAGAAATTACCTTATTAATGAAATATTAGCCTAATTGATGTTATAAATACCCAAATAAATTTAATTTGAGACTTTTTAAAAATTACACGATTTTCTAGGTTAATATGACATGTTATTATTGATTTAATTACCTTGGTTCGAACTAATCATGCTGTTATGAGTTTTGCAAAAATCAATTACCAAATAGTGTTAAAATTGACATAAAATAGTTTTTAAAAAAAATATTAAATTATTAATTGTTATTTTATTCCTAAAAATATAAGGTTCGTCCAAATGACTTAGATAAGGTTATATATATTAATAATTAACCACTTGGGGTTCGTTTGAATTGTTATAGTATGTTTATTAACCATGTAGTGTAATAAAATAAGAAGACACGGTAAAAGTTAAATTATTTTACTTAGTGTTAAATCTAAATGATAAGGTTAAAATAGTAACCTAAACTTGTCTAAAACCTATTGGTTGAGAGGATTTCGACCCATCCCCACTTTATCATCGGAATAAATCAATTTTGAGCTATTATAAACCGAATATGACTTTATTATAAAATAATATTTTATGTTTTTCCAAAGGTGCCCCTCTCCTCCCTTATAAAAAAGGCACCCCTACCCTCTTTTCTTCACACCCTTTTGAGTCTTTAAGCTCGGCCAAAATTTTCCCATTTCTCATCTCCACTTCCCTAGAACATTCTGGAGGTTCTGGTCTTCTCAAAATACCAACTCTACTTCCTTGAGAGGAAGCTTAAAGGAGGTGCGTCGAAGAAGAGGTTATCTCTTCTTCCGATTCTATCGAGTTTCTTTCTTCTTCTACTTATTCTTATTTAGTTATCTCATTATAAAGTAATAACATCAGTATTATTTATATACTGATATGTTATTATAAATGTGAAACAACCCTATTTCACCTTCTATCCATCCTATGAAAAATGAAATCACCGCGCGTGCGTACGTATGGAATACCGCCTCCACGCCATGGTGTAATCTATTTTAGACCACCACCTTACTTGGATGGGTATACTGGTGTAAATAAATAACTATATATGATTATTTTAAAGTGATATTGATTTTTAAATATTATACATACACTTAAATACAATTCCATTATCATGGGAATGATATCATCGCTTGTGCGTATGTATGGACTATCGTCTCCACGACGCGATGAGATTCATTATCCATGTTAACCATTTATGAATGATTATAAAGTATATATAATGAATAATAAAGAAATATATGAAATAATAATTATACTGGATTTATTTATATATATATATGTATTCCATCTACTTAATTCTATTCAATTCAAAAAGGAAACGAAAACGGCGTTCATGCGTACGTACGGCCTACCGTCTCCATGAACGGCATATTTTATTCCATTTATCGATCTATCATATATATATATATATGTATATGATGAATATATATTATATATAAATCATGTTTTAAAATCTAGAATTAAGTAAATCAGTATATAATTAATAATATTAAGAACAACAAGTCGAAACACGTAAAATAAATGAAACGATTTTTCCCAAATCGCTTCTTTTATATCGGATTTACAAAAGAATGGGTAATATAAAGTCATAAGTAAACCATATATGATATCATAAAAATTAATAGGATTCTATAATAAGTCAATTAAATTATTTAAATCATTACATAGGAGGTTCGAATACATTCGAATCATATAAGACATAAGGTAAGGGATAACTATTCCAATCTCGCTCTTAACCGAGATGGTTTATTCGTAAGTATTTATTGGGGTTTTTGTTATCATCCATGTCCCTATTTTTCTAAAAATGTTTTCATTTATGTTTAATGTCCTTTTTAACCATTTTTTAATTTTACCACATGTTATGAAAGGAATCTTACCTTTTTTTTACCACACGAGGAACTTTTTGACTTTTCCAACAAAAGTACGAGGAGAATGTTATTTTTAACTTATACGCCGTGAACGTAATTTTTACGGTTTCATAACACATAATTTTCATGATGCTTCCTCTACAATACTGCATGATTATTTTCAACAAAACCCTTTTCTTTTAAAATTTCAGGTCATTTTGTGAAAAGAAAATGATTTTGAAGAAGAAAGGATATTTTCCTCAATAATTCATTTCAAGTGTTTTATCAAAAATATTTTCCATCTAAAATGACATCATTTAATATGTTTATGATGAAATTATAATGTCTCCATTATTTATATGGTTTTATTTTTCTTATGATTAAATTATATCATTTTTTATATGGATTATGTTATTATGGCTTGATGTTTAAGAATCCCATTCTATTACATGGGTTATGCTATGATGTGTGATTTATGATTTTGTGGCACACATAATAACGATTTCATTATGAGATGGGTGGGACCTATATCTCCCTTCAATTCATTGGGTAAAGATTTATATATCATGAGATAGACATGGCCGGAACGGTAAGTTAATCCGGTTCAGTTAAACCGGACTGGAATGAGGAGTGAACTCGATTCAGAAAGGGAATTTGTCCACTAAGATGGTCTTGGAAGCAATGCCTTGACTACTATGGAAATAATATCATGTTCATAATGGTTTTCCACAATTACATGTTTTATTCCCATGCTATTTTATCATGATTGATGCTCCGTTATGATATATTCCTTATGTACTTCCATGATTTATGTCTCTGCTCAAGATTTTGATGTTTAAATTTTATGTTCAAGTTTTTGCATTCATATGTTTATGGATTGTTTTATGTTCACTATGTTTACCCTTACTAAGCATTTTATCTCACCATTTTTTATGTTTTATTTTCCATAGGATATAAATAAAGGTTTTTGGAAAGAAAACCAAAAGGGGAAGATCTTTATGGGAGATGTTGAAGATCATTCACCATGATTAGAAGAATACGTTATGAGTTTCCCAAGACACTAAACTAATACAATATTTGGGCATCTATTTTTGTCATGTATTAAGTATTCAGAAATAGTAATGTAATGTACATGTACGTCAAGATTTGGGTCTCTACACTGTCCCCTTGAGGTAGAAAGTTACCCTTTATTGTGGGATGTCTTCATACATGAGATTAAGTGTTTTATAAAAATCTTGGGATGGATTGGTTAGTCCCCTATCATGCCTTTTAAACTTTTATCACTATCCACTATCATTTACATCACCAGAGGATAAATTTTTTTAACAAAAGGGTGAGTGTGATGTCCATGCCAATAGATTCGAGCTAGCACATCACATTCTAGGTGGAGTGACAACAAATATATTTAATATCTTCATTGAGGATCAGGGTTTACATCAAGATAAATTCCCTCAAGTAGTAGATCATTGTAGAGTCGTCTTTATTGATTATTTTTCTAGACTACATTCTAAGAGGGAGATAGGTAGACTTTATGATTGAGATCATTCTTGGAGAAGATCCATTGTACATTACTTCAAAATAGATATAACCTAATAAGATCTCGGAGCTTAAGTGGTAGTTAAAGGATTTTTATTCCAATGGTTTTATACGTACTAGAACTTCCTCTCCGTGTTCACCCATGTTAGTCTCTAAGACAAAGGATGGGATATTTCATACATTCATGGATTATATATGGTTTAAATAGCCTAAATTTAATAACCATTATCTACTAACTCAAATATACTATCTATTTAAATATCACTATGGATATAAGGTATTTTCTATGATTAACATATGATCCGAATATCATTAGTTGTGAGTCATTCCATCAGACATACCTCATACAACAATCCATAACTGTTATGGTATGTAAGAGTATCTTGTTATACCATTTGATATTATGAACATTCCAACCATTTTAATGGCTATAATGAATAGGGTGTTCCATCTATATCATGATTATTTTATAATGGTATTTGTGGATGTCATTTTGGTGTTTTATAAAAATCATAGAAACCAAGATAATAAAATTTTCATCATTCTGATCACACTGAGACAACATCAGATCTATGAAAATCTTGTCACATGAAACTTCTAAATCAACAAAGTTCACTTACTGGGTCTTATTTTCTTGCAATTATGAGTCTTTATTGGCCTAGATATGGTGAGTGCTTTTGTTTCATGGGAGAATCCTAGGAATGTGATTGAAATAATAAGTATCTTGTAGATGTTTGGTTACTATAGGTGTTTCATATAGGACTTATCATGCATTACTGCACCTCTTACTAGTCTTATAGAGAAGGGTGTCAAGTTCTTGTTTTCAGAAGAGCATGATAAATCCTTTCATGAGCTAAAACACAGGATTGTCTTGAAGCCAATTCTGATCCAACCAGAGCGTGGAAGAAGCTATACTATATTCTATGATGGATCTAATGTAGGATATGTGTAGTGCTGATGTTGGAGGATAGAGTTTTTGTATATAGATATCATCTGTTGAGGTCTCATGAAAGAAAATACACGATACATGACCTTTATCTTGTTGTAGTTGTCTATGGATTACATTTCTAGAGACACTATATGATGGTTGAGCACTTTGTGGTGTATATAGAGAAAAAGATCCTAGAATTTATATTACTATAGTGTGACTTGAATATAATATATCAATTATGAGTTGAATATATATAGTCCTTCGATTTTGATATTACCTGTATTCTTGGAAATGGAAATGAAGTAGCTGATGGATTGAGTCAGAAACTATGGCACATGTCGTATGAGAAGACTTTAATGAATGGAAATTATTGGCACACTTATCAAAGTTTCATCAAGATCTTCCTGAAAATATCATGTATCCTTATATCTAAGCCTTGACATTTACCTATTTTCTTCTTGAGGAAGTAAAGAGAAGAAATTTTTTAGATCTTGATGGATTGGTTCTCCATGATAGTATTTTAGGATATGACCCACCTCTGGATTATTTTGTTGAAAAAGGAAACATCCCACATATACATGGATGCATATGGGTTTCTACAGATATGAGAGAGAAATTAACATAGGATTCACATGGTTTCAGTGGATTGTTCATCAATGAATAACCAAAATTTACCTAGATATGTGATGCTAGTATTGGTGGCCTGAGATAAATATCAGGTATAAAGATTTATTACTAGTTGTTCCACCTATCTGCAGGTGAAGGTGGAGCACCAGAGACTTGCATGATTGTTACATCCACTTCCAGTCTAGTAAATGAAAAGGAAAGATGTAGCCATGGATTTTGTAGTTTGTTTACCAAGGACTCCTAGAGGTAGAGACACCATATGTCCTTTCATTGACTTACTAATGAAGGCAGCCAACTTCATTCCTATCCAGGATAATTTCTATGTTAATGAATTAGGAATATTTTATCTCTATGTGATCATCTAACTACATGGGGTTTCTCATACTATAACTTTATATAGGAATTATTGTTCTACATCATAGTTCTCATAGTGTTTGTAGGAGGATATGGGAACATATGTGCATCTGATAATAGGAATTCATCTTTTGACCAATGCAAAATCAGAAAAGTCAGTATCTGTTTTAGAGGATATTCTCTAGGAATATGACTTTGACTTCATCAGTTAATGAGAGAAGCATATCCCTCTCATAATGTTTACATACAATAATATCTCCCTGGATACAATTTAGATGGCTCCATTTAAGAAATTGTATGGTAGGCTGTGTCGTTCACCCATGTAAGGGATAAATATAAGGGAGGGAGCACTACTAGTCCCTATCTCATGCAGGAGACTTCAGATTAGGTTAAATGTTCAAATAGAGTACTTAAACTTCTCAGTTTAGAAAAAAATCATATACTGATCATTGTTGACCACATCCCGAGTTTGAGTTTGGGGATCATGTTTTCTTGTTGTTATCACCCAGGCTTGGGCATAAACGAATATAGAGGTAATAGAATCAATGTCCTCATTATGCAGGGTTGTTTGAGATTGAAGAGAGAGTATTTATAGTATCCAATCAGTTTGAACTACCACACAGTTACCATTCCATGCATGATGTCTTCCACGTTTCACAGCATAATTGAGATCATGATGACCCATATCACAATTTTGATCTCAAGGAAGTTGAGGTAGATATAGATTATTTAATCGAAGAGTTTCATATATTTATCATTGATTAGAGCATAAATGACCTCTGAGGATGGTATGTACCTATAGTATGGGTATTATGGGAGCAAAACCATGTATAGGATGAGAATTGTGACTCAGAGGATGACGTTCCTGCCCAGTGTCTAGAGTTGTTCATAGATAGTGTTTCATTGCCGTTGGAAGGGGAAATCATGGTGGAGTTCCTTTAAGGGGGGGAAGGAAGTAATGAAAGTAGTTTTTCAATAATGTATGGTTCCTTAAAAATTTGTTTTAATTATTTATTTTTGACCTAATATGGATTCCCAAAGAGTTCACAGAGTTTTTGTGGTTGTCCAAAGCTTGAACGGAGCTCGGAACCCCAGTCAGTGGAGAAAATGGACATGCGGTATAGTTAGTAGAAACCATGTGGGCCATGCCACATGATTACTTATAACCATGTGTGGATTCACAATGAATATGATAAGTGTAGATGGTTTTTACTAACATTACACTAGAGGCCACATGACCGTGCAACAGAACTACAACAAATTTTGGAGGTTTTTTTCCTGGTTGGTGCATGGTTCACCTAACTATGTAGCCCAACCATATAGGTGACCCTATATATATTAGACCACACATAGTTGGCAAATGATTTGGAAAACCATGTGGCCAAACTGTGTGATTCCCAAATTTTGGTAGTTTTATGAAATTACCCCTAAATGATCTAATTTTAAACCCACCTATATTTATTTTTCTCTCCATTAGATAACATACTATTCTTCTCCTCTTTTGAACTCTCTTGGGTATCTTTAATAGGATTTGATCTCATTCTCTGATGTAGTGTCTATTTTAGCATCGTTCATCATGTTGGATGCATATTGGTAATTAATTGAATCCTTTTTAGCTATTCTTCATCCTTATTCATCTCAACGATGATATTGAGATGCAGGATCATATTCACTATTTTCTGGGCATTTATCATTTCTTTAGATATCTTCTAATCCAGAACAAACTCGAGGCTGATTCTGTATGAAAAGAGTTGTTTGAGTACAAGGTAGGTGGGATACAATTCATCACTCAATTTTCATCATTTTATAAATTTCTATGTGTTTACACTACTTTAATCAGGTATATCCAGGTTAGTTATTGTAATTTTATTATAGTTATTACAACCATGTTCTAAGACCATTTGTAAATTTTTTTATCCATCATTGATGGTTACATCCCCAATGCTAACCACCCTTAGAAGAGAGTTTCTATATTTATACTTTTAGTGGCCAGTTATATTTTTATACACTGTTATGACCTTTTTTCTCCTCTATTTTGGTATGTCGCTTGACCTTGCTAATGGTAAGACCATTTAATTAGATGAATTGTGAATTGATGAATGACTTGTACCATGTTGACTACAACTTGACATGCATAAGTAAAGTGATTCAATTATATAAATCAATCTAAAATATGAATGGAATGTATATTGTTTATATATATGACTTTTTCTAATTGTATATAATTGAATGGCTTGGTTGAATGTCTATAGTACCCTTTCCATGTATAATGGATGGTATCTGAGTGAACATTATTAAATGATTAAAACATATATGGAATGAATTAAATAGTTTCATTCCCATTATCATTGACACACTAAATAAAGGAAATTATAAAACCAAATGAACTTTTTAAATTGTAAGACCAATACATGGATAAATTAAATAAATAAATAAATTGTATGGTTCATAATTGTATATTGATATAGAAATCACAACATAAGTTGTCATACTTGAGTCAAATTTTGGATTCCAAAGTGAATGCCTTGAGCCCTCACATACACCATTCCAATTCAAGGAATCTGGTTTCCAAGCGTGATACCACCTTGGAACCTGATCATCATCTATTATTTTATGCCAAGTATGACACCATATGATCCCTTATATACTATTATAGGATTCCAGAGATTCACTCCATGGATACATCATGGATTCTATGGACATGATACACATTAATTACATCCATGGGTCAATCCAGTTATTATCCTATTTTACCTTGGATGTTTTGATGGAATCGATTAGATTTATTATTGTGAAATCCCCCAGATGACTCTCCTTATATTACACTCTTACCCCTATAGTCAGGCTGTAGTTACTAGATGCATTGGATCTATCCATGATGTTAAGGTTTTCTTTGGTTATCACCTAGGAACCTCTACATTATTAATAACATCACATATGACTTATATAGCTTGGACCCTTTACTTTTACTAAAATGTTAGGGTTTCAATGATGTTTTTAACTCATGTGACCTATTATATAAAATTGAACAAAAATTATTAGTGAAATGATGACATGTTCAAACACCAACTGACGGAAGAAAAAGTTACATGGGTATTTACCTCACTATACGTATTAAATTTTATATATGAATGATTGCACATAATTCAAGTTTATATTAAACAAACATGATTTTATAGACGTCGTTGGTGGTGGCCTACTAATATTTATCTCACAAAATATCCATGCAGCCATTGGTGCCTGATTTTATTACATTTATGAGGGTGTTGATAAAAAGAAGTATACTGATTTAGAAATATGATTTATTGTTTGACTAGGATAGAGATGGTAGCAGATCACCAAGAAGGAGCTCAGGATGCTGGAGATAGTTTTTTGATTACTTTTTATACTTTTGAATAGCATGTATGGTATTCTTTTTTATATCCATTTCTTCTATCATTATAGAAACATGGCGTATATCATCATTATATTTTTATATGATTATTAGTTGCACCTTTTATTTGCTATTCTTCTCTACTTATATTATGGAATATGTTTTTATTGATCCTGCTAATTAAATATAATTTCATTTATCCACTTGGGTACACTCTAGAAATTAGGGCATAGTCTTCCCACAGACACACAGTAGGCCATCACTGATAGTTGGAATCCTCTCAAATTTTGGGAGATATGCTTGAGGCCATTGGGAGAACTGACCTCAAGGAACCTCTATGTGGAAACCAGGTTTAATACATAACATTTCAAATATTGTGTCAATATAAGAGGGAAAATAAATTCGTCCTCGAAGTTGGATCAAATTAAATTATTGATGGTGGTTATTAATGTGTATTTTTTATACACCTATAATTTTTCTTCCTTATTTCCTTATCTATACACACTATTTTTTTATATGAAATGGGTTCTTCGTGTTCTTGGAAATCAATATTATTTGGTTTAGTGTGAGAATGTGTTTTGAGAGATGACACCTTTGATAAATTAAAACATTGACAATGAAAACCATGAGGTAGGAAGTTCCTTACAAATTGAGGTCTCGTGTATTCCCTTGTTTCCATGGTAATATTCATGTGTTGTAATTATTTTATTATCATTATTGATTGTGATCACATGTGGGTATTCCAATCTCTTGCGCTACTCTTTATGGTATTTGTTTCCATGAGTATTCTTTTAGCTTGTTTTTTCATGTTTCATTTTGATCAAATGTGTAATATAATGATATTATTTATAATTATGATATAATAATAATTACTGGTATTCTCTACCTTGTTATGTGTTTCACCATGCCTTTGTTGGAATTATTTTTAGTGATCAAAATAGGTGTATAATCGTGAAATGGTTATCTCTTGGATTTGGAGTGAGAATGACTTTCAATCATGCAGATAATAAACATTACAAAATGATAGGTATGCAATGATTCTTTTTAGAATTAATGGGATTCACTTGTTTCCTTATTGATGCTAATTAACATGTTTACTCGAGGTGTAATTGATTTCGAGAAGTATTATCAATAGATGCCTAATGGATGATGAGAACATGGATCACATGATTCCTAAGGGATGTTGAGTATTTGCTTCACACGATTACAAGTATCATGTATTATATCCCTTTTTCTAGTTTATGATTACATCTGATATCATGTTGTTATTTCTAGGATAGAGTTAAAAGAGGTATTGTCGGGGCTAGTGGTGGCATGTTTAGCATAAGGGTTCTTGGTATGAGAATGTTTTCATTCTTTCACATTTATTATTATCATGGAATACACCTGTTACACATGAGAACACCTGTTAAGTTTACAATTGTTGTGTACTACTGGTTTTTTTACTCACAACCTATTTGATAAATTCAACTCACATAATATTTAAAGTATAAGTATCCCTAATATTTAAAGGAGACCATGGATGATGGTTTCGTCATTGGGCATGGATCAGGTTATAAGTCTAGGAAAGACTCTATAAGATTCCCAAAAAGATAATTTATTTATTTACCTACCTTTATATTTACTCTGGTTTTTCTTTCCATATAGGGATCCTGTTTATTTTTTATATGAAATGTGGGGCATTTTATATTATACCCTTCATCATTTTTTAATTTGATTTTCTATATTTTATTAATATTATTTTTTTGTGGATATGACACTGAGGGTATAGTCAACCCTTTAATAGACTTTATACCCTCTCAGCTAGTTGACAGCCACTTGTGTATAGGGATCACTCATGAGGTTTTTTGGATATCTCGCTCAGATTAGATTGTTCTGTTCAAGACATAATAAAATAGTATTTTAGAGTAATTTTATTCCTTTATTTTGATTAATTAGGGACTTCGGAGATGAATATAGGCTTTGTGGGACTTAAGTAGTGGATTTTATTTGTGTTTTTCTAGCTCATATATAATAGACATCTTGTTTTCTATTGACATGATAGTTATTATTTTTATGGGATATTGAGTATATTCATGCATCATGATTATAAACATAGGATCACATCCCATTTTTATACACCCGTTGTGTGTAATGTACTAGTTTATTAATTTAACGCCTTGATGTGTGCTATCTATTTGGGATAGACTTCTATTATTTTATTTGGTGATATATCTATTACTATGACATTGTGATATTCCTATATGTATTTTTTAGTTGAACCTAATAATTTTTTCATGTTATATAAATATATATATATATATATGACTAACTCATGGGGATATAAGATATTGGTTTGTTCTTGGAGGGATATCGGTTGGGTTATGGGTAGAATCCTAGTAGAAACTTGTGTGATCTCATAGACTGATTATGATCTATCCCAATAATTTTCGATTAATGAAAAGTTTCCTTAAATTTATAGAATATTAAACCACAAAGTAGTTTTATTGGACCACATTCTAACGTGGACTTTCATACCCATTCTTGGGAGGACTCCCCTATTCCGCCACCTACTTTTCATGAGGGTGTATTAGAGCATGCTCCAAAACATTCCCTAGTTTTGTGGGGAGTGGTTCCACCCTTGATGGGAGTCCTTTCTATTGTTTGTACCTAAGGATTAGAGGCACCAAGGACCATGTTCAAAAATTCTAGAGACATATAGATCCAGTATCTAGAAGACTTTTAGAAAAATAGAGGGACACATGATACATAGGACTAGATAGATTTCATTAAGGGTATTCTCAACATCATTAAGACACATGATGATGAGAATGTCAAGTTGGATGTGTTAATTCTATAGGGACCCACAATAAGGTGGTGGGGCCTAATGGGTTAGGCTAGGGACGTGGTGTATTACATGTGTGGACTTTAAGAACCGGTTATTAGAGAATTGTGTCCTAATATTTTAGTTCTAGGGTGTTTGTAGGACTTCATAGAGCTATAGTAGGGGTCCATGATGGTATATTCAAACAATGCTCACTACACTAAGATACCTCCCTCTAATTTTATCTTTAAAAAATTATATTTGGAGAAGTATAGGAATATCAAGAATAGTCAATATCTTGACATAAATAAATAGTAGGGGGACTTTTATCAAGGGACATACCCCGAGGATCTATGTAGTTTCCAAACTATTAAGAAGGGTGTGGAGGTGAATCAAGTAGTTGGTCTTCTTCCACCCTTTAGTACTCAGGTTGAACTACCTCTTAATGTTGTGATGAGTGAGAATTCTTGTTTTAGAAATAGAATGACCATATACATTAAATTTGGTTGTGTTGTGTTGGTGGAGTAGTGTTTAGTTTCATTAGTTTCCTCCGGTGGTGATAAATTGTCCATTAATTATTTAAAGACACGTCACTATTAAAGGGTCTTCATATCACTTTAATGTTTGTGTCGTCATTGTGGCATGATAGAGAATCAGTATCATTTTTTCTCTAGATCTATAATGATATGTTTTCTCATAGTAGTGAGGAAGATTCATTCAAGGAACCATGGATTTATCCAATGTCTTGTTATAAAACACAAACATTGATAATCCATAAAAGTCATTGATATCAAGGGTAGGGTCATGGATTTAAGGTAAAAAAAGTTTAAAAGGGGGACCAAATGCCAACAGCTAGTGGTGAGGGTCTATCTACTATTTGAGGTATGGTTATGACCGCTTCTACATTATTTAATACCTTGATTGATACCATAGATTCACATTCCATATATAAATATATATGATTATTTTCTAGACATGACTTACTGGTTATGTTTAAATCTTAGTTACTTTCCAAGGATACACCATTATGAATAAATGATGATCATATTCAGAGACGTATGAAGTGTTCAATAGTTTTTTCCTATTATAGAATTATGTGGGTCTTCATGATTTTAGGGAAGATGAACATTGATTTGATTCTTGGTATATAATATCTGGCCAACTACTAAGAACAAATTGACTTCTATAAGAGACAAGTATCATTTACATGACCCAAGGGAGAAAAGTATATGATGACTGGACAATGAAAACTAGGAAAGGGTACAATTGTCATAGAATTGATTCTACATAGTATGATCATGGTGCAGATTATAGGAACAGATATATCTATAGGGTCATTGGTATCCCCTAATATTCCTCGAAGCTGTGGATACCTATTTTTAAATATTTTGAAATAAATTCATAGGAATTCCCAGGATAGAGGAGTTGAATTTAAGATAGATATAATTCAATGTGTAAATATAATTTTAATACCCCTTATCATATGTCATTAAATGTGTTTATAGAGACAAAGATAATACTCAAGGACTATAAAAATAAAGGATTTAATATTATGAGAACATCACGGTAGGGTGAACCTTGTTTTCTCACCAAGAAGGAAGACAATATTATTTAACTCTTTGTAGTTTATCTAAATCTGAACCATGTGAAGTTGAAGAATATATATCCTTTTTCCCACAGTTGATTATATTTTCAATCAATTATCTGGAGCCTTGTGGTCCTCCAAGATTGATCTTTCATCATGCTTTCACCAGTTATGGTTTTGAGAGGAGAACATTCCAAATATTCTATTTCATTGTAGTTATGGTCCATACAAGTACTTGTTTATGATGTTTGGAATGAATAATACACAAGGATTGTTCTAGGATTTTTAGAACATGATCTTCTACACTATATATTTACATGTTCATCTTGGTGATCGTTGATGGCATCCACATATACTCATTCACACTAGATTTGTATTGAAGATGTCTTGAGAATGTATTGTGTTC
This sequence comes from Viscum album, assembly GCA_963277665.1. Classification (NCBI taxonomy): domain Eukaryota; kingdom Viridiplantae; phylum Streptophyta; class Magnoliopsida; order Santalales; family Viscaceae; genus Viscum; species Viscum album. The sequence continues at coordinate 1,206,263,498 of OY728126.1, read as the reverse complement.
AATTAGATAACATAAACATTATACTAATATGTTTAAGTATAACATTTGGATTTTGGAGGTTAAATTATGGGGTAATGTGGTGTATGTCACACATATATCCATGGACTTATAGAATGTGGAGGTAATGATTTCATAGACACATCCGCATAATTTGTATTGAGATGAGGATATTTATGGGTTTATAGGTATATAATGAGTGATTTATCCAGGAAATCTCACAGTTACCAGTACATATAATTATTCTAACCAAGAAGGGAGTAAATTTCAACTCAAAGAATCAGCGTAAAGAGAAATCTTTTGAGCTAAAGAGGAGGTTGATTGTAGCTCTAGTATTCATTATTTATTTCTAAGGAATTGCTATGTAGTATACGATGATGCATCAGACATTGATTTGGAAGGTGTAATGATACATAGGGTGCATGTAGAAGCTAATTGTTTATGTCAACTATTACCCCATGGGTATAACTACCCAACCTATGACTCAGGGCTGGTATCCATATGTTAGGATTTAAACAACTAGAAACAATATCTCATGGTAGATAGTAATTTTTTCTACAATGACCACATGATCCTTCACTATATCATAATATAGTGCGGCCCAAACATAAGATAGAGAAACTGGGATGAGTTTATATAGGAACTAAAATTTGAGATTTCATATACATTAGGTAAAGTTAATGTCATTGAAGTTTCTCTTAGCTATTAGTAGTTGGTAGCTCATTAGATTGGTAAACGACCTTAAAAAATGAACACCTAATGATCTTGTTGGATTATTTGAATATGTATTCTTCTGAGGACAAATGATTGATTACATGTGATCTATTGGTGGTCACATATTATATAGTATAGTAGGAAATAACTAGATAGTAGACTTACCCAGAGTGTGCTGTGATGTTGGAACAACAAGACGGTGGAGACCCAATACCCAAGTTGTCATTGGATGATAATTATGATGAACCCTAGTACAAGGAAGAAATTCATTCCCTAATTCAATTAGGGAAAATATGATAAGATTCCTTCATACCACTAAGTGGGTGGTACAACATGAAGTTATGAATATGTACAATGACATTATGAGATAGTTATAGAGGATAGTAATAAAAAAATAAATTTGGGAATTTATTTATGATGCCTTACCTAGTATAGGATAATGGTTTATCACCTTTGTCCTAGTGCCTTAACCAACCACTCCTCATCCCCATGTAGAAATGGGAAGGAAACATAATGAAAGTTTTGATATGGTTACCCATATTCACAAGGATATGTGATTTTGTTATAGTGATTTCTGAAAACTAAGTGAATATTTTAAATTTAATTCTAATCGATGAGACTCACATAATAGAAAAGATGGAAAAGTTGTACTTCTGTGATATGATTCAATTATATTGAGTTATATCATCTATTGTATCATAGATATATTCACAATTAACATTTTGGTTTTAGTAAGCCTTGTAGAGGGCCTTGGGGACTTACTGGAGATTGAGTATAATGTAGAAACTCCAGACTTATTTTCATTGAAAGTAGATTATGTGTATATTAGAGCGTGTTAGTTAATATTTTAGCATAGAGATCAATTGAGTGTGGTATGATCACTTAACATTGTCTGAGTTCATATACAATAATAATTACCAGGGTTCAATTAATAAGGAACCTTGAGAGTCTCTCTATGGTAGGCCATTTCATTCACTAATTTATCAGCATAAGGACGATGAGGCAGTATTTGTGGGGCCCAGTATGGTATATGTGACTTCTGTAAAAGTGATACTAAATTAGAAGAGGTTGAAAATAGAAGAAAAACATAGTGATTATATGATAACTATTAGAGGATACCAACAATGTTTGTAATAAGATAATATGTTTTTCAAGGAGTGACTCTTTAGTTAGGACCCATAAAATTTAATAAGTAATCGAATCTTTAAATACTCTATGTTGGACCCTTATAGATCTCTAATTAGGTGGGAACAATGAAATATTATTTTTAAATTCATTCACAATTCTATGTTATTCAAAATGAGTTTCATGAGTCTCAGCTAAGAAGTCACATGATTGATACCACATTTGTCATTTATTTTGAGGATGTTAAGATAGAGCCCAAAACAATGTACACAGAGTAACTGGTCTGGGTTATAGATCAGGGAGTGAAAATAAAGCATGGGAATATGATGAAAATAATTCATTTAATATAGTAGAATGGATAGATTTAAGAGGACAATTATGAGTAGTCTAAAGAATTAAATTTCCATGGAATATTTTTTCGTAAATACACGGTAATTTTATGAGTCCGCCAAATTTGACGGTGCATGATTCTAAGGCCTGGTGTGCCTTTAATCAAATTCTAATGTTTTGTTTGGGTACACTTAGTAAACGTACGAGTGGGTTTTTATAACTTTTGAACAGGTTCTCGGAATTGAAATATGAGGGCACCTTTGAACTCACAGTGCTAGTATTCACTTAAGGAGAATTTCACCACGACGATAGTGGGTCCAGAATAAAAGATATTTTTTTGGTTTTTTCACGAAAATTAATAAAAAAAAATGAACTACACATTTTTTGAGCCACCATGGGTATTTTGGAATGTAGGACCCGCTAGAACTATTACCTCAATGTGGAGGTTGGAAGTGGGGACCACCTGGCCATAACCATCCATGAGAGGGTATGGTGGTGGGGACCACCACACCTCAACCTATCATGAGAGGTTGTTGTGGTGGGGACTACCCAAGACAACATAACCTCCCAATTTTAATATTAGGGGTGGGGAACACCCAACCCCTATTAAATTGGGGGAGTGGAAAACCTTTCAACCCCATTATTTAATGTGGAGGAGCCTCTTTAGCTTTCTTGACATTAATGTTTCCTAAACACCAAATTAATGGTGCCAAATACTCCCCTTTAATTTTAATGTGCCAACCAAGTGTTTATTTATTCTTTTTGAATTTATTCCAATGATATAATAGATATTATAATCTATTATTTGAACAAATTTTCACATGGGTGTTTTAAGAGGAGGATTATTAGGAGAAATCTCCCAACGAAGAATGCTCCACCGATGAAGAAAGCCGACGAGGAATGCCGTCGACTACGAAGAACACCGACCTTATTCGACATCCTCCTCAAAGAATCTAATGATGTGGTACATCTTCAATGAAAGACCTTCCCTCCTCATCATCTTCAACAAACAGACGCACAAGCTCGGGGTTAGATGTGTGCGGAGAATGCGGAAAATGACAACAATCCCTTCTTCTTCCCCGTGACTCCATCGACGATAAACGATCATGGTACGGGGTTTATGTGTGTAAAATTATTTTCCTTAATATCTTATTTAGTTGGAAAGGAATTGATGCGGAGGTTTTAAAATTTTATGTTCATATTTCTTCTTACTTGATGAGCCAAATGTTACCACCCTAAACGCGGAGGGTGTGGGCCAAACCAATATGGCCTGAATCCTCCACTGTTCTTGTTTTTGATGATCTTCGGCATGGTAATGAGGAGACGTGACGATGAATGAAACGACCATGCTACCCGTGGCCTCCACGAACTGCGCCGCCCTTGCAACGCTCTGGTCGAACCGGCTCCGCCCCCTCGGGCCGAACCGTGCAGCCCGTTGGATTCCAAGCCACGACGGCCGCGCCGACCATCGGCCGAGCCACCAGCAGTCCCGAGTCACGTCAGATTCCGGCTGCTCGTCGACCTCCCTAATTCATGCCAGCCTCCCGGTAGCCAGCTGGCCTACCGGCTGCCCACTGGCTGCCCGCCGGCCTCCCAGCCACTCGAGCCACCTCCCTGCTCCCAACTACCCGGCCTCCCGAGCCGCCTCCCGGCTCCCGGCTACTCGGCCTCCCATGCTGCCACCCGGCTCCCAGCTGAACCAGCACCCTGGCGGAACGGCCACGCCGCGCTGGCCTCTGTAGCCGAACCGACCGAGCCACGCTGGCCACTCGGCCGATCGGGCGACCTGTCAGCACCGGCCTTTCGAGGCGGCCCGCGGCTCCCCCCTCTCGGCACTCTAGCCGAACCTGCACCGGCCATGCCCTCCTAGCCTAGCCATACCAGTCCGCGCCCTTGCGGCGCTCTAGGCCAAACCAGTCTCTAGCCTGGGTCGGACCACCCTTGTGGCTTACTGGGCTTGGCCCAGCGGGCCTGACCAAACCCAATGGGCTGGCCCACACAATGGGTCGAGCCAGACCCAATGGGTTAGGGCAGGCTGAAACCGAACTAGGACAACATAGACTAAGTCGGGCCAGGTTGGTCCGACAAGGTCGGAGTAGACCCGGGCCCACAACCGACTATTTACTTTCTTGGGCTATATCATTGGCATCGAATGTCTGTTTGACGAACTGTTAGTGGCACTAGTAATCATGGATCTTGAAGGTCCTTTTGAGTATACCCCACTAGGGTTTGGGTTATAGCTGAGATACGGTTAGGATGGATCATGCATGAATCCAACCGGTCCCATGGGACTAAAAGGATAATAACTCACAAATCGGGCGTCTGATTGACGCACCGTCTATTGCATTGAGACCCCTATTTTGTGGTGGACCTTCGAGAATTTTTTTTTGTGGGAATACGTGGAAGTTGATGTATTGACACTTGGATTAAAGATTGCACCCTCCCTAAATCAAATGTGCTTTTTGCAGAAACCATGTGGATTGCTCCTCTCTAACTACTGTTCTTAGATCCTGTGTGGGTTCGACAGCTCTGACAACTGTTCCTGGACCCTGTGTGGGTTCGATAGCTCTAACTAATGTTCCTGGATCCTATGTGGGTTCGACAGCTCTGACTACTTTTACTGGATCCTGTGTGGGTTTGACATCTGTCTCTACTGTTCTTTGATCCTGTGTGGGTTCGAAATCTCTGACTACTATTACTGGATCCTATGTGGGTTCGATGGCTCTAACTACTGTTCTAGGATCATGTGTGGGTTCGACAGCTTTGAATATTGTTCCTGGATCCCGTGTGGGTTTGATTGTTCTGATTTCTATACCAGGATACTACGTGGGTTTGATAGAATAGATGATTTAGTGGCTACATCTAATCATCTCTAACTCTCAACAAAAGATGTATACCTGTGTGAGCCGAGCCAGTAAATTTTGGGTTTTCCCCAGAATTGAGATGGATTACTTGATGACTTAGGTATATGTATTAGTATAAACCTAAGTGGGGTTATCTATTGATCTAAAAATTTGTGATTTATCCATGTTGGATTTAGTGAGATCTTGATGGTATCTAGGTCCCTACTGAGTATCGTTATACTCACCCCTTCATGAGCTATTCCCACACCTTGTTGCATTGGATGCAGATGACGAACATCACTGACTGAGGCTAAGTGAACCAGGACCGGACGGTACCTAGAGGTGGACCATATGGAATGGCAATACAAGGAGGAGACAGACAGACCTGGAGTGCTGAGGAGGTGATATTTACCTACCCTTCAGTTAGGAACCTCGGAGGACGACCCAACGTCATCTTTTCTTTTCATCAGTTTCACTTTTCGTTTCCTTGTACATTATAGTTGGTCTTGTATTTCCGGCCCCCATTTACTTTCAGTACACATTATCATATAGTATTACTTCGTTATTTTCTTCCAGCTTGTAATATGTTGTGTGAATTTTCTGGTTATAAAGGCAATGCCTTCCCATTTTAGGGATTTACGCCTTTGGTTCTAGTCACCATCCCCAGGCCTATAGAAGGCGGGCTTGGGGTAGTCACGACACGGGCCCCAGGGGACGGGTCATGACAAATCGATATCAGAGGAGTTGGTTCTACAGAAAAACATAGGACTCTGATTTTTTCTGTGAAGCAATTATGTTAAGGGTACTGAGTGAGGATTTCAGTTCAGGGAATCAAGTGTTCGTACTGTGGCTGACATATCCATACACCATGACCCTTACATCTAATTTCTAAATCAGTGAATGAAAACACTGATTGCATGTGTTTTTTCAAGATTCTTCATTGTGAATTCTTTGAGTCAGCTCACCAGGTATAACTTATTGACAGTGGTGGACCTTCTTCTATTCAGGATGCCTCCATGCAGACAGACTGCTACAGTTCTGAGAGTTGTATGCAAAGATATCCCACCGAGCGATGAGGCCTCAGTGCAGGACCCTTTTCAAGGGGAGGTAAAAGTGGCAACACTCTCTTTTGGGCCATCGATTCCACCATCCCCAGCAGAAGAGAGTTCACACCACCTGAGCGCATTGCATGATTTCCAGTGCCAGAGGCCACCCAGGATCAGGGGTGAGACAGACATGAAGAAGCTGAGGATTGGCTGGAGGCTATGGTGAGAGTATTCAGACAGGTAGGGACACTAGTTGACCTTATGTTTATCCTTTCCACAAGTATCCTTCAGGATGCAGCAGGCAGATGGTGGAGTCTGATTCTCCAGGTGCATTAGGAGGCGACACTACTCTGGGCAGATTTCGAGAGCTTGTTTCGGGCAGAGTTTGTCCCAGCCACCCTACGTGTAGCGTGAATATATGAGCTACTTCATCTACAGTAGGACATCATGAGGGTGGCATAATATTGAGTGAGGTTCAATGACCTCTTGATCTACTCCTCAAATATGGTGTGAGACCCATTATTCAGGGCACGGACCTTCGAGCATGGACTTAGGCAGGAGATCAAGGCTTTGATGATCTCACTTAGCATCCCGACGCAGGCGGGGGTGTTAGAGAGGGACCCCTTAGTGGATTTTTTCTTTGCTGAGTAGTCTCTAGCAGCAAGATCCACCACGAGTCGACATGTAGTAGAGTCTTATGTAGCTGTCAATAGACAGATGTCATAGAGATTCATGGGGACCAGACATACAGGTGGACAACCGCATGACTCAGGGTCATTTGTGTGGGGAAAAGGAGACATATCTAGATATTCTAGGAGTGGGTAGTGTTACTCTTGAGGTGGGAAGGGTCACATGGATATTGACTATCCGACCCGTCGATTAGATGATCATAAAACGGTCGAAGGACCACCCAGGTAGAGACAAATATTCAATCATGGTAGTCCTAAGGGTGAAGGAGGATGTGGTAGAGGAGCTGGTCGTACAGCTGGATGTGGACGATGTTACGAGGTGTTACCACCCCCAGTAATAGGAGGTCCACCCCGATCGTAGGGGGAAGGTGGACGAGAAAGAGCTCCACTCCAGACAGTTGAGGCATTTGATCATGGCGCTCAAGAGATGATTTGAGGTATGATATGTGTCTACTCCACCATAGTTGTGGTACTTATAGACATAGGTTCCATTCACTCTTTCATTTCCACTGCCCTCATTTAGAGCTCGGAGATTCCGACAGAGTTGTTGGCTAAATCCTTAAGGCTAGAGACTCCTATGGGAGAAGATTCGACGATTACGCACTGGTTTCGGTAGTGTGAGCTTCCTCAAGGAGTTGAGAGATTCAGCTGAGATCTCCTAGTAGCAGCTTCGAGGCCTTACGGCGTCATCTTGGGGATGGACTTGTTATCTACAGTCCATGTTCAGATTGACTGTATTAGGCGCAAAGTGCGGTGTGTCCACACGGATGGGACATGGTTCACCTTCCTTTGAGAGAAGGGAGCCTTTGAAACACAGGATAAAATTTCCCAGAGGAGAGTACATCCAATCACTTATCAGTTGGATTTCATTACCCTCAGAGCAGTAGATGTGGAGAGTTCGAGCTATCCTGTATTGGTGGACCAGTACACAGATGTTTTCCCTGATTATGTATCAGGTCTACCTCCTTGTAGAGAGGTGGACTTTTACGTTGACTTGTACCATGGGACGACACCTATATCTATGTCAGTGTATCAGATGACTCCCACAGAGATTCATGAGCAGCGGGTATAGCTGGAGGACTTGCAGGGGAAGGGATTCATCTGGCCCAATGTTTCACCTTAGGCATCCCCGATTCTTTTCGCCAAGAAGGCGGATGGGAGCTTGAGGATTAGTGTCTACTATCATCTCCTGAACCAGGTGACCGTGAAGAACAAGTAACAAATCCCAAGGATTGACGACCTATTTGATCAGTTGAAGGGTGCACCACGGTTCTCAAAGATAGACCACATATCAGGTTATCAACAGCTCAGAGTTCGAGATGAGGATTTGTAGGTTACATCCTTCAGTTGTCGGTACGGCCACTATGAGTTTGTGGTTATGCCATTCAGCGTAATGAACACTCTAGCTGTGTTCATGGGACTCATGAATAGGATATTCTATCCATACCTCGATTGCTTTGTTATAACCTTCATTGACGACCTTTTGATCTACTTGACTACTGAGGAGGATAATTCCTACCATTTTCAGGTAGTACTAGACACACTCTGAGAGCACTAGCTTTATAGTAAGCTCTAGAAGTTCCAGTTCTAGATCTGAGAGGTTCACTTTCTAGGACATGTCATATCAGAAGCTGTAGTTGCAGTGGATCCTATAAAAATTGAGGTGGTACTTTATTTGGAGCCACCGAGGAGTGTGACGGATGTACGGAGTTTCCTAAGGTTTTCTGGTTACTACCAGAGATTCGTTCCAGACTTCTTCAGAGTTATACCACCACTATCAGGCTTGACAAAGAAAGGGAAACCCTTCGTGTGGTTGGAGAGATGCCGAAAAAACTTTTAGGAGCTGAGGTAGAGGCTGACTAGTGCCCCCATCATGAGGCTTCTAGAGGAAGGCATCAGGTACATTGTCTCCTGAAATGGATCAGGGACCAGACTAGGATATGTCAGGATGCAGGAGAGAGTAGTGATCACATATGGTTCTCGACTGCTATGACAACATGTGAAGAACTACGCTACCCATGACCTGGATTTAGCAGCAGTGGTCTTCTCCTTTAATATGTGGATGCACTACCTAATGGGAGAGTGTTTTACTGTGTACTCTGATAACAAGAGTCTCGAGTATATCTTCTCACAGAAGGAATTGAATCTGAGACAATGACGTTGGCTTGAGTTACTCCAGAACTATGACTTAGAGATATTTTATAATACTATGAAGGGGAACGTTGTTATAGATTCACTCAGCAAGATATCTGGTTTACATCTTCTAGGCGAGGCGATAGAGCATCTGACTGCTTTTCAGATATCTTTTGTGGATAGAGATGGAGCATCCTCTCTTCAGTCTCTTACAGTCACTCTCCCACTTCTTCTACTATTCAGGGAATCACAGCTTGTGGACGCTGACTACAAGGCATGACGTCCTCAGATATCCACAGGGCAGGCACCTAATAGATTTTCTGAAGGTGGGGAGCACCTCATCCTCTTCAGAGGACGTACTATGGTACCCGTTTCACTTTAGGAGGATGTGCTGAGGGAGTTTCACATATCCCCTCAAGCGGTACATACAAGAGTGGAGAAGATGAACCAAGTCCTACGACGACAGAACTGGTGGCCTAGAATAAAGAAGGCTATTGCAGAGTTTGTCTCTTGTTGCCTCATTTTTCAGAAAGTTAAGGAGGAGCATCAGGTACCCACAGGCTTGGTTCAGACATTAAAGGTCCTAGAGTGGAAGTGGGATGGGATATCCATGTACTTCATTATAGGAATTCCATGTAAATACAAGGGTCACAACTCAATTTGGGTGATCGTCAACCGACTCACCAAGTCAGCCCATTTCCTACCGATCAGAGAGTAGGGATTAGTAGAGAGCTTGTGCTTCCTCTATGTGTAGGAGACTGTGCAGCTACAGAGAGTAACCTCAAAGGTTGTCTCCGATCATGGCACACATTTTACTTCCCAACTATGGAAGGGGTTGCTGGAAGATTTTGGGACGTAGCTTCATTTGAGCACTGCCTTCCATCCTCATACGGATGGTCAGACTGAGCGGACCACTCATACCCTTGAGGACATGCTCTGTGCATGTTTCCTTGAGTTCGGTCGCAGCTGGGAGGATCACTTACCTTTGGAGGAGATTGAATAAAACAACATATATCATTTCACCATTGGGATGAAACCTTTCGAGTCATTGTACGGGTGACCATGTAGTACACTTTGTGTTGTAATGACTTGGGGGAGTCAACACTAGTGGGACTGGAGATGGTACGAGCTACTATGTAGAAGGTCCAGATCATCTAGAAGTGGATGAATACTGCACAGAGTAGGTAAAAGTTGTATGGTGATAGGAGATGGAGGCCCCTATAGTTCGAGGATGGCGACCACGTCTTTCTACGGGTCGCAGCTCAATGAGTTCTATGGAGATTTCACCGAGGCAGTAAGTTATCTCCACATTTCATCGGACCTTTTTAGGTCCTCAGCATAGTTGGCGAGGTAGATTACCGCTATGCTCTTCCACCTCAGTTGCACCGGGTGCACGATGTCTTCCACGTATCTCAGCTGAGGAGATAAGTTCACGACCCTTCTCACATCATCGATATGGAGAGCTGGATGTCGAGGATGGGGTGAATTTTACGGAGGATCCAGTGGAGATTGAAGATCGACAGGAGCAGGCCTGATGTGGACGGTCGATACCTCTGGGGAACGTTCACTAGCAGCACACGAACCACTAGGAGAGCACTTGAGAGTGAGAGGCTCAAATGCGTGCTCAGTACCCCCACATGTTCCCTTAGTTATGAGTTGTAGATTACGGGGATGTAGAGCCCTGAGTCAGGGAGAATGTAAAGACATGGAATATCCATGATTTTTTTTCTTCAATACATTTGAATTTTACGAGTCCTTGAAATTTGACGGCGCATGATTCTGAGGCCTGGTGTGCCCAGAATCAATTTTTGAAGTTTTTTTCAGGTACGTTCAGTAAACGTACGTGCAGGTTTTTATAACTTTTGAACTGGTTCTTGGAATTGAAATTCGAGGGCACCGTGGAACTCGTAGCGCCGATATTTAAGGAGACGTTCACTTCGACTACAGTGGGTCGAGAATAAAAGATAGTTCTTGGGTTTTTCAAGGAAATTAATAAAATAAAATGAAATACACATTATTTTTTCGAGCCAACATGTGGATTTTGGGAATTAGGACCCTCTAGAACTATAACCTCCATGTGGAGGTTGGAAGTGGGGACCACCAGGACATAACCTACCATGAGATGATGATGTAGTGGGGACCACCCGAGACCACATAACCTCCCAATTTAAATATTAGTGGTAGAGACCACCTGAACCCTATTAAATGGGAGGAGAGAAAACCTCTCAAACCCCTTATTTAATGTGGAGGAGCCTCTTGAGCTTCCTCCACATTAATGTTTCCAACACACAAAATTAATGGTGGAAAATCCTCCCCTATTATTTTAATGTTCCAACCAAGTGTTTAGTTTTTCTTTTTGAATTCGTGCCAACGAAATAATAGATTTTATAATCTATTATTTGGAACAACTTTTCACTTTGGTATTTTGAGAGGAGGATTATTGGGAGAATGTTCCCAACGAAGAATGATCCACCGACGAAGAATGCCGACAAAGAACGCCTTCGACTACTAAGAACACTAACCTTCTTCGACTTATTCCTCATAGAATCTACTGACGTGGGATGTCTTCGATGATAGACCATACCTCCTCATCATTATCAATGAACCGACGTAGGATCTCTGGGTTGGAAGTGTGCGGTGGATGCGACAAACGATGACAACTGCATCTTCTTCCTCGTGACTTCGTCGACGACCGACGATCAAGGTAGCAAGATTATTTGTGTAATATTACTTTCCAAATTTTATTCTTCGGTTGGAAATAAATCATTATGGAGGTTGTAAAATTTGAAGTACATCATTCTTCTTACATGATGAGCCAAATGTTAACACCCTAAACGCAAAGGGTGTGAGCCAAACCAATGTAGCTTGATCACTCCACCGTTCTTGTTTGTGATGATCTTCGACATGGCTCTGAGGTGACAAGACGACGAAGACAACAACCACGCTACCGGAGGCCTCTGTGAACTGTGCTGCCCTCGCGGTAGTCCAGCTGAACCGCCACTGCCGCATCGTGTTGCACCGCACTGCCCGCCGACTTTCAAGCGGCGCCGGCCTGACCGCCCGTCTGCCGAGCCACCCGCCGGCTTCTGAGCCGCGCCGGCCCCCCTGCCTGTCTGTCGAACCAACAGCTGGATAGAGCCACACCGTCTTTCGTCTGCCCGTTAGCCTCCTGACTGCCCGTTGGTCTCCCAGCTACCCACTGGCTGCCCTGCCGCCCGCCGGCCTCCTGGACTCCTGAGCCGCGACCCAGCTCCCTGCCTCCCGGCCCCCCGACCCGCCTCCTGGCTCCCGGCCACCCAACCTCCCAGGCCCCCATCCAGCTTCTAGCTGTACCAGAGCCCTGGCCGAACAACAAAGCCGCACCGGCCTCCCGAGCCGAACAGGCCGAGCCGCACTGGCCTCCCGGCATAACCGGCTCCCAGGTCGTGCCAGCCTCCCGAGCAGGCCCACGGCTCCCCCCTCAAGGTACCTTGGACGAACCGGCCCCAGCCACGCTCCCTTCACCGAGCCGTGCTGGGCCACACCCTGGCGGTTATTTGGGCCAAACCGGCCCCAAGACCGGGTCAGACGACCATCGCGGCCGACTGGGCTTGGCCCAGTGGAGCTGGCTGAACCCAAAGGGCTGGCCCACCTAATGGGTTGGGCCAAACCCAATGGGTCAGGCCGGGACGAACACGAACAGGGATAGCCCAGACTAAGTCGACCAGGGTTGGGCCGATCAGGATGTACAGGACCCAGGTCCACAACTGACCCTTTACATTCTTTGGCCATATCTTTGACACCAGATGTCCGTTTGACGAATCATCAGCAGCGATGGTAACATTGGATCTTGAAAGTCTCTTTGAGTATACCCCACTAGAGTTTGGGGTATATTGGAGATATGGTTGGGTTGGATCGTGAACAAATCCAACAGGTCCCCCGAGACTAAAAGTATAATAAATCAAAGACCGGGCATACGATTGATGCGCCTTCTATTGCGTTGAGACCCCTATGACATGGCAGAAATTCGGGATATTTCTTTGTGGGACTAATTGGAAATTGATGTATCGACACATGGCTTGATGAGTGGGCCCTCCCAAAATCACGCATTCTTTGGGCGGAAAACCTGTGGATGGATTCTCTCTGACTACTATTCCTGGATCCTGTTTTGGTTCGATAGATCTGACTACTATTCCAAGATAATGTGTGGGTTCAATAGCTCTGACTACTATTACATGATCCTGTGTGGGTTTGACAGCTCTGACTACTGTTCCAGGATCCTATGTGGGTTTGACAGCTCAGACTACTTTTCCTGGATCCTGTGTGGGTTCGAGAGCTCTGACTACTGTTCCTGGATCCTGCGTGGGTTTGACAACTCTGACTACTATTCCTGGATCTTGTGTGGGTTCGACAGTTTTGACTACTCTTCCTGGATCCTGTGTCGGTTCGATATCTTTGAATACTATTACTGGATCTTGTGTGGGTTCTTCAGTTCAGATTTTAGTACCAGGATCCTACATGGGTTCGACAGAATAGATGATTTAGTGGCTATATCTATTCATCTCTAACTTTCAACAAATGTTGTATACCTATGTGATTTGAGTCAGTAACTTTTGTGTTTCATCATGATTGAGATGGATTTCATGATGACTTAGGTATACGTATGGGCATATACTTAAGTGGGGTTATTTTTTGATCTCAAACAATGGGATTTATCCTTGTTGGATTTTGTGTGACATTAAGGGTATCAGGGTCCCTACTGAGTATCATTATACTCACCCCTGTATAGGCTATGCCCGCACCACATTGTGTTGGATGCAGACGACAGACATCGCTGACTCAGGCTGAGAGCACCAGGGCTAGATGGTACCCGGATATGGACCATACAACGTGGCGATACACAGAGGAGACAGATGGACCAGGAGTGTTGAGGAAGCGATTTGTACCTACCCTTCATGTAAAAACCTTGGAGGAAGACTGAGCGGAAACTTTGTTTTTTCTTCAGTTGTACATTCTTTTTCGTTGTACTTTACAGTTGGGCTTGTATTTCCGACCCCATTTTACTTTCAGTACACCTTTTTATATAGTTTTACTTAGTGTTTTGCTTCCATCTTGTACTCTGTAGTGTGAATTTTCAGGTTATAAAGGCAATATCTTCCCAGTTGTTGGGATTTACACCATTGTTGGTAGTTTCCAGCCCCTGGCCTATGGAAGGCAGGCTTGGGGTAGTCACGACACATGCCCTGGGGGACGGGTCAGGACAAGTATGAAGTAGTTGTTTGATCTCGGTGTCTTATGTTGGTTGACCGAGACCCCGATAGATGTTTCATGGGGATGAGACATCTGTAGAGGGATACAATTTAAATTACAAGATATTTTCAGTCAATTATTAGATTCCTTGTTTTTTATTTTATCAATGAATATTTAAGGTGATCAATGATTGGGTAATGTCTTGTGGTGTCTTGAACACATCCATATAAAGGTACCCTCCTTGGGATAAAAATGATAGAATAGAGATGATGTTCCATAATTCTTGCCCCTGGTCGGCCCTGAGTTAGCATCTAATACCAAGGATATAAATAAAATATATTAAAATTGGAGGAATAACCCTCTATATTAATTTGATTAGAAGATATGTTATTTATGATCAATCAACTCAATGACACAACATAATATAAGGAAAACAAATACCATCTAACAATGCATGTATATATAAAACATATATATATAAAAAACTCTCCAAATAAATTCCCAAATGAAAAAATAATCCAGTGGCATAGTAACCACCCAAAAACATGATATGGAAATGTGAAATGTGACATAAAAATTTATCTTGTAAAGATGAGAAATGTTCATATATATATTTTAAGAACAAAAAAGTATACTCATTTTGAAACTAAAAATATATTGTGTACATGTGAAAAAGGCATACTAACGAATTGGTGAAAATAAAATTGAACCAACAACACATAAATAGGTTAACTATATAAAATCAACCATAATAGGGATCTCTCACCAAATAATATATCCATGTATATAACATAATAAAAAGTATATCAAAAAAATAGTACCCCATATCTCTTTCCATTAGATTTTTTACTCTCACACCCTAATATCATACATCCTGGATACACCATATATTCAATAAAACACATCTCAACACATCTCACCTTTTCTCTAGACAACTGTGACATCACATAAAAAATAATGAAATATTTTCTCTTGTGTAGACACCTAGAACTTCACATAACATCCATGACCACCAATCATGATTTTTAGGGTATCATCATCTTGAAGGGAATCAATGATGTTACCTCATCCTACCATGCATGACCAACACCATAACCTATATAATCATCTAAACTAACATCAAAATAGTGAAAATTGGGTTCTATCTATCATAGTCTATGCCTATCAACAACACTTGGAAGAGAGAGTGGGTAATAGAGGGTTGCAAGCCATCTATTCAACCCACTCATATTTTGGGGAAAACACCCCCAAAAGAATTTTTTAATGGAATGAGGTTATCAAAATGGGTGAGGTGGATATAAAAAATAATGAAAATATATGTTAAATTTAAAAATCCACACAGAATACCAACCTATGGGTTCACAGTAAATCACTATCCAAACCCACAACACCACTACAAAACCTAAATCATTTCACTACATTCAAATAATCCTCTAGATGAAAAAACTTCCTAACAAGCCACAAGACGCATCACACATTCCACCATATATTACATGTCATTTCAATTTCAATATTTATAATTCCCAAACCACATCATTAATTAATCACATTCATTTTATTATTTCATCAAATTTAATTCATATTTAAAAATAACCTTTTAACCAATGATTCCAATTTTAATTGAATTCCCCTTAACCATATCCCATTTTAACCCACTCCATTTCAAATATTCATTTATAATTTATTCCATTACTATATATGTAGCAAGAAAAACAGATCACATTGCTACAATAATCCTACTCATGCCAACCATTCCTACAATTCCACCACTTCATTACCACTCCCAATTATCATCACAATCATGACATACAAACCCCATATCATCACATTGACCACATACCTACCATATCTCATCACATTCTCCACATACCAACCACACATAACACTTTCACAAATTCACACATAGATTATTCATAAACCATTTTCAAATTTATCAAGGGAGTCTCCAATACATTACACTTCTATATTCAATGTAATTCTCACACTAGAAATACATATCCTTAGGAAAAAATTTCATTAACTAGATATAAGTGGCAAAAAGTTTTAAATTTTTTGTGAGAATAAATAACAACATAAAAATGTTTCCATAATCAAAAAAATCAAATTACAAATAAATCACCAATCAAAGATGATTTTAGAAAGACACAAATCCCATAAATCACTATATTAATAATATAAAAAGCTATAGAGCTTGCGATTTCATTTATATTCCCCTATAATTTCATTTTAGAAATTATTTACCATTATAAGTCCATTGTAAACCATATTACTAAATATATATAAGAGAATAGTACCTTATGCACAATATAACTAAATGAGAAACAAACTATCCCCTAACTTATACAAGTCATTCTGACCTGATCCAAATGTTTTAAACAAGATGAAGACCACTACTGAGAACCATAATAATGGAGAACAAAATTACTATATTAGTACCAAAAAACCAAAAAATTAAAATATCAAAACACCATATAAACTAGTTATTCTATTGATAGTAACTACTTCTCAGATAAGAAATATGGAGAAAATAGGGGGATAAGGATGGTAATCCCATTCAAACGTGAATTATGGATCTCCCAAGGTCGGTGTTGAAATCCATTGAAAGGGTGAGGAATGAAAAACATGGGACCTAATTGGGTTCTTAAGAATTGAGAGGAGGATTGGAAAATTGATCATATTTAAAGGAGTTTTTGAATTTATAGGTGGTGTATAAAATATAATACCATGAAAAAAACCTTATTAGTACATCGTAAAACTATTGAAAATGGGTAGGAACATGTAACAGTGATAGTTACTATGTTTTTGAGGTACTGGTTAAATATGTGTACAAATACACATCTATATCCATAAAAAATATCCAGAAAAATTATGATTATACCATGATGTAGCCAATTGGAAAACATTGTATACCCTTTACAATCAACGAGGATGCTACATTGAAGAGTTTCTTAATAGTGAAACCACTATGAAAAAGGAAAAATACATGAAAAACTCCACCCAAGACACTATTCCAAAACAACTCTCCACACTATATCCATGCCATAAATAGATGAAAAAATAAAAAGTGAACCCCAAGCCCCAATACTATAGATGATTTCTCTATGTCATAGTACTCTCTAACACTATGCTACAATAAAACACCAGAAAACAACCCTCAAAAAATGGAAGTGGAATCAAAACACCTCCTCCAAGATTCCTAGGTCACAAAAGGAACCTCTATACCAAAATCAATATGATTTATAGTGAAAAATAACCCTCAATGATGCATAAATATTATGAGTCAATTTTCATAGCTACAACTTCAACATTCACTCTTAAACGCCTTATAAACTCCTACGAACACCTAAACCACTTGAATTGATTCAAATTAATTAGTTAAAAGGACATAACTTTAATATCATATACCAATAAAAAGTTCTCAACCTTGATAATAAAAACTATACTAAAAATAATAAAAGAGGAAAAGGTTTGGAATGATCATCTGATGAGATACCTCTCAAGGATCTCTTTATAACTAAAAAACATTACCAACCGAAATCACAAAAAGTGGAAAATTCCAAAAAAACAAACACATCTACTCCAAAATGCCAATTAATACCAACAAAAAATGACCCAACTTACACATAACCATCCAAAAAATTATGTAAACCTCAGCACATACAAAACCGAAAATTACTACATATATTCCATAATATATCCTTACGAAAAAAATAAAGGAATTTCATCTCCCATGTCAAGATATTATCTTATTTGAGAGGCATCATCTCACATGAATGGTTATAATCATGTAAATGTATAATGATTCTTGATTAGGAATTAGGTTATCCTAATATTCATTTTCATTAATATTTTTTACCCATCACATCATGGAACAAACAAATTTTATAAACAACAAGACTTAAAAACTAAAAAAATGTAGCACAGATAATGGTAAAACTCAAAATAACATAGGTTATAAGGTAAAAATACACATATCACACTTCCATGTACTCTTAAGTAGACCATCATGTGTCAATAACACAAAAACCAAAGGAATGACCCATCTCTGAAGCACAAATTCTTGATGATCATGGATCTCCACTGGCAATACAAAAAAATATCATTTTGTCCTAGATATCCAAATCCTCCCATTCAATGACATGTTAATAAACATGAAGATTCATATGGAGATAAGATACATATAAAAAACCATGAATTCAATCCATTCATTTTGAGATCTCCAACTGATAATCCACTTCACCAACATACGACAAAATCTAAAAAGGACTATAAACTAGGATAAGAGCATACCCCCTTGCTAAGAATATACTACCTATGTTGAAGGTAATCTCAATAACAATTGGTCTCTAACATAGAAATCCAAAGGCCTAATAGTATGGATTTTATAAGAACTTTACTAGTTATGTATCACCCTCGTCATCTCACGAATAAGTTGAACATTTTTTGTCATGCTCTACTCCATTTTTGGACCTAGAACGAACGATACCCCAACATCATCCTAACATGATGGAGGACACAAAATCCCTTAAAAAACCTAAAATGGATTCATGAAAATGTATGAATAATAGATCTTTTTATAATAAAACTCAAACCAAGGAATTTTTTCCCTTGACACACTGATGTCCCATATACATGTTCAAAAAAAATTCTCTAGGATTTGGATATTCCACACAATTTTCCCATAGCTTTGAGGTTGAAAAGTAGTTATTAGGTTCAATTGAGTGCCAAAAGCATGTTTATATCCATCTATAACACTGAGGTAAAATAAGAATCCATATATGAAAAAATAGGCCTTTGAAATCCATTTTTCCACACAACCACATCAATGATCCTCCTCACCAAAACATATGTGGTGCCTAACAACATGATTTATAGGAAGTGATTAATATATATATTCAAATACATGATTAACTAGATAGAAACACAAAATCGTTGATATTGGGACAACCCTATGATTATTTCCATCATGATTTATCCCATTTCAAAATGGGAACATCTATGGGATACAAAAAATCCTCTATAAACACAGTGATCAGCCTTTACTAGCTGACAATAATGACATCGATCCACAAAATCTACCACAACCTATTTTATCCTAGGACACAAATATTATTCCCTCATTCTGTGTTACTTATTTTATACCATTGGGATTACCATTAAATGTGAGAAATGATACTCACAAAGGACTCCACCAAGCACCACCATTGGAACAAACAACCACCCTTTAAATGACATCTGTTTCTGACCATCCATTGGCCATCCATCCATAACATCACAATAGACAAAATAATCCTAAAACTCCTACTACTCTAATTCCACTGACAAAAAATCCTCCACCTACTACATTATAGAATAATTAACTATAATATGATATAAGAAACATCAACTGTCATGCACACTTGCATCTATGTTTAGGGATTCCAAATCCACTATTGTTCTCATAGTGTGCCAAACCTCCTAAACAACTACCTTACATGAATTATTGATTAATTAATTAACTAATATATCCTCAATTCACAAGGTATAGGGGACCTAAAAGTCATATTCCTAAATAAACTCCATCCAAATATGTTTTAGTAGATTAATATCATAATAAAACATATATACCACAAGTTCTTGTGATCCTTGAAGAATAGAAATCCCTCTATAACAAGATAATACTACCATAGATTTAGTACAAGAACAACCATTTTTAGTTTAATATCATTGGTGTCGTCGTTTCTTTCATTGGGGAGTAATCGGCTATAACCATAAGAGATCACCTCTTTCTACTAAAATAATACACATCCCCAGCCCAGACATGAATCGTCAAAAAACACAACAAGCCTCATCCTTACTATTGGGAACTGAATCACCAAAGAACTGATAAATTTCCCCTTTAGGTACATAAACATTTCCTAGAACTATATTAGTCATGATGAAATCCTAGATATTCCTATTAAAAGATATAAATGGGGTTAGAATCTATGATAAATTAGATTTGAACATCTATAAATAGCCTACGATATCAGATAAACTATCAATATCTAACCTAGTAATAGGTACATAAAAACAATCTATTTAATTAATCATTGATGGGTCCATTGAAACACCCTACCACGAAACTAAAGGACTAAGGAAACGAAACATCAAATCCAAAACATACAGTTTGAAAACATTTTATTGAGTTGGTGACATCGAGGAATATAAAATATGGTACTGAGATGACCAACATGATCCTCATTTGACTTCATGAAGATCAATATATAAATAATAAAAAATAATAAAATATATTCAATGAATTCATAGAACATGGAGTTCATGATCTCTAATACTACAACTGGTGAATTTGTGACATGGAATGTCATGACCATAAACATCAAGTCCTAATATCTAAATATGAAGGTAGTATTATTGTAATGAACTAATTTCATCCAATACTAGTGCATCCATGACCAATTATCAAAAATATAAAATAAACTATATTCCCTCAACTAGGTGAAAATACAATCTATCATTGGAATAGGTTAATAATTTTTGATCATCACATGATTCAACCTACAATAGTCTATGAAAAAGTAGACTACTATCTGACTTCTTGGAGAATAACACTATATCACCCCATGGTGAAACTCTAAGTAAGATAAAACCCATCCACAAAAAATCATCTATATGAGTCCCAAAATAATGAAACGCATAAGTTTCTATTTGATATGTAGCCATCAAAATTAGAGAAGTACCATAAAAAAATCTATCCCAAAATTGATATCACATCGATGGGTAGCATCACAACCTCCTTGGGAAAAAGATCTAGATACTTTCCAAAGACCCTGTGAACCACCACAATCATAGTGTCCAATAAATCCATAGACTAATAAACCATAAAATAAATAAATTGATCCATATAACTACTAACCAATTGAGAACATGGCTTTCCAAAAAAACAACACATTGTCCACACACACGAAATAACATGGCTCTCCTCCCAAATAATTCAATAGCAACACGAATACAATACAAACAATAAATTATTTAATGTAATAATATGGTTACATATTTAGTATGAAATTATCCCAACATGAATTATTATGAAACATCATTATTCTACACCCTTGACACACATTAAACATGTTTTTCTATCCTTCAACTAGCTTAGTGGACACAAAGGGAATGTGAATCCTCTCTATGGATAGTTTGAGAGCATAGAGTAGGGTGAGTGAATGAAAAGAGTTATATGTTTCTATATCAGAAAAGGTTAATACAATGGAAGATGATAATATGAGTATTCCTGGAATGATACCTCTCCCCTATTCTATTTTCACCCCACCCAAATTCAACTAACCATGTCACGATCATATTCTTCTTACTAATGGACACCTTCATGTCGATTCTAAGGAAGAGGTACCTAAACATGAGTAATATCATGATGTTGGCCATTATAATACCTATCTCCCCATGGTAGAGTATATACCTACATCCCATATAGTTGAGAAAACTTTACTAGCGGCTAATGTAGATGCTGATACTAAACTAGATCTTCTCCACTATACTGATCTCTACGAACCACATGAAACTGATATTGAAAATGTACATGGACACCACAAACATAAAAAAATCCAAAATCCACCAATAAAATCATGAAAACCATTTATCATAGATTTATTGAAAGCAAGTTTCTAAGGTCGAATCCCTACTGGTTAAAACATTGAAGGCCTTGGCACCAATGATCTTGAACTGAAAAGTCTACTCATTGAGGAACCCTTATTGTGCCCCCATAATGTTAACCCTCCTTACTAGTGCATATGATTAATCTCCTAACCCATATTATGAACCTTAAACTAATTTTTTTTTCATAAAGGGAGTAACCATAAACTAGATAGAAGGATGGAGTGGCCTCTAAATATTCCTTACAAGACACGCTTCCTCTTAAAAAAGATATATTTCAAAATAAAAATGTCCTTGACCTTGATTCCATGCTCCAAAAAATACTCTCTTACTAAAGATAGAGAAGCTCCCACATCATCCCTTCCTTCGTGTTCAATGGATGGATGAATACCTAGAACCTTATATTCATATCGGATTAGAAAACAACTACCTCATTCCACTCACTGGGATATAACATCCAACACTGGTGAAAAACTCCCCACATATGACTAACTAACAAAGGGATGAAATGCTCCGCTGAGGCCTTGATCAATCTAAGTGAAATTTTGAGATCAAATAACCATCTCTTAATCTATATTTCAGAAATTATTTCCTTGTAATTCCTTAAGGACTACTACTATAAAGCACATATTTTTTCCATTGATCCTACACATCAACTAGTTCAACAATTTGGCGATCAACCAGATTATCCACCTAAACCTCCACTACCTGAACCAAATGATGATGATGAACTATAGCTATATTTGAAATGAAATAAATATTTCCTACATCTATAAGTATCTAATATTATTTAATTTTATTTAATTAAATTCCACATTCCAAATAACCACCCTTTTCAACAAGAAGGCAAGTATATTTGAATGCATATACCACTCCTTGACCTCTACCCTAAAATTAGTTCCACATGTCTTGGTCATTAAATAATAATAGAGTACTTGTATGGGATAATTAGAATCCCTAAAATCCCATGTCATATTCAGTCTTCCCTGGCCTAATTCATGCACCCATTCAGATGACACCATTTTCCTACCAAAAAATGAAATCTTCATTATGCCTAACTCTAAACTCCATCCCATCCCTAAAAAAGATCCTCTAATATAACTATATCATGAACCCATCCCTATATAGGTACCCATATTATGTCATAAAAGAAGGATGTGAGATAATTACCCCTCAATCCCACCTAGAGTAGGCCCCTGGTTGTTGAATAACACCAACGATATAAAAAAATCTAGTATTTGGGTGAAATTACCCTATAGAGTAGTTGATCCATTAGATATGATATCAATGCTAAATAAAATACATGAAATAAAAGAAAATAAGGAAAACCTAAACCATCCCACAATTCATGTATAAGTATGATAGATACGGATAAAATGTTACAAAAAAAACCCAAATGAAAAGAAAAAGCAGCGAAACAAAAAAATCCAAATCCTAAGCTATAAATGTCCTCTATGGTGTTTGAATCCCTCCTAGAAACAAAAAATGGTTCATATATAAAAATGGTGTTCATAAAATTATACTTAGTAAGATAACCAAATACTCTCATCTAAATGTGATAGTAGCATACTATTACATAATTGAGTAAAAAAACATAACCAAAAAACCCAACATTGGACAACTAACAATACCCATACTTACTTGGGATCTCTCACCATATAACCAATCTAAGTATAATAACACAATAAGAAGCATATAGTAAAATAAAAGAACCATCACTACATTCCCACTAATTTTCCCCTATCACACCCCAATGACATACATCATGGTTCTCCCATTTCTTTTGTATAACAAATCCCATCACGACTACCCTCAACCATAGAAACCTATGCCATAATATCAAATCTTATCACCTGTAAACAAGTGGTGCATCACATCACACATAAAGCCACATATCCACAGTATTAGGGTATCATTAATATGATGAAGATCAACCTCATTTCCTCAACCTACTATGAATTACTTCCACCAGAATCTTTCTCATCATCCCAAAAAACACTTACACTTTTGAATTTTGGAACTCACAAACCATTCCGGTAAATGTCCATGGATGAGAGAGTTAGGAAAACAAGGTTTCTATCGATCCATCATCACCACTGGCATATTAGGAGAAACACCCCCAAAACCCTTGGATGTGGGAATGAGGTGTTCAACATGGGTGGGTGTGTATAGAAATAACATTTAACATAAAATTTATATATATAAATCTACACACAATCCAAGTATGTGGGTTCACAAAAAATCACTATCCCAACACGTAACATGACCTGAAAACCTCACCACATTCTTTGATTCCACTACCACTTCTAATCTCCCAAAACCACAAGACAATCCCCAAGACAAATTCCATATTCCACATTTTATTACAAGTGATTTCAATTTCTATATTTCCTATTACCAAAACACATAATTTATTAATCTCATTCATTTCATTATTTCAAAAAACAATGTCACATTTTACAAAAAATTCGAAGTCATGATTAAAATTTTAATTTAATGTTAATTATCCATTTAAACATAAGATATTTCGGATAATAATTTTCATTTTATTCCTTTACTACTCAGGAAACTACCAAAACAAATCAGATCACAATAACTAACCTCCTCCTGACAAACACCCCCACGCAACCACTATTTCACAACCACAACCACTTTTCACCACAACCACCATATACCAATGATAAATCATCACATTCACTATATAACAACCACATCTCATCACATTTTCCCCCAACCAACCACAAAACAAATACCCATCATGCTTTCAAACATTCATAAATAATTTATTCTAAAACCATTTTTTGTTTTTTCAAGGGAATTTCCATCACCTTGAAGTTATTTATAATAGGACACTCTCACACAAACCTTAAATCTCCTATGGAATCCATTTTATCAACCATAAATATTGGGTGGTAAAAATTATTTTTGTTCAAAAAATATACCGCTACACCAAGGATTCCATAATCACAATAATGTAGCACAAAAAAGTCCCCCAATGACCATGATTTTCATCAAGGAATCTAGTTCCAACAATCAAAATATCAATAATATAAAAATATAAAAATCAAGTTATTTCATTATACATTACCTTAAATTTCAATTTAAAAATTCATTAACATCATTAAACTAGTGAAACACATCTTCCAAAAGGAAATAAAGAGCATAACCCCTTCCACAAGATAGAAATATATTAAAATTGAAGTATCCATTATGTCAAAAAAGGTTTTTTATCAACTACATATAGTCGAATCAAGAGGAAGGCCACCACAAAGAGTAACAACTAGTGATAACACCATTACCATCATAGGAAGAAAAAACAAAATAATCAATTATCAAAACTCTATTATAAACAATAATGACCCTAATTAAAAACCATTACCCAATATGAAATTGGTATAAATAGGGTGAAGATAAGAATGATACTCACATAGAAACACCAATATTCAATATCAAAAGGCCATGTATGGAAGCCACTAAAAGGGGTTTGAAATACCACTATAAGCACTTGGATCACCATTTAAACTCTATTTTGTAGAAATTCATTACCTTAAAATTTAAAAGACTCAAAATTTAAGGAAGAATAATGGTATATGTGAAAAAATTTAGTTTCATTGGAATTTACAGAAGTTGTCCCTGAGAATAGAACTTGTCATAGATATCACATTTAAATGTTGAGTCTGAGGGATCTAATTGCATGACCTGCAATCCCGTACTAGTTTATACAATGTGGATAACCCCAGGCTAATCTAATATTCATGAACTACTCACATGGATCTACCAAAACAAGTCCAACATGTGTGAACTAGATACACAAGTCAACTACATGGAGTTTCCCAAATCAAATAGGGTATCATGTTTTTTTATATAAATAGTACCCTTGGGATCCTTGTTTTGGACACATGGAATAATAAGAAGATAGATGAAGCTCTGCTCTTAGAAATTCCACAAAAAGGCTTCAATCACCTTAGGTAGATTTTTAAAAATTACAAAATTAAATGGAATTAAAAAATGGGTTTGGTTATAGAGTTCCCCCAATGTATAAGACGTTAAGGACCTAGGTGAGGAGCCACTACCACTTTTTCAAACACACAAGGGAATGGAACCCTCCTAACTCAAAACCTTCATTCCATCTTTTGAAGAGTATATGAGGAGAAAATTTTCCGATAAGGTGAATTATTGTGTATATAATGTTTCCTATATCAGTTAAACCACCCATGTATCAATTAGGAAATATACTTTCTGACTATGCATGTATCAATTTGGGGAGCTCCCTTATGACTACTCAAGCATCACTTAGGATCCCTCCGTCCTAGCTACTTCAGTATTTTTTGGGTGAGGTCCCAGGTAACTATTCATATATCAATTATATGATGTCCAATCTCATAAACTAGGAGTTACATGGGTGAAGTAAAATATATCTCAATAAGTATTAACTTAGAAATTATCCTTCTATTGAACTGGGTCCCACATGAGAAAACCCATTTCAGATCACCTAGATTTTACCAAGTTGATCCATCCCTCTATTACATGTACAATAATTCAATCTCAACAATATCCCCTTAACCACGAGATTTATGTGGTTTATGTTTGGAAACATTGTTTTGTCCTCTCAATCATGGTTTCCCAATGTTATTTAATTACTACATTTATTATACCTATTAGTTTTGGTCATCAGAATATTTGAAATAACTAATTCTCATGGAAATGTCGATCCCGACCCTAGGAATGATGGGAGGAGTTTAAGAAGAATAATTCAACCCCACACACTACCTATAATTTTTAGTGAATTGCGAAGTATCCACACATTCTGTGGATACATAGGACCCGATGAGGGAGTTTATTATTATTTCGGATGATGAGAATGTGTATATCCCCCCATTCTTCTGGAATTCCCCATAATAGTCTCACCCTTAACCACCAGTGGATGAGGAAAAACATCCATTGTGGGAATACCTGAGGGAGTAAGAACCTACCCTTTCTTGAAAGATATCATCTTACATACGTGTACCAATCCTCTTCCACCTATGAACGAGGAAGGATATGTCTCTTGGGTTTCCAATTCATGTTTAAGTCTGAACCTTGGAATGATAGTTTGACATGATGATCTACTAATACATTGTTTTTATCACACCAATAATGTATCATGTGGTCATAGAGATTCATGGGGATCGTGTCACATGCATAGTAAAGACTTCAATTAGGATTTCCCCCATAGGTGTAAGATGTTACAACACAAAAATTTATCAATATAATTTCCCTTCTTATATTCATGTTATATATGATAAAACACATACATAGCATTATATCCCATTAAAAAAGTTATTCTCATTAATTAAGAATGAAATAAGTTATATTCCTAGAAATTAAAGAACATGTACCGATGGAATTGTAACATGACCCTTGGAATAGTAACATGGCCATTAAGAATTGTAATCCATCAAATAGAATAGTAACATCTCATAAGAAGGTATAAATAAAATTTATAAATCTTTTAAATGATAATATTTTATAATTATATCATAGTATAAGTAATGAATTTGTTTTAATAATGATAAATTTGGTGTTGGTATTGTTATAAAAGATAAATGATTATTTAAATTTTTATAATAAATATAATGATTTTAAAGAAAATATAGTTTCATAAAATATATTCATAAATTAATATTTTGTTGTCTTATGATTATATGATGATTTTATGAGACTATAATTAATGTTTCAAAGTGTCATTCAATCAATTATAATTTAAAAACAATTATTTTAAATAAATGTTGATTTTAATTAAAAACAATGCTTGTCATATTTATTGAATTATTCTCATAAAATGGAGTATTTTTTTTAAATTCTAGACGTTAGATAATGGTTAGGATGATTTTTCGGGATTTTTCTAATATTTTTGAATTTTTTATGAATAATGAAATACAATAATTTACATTATTTAACAAATACATGAATTATAGAGTCACAGATTATATATGGATAGTGTAAGCCCATAATCTCTAACATCCTTTCACATTTTAATATATTTAGTAATGAGGTTTAAACTATTAATATTCTTGATCCAATATAATAAACTAATGAATACAAAATGCCCATATCCTCCCCTATAAATACAACCCATCACCACCTATTCTCCTCACACATTAAAATAATTGATACATTTAAAAATGCTTCCAAATCCTACTCCCAATCCCCTAACCCAAGACTTGGGATCTTCAGTCTCAAAAAATACTAAATGATACTTCTCTACGGGGGCTCTCGAGGAAATAAATCCAAAAAGTAAAATTTTATTTCTTTTAATTTTTTCAAATTTGATTTAATTTATTATTCTCTCCTCAGATAACCTCATAAAAGTGTCATGATTACTCAATTATATTATATATTCTATAATTATGTCATGTTAATGTAATATAATTCCTCAAACCCCTTCTCATATTTATTTTATTCTAATAATTTAATCATCGTTTGTGATGTGTCAATTTAAAGCCATCTTGGATGATTCCATTTAGTTTTCAATTGACCATCTTCATTTATGGTAATATAACAATTAATATGGTTAAATAAGATTTAATTATACATATTATAAGTAATATAATGTTCTGGAATCAGTATATAAAAATGATATCAAATAAAATGATATAAGTTCATTAAAACCCACTGAAACTGCCAAAATAAAATAAATCATTTTAATTAAAATATTATATAATGAATCCCCCTCATAATATAGAATTAAATGATTTATAACACCAATTAATCTTCATTATTTCTGTAAATAACCAATGCTTTAAATTCTCTATAATCATTCTCAACTTACATGAACTTCCATTCTTGTATAAAAGAAAGCAAATCACGATAAACCAGATGATGAACACTCCATGAAAAATATAATTGAACTATATAAATAATCATAATGGCTATAAATAAAAGTACAAAAAATTATAATAAATCAAATAAATAAATAATAGGTTATATATTTATTATCTAATGACTTTAATTTTATTATCCTATATTTTGAAGTGGAGAAAGAATTAAGACATAAGGTAAGGGGATTCTCAAATCCAACTCCCTTTCTTTGGGTTATCACTCTTTCATTCTAAATTTAGTATGGATATTTCATTCAAAGTTACATAAATATAATTTCATTATCCTCTATTTTATTTTATGGGATATAGAATTTTAAAATCTTATTTTTTGACAAACAAAAATATTTTTCCCAAATAAGTCTTCTTTCTAAAAACACACCTTTTATCTATCTTGAGACTGATTCTTCTTCACTCAAGATTTATGATTGTTTTTCCTAGTATGTTATTGAATTTTTGTTTTTGAAACACCAATGTTTTTTCATGAAAATATGATTTATAAAATTTTCAGGACACTCATTTCCTATCCATGGGTTATTTTATGACTAATATTTTTATATGTTCTTTCTGGAATACATGATTATGAAAATGTTATGATGTGACAGGTGTTATTAGAATTATATTGTACTCCAATACATTGGGTAACATGATATATCTCATGAAATATTTCAAAACATGCCTGAAAACTATGCCATATTTTTTTTCAAAATTATGATGATGTTATGATTATACACACATGTTATAAATGAACATAATGCTATATTGGTTCACAACTTTATGTCATATTTGAAAAATATACATGATGTTTCATTCACGAGAGCCTCATCACAATTATTGAGGACTCGAAAAGTGCATCCAAGAGACCCAATTTCAAATCTAGGTGGAGATATGGTTTTTGGGATACTATAGAAGCATTATAGTAGGTACTGTTTGATAATATAGCAGTTGAAAAAATTCCTCTTTTTGGTCTTACGAGCTACTGGTTTGGTCCTGAGGTCCTTCAAGGCCTTCATGCCACCCAGGAACCTCAGTCTCTTAAAGCTTTCGGGCCACCTCTTGGTCTTTGGGCCTCCTCAAGGCCTTTAGTCCATCTTAAGGACTTTGGGCTAACTAAAATTGTATTAATGGACCATGAATAATCTACAAGGAGAAGACTCTAGATGGGCTTCAGAGTAGGCACATTCACCAGAGAAAAAGATAATAAATTTTGATGAAAGGGAGGGTATGAGATTTCAATTGGGACCAACTTGTGCATGCACAAGAAGGCAAGCTGAATAGCCATGTGTAGGTGAAAAGATGACATCATGATATATAAGCTGGGGAAGAGAAGTTCCTATAGTTATTGTCTAGATATTTCCTCTAAGACATATGGGTCATGTAATCTCTAAGCCTATGGTCCTTGTAAATGGTTCCCACTCATGAAAGGGATATTATAAAAAAAAGAATGCCTTCTTTCCATTTTCGTACGAAATTATGTTTCATTGTATTGAATTTAAAACTTTTAGGTATATATCCAATTCTTCCTCTCATGATTATAATGATGGACCAATGATAATGTAATGATAATGATGATTATGTTCCCCCATTTTATATTGAATCATGTTATTTTCTATCATTTTACTAGAATTTTAGATCACCTCATTATTTGATGTGTATCCTTAGGTGATTTCTTGTACGAAATAGAACCCAAGAACCACTAAGAAGATGGAGAAAATGAAATGAAATTAATTATTTTGTTTTATTATGCATAAGTGATGTATAGTCATAATTATCCCATGGTAATAAACCTTTGGAATCTAGTTTTGTAATGATTTTATGTTGTTTATCTTTAAAATGATGTAATAATCATGTTAGAAATGTAGAGTCTCTATATTTGGTATCAGATAATGGTTTAGTTAATTTTAGAATTAGGATTTGATAAAATTATATAAAATACATATTATGGGACTAATTATATGTCCGATCCCAGAAATATTTTTTTAGAAAAAAAATCGACAAAGGGATCCCACATGATATTCCTTTAGAGATAATTGCACAAAAAATCAAATTATTTATGCATAACTTGTTTACATTAATTTTTTTCAAACCTTTTCTATATTATAAAATGTTGCGAAC
Source organism: Viscum album (assembly GCA_963277665.1). Lineage (NCBI taxonomy): Eukaryota > Viridiplantae > Streptophyta > Magnoliopsida > Santalales > Viscaceae > Viscum > Viscum album. The sequence goes on along the minus strand of OY728126.1, from coordinate 1,206,232,776 downwards.
CAAGATAAACCATGTCAATAACCCATGTGAGGGACCCTGTAAATAATTCTTGAACAACATCCCCACCACCTTAGTTGGTGGAGTTCAAAATTTCATTATAATTATAACCAAACTATATCAGGTTATGAACTATAACATGAATAATGTGTAACATCCTCTTTCACCAGTGAGGGAGAAACTGACTCCAGAGACATTTATGTGGAAATTTCGAAATATGTTTAGTGTATATTCTGGTCCACTAGTCATGGTACAATGGGTCAAATCAACAAAGAAGATATTTTATGTTCTTACCTATTGTAAGATGGAAAAGATAACTCTAGATTTATTTTATTTAGATAGAGAGGTTGACCAATGGTGGTAATTTACTAATAACACATTGGTGAAGGATGAAATTGAAGATATAGAGTGATAAGACTTTAAAAATTATTTCTTAATATGTATTTTTATGGAACTCATCTAAAAAATATGGGGAGAGAATTCATAGACCTTAATAAAAAAGATGGTTAATTTTTCATCACTTATGATGAAAACATGACAAGGCTATATAGGTAATCCTAAGGGTTTTTTTCAAAAATGATTGAAATTTTATAGATTCTTTAGTGGTTTAAAACTTCACCTTAAAAAGGCTGTAGAAATCAGATTATTTAGGAGTTATGAAGAAGTTTTTTGAAGTTTTATAAAGTAGAAATAGAGTTTTTAGAATGTTCCCATTGATATATAGATGTGAAATTAATGATTTAGTTTCAAGATGGAGGATCTAATTCGAATGGAAAATATAAATCCCAACCACTCACATGTCAAAAATTTGGTTAGAAGATAATGCACTAAATGTTGAGAACTATGGGAGATAATGCACTAAATGTTGAGAACTATGGGAGATAATGCACTAAATGAATTTAAATATTCTAGACACCACAAGATATAAATTCATTCACATAGTATTTCTACATCATCTAATTCAACCATATTTTTCATGTGGCTAGATTTTCATTACAACATTTCCTCCTAGGGATCTTCTTACTACAACCTCACTAGATTGAGAAAAACCCATAGGAAGTGATATTCTTTGGTATACACGATATGTTACCTTTTTAGAAACAATATATCTTGACTAATAACATAGGAAATGTTCATCATGATAATGATAAAACTTTTATTTCTCATATATGAAAAATCTTGTAAGATTTAATTGCAAAACAACTTCTTAATCTACATAAAATGATGTAACATTGATTGTTGTCATAAATACCAAAACCATTAGATATATTAAGTTCAACATATTATTACTTTATCTTTACTTCAATGAAGATATATCTTAAGGAAGAATATTGTTTCATCCCCTCAATCACTAGTATTCAAATTTATAATATTCCAAGGAATCCTCCATATATATTTTTTCATGTACCATCAGATAGATAAAATAAAAGTCATTGTGTTTAATATGGTTTTTTGTTAAATTCCTATTATGATTTATATATAATAAATATCAACCATACATACATTTGATCAAATGTGAGATAGATTCTGATAACTTAATCTTGTGAAATTCATCTCTTAATCTCCTATGTATACCCACACATGTTATTTGAGATAGATTATCTACCATATGACAAAGAAATCAATTTGACCATTAATTATTCTATTATATATTTTTAATACAGGGTTAACATATGTAATATTAACATATTAAACAAATCTATAGTTCCGTATTTATAGATTAGGGTCTTATGAACTGGGTTTCTATTTTGATTCATTTATGGGGAAACTTATTTCTATGGTCTAGGAAAGCTTGTAATAATGACGATATATTTTCATATGAAGTCAACATATCAATTTATAAAATAGTAGTTCTACCAAAAACACTATTTAAAAACATCAAACCCCCTCATTCAAAAATATAGTCTATTATCATTATGCAAGATATTATCCTCAAAAGTATATGTAAAACTCTCATATCCTTTTGGCATTCATTAGTGTCACCAATTCTTTTTGTTTTTTCAAATAGATATGTTTCATAGGGTTACCATTAAGGAAACATACATTTATATCTAACCAATTAATAAAATGGTTATATAATGCTAATATTTTAAGTAAAAAATAATGTGACTTTGACATAAATATTATATTAGAGGTTTTTTCAAAGAATACATCATTGATATCATTAAAAAATTTTATAATCAATAATTCAATATTGTTATGAGCTTCTACTATACATGAATGATTTACCATGAGTACTCAAAAGATGTATCAGCACTAGAAACATCCCAAATATGGATTAAAATAATATTAGTATGTGGATTCCTTTTTTAATTATGAACATACTATCCAATATTTTATGGTTTCCATTTATTTCGTCTTTTTAAGAGTTATTAAAAATAATGAATAATTAATATATCACCCTTCATGGTTAATATAAAACAACAAAATATTATAGTTTACAATATATTATGTATATTTGGAAAAAAAACCACCCATCAAATTTAGTCATGTGCTTGTTACTATTTCAAGACATGTGAATCTAGATGTAAATACCCGTAAATTTCAAGGAAATATTTTTCTTAATTTTCATTGGAATTTTACAAGAGCGCAGGTTTTGACGGCACCTGATTCCGAGGCCTGGTGTGCCCGGAATCATTTTCTGAAGTTTGGCTCGGGTACGTTCAATAAACGGACGAGCGGGTTTTTCTAACTTTTGAACCGGTTCCCGGAATCGAATTCTGAGGGCACCGATGAAATCGTAACGCCGGTATTTGCTTAGAAATGCCTCTTCCGGAGTTGCGTTTTCTCGGGTGTGGTTTTTAATTTTGGGGCTTAAAGTAAAGAAATAAAATAAATTGTTTGACAAACTTTATTTTATTTCACTTAAGCAACTTGAAGCCACTTGAAAGCCACTTAAACTGAGTTGAAACAGATAGGGTACTATCCAAAAATATCCTACCCTCTTGGTAGGATATTTGTGAGGTGGGGCCCGCACGATCCCCACCGTTTCTTTTCCGCTAAGTAACGCACCCGCGAAAACCCGTCATTATGAAAGTCAACTGATGTGTTTTCTTAAATTCTTAACGCACCGTTTAATTGGGTGGTTTTATTCGTGAATTAAATGGGAGGTTTCTTTCATTGAATTAATTCTACGAATTAATGGGTCATTACTTACCTCTTATTTGTTTGTTGGTGTAATAATAAAATAAGACCAACACGACATTTGGGAGGATTACACGTTGAGAGGTTTTGACAGAAGTTCTTGTGCCTTCACCCTTCTTCGCGAAGAACGCGAAGAATGCAAAGAACGTCGGCCACCAACGAAGAACTCCCAAACCACGGAAATCGACGACGCGACGCCGTGTACCGCAACGCCGACATTTCCTCTTCTGCGTCTTTCTTTGGCGACGTTCCTTAATCCACAACAAAAAACTTTGATCATCCGTTGACGTGAGGGTTTCAAATTTCTTTTAAAATTTCCTTTGTGGTTTTTAACTCAGAAGGATTTAATTATTATTAATTAAATCTTTTTGTTCTTGAACCTCGGAGTTTGTCGACGTGACAACCTTCCGCGACGACGCGATGCCGGATACCGCGACGACGCGACGATCCCCAATTCCGCGAAGAACCCATAGACGACGACTTGACGAGGTAGGGGTTGTTGTGAATATTTTATATTCCCGTGAATGTTTCTTTAAAATTAAAGAACCGGATTCATATGAACAATTTTATTTTATTAGAATTGTTGGTTCATGTGTTGAATAATTTCTCCCGTTGTTTTTATCTAACACGGAGGGTGCGGGCCAAACGAACACGGCCCGACAACCCTCTGCCATTCTTCGTTGTTGTGCGGATTTGGCGGGTGACGGAAAAACGTGACGCAAGGGCGTTTTGATGATCCCGCAGTGAAGAACGGAACCTGGGAGGAACAACGGCGTTGACGGGAAATAAAACAGACCACCGGAGCAACTCTGGTGGCCCGCAGAAGCGGCCGGCGGCGCGGGTCGCCGGCGCGGCGGCGGCGGCGGCTGCCAGCGGACCCGCAGCTGCGCGGGTCAATCTCACCCGCACGGGACGCGGCAGAATCCGCGTCCGTTCAATCAGCGCGGCCCTTTGAGGGCCGCGGCACCTCCAAGCCGCGGGGGCAGTGCCCCGCGGCGTCCAGCCGCTCGGCCGCTCAGCCGAACCGAGCCAGGCCGGTCCGACCGACAGGGCCGCGCCCTGGCCGGCCGGGTTGGACTGGGTCGGGTCGGGCCGGGTCGGCCCGGGCCCGGACCCCCCGTCTTCGGACTGTTTTTGGTCTTTTGCCCGTAACTTGAGCTAAGGGCCTCCGAACGACGCGTCGTCAGCGGCAACGCGGTCCTTGGATCGAGACGGTCGTTTCGGTATATCGCACTCAAGGTTTCGGATTACTTGAGTTCGGCCGGGTTGATTCCTACACGAAACCAACCGGGCCCTCGGAGCGGAAACACTCATATCTTGAGCTACGGATGTCCGATTGACATGCTGTCACCTTTGGTGGATTCCTCTAAGTGAGACGGATCTTTTGGCTCACTCCGCTCGAGTTTTGGACATAGGTGGTGTATGGTCGGGTTGGGTTTTCCTTAAAAACCAACCGGGCCCCTGGGACAAAAAAGGCAATAACTCTCAGACCGGGCGTCCGATTGACGCTCCGTTTGCGACGTTGAGTTCCTGTTGACGATACGGAACTTTTGGATACATCAACCTCGGAATTTGTGTCAGTTGATGTATCAGCCTCTCGGCTCATGGAGCGGACCCTCCCGAACGAGCTTGCTATGTGCGGGAACCCTAGAGCTGGCTACGACTGCTACTTCGACAGCGATGACTATGCAGAGATCCTCAGTGGACTGCAGCGACGACTGTGCACAAATCCTCAGTGGACTGCGAAGACGACTGTGCAGAGATCCTCAGTGGACTGTGATGACTACAACACTCAGCAATCCCTTGCGGGTCAGTGCTACAGGTCCTGTGTGGGCCCGATCCTGTGTGAGTCCGATCCTGTGTGGGTCAGCGCTCAGCGGTTCTGTGTGAGCCAGCGCCTACAGGTCCTGTGTGGGCCCGATCCTGTGTGGGTCTTTGCGGGGGTTAGTACCTATCGATCCTTTGTGGGTCCGACGACTTAGATGGATCAGTGATCATCTTTATCGTCATCTGAAGAAGTATACCTGTGTGAGCTGAATCTTGTGTTTCTCTCCTTTGTGGATTGTGTTGAACTATGCTGTGTGGATTTACAGTTTACTCTCCTTTGTGGATTGTGTTGAGCTATCCTATGTGGATTACTTTTACTCTCATTTTTGGATTGTGTTGTGCTATACTGTGTGGGTATACGTTTTGCTTTCCTGTGTGGTCTGGGTTGTGCTTGAGCTCGGACGTTGGAGCCGAGCGGGAATTGGTGACTTAGGTATATGTATGGGCATATACCTAAGCTGTGTCGGTTGTTACTTCGTGATTGTATCTTTCCTTTGTGGTTATCCTTTGTGGATTCTGGGAGACCTTCGGGGGTCTCGGGGTCCCTACTAAGTAGCTTATACTCACCCCTGCACGGGCTATGCCCGCACTTCGTTGTGTTGGTTGCAGACGATGGACATAACTTATCGTAGTGAAGGCTTGCGGAGCAGGACAGTACCTGGAGGTGGAACACTAGGCGGGACGTACTCGGAGCAGTCAGGTGGAACCGAGGAGCAGTGGAGGCTATCTGTACTCACCCTTCAGGTGGGACCTTCAGAGGACGGCTCGACGCTGTGGCTTTTCTTTTTAGTTGCTGTTTTTCCCATTCAGTTGTACTTTACAGTTGGGCTTGTATTTCCGGCCCCTTTTACTTTCAGCACAGCTTGTTACAGTTTTTACTTAGTGTTTACTTTTCCACTTGCTTACTCTATGGTGCTTGCTTACTTTTCAAAGGAAATTCCTTCCCTTTTTTTGAGATTTACGCCTTTGTGCTAGTCGCCAGCCCCTGGCCTATGGAAGGCGGGCTTGGGGTAGTCACGGCACGGGCCCTGAGGACGGGTCATGACAAATTGGTATCAGAGGTGGTCGGTTCTACCGCAGACTCTGAACTTTCTTCTATGTGAAGCAATAGTGTTTAGCGTATTGGGTGAGGTTATCAGTCTAGGGAGTCTAGTGTTGGTGCGGCGGCCAACGTATCCGTACACCAGGACCCTGAATTCTGTTTTCGGACATAATGCACGAAAACATTGATTTCATGTGTGTTTCATGTTTTCTTTGTGATTACTTGTGTCAGCTCACCAGGTATACTGTTCTGACCGTGGCGCACTTTTTTTCTTTTCAGGATGGCCCCACGATGGCAGCCAACTAGGGTTCCGAGAGTAGAGTGCGACGACAGCCCGCTGAGCGACGAGGCCTCGGTACAGGGCCTGTTGACAGTAGAGGCACCAGCGATACCTTTACCCGCCGAGCCCCCGATGCTTCCAGCGCCGACCGCTGACGATGCACGTCGCCTCAGAGCTCTGCACGAGTTCCAGTGCCAGCGACCACCCAGGTTTTGTGGTGAGATGGACCCCCAGGCAGCCGAGGACTAGCTAGAGGTGGTCGTTCGAGTTTTCAGGCTATTGAGGACACCAGTAGACCTCATGGTGATCCTCGTGGTGAGCCTACTGCACGCAGCAGCAGGACGATGGTGGAGATTGATACTCTAGGTACACGATGAGGCGTCTCTTCTCTGGACGATCTTCGAGAGCCTCTTCTGCTCAGAGTTTATCCCAGCCACCCTCCGTGCGGTGCGCATTTAGGAGCTTCTTCAGCTGCGGCAGGGCTGCTTGATGGTCGCCCAGTACGCGGCGAGGTTTACTGATCTTTCTCACTACTCGACCGACATGGTACATGACCCCTTCTTCCGAGCCTGGACCTTTGAGAAGGGTTTGAGACGCGAGATCAAGGCATTGCTGATCTCCTTCAGTATCCCGACCCAGGAAGGAGTGCTGGAGCGATCCCTTCTGATCGAAAGAATTCTGGCTGAGTCCACAGCGAGACCTACCGCAGGGCGGCAGGTAGCGGAGTCTTCGGCAGCAGGTAGCCGACGGATGACTCATAGTTCCAGGTAGACCGGACTCTCTCATAGACGACCTCAGGACACTGGCTCAGCAGTGCGGGGCACACAGCGCGGAGCCCGTCTTCCGATAGTCAGGCAGTGCTACGCCTGTGGCGGGCAGGGCCACATGGCTCGTGGCTGCCCGACCCGCCCTACCGAGGAGCAGCAGACGGTGGAGGGTCCACCCAGGCAGAGTCAGAGGGTTGACTGTGGTGGTCCGCAGGGAGGAGGAGGATGAGGTAGAGGAGTTGGCCGAGCAGAAGGTGGTGGGAGACGCTTTGAGGCTCTGCCACCACCACCACCAGGAGGCCCGCCCCAACCACAGGGAGCTGGCGGGCAGAGACAGGCACAGCCCTAGGCTGCGGAGGCCTAAGACCACGGCGCGCCTGAGATGATTCGAGGTACGATCTTTGTCTATTCCACCCTTGCTGCAGTTCTTATAGACACAGGATCGAGTCACTCTTTCATACCCGGTGCCCTTGTTTGGAGCTCGGAGATTCCAACAGAGCCGTTGGCTCGATCCTTACGGCTAGAGACCCCTACGGGAGCAGACTTGACGATTACGCACTGGTTCCGGCAGTGTGAGCGTACTCTAGTAGGCGAGAGCTTCGGCTGGGATCTTCTTGTAGCGGTGTCGAGGCCTTACGACGTCATCTTGGACTTGGATTGGTTATCTATAGTCCACGCTCAGATTGACTGTTTTAGGCGCAAGGTGCGATGTGTGCACACCGACGGGAGCAGGTTCACCTTCACCGGCGAGAAGGGGGCCTTTGCAGCACAGTATGGACTCTTGCAGAGGAGGGGACAACCCATCACTCATCAGTTGGCTAGCCTCATCCTTGGAGTCGTGGACGTGCGGAGTCGTAGTTTTCCTGCAGTGGTGGATCAGTATGCGGACGTCTTCCCTGACGACGTTCCAGGTCTACCTCCTCACAGAGAGGTAGACTTTTATATTGACTTGTACCCCAGGACAGCCCTGATATGCACTCCAGCATATCGGATGGCCCCCGCTGAGCTTCGAGAGCTACGGGTATAGTTGGAGGACTTGCAGGGCAAGGGGTTCATCCGACCCAGCGTTTCACCCTGGGCTTCACCGATATTGTTCGCCAAGAAGGCGGACGGGAGATTATGACTGTGTGTCGATTATCGTCGCCTGATCCAGGTGATAGTGATGAACAAGTATCCGCTACTGAGTATTGATGACTTCTTCGATCAGCTCAAGGGAGCACGGTGGTTCTTGAAGATAGACCTCAGGTCAGGCTATCATCAGCTCAGAGTTCGAGACGAGGACGTGCAGAAGACGACCTTCAGGTGTCTGTATGACCACTATGAGTTCTTGGTTATGACTTTCAGCGTAACCAACACTCTAGCAGTGTTCATGAGCCTCATGAACAGGATCTTCTAGCCATACCTCGATCGATTTGTCGTGGTCTTCATCGACGACATTTTGATGTACTCGACCACGGAGGAGGAGCACGCCTACCACTTACGGGTTGTACTAGACACACTCCAAGAGCACCAGCTTTATGGCAAGCTCTCGAAGTGCCAGTTTTGGTTACGTGAGGTCCACATATTGGGGCACGCCATTTATTAGGTGGTTGTTGATGTGGATCCCGCGAAGATTGAGGCAGTGCTAGCTTGGGAGCCACCCAGGAGCGTGACGAAGGTGCGAAGTTTCTTGGGTCTATCCCGATACTATCGGAGATTTGTGTCAGACTTATCTAGAGTTGCGGTGACACTCTCAACGTTGATGAAGAAGGGGAAACCCTTTGAGTGGTCAGAAAGATGTCAACAGAGCTTCTAGGAGCTGAGATAGAGATTGACCAGCGCACCTATCTTGAGGTTGCCTGAGGAGGGAGTTGGATACGTAGTCTACTGCGATGCATCAGGGACCGGACTCGGGTGTGTCCTGATGCAGGAGCGGGCCGTGATTGCCTATGGATCACGTCAGTTGAGGCCGCATGAGAAGAACTACGCTACCCATGACCGGGAGTTAGCAGCAGTGGTCTTCGCTCTGAAGACATGGCGACACTATCTGATGGGCGAGCGCTTTACAGTCTTTTCTGACCACCAGAGTCTCAGGTACATCTTCTCTCAGAAGGACCTGAACTTGAGACAACGGTGATGGATCGAGTTCCTCCAGGACAATGACTTTGAGATAGTCTATACTCCTGGGAAGGGGAACGTAGTAGCTGATGCCCTCAGCAGGAGGACGGGCATTCAGCTACTTGAGGAGGCGACAGAGCAGCTAGCCACCTTGCAGATATCCTTCGTGGATAGGGATGGAGCAGCCTTCCTTCAGTCTCTCACAGTCTCTCCTCCACTTCTACAGTGGGTCATAGAGGCACAGCGTGGGGACGCTGACTATGAGATGCGGCGTGCACAAATATCCTTGGGACATGCACCTGATGGTTTCTCCCTTGGAGTAGAGCACGAAATCCTTTTCAGAGGACGTACCTTGGTACCAGTCACATTACGAGAGGAGGTGCTGAGAGAGTTTCAAACTTCTCTTTTGGCGGTACATCCTGGAGTGCCGAAGATGTACCAGGACCTCAGACGACAGCACTAGTGGCCGGGCATGAAGAAGGCTGTGGCAGAGTTTGTTTCACGGTGCCTCACCTGCCAGCAGGTGAAGGCAGAGCATCAGGTACCAGCAGGCTTGGTACAGCCCTTGGAGGTCCCAGAGTGGATGTGGGACGGGATATATATGGACTTCGTGACTGGACTTCCACTCACTTCCAGAGGTCACGACTCCATTTGGGTGATTGTTGACCGACTCACCAAGTCGGCACACTTCTTACCCATCAGAGAGTGGGGCTCAGTGGAGAGCTTGGGGCGTCTCTACGTTCAGGAGATTGTACGGCTTCACGGTGTGCCATAGACTATCGTCTCCAATCAAGATTCTCATTTTACTTCCCGGCTTTGGAAGGGGTTGCAGGAGGCATTCGGGACGCGGCTACATCTGAGCACCGCCTTTCACCCTCAGACGGATGGTTAGACGGAGAGGACCATTTAGACTCTCGAGGACATGCTCCACGCATGTGTCCTTGACTTTGGTCGCAGTTGGGAGGACCACCTACCCTTGGTGGAGTTCGCGTACAACAACAGCTACCACTCCACCATCAGGATGGAACCATACAAGGTGTTATACGGCAGGCCTTGCAGATCTCCTTTATGTTGGACAAGCCCTGGGGAGTCACCACTTGTGGGACTAGAGATGGTCCGGGCCACGACAGAGAAGGTCCAGGTCATCCAGGAGAGGATGAGGACAGCTCAGAGCCGGCAGAAGTCTTATGCTGACAGGAGATGGAGGCCACTAGAGTTCGAGGATGGGGACCACGTCTTCTTGCGTGTCTCACCTCGACGTGGATTGCGGAGATTTGGCCGAGGTGGCAAGTTGTCTCCACGCTTCATCAGACCTTTCCAGGTCCTCAGCAGGATTGGCGAGGTGGCTTATCTCCTGGCTCTACCACCTCAGTTTCACTAGGTGCACGACGTCTTCCACGTATCTCAACTGAGGAGATACGTGCACGACCCGACGCACATCATTGACAATGGGGAACTAGATGTGGATGATGGGGCGACTTTTACGGAGGTCCCGGTGGAGATAGAGGATCGATAAGAGTGGGTCCTACGTGGGTGATCGATTCCTCTTGTGCGCATCAGATGGTAGCACGGGAACCTCCAGGAGAGCACTTGGGAGCATGAGGCTCAGATGCGTGCTCAGTACCCACATTTGTTTCCCTAGTTTATGATGTATCTTTACGAGGACATAAAGCCCTATGGTGGGAGTAATGTAAAGACCCGTAAATTTCAAGGGAATTTTTTCCTTAATTTTTTTTGGAATTTTACAAGAGCGCACTTTCTGACAGCACCTGATTCCGAGGCCTGGTGTGCCCGAAATCATTTTCCGATGTTTGGCTCGGGTACGTTTAGTGAACGGACGAGCGGGATTTTCTAACTTTTGAACCGGTGCCCGGAATCGAATTCTGAGGGCAACAATGAAATCGCAACGTCAGTATTTGCTTAGAAACGCCTCTTCCGGAGTTGCGTTTGCTCGGGTGTGGTTTTTAATTTTGGGGCTTAAAGTTAAGAAATAAAATAAATTGTTTGAAAAACTTTATTTTATTTCACTTAAGCCACTTGAAGCCACTTGAAATCCACTTAAACCGAGTTGAAACGGATACGGTACTATCCAAAAATATCCTACCCTCTTGGTAGGATATTTGTGAGGTGGGGCCTGCACGAGCCCCACCGTTTCTTTTCCGCTAAGTAACGCACCCACGAAAACCCGTCATTATGAAAGTCAACTGACGCGTTTTCTTAAATTCTTAACGCACCATTTAATTGGGTGGTTTTATTCGTGAATTAAATGGGCAGTTTCTTTCGTTGAATTAATTCTATGAATTAATGGGTCGTTACTTACCTCTTATTCGTTTGTCGGCGTAATAATAAAATAAGACCAACACGAAATTTGGGAGGATTACACGTTGAGAGGTTTTGACAGAAGTTCTTGTGCCTTCACCCTTCTTCGCGAAGAACGGGAAGAATGCGAAGAACGCAAAGAACGCCGGACACCGACGAAGAACGCCGAACCCATGGAAATCGACGACGCGATGTCGTGTGTCGTGATGCCAACATTTCCTCTTCCGCAACGTTCTTCGGTGACGTTCCTTAATCCGCAACAAAATCCTTCGATCATCCGTTGAGGTGAGGGTTTCAGATTTCTTTTAAATATTCCTTTGTGGTTTTTAACTCAGAAGGATTTAATTATTATTAATTAAATCTTTTTGTTCCTGAACCTCGGATTTCGTCGACGTGACACCCTTCCGCGATGACGCGACGCTGGATACCGCGACGACGCGACGATCCCCAATTCCGTGTAGAACCCACGGACGACGACTTGACGAGGTAGGGGTTGTTGTGAATATTTTATATTCCCGTGAACGTTTCTTTAAAATTAAAGAACCAGATTCATATGAACAATTTTATTTTATTAAAATTGTTGGTTCATGTGTTGAATAATTTCTCCCGTTGTTTTTATCTAATGCGGAGGGTGCGGGCCAAACAAACACGGCCCGACAACCCTCCGCCGTTCTTCGTGGTTGTGCGGATTTGGCGGGCGACGGAAAAAGTGAAGCAAGGGTTTTTTGATGATCCCACAGTGAAGAACGGAACTCGGGAGGAAAAATGGAACAGACGGGAAGGAAAATGGACCACCAGAGTAACTCCGGCGGCCAGCGGACCCGTAGCCGCGCGGGTCCAGCTCGCCTGCACGGGACGCGGCAGAAGCCGCGTCCGTTCAATCAGTGCGACCCTTCGAGGGCCGCGACACCTCCAAGCCACGGGGGCGGCGCCCCGCGACGTCCAGCCGCTCGGCCGCTCGGCCGAACCGAGCCAGGCCGCGCCCTGGCCGGGCCGGACCGGGTCCGGCCGGGTCGGATCGGGTCGGGTCGACCCAGTTCGGGTCTACCCGGTTCGTCCGACCCAGGGGGTCAGGCTGGGTCGGCCCGGGCCCGAACCCCCCCCCGTCTTCGGACTGTTTTCAGTCATTTCCCCGTAACATGAGCTACGGGCATCCGAACAACGCGCCATCAGTGGAAACACGATCCTTGGATCGAGACGGTCGTTTCGGGATATCACACTCATGGTTTCGGATTACTTGTGTTCGGCCGGGTTGGTTCGTACACAAAACCAATCGGACCCTCGGAGCGGAAACGCTCATATCTTGAGCTACGAACGTTCGATTGACGTGCCGTCAGCTTTGGTGGATTCCTCTATGTGAGACGAATCATTTGGATCACTCCGCCCGAGGTTTGGACACAGGTGGAGTACGTTCGGGTTGGTTTTGCCTTAAAAACCAATCGGGCCCCTGGGACGAAAAAGCCAATAACTCTCAGACCGGGCGTCCGATTGACGCGCCGTCTGCGATGTTGAGTTCCCGTTGACGATACAGAACTTTTGGATACATCAACCTCGGACTTTGTGTTAGTTGATGTATCAGCCTCTCGGCTCATGGATCGGACCCTCCCGAACGAGCTTGCTGTGTGCGAGAACCCTAGAGCTGGCTACGACTGCTACTTCGACATCGACGACTGTGCAGAGATCCTCAGTGGACTGCAGCGAGGACTGTGCAGAGATCCTCAGTGGACTGCAGCGACGACTGTGCAGAGATCCTCAGTGGACTGCATCGACGACTGTGCAGAGATCCTCAGTGGACTGCGACGACCACAACACTCAGCGATCCCTTGCGGGTCAGTGCTACATGTCCTGTGTGGGCCCGATCCTGTGTGGGTCTGATCTTCTGTGGGTCAGCGCTCAGCGGTTCTATGTGAGCCAGCGCCTACAGGTCCTGTGTGGGCCCGATCCTATGTGGGTCTTTACGGGGGTTAGTACATATCGAACCTTTGTGGGTCCGACGACTTAGATGGATTAGTGATCATCTTTATCATCACCCGAAGAAGTATACCTGTGTGAGCTGAATCTTGTGTTACTCTCCTTTGTGGATTGTGTTGAACTATCCTGTGTGGATTTATTGTTTACTCTCCTTTGTGGATTGTGTTGAGCTATCCTATGTGGATTATTTTTACTCTCCTTTGTGGATTGTGTTCTGCTATCCTGTGTGGGTATACATTTTTCTTTCCTGTGTGGACTGGGTTGTGCTTGAGCTCGGACGTTGGAGCCGAGCGGGAATTGGTGACTTAGGTATATGTATGGGCATATACATAAGCCGTGTCGGTTTTTACTTCGTGATTTTATCTTTCATTTGTGTTTATCCTTTGTGGATTCTGGGAGACCTTCGGGGGTCTCGGGGTCCCTACTGAGTAGCTTATACTCACCCCTGCACGGGCTATGCCTGCACTTCGTTGTGTTGGTTGCATACAACGGACAACGCTGATCGTAGTGAAGTCTTACGAAGCAGGACGATACCTGGAGGTGGAAAACTGGGAGGGACGTTCTCGGAGTTGTCAGGTGGACCCGAGGAGCAGTGGAGGCTATCTGTACTCACCCTTCAGGTGGGACCTTCAGAGGACGGCTCGACGTTGCAGCTTTTCTTTTCAGTTGCTGTTTTTCCCTTTCAGTTGTACTTTACAGTTGGGCTTGTATTTCAGGCCCCTTTTACTTTCAGCACAGCTTGTTACAGTTTTTACTTAGTGTTTACTTTTGCGCTTGCTTACTCTATGGTTCTTGTTTACTTTTCAAAGGCAATTCCTTCCCTTTTGTTGGGCTTTACGCCTTGGTGCTAGTCGCCAGCCCCTGGCCTATGGAAGGCGGGCTTGGGGTAGTCACGACACGGGCCCTGAGGACGGGTCATGACACTAGAACCTATAATTAGTGAACTCTATAATTCTCATAATATTTCAAAATAAGTTTTGATTCCTAGTAAAATATAGTAAGATCAGACTAATAAGGGATTTTAATATCTTGATATGATATAGGATATTTAATATTTATCCATTTAGTGTTTAATTGATATTTTTTGTAGATAATGCATGGTTTAATCAAATAGTTGACCTCGATCATGAGAAACTATACCTAATGGACTCATTTTCATATTGCATTTTATATGATATCAATCAATAAATATATTTTTCACAGGGTTATTGATTGTGTAAACATTTTTCAAAGAATTCAGAGATGAAACTATATAATGTTTTGAATATGTATAACATATTTCTTCAATCCCCAATACTATTAATCTAGATTTGATGGAAAATTAAATGTGAGTTTGATATTACCTTCACATTACATTATAATGATTGGTGAATACTTTGGTACGATACATGTTAATATTCCAACCCAGATGACCATATATCCTTCACCATGTGGTTTCATTACTTCATAAGAAATTCTAAAAGTTTATAAAAAGAGTATCATAATGTATATTAACTAACCTCTTATAAATTCTTCTATAATAGTTCCAATGATATTGATGATATAACTCTAGTATCTTTGTGGATTAACATTGTTTATAAAGTGTTTTCCTTAAACAATTATAGCGAAATAGTCAATATACTTGGTTTCTTAGATAATAAGATACTATAACACTCTTCTTGATATAATAAAGTCAACTGCTATTGGATATACATGACAGTGAATTATCCTATAACAATAAAGAATTATAATTCATATATATTTATATATTTATCATTGGTTACAAATTTAAAATATCTATGACTCGTGAATTATTGATAAATTAGTTGATTATCAAAATACCATTACAATATATATTCTATAATGGAATAAAACGTTATTATTTCAAAATATACATTTTAATAAATTTTGTGGTAAAAATTGAAAACAATATACTATCATAAATCCACGGGGAATCATGACGTCATGAATTACTACACACTAATCTTGAAATCACCCATATACATATCTGTAGATAATCCATCTGGAATATTTTAATCTTTCAATACATACATAGTTATTTAAATTTAATATTTCTATAAAAAACATTGTATTTAATGCCCTTAATGTAAGAAAGTATATTTACCTCAATGTATATACTTGTATAAGAATCTTAAATTTCATTTTATTATAGTTTCCCTTTTAATGACCATTATTTCTACATGAAATGACAATTAAATTGTATTTATTTTATTATCCCCTTATACTTTCTAAAATTTGAAATTCATATTAAAGAATAGTTAGACTTATTATCTGTCATTTGGCTTTTATTCCTTTTATCAAGTTCATGATATGAATTAAAGGATTTTTCCAATTCATTTCATTATCAACATGGTAAACTAGAGTTTGGAAATAGCGGATAAAATTCTTAATGTTTCCCATATTAAAAATATACAATTAATATTTAAAATTTATGATGGATTGAAGAATGTTTATGATTTATTGGTAATAATTTAGGTATCTTAGTCCCATGAATCTTAAGTCACAAAATATGGACAACAATCTAGACTATATGACAACTAGCTTATGAAACCATTCCATGAATTAGCATAAATAAAACCCTATAAATATCATACCTAACCTTTATATACTTCTCTTGATTAAGATCTTAGATATGGATGATGAATGTTTATGAATCAATGGTTACATGGTACTTTTTATGTTCACTTTTAGATGAATATAAAATAAAAATGTGATACATTGTATTATGGTTTTTATTATGGGACTATTTATTATATCTTGTTGTTCTAATGATTTTTGGAAGTCCTCAATGGGTTGATGGGTTTGGGTGACTCTTATGTATTTTTGGTGCACTACGAGTAGGAATATGCTATGGAGGGTTCCATTTTATGCTCAAAAAATACCTTTGTGACATGGGAATGACTAAGACGCTCATAGTTGGCCATTTCCTTGATTATAGGGAACTGGCAGATTCATGTTGGACATAATTGTAATGGCTCCCATCACATTGTGGTAGATAGAGTGGTGGTTGAAAACAACCATGGTTTCTACATCGTGCCATGGTATGCCATGATGTCGGCTCACATAGGCTTAGTGTGATCAGGGACACTATCCATGGTAGGAGACATTATTCCATCATAACAATTATTTTATAATTAAAAAAGGATGATTCAATTTCTAATATTATGGGGTATGCTAGTCCTATTTATCAATACACATGGGATCATTATGGGGGTATTTTTAATGTGTTTTAAGTTAATTTCCACTATATTAAGTTGTCCACCATACTACACATTCTAGGGTTTTGGATTTTAAGATTCAGATAAGGGTTCTAGATTTTTTACATTCAACAAAAAGTAACCTAAGATGATTCTATCCTTCAAATACGTGTTTATATTTCACATAGGATCATATAGATCTTTCCTCTTTATCACCAGTCAACTTCTTGGAAGGTAGCTATGTTTCCTCCATTGGGGAGTTGGTGTCTTTCAATGATGGTTCCTTCTTATATAACACTTTACCCTTGTGATGATTTCCTTTAGTATTTATTATAAAAAGGGTTGATTTGATATCTACATGGTTTTTTTATACTTCTTTCATGGTAGAATAAAAAATGGTTTTAAAATGTTATTTCTTTGAAAAATGTTTCCCACACATAATCTATTCAATAAAATTCTTCAATGATGTTTTTAACTCTATATTTTTTTTAAAATCATAGTAGCGGTAATGATTTTATTTTACAAATGTTTTATAATCATTAAATAATGGATTATTATAATATTTTTATAAAACATAGCACATGGGAACCTTGGCTGTATCGGGTTATTGAAATATGAAATCCTTAGTGATTGTAGTATAAATTGGGATCTTAATTGTGATACCTATAGAATATGGTAGGATATGGAATATGTATAATTCACATTATACATGCCGGTTTTCCCTTTGCGTTCTACTTACATATTTCCAAAGGCTATATCCCAATCGTTTTTTGTTTTATTCATGATGGCGAAGTTTCATTCTTTGAATGATCACATGTTTATCTTTTTAGTTTCTATGGATAGTTTATATTATTTACATCAATATATCAATCTTGTATTTGAAATATTCTAGATTTTTTTTGAATATGATATGCTTGAATGGAAACCAGAAGATGTTTGAAGAAACATTCCTCAAATGAACATGATATATAAAAAAAATATTTTAATGATACACCTAATGGTTTCATTGTGATAGACATCATTAGATTCAAAGTAGTATCCTACTAAGAATCTTCCTCGCACACTACATATTGCATTGTGAATAAGAAAACATGGGTTCATAGGATTCATGTAGTGGTATGGTTTCCTTTTATATTTAAAAATTATCATAGTTGGTGTCTCTTTATATTGTTTTATGATGGTGGTGAATGAATTTCACATGACGACTTGGTTTGGGTTTTGATTTTTGTTTTATTCTATGGTTGACCGTATAAGATTTTTTTTTGTATGTCCTTTTGTTAAATAAATATTCTTCCATGATATAATTTTTGTTTTTATCTTTATAATTTAATATATGTGACCTTTTTTCTTTACGGTCTTAAGGTGAAATCATTTCCTTGGTTTTTTTATCCTATGTATTGAAGTTGACTCCAATAATGCATCAATAGGTGTTTTGTGTTTTTGGATGAAGTGGTGATTCTTGTATATTTTTTATGGATTAATTTAAAGGAATTTTATTTCATTCTTAGAAAATTATTCAGGTAAATAAATCAATAATATTTTTTGTAAATATTCATGAAACTTGTATAATTTTCATGGACTTAATTTTTGGAATTATATTTATTGATTAAGAAATTATCCATAGTAGTTGTTACAATTATTAAATGAATATTCAATGAGAAATACATATGCTAAGGAGTGAAAAATATTGAAATAAGTGACCCCACATTATTTAGATGAAGAATAATAAAATAACACCCTGAAAATATTTGTTCTCATGAGGAATTGTGGATTTGATATATAGTTAAAAGACTAGTGTCAATAGTGACACATTTCTATAACAATGTAACAACAAGTGAGTACCATGAAAAATACTAATTTTAATCATTATTATAATAAGAATTTAATATAATTCCACATAAAATGTATTTAAATTTTACAAAAGTCATATTTGAGGAGAAATTGGTTTTGGAGATGAATTTTGAGAAAGGATTATTTTATCAATTATATACATAGAATATTCTAAGATATTTTTGGTGGAAATATTAAAATAAATGTCCAATAACCGAAGACATCTTAAGATAGTCTCAACTGAGTCATTAGGGCACAATGAGGCCATACATGAACACATTAGATAGTTAGGTCTACCACACTTGGTTCTAGTAGTAGTGGTGGAACACAAATGATGACATGAGAGAAGAGTGGTAACTCCATCTTGTAGGGAATAAGGAATGAGAGAGAGAAGAAATTTGTAATTTTTGGTAGGGTTTTAAGAGTGGACAACTAATCTCATATCTGGAAGTTTGAAGTGGTTCATTGATTAGTAAGTAAATTCCTGAACAAGACGCGTATTCTATGTATTGCTGGAGTTCTATATATTATTTCCCTTCATACCTTAATGATATGTAATTAACACTAACTATCTGAAGGCCTGATTCCAGGCCATCCAATCTCCTACATCATGCATATTTGAATAAATTTTCATCTGTAACCTCTCGACCATCGACGAACATACACACAAGATAGAGACTATCATTACTCAAATGTTATCTATGTCCATTAAAAAAATTATAATAAGGTGTGATATCTATATTTAATTATCACATGAAACCAAATCTTACATTCATTACTATTATTAAATGAAATGTGATGATCACGATAGGTGACCTCAAGATTTAAGATGTTCCATTTTCTAGTTTAGGGTGTTCTATTTACTAATACCCATCTCTATCCATGCTGTTTCATCCCTTATCTTGATCAACTCCATCATGTGATGAGTTATCCAATTAAGGGATTGAAAATATTTTAAACAAAATAATTCCAATATATTTAGGTTCTTATCCTGGGGTATAGTACTTGTAATAGGGACATTCAGTTCACCGATGCATGGTATTCATATATACCACAACCATTAAATAAATGCTACAAAAAATTCAATAAAACGTCTACCTACCACAAGAAAATCCTTGGAGAATCCTCCCATTATCAGGGGTGATAGATCACTTTTTTGCAGTGGGAAGAAGATAATAAATAAAACAAATAAAAAATGGAAATTAAAAGGAATGCCGCTGAGAAAAATAAAATAGAAATAATTTGAATGATAGAAAGAGAGTACGAATGAAAATTAAAAACAATGAAATAAGAATATAAAATAAAATTATAAGACAAAATAATAACAATAATAATAATAGCAAATAAATAAATAAAAGAAGAAAGAGAAAATGAATAATTATAGTAATAAAGAAAGAAGAAGAAAATGGTGGATGAAACTAGAATTGTAAAAATGTATAGATCTTTATAATAAAATAAATATGAAACACAAATGAAACTAAAACAAGATTAATGAATGAATATTAAAATAAAACAGAAAGAAGAAAATTTTAGCAAGCAGACCTATCCTTCGGTGGGTTCCCAACATTCAGCCAAGATCCCCATTGGGAGTAGGCATGATACCTCTTTTATAGGCATAAGAGGAGTGTTCAAGTCTCAGAATCCTCTATTGAGATCTCCCATTTTTTGTGTGCTCTCATTTATCTCTTCATTTTAAACACCCAGGAGACCCATTGGTTCTAATATTTTTAAAACACCACAAGAACTCATGGCCATAAATCTATAGGCAAAGAATAGATCTTCATTGGGGAAGTTCTTTTTGGTGGTTCATAGGGTGTGTCAAAGAAGTGATATAAGATGTTACACTTGGATGGTATATGGAAGCATGTATTGCTGAGCATGAAGGCTTCTTCTTCATACAACCTTTGAAGTGGCTGGAGGATCCATCTAATTAGCCTTAGGTGGTCATCCGAGGGTGCCAAGGGGATTCATAGTGGTTCTAGCCTTTGGAAGTGGAAGTGGATGCATGGAATGTTGAAGGATATAAACACCAAGATTTTGGATTGGAATTCATGGTAGTCTCTAGTCAATTAGTTTTAATTAGTGATGTCAGATAGTGTATCCTTGGCAATGTTGAGCGACAATGGTGGATATGGGTGTGTCTGGTGTGGTGGAAATTTAATTGTGAGGTGGATGCACTTGGAACGTGGTGGGAACCCCCATTAATACCCATCTATCCTTATCAGTGGCAATATGGGTCAAACTATCCTTCACAGTGGTTGTACGTAGCTTCGAAGGGGATAAATATTGACAACACGCCTTAGTTGTGGAAGTAGATATCGGGACGATCTCGTTGAATAGTAGTAATGGGGTTCTATCTTGAAATAATAGAGATCCAGTAGGGTAGTGCGATAGAGAAGTAGTGGAGCATGACGAAGGACTGCATAGTGAGGTGTGGGCTGAAATGTACCATAATAATTAATGTCCCACATTAGGATGAAATATTTGGGAGGAGTTGGTTTATCAATTTGAGTGTGGCTTCCACTACTCAGAAGCCCACGCCAGGGTTGGGATCTCGACTTCACATGCACCCATGAATATGTGGGCCACATATAAACATTTCCCACTCAAGGCCTTGTACTGACTATACTCAGTACGGTCTTGACCAACCATGATCCACCAATATGAGGCTTTATGAGTCGTTCCCCATGGGAATTGGCGGGCCCTCCCTTTATGCTACGTGGCTTGCCCACCCATGTGAGCTGGTTAAATTGTGTGCACCCCTGGTTGAAGGCCCTCCTAGGCTTGGCCTAATTTTTTAGTAATGACCTAAAAAGGATAGAAAATTTACAATGATTGAATGAAATTTTAATGATTCATAAATATAATTTCTATTTTAAAATTCTAAAACTTTTTATCCAATTAAATCCACTTTCATTCCACAATTCAAATTTCACACTATCAAATTAAACATTCATATTCAAGGGTTTTAATATTTAAAATAAATTTAAAACCCATCATAAATTGATTACAAATATTCACTATGAATGACTCTATAAATGTCTACAAGAATTTTTGGTAGTTCTTGATTACATATGATTTAATGATGTTCATTTATGGATGGTATTAAGTAGGTATGACTCAGGATTGTACTCATTTGGTTAAAACTTGGGTTCTCACAGTGTGATTTTTATTATTTCTCGCATATTTATTATCATGGATCTTGTGGAAAATATAAGGCATACACCAGAGGACTCCCACCATATTTATTTATTTATTAACTAACCTCCACATTTACTGTGGTTTGTATATCGACATAGGGAGCCCTTTTACCATCAATATATCATTTAAGACATTGGATATTATTTTGTTCAAAATTTCATACTTTGATTTATTTTATTTTATTATTATTATTTGTACAAGGATATGATATTGAGGGTATAGTCTCCCTACCAATATAATTCATAACCTCACTACTAGTCAACAAGCTCTCTTGTATGGTGAGGTGCATATACTGTATTCTAGGTCTCTATATTGGACACAATCATTCAGGTTGGGGCATTGTAGTATGTGTTTTAAAAAATTACTCATGATACATGATATTTATAGGTTCAAGATGTTGCGAATGAACCTAATTCGGATATAAAAAACTCATTTTTTTTCAGATTCAGTGTATAATATTAAATTTTCATTAGGATAAACATAATGACTATTAAAATTATCTAATAAAACATGGAAAATGAATATCAGATCTAGGAGAGTTCATCTTTCACATTAAATTAATAATAATAATAATAATACATTGATCTTGAGTTAATTATTTAATGTTTATTGTGATCATTAAAACCATAATCCGGTTGATCTATAATTGCATCAATAGGGGATAAAGTAGAATCCATCTATCAGTGATCACACATGATACATTGATCTCAAAATACCACTGATGGTACTTTGATTTCAAGCATAGAATAAAAAATAATCATAATTTTTTTAAAATTATTTCAATACAATACATTGGATTTGAAGTATTTATTATAATTATTAACCTCTCACAACCATGTGGGATAATGAGGTAAAATAATATATCAAGTTTGATAAAATAAACCCTGGAGCTTTCATCATTTCCTAAAAATATTTAGGGAAGAGTGCGTTGTACCCAATGAATAATACTCAAAACTTGGGTTTCATAGATATGATATAATCTATTATTTCTAGAGAGTGGTTAGATAATTTTTATTTAAACAAAGTTGCATAACCAGTATCATAATTCATATAAAACCCCACCTTGAAATAATAATATTAATAATTTTGATTTGATGCATGCATGTCTCACAAATAATATCATTATCAATAAAAAAAATATTTTGTATTTATATGATTTTTTATATCACTTGCACTACCAGGAATTGATCATTCCCATGGACCTTCTTTGACAATTTCCATATATCAATAAATAATTGAATTATTCTTTCTACTTATAAATAAATTTTATATGTACACTCAGTTGACTAAATATTTTATTAATTTCATCACAACCAAATAAATACTTATTTAGTAAAAAATATATTTTATTAACATGTGAATAAATAAAAAGATAAATAAAAATATATTATTTTATGGTATTGTGAATAAATAATTAATTATTTAATTTTAATCTTACACATAATTAAATCAACTAAACATTTGTGATAATAAAATCCCAAAATAACTATTTTTACAATAAATGGAGAGTAATATTTATTCTAATAAATATATTCATACGAATAATAATTAATATCCACAAAAGACTATGTGTGTGGATCATTAGGCCTCTTCCTAATTGTTAATAAATGGTCTCTTCTAAATTCAAATATCAATGTCTAGAAAAATACAAAGGCTCCTGAGAAGATAATGTTAATGTCACAATGATTATAACGACATATGAATTCGAAAGTTGTAACACAATCCCTTTTTCCTAAAATCACATTAAGTAGATTTCATACTAATTTCATCGACCTAAATGATTGATACATATTTTGATGGATACCTAAAATAAACCTATCTATATATCATGGTATTGGAGTTTACTTTGATACTTTCACTTTAATAGAAGGGTTGAGATATCAACATTCATAAATATTGATGTAAAAAACACATCATCAAATTATCTATTAATAACACATCACTCCTGACACACTAAAAATTCCAAACATCACCTTGAACATTTTCATCATTGGTCATGATAATACATCTAAGTACACAATTCAATAAATTAATTAATAAAAATTTTATAGTCTAAGGATCTTTACAAATGTTCACAAACAGAAGTATCTAATGATAAATACAATGACAAATTATGATTAGAGGGTTTATCCTGATAATATCCATTATTAAATATGACCATGTGAGAAATTAATTATATGGTTTCCAATAGACTTATTATAACATGAACCTGAAAATATGAATCATCTATATTTTTATTAGATGTTATTATATAACCATTGGATTAGGGTTAATATTTTTTTTTCATAGAATCTCAAAGATCTCATCATAACAATGAATGCCTTATGGACTTATGAACTAAACATATAATGTAGGAAATTATAAAATTAATGTCTTATAAGAGAATAATCGTTATGTTATGAGGTATTTTATTAATATATATTTCAATGAATATACATAAAATCCAATATAAATAATTTTATATTTTTGGGAACCAACTCCAAAAAAATCCCAATTACATAAGAGAAATATGATAACTAGTTTTAATCTTCTAGATACCACAAGATATAAATTCATTCATAGAGTATTTCTATAGATTCTTGTTGAACCATATTTTTTGTGTGGTAAGATTGGTTTTACAACATGTCATTCCAATGGATCTTATTACTACAACCTCACTAGATTGATAAAACCCCTTAGGTAGTGAAATACATGGGTATACACCATTTTCGTAACTTTTTAGAAACATTATATCTTGACTAATAATATAGTCAATGTTTATCATGATAATGATAATTATTTTACTTACTGTATACAAAAGAGCTTTTAAGTTTTCATTTTTAAACAACTTCTTAAGCTACATAAAATGATACAACATTGATTATTTTCATAAATACCACAACCATTAGATATATTAAGATGAACATAATATTACATTATCTTTACATCAATCAAGATAAATCTTATTGAATAATACTGTTTCATCCCCTCAATCACTAGTATTCCCAATTATCCTATGCCATGGAATCTTCCAAGTATATTTTTCCATGTACCATCATATATTAAAAATAAAAGTCTTTGTGTTTAATATTGTTTTTTTTCTATATTCCATTTATGATTTATATATATAAAATATCAAACATATATAGATTCCATCGAATATGAGACAAAATATTATAACATAAACTTGTAAAATTCAACTTATAATCTCTTATGTATACCCACACATGTCATTGGAGATAGATTATATTCCATAAGAAAAAGAAATCAATTTGACCATTAATTATTTTTTTATATATTTTAAATACATGGTAAAAATATGTTCTACTGACATATTAATCAAATCTATATTTCCATATTTATTAATCATTCTCCTATGAATTGGGTTTATTGTAGAGACCCGAAGCCTGATGTACATAGACTTTACATTACTTTTGCGGAATACTTAGTACATAACAAAAAACACACACACAAGGATCGTAATAGTTTAGTGTCTTTGGAAACTCGGAACGTAATCTTCTAATCGTGGTGAAAGATCTTCAATATCTCCCATAAAGATCTTCCCCCCCTTTTTTTTACCTAAAACCTTTCTTTATATCCTGGGGAAAAGAAAACATAAAAGGGTGAGCTCAAATGCTCAGTAAGGGTAAACAAAAGAAAATCAATCACATCATATTCATAAGAATATAACTTTTGGAAATCTTAACCTGCAAAAGAGAGCATAATTTCATAACATGGGATAAATCATAGTAGTGAAATGAAATCCAAATAATCATAACTTAAAACATGAAACTTTGTGGCATACACACATAATCATAGAAAATCATTTCTTGTTAGTCAAGACTCATTGCCAAGACTATCTTAGTGGACAAAGTCCCTTTCTGAATCGAGTAACCCTCGTTTCAGTCCTGTTTCACTGAACCGGTATAACCTACCATTCCAACCATGTCTATCTCATGAGATATAAAATCTTTACCCAATGCATTGGAAGGAGATATAGGTCCCACCCATCTTATAATGAATCCTTTCTTATGTGGGCCACATAATCATAAACCATACATCATAGTGTAACCCATGTAATAAAAATGGGAATCTTAAACATCATGCCATCATAATCCATAAACAATTGATATCATTCAATCATAAGAATATTGAAACCATTTAAATCATAGAGACATTTTACTTGAAACATAAATATCAAATAATTTCATCTTATATGGAAAATAGTTTTGAGAAAAACACTCGAAATGAATTCTTGAGGAAAATATCCTTTCTTCTTTAAAATCATTTTCTTTTCACAAAATTCCATGCAATTTTAAAAGATAAGGGTTTTGTTGAAAATAATCATGAAATCTTGTAAAGGAAGCTTCTTGAAAATGAGGTGTTATAAAACCGTAAAAATCTTTTCACGCCGTATAAGTTAAAAATAACGTTCTCCTCGTACTTTTGTCAGAAAAGTCAAAAAGTACCTTATATGGTAACCAAAGGAAAGATTCCATTCATACAATGTGGTAAAAAGTAAATAAAGGGTAAAAATGACTTTAAACATTCATGGAAGAATGGTAAAAATTTTATAAAAACATTTTTACAAAACATGGTCATGGATGTTAAACGTAACCCCATTAAATACTTAAGTATAAGCAATCTCGGATAAAAATGAGATTGAAAATTTATCCCTTACCTTAGGTCCGATTTGCTTTGTACGTGTCTGAAGCTCCTGTATAATGGTTTAAATCATGTTATTGACTTATTCCAGAATCATATTCATTGTTATTATATCATAAACGGTCCAGTTATGACTTTATATTACCCGTTCTTTTGTAAATTCATGTTAAAGAAGCGTTTTGGGTAAAATCGTTTCATTTATCGTAGGTGTTTTGACTTGTTGTTCTTGACATCATTATTACTTATATCATGATTTACTCACTTCCAGAATATAAAATATGATTTATATATCATATATATTCAGTATATATATATATATATAATAGGTAGATAAATAAAATGAAAAACACCGTTCATGGAGACGGTAGTCCGTACGTACGCATGAACGCTGTTTTCCTTTCCTTATTGTCTTGGAATGGAAGTAAGTAGATGAAATACATATGTATATATATACATGAATCCAGTAGCTTTATAATGTCATATATTTCATTATTATTTCTTATATATACATTATAATCATTCTTAAATGGTTAACATGGAGAATGAATCTCATCGCGTCGTGGAGACGGTAGTCCGTACGTACGCACGAGCGATGATATCATTTCTATAAATATTGAATTGAATTGGAGTGAATTATACAATATATCAGAATCAATATGATGTTTTAATAACTATGTATAGTTATTCTTTACACCATTATACCCATCCATGTAAGGTGATGGTGGAAAATAGATTACACCATGGCGTGGAGACGGTATTCCGTACGTACGCACGCGCGGTGATTTCTTTTTCCGTAGGATGGATAGATTGTGAAATAGGGTTGTTTCATACTTATAATAACATATCAGTATATTAGTAATACTGATGTTATTACTTCATAATGAAACAACCTAAGAAGAATAAGTGGAAGAAGAAATAAAGATGAAAGAATTGGTAACGGTAATTACCTCTTCTTTGAAGCGCCTCTTTGAGACCTCCTCTTAGGGCACTAAAATTGGTATTTGAGGAAGACCAGAACCTCTAGGATGTTTCTAGGGAAGTGGAGAAGAGATTTTGGCAGGGGTTGGCCGAGCTTGAGTGCTCAAATTGGTGTGAGGAGGAGGGGGAGGAGGTGCCCTTTTATAAGGGAGGAGAGGGGCATCTTTGGAATTCTTAAAAATATTAATTTATAATAAATCTAACCCCACATAAAAACCTCCAAAAATGACTCATATTCGAAGAATAGATGAGATAGGGTTGTAATATCATCAAACAATAAAATTTAGACATGTTTGGATCTTATTTTAAACCTTATCATTTTGATTTATCCTTATTTAATCTATTTAAGTTTATTTGTGGTAATAAAATTCTAAATTTTAAATTATAACAAATAATTACTTATTTGTTGTGAATTTTCCATAATTGTTTACTTTATAACATTATAGACCATATAAATATAAATTTATAATTTTTAAATATTTTTGTGATTTTTAAACAATTTTATAATATGTTATTTTTGTAAAATAACAATAGTGTCAATTTTGACACTATTCATTTATTTGAATTTAAATAAAATATATACAGAAGATATGTTCGAAAGAAAAGCTCTAATATATTGATAAATGTTCATATGTATCTATAAAATTAGTGTATCACATTAAATAGTTCATATAATATTTATTTTATTATTTTTAAAACCATTTATTTGGTTTATCTCTTAATAAAATAATTACTACATCATTTTTGTATAATTATTTAATATACTTATTTGTTGTATAAAAATTTAAAATAAAATCCTATGATGAAGATAAATATATTACCTTTCACAATAATACTTTTACTCGAATTTATCATCTTAAAATCATAATATTTAAATTTTTATATTTATTAAATTATGAAGGTGACAACTTTGGCATCATTTAAAATAAAATAATATAAGTGTAATAATCGCTTTTATAAGGCTCCAAATGGTCAAATATTCGACCATTGGATTCTTATGGTTTACATTTACATGGAAAATAAGTTTTGGTTAGGTATTTGTGCATTTTATGGTCACTATTAGTTTAATAAAGACAATATTCTTAATTTTTCACTTGATAAACAATTTCTGCATCACTATTGTTTCATAATTAATGATAATTATTTAATCCCTAAAAATTATAAATAAATTTATGTGATGTAGATAATTTCATTATATTTCTGGAGACTATTCATGTTCGACGTTTCATGTAGTTTATCACTAAATTAAAATTAATATACTTATAAGCTTTAAGAAAGTGACATGTTGTCACTTTCTTTGGTTTTAATAATAATTAAGTTATTTTCATGGACAAATATCCATTAAATGATTCTAATCCGACCCTTAGGTGATATGGGTCGCCTTTTAGTCATCCAATAGGATTTTGACATTTGTTAGGGTAATTTTAAAATATTATATTTACCCTTAATTACCCGATTTACCTTTAACTATGGTAAATAAAATTTACCGTAGTTACTATTCATAATTCCCAAAAATAAAAAGTAGATTATTAACATAATTTGGACCCACTGATTCCAAATATGGAATCCATTTTTTAAAATTCAAAACACAGAAGTTGCAGAAATTAAATTAAAATTAATCCCGTTGTCGAATAAAAACGGGTTTTTGTTTAAAACATTGCAAAAGATTGAATTGATTTAACCTACGAATTCAAGGTAAAATCAATGCTAATGACATACATTATATTAAATGGTAAAAATATATACTATTTATACTTTAAAACCATTCAATATTATAATTTAACCACATAAGATATTACGATGAAAAAAGTTGTTTTTAATTAAAATATAGCGTGTTTTTACTATTCATTAAAATATGAAAGTTATCGGAAAAATATCAAAACTTTATCTAATGTATATTTTTATATCATGATTGAAAAGAAAAATATTATTTTGTCAAATTGAACATATAAACATGTCAAAAACTATATTTAAAGTGGGTGCGCCATCAAAAGGCGGTAAAACTGCATTTTTTGAAAAATACTTATTTTACCCGCAAAATTTATTTTGTTCTTATACCATGTTCTAGAAATGTGTAAGATGAATAATAATGTTATAAAATTCGAAATTTAGTTAATACTATTCATAACGGATAATATTATAATAATATAGCATTGTTTATTAAAACCCGGTATTGCGTACAACACACGCTATCGAGGAAGGTCGCGATTACGTGTAATGCAAGCCAAGTCAGGGTTGCGTGTTGTGAAAGAATACTTCATTGTTTTGTATAACAGAATCCAACCATATTTCATTTATACATTTAATATATATATATATATACTCAATGTTGCGTAGAATAACTATTATCAAAATTGTGTGTAACACGGTCCAAGAATAGTGTTGCGTATACTGCAAGCTAATACGGTGTTGCGTATAGCGCAGGGTAATCTTGGTGTAGAATACAACATAAGACATTAATGAAATTAAAATAATATTTTTCATAAAATATCGGGGTGTTACATTCTACCCCCCTTAAAATGAATTTCGCCCTCGAAATTCGTCGGGGTTATAAATGGTTTACTATTTGAAAGTTTCTTTAATAGAAACCCACATCGTAAAAAGGAATACCAAAACTTGTCTTTAAAAACTAATGTATGAAATGTAACGATTACCCAAATAAACTATTCACTGAGTATCCACATAGGTGAAAATATAGATATGGAATAGAAATCTAACCATCATGTTCTGATGGAGAGTGGTAGAGAACATGGATATGGAAAAGCCAGTAATTACAAATCCATAGATTTGTGATGATATAAGGTACCATCTGATTCCTCAGGTATAAGATCACTAGGACAACATTTTTGGTTTTCAAGATCATTTCCCTAAAGTTGAAAATTTTAATTAGAATAAATACTTACTTTATTTTGGTACAATCTCACTGTTGTTCGTGCCTTGAACAATTTCCACTTCACCTTTTAAATAAATGAAGTTGAATTTGTTATTCGTGAAGTGTTAGCTGATAATGTGATAGAATGACGGGTCATTCCGTCTGTCTCAAACAAAAGGTTAGCAAAAATTATATACATAAGTCGATCTATAGTGAGATTAATCATATATGGTTCCTAAAATGGACTTATACTTCATATATCATACTTCTTAATATAATAAAACTAGTTTCTACTAAACATGGACTTCCTGTAGGCCAGTGGTAGGTGATAAAGGCCAGTCGCACTTCAGTTGTGGGTTCGATTCCCACAGCCTTGTTCGAAGCGATGGGCTGTCGCCCGTCCTACAGGTTGTCCCTTTTTCCAAAAATATTTTACTATAACATCCCATCAATAATATCGAAAAAAAACAAACAATACTAACTTGTGTCCAACATAATCCATTCCAATCTTTAGGCTTATCCATAATACTGCAGTCGATTCTCATAATATAGTGAAAACGATTACCAGAGATTTAACACCATCGTCGATCCCCATATATCATAAGATATGTTTTGTTGGTCACATTCCAAACATTCAAATTCCTTAATTGTGTATTCTCTTGAATACCTTAGTGAAAACATGAATGCAATTAAAAGTTAACACTTTCCACATACCAAAATCCTCATAATTCTATATACTCAAACCATGATATCACTTAGTCCTTATATCAATCATGAGCTCATGAATACTGTCAAACACTTCATTTTCTCCTTATCCCTTCATTATGCGCATATCATCTACATTCCAAAAATATCTGAATAACCTTTCATGGATACTGGTAACATTAATCAGACAACAATGTAACAATCCTTACATGTCTCTTTATTCCATAGTACCATGAGATTACTTATACAACATTACACATGATAAACATGTAATCATTCCACTACATTCTTAAACCATTGACCGAGCTTCAACAATTCTTTCATCTCACATATCACCGGTAGTCTCTTCATCATCATCCACGTAAATACTTCCCATACGACCATACTGATTATCATCATGAGACTTTCCCTTAGGGCATTGGTTTGCATAATGCCCGTATATTCCACATTTAAAACATTTAACCATTGTTGAAGTCGTAGCAATACCATTATCCTCATCCATGGTGTTAACTGAACCTTTTCCTTTGCACTTGCTGGCTTTGTGTCCTTCTTTTCCACACCCAAAGAATCTTCCAGTTCCTTTGAAACATTCTCCTTGATGCCTCTTCCCACATGATTTACATAGGGGAAATTGAACTTTCTTTCCTCTATGATCATCATGAAACTCCATCTTTCTCTTATTAGCCGAGTCAGGAAACTTACCAAATTTTACTTTATTGATCATATTATGAGATTGCTGATTCGGCATAATAATGATTTTTGGACTTCCAAATCCCATTTCATTTGGTTTCTCATGAATAATATCATTCCATTGTCCATCATTTCCTCCATTATCGTGAATCACCTTGTTTCCAGCCATTTTCTAAAACCCAAAAAGAATAGTGTGAGAGGCAAAAATCATAATAAAGGGGGAGTAACTTAAATATCTAACATCTTTGGTTTAATCTAATATCGTTACCATAGTTCTAGGACTATATCCTATACGTATACTTATCCTTAGGGGCATCCCTAGACATACCTTATAAATATCTCTAGGAATCTCACTAACGTTTTCGCATCCTAGTTTCCAAAGGTTGACTAAACCTTTCCTCTGATACCAACTGTAGAGACCCGAAGCCTGATGTACATAGACTTTACATTACTTTTTCGGAATACTTAGTACATAACAAAAAACACACACACAAGGATCGTAATAGTTTAGTGTCTTTGGAAACTCGGAACGTAATCTTCTAATCGTGGTGAAAGATCTTCAATATCTCCCATAAAGATCTTCCCCCTTTTTTTTTACCTAAAACCTTTCTTTATATCCTGGGGAAAAGAAAACATAAAAGGGTGAGCTCAAATGCTCAGTAAGGGTAAACAAAAGAAAATCAATCACATCATATTCATAAGAACATAACTTTTGGAAATCTTAACCTGCAAAAGAGAGCATAATTTCATAACATGGGATAAATCATAGTAGTGAAATGAAATCCCAATAATCATAACATAAAACATGAAACTTTGTGGCATACACACATAATCATAGAAAATCATTTCTTGTTAGTCAAGACTCATTGCCAAGACTATCTTAGTGGACAAAGTCCCTTTCTGAATCGAGTAACCCTCGTTTCAGTCCTGTTTCACTGAACCGGTATAACCTACCATTCCAGCCATGTCTATCTCATGAGATATAAAATCTTTACCCAATGCATTGGAGGGAGATATAGGTCCCACCCATCTTATAATGAATCCTTTCTTATGTGTGCCACATAATCATAAACCATACATCATAGTGTAACCCATGTAATAAAAATGGGAATCTTAAACATCATGCCATCATAATCCATAAACAATTGATATCATTCAATCATAAGAATATTGAAACCATTTAAATCATAGAGACATTTTACTTGAAACATAAATATCAAATAATTTCATCTTAGATGGAAAATAGTTTTGAGAAAAACACTCGAAATGAATTCTTGAGGAAAATATCCTTTCTTCTTTAAAATCATTTTCTTTTCACAAAATTCCATGCAATTTTAAAAGATAAGGGTTTTTTTGAAAATAATCATGAAATCTTGTAAAGGAAGCTTCTTGAAAATGAGGTGTTATGAAACCGTAAAAATCCTTTCACGCCGTATAAGTTAAAAATAACGTTCTCCTCGTACTTTTGTCAGAAAAGTCAAAAAGTACCTTATATGGTAACCAAAGGAAAGATTCCATTCATACAATGTGGTAAAAAGTCAATAAAGGGTAAAAATGACTTTAAACATTCATAGAAGAATGGTAAACATTTTATAAAAACATTTTTAGAAAACATGGTCATGGATGTTAAACGTAACCCCAGTAAATACTTAAGTATAAGCAATCTCGGATAAAAATGAGATTGAAAATTTATCCCTTACCTTAGGTCCGATTTGCTTTGTACGTGTGCGAAGCTCCTGTATAATGGTTTAAATCATGTTATTGACTTATTCCAGAATCATATTCATTGTTATTATATCATAAACAGTCCAGTTATGACTTTATATTACCCGTTCTTTTGTAAATTCATGTTAAAGAAGCGTTTTGGGTAAAATCGTTTCATTTATCGTAGGTGTTTTGACTTGTTGTTCTTGACATCATTATTACTTATATCATGATTTACTCACTTCCAGGATATAAAATATGATTTATATATCATATATATTCAGTATATATATATATATATAATAGGTAGATAAATAAAATGAAAAACACCGTTCATGGAGACGGTAGTCCGTACGTACGCATGAACGCTGTTTTCCTTTCCTTATTGTCTTGAAATGGAAGTAAGTAGATGAAATACATATGTATATATATACATGAATCCAGTAGCTTTATAATGTCATATAGTTCATTATTATTTCTTATATATACATTATAATCATTCTTAAATGGTTAACATGGAGAATGAATCTCATCGCGTCGTGGAGACGGTAGTCCGTACGTACGCACGAGCGATGATATCATTTCTATAAATATTGAATTGAATTGGAGTGAATTATACAATATATCAGAATCAATATGATGTTTTAATAACTATGTATAGTTATTCTTTACACCATTATACCGATCCATGTAAGGTGATGGTGGAAAATAGATTACACCACGGCGTGGAGACGGTATTCCGTACGTACGCACGCGCGGTGATTTCTTTTTCCGTAGGATGGATAGATTGTGAAATAGGGTTGTTTCATACTTATAATAACATATCAGTATATTAGTAATACTGATGTTATTACTTCATAATGAAACAACCTAATAAGAATAAGTGGAAGAAGAAATAAAGATGAAAGAATTGGTAACGGTAATTACCTCTTCTTTGAAGCGCCTCTTTGAGACCTCCTCTTAGGGCACTAAAATTGGTATTTGAGGAAGACCAAAACCTCTAGGATGTTTCTAGGGAAGTGGAGAAGACATTTTGGCAGGGTTTGGTCGAGCTTGAGTGCTCAAATTGGTGTGAGGAGGAGGGGGAGGAGGTGCCCTTTTATAAGGGAGGAGAGGGGCATCTTTGGAATTCTTAAAAATATTAATTTATAATAAATCTAACCCCACATAAAAACCTCAAAAAATGACTCATATTCGAATAATAGATGAGATAGGGTTGTAATCTCATAAACCAATCAAATTTAGACATGTTTGGATCTTATTTTAAACCTTATCATTTTGATTTATCCTTATTTAATCTATTTAAGTTTATTTGTGGTAATAAAATTCTAAATTTTAAATTATAACAAATAATTACTTATTTGTTGTGAATTTTCCATAATTGTTTACTTTATAACATTATAGACCATATAAATATAAATTTATAATATTTAAATATTTTTGTGATTTTTAAACAATTTTATAATATGTTATTTTTGTAAAATAACAATAGTGTCAATTTTGACACTATTCATTTATTTGAATTTAAATAAAATATATACAGAAGATATGTTCGAAATAAAAGCTTTAATATATTAATAAAAGTTCATATGTATCTATAAAATTAGTTTATCACATTAAATAGTTCATATAATATTTATTTTATTATTTTTAAAACCATTTATTTGGTTTATCTCTTAATAAAATAATTACTACATCATTTTTGTATAATTATTTAATATACTTATTTGTTGTATAAAAATTTAAAATAAAATCCTATGATGAATATAAATATATTACCTTTCCAAATAATACTTTTACTCGAATTTATCATCTTAAAATCATAATATTTAAATTTTTATATTTATTAAATTATGAAGGTGACAACTTTGGCATCATTTAAAATAAAATAATATAAGTGTAATAATCGCTTTTATAAGGCTCCAAATGGTCAAATATTCTACCATTGGATTCTTATGGTTTAAATTTACATGGAAAATAAGTTTTGGTTAGGTATTTGTGCATTTTATGGTCACTATAAGTTTAATAAAGACAATATTCTTGATTTTTCACTAGATAAACAATTTCTGCATCACTATTGTTTCATAATTAATGATAATTATTTAATCCCTAAAAATTATAAATAAATTTATGTGATATAGATAATTTCATTATCTTTCTGGAGACTATTCATGTTCGAAGTTTCATGTAGTTTATCACTAAATTAAAATTAATATACTTATAAGCTTTATGAAAGTGACATGTTGTCACTTTCTTTGGTTTTAATAATAATTAAGTTATTTTCATAGACAAATGTCCATTAAATGTTTCTAATCCGACCCTTAGGTGATATGGGTCGACTTTTAGTCATCCAATAGGATTTTGACATTTGTTATGGTAATTTTAAAATATTATATTTACCCTTAATTACCCGATTTACATTTAACTATGGTAAATAAAATTTACCGTAGTTACTATTCATAATTCCCAAAAATAAAAAGTAGCTTATTAACATAATTTGGACCCACTGATTCCAAATATGGAATCCATTTTTTTAAAATTCAAAACACAGAAGTTGCAGAAATTAAATTAAAATTAATCCCGTTGTCGAATAAAAACGGGTTTTTGTTTAAAACATTGCAAAAGATTGAATTGATTTAACCTACGAATTCAAGGTAAAATCAATGCTAATGACATACATTATATTAAATGGTAAAAATATATTCTATTTATACTTTAAAACCATTCAATATTATAATTTAACCACGTAAGATATTACGATGAAAAAAGTTGTTTTTAATTAAAATATAGCGTGTTTTTACTATTCATTAAAATATGAAAGTTATCGGAAAAATATCAAAACTTTATCTAATGTAAATTTTTATATCATGATTCAAAAGAAGAATATTATTTTGTCAAATTGAACATATAAACATGTCAAAAACTATATTTAAAGTGGGTGCGCCATCAAAAGGCGGTAAAACTGCATTTTTTGAAAAATACTTATTTTACCCGCAAAATTTATTTTGTTCTTATACCATGTTCTAGAAATGTGTAAGATGAATAATAATGTTATAAAATTCGAAATTTAGTTAATACTATTCATAACGGCTAATATTATAATAATATAGCATTGTTTATTAAAACCCGGTATTGCGTACAACACACGCTATCGAGGAAGGTCGCGATTACGTGTAATGCAAGCCAAGTCAGGGTTGCGTGTTGTGAAAGAATCCTTCATTGTTTCGTATAACAGAATCCAACCATATTTCATTTATACATTTAATATATATATATATATATATATACTCAATGTTGCGTAGAATAACTATTATCAAAATTGTGTGTAACACGGTCCAAGAATAGTGTTGCGTATACTGCAAGCTAATACGGTGTTGCGTATAGCGCAGGGTAATCTTGGTGTAGAATACAACATAAGACATTAATGAAATTAAAATAATATTTTTCATAAAATCTCGGGGTGTTACATTTATATTTTTATTTATTATGGGGAAATTTATTTAATTAGTCATAGAAGTATTGTAATAATGGATATTTATTTTCATATGCATTCAAAATATCTATCTATGAAATATTAGTCATACCACTAACTTCATTTCAAAACATGAAACTCCCTTATTAAAAAAATTTCTATTATCGCAATGATTGATATTATCCCTAAAAGTATATGTAAAACTCTCATTTCCTTTTGGCATTAATTAGTGTCCCCAATCCTTTTGGTTATGTCATATAGATTTGTTTCGTAGGGTGTCCATTAAGGAAACATACCTTGATATCAAACCACCTAATAAAATGATTATATAATACTGATATGATAAGTAATATATAAATGGATTTTGTCATTATGGTTATAGTATTGGTTTTGTCAAAGAATATGTCTTTGATATCATTAAACATTTTAATAATAAATAATTATATATTTCTGTGATCATGTACTCTCCATGAATGATTTTCCAAGAGTACTCATGAGATTTATCAAGTCTACAAACATCCCAAATATGAATTTAAAGAATATTAGTACGTGGATTCGAATATTATATTTTAACATACTTTCAAATATTTGAAGGTTTCCATTTATTTCTTCTTTTTTAGAGTAATTATAATTAATTAACAATTTATATATCACCCATCATAGATTATATAAAACCACAAAATATTATAGTTTACTATCTATTATGTGTTTTTAGAAAAAACCCTCTCATAAAATTTAGTGATGTGTTTGTTACTATTTCAATACATGTGCATCTAGAGCCTAACTTTAGTGAAGTCTATAATTCTCTTAATATATCAAAATAATATGTGATTACTACTAAAAAATAGTTACCTCATACTCATAAGGGATGTTAATATCTTGATATAATATAAGATATTTAATATATTTTCACAGTGTTTAATTGAAATTTTTTTTACGTAATGCACGTTTTAATCAAATAGTTCTCGTCGATCATTAGAAAATAAACCTAATGGACTCATTTTCCTTTTTACGTTTATATGATATCTATCAATAAATATATTTGTCATAATATTAATGATTGTGTATCTATTTTTTTTATAAAATACCTAGAAAAAACTATATAATGTTTTCAATACATAAAATACATTTCATCAATCCCCAATACTATTAATCTATATTCGATGGAAATTTCAATGTGAGTTTCAGATTACCTTCCCTTTACATTATAATGATTAGTGAATATTTTGGTATGATACAATCTAAAAATCCAACCCAAATGACCATATATCCTTTACCACGTGGTTTCATTACTTTACATGAAATTATCAAAATTTATAAAAAGAATATCACAATGTATATTAACATACATCATAGCCATTCCTACAGAATAGTTACTATGATATTGATGATCTAACCCCAGTATATTTTCAGATTAACATTATTTATAAAGGGTTATTCTAAAAAAATTATAGTGAAATAGTCAATATACAATGTTTCATAAATTAAAATATACTATAACACTCTTCTTTATCTAAACATGTCAAATACTATTGGTTTTAAATGATTATGAATTATCATGAAACAATAAATAATTCTAAGTCATATATTTAAATTTTTAATTGGTTAAAAAATTATATTATCTATGACACATGAATTATAGAGCAACTAGTTTATTATGAAAATAATATAACAATATATTTTTTGATAACTGAATAACACATCATTATTTCAAAATATACACATTAATAAATGTTTTGGTAATAGTACAGAACAATATATAAACATAAATCAATGGGGAATCATGATGTCCTTCATTACTTCACACTAATCTTGAAATAACCCATATACATCTCCGTAGATAATCTATCTGGAATATTTTAATCATTTAATCATTACATAGTTGTAGAAATTTAATATGGCTATAAATTACATTTCATTTAATTACCAAGAAGTAATAAAAGATATTTACCTCATTGAATATACTTGAATATGAAACATTAAAATCATTTCATTATAGTTCAACATTCAATGACCATTATTTCTACATGAAATGACAATGAAATTATATTGCAATACTTTCCTTCTTGGACTTTCTACTATTTGAAATCCATTTTATATAATAGTTAGAATTATTATCTATAATTGGGATTTTTTTCTCTTTTATCAAGTTCATGATATGAATTGAAGGCTTTTCCAATTCATTTCATTATCAACATGGTAATGTATGGTTTGGAAATATGGGATATAATTCTTAATGTTTCCCATATTAAAAATAAACAATAAAGATTTAAATATTACAATGGATTGAGGATTGATTAATATATTTTTTATAATACATTCGGTAGCTTAGTCCCATGAATCTTAAGTCACTAAATATATCCAATAATCATGACTGCATGAAAACTAGCTTATGAAACATATCCATGAATTAGCCTAAACAAAACCATAGAAATATTACACCTATCCTATATAGACTTATCCTGATTAAGATCATTGACATGGGTGACGAATGTTTATGCATCAATGGTTACATGAGACTTTTGAAGTTCACTTTTAGAGGAATATAAAATAAAAATATGACACATTGTGGGTTATAGTATGGTATTTTGGGATTATTTTTTATATCTTGTCATTCTAATGATTTTTTGGATGTCCTCAATGGTCTTATGGGGTTGGGTGACTATTATGTGTTTTTGGCGCACTATGGGTAAGAATATGCTATTTAGTGGGAAATTTTATGCTTGAAAACTACCTTTATGATATGAGAAGGACAAAGACGCTCATTGTGGTGCATTTTCATGATTATAGGTCACTAGGGGAGTCATGTTGGACATAATTGGAATGGATCCCATCACAATGTAGTAGATAGTGTGGTGGTTGAAAACAACCATGGTTTATACATCGTTCCATGGTAGGCCATGACGTTAGCTCACTTAGGGTTAGTGTGATCATGGAAACTATCCATTGTGGGAAGCATTATTCCAACACAACAATTATTTTATTATTAAAAATAGATGATTCTGTTTATAAGTATATGGTGAAAGTTACTCCTTCTAATGAAAACACACGTGATCATTATGGGGGTATTTTCAATGTGTTTAAAGTCTATTTACTCGACATTA
This sequence comes from Viscum album, assembly GCA_963277665.1. Lineage (NCBI taxonomy): Eukaryota > Viridiplantae > Streptophyta > Magnoliopsida > Santalales > Viscaceae > Viscum > Viscum album. Next base: position 1,206,192,935 of record OY728126.1, on the reverse strand, counting down.
AGAAGTCCACCATACTACTCTTTCTAGGGTGTTGGTTTTTTAGATTTAGAGAAGAGTTCTGGATGTTTTAACTTAAACAAAAATCAACCCAGGACGATTCTTTCCTTCAAATACTTGATCATATTTGATATAGGATCACATAGATCTCAACTCTTCATCACTAGTCACCATTTTGGAAGGTAGCCATGTTTCCTCTATTGGGGAGTTGGTATCTCACAATAATGGTTCATTCCTATAGAACCCCTTTATCTTGTGATGTTTTCCTTTATTATTGATTATAAAAATGGTTGATTTGATATCTAGATGTTTTTTTGAAACTTACTCCTTGGTAGAATAATTTGTTTAAATGGATATTTCTTTGAAAAAGGTATCCCATGCATAGTGTGTTCAATAAAATTTTTCAATGACATTTCTAACTCTAAAACACTTTTACAATCATATTAGTGGCAATGAATTTATTTTAGAAATATTTTATAAAAATAAAATCATGGTTTATTATAAGATTTGTCTAAAAAAATAGCACATGGGAACCTTGGCTGTATCAGGTTATTTATATATGAAATCCTCAGCGGTTGTGGTATAAATAGGGATCCTAATTGTGATACTGATAGAATATGGTAGGATTTGGTATCTGTAGAATTCACACTATACATTATGATGTTCCATCTGTGTTATTCTAACATATTCCTATAGTTTGGATCCCAGTTGTCATTAGTTTTATTCATGATGGTGATGTTTCATTCTTTGAATGCACACATGTTTATCTATTGAGTTTCCTTGGACAGTTTATATTAATTTAATCAATATATCATTCTTGTATTTTGTCATATTCTTGATATTTTTGAATATGATACACTTCAATGGAATCCAATAGATGGTTGAAGAACAATTCTTTAACTGAACAAAATCTATAATTTTTTTTATTTAAAGATAGATCTAATGGTTTCTTGGTGATGGACATTGTTAAATTCATAGAATTATCCTACTAATAATCTTCCTCACACCCTACATATTCTATTGTGAATACAAAAACATGGGTTCATAGGTTTCATATAAAGGGAAGGATTTCATGTAAATTTAAAAATTCTATTGGTTGGTGTCTTCTTATAGTGTTTAGGATTGTGGTGAAAGAATATCACCTGATGACTTGGTTTTGTTCTTGAATATTGTTTCATTATAGCATTGGCCTTATTGATTTTTCTTGGTATGTCTCTTCATTAGTTAAATATTCATCCATGATAAAATTTTGGTATTTATCTTCATAATTTAATATATGTGACATTTTGTTCTATGATGTCAGGGTGAAATCATTTCCTTAGTTTCTGTTGAACATAAGTATTGCAGTTGTTTCCAATAATGTGATAATATATGTTTGTTTTTTTGATTAAGTGGTGATTATTGTAGATTTTTTATGGATTCATTTTATGGAATTTTATTTCATTATTAGAAAATTATATAAATCAATAAATAAATATGTTTTTGTGGAATAATTTATGAGACTTGTAGAATTTTTATGGACTTAATTTTTGGTGTTGGATTTTATGCTATTGAAGTTACCAGTGGTAATTGTTACAATTATCAAACCAGTATTCAAAGATAAATACATATTCTAAGGACTAAAAAATGTTGAAACAAGTGGAACTCAATATTTTGATGATGAATAATAAAAGAACACCATGACAATATTCGTTATCATGAGGAATTGTTGATGTAATCATTAGTTCAAAGAATAGTGTCAATAGTGACACATTTCTATAATAATGGAAGAAGAATTGACTACCATGAAAAATTATAATTTTCTTGATTATTATAATAGGAATTTAAAAGAAGTCAATATAAAATTTATTTCTGTTTTACAAAAATCATATTTTAGGAGAAATTGGTTTTGAAGAAGAATTTTGAGAAATGCTTGTTTTACCAATTCTATACATAGAAAATTCTAAGATATTTTAAGTGGACTTATTAAAAAAGTCCAAAATCCCAAGAAATCATAGGATAGTCTCAACCAAAGAATTATGGGACAATGAGACCAGACATGAACACATGAGCTAGCTAGGTCTACTACACCTAGTTCCGGTAGTATAGTGGGTACAGAAATGATTACTTGAGAGAATAGTGTTTACACCAACATGTGGGGAAGAATGACAGTGGGAGATATGAAATTGGTTAATTTTGGTAGGGGTTTAGTAGTGGACAACTGAAGTCGCATCTTGAATTTTGAAGGGGTGCATTGATTAACAAGTGAATGCCTCAACCAGGGGCTTATTAGATGTATTAAAAGAGTTCTATATATGCTTTCCCTACATACCATAATGATGTGAAATTAACACTAGCTGTCTAAATGCCTTATTCCCTACCATCCGATCTCCTACACCATACATATTTTAGTAAACTCACACCTTTAACCTATTGACCATCGACGAACCTACACCCGAGATGGAGATAATAATTAATCATATGTTGTCCATATCCATTTATTAAATAAAATATAAGAAGACATGATATCAATCATTAATTAACAGGAAAAAATAAATATTACTTTCATGAAGACTATTAAATAATATGCGATGATCATGAGAGGTGCCCTCAGGATTTCATATCATGATGTTCTATGTATCATGAAATAGTAGGACTAGAATTATCCTGTCATTTTATAAAGCCAACCCATTAAGAATAATTTACCATTATTTCATGTGAATATTCCATGTTTTACATATTTCCATTTCATTCAACCAGTGTTCACTATTATGTTCCTTCCCATCAATGAACAACATGCTCAAGAAAGTTTTCATGAAAAGTGATCATGAATATTTTTTAATCCCTTCAACATTTCATATAATTTAAAGATGGATATAGGGATTAATGAGATCTTAAGACTATAAATGTTCTCTGAATGGTTAATCAGTCTTAAGAAATAGAGCTTATATATTGGATTCTCCTGTATAAATTTTGTGTCAACAAAGAATGAGAGATTTTATGCAACAGAAAATATATTGTGAGAGATTTACATTCTAACGAAACATAAAACTCACGTGAACCACTCATGGGAAGGATACAAGGAGCTTGTGTGATCCAATTTTTTTAATTTTATCCCATGAATAACCTCTTGCTTAATTAAAGGCATTTAGGAGGAAACCCATAGATTATTGTTTTATCATGAAGAAGTTTCCTCGACCAAATCAGTTTCCAGATAAACTTGCATACTTATTTACCTAGAGAAAATAAGAGGATACCATAGAAAACCAATGTCATAGGAAGTATAAAGAGTATATTGAAAACCTGACAAGGTTATGTGAAGTAAGGAGAAGACAACCTGTGTGATCTATTCACACGCTGTAAGAATAAAACCAGTGAACCTTAATAGGATTTCGTGTAGTAAGAAATTGATATTGAAAAACACTTGTTGATAGATGGTCCAAAAGGAGAAAACTGGTTGAACACTATAATGTAAACATTATATCAAATACATGTAGGTAAACACATTCAGTGATTCATTCATATGTATATGTATAGAAAAATGATAAAAGATAGAAAATTTGAGTAGCACATGAAATAAAAATAACCAGATTGCAAAATGTACTAGGGAATAAACAATGTTTTTAGAAGATAAAAGAATTGTTTATTTCATGGATTGAGTGTATCAATAGTAAACAAGTTAGGAATTCTGGAATGATGACATAGATGACCTTGTGAAAGTAAAATAATTCAAAAAATCATATTAATGAAATTTTTGTTCATCACTTTCACATATTTATCAAAAACTAGAATTCATCATCTAAATGAGGAGTTCCTCAAGCATTATTGCAATGATGAAATAGATCCTACAATGGATACCAGAATATTTGAGAAAGCCCTACAAGAATCAATTATTCATGAATTTTTCAAAATAAAATTAAATTCAAAGAGGCAATGGGGAATATCGGTATATCAACCTATAGTGGATTAATACATATGAAGATAAAAGTTACATTTGGGGGGCCTTATTCCACACATAGCTAGTGTGACCAAAGTGTTCATGATTTTGAAGATCATTAACCCCCATTTTTTTGACTAGTAAAAGATGACCAACATGTGAAACATGCCTTATAAGGTCCTTGCGAGTATCTTCATCAATAGGATTGTGGTGCACTTAAATGACTGGTTGGCAGTTGGGAAACATGGATTTATTTAAGGGAGGTCAATTCAAGGTGAAATTTGAGTAGTGCATGAAATGATAAGTTGGACCAACAATATGGGAATTGGGAATAACCTCGTGATCAAGATTTACATGAGCAAGTCATATGATAGAATGGAATGGGGATTCATTTTAAAGGTGATGACTTTCATGGGTTTCTCTAATTGGAACCAAGATATCCTCTTCTGATGCTTTAGCTCGAAGTGGATCTCCACTTCTTTCATGAGGAAACATTTTGGCTTATCCAAGGAGTGTAGAGGTTTAAGGTAGGGGATTCCCATTCTCCCACTCTTCATTTTATCTCAAAATGTACTTAGCAGTTTTATAAAGTGGGGTTTACGCATGGGGATAATACTTCTATATTGATATAGACATGCTCATAAGGGAGTATCCCACTTGATGCTTATAGACGATACCATATTATAAATCAATGGTATTAAAATATCAGTGAATGGGATGAGTGGACTTTTAAAGGAATAATTCAAATGGAGTGTACAAGAGGTGAATAGGGAGAAAAGAATGTTTTACATTTCTATGGATCTCTCAGCCCTGAGGGCTGCATATATGGAATCTAGTTTGAATATGAGGAGAGGCTACTTCTCCATGGAATATCTTGGATCCTCAGTGAGTACAAACTCCCTTCGTGTTCACCACATTGAAAAGATCTTAGGGAAGATCATGGGGCACATTCTCAATTGAGAAAATAGGTTCCTATCCTTTCCAGGGAGAATTACATTGGTAAATAGTGTTCTAGTTTATATACCCATCCACCTCATGTACACATTAATGGTTCTTAAAAGTGTGATTTCTAATTTGGAGAGGATAATGGTATCCTTCATATGAGATAGCCAGATAGAGAGCAAGAACCACTTTTCCTCGGGTAAGAATTTAGCAAGACATGTATCTGAAGGGGGCATTAATTTGAGGAGTGCATCTTTTACCATGAAAGGGATGATTCCAAGATAGCATGGGAGGTAATGGAGGGCCAAACTATATAGGGATAACATATATAGGATAAATACAGACTGGATATGGAAGTGCAAAGGTTTCGACCATTGAGATCATGGAATATGATTCACCCTTACTCAGAGAAACTTCGTCCCCCTGCTCGATGGATGGTGGGAAGAGGGGATGTGAATTTATAGAAGAATGTATGGGGGTATGGAGACTTTGGTTTCCCATATGTCTAGTTCTTTACATATCATTCAAATAATCCAGCACACACCCAGCTTTCATTCACACTATTCCTTGGGAAGATCAACTCATAACTTTCAAAGAGATTGTTCCAATTGAGGACCCTGATGGGCTCATTTTCATTGGAGATATATTGAGTTATTTTTCGGTTAATGAATTTATATGTTTAAGGTGGGACCCTATTATAGGTGATTCATGGGGGGAATCATTATGGTGAAAGGGAATCTCCCCAAAGTTTAACTTTGTGTTGTGTAGATTCCTGAATAATGTTATGCCCACTGATGACAATATTCATCACATGGGTGTAAATATGGAATCCATATGGTGGTGATGCATTAAACCCAAACAAGAAATTGTGTACAATTTATTCTTAAATAGTTATTGGGTTAGTGGAGTTTGATGGAACATGGACATCTCTTAGGATGGAAAGCTTCTGGTGGAAGGTAGGAGGTGGTCCTGAACCGGTGGTTTGATGGTGAAGGTGAGCATGGTCCATAGACAAACTGTAGAGCTATCATTATTGTGGCAGATTTTTGGAATATTTGGAAAGTGAGGAATGATGCATGGATAACGAAATAAACCGGAACTCGAGTTATCATCGACTTGAAAATGAGAAATATAGTGCTGGACTTAGTCATCTTATGTGAAGATTTTCATGATGCTCCATCGATAAGATCTCATATCCAATTTGTGGGTGCTCAAAAAAGGATAATAGGTAAAGGGAATTGGGTACGTTGGTACCACTATGTGATGGGATTTAACTCAATAGAGACAAATCTCTCTAGGTGGGGAGATGAGAGGTGGAGGTTTTATAAGAGACCATATGGGGTTTGTTGTGGTGGATTTTTCAACTTTTTATGTTAGAGGTGAGGCACTCCAGGCCGAGGAAAAGGAAATGGCCACAAGGGTAGAGGGTTATGAACAGAAGAATAATGATTTGAGGATAGTGATGACATATTCTTTTATTCTCTATAATGTTTTATCAGGATGTGGAAGTATCCCTTGGGGCATAACTTATTTTATCCACAAGTACAAGTAGATCATGGGAGCCCATACGAGTATCTCCCACACATGGCATGAGGGGAACAACATTGAAGACTTCTTGTCATCTCAGGCTTCCTAAATAAAAAATGTTTCACTATATCTTAATTTAGGTTTTTTTCTTCTGGGAGGCTCTCATTTTGTTATCAACGATGCTTTGGTCCTTTACTACTTCTAACCACCTTGATGCATCTCTATTTTTTGTATGTCTCATAATGCAATAAATATGATAATGTTAAGTCTATAATAAAATTATAAGTGGTAAGGCTAAAATTAAATAATAAAAATAATAAAAAATTACCCTGAGGATGGGGAATCAGAATAGGACATCAATCATATGATTTCTTTATTTCTACTAATATTAAAAAGGATAAATGGAATGGAAAATGGAAGAAATCACTCAAATGATATAATTTCCACAAAAATGGTAATTTTATTGATTACTATCAAATGAATAATGATGTTTATTTAGACTCAGATAAAAAATATAAGAAGTTTATACATAGTAATTTCATGATGAATAATAAGTGGAATGCATCCAAGAATAGAATTATGATTAGTTGAGAAATGATTGATTTTTTATCAACATGTAATGAGTCAAAAATATGTATGACCTTATATGAATAACTTTTTTTTTTGATAAATCCATGAAATAAAAACACTCATTTGATAGTGATAAAGGATATGAAAAGATTGAAATATTATAGATGTTAAAATATAGTTTGTAAAAAAAACTTATGTCCCATTTGTATCTCAATAAGAAAAAAATTATAGAGAACGAAATTTATAAGATTAACATTGAGAACAAGGTACATGTCAATAAGGGGATAACACATCCTAAATAAATAATTCAATATAAGATTTATTTGACTATGTTATAATAAAATATGAAAAATGTTGAATAAAAACCTCTTGGAAATTAATATCATAGAAGGAAAGAATTAACACTTGTTAAAAAAATAGAAAATTTGGTTGTAGTTAGCTGAATTTTCGAAGATGATAAATGATATTAGTAAAAGGCTTATTGAGAATCATGATTAATTTTCTAAGAAAAAACATCAACCTATCACATTAATCTAAATAATTTCTATAAAATGGGGGAAAACATCACCACGACAGTTTATATTAATGTTGCATCATCACGATATGTTGAGGATAGTTCTTTAAGGATACAAGTTGGTTACAATCTTAATAAATCCCAATAAACATTTTTTATCTATATTAGCAAAGGATTTAAATAATACACTAAAAATGTAGGGAACAATGAATATAATGTTGAAAAATATTTCAAAAAGGTATAATAGTGTAATTTATCTAGATGGGTTTCTACCAAGTAAAAATCACAAATATTTTTCTAAAAGAAAAAATGAAAAGAATAGGAGCATAACAACTATAATTATGGAAGAAGAAGATTCAAAGGATACATCAGGTGTTGTGGGTTGTTAGGTCATAAAACATATTCATGGATGTATAACCAGTCCCTACATGGAATGAGGCACAATCAATGAAGATAAATGATAAAAATTGAGATTCTATTATTTCAAAAAATCTTATGATAAAGACTTCATATAAAATATCAACACTAAAAAATTTTGAATTTATGAATAATGTTTGTGTTAGATTTGGTCCTGAAGGTGTAAAAGAAGAAAAATGTATAGTTAAACCAAAAAATGAGATTCCTCACAATGTAAACATGAATATAATATAGACCTATAAGAATTCAATACTCACTAGAGAATTATTTGAGAAGCTCAAATAATATGAAGAAATTAAGAAATAATGTTTTTATGATTACCTCAACCAACTATAAAAGGCTAACAAAATAGTTAAAGGGAAGTATGTTGAGAATAATGGAAAGCATTTGCTGATAATTGAAGAAGTTTAAATTGACATTAATTAATTTGTAAACGATGACTTGAAAATTCTTATGTGTGAACTATGTGAAATAATAGGACATGTTACAAATTTTTTTATGAAAATTCTAATAGGCCAAGAAGAAATCATAAAGAGGGTGTGGTTATTTCAAAGAAATGCATTTGGTACTGGAGAGGAAGAGACATATACATATAATGTTTCAACTAATGATGAATAATAGACCACATATTTAGAAAAATCATATAAATAAGACACCTCTCATGTTGAATCAAACAAGAAGATGAAGTACACATTGAGAGGAATCTCTCAGTATGAATGTTATTTTTGGGAATCCAAGATACCCCTCCTAGATCCATCAGGTTTTATATGTTTTAAGATAACATGTATGGAATTTTAAGAAATGTATGAGGCTTAAAATCTATATATAATGGATATATTATAAACAATAAACTTTATTGTCTTCTATGAAATTTTAGAAAATATTTCATTCCATAAGGGGGAGTAACCATGAAAAGAATTTTTTGTTTTACTAAAATACAGTCTTTGTAGAAATTTTCGAAAAAATTAAAACCAAAAGGTTGAGGTATGACAAATAAACTATCACCATAGTATTTTATTTATATTAATCCTATTCAATAAGGGTGAGTGCATGGTTGAAGGAATGAAGAGAAAATTGGATATTATTCTTGTGTTATAAACATTATGATGTATTTGTTAACGTATGTGAAGGATCATGTATTCTTGTCTTAACTAACTCTTAAATGATAGATTATAATTTATGGGAATTATCTCATGGTCCTGGTATTTTATAGACAACATAGATAACCTTTGTTACTTATTTATTATTTTCTGTCCTAAGTCAGCCCATGTAGTCTTAGAGTTGATTTACTAAGGGATATTTTCAAAAACATCCTTGTTATATCATCACTATCTTAGATGTATTAATGTAATAATTTTAAAATCTAGGATACCATGTTTTTTAGAAGTCCCCACATACCCTATTTACTTTATTTCAAATAGTGGATATAATTTTTTAACAATATATTGAGAACTATGATATTTATTGATATTGAAATAATTATACAACATCAGAGATTGTTGAACCAAAGTGTAATTTTTTTTGTCAATGATGTGTCAATAGGTTTTTGTTGAGTTCAGATGAAGTAATTATTCTCGGATAATTATTATAGATTCATTTAATTCCAATGTATTTCATTTTTTGACAATTACCTCTATCAATAAGTCAATATGTATTGGTGGAAGAAGTGGTCATTCATGGAGAATTGTTTTAGACTCACTTGATGACATTGGATATCATGTTTGAGAATTTATCCATATTAATTATGATGATTTTTGAGATTGTTTTAAATGATAAATAAATTTACTAATTATTTCACAATGTTGCAACAAGTTTTCATTTTATATTTGTATGTAGAAAAATAATAGAATTACATAAAAATATATATTTACTATATAAATATTCAAAGTGTACATATGTTCAAATAATAGTGTTAATAGAGGCTCATTGTTACAACTATGAGAGAATATGTTAAGGTCAATTTTTTTTAAATTTTAATATTATTAAATGATTAGTATTAAAATTTTATAGGTGTTATTTATTTATAATTGGCATGAAGTATATTTTTGTAGAATGATTCACTGAAGATTAATTTTTTATAGGAAAAATTTTCAATTCTATAAATAGAGTATTAAAATTGTTTAATTTAAGAATTATAAAAATTTAATGAAAATCAAATAATCCAACATTGGATATAATCAACTGAGATATTTTAGGACCAAGAGGTCAACCAATAATAAGGGAGACATCCAAGGCTATCATGTATGGAAAAATATTTAGAGGTTGGATTCATAAGATAGAATGGGAGAAGAGAGGTGGTGCCATCGTGCATGGTGACAATGTGGTGGGAGAGCCTAAAAAGGTTGGTGTTAGTGGGGTAGGGGGGTTAGGAGTATACCAGAGTAATCATATTTAGAAGGCTAAAGAAGATAATTTATTAGTAATCTAGTAAAATAACAAAGATCATATTCAAGTGTGACAGGGGTACTAAATCTACTATTCCTACACCATTTAATTATATGTAGATAACATTGACATGATAATAGCTTTATTCCTTGAATTATGATCTCATTCTCTTTTAATTTTGAAATTAAAAATCATCCTCATACTCTTGACCAATGATAAACCTTCACACAAGCTCAAGACTAGCGATAATCATATGTTTTTCATGTCCACTATTCAAATCAATGAAAAGAAGGAAAAATCATTATCCCAATTCCATATATGAACCTAAAACATTCATTCATGCATATTATTTGAATGAATGAAACAATTATTAGAGCTGATCAAATAATTCCATTATGTAATGTATTATATATAATATGGTAGTAGGAATAAAATAATCAATGTATCACAAAAATTCATCACATGAAGAAGAATTTAAAATTCTATCTCATTAATGTTTCCTAAAATATATTTTTTCATCTCATGAAGCAAGTGATTTTTGTAGAGTGTTTATACATCAAGGTAAGTCATGATCTCTAAAGAAATCATTCAAAACGATTCCCTGAATAAATTGATCCCTTAGGTGTTGTATGTGTTTTAATGAAACCAAGAGTTTCAACATTATTGAGATATTAGGATTGTACTATATCTTTGAAGGGGTCTTTAGCATTTCATTAAAATAATATCTTTTATATATATATATATATATGATCCACCTCTATATATTATGAAGTATGGATGAAGGAGAGAGTCACTATCGCTTTAAATAATTATATGAAGCCCTTATTTTTAAAGACATAGAGCACTCACATGAATCGTTATTTTGAATATAAAAGGAGTTCATGTAATCCAATCACATGAATTATATCCCAGGAAGAATTTTTTCTCTGAACGAATTTGAGAATATAGAATAAAAAAACTTGTCATGGGAATATAGGTTCCCTAAAACAACACTTTTTCATGAAAAATCATTTACTTATTTATGTGATGGAAAGAAGAGGAACCCATAGAAAACCTATGTAACATGAAGATAAAGAAGTATCTCATTAACCTGTCATGGATATGTGGAGGAAGGGTATGACAACCCTTATGATATGTTCTGAAAAATAAATAAGAGTAACCATCGATCCTTACCTTGAATTCACAGGGGATGAATATGATCATGCGAATCACTTATAAAAACACTCTTTAGGATAAGCGTACAAATTATGTACTTTTATGTACACATCAAAACAAATCCATGGAGGTAAACACATGCATGGTGTAGTACATATGAAAATTTGTAGAGCAGTGGATATTAATTTATACATTTTAGTAGAAGATAAAATAAAAATAATGAAATTACAATTGTGATAGGGAATAATCATGGCATGAGAATATACATGCATCATATTATAGATTCAATAATTTCATCTGAATTTAATGATTTTAGAATTGAATAAGGAAAACATAGTTGAAATTTTGAATGTACCACATTAAATAAAATCATATTGATGAATTATTTATGAGTCATTTTCACTTGTTTACTGAGGCTGGTACTTCATAACTAGAAAGAGGAATTCCTCGAGGATTGCTTTAATGAGACAATTGATTCGAAAGAGGTTATTAGAATATTTGCCGAAGACCAAAAATTAGTAAAGGTTAATGAAGGTTAAACCTAAAATTTATATTTATCATGATCCAGGAGAAATATTAGGATATCAAAAAATATTTTATAAATTCATCTAAATAAGTTGGTTTTAGTTGTGGAGTTTAACTAGTTCTAAGAAGATGGTGATGGGGGCTCGGGGTATAACCAATAAATAGAGAAAAAATGTAAATTAATGGGTAAAACAAACCATTCAAGGTGAATTTATTCTAGGTTTATAACCATTTGGTAATGGGGGGTATATCGAATTTCTATTTTTAGTCACCTTCTGATATAGTGGAGAATCCATGTTGGGTGGAATAACCAACATGGAATGGAGTATGTATTTTTACCAAAAAATAAAAATCATTACATTATGTTCCTTTGCATTTACATAATTTGTTGAGGTGAGTTTGATTAACACAAGAAGAGTGGAATGAGGCATTTATCAACCTCATAGGTTGAATTGAAAGGGATAATTTGTAAAATGAAAAAGGGAAATAATAGAGTCCTCCTCCTCTTAGTGATCTCACGTTAATATAGGCACAATAGTTCTTGTGTGTTTATACACATGTGATTGTTTCTATATTATTGTTTTTGTAAACACACTTTAGTACTTTCTAAAGCCAGTTGTGGTAATGTGTTTGGTTGACCCCTATTAGTTCACTAAAAATTGGATTTAGAGGAATTTTTTTCGAAGACTGTGGTTAGAAGGGAGTTGGGATCATTAAATCTTTAGTGGTAAGGGTGGGAGGGTTTCTAGATAGGTTTCATTCTAATACAATGTTGAGTTTCCATGGGCAGTAATAGATTTTTCATCAATATTATAAGACTGATTTTCATTTTATTTAGATGAACCATGTCATTTTTCTTTATAGGTTTATATTGTTTCTATAAATACATATTATTTAACAGATTTAATGTTGGTTGTTTAAGATCATATTTTTTATTCATAGATGTTTTCAAAAGTTTATCAGGAGGTGTATATTGTTTTAAATAGATATTTCACTCTAAAAGGACATCCATGAATAAGAGGGATGGACTACTGGGGAATATAACATAGAAAACCCTACCAGTTGAAAATTATTTAGTGTAAATAGAGAACTAGAAAATTTAATACCTAAGATAAGAGAGTGGTTGATATTTAGAATGGATAGTAGAACACATTTTATAGTTTATAAAACATAATCTATGAGTCTTCTATGCTGACAATGGAACCCAAAAACTAAATGTATTTATTGAGAGAATAGATATATATTATGAAGTTTTTATGACTCTAGAGGGGACTAAGGTTTAATTTTCCAATTTTATTCTTGACGTGCCATAAAATAAATGGAGATATTCCATCAAAGGATATAACTTAGATGAGGACCACATGTAAACTACTTTCAATAAGGCCTTTAATAATTAGTCAAATCTGGGTTCATTTTTTTGAAGAGGGATTGTGATTTTAAAACATTGGATCAAGGATACCATTTAGTGATTAATCATTCCCATCATTTCACTAATTTACATCATTAATATCATAATAATTTCACTAGTGCATACCTCATGTTTAGATTCTATGTGATGGTTCAAATGTTATAGATTTGATCGATTCTCATTTGTACGTACCTACTAACCTTTTTAGAGGTAGCCAATAATGTTTTTATGATAATTATGGACATAGTCATGAAGATAGGTATAATGGGAGCTTTTTTTCAGAAGGAGTTATGTAGGGGGTTTAACTTGGCCAATAACGGAGGCATGGTAAGGGTTCCTTTCACACCCCATCCTTAAATACTCAATTATTTCATTTTTTTCATAGCCATGGATCTTTCTGGCAAAGATTCAGATTAAAACCCAGTGCAAAGTTTCAAAATTTTGGATGTTTGGGTGAAAATAGCCTATGCATGGGAACATAATGTTAGTAGGAATCATGAAAATCTTCCCTAGTACCCATGCATCCAGTCAAGTTAGTAGACAGAAGCTGCCACATTATTTGTGCACTGTCACACAAATTGTGTGGTTTTGTCGTTCAGTAGGTCTGGGTTTTAGGAATAAACTACCACACAAGTTGTGCATGATCACAAAAACTATGTGGGTTGGTCAGGAAATCTTTTCCCTCATGGGTAATGGATACCACACAATTGAAACATGGTTTGGAAAACCATGCAGCCAAATAGTTTGATCAGCCATGAAAATTAAAAGTTAAAATTCATTATCCACCCTCTCTCCCTTATACTCTAAATTGGTCCCCTCCCTCTTGGTCTAATTTTTCACGTTGGGGGGGTCCTCAAACCCATATTCCATTTTTTCATCCTCATACATGGTTGCTTCCTCTTTAATTCAAAGGTATTATTTTATGGTTTTGTCCATTCTTGACCCATTTCTCCTCTCCTCTCCCTGTTATTTGTGTTTCCTTTTGTTTTTCCTCCCATGGTAGAACCCTAATGTGAAAGTTTTATTTTTTTTAGTTTTCCCTTCGATTTAGGTTGAGTGTTTGGTATGTGAATCCTTATTATTCCTCCCATTGAAGCTCCATTATATCCAGACAGCTTTGAGGCAGGTGTATCTATGTTATTCCAATCTGAAACCTTCCTTTGATTCTTGGGCATTTTTAATAGATTGATAAACATCATTCGCACCTATATGGTTCCTTTTTTAGCTTTTAATGGTGTTTTGGATTTTCTATAAATTGTTTTAATTAGTTTTTGGAGTGATTCTTTATTTATGCCAACATTTTGGTGCCATTAATGTGTTCGATTAAATGCCTATTGTTATTTTAAGATGATTTCAAGCATTTTTGTGATATGTATCCTTTGAAATATTTATGGAACATAGTTTTAATTTTTTAATTACGGTTAATATGAAATTTGGATGGATTTTTTGTCTGATGGGAATAGTGAAATGTTTTGGAATGGTTCACAAGGTTTCAAAAGAAGGTTGTTCATGCACTTTCACTCTTGTGTAATGATTGGATTTGGTTTAAAAATAATGTGATGGTTTTGGAAGTGGTTTTAGGGGAAAATAATTGACATATTCCATTAGATATGGGCACATCCATGGGTTCATGGAGTGCACAAATATATGAGATTACAAATGATAATGGAATTAGAAGTAATTAATTCCTTGAACATTGGTTTCCTAAAAAAATTCTTCATATAATCCTCTTACTTTTATTTATGTAAAATGGTTTCATGGTTTTAAAATGAGATAAATAAGTTTCAAGATTTAATTGAATGTTTTGGTCAGATCGTGTTTTATAAAAGTGTGTTGGTTTCTAAATAAATTGATTTACCATTTCAAATATTGAATTAACTTGTGATCTATTGGTATGGTTTTTGGAAATAGCATGAAAGTGGAATTGATTTTGAGGATGTTATATCTGTTTGGACAGTGCTTGTGAAACTGTAATTTTGAATTGTTTGTGATGTTATTTTTGAATAGTTTGGATAATGTATTTTTTGTGTAGAGTTAAAGGATTGTTTTGAAAATAAGTGTGTTTTTAAACAAAAGGATTGACTATTTATATGTCATCCTAGTTTTCACCTTGATGATGACATAAATAAATCTATGTATATAATGAGATGACCTTTTAGGGATTTCTTATATGGGTTATAGTATTGGCGGTTTCTGTGTTTGGGGTAAGAATGTGATGTGACAATAGGTAGAGTGAGTCATGTCTGTGAGGACCTCACACATTCACAGTATATTATACTGTGGGTTCAGGGGCCTCTTTTAAAGGATAGAGTGATGGTTGGTGATCAACCTCGATTAGATGGGTTGGTACCAACTGTATTTAATAAGATTCCATTTTGGATGTTTCATGGGATATGTCAGTTGAGGGTATCTAGTTCATTATATACTAAGGACCTACACTATACGCCGAGAGGATGTGTTGAATCGAGTATGACTTGGGGTCACTTGAGGGATGTTTTGGAAATCTCAAGATTATTATCTATACCTTCTTGTTTACATTCCTTTTTATTTTTTTACTCGTACTATTTTTCAATTTACCTTTAGACTTGTTCTGTAACACCTTGTGGGATTTTGGTTTTGGGATT
The DNA here is from genome assembly GCA_963277665.1 of Viscum album. Classification (NCBI taxonomy): domain Eukaryota; kingdom Viridiplantae; phylum Streptophyta; class Magnoliopsida; order Santalales; family Viscaceae; genus Viscum; species Viscum album. Next base: position 1,206,176,955 of record OY728126.1, on the reverse strand, counting down.
TGTTTTCTTTAATGATGGCTTCTTTGATAATAAAAACGCTATGGTGTTTTAATTATAGAATGAAAAAATGTGATTATTTATACAAAGGAGAAAGCCTTATTTTATTAAATTCAATTTCAAACTATTTTAAATGGAAAATTTTAGGGAAAGGAAACACATGAAATCTTTTGAGGTTTCCTACTAAGCTATTGAGCTCACACCCTATTTTTACCACTCGGTGTTGGTAGACCCAATCTGATTTGTTGTTTATCTTATTGTTCAGGTTTTTTGGATGAGCTAACTATTGGAACGGTTCAGTATTATAAATGATGGTGATGTTGAGGTCACATAGAGATTTTGTTGTTGGAAGTTTGGTCTTTGTTTTGTTTTCTGGTTTGTTTAGTTATATATTTTAACTGAATCTGTTTACATATTTATTTGTGATTCGGTTTTTGGGTTCTTCTTCTTGTTCAATTTCATTTTTTTTATCTTGATTGTTGGAAAAAAATCATTCCCAATCGATTTTTACTTGACGAAAGAATTAGTTTCCAACATGTAGAGATTGGGAACACCCTTCTAGCTGTGCTGCGTACCATTTCGTGTGTTGGTTCAGATGACATCTCATCCTAGTACACAAAAAATTGTATCAGAGCAAGGTTATTTGTTATTTTGCATGTCTGGTAGATATAGATTAAGGATTTGGGAATTGGTAGGTCGGCAGGGTAAATGCATCATGAACCCTTTCTCATTCTTATGCTCGAGGTACCATGGATAGTTTGGGAGTTGAGTCATTTTCTTGTCTCAGTATATTTTGTATCGAGGGGTGACAACGAAGGTGAACTGGTGTCATGTAGTGATCTCACATGGAGTAGTGACCCATGTGGAGTCTGAGTACATGGTTCAAGTACCTACTATTTTTTGATGATTTATTGGGGATGGGCTCACTACCATGTCGTCAGGTTATGAACTACTGGTTCTTCATTCCAGTTGTTTGATGCGAGTGGTGTTTCTTCTTGGTCGTGTTTGGGGTAAGTATGTTTCTGATACTGAAAATGGTTTTTTAAATGAGAAATATATTTTTAAATGGGTTTGAACTAGTAAAATGGGGATTAAAGGGAAATGTTTTGTATTGGAATGTTTTTTGGTTATTGGGGTTTGACAATGGAATGGTGAGTGTAACCCATAGTATTCCATATGGACATTTTCACATGTGGGGGTATGAGTGTGGAAAGTGTGTGTTAGAATGTATGGATGGAAACTGAAGAAAACATTTATGACAATTCATGGGATTACATGGTCATGTGATTAAAAACAAAGTTTTGGCCTTGTTTTTCTAATGTTTTTTTGAATGATGAGAATGGTTTCATAAATGAGGTTGTTTTGGAAACGTGGTGATTTGTTTTAAGAGAAATGAATTTTGGGTTAAAAAAGTGTCCTTATAAGAAGGTAACTTTGAAATTTAAAATGTAAATTGATTTTTGATAAATGTGATCTTGAATGTGTTCACATTTGACTAGTTTGTTATCCTACTATTTTGGATCAATGTGTTATTTGTTATCATGTTTCAGTTTGATGATGGTTTTTTCTATGTCGTTCAATAAATTCCACCCAAAATTGTTCCCCATGTTTCTGATGAGCCATTCCCAGTTTCGGGTTCCTCTTAGTTGTTTCATATCCTTCGTGGAGATCAAGGTATGTTAGAGGCGGTTGACAGGCATGAAGTGGTAGAGAGTGTATTCAGATCATTTGGAACTCTTGAGGTTGTTTGAGTTCATGCTATTATAGGGTTGTTTGAGGGCCCGACAATGGATGAATGGGAATCTTTATACCCACCATCAATGCATGTTGGGATTGTGTGGGATGGGTTTGAGAACATATTCTTCTGATGGTTTATACTTGAGGAGGTGAAAATGAAGGAGATGTAAGAGCTCATGAGTATCTGGAAAGGATAGTGGATAATGAAGGCTTAAGTTGAAGATATTAAAGAGAATGTATTATTTTCACTTGAGGTATTGTTGTAGGATTCTATGAAGGATTTTCTCTTCATCAGGGGTCTTCATATTGAGTTCAAAGAGAATTTCCTCTCATATATGGATCATCATTTTGAGATGTTGGTGGAGGAAATATTTCATGGTGAGGTGTTTTCCAGAGTACCAGAAGTTGTCAATCTGGTGTCCCTTGTTTATTACGATGGTTCCCCATCTGGTGAGAAGGGTTTTCTAGTGGAACCTATTTCTTAAGGGTCTCTTCCAATGGTCCTAGAATAAATTTTATCATACTATTCTCTTTTGTGACACTAGTATGTCCTATTTGAGCATTCAAAGTCATATTTATAAATCCCTATAAATACCTCCCATCATAGTGGCCATTTGGGTTATCTAGAGAAGTTTTTTATGAAGCTTTTGCCAAAGAATAAGAATCTGTGATTGTAGGATATTAGTTCTTGACTACGAGGCATGGGATTATTCAATCACAAAGGCTCCATCCATAGGACATATAGTGAATTTTTCACATAGTAAGTAATTTACGGGGATGTGTGGGAGACCCCCTTGGCTCAATTCAATCCTCTTATTTTGTGTTGTAAATATTTTAAGATTTCATGTTTTTTTCCTACAATTATAAGTGGATATTTTGATTGTAAATGTTTCGGGAACTTTTTCATACATAATCTGAGAAGTTGTGTTTATCAAATAGTTTCTCATTGAAATTTTTCATTGTCCCTTGAGTGTTCTATGTCAATATGTGGGTTTGCATTAGTTTTAACAGTCCTATTATATAGATGCTTGTGTTTCTTGGAAGTTATGGATGGTGTTTTAGTTCTTTGTTTAGTTCGGTTACCTTCTATGGGTTTCCCCTTTGCTGTGGACCCCTTTTCTGGTGTGGGAAATTTCTAGTTCTAAAGGTTGTTTTGTTTCACTCATTATACAAAATTGGATTAGATCTTGTTGGAATTTCCGAAGTTCTTGATTGTAGTGAGTTATTTTATAGGTTAATGTGGAGAGGTTGAGTTAGTTCTCAGGGTCCCAAACTTCTAGGATTCTATTATATGGTTTTAAATTTATATCATGGTGGTGTTGGTTAGGTTTTGATGTTTCCTCATTAGTTGATTTCTTGTAGCGAGAAGAACCCACTCTTGTTCTCCCCTCATTCTGATGTTGTGGTTTCTTCTTGATCAGTAAGGTGTGAATTGATTAGAGGAAGGTAAACTTTAGGTTCATGGTTTATTTCAGGTTTGATTAAGCATGAAATCGATTTGTGGTTTTCTTTTTTACAAGGGGACTTTGGGGGGGGGGTAGAAAGTGTCTATGGTGGGGAGAATTGTCAGGCCTAAACCTCATATATTCCATAATTTCAATCATTTCATAGACCTGGACCGTTCTGGTTGTGTATCAGGATGATACCTAGCCCAGATTTTAAAAATTATTGATGTTTTGGGGAACATGACCAGTGCACGGGCACCAAACTGTTAGTAGAAACCATGCAGATCTGCAAAGGTATCGTGCAACCAGTCCAGGACACAAGAAAAAGCTACCGCATGGTTTGTTCATGGTCGCACAGACTATGTGGCCTAGTTCTGTTGTAGGTTTGAGTTTTATGTAGAAGATACCACACAATTTTTACAGGATCACACAGACTATGTGGGTTGGTCATGAAGTCAATATCATCGTGGGCACTGGCTACTCTACGATTTCCGCATTGTTTGTAAAACTGTGTGGCCAAACCATGGGGTCAGTTCAGAACATAAAAAGTTAAAATTATTTATATACCCTCTCCCCATATACCTTAAATAGACCCCTCCCACTTGTCCTAATTGGTCACACTAATGGGTCCAAATAACCCTATTCCCATGGATCCTCCTCCCCAATGGTTTCATCCTATTCGTCTCTAGGGTATGATTTTAGGGATTTTTTCTATTCCTACACTATTAATCCTCCCATCTCTCTATTATTTTCTTATCCATTTGGGTTTCTTCCAAGGACTGAAACATAATGGATAGGGTGTACGTTTGGTTTGTTTTTCTTTATATTTAAGGTGTGTGTTTGGTCAGTGAGGCCTTGTTACACCTCCCATCGACGTTCCATTACATTTGAATGTCATATAGTTAGATGTCTCCAGGTTTCATATTTCAGGAACATTGGTTTGATGCTTGGATATTTTTTATAAAATGATAAACAAGATTCATACCACTATAGTGTATTTTTTTGTCTTATTGTCATGTTTTGGCACTGGTAGAAATTGTTAAAATTAGTTTCTAGAGAGATTCATCAATTATTTCTATCTGTTAGAGCACTTAAAGTGTTTTATTAAATTCTTATTTTTTTCTTAAGATTAAATCACGTATTTTTTTAAATTATCACCATTGAAATATTTTGGTAACTAATTTTTAATTTACAACTTTTTGTTAATGTACAATTTAGATTCCTTTTGGCATGATGTCCATAGTGAAAGGTTTTGGGAGGGTTCACATCGTCTCAAAAGATGGTTGTTCATCCTCTCTCACTCTTTTGGAATGATTTGGTTTGTTTTAAAAACAAAGTTATGGATTTGGAAATGATTTGGGGGAAAAATAATTGAGGCATGCAATTGGATGTGGGAACATATATGGGTGCATGGATCACACACATGGATGAAATTTTAAATGATGATGTAATTAGATGTAATTAATTAATATAACTTTGGTTTCCTAAAAAGGTTATTTATCTTCCCCTATTCATTTTTTTCTTGTAAAAATATTTCATGGTTTCCAAATGAGATAAATTGGTTTCTAGATTGTATTGGAAGTAATGTATAATTGGGGATTTATTAAATAGTTTTGGTGTCTAAATAGATTGAATGATCGGTTGTCATCGTAAATTATCTTGTGATATTTTTTTCATTGTTTTAGGAAATAGAATGGATGTTGAATTGATTTTAAGGATTTAATGGCCTTTTTTAAAAAGGTATTATGACTGCGGATATTCACACTATTTTAGAAATGGTTATTGTAAGGTTTGGATAAATGTATTTGGGTGTTTAGAGTTAACGTACCTTTTAGAAAACTACTGTGTGTTTAAAAAAATGGTTGAATTTTTATATGATGTGTCATCCTGTTTGGCACATTGATGATGTGGTAAATAAACATGTGTATATAGTGGGAGCACATATTGGGTATTTCCTATGTGGGTTATCATATGCAAGGTTAATGTGTATTGGGTAGGCAAGTACAATGATGGTAGGTATGGTGAGTAATGTGTGTGAGGTCCTCCCACTTACACATTATATTGTACCATGTGTTCCTTGGTGTCTTTTAGTAGAATTGGTGATTATTGCTGGTCAATACTGATAATATGTGTTGGTACCTAATGACTTACTGGGAGGCCATGTGGGGTCTTCAACTGGATTGGTCTATTGAGGGTGGTCAACTATTTATAGACTAGGGAGCTTCACCATACATTAGAAGGTGGTTCTTAATCAAGTACATCCAAGTGTCTTTCTTGGTTTGATTGGGAAATCCCGCACTTATTTTTATTACTCACATGTTTATTTCATCAACACTTCATTTCTTTTACTGTTTTTCTATTTACCTTCATCCTAGATTGTTATGACCTTGTGGGATTCCTGATTTATGATTTTTTTCTAAAATGGTGTATTATTTGAGAATAAAAAGTGTGTTATGTTATGTTTTTAAAAAATAAAAAAAATGTGATTTTGTATTAAATTGTGAAAACATTATTTTTGTAAATGTATTTTCAAACTAGTGTTAATATAAATTTTACAAGAAAAGAAAACACATGGAATCATTGGTGGTTTCCTACAGTTTTGTTTACCTCACACCATAGTTGTACTTCTCGGTGTTGGTAGACCTGATCTATTTTGATGGTTAGAATTATTGTTTTAGTTTTCTGGTTAAGATGGATCTTGGAGTGGGTAAGGATTATTTATGATGGTGACGTTGAGGTCACACAGAGAATGTGTTGGTTGATGTTTGGTCTTTGTTTTGTTATCTAATTTTTTCAGCGATATCGTGTAACTAAAATTATTTATATATTCATTTGAAATTATATTTTTGGTTTCTTCTTATTTTTATGTTTCATTTAATTAATCCATTTTTTGGGCTGAAATATTTCCCACTTGGTTTTCATTTTATGACCAAAACGAGTATCCAGGCCGTGGGGATTAGGAACACCCTTCAGGGAAAGCCACAGACCAGGTCGAGTGTCAGGTTAGATGGAATCTCTACTTAGATCATGATAGATTCCAATTTATGTCAGGATCAATTACAGGGGATACATTAGAACAAATCCAAGATGTTTACATCAATTATGAAAAACCAAGACCTAGTAATTCTAATTGTAATGTAGCACCAAAGAGTTTTTGTAGTTGGATCTGGTTAAATTAATATTTTTTGAGCATGATTTTCCAAGGTTATTATATTGGGTTCCACCATTAAAAAAATAGCTCTTTCTTGGACTAGTTTAGGAAATGATGGTTAATCTCATTATTCTTCAAATTATAATACTTAGGTAGAAAATATGGCTTACTATATAAAATAAGGTTGCTTCAATTATGTTTTAGAGTAATCTATAGTTAAACCTGTTGTAGGGATTACAATTATGAGAGAAACTATGTTTATTTAAACCTCTATTTTCATGGGTATGATTGATAAAGGTGTATCTAATTAATTTTTATAATATAAGTTGATAGATTTGTTGTGATTATTCTAGTAACTAATGACATTTATGGATGTTCTTTACACTCTTTTGTGTAAGATGAAATGGCATGTTTTCAATATTCCAAGTGATCATCGACCATGAGGTCATATGGGATTTTCTTATTCATGGTCTTGATATCAACAACATAATTATTGAAAATTGAGTTTAAATTCTATATTAATATGTGGTTACTCACATATATTATTTTGGATGGGATCCTAGAAATAATAGAGTTGGGAATATTGGTTATATGTTTGGAATATTATCATGAAAATAAGTAGAAATTCTTCAGGACACCATTGAATAGTGTTTAGTTGTCTACTTCTCTACATTATGAATGATTACTCATTGGTATTTCGTGATGAATTACCTAGGTTTCCACCCTAGATAGAGAGTAATTATACTATTGACCTACTTATGGGGGAATATTCCCTAATCATTTCCAACGTATCATATGGAAACCATTGAGTCAAATAAATATAATGATAAACTTAGGGATCTTGATGCAACTTGATGTTCTTATCCAAAATAATCACATTGGCCTTTATTAGTTCCCCAAAATAATAAGTTAATAGGATGCCTGAAACATTATATTGATTACCAAATGCTCAATAATGTGAATTTTGAGAACAAGAATACTTTACATTATATTGATGACGATTTTGATCAACATCGTGGATATTTATGGTATTCTATGATTGAAATGTGATCAAGACAGAATAAAATAATAGTATATAAAGGTAATGGAAATATTATAACATTTTAGTGAAGGTATATAAATTATGAGTATTTGGTTATGGAATTTTTTCTAATGAATTACCATGTGGAATTTTAGGATTTTAATGAGTTAGATCGTTTGACAGCTCTTGGAATCATTCAGGGCTGTATTTGTTGATGATATTTTCATGAATTACAATATAAATGGATAATATACAGATCAATATGAAAATGTTATTATACATCATAAACAATAATCGCTATATGAAAATATTTTTAAATTTTAATTTTGGATTTAAAAATTTAGATTTCTAGGAAATGTTAAATATGGGAGATGCCTCTCAATGTATGTTAAAAAACCATGACTTCATACACTCAAATAAATATGATGTGTGACGAACTAGACTCTCTTGGTCCTTCCCTTTTCCAAAAATCTGGATCCTAAAGGGGTAGCGTCTCGGCGCGACCGATCGGTGCGACCGATCGGTGAGACCGACTGGCACGACCAATCAGTGAGACCAATCGGGGAGACTGATCGGGAACACCGATCGGGGAGACCGATTGGTGAGACCGATTGTTGTGACCGATCGCCGTGACCGATCGGTGATACCGGTCGGGGAGACCGATCGGCGCGACCGATCGGGGGGACCGATCGGTGAGACCGATCGGGGAGACGGATCAGGGTTTTTCCAGTGACGTGCCCAAATTGAGTTTTAAACCCTTCTTTGACCCCCTTTAAGCATGTTCTAAAGCCCGGTAACGCTCGTAAATGTTATAATTAAATATTAAATAAATTAACCTGGTGTGTACGTCAGTTTAAATCACCTGACCCCTTTAATAACGTGTGGGGCCGCGTGGTCAACCCATGACCCCCACTCCTTACGCGGTTTGGCGTTCTTATCTTAACCATCTGCAGCTCTTATAAAATGAGGGTTAGTCGTGGTTTCCTCTTTTCTCGATCACCCTATGCTAAGAGTACTTTTCATTCAGGTGAACCGCATCGCTATCCGTGATATTCTGCCCCCGGCCTTAGCGTCGATCAGTGATCAACAGGTAGGTAATTTCTTTGTCTCTCACTTTTGTGTATCATGTAAGGTGGGTGTGCTTTTGATTCTGTAGAATTGGTTAAACCATACATAAATAAATATAATGAACTGATTATATGAATAATGAAGTGGGGATGTAATCCATGATGTTGTTTTATGTTGTGATCATCTCTCTGAATTGTGTGGGCTTACGCCTCCTAAAAATCATGGTCGTTGGTGGTCTTTCTCTGTGCACTAATGAACCCCTGGGGATGTTTGAAATGACTTGTTTGTGTTTGTGAACTCCTGCTATAAAAAGGGAAATTGTTTAATCATGTACACCTGGCTAAATGAATTGAAAGAACCAGGATCAACCCTTCTGTGATAACCCCCGGTTAAAGCACACGGAAATTGAAATCATGGAGCGTGTATAATCTTTTAAATCTGAAAATATATGCACGGGCCTGCTTTTCTTGGTGGTAGTGATTTGATTGTTATCCTTTATGGGCCGATTGCTATAGATGTGGGAGGGGATGGGATCTTTTGTTTTTATACTCTCGGTGGTTGTGAAATTGGGAATGGGATTCCCTGTTGTTAGGAATTCTGTGGTTGTGAGTTTTATGACCGGGTGGTTACCTTGTTTATATCACGAATTGGGGTGGGATCCTCTATTGATGAGAATCCTTTTGGGGGACACGGGGAAGTGTCTTGAGGGTTCCATTGGTTCTAGTACTTAGAGGGATCTCACTTATCCCGTTGTTGTTGTAACATTACAAGAGATCCGGGTGTGAATTTTTAAACTGACGTTTGGTTGGATTCATTCCTTGGTTATGAATATGGTGTTAGTTGCCAAAGTAGGGGCATGAACTTATTTTAAACATTATTATTGAACGTGAAAACAAGAATGGGACAAACGAGTTTTGTTGGTGAGAGTCGTGACTCGGACTTGAGTGCTGTTGGGATCTATAGGTTGTCTGAAGAAAAACCTAACATTGGGTGAGTGCTTGTTTCTTATGTATATACTTTTAGTTTTGTGTTTCTTATTCGCGCCCCACCCATGTTGAGCACTTAGTGCCGAACACCCCCATTTCATGGGGGAGGGTGTTTTCCCAACACTATTCTTAGTGGCTGGTTATTAGCTCCTTTTCTGCTCCCTTTCCCAGATATCCCAAGTACCTTCAGGAAGGCTCTGATGGCCTGAGGTCCATTATTAGCCCATGAATCTTTGGGCAGGGTTGTGCGGTGGTTATGGCCCAGGTGTGTGCGGGCAGGTAGTTTCCCAAGTATCTTTGGGATGAGTCCCAGGTGTCTTCAGGCGTGGTGGTGGATCTTCTAGCCCAGGTGTCTTCAGGCATGGTGGTGGTTGTTCTGGCCTATGTGTTTGCAGGTGTGGTACATGTGACAATTGTGGCCCAGGTGTTTGCGGGTGGGTTTCGGCAGTGGGACTGCGTGCGGTTGTGGCCCAGGTGTGTGCGGGAGGGTGTGGCAGTGGGACTGCGGTGAGAATGGCGGGATTGGTTCGAAGCATATGATGTCTCAAAAACCGGTGGGAAAGTGGCGCAGGGTACCCAAACATCGTTGTGCTATTATTATATATTACTTGGTTTGCGTTACTTGGTGAGTGTAGCCGGTGAGTGGGATGGGTGAAATCCTTCATAGTAATGGTTGTCTACTTCTCACAGGACTTTATTACATTCCCCCTACTTGTGCATGGGAGTCTTTGGTTTTCCCTACTGAGTGTACTTGTATGCTCACCCTATGTATATAAAATTGCTTTCAGGTTCCCAGGAGGACTTCAGGGATCGCGCATGACCGTACTAGCTCGGATATTTGGGGCAGTCACAGTTTCTGTTTTCTTTCTTTGGTACTTACCCTTGTAGTCACTTTTCTATCCTTTGGCTTTTACTTTTGGAACATGCCTATGGGAATGGTTTACTTTTGGGTTTTATTTTCTTTTACTCTTGGTGTTGTTGGGTTTCATCATCTTATCTCCCAATCCTATAAAACAAAAAGGGTAATGCCTTCCACTTGTGTGTAATTTCCATACCCTTGGTGCTAGTCGCCACTCCGTGACCTATAGAAGGTGGGGTTTGGGGGCCATTATCTATCCTTCAACTTAAAGAAGAAAGGGCTTGGAAACCTGCTGACCCTTCCATCCTTTTGGTGAAGGCGGGTCGTGATAGAATGGTAGTAAATGAGAGGTTGAGAGATAGGATGGATTCAGGAGTTAGGCACAGTGAGGATTGCATGAGATGGTAAGGAAACAGTATTGGGTGACCTTGGTGCGTGAATTAGGCCAGGGAAGACTAGCTAGGACACGGGCTTTTAGGGTCCCCAGTGATCCGATGTAAGGACTCGGGACCTACCGAACGACCAAGTGAGGCCACGATGATTGTAGGGTAGAGACCCTAGGAAAGGTACATACATCATAATGACTTGTGTTATTGTGTTTCTGGGATGTATTGGTAATTAAGAATAAATGAAAAGTTTAAGAAATTCTAAGAACAAATTTCCTGCACTACTTGGGATTAGGCATTCCTTGTTTACCTTGTAGCTATGGCACCTGGAAGGCGACCAAGTGTGGTACAAGCGATCGAGGCCCTGGAGACTAGTTTGGCCGATCGGCAAAGAGCTGATCGAGAGGAAGTGGATGACCAGTGGCAGAAGACTCTTCGGGACTTCCAGCGACAAACCCTTGAGAAGTACGAGGGCAGCACCTCTGACATAAAGATGGAAGGCTGGATAGAGGAGCTAGTGATAGCCTTTGGCCTAATTTGGGCCCCAACCGAGTACTGGGTTCTTCAGGTCGTCATCCATATGCGGGGATCAGCGCATCAGTGGTGGACGCTTTACCTGGGGGAGAGGAGAGAGGCTAAGGTGCCATGGGCTAATTTCGAGAAGGAGTTCCGGGTGGAATTCCTCTCCTCGATGATGAAGTCGGAAAAGAGACAGGAGCTACTCTCCCTCCAACAGGGGAGTATATCAGTGAGGGAGCTAGTAATCAAGTTCAAAGACCTCCTACGTTTTGATCTGGACCTCTTTCCCGATGAGTAGTCTTGGGAAAGACGTCTAGAGGAGGTGCTCCGACCCTCCCTCTAGTATGCTGTTACCCCCATTACCCTGCCGACGTACTTGGAGGTCCAGAAGAAGGCCGAAGTGGTGGAGAGGATGAAAATTCTTGGAGGTGTGTCACGAAAGGGGATCCAGCTGGGACCATCGAAGGGGAAGGCCATCAGCACCAGGCCTCCAGCGTCAGGACCCTCTAGGTTCTGACCTGGTGGGAGCAGGTCGCAGCTGTTTCAGTTTTGATCCCCCAGTACTCGCCCTTTTCCTTTGGGCTCGGGACCGCGAGGCTTCGTTTGAGGGATCCATGGACATCTCCGGAGTCAGTTCTTAGACCGGGTATAGTACGACGGTGGAGGACAACCCCAGCACCTACCCCAGTAGCAGCTTCTAGCCAGTCCTTTCCAACAGCAGCATCAGAGACAGCGAGCTCCCGCTCCTCCGAGGATAGACGTAGGAGGAGGGGGCCGACCTCAAGGCGCTCCTCAGGGACCTCGACTAGGGCTTGGTCGGGGAGGTGGCCGACAGCCGAGGGGCAGAGGAGCTGGGAATGGATAGCTACACGCCACCGAGGTAGCAGTTCCAGCAGGGCCGGAGGTTGTTCGAGGTACGATCAGTTTTTTTAGCACTCTTTCTTATGTCTTGTTCGATACTGGAGCTTCACACCCATTTGTTGCACCCAGTCTAGCTCGTTCTATGGGCCTGGAATATAGGAGACTTAGAGTTCCCCTGGTGTTGCGCACACCAGTCAGAGGTCAGACCGACTTGTTGTTTGTTTGTTAGGGATGCAGACTGATGATAGGGCCACATATGTCGGTTAGGGATCTTCTTCTACTACAGATACAGCCATACGATGTCATCCTAGGCATCGACTGGCTATTTTCTGTGTGTTCCATCATCGACTGTTTCTGAGGAAGGGTTGTGTTCTCGGACTTGGTCGGCTGGATTGTTACCTTCACCGGCGAGCGGAGCAGTCATAAGGGTAGCAGGAGAGAGGAACCCCACCTCTCCTTATTGGTCGAGCTGTTAGTGGAATCAGTAAATGCTGAGATGTTAGAAGTGCCAGAGGTTGTCCATGAATTTATGGACGTCTTTCCTGAGGAGGTAACGACTCTACCCCCTTGACGGGATATTGAGTTTGGGATAGACCTGTAGCCTGGCGCTTGTCTGATCTCGATGGCTCCTTACCGGATGGCACCTTCAGAGCTACGGGAGTTGCGGATTCAGATTGATGATCTAATGAATATGGGTTTCGTTCGGCCGAGTGCATCACCGTGGGGTGATCTAGTCTTGTTTGTACAGAAGGCATATGGTGGTCTCATATTTTTCATAGACTATAGGAGGATGAATCAGGTGAAGATCAAGAATATCTACCCTCTTCCGAGGATAGATGATCTTTTCGACTAGCTGAAAGGGGCAGGATTGTTCTCGAAGATCGAACTACGGTCTGGGTACCACCAGCTGAGAGTGAAGGAGGGAGAACTCCCGAAGATGGATTTCAAGTGCAGATATGGACACATCATGTTCTTAGTCATGCCCTTCAGTGTTACGAATTCCATGGCTGTGTTCATGGGGCTTATGAACTCCATATTCCGGGAGTACCTAGATCGGTTCATAGTTGTGTTCATCGACGACATCCTGGTCTACTCAAGATCAGAGGATGACCATACAGAGCACCTGAGGACGGTTCTGGAGGTCCTCCGACATCATCAGATCTATGGGAAGTTGTCTAAATGAAAGTTTTGGACGTGATAAGTGCACTTCATCGGGCACGTGGTGTCCGAGAAGGGTGTAGTGTTGGACCCATCAAAGGTTGAGGCAGTTGTTCCATGGGAAGCACCCAAGAATGTGGTAGAGGTCCGTAGTTTCCTCGGGATGGCGGGTTACTATCAGAGGTTCGTACCCAAAATCTCTCGATTTACAGCCCCTTTGACAACCCTGACCAAGAAAGACCATGTTTTCATGTGGAGTGAGTAGTGTGAGTCAGCCTTCAGCTATCTGAAGGAGAAATTGGTCAGTGCCCCAGTGCTGAGACTGCCAGAAGAAGGGGCGGCATATGAGGTGTTCTGCAATGCTTTAGGACAGGGCATGGGATGTGTGTTGATGCAGCAACAAGTGGTGATCTCTTATGGGTCCAAGAAGCTACTCCCTCATGAGCGTAATTATGCCACCCATGAACTTGAGCTTGCAGCAGTTGTTTTTGCGCTAATGTTATGGCGGCACTACCCCATCAGAGAACGCTTTGTGGTCTTCACAGATCAAAAACGCTTGAGGTATATATTCTCCCAACGGGACTTAAAATTGCGACAACGAAGATGTGTGGAGTTACTCCAGGGTTACGACTTCGAGATATCTTATACTGAGGGAAAGGGAAATGTAGTGGCCGATGCCTTGAGCAAGAGGACGGATAATGATGCGGTCCGAGAGTTGGAAGATTCCGGGAAGGCAATGGAGGAGTTGGATGCCTTACACTTGTATGTGAGGATGGATGGTGGTAGAGGTTGCCTGTGTCAGATGGAAGTGAAGTCATCTCTATTGCAACAAGTGGAGCAGTCTCAATGGGGAGACCCAGAGTGCGAAGTGACGCATGACCGAGCTGACCAGGGAAATGCTCCGGAAGGATGGATAGAAGATGGTCAGAACCAGATGCTTTTCCAGGGAAGGTTGTTTGTTCCAGGAGTGATGTGTGGAAAGGTTCTCAGTGAGTTCCACAACTCACCCATGGAGGTACACCCAGGAGTTTCCAAGATGTACCAAGGACTGAAGAGATTTTTTGGTTTCCCGGAGTGAAGCGAGCAGTGGCAGAGTTTGTGGCCAAGTGCTTAGTGTGTCGGTAAGTGAAGGCTGAACACCAAGTTCCAGGCGGCCTACTACAGTCTCTAGATGTCCCCGAGTGGAATTGGGACGACATATCGATGGATTTCACCACGGGAATTTCCAAGGTCCAAGGAGAATACGATGCCATCTGGGTGGTAGTGGACCGATTGACGAAATCAGACCACTTTCTGGCGATCAGGAAGTCAAGTACTGTGGATGATTTGGCATGAAATTATGTGGATGAGGTGGTGCAGTTTCATGGAGTTCCGAGGCCTATAGACTCGGATAGGGATGCACGGTTTACCTCGTGGGTCTGGAAAGGATTGCATCATACATTTGGCAAACAGTTACGACTTAGAACTGCTTTCCATCCCTAGATAGATGGACAAATAGAGAGCACCATCCAGACCTTGGAGGATATGATGCAGGCATGTGTTCTGGACTCAGGAGGATCATGAGTGCGACACTTTCCCCTGATAAAGTTCACCAACAATAATAGATATCACTCTACCATCGATATGGACCCTTTGAAGCCTTGTATGGGAGGCCATGCCATTCACCTGTGTGTTGGGCCAAAGTAGGAGAGGCAGGCATCCTTGGCCTGGAGGTGGTGAAGAGCACGACAGAGAAGGTTCAGCTCATATGGGAATAGATGAAGGCGGCCCAGGACTGAAAGAAGTCGTATTCTGATACCAGTAGGAGGCCCTTTGGATTTGAGGTTGGAGACCACGTGTTCTTAAGGGTCTCCCCTCGGCGCGGACAATGGAGGTTCGACAGGGGAGTAAGCTTTCTCCCAGGTTCATCGGGCCCTTTGAAGTGATACGACGGGTCGGCGACGTGGCCTATCAACTAGCATTACCACCACCGCTACTGAGGATACATGATGTATTCCACGTGTCCCAGCTCCTTCGGTATCTGCACGATGATTCAGAAGTCCGCGGCTGGGGAGAGCTGGACATCGAGGACGACGTGACTTCTGTGGAGAGACCAGTGATGATCGAGGATCTCAAAGAAAAGGTGCTTCATGGGCGAACCATTCCATTGGTTCGTGTGTTGTGGAGACATGGTAGGCTTGAGGAGAGTACGTGGGAGATGGAAGCACAGATGCGTGCCCAGTACCCAGAGTTGTTTTGAGATTTGTTCTGTTGTTATAGCTGTTGTGGTAGGACGTTTTACCTTGTTGTCTATGAAATGCTAGTTTTATTCTTCCTCTGAATGTGTGTGAAAATCTTGGATATGAGGGAGGAGAGAACCCGACCCCTAATCAAGACGCATTAAGGTGGATGCGATTAAAACCGTGCGGGTGAGTCAGTGCCACCCAAAGCGGATAATATCTTGACATGGGGAAGGAGACTCCCCAACCCCCACATGCCTGGGTAGTTTCACATGATACGTTTCATGGTTCGTGATAGGAAATTGTTCTTAGTTAACAATGAGGTTGACTCTTGAGAGGTATCTTTCGAGGTGGTTGTTCGGACCCGCTCTTTCCTTCTGGGTTGTTTAAATTCTCGAGGGAGAGAATCATTTGAGAGGTATCTGATGTGATCATCCAGACTCTCTTGGTCCTTCCCTTTTCCAAAAATCCAGATCCTGAAGGGGTAGCATCCCGGCATTACCGATCGGGGAGGCCGATCAGTGTGACCGATCGGGGTGACCGATCGGGGAGACCGATTTGTCAGACCGATCGGTGCGACCGATCGGTGAGACCGACCGGCGTGACCTATAGGTGAGACCAACCGGCATGTCCGATCGGTGAGACCGACCGTCGCGACCGATTGGGGAGACCGATCGGTGAGACCGCTCGGTGAGACCGACCGGCGCGACTCGTCGGTGAGACCGACCGGCACGACCGCTCGGTGAGACCGACTGGCGCGACCGACCGGTGAGACCGACTGGCACGACTGATCGGGGAGACCGATCGGCACGACCAATCCGCGAGACCAATCAGTGCGACTGATCGGCATGACCGATCGGTGAGAGCAATCGGGGAGACCGATTGGTGAGACTGATCGGCGTGACTGATTGGTGAGGCCGATTGGGGAGACCGATCGGTGCAACCGAGACTGATTAGTGAGACCGATCGGTGCGACCGATCGGTGCGATCGAGACCGATCAGTGAGACCGATCGGGGAGACCGGTTTTGTCGGGTTTTTTCCAGTGACGTGTGCAAATTAAGTTTTAAACACTTATTTGACCACCTTTAAGCTTTTTTTAGATCCCGGTAGTGCCCATAAATGTTATAATTAAATATTCAATAAATTAACCTGGTGTGTGCGTCAGTTTAAACCACCCGACCCCTTTAATAACGTGTGGAGCCGCGTGGTAAACCCACGACCCCCGCTCCTTACGCGGTTTGGCGTTCTTATTTCAATCATCTACAGCTCTTATAAACTAAGTGTTAGCCATGATTTCTTCTTTTCTCGATCACCCTGTGTTAAGAGTACCCTTTGTCCAAATGAGTAGCTTTTCATTCAGGTGAACCGCATCACTATCCGTGAAGTTCCACCCCGGCCTTAGCGTCGATCATTGATCAAAAGGTTGGGAATTTCTTCGTCTATAAGTTTTGTGTATCTTGTGGGGCGGGTGTGCTTTTCGTTCTGTAGAATTGGTTAAACCAGACCTAAATATAGATAATGAACTGATTATATGAAGAAATAAGGGGGGGGGGACTGTGATCGTTGATGCTGTTTTATGTTATGATTATCTTTATGAATTGTGTGGGCTTACGCCTACTAAAAATCATGGCCGTTGGTGGTCTTTCTCTATGCACTAATGAACCCCAGGGGATGTTTGAAATGACTTGTTTGTGGTTGTGAACTCCTGCTATAAAAAGGGAAATTGGTTAATCATGTACACCTAGCTAAATGAATTGAAAGCACCAAGATCAACCCTTCTGTGATAACCCCATGTTAAAGCACACAAAATTGAAATCATGGAGTGTGTTAAATCTTATAAATCTGAAAATACCGGCATGACGCTGCTTTGTGCTGGTGGTAGTGGTTTGGTTGTTTTCATTTATGGGCCGATTACTGGAGATGTGGGAGGGGAGGGGATCTCCTATTGATATGGATTCAGTGGTTGTGAGTTTTAAGACCGGGTGGTTACCTTGTTTATATCACGAATTGGGGTGGGATCCTCTGTTGATGAGAAACCATTTTGGGGGACACGGGGTAGTGTGTCGAGGTTTTATTTTGTTCTAGTACTTCGAGGGATCTCACTTATCCCCTTGTTGTTGTAACATTACAAGAGAACCAGGTGTGAATGTTTAAATTGATGTTTGGATGGATTCTTTCCTTGGTTATGCTTATGGTGTTAGTTTCCCAAGTAGGTGAATGATCTTATTTAAACATTATTACTGAACATGAAAGCAATAATGGGACAGACGAGTTTTGTTGGCGAGAGTCGTGACTCGGACTTGAGTGCTGTTGTGATCTGTAGGCTGTCTGAAGAAAAACCTAACTTTGGGTGAGTGCTTGTTACCTATGTATATACTTGTAGTTTTTTGTTTCTTATTCGCACCCCACCCATGTTGATCACTTAGTGCCAAACACCCCCATTTCATGGGGGAGGGTGTTTTCCCAACACTATTCTTAGTGGCTAGTTATTTTCTCCTTTTCTGCTCCCTTTCCTGGAAATCCCAATTACCTTCGGGCAGGTTGTGATGGCCTTAGGTCCATTATTAGCCCATGAATCTTCGGGTGGGGTAGTGTGGTGGTTATGGACCAGGTGTGTGCGGGCAGGTAGTTTCCCAAGTATCTTCGGTATGAGGCCCAGATGTCTTCAGGCGTGGGAGTGTATCATCTAGCCCAGGTGTCTTCAGGCGTGGTGGTGGTTGTTCCGGCCTAGGTGTTTGTAGGCGTGGTACGTGTGACATTTGTGGCCCAGGTGTATGCAGGCAGGATTCGGTAGTGGGACTACGTGTGGTTGTGGCCCAGGTGTGTGCGGGTGGGTGTGGCAGTGGGACTGCGGTGAGAATGGCGGGATTGGTTCGATGCGTAGGATGTCTCAATAACAAGTGGGAAAGTGGCACGGGGTACCCAAACATCGATGTTCTCTTATTATATATTACTTGGTTTGCGTTACTTGGTGAGTGTAGCCGGTGAGTGGGATGCGTGAACTCCTTCATAGAAATGGTTGTTTGCTTCTCACGGGACTTTAGTATGTTGCCCCACTTGTGCAAGAGAGTCTTTGGTTTTCCCTTCTGAGTGTACATGTATGCTCACCCTATGTATATAAAACTACTTTCAGGTTTCTAGGAGGACTTTGGGGATCGCACAAGACAATACTTGCTTGGATCTTTGGGGTAGTCGCAGTTGCAATTTTCTTTCTTTGGTACTTACCATTTTAGTCACTTATGTACCCTGTGGCTTTTAATTTTCAAACATGCCTGTGGGAATGATTTAATTTTGGATTTACTTTTCTTTTACTCTTGGTGTTGTTAGGTTTCATCATCTTATCTCCCAATCCTATAAAACAAAAAGGGTAATGCCTTCCACCTGTGTGTAATTTCCATACCCTTTGTGCTAGTCGCCACTCGAGGACCTATAGAAGGCGGGTTTCGGGGGTCATTATCTCTCCTTCAACTTAAAGAAGGAAGGGCTTGGAAACCTGCTGACCCTTCCCTCCTTTTGGTGAAGGTATGTCGTGACATGATGCACGTGGGTTAAAGGCTTGTTAGGATAAAAATATAAATTTATTCAATTTATGTCACTGTGAAAATTTTAGATCTATATTTTAAAAAATAAATGTTTCATAGAGAATGTTTATTTTATTTTTTTCAGTAAATAATCATTAGTTTCAATTAAATAATAAAATATTCAAATAAACCCTAAATATAAGAAAATGCATGAATGATAAAAATATAGAACCATCTATGGTACTAATACGATATACATGTATAACTACAATAAAATTTCATACAATACTATTATATCATTTTTAGGGTAAACAAGATAATTATCAAGCAATCATGCATCCCAAAAAAAGAGATGAGATGAATGTTTAGTAATAGATGAAATAAGGGACATGAATCAGCAAAACATGGGTAAACATAAATAAAATCACCATGTCATAAGGATATGAACATCATATAACCATGAAGAAAGAATTTGTTAAAGGCATGGAATATATCATATGAATAATAATGAAACATCACAACATAGTGGTTAAATACAATACAAATTTGTAAACAATTCTAGCATCATATTAATTCATAACATATGTAAAAAATAATAAACTCATAATCAAGAAAAATATTACAACATTTTCATTAATAAAACACATAATCTCATAATATAAGACATTTCCTAATGAATTAGTGGACTATATAATCCCAATCCCACCTCTCACATCCTAAAATTCCTATAATCATGCATGCAAAATGAAACATATAAAAATTTCTGACATAAAATAAACAAATGGAATGGAATGATTTTTATAAAGGATTTTATAGAATAAATCCAAGAATATATTTTTGGGGATCCCAAATGAATAATTAAAAATGTTTTTTTGGAAAAAACATCAACGTTCTTGATTATAGAAGAAACATCACAAGAGGAGTCATCATGTCATTTTGAAAAGTAAGGTCTTTTTGAAAAAAAATAGAAAATGGATTATAAAAAACTATAAAAGAGTTTAAAATTGTATATTCTAAAAAATAAAATGAGAAGGAAGGTGAATTGTAATTTTGAAAACATTATAAGAACACCCATACTAAAAATAATGTGACTAGGAGATAACTGAAATATAAGGGGTTTGGGCTCGAGAATCCCCCTTACCACAATTAATTCTTCATTTTATCATGTTTTTATATCACAAATAAAAATATAAGTTTCATTGAAACATGGAGACAAAAGATAATATTTAACATTTTTTATCTTTTCATCATTTATAATCATTGAATTTTATTTCTTAATTCAATTAATTAATATGGAAACTTTTTGTATCACGTTTACCTTATAGATTTCCCATTCTTCTTCATTTTATCTATTCTATTAAAGGTCATTAATACATAATAAGAATTAATTCCATATATATATAATATATATATATATATATATAATAAGTAATATATTATTACCAACTATAATATTTGGGATTCAGAAATAATTTCAAATGTTCTCATTGGGTATGAACATTCCATTAAGGGGAAACAATTTGAATATGAGTCAAGAGATGTATAATACATGATTATATTTACAAAATTATATAATATTAAAAATTTCATTATCATGTAATCATATTGTACTATTTTTTTATTAATGATTTAATTTGAAATGGGAATAAGGATATGAAATTTTGAAATGAAAAATGAAAAAATTGGATGAATGTACTTTACCTCTTTCTTCAGGTAGTCACTTTTTTATAGCCATTAAAATCTTGAAATATTATATTTTTATTTCTCTAAAAATCCCATGAGTATTATATAGGGCTTAAAAGTGGAAATATAGTAGGGTTTTTGTCTTGTGAATGTGAGAGGGTTGTGGGTTTCCAGGGAGAGGGAGAGGGTTTATTTATACATTAAGAGATATGCATTTTTAGAATAAAATATAGAATAAAATACAATATCAAAGGTAGAAATTATAATAGATATTTTTTGAATGTGTAAATCACATATCAACAAAATAAAATGGGATTAGGACTTTAAATCCCTCTAAAATTCTAATTTAGTATTCTATTAAAAAGTAAAGATAAAAAAATAATGTTATTTTAAGGGAACCCTTTTGACATTAGAAATTGGAAAATACATTATAGGTTTGGAATTTATGTTTAATATTTTTAAATGAAAAAATTCTATTAATAAATTTTTTTTAGGGAAAAATAAAAAATTTATTATTTTTTAATTCAAAATTTCATCAACATTATCTTATAAATAATTCATTGTATGAAAAATAGAATTTTTATTATTCATGTAAAAAATCAAAATGTATTTAAGATAAATTCCAAAAACTAAACCTTTAACAATTTTAATGTACCCATTTAATAAAAAATTTATTTTTATCAAAATAATATTCTATCTTAAGATATTATAATAATTAATACAAAAATTATGGTTTTAACAAAATCAATTAAAATATATTTTATTAAAAATGAGAAAATATTTTGTTTTAGTTTTTAATCATGATATTTATTTTAAGGAATTATAATATATTTATTTCCATAAAATAATCATCATAAATACTATTTATTTTATATTAGTTTTTTATTTTGATTTAAAATTACAATTCTAATTGTCAAGCAACAATTTCCAAAAATCATAATACTATTCCTAATAATGATGTTACTAATCCAAAAATCACATTTCTTTTCCAATGATAAAATTACCACATGTAAATAACACTTAATTCAGTCATTCATTACTCACGTCAATTACTCTCAATGTTCTACAATATAAAATTTTAGAATGTTGGTTACTTTACTTATATTCATTTTCATTTCAATAGTGTTAGCCTTAGAGGTAATTATTCTATTAGTTTGGATTGATCCATATTTTTTCTATTGTAGTTTTTCAATTTAATTTTTTTATTCCCCATGTAATATTTTAAATTTTCATGGGTATATTTTTAGATTAATGTAACAATTTTAATTAATTATAAAAAGTGTTGATGATTTTAATATGTGTTCTATGTTTATAATAATATACAATATAATATGTCACACATATTTTTTGGAAAAAAATATCATTTTTAAAATATAGCTTGTTATATTATATCACTTCAGAAAATTATTAATTATCATTTCAACTCGTATTATTGGTTGACAATAGGTGAAGTTACTTTTATTTCAATGTTTCTTGTAGTTCCCACATCAACTCTTCATATTTATGGTTCCTCTATAGCACTTTGAAATTGTTAGTTGTCTTGTTACATATAACATTGCCTCTATGGTCTAAAATATTCATCAGTTACTCCTCACACAAGAGGTTATTTTCCATTTATACCACCTCCAAAATTAGTATATGCGAGGGATCATTTATGTACTTCTACAAGGGAGATATGTTGAACACATCATGAACATAGGTAATATTTGGTAGAGGTTCTGGCCAAAATAATAGTACTCCAATGGGATCGGGGATCTAATAGGGTAAAATGTACCTAGGGATAAGCATTCCTTTATTTCTAGACCACATGACATTATTTTATTATAATATTCAAAAGAAAACATTGTATCCAAATTTAATCTTCAAGTCCCATTGAAGTTTTTAAACACTTCTATTATTATGAATTTGATAAGATTTTATTTGTTGTTGGAGGGATTGAACCATATCTATAATATAATTAAGAAAATTACGCCCAAGTAAAACTTTTTCACCAAAATCATTCCCAATAAGTATGATTTTTATATCACTTCCATTCAAAGATTAAAATTGATACATTGGAAAACATGATAGAAAAAATTTATCATATGATAAATCATCTAAAAGAAGATTCTGATCCCATTATATTTTAACTTCAAATGAGTATGCTATGAAAATTTCATCAATATATTGAAACATTATTCTAGATTGTCCATCAAATTTGGGCTGATAGGATGGACTAAAATTTAATCGAGTTTTCTAATCATATTGAATACTTCTAAAGAATTTAGAAGTTAAAATTATAACACAAATATAGATGGTTGAAACTGGTTCCCCATATATCCTATCCACTTTATTTATATGTATATTTGAAATATGATAAACTTTGAAATCATCCAAAATTGTGATGAAGTGTGATCTATTTTTGATATTATCAACCAAAATACATATCTAATTTAATTGATTGTATTTATTCGGGAGACTATTGACAAAGTACATAGTCATATTCTCCCATTTACAAGTGGGTTTGGGAAATGGTTCCATCATACCTTTAGATTTCTATCTCTTTCATTTAACTCTCTAACATATCATGGAATTTATAGTGTACATTGGGACCTTTTTATTCATTTTTCTCCATTTGATGTTCTCTTAGAGATTAGGATACATATTGGTGGTTCTTATATGGATATATATAGATGATAAATTCACATTATCTAATAGATCATTCTTTATCTCAAATCATGAAGGCACCAAAATCCATGTTCAAAACTGAATCACACCGAAATCATCGATATGGAATTAATGTAGGTTCCCTTCCTTTACTACTATCATAGTTTTTTGAATTTCTAGATCATACATCTATGTCTCATTTATATTATCTTTCATAGATGGTTAGGAAGTCATTTGGGAAATGGAGTATTTCATACAATAAATTTTCACTTCCAAACCCATCCATTGTATATGCATTAAGATAGAGTCTTTCTAAATCCACAACATGGATAAAGTAGTAATTTTTCCCTTCTAAGAGAATTTTTCACCTTGTTTTCCATTATTATATATAGTGAACAGAGTAATCATTGTCCTTGAATGACATTAACCATATTATATGATGAATATTAATATTCTTCTATATGAATATATAGTTTAGACTCTTGTTATAGGTATATATGTTACACTTCTAACCATATAGATAGTGCCATAGAATATTTAATGTAAATATCATTACTATTATCACTTGATCATTTTTAGGTTGTTATTTTCAATGATATTTAACTTTCATGAGGAATAGGCTATCACATTATCACTCTAAATGATTACACAACCCAATAATTTCTATGATTCATCCTTATATATCAAGGAACATTCTCCAATTGATGGTAGTGTGAGTACCATTGTAGTGATTAGCCTCTTCTTATTAACCATAAATTTGTCCTTAAATTATTCCATATAGGAATAGTTTACCCATATATATATATAAAGTGTTATCTAGTTAGAAAATATTGATTAATCATTCAAGAAAATTCAGTAATACCCCTTTAATACAATTGAACTATGGATTTCAACGAATCTATTTGGTCGAGGAAAATAGTCAATTTCATAAGTCCTTTAAGGTTCAACATAATTTCCATCACTTATGATTATGTGACCCATTAATTTCACTTCCTAAATCCAAAATTAAATCTTTCTAAACTTAGAATAAATTTTTTCCTTCCATAATGTCACTATAATTTTTTTTGATGAAATTCATGATCCTCATTCTTATTAGAGTAAATATGAATATTATTGATAAATACTTCAATAAATTTGTTAAGGTATTCTATAAATACTATATTCATCAAATCCAAAATCATTGAAATGTAATTTTTATGTCTGAAGATAATCCCTATGAACTCATTGTGTCCATATGTTGTATAAAACCCTTTCTTCTGTATATCATCCTACATCACATTAAGATGATGATAAAAAACAAATACCCACTTTTGAGATGTAATGAGTTCATAATATTTGATCGAACACATTATCATTCCTTGGTTGCTCATACTAGTTCATTATAGTGATATTTTTTATCCCTTGGTATTTTATACATAGAAATATTGATCCATCCTTTTTCATTAAAAATAGATCTTTAACTCCCCAAGGTAATCCACTAGGCAGTTTACACCCATTTTCCAAATTCTATTGATGTCTTTTCTTTGAAAGCTCCCATTTTATTGGGTACATCATATATGGGAACATGGAGATTGGTGTGACTCTGGGTATACTCTCTATTGATATATCCACTAAAAAATCTGGGGGATGTCTGGGATAATATTTTGGAAGTACATTAGTATAATCCCAAATGATGGGAATTTACTAATGGTTGATTCTTTCCTTTAACTCAACCATATATGTAAGGAATGAATCTACATAGGGTTCCATAACCCACACCATTGTGAGATACTTAATAAGGGATTATTGATCTTCCTTATATTAATATAATAGCATGGGATGGTTCATAACATAAAAGGAGAAGCAATTTTCTAGATATTTGATGCGTGATATATATAACAAGAACTAATCCATTATTAGTATAGAATCAAATTTCAACATTAACTGTTTTTAAATATTCACAAGAATAATCCTCCCCGAGATTCTAACAATAGAAGAGTCCAACATTAAGGTTTCATTGATACAACACTAGGTTTTTTATGGATATGTATAATTCCAGGCATCTGGGTTTTGAATCAACAATAATAGAAAACTCTAATGATATAATGTAATGGATAGAACCATAATTAATAATATTTTCCCATTAGTGAGTGGATATGAATTATAACTTGTATTAATTAATATTCATGTTCCACCTCAGCTATGGTTATGGTATATGATTTCACTTACTCCTTCACTTTTGGTGGTTCCTAATGCCGATTACCCTCGATGACCAATGGAATAGTTCACTATATTATATTCCTTCCATTGTCCCTATAGTTGATGCTTTTAACTATGGATGGTTCCTTCCCTTACTAGATCATGTTGGTCAACATTTTCATGACTCTTCATCATTCAAGATCTTGGTGTCATTCTCTCTGAAATTTAAATAATTTTACTATGTTATTAAGATAATTACCATGATGTTTCATCCAATTTTATTGAAATGTGGGTAATTGGATATTATTTCCTCATTTTTAGTTGATCCGTTAGTTCAAATAACAATATTTTATTTCTTATATTTATAACCATGAGAACATTATTTGAAATCCATCACTACCTTGAGATCACATCAAACTACCTTTTCTTTAGTAATAAAGTCCCAGATAAATAAATCTATTTAGAGTTGTGGTTTTAAAACACTAAAGAATCTATATTTTACTATCATTATTGGTAAAAAACAATGAAATATACTATAATACCTAGGAAATTTTACTCAGAAGTCCTTCTAGATTAAACATATTTTTTATAAACTCTAGGAATTCCCTCTGCATCTTTGCTTGAATAGTTTGAGGGAGTCACTTTTTTAAAATAAATTATTGATGTATTCCCACTACATTTCATCCATTTTATCTTTCAACATAGTATTCCTTATGAATTTAAACCATTAAACGGACTCTCCATATTAATGATATATGACGATAGTAACCCTATCCTTCTCAAAATAGTAGTGTATATTTAATTTATTCTCCTTTGAGTTAACCCACTTTTATATGAAAATTAAATCAGAAGACCCACTAAATATTTTTGGTCATTGATGCATAAAATAATTGAAATACATTTTATCATTATTGGTTGAGGGATGATATTCCATGTGGTTCATGTTGTAGTTCATATCCAAAGACAACTGGTTAATCATAAAAAATCCTCCTGCCATTGAATTGGGAATGCCCTTTTGATAATAATTACATTTTCCCTCACACATGTTTTTTGTATGGTTTCAACTAGTTCCCACCATTTTCTAAAATAGAAAAACAATTGAACAAAATATTAGTTAAGAAAAGATGAATACATATTTTTATCTTATGAAAAAGTTAATTCTAAAATCAAATCTAATGGGAACCATTTATTTAGTATTTTTCTCAAATGATACTACAAGGATCACATTCCTTAATAATTCATTATTTATTTGGAATAATAACTTATGTTATTTAATCTTCAACATTTTTATGAATTTTTTATTTATCCAAAGTATATCCCTCAAGTGTGTTAACCTATTTGTAAAATAAGTTCTATTTTTTCTACATAAGGTGGCAACCATGTTAAATCGCAAGGCCCCCTTTTTAGTGAAATTAATTTTCAGTACAACTATGCTAGGGACACATAGACTTATAGTATATAGAAAAGGATTTCATCTATCAGAAACTATACACTCTAAAAATTTATCGAAACATATGATTTTTTTCATTAAATTCATTATTATCCCTATAATTTTCCACTAATTATTTATAGTACTAGTTACCAAATTATTTATATCATTTTATAACAACAACTATAGAGACCTAAAATTCTCTTACATGAATATTAAATCATTTATATAATAAAAAATAGTTACACAATATAGGAATCGATGGTTTAGTATCTTGCATAAATAAGGAATATACATCACCTGTACAAAATAAAACACACACATTTATTTTAAATCCTTCTTATTCATACTTAATATTCTTTTTAATTCATGTATTAACGTGAGGTTATACATCAATGATGGTGATGAACTAAAGTCCAAGTAAGTAGAGGGATGAGGGACAAGAGTCAATAGGACAC
The DNA here is from genome assembly GCA_963277665.1 of Viscum album. Classification (NCBI taxonomy): domain Eukaryota; kingdom Viridiplantae; phylum Streptophyta; class Magnoliopsida; order Santalales; family Viscaceae; genus Viscum; species Viscum album. The sequence continues at coordinate 1,206,149,632 of OY728126.1, read as the reverse complement.
GAGTGAGCATAATCGAAATCAATATATCATAATAATAGGATTATAAAAATAAACATGAAAAAAGAATTTGATAAATGACTGGAATGTGGAATATTCATAATAATAAATAATCACAACAAAGTGGTCAAATACCAAATTTTTTTGAGAACGAATCTATGATCAGGTTCACACATAACATATATGCGTAATCATAATATAATAAATGTGAAATAATATAACATCATGTTCATGCATAATATAAATAATATAAAGATATGTATCACATTACCCAAAATATTATAGGGATATATAATTCTGGGGAAACTCATCACATCCTCAAATTCCCATAATCATGAATTCCATAAGGAACATATAACAATCATTTTCATTAAATAAACCCACAAAAGGGAATGAGTTATATATTGTATTCATAAAGAATAAAATAATGAATAAATTTTTCTTGTTCCAAAAATCGATAATGGATTTTTTTCTCCAAAAAACATCATCATTATTTAGCTGTTAAGAAATAACACAATAGTATTCAATATGATGGTTTTGAGATTTATTATTTTTTTCAAAAAGGATTTGTAAATGGATTTTTTTTGAAAGGGATCAAACATGTATATCCCAGAAAAAGATTAATAATTATAATGGATTGATGTCTTTGGAAAATTATAATAACATCCATAAAAAAACTTATTTAAAGATGAGGTAACCTAAAAAGAATGATATTGGGATCAATAATCCCCCTTATCTTAAACCTCACATTATTTTATCTCCCTTTGATCTCCTTGATAATAAACATTGCTTCATTAAAATTCAAAAAAATTGAATAATGTTTTTCAATATTTATTAATTATGAATATTTTATAATATTTTTAACTCTTTAAATGATAAATGTTATGATACCATCTTTTCATTAAAAATTACCCCTTTTTCTTTGATTTTGAATGTTTTGTCATAGTCATTTATACATTTGTAAAATTAATTATAAAATATTAAATATATATATTTATTATTTTATATATCATAAATAAATTATCATAACTAGAAATAATTTTTTTATAAGAAAATATTTGGAAATCTATTCATTGGTGGTAGTCCAGCTGTTAATGGTACTTTTAATGAAGAGGAGACGTGCGATGTATAATATATTATATATTAAAAATGGAACATTTATATTACATTAATATTATGAATATAATTTTAGAATATAGTATAATTTAATTAAATATTTTCATAAAATTGATAAGGAGGACATGATATTATAAAATGAAAATGAAATAAAATGATGATAGGACATTACCATTTTATTGAAGTGGTTCTATTTATACAGCCTTTAAATACTCGACAGAATGGATCTTTATTACTAAAAAACATACTTATGGATTTTAAGAATCTTAATAATGGGTTGTTTAGAAGATGATTTTATTTGGTAAGTGAGGATGGAGTAGTTTTACATTATGAGGGAGAGGGGTATTTGTTCTTGGTGAGAGGTTTATTTTTTTGAATAAAAAATTGAATAAAAAAAATACCAAATGTAAAACTTATAATAGTGTATTTTTTAAATTATAAATCATATATAAATAAAATAAAATGTTATTGGGACTTTGAACACCTTTATCATTTTAATTAAACAGTTTATCAAAAATGAATGTGAAAAATAAAAGTATCTATTTTAAGGGAATAAATTTGACTTTAGAATTCAAAAAAAAAACAATTTAGCTTTATAAATTACTTTTTTTATTTAAATGACCCATCCATATTATTAAATTGTCTTTTACCCAAAATAAAAAACTTATTATTTGTTACATCTTTATTGGTTCAAAATTATGTCATAAAACATGCGGTATTTGATAAATAATATATTTACTGATCACACAAAAATGGAAGTATTTCTGAAAATTCTCCAAAAATGAGTCCTTTAAAATTTATATGTACCAATTAAGAAAAATAATTTGATTTTATCTAAATAATTTTCTAACATAGGTTATTATTACCTATAATATAGAAATACAAACATTATTAAAAATGAAAATAAATTATAATAAAAATATTTTTATATTTTCATTTAGTTTTTAATGTTGAAATTTATTTAATAGAATCAAAATATTTTTATTTATAAAAATTACTCATGAAAAATATTATATATATTGTATTTTATTCTCTTGTGGTAAAGTTACTATTTCAATGGTCATGTTACTATTCTCAATAGTGAGGTTACTATTTTGAAGGTTACATTACTAGTCCCACAACCGCATTAACTCCTAAAAATTCCAATTATTTAATTCATTAATTATTCACCACAATTCCTCTCAATTTATTAAATTTTTAATTTATAGAATTGAATTTTTTTAATAATATTATGTTTCTTTTCTATAGTGTTGTTCATGGGGGAGATGATTCTAGATAATTAGCTCAATCCATATTATAAGATTATATTTTTTCTATTTAATATTTCCCCCCATGTAGTGGATTGAATTTTTATAGGCTTAGTTGTGGCAAAATCTTATGAATTTCATCAATGAAATGAATTGTTGTTGATTTAAATATTTTCTTTATGTGTATAATAATATATAATATAATATGACACATGTTTATTCAGGAAAAGATTTTATTTATAAACATTGGATTGTTACAACATGTGATCGATCAAATCATTTAACATCACCTTAAGATAGAAATCCAACTTAATTATGTCTCCATACCATTGAAAAATGTAATTAGGGCACACATGGAACACTAGAAAACATAATTTGAATCCTGATCATAATGAGTACTACCAAAATATATTGGAATTACAACCAAGATACGAATTCATTCTAGACTCAATAAGGTTTCAATATTTCAATAACCTAGATAATACATGGTTTCCTTGTTCAATGATTTCTCAAAAAATTCAAATAAGTTAGTATCATAACATTATAAATCGTTTATATATGAAAAGAATTACTAAATCTATGCATAGAAATGTATTTTTGATTTAGAAAAATATTGGAGGTATTTCATAAAAAACAAGATGTGGAAAAATATATTTTTTAAGGAAACCCTCTTCAAAACCATATTCTATTCCTCTAAAAAAATTTACACAAAAAAATACCTCATCAATATCAACTAATTGGGTTTCATAAGACAAAATAACAAAAAACATAATATTAACAAGGTGTTATAGGAAAAATCATTGAATAAAGAATCCCGCATCACAAATGGAGGAAACAAAATCATATTTGGAAATTGGGGGTAATGTTTAAGATAGAAGATCCCCATGAGAATATAAAAGTACGAAGAATAAGGGTGATCAATTTACTTTAGGATCATTTATAGGGGATTATTTGGGAAAAAACCATGTGGTTTGGTTATAGTTTGGAAGAAATGCCTATAACACCCCATGATTTTATAGTACGTTACCCTTTTAAAGTAATTAAATATCTTGAGCTACACACAACATTGAGATCGAGTGCACCAAGACATACCAAACTAGTCATTCAAATAGAAGTTATGAATAGTATTAACTATTTTTTTAAAATTAAATACTCCATATAATTTTATACTTCATATCATGTGTCTCTTGGAAATAATATAAAAAAATTAACTTTTTTCAGATAAAAGAATTATTTTAAAAAAATGAAAATTTACCACCTTTTCATGGAGAATCCTTTTTAAATTCAATATTTGATACCATTATATATTAAATATGACATAATAAACTACATATTTATAATTAGTAATTATAAATTTAGTTTGGACAATTTTTTGGCGTTTTTCAGATAACATTAATTTTTTGATGAATACTGAAAAATACAAAATTTTAATTAAAAATAACTCTTTTATGAAAAACAATTTATATTGTTAAATTATAAACGTGAATGGTGTTGAAATATTATTAGATTATATTTTTATAATTTAATACAATGTTGGTTATTGGAAGTAATTTTACATTTAAATTGGACATAAACATATATCAATCTTTTGATAGTTTGTGTTTCTAAAAAATGTGCTTTTTGGTTTTGACAATGGGAATTAATTTGAAATTAATTAATATAACCTCTAAATTTTTAATTTATTAAAATAGGATTAGTTTTTGAATTCAGAATATCAATATTTACTGAAGATTAATTTTTTTTATTTTTTTGAAAACATTCAATCTTTAATGAATAGTGAAAAACACTACATTATTGTTTAAATCCGACTTGTTATTTAAATTGTTATTTTTAATTAAAATTTATTTTAAAATCAAATTAAATACATAATACCTATATTATTCCAATTTAATTCATTGGAGTCATTTTATTAAATGATTAGACATATAGAATTTTATTGATCTTTTCAACGTCTTTTACCTACCTTTTCTACACATTTCCAAATTTGCATAAAACGTAATTTGACCGATTATATGAATTTAATATCAAAAATATGAGAAACAAAGTTGAAATTAGTAAGTAAAATTTGGTTCAATAGGATAAATAAAATATTTTTTGAATAGAATATTTCCTTTTTTATTTACCACTTTTAAAAGTTAATAGGGAAATTGAAGTTAAAAATTATATTATAATTACCCTAAGACATGTCCTAATTCTCTTGGATAAGTTTATTTAGACCAAAATTAACCTTATGAATAATATATGATCCTTTTTTATCATCTTGTATTAGATTAGGGGATTTATTATTATTTCATTTAAAAAAGAGTTAAAAGTGTTAAATTCAAATTTTAATAACGAATTTTTTTTATATAGGGTTATACATAAGATAATTTTGACTATAAAAATTTATTAGAAAGATAAAAATATTTCTAACCTCATGGTATTTTATTTATAATATTTAGAAAATATATAATTAAATTTATTTTTGACACAATGATGATGCAATAATTACATTATTAATGAATGATTAAAATAATTGATATGTTAAATATCAAAATAAATGTAAATTGAAAAATTTGTTGAAATTGAAATAATATTCTAGGTTAATATGATATTTTGGGGTTGATTAACTTTTTTTTATTTTAAGTGATAATGTCGTTACGGCATTCAAAAAAATGAAATACAAAATAGTTTCAAAATTAACCTAAAAGGGGTTTTAAAACATATGAAATACTGTTAAATGATATAATATTCCTAAAAGTATAATATTCAAAAAAATTACATATATAATAATATATATTTCATTAATTAACCACTTTATGTTATATTTGAATTTTATAGTAAGTTTATTAACCATGTTATATAAAAATACAAGATGACATGGTAAAAGATAAACTATTTAACTATGATTTAAATCCCAAAGATAAGGTTAATATGGTGACCTAGAATTTCGTAAAACCTATTTGTTGATATATTTTACACCCATACCCACCATATTCTTGAAATAAATCCATTTGTATCCATTAGAAACTAAAAAGTATTTTATAATAAAATAATATTTCAAGCTATTCATAAAGTGACCCTCACCTCTCTTATAAAAGGGTACTTCCCCTCCTCTCAAAATCACACTCCCAAAGCCATTTGGATCAGAAAAAACATACTCAAATATCCCCAAAACTACCCTAAATTTATCCTAGAGGACATAATTTTATCGAACACCAACCTATGGAGCCCTTTCGATCAAATCTAAAGGCAGCACCCGAAGAAAAGATAGTTATTTCATCTCCTTTTTCAAAGTTCTTTTCTTCTTCCACATCATCTTTCTTTCTTATTACCATATAAAAATAATAACTCCAGTACCTTATACATACTTTTATGTTATTATAAATATGTTATAACCATATTCTTTATTCAATCCATCCAATTTATTAAAAAGTCACCATACGTCCATACGAACGGCTTACCGTCTCCATGTCGTGGTGTAGTTTGTTATTCAACACTTTATTATTTCGATGGGTATAATAATGATTATAATTGATATAAATAATAAATATAAAATTTTAATGATTATTTATATATAATATATAATTCAACTACATATTATTTCACCATAAATAGAATGATATCGTCACTTGTGCGTACATATGACTTACCATCTCCCCGACCCGATGAGATTCATTTCCACGTTAACCATTCAAGGTTGATTATAAAAAATATATATTACTAGTAAGTATGTAATATATGAAATAAAAATTCTAATGTATGTATATATACATATATCTCATTCAATTACTTCTGTTCAATATGAAATGAAAACGAAGACATCGTTTATGCATACATACAGGCTACGATATCTCTAAATAGTGTATTCCATTTCATATATATATCTATTATACAAATTTATATTCTGAATCTACATGAGACATTAATAATTTTTTATATTATTTAAGAAATTAAATCATGATATAAGTGATATGATCAAGAATAACAAGTTAAAACACATACCATAAGAAAAGTGATTATTACATGAAATGTTATTTTATCAAGGAAATTTTTATTAAATATATAGTATAAAGACATAAATGAATCAATTATGAAATAATAAATATTAATATGTTTATGGAATAATTTAATACATACTATGGTCATTATACAGATGGTTAAACGTACCCTGGACCAAACAAAAGTACAAGGTAATGGTTAATTTCTCAATCCCATTATTATCAGTGATTGTCTATATGTATGTATTTACTGATATTTGTCATCCATGTCCATGTTTCAAAAAAAATTGAAAATAAATATTTTAGGTTTTTATGGAAGGGAATCTTTAACTATATCTATATTTTAAATATTTTAATGATTTATTTTTCTAAATCTTTTTCATTAATGTTCATGTATTCATAATGATTTTAATGATTTATACATATAGACATGTTTGTTTTAAAATGTTAATACATTTCAGTAGTATAAAAGTGGTATGGGAAACTCTGATTCAAAAATATCTTATAAATTACTTCACTTATAAATTGTGAGACATTTAAATGCTTTCATGAAAAAGGATATTTCTCTCGAAGGGTTTTACTAATTATTTTCAACTATATCAACATCCTTTTTTAATATTATTCTTGACTAAGGTTTGTTGGCGCCAAAATATTGCACGAAATGAAGGGACGAAAAAGAAGGCTGGAATGCTGCCTCGCGAAGCACCGACGCGATGCACCCCGAGCATCGCAGTATCACGAAGCTACGGATTCGGTAACTCTCCGCGAACACATTTGACGTTCGCGAGCCCACCGTGAAGCTCCAGAGGCGGTAACACTCCGTGAACGCATTTGACGTTCATGAGCCCGCCGCGAAGCTCTAGAAGTGGTAACTCTTCGCGGAAGACGTTGACCTTCGCGAGCACGCCGTGAAGAACCTGAGGTGGCACGCGAGTTCTGCTTTGCGGCGCCCCTTGCCTATAAATACTGGACTTCCCCTGAGTCCCGAGGACGGACAATCCAACCTTTCGGCTTCTCCTCTCCCGAATCGCGAAGCACTCTTTACTCCCAGGAATCATGAGCTCGGCGAGGTACTTCTACTTTGCATGAATCCTTTGCTTTGTCTCGTTTTGAGCCCCTCTTTTGAGAGGGATTCCCTTCACGAAGTTCAAGGGAATTCACGAAGGAAGGGGATTCCCAAGGGATCTCGGGCAGCCGCGGAGCGTTTATGCTTCACGAAACACCCAACCTGTACTAGTGATCCCTATGCTAAGGCAGGATCGCTACACATCGCGAAGAACACTGCTTCGCAGCACCTTGCTTCGTGAGGAACCTCTTCTTTGCGAGGCAGTGCTCCGCGAATACTGTTCCACTTCGCGAAGCACCCTCCACTCATACCTACGCCCCATGCTAAGGCCAAGGCACTCCGCTTCGCGAATCACACTCCTTTTCTTGGAAACTCCTCTTCCCGTGCGACCCTCCAGGTTTGCACGATGCGATTTCAAAGTCCCACGGACAATACCACTGGTAGCATTGCTTCGCCTAATGCTTCTTCGCATAGGCACGCTAACGGCTATTGCTTCTTCGCATAGCCATGCTAACGTGGGCCCCTCGATGGTTCGCTCTGCAACCCCCCCTAACCATGGCCTTAACGGTACCTTCCCTCCCCAAGGAGCAAAGGGTACCAGTTATGTAAGTCCTAGGGGTGTGGAGTGAACACACCTCGTCCGAGCTGCATGACGTTAAACTGCCAAGCATCACGTCCTCAACACATTATGTTAAACTGTGACCCGACCTCGTGCCTCTCACGAAGGGTCCCCCCAGCTCGAACATTTTTTATGCCACTCGTATCCACAGGAGTGGAATCACCTATCCACAAGGGATGATATCCTACTTATTGGAGTGGCGTATGTTCTCAGGAGAAGGGAGACCCTAGTTCCCCAATGGATGGTTGCACCCCTGCATCTTCGTACTTCCCCACTACCAAGGTCAGTGGAGGGCGTGATAGGGAACGAGGCACCACCCATCATTGGTCCCAAATCCCTCTTTCGCTGTGCTTTTTCTCACTCAGGGCCTCCATCCTGGAGTAAGTACCAGCACCATGGGCCGCCTAATGCATAAGCCCCTCTTCGCTTCACACGAACGCACCCTTCGCGGCGTGATCGTCGGGCCCTTGCTGTCTCTTGTTTCTCACACCGAGAATGACTCACGTGGGCTTAGAGTTGGAATTGGCCATGACATGCCTTCATCTAGCAAGACGTTAAAATGCATTCCCTCATCCAGCATGACATTAAACTGCATGCCCTCGTCCAACATGACGTTAAACTGCATGCCCTCGTCCAGCATGATGTTAAACTATATGCCTTTGTCCCGCATGACATTAAACTGCACACCCATTTGAACTACGAGGTCTTTGATTCATGTCAAGGCATGGTATATAGGAAGCCTCCATGAGGTTCAAGCCCACCCGTAATCCAGTTCACGTCAAGTTCTACCTACGTCCAGCACGACATTAAACTGCAGTCCAGTCCGACAGCAAGCCATTGTGACCAACCCAAACTACGAGGACTTTGATCCGTGTCAAGGCATGGTACGTAGGAAGCCTTCCATAGGTTCAAGCCCAGCAATCATTGGCCCAGACCATCTCCTTGTCGGTGTGCCAAGCCCCCCATTTTCACCCAAACTATGATGACTTTGATCCAGGTCAAGGCATGGTATGTAGGAAGCCTCCTAGAGGATCAAGCCCATCTCCCATCGGACCAAGGTCCATCATTTACGTCGGTTTGCCGACACCCACCATCTGTCGTTTATTCACGTCAGGGTTCACTACCGTCCCACATGATTTTAAACTGTATTCCATCAATCCCTTGAACTACGAGGACTTTGATCCATGTCAAGGCATGGTACATAGGAAACCTTCCCAAGGTTGAATCCCACCACCAGTGGACCCTCGGGTCTGCTTTCACGTCTGTTCACCGATGAAACCCTTTGAACTACGAGGTCTTTGATCCATGTCAAGGCATGGTACGTAGGAAGCCTCCCCGAGGTTAAATCCCATCTCTCATCAGACCAAGGTACACCTTCACGTCGGTTCGCTGACGAATTCCATCATTCGAACTACGAGGAATTTGATCCATTCTAAGGTATGGTATGTAGGAAGCCCTCCAGAGGTTCAAGCCCACCACCAGTTGGACCAAGGTCCACCTTCATATCGGTTCTCCAATGAAGCCCCTCTGAACTACGTGGTATTTGATCCATGCCACAACATGGTACGTAGGAAGCCTCCACGAGGTCCAATCCCACCACCACTAGGACCCCCTGGTCCTCCACATTCACTTCAGTTCACTGATGATGCCCATCAGACCAAGGTCCATCCTCATGCTGGTTCACCAGCACTATCCCGAACTACGCTGACTTTGATTCCCTACCACAGGGATATGTAGAAATCCCTTTCAAGGCTCAATCCCCACTTCACTATCGCCCTTGTGATGGTCCCATTTCATTCCCCCTCCACTTCATTCATCCATCCATAATCCACCCTGATTCTCTCCCGGACCTTCATATCCTGGCGAGACCATGTCGGTATGCTCCTCTTCACAGCCGCCCATGGGTTGGTCCCGGTATCGGCACCCCTTCAAGGGAAATCCCTCAATCCGATCTATTCTAGCTAATGCTCTGATCGGGCTGATCCGTCTCTGCTGGACGTTAAACTCGCGGGATACCATTTTTTAAACACAGGAAGCTAAGGAAAACCTCAGATATGTGTCTATGGAATATAATTCCCCGCGCTAGATGTGGGATGCCTCAGGCTTCCACGCCCTCAAGAAGCCCTCTAACCAGGGATAATAGACAGACATGCCAGGTTCCCCATCATCCAGACACACTACTGATGCCTCAATGCGTCTACTCCCCCAACTGAAGGTTGCTGCCCTGACCAGACCCTTTGGAATGTCCTGACAGAAGCAGTGTAATTAACCAGCATCCATGGAAACATGGAACTGGGAAGAGTTTCATGAACAACGTATTAAATCTATGAGGGAGACCTGAACTAGGTGACGAGTTCTAAGGAGGAATCCACCGAAGGAAGAACCGACATCCCATTATCCCATTTTTATCATGGAGCAGACGTCCCTGAATAAGGAGCGAATGCCGCCCGCCTTTGGAAAGCGGGAATGCAGGGCAACAACGCAGCGCGTCCTCCTCCGCGGACGGACGGATGCGCGCGCCTCGGAAAAAGCATAGGAAACAGAAATGGTGAACCCGACGTGAAATTATTCTCCTCAATGTGGTGATTAGTAGCGTTCGAGACACCAGTAGATTGACGTGTCACCGGATCAAGATATCCGGCGCCTGGTCCCGCCAAGCAAATAGCGGGCCTGTCATGAAACTCACCGGAATTCGGGGTAGTAGAACGTGGGGCACTCCATTCTGCAGCGTGTTGGCATGGATCCTTCTTACAGATGTGGAGAATGGAAGGACGCTGGGGCACTGGTTGTCAATCCTTTTCCTCGCAGTTCTGATGAGTTGATCCCTTCGTTTCTCATGAACTAGGTTGCTATTACAGAGACATGATCACCGCCTGCTCGCCTACGTTGGGGCAAGGGAAACACTGCCACAGTCACCATGCATGGCACCGCTACCGCCACAAAGGCCGCCAAATCGCGGACTACGGGGCACCCACGTCCCCTTTCCCCATCAGAGGTCAGCCAGTGAAGGGTGATCAACAACCTCGTACGCAGGTACGAGGAGGGAGGGGTCATCCCAACTCAGGATATGGCCCACCTAGACCTGGAGGAATCTAGGCCCCGTCGTTAACGCCGCCCTAACAGGACACGCAGGGATCCCCTGATCCCCACCTCAACGTTCAACCATTTCGGGAGCATGTCCCCAGAACGCCTTGATGACTCCTCGCCTTACGCTGATGAGACGGGCGCCGTCCGGATCGGCCCGCTCAGGGTCCCAACCCAAGGGCTCCAGGCAAGAGCTCCCGTCCGGCTGCGTCAGCGCCGCCGTCCAACCCAGCTGGAAGAGCAGGCAGGCCATTCCCCTGCACCACCTGCACCAGCTCATCTGACCCGACGTCAGCGCCGGGCCCGGGCTGAGGACGCTCGGCCAGATGCGTCAACGTCAACAGCTACAGTGGCCCAAGCCACCGCCGACGTGCATCGTGATGTCCCTGCATACACTGAGCAGGGGCACACCTTTACCCAACCAGGATTGAGACCCCAACCTCCCCACGGGCAGGCTGGGTTGACTCTCCGGGTTACAGGCCCGAGTGGTGATCGCCGAGAACTAACCCGCGGTGATGTCACCCCGTACGGAGGCCCTCCCCGCACCACTACTCTACAGAGCATGGACCTTCCCCACTCTGAAGCTCATCATGGAGGTATGCCTCGTGCTACCCTCACCCCGAAGGAAGACCTGCCCCGCGACAGTGACGCTCGGCGCGGAAACCATTCTCGCGCCCACTAAACAGGGTATGGAGTCCATCCTCCTTCCCCCGATCACCGATCTAAAGGAACTATCCATCTATTCCTTCTCCAATGTGGGGGCCCTCCCTACGTCCTCTCTGCAACTGGCGAAGGTCCTCATCGCCCCCGCAACTTGAGGAGTGAAGGTCAGCCTCCCTCCACCCGCATCAACCATGGAGGTCCTCCCCATGCTCCTGCCGATTCCAACAAAGGCTCCACCCACATGGGTGCTATCCATGGAGGTCCTCCCCATGTACCCTTCGTCATATTCCCTGGTGCCCCTCGCACCTCGGCTATCTCGAGCAGGAGCCCTCTCCGCCACGGTGCCAGCGCCGCCCTGAGGCTACCTATTAAGCATCATCCTTGTCCCGAAGAGCCACCCCGGGGCAGGAGAGCAGGTCGTCACCGCCACATGAAGAGTCCTGTGAAGGCCTGGGTGGAGATCAAACATGCCCGCTTCTCGAACTCTGAAGCGGAATGCGACTCAGTAATGGAACTATCTCCCCGCTCCTCCATATCACGGACTGGGGCAGGAACCAGGCGCGTTAGCCTCATTATACTGGAATATGAGGTCCAGCAGATTCCCATCTCTCTCCATAGGTACATCCAGGAGTAAGAAATCTTGGGAATTCCACAGGTCTAGACCTTGAAATCACCACCATTGTCAACCGAAGCGCCCTCTACCTCTACCAGAGATCACAGAGAGCTATTTTGGGGGCCAACGGCGGTAGAGCGACGACATGACCTGTCACCGGTATCCGTGACTCCTGTTCCAGAAGTTGTGGCTATCAGCCCATCGTATCGTGACACCGTGGCCAGGTCACCTTACCCTTCAGAGGATGGCCCGGAATTCGGCAGTCAGTCAGCTCGTTCTCCGTATTCTCCGCCGCCGAGTTTACCATCCCATAGGTCTGCCTCGGTACCGCTACCGGTCCCTCAGCCGCCCCCAGTTGACCAGTGGGGCAATACAGGGCCAGACCTCGAGTCCGAACCCAGGAGCTTCTGGAGTATTCTTGTAGTAGATTACTTCCCAGAGATGTTTTGGCCGACGACGGCGCTGAACTTTCACGCACCAGAGTCCCTTACCCCTGAATAAATGGGGTGCTTTTGTCGAACCCTATGGGAGACACACTTCCTCCTTTGTTACAAATGGGTGGTGTACCCCGAGAAGTCGAGAGCAATTCAAAGAAATCGGCGAGAAATACCGTATGATCGATTTGGCCGCACTCCTTGTGGCCCAACACCCTGAGTCGCCAGGCCTCTAGAGCACCCTTCAACGGAAATGTGTTCAGAGTTTCAAAGTATTCTGCAGAATCGTCAGGGAAGCTACCCCCATGTGCAAGTCTGTGGTTGGGGACACTATGCCGCTCTCCTCTTTGACCCTATCCGACGGTAGCCCGATTCGTTATGCGACATCGAGGACATTCCCTCGAGAGGGTCACGGTCCACATGGATGACGTAGTGGACAAGGAAGACGATCTTGAATTCCTTGATGGAGACTTACCCCCCGAGGGCGTACTACCACTATTGGACCCATCAGGGAGGGTTACCCCTTAGTAGAGGAACCTGTTAGGCCTCCCCGTACCCACCGAGTCGCTGGTACTCGGTCAAAATACCGGCAAGGGTAAGGATCACGTCAGAACTGTCAAGCACTCCGACCCATATGCCTCTGTGCATAAAACGGAAGAAGATCCCGAGAAGGCCACGTTACGCCAGTAGCTTTCTTAGCAGAAGAGGATGGTTAATGAACTCTTGGCTGAGCGTGCTGCAGAGCGGCGACCCGACTATGGTAATCCCAGGCCGGGGCAGCAGGGGCAGGAACAATTCCCCCCCGGTGAGATACCTTCGGGCAACCTTGATCATGCTACTGCCGCAGACAGGGCAGAAGCCGGAACTTACAGAAAAAGGGTGCGATACGTCTCGCCAAACCCCATGAACGATGGGGCAATATGAAGAATCCAGTCCGGGTTCCCCCAGTCGCCCCGCAGGTCGTTCCGCCAGTTGATCCACGAGCTGCTGAAGCCATCTACAGTGTTGAAGAACCTGGAAACACACTTGTGGTTAAGGATCCCTGTCAAGACAGGGACCCCCACCCGGATGATCTTATAGCGGCACTCACCGCCCGCCTCGAAGTGTTGGAAATGCGGCAGGTGGTGGTCCCACCGGATGGCAAGTTGTATCCTGCGTGGGTGGATGATATGCCCGCACCCCCGGGTTTTGGGAACCCCACTTTCTCGTCCATCAATGGGATAGGGGACCCGCCGCAGCACTTGGCACATTTTTCTTCCAGGTGTGGCCCCATGCTGTGGACCCCAGCTCAGCAAGAAGCCACCAAGCTCCGATGTTTCGTACAGACATTGGAAGGTCCAGCATTCGTCTAGTACAACCAGCTCCCTATCGGATTGGTGACCAGTTGGGAGGATCTCTTCCGGCAGTTCCTATACCAATTCAGATCCACCACGCTGAAGACCGTCATTGCAGACCTCTTCAAGTGCAAGAAAAGGCCTGATGAGCGAGTCACAGATTTCATCGCCTTGTGGAAGGGACTTACGTATTCCCTCGATATGCCACTGAATCAGGAGCAATTACTGACGATATGTGTGGGGAACGTCAAAACGAAGCTGGTACCCTCCTGTATTACCTAGAACTACCCTGGAGGGTTCAGAGATTTCTCAGATAAGGCTCAACGCCTTGAGGAATCACTGCAACAGGCTAGTTAGGCACGTTCGTTGCCCCCAATGATCCCAGTCAGGAGGACCGCCAGAGCCGAACCCGCCTGGGTGGCCCAAATAGAAGCCCCTAGGAAGCTGGAATTACTGTCAGCGGCACCATCCCCGCAACCCTGCAGAGGTCCCGCACCTCAAGCACTGGCTCTTGCCCAGTAGTGACCACCTCAGAATCGACAGGTTCCCCCGCACAATGCGCCACCACCACCCAGGCGAGACAATCAGGCGCCACCTCCTTGGCAGGCCACTCCGAGCCCTCATCAGGGCCAGGTCCCCAGGGCCCCCTATCCAGAAATAAGGCAACAGACTTATTCGTTCAACAAAAATAAGGTCCCCAGCAACTTCCGAAGTGCTCTAGAGAAAGGGATTGTACACCTGCCCGAGTGCAGAAGGCCGGCAGAGGTGAATCTCACAGATCACCCCAACTACTGTACTTATCATCGGATTCTGGGGAACACCCTCAAGCAATGCTATGTGTTTAAAGACTGGATTCAATACCAGGTCAACAACAACATAGTCAAGTTGGGCCCGACACCAGCACAAGTGGCTGGTGTCTTTGCAGGGTCAGAGATCGGTAGCGACAGAGAAGGCGTGTGGCAGCAGGTCCCCAGCCGCGGGTCCCGGAAATACGATGACTGGATGGCTCGAAAAACCATTGCCCATGCCCATGGTATCATTCGGGCGTGCCTGAAGCAACTAGAACCTTCAGAAGAAGTAGCCAGTACCTCCGCATCACCTTCACAGTCGACCCCTTCCCAAAAGGGAAAGCAGCAGTGACGCAAGAAGAAGCAGCACACTCCGCCGTTGCCGTCGTCATCCCATACTCTTGGAGACTTTATATCCCCTAAAATGGGGATTCCTCCCAAAATACGCCCGGTGGTGGATGATTCATCGAGCGACAGCCAGGGGTACGCTTCAGTTAACACCGTGGAGCTGGTAAAGCCCTATATGACTCCCGATGAGGGGGAACGCCAGACGAACCTCCCCAACGTTTCCAGCCGACGTCAACGTCTGTGGAATCGCAACCGCGCCGGTCATCGAGGTACGTCAGCGGGCACTTTCAGCCAAGTCGTGCATGCTACTGAGACCAGACAGCAGGCTCAGCGCAGAGCTCAGCACACGCAACCCCATATAACGCCCTAGGCTCTACCTCCACCGCCGTTTGTGCTACTAGATCAGGGAGATCTTCCTCGTTCGTATCACATTCAGTCTTACTCAGCTACAGGCCAGCCTCCGCTGTCCAATCCTAGTCCGGCGAATACTCCCCAGGCTTCAAGTAGTAGGCAGCAGGATGTACCCAGTACTAGCCGATCGCCGTTTCAACCGGCAGGACCCGCTATTCCTCCAACTGCCGAACTACCTCCTGTAGGCAGAGGTTCGCGTTTGGCATGAATGTATGATGTCCTGAAGCACCTTGCCGGTATTCCGGCAAGGCTTTCTATCCTTTAGGCCCTTCTCCTGTCATCCGAAATGCGCGATGCACTTTCCGAGGCCCTAAGGAGACCCCTCCAGTTTGAGACGGAGGTAGCAGCTGCAGAAGCCTTCCATACCGAGACAATTGAGAACGCCGAATGTCAGGCGGTTATCTCGTTCTCCGGTGAAGATGAGGACCCTCCAATACAGGGGCACATTCGCCCGCTGTACATCACTGGACACTTCAATGGTGTGGAAGTTCGCCGCTAACTCATTGACACGGGTTCCGAAATCAACATAATTCCGACTCAGACATTGCGAAAGCTGGCTCTGTCTGAAGGTGATTTAACTCCCTCAGTCCTCAGAATCCAGGGGTACGATAGGACCGAGAAAATCCCAGTCGGTAAGATCCGCCTGAAGACTCAGTATGGTGGCTTAATTGCCAGCACTGAGTTCATGGTCGTCTCTCAGGACACCGCCTACAACACATTGATGGGTAGGCCATGGCTCCATCTACACGCAGTGGTCCCTTCGTCGTATCACCAGTGTCTCAAATAATCACTCAACGGTTGAGTAGGCGTGCTCCAAGGAGATGCGTCCCCTTTTGCTTCTTGTGAGGCCCACAATCTGGATGTAGGTTATTACAAAATTAAGGATAAGCAAATCCTAGTATGTGAGGATGAACCCGCCCTGGTCACAAGTGATCCCTGTGAAATCATGGATGACACCTACATCCTCCCGATCCACCGATTGAAGGCCACGACCCCCCAACATGGGGAAATGTTTTGTTGTTTCGGGTACACAAGGAAGGCATGTTCCTGTGTCCAAGCGATGGCGGAAAATCACCTCGTACTCCTACATCAACCAGGCTCAGGTGATCCCGGAACCTCCTACCCCTGTACGATACCGAGATTTCAAGATTATGACAACAGCGGTACGCCATACGTGTCTCTTCTACCGGGCTAGAATCCACCGACTCAGGCCGACACGTCACCACTGCTTTGATATCATCAAATGTGTCCCCTTAGACCGAAGGCCAGAAGGGATAGGGTCGACTACCTTCATTTCTATGGTCTCAATGGTGAGTGAGTCTTCTGATAGGATGACCACTGCTACCCGAGCCGACACCAGCTTCCCCTCAGGTTTTGATAGCCCTGAAGTATCTCCCATCGCGGTAAATCCCCCCACGGGTGGGGAGGAAGACCTGGAGGATGCTCCCACTGCCTTTGAGGAAGGAATCTCTACCACGGATGATGAACTGATACAGGTGAACCTTGGTAGTGAGGAAGATCTGAAACCCACATTGATCAGTGCATCCATGTACCCCGAGGAGCGGCAGCAGTACGTAGACTTCCTTAAACAACATCGTGACATGTTTTCCTGGAGTTAAAACGAGATGCCAGGACTAGATCCCCAGGTATCCGTTCACCGTCTGGGCCTCCCGGCAAAACATTGTGGGTTTAAGCAGCCTCCCAGGAAGATGCACCCTTCTCATGGTGCTATGGTTGAGGCCGAAGTTGACAGGCTTATCAAATCCAACTTCGTTATGGAAGTCCATTACCCCAAGTGGCCTTCCAACAATGTGCCAGTCAGGAAGAAAAATGGGCAGATCAGAGTCTGCATCGACTTCCGCGATCTTAATCGCCACTGCCCAAAGGATGACTTCCCACTCCCAGTGACAGAGTAATTGATTGATGCCACGGCCGGGTTCCAAGCTCTCTCTTTCATGGATCGGTATTCCAGGTACAACCAGATCCGGATGGCCCCTAAGGACGAGGAGTCCACTACCTTTAGGGATCCCCAAGGTACCTTTTGCTACCAGGTTATGCCATTCGGCTTGAAAAATGCAGGTGCCAGCTATCATAGGGCCATGCACCGCATATTCAAGCCGATTCTCGGAACATTGGTGGAATTCTATGTAGATGACCTAGTGGTCAAATCATGTCAGTGCTAGAACCATCTCAAAGACCTTGAGAAGGTGTTCGGTTTCCTCCATTCCCGTCACCTGAAGATGAACCCGTTGAAGTGTACCTTTTGGGTCACCTCTGGGAAGTATATGGGCTTTGTTGTTAGATACCGAGGCATTGAGATCAACCTAGAGAAGATCAAGGCCATCAGCCAAATGCCTCCCCCAAGCAACATTCGAGAACTTCGAGACCTCTAAGGCCACTTAGCCTATATACGCTGATTCATCGCGAATATGGCCGGCAAGTGTAAGCCCTTTTCCCAGTTCATGAAGAAGGGCGCCGCCTATGAATGGGATGAGGAGTGTCGGACCTCCTTTGAGGAAATCAAGCAGTATCTGCTACAACCTCCGGTTTTGATGCCACCCGTCTCCGGAAATCCGCTGGTCCTTTACGTGACCGCCCTGGAATGATACCTCAGTGCACTACTCACCCAGAAGAATTACGAGGGTACTAAGAACAATCTCTATTATCTCAACCGCATGCTTCTTGATACAGAGGTCAGATACTACCCTATCGAAAAGAGATTCCTTGCACTCATCTTCGCCGTGCAGAAGTTGCGACATTACCTGCAACACCATGAGGTGCAATTGGTTTCCCGGGTAGACCCACTGATGTACATCCTGAACCACCCCATGCTGACTGGACGAATAGCACGGTGGGAAGTTATTCTCTAGCAGTTTGATATCAGGTTCGTACCTCAGAAGGCCATTAAGGGACAGGCATTGGAAGACTTTTTAGCTGCCCATCCAACCTCCAAGGATCAATCCCTGGACCTGGATTTTCTTGATGAGACAATCCTCTCAGTCGATCATGTCGTCCTGTGTTGGAAAAGGCATTTTGATGGTGCCTCCCGGAGCCCCACCGGTAGGAGGCTCAATGATCCCAAGCTTAACAGAGTGGGCCTGGGTATTGTCTTCATTACCCCGGCGCAAGCCATCCTGCCATACTCGTTCCTATTGTCAGAAGGCTGTACGAACAACGAGGAAGAGTACCAGGCTCTCATCACCGTCCTTGAGTTGGCCCTTGAGATCCATGTGCCCCATCTATATGTGAAAGGAGATTCTGAGCTGGTAATCAAACAGGTTAATGGTGACTACGTCGTCAGGAATCCAGAGATTGTACCATTGCTGGATTACACCCTCCACCTAATGGCCCAGTTCTCTTCTCGACCAGAGGTTAACCATGTCCCGCGATCACAGAACGGTCAAGCAGACGCCTTGGCTGGCTTAGCCGCGTCGCTCACAGAACCCAAGCAAGATGATTTGATCATACATGTGGCACACCGGAGATTCATTTCCCCCATCACCCAAGAGGACAATGATGTCCTACGGGTAAGTCATCTCACCTCCAGACCCTCTACGTCAGGGGTCCCGGGTTCGTCAGACACAGTGGTTGAAGTCACTCCTGACTGGAGGGCACCTTTTGTCGAGTATCTCCAAAATGGTCGCCTCCCAGAAGATCGGGCCGAGCGCGAGCAAATATGATGCCGCGCGATGCAATTTACCCTCCAGAGCGGCCCCAGTCTTGAACAGATCCTTTATAAGCGGAGCTTCGATGGCGTCCTCCTCTGTTGCATTCAAGGAGTAGAGATTCCTCATGTTATGCAAGAGGTTCACGCCGGTTCTTGTGGTGCCCATCAAGCTGGGCCGAAGCTGTCCCATCAAATCCAGAGGTTGGGGTAATTTTGGCCCTCTATGATCCATGATTGTATTGGGTATGCCAAGAGGTGCCACGTGTTCCAAGTTCATGCCATCTTCCTGCATCGGCCGCCGGAGCCCCTCCACCCCACCATGTACTCTTGGCCATTTCCGGTATGGGGACTTGATGTAGTGGGACCATATCCCCCAGCAATAGCTCACCAGTGTAGGTTCATCCTGACTACTATAGATTTCTTCTCCAAGTGGGAAAGGGAAGTTTCACTCAAAGAGGTCAAGGCCCGTTCCATCGTTGACTTTGTGAGCTCCAATATTATCCACCGGTTTGGGGTTCCTCACGCCGTCCTCCCTGATAATGACACCAACTTCCGAGTGGATGAACTGAAGAAATTGTACGCCATTTACGACATCCATTCGAACCATACCTCCCGCTACCACGCATAGGAAAAAGGACAGATCGAGGCATTCAACAAACCCCTCTCTAAAATTCTGCAGAAGATGCTTGGTCAGAACAAGAAAAGTTGGCCGGACAAGCTCCCCAACGCCCTCTGGGCTTATCGGACGATGACTCGCAACTCTACCCAGGTGACCCCATATTCCCTGGTATATGGAGCTGAGGCCGTCCTACCCATTGAGATCCAGCTGCCGTCATTACGCACTGTAGTCTATGATCACCAGACATCAGATGAGGTAACCGAATTCTGTCTAGCTGAATTAGAAGCACTGGACGAGAACCAGCTTTGTGTCGTACACAATCTGGAAAGGCATCAGGATAAGATAGTGAGGGCCTTCAACAAGAAGGTTCGTCTCCGTTCTTTTCTACAGGGTGACCTAGTACTGGCCCTTCGAGCACCAATGATTCCCGGTAGGAAACCGCCCATGTTAGAACCCAAATGGGAAGGTCCTTATATCATCAACAAGGTTTACCCCCAATGAAGCATACTCCTTGGTGACCACGGATGGAGAGCACATAACCCCTCCCACCAATGCCAAGTTCGTCAAGCAATACTTTACCTAAGGAAAAAGGGTCCCGCACGACCTTAAAATGCATCTTCGTCCTGCAAGACGTTAAACTGCAAAATGGTCCCGCATGACCTTAAACTGCATGTTATGGTCCAACACGACCTTAAACTATAGGGTCCCGCACGACCTTAAACTGCATCTTCATCCTACAAGATGATAAACTATAAAATGGTCCCGCATGACCTTAAACTGAACATTATCGTCCAACACGACCTTAAACTCTAGGGCCCCACATGACCTTAAACTGCATCTTCGTCCTGCAAGACGATAAACTACAAAATGGTCCTGCATGACCTTAAACTGCACGTTATGGTCCGACACGACCTTAAACTGTAGGGTCCTACACGACCTGAAACTGCGTCTTCGTCCTACAAGATGATAAACTGCAAAAGGGTCCCGCATGACCTTAAACTGAACGTTATGGTCCAACACGACCTTAAACTGTAGGGTCCTGCAAGACCTTAAACTGCATCTTCGTCTTACAAGATGATAAACTCCGAAATGGTCCCGCATGACCTTAAACCACACGTTATGGTCCAACACGACCTTAAACTGTAAGGTCCTGCACGACCTTAAACTGAATCTTCGTCCTACAAGATGATAAGCTGCAAAATGGTCTGAGCTCTATGAATTTAAACTAATATCTCCCCCCCCCATCCTCACTGAAAGACGATAAACTGGAAGCTAGTCAGGCCTTCCAGACCGAGGCTCAGCCTCATGCCCCTTGGCGTCCTCGGGCCCCCGGCCCCCCGTCCTTACTGCAAGACGTTAAACTGCAAGACAGTCATGCCTTCATGACTGAGGCTCAGCCTCAGGACCCTTGGACTCTTCGGGCCCCCGGACCTCATCCTTACTGTAAGAGGTTAAACTGCAAGCTAGTCGGGCCTTCCTGACCGAGGCTCACCCTTAGGCCCCTTGGCCTCCTCGGACCCACGGCCCCGTCTTCACCGCGAGACGTTAAACCACAAGCTGGTCAGGTCTCCCTGACCGCGGTCCGGCCTCAGGCCCCTTGGTTTTCCCCGACTTACCCTTTTGTGGGATTGTATGGTATGGTGTGGTCGGATTACTTTCCGTACCTTACATATCCCCAAATGAGATGTGTCCTCGTCTAACATGACGTTACACTGCATCTTAAGAATTATGTGTGGCTTGATTCCCATCTTGATGTGATACGTAGGAATGCTCAGACGCCTCGTCTTGAGCCGAGCCCCAAGCTTTTCTCTTCCACTATCCCCCCTCTGGGAATAGTTTTCTTGGAGGAACTTTGTGTATCGGGGAGTAGGCTTTCTTAGCCCCGCTCATACAACCCCGCTCACACAAGGATTGTAAGGGTTGAACCATGTGCCCACTTCTGTTCTTCTATCCCCCGACGTCCTCACCGCATGACGCTAAACTGCATGGCCTTCAAGAAATACGTATGGATTGATTCCCATCTTTATTTGATACGTAGGAATGCCCGAACATTTTGTCTATTGGCCCAGCCCAAAAGGAAAAAATCTTCCCCTTGGGTCAAGACATATGGCACGGGGTACACTTTTTCCCCAACTCACATCGAGCAAGCCTCAACCTGGCTGCAAATCCCCCCTGAAGATGTTTGCCTCTTTCGTGGATGGATATAGCTATGCTTCACCCACTCCTTGACTGGGATTCCATAATTTTTGCACACCTAGAGGGACCCCCAAGAACGGCCTGGATACTACGCCCAAGGGCTCTCCTTCCGATACGGGCCAACGACCCCGAGGGTTTTCAACCAACATGCCGATACAAGTCCCGCGTTGCGAATTTGGTCAACGATCGACGCTCATTTGTTGCACCCATATCAGCTCACCATAGGAACACTGCGTTTCGAAAATGGTCAACAGTGTCCTGGATCTTTGGGTCCACCTCGAGATGTCCCAAACATTGAGTGAAGTGATTCGTTCTACCCCATCCCGAAGTGACAAACTTCTCCCCGGTTGGTGCTAGCGATCGGGCCCACGAACTCGATTCCCCTATAAGGGGTGTACGGTGTGGTGTGGGACTATGTCCTCATCCACGTCGGAATCATGTACCATGCCGTACGCCTTCCGTTATGAGGCCCAGCCTCAGGCCCCTTGGCCTCCTCGGGTCCCCGACCCTCGTCCTCATTGCAAGACGTTAAACTACAAGTAGGTCAGGCCTTCCTGACCAATGCCTAACCATCAGGCCCCTTGGCCTTTCTGGGCCCCGTACCAGGTCCTCTCTTATAGGAGTGTAGGATGTGGCGTGAGGTTATTTTCTCATTCATTTCAGTATATTCTCCTTATAGTACACATCCTTTGTTTGGGGGTATATTACTCCCCCCCGTCGTCCTGTATGCCATTAAACTACATCTAGAGAACTACGTTCAGCTTGATTCCCATCCTCATGGGATACGTAGGACCACCTGAATGTCTAGGATTTGGGTCCAGCCCCATCTCTCGGGAATCATCATCCCATCATGGCCCCTTGGCCTACCCTTCCTCCATGAGAGGATTACATGGTGTGGTGTGGGACTACGTCCTCATTCACGTAGGTCTCGTAATAACCACGCCATGTATCTCTCCCTCCTGAGTTGTTTCGTCGATCCCTTTTCGGTGGTTCGCCAATGTACCTAAGAGTACTCTGGTTTATTACATGGAATGCCAAGCTTTACTCGGACACGTCCGCACCCGCTTTCCAGGCTTTGTGTATCCCTTCATCAAGGCTTCCATCATCTTTCACACCTGGAGGGACCCCCAAGAATGGCCTGGATACTACGCCCAAGGGCTCTCCTACCATTACGGGCCAATGCCCCCGAGGGTTTCAGACAACAAATCGATAAAATCCCGCGTTGCGAATGTGGTCAGTGGTCGATGCTCGTTTGTTGTTCCCACCTCAGGCTAACGCGATATGAACACTGCGTTTCCACCATGGTTAACAGTTTACCTCTATTGCCACGCCAATCCATTAATCCCAAAATGTCAGGTACACAATTCACACCCTTCATCACTTCATCGTGCCCAAGTAGAGTCTCGGAACTCTTGGTACTTTTCCTCCGTGCACATTTGCGCGTTGGGGAAACAAGTCGCGTCAAAGGTGTCCTTCGGGGCTCTCTGCCGACTCCCCTCTAATGGATGCCCCAAGTACTGCGATGAGGATCTCCCCCCCTTGTATCCCACACCGAGTTTAACTCACATGGGCTTAGGGACCGGGTTGACGTCTGCGCTAACTTGGGAGGTTGTTTCCATTCATGGTCCGACCTCTAAGACCATAAACTAAGATCCATCCGGAACTACGTTCAGCTTGATTCCCAACCTCATGGGATACGTAGGACCGCTCGGACGCCCTGTCTTCGGGTACAACCCATTTAGGGAGCTAGTATCTCCCCCCTGTTGCACCTCTTACCTCTATATAGGCCCCTCGGCCTACGGTCTCTCTCTTCAAGTGGCATAAAATGTGATGTGGGATCATGTCTCCATCAATTGTGTTTTATAACACTACGCACGTTCCTCACATAGCAACCTCTCCGCTAGGTCTGCGCTGCATGACGATGAAATGCATGCTTGGTCCTATCATACAACCCTAAACTGTGACATTATTGTCCTGGCCGCACGACGAAAAACGGAACTGCATTGTGGTGACCTCATTGTAGAGGAAATCACGTTGGATATTGTTCATGTGCCATGCCATTTGTCAACGCCCATCACGGCTTGATCCTTGTGGTGACACTACAACCTACTACTCTAGGCCTGTCGCTTCACAAAAAAAACCATTCACCTTAAAGGAAAAACAAGATTTATTAAATTCCTCTTCCTTTAGTGCAAGGGCCATGACCACACTCCCCTTTTCCCCTGGCACTGGTATCTTACCATGTCACCTTTCAGAACTATGTATGGCTTGATTCTCATCCTCATGAGATACGTAGGAGCGCCCATGCACTTCCCTGTGGGGCCAGCCTAACCTTTGTGTTCGGTCCCTAGACTCGAGCATTTCCCCAGAGAACGAATGGTAAGTAGGGCTTAGGTCCCCCTTTACGTCTGGTTTTGTTGCCATGTGTCCCCTTCTCCCTTTACCGATTTATGGTCTAAGGTCCATCATGAACTACGTGAGGCTTGATTCTCATCCTTATGAGATACGTAGGGGAGCCCGGGCACTTCCCTGTGGGCCCAGCCTAGCTTTCTCTTTCGGTCCCTTGACCAAAAACCTCTCCTAAGGAGGTCGTGCGGTGTGATATGGGATTGTGTCCTCATTCACGTCAGGTTGTTCATCGCACCACACACACCCCCTATTCCCATTCATGCCAGGTGTTTGAGTTACTCCACCATGTGCCTCTTATGTCTCCTCCCATCCATGGTCCGCATTCTACGACCCTAAACTAAGATCTCCCTATGGGAAAGGAATCTTCTTCCTCTATCTAATATGTCTCATTGTCGTATTCAAATGTGTTTTGACAAAGAGCCCGAAGTGTGGGATTTTCATAGGGACATCCTCCTCATCCCATGACCATGCTTCGTGAGCTCACTATTTGGATCCTCATCCTCTTCCACGTCCAAAAGGACCCTTGGACGACATGGATACTAGGCTTAAGGCCTCTCCATGAATGCTGGACTTAAGGGCCCTCCAATTGTTTCGGGCCAACGTCCCTACGGATCTCTTGAAACATTTGTGACATGGTCCCGTGTTTCGAACATGGTCAATGGTTGACCCTCATTTGTTTGTCCCCATTCTAGGATAACACGATATGGATTCTGAGTTTCCGCCACAGTCAACAGTTATCCTCCATCGTCACGCCGCCATCATCATGATCAAAATCTCGAGCGCCATGATTCACACATTTCCACTTCCTCATGTTCAAGTGGAATTCCATCATACTCGGCTCTTTCTCTTCGCACATCTAGGTGCACTAAATGATCGTGTTAGTGTCATCGGGCCGGTATTCACCGAGCGTCCCTTTGCCCTAACCTGCCCCTTTTTGTGTCGGGAAATTCCCTCCACTACTTCTTGTTTCCCACACCGAGCACGACTCACGTGGGCTTAGTAGTTTTGGCGGGATGTGTACTAACACGGCCAGGCTTCTCATCGTCCCTCATGATTTTAAAATGCACTATCAGAACTACGTATGGCTTTATTCCCATCCTCATGGGGTACGTAGGAATGCCCGACCACTTTGCTTCGGGCCCAGCCTAATCCTCACTCTTGGTCCCTCAACCTGAAGAGTTTCCTCCGGGGATACGTGGTGTGACTTGGACTCCAAGTCCTCATTCACGTCGGTTTCATATCCACCGCACCACACGCTCCATGGTATCTTTCCTTTTATTCCACGTCCTATCGTATGACGTTAAACTACAGGAGTCCATGTGTCCTCAATGCATGACACTAAACTGCGGTTCTACCCTGAACAAGTTCAGAATGCCCCAAGATTACATTGGGAAGCGGTGAATCCCCTCGCCAGACAGGCCCTATCTGAAAGAAGGAATGACCCATGATCAAACCAATGCGCCCATATGGTGTACTCCCACCACGGTGGTGTAACTACCTAAGTGATGGATTCTGTTCGGACAAACCATCACTCCATATTCCACGATTTGCATGACCCTTATTTGGACCCTCGTCCCCTTTCATGTCTCACGGGACCCCCTAACAGCCTGGTCTCCTACCGCATCGGCTCACCTACCATCCTGGGCCAACGTCCCAGAAGATTGGTCATGTTTGGAAGGACCCCCTAATAGTATGGATGTCTGAGCTATGGTCCGCCAACTGACCTGGGTCAATGTCCCAAAAGATTGACCGACAATATTTGTGACATGGTTCCGTGTTTCGAACATGGTCAACGGTTGACCCTCATTTTTGTCCCTATTACAGGATAACACAGTAAGGATACCACTTCTCCACCATGGTTAACGATTGTCCTTTATTTTCACGTCATCCCCACAGTGATCTGAATCTTGGGCATCGTAATTCACACTTCCCGTTTCCGTCTGTTCGGACTGATTCCAGTGTCCTTGGTGTTGCATTGTTCGTGCATAAGAGCACGCTGAAGAAACGGTAATTCGGTTGTCTTGAAAGTTCCTTCTCCGGACAATCCTCTCCCATATTTCGGAAATCCGGACTGTTAATCTGAATCCCCGATGCCCGAATCATGGTCTCCACTCCCATGTTAGGTGGGACGAGAAGGTAACTATCTCCTGTTTCTCACATCGGGCTCGACCCACGTGGGTTTGGGGAATTATCACCGAACATCCTGCAAACATTGTAGGGATGTAACAAGGCGATTCAAACAATGTAAATCGTGTGCGCTACGACATTCAAAACAAAGAAAGAAAAAATTGAAGCACGAAAGTACCAATAAAAGGTTTTCGGTTTGTTACAATACCCGGGGGTCGACTCCCCCCATGGAAGGGTTGACCCCGTCAAAAGAGCATTGCAGATCTGCCACCCGTTGGCTTGTGGCACCCAAGGCTTGATGCCACTGACTTAGCTCCCGCTCCTCCTCAGTAGCAGTGGGGCGCAGTTCATCAGCCTTGGCTTTGGCCCTCTCTATGCTAGCTTGAATGACATCCATATTTCCAGAGGCCTGCCTCATATGCTCTTCTCCCTCTGCCAGCTGGGCCTTTAACCGCGAGATAAGCTCAGATTGTGCATTAAGAGAGGCTGAAAGCTCATCTACCTGGGTTTGCATCTGTTGGACCTCGCCTTCAGTCTCCTGGAGCTTCTTGATGTTGGTCGCCTTCCTCCGCTGCCAGCCCACGCTGAGCCCACGATCATGCTCCCAGATCTTCTCAGCCATAAGATCTCGGATGAGTGCGTGAAGATGTTGGGCATCCACTCCCCTAGCATATAGTTTACGCAACCGCGAGCGGAGTCTATCCATTTCAGTCAGCCACTGCGCTTGGGGGGAGTCCTTGATGAAGCGCGTGATTAGCTTCCACGACCGGCAGCGGACTATGCTGCTGTCTTCCTCGTCAGAGGCCGTTTCATCCCAGTCTGTGTGATTAGTAGGCTCGTACGTGGGATACCCCCGAAAGAAATCCTCGGCAGGATCTACATCTGGTGTTGAATCCAGTACAACACCTGGCGCTGAAGCAAGCATGACAGGACTGGGACCGACCGGTTGATCCTCATCATCGGAGTCCACCTCGATGACCTCAGGCACGACCCTGCTGGTAGTCCCACCGGTGATGATGTGTGTTGCATCTTGGGGAGATGGGGGGAATATCGCCACCATCACCAACATGCCCCTAGGGGGGATGCTACCAGACATCCCGACTAGTCTCGCCGCAGCAGCCCATTCCAGTCGGAGAACTGCACAACAGAGAGGGACATAAACGTTAGTTAGCATAGTCTACATATGACGACAAGGAAACTAGTAGAGGAAACTTACGGAGATCGACCTCCTGACGCTTCCCTTGATCCGGTACTGACGGGACCCTGAGGCGAGGCCCTTCGTATATTGTTGGAAGGTCAGGAGATTCCGTAGGAGCCACCTCGGGTGCTCTAGTCCCACCAAACGCGGAACTGGATGCAGCCATAGGCGTGGGTTCTGAAGGTCCCGCATCATCACCCGCCGAGGGGAGAGAACAAGGCCTGCAAACAAGTTCCTCCTGCATGGCTCAAACATCGGTGAGAAGTCCATAGTGGCCCGAGAACAGATCCTAAGGAAAGAAGTTCAGAATTCTACCTCGAGAGCCTCTGCGAAATCGTCGGAATCTGAGCCTTGATCTCCGACCTCTCCCTCCTCCAACGGGCTCCCTCCTCCAGCCTCATCCTCCCGAGAGGAGTCCTCTGATTCTTCTGGCAGGGGGAAGTTCTCCCTCAGATCGGCAGCTGATAACTATGGGGGGACCGTTCGATTCAACAGTACCCTCACCCGGTCTGTTATTGGGTGAGGGACACCACTGGAGTGGATGTAATCCTCCAGCTCATCCAGGTACTGCTCTGCTTCCGCCGGAGACGCCATGAATCCAGCCCGGACTGGGCCTATGCCCGGTAATTCCATCCTGAGGTGATTCAGGTGGGCCCATATCTTGGGTTGGCTCAGGAATTTCCGGTTGACATCCCAAATGTCCCAGGCTTCCATGAAGACGACATCCTCTGCCATGTCAATATGACGCAGGCGCTTCCCTGGAGCTTGAGTGGATATCCTACGAAATCCCCTTTGTGGCTGCCCCTCCGGATGGCCCTGCTCTTCCGGAATAATCGGATCCGCCGCTACTACCACACCCTTGGTCGGTGCGGGTCTCGCCGCCATGGCAGCCCCGCCACCGTGAGAGGCCCTAGCTGCCCTCCGAACCTGACCTCGAGATAGAGGTGGCCCACCGTCACCAACCCGAATAGTTGGTTGCTTCAGCATCTCCCCTGGGTAAGAAGCCTCCCAACTAATGGCACACTCCCTCACCAATCCGAAAGAGGCGGTGGATGAAGGCAATGCAATCTGCATCTTCGCATCATCCCGTGTGAACATGAGCCATAGATTCCTCATCACACATGGGTTCTCCTCATGATGCACCTCCCATTAGACCTGCGGGGTCAGCCGCTGGAGGCACCGGAACTGCCTCGCAAAACGATGTGGGGTGTACGGTTCGCAGAGTGGCTCACGATCTATTCATGCCACCAAAACTCCACCTCGAAAGGCCAGGAGGTAAGCCCGATGTTCTTCCGTTCCCCACCCGTCGTCAGTAAGTATCCTCGTCGGCAATGATAAGGGGTGGAAATTAAACTCATCCACCCTCCACACCCGATTCAGCACCATCGGAACGACTAGTTTTAACGGTAAGCTCCTGACCGCGTTCAGGATGGAGGGGCAGAAATTCGATCCCAGCGGAGAAATGGGGTTTGGATACTCATAAATCCCCCTGATGTGCATTGCGATCCACCCATACAGGAGGTGGAAGGGCCCGCATATCCTTGGCGGATTCTTGCCCTCGCTAATGTGCTGCAACATTATTTACAGTTTGGCGAGCATTGGAATCATCAGATTGATCTGTTGCCCCATGGACAACATGGACGCCATAATAAATGAGCTGGGCCGCATCCCTATGCTTGTATCCCTCACCGGTAGTATCCAACCATAGATGAGAGCCGCGATGAACGCTACCAGCCTAGCTATCGGCTGTTTTTCAGTGCTGACATTGAAACCCCAAGTCTTCCATTGGTTGTCCTCCAAGACCCGCCAATACGAGTGCCCCTTTCCCTGTTGGGCCGCCCTCAGACAAGTTAGAGGCCTCAGAGGGAACTCTCGATTCATTGGAAAATTCAGGAAGCACATGAACCATCTCCTAAAGTGGACATCCCTCACTGCCTCCTTGTCCTCTCCAGGGACTAATGCCATCAGCACTAATTCCAGTCGCGGCATTTGATCTGTATCCTCCCACGCGCTCATGATGGGGAGGAACTCATCATACATGGCCCCCAAGATTGGAACCCCAGAAATCTGGTGGACATCCCACAGGCTGATGCCCACCTCCCCATGATGCAGGTGAAGGGTATTGGTCCTAGACGACCATCTGCTCAGCAATTCCAGCATCAACTGCTTTGGTTGGTAAATGTGGAATTGGGAGGCCCATGCCGCCTCATATAACCCCACTCTCATCAGATCGGCCCCAAACTACTCGCATGAGGTACCTACCCAGTAGGCCCAGGCCCAGTCATCAGTAAAGTTACCACCCTGGTGCAGGTCCCACTCATCGGACCATCCCTTCTTTGAATCCTGCAAAGCCGCCTTCAGCATGGTACGGTAGAGAGGAGGGGATGTCTCCGGTTGCAGTGGCTTCCCGTCAATATCGTTCACATGGTTTTAGAGACAGTCAGCGATAACGGGTGTGAAGTCTTCCTATGCATGACCATCGGCCGCCCTGAACCATTGGTGATGACATGGTGTGCTCCTGAACCAGCAAGCTGGTTCGTCCCTACTCGCCTCAGGGATGAAGACGTCATCCCTCAACCCGAAGCCATACAATGGCAGCTTCCTACACTGCGGATAATTCATCTGACCCACTGATAGCAGATATGTCAAAGAAGCGTGGTCCGAATGGCTTCAGACCATCTCCCCAAGGCCTGGACAGTTGGCCATCTCATCCCGACGGGCGACATCTGCAAGCACCCCCAATACAGCTTCTTGATGGGCCATTTTGATTCCAGCCTTCAGAAAAGAATTTTTTCAGAATGGATCGCGAAGCTGGATCGCGAAGCCGGATCACAAAGGTCGGTCGCGAGACCAAGCCTCGAAGTCTGGCCTAGGACAACAAGCAGAAGTTTGCTTGGCGTGGACGAGGAGTCAGAGACCCGCGGTTCGCCGCGAAGTTCGATTTGCGTAGAGCAGGCGTGGTGTACGCGGAGCTTCGCGAAATCTAGAGCACAAAAGACAAGGAAGTCACATGAAGACAAAAGAGGTTGACCCCCTATTTATAGGCGGCGACCCCAGAGCATCACGGCTCACCTCACCTGCGCGGAGCATCGCGGCGCGTCCGGATTCGTGGCCCCGGTCAACCCCGCGAGCCCCCTTCGCGAATCCACATCGCAGACCGCCGACAATTTTGGAGATTTGCCCTCAGACAACGACCCTTCACCCTCTGCGGCTCCAAGTCTGAGAGGGGAATTTGTTGGCGCCAGAATATTGCACGAAAGGATGGGATGGAAAAGAAGGCTGGCACGCTGCCTCACGAAGCACCGACGCGAAGCACCCCGAGCATCGTGGTCTCGCGAAGATCCGGAGGCGATAACTCTCCGCGAACGCATTTGACGTTCGCGAGCCCGCCGCGAAGCTCCAGAGGCGGTAACTCTTCGCGGACGACGTTGATGTTAGCGAGTGCACCTCGAACCACCTGAGGCGGCATGCGAGTTCTTTATCGCGGCGCCCCTTGCCTATAAATACTGGACTCCCCCTGAGTCCTGAGGATGGACAATCCGACCATTCATATTCTCCTCTCCTGAATCGTGAAGCACCATTTGCTCCCGGGAATCATGAGCTCTGCGAGGTACTTCTACTTCATGTGACGCCTTTGCTTTGTCTCGTTTTGAGCCCCTCTTCCAAGAGGGATGCCCTTCGCGAAGCTCAAGGGCATTTGTGAAGGAAGGGGATTCCCAAGGGAACCCAGGCAGCCGCGGAGCGTTTATGCTTCGCGAAACACCCAACCTCTACTAGTGATCCCTATGCTAAGTCAGGATCACTACACATTGTGAAGCACACTGCTTCGCAGCACCCTGCTTCGCGAGGAACCTCTTCTTCGCGAAGCAGTTCTCCGCGAATACTGTTCCACTTCGCGAAGCACCCTCCACTCACACCTATGCCCCATGCTAAGTCCAAGGCACTCCGCTTCGCGATGCACACTCCTTTTCTTGGAAATTCCTCTTCCCGTGCGACCCTCCAGGTTTTCACGATGCGATTTCAAAGTCCCACGGACAATATGACTTGTCGCGTTGCTTCACCTAATGCTTCTTCTCATAGGCACGCTAAGGGCTATTGCTTCTTCGCATAGCCAAGCTAACGTGGGCCCCTCGATGGTTCGCTCCACAACCCCCCTTATCCATGGCCTTAATGGTACCTTCCCTCCCCCAAGGAGCAAAGG
The DNA here is from genome assembly GCA_963277665.1 of Viscum album. Lineage (NCBI taxonomy): Eukaryota > Viridiplantae > Streptophyta > Magnoliopsida > Santalales > Viscaceae > Viscum > Viscum album. The sequence continues at coordinate 1,206,117,515 of OY728126.1, read as the reverse complement.
GTACCAGTTATGTAAGTCATAGGGGTGTGGAGTGAACCCACCTCGTTCGAGCTGCAGGACGTTAAACTTCCAAGCATCACGTCCTCAACACATGATGTTAAACTATGACCGGAACTCGTGCCTCTCACGAAGGGTCCCCCCAGCTCGAACATTTTTTATGCCACTCGTCTCCACAAGAGTGGAATCACCCATCCACAAGGGATGATATCCTCCTTATTGGAGTGGCGTATGTTCTTAGGAGAAGGGAGACCCTAGTTCCCCAACGGATGGCTGCACCCCTACATCTCCGTACTTCCACACAACCAAGGTCAGTGGAGGGCGTGATAGGGAACGAGGCGCCTCTCATCATTGGTCCCAAATCCCTCTTTCGCTGCGCTTTTTCGCACTCCGGGCCTCCATCCTGGTGTAAGTCCCAACACCATGAGCTACCTAACGCGTAAGCCCCTCTTCACTTCATACGAACGCACCCTTCGCGACATGATCATCAGGCCCTTGCTGTCTCTTGTTTCTCACACCGAGCATGACTCACGTGGTCTTAGAGTTGGAATTTGCCATGACATGCCCTCATCCATCATGACGTTAAACTACATGCCCTCATCCAACATGACGTTAAACTGCATGCCCTCGTCCAGCATGACGTTAAACTGTAGGCCCTCGTCCAGCAGGACGTTAAACTGTACGCCTTTGTCCCACATGACATTAAACTACACACCCATTTGAACTATGAGGTCTTTGATCCATGTCAAGGCATGGTATGTAGGAAGCCTCCATGAGGTTCAAGCCCACCCGTCATCCAATTCACGTCGAGTTCTACCTGCGTCCAGCATGACATTAAACTGCAGTCTTGTCCGAAGGAAAGCTGTTGTGACCAACCCAAACTATGAGGACTTTGATCCGTGTCAAGGCATGGTACGTAGGAAGCCTTCCCAAGGTTCAAGCCCAACAATCATTGGCCCACACCGTCTCCTTGTCGGTGTGCCATTCCACCCATTTTCACCCGAACTACGAGGACTTTGATCCATGTCAAGGCATGGTATGTAGGAAGGCTCCCAGAGGTTGAAGCCCATCTCCCATCGGACCAAGGTCCATCATTTATGTCGGTTCGCCGACACCCACCACCCGTCGTTTATTCACGTCAGGGTTCACTACCATCATGCATGACGTTAAACTGTATTCCATCAATCCCTTGAACTATGAGGACTTTGATCCATGTCAAGGCATGGTACGTAGGAAACCTTCCCAAGGTTCAAGTCCACCACCAGTGGAACCTCGAGTCTCCTTTCACATCGGTTCACCGATGAAACCCTTTGAACTATGAGGTCTTTGATCCATGTCAAGGAATGGTACATAGGAAGCCTCCCCGAGGTTCAAGCCCATCTCTCATCGGACCAAGGTCCACCTTCACGTCAGTTCGCTGACGAATTGCATCATCCTAACTACGAGGAATTTGATCCATGCCAAGGCATGGTACGTAGGAAGCCATCCAAAGGTTCAAGCCCACCACCCGTCGGACCAAGGTCCACCTTCACGTCGGTTCGCCGAAGAAGACCCTCTGAACTACGTGGTCTTTGATCCATGTCACGACATGGTATGTAGGAAGCCTCCACGAGGTCTAAGCCCACCACCACTAGGACCCTCCTGGTCCTCCCCATTAACATCAGTTCGCTGATAATGCCCATCGGACTAAGGTCCATCCTCATGCTGGTTCACCGACACCATCCCGAACTACGCGGACTTTGATTCCATGCCATGGGGATACGTTGGAAGCCCCTTCAAGGCTCAAGCCCAACTTCACTGTCGCCCCTACGATGGTCCCATTTCATTCCCCCCCCCCCCCCACTTCATTCATCCATCCATCATCCACCTTGATTCTCACCCGGACCGTCATATCCCGGTGAGACCATGTCGGTATGCTCCTCTTCACAGCCTCCCATGGGCTGGTCCCGGTATCGACACCCCTTCAAGGGAAATCCCTCAATCCGAACTATTCTAGCTAATGCTCCGATCAGGCTGATCCGTCTCCGCTGGACGTTAAACTCGCGGCGTACCCTGTGATAAACACGGGAAGATGAGGAAAACCTCAGATATGTGTCTATGGCATATAATTCCCCGCGCTCGATGTGGGATGCCTCGGGCTTCCACGCCCTCGAGAAGCCCTATGACCAGGGATAATAGATAGACATGCCAGGTTCCACAACATCCAGACACGCTACTGATGCCTCAACGTGACTACTACCCCTACTGAAGGTTGCTGCCCTATCCGGACCCTTTGGAATGTCCCGACAGAAGCAGTGTAATTAACCAGCGTCCATGGAAACATGGCACTGGGAAGAGTTTCACGAACAACATATTAAATCTATGAGGGAGACCCGGACTAGGTGATGAGTTCTGAGGAGGAATCCACAGAAGGAAGAACCGACATCCCATCATCCCATCTCGATCAAGGAGCATACGTCCCTGAATAAGGAGCGAATGCCACCCGCCTTTGGAAAGAGGGAATGCGGGGCAACAGCGCATCGCATCATCCTCCGCGGACGGACATATGCACCCGCCCCGACGAAAGCGTCGGAAACAAGGATGATTTGTTATGAATAATATCCTTAATATTGAATTGAATGAGTTATGATAACTTTGAATGTGAATGTGCTATTTTTATACCACTCATGAATTATGGATAAAGTAATGATATTTTGAATACTATTTTTAATATGCATTTTTATGTCATATTTCAACTTTTTCATATGTGGTATGCTTTGGAATTAATAAGTGACAGGTAGATCATGCTATACCTCCTCGATGCATCGGTAGGTCTCAGGAGACAAATTAGTGTCTTGGACAAGGCGTTGAATGGTATTTATTTGTACTCTTGGCATGATGCCTTGACGATGTTGTTAATATGTACAACATTATGCATCCCCGCATTTTGAAATCAGTTGTTAAAGTTGATTATTCAACAAGTATAATATCCATGTGAATTTTTATTTTGTAATGTTTGATTTATTTTTCCCATATTATTTTCAAGATTATGTTTAAAATGGATCATGTTTTTAGTACACATATTTATTTAAAAGTTTAAATCTTCCCCAAAATTATTTACCCTTACTGAGAATCAAAGATAACCCCTTTATTATGTTTTATTTTCCCATGAGGCCAAGAAGTCTAGTATGATTTATACACAAGATTAATCTGGACAAATAATTGAATTATCAAGGGATTATCCATGTTGTATTTTATGGTAGAAATTGTAATGTAATGTTTATGTATATAGTTTATTTAACAAGAATTTTAAACTAATCGGTCCTTTGGGAGTTGATTCCTTGTTATCATGCCAATGTTTTAAAATAATGAACTGGCTTCGAGATTCGGGGGTTGGGGAATTATAGTTGGTATTGAATAAACTTTAGTAAAACCCTTGGAAACATGATTTAGATAAACACTAATTTGAAAAAATTACCGTAAGATAGACTTTGAGGATTAGTATAGAAGAACATCCAAAATTTTTGGTAGTGTAAATCTTATGTGTGTTTTCTAATCAAATAAATCCCTTTCTAGAAACAAACAGGTAGAGGTGGCTCTGGTACATATGTACCTAGGAGTGAAAAATGCGACAATGATTTTTGGGGTTGACCCAGGGTATTCTAGTACATGACAATGGGCCTTGCTTCATTCTTGGTATAGACAATACCAAGGGATATACATAGGATAATTCACATTTTAATTACAAAACATTATAGAAAATTTATGGGAATATGTCAGAAAAGAAACCATTTTTATGATTATAAGACTAGGTGTGTGAAAATATTCAATTAATGTTGATATTTTTTCTTGTTTTTGGATTATACATTATGATATGATTCAACCTAGTGTATGTCGTCATTTAGAAATGGCGCCCAGTAGAAGGAATGATCACACTGTCAAAACGCATGTTCCAATGAGTAAGAATGATCATATTTTTTAGTACTTTAATAAAACATTAAGAATGGAAATAGTCTCCCATGCATCTGCATAATATGAAAAACAGTATCATGTGATAATAAGATAAGTAATGAATTTTTTGAGTCCTATGGCTTTGAAAAGAAGTATGAAAAGAAGAGGATGTAAATGAGAATTATGGATAAATGTAATAAGGGAAATAAGGATTCTCACACATGAAATAACTATGGAATGGATCACCTTAGTAAATGTTTGAAGGGAATGGAAGTATGTTATATGTGTCGAGAAAAAGGACACAACATTCGTGATTTCATGGATAAGAAAAATGTTTCAAATGTACAATGATTCATCTGCAAGGAGTTGGTACACAATGAGAATAAATGTTCCAATCATTAGAGTGTACCCAAAATGATGCTATTGGATAATAAAAATGATATGATATTACCTCAGATAAAGAGTAATGTTTATTGTTATTAAGTTGTTATTAAATAATTGTGTTAATTTTGTATTATATTAATGATTTACAAGGTATAAAAATTATAGATTATATAAGTATTGTACTGGGGTAATAATTCATTGAGGATTTGAGATTATATAATACTAAGAAAAGTGGTTCAACAACAAGTTGATGTTTTTGTAAAATACATTGTTGATGGAAAGATAAACCTTAATATGGACCTGATACTGAGGTAGAGATTTTGGAATAAGAGATGGTTGATTTAGATAAATTATATTGGATATTCTTGACTACATTGGAACTGATTAATGGTTTGTTTATTCCATCGTTGGTATAATATTTAAAATATTTGTATATAAAGAATATATCTAGTATTATATAAGGAATCAGGGATCATGAATTTAATCTATAATGTTTTATGGTAATTTAGAGTGTTCCCATTTTCTAAGAGAATATATGATGAACGAACTCACATGTTATTATATGGAAAAAAGAGGTGTTACTTATGTTATGTTGGCCTTCATTATAAATTTTTTGACTATGAGATTGGACACAAGTATTTTGTATCAAGGTTAGAATGGATTTATTTGGACATTGGATATTATTTTTTAAGGTTAAATCATTTTATAAGAGTATTTTTGGATTTTTTTTCTGAAAAGGACTACTTGAAGGTCAGGCGACAACCCATCGTGTCTGGAAAGGCTGCGAGACATTAACCCACAACTGAAGGGTGACAAGGGTATGTCACCTACCACTGGCCTATGTAATGTCTTTGTTTGTATAAGGTAGTTTTTTTCAATAATTTGATATATGAAATATAAATTCATTTTTTTGAAAACCAATACGATTAGGATAAATATAATATTTTTGAGTTCTATTATCATTTGGAGTGAATGATTAGTTTCTGGTAGAAAATAGTTACAGGATGGAACTCAACTTGTCATGTATCATTATTATTATTCTACGAAGGAATTAATTCTTAAGCCTTAGGAAGACGAAATCAAAACCAGAAATATGTTATCCTAATACCTTATGTTTTGTTGAACTGATGATATTTTAAATCATTGTAGATTTATGGCTTTGGGGACCTCAATTTTACATTTATTGTTCACTTATTTCTGATTGATGACCTTAATCACTCCCTATAAATATTTATGTTTTTTTCAACTATGTGTCAATAATTTCCAACAATGTTATTCTATTATAAATCATAATATTTTGGTGATTTTTTCATTCCCCTTTCCCTCATATTAAGAAAAAATATATTAACCTTATTTCCAATGAAGGTTTTCCACAAAGATAGTTTCTATTTCAGACGTTTTATTTTTGAAGAACAATTTCATATTGCAAGGAAGCAATTTATTGAATGAGGGGATAATGTAACACCCTGAGATTTCATAGTGCATTACCTCTTTAATGTAATTCAATAGTTTGCGCTACACGCAACCCCGAGTTCGAGCGCACCACGACTTACCAAACTAGCCTTTCAAAAAGCGGTTCTGAATAGTATTAAAAACATTTTGAATTTAATATAATCCATTTAATTTTACAATCCATATTATGTTTTTCTTATTCATTAAATAATAACAAATTCATTTTTTAGATAAAATCCTTATTTTTTAAAAATATGCAATTTTTACACCTTTTAATGGAGAACCCTTTTTAAATCCAATATTTGACACTTTTATATATTCAATATTACAAAATAAACTTTTTCTATATATACAGGACATAAAAATGTAGTTTGGATAAATTTTTGGTGTTTTTCTGATCACTTTAATATTTTGATGAATAGTGAAAATTACTAAATTTTATTTGACAACAACTTTTCTATGAAAAATAAGTTATATTGTTAAATTATACATTTTAAGGGTTTTTAATTATAATTATATTATATATCTATCTTTTAATCCATTTTTAGTTATGGGAAGTAATTTTACATTTAAATTTGACATAAACACATACAAATATTTTGATAGTTTTTATTTTTCAAATACCCTCTTTTTTGGTATTGACAAGAGGAATAAATTTTAGATTAATTAATGTAACATATATTATTTGAATTTGGTAAAATAGACTTGATTTTTGAATTCAGAATATCAAAATTATATTCGGATGAATTTTTGGTGTTTTTCAGAAAACATTCAATTTTTGATGAATAGTGAAAAACACTACATTATTGTTTAAAACTGAATTTTTATTTAAATAATTATTTTTAATTAAAATATATTTTAATGTAAAAATTGATTCATAATACCTATATTAGTTTAATTTAATTCATTTGAGTCATTTTATAACAAGATTAGACACATAAAATTTAATTGATCTTTTTAACATCTTTTACCTACGTTTTAGGCACATTTGCCAATTTTCATAGAACGTAATTTTACCACATATGTGAAATGAATTTTGAAAATCCAAGAGACAAAGCTGACAACAATATGTAAAATTTCGTTCAATAGGATGAAAATACTTTTTCGTGAATAGTAACTTTTAAATTTTATTTACCACAGTTAAAAGTAATTAATGTAATTAATGGTAAATGATATTATAATTAACCTAACACATGTCCTAATTATATTGGATATGTTTATTTCGGCCAAAATAAAAATTAGGAATAAAATATGATCCTTTTTTATTCACATCGATCAGATTTGGACATTTATTATTATTTTTCTAAGAAGAGTTAAAAGTGTTAAAATCAAATTTTAATAATTAAAATATTTTTAATATGGGGTAGTACATAAGATATTTTCAACTATAAATATTAATTAGAAATATAATATTGTTACCTATATCAGGATATTTTATTTATAATTTTTATACTTTAAATAATGACATTTATTTATGACACAAGGTTGATTCAATAATTATGTTATTAATGAAGGATTAAAATAATTGATATCATAAATATAATAATAAAACTAAATTGAGACATTTGATAAATTAAAACAAATTTCTAGGTTAATATGAAATTTTGAGGTTGATTAAATAAACTTTTTTTCGAAGTGATAATGTTTTTTTGACTTTCAAAAAAACCAAAAAATAAATAGTATCAAAATTGACATAAGTGAGTTTTTTAAAAAATACTATATTTTTAAATACTATAATATTCATAAAAATATAATATTTTTCCAAATGACTTATATAAAGATTGATATTTCATTAATGAACCACTTTAGATTCTTTTGACATTTTATCGTATGTTTATTGCCCGTGTAATATAAAAATACAAGAAGACATGGTAAAAGATAAACAATTTAACTATGAGTTAAATCTAATAGATAAAGTTAATATGGTGACCTAGACTTGTCTAAAACCTATTGGTTGAGTGGTTTTAAACCCATCCCCACATTCTCTTAAAAATTAATACATTTTTATCTATTAGAAACCTAATAATATTTTATAATAAAATAATATTTCAAAATTTTCCTGAAGTGACCCTCATGTCTCTTTTAAAAGGGTACTTCCCATCCTCTAAAATAAAACACCTAAAAAGAAATTTGGATCAGAAAAAACCAGATCATATATCCTCCAAACTAAAATCACTTCATCCTAGAGGACATAATTTGATCATAAAGACAACCTAAGGATCCCTTTTGTTCAAATCAAAAGGAATCACCCGAAGAAGAAGTTATTATTTCATCACATCTGTCAAAGTTATTCTCTTTTTCAACATCATATTTCTTTGTTGTTTCCATATAAAAATAATTACTCCAGTAACTTATACATAGTGATGTTATTATAAATATGGTACAACCATATTCATTATTCTATCCATCTTAAGAATGAAAGAGTTATCATAAATGCGTACGTACGGCTTACCGTATCCACATCGTGTTGTAGTTTGTTATTCAACACATTATTACTTGGATGGGTATAATAATTAGTACAATTGATGTAAATAATAAATATAATATTTTAATTAGTCTTTATATATAATATATCTTCAAATTAGTACAATTTTACCATCAATAGAATGATATCGTTGCTCGTGCATACATACGGCTTACCGTCTCCACGACGATATGATATTCATTTCCACATTCACCATTCAACGAAGATTATAAAAATATATATTATTAATATGTATTTAATATATGACACAATAATTCTACTATATTTATATATATATTTAATAGAATGATATCGTCGCTCGTGCGTACGTACGGCTTAACGTCTCCACGACGACTTAAGATTCATTTCCACGTTCACCATTAAACGATGATAATAAAAATATATATTAGTAATAAGTATTTAATATATGAAATAATAATTATACTGGACATATATATATATATATATACATATATCTAATTCAATTACTTTTATTCAATACAATATGAAAACGAAAACAATGTTTATTGATACGCACGACCTACCGTCTCCCTAAACTGTTTTTTTCTAGTTCATATATATATCTATTATAATTATTCATATTCTGAATATATATGACACATAAGTAATTTTTAATATTCTACAAGAAATTAAATAATTATATATGTGATAAGATCAAGAAGAACAAGTTAAAATGCATATGATAATGAAAGGGATTATTACCAGAAATGATATTTTAACAAAGAAATTATTATTAAATAATTAATATAATGTCATAAATTGATCATGTATGAAATAATAAATACTAATATGGTTATAGTATAACTTAATAACATACTATGGTCATTATAAATGAGGTTAAACGTACCCCTGACCAAAGGAATGTACAAGGTAATGGTTAATTCCTCAATATCATTATTATTTGAGATGGTTTATATGTATGTATTTACTGGGAAATATTTATCATACTTCTCCTTGATTCATAAAAATAGTTTCAAAAGGAATATTGTAAGGTTTTATGGAAGGTAATCTTTACCTAGATCATCATTTTTAATGCTTTAATGATTTATTTTTCAAAATCCATTTCATTAATGTCTATGTTTTCAAAATGATTTTAAGGATTTATTCATATGAACATAATTATTTTAAAAGGTAAATTCATTTGGAAAGTTTCAAATTGTTATGGGAAAATTTGATTCAAAAATATCATTTAAATGACTTCCTTTATAAATTATTATACTTTTAAATGCATTAATGAAAAAAGGATTTTTCATTCACAGGGTTTTACTGATTATTTTCAACTATGTCGACATATCTTTTGAATATTATTCTTGATCGAGGTTGATTTATTATGAATACAATCATTAATATTATGTTTAATGATTTATGATATTTTTGACTGTGAATGTTATATTTTTATACCATTCATGATTTATGGATAAAGTATTGACATTTCATATGCTCGTTATAAAATGAATATTTATGTTATGTTTTTAATATATTCATATGAGGAATGCATTGGACTTAGTAACTGACTGGTGGTGCCCGCTATAGCTCCTAGATGAATCAGTTGGTCTCATGAGACAAATTATTGTTTTGGAACAAGACCATGAGAAAATATTTTTTTTTTCATCGCACGGGGCCTTGACTATGTGGTTATTATGTATAGCGTTATGTATTATGTCATTATAAAATTAGTTATTTCATGTGATTTTTCGACTAGTAGAATATCAATGTGCATGTTTATATGGTAATGTATGATTTTTTTCCATGTTATGTTCATGATTATGTTTAAAAGTCTATTTTTTTATTACAAATATTGCCTTACAAGATTATAGATTTCGCTATATTATTTACCCTTACTAAGATCTGAGCTCACCCCATTCTTCTGATTTATTTCCCATGATGCCAAGAAGTGTATTATGATTTATACACAGGTTTAACCTATAAGAATAATGGAATTATCAAAGGATTATCTATGATGAATTATATGTTATAAATTTTAATTTAATGTTCATGTATATAATCAATTATCCAATACTGCTAATCTGATAGGTCCTTTGGGATTGATTCCTTGTAATCAAGTTATTGTATTAAACAAATGCACCGGCTCTAGGCTTTTGGGGTTGAGGCATTACAATGATCATACTAATTATAATAGTTTGATAATTCCAATTTTTTTCCCTCATTATGGGTAATCAGTTCCCCATGTGATTTGATAGAAATGAATCAATGTGTAATAGAGAAATATTTACCCTTATAAAAGGCTCTCAAGACTATTCAGATAAAATTAATGGTGATTGATCACATTCTCATGTAATGGGGGATACTAATGAAGAAAATAAGAATTAACAAGGAATTTAGGATAGACGCATTTATATCTAAATGTATGCACTGTAGGTATAGAATGTTGGACCAGTTACTATGCGAGGTGAAATGTTTATTTTTTACACAATATTATTGTGTTTTTTTTATACTACCACATCTCATTATTTAATATCCTCCTTGTTGATCAATGTGTTATTCTTATTCTAGGAGTTTATTCTATTCATGGTGGACCTTTAAAATATATTGGGAAGAAGGAAAGTGTAGGGTTTAAATTTTTATTTGTTTCATGTTATGATCACTAACGAAAAAAAATATGTGAATTCATTATTCTTAATCATGATATCCTTGAGCTAAAATTTTTTATTAATTAAAAGGATATTTTTTATGTATAGTTTGATTTTTATTTTCATCTAGTTATTTTTAAATCTTTTTCATTAGCATAGTCATGTTTTTTTGGGTGACTGAGATCCCAGAACTACAAAAATAAGAGTAATAGCTTGATATTTTTAAAGAAGGACTATATTTGATAGGGTACAAGCTACACAAAACCAAGATTAAATAAACCATGAAATATTATTATTAAAATATTATAGTTTTAACCTATATATTGATTTTGAAGGTATAAATATTATCAACCACATTATATAAATTATATATTACATTGAAAATAAAATCAAATTTATCGAATAATTATTAGAAAATAATCACATAATTTTTAGAAAGGTCAATATATTTTTATAAAATATGATTTTTTAAAATTGGTTTTTATTTATATTTTGATAAAAAATTAAAATTAATTTCTAGAAATTTTAAAAAATATAATTTGGAAAAAATTATATTATATTTTAAATCAGCATGAAAAAATTATTATCGATTTAAAATATTTCATTTTTCTAAAAATTTCTTTTTTGTATTGAATTATAAATAAAATTATTCTTCATTAAAAATTTTATTTTTTTCATTCATTAATAATGGTACATTTTATTAAAAAAATCAATGTAAAATTAGTTCTCTAATATGAAAAATAATCAAATTATTTTCATGATTATTAATTTTTGATTTTGGTAGAAAAAATTTTGTATACTAAAAAAGGCATCATTCTAAAAAATAAATTTCCATTTTGTTTTGTATTTTAATCTTAAATTAATTTATTCCACTTATATAAATTTAATTGCAGATAATTGATTCCATATATGGAATTAAGAGGCACAAATTTGATAATTAATACCCTTTTATGTGTTTCATTATGAATCATAATGAAAGAAAATAATTTTCACAATTATAAGGGAAAGTCTAGTAATTAAGGTAAAAAATAGATTAATAAGACTATGTAATGTCCCGACCCAATAAAGAGTCAAACTGATAGCTGGACCGGTGTGTCACATGTCCTCAAGCTTGTATCCCCTTAAACCATAGGCTCTCAACTAGTAGCAAGGGTCTCAAGAGAAGATAGGGGGACATTGTACCCTCTCATCAGAGATGAACAATGATATTACAGTGTAAATAACATTCACCAATGGAAGAAGTAATAAATAATAAAATGATAATCAATCGACTACAATTAATATCAATTTAATAAAAGTGGAAAATAGTAGTTTATAAAATAGAATAATGCATGACATTTCACTGATATAGAACTAAAATTAGTAAATAAAACAACATAATTTAAATTACATTAAAAAAATAAGTAAAAGACACCAAATAAAGATAGGAAATCTCCATGAGCATCCCAATAACTAGCTTAGTCCTTTTCTCCTTACTCAATGGTACAAGCAACACAGAAATCAGCCCTATTTCTGTAAATATATGTTCTACTCGGGTACCAAGGGATCCCAAGAAGGGTGTGAGTTTTAAATTTTAGTAGGCCAACACCACCAGTGTCTTGACCGATCTAATGTAGTGAAAAATATATATTGTGTAAGTGTAGGGGAATCACAACAAAACTGAATGAATAAATTAACACCCATATAGGTTCCTAAGGGACAATTGATGGTGATACCTACTTTATCCTAGGGCTGGTATGTCTGATCATGTAAATAGTAAATATATATATACATAATTGCACTATATTCTTATACATTGATAGATATATGTTGTGGTAGATCGGGTTGTACCACCACCATCCAATCCCATAGGATCTATCCTGATCTACCCCTAACCCAGGTCCAATATCCCTTATAATATCTAGGCCTCCATGAATCTAATATATGATGGTATGGATCAGGAAATATCACTTACAACTAATTCCAAATTAACTATCATAGTCTACCTCTATCCCAATTCCATGATCCCTCACCATCCCTAGGAATTTGAACATTTTATATTAGTCAGGGTGAATCGAGCCATGCTTCCATCGTGTAATTTGATGGGAGATCTCACTGTGTACCCCTATCCAAATACGCTAATCCCTAACTATCTCATTTCATTCTAGAATTATGTATATCATGATCATAAATTGAGTGTTGTAAGATTTCCTCCCACCCATAAACATTTATCACTAGAATAGGGTAAAACTACCTCCCACCCATAAACATTTATACAGTTTGATATATAATTTATGCATGCCCATATTTTATATGTCGAGAATAATTCCTTACCTTTTATTTAATATCTTGAATCCCTTTGAAAAATAACCGTGGATGGACAAGCATAAAACATGGAACACGAGGAAAACCCCCCATGTGTTTTTTAATTAAGTTGTAATCCTTTTAAACCATTACATTTAATAAAGAATCGTTTCATAAAACCTAATCGATGGTCATGGTCTTTCCACCGAATGGGATAATTTAATTTCGAAACCCACTAACATGATTCATTAAGAAGGATGCATCTATCATGATTAACCATTTAATACATTTTAAAGAAAATCATTCCATATGGTGTAAGTCATTCTACTAAAGGTAATCTACCTTAATTGATTCGGTAACTCAACTAAGTCAAGGAAAAACCACTTATATACCCAAGGGTCCTATTTGAGGAAGGGGTTATGGGAAAAAATCATTTACCAACATGGGTTATTCAGAGTCTAAGTGGAAAAAACACACGTGGCATGTCCTGGGATCATTTTTCTAAAAATGAGACAAGGGTCACTTCATTTAAAATTGTATGCCATTGAGTTTATAAAATAGGCTGAAATCCTAAACATTCTATTTGACAATCATAGCATCAATGAAAAAGTTACATCAATGTTATAATTCAAATTAATCTAATGTAGAATAATATATCATCATGAATTTTCATATACATCCCACGTTTGTTGGAGGGGTTATATAATTATACTATGATTTTGTTTATGAAATGAAACATTTTTCAGAACTAAAAAATTTATCAATTGTCTCAATTTCACTTATCAAAGTGCAATTAAGTATGAAATTAATGTATTTTGAATTAAAATTCAAGTAAATGGGTCCTACCTCCAGAAGGTGACCAAGCCAAACAATCTGCACATGAAAACCTTGATAACGACAAAAATTACTCCACACCAGTACACTCATACATTTATATATATATTTTTATACCCATTAACCCAATGTACAAATTCCACTCACCATTATGGAACAAGTACAAGGAGGATATATATATATATATATATATATATATATATATGTACGTACCTATGTGTGTGCTCACAAGGCTTCCCAATGTATTCTAATGCACTAAAAACCCAACCAGAAAATCAAAAACATGTCGAAAGGATCCACACACTCAATGTAAATTCCCAGGAATTGATAAACTAAAAAATCCCTAACTTATAATTGAGAGACAACAAGAATGGTATGAAAAGATTACCGAAATCATTACTAGCAAACCAAAACACCCCGAGCCACCTCTCTGTTGGCGTCAGTTATCAGAAAATAGACGAACACTCCCTAGGAGACCATTCACATGACCTAATACCAGAGAGGACTCTGAAAATCAACTTATCACTAACCCTAGGGTTCGGCCGAACATCAAAGGGGGATGGCTAGACCGAATATCAGATGGAAACGGAGGGGAGGAGGGAGTAGGACCATAACTTGATGGATAAGATGATGAAATGGTAGAACACATGGGTTTTTCAGCCAAGGAGAGGGGAGTTGGGTGTTGTTTTGAATGCAGATCAAAGGGGAACTCCCGAGGGGGGGTTTCAAGTTAGTTAGAGTGGAATATGATGAATTTTATGCGTTATTTTAATTTTATTTCATGTTCTATTAATTTTATTAATTTTTTTAAAAGGGTCACCTGCATGGTTCAGGCGACATAGTTTATAAAATAGTGCAACAACCGTGCACCATCAATTGGGAACCTAGAACACCCCCACTAATTGGTTGTATGGTCTAGAAACTATGCACAAACCCTGTGATGAATTTTTCATTTCTACATCCATATTACACTAAGAATGTTGTATATGAGCATGGTTTGAAAAACATCATGCATCCTATTCCCAACACCTCTACCCACCTGGAGTTGGTTTCATGGTTTCATGTAGTGGGACAAGTGTATTCATACATATTTTGCGCCCAGTGCAGGTCTTTCAGAATTGGATTTCCCTAGTCCAACACTCCCAAAACTACTCAAAACACACGGGAAAAATAATGGACCTTTATCCATGTCCAAAATACTCACATTAAAAGGTTTTAAATCGTATAATTAAATTATAAATATTGGTTTTAATAATGACCCCTTAATCAAATGAATTTTTTTAAGAACCATTTCATTTTTATCCTATTCAAAACACGATAAATTATGACCTTCCCACCTTAGAAATTTTCATCCCCAAGAAGCCTTCAGGAACAACGTAAACAACACCCAACCTACCAGGGTCAAGAATTGTTGTTTAAATTGTATCATTGCATTTTTTAATTCCCAATGAACCTTTAAACATTTCTTATCAAATGGAACTTAATCCGTTTAAAACATGAGCCATGAATTGTTCTTTAACCAAAACATTGAAACAACTCTTACCTGATCCCATTAAACTAGAGACATGATCACATCATCATCTCATTAAAAAACTGATCAAAGGTACTTACCACATTTGGATATAATGTCTAAGAGGGAAATTTCAGGCCAGAACACTTCCCACTATCAGAATGGAATTACAAATAATTCTACAAGAATTTAACAATGATCCTATCATGATTTTAAACATACCAAATGGTCGATCCCTCATCAACCCTATTCAAACCATGTAGATACAGATAATCATGAAAGACCCTAGCTGACATCAACATCACTCATATTCACCTGACTATGTGCTCATGGATTTTCATTTACCGATTGTTATATCGAGAAAGAGGAAGAACAATCAGAGCACTATGGACGACCATTTAACTAGATTCTAGACATAGATTACCAAAATTTCAATAGAAAAACTAAAATGTCTCCTCCAAAGGAATTATTCATTCACCAAGAACATAACCACTGATGTACATATCAGACATCTGGTGAAATTTCAATCAAAATCTCAAAAGAAAACCACACATCCAGCAAGCAACACCGAAGGAGGAGCACCCAAAAAAGTAAACAACTTATAATGGTTTAGCATGGAACAAAATAGATTGTCTCATAGTTCATCATGGGAGATGTCATGATAGGGGACATTTGCATCACTATATAGAATACACTAAGAGGAAAGAAATAGTTTAAAATAAATCATATCGAATTTATGAAACGAAAAATAGTCAAACCAAAACTAGTTGACTTCATGGAAGAAGCTCGACTTCACCTTCTGATATGTTATTACAACTGATCACAAGCCTTTAACCTCTGAGGCATTCTGTGATTGCATATGATACCACCAATTTCCATCCAAGACAACTGGTGATTAAAAAGGGATTCATACACTAGAATCTTACTCAATGTTATTCTTCTAAGAAAACATCGAAATTTATAAAACTCACTATCCAAAATGGAATTTATGAAAAACAAACCATTTCTAGGTGGTCTTTCATAATTTTTTCTCCCTCTACTCAAAAGAAATCATTTATTATAACTGACTAGATGATAACCACATTAGAATTTTTTTCATCATCTAAAGAAGTAAATACTAGATGCTCACAAGATAACTAGATCATATCCACATTAAACGTACATGGGACACTCCTTTGAGTCACACCCAATTCGTCAAAGCAAAAAAAGAAGGCCAAAACAATGATACCCAAATTTCAAAACACTAGTGTCTTCTGAAAGTCACCCTGAGCATCGAAAAAAATTGATTCCCAAATGCTCAGTTAACTCTACTATAGAGATGAACTGAGACCATACTCAAAGGCAGAAAACTCATTGATTTAACTGAACTCAACCGGTTTTTTATTTCATTTTTCATAGAAAGGTGTTGTGTATATCATTTCATAGTACCCAAAGGATACACGGGCTAATGAAACATCCTAATTACTACCTATTAGTATGTAATGAATATTCCTACATGTATTGGATGGCTTGTACAATTGATTTAGTCCAGGATCATATTTCCCTATAACCTGGATGATGACATACCCAGTCATCCATCACTAAGGTAAAGGGAGGGTCAAACTAACAAAGAAGAAGCTGACCATGCTCTAGAAGTGTCTAACATGAGGAAACCAATAACTGCCCAATTAGCATGCCCGTAATTAAGGAAAAAAATAATGAACTCCAATATGAAAAGCGTTTTATCAGAAATAAAGAGCCCAACAAGAGGAAAAAGTACTCAAATGGTACAAAATATCAAAAGATCACACATTATAATGGAACTTAAACTCTAAGGGTGCTACCTATTATTGGATTTCCAATTAAAAAAACACAAGAGCTTACCTTGTCACTAGGTAAAGTCAATAGAATTAATGATCTCATGAGCCTATAATCTAATCCATTAATAAAAGTAAAATGTGGCTGACAGAGAACACAACCGCTTAAATTCAAATGAATTAAAAATCAATATTTAACTACCCATACATGTTGGTTTTTAATCAAGGAAACCATTACAGGTTACAATTCCAATACCATTGAATTTAATAACATTTAATCATTCAACCTTTCAAATATTTAATCAAACTCCAAGTAACATTTTTAAAAACAAAATAAAATGTACATTATTTCATCCAATGCCCAAGAAAAAAAATAGTAACTTATATCAAAATCCTTTTAAATATTTTGAAAATTCAAGGAATCCCATATTTGTTAAACTTCACTTAACATATTAGGTGACCTACGAGGGTCCCATCTTAACCAACTATGGTTCATAATAACGCAACCCAATAAAAATAGATAAAATATAGCTGTTCAAAAAAACCATACCAAGTCATCTCATAATTTACATATCTCGAATGAACTACATGTGTCCAGTTTCATATTGAAATATAATAAGTTCACTTCATACTAAAATTAATAATCCCTTTAAATTTATATCCATTCCAAACATAAAATGGTCATTTCATTTAATATGGGTTTCCATTTCATAATTTATAAAGAACCCATAAACATAATAAATAGAAAATTGGATCCCATTTATTGAAAAAAATTACATTTCAGAATTTAACAGGTGAAAAACTATGGTATGGTGATATGGGTGGCCACCTACCAACCTGTAAAGAGACCATACAAATTATGGTTTGGCATTTGGATCACATGATTTAAAACCACATTTCCTTATCCATTTAATTTAGTGACCCTTAAATTTTAAACCCCACCCTTTAAAATGTATATATAGATATATTATTCCCATGATGGTATGGATATAAATGTTACAATTTCATGGTTTTATGGGACCCTTACAACTTACAAGATAAAATTGGTTCTTATTCATTCAAAACCGTATATCTTTTGTCCATGAAACCAATTACATATCATCAAATCATAGAATTTTATCATAAGTAGAAATATAGAATCATGATAAAAGGAAACAAAATTAGTAAATAAGAAGCATGGAAACTGAATATCATGGTTATAAATACATGGCATGGAATACATATAAGAAACACTATTGGAATCATTAGAAAAAACAAATATGCAACTACATTACATGACACTACGAATGTCATGTAAATTTCTATTTTCCTACTATGATTCATGTAATTTAATTACATTTCCATATCCACTAATTTTAAATATATAGAATTTTTATAAATCAAAAGTAGTGGAAATTAAACCAGTCACTCAAGGTGAAATTATATCAACAGTGACAATAAACATCATGAACAACATCCACATACCTAGTTACCTGGGCATTTCTCATATATGGGGTGATCAGTCCCAAATACAAATATTAACCAAGAACTAAAAAATTCCTAGTCCACTTTATACCAACCAATTATATTTAGAAAAATGAAAAAATTACCCCCTAATACCCCTTTGTAACATCCCAACCCAGCTTACCATCGAACTATTAGCTAGACTAGTTGGCCACATGGCCTCAAGCGCATATCCCCATAGCCAGAGGCTGCTGACTAGAAGAGAAAGTCTTAGGAGGTGATATTGGTGATACTATACCCTCTTATAAAATATTCACAATAATATTATATAGTGAATAATAATAATAAATAGAATCAATAATAAATAAATCAATGAAATGTATTGGATGAAAATTAATAATAATTTAATAAAAGTGGAAAATGCTATTTTATAAAATATACTAATTCATGAAATGGTAAAGAAGAAGAATGGAATGAATTAAAAAAAACAAAATTCTTTAAATCAATATACAATAATAATAAAAATACACTGATGTCGCACAACAAACCTCCATGAGCATCCCGATATCCATCGCTGTCCTTTGCTTCTAACTTTTATGTACAAGTAAAACAAAAATAATCATTGTTCATACAAGTATAAGGTCTACTCGGATACCAGCGGTACCAAATAAGGGTGTTACATATAAATAATTGTAGGTAAGAACCCATGGTGTATATCCCAATCCAGTGTAGTGAAAATTATAATGTTTGCAGGTATATAAGACTTATGAAAAAACTGAAAGAAAAAAATAAACACCAATCCAGGTTCATAAGGGACACCTAAGAGTGATAACTACTTTATCCTAGTGATGGTATATTTGATCATGTAAACATTATATATATATTAGTAGTGTATATACATATAGATATATTTTAGGGTGGATCCAGATTTACCACTACCATCAAATTCTAGGGGAGGTCTCACGGTTTACCCCTAACATATGTCCAAGATCCCTTATAGTATCTTAGCCTCCATGCTTTTGATATATGATTGGGGGGATTAGGACGTAACACCACTATCCAATTATATTGGAGCTCTCACGGTCTACCCCTATTCCAATGCCAAGATCCATCATCTTCTCTTGGCATTCTCACATTAGATAAAAGTTGGGGTGGATTGGGGCATACTTCCTCCCTCCAATTCCATTGGATCTCTAAAAGTATCCCACTAACCCAATACCATAACCCCTCACCATATCTTGGAATTCTCACATTAGATATATCGAGATCATAAATGGTGTGGGATAATAATTTCTCCCACCCATAAACATTTATAACCATAATGGGGTAAAACTATCTACCACACATAAATATTTGTATAGTTCAATATACAATATATGATTTCCCATAATATATATATTGAGAATAGGGAATTTCCTTTTATGTAATATAATAATTCCATTTCAAAAAATACCAAGCTATGGTCAAGAATATAACATGAAACATGTGGAAAACTCATCAATTGTTCCTTCAATTATGTACCATTACTTTTAAACCGTTACATTTCATAAAGAAGCATTACATAAATCATAGGAAAATGGAATGGTATTACCATCACAAGGGATAATATCACTTCTAAATCATTTGGTCAATTTGATTAAAAAGGATGCATCTATCATGCATTAACCATTTAATGCTTTTCAAATAAAGTCATTCCATCAGGTGCAAGTCATCCTAATCAAGTCCATCTACCTTAACCAATTCAATAACTCAACTAATACAAGGTCATAAAAATAACATACACAAGTTTCATGTTCGTGGATGGGGTTATAACAAGATTTAATTTACCCACTTGGGTATTTACAGGTATATGGGGACCAAACACCCATGGTTTTCACTGGGATCATTGATATACATATGAGACAAGGGTCTCTTAATTTAAAAAGGCATTCCATTTGGTTTATGAAATAATAAAAACACTTAGACATTAAATTTTTCAATCATATCTTCAAATAACTATAAACATCAATGCAATAATTCTAAAAAAGATAAATAATCATAAATTATAACTATGAATTTTCATAGATTGGGAAACCTTTGTTGGATGGGTTTTATTATACAACCAAGGTTATGTTTATGAAAGAAATTTATTAGAACTAATAGTTCTATCAATGCTGACAATTTAACTTATAAATGGAGAATTTTGTCAAAAATTAATGCATTTTAAATTAAAAAGGAAAGGAATGGGATCCTAACTCATGAAGTAAACTAAGTCTAACACTCAACACTTGACAACCTTTATGACAGAATTAGTCGCACCACATTTTCACAAACAAACATTCATATATATATTTATATACCCAGTAATACTATATAAAATTTCCCTTATACATGATGAAACATGTAAAAGTAAGATATATATATATATATATATATATACATACACACATACCTATGTGTGTGTGCGCAAGCCTTTCAGGAGTTTTCAAAGGAACTACAAATGGAACCTGAAACCCAAAAACACATGAAAAGTACCCACACACTCAATGTTAATTATCACAAACCCATAAACTAATAAAGACTCAAATTATAATTGCATTACAATAATAATGGAAGAAAAACCTTACCCCAAAACATTAGGGGAGGACCAGAACAACCTAAACCACCTCAACTTCTTTGGTGGTTTCCAAAACATGCAAGAATATTTCTCCTGAGGCCCTTCACATTCCCTAATATAAGGGTGGAAACAGGAAATCTGGTAAACCCTAACCCTAGGATGTCTCCGAACCTCATCAGGTAATGGGTTGACCAAAAATCCGTAGGAAAAGTGGAGGAGGGAGGGTGTTCCATATTATTTCGGATCAGATGAAGAACCGGTGGAAATCTAGTTTGATTTAGTGAAGGACATGAGATCCTAGTTGTGTATTGCACATGAGTCAAAGGGGAAACCCACATAAGGGTGTCACACTATTGATAGGGGATATGATGGGTGTTATGTTTTATTTTATTTTTATTTCGAGTTCATTTAATTTAATTTGGTTTTTATAATAGGGTAATCATTCAGGGTTTGGGTCACATGATTTATCAAACCATGTTCCAATCATGTACTCTCTACTAGGAACCTGGATGATCTTACACAGCCTGGCCATACGGTTTGTAAACTGTGCACCAACCACGAATTGAATATTGATTAACCATTTAAAAATGACACTAAGAATGTAGTTTTGGAGAATAATTTTATAAACCATGCATAGACTATGTACACTGCCTCTACCCACCTACTGTAGGTAGTACATTTACCTACAGTGGGCCACACTATTTCATAAAAAACATCTCCCTAGTGAAGGTCCTTCAATATTGGTTTTCCTAAAACCAGTTCTCCCAAAACACCTCAAAACACCTAATAAAATTATCTATCCTTCACCCAAGTCTAAAAAAACATTAAAATGTTCCAACTCTAGTAATTTAATTCTAAGGAATAATTTTAAAACTGACCTATCCACTTATGGAAAAAGTTCATCAATCTTTACATTTTCATCCGATTCAAAAAAAGAAACATGAGATAATAGAGAATGAACCAAACACATGCCTTTATCTAATTAGATGAATAGATTTTCCGTTTTATGTATTTATTTTCAATATATTTCAACTTGGTACCATAATTCATGTATTTTGACATTTATAATATTTATATAAATGATAATGTAATTAATGATATAATATTAATTTTAAAATATTTAATATTTTATGACTAAGAAAAAAATATATTTTAAAATATAATTTTCATTTTTGATGACAAATTAATTTATTTATCAGGTATTATTTTTATATTTTAGTGATGATATAATTACGTTAAATTATTATCCATCCTAAACCCAATATTTTATCAATTAATAGTAAAAAATAACAAATGATTATAATGATATTATAAGTAATAATATTTGAATGACCTATTGTTCTCGACAAATTTTCTAGACATATTTTAGATTTTAGGGAAATGTTAATGGATTTTAGTCAAATTCCTATACTTTCTTGTGGTTTTCAATGTCTAATTAAATGAATATAATAAAATATAAATAATGGTTCTTTATAAAAAATAATATTTTATTAAATGATTTAAAATCCTCGATAATCCTATCATGATTCGTGTTATTTGGAAATGGTTTAAAATATTATTCATAGTCTATTTATGTGATAATATTATTTTATAATAACTATCTAGACACCTAAGGATTCGAATTATTTTGTTGTGGTTAAATGAAAGAGGGTTAACATGGGTTTAAAAATGTTAAGGTTAAAAAAAATTAAATTTTCCAAATTTTTTTGAGGGTATCATACCATTAAATTTATATATTGAAATGATATCATTTTTTATCAATTTTCAAATTTAAAATTACTTATATTAGTTTAAAAGTTTACGTAATTTTAAATGTTCTTCCACCCTCACATATAAAACAGAACATCCTCTTTTCTTTTGATAACTTATAAAAAACATTTTATTCAAACAATACCTACAAAAATACCTTTATTGAGTTCCTAAAAATACATTATAGTATTTATTTCCTTAATTTCATCCTTTTAAGGATTTAGGTATAAGCCTAAAGAGGTTGTCTAAATAGAAGGAATGGTTTCTATTTTTGTGTATTCGTTATTTATATTGATTAACCACTAAATATTCTCCACCAATGATGAGGTAATAAAATAAGTATATTACACATTCATAGATTTTAATATGTTAATTGGATAACCTATATATATCTCCCCATCAATAAAATGGGAAAGAAACTCATCATTCTTTTGTGTGGTGGAGTACGACTTCATGAACCGATGCAATTTTCTTCCATTGATACTACTTATAGAAGATTATATTAATTGATTTATTATATATATATATGAAATTCTAGAAATAATTATCAATATATAAAATTAATATATCATCTATTTTCTTACGTTTCTATTATTTGAAAAATGATAACGTTGTTGATGAGTACGTGTGGACTACCAACATTGCAAAGCAGTGTGATTTCGGTTTTCATCACCACATACCTTAAAAGATATATATATATATATGAATATTTAAATAAATAATGTGGTATTTATAATATAAATATCATTATATAGTTATAAATTATCACTTTCCATTATTCGATAAATATTTTTGAAAAATGGAAACATTACTCATGCGTACGTACGACCTACCATCTCTAGGAATATGACACAAATCATTTTTCATAACCACCATTCAGGGATTATTTTGAAAGTATAATTTATTTCTAAAGTTACCAATTATTTCATGATTATTATTATTATAATGATTAAATAATGAAATCCTTGACCAAAGTCAACCATCAGAAGTCTTTTTGAGCATATGAGATGAATATCGTTAAAACGTCTATGATGAACATAATTGGTTCTGTAATTCAATAAATCATGGAATTAAATAAAGTTAAAAGAATAACGAACTTGAAATTTTTAAATATCAAAGTATATAATTAATATAATTATATTATTCTATAAGATAATGAACTTATGTGATGATTCAGACATATTTAAATGGACAATTTACTTTTAAAACCTACTTTTAAATGTTTTAAGGATTAATTTTCTAATTTTTTAATTCAATAAACATACTATTGAAATTATTGATGTATTTTTTTATATAGACTTTAATAAATTATAATGTAAATATAATTTCTCTTTTTTACTTTATTAATTTTTTTGATATTGAATAATCTTATATAATGTTTTTTATTTTCAACAAAAAATACAAAATGAATATTTTATTTTAAAATATACGAGGTTATCAATCATTCAAACTTCCATAACAATTATTTAATTTTATGATCCTTTTATAATATTAATTTTTGAATAAAAATAAACGTTATATTTTTTTGGTAATTTTTGTTTTTTAAATGGGATTCTTAAATGAAATGGAATTTTGATAAAAAAAAGTTTCCTGAATATGGTTTTATAAGAGTTTTAATGTATTTTATGATGAGAAGATGTAAGAATAAAATGTTTTTTATTATATGGTACTTGAGAATTTTATATGAGAAACATGTGATTCCAATATATTTTATACAATGCATGATCCCCATTATTACACTCAAATTCATTGGGTAATGTTTGTTATCTTCAATTGAAAGAAGGAGGGTGTTATCCAGTGTTGTTTTTCATATAGAAATATCTGGGATACAGTTATTTTTAACATAGAATTAAAATGGGTTTTGAATATTATGCACCAAGTTTCCTAAAAGGTGTTTGAATTTTTTATAAATGGGGTTTAGCAATTTTACTTGATAAAAAGTGTGTTTTTTCGGAAATATTTTATTTCACACACTCAAAAAATACTATAATAAAGGTATAGAATTTTATTGTCATGACCCATCCTCGGGGTCCATGCCGTAACTACCCCAAGCCCGTCTTCCATAGGCCAGGGGCTGGCGACTAGCACCAAGAAGTAATTCACGATAAAAGGGGAAGGCATTGCCTTTTTAAAGTAAACAAACACCACAGAGCAAGCAAGCAGAAGTAAACACTAAGTAAAACAGGGAACAATAGTAAGTGCGAAAACGTATGTGGGCCAGAATACAAACCAAAACTGAAAGTAACGTAAAATTGAAAAAGAAAGTTCTGAAACTGAAAAGTAAAGCCGCAATGTCAAGTCGTCCACTGGAAGTCCCACCTAAATGGTGGGTACAGATAGACTCCACAGCTCCTCGGGTCCAGCCGTCTGCTCCGAGTACGTCCCGCCCAGTGGTCTACCTCCAGGTACTGACTTCTCAACTAGCCTCTACCACGATCCGTGGTATCCGTCATCTGCATCCAACAAAACGTAGTGTAGGCATAACCTTTGCAGGGGTTAGTATAAGCTACACAGTAGGGACCCCGAGACCCCCGAAGGTCTCCCAGAATCCACAAAGGATAATCCACAAAGGAAAAACACAATCATGAAGTAACATCCGACACTACTTAGGTATATTCCCATACATATACCTAAGTCATCAATTCCAGTTCGTCTCTAGCATCCTAGCCCATGTTCAATCACATCCACACAGGATAGCACAACACAATCCACATAGGAAAGCAAGACAATCATATCAAAGACAATGATTGAAAGTCAAGACTCACCTCACACAGGATATACTTCTTCGAAAGACGATAGAGATGATCAGATGTAGCCACAGATTCATCTATTCCATCGGACCCACAGAGGATCAATAGGTACTCAACCCTGCAATGATCCACAAAGTATCGATATGTAACTAACCCCGGTAATAACCCACAAAGGATCGATAGGTAACTAACCCCCGAAATGACCCACAAAGGATCGATAGGTAACTAACCCCCGCAATGACCCACACAGGATCTGACCCACATAGGATCGGTTGGCGCTGGCCCACACAGGACCACTGATCGCTGACCGACACAGGATCGGTAGCACTGATCCACATAGGATCGCTGAGTGTTGTAGTCATCACCGTCGAATCCACTGAGGATTTCTGCACAGTCATCATCATCGTCGCAGTCGCATCCAGCTCTAGGGTCCCCACACACAGCGAGCTCGTTCGGGAGGGTCCACTCCAGGAGCCGAGTGGCTGATACATCAACTGACACGTAGTCTGGAGTTGATTTACCGAAAAGTTCCGTATCGTCAACAGGAACTCAACGCCACAGACGGCGCGTCAATCAGACGCCCGGTCTCAGAGTTATTGGCTTTTTTGTCCCAGGGGCCCGGTTGGTTTTTAAATCAAAACCAACCTGACCATACTCAATCTGCATCCAAACCTCTAGCGTAGTAAGCCAAAAGGTCCGTCTCACCAAGAGGAATCCAACAAAGTCGACGACACGTCAATCGGACGTCCGAAACTCAAGATATAAGTGTTTCCACTATGAGGGCCCGGTTGATTTCGTGTATGAACCAACCTGACTGAACCCAGAGTACTCCAAAACCTTGAGTGTAATACACCGAAACGACTGTATCAATCCAAGGATCACATCGCAGCTGACGGTGCGTCGGTCGGAGGTCTGTAGCCCATGTTATGGAAAATAGACCGAAATATGTCCGGGAGTAGAGGGTTCGGGCCCGGTCCGACCTGGCCCGATACCCCAGCGGTCGGCCCAAACCGGGCGACCCATCCCAGGTGAGGGTCTGGCCCGCTTGGGTGCAGCCTGGCCCGAATGGCACGGCCCTGTCCGACCTGGGCGCGGCCCGGTCCGGCCTGGCGCCTGGCGGCTCGGCCATAACGACCGAGCGATGAGGGGGGGGGGGGGGGGGGGGCTGCCCCCCGCTTTGTGAAACTGTGGCCTGCATGAGGGTGGCCGCTCCTACTGGCCATCTGGGGGTTACGATCCCCGACACTTCCCCCTGACTGGCCGGCCCGCACCGGTCGACCTGCCACTACCGCCACAGGACCGGGGTGGTCCCGTCCCCCTGCTCCAATGTCGGCTGCCAGAAACCGACCGTTGTTCATTGCTCCACCACTGCCTATGGCCGTGGCCATTATCCGTCTGGCGCGGCGTGACGACGCCGCTCCCCTCCGCTGTGGCCCCGCTCTGGCCGTGGTGCCTTTGTGGTTCTCCGGCACGGCGCGACGGCACCGCGACATGTTCGTCTTCACTGGCGCGCCGCGACAGCGCCACACTTCCTCACCCAAACTCATAGCTTCCGCGCGGTGTGACGGCAACGCACCGCCTTACACGTGCTGCAACAAAACCAAACAACCAAGGGGGAGGAGGGTCGGTCGTGCTCGCGCGGTCCGACCTCCTCCCGTTTTTGGGAAAACATGTGGCCCAGATAAGACAAGAAAACAGTGATGGAAGTAATCAATTACAAAAAGCAATAATCCCCCTACCTCAAGAGTGGTCGTCGAACGAGGTTGGTTACGGAATGGGACGTCGCGGAAGATGGTTTCGTACACGTTGACGGAGATCGTCCGAGGAGGAACGGTGTCACCCTTCCTTTGATGCGGGAAGAAGGAATGAAAGGATGATCATTGGGTCATCAATCTCCGAGGAAGGTGTCTCTCACTGTCGTCCGTTGTTGGAGGTCGGCGTTCTTCGTGTTCTTTGTCGAGGAAGAAGAACTTCAAGAACTTGAGAAAATTCTCCAAAGCCTTCACGCACAACGAAAATCCCTTAATAAAATAAGTCTTGTCTTATTTTATTAACACACAAGCCAACCTCTTTGAAATTCAAAAATTTAAATGACCAATTAATTGAATTAATTGAAACGTTTAAACAGCCAAATTAATAGAGGCGTTTCATACTAAGTTTAAACGCAAGAGTTACCTTCCAAAAGGGGGGGGGGGGGTGCGGGTGCGTTACCTTATTAAAGGAGGGGGTTTAGGAAGAAAAGAAATGGTGAGGATAATGTGGGCCCCACCTCAAAAATATCCTACCTAGTGGGTTTGATATTGTGGGTCCCACTTCAACCAATTAGTTTACGTTGAACATAATAAAATAAAATTGGTTGCACCACTTTTATTTTATTCCTTTACTTTACCCAAAAATTTAAAAACCACACCCTATCAAACGCAACTATGGAAAAGGTGTTTCTATGAAATTACCGGCGCTGCGATTCCATCGGTGTCCTCGTATTTTGATTCCGAGAACTGGTTCAAAAGTTACAAAAACTGGATCATTCGTTTTACTTAATGTACCCGATCTAAACTTCAGAAAATGATTCCGGGCACACTGGGCCGCGAAATCAGGTGCTGTTAGAAACTAAGTTCTTGTAAAATCCAAAAGAAAATTAAGAAAAAAATTTCCCCTGAATTTTTATGGGTCTTTGCATTACTCCCACTTTAGGGCTTTACGTCCACGTAAAGATACATCATAAACTAGGGGAACAGTAGTGGGTACTGATCATGCATCTGAGCCTCCCGCTCCCAAGTACCCTCTTGGAGGTTTTCGTGCGGCCATTTGATGCGCACTAGAGGAATCGAACGCCCACGTAGGACCCACTCCTGTTGATCCTCAATCTCCACTGGGACCTCCTCAAAAGTCTCCCCATCATCGATGTCCAGCTCCCCATGGTCCATGATATGCATCGGGTCATGCACGTATCTCCTCCACTGAGATACATGGAAGACGTCGTGTACCCGATGCAATTGAGGTGGTAGAGCCAGGCGATAAGCCACCCTGCCAATCCTACTGAGGACCTGGAATGGTCCGATGAAGTGTGGAGACAACTTGCAACTTTGGCCAAATCGTCGTAATCCCCGTCGAGGTGAGACCCGCCGGAAGACGTGGTCGCTATCCTCGAACTCCAGTGGCCTCTGCCTCCTAGCAGCATAAGACTTCTGCCGGCTCTGATCTGTCCTCATCCGCTCTTGGATGACCGGGACCTTCTCCGTCATGGCCTGGACCATCACCGGTCCCACAAGTGCTGACTCCCCAGGGTCTTTCCAGCACAACGGTGATCTGAAAGGTCGGCCGTACAACACCTCGTATGGTTCCATCCCGATGGTGGAGTGGTAGCTGTTGTTGTACGTGAACTCCAACAAGGGTAGGTGGTCCTCCCAGGTGCGACCAAAGTCAAGGACACATGCACGGAGCATGTCCTCGAGAGTCTGAATGGTCCTCTCCATCTGACCATCTGTCTGAGGGTGAAAGGTGGTGCTCAGATGTAGCTGCGTCCCGAATGCCTCCTGCAACCCCTTCCAAAGCCGGGATGTAAAGCGTGCATCTCGAACGAAGACAATAGATGATGGCACACCATGAATCCGTACAATCTATTGAATGTAGAGACTTCCCATGCTCTCTACTGGGCCCTTCTCTCTGATGGGTAAGAAGTGAGCCGACTTGGTGAGTCAGTCGACAATCACCCAAATGAGGTCGTGACCTCTGGAAGTGCGTGGAATTCCATTCACAAAGTCCATAGATATGCCGTCCCACTTCAACACCGGGACCTCCAAGGGCTGTACCAAGCCTGCTAGTACCTGGTGCTCTGCCTTCACCTACTGGCATGTGAGGCATCGAGAAACGAACTCTGTCACAACCTTCTTAATGCCCGGCCACCAGTGCTGTCGTCTGAGATCCTGGTACATCTTCGCCACTCCAGGATGTACCGCCAAAGGGGAAGTGTGAATCTCTCTCAGAACCTCCTCCTGTAAAGCAACTGGTACCAAGGTACGTCCTCTGAAAATGATGTCGTGACCTCCTCCTAAAGGGAAACCATCCGGTGTCTGTCCTAAGGATATATGTGCACACTGTGTGTCACAGTCGGCATCCCCATGCTGTGCCTCTCTGACCTGCTGCAGTAGTGGAGGAGTGACTGTGAGTGAATGAAGAAAGACTGTTTCATCTCTATCCATGAAAGACATCTTCAAAGCGGCTAGCTGATCTGTCGCCTCCCCAAGTAGCTGAATGCCCGTCCTCCTGCTGAGAGCATCAGCTACTATGTTCCCCTTTCCAGGAGTATAGACTATCTCAAAGTCATAGTACTGGAGGAACTTGAGCCATCACCACTGTCTCAGGTTCAGGTCCTTCTGCGAGAAGATGTACCTAAGACTCTAACGGTCACAATAGACTGTAAAGTGCTCGCCCATCAAATAGTGTCACCACATATTCAAAGCGAAGACCACTGCTGATAACTACAGGTCATAGGTAGCGTAGTTCTTCTCATGCTGACTCAACTGTCATGATCCATAGGTGATCACGGCCCGCTCCTGCATCAGTACACATCCGAGCCCGGACCCTGATGCATCGTAGTAAACTACGTACCAAACTCCCTCCTCCGGTTTCCTCAAGATAGGCGCGTTGGTCAATCTCTGTCTTAGCTCCAGGAAGCTCTACATACATCTGTATGACCACATGAAGGGTTTCCCCTTCTTTTTCAAAGCTGAGAGTGGTGCCGCAACTCTGGAGAAGTCCGGAACAAATCTCTGGTAGTACCCAGCTAGACCCAAGAAACTCCGCACCTCCGTCACGCTCCTGGGTGGATCCCAAGCTAGCACTGCCTCAATCTTCACAGGATCCGCCGAAACTCCCGCCTCAGAGATGACGTATCCCAAGATGTGGACCTCAGGTATCCAGAACTGACACTTTGAGATCTTACCAAAAATCTGGTGCTCTCGGAGTGTGTCTAGTACAACTCGCAAGTGGTAGGCGTGCTCCTCCCCAGTCGTCGAGTATATCAAAATGTAGTCGATGAAGACCACGACAAATCAATTGAGGTATGGCTGAAAAATACTATTCATGAGGCCCATGAACACTACTGGTGCACTGGTTATGCCGAATGGCATAACCAAGAACTCATAGTGGCCATACCGACATCTGAAGGCCGTCTTCTGCAAGTCCTCATCCTGAACTCTGAGCTGATGATAGCCTGATCTAAGGTCTATATTTGAGAACCACCGTGCTCCCTTGAGCTGATCGAAGAGGTCATCAGCCCTCGGTAGCGGATAATTGTTCTTCATTGTAACTTGGTTCAGGAGACGATAGTCGACACAAAGCCGCAATCTCCCGTCCACCTTCTTGGCGAACAATATCAGGGAGGCCTCGGGTGAAACACTGGGTCGGATGAATACATTTCCCTGCAAGTCCTCTAACTTTACCCGTAACTCTCAAATCTCGGAGGGAGCTATCCGATATACTGGGGTGTATATCGGGGTTGTCCTGGGGTACAGGTCAATATAAACGTCTACATCTCTGCGAGGAGGTAGTCCTGGAACGTCGTCAGAAAAAACGTCCGCATACTGATCCACCACTGCAGGAAAACCAGGACTCCACACGTCAACTGCTCCTAGGATGAGGCTAGCCAACTGATGAGTGATGGGATGTTCTCTCCTCTGCGAGAGTCCATCCTGTGCTGGGAAGGCTCCCTTCTCGCCAGTGATGGTGAACCTACTCCCGTTGGTGCATACACACCGCACCTTGCGCCTAATACAGTAAATCTGACCATGGACTGTAGATAACCAATCCACTCCCAAGATGACGTTGTAAGGCCTCGACGCTGCTACAAGAAGATCCTAGCTGATGCTCTCGCCTCCTAGAGTAATCTCACACTGCCGGAACTAGTGCGTAATCATCGAGTCTGCTCTCGTAAGAGTCTCTAGCTGTATGGATCGAGCCAACGGCTCTGTCGGAATCTCCGACCTCTAAACAAGGGCAGCGGCTACGAAAGAATGACTCACTCCTGTGTCTATAAGAACTGCAGAAAGGGTGGAATAGACACAGAAGTACCTCGAATCATCTCAGCCGCGCCGTGGTTGTAGGCCTCCGCTGCCTGGAGCTGTGCCTGCCTCTACCTGCCAGCTCCCTGTTGTCGGGGTGGTCCACCTGGTGGTCATGGTGGTAGAGCCTCAAAGCGTCTCCCACCACCTACTACTCGGCCAGCTCCTCTACCTCATCCTCCTGCTCCTTGCGGATCACCACGATGACCCTCTGCCTTGGCCTGGGTGGTACCACAACCGTATGCTGCTCCTCCGCATGGCGGGTCAGGATGTCACGAGCCATGTGGCCCTGCCCGCCGCATGTGTAGCACTATCTGAATCTCAAAAGACTGGCTCTGCGCTGAGTGCCCCGCACCTCTGAGCCGGTGTCCTGAGGTCGTTCTCTTGAGGTTCTGGTCTGCCTGGACCCATGTGTCATCCGTCGACTGCCAGCTGCAGAAGACTCTTCTATGTGCCACCCTACGGTAGGTCTCGCTGCTGATGAAGGCTCAACAAGGAAGATCTCTATGAGAAGGGATCACTCTAATACTCATGCCTTTTTCGGAATGCTGAGGGAGATTAGAAATGCCCTGATCTCATTCCTCAATCCCTGGTCAAAGGTCCGGGCCCAGAAGAATGGGTCTCATACCATATCCGTTGACTAACGCGAGAGGTCTGTAAATCTTGCCGAGTACTGGGCGACCGTCATGCATCCCTGTCACAGCTGTAGAATCTCCTGGATGTGCACCGCATGGAGGGTGGCTGGGAAGAACTCTGAGTGGACGAGGCTCTAAAAGTCCGTCCAGAGGAGTGATGCCTCGTCATGCACCTGGAGCATCATGCTCCACCATCTTCATGCTGCTGCGTGCAGGAGACTCGCTAGAAGGATCACCATGAGGTCTGCTGGTGTCCCTACCAAACATAAAACTCGTACAAATGCCTCCAGCCAATCCTCAGCTGCCTGAGGGTCTGTCTCCCCGCGGAACCTGGGTGGTCGCTAATGCTGAAACTCATGCAGTGCACTAAGGCGACGTGCACTGTCAGCGAATGGGGCTGGTAGAATCAGTGGCTCGGTGGGTAGAGGTACCGCCGGTGCCTCTGCTATCAAAGGGCCCTGTACCGAGGCCTCGTCTCTCGGTGGGCTGTCGTCACGTACAACGCTCGGAACCTTAGCTGGTTGCCACCATGGGGCCATATTGAAAATAGACAGGTGCACCATGGTTAAAACAGTATACCTGGTGAGCTGACACAAAGTAATCACAAAGAAAACTTAAAACACACATGAAATCAATGTTTCCGTGCATTAAGTCCGAAATCAAAAGTTAGGGTACTGGTGTATGGATACGTCGGCCGCCGCACCAACACCGGACTCCCGGGACTGATAACCACACTCAATACTCTTAACACTATTGCTACACATAGAAAAAGATTAGAGTCCTGAGTTCTGCGGTAGAACTGAACTCCTCAGATACCAATTTGTCACGACCCATCCTTGGGGCTCGTGCCGTGACTACCCCAAGCCCGCCTTCCTTAGGCCAGGGGTTGGCGACTAGCACCAAGGCATAATTCTCGATAAAAGGGGAAGGCATTGCCTTTGTAAGTAAACAAACACCACAGAGCAATCAAGTAGAAGTAAACACTAAGTAAAACTGGGAACACAAGTAAGTGCGAAAATGTAAGTGGGCCAGAATACAAACCCAAACTGAAAGTAAAGTACAACTAAAAAAGAATGTACTACAACAGAAAAGTAAAGCTGCAATGTTGAGCCATCCACTGGAAGTCCCACCTGAATGGCGGGTACAGATAGCCTCCAAATCTCCTAGGGTCCAGCCGTCCGCTCCGAGTACGTCCCGTCCAGTGGTCTACCTCCAGGTACCGACTGCTCCACTAGCCTCCACCATGATCAGCGATGTCCGTCGTCTGCATCCAACACAACATAGTGCGGGCATAACATGTGCAGGGGTGAGGATAAGCTACTCAGTAGGGACCCCGAGACCCCCGAAGGTCTCCCAGAATCCACAAAGGACAATTCACAAAGGAAAAACACAATCACGATGTAACATCCGACACTACTTAGGTATATGCCCATACATATACCTAAGTCATCAATTCCAGTTCAGCTACAGCATCCAAGCCCAAGTTCGATCACATCCACAAAGGATAGCGCAACACAATCCACATAGGAAAGAAAGACAATCATATCGAAGATAATGATTGAAAGTCAAGACTCAGCTCACACATGATATACTTCTTCGAAAGACGATAGTGATGATCAGATGTAGCCACTGATTCATCTAAGCCATCAGACCCACACAGGATCAATAGGTAATAACCACCGCAATGACCCAAAAAGGATCGATAGGTAACTAACACCCGCAATGACCCACAAAGGATCGATAGGTAACTAACCCGCGCAATGACCCACAAAGGATCAGTAGGTAACTAACCCCCACAATGACCCACACAGGATCTGACCAACATAGGATCGGTAGGCACTGGCCCACATAGGACCGCTGAGCACTGACCCACATAGAATCAGACCCACACAGGATCGGTAGCACTGATCCACATAGGATCGCTGAGTGCGGTAGTCGTCATCGTCGAATTCACGGAGGATTTCTGCACAGTCGTCATCACCATCGCAGTCGCAGCAAGATCTAGTGTCCCCGCACAGAGCGAGCTTGTTCGGGAGGGTCCGCTCCACGAGCCGAGGGGATGATACATCAACTGAAATGCAGTCCGAAGTTGATGTACCCAAAAGTTCTATATTGTCAACAGGAACTCAACGTCACAGACAGCGCGTCAATCAGACGCCCGGTCTGAGAGTTATTGACCTTTTCGTCCAGGGGGCCCGGTTAGTTATTAAGTCAAAACCAACCCGACCGTACTCCATCTACATCCAAAACTCGAGCGGAGTAAGCCAAAAGGTCTGTTTCACCATGAGGAATCTGTCAAAGTCGACGGAACGTCAATCGGACGTCCGGAACTGAAGATATAAGCATTTCCGCTCCGAGGGCCCGGTTGATTTCATGTATGAACCAACCCGGCCAAACCCAAATTACTCGAAAACCTTATCGTGATATACTGAAACTGCCGTCTCAATCCAAGGATCGCATCGTAGCTGACGGTGTATCGATCGGAGGTCCGCATCCCAAGTTATGGTCAAAAGACCGAAAGATGTATGGGAGTAGAGGGTTCGGGTCCGGTCCGACTCGGACCGATACCCCCTGGGTCGGCCCGAACCGGGTCGACCCGTCCCAAGTCCGGGTCTGGCCTGCTTGGGTACGGACGGGCCCGGCTTGCACGGCGCGGCCCGACTGGGGGGCGGCCCGGCATGGCGCCAGGCGGCTCAGCCGTAATGACCGGGCAATGAGGGGGAGGGGGGGGGCACTGCCCCCCCCCCTGCGTTGTGAAACCGCGGCCCCCATGAGGGGGTCTCTTCTGCTAGCCAGCCAAGGGTTATGACCCCCGACACTTCCCCCTAACCGGCCGGCCCGCACCGGCATTCCTGCTGCTGCCGCCACGGGACCGGGGCGGTCCCGTCCCCCTGCTCCGACGCCGACGGCTGGAAACCTGCCGCCGTTACCTGCTCCGCCACGATGCTACAACGCCATGCCCCTCCACTGCAGCCCCGCTCCGGCCGCGGTGCCTTTTTGGTTCTCTTGCGCAGCACGACGACGCCGTGACTTGTTCGTCATCACTGGCGGGGCGCAACGGCGCCGCGCTTCTTAGCCTGAACTCATAGCTTCCGCGCAGTGCAATGACACCGTGCCACCTTACATGTGCTGTAACAAAACCAAACAACCAAGGGGGAGGAGGGTCGGTCGTGTTCATGCGGTACGACCTCCTCCCGTTATTGTGATAACAGGCGGCCCAGATAAGATGATAAAACAACGATGGAAGTAATCAGGAACAAAAATCAATAATCCCCCTACCTCCAGCGTAGTCATCGAACGAGGTTTGTTGCAGAAAGGGACGTCGCAGAAGATGGTTCCATACATATTGATGGAGATCGTCCGAGAAGGAACTGTGTCACCCTTCCTTTGATGCGGGAAGAAGGAATGAATGGATGAGCGTCGGGTCGTCGATCTCCGAGGAAGGCGTCTCTGACCGTCGTCCATTGTCGGAGGTCGGCATTCTTCGTGTTCTTCGTCGAGGAAGAATAACTTAAAGAACTTGAGAAAATTCTCCCAAGCCTTCATGCACAACGAAAACCCCTTAATAAAATAAGACTTTTCTTATTTTATTAACACACAATCCAACCTCTTTGAAATTCAAAAATTTAAACAACCAATTTATTGAATTAATTGAAATGTTTAAATCTTAAAATTAATAGAGGCGTTTCATACTAAGTTTAAATGCAAGAGTTGACTTCCCAAAAGGGGGGGTGCGGGTGTGTTACCTTATTAAATGAGGGGGTTTAGGAAGAAAAATACGGTGGGGATCGTGTGGGCCCCACCTCACAAATATCCTAGCTAGTGGGTAGGATATTGTGGGTCCTACTTCATCCACTTGGTTTAGGTTAAACAAAATAAAATAAAATTTGTTGCACCACTTTTATTTTATTCCTTTACTTAAACCAGAAATTTAAAAACCACACCCGAGTAAACGCAACTCCAGAAAAGGTGTTTATAAGCATTTATCGGCGCTGCGATTCCATCGGTGTCCTCAGATTTTGATTCTGAGCACCGATTCAAAAGTTAGGAAAACCCGCTCATTCATTTACTGAACGTACCCAAGCTAAACTTTGGAAAATTATTCTGGGCACACCGGGCCTCAGAATCAGGTGCCCTCAGATACTACGTTCTTGTAAAATCCAAAAGGAAATTAATAAAAAAATGCCTTAAATTTTTACAGGTCTTTACATTTATGGGTTTTCATGAATTTCAAGTGAATAAATGGATTTCTTAGTTTTTTCCCTTTACTATTTTTTTATGTTCTCATCAAATATTATTTTGTTTTCATTCAGGGATGAGTCCCATATAATTTCCATGTAATCACATCATACATACAAAGTTTAATGAACATAAATCTCATCTTGAGGATTTTGAGGAAAAATTATTTGTTTATCTAAGTATTTCTGCTTTATCATTTTTAGTTCTCTTCACAGGGAAGGTATATAGAAGCCTTTAATATTGTGTTTTTTTTACTAAAATACTATTTATGTGACTATTTTAAACACGTATTTTATTTAAAGGATTGGTAAACTATTTGAAAATATCATGTTATCATTATGGTTTTTTATTACCGATCTATGATTAGGGTTCCATCATTTAAGAGTCTGAGGGAAGGATGTTCTTAAGAAAACAATCAGGATTAGGTATATAAACATTCTATTTTTTAGTAATTTGTTATTTTTAATGATACTATAGTTTTTATGGATTTTATGAATTAGATATTTGATTGGTTCTTATACAGTTTTTTCTTTAATATGGAAATCATTTTAATGTATTCCAAGATGAAGGAAGAAAGTAGTGATCATATAGAAATTATTTTCAGAACACTATAAGAACATAATCAATAGATAATGATATATAATAGTCATTTTTAAATCCATGAAGTGAATTTTTGGGTTTGTGTTATGTATTATTATGGAATATTAGTCGATCCTAAAATTATTCAAGAAGAAATTTTTTTAGAGAAACCGTGGAATGTGATAGAGATTAATAGATTATTGAGTTTGATTGGTTATTATTGGTATTTTTATTATAATTTATCCATGATGGAATCTAATATGAAAGAGTTGACCGATAAGGGTGACAATTTTGAATAGATGAAAATTTTAAAGGATCATTTGAGGAACTAGAGGCTTGGATTACTTCAAATATAGTAATAATTCTCCAAGAACCAGAATTCGGTAATTAAATCATTTACAATTCCTCTTGTTTGGTGGTAGGATGTGTTCTAATTTAAGGAGAATAGGTGTTGTCTTATTTCACCCACCAAAATCACCATCAATTGAAGAATTATCCTACCGATGATCTTGAATTTTATATGGTGATGTTTTCTCTTAAGACTTGGCAACACAATTTCATTGGATAGAGGTTTACGATATGTTCATATTATAAGAGATTGGACTATATTTTTACCTATAGGTATATATTCTGACAATAGACACACTTGGTTGAGTGACTTCATATTTTATTATATTAAAATCACACGTATAAATTGTATTTTTTTCACTGATGCATTTATCCTGAAGGTAACCTACCACACATTTGAGGATTTAGTGGTAGAATGGCCTATAATTTGTTTTTTATTAAAATTTGTTCAGATGTGCAAGATTTTAATGGTCTATTGTGATTATATTGTTTAGAATCTAATTCCAGATTTGATGATTAGATTTTTCATGGACAAACAATTTTCACTATATTTTAGAATTATAGTAAAGTCCTTCTTATTATAGAGACATCATGTGATAGGCCTCATTCTCATGATGGTGTATTATATCTCAAAGGTAGATTTTGTAATATGATAACTACGAGGTATTTGTTTTTTCATAGTGGAAAAATATATAGCGTCTTTATAAAATATTATATTACAAATTTGTATCATTATTTGATGCATTGTTATTGGTGTCTAGGGATAGACTTGTTGATTATTTACTAAACATCATAATTAAACACCTTCTTGAAGATTAAGTTAGAACACTAGATACTTGGTAGTTTATTGCCTCATTTACCCATTCATGTATATAATTGAGATTAGATATCCATGGAATTCATTGTTCGTTTACTAATGGTCATACTGAGAATAATTTGATTTAGGTGATAATTAATTAAATAATGAAATTAGATCATTTTCCTCATATTAAGGATACTAAGAAGGTTGAATATCTTGGGAACTTTTATGTTCATCAATAAACTCCATGGTGTACCTTATGTCATCATTTATTAAGATGATCCATGATTTATTTCCTAGTTTTAGATTTTATTACAAGAGGTGATGGGTACCCAGTTGAAGGTAAGTGTGGCAAATCACCCATAAATAGATGGAAAATCTAAATGATCCATTTAAATTCATGGATAAATGCTTCTATAATGAATGATTTATTTTAATGGATCATGGGAGAATCATATAACCATGGTAGTTATCATTAATAAAAATAAATATTAGGATTCAATTAAAATTGTACCTTTTTGTGTGATTTATGAGATTTCACATAAATCTACTCTCTGTTGGGATATGATGGGAGAGATTTATTTGGTTGGACTGAGTCTTGTCCCAGAGATGATTAAAATGTCCATTTAATATAAATGGGGATAGTATAAATCAACAATTCTATAATTATTTTGATTTTGATCATCATCACCTGTTGGACCTTGATGAAGGTTATGATGATTTTCTGATGGATTCACCTATTATGGGACAACATCCTTTATAATGATCAGTTAATATGGTATTTTGTTTTATTGGAAATTTATGTGTCATCAAATGTATTAAAAATTTGGAATACATATTATAATTAATATATCTATTGAGATCAATTCATGATATGATTCACGTTTCATAATACAAGAGGTATCAACAAGACTCATCTCATTTGATAGAATGTGAAAAATATGATATTTTCCATGAAACAATAGTAGTTGAGCAGCCAGTTTAGAGTGTGTGTTATTAGAATATGGTTCTATGTGAAACAAATTATCTTAGTATATGTACTATTGAAGTCTTGATGGGACATCCAAAATATGTAGGACATGAATTATTGATGATACAAAAGGGTCTTTATCACTTTGTGAGTCCAGAATCTTGAGAGCATTATGAGGGAAAAAGTTTCATGGTGGGGAAATTCTCAAAAACTATTGGCCACAATTATTTTCTATTTTTAGCTTATTCTTTATCTATTATTATTATAAATTTTTTTCGAAACTCGTAGATGGTTACAATGGCTTATTTTGACTCTTGGTAAATTTTAGGTTCACCATTGGTAGGACCATATTGAGTTGTATGTTGTTTTATGAATTGAAGCCAGAGGTGTCACGTGGGTAAGACAAAATCACCATTGGTGGGACGTGGACTTAAGATTAGGATGCATGGGGTAATATTATAGACAATGGATATAAATCAAACCGCTATAATGTAGTAGTGGGCATGGTGGTTCCAAAATAACCTTGGTTTTTACACAATTCATTGGTTTGTCAACATTTTGGGATACTAAGGATTGGTGTGATTGAGGTCACTAAGACATGGTGGGAAACACTAGGACATGATGATAGTTTTTTCAGAATAAAATTTTGCAACTTAGCCACTGATCTTAAAGTGGATGTTATGAATCTCAATAATTATTTGCATGATCATTAAAAGGGTTTAATTTTTTATTGAATATGTTTCCCCTCTATAAAAATATCCACCCTCCTATTTTTGGGTTTAAA
Source organism: Viscum album (assembly GCA_963277665.1). Taxonomy (NCBI): domain Eukaryota; kingdom Viridiplantae; phylum Streptophyta; class Magnoliopsida; order Santalales; family Viscaceae; genus Viscum; species Viscum album. The sequence goes on along the minus strand of OY728126.1, from coordinate 1,206,077,299 downwards.
ATAGACTCTATTTATTGAAGGGATGTGGAAGTTTTTTCTCTAATAAAAATTATACTGGGTTGATCCCTTCCCTATTACAATTTTTATTATTTATATAGTCTCATGGGGATCTCACATATTCATCTCTGGACACCATTTTTAAGGAAACTATATTTCATCCTTTTGAAATGTAGGATTAACTATAAAATAATTATTTCACATATAAAACATTGTTGTTCTTATGATTTCCTTTGTTCTAGAAAATAAAATGGTTAATTTGATATATATGAGGGTTGTTCTGTAAAATTTCAACTATGTTATTGTGAATTTATTAATGGGGGTTTTATTGAAAATGTATTCTATTCACATCATGTGTTCGGTGAAATGCATCAGAGGTGGTTTTGACTCTTAATTAGGGTTTCAAGAACGAGTGAAATAATCCATTTCATATAGATTTATTTTATGCGATTAATATAGTTATTTATTTGAATGTTTTTTGAAATCATTGCATATGTTTTTAATATAATTTTTTATGACTTATTATCATTAGGATTCATATTATAGTAGATAGCGTTACTTGAATGTTGTAGTTACGTAATCCCATAGGTTATAGACAAAATGTTCTGGTTTTATTCATGACGGTGGCGTTTTATAATTTTATTGCTAATATGTTTGCCTTACGAGTTTCCATAGATGGTTCTAATTATTACCCTATGTTTAGATTTGTTTCATTTTACCATATTCTTACATTATCTGAATATTATATATTCTAATGGAAAAAGTATTTTTATGAAATATATTATCAAATAATTTTTCTATATGAGACTTTTTCTAAATCTAATGCTAATAGTTTCATGGGGAATGATATTATATAGATTCATTGACGTATCCTACATTGAATGTTTCTCACACCCAACATATCTATTTAGAAATATGAAGTATTATTTTAGTAGGATCTATGTAAAGGGAAGGGTTTCATGTAGCATGATGAAATTACTTGGTTAATGTCCCATTATGGTGTTTTTGGGTTGTGGTGATGGACGATCACTTGGGTACTTGGTTTTGTTCTCGATTTTGGTTTCATCGTGGGATTAGACATCTAGGATTGTTTTATATGTCTCATTTTATAGATGCCTTTTTCAATTATTTACTATGGTTGTTTATCATTGTATTTTTGTACATGATGAATTTTTTGTTGGTCAATGAAATTTCCATTTACTATAATAATATAAAGGAATAAAGAAGTACATTACATTTATTACAAAAAATGTGAGATGAAATGATTCAGTTATATTATTATATCTCCAAATATTTTACCAAGTTCAAATAATCCTATTCATTCGACATGGGATATCCTTATGCATGAAAATTCATGTGAAAATGATATACATATCCCTTCTCATTACCCATAAAATTTCAAGACAAGATTACAGAAGGTATAAAGGTTGGCGGTGGTTCCAAATACTTTTTAGAAACTCTTTGACCAATTGTGTGGTCTCTATAATACTAAAATCCTATTTTGTTTTCTTCAGCACTTACCTATATACTATACCATGTTTATATCAGCAACATAAACCATGATGATACGTTATTTATGTTTAAATTTTTTTTGTTATACATCCATGATAATTGAAAAGTACACTATATTTGGATTATAATTAACTTTAACATTAGATTCATTGATAAATTTTGTAATAAGAGGATTTTTTGAATCAATATTTATTTGTGTGGGGTTTATTCAGAAAAATTCATTTTTTATATTATCAATATTTTATGTAATTAATAAACCATATTTTTTTAATAATTTTTTTTATTCACAATCCAATTTATATTAATTGAATACTGTATTCTTTTAAGTTTATCAATTCTTTGGACCATGATAAAGAATCTATAAAATTAACAATTCATTTTAATAAATAAAATAAATAGTGGCACATGGTCCTGAGATCTCTAATAGATGAGTTATTAATCAAAAAAATAAATTATTCTATAACACATGGGGAATAAACTCCGTTAGATATTATTAATTTGTGATGAAAAATTCCACCACCATCCTTTGTATATTCTGGTAAGAATTCACTTTATATTGGGTATTAAATCACACCCACCCAATGGTGATCCATCATAATATATGATTTACTCACATGAATGTGAGTGGAAACATTTGAATGGTTAAAAAGATTAACATAAATGAACTCCTAGAAAAATACTAACTACATAATAAGTAGAGATAAATGACACCCATGCCATTATTTTTATTTAATAATAATAAAATCCATTAAATTAAATTATAAGAAACAAAAAACATACATTATTAAGTATAAATACTTTATTATCCACACATACAATGAAATAACATTCATACAAGTATGAATACATTTTGAATCCCTCAATTAATTATATTAAACATATATTTTCAATTAATAACTAATATAATTCTTAATTAATTATTTATTTATCTTAATTTCGTAATCCATGCATTTTTATAGATATATAAAACGGAAAAAAACTATAATGTAAAAAATTTTAAAAAATTGAATTTATTTATAAATTATTTAGTACATGAGTTTCACTAAGACATTACATAATGTGTACCCATATCACATATGTGACACATTATGTTGATTTGTATAGTGTATTCACATGACACATTTAATTAAATAAATGTCACATAGTTACACGACATATAAACATGAATATATCATACACATTATGTAAAGGATGATATATCTGTTGTGTAATAAACCAATTTAATTGGTTCTGTTATGTACATGGTTCATATGACATCACATGACATGTAGAAATGAATTTACTCAAAATTTTCTAGGTATGAATTATTTTGTTCTACCCAATAACATAGTGTATATGGAATCTAAACACTTAAATGTTCATTTTTAGTTTGAGAATTATTTTCTTTCCACTTAACTTATTTTACACATGTATAGGCTTGATTGAAGTTTAGTATGGGAAAATGGGATTGAGTAATACAATGTGTACACTGGCTACATGACATTTAACTCCTTCTATAAAATACAATATTAGAAGCCTAAAGACTCAATGCATAATCCTGGTGGAATAATACCATATTATATAGATTATTCTCTAACCACTATTTTTAATATATTTGGAATCATTTTTTTTAGATTTAAGTTAATATGAAAAATTTAATTAATATATATTTTGTACATTTACTGCATGAATGGTGAAATTCACTTAGTTATCCAATTAGAATTACATGAGTTATACACAAACCACATGGCTTATAACCCCTAAAACCACATACTACCTAGCCAGCTAAGAGAAAGTGTTAAATAAGATAGTGTTTGAAGATTTCATTCTTGGAGATCTATGTATCACATGACCAATCCTTGAATAGTAAACCACAGTATAGGATGTATACATTTCAATTACAGATCGTGTGACACTATATAGTTTCATGAATCTTCGACACCACCCGATGATATCTCCACACATCCTTCACATATTATTAGACCATTTTAGGTTATATAAATTAGAATAAACAAATTTTCTGAAATCAGGAATTTCAAATTATTATTATAGTAAATAATTATAATATAATTGAGATAAACAATAATCAATTTAAACAATCATAAATTAAAAGCATTTATTCTTTGTAACCACCATTACGTTCTAGACATAGCGAGGGTGGTTGTTTTTGAATGGCTAAACAATTCCCTTTTTAGTTTTAAGGAATAATCTAAAATGTACATGATGAAAGACATGGATAAAAAAATAATCCTATGAAACATTGGAAAACATTGTTCGAACCAAGGGAGAGTATCATTCTTGTTAAATTTATAACATATTTAATAATAATAATAATAAATTGACTTTATGTTTCTATTAGATATAGAATCTATTCATCTAAAAAACCATGTGGTTCAACTATCATCCCAACAAGAAGTTAAAAATTCAAATCCCTCTAGCAGCTACCCAGATGCAATCCTTTGATATTTATGTGTTGCAGATGGTACTCTCTATTCTAGTGTAGAGGAACCAATCACCTTGAATCAATTCATTTATCAAAAGACCATACATTATGATCTATGGATTTCTTACTATGCTTGATCTATTATACATTAGAGGGAGGATGTGGTGGAACATATATCTTCCTTGAGATAAGAAATCCAAGAGAATTACTCATTTGGTAGGAAGATTTTGGAGGAGAATACATTGTACACAATGATTGATTCTCAAAACATGGGTTTCATAGAAAAGAAATAATTGGTTATTTAAGAAATTATCTTAGATAATATATTTTTTCACATAATACCTTATCTAACATCATAATTCATAGTGATATTTACATCAAAATAATAATAATATTATTATTTCTATAATATGATTATGTTTCACAAAAAATATAAATATTTTTAAATAGATTAATATTTTTTAATATATATTTAGTATATCACTTCCATTACAAAGAGTAGTATTTTCCATATCCACCTTTATCAACGATTTTTGAATATTATATAATAAATAAATTAATAATTATACAAAAAAATAAATATTATATCTAGTTAATTATGAAAAAATATTTATTTAATGTTCACAAAACAAAATAAATATTATTTAATAATAAATATTATTTATTATCTTATGAATAAATCAAGAGATAAATAAATATATATTATTTGATGGTTTTGAAAAAAACATTTATATTTTTAATATTCAACTCAAACATAAACATGCTAACCAAATATATGTGATTGAATAATCCTAAATATATATTTTTCCATGGACTAATGAATAATAATTTTTAATTTAGATAAAATTAAATTGATATCAATTGAAACGATAGTGTGTAACGATCTATGATTATTCCTCATTAGTATTAGGCAAGTTAACCTCATTTAAAAAGTTTTCATCTATTAACATGTAAATGAATAAAACAAGAAGAAGTCAATAGAGAATCATCGACAAACACATATAAATGATCACTACGTAATATAATCCCTTTTCATAGACATCTCACCAAGAAGGATCCATATTATTATCATAAAACAATATGATTGAAAGTTATTTTTTTACTTCCTAAAATGATCCCATTAATACACCATGGATAAAGATATATTCATAATAGCATCATTTCAATCAATTTGATGATATATTGACTTTCATAAAGTGAAATGAGATAAATGTTTCAATCTATTATCCATTAACAACATATTACCCATGAAACACCCAATATACCCAACATCAACATGAAAATATGTCACAATTATTTACAATAATACATTTAAGTATGTGAATAATTATACGAATTAATCATGATCATATTTTCTAGGTGTCATGACACCTTTTTTAGAAACAATTATATGTAATAACAAGTAACATGTGGATTATTTATTAAAATCTCATTCTTCATAATTTGAAATTTCAGATATTACTAAGTGTGAAATTCATGAGACGAAGGCTCAATAACATTAGGCCACTCTCAAATAACAATATCCATCATTTATATCTCATTAGCTGACATCATAATACCGTATCACTTTGGTTTATATTATTTTCACTGAATCTAATTAATCTCATCATTTAAGGGAACTACATGTGACATTTTTAGTAAAATAAATTTTATTGGAGATTATCATATAAACGTCCCATTAAAGAATAACAAATATGTAATAAGGTATTATATTAATATTCAAACAAATCAATATACATGTAACACAAATCATAAACTTTTTGGTTCTAGGAATCCAACTACAAAAATATTAAACCTAAATTTATAATATTAATAATTTCTGAAAGGACATATATAAGATCAAATTAGTGCTGAAGGGATCACACACCAATAAAACAAGAACCACATGACATTAAAACTGGGACAACATGAGATTAACTCCTCAGTGTATGGTATCCACATAAGAATAAATGTATTAATATATGTGATATTAAACAAAACTTTATAGGGCTAATACTATAGAAAATGACCTATGTATTGTTAAACTAGAACAATGTATTTTTGTTCGGTGGGGATAAATGACTATTAGAACACGTGTTGAGTGACATTTTCTCAGTGGTCTTATAAGATTAATGTCACACAACACAATATATACAAAGGAATAAAAATAAAAATATATCACATAGAGGTCATTGTGTATAAGACTAATACTATGAAACATATTGTGATATTGGGTCTACTGTGTTATTAATATTTCCCAATATTATCCTACATAATATTAACTGAAAATTATTCATACTCCTGTTAAGATCCACATTAGAAAAAACTAGCAATATATGGGATTTTATTAGATTAAACCTATAATACATAGGATTAATGCTTATAAGATGAAGAGTAGGTCCCTATAATAATATATTGTTCAAAAATTTATGATATTACCTATATCATAATGAATTTACGATATTCTACATTTTACGCAAAAATAGAAATATGCCTTTTAATTGTGATTTTGATAAAAAATTCCATGGTCATGACTAGATAAAATATAAGGGTTTTTTGGAAATTATTTCTTTTTAAATATGTAAAAAATTTATTTATAAATGAAAACAGTGAACTCCATGTGGGAAAACCAAAATCATGCTAATTAGAAATGAAAAAATATAATGTGTGTACCCAAAACTACATGAATAAATAATATTTTCTTCACTGGTATGCGATGGACGAAGAATATAAGATGTATCAGAAAGAAATACCTCCTCTATGGTGTATCCACTGTGTATATTTAACCCCAAAAAATGTTAGTGGGACCCAATCCTCACACATGATATGCTAGTGCCTCATGGAATCTGAGTGTGAAAGAGGAAGAGTGCATCTAGATGGGAGTTTTGGCTAAGGATTAAGAAATTTACCTTGATCACCATATCGTGGAAATATCTTATTTTTATATACATAAAGGAAACTCCTCCAATATACATATATCTACTCATGTATTATAACACATGAGTAAATTCAATTTTATCAATATAGAATACGTCACATGGATGCATCTGTCATGAATTTCATAATATGAATCCTTCACATTTAATTATTACCAATGAAAGTATATATGAATTAAAATGTTTATTAGCATGTTTCCTTAATAATCGTAGGGAGTCAAATGTTATCACATGCCACACAATAAAATGTCCCATTTCAATGTCATATGATATTCCTTTTTTATACCCATTGTACACTATGGTATTGTATTTATGGTATATATACTTCAATATATATATAAGTTCAATATTTTTATGTATAAAAATTATTCAGATAATATTTCTATACGTATATATAATTATATATTTTTTTTATAATATATATATATAAATGGATTCACTAGAGAAAATATTTATATATATAATTATTATGTTTAAATATAATAAATATAATATTTAAATTCTTATGTTAAGATATGTATTCATTGTAATATTTAAAATCTAAGAATGGATGGGGAGATACTAAGGAAATGGGTATCCAATATGTCCCAATGCAATTGTATTCATTAGAAAAATGAAATTTATTTGTCCATGTCCCATGTCCTCTCACATCATTAATGAATATTTTAAAATCTTTAAGAATGAACTATTTTAAAATCAACTAGTTATATAAGAATGAATAGAAATAAAATGTAGTTTTTTGATGGAATGTTAAACTACAAGATTCCTACAACATGTTCTTATAGAAATTTTTTCCTTTCAATAATTTTTTATTTTTAATTGTCTTAAAAATCTATTATATGTCGCAAAATACTGAATTCATTTCAAAATAAAATAAGTAATTAAATAATAATATATTTATGGATATTATGTCATATTCTTAATAACTATATGATTGATTCTAAAAAATCCAAAAACTATAACAATAAACATGTATTCATTTTTTGTAAGATAAAAACTATTTAACAAACTAATTACTATCAATCAAATGAAAGTTGTAAATTTTAATATAATTCACCAAGATCATATCTATATAAAATATATTTTTTAATTTTTATTTTGACAATGAACAAAAAAATAAATAAATAGTTATTTAATTGTAGTATAAACCATTTCATGGGATGTTGGAAGCATTGTGTACTGTATCTTAGAATATACCCATTCATTCATGTGAGTTTTTAGTTGAATTTTGGTATTCTTTTGGTTTTTGTATATTATAAAAGGTAATACTTTGTTTCATAATTTAATGATTTTTGGAAGCATTGTTGGTCTGGAGGAAGTGGTGAAGGTGTTCTTCACTAGAATATAGTATAAGGTACCATCGATTATCCTATATTAACCCACTAGGTAAAAATTTACTGATACTAAAAGAGGGGTTGTTCCCAAGCGTTCCATTAGGCCAGTGTTTGGGGATTATGAGTTGGATGGTGGAGGGTGACTGGGTATCTTGTGTGTTAACAGAATGTTTTTTAAAAGAAATTTTGTTTTGGTTTTATAAATAGGATATTATAAAAAATTAACATATTTATGGGGTGTTTAGCCTGATATATTCTTTCTAAAATATTTTTTCAATATCCCTTGATATTTTCTCAATGATTTATCACTACTTCCATAGAAAATCAATGAAATGTTTGATGCTTTAGAATCACCTATTTTAGTTGATTGAATTCGCGTTGTTTATTTAGAAGGAATCAAGGTTTCATTTCTACTAACCTATAATTCAGATTTTCATCTAGTAATTTATATACATTTTTAATCTAGTTATTAGAATGTGGTTTTTTATTTCAAAAAGTGAATTTATTTCACAATCCTAGTTGGATAAAATCCTGACATTCTCTTAGAGTTCAATTAAAAAAAATCAAATATATGATCTTTAATTTAAACATGAATACATCTTGTTTTAGTTTTTCCATGGAATTGAATCAATTAATAATTGAAGAAGAATAAAATTCCTTGAAATTTTTCAAATTAAAGTAGTGAATTAAGAGTTAATTTTTTTAATTTAAAGCTATATTTTGAGGTTTGAAAATGAAAGAGAGTTGGTATTTAATGGAAATGGTTCATAATTAACTTTTCTTTATTAAAAATAACATTAAATGATGTATTAACAATTTAAACTATTTATGTGAATAAATTATTAATAATTTCTTGATAATCAATACTTCTACTTAATTGGGAAAAAATATTGAAAATGTGTAGTTTTGAAGATTGAGTTTTTATTTATTCATGTAATGAGATAAATAATTGATATAAGTGATGGAAATAAATTTATAAACAGATTTATTTTGTGAATATTAGTTATTATTGAATTAATATTGTTTTACTAAAATATTATGTATATTTTAGACATGTTAAGGACTTCTAAAAGATTTTTTCAATTTGTTTGTTCTTAATTCCCCAGAGTGTACAATTTAATGGAACATGTTTTTAGTTTGTGGTTTTTGGGTCTAAAACATATATGGGGATAATAAGAGGAGATGGTTTTAAAATGGGATTTAAGGTGATTTTTATGATTGTATTATGATTGGTAAAACCTAGTAAATGTTGGGATTCAATCAAGGTCCTAGTTTCTTATAACTTTCACTGTTTTTATAGACGATCCTAGTAATATCCTTGGTGATTTCCTGAGGTGTGGTTGTAGTTATGAGTTTTAATTCTAAAATAGTTTATAATGAATATGTTTATGGTCCTTACATGTAGTTTTGATTCATAGATAAATTAGAAAATGATTGACCAGTTTTGAGGATCCTTTGGGTGTTGCAATGTTTAGAAAAATTAATTTATTCAAATTGAATCTGTATTGGGATTCAAGATAATATAAAATTTTCTGAAAATTTATAATAAGATTACACTTTTGTTTAAAGTGAATTTTAAAATTAGTGGAGTGTCTAATTGTTTATCATTTGGATGTATATATTATAAAATGCAAAATAGTAATTGAAAATGATATTAAGTGGGGAACAATTTATGTGATGTGATTTTTGGTACTACTTAAAATGCATTTAGTAATAAAAAAACATGGGTTATTTAATATGGAATTTTCAAGCTGAAATATTGATATTAAATTATGGAATTTATGGGTTACATTTATTACAATTAATATTTATAATGAAAATGTAAGTAAACAGATTTTTAAATGGACGGGTAATGGGATTGGGCTTGTGAGATTGTGTTTTCATGAAGATTGTTAGTATGATTAGGATAAATATCACGATGTTTGATATATAAATTTATAATTATGTGGTCTTTAAAAAGTTTAATGTGGTATTAAAATTAAATGACAAATCCAAAAACAAACATTTAATTGGATAAGAAATGACATGAGTTAAGAACAATGATTATTTAATGTTTCGTTCTTAAAATACTGAATTAAGTATCATAAAAAGATTATTTTTGTGTTTTGGTAGATGGTGGACCTAGAGTACTCTAGGGAGGTGAATTATGTTGAAAATAAAATTAAACACATTAATTTATTTTAGTCTCATAGTTTATTTATATCGAATAAGAATATTAGATGGAATATGTTAAATATGGTACTCTCTTACTCTAGCCACACTAAATAATGAACAGATCAAGAATGTGAAGTGCACAAAAGAAACATGGATTTTAACTATCTCACCTCAAATGGATAATCCCTTCATCTTATACTAAAACGGTTTCAATGTTTGAAGATGTATTATTAATCACTACAATAATTACAGATGTCATTGAATGACATTGAATAAATCCTAGTGCAACTTCATACTCTTCCCACTATTCACTAGTTCAATGGATGAAACAATCACTTTATAATCATGATGTTATCTTCAATAATTTATTTAAGTAATCCATATAGAGGTTAAAAATATATCACATATTACATCATACCAAAAAAATTAATGTTTCATTAAGATCTTAATTCTCTGATAACCTCCTATTGAAGATAGATGAGAGAAAATCATCAATGTTATAGTTATGTGTATATATGTCACAATATCACAGTTGTAGCTTCCTAATGTAGATGATGATAATTCCAGACACAAATTATCTTGTTTCACTCTATCATTTTCTTCAACCAAATATAATATTGATACTTGTCCCGTTACATTGATCCTTACCTTTGATATACTGATATGATATTTTTTTCAAGATCCACTTTTATTTTCTCATAGAAATTATATATTCAATTATATTTCCCTTATTTTATTATTTAAATAATAAGTATATTTTATCTTCCTGAGATATAAACCCTTAAACCTATAATTTAAATTCATTATTCTCTTATAATTATATATTATGTTGATATTTTTACACCATGGTTCTAATAATGTCATTACATTCCAATTAAACTGATATCATCAACTTAAAATAACTTTTTATATAAGTATTTAAGAATCCGAATGAAACTTCATGATATTTTAGAATCCAAAAATTCTCATTATTTATAACCTCATCCTGGTGTGGTATCCTTATAGCTCATTCAAATCATGACATGATAATAACTACAATTATGTGGTACCTAGTCTATAATCAAATCCAGTACTGCTAAAGCTATTTATATAACCTAAAATCATGGTGTGGAACTTATAAATATTCAAAATTATTCAAATTATTACAATGTGACAATTTCCCTACAATGTGGTGTTCCTAAAAACACATATTTAAACTTTATATTGTTTCCAAAATTCCTTCCATGACACCCTTGATATTGTACCCTATATTAAATAATTATTTTTAATACAAAAATCACATCTCTTATGACTTGTCTCTCATCATCTCTATGCTTCACAATAACCATTTCTTCTGTTATGGTGTGGTCTTCATTATTTTATCGTTTCTATATCTCCACATCTTCATGATATCCCAACCAATATATCCATCACATTTTATGATTATTATAAATGTATGTGTAACAGTATAATTGTATGACCATTTTTCACTTATATTAACCATTATTAACCATATTTTATGATTTATATTTCATATTTCAGACTATTAAAATAGTCTATCAAAACATAGGACTTATTAATTTCCCAAGATCAATATAAATTAATAAATATTAATGAAGAGTTTGAACACATCACTATTTTCAAATATAGGATAACCATTATGTACCTTAGTTACATACCAACACTTATCCATTTTCAAATCTATATAAACACTCACTACCCATACATATATAGGGTTTTGATTTTATTATGCCACATTTTTATCTTATTCTCAAGCTTCCATTAGGTATAAAATATTATTCTCCATACCTTTTATAATTATCCTACCTACCTTCACATGATAACCCTTATGTAGCATATTTACTATTTAATACTTTTCCATATTCACCATGCTTGTAAGTGTGAATTTTACATATTAGTGATGGTCATATTAATGTATTTATGTACATTTCCATTATTCATAACAAATTTGGGGATAAACATTACAAATTCCAATATGAACATTTTGTATATAGGGACATTGACATTTATTTATGGCATATGACATTTTTTATCACATTAACTACATTTATGTATATAGTTATGCCTACATGCCCTTATGAAATTATTATTCACTTCATGAATTTAATCATATGTATTCACATAAATATTCATGCTTTTATAAAATTATTTTTCACTTCACACTTCCATACATACAATTTTATCATTTTTTATTATTAATCTAATTGAAAAACACAGGTTCATTACATTCAATGAATTCCATCTTTCAGTCTCACAAGAACTGCATGTGGAATAACTAATGTATCCCTAAAAAACAATTTCCTCAACAACAGTGACTCATATCTTCTAGAATCCATATATTTACTTTTTGTACAGTCAATGTACTCATCTTTGTGTCACTGTTTTCATGAATACCAACACCTCATGAATAAATTCTTGATATTTAATCATCTACTCTTCCTGTACAAATTCTAAATAACTAAACAAACTAACATCCTATTAAATCATCTTCCAATGTAACATCTTGAAAAAATAATTCTATATATTACATTAAAAATTATATTAAAATAATATATTTATATAAAATCCAACCATAAACCTTATTATTTTTAATTACCCATAAGTATATTGATCACAGTTTCTACTATAAATCCATAAAAACCATATATATAGTTATTCTTCTAAAACACTATAAATATTTATTTTTTAATTTTGTCACTCCCCCATTATCAATTAAAATTTAAATCATTTTATTATTTAAAATTTATTTATTCATATTCCATATTTCATAGAATCCCATCGGGTCTCCTTTTGAGCTCTTCTCCATATTCATCCATATAAAAATCTCCATATATTAATTGTTTTTGACAATGGTTTTTATCGGGAAATATGATTGTTATAATATTATAAATATTTATTTAGAGAGTTTTTTCATTACTTTTTTTCATTAAACCCATTCCAATACCATTTAATATTTGGATCCTTTTTCCGCATCCAAAAAAATTGTCTGCTTCTTATCCCACTTGGTACCACCTATAAACATCCAAATGATTTGGCTCAATCAATCGTTTGAAATCAAAATTTGGAGACATTGTGATATTACTAGTTATTTTCAAAAAACATAAACTCTAGAATGAATTTATTACACTTTCACATTTAGAATCATTCAATGACATGTAGGTAAACATCTATTAAAACTAGTAACACTACCTGTTGGATAAAACTATTCAAGGATTATTTTTGGAAAACTCAGAAACATTTATGCATTCTGTCTTTATTATACTATTTGATTTATAGTGAATGAATTTACATATTGATAATAATTAATTAAAAATTATTCCAAGTGTACCAAATTAAAACTCGATGTAGGAAAAAATAGATTCATTAAATAAATAATATTTTACCAGGTCACTCACTTACTTCCATAAACTTGTGAAAATTGAGATATTTAGTATGTTAAGAAAAACTAGTGATATTAATCACATTTAATAAAAATAATAATAATAAAAGAAAAAATGTTCCAATTGTGTGAGTCATACAACAAATTTAATTGAGTCATAAAATTTTTTCTGATAAAATTTTGATCCCATATCAAACCATGATCCTTCTTATCATCAAATGGATTGTACTCTTATTGGTGATTCTAATTAGACTTAGAATTCCCATAAAAAACTCCCATAAATTATTTCACCTTTTCAGAGCCTGTATGAAGATAATATTTGATACAAGAATACCATTTTTTGGATTATAAAATTTCAACCCAATATATTTTTGTATCCTGATAAAAATAATAATTAATAAAATATTTGTTAGAACATGAACATATAAAATTGACTTCCATAAAATTTTTCATATTCCTTAAATGAGTTTTATTCTACATATTTTTGCGATATCACACCACATTAGATATGGCATGGTATCACCCATTGAGTACGGTCATGGCCTTAAAACCATTTTAACTATTTCTTTTCGGACCTGGTACCAATTTAAAAGATTAATAACATTTACCCCACTTATTTAATGTATATATTTTTTGGATAGTCACTTCCACTATTAGCTCATAAACTACCATTGGATTATATATCCCCTTAATTATTCAATACTTTATCCAAAGGTAGAATCATTTAAACTAATTATTAGAAGGCTACCATTCATATACCATCAAATTGAGTGTAAGATCTCAACCTTTTTTTGGAGTTATCCCATTCACTAATTTAGGTACTGTTTGTTTTATTTATGTATCTTGGGTTGGAGTTATGAAATGGGGTGAATTTGGGTGGAGTTCTATGAAAATATTGGTAAAAGTGGACTGTGGATGGTTGGTGCATGTTTAGAGTAAGCCATATGCCTAGCCCAGCTAATAGTGTGAACCCAGATTGAGGGGATCAACACTGGTGGCACATTGTTTGACAAAAAATGCACCAAATCCAAATTCACCATGAAAACCTATATATTATGTTCCTTATGGCAGGAACATGGTTTTTTAACCCATGAACCCCTTCCTGGAAAAATTTAGAATTCTGTTTTAGTTCTCCTGAAAATATATTTTAAAATCCTCCGAACCCCCAGAACACCATCATTTCAACCATGACATGGTAATGAATAATATTGGTTGATTCAAGATATTTCTTATAGGGTGTAAAAGTCCATATAAACTCCATTATTCAAGAATCAACGATCTGATATTCTCTTGGTAAGTGGATCTCATCTCGATCCTTATTTTGTCTACATGTCATAATTATCTTGATCTTTTGGTGGAGTTTTTGATCTGTTTCTTTAAATTTATACCTAAATTTTGAAATCTAGATCAAGTATTATAGATATATATATATATTGTTTAGATATTGATATATTTTATCTTGGATATGGAATTAAATCTGGATATCAGATCTATACAGTTGCACTGCTCAGATTTTGAGGATTTACATTGCGTGAATGTCAATCAATGAATCAAGGTAGGTGGTATAAAATATAAATCCCATAGTCTTGATTTGAATATGTATATGAATTTTGTATAATTTATAGAGATGTTTTGATATTATAATTCCTAATTGAATTTTTAATGTGTTAAATCAATTAATTGAGATGATTGTGAAATTGTGTGGTTTTAGGATCATTTAATGAGATAATTAATTATGTGATTTTTATATTACAAAATTTAAAAATTTAAATTAGGAAATTATTATTCAGGGATTGAGATAGATGAATTGGGAAATTAATTGTATAAATAATTCAGGGTCATGGGTTTTTTCAATATAGATAAATAATTATGTAATTTAATTATGGGAAATAGAGATTGTAGTTTTAGAAAATTAATTACGGAATTAATTATGAGATATTGGTGCCATAAAATGGATAATTAATTTGCGAATTAATAATAATACTATGGAATATTATTTTTGAATAATTAATTGATAAATTAATTATGATATGTTGAGTTTGGAAATTGATATAATTAATAGTTTCAATAATTATTAGTAGGTGATTTATTAATGGATATGTAAAATAAAGAGATTGATGTGACTAATTAATAATGAAATTAATTAAGTGGGTTTATGTGATGAATCCTTGTAGAATTAATAATGAGGATGAGTTAATTAATTAATTTATACTTTTATTTATTTAATATTGGTGTAAGATGTTTAATGATGATTAATCTTGATTAGTGTGATGATTTGATATATGTTATAAAGTGGTTAAAGTTTATTAAGCTTCAAAATTAGATCAATGAGTTGTGTGTGATTAAATGAAAGGTAATATGGTCATTAATTTTTCAAATAATAATGGTAACATGGTCATTAAAAATTGTGTAATTAAATGAATGATAATAAGGTCATTCATTTGTGAAAAATGAATTGTAACATGGTAATTCAAATTGATTGATTTATTCAATGGTAACATGGTAATTCATTTGTGAAATAATAACATTAGCATGTTCATTCATATTTTGTGATTAAATGAATAGTAACATGGTAATTTATCTATGAAATACAAATGGTAACATTTTCATTCATTTTTGAAATATGAAAGGTAACATGGGATTTAAAACACGTGGTAAAACTTGGGGAATGAATTGATTTTGACATATGATGAAACCGGTATTGATGTATTGTCATCGACTAGAATTCTATGTTGTAATTTTATTAAATAGATAGTATTTAATAATGTGATAAAATATTTATTTTTTATTTATATGTATTCTTATTACAATTGCATACACTGTTCTTGGATAGATTTGATTTGGATACCACTTGTGGTTGCCTACTATGTCAAACTCTCACCCTATTCAGCATCCTAAATTTTACCCGAATAAACATTATTTTTGTATGAATGTTTAAGGGAAAAGGCGCTAGATTAAATTTTTTATTGGGGATAGATCATGGATGGGGAATAAAAAAATGTGGTGGGACCCTCTTGAAGTTGTTAGTGTATTTATTTTCTGTTTTATTTTAGACACTTTGAAAATTACTTTGCCATAGCATGTTTACCTGGTAGCGGAGTACTATTATTCATGTTTTGGTTTTATTATGACATTGGTAATGCATATAATTATATTTGATTCCAATATTTTTGATTTCCTTTCGCTGGTGTTTTACTCAAATAAAATATGGCATGGTCTACCCATGAATGACTTACCTGACCATTGCTTCTAGTCACAGCCTCTGGCATACGGGGAGGCATGCATGTGGTCATGTGACTAAGAGGTTCAAGGAACCATTATGTGTAACCTAGGATACTATGATACATTGAGGATTTTTGTCTATCTTGGCCAAGAAACCCTTTTCTTTAAACAATCATGTAAACCATTATAGTAGTTATTTTTTAGTAAAAGTTTAAAAACAACACTTCAAAAAATTTATTTTGATTTTAAAACATTATTGGATTGGGATTCACCTACAATATGTTCTATATCCCACTTTTACTTGTTTTTCACTTGATGTATCACATTTTCATCTCACTGAATGATTCTTATACTATAGAAGGGCTCATATAGTAACCATAAACTATTACATAGTGGATAGAATTTTGAAACCACTACGGAATAACTTTGTTTCTATTCTCATCAATTTTTTTATTAAATATGACTCATATTTTTTCATCCATGGAGATTATTTATTTAAATATACTTATTACATTCTCATAGTTGCAGTAGCATCCCTATATCTCTTCTATATGTACTTTCATACTCTCTAAAAGGAATGTGTGTGGGAATATAAATTTTTTCTTGATGAAACATTTATTAATACATATTTTGTTCCTCTAAAATTATAAATTTGTTTTCCAACACAATTTATTAAATATATATTGTCCCCTTATTCTTTACAAGATTATTGAAATTCTTTATAACAAAATTTTCACATTTCCTACTACATTTTATTTCCATATGAAAATATTTTCTTCATGCACCGAATCTCTCGATAGAATCATACACCATATAGTCATGCCACTATTGAGAAGCCGAGGATATAGTTTTTCTTCAACCCTAGAGCCATTGGTCATCAAGAGGCACACTTAGTGTCTGTCATTATTACGAAATAATAAAATGTGTTATAATAAGGATTTTTATTAGGTTGATATCCATTAAGTTTTAGTTCAGTTATTTATCATGGACCAATTATAGAGTCTTAATGAGGTCATTAATGTTTACGAAGGTATCCGGGCTTGTTATTAGATCGAAACATTACAAGGTGGAAGCAACCACTAGGCCATATAGTTATTAGAAAATGTACACCCCATCCTACATGGTTTCAAGAAAGAGGGTGGGGTGTATTAGATAGAATAATAGAGAGCATGTTTTTTCTTAACCATGAGACCAGGGTTCCACAACTGTGTTGGTTGTCTATAATATTTAGTAGAGCCAAATAGCATGGTTGGAACATGTTCTATCTAACCATGTTTCCAAACCTTGTGGGTTACATCTTATGTCAGATCTTGCAATATATTTTTTCTATCTTTGTGGCCTAACCACATGACCCAATAATTTTTGCTAAAATGCAAATTTTCACTTAAAAATCTAATTTAATCACCATCCTATAATTTTATACTCATTTAGATAGAAGTCCTTATTTATCTTACATTGTATCTCTTGAATTTGAATCAAAATAAGTTCATGTATTTATTCATCATATGAATCCCAATTCATCTTCCATTGGTCTCGTTGGATTCCTCCTTGTATTTTCCTTAGCCCTCAACATCAATTTACTTATTGTATTTAGCTCAACAATGATATTTTGATATAGGATCATATGATTTATTATCAAGTCACTGATCTATTCATCCATCTTCTTCCAATCTATGCTAGACATAGAGTTGATACTAGATAAAGAGAGTCATATAGTCTTAAGGTAGGAGGTATATGAATCATCCATTAGGACTTTCCTTTTTCAGTAACACTTTCTATTGTGTCCACACCAATTTCACCTAGTGTTTCTTATTAAATTCATATGTTGTTTCTATAATCATTGAACTCATGTTCTAGATCTATTTTTATACGTTCATCACATCATTGGAGGTGATGAACTCAATGACGACCACCCCATGTTGGGTGTTTATTTATTTTATTCCTTGGTAAACCATGTGGGTCTACCTGTGGAACCATTCTGATGCACATAGAAATTATCATGATAAGCTATGTAATATAAATTAATTAATTAATTATTAAATGACAAGTATTATATTGATATCACATGGCCTTGAATTATAAATTGAATTAGTTTTATGTCCCGATTTTCCTTGTTATTCTTAATTAATGGAAATGGAATGAAACTACAATATAATTATATCTGAATATAGTTGTACTAATTTAATTTAAACACCTTCTCATGGTTAATTAATGTGAAGATAATGAACACATTAAATGTTTTTAAAACTAATTAGTAATTACTTGAATATATTATTTAGGATTTTCAACATTTATGCATGAAAATATAATGATCCTACTAAATTATTAATTGTAATGAGAATCACATGGCCCAAAAAATAATGATATATGTATATGGTTCCTATACTATATGGACCATTTTTTATTTATAGGACTGGTCAAACTTGATCCATCCATGGGTTCCCAATATAATTCCTTGGAAACTCAAATGATGTCATCCTCTTCCATGGATCAGGTTTACAAGGGAGATACCCACCATGGAACATAGTAATTATCTAATAGAGGATTTCTGACATGATGTTGTTGGATCACATTAGTATCATTATCGATATTATAATTACTTCAATAAACTACTTGGATATAGCTTTATGTATTTGGACATGTGGTTCCATGCATTCTCCCTATTAGACCCTTATCATTATTATCTCATGACTATGTTGGATAAGATCATTAGAATTAGTTAGAATCATTTACAATGGAAAGTTTTTGGAAAGCCCCTTGGGTTACACTTAGACACCCTTTATTGGAAGACTGTGTGAGTTTATATAATGAGTTGGATTACCATTGAGTTCAGGTATGCCTTTATTTCATCCTGGATCCTCCTACACTATTATTATTATTTATAAGAGTTTTTGACAATTTCACATGACTTATCTATATAAAATGAACATATATTAAGAAATTAAATGATATCTTGTTGAAAAAAATTACTATATAAGGATGAAGGAGGAATGACCTATTATTTTTGAATTTCATTAATTTTATATATACCTAAAAATTGTATGGGTATATTGAAATAAATTATTTTATAATTTCCACTGGTGGTAGAGTACTAAGACTTATCTTACACCCTATATATGCCACCATTGGTACAAAGCCATATTTTGTGATCATTGATATGAGTAAGGGGATTCATCCCACATTAGACACTAGAATTTCTTTAATTATGAGTATAGAGCTTAGTAGAAAATGTCTAGGCTAGCTCTCAAGATGATAGGATAGTTTTTCTTTATTTTGTTATTTTGTATATTTTGTATTTGAGGATACCATGTATATGTGTTTTACTATTGTGTAGAGGCATGCCATTATGTAACCTCCCTTTTTATATGATATTTTCTTCTTCTGAGTTGATTATGAGTGGTGGATTATTCTGATTACTATCCTTTCCAACTATATTTATTATAATGATTCCACTATTGTTATACAAATTTTTTTATATCCACTATTTTAAACTATGACATAAGGGAATATTATCCCCTCTGACACACCCTAGGAACTCAATGGTAGTCATAACAATTTGGTGTTTGGGGTGGCATAGTTGAGGCCATGTGGAAGACACTCTGAGGGAACCCACTTAATAGAATCCATGTCGAGATTTCACAAATTTATATTAGATAAATTTTCATTAATTTTTCCTTATTGATTGGGATAATTAGATATGAAAATATGATCTTTATGGGACTTGGTCATAAGTTTTTCATGGGAGTAGCTACCCTTGTTTAGGGTAAATATCATGTTTCATGGGAAAGGGAAATTGTTATCCAGTGTTTTCACTATTACAATTGTTATAATTCCACCATTCGTGGATGCACATGAATTCTTCATTTTATATGATTATCAATATTTTACCTTGGTCTGGTATAGTATGGTTCAATTTTATATGAATCATTATAGACACCAAGAATCAACATTCCATGCTTATGCTATTCCATATAGGATCATTTTACTACGTTCATTTATTTTGTTTCTTGTGATAATTGAGTGAGCCATTGTTTTTTATATGCTTGTTCTGCTACTATCTTATATAGGGCAAAGGGAATATTTGTTTAAAGATTAATTATTACACTGAATAAAGGTTTCCTATATAAGTTGATGGTTTCATCTTAAATATATGGTTTCTACCAATTTCTACTATGTACCTTGGGCTATAGAGCTAGGCTTTGGATAAAATGAAGTTGTTACCAATTTCAACATATTAGGTGTATAGGAACTTGTGCATTCAAATGTGCAATTTATCGAGTCACTTCATCATACTTTTGACCTGTTATACTATGATATGTAATGTAAGTGTTAAAATTAGAATTTTTTGGGTATTAATTTCAATTATAAAGTGCATGATCCTTTATTAGCTGGGACGTATGATGCACTTAAAAGAATGCCTTTATCTGTAAAATTAGAAAATAAAATAATTAAATGAAAACATTGACTTCTAAAATGATATGTATATGAGTAAATAAAGAAGAAAAGTTCAATTTACCCTTCACCTACAAGAAAAGTTTTAAATAAAAATTAAAAACATACAAACACACAAGCATTCTAAATAGGTAATTGATGTTGTAACTCGGATAATGAGAATTATTCATGTGATATTATTCCTTTAGTACTTCTAACTATTTCGAAATCATGTTTTCTGGTGTGTTTTTAAAATTTCTTGCACTATGACACCATCATGTACTCCAGTCATGGTCCATGATAGTGGAGATGACCAATCCATGGAGGCAGTGGGCCCTATCCCACTAGTGATAACACTAGTAGTGCCTCATGAGCCACCACATCATATACTTATACTGGGAATTAAATCGCAGTTTCAGGAGGGGTTTATACATATGATGTAGTTTATGTAGGGTCCCTATGACCTGCACCTATTATGGATGATCAAAATTGTGATTTACATTAGAAACGCCATCCAATATTTTAATGGTTTGGTGGTCCTATGTTCGATATGTGGTGTCTAGATTCCAACCTTTCTATATTTGATCATTTGGAGTTGAATCTAGAGAGAATATTAATTCTTTCCACCTATAGGATTCTTGATTCTACCATGCTCTGTTTTGATTTTATTACTCATTGTGATCATTATTAGGTTATGTTCTTGGTTGAATTCTAAACTAACTTTTACGATTCATTTTCTCCTCAGATGATGTGAGGTGATCAAGACAGAGAGTTCATGCACCTGGGGTATGGAGTTATGTTCTTCATGGAATATTCAGTGTGTTTTACTATATTGTAATGTTTTTCACTTGTTTTATCTAGTGATGAGATATCACGAGAGTGAAATTTTGAGTATGGGTTCAAGTATTCAATCAACATAGAGGTGAAACTATTTATTCTACCTACATTTTATAACATCATAAACTTGGATATTATAATTGATCGTAATATGATAGACATTGATAATGTCAGGAATATATATTTTGTGTTATGTAAGGGTAGTAGTTCTTCCAATAATAGGAATAACAACCTTTAGGTTTCTCATTCCAGTAGTGGTGGCAATAGTATCTTAATTGTAAGATCCTTTATATACCATCAATTTGAATGGTAGGGGAATTTGAAGCCTTAGTGAGATAGAGACCCTCTTGAGTGTCATGCTTGCACTTGGATGGGACATATTCTGATATTATATCATACCATTCAACCTTATTTCATTAGCTGTGGAGAAATGCTAACTCGACTGTTAGGGAAGGTCAATTTAGAGTACATATTGTGGGGTTTCATACTAGAACATTCAAGATAGGTCAAGGAGGAGTTCATGGCCATGGTATCTAGAAGAATATTTATCAACACTGGTATAGAAGACCTTCTCAATGTAATCAACACTAGTACAAAAGACCTTCTCAGTGTAGTCCAACAATAGAATATTTCCATGGATCAGGCCAGTCGCATGAATTAAAACCGATACTCAAGGATTACAGTGTAGGACCACTGGCTATAAAATGAACTATTATAATAGCCTATAATATTGTATCTACTCATTTTGATAGAGGTTCATATGACTCATTTATCCCTTTATCAACATTAGATCTTATTGGTATGTAAATTCAATAATCATGTGGTATGATGACCATAGAAATATCATTGGCCGTTTTTTTGAGGGCCTAAGACAATGTAGGGACTACCACATAATGTAGGTATATATAATATCTTGTGGGACCTCTTAATCCTTGAGATGATGGTCTTCTATGTCATTCTTCAGATGGATTGATTGGTTCCATATCATGCATTTATGGACTACTATTACAATATGAAATCATTTAGATCACCAAAAGTAAAACATTTAACTTCACTAGGGTGAGTTTAATGCCCATGCAAATATATCTAGATAAGTGAATCATGGGATATTTAGATTAACCACCCATATTTGTTACCTTTTCATGTAGGATCACAATATACATCTGAAAAACTATCCTGCCATGGTAGATAATTTTAGGGATTCATTTCTTGATGATTTTTTATTACCTCTCATGAGAGAGGTAAATATTTCAATTGATCTCCTTCTAGATTGAACAATAGTGTTCATTCGTTTGTACATGATGGGACCTACTATGCACGAAGAGCTCTAAAGATAAAAGGAATATTTTTAGGACAAGGGTTTTCTCCGGATTAGTATTTCGTATAAGGGTTAATATTTTCATTTTTCAGATAAGGTGTATTTACGTCTTAGATTATGCGTAGATTACAGATGGTTCAACAAAATTATAGGTAAAAATATACATACATTAACTCAGATATATGATCTATTTGTATAGATATGCGGGGATAGAGTGTTCTCAACATTCAACCTATGATCGATCTACAATGAGGTGTGAGTCATAGATTTTGATTTACTAGGTATGACCTTCCAAAGTTGGTAAATTCTCTATAATTATCTCATTATATTTTTCGGTCATATATTTGTACCTTCTATATTGATGGATTTAATGAACATGTGTTTCTAACCAATATTGTCTTCATTATGTTGGAATTTTTGGATGATTTCTTGTTGTATTCAAATACTTGAATTGACCATGCTAAACATCTTTAGTTGATTTTGAGTACATTCAGAGAGCATTAGATCCATGCTAATATTTCTATGCGCCACTTCTAGATTTATGATGTTTACTTCTTGGGTCAAATTATCTTATAATCACAAGTTTCAATTGACCCAAAGAAGGTGAGTGGTGTTATTTCATGGAATTAGCCCAGGAATGTGCTTTATAAATGGAGTTTCATTGGGATGGCTAGATATTAAAGTCATTTTATGCAAGACATGTCATCATTTTCATCACCAATTACTAAGACACCCTCATATATTTAAAAATAATTTTTTTAAATCAATTATTTATTTAGTTAGTTTTTTATATCAAGATTTTTTTAACAAAATTATTTGTAAAACTAAAATATTCATTTCAAGAAATATTATTTAGTTTAAATAAATGTATTTTTTAAAAACTAAAAATATATTATTTAATTAAAATTGTGTTTTAATATTTAATTTCTTGAAAATATTATTATTATTATGCACAATATATATTTTTGATGTGGAATTATTTTTTTTAAAATATTATTTTAATATAAATATATTTACTTGGTCATTTTTGTAAACATATATGTTTCAAATAAATAATTTTTTTGAAAAATAAAATGATTACATCTCCATATATATAATAAATTGTTTATATATATATATATATATCTAATTAAATAATTATTATACTAATTGTAATATTAAAATTATTCTGAAATAAATATAATTTTTTTATTATTTTAATGGTAATAATAATTATAGTAATAATAATTAATTTTAGAACATTGGTTTACTATATTATTTTTATATTTTATATATAAGAAAATATAATGTTTTTTTCTTATAATATTTATAAATTATACATATAAATAACTATTTTTTATTAAAAAATAGACAATATATATATACACATGTTATTAAAATATTTGGATTTAATTATTTATTAAAAAATGAATTTCAATTTTGTTTTTTAAAACATGTTTGTTAATATGTAAAAAAAATGATAATTGGGTTGTTAAGAAAGAAAACAATTCTCAAGACTTTTACAAAAAATTATAAAAAATTGATAAAAAAATAGAAGACTGATTATATTGGTGGAGTTTGAAAAAAAATGTGAAATAATGATAAAAGATAAATAATAAACATGAAAAAATATATTACCAACTTAAGAATAAGTGAAACGAGATATATAAAAATTGTAAGAGAAATCATGGAAAAAAAAATTCCAAAAAAGATTAAATAAATAATAAATAAATAAATTGAAATGATGACCCGTTGATTATATGGATGAAATATATAAAGGAGAAATAAAAATATATATATATATATGTTATACACATAATTTAGTGTGCGACATGTACTGATAAAAAATCAAGATTTTCCTTCCTCAGTAATCAAAATTAATTGGATAGATATATAAAAATTTTATGAAAAGAAAATTTAAGATTATAAATAAATGCATCATTGGCCTATCATTTCATTCTTTTTTAGTTCTTCACCCATGAACAATGGAACTATTATCAAACTCCTTCATATTTCACTATGACCATCTTTCTAATTATCCATAAGCCACACCTTCAATTTTTTATCACTTATGGGTAAGGAATTGACTTATTTTCTATCTATTATTAAATGATATATACATATATATGTATAACTATCTAACTAATTAGAATTATTTTTAGATCATATGCTCTAAGAGTTATATATTTTATTAAAATTTATATATGTATATATTTATTTCATTCCTCTAATATTATAAAAATCCTGCAAGGAATTAATATTATTATATAAAAACACGATAGATTTAAAACGATATATGTCTATCAATCTATCTATTCAGTAGATATATATATATATTGAACTATTTATATTAATTTTTTTACAATTAAAAAGTATTAATCATTAATTTTCTAATATTTATTCAGAGAAATAATATTTTAATGAATCATTTAATATGTTATTTATTTTCAAAAAATATAAATATTTTTAAATTATATAATTCAAATAAATTACTTAAAACTATATTAATTATATTAAATTGATTAAATAAAATTTTTTCATTTTATATTTCTTAGCTTTATTTTGTTTCGTTCATGAATGAAATATCCATGTGATAAGATGATCAATTTATGATTCTTATTTTATGTGTGTTTTTATTTATAAATGATAAATAATATTATATTATGTTATAATTCTTAATAAACCTTTTGATTTCATGTGCACAATATCATTATACATACATGAATATCATAATTTTATTGGATATGACCATAATCTATAATACATGACATGTCATGCAAGCATTAGTTTTATTAATAGTGTATACATGTGCATTAAATATTATTTACCTAGATAATTATTTTTGAATTGGTTTCTTTGGGAATGATAATGTCATTGGATGTTTTCATGACAAGTGGAGGAAGTTATTTACTTTTATTTCTTAGATGATATATTAATTAAGTTAAGAGTGTATGTTTATAAGAATATTTTGTTTATAATATAGAGTTGATAACCAAATGAATAATATATATATATATATATCATGTTTAAAATGTTTTCATAAAATAGTTAATTGAACATTATAAATATTTTAGGGAACATTGGTGTGAACATATAAAGACCTAAATTTTCCAAAAATGTTTTTTAATTATATGGAATTAGTTCAAGATCTTGAAATCTGACAGCATGCAATTCTGAGGAACGGAGTGCCCGAAATTATCTGTTAAAGTTTTATCAAACGTAAAATAGCCAACATGTGTGTTTCTCCTAAAAAAGTGGAGTAACTCTTAAAAAGATTCCCAGATCCGAAATTTGAGTTCACCATTGAATTCAGGATGATAGGTTTACCCTAGGCATGACTTATGTTTAGTCGGCGCAGGCCTCATGTGAGAAAAACTAAAAAAGAAAAAACCATAATTAAAATAACTATATAATGTTATTTTATCTTTTAAATACTTATAGCTCATGAACGGTGACTCAGATTAAAAATATGAGACCATTGCTGAGCTCGTGAAGGTATGCATTCATTAGATAGATACTAACATTGGCCGGTGCAACCAATAATGGAAGTTAGGTTTTGGTCGTAAATAAAATAATTAAGAAAAAATTATTTTATTGTTAAAATCCATAACTTATATATGGTAACTCAGATTGAAAATTCCAGAGTACCGTGGAGTTCATTGGGGAGTGTTCTCCTTTGAAGGAGCCTAACCTAAACCTGCACAGGTTGAGGGTGAACGTTAATAATTTATCGAACTTTATTTAAGGTACATTCAGTAAATGCGCAGGCGGTGTATTCTATCTTTTGAACCGGTGCTCGGATTAAAAATATGTGGCACTATTGAATCTGCATCATCGTGATTGTCTTAAAAGAGGATTCACTTCAACTTCCATAGGTTGGGAGAATTAGATAGTTTAGGAGACATTCAAAAAGAATAACAAAATAATATTTCTTTTTTATTTTCTTTATAGCTTTTCCTTCAATAGACAAGCAACAATGTGGGACCAGTGATGTTTCAAGCCAATAAATGGACTGACCCTTCAATATTTTGTAATGATGTTGTTGGGGAATTAGGATCGTTACTAATTAATGAGAATCATTAATTCTAATGTCTTTACCTACTCTCCCCTCTCCTATTTATATAGAGCTTGGGGAGAGGTATCAGACAGTTTCACCATGCAGCGAAGTCCTAACATGGTGCCGAGATGCCATACCCTTGGAGGATAGAGCCAGATACAGTGAGCATTGACGAGCGACACCGAAACCCCGAACTGAAGGTCGATGATCGATTGAATTCGGTGGAGGATAGTTTCAAGGGATGGAGAACACCGAACCACATCCTAAACTGTGGGTGTTTCTCCAAGGATTTGTGTAGGGGTTTATATTACGTTAAATTCCAAGAAATTTTTGAACCTTTTAATCCTTCCTCATGATTAAAAGATAACTTGGAGGGAGAGGGCCTAAAAAACCCAGCCCGGACCCTCCGCTACATTTCATCCCTTTCGTTCTCCTTGGAAGACCACCAACACGGAGGTACCGGCGACCGACAACGGTAGAGAAAAAGGAGGCGACTGACACCGGCCAGCCGCGAGGGTGGTGGTGGTGAACCTACATAGCTGGAAGAATATTCCATAGATCATCAGCCATGATAGTCGGAGGAGGCGTCCGACCGTAGAAGAAGAGGGCAACGCGACCAATGCACCGCCAAAGGATGCGGTCCATGACTCATCAGGTGCAGCGGAACGAGGGACGCAGACACCACACCGATCGGCCACAAGTGGTAGAGCAGCATGTCGTCGCACGCCGTTGGAGATGGAGGTTGACCTACTGGCCAACCCTCGAATGGAGGGATGACCCACTCCAGTGGGTCCCACGTACCACCTTGTGGCGCCACGTGGCACCACCGCTGAAGATGTACCAAAAATCCTGCAGGCCATTAGAGAGGCTGGGGGTTTCACCTGATGGTGTCGGCTAGGGTAGGTCGTGGACTCCCCCATGCGAGCCATGCCTCACACGGCCAGACAACCCTTTGCGGGATGCCCCTTGCAGGCTGCACTCTTGTGAGTCGTGCCTCAAGTGGACGGGCTTCATTTTGCGCTCCGCACCCCTTTCAAGCCACCCCATTGCGGGACTCTCCCTTGAGGTTCGGGCTAGACCTTGGCTCAGCTGGGCGAGTCTTCCATGACGCAGTACAGACTAGGTCAGTCCGACTAGGTCTGACTAGACCCAGACCCCACCAGGCCCTGAAACACTTAAAGGGCCATATCTTGAGAACCAGATGTCTGTTCGACGAACCCTCTATGGCATTCAGATCCATGGATCAAGACGGTCCTTTTGGTATACTGAAATTGTGTTTTGGGTATAGTTTGAGTACGACCATGTAGGATTGAACCGAAATCCAACTATCCCCAGATCTAAAATGATTATAACTCACAAAACGAGCATCCGATTGACGCACCATCTATTGTGGTGGAACCCTTATGAAATGGTGGTCCTTTGGGTTACTCCTTTGTTGAGTGTAGTGAAACTCAAGGTACGGCCGATATCACAAGGAGAAGATACTAGATAAGTCTACGCAGAATCAAGTGGATGGAAATGAGACGAATGTTAGAGATAGATCATATGGAGGTTAATACCGAGCAATCATGTGTGGGTCAGCACCGATCCTTTGTGGGTCAAGTACTCAATGGTTCATCACTCAGCGATCATGTGAGGGTCAGGGCATACTGATCCTATGTGGGTCAACGCATACTGATCCTATGTGGGCCAGATCCTGTTTGGGTCAGCGCATTCCAATCGTGTGTGGTTCATATCCTATGTGGGCCCCTGTGGGGGTTAGTTACCTATCAATCCTATATGGGTCAAATCTTGTGTGGGTCTGTGGGGGTTAGCTAACTATCGATCTTGGGCGGATCAGATCATGTGTGGGGCATTGTGGGGGTCATAAACTTTCGATCATGTGTCGTTCAAACACTGTATGGGCAACAACAATGACCCTTTATTGAATTAGATGATATAACATCATGACTAATCATCCATACTTTAGTGCCTCACTTATATACCCGATTGTGAGCTGAGTCTTAACTTCGTCATGTACATGTGTGGTACTTCTATCTTTTTTCTGTACCTCTATGGTAATTCTATATTCGTGGCGTAAAAGTGTGTTAATTCTACCTTTGTGGGGATGTCTTCGTGGTGTTACCTATGTGGTAAATTTATCTCAGAGGTGTTGCCTGTGTGATATGTCTACCTTCATGGTGATACCTCAGTGGTATTGTACAACTACGTATAAGATGAGTATATCAAGATATTTTTGGAATATTTTTGGGAATATACCTATGTAGAGTTGAGGTCTTGATTTTTGGTTTTTCCTTTGTGGAACTATAGGAGACCTATGGGGGTATTGGGGTCCCTAATTAGTATCATTATTGTCACCCCTGTACAGGCTATGCCTCCACCTTGTTGTGTCTTGTGCAGACAACATACAACGTTGATCGAGGCTAACACAACAAGGACTGGACAGTTCTTAGAGGTGGACATTTTGGAGTTACATGACACAGAGACTACTATTCGTGAGTGTTAACTGCCCTTCAGGTAGGATCCTCGGTGGAAAATCCAAGAGATGTTGGTTCTTTTCAGTTGTATTTGTACTTTTTAGTTGTACTTGTACTTTTCATGTTGGGCTTGTATTCTGGCCCCTTTACATTCAGCACTCTTTTTACTACCACATTTTACATCATGGAAGCATCTTGTTTCATTCAAATCGGTGTGTTTTAATAGTTTTAAGGTCAATGCCATCCCATTATAACGACACGCCTTTCTAGTGCAAGTTTCCATCCCCTAGCCTATGGAACGCAGGCATGGGGTAGTCATGACATGGGCCCCAAGGGACAGGTCATGACAAAGAGGTATCGAAGGAGTCGGTTCTTCCAAAGAACTAGGACTCTAATATTTTCAATGTGGAAATAGTGTTAAGTGTTGTGATTGAATTTTTCAGTTCAGGGAGTCTAGTTTTGGTGCGGCGGCCAAAGTATCCATACACAAGGACCCCGAATTCTAATTTCTAACTCAATGCACGAAAAAATTGATTGCATGTATTTTGGAAATTTTTTTCCAAGGTTTTGTTAGATTAAGCTCTCCAGGTATAACATAATGATAGTGGAACACCTGTTCCTTATTAGGATTTCACCACGTAGACAGCCAGCTAAGATTCCCGAGAGAGTACAC
This sequence comes from Viscum album, assembly GCA_963277665.1. Classification (NCBI taxonomy): domain Eukaryota; kingdom Viridiplantae; phylum Streptophyta; class Magnoliopsida; order Santalales; family Viscaceae; genus Viscum; species Viscum album. The sequence goes on along the minus strand of OY728126.1, from coordinate 1,206,046,592 downwards.
GATGATGGCCAACCTTGCGATGAGGCTCTGGTGCATGGCCCTCTTATAGTGTTAGAACATTCATGTGGTATACCAGCAGCACCAGAACAAGATGGGAGGGAGTTACCACTAGCCGCACTGGTAGATGGTGCATGAGGACTGAGCGTGTTTCATGAGTTCCAGTGGCAGAGGACTCTGAGGATTCACAAAGAGACAAATTACCAGGTAGCTGATGACAGGCTTGAGGCGGTGGCTAGAGTTTTCCACCTAGTTGAGACACCAATTGAGAATATGGTTATCTTATCTGCTAGTATTTTCCTATGCGTGACCATGAGGATGATCGGAAGAGTGAAGAAGCTTCAGTACAAGGACCGTTTCTTGAGATAGTACCTTCGGGAAGTGTGGCTTATATATCCCTTCCCATTGGTCAGTAGTTACAAAAGGCAGTACAGGTATATGAAACATATAGGCTTAGTTCATTACATGTGTTTCAACCTCGGATGCCCCTCAGGATCTGAGATGATCCCAACTCATAGGCGGCTAAGGACTGTCTTGAGGAGGTGGACATGTTTCCATCTATCAAGGACCCCATTCAATCATATGGCGGTCCAGGTATAGATTCTTTTATGTGGCTCAACAAGACGATAACATGGTTTAGGTTACCTTGATCTTGAAAAGAGGTGAATTCTTTGTGGACAAGCTTAATAGCTTTACTAAAAGAAGGGGTCATCCTGCTATAAATAGATAAGGTATGAGATTTCCCCAGATATTCTATAGCTTCGACAGGACGACATGTCAGTAGCTGAGTATTTATTGAGGCATACTGACCATCCTAGGTAGTCAATGAATATAGTACGATCGATGCTTCTGGGATCAGGCCTCTGAGCGAGGTGTTTTTATGGCCTTCTAATTCAAAACATTTCCTCTATGCATTCCTATTTATATTAGTGTGCTAGATAGAACTGTTGTGTTTGAATGTTCTTTGGATGAGCGAATACAGCCAGTGAATGATAGGAGTACGAAAGTAGGAAATTAATGCCAGTATTGGAGACTTGGGCGTGTCAAATGTTTCAGTGAGAGGAAGTGTTAGGGATAGATTAATCTACAGGGTAGCAGCCATGGAGGTGGATCTAGGAGAGCATAATGAGATGGTATACTTTTCGATATGTTACAACCACCACCTCAATGTGGTCCCCACCAGGCTCAGGGAGTTGGAAGACAGGGTAAGGAATTAGATACATGCGTTCAAAGAGTGTGACCCAAGGGCTCTGGGAATGATTCGATGTACCACTGGTGTCTACTACTAGATTTCTTATTAATAGACATAGGTATTAATCATTCCTTCTTTCCATGAATCATGTTGAAGAAAAAGAGATGCTGGTTAAGACATTTACTTGACCCTCACATATAGAGATACCTTTGGGAGGTGACTCAATAATTACAATTATGCTAAATGTGTGATATGTCCCTTGAAGCGAGAGTTTGGGTTATAATCTCTTGGTGGCAGTGTCGAGGCCTTATGACATTAGTTTTGGTATGGACTGGACATCCATATTTCGTACTCATAATGAATTTATTAGGAAAAAAGGATGTAGTATATCTACAACATTGGAATGGGGTTTTCCTTGGTCGGTGAAAAGGAAACCCATGACGCATAAGACCATCTCATGCATGGGAGGGTGAAGCCGTTCAATCTTAAGTCAGCCAACCATACCCACATGGTAGCAAGAGTATTGAGTTTTGAGTTCCCAACAGGAGTGGTAGAGTGTCAGAACATCTTTTCAAAAGATGTTTCTAGGATTACATCCCCAAAGGGAGAGGGACTTCTGTTTTGGTTGGGTACTACCTGAGATTGTACCTAAAATCTCCAGGGTAGCGACACCCTTGAAATCTTTGACAATGAATAGGGAGCCTTTCCTGTGGATAGAGAAGTTTCATCAGAGATTTCAGGAGATGAGATAGTGACAATGGATAGAATTCCTCCATGATAATGACTTTGAAATAGTCTATACTTTTGGGAAGGGGAACGTGGTAGCAGACACACTCAAAAGAAGGTATGGTCTACAACTTTTGAGTGAAGAATAGGAGTATCTAGTCACGCCATAGATATCCTTCATGGATAAAGATAGTCCAGATTACCTCCAGTCTGTGACTGTCACATTCCCAACACTTCAGTGAGTTGCAGAGGCATAGCTTGGAATGTTGACTACGTGGCCTAATGTACCCAAATATCCTCAGGAAAATCTTCTAAAAGATTCTCTGTAGGTGGGGAGAATGTTGTTCTATTAAGAGGACACACCATGGTACCAGTGATGCTTCAGGAGGATTTGTTGAGGGAGTTCTATACATTCCCTTTAACGGTACATCCTGGAGTGGTGATGATATACCAGGACCTCTGGAGTCAGTCCCAATGGAAGGGGATAAAGGAAGCAGTGGAAATGATTGTATCATGATGCCTCACTTGTCAACAAGTTAAGACTGCACAGCCCTAGCAGAGGTCTTATTCCAATAGGAGACGAAGACCGTTGGTGTCCTAGGATGGAGACCATGTCCTCTTACAGGTCTCACCCCGACGAGGATTGCAGAGGTTTGGCTTGTGAGACAAGCTATCTCTGAGGTTCATCAGACATTTCTAGATTCTCAACAGAGTGGATAAGGTGATGTACCGTCTATCCCTCCCCCCACAGATGCACCATGTGAATAATGTTTTTACATGTGTCATAGCTGAGGAGTTTCATGTATGACTTATCACATGTTATCGACTAGGTTGAGTAGGAAATTGATGATGTGGATACTTTTATAGAGTTCATGGTGGAGATTGAGGATCGACGGAATAGATTCCTTCATGCACAATCGATCCCACTAGTGTGAGTTTACTGGAAGCATGGAAACCTCCAGGAGATCACATGGGAGCAGGAGGCTTATATTCGTTCTCAGTACCCTCATTTGTTTTTTTAGTCTACATTGTGTCTTTCAAGGATGAGAAGCCCTAAGGTGGGAGAATGTATAAACCCATGTTTTATGTTTATTTTTTTAATTATATGGAATTATTTCAAGACTGTGAAATCTAACGATTCACAATTCTGAGACTTGGAGTTCTAGGAATGATCTATTGATGTTTTATTAATCTTTTAATAGCGTGCATGAGTGTATTTCCTGAAAAAGTTGAGTAATTCTTAGTTAGGTGCCCAGATCAAGAAATATGAGGGCACCGCTGTGTATAGGATGGTGGGTTTACACTAGGCGTGACTTAAGATTTTCCAGAATAGGCCTCCAGTGGGAAAACCCGAAAATGGATAATCCATAAATAAAATAATTAAATATAGATATTTTACTTTTGAAATACATGTATCTCACGAACGATGACTCATAAAAAAAATCTGATATCACCGCTGAGCTCGTGAAGGTATTCTTTCTTTAGAAAGATACTGACATTTTCTGGTGCATGTAACACCCCATGATTTCATAGTACATTATTTCTTCAATGTAATTCAATAACATGTGCAACATGCAACACAAAATTTGAGCACACCACAACATACCAAACTAGCCCTTCAAAAAGAGGTTAAGAATATTGTTAACTGAAATTTGAATTTTATATAATCTATAAAAATTTAGAATACATATTATATGTTTCTTAGACATAATATATGAACACATTGTTTTTTAGATAAAAAAAGTATTTTTCAAAAAATGCAATTTTATCTCCTTTTAATGGAGAACACTTTCTAAATACAATATTTTACACTTTTATATATTCAATATGACCAAAGAAACTTATTTTTTAGAATCTTGAAATAAAAATTTAGTTTTAATAATTTTTTGGTTTTTTTCTGATAACTTTAATATTTGGGTGAATAGTGAAAATTACTAAATTTGAACTGAAAAAAGCATTTTTAATCAAAATAATTTATAGTGTTAAATTATACATTTGAATAGTCTTAATGTACAGTTAGATTATATTTTTATCATTTAATAAAATTTAATTCTTTATATGTAATTTCAGATTTAAATTTGACATAAACACATGTCAATCTTTTGATATGTTTTCCTTTTTTTAAACCAGGTTATTGGTTTCAATGATGATAATTAATTTTAAATTAATTAATGCAACATATATTTATTTAATTTTTTAAAATAGATTTCCTTTTTTAATTCAGAATATCAAAATTATCTTAGGGTGAATTTTTGGTATTTTTAGGAAAGTTTTCAATTTTTTGATAAATAGTGAAAATCATTGCGTTTTTGTTTAAAACCAACTTTTTATTTGAAAAAAAAAATTATTTTATTTAAATTTATTATTGATCCAAATATATTAATAATACCTATATATGTTCAATTTAATTCATTGGAGTCATTTTATAATAATATCCGATAAATATAATTTTATTTAGCTTTTTACTGTCTTTTACCCAGCTTCTAGGAGCATTTTCAAATTTGCATAAAACATAATTTTACTACTTCTGTGGGCTAAATTTCAAAAATCCGAGAGACACGATTGATGTCACTAAATAATGTGTTGTTCAAAAATATGAAAATAATTTTTAGTGAATAGTAACTTTTGACTATTATTTACCAAAGTTAAAAGTTAATATGGTAATTAAGGGTAAAAATGAAATTATAATTACCATAAATGTCCTAATTCTATTGGTAAAGTGGAATTAGACTAAAACTAACCTTAGATATAATATATGATCCTTTAGGTCCACTTTTATTATATTAAGAAATTTATTATTATTTAATTTAATGAAGAGTTAAAAGTGTTAAATTAATGTTTTCAAAACTGAAACATTTATAATATAGGTTTATACATAAGATAAATTCAACTATAGATATTAATTATATATATAAAAATCATTACTACATAATTGAATTTTATATATAATTTTTATACATTAAATAAGTAAATTTATTTATGACACATTGATGATGTAGTATTTACATTTTTAATGAATGGTTAAAATAATTTGATGCTATAAATATCCAAATGAATGTAATTTGAGACTTTCAATGAATTAGAATAATTATATATGTTAATATTACATGTTAAGTTCAATTAGATAGTTTTTTTCGAAGTGATAAGCATTTAATGACTTCCAATAAAACAAAATACATTATAGTGTCAAAATTGACATAAATTAATTTTTAAAACAAATACTATATTATTGGATAATATAATATTTGTAAAAATATAAGGATATTCCAAATGGATTAAATAATATTATATATGTCATTAATGAACCACTTGAGGATCTCTTGGATGTTTAGAGTAAGTTTATTAACCATATAGTATAATAATACAAGAAGACACAGTAAAAGTTAAACTATTTATCTAAGAGTAAAATCTAAAAAATAAGTTTAAAAAGGTAACATAAACGTGTTTAGAACCTATTGGTTTAGGGTATTTCTACTCATACCAACCTTAGATTTGAAAAAAATCATTTTTTAGCCATTATAAACCGAGAATTATTTTATTACTAAATAATATTTCAATCTTTTCCTAAGGAGCCCCTCAAATCTCTTATAAAAGGGTGCTTCCCCTTGTCTTAATATCACACCTCCAAAGCCATTTGGCTTGGAAAAACCCTACCCACATCTCCTCCGAACTTATATCACTTCAATCTAGAGCCCTTCCTTTGAGAATAAAGCCAACCTATAGAGCCCTTTTGTTCAAATAAAAAGGAAACACCTGAAGAAGAGGTACTAATTTCACCACCCTTTTTTAATGTTTTTTTCTTCTTCCGCTTCCTATTTATTTATTATTACCATAACAAAATAATAACTCCAGTACCTTATAAATAGTGTGATGTTATTATAAATATTTCACAACCATATTCATTATTCTATCCATTCTGCGAATGATAATGTCATAATGCGTGCGTATGTACGGATTACCGTCTCCACATTGTGGTGTAATTTTTTATTCAAAACTATGTTATTTGAATGGATTTAATGATGAGTAATATATTTATAAGTAATGAAAATAATTTTATAATTCCTATGTTTAATTAATATACCATCCAATTACAAAACTTTTAATCATTAAGGAAATGATATTGTCGCTCGTGTGTACGTACAGATTACCGTCTCCACGATGTGATGAGATTAATTTCCACATTCACCATTCATCGATGATTATATAAATATATATTATTAATAAGTTTTTAATATACGACATAATAATGCTACTATATATATATATACTCACATATATCTTATTCACATACTTCCATTCAATACGATATGAAAACAGAACCTGCGTTTATGAATACGTACGACCTTCCATCTCCATAAACGGTGCATTCCATTTCATATATCTATCTTTTATAAATATATATATTATAAATATATATGATATATAAATCATGGTTTAAATTTCTTAAGTATTTAAATCATGATGTAAATGATTCGATTAATAATACCATGTTAAAACACGTACGATAAAGAAAGTGATTATTACCCAAAATATTAATTTAACATGGAAATATTTATTAAAGGGTAGTATAAAAACATAAAAGAATCATGTGTGATATAATAAATATTAACATGGTTTTGGTATAATTTAATATCATACTATGGACATTATAATGTAGGTTAAACGTACCCTCGACCAATGGAAAGTGCAAGGTAAGGGTTAATTCCACAATCTATTTATTATCCGAGATTGTTTTTACATAAGTATATAATGGGACATATGTATTATCCATGTCCAGGATTCATAACAGAGTTTTCAAAGGGAATATTTTTAGGGGAAATTTTACTAAAACATCGTTTAAAATGTTTTAAAGATTAATTCTTCTAAACCTTTCTATTTATTGTCCATGTTTTCGTAATGGTTTTTAAGATTTATTTATATGGACATGAATGTTTTTAAATGTTAATACTTTAAAAAGATTCAATGTGGTATGGGAAATATTTATTAAAAAATAACTTTTACATTACTTCTGTTATAAATTATATGACTTTTAAATGATTTCATGAAAAACGTCTACTTCTCTCAAATACTTTTACTGATAATTTTCCACTATGTCAACATCCTTTACGGGATATAATTCTTGATTGAGGTTGATTTATTATGATACAAATATTCCATATTGTATTGATGGTTTTTTGATATTTTTTACTGTGGATGTGTTATTTTTATACCATTCATGGTTTATGGATAAATTATTGACATTTATTATGATAGTTTTAATACGAATGTTTATGTTATGTTTAATCCTTTTCATATGAGGAATGCATTGGATAGAGTAAGTGATGGGTGGAGCCCGCTATAGCTCCTCGATGCATCAGTTGGTCTCATGAGAAAAACTGGTGTCTTGGCATAAGGACTTGAAAAATTCTTATTTGTAGTCTTGGCACAAGGACGTGACTATGTGGTTATGAAGTTTATCATTATGAATTCCATCATTATTAAATAGGCTATTGATATTGCATTTGATTATTAGACTAGTAGAATATCTATGTGAATATGTAAATGGTATTATTTTGATTTATCTTTTCCATATCATTATTATTTTTAGGTGTAAAAGGATTTTGTTTTAGTATTATATATTTCCTTAAATGGTTATGCTTATTTATGAAAATTTCTACTGTATTGTTATCCTTAATAAGCATCTGAGCTCACCCCTTTCTTACGTATTATTTTCCCAGGATTCCAAGAAGTGTTTTATTATTGATAAGTAGGGATATTCTAGGGGATTAATGGAATTCTAAATGGATCATTTATGTTGTGTTTCATTTTAGAATGTGTAATGTAACGTCCATGTATGTAATCTATTTTCCAAGACTACTAAACTGATCTGTCTTTCGGGACTTGACTCAATGTAATCAGGACAATTTATTAAAATAATGCGCTGAAACTGAGTAACTGGGGTCAGGGTGTTATAGTTGGTATCAGAGTATGGTTAACAACAACCATTAAAATAGATTTAGATAATCCTTGATTATAGAACAGTACCCAAATATATACTTTGATGATTTGCGTAGAATAACTTCCTAGAATTTTTGTAATGTACAGATTTTGTGAGCATTCCAAGAAATTCATCCCTGCGTGGAGATGAGTTGGTAGAGGCAGCTCTGGATCAGATGTACCTAGGGGTAAAACCTGAAGAAATCTACTTTGAGCTATACTTGAATGAGAACTGGTGCATGACAATAGGACTTGCTACACTCTTGGTTATAACACTCCTGGGGGATATGCTTAGGATAATTGAAATTTTAATTACAAAACATTGTGAAGGATTTATAAGTAAATATGTTAGAAAAGAAACCATTTTTATGATTATGAGACTAGATGTGTAATTATCTTCAATTAATGTTGAGGATTTTCTAGTTTATTTTATTAAACAAACCAACTGTATATGGCGCCTAGTAGAAAGATAATATATGATCCAATGAGTAAGAAGGATCATATATTTCACGGTCTTATTCCAAAATTTATAATGTAAATATAATCCCATGTATTATCATTAAATTATGAAATAGTACCATGTCTTAATAAGATAAGTAAATAATTTTCTAAGTCACATGGCTTTGAAGGGAAGCTAGGGAAGAAAAGGATGGTAGAGAGAAATATGGATAATATGTAGAAGTGAAAGAGGGATTTTCCCATATGTGATAGTTGTGGAACAAATCACCTTAGTAAATTATTGAATGGAGTGGGAGTTTTTTATAAGTGTGGATAAAATGGTCACCATGTACGTGATTGAATGGGTATGAAAAAGGATTCAAAGGTGCAATGCTTCATCAACAAGGAGTTGGGACACTACATGAATCAATTTCCAAATCATCAAAGTATGCCTCAAATGATTCTATTGGATAATAATCATGTCATGATACTACCACAGATGAAGAGGAATGACTAGTGTTTTTATGTTCTTATTAATGAATTATTTCATTTCTGTGTTGTTTCAATGATGTACTGGTTATATGAATTACATAAATAAATTAGGATTGTACTGCAATTCTATTTCATTGAGGTTTTGTAATTATATGGTAATATGAAAAGTGACTCATCAACAAATTAATTTTTTTTGGAAAAAACATGGTTGAAGGAATGATAAACCTTAATATGGTCATGATACTGAGGTAGTGATTTTGGAATAAGATGTAATTGATTTGGATAAATTATATTTGATATTCCAGACAACCATGGAACTGATTAATTGTTTTCTTATTTCATCATTGTTTGAGTATTCAAAATTTTTGGATACAAGGAATTTATCTAGTATACTATAAGTAATAAGGGAGGATAAATGTAATAAATAATGTTTTATGGTAATTTAGGGTGTTACAATGTTTCAAAAGAATATATGATGGAGGTGTTCACATGTTATTACGTGACATAAATGTTCTTCATTGTGCTTACCTTCCTTATAAATTTTAGACTGTGATTTTGGACATAAGTATTTTGGATAATTATAAAGGTTGGAATGGATTACATTTGACAATTGATACTATTGTTAGGGCTAAATCATTTATTGAGATTATTTTTTGATTGTCACAAAATGGACATCCGAGAGGTCGGGCCACAACCCATCACATCCGGCAAGGCCGCAAGACTTGAACCCACAACCGATGAGCGACAAGGGTGTATCCCCTACAACTGGAATGCATTATTTCTTAGTTTGTAATCTGTATTTTATTTTAAAGAGTCTGAAAAATGAATTATAAATTCGTATTTTTTCGAACCCTATACGATTACGATAAATTTAATATTTTGGAAATCTTTTGGAATGAATGATGAATTTTTGGTAGGAATTAGTTGAAGGATGAAACAATACTTGTAAAGTATAATTTTTTTCTCTTATTTTATGAATTAATTAATTCTTAAATTTTAGGGTAGGGATCATAAAACCAAAAATGTGTTATCCTAATAAATTATGTTTTACGATGATATTTTAAATCATTATAGATTGATGGCATTGAGGCCCTCAATTTTATACTTGTTTGTGATTGATGACCTCAATCACTCCTTATAAATATTTATGTTTTTCTTCCAATTATGTGTCTATAATTGCAACCAATGTTCTCTTATTCAAAAACCCTAATTTTGTGGTGACTTTTTCATTTCCCTTTCCCTCTTATTAAGACTAAATTTAATTTACCCAATTTCCGATGAGGGATTTCCACAAATCTATTTTTCTATTTTCAACCTTTTATTTTCTAATTTTTTTTCAAATTTAGAGAACACAAGTAATTTAATGATGGGATAATGTAACACCCCAACATTTCATAGTACATTATTTCTTCAAAGTAACTAAGTAACTTGTGCAATATGCAACACCGAGATTAAACACACCACACCTTACCAAAAAAGCCATTCAAAAAGAGGTTATGAATAGTGTTAATTTAATTTTGAATTTTATATATTATATAACGTTTTTGAATCCATATTATGTGTTTGGTAGATATAATATATGAACAAATTCATTTTTTCCAGATAGAAAAATTATTTTTCAAAAAATGCAATTTTACCGCCTTTTAATGGAGAACCCTTTTTAAATCCAATATTTGACACTTTTATATATTAAATATGACAAAAAACTTCTTCTTTATAATTGGGACATAAAAATTTAGTTTCAATAAATTTTTGGTGTTTTTCAGATAACTTTCATATTTGGGTGAATAGTGAAAATTACTAAATTTTAACTGAAAACAACTTTTTTAATAAAAATAATGTATAGTGTTCATTTATAAATTTGAATAGTTTGACCATATAGTTAGATTATATTTTTATCGTTTAATAAAATGATGTTCTTTATAAGTAATTTCAAATTTAAATTTGACATAATCACATGTAAATATTTTGATAGTTTTTTCTTTTTTTTAAACCCGCTTTTTGGTTTTGACAACGAGAATTAATTTTAAATTAATAATGTATCTTTTATGTTTTTAATTTGGTAAATTAGATTTAATTTTAGAATTATGAATATCAAAATTATCTTAGGGTGAATATTTGGTATTTTTATGAAAGGTTTCAATTTTTTGATAAAAAGTAAAAAACACTAAGTTTTTGTTTAAAACCGAAATTTTATTAAAAAATAATAATTATTTTATTTAAATTTATTTTAGTTAAAAATATATTCACAATAAATATATATGTTCAATATAATTCATTGGATTTATTTTATAATAATATCAGATATATAAAATTTTGTTGAACTTTTTATAGTCTTATACCCACCTTCTAGGAGCATTTTCAAATTTGCATAAAATTTATTTTTACTACATCTATGAGTTGAATTTAGAATATCTGAGACACAATATTGATTTCCAGAAGTAAAATTTGGTTCAAAAAGTTGAATATAATTTTTTTAGGAATAGTAACTTTTGATTTGTATTTACCACGGTTAAAAGTAAATAGGGTAATTAAGGGTTAAAATGATATTATAATTACCCTAACACAAGTGATAATTCTGTTATATAATTGTAATTCGACAAAAAACAACCATATAAATGAATTATGATCATTTAGGTCAACTTTTATTAGATTAGGACATTTATTATTAGTTAATCTAATGAAGAGTGAAAAGTGTTAAATTAATGTTATCATAACTAAAACATTTTTAATATAGGGTTATACATAAGATAAATTAAAGTATAAATATTAATAATAATGATAAAAATATTTCATAATAATGGAATTTTATTTATAATTATTATACATTATATAATTAACTATATTTATGACACAATGATGATGTTGTAATTACCTTTATAATGAAATGTTAAAATAATTGATGTAATAAATATCCAAATAAATGTAATTTTATACTTTTGATGAATTCCACTAATTATATAGGTTAATATTACATGTTATGGTTGATTAAAAAAATTTTCGATGTTATAAGGTTTTTATGACTTAAAAAAAACAAAATACCAAATATGGTCAAAATTGAAATAAATTATTTTTTAAAACAAATACTATATTAATGGTTAATATAATATTCCTGAAAATATTAGGTTCAGCCAAAGGGCTTATGTAATATTATTAATGTCATTAATATACCACTTTATGTTCTCTTTGAAGTTTATTTTATGTTTATTAACCATATTGTTTAAGAATACCAGAAGTCACGGTAAAAGTTAAACTATTTATCTAAGAGTTAAATATAAAAGATACGGTTAAAATGGTAACCTAAACATGTCTCAATCTTATTTTTTGATATTATTTCGACCTATATCCACCTGATAATCAATATAAATCAAATTGGTGTCATTATATACAAAAAATTATTTTATTATTAAATAATATTTCAATCTTTTCCTAAGGTTCCCCTCACATATCTTATAAAAGGGTACTTCCCCTTCTCCTAATATCACACATCCAATGCCATTTGGCTAACCTAACCTCTGCCCAAATCTCCTTCCAACTTCTATAAATTCAATCTAGATGCCTTCACATGAGTATAATGTCATCCTATGGAGCCTTTTTGTGTAAATCAAAAGTAAACACACGAAGAAGAGGTAATAATTTCCCCAACCTTTTTCAAATTTATTTTCTTCTTCCACTTCCTTTTTATTTGTTATTACCATAAAATTTTTTTAAATCTTGTAACTTATACATACTATGATATTATTATAAAGGTTGCATAACCATATTAATTATTCTATCCATCATATGAATGATAATGTCCCCATGCGTGCTTACGTACGGCTTACCGTCTCCACGCTGTGGTGTTATTTGTTATTCAAAATAATGCAATATGGATGGATTTAATGATGAGTATGTATCTAAATAATGAAAATAACATGATAATGTCTCTATAAAATTAATATACCATCCAATTACACACCTTTTAATCATTAAAGAAATGATATTGTCGCTCGTGCGTACGCGCAGATTACTGTCTCCACGATGTGATGTGATTCATCCCCACGTTCAACATTTATCAATGATTATAAAAATATATATTATTAATAAGTTTTTAATATATTACATAGTAATTATACTAGATATATATATATATACATATATATATATATATATTTAATTACATATATCTTATTCATTTACTTACGTTCCATACGATATGAAAATGGAAACCGTATTTACGTGTACGTACGACCTACCGTCTCCAGAAACAGTGACTTTCATTTAATATATTTATCTATTATAAATATTTATATTCAAAATATATATGATATATAAATCAATGTTTAAATTCATGAAGTATTTATATCATTATCTAAATTATACGATCAAGAATAACAAGTTAAAACACGTAAGACAAAGAAAGCGATTAATACCCAAAATGTTAATTTAACAGGGAAATTATTATTAAATGGGTTGTATAAATTCGTAACTGAATTATCTATGATATAATTAATATTAATATGGTTCTTTTATAATTTAATAACAAACTATGGTCCTTAAACAAGAGGTTAAACATACACTTGACCAATGTAAAGTGCAAGGTAAGGGTTTATTCCACAATCTCTTTATTATCCGAGGTTGTTTTTACGTAAGTATCTACCGAGACATATTTATTATCCAATGTCCATGATTCATAAAAGAGTTTTCAAAGGGATTACTTTTAGGGGAATTTTTACTAAAACATCATTTTTCATGTATTAATGATTTATTTTTCTAAACCGTTCTTATTAATTTCCATGTTCTCATAATGGTATTAAGGATTTATTTATATGGACTTGAATGTTTTGAAATGATCATTCCTTTAAAAAGTTTCAAAGTGGTATGGGACAATTTGATTCACAAAGAAATTCTAAATGACTTCCTTTAAAAATGTGACTTTTAAATGATTTAATGAAAATTATATATTTCTCTCAATGATTTTTACTGATCATTTGATACTATATCAACATCCTTTAAGGGATATTATTTTTGATTGAGGGTGATTTATTATGATACAAGTCTTCTATTTTGTATTGAAGGTTTTGTGATATGTTTGACTGTGGATGTGTTATTTTTATACCATTCATGGTTTATGGACAATGTATTGACATTTCATATTCTAGTTTTAATACGAATGGTTATGTTATGTTTATACCTTTTCATATAAGGAATGCATTAGACTTTGTAAGTGATGGGTGGGGACCGCTATAGCTCCTCGATGCATCGGTTGGTCTCATGAGACAAACTAGTGTGTTCGCAGAAGGCCTTGACAAAATAATATTTTGTAGTCTTGGCACAAGGCCATTACTATGTGGTTATGAAGTTTGGAATTATGCATTCCATCATTATGAAATTGGATATTGATATTGCATTTGATTATTTTACTATTAGAATATCCATGTGAATAATAAAATGGAATTATTTTGATTTATCTTTTTCATATCATGATGAAGTTTATGTTTAAAAGGCCTTTGTTTTAGTCTTATACATAGCCTTAAATGATTATTCTTATTTATGAAAGATTCCACTATATTGTTATCCTTATTGAGAATATGAGCTACCACCTTTCTTATGTTTTATCTTCATAGGATTCAAAGATGTTTCTTATGATTGATAAGAAGGGTTATTCCAGGGGATTAATGGTGTTATCAGTGGATCATTTATGTTGTGTTTTATTTTATAATTTGTAATATGATGTTCATGTATTTAATCTATTTTCCTTGGTTGCTAAATTGATCAGTCTATCATGAATTCATTCCTTGTAATCATGCCAATATAATAAAATATTGCACTGACTCTGGGTAACTAGGTTCGGGGCATTATAGCACGGGCCAACAATGAAAGTTAGTTTTTGGACGTAAATATAATAATTAAGAGATAATTATTTTATTGTTATAATCCATAACATTTAAATGGTAACTCAGATTGAAAATATGATATTACCATTGAGTTATTTGGGGTGTGTTCTTTTTAGGCATATCCTAACCTCAAATTGCATGTGTCGATGGTGAATGTTAATAATTTAATGATTTTTTATGGTAAATTCAGTAAATGCACAGAAATAATTTTCTATCTTTTGAACCACAGCTCAGTTTAAAAATTTGAGGGCACTGTTGAATTCGCAGTGCCATGATTCTATTAAGGGAGGATTCACTTCAACCGCAGAAGGTCGTGAGGAAAAGATAGATTCTTCGACTATTAAAAAGAATAATAAAATAACTTTTCTATTTTATTTTCTTTCTATATTTTATTTCAATGGACATGAAGAAACGTGCGAATATCAATGTGTCACGACAATAAATGGCATGAACCTTCAATCCGAAGTAATGATGTTGTTGGTGAATTAAGAAAGTTCCTAATTAATAAGCCACATTAAATCTGAACGTCATTACTTACCTTCCCCCTCTATTATTTATATGGGTCTTTGGGAGAGGAATAAGACATCTTCATCGATCAGCAAATTGATGAAAAAGTGCTGAGACACCAAACCCTTTGAAGAAGGAGCTGGATCTGGCGAGTGGTGATGAGTGACACCGAAACCCCGAACCGAAGGATGACTATCAAGAGATGTCGTTGGAGGGTAGTTACAAGAGATGGAAAACACCGACCCACTTCCTCGACCGTGAGAGTTTCTCCTATGATTTGATGTAGGGGTTTATCTTGTTTTAAATTCCATTTTTTTTGAACCCTTTAATCTCCCCTCATGATGATAAGCTAATGCGGAGGGCGCAGACATAATGAACCAGGCCTAGACCCTCCGATACCTTGCTTCTCATTCGGTCTCCGTGGAAGACCGCTGATGTAGTGTTACCGATGACCGACATCGGTAGGGGCCAAGGCAGTGGCCGAAACCGGCCAGTCATGAGGGAGGAGGGGGAGCACCCATGCCGCTGAGGGAACCAGCCACAACTCGTCAGCTCGATAGTCGGAGAAGGAGGCCATCTCGTTCGTCAGTTGCGGAAAAAGATGACAACATGGACCGCGCACTGTAGAAGGATGTGGGACGCAACTCATCAGCTGTGGAGGACCGAGGGAGGTGGCCAGAACACCGACCCACCACAACAATATGGATGACCCTCTCCAGTGGGTCTCGCGTACCACTTGGCGGTGCCACGTGGAGACGCCGCTGTGGATGAACCGAACGACCTACGGGCTGTCTGGGAGGCCCGGGGTTTCACCCACCATTGTTGGTAGGGAACACCTCACCTCACGCGGCCAGGCTACCTGCCCAGTGGGCCGACTGCCCAGCGGGCCATGCACCCCAACTTAAGGGTCGGTCATCTGCATGTCGTGCCTCACATGTCCGGGTCACCCTTTGCGGGCCACCCCCTTACGAGCTTCCCCTTTTAAAGTTGTGACTCATGTGCATAGGACCCCCTTTACATGACACCCCCTTGTGTGCCTCCCCTTTTCCAGCTTCCCCTAAGAACGCCAGGCCGGACCTCGGCCCATCACAGATCGTGTCATGCCGGCTCGGACCGGACCCGGGCTACAACGGGCCTCGAAACCCTAAAAGGCCCATATCTTGAGAACCAGATGTCCATTTCACGAACAATATGTGGCTTTGAGATCCTTTAATCATGATGGTCCTTTTTGTATACTCCAATTGAGATTTGGAGATAGTTGGAGTATGACCGGGTTGGATCAAACCTGAATCCAACCGTGGCCCAGTGTTAAAACGCATATAACTCAGAAACCGAGTGTATGATTGACGCACCGTCTATCTCATTGGAACCCTTACAAAATAGAGTTACTATTGGTTACTCATTTTTGGAGCATAGTGGTGGTCAAGGTATGACCGATATATTCATGGGAATATAATATGGAACTCGAGCACACTGGGTACAACGAATCTAGTGGTTGGAAGTGAGGCTGAGGTTGGATAGAGATAATACGGAGGTTATAATTGAGAAATCGTACGTGGGTCAGCACCGATCCTGTGTGGGTGAGATACTATGTGGATAATACCTCAACGATCCTGTGTGGGTTAGCGCATACCAATCTTGTGTGGATCACATCTTCTGTGAGTCAACACTCAACGATCCTGTGTGGGTCAGATCCCGTGTGGGTCATTGAGGGGGTTATATATATATATATCTGGTGTGGGTAAGATCCAATGGGGGTCAGCGGGGGTTTGTTACATATCGATCTTGGGTGGATCAGATCCTATGTGGGCCACTGGGTGTGTAAGTAACCTTCTATCCTGTGTGGTTCAGACTTCGTATGGTCAGAAACAATGACTCTTGATAGAATAAGATGATTTAGCTTTGTGAAAAATCATATACACTTATGTGCCTTACATATATACCGGATTGTGACATGAGTCTTCTAACATCATGGTGTACCTGTGTCATACATCAATCTCCTTTGTTTACCTATGTGCTACTTCTATCTTCGTGGTGTACCCGTGTGGTACTTCTACTTTTGTGGTGATGTCTTTGTGGTGTTACCTATGTGGTTCATTTAACTTAGAGGTGTTACCTATGTGGTATGTCTACCTTCATCGTATAACTTTTGTGATATTATTCCCTCATGTACGATATGAGTATATCTTGATAACTTAGGAATATGTGTGGGAATATACCTATGTATAATTGATGTCTTGATTTGTGGGTTTTCTTTTGTGGAACTATAGGAGACCTACAGGGGTCTCAGGGTCCCTAATGAATATCGTTATAGTCACCCACGAACACACTATGCACGCAACTTGTTGTGTCTTGTACGGATGACGTAAAATGTTGATTGAGGCAAAGGTAGTCAGGACTAGACAGTGCTTAGAGGTAGACCTTTTGGCATGACATGACGCAGAAACTACAATTCGTTATTTGTTCCTTCCCTTCAGGTAGGATCCTCGGTGGACGATTCAAGAGATGTTGGTGATTTTTAGTGTTAATTGTACTTTTAATTTGTACTTGTACTTTCCAGTTGGGCTTGTATTCCGGCCTCATCACTCTAAGAACTCTTTTTTCTATAGCAGTTTAATTCTTGGTTGTATCATGTTGCGTTCTAGTCAGTGTGTTTGTACAGTTTTAAAATAAATGCCTTCCCGTTATAGGGATACACCTTTCTGGTGCTAGTCGTCAGCCCCTAGCCAATGGAAGGTGGGCTTGGGGTACTAATGGTATGGACCCCGAGGGATGGGTCATGATAGAACCTATTCATTGTTATGTAGGTAGGACCAATAAAAACATCACTGTTTCGAGTGGCCTCGGTGTTTTGTTTTCAGAAGCCTGCATATTGTTTTCAGAAAAATCATTGGAATATATTTAAAGTAATTTTTAATTGTATGTATTTTCAAATCATTTATAGTATATATAAGTAATAATTAATTTCAAAAAATGTTCTTAAAAAGTATTTTTAAATATATTTTTTAAAATAAATTATATAGTATTTTTTAAAAGTATTTATTAATGATTTTAATGCCCATATTGGGAAACATTATTTCATTCCCTATGTTTTTAATAAATTATTCACAGGTTTAGTATATTTATCTAAGGTTGTTCGCATCACTTATACTGTTATAATTAAATGTGTCATTTTTTTGATTATTTTATTCTTGTATATCTCTAACAAAAATGTATGGTTTTTCTAATTCACCAAAACCTTGACCGATAAAAGTTCTTAGTATGAAATAAATGACGTGTATTTGTTCAATTTGTTTTTATAAAAAATACACATCATTTATATTGGTTGAACTCAAGAGAACAAGTTTCAGTAGTTATAGTGGATATTATAGAAAAAATCTAGACAACTTTGGATATTAAATGTTTTAGATATAATATATTAGATTTCACTATTAGTTTTTATAATTCAAAAGAAAAACGTTCATAATTATATGGGTTTAATGAATGAATTGTGATGGCACATTTCTCTTAATAGGGGAGAATATAACACTCCAAGAAATTTAGATAGCAATTTATTTTAATTAGGTATTTATTAAACATTTTTCACATTATGATTTTTTAAAAAATATTTTATAAAAATAATATATTCCATTCATGAAATATTATTTTCTTAAAAAATGTATTTTTAACGAGTTAAAATATTTTATTTATTAAAAATTATTTTTTAATATTTAATATTTTAAATATATTATAATTATACACCATAATTTCTTAATATGGTATTAGTTTTTTTAAAAGAGTATTTTATTATAAATATATTTAATTTGTTATTTTTGTAAAAATGTTTCTTTGAAATAATTAAATTTGTTTGAAACAAAAAATGATTATATTTAACGCATATATAATAAAATTTTCATATATATATATGTATATATATATATATATATGTAATTTAATATTTTTGATATTAATTATAACCCTAAAAATATTTAGCAATAAATATAATTTTTTATAATATTTTAATGACGATGATAATTATAATAAATAGGTGTAAAACTCTTTTTATGAATATTATTATATGTATTTTAAATATATGAAAATATATTATATTTTTTATAAAATTTATAAATGATAAATATATATAATTATTTTAGTTTTAAAAAATTAAATATCTCAATATATATTTTAAAATTCAGTTTTAATTATTTATTAAAAATAGAATAAAATTTGAATTTTTTAAATGAACAACATGTGTTTTTAATATGAAAAAATGTCACTTGGGTTGTTATGAAAGAAAAAAATGATAAAGGATTTTAAAAAAAATTTATAGAACAAAATGATAAAAAATAATAAAATTAATACATGGGTGGCGTGATAAGAAATTGTGAAATAATGATAAAACTGAAATAATAAACATGATAAAATATAATTCCAACTTGAAAAAAATATGAAAAAATGTTATATAAAAAATAAGATAAAATAGTGATAAATAAAAAATTGCTAAAAAGAGAATAAAATAATAATAAATAAATGAAGAGAAATTATGACTCGTTGAATGTATGGAAAAACAATATAAAGAAAGAATAAAAATTTATATATATAATATACACATAAATTAGTGTGTGGTGTATAATGTTAAAAAATGACTTTTGATTAATCAAAAAGGAACAATTATTGGATGAATATATATATATTTATATATATAATATGAAAAATAAATTAATATTTTAAATAAATGCTTCAATTTCCTCTTATTTTATTCTTTTTTCACGATTTTCACCAAAGACCACCTAAACGCTTCTCCACCTCATTCCTCTTTTGATCTCTCGTCTTGATTTTTTTCCTCACATATAGTTAGGGGTTCGATTTAAATTTAATCTATGATTACATGATATATACATATATATATATATATATATATATATGGATATCTGTCTATCTAATCTTAATTGTTTTTAGATATTATGATATAGGATGTATTTTTTATTACAATTTATATAAGATTATATTTAGTTCATTCTACAAATTATATAAAAATAATTTTTGGTTTTAATTAGGTTATATCGAAGAATGCTTGATTTACCGAAAGCCTATTCTTTATTTATTTTTAGATAATCCCCCTTCAAGGGTAAAGGGGGAAACCTCACACGACTTTAAAGATATAGAGACCGATCAACCCAAACAACACTAAGATGAAATACCTTTCACCAGCATCAACATCACTATGGAAAGCCTCCACCATTGCATGCTCAGTAAGCTATCTCGTGCAGAAAATCACGGGCTTGATACCGATGGATGTGCCAAACCCTCTCAATCATCAAAATATGAATATCCCTGAATAATAATATATACATGATCTGAGTCCTTGTCTAAAGTACTTCCTTGTAGAATGTATGGAAAGAAAAATCGACCAAAAATAAAAATTATCAATACAACTGAATAAACTCAATTCTGCATTTTTGCTATGGAAAATAGTCCTTCACCAAGCCAGAGAATCCATCTTCCCTCTACCTTCAAATTCCCTTCACGAATTCTCCCACATCGATGAAAATCTCCGGGTCACCGAAAACAAATTCTAATGAACCCCTTCACCATGAGAGAGACCTCCTCCAACATCCACTTTAGATGAAACCCAAATGAAGGCATAAATAGGATATTAAGGCCAAACCACTATCACCCAACACAGAGAGATCCAACACCTAATTGAGGTAACATTGCCAACAGGTAGATACGATCCAATCTACCCTAGAAATGCCACTCTGGCCATAGATCTTGATAGATTTGAACCGCAGAATGATCATCACCGGAATCCTAGAATCACCTAACAAGAGAAGTATAAGAAACCATTGGGGAGGGAAGGGGAGCACTGATAGCAAGAGCGCTGCAAAAAAATTTAATTTTGTTCTTAAAATTATTTACATAAAACTTCACTAATTAATTTATATTATTTATTTCAATTTTTTTTAAAAAAATAATTAGATTAATTTATTTCTTTCATGAATGAAATATCCTTATGATATGATGACCAATTTATGATTATTATTTTAATTATTTTCTTCATTATAAATTATAAATGCAATCAATTTATGTGATAATAATAGAAAACCCTATTATTTGATGTGCACAATGATGCCATTAATACAAGAATGTTATAATTTCTATAGGATAAAACCAATATCTACAATACTTCACATGCCATGCAAGAAATAGTTATTTAGTAGTTTATACTTGTGTATTAAATATTACTTACCTAGAAAATCGGTTTTAAGTGGTATTATGCGATAATTATAATGACATTAGAAATATTAAAAAAAAGTGGAAGATGTTATTTTACTCAAATTTTTCAGAATCTATCCCTATTAAGTTATATGTGTAAATTTATTTTCATATGTTGTCAATAATTTTAATATAGAAAACATTGTGAATAAAATATATTTATATATAAAGTTGTCATAATTTATTTTTTCAGAAAATCAGAAACATGAACATTGTACATATTGTAGGAAATTGGGGAGTGAACTGATCCCTTTTCAAGTGGTTAGGCCTAAGAAAACCATCAATGTTTAAAGATGCCTTAGTGTTTTGTTTTCATAAGATTGCATATTGTTTATAGAAAAATCACTGGAATATGATTAAAAAAAATTTCATTTAAAAGTATTTTCGAACTTGTTATCGTATATCTAATGAATATTGAATTTCAAATAATTTTTTCAAAAGGAGGTTCTAGATGTATTTTAAAAAATATATTAAATATAATATATTAGATATATTTATCAATGATTTTAAAACACCTTACTGTGAAAAATAATTGTTCACCCATGGTATTTAATTTACTTTTCCTCATGTTTTTTATATTTATCCAATGGAGTTCACTTCTCTGACAGAGTTTGGACACATGTTGTTACATTGTATATTTTGTTTTATACTTGTCAAGATTTGATAAAAATGAAATTTTTGTCTAATCCTTCAATACATAGACTGGTAAAAGTTCCTTGTATGTAATAAATTTTGTTCAACTATTCAGTTTGTTTTTTTTGAAAAAATACATATCATTTATATGGGATGAACCCTCCAGAATGGGTTCGGTTCATTATACATACTATTATTATAATAAAGGGTGTGATGTTTTTTTGGTTTGAGGTGTTTGAGAAATCCATTTAGGAGTTAGAAGGAAGGATTACTTTTGCACCGATTCTGATTTTTCCAAAGCCTACAGGAGGCTATACAATGTTCTATAATGTATTAGGCAACAAGATAAGTACTTTGATGATATTGGAGGATATTGTAATTTTATATGGCACTATCCATTTAGGGCATCACAATTATAAATACCATACACATGAACATGATATTTCATCAGTGATTCAAGCCTTACATTTCTAGGGACACAACCAAATGGGTGCGCACTTTGTGTTGTATAAAAATGAAAACATCCTCAAATATATCTTTATTAAACATTATTTAAATCTCATACCATGAAAATGGGTCAAATACATTAATTATTTTGGATTTGCGCTTTCCTATATACATGGAATGGAAAATGAGGTAGATGATGCACTAATCTTAAAAAATTTAGAATAGGTCATTCAAGAATATGATAATGAATGGAAATTGATGGCCCTCTTTTATTAGATGCTTTTAGAGTTCCTAACAGTAAAGATCTACCATTAAATATAGTCTAACCTATTTCATACACCCTCTATGATATGGTTAAGGGAAGGAGGTTCTCAGATCCTGAAAGATTGGATATCCTGGAGATTATTTTTGGTGAGGACCCACCCTTGGATTGATCTGTTAATGGAGATTACATCCTCTTTATACATGGTAATGCTTGGGTTACTTTATAAAAGATTTAGGAAATTATCCAATATTCCCATTATTCATCATGCTTAGTTCATCCAGGTATAACAAAAGATGTATCATGATATGTGGCTCTATTATGGGCAGCCTCAGATGAAATGTAATATATGAAGTTTAAACTCTAGGTTTTCAACCTGTTAGATGGTGAATGAATAACACCATCATCATACTAGTTTTCAACAAATATTACCTATATTTTAATGGAATTTGGGTGAAATTTATATTGATTTTGTAGTTGGCTTACTGAGGGTTTTTTGAGGAGTGAACTACTTTAGGTTGTTATGGATCGACTGTAGAAATTATTCCACGTACTTCATATCCAGGAGACATTATCAGTTGGTGAGATGGGAAGAATATGGGACCATGAGATTATATAACTTAATAGGTTCCCTAATAATATCATTTTAGATAGGGTATCTAATTTCACATTGAGTATTTTGAAGGGTTTATAGATATATTTGTGTACACAGGTGCTTATGAACTAGCTTTTCACCCTCAGAACGATGGACAATTAGAACGGATGATACATGTTTTGGAGGAAAATATTTGTTCTTGAATTCATGCTTTTAGAGGTTCATGGAAGACAAATATCCCTCTATAATAGTTCTATTAAATAATAGCTATTATTTGACAATTGATATGGATCCATATGAGGCATTTTATAGTACATTATTTCATTCACCCATTCTCTATTTAGAGAAAGGAGAAATAATACTACTTGGTCATCATATCATTCAAGAGACTTCATATCTAGTTAAAATGATCAAGAAGAATATGTATACTCCTTATGATAGACAGAAATTGTATGAAAATCAACATCATTGAACTCTAAGTTTCATGGTTGGGGATCATGTTTTCCTTTTTTTATCACCAAAACTATGCAATATAAGGATATATATGCAAGGAATTTTGTTTTTCCAAACTATGTATGAATTTTTTTTTATTTTGTACAGAGTCATGTCAGTATCATATTGGTTTTTATTACCACATAGGTTCCATTCCATGCTTGAAATATTCTATATTTGACTTCTTTTTTGATATCACGTTGACCTGTCTCACACTTTTGACACAGAGGAGTTTGAGTTAGATACCAATTATTTTTTTTAGAAATATCCCAAACACATCTTAGACTAGAGAATTAAGGATCCCAGAGGATGGTATGTCCCATTAGTATGGGTGAAAAGGTAGCATGTGTATGTACAATAGTATACATGGGAGGGGGATTCCAATGTTTGTTCTCGGTATTAGGAGTTGTTATCAAATAGTATTTTTCTTCCCTTTGAATAGACACCAGGATGGGTTCCTTTATGGGGGAAGACTATAAGATCCCATTTTTTCTATAAGGTAAAAATCCTATAAAAATATTTATATTTATTTATCTTAGTGATATTATGGATGCCTAATTAGTTAATGAAATTTTCAGGTGGTTATATAGCTTGTACGGAGCTCAGAACCTTGTCTTGTGGAAGAAACCATAGTGCAACGTGGTTAGTAGAAACCATTCTGCCCAGCCTAAACAGTTTTCGATAACCATGATGGTTGTTTGAGAGGGAATAATAGGATTAAGAACCATACATTATTCCTTTAAAATATATCACAACCAAATTGCAGGGATGGTGCATGGTTTTTCAAAAATTTCTACCAAACCATGCGGGTTACCCTGTAAGGAAGATACTTGTGCATGGTTCACACATCATTTGGCCAACCTTGTATCCAAACCACATGAAATAGTAATTTTTGGAAAAAATAAAAAATTCCCATAAATATATAAATAACCCATCCTCATTTAATTTTATCCTCCAGTTGAATACATTCATTCTTTATCTTTCATCGGATCTCCCATATCGGGATCAAACTAGGTTCTCGGATGACTTCATTGTCCGAAGCCCGATTTGACTTCTTTTGGTCTTATTGGATTATTCCAAGTAAGATCTTCAGTCATTAGGATATTTTTATCATTTTTATTTCCTTCAATGATGTTATTTTGATACAAGATCATATTCTATATTTTCTAGGTGTTGATCCATTCTTTCATTTTCTCCTCAGCAAGGAAAAAATAAGGGTCGATACATGATGAGGAGAGTGATATTGGATCAATGTTAGTGGTATAAAACTCATCACTCAATTATCATTGTTTCATAAAAAAATTTATTGTGCACCTGACCGTATAAAGTCATTTCTTATTAAATTCAAATGAAATTATTATAATCAATAAAGTCATGTTTTGTAGCCCTTTAATATATATTCATCACATATTTTAATGTTATTTACTCAATTAAGAACACCCCAAGTAGGGTGTTTCGTAATTCAATGCCTTAATGACACATATAAGTCTACCTACTACATCGTTTAGGTTCGTTTGGACTTGACCATTATAGGTTAAGTGTTATAAATAAATAAATGAATTATTAAATGGTACGTATAATATATAAATGAATTTCCCTCGAATTATAAATTGAATTACGTTTATATTCTGATATACATTGATATACATAAGAGAAGGGAATGGATTGAACCAACGAAATGAATATAATAAAATTACATTGGATTTATTTCCATTAATCCACTTTTCATTCTCAATGAAAGGGATGGTAAACAAGACAATAAATATTTATAAACTGAATTCGTAATTGGTTGCATGTGATATTTATTCCTATCTCCAAGTATAAAATGCAATTGAATAAACATAATAAGTTGTTTAATATCATGATTATCAGTGGGAATTAAATAAATAATGATATATGTAAAATATTTCTCTTACATGTAATCATTTTTATGTTTATAAGAGTGGTTATAATTGAGAATCCATGGAATCCAATGTGAATTACTTGAGCACTTAGGGGATGCCATTCTGATTAATGGAGATGGTTCCCTAGGGAAATAACCTCCTTGGAACATGGTCCTGGAGAACTAGTCGGTGTTTTACATGATTATATATGATCCATTCAATATCATTATAGATATTAGGTTTCCTCATATACACTCCCTGGAAGAATCATGATATCTTCGGGCACACGACCCTATTGATTCACCCCATTCATACATAGTACATGATTATATGTGATAAAATCATTGGAATCAGTTGGAATAATTAAATGTGGAATTACTTGGGAAATCTCATTTGAATACAATAAATCCCATTTATTGGAAGACTGCATGAGTTTCTACAATGAGTTGGACAAACCTTGAGGTCATGGATGCCTTGGTTTTCACATTGGATACTCCTTCACTATTATTATGAACCATTATAGTGTATTTGAATCATTCACCAGATTTATCTATATAAAATGAACTTAAATTAATTTATTTAATGATATCTGATTCAATTAAATTATCAACAAAGGATAATGTAGGTATAATATATTTTTTGGTGTTTCATTACATTTATTCATACCTGTACACTATAATTTAGAATTCTTAAACTTGATAATAAATATTCCATTGATGGTGGCCTATTGAGATTTATATCACAACCAATCCAAAAAACTATTGGTACAAAGGTAAATTTTATGGTCATGGGTATGGAAAATGGGAATCGAACTACCATAGACACCTGACATGCTTTTTTTATTTGGATGGATATTTGAAGTAGATGACCATGCTAGTCCTCGAGATTCTTGGATAGTTTTTGGTATTTTTTATTTTTTATATCACGTACTTCATACATCCATGTATTTATAATTTAAAATTTTATAAAGACATGAAATTAAATCATCACCATTTTAATATGACATTTCTCACCTTTTTAGTTGATTTTTAATGATTGATGATTTTCCATAAATCCACCACCCGTTCTATTTATTATTATTCTTTCACCATTTTTATCCATGTGTTATTATATATAATATGTGTAACTCTGACATGAGTGTAAAGTCTCCCCATAGACACACCCATGAACCATACTACTAATCAACACACTCTATCATAATGATTTGTATGTTTGAGGAAATGTGGACCACTAGATCAGGAAACTCATTTAATGGCATTCATGACATGTCCTCGCAATATGTCTCGACTACCTCTGTTTAAGAGACTTTTCTTCTAGATTGATAAATTTACATACTCCACTTATTCAGGTTTTCATGGAGGGAATATACAGATTCTGTTTTTACTTTGAGGACCATAGATTTTATTCAACCCCCTTTATTTTCTCATCTTTTCCCTTTAATTGGAAAACCATCATATCCATCATTAGGACCACTTATTTTCTAAACGGTATTATTTCTTCATGTTTTTTTGAGAGGGATAATTCTTACTTTCAATAGTTCTTCAATTTACATATCTTCATTTTTCTTATGGAATTTACTCATCTAAATCAACTTATGCCTTAATCATTACAGACATCATCATTATATCAACATTCAAGGACACCCTTAAACTATTTAATAACTTATTCTTAATAGATATATCTTTTATGAATGTATCCTTAACTCTAGGAATAATCATCCATTGATCTACCATTTCGTGTAAGGATTAATTTTCTTTAAAACTAAGTCATTTACAACATGCAGATTGGAAACATGAAGTAGTTTCCATGAAAGTATTAGAATCTAAACATTTATTAATTTTTGGGTGAATTTTTTTTCTAATTTTTAAAGCATTTTGGAAAATATTTTTGAATCATATTTAATAAATGAATATAAATTTTTACCTAAATTTTTATGTTTTTATTCACAAATTTTTTTTCAACTCTAATTTTATTCATTCTCTTTGACAGAAGGAAATCTTCTCAATATTTGTTCACTTATCCTTTATTATAACTAGATTTGAATAATTTTATTGAAGTGTTTTCTTCACCCAGAATTGAATGCATTGATTTTCCATATATCAGTAAGAAACATTCCACATATCAAAAAATATATTAAAATGGGTGGGTTTATTGTATACATCATTAAATAGTGTCTTTAATAACTATTTATCTCTGTATCTATAATTCATTAATTATTCTTAGTCAAGATCAAATATCAAAATATTTACTCCATCACTTCCTTTCCAATGTACTATAGGAACATAGTCATCTCATTTTTGAAAAAATCACTGTTAGATCCTGTCAAAATAGAGGCTTACAAATTGAATCCTTGTGTGAAAAAAATAAAATGTTTTTATTGGGATGGAACAAAAAATTAATTTATTTTGGATCTAATACCACCAATTTGGAATATGTTTTCTGGGGGAAAATTAGGGGGAATAATGCATCTTGGTCCCTATTATGAATTAATTTATATTTTTTAGTTTATTTTACATCTTTATAGTTATATGGGTTTTATTTTTTAATATTTTCAAATTTTCTACATGGGTCACTATTATCAATCTATTTTATAGAACCATGTCAGTCTTATTGGAATCCACATCAGAGGGTGAATGATATATCAAGTGGTATATGCATGGTTCTCATAAAAATGAGGGGTCTCCAATTAATAATGTGACTCAATTGTATGTTTAGTAATGGTTCAATCAATTGCTGCATGATTAAGGTTCTTGTGTAGAGAAACCATGTTGGAGAGGGTGTTCCATTTAGTGGAAACTTAATTGTTACAACACAATTTTATAGCTTTATTTACAAACCATGACACTCACCTAAATTTCAATATTTTGAAAATTCATGATTTTCCACTCCTATTTTTATGACATGCAGTGTCCTTCAACCTCTCACTCTACACCAAAAACCCTAGACATTAATTCCCCTTATTCTAATATTCCCTATGGACTTTACCATATATTTTTTCCATGTTAAAACAATATTATTCAATAGAATATCCTATACTTACCTTATTATCTATCAATTATTTCCTTGATAATGGTTTGATCTTCATCCAAGAATCCTAGGGTTATCGATATATGAATTTTGTGTTCAATGTGAACTCAATAAAGTTGATAATTATGTCAAGGACTTACAGAAAATTTTTTCATCTTTTTGTGGGAATCCATCATTGAAGTAAACTTGTTTATCTTTGATTAAGGTAGGATCTTCTATGAAATCATTTACATGACATGTATTTGGGGGTTATGGATTCTCTAAAACCGTTTCTTATCAAATTATAGCAAGATATGCCAATATATATTGGTATTAAAATATTTATTTAAGGATTTAACCACATAACATAAAAATATTTTTATATATTTCATATTTTTAATTATATTAATTATTTTGTTTATGTCCATGTGTATGTATAAATTTATTACAACCTATTTTTAAAGGAATTTGGAAATGGAAAGGGTATTAGACACCACTATGACATTTCTATGACAGTTCTCTCAAAAAACCAGTGGTATGTTTTTAATGACTATTTCAATAATAAGAATTCAAATTTCAAATGAGGTAATGTGGATTAAAATGGTTTCAAAGGAAGAATCAGTTCCAAAAATATTTTCAAATTGATCTTAAAATCTTGTCATTAAAAATAAAACATTAATTCTCAGTGATATAATTTATAACCCATTGATAATTTTTAGTGTCCCATTTGTGTCTTTGTAAAAGTAATTTTAAATTAATATTGAGATAACTTCATTTGTGCTCCTCATATTTTATATAATGTATTCAAAAAAATGTTACAATAATAGAAATATTTTTTATGTAATACTTACGTAATACAAAAGTTTTTTTTTTCTAACAACGTTGAATGTGGTGATATAATTTTTATTTCTATTTATTTTTGGATTCATATAAAATTCATTTCATGATTGGTTTTGGCCTAAACATGGTTGATTTCATGGGAAACTAAGGCACTATGATATTGGTCTAATTTTATTATACAGTAGTTATCATACATAGTAGCTAGTGCCTGTTGGTTTATCATTATTCTAATACTATGAGAGTTCCTCTGACAAGGTTGAAATGGGTATATGAGGAAGCTTAGGTCATTTTAGTGAAACATAGTTATGAAATTGATATTATATAATTTATTTACTAAGACCATATACACTTATGAATATGAACTAGTGAGTTTCCCATTATTGTTATTCATTTTATGATAATTCTATCTAGGATATCTAAACAATATGTATATTTCATCCCCTTTTTAACTTTTATCACATGATATATTTATTTTTTCTATTCATTTGTGTCATATAAAATTACAGTTTGATTAAAACAACCATTCAATCATGTATTGGATTATGTTTTAAATGTGATTATAAATGTTGTGTTTTTTATTTAATAAAGATTCATAAGAAATAATTTTTTGAGGAAACTTATATTTTTATAAATTAAATATTTGGTTTTCAATTTATAGAAGAAAAAGTATCTTATTTTGAAGTGAATATTATATTTTATTTCTAAATTGATGTAGATTTCAAAAGATGAATTTATAAAGGAATGAAATTTAACATGTATTATCTTATGAACTCTCTTGTGAAATATGATTTTTAAATATATAAGAAACTAGAATTATTGAAATTTTATTTCTAAGGAATCACATAGACTTCTTGGTGATATCATATGGGCATGTTTAGCTCAAAGCCTACATACACCCTGAAGTGTGTATATAGTTCCTATATATTATTTCATGTTCCAATATTATGCTCATTGTTGGTTAAATTTGTTTTTATTTTTAATGTATTTGTTATTATGTGGTGAGTGGAACTAGGTGTAACACCCAAATATTTTATTTCTTTTTACTTTAAAAAATAGGAATTATAAAATAAATTTCATTATACAAAACCCGGAGTTAAAATGAACCTGAGATAAAATATACTTATAAATATTTGTTTTTGGATTGGTAGGTATACATATGATTGACCAAATGATGAAATAAATATAGACTATTTCCTTAAATTTAAAATTAATTTTTTTTCATATCAAATAATCATTTGAATTTTAATAAAATCATTCAATGATTACAAGACCTGTTTTTTGAAGAAAATAATTTTTACACTTGTTTTGTATTATTATTAAATAAAATATAACAATAACTATTTTAAAGTAATTATAATAAAATTTATTAATAATTTATTAAAAAAATTCTATACATTAGTGAACCTTTGGTCAGTGTAGAAGATAACCTCATTTAAAATTAAAACAATTATCTTTTGAAAACCCATTTTTTTATAAATCGGGTTTTGACATATTGAATTAAAAAAATCATTGTTAAATAATTATATTAAATAATTTTATAGATAATATGATCAAAAAACTAACTTAAAATCCATTATATTGTTTTTAATAGGTATGAAATTAATGCAAATCTAGTTTTATTCTTAAGAAATCATTTTTTTCTAAAAAAGTATTTTGTTGTCTTTCACATGTTTGCATTAAAATTATGCTCTACCAATTAATAAAATTTAATTTGATAAAATGGATTTAATTCATTTCCTCATCATGTATAAATTTTTTAAGGAGGTCACATTCACTTTTTGGTCACAATGAATAGGAAAAAACGTCAAAAATTTCGTAACAGGGTTAAGGTTAAAAAGAGTTTTCTAGGATTGGGGGGATCAAACAAAGATAATGGTAAAATTACCTCTCAAACATGGATAATTATTTTATATACAGTTATTTCTACTAAAATATCCAAATTTTTTATTATTTATATTTTGAACATATTTAACAATAAAGTGCTTTTATATTATTGAAATTTTTATTTAATTCCTTGTGTGTTCTCTACCTAATTTGTAATGGGGAACCTCATATTGATCCTTATTCCATAATTTTGAGCAATATAGATTAAGAAAACCAAAAATTAATGACTACCTAGATTCTATACCTTCATCCTAGAACTCCTCATCATCTTATAATTCAAATCTTTCAGGGAATATATTCTAATCCAATGGTGGTGTCTCAAAGAATAGTTAAAAATTCTTACCAAAATTTTTAATTATTATTTATTCTTCTATATTCTATAAACTTATTATATAAATCATAAAATTATTAATCTATATTCACAAATATAATGATATTTTGTTTTGTGGATTGTATAACTCTTTTATGAATCATTTCTATCAGATCAAAAATGAAATTATCGCTTGTGGATATGTGTGGACAACTGTGTCCATGTAGTAATATTTCTATTTACTACCACCAACTCACATTTATGGATATAATGATTGATTTAATAAATTTAAATCATATATATGAAATAATTATTATTCTCCAATTATAATTATTTGTTTATCTTTCGTTCCTACCATTCATTAGAAAATTAAAATAATCTTCATGTGTGTGTACGAATTATCATTTGTATGAAGAGTGTGATTAATTTTCCTATCATATAATTTTATGGATTGTTATAAATATATATTTAATGAAAATAAATGATATTTATTTCAATATTTACATTAATTCAATTATTGAATCAATATCAATATATAAGGACTATAACAATCAAATCAGAATAAACATAAAAAATGAAATAATTCCCACTAAGTATAGTGATTTCATTGAAAAATAATTAATGAATGGTGGATAATTGTTCATAAGTAAGAAATTAAAGTAATTAATATGTATTATAATTCCTCAGTTTTATATTTATTTTAAATTAAAATTTACTATGCATTAAAAATAACAATATGTTTATGTTTTACATTACAGTCTCATTTTGACCGATATTGTTTATATATAAATTTACCTAGTTGAAATTAATCAGTTTTCTTACCAAAAATGTCATTTATTTTATTATTTTATATTTATTTCTATAAATTATAAATTTTCCTTTAATTTTATTCTATCATTTTAATAAATATAATGAATGAAATTTTCTATGATAATCTGACTATGTTTTTCTGTTCGATTTTGTATATTTTACTTCTATATCCAACTTTTTGAAAAAAATACATCAAGAATGTTTTTATAAATCTATTATGATTTTAATTTCATTTTAAACCAAATTTTAATTAATTTGAAATGTATTTAAGCAGAATATTTTTACAATTTTTCAAATATTCTTGTGATAAATTAATTTAATTTCATATCTATGATTACATCATTTGATGTTACTAATTCTTCACAAGGATATAATTCTTTGATAAAAAAATTATTTTTTATATGTATGGTTTATTATTATGGTTAAGATGTACTTACGAAACCCATTCCATTTTCCATGGGGAGATCAATAATGAAATTATAAATGTTTTCATTATATTATGGGGAAAATATGAATGGATTATTATTTTGTATTGAGAGGGTCTGTTATATATCTCCAATTTAGTTGGTAAATATTAATATTTTATAAGAACTAAGTGTAATTTACAGGTTATACCAGGCCCTATAAGGGTACACATTATGTTTTCCAGATCCCAGCTATGGTAAATGTCTGGTTATCCCAAGCATGTCATGTGATGAATGTGTTGGTGGGTAGTCTTGTTATAATATTTCAATGAGTATGATTATTCAACATTTTATACAAATTTTTTATTACATGATGTTCTAAAAATTTTATGATCTGATTAATCATGTTATTTCATTCTATTATGATTCATATATTTTGAATTTCCATAGTTTAGTCCATGAAAAATATTTATTAACTATGAATTATTGGGTATGATTTAATAATTATATGCTCTTGTTCTCAGAAAAATATTCTTATTTTTTC
Source organism: Viscum album (assembly GCA_963277665.1). NCBI lineage: Eukaryota > Viridiplantae > Streptophyta > Magnoliopsida > Santalales > Viscaceae > Viscum > Viscum album. The sequence goes on along the minus strand of OY728126.1, from coordinate 1,206,013,023 downwards.
ATATAAATGAACATTGATTTATATTTTCCATGATTAGACTTAATTATAATCTTATCTCACCCTTTATTATATATATTTTCCCCCATTATATGAATGATGTTTTTATGTATGATATGTCTAGGATGGGGTCTATTTTAGAAGAATGTAATGGGATATTATTTAGATCATTTATATAGTAGGTGTTTTTGAAACCATGATTCCAAAGACATTAAACTGGTATGATAATATCAATGGTTGTAGTGATATTTAATTAATACTCATCTAATAATATTTAATATTATAGTATGAAATAATTATACCACCATAGTTAGAACCATAGACATGGTTTTTACCTTTGGAATCTAGAATTACAAACAATTAGTGGAAACACAAAGGATAAGAATAATTATAACAAAACATCCTTTTTTTGGTAATGAAAAGAGAATGTTTTTATAATAAAATAAATTAACATCTTTATAATAGTATGATTATATGGCTATGGCATAAAAGTAGCATGGGGTTAAAATTATAAATGATACAAATTGGGAGCTTACTAAATCATTATAGGTGAATGATTGTGGTTCCTAAGATTGTACAAGTATATATATTCTCCAAGGGGATATTCATGGGTCAATTTAAATTTTCATTATAATCAATTACATAAGATTTGAATAGATAACGGTGATGAAAAATATATTCAAAATTGAGGTGTTATATATTGTAAGGACTGTAATAATTTTTATACATCCAATAAATGCTTTTCATGGTCATATAAATTATCAATAAGAAATTTGTTTCATACTGTATGATTTTTGGTTTCAGTCATTGTAAAAAAACGGATTTAACCATATTAATGCTTAATGTGATGTGAAATAAAATTATTTTACTTAGGAGAAACCAATTATTATGGGATATGGGATGATAAATCTTGTTTTATTTCTAACAAAAGTTTACAAATCCCTAAAATATGATGATCTTACAAAAAATAAAAGAAGTGAACAATGTATTATTACTTCCTTTACAAGGAAAAATCATCCTTCCTTTAAGAATATTAATGATCCACTAATTTCTGAGAAGTGGATCTTTACTAATGAAAATATATTTTTGATTATGTAGTTTTGAGAGAACAAAAATGATATTCTGGTTTTTTTATAATATGTATAGTGAAGTATATCAATTTTTTAATCTTATTAAGAACCCAAATAAACATTAATAAATTATCTTTATAGAGTGGTATGAGTTCCCATATCAAATTTTCAATAAGTAATTCCATGTTTTCAAAATAAAAAATGAATAAGTAATTTCTAAATATAATGCACTTGTATGATGAATCCATTAGTAAATTTAGGGAATATTCACCAATACATGTGAGGTATGCTTATAGTATTATCATATAACTTGAACACATGATTGATCAATTTTTAAGTGGAATAAAAAAAATTCTAAAGGGAAATAACCATAATACACTTCCATATATTTGAAAAAATCATTTTATGCGCTGTTATTGAAGAAATAAATATTGGTGTAACCATAAATCTAATGATTTTTAAATGAAAATTAAGATGGATTTTGAAGGAAATTATAAATATAAAAACCCCTAAGGGAAGATAATGAGTCATTCATTAATAATAATTTTGGATAATAACATGGTGGAAGTTTTCGTAAGGGGAATAATAAATTATTTAAATGTATAAATGAATGTATTTTTTCAATTAAATACCGATGTGATGGGATGAAGTTAGGTAATTATGTGAATTCAGATAAATCTCTATATAATTCACCACCAAAAATCTATGGTTTCAAATGCACGGAGAATGGGAATTATGCTAACCAGTTCTCAAATATGAGGGATAATGAAAATGATCAACATAAAAAACCTATAAATACTAGAGATAAAGTGAAATATCTTACAATAACCATTTACAATATTGGGTAAAATAATGATGTGGTGGAAGGAACACTAAACATTCACTCTTGAATAACTATTTACTTATTTGATTATTGAGTTAGCTAAAAATTTCCATCTGATGACTCTTCCTATAGTGTTACATAACTATCTCACTAATTCAATGTTTAATTAGTATTAAGAATTCATAATGCTATAATAATCACATATCATGTATATGATTCTTCTATAATTTATGTTTCTATTAATATACTTCTTAAACATAATGTTAAACTTTGTCTAATTAAATTTTATGTATTTTTGGGAATTGACTATCTCTCTCTATATAGTTCCCATATAAATATATGGGGAAGAAAAGTCAAATTTTATATTCCAAACAAACATTTTACCATTTATTAATGTGAGGATTAATATAAATATTCAATGGAAATAACTTCCTCTATATGTGTCTTGATTCTGAATCAAAGGGGTAATTTATCTCTGATGGTTGGGAAGAAACTCAATATCAATGATATTCCTATTATAATAGAGTTTGTTAATTTATTTATTGAATAGTTTTTTATCCATTTTAGGAAATTGGAATTTTCCTTTTCAATATAAATCACCCATGTTTCTAGTCCTATTTTGAAGACTCCATTTAGAATGGCTTTGATTATGTTAAGGGAATTAGAGAAAAAAATCCTAGAGAACCATGATATGAGACTCATTTAAAAAAGTGGATCATGTGGTGTAGATATTATTTTTTAGGAATAAATATAGATCAACATGACTTTTTATTTTTTATTAGTTACTTAATATGATTAAATTCAACAATAAGTATCTTCTACCCCATATTGATATTTTTTATAAACAATTACAAGGTGCTAAATATTCTTCCATGATTTACCTTCATTATGTATAATAATAATAGAGGGTCAAAAGTGAAATAATACCAAAGAAAATATTCTATACTTGGTATATAAAATATGAATTTATAGTGATGAAATTTGGTCGTAATAATTTCCTTGTTATCCTTATGTATTTAATGAATATATTCATTATAAATTAATTTTATTAGTTTATTATAGTCTTTATAGACAATAATACTATGTATTTGAAGAGAATAGAAGAGTACAACATTCAATTAAAGATTATACTGAAAACCATAAATAAGGATTAGTAGTATGAACAATTTACCATTTGTTAATTTTTACTATAAGAAGATTAATTTTTTTGATATATAATATCTAGCAATTGTATGTTAGTGGATCCACCAAAACACATAAGTTTTTGAATATTGGTCTATATCAATCATTAAGAATTAAATCTATATTTACATTGGGTTTTATTAATAATAAATATGATCTATAATAAACATATAATTGTAATCTAATACACTCATTGTGTTAGCTTGGAAGGGAGTCAATATCGTTTGGACTGATGAATGTAAAGAAAAGTTCAAGGATCAAATTGAAGATTGTTCTATTCAATAGTTCTCACACTTCCCTATAGTGGATATGGGTTTGTGAGTTTTGGTGATGCATCATTGAATGTAATGGGAAGTGTTATCTTATATAATTATATGGTGATAAGCCATGAATCCAACTAAATGATGGTTCAAGAGAAAAGTTACACAACTCACGAAATGCAGTTAGTTGCGGTAATCATTACATTAATGATATTTAATCATTATGTTTATAAAGAAATGTGTAACATATATAATTATTATAATGGTTTAAAGAATATTGTAATATATAAATATTTTAATGTTAACTAACATATATTTTCTTATTTTATTAATTATTTTCACTTCACAATAAATTACCACCCAAGGAAAGTGATCAACGTGAATCGTGCAATAATTTGAAAGGATCCTGATAGATTATCTATGATGATAATAATAAAATATCCAACATTTCAAGAAATTAAATGCATAGAACATGAAATATTGGAGGAAAGGGAGATATATTATCTTACAAAAATCGGTTTTCTAACATTTATCCATTTTATAAATAAATGGGTACATAAGAAATATGAAGAGTATAAAAATATTTTGAGAAATGTTCATATGTTAAATGATGTTTTTTATGGGATAATAAGGTGTATTAACCTAGTATTTGTCCAAATAATAACATATTTGAAGATATATATATATTATAAAATTCTCATATCTCTTCAATGTACATTCATCCTAGAAGTAAATACATGTTCTTTAATCGGAAGAAGTATTTCTGTTGATAAACCATGAAGAGAGATATTACAGAAAATTTGTCTTAGTAATTAGTATGTTAGAAGGGTAATTCTAAAAGAAAAATTTATAAGGATATTTTATAACTATTAACCATAAATGAATGTAAATATGAGAATATCATCAAGGATTTTATCATTATAATTCCTAAAAAATATAGAGTTCATAGTGATATTTTGTTTGTTGTAGACCTTCATATAATTTTATCATATTTCATTAATATTTGAGATTATTGACCTCTTGGTCATATGTCCAAGACATAAATTAAGGATGTGGTAAGGTTTTATGGGGTACCAAATTATATTAAATTAGATCAAAATCTGAGATTTACCTCAATGTTTTGGAATTTTTTTAGTATGATATCAATATAGAGTTGTGTTTTAGTGATGTAGATCATCCTCATACAAATTTTTAATCTGGGAGAACCATTCAAACCATATAATATATACTACAGTCCTATTTTATAGTCATTAATGGTGTTCATCATCAAAAAATTCATATAAATGATTTATGTTATAACAAAATATTTTACATATTAATTTAAAAGGATCCAAATGAATCCCATTATGGAATAAACTGAATAAATAAAATGTATCATTAAAAATTTGGAAAAAAATATATTCAGACCTAAGCTAACTATGGAAATGTAATATAAGTTTAGAGTTATTCAGTAGAACGTCACTCTATGTCACAGTTGAAAGGGTATTTTTACAAATAATCGTCAGTGAAATATAGAATTTGAAGTCAGTGATAAGGTATTATTCTAAACATCACTATGTAATAAGGTTATAATATTTGGAAATAAGAGAAATCCTATATCTAGGTGAATTACCCCCTTTTAGATTCTTGATCGAATTGGGATGGTACCTTATCACATGATGCTTACAACAACCCTCTCTCAAGATCAAGATGGTTTCCATTTATCTCACCAAAGAATATACATACCTAGTCATTCAAATGTACTAAACATGGATGTTTTACCATTTGATAATGATATTTAGTTTGATGTAAAATTGGTATAAATATTTTCTCATAGAGATAAAGTGATGTAGAACAAGACTAGTCATGTGGCTCATGTTCCCTGGAGGAATCTAAAATTTGAGGAAGCTACATGGGAACTGAAGGATACGATGATCTATAGATATCCTCAATTGTTTTTATCACAGTTATTGAATATTGAGAATCCATACATTAGTTATATAATGGTTCAAAATTATGGTAAAATCATTAAAATGTAAAACAAGTTATTTTTCCTCTAAAATATTTTTTATGTGCCTGATGTTTTTTCTCCTAATAAATTTCCAAAATCAATATTTATAAATATTTTTAATTAAATATAATTATTATATTTTTAATTAAATTTGTTATCATTCATTTAACAGTTTCTATTAGGAATCGAATGAATGTAAATTCGGTTTTATCCATAAAAATGGATTTTAATGAAATGTGTATTATTTGTGTTTCACAAGCTCATATTATAATTAATTTATAACATATATTGAAATTTAAATTTATAAAATTTATTTTGTATATGGAGTCATAACATATATATTTATTAATGATTAAAATATTAATTTTATCAATAATGAAAAATAAAATCAGTAAAATATTTTATACATTTAAGGTTAGAAAAGGTTAACCCATTGATAAAACTAAGATATTTGAATAATATCACAACTAAAACTTGTTAAATTATAAGTTTTTTGAGATATTTCGACCTGATATTATCTTACTGTAGAATTATTGGACATTTTGATCCAATTTAACATGAAATTGATGTTATACTATGTAAATGTTGTATGTAATTTATTGTGTGTCCTCTCCCTCACTTATAAAAGGGGCCTTCTCTACATTATTATTTATAAATTTTGTGCCTTCTATCTCATTAAATAACTATGTTAATACCTTAATATATTCTTTAATTTCTTATTATATTAGTTGGTATTCTACTAAGATGAGTCTTTCAAGGGTTAATGTGTGTTGCAAATAAAGTCTCTTAAATAATATGTATAAATATTAACCATGCTATTTCTATTTTATTTCTTCTTACACACTGTTTAATAATTATTTATAAATAATAACATGGTTAATCTTGTAGTTAAATATACTAAAATGTTACTATGATAACTACAAAACCTTTTCCCATATAGTATCAATAAAATCAAAAATAAATGTATCCCTCATGTGTATGTGTTGACTACTACCTCCACACAACGATATGATTTATTTTACATTACCACATCATATTGTTTAATATCATATTAAATTTAATAAATATATTATATATATGTGATTTAATTATAATTTTTTATTTATAATGTACTCTATCTCTTCCATTCCTTATTTTCATTAGAAAATGAGAACATCATTTATGAGTATATATAGATTACATTAACTATTTATGGTGTTATTCAATTTTCTGTATCTATATACTATTAGTGGTCATAAATAGTTTTATTGTTTATCTGAATTTTATTTATATGACAATTAAAATTTCAGAGATAATGGGACCATGATCTCAATACATGAACCATAATAACCAAATAGAAACATACATTAAAAATGAAACTGTCATATTCTAAAATAATGCTTTTAATGAATAAATATTTACAAATTAATGATAATATGTTATAAGAAAACAATTTTTTTATAATATGTAAAATTATTTCTGTGCTATATATGTATAATAATTTTTAATTTATTATTGATAAATTTAGATTTCTTATGAAGATTATCGAACTTGAGGTATGGGTTTTATGTTACAATTTAAGATTTACTGTGATTTTTTATGCATGAATTTATAGTGATTTAATTGTATAATCTATCTATTGAAAATATTTTATATTTTCTTCTCCTTTAGTCATTTCATTTTTATAATTATTTATACTGAAATGACCGAACATATGGTTCAATGAAAAATAAACCATGTTTTATGATTTAACCAAGAATATTAGTCTCAAAGTCCCTATTTTTATTAAACTATTTTAATTTTTTTAAATTCTAATATGATTGATTAAATATAATTTTACCAATGTTTTAAATTACTTAAAATGGTTTATGTAATATTATTTTCATTTTCGGAACGTTATACTTTTTTGCAATGGTTTGAATAAAAATATTTTTTCTAACACACACTACACAAATTGATTTTACCACCATCATGAAAAAAATTTATATGAAGCCCTAAAAAGTATTTTTAATTTTTATTTTCAATGTAAAAATATTCATTAATATTTTTGGAAATTATATATTTGAAAAAATTTATTTAAAATTGAAAATATTTGTTTCATCAAGAAACATTTTAGTGGTCTTTTAAAGAAATTTTTTATCTAGGATAACATCATTTGATGTTACTTATGCTTCACCTTTTATATGATTATACGATTCAATTTCATGATTTAACATGAGTCATACCTCCATTAAATTATTTATTTTAAACATGATATCAACAATATACATTAAAAAATCATCTTGTGGTTATTGCGAGATGACATCAGAATTTGAAGTAGGGAATAATCGATTTGATTGATGAAAAAGTTGTTTAAGATTAAAATTTATTGTTTTTCATGTTTATAATATTGGAATATTATTATCAAATCACGAGACATTAGTACAACAAGAGAATCGTGAAATCTAATTGACCATGATCCAAGAATTTCCTTAGGAATCCAATCTATAATCCTTTGTTTCTTTATTATGTTCTATATTATTAAAAGGTTTTTTATTTTCTAATGCTTTATAATGGAAGTGAACTAGTGTCATGTGGTTATACCTAATGTCTCATCAACCCATGTGGAGCTAGAGTGCAATATTGGATTTAACTTCCAGTGCTTGTTTCAGAATTATAACATTGTCAGCTAAACCATGTGTCCCTATCATGAAAAACCAATAGTCCCTATCATGGAGTTTTGATGTTATGGAATAAAATTTATTATGATTTTTTAGGATATGTTATGGATTTAAAAATGAAAATAAAATGATTTTTTAAAATGGATAAAGGCGTTTAATATTTGGAAAATTGATCTATAAATTAAAACCTTGATGAATTTTCTGAATTAATTTTTTTTTAAATTGAATGTTAATGTATTGGGTTGAAAGGTGTAGCCTTTATTGAAATGTAATAAATGAAATTACTGAAACTGATTTCAAAGGGAGATTTTGAAATAATTTCATGAGTTTTAAGGGGATTTTTATATTTAATTTAAATTTCTATACTGGGATTTTATCTTTAAAAATAATGTGGAATTTTATATTAGTAAAGGAACTTAAGGGAAAAAAATGAACAATCCTTCATTTGGTTTTTAAAATAATATACGTAATTTCAATTTTTAATGATTCTTAAAAAATAGGGAAAACCATTGGTTTTGAAGGGATTATTTTTAAATGGATTTTTTCTATTTTTATTGGAAATTTAAAATGGTTTTTAAATATAATTGGTGTTTTGGATTTGAATAGGGGTTGTTTGGAATTGCCTCTTTTGTTTTTCATCTCCTCATAGTTTTTTATTTGTGATGAATTATATCTTGATGTGTATCAATTCAGATTTTATATTATTATGATAGGTTTACTGAAGAATTATTGAGGTGTTTTCATAATTTCATTTCATAAGATGTTCCCAACTGGTGTCTCTATAGGTTAGGGTGGGTTATCTTCATGTTCATGACCATTCAGAAAATCCCAGTAGAGTTTAAAATCAATGTCACATCCTTGTGAGTTGGAAATATCTTAAGATCCCTTGGTATGTTTTTATCCTTGAGTTTTCAATGAATTCTATCAGTTATATGTTTATTTAATCATGGATATGTTATTTATTTGATGTCTAATTTTACCCTTTATTTTCATGAAGATTATAGTCTTCTTATATTTTTTTTGTGGGTTGAGGACTAGAAGTATTATGTGCATTCAAGGGAATTGAAATTGATTATACAACTAGAATAAGTCATTTCATAGCTATATATTCATTTATTTGGAAGATCTTAGTAGGTTCTGGGTATCATCAGTGTAATTACCAATGTTACTTCCACTTCCACCAGCTTTCTAAGGCTTGGATCGATTACTCTTGTTCGGGCATGTTTTGAATAGGGATATTCTATCCATGAATTGTCCTATCATATATGGATTCCCATTTTTAGATATATTCTGGTTTATTTTATTCATCAGATTTTAGATATGTAGACATTTGGTTTGATGTAATTTTTTTTAGATTAATCATTTTTGTTGGCCCCATATATTTCAGTGTCTATCTCAGTTATAGTGTTTGACTTGGGATGGTCTCTTACTATTTTGTACATTCATCATTGTAAAATCCTTATGGTAGGGAGATCATATATCAGTCTCAATCCTCTTTATTCCCTTATTTAATGTTTCTCCATTCATTGTTTTCATTCATTTGAAGATGAGAAATTATATGTTTTATGAAATAGTTGCAATATGTGATCTATATTTTGGACATAATTATTTTACTGATCCAGTTCATCCCCCTATAGAATCTTTTTTTCGGTGTGGGAGCATGTGATAATTGGTACTGGTTTTAGAGTTGCTCTTGGGGAAAAATTTAGTTTGAGATATCATATTACTTCATTTCAGTTAGTGTCATAGATCTCGGATCAGTGTCTTCATGGTGTTCCATTATTTCTCTATGACCCGAGGTATATTGAGTGTGTTGAACTCATATTTTTTCCTTTGATAATTTCAATCAGTTAAGAAATTATATGGATAAAAGAGTTATGGTTGGGTATTTATTATGACCTGAATAATGTTTTTATTTACGATATTAATCAATTAGTTGTAATTAATTTTTTTCTTGAATTTCATGCTGAATATTTTGATAAATATGAAATTTTAAAGATTATGAAGAGAAATACAATTGGAATAAGGTTAGGGGAAACCATGTATTGACTGTGAAATTTCATCCACCACCAAGAAGAGGTAGTATACATGGTTGGAGAATTATTTGATTGAACGTGAACCATGCCTATGCAATATGACTCAATCATTCATATGGGGGGAATATCTGGTGCATTGTTTTCCAAATAGTTCATTAAAACTGTGTGAAATTCCTAGTTCAAAAAAGGAGAATATCCCATAAATACACCTACCTCATTCTTTTTATATACCATCCCACTATACTCATTCCTCATGTTTATCATGCTCACCATAGGGAAGTCGATCATCACATCCTCTTGTAACATCCCACACTAGGATCAACTGACTAGTGCCCCATGATGGTCTGTCACATGGCCTGATGCACTCCTCCACATTTTCTAAAGGCTACTAACTAGCAGCATGGGTCTTCATTGGAATGGTGTGATGTCTATTCCCTTTTAATTAAAGCAACAAATTTGTTTAATAAATGGATAACTATAGAAGATAAAGAAATGAAAATTGTAAAAACCAAAGTAACAAAATCATAATGATTATAATAAACAAGCCATTAATATCAACATAGACTATCACATACAGAAATGATGTAATTTAATGTCCTTATGAAAAAATGGAACATAAACATGTCATCGATACACATATATACAGATATATAAAAAAACCAAAATACCATTAATTTTATCTCAAGATTGCATCACGAGCCATTAATTGTTTATGTCATCCCCTGATCCCATGCTATAATCAATCAAGAACCAATAACCGGGTTCTTACACAAGACTGTAACTACATTCATGATGTCTTTCTATTTACCAATTGGTGACCCAAACATGGTGTGAGATATAATTACTGGTCCATCACTAATGATGCATTTAAAAAATCCATCATGTGAATATAAATAATAACCATGTGTAGGTAAAATAGGTAAGTAGTAATGTAAAGAACATATAATAAGCCCATATTATTATCTTTAGGGAAAACAATATATAACTAAATATAAATATATGAACATATAAATAGTGAAATAAATTGGTTAAAAGTAGATCATTATACATTACATGTGAAAATAGTATCATACCTACATGGGAAATTTCCCAAGGAGATAAATAGAGCCACCTATATCCAAATATATATAGGTATATGGAAACCATATATTTCATACCTCAATTGACCTTATTGATCCCATACTATCGGTCAATATGTGTTGTATAATAAATAATAGTTGGTACCATACCATCAAACAATAGGTTCTATACATTTAATAATAGTTGGTGCCAAGTCATCAATCCATAGGTGTAATACATTAAATAATATTTTTTTCATGTAGCATTAATAAATAGGTTCTATACCATTAATAAAATTCAGTTCCATACAATAAAATACGATAGGATCCAAACCTTAAATAATAGTTGTTGTGTGATATACCATTAATAATCATGTTCCAAAAAATTAATAATGGTCCATTTCATACCATCAAAAAACATGTCACGTAACTTTTATAATATTTGGATTCCATACTATGGTGCCCAGCAATAACCAAATAATATAATAAAAGCTGAGGTATATGTCATTGTCCATACAAAATAAATTAACTTTTAATAAAATATTTCTTCTTTTTAATAGAATTAAAAAACATATAAATGGAGGAATAATCCTTTTTAAATAACTCATTTAAATATCTAGGCTCCCACTGTAAGGGTGGTGAGAACACACTCCCGGTGGGGGCAGTGTAACATAATGAATATATATGAAAGACACCACATAGGATTCCTGTGATGTGTTTGAAACCTCTAACCATGATAAGGTGATAGGATGGTGACACAAAATAGGTGAAATTACTAATTTATGGCCTAAAAAATAATAATAGAAAAAAACTGAATGTTTGGAAACATGGATAGATGAAAATAATAAAATAAACAAAAAAATTAGGAAAAAGGTATATATATCAAATTCCTTAAGATATTTATAGATAACATGAAAAATATTAGACCATGGTTCATTTTATAGTGGAAGAAAACATAAATATAATCAAACACCCTAAATTTTAACACCCCAAGCTTCCACGGTACGTTTCAGTTTGAATAATGCAATAGCTGTCGTTGTACACAACATGGAGATTTAACACACCACGAAAAATCAAACTAGCAGTTATGAATAGTAATACATAGTTTTTGAAATTTTTGAAATTTTATTTTTCAAAATGGGCTTTATTTTTTTATTCAGAATTTTGAAATTAGCTTAGGGTTATTTTTTGGTATTTTTCTGAAAACATTCAATTTTTGATGAAAACGAAAAACACGACATTATTTTTTTAAACCCACTTTTTATTTAAATAATTATTTATTTTATTTAAAATTATTTTACGTCAAAATATATACATTATACCAATAAATATTCAATGTAATTCATTGGGTTATTTTATAATAATACTAGATATATAATATTTTATCAAACTTTTTACCGTCTTTTACCCACCTCCTAGGAGCATTTTAAAATTTTCATAAAACCTTATTTTACCACTTCTGTGAGTTGAACTTAAAATATATGAGAGACAATGTTGATATCAGTAAGTAAAATGTGGTTCTACTAGGTTAAAATATTTTTTTGATGAATTGTAACATTTGACTTTTATTTACCACAATTAAAAATAAATAGATTAATTAAAGGTCAAAATGACATTATTATTACCGTAACACCTGTCCTAATTCTGTTGGATAATTTTAATTCTTCCAAAAACAACCTTAGGAATAAAATATGATCCCTTAGGTCTACATGTATTTTATTGAGACATTTATTATTATTTTATTTAAAGAGGAGTTAAAAGTGTTAAATTCAATGTTTAATAACTAAACCATTTTTAAAATAGGTTTAAACTTAATATAATTTCAACTATAAATATTCATTAGAAATCTAAAAATATTTCCTACATAATGGTATTTTATTGATAATTTTTAGACATTGAATAAAAAAATTTATTTATGACACAATGATAATGAAGTGACTACTTTATTAATGAAATATTAACATAATGGATATTATAAATATCCAAATAAAACTTATTTGAGACTTTTTATGAATTTAATAAATTTTATAGTTTAATATGACATGTTTTAATTGTGTAAATTAATTTAGTTAAAATTAATAATGTTGTTAGGTCTTTAAAAAAATCAATTTCTAAATAGTGTCAAAATTGACATAAAAGAGTTTTTAAAACAAATATAATATTATTAATTTATATAATATTCCTAAATATCTATGGTTCGTTCAAAGGACTTATATAATGATAGGTATATCATTAATGAACAACTTGGTGTTTTCATGGCCGTTTATAGTAAGTTTATTAACCATATAATATAAAAATACAAAGAGACATGGTAAATGTCAAATTATTTAACAAAGAGTTAAATCTAAATGATAAGGTTAATATGGTGATGTAATCCTATCTAAAAATGGTACAACTATATTAATTATTCTATCCATCATCTGAATGACAAAGCCCCCATATGTGCGTACGTGCAACTTACCGTCTCCATGTCATGGTGTGGTTGTATTCAATACATTATATTTGGATGGGTATAATAATTATGTATAATTTATGTAGATAATAAATATAACATGTTAATGATTCTGTATATTTGATATACCATCTATTTACAATCTATTTTAATATCAAAATAATGATATTGTCAATCGTGCGTACGTACGGACTACCGTCTCCAAGAACGCGATGAGATTCATTTCGCATCATTAACATTGAAGACTAATATTCATTTGATGACTAAAAATAATGTTTAAAGACTTAATATAATTCTAGATATGAATAAGATACATCCCATTCCTAACAAAATTGACACATGTAATAACGAATATAAAGAAAAATGAATCATTTAACACCCGAAACGACGATAATACTAAAATATTATCAACAAAGCATTATTAGAAGATCATATATAATATCATAATTATGTATATGGTTCTTGTATTATTTAATAAAAATGGTTTAATTATTATATAGGAGGTTAACGTACCCTTGACCAAGAAAAAGTACAAGGTAAAGGTTAATTCTAAAATCTCTTCATTATATGAGGTTGTTTATACGTAATCATCTAATGAGACAACTTTATCATCCACATCTTTGTTTCATAAAAATGTATTTCAATTTTTTTTAATATTTAATAGAAAATGGGTTAATGTCATTTATACCCTTATTTGACCTTATATGTTTCGAAAGAAATATTTCTATAGTTTTCCAAACAAGTTACATTATGAACTTCTTGACAAAATTAAGGTAGGAAGTTTTTTAACATATAGGGTTGGTGTAGCTATTTTCTACCGTAATAACATCATGAAAGCTTCCCATACAATTTTATAAGAATATTTCCAAAAAAATGTTTTCTTTTCAATGGATTCATAATAGAATGTGTTATTTCATTCAAATAGTTTCATTTCATCTATGTCAACATCATTTGATGGATTTTAATCTTGTTCGAAGTTGATTTACTATGATTCAAATCATCCCTATTTTATTGAATGTTTTTTGAAATGTTTGATTGTGGATGTGTAATTTTATACCATTTATGGTTTGTAGATAAAGTATAGACATTTCATATGCTAGTTTTAATGCAAATTTTTATGTTATGTTTACACCTTTTCAAATGAGTAATGCATTGGACTTAGTAAAGGAAAGGAGGGGCCCGCTATAGCTCCTCGATGCATCGGGAGGTCTCATAAGACAAACTAGTGTCTTGGAAAAAGGCCCTGACAAAATCATATTTGTAATATTGGCATAAGGCCTTGACTATGTTGTTATGAAGTCTAAAATTATGCATTCCATCATTATGAGATTGGCTATTGATATTGCATTTGATTATTCGACTAGTAGAATATCCCTGTGAAAAAGTAAATGACATTATTTTGATTTATATTTTCCATATTATATTGAATTTTAGGTTTAAAATGATTTTGTTTTAGTATTATTCATTTCCCTAAATGTTTATTTTTATTAATAAAATTTGCCCCTATATTGATATCCTTACTGAACATCTGAGTTCAAACCTTTCTATGTTTTATTTTTTCCAGGAAGAAAAGAAGTATATATTATGACTGACATACAGTAATAAGCTATTGGCTATGAATGTGGTTAATGAAGACAATGTTGTCTTTGTATTGAATTTTATAATGTATTGTAAAACTTATGAATGTATCGTGTATTTCCAAGGCTACTAATCTAATTGGTCTTTTGAGACTTGACCTTTTTTGATCATGATAATGTTATGTAATAATGAACTGACTTTGGGTAACTAGGGTCGGGGTGTTACATGAACATAGGGAATATGATCTTTCACAAAAATAACATTGTCAAGTAGAAGAAAAATTAAGGATCTAAATTATTGTTGATTATAATGGTGGAAATTAAACGAGTTAACAATATCTCAAATTAGAGGTGGGATGGGGAGAATCTCTCAAGGACTTGATTTAGGCATGGAGAGATCTCAATTGTTGGGAGGAGGTGGTGAAATCTGGTAGAGATTAATATAAAGGGTTGTGAGCTCATAAAATAGAGGAGGGAAAAAATAATTTTACCCAGTATTGAAAAGGCACAAAGTTTGGCTGCATAGTTGGTCGAAACATGAACCAACTGTGTGGACCCCACTCCCCATGGAGCACACAATTCATGGACTATAACACAGGGTCAGTATAACTATGTCTACCTAATGAAAACCATCTATGCAAGAACCTCACTATCCAAACCCCCAAGAATATTTTGGGAAAATCATGTGGCACCCTTGTAGTTATTTATTTTTGGTGCATGGTTAACACTTACTATGCATCAACCATTTTACTCTACATTTTCATCACGTTGTTGGGGATCCAGGATCAGAATAAGCCTTAAAACACTTATTTCCACTATAAACTCATGAGGAATATTTATTAAAACAAAAATAAGTATTCAAACAAAAATTATAAGATTATATACCTCAAATATAATTCATGGTATTATACCCTCACCGCTTAAATCATCTCATCCCAAGATTTACATCCAAGGGAGGTAAAACTTCATTCGAGAATAAATCCAAATACTAAGCATGCTTAACAAAATTCGAATTCATGATATCATCATATATGTGACATTAATTACATATCTCCTTACTAAAGGAACGTATTCATTCATAGATATATTTCATTCTTCAATCCCAGATTTCAATAGGCAACTCATCAAAAGAATAATCAACATAAAGATCCACTCTATTATGATAGAAAACACGAGACATGTATGAATAGTAATGACCTAACTATGTGATTTGGAAAAATTATTTCAGATTATAGAATTTATCAGGAAGTGTTATCCAATATGAAAGTAGTCCACACCCTTTCCAGAACACCAAAAGGTCCAACAAAATGAGCCGACAACCTCAATTTCCACCAAAAATCTTGATGCCCCAAAATAGTCGACCCAAGCAAGAATAATCGATCACTGACCATGAATTCCAAAGGTCAATGAAAAAAATAATTGTATTATTTTGTTATAAACTAAATTTTAGTTATTCAATTTTGAATCAACTAATACTATTCTAAATTCTCCAAAATTTTATGAGGGCCATGTTGTGCTACCTCACATACCTCTACCCATCATAATGTTGAATGAAACCACCTACTTTATAAGGCCACATAGGGGGCCATATTTATTATATCTTAAAACCTATTATTAAAATTTAACTCAATAATTGTTATATATTTCTCCCCATGACATCAGAATTCAATGATGCATGTTTGGAGCATGTCATCTAAAACCTGTATCTTATGTTATAACAGATTGTTGGTGTGATGATGAAAGTTTGTAATCAAGATCACCAAACTATTGAGATATTTTTGTACCCCCTTCCAGAACCTAAATGTGAAATATGAATCCTTATATGATAAAACTATACATTGGAATTTCTATCAGTGTATAATATAATGATAATATAGTCTTTGAAGCTCATCCAATAAGAAGGTATCTCTGATTGGTAAGAAATGAGTGACCATCATGATCGTATCAAGGTTCAAATATACTACATCACTTCCTCGAGGTGATATCAATATGTTAGTCACAAAATCTATAGTGAAATATTCCCATTTCCAACTAGGAATGGGAAACAGCTCTAAAAGACTCTCTTACCATAGATGTTCTGCCATCAAAATTTTTGGAAAATATATTAACAGAAAAATACCATCTTTTTCATCATTTGACACCAATATTAGAAGCATGAGTCACAATACATAACTGTGTGACTAGGATTTCATACCTAAAAATTAGAATGATACTCTCTTATCAATTCTTCTAGGATGTATTTAAGAACCCAAACACATCCATGGACGTGTAACACCTATTCTTCATCAATGATCCTTCTTAGAAGTGGGTCCTCTCATGAAACACTCCCTATTAGGACTAATCCCAAGTATTTGATAAATAAATAATCTTCACTCAATCAAGAATTGAATAGGACAACAATAAAAATTAATGTATAGACTTTCCATGAAAATCCTAATCCTCTATGTGAATCACAGAAAACAATGAGACAATTGGCCACTCAGTACTAGCCTCCAAAACAACTTGTTTTCAAGTTCTTCGTATAATAGAATATTATATGGTAGTAACTTTCCAAAGTTAATAGGAAAGATCAAAATTGAATGACTATTTTTATTCCATATACCATCCCTTCCTGAGATGCATGTCGTTCAGTGTTTTATTATACCGGAAGCTTCTCTGCTCCATAAAAAAAATTCTTTCCCTTTAGGTAATGCCTCTAATAATGTAATATGATAACTATGACTAACAATATGGGATAATATTTTGAGAAATTAAACATATGATTCATAGTCTATCGTGAAACATACTCAACAACCACTACTACAAAACATGCATTTTACAGTGCTTGAATATGACTTTATCAGGTCCAGAAAAGCACTGGCAACCTTAGTGTGGTTAAAAAGAAAACATTTTTATCAGTGCATGGATTGTGATGATAGGGGGTTTCTTTATCAGTTTAAATAAAACCCCTGATAAAGAATACTTTTATCAGTTCTTTTAGAAGCACTGATAAAATATTCCATTGATATGTTATTCTATTTGGCACTGATATATAAACCCTGTATCAGCACGTTTAGAATCACTGATAAATATTCCATTATCATCACATTAAAAATAAATTATAAAGGAATCCATTATTGGTGCTCCTACAAGCTCAAAAAAGGATATATTTATCATCTCTTTTAGAAATTCTTATAAATATATCTTTATTAGAGCTTGTAATAGCATCGATAATGGTGTAAACTGTACTGTCATGTTACAAGACACTTCGACACCTGAAATAGGTGCAGTGCTCTGTAATAACACACTGTATCACAAGAAACATAATAGTAATGGACAAAATAAGATAAAAATAATCCAAATAAATGAAATAAAATTTCTAACAGATATACATGGAAGAAATCACTATTATAGATAATGTCAGTTGTTTTTTCTACTAAAATTAATGTAGATTTTGTATAAAAATGTGAATTTTGATTCATATCAGTGACACCAGGACTCAAATTGAGGCATGAAGAATTAATACACAACAAAAATGACTTCTGTATCATTATCATAAAGTACCAAAACAATCATAATGTGAATTATATGTTTTGAGTGTGTCAGTTGTTTATTTGATTACAATTAATGTCACTTTTGATCACTTGGAGTCATACCGGTCACACTATACATCAGATTGAGGGGAGGCTGATTCCTACATGTCTCAAATGACTTATGGATCATTTTAATAATGTAACAATACAATCCAAATGTGTTTTCTTGGTTTTAATAATGTTAGTTTCTTTTCACTATAATTATTTTTAACATTGAATGAAAAGACGTCCTTTGAGTTATACCGGTCATACCGTGCATCGGATTGAGGTAGAAATAATTTTTTCATCTCCAAAATGACCCATTTTAATTTTTCTAATGTATAAGAAAACTTAATACATTTATCCATTTTGAGTATGCCGCATGTGTTTTAAAAAAAATGAAATTTTAAACAGGAAACACGTGCTTTGAGCCATACACAAGTCATCAAGTGTGGGTTTGAAATGAGACTATTTCATACACATCACATATGAATTAAGAATCATATGCCCAAATTATGAAGACAATCTGCGTATGTTTTTTTGGTTTTTAGTGAGTGGAACTTTTTTTTATGAAAATGTCAATTTTAAACTAATAATAGACACATGGAGTCATACTGGTCACATCATGATCCGATTGAGGTGGGGATGATTCCAAAATATCAGAAATGACTTATGGATCTTTTTTCCTAATGTATAAAAAAACCAAATGTAATTTCTTGGTTTTGAGTATGTCGGTTGACTTTTTCACTGAAATTAAATTCAATTCTTAATAAAAAACACATTTAGAGTCATACTGGTCACATCATGTGTCATATTAATGTAAGGATGATTTCAACACATCCTAAATGACTCATAGATCAAAATTTCAATGTATCAAAAAAATATTACTATGTTTCATCTATTTTGAGTATGCCAAATCTTTTTAACTAAAATATCATTTTAAATTGGAAACACACACTCTAATCCATACAGGTGGCAGCATGTGTGGGTATGACATGAGACTAATTCATACACATCAAAATTAATTCCTAATTTTTGTCCCAATGTATCAATAAAATAAGAGAATTTTAGCCCATTTTTCTATGAGTGACACATTTTTGTATTAAAATGTCAATTTTAAACTGATAACAGACACATTGAGTAATACCAGTCACACCATGCATCAGATTGAGGTGCGACTGATTCCTACACATCAAAAATGACATTTTGTTCATCTTCATAAATTCCCAAAAAAATTGGAATGTTTTTTATTAGTTTGGAATATGTTTAAATATTTACACTAAATTTATTTTCAATTTTTTTATAAAAAGACCCATTGGATGTAACACCCATAGGTTTTACAAATGAATTTATTATAGAATGAATTAAAAACTGAGTCTATGTGAAACAAAAAATTTGATATTTATAAGATATAGTTATAACCTCTTTGTTTGATATTATTTTTTTGCACCTGTGTTTTTAATTTTTGAAGGAATGGCATACACATTTGCGATCAATAACATATTTAGTGTTTGATAAGATCAACTTCATTTTTAGTGAATAATAAATTGCCTTATGAATAATAACGTATCCTTTTGAATTGTTTTGTACTATTACAAGTAGTAAAATCACCCATGTAATTACAAATAAAATTTAGGAACCATATAATCAGGAGTTATGATTTACAATTAATTAAATAATTAAGTGTTGGTATTATTTTGAGTAATAAATATTTATTTAAAATTTTAAATAAATAAATTTATTTAAAATGAATTTCCTATTCTTTAAATGCGTTATTAAATAAATATTTAGTTTTCTTATGATTTTATGATAATATTATGATACCTTATTTAATTTTTTAATGTTTAATAATACTAGTTTTAAAAGTAAAATCATTGTTTTTCATCTAAATAATGATTTTATTAAAAAATTAAATTTAAAAAATTAAATTTTTTTAATAAAAATGAGTTTATTTTTTAATTATATCTGTTGAAAAATTAGTGTGGTGAAATTTTGGGATGTTTCCGAAATAATTGAATATTTGGTGAATAGTAAAATATTGTAAATGACTGTATAAATACATTATAGGATAAATAAACCATTCCTTGAGACATTATTGATGTAAGAACACATAGTTGAAACTCACATACAATTATTACAAATTTGGGTCACATTAATCAACACTATTAGTTTTATTGAGGTAAATAATAAAATAATGAATAAGATATTCAAAAATCACCCCTCTCCTAAACTATAAAATCCACCTGTCACTGCCTCTTCTTTTCACTCTTATAAGCCTTGATGAATCAAAATGTTCTATCCAAATACTTTTATATCGTCCCTTCTAATGTCCAGTAGATCTGGGAATTTCTAAAACACCAAAACCCTTTTCCCTTAAAGAGGTTCTGAAGGATGACATTTCAAGAGGTAAACACTCTTCATTATTTCCTTTCATCTCATTTTCAATTCATTATCTTTTATTATTTTATCCTCACATACTTTGTCCAAATGGTCATGATAAAGCCTGTATAATATATATTCTAGAATTATTAAATGTTAATGGAATCATATTTCTCAAACTACATTATTACAATCGTTTATTTCATAAATGAAATAAGTGTCCAAGAGGTGAGAATTTAAAACCTTCATGGTAGACGAACCTTCGTTCATCAATTTAACCTTAAAGGATGGTAATGAAACCATTTTTTTGTTGAAATAGACTATAATTTATGTATTATATCATATTAAATATTTTAGAACCATTATATATACATAAAACTAATTCATACGAAAAACTAGTGTGTAACAATAGAGATATCACAAAATATTATAAATAGTTACCACCAATGTAATATTTAATAAATCAACCTCATACCATGTAAAGAAGTGATAAATATAACCATTTAAAATTAATATTTTTATAAATAGTATATAATCTCAATTCTGGAGAATTATATCCATTCTGCATAAACTCTATTACTTATAATCAGGCGAACTGATCATGAAATCAAGCAAACTAACACTCTGAAACGACTAAATTCAATTTTAAAAAATTATCAATAAGAAGATAAATTTATATAATAAACCAATAATGAATAAAATATATGAATATAAGGTTTTTAATTATTAAATTATTGGATTTAATTGTATTATCCAGGATATTAAGGTCACGTGCAGAATATGTTAAGACATAGGGTAAGGATTTGCTACCTGAACCTGAATTTTCTTTTCGGTTACTCTTATTATCTACATACCTCAATGAAACCATTATTTATTCTTTTGTAATAATAATAAATTATGTTTTAATTATATATATGTGTGTGTGACAACCACAATACATCTTTATTTTTTGGGGAGTTATATGTATTAAAATTATCTTTAAAAAATTATTCTATTAATACATTCACGTTTCAAGGGAATATCTCGAATTATTCCCTATGTTCATGTACATTCAATAAACTATTTTTCACCACCATTAGTTTTCTAAAATCACCCATTTTATTATGATAATATATGTTATTTCACTTGTTGTATTATAAAATTAATTTTCCAAAAGGGATATTATTTTCTAAATAAATTAGTATTTATCTCAATAGTTACTCGATAATTTTATAAGAGTAATTTTATCTATTTCAACACACTTATATAATATTATGTATAAATGGGAAAAAATTATGATATCATCTAACTTATTTTATTGAGTTGTTTATGATTATTTTTACATATGATGTGCTATCTTGAAACTCTAAACCATATCACTCTGAATGGGTGGTGTTTATATTTGGGGAAGGTCATTTATATTTCATATTCTATTTTCAATATGATTTTATATATTGTTTAAGTTTATCTCCATTCATATGTGGAATGAATTATAATTAGTAACTAATTAGTGGGGCCATCTATAGCCCCTATATGTATCCGTAGGTATCACGAGACAAAAACGATATGGACTTGGATGAGGCCTTTCCCATTTTTCATATATGGGTTTGGCCGAGGCCATAATCATTTATAGATGTTTTGGATGAGGCCTCGAATGTATATTTCAGAATGTCCAAAATTATGAATTTACTTGATTAAGAAAAAAGTAATTGATATTCCATGAGGTTATTCTACTAGTATAATACACATGATTATGTTTAATGATGGAATTATTTATTCATACCTTATTAATGCCATATTATGTTCATGTTAATTTTTAAAGGCATGTGTTTTTAATTATTCACCATGTATAATATTTATGGTTAGGATATATTCTACTATATTTCTATCCCTTACAAAGAATATGGCCTCTCCCCAATCATATGTTTTATTTTCAAATGATATGAAGAAGTAAATCATGAATGACATGTTGGGGTAACCTATGAGTTATGGATATTTTCATCTGAATTTTCCTTATTTTATTTCATTTCAAGTTGTAATATTGAACTTATGTATTTATATAGTTTCCAAAACTAAAAAAATAATTTGTTCCTTTAGGATGAGACATTATTGTAATGATTCCAATGTGTTGATATATGAAACTTGCTCCAGGAAACTTGTGTCGGGTCATTACAGTTGGTATCAGAAGTGATTTAGTAGGGAACATGGAAACTATAATTAGAAAATGTAGATTAGGTAACAATAACCTAAGATAAAAATTGAAGATAAGTATAAATGAATATTCAATAATTTTGTTAAGGAATAGATTTTGGGGATCTTATTAGAGAATATATACAAATCTGGTTAATATATGGACGCGGTTCTGGAAAAGATGTACCCTGAAGTAACAACTCTGACAATGTGTTTTGGGATTTTCATACGGGTGCCTGATACACAACAATGGGCCTTATTGTGCACCTAGTTTGACACTCTAGGTGGATTTTCTAAGGAAAATTATCATTTTCATTACATGAAATTATTATGTAATTAAATGTAAATTTTTCCTCAATTAAATTTTGTTTATGATTTTGATAGTAGATATGAATATGATATAAATTTTGTAATGTATAATGCATGTTGAGACTATACATTATGATTTATAACCTCATCCAGTGTGTGCCATAATTTAGAAATAACACATAGTGGAATCAAAGGAAACTATTTCCATGGACGTATCCCATGTATTGAGTTTCTTTTTATGAATGATAATGATTTTGTTACTATAGTTATGATTATTTCTGTATGTTTTAGTACTGCGTGATGGATCTATTTGAACTTGGACATTTTGTTTGTAGGGTTATCGCTTGCCCTTAAACCGGCTTTTTTAGAAGATTAAAAAAATATCTTCGGACTAATTCTGAGTATGTTAGAACAATATCAGGACAAATGAAACATGTTATGAATAATAACCTTACTAGTATAGAGAAAACTAATACAGAAAGAGGATGAGAATAGTTAAACCGCTTTATACGATAATAACCTCCATTATTCCAGGGTACTAGAAACCCATTCATTGTGGAGTAGTGGATAACTTATTTAGATATAATATATGTCAATATGTGATGTCACGAAGGAGAGAAGGTTTTAATGGAGGTTTATCCTCTATCTAGGGATGCAGATCAGTGGTGGTCATTAATTCAAAACATAAAGTATGAGGAAGAAAATGAAAAAAATATAATTGAAGGAATTTAATGAAATTTTCCTCACAAAATATTTTCCCCAAGAACAATGAGAAAATATGGAGAGATAATTCTAGAGTCTCAGACAGACAAAGGATGAAAATTATGAAAATTATGAATCTAACATCACATGGTTAGCAAGGAATGCTGCAGAGTATATTCGTAATACAAGAGAAAGATTGATAAAATATTTAATGGTTTAAAAGAATTCCTTCGATGGGTAGTAGTATTAAAAACATTTTCTTCAAATGAAGATATTTTTTTCTGTTATATCAAGATAGAGAAATAATTATATATGTCTAATGAATTTAAGTGAACTAAATAGAATAAGAGGGTGTTAGGGGAAAGAATAGATAAAGGGAATAATAAAAAGAAGAATTTTACAATATGTGATACTTGTGGAAGGAAACACCATGGTGTCTACTTAAAAGGAAAATGAATGTGCTAAAAGTGTGGAAAAAAGGCTAAAGTAATTGTGATTTCATAGGATAGAATGAAGATATAAATGTTAAATTATATAATTATAGGGAGACAGAGAACTATACTAATGATTTTAAAAATCATTAAGGAAACGAGCCTTAGAAAAGGACATGGGATCATGGACAAGATTATGAGATCACAACTTTTATGTTTTAAATTACTAATGATATGGTTCCTGGTATATTAATTGATTCCTGATACTTTTCCAATGATTTATTTTATTTTGGATCATTGCATTCTTTTTTATATCGCCATATCCCAGTAAAAT
This sequence comes from Viscum album, assembly GCA_963277665.1. Taxonomy (NCBI): domain Eukaryota; kingdom Viridiplantae; phylum Streptophyta; class Magnoliopsida; order Santalales; family Viscaceae; genus Viscum; species Viscum album. The sequence continues at coordinate 1,205,988,064 of OY728126.1, read as the reverse complement.
TAGATATTTCCAATTTGATTTAACAAAAGAGTTTTCATTAAAAAATCCAAAGGGGAGTATAACTACAATAAAGATGTATCAATCGACCCCCTTATGACACATAGAAATTTATTAGTTTATGAAATTATAATCATACCCTTGATTGAATTTTATATAATCCTCTATATGGATTGGATTTCAAATTATGACTTCAAAATCTATTGTCGAAATAAGGCAGTTACAATTTTTGAGAATGATGTAGAATCCCTTGTCTTTAGGGTTGAAATTTCATCATGTGATTCATATTAATATACACCCTCAGTAGCTCTATGTAATGAAATTCTAAGTGAGGATGAGAATGAAATATTAGTGGGTGAGGAAAGAAATATTCAAATTGAGAATGTACCTATTGTGCAAGATTATATTGATGTTTTTCAGAGGATTTACCTTAACACCCTCTAAAGAAGGATGAGGAGTTCTATATTCATTTAATTTATTTTTCATTGCTAATATCAATTCCTACATATAGAATGTATATTGTGGACATAGTAGATCCAAAGAAATAACTATTGAAATTGAGTGATAATGGATATATTCTCCCTAGTGTTTTTATATGGGGAGCCTGTGTTCATTTTGTTAATAAGAAAGATGGATCTATGTGGTTGTGCATTGACTATAGAAGGATCAATGATATTACAATAATGAAAAGTTATCCCCAAAATATTGTTGACGATTTATTTGATTAACTTCACAAACCCAATATTTTTTGGAATATTGACCTTCGATCTGCATATCATCATTTACATGTGAGGAAGATATCCAAGGATAGAATTTCAAACCAGGTATGGGAATTACATGTTTACATTTATAACTTTTTGAATGACTAATGCACCCTAACTTTTCATGGATCTAAAAAATAGTGTTTTCAATGAATATCTTGATGATTTTTTTTATTTTTTGATGATATCTTGGTATACTGCAAAAATCTATTAAGATCATGAAAACCACATGTGCACTATTGTGAAGACACTTATAAGGAACAAGTTGTATTGGAAGTTTAGCATGTGCGAATTATGTCTTCAAAAAAATTCTTTTATCGACCATATTTTCTCTAATGATGGAATATTAGTTGATACTCTAAATACAAAAGGTAGTTCGGTAAAGTCCAACTCTAATGAACATAAATGTGGTATGTAATTTTATTGTTTTGTTAGGTTATTATCTTAATTTATTTCATAAATTTTATTTATAATCCAACCAATTAAAAAAATTTACTCAGAAATGGGTTATGATTATATGGATAAAATACTGTGTAGATTGTTTTTGAATAATTTAATAGGAGATTAGTGAATGCTCTGATATTGACTCTACCATCATGTAATGGTGGATTTATGATCAATAGTGATTAATTAAAAAATGAATTGGTTTTGTACTAATGAAGAGTGATAGAGTTATTTCCTATGATTCAATGATGTTAAAAATACATTAATAGAACAATCCAACACTGATGTTGGGTGAGAAGATGTAATCATTTATCTGAAGATATAGAGACATTATCTAAATGGTGAAATATGTGAGATTTGTACTAATCCAAATATCTTGAAATACATCTTCTCACAAAAATGACTCAACTTTAGGAAATGTTTATGACCCTACCTACTCATGGATAACGATAGTTCCATACACTATCCCCTAGGAGAGGCAAAACAATAATCTAATACAATTAGTAGGAAGGATCATAGAGTTATAAACAAAATTATAATTGACAATGATCTTTTGTGTAAGGATCTAGTGAGTATGGATATTAGAATCATCATAGAATGTGAAACATCAGTACTTTTTCAATTGGTTTCCAAACAATATTTATTAGAAAGGATTAAAATTTCCTAGCCCGATGATGAGAATCTTTAAAAGAAAATTAATGTTGTGAATGAATGGAAGTTGGGTTAATTCTTATATATATATGGAATTCAGATTTTTTGGAAGAGGCTTTGTGTTCCCTCTATAACCAAGTTAAAAATGGTTTTATTGGTTGATTCCAAATTTTTGAATTTCTCCGTACATCATAGAAGCAATAAGATATATACATATTTTAAAGATCATATCATATTGTATAACATGAAGATGGAAATTGCTCATTATTTATTAAGATGTTTTGTCTGTCAATAGGTGGAGCCATAAACACAAAACCTTAAAGGAGTCATGACACATCTAACTATTCTTACATGGAAATGAGATGACATCACCATGGATTATATCACTGGATAACCTAAAACCCGATGATCAGATGAGGAAATATGGGTAATTGTTGAATGACATATGAAATATACACATTTCGTTGCTATAAAAAAGTATTTTACACTAGAGAACCTTGAACGACACTATATAAATGATGTTTTAAGACATAATGGAGAACCACATTAAATTGTATCTGATCATGATTGTTGATTTAAATTGAAATTATGGAAACATATACAGAAATATTTGGACACTGAGCTTCATTTTAGTACTTTTTAACAACACCAAACTAAAGGGAATGAAAAAAGGATGATCCAAAATTTAGAATGGTTATTGAGGTCCTGATAACATGACATTCATGGTATGTGGGATCATTATTTACCATCAGTGAAGTTTTCCTACAATAATAGATTCAATTCCTGTAATCAAATGGCACTATATGAAGCATTGTATTGAAAGATATTTCCTACACCAACATGTTGGGATGATGTTGGTGAAAGGAAGCTTGTATGCCCAGAGCTTGTGGAGGAAACAATAGAAAAGGTAAAGACAATTGAAACACATATCAAGGAATCTCAAATTAGGCAAATATATATGTTGATAATCAAAGGAAGGATTTGGGATTTCAAGTGGAAGATAAAATTTTCTTGAAAATATCTCAATGGAAGGGTGTAATAATATTTTGAATGAAAGGGAAACTGTTCCATAGGTATATATGCACTTTTGAAATTTTGGAGAGAATTAGAGTTGTGGCTTATCGTTTGTAAATTCCTCCTAGCCTTTCTATGGTATACAGAGTCTTTAATGTCTCATTATTGAGAAGGTTCATGCTGAACCAAACGAATTTCCTCAATTCGGATGGTATATAATTGGATCCTGACTTATCTTACATTGAAGAGCCTATCTAGATTTGGGATATAGAATAACATGTGTTGAGTAATCAGATGACTCAACTGGTAAATATAGTTTAGAAAAATAGTAAAATTGAAGATACAACATAGAATCCTAAAGAACATATGATGAATACCATCCAAAATCAGTTAATGAGGTAACATTTTTGTAATTTCAAGGATAATTTTTTAATGGGGTAAGTTTCATAACCTGAACCAGGCTAGGGATCGAGCCAAAACTACCCCATGCTGGTATCCATAGGCCAGGGGAGGAGACTAGCAATGAATTAAAAATAACTCAGGGATGCATTTTCCTAAAATCCAGTACACACACACAATCACACGAAACCAACCCAACGAAAAAATGCATATGAAAATAAAACAAGATCAAAAACTACTATATATAAACCAAAAACATGCATGAACCTCTAAACAGAACTAGTAGACGTTATATAATGTAAACTAAAAGGAATGAAAATGTAAAATACACACCCAACCAGAAAAGTTCCACAACCTGGAAACCTGTGGAAATGTAAAAAAGATGGGGGAGACCCTATCTGAAATCCCAAGTCACAACCACCACACACATTCTAAGAACACAGTGTATTGAGCTCCTATGAACTCTTGATCAACCTATCCATCATATCCTTGGTTACACCAAGTGTGGGAATATCCCAAGAAAGGTTGAGTATACAAATACTCAGTAGGATTCCCAAAATGTTCATGGGAGTGGGAAGAGAGGTACTTAATAGGGGTAGCAGTTGATAGAACAAGGCACAGTAAAGAGTACAACTCAACCCATCAAGATGGTAAATTATGCTAGTCCATTCAAAAGGAGCTAGAAACGGTGATAAGTTGAACTTATTTTAGAAATTTTTTTACCTATATTAGGAGAGTAGACTCATCCAACCAAGACAATCTAGACAAAGAAAACACTTGTAATACCCCATGTGTCTTTTCCTCTCTTGGAATGAGAGTAACCAGAATCCAAGGAGTGGGTACTAAAACAAGATATATATATATATATGATCAACCAAAGAAACAAAAATGATAGAGTATGTAGATATCAATCTCACAAGATCAGCCCAGGAAAAGAGTCACGAAAAGTTCTAGATGTATCCAACATCGATGCCTAACATCCATTATGTTAGCCCTAAAGTGCAAGTCGAAGATACTCAATCATCCCGCCTTCATAATATTTTCTTTGGGAAGGCCTATCTCTCCTGAATGGATTTATGTCGCGTCATAATGAAACATCTTTGTGGTAAAAATTTCCCTCTTTCTTGAATTCCATAGCTATTAAACACCTATCTCATTCCTATGACACACAACCAATAAGTCATCTCCTAATTGAGGAACCATACACAAGCGATCCAGAGGGTGCCACTCTATTGTCATCGAGGCACCATGCCCAACCTAGATGGATGGTGCCACTCTAGTGTCAGTAAGGACCCATTCTCAACCTAGTTGGAGGGCACCACCATAGTTTCATCAATGACCCATGCCCTGGCTAGATGGATGGTGCCAATATCAATATATTATTCATCCCATACCCATTCCGAATGGAGGGTGCTACTCAGATGACATTTAGGATCTACATTGGCCATCCCTGGTGGATGGTACCTCTTGGAAATATCATTGGGAATGACACAAACTAGTCCCATAAAATGGCATTTCTGGTACTAGTCTGGTGATTCTACTTGATCTAAACTATCCTTGATCATCACCACTGATAGGCATCAAACCCAGAACATTGAGCATTGACTTGGATGAGCATTACACTCGGAACATCTCACATCATATTTCAGAAGCCACTACAAAGGCCACCATCGCATTCTACATGAAAAAACATTAAAGATATGATACCTGGGAACAAAATCTGAGAACATGAGTAGGAGATATGAGATATATAATATTTATAAAGTGGTACATAGTGTTTTTGGGTCCCACATGATGTTTGACCACACCCCATGGTATGGCTATGTACCCAACTGTGCCTAGGTACTGAACTATGAACAAGAACACATAGGTAATGCCATTGTACTCATAGAGTATATATATCCTCTATCCTAAATGATGATGAAACCAAATTGCTAATTGTTTATCTGAATGGAGATAACATAAATTTGCTAGAATGCCTCCTCAAATTACCCTAGATAACCAAATAGATCACAGCTTTGCGATCCCTGTGGAAAAGTGCACATGATCGACTATTTATTTTCTCAAAATAGACTCTAGATGAATAATTTTATTCTCTCAGCATCATACCTAAATGATTATTCATGGGGGAGAAGCCTCAATCCCAGAACACACAATATGATTCAAACCCCTTTGATCCTCCTGAATAAACATAGGTGACCGGATATACATTATTCCATAATAAACACCTAGTGAAAATGTCACATTTCACCACAAAGTGCCCAAAATGTAGATCATGGAGCCACACTACAAATAAAATTTAGTTTATTGAAATTAGTCTTGATAAGTCCTCCTCCAATCTCGGGGTGCAACAACTCTGATGGCATGTCATTCAAACATCATATGTAGACGTACGGTCTGAGAAGAGTTTCCCAAATAATAATAATTATATTATTATTATTATTATTATTATTATTATTATTCTTATCAGATGTTTTGGGCCACCAAGACTCAACCATGAAACAATTTTTTTCCAAATGGACTCAATTGGTCCTCCTCAAAGAAAGGGTTATGAGGCCAAAAATAGCACATTAAATTGTCACCATGTTCAAAATATACAGGCATTTGAATATTTTCCCCAGCCTGAAGTCCCATTCCATCTGAAACTACCCACTCCAACTGATCCCCAACACCTGGTCAAACCTGCTCTGGCCAGCCCACTCCGGTCCAGCGACTCATTGGCCCACCGGCCAGCCATTGTCCCATGGTGCTGCCATGCCAGTGTCTCACTAGCGGACCTTCTGCGGGCCAACAATAACACCCTGGTTTCCTTAAAAAGATTCTGAGACATGATTAGTGGTCCTTTGGAATAGGTCTTCACATATCTAACCACCTCTCGATGATCCGCCAATGTTTTGGCATGAAAGAATGTAACGGGCGCTTCTTCTCCCCACTGCACTTCCTCTAACACAAAAAATTAAAAACCATCATAGATCCAGAATCCTTGGATCATGACCTTTATAAATTAATTCTGCACTTGATGATTGTATGTCAATTCATCATGGGGAAAAGTTAACTGATGTTGAACGAGAAGAAAAGAGAAAATCAGATGGTGAATAAATTCAACGAGTGATGTTTGTAGTTAGTTTGGCCCTCCGCAAATGATTTTGAAGTTGTGAAATAAATTTTTTGTAAAAAATGACAAGAAAAAATTCAATCAAGAAAATTAGAATTCAAAAGAGGAATCCTTCTTGGATTTTGGATATGTCGTTGTGTACACTGCACTCGGATCTACTATAGTATGAATTTTCATCGCGATCCAAGGAAGTTCGAACATCGAATCTTCATCCGTACCAGATGGCTAGAGCACCACCTTTTAAGTGATAAATGAGCTAACCTAACTCATTTTCTTAACTTCTATTTATAGGAGACTGCATTTAGTCATGAAAGAAGAACCTCATGTGCCCTCACTTTTTATGTCATGCTTAAGTAAAACACTCCATTTTGAACTCAATGGTGGTCACATATTTCTATTCTGAGTCCGTTTTCAAAAGTTATTTTATAAATTATTCGATGATAAAATAATTAAATTCAATTTTTCTATTTATGAAGACACCCTCTGTGGTGTTTTCTAGAGAAGGACCTCGCTGACAAAAGTAATTTTTCACCTAGGGTAAATGCCACGCTCCAGACTCAACCATGTCCTCAAATTTCTAATCCAAGATACCGTTTAATAGATATCCTATTTTTTCATGTGAATAATAGAAATATATATATATTTATAAAAAATTTTCCTAGATAACTAGGCATAATAATCTCACACAATCTCAATTCCTATCTCTAGAAATACAAGTAGAAATATTTAGAAGTCTTATAAGGGATAAACCGGGTCTCTATATGAAGAATATAACACCCCAAGGTTTTATAAATAAATTAATTGTGTAATTAATTCAACACTGAGTCTATGATGAATAAAAACATTTATTGTAACACCCCAATCTTTCACGGTACGCTTCTCTTTGTATAATACATTGAATAATGCAGTAGGGTGTGTTTTACGAAACTTTGAGTTCTAACACACCACAACCAATCAAACTAAACGTTACGATTAGTAATACCCACATTTTAAAATTTGATAAATTTTATATTTCAAAATAGACTTCATTTTTGGATTCGGAGTATCAAAAATAGCTTAGGGTGAATTTTTGGTATTTTTCTGAAAACAGATATTTTTTTATGAATATTGAAAAAACAATAAGTTATCGTTTAAAATCAAATTTTTATTTAAATAATTTTTTATTTTATTTAAATTTACATTAGGTCAAAATAGATACATAATACCTATATAAGTTCAATCTAATTCATTGGAGTCAGTTTATAATAATTTTAGATATATAAAAATTTTATTGAACTTTTCATGGTCTTTTACCGACCTCCTTGGAGAATTTTCAAATTTACATAAAACAAAATTTTACTACTTCTATGAGTTTAATTTCAAAAATCCATGAAACACGTTAGTATCGAGGAGTAAAATGTGTCTCAATAAGATAAAAATAATTTTTGGTTAATTGTAACTTTTTACTTTTATATTACCAAGGTTTAATGTAAATAGTGTAATTAAGGGTAAAAATGATATTATTATTACCCTAACACGCGTCATAATTCTATTGGCTAAGTATAATTCGAGCAAAAATAACCTTAGGAATAAAATATGAACCTCTTTGGTCCACTTGGATTAGATTAGGACATTTATTATTATTTATTTCAATGAAGAGTTAAAAGAGTTAAGATCAAAGTTTAATAACTAAAACATTTTTAATATAAGGTTATACATAAGATAAATTCGATTATAAAAATTCATTAGAAAGATAAAAATATTTCCTACATAATTGATTTTTATTTATAATTTTTAGACATTATATAATTTAATTTATTTATGACACAATGATGATGGAGTAATTACCTTATTAGTGAAATATTAAAATAATTGATATTATAAATTCCCAAATAAATATAATTTGAAACTTTTAATGAATTACACTAATTTTATAGGTTAATATGATATTCTAGGCTTTATTAAATGAATTATTTTAGAAGTTATAATGATTTTATGAATTTATAAAAAATAATGTACTAAATAGTGTCAAAATTTAAATAAAAGAGTTTTCAAAACAAATATTATATTATTAATTAATATTCAATTCTTAAAAATATAACGCTATTCCAAGAGACTTATATAATGATACATGTATCATTAATTAACCACTTGGTGTTCTCTAGGATGTATATAGTATGTTTATTAACCATATAATATAAAAATCCAAAGAGACATGTTAAATGTCACACTATTTTAATAAGAGTTAAATATAAATGATATGGTTAATTTAGTGACCCAAACCTATTTAAAATCAATTGGTTGAAAGGATTATGACCCATACCCACATTATCCTTGAAATAAGTCACTTTGGAGCCGTTATATACCGAATATGAATTTATTATAAAATAATATTTCTAGATTTTCCCAAGGTGCCCCTCGCTCCTCTTATAAAAGGGAACTCCCCCCTTCTCATCATACCTTCAAAGCCTTTTGTCTCGGCAAACACCTCCCCAAATATTCTCTCAAATTCCATAAATTAATCTTATAGGCCTTATTTTATTCAGAATTTCAACCTATGGTGCCCCTTTGATCAAATCAAAAGGAAGAACCCGAAGAAGAGGTAATAATTTCACCATCCTCTTTCAAGTTCCTTTCATCTTCCATTTCTTATTTATTTGTTATTTCCATTATAAAATAAAAACTCTAGTATCTTCAACATACTGTTATTTTATTATAAATATGGTACACCCATATTCATTATTCTATCCATCCTTTGAATGACATGTCACCATACGTGCGTACGTAGGGCTTACCGTCTCCACGTCGTGGTGTAATTGTTATTCAATACATTATTATTTTATGGGTATAATAATGATGTGTAATTCATTAAAATAATAAATATTTCATTATAATGATTATGTATATTTGTTACACCATCCAATTATATATTATTTTAATATCAAAAGAATGATATTGTCACTCGTGCGTACGTACGGACTACCGTCTCCACGAACGCGATGAGATTCATTCCCCATTGTATCCATTCAAGAATAACTTTCATTTGATGATTAAAAATATTTTTTAAGGACTTGATGTCATCCTGGATATGAATTAGATACAACCTATGGGTAAAAAACATGGCTTATTTAACAAAACATATAAAATTAAATGAGTAAGTGAACACTTGAAATGACGATAATAATAAAATATTATTAACAAAGCAATGTTAAAAGATCATATATGATATCATATTAATGTATATGACTCTTGTATAAATTAATAACAATTATTTGACCATTATAATGGAGGTTAACCAACCCTCTACCAATGAAAAGTACAATGTTAGGGTTCATTTAACAATATCTTCATTATTCAAGGTTGATTATACGTAATTACCTACTGGGACCTCTTTATCATCCACATCCATGTTTCATTAAAATGTATTGCAAAACATTTTTAATATTTAATAGACTATATTTTAATGTCATTTACACACATGTTTTAATTTTTATAAAATGGTTTGAAAGGAATCTTTCCGTTGTTTTCCAAACAAGGTCCTTTTTAACCTTTTAGACAAAATTAAGGTAAGAATGTCTTATTGACTTATACGGCAAGTGAAACTATTTTCATCCATCATAGAATCACCGAAACTTCCCTTACAAGATTATAAGAATATTTTAAAAATAGAGGTTTTTATTATAATTATGTGACTCTTAAATGATTTCAAAATTGAAAGAGATATTTCTCTAAAAAGGATTTTGATTTCATCTATGTCAACATCCATTGATGTATTTTAAGCTCATTTGAAATTGATTTATTATGATACAAAACTTCCATATTGTATTGAAGGTTTTTTAATATGTTTGACTATAGATGCGTTATTTTTATAACATTCATGGTTTGTGGGGAAAGTATTTACATATTGTATGCTATTTTTATTACGAATGTTTATGTTATGTTTAAACCTATTCATATGAGGAATGCATTGGACTTAATAAGTGATGGGTGTATCCCGCTATAGCTCCTCGATGCATTGGTAGGTCTCATGAGACAAACTAGTATCTTGGAATAAGGCCTTGACAAAATCTTATTTGTAGTCTTGTAAAAAGTCCTTGACTACGTGGTTATGATAGTATTGCATTATGTATTCCCTTATTATGAATGTGGTTATTGATATTGCATGTGATTATTTTATTAGTAGAATATCCATATGAATAAGTAAATGGAATTATTTCATTTTATATTTTCCATATTATTCTGAAATTAATGTTTAAAAGGCTTTTGTTTTAGTTATACATTTCATTATATGTTTATGCTTATTTATGAAAGTTTCCCCTATATTTTTATTCTTACTGAGCATCTGTGCTCAGCCCTTTCTATGTTTTATTTTTCCCAGGATGTGAAGAATTATATTATAACTAACCTGTAGGGATAATATAAGGGATAAGTGTATTCAAAGGGGACAAGATGTTGTTGTTGTTTTGATTTCATGATGTAATGTAAGACTTATAAATATATATATTGTGTTTCCAAGGCTACTAAACTAATCGATCTTTAAAGATTTGATCTTTCTTGTGATTATGGAAATGTTATGTAATAATGCACCGACTCTAGGTAACTGGGGTCGGGGCGTTATAATTGGTATCAGAGGAAGTTTAGTACAAACCTTGGAAGATGGATTTAGATAAACTCTAATTATATAATATAGACCTAAGATGGACTATGTGGATTAGTATAAAAGAACATCCTGTAATTTTGGTTTTGTAGAGATTTTTTGAGTTTTCCAACAAATACATCCATGTCTACATACGAGCAGATAGAGGCGACTATAGAACAGATGAACCTAGGGGTAAAACCCAAAAACACCACTTTAAGCTAGACTCAAACGGGAAATGATGCACGACAATAGGGCTCGATGCACTCTTGGTTACGACACTCCCGGGGGATATGCTTAGGATAATTATCATTTTCATTAAAAACCATTATTAAAGGTTTATGAGTATATACTTCATCAAAGAAAACATTTTTTTTATGATTATAGATTATATTAATGAATAGTTCAATTTATGTTAAGTGTTTTACAAGTATGGAATTATGTATTTTGATTCATAAACTAAACTAGTTTATGCCATTGTTTAAAAATGGTGCATAGTGGAAGGAATGGATACCGTATCAATGCACACACTCCATGTAGGGATTTCCCTCCAGCTCAAGATAATTATAGTGGAGCTGGTGATGCAACTGGTGCTGATCAGCTAATCACTATACTGGGACAACTCACTCAGGTTATTAATAATAACCTTACCCTTATAGAGCACCCAGATCCACAGTGTGGATGATCAATGTTAGATCGCTTCATGAGGTAACAAACACCAAAATTAAATGGGAGTACAAATCCACTAGTAGCATAGAAATGGATAAATACTTTAGAGAAAATATTCCATGCTTTGGGGAGTAGTGAAAGGGAAAAAGTTGTCATGGCAGTTTACCGCCTCACTGGAGATGTTGATCAATGGTGGTCAATGATTCAAAACACAAAGTAAGGTGATGAAGTATAAAATATGGAATGGAGGGGGTTTAAAGAGATTATCATTGAAAAATACTTTCCTCATGACCATTGAGGAGATATGGAAAGGAAATTTCTCAGCCTGAGGAAAAAGGAGGATTATAATGTTGCAAAGTATGAGGATAACTTTACAAGGTTAGAAAGGCATGCTACAGATTATATATGTAACCCAAGAAGTAATATTGATCATTTCTTTTATGGGTTAAAACCATTTATCCGTCAAGGTTTTGTATCACAATACATCTCGTCGTATGAAGATATTGTCTCATGTGCTATCAAGACTGAAAAATAATTCTCTATGTCTTATGAAATTAAAGAAAAGAAAGAGAATAATAGATTTGATGATCTCTCTGGAAATGGAAATAAGTGGAAGAATGGAATAGTTGAATATCCATCTTTTTTTAAATGTTGTACGAAACACCCTAGTATGTGCTTGAAGGGAATGAGAATCTGTTACAAGTGTGGTGAAAAAGGCCACCAACCTCGTGATTTCAAGGAGAAGAAAGAAGCGACTGATGTTCAATGCTACAATTGCAGGGAGATGGGACATTATGAAAAAGAATTTCCTAAGCGTTTGGGAAACTTACCTCAGAAAAGGACAGGGAATCAAGTCCAAGCTTATGCTATCACTACTACTATGGTAGAAGCTCTTAAAGACGTGGTGGCCGACAATTTAATGGTTTCCTCAAGTTTAGAAAATGCATTATTTGATTCTGGATCATCGCATTGTTTCATATCTTCCCACTTAGCTAAGAAAATTAGATATTTCCAATTTGATTTAACAAGGGAGTTGTCAGTAAAAACATATAAGGGAAGTATCCTCGCAACAATTTTTTTTTTGAATCTGTTCACATTAGAGAATATAAGTGTTCTTTATCTGCTGATATCATCATCATACCTATGATTGAGTTTGATATAATCCTCAGTATTTATTGGATTTCGTAACATGATTTGAAGATTTATTGTAAGAAGGAGGGGGTTACAATTTTTGATGATGATGATAAGGAACACCTTATCTTTAGAGTAGAATCGTCACCACCTAATTATTATCTAGATCCACCCCCAGTAGCTCAACTAAATTAAATTATTGGAGAGTTGGAGAATTAAATGACTGTGGGTGGCGAAATGTATGTTCAAATAGAGGATGTACCTATTGTAAAAGAATATGTAGATGTGTTTCCGTAATATTTACCTAGACATCCTCCTGAATGAGAAGTTGTGTTTTCCATTGATTTAATTCCTGGTTCAAGGCCTATATCAAAGACCCCTAATAGAATGGACACTGTGGAATTAGCTGAACAAAATAAACAACTAGAGGAACTGAGTAATAAGGGATTTATTCACCCTAGTGTTTCTCCATCGGAAGCCCCTTTCCTTTTTGTTAAGAACAAAAATTGATCTTTGAGGTTATGTATCGACTACAGGGAGATCAATGCTATAACAATATAGAACAAGTATCCCCTACCATGCTTTGATGATTTATTTGATAAAATTCATGGATCTCAATACTTTTCAAAGATTGAACTTTGATCTGGATACCATCAGTTGTGTGTGAAGAAGGAAGACATTATGAAGACATCATTTCAAACCAGGTACGAACATTAAAATTTTACAGTAATGCGTTTTGGGATGACTAATGCCCCCTCAATTTTCTTGGATCTAATGAACAGTGTTTTCAAGGAATATCTTGATGACTTTGTAGGGTTATTTATTGATGATAACTTGGTATACTCAAAAATCTATAAAGATCATGAAAATCACTTGCGTATTATCCTGAAGAGTCTGAGAAGACATGAATTATATGGGAAGTTTAGCAAGTGTGAATTCTGGCTTCATGAAATTTATTTTCATGGCTATATTGTCTCTAAGGATGGAATCTCTATTGATCCTTCTAAGACAAGAGAAATCCATGAATGGCCAACACCAATGAGTAACACCGAGGTACAGAGTTTTATTGGTTTTGTAGGTTATTATCGACGTTTCGTCCAGAATTTTTCCAGGTTGGCTAACCCATTAACCAAGCTCACACGTAAAGGGGTTAAATTTGTTTAGACAAAAGAGTGTGAATAATGTTTTGATGAACTGAAGATAAGATGAGTCAATTATCATATTTTGACTCTACCATCGGGGAATGATGGGATTGTGATTTATAGTGATGCTTCAATGAAATGACTGGGTTGTGTCCTTATGCAAAATGATAGAGTTATTGCCTATGCATCATGATAAATGAAAATTCATGAGAAAAAATATCCTACTCCTGATCTTGAGTTAGCTGCTATAATATTTTCTTTGAAGATTTAGAGACACTATCTCTACGGTGAAAAAGGAGAGATTTATATTGATCACAAGATATTGAAGTATATTTTCTCACAGAATAAACTCAGCATGAGGCAAAAAAGATGGATTCAAATACACAAGGATTATGATTGCATAATACACTACCACCCGGGGGAGGAATATAAGGTGGAAAATTCTTTGAGCAGAATGAATCATGGAGTTTTGAACAAGATGAAAATTTAGAGGTAACTTATTTTAATGTATCTAGTAACGATGGATATGGGAATCAACATGGAAGGTGAAACATCAATAATTTTTCAAATGGTTGCCGAATCATTTCTACTAGAAAGGATAAAGAGTTATCAGACCGATGATGACGAGTTTAAAAAGAATATTATAGCTCTGAATTATGGGAGATTGAGTGACTTTGTATATGAAATGGAATTATGAAATTTGGGAAGAGACTTTGTGTTCCCGATATACCTGATATAAAAAGGTAATTGTTGGATGATGCTCATAGTTAAAATTTCTCTATACACCATGGGAGAACCAATATGTATTGAGATTTGAAGTAACATTTTTGGAGGGACAAAATGAAGGGGGAGATTACTGATCTTATGTCATGATGTACGGTTTGTCAACAAGTGAATGCTAGAAGGAAACAGCCTGGAGGATTCATGCAACCTCTTCCCATACCTGAGTGGAAATGGGATAATATCATGATGGACTTTGTCATGGGACTACCAATGACTCTTAGATGGAACTATGAAATATGGGTCATTTTTTATCATCTTACCATGTCAGCACATTTTCATTCTATAAGAGAAGATCTACCACTTGAACGTCTAGAAAGACAATATATAAATAAAGTTGTGAGACTTCATGGAGTACCCCTATCGATTGTTTCAGATCATGATCCACGTTTTACATCATGATTCTGGAAAAGTCTTTAGAATGTCCTGGATACTGATCTTTGTTTGATCACTACCTACCACCCTCAAACAGATAGAAAATTAGAACAGTCTATTAAAACCTTAGAAGACATGTTGAGATCATGCTCACAAGACCTTCAAGGTATGTGGGAGAAATATTTACCTCTGGTAGATTTTTCCTATAACAATAACTTCCATTCAAGTATTCATATGGAACCATATGAAGCGTTATACAGAAAGAGATGTCGCACAACAACCTGTTGGGATGATGTGGGTGAAAGAAAACTCATAGGCCCAGAACTAGTGGAGGAAACGATGGAAAAAGTGAAGGTAATCCAAAACCACATCAAAGCAGCTCAAAGTAGGCAGAAGAGTTATGCCTATATCTTAAGGAAGTATTTGGATGTTCAGGTAGGAGAACTTGTTTTCATGAATGTATCTCCCAGGAAGGGAGTTATACATTTCGGTTAGAAGGTAAATTGAGTCCCAGGTACATCGGACCATTCAAAATTCTAGAATGAATTTGGATTGTAGCTCACCATTTGGCAATGCCGCCAAGTCTCTCCAAAGTTCACGATGTGTTCCATGTATCACTGTTGAGCAAATACATGCCTGACACAACCCATGTACTCACCTATGAGGAAGTAGAACTGGAACCCGATCTGTCTTATTGTGAAGAGCCCGTCAGGATTCTTAATACCAGAGAAGAAGTGTTGAGAAACCGGACGACTTGTCTGGTAAAAGTTCTATGGTGAAACCATAATATGGAAGAGGCTACGTGGGACCCTGAGGAACTTATGATAAGAACCAACCATGTCATTATATGCAGTAATATCCTAAAAATTTCGAGGGTAATATTATTTGAAGGAGGGGAGAATGTAACACCCCAAGCATCCACGATACGCTTCTCTTTGTATAATACATTGAATAATGCAGTAGCGTGTGTTGTACGAATATTCGAGTTCTAACACACCACAACTAATTAAACAAGCCATTATGAACAGTAATACCCACTTTTTGAAATTTTATAAATTTTATATATTTCAAAATGGACTTCATTTTTGGATTCAGAGTATCAAAATTAGCTTAGGGTGAATTTTTGATATTTTAATGAAAACGTTCAATTTTTGATGAATAGTGAAAAAACAATGAGTTATCATTAAAAACTGATTTTTTATTTAAATAATTATTTATTTTAATTATATTAACTTTTAGTCAAAATAGATACATAATACCTATATATTTTAAATGTAATTCATTGGAGTCAGTTTATAATAATTTTAGATATATAAAATTTTTATTGAACTTTTCATCGTCTTTTACCCACCTCCTAGGAGAATTTAAAAATTTACATAAAACATAATTTTACCTCTTCTGTGAGATGAATTTATAAAATTCGAGAGACACGGTTAGTTTCAAGGAGTAAAACGTGGTTCAATAAGATAAAACTAATTTTTGTTGAATGGTAACTTTTTACCTTTATTTACCATGGTTAAATGTAAATTGGGTAATTAAGGGTAAAAATGATATTATTATTACCCTAAAACATGTACAAATTCTATTGGCTAAGTATAATTCGACCAATAAAAACATTAGGAATAAAATACGATCCTCTTTGGTCCACTTGGATTAGATTAGGACATTTATTGATATTTGTCTCAAAGAAGAGTTAAAAGATGTAAAATCAATGTTTAATAACTAAAACAATTTTAATATAGGGTTATACATAAGATAAATTCGATTATAAATATTCATTAGCAATATAAAAATATTTCCTACATAATGGTATTTTATTTATAATTTTTAAAAATTAAATAATTTAATTTATTTATGACATAATGATGATGCAGTAATTACCTTATTAGTGAAATATAAAAATAATTGATTTATAAATACCCAAATAAATATAATTTGAGACTTTTATTTTATTCCAATAATTTTATAGGTTAATATGAGTTGTTAGGGTTGGTCAAATTAATTAGTTTCTAAGTAATAATGCTTTAAAGAATTTATCAAAAACAAAATACCAAATAGTGTCAAAATTGACATAAAAGTGTTTTTAAGAAAAATATTATTCAATTACTAAAAATATATGGATTGTCCAAGAGACATATATAATTATATATGTATCATTAATAAACCACTTGGGGTTCTCATGGATGGATATAGTATGTTTATTAACCATATTATATAAAAATACAAAGAGACATGATAAATGTCAAACTATTTAACTAAGAGTTAAATATAAATGATAACGTTAATTTAGTGACCCAAACATGTCCAAAATCTATAGTTTTAAAGGATTTAGAACCCTCCACACATTAGCCTCTAAATAAGTCACTTTTGATCAATTATAAACAGAATATTAATTTATTATAAAATAATATTTCTAGCGTTTCCTAAGGCACCCCTCACCCCTCTTATAAAAGGGAACTCCCCCCTTCTATCAAATTCATACTTTCAGAGCCTTTTGGATCGACCAACCCCTGCCAAAATATTCTCTCAACTTACCTAAATTCATCCTAGTGGCCTTATTTTGATCATAAATCCAAACTAAGGAGCCCTTTTGATCAAATAAAAATGAAGAACCCAATGAAGAGGTAATAATTTCACCATCCTCTTTGATGTTCCTTTCTTCTTCCACTTATTCTTTCTTTGTTATCTCCATTATAAAATAATACCTACAGTATATTCTATATAATGTGATTTTATTATAAATATTGTAGAACCATATTCATTATTATATCCATTCTTTGACTGACATGTCACCATACGTGTGTACATACGGCATACCGTCTCCATGTTGTGGTGTAATTGTTATCAATACATTATTATTGGATGGTAATAATAATGATGTGTAATTCATTAAAATAATAAATATAAAATGATAATGATTCTGTATATATGATACAACATCCAATTAAATATTATTTTAATATCAATAGAATGATATTGTCGCTCGTGTGTACGTACGGACTACCGTCTCCACGAACACGATGAGATTCATTCCCCATCGTATCCATTCAAGACTAATTTTCTTTTGATGATTAAAAATAATTTTTAAAGACTTGATATCATCCTGGATATGAATAAGATACAACCTATGGATAACAAACACATCTTATTTACCAAAACATATAAAAGAAAATGAGTAAGTGAACACCCGAAACGACGATAATACTAAAATATTATTAACAATGAAAAGTTAAAAGACCATATATAATATCATATTAATTTATATGATTCTATTATAAATTAATAACAATTATTTCACCATTATACAAGATTATAACCTACCATCGAACAAGGAAAAGTACAAGGTAAGGGTTTATTTCACAATCTCTTCATTATCCGAGGTTGTTTATACGTAATTACCTATTGGGGCCTCTTTATAATCCATATCCTTGTTTCTTAAAAATGTATTCCAATTTTTTTTGCTATTTACTAGACTATAGGTTAATGACATTTATAACCTTGTTTTAATTTTTATAAAATGGTTTGAAAGGAATCTTTCTGTCTTTTTCCAAACGAGGTCCTTTTCAACCTTTTTGAAAAAATTAAGGTAATAATGTATTTTTAACTTATACGGTGGTTGAGGCTATTTTCCACCATTATAAAATCACCGAAGCTTCACTTACAAGCTTCTAATAATATTTTCATAATAAATTATTTCATTATAATTATGTGACTTTCAAATGATTTCAAAATAGAAAGAGATATTTCTCTAAAAAGTGTTTTGATTTCAGCTAGATCAACATCATTTAATGGATTTTACGCTTATTTGAAGTTGATTTATTATGATACAAAACTTCCATGTTGTATTGAATATTTTGTGATATGTTTGACTATGGATGTGTTATTTTTATACCATTCATGGTTTTTGGAGAATGTATTGACATTTCGTATGCTAGTTTTAATATGAATGTTTAAGCTATGTTTAAACCTATTCATATGAGGAATGCATTAGACTTAATAAGTGATTGGTGGAGCCTGCTATATCTCCTCGATGCATCAGTAGGTCTAATGAGACAAATTAGTGTCTTGGAAGAAGGCCTTGAAAAAATCTTATTTGTAGTCTTGGCACAAGGCCTTGACTATGTTGTTATGATAGCATGGAATTAAGAATTCCCTTACTATGAAAGTGGTTATTGATATTGCATGTGATTATTTGATCAGTAGAATATCCATGTGAATAATTAAATGAAATTATTTCATTTTATATTTTCCATATTATGCAGATGTTCAAGTTTAAAAGGATTTTGTTTTAGTTATACATTTCCTTAAATATTTATGCATATTTATTAAAGTTTCCACTATATTGTTATCCTTGCTGAGCATCTGATCTCACCCCTTTTATGTTTTATTTTTCCCAGGATGTGAATAATTATATTATTACTAACCTGGAGGGATATTCTAAGGGATAAATGTTTTCAAAAGGGACAATATGATGTTGATGTTTTGATTTCATGATGTAATGTAAGACTTATGAATATATCTAGTGTTTCTGAATCTACTAAACTAATCGGTATTTTGAGATTTGATCTTTCTTGTGATCATTCCAATGTCATGTAATAATGCACCGAATCTGGGTAACTCGGGTCGGGGAATTACAGTTGGTATCAAAGGAATTTTATTACAAACCTTCGAAGTAAGATTTTGATAAACTCTGATTAGAGCATATAGACCTTATATGGACATTGAGGATTAGTATAGAATAACTTACTAGAATTTTGGTATTGTAGAGATTTTGTGATTTTTCCAAGCAATACATCTCTGTTTGGATACGAGTAGCTAGTGGAGGCTCTGAAATAGATGTACATAGGGTTAAAACACGAAAACACCGCACTGATCTAGACTCGAACGGGAACTTGTGCACGACAACAAGCCTTTTTTCACTCTTGTTTATGACACTCTTTGTGGATATTCTTAGTATAATTCTCATTTTACTTAAAAACCATTATAAAAGGTTTATGAGTATATAATTCCTCAAAGAATACATTTTTTTATGGTTATGTATTATAACCATAATTAGTTCAATTTATGTTCATTGTTTTACAAGTATGGAATTATGTACCTAGGGGTAAAACACGAAAAAAAAATTTATGTTTGAGAACTGCCTACCACCCTAAAACAAATGGACAATCAGAACGGACTATTCAAACCCTAGAATACATGTTGCGATCATGCTCACTAGACATTCAAGGTATGTGGGATCAATATTTACCTCTGGTAGAATTTTCCTATAACAATAGCATCCATTCAAGTATTCAGATGGCACAATATGAAGCGTTATACATAAAGAGGTGTTGCACACCAACCTTTTGGGATGATGTTGGTGAAAGAAAACTCATAGGCCCAGAACTGGCGAAGGAAACGGTGGAAAAGTGATGGTAATCCAAAATGACCTCAAAACATCTCAAAGTAGGTAGAAGAGCTATGTCGAAAACCGAAGGAAGGGTTTGGATTTTTTGGTAGGAGTTAATGTTTTCATTAATGTATCTCCAGGGAAGGGAGTTATACGTTTTGGTAAGAAATGTAAATTGAGTCCCAGGTACAACGAACCTTTCAAAATTCTAGAATGAATTGGGGCTTTATCATACCATTTGGCAATGCCGCCAAGACTCTCCAAAGTTCACGATGTGTTCCACATATCACTGTTGAGAAAATACTTGTCTGACCCAACCCATGAACTCACCTATAAGGATGTAGAACTATAACCCGATCTGTATTATTGGGAAGAGCCCATCAGGATTCTTGATACCATAGAACATGTGTTGAGAAACTATATGACTCGTCTCGTAAAAGTTATATGGTGAAACCAAAAGATGGAAGAGGCAATGTGGGAACCCGGGGAACTTATGATGAAGAACCACCCGATTCATTTTATGCAGTAATATCCCAGAAATTCCAAGGATTAAATTATTTGAATGTGGGGAGAATGTAACACCACAAGCTTCCATGGTACACTTCTCTTTGAATAATACATTGAATAATACAGTAGTGTGTGTTGTATGAAACATCGAGTTCTACCACACCACAACCAATCAAATTAGCCGTTATGAATAGTAATACCTAATTTTTGAAATTTTATAAATTTTATATTTCAAAATGGAGTTTATTTTTTGATTCGGAGTACCAAAATTATCTTATGGTGAATTTTTGGTACTTTTCTGAAAACGTTCAAATTTTTATGAGTCGTGAAAAAACACCGAGTTATGTTTTACAACCGAATTATTATTTACATAATTATTTATTTTATTTTAATTTAAATTACTTCAAAATAGATACATGATACCTCTATAAGTTCAATGTAATTCATTGGAGTCAGTTTATAATAATTTTAGATATATAAAAATTTTATTGAACTTTTCATCCTCTTTTACGCACCTCCTAAATTTACTAATTTACATAAAACATAATTTTACTGCTTCGGTGAGTTGAATTTATAAAATCTGAGAGACATGGTTAGTATCAATGAGTAAAATTGGTTCAATATGATAAAAATAATTATGGTGAATAGTAACTTTTTACTTTTATTTACCACGGTTAAAAGTAAATAGGGTAATTAAGGTTAAAAATTATATCATTATTACCCTAACACATGTCCTAATTCTATTGGATA
Organism: Viscum album; assembly: GCA_963277665.1. NCBI lineage: Eukaryota > Viridiplantae > Streptophyta > Magnoliopsida > Santalales > Viscaceae > Viscum > Viscum album. The sequence continues at coordinate 1,205,966,325 of OY728126.1, read as the reverse complement.
AGTATAATTCAACCAAAAACAAAATTAAGAATAAAATATGATCCTCTTTGGTTCACTTGGATTTGATTAGGCCATTTATTATTATTTAATTCAATGAAGAGTTAAAAGAGATAAAATCAAAGTTTAATAACTAAAACAATTTTAATATAGGGTTATACATAAGATAATTTAGATTATAAAAATTTACTATAAATCTAATTTTTTTCCTACATAGTGGTTTTTTATTTATAATTTTTAGACATTAAATAATTTAATTTATTTATGACACAATGATGATGCAATAATTACCTTATTAGTGAAATATTAAAATAATTGATATTACAAATACCCAAATAAATATAATCTGAGACTTTTACTGAATTTAAAAAAGTTTATATGTTTATATGAAATGTTAGGGTTGATTAAATGAATTAGGTTCAAAGTAATAATACTATTATGGATTTAGAAAAAACATAATACCAAATAGTGTTATACTTGACATAAAATGTTTTTAAAACAAATATTATATTATTAGTTGATATTCAATTCTTAAAAATTCTAAGGGATATCCAAGAGACTTATTTAATGATAGGTTTTTCATTAATGATCTACTTGGGGTTCTCTTTGATGTATATAGTCTATTTATTAACCGTATAATATAAAAATACAATGAGACATAGTAAATGTCAAACTATTTAATTAAGAGTTAAATATAAATGATAAGGTTAATTTAGTGACTCAAACCTGTATATAACCTACTGGTTGAAAGGATTTCTACCCCTCCCTACCTTAGTGTCTAAATAAGTCAGTTTGGAGCCATTATAAACCAAATATGAATTTATTATAAAATAATATTTCTAGCTTTTCCTAAAGTGCCCATCACCCCTCTTATAAAATGGTACTCCCCCCTTCTCTCAAATTCATACCTTCAAAGCCTTTTGGCTCACCCAACCCCTTCCCAAATATTCACTAAACTTTCCTCAATTCAACATAGAGGCCTTATTTTGATGAGAAAGTCAACCTATGGATCCCTTTTGATCAAATCAAAATGAAGAACCCGAAGAAGACGTAATAATTTCACCACCCTCTTTCATGTTCCTTACTTCTTCCACTTCTTTATTTTTTATTTCAATTATAAAATAATAACTCCAGTATTTTATATAAAATGTGATTTTATTATAAATATGGTACAACCATATTTATTATTCTATCCATACTTTGAATAATATGTCACCATACGTGCGTACGTATGGCTTACCGTCTTCACGTCGGGGTGTAATTGTTATTCAATAAATTTTTATTGGGTGGTTATAATAATGATGTGTAATTCATTAAAATAATAAATATAACATTATAACTATTCTTTATATATTATACACCATCAAATTATATATTATTTTAATATCAAAAGAATGATATTGCCACTCGTGCATACATACAGACTACCGTCTCCACAAACGCGATGAGATTAATTCCCCATCATATACATTCAATAATAAATTTTTATTTTATGATTAATAATAATGTTTAATGACATGATATCATCCTTGATATGAAAAAGATACAACCTATGTATAACAAACATGACATATTTTAGAAAACATATAAAATAAAACGAGTAAGTGAATACCCAAACTGACGATAATACTAAAATATTATTAACAAATCAATGATAAAAGATCATATATGATATCATAGTAATGTATATCATTTTTGAATAAATTAATAACAATTATTTCACCATTATACAAGAGTTTAACCTACCCTAGACCAAGGAAATGTATAAGGTAAGGGTTTATTTCACAATCTCTTCATTATCCGAGGTTGTTTATAAGCAATTACCTACTGGGACCTCTTTATCATCCATATCCATGTTTCTTAAAAATGTATTCCAATTTTTTTACTATTTACTAGACTATGGGATAATTTCATTTATACCCTTGTTTTAATTTTTATAAAATGGTTTGAAATGAATCATTCCGTAGTTTTCCAAACAAGGTCATTTCTAACCTTTTCGACAAAATTAAGGTAAGAATGTCTTTTTCACTTATACGGTGGGTGCGGCTATTTTCCACCATTATAAAGGCATCTAATGTTCCCTTAAAAGCTTATAAGAATATTTTCAAAATAAATGTTTTCATTATAATTCTTTGAATCTTAAATGATTTCAAAATAGAGAGATTTATTTCCCTAAAAAGGTTTTGGTTTCATCTATGTCAACATTATTTGATGGATTTTAAGCTTATTTTATGTTGATATATCGTGATACAAAACTTCCATATTGTATTGAAGTTTTTGTGATATGTTTTATTGTGGATGAGTTATTTTTATACCATTCAAGGTTTTTTGGAGTAAGTATTGAAATTTCTTATGCTATTTTTAATAAGAAATTTTATGTTATGTGTAAACCTATTCATATGAGGAATGCATTGGACCTAAAAAGTGATAGGTGGAGCCTGCTATAGTTCCTCGATGCATCAGTAGGTCTCATGAGACAAACTAGTGTCTTGGCACAAGGCCTTGCAAAAATATTATTTGTAGTCTTGGCACAAGGCCTTGACTATGTGGTTATGATAGTCTGGCATTATGAATTCTCTTATTATGAAAGTGGTTATTGATATTGCATTCGATTATTTGATTAATAGAATATCAATGTGAATAAGTAAATGGAATTATTTCATTTTATCTTGTCCATATTATGCTAAATTTCATGTTTAAAAGGCTTTTTTAGTTATACATTTCCTTAAATGTTTATGATTATTTATGAAAGTTTCCGCTATATTGTTATCCTTACAGAGCATCTGAGATCACCCCTTTCTATGTTTTATTTTTCCCAGGATGTGAAGAAGTATATTATAACTAACCTGGAGGGATAGTATAAGGGATAAGTTTATCCAATGGGGACAAGATTTTGTTGTTGTTTTTATTTCATGATGTAATGTAAGACTTTTGAAAATATCTAGCATTTCCAAGGCTACTAAACTAATCGGTCTTTCGAGATTTGATCTTTCTTGTGATCATGCCAATGTTATTTAATAATTCACCAAATCTGGGTAACGTGGGTCAGGGTGTTACATTTATATTTATAATAGAATGTTATAACCTAGCTGTTAGATATAATTTTTCTACTTCTGTGTTTTGAATTTCAAAAATCTGATATAAACGGTTGTGATGAGTAAGATATTTAGAGTCTTATAGGATTAACTAAAATTTATAATGAATAATAACCTACCCTTATGAATAGTAACATTCACATCAGAATAGTAACTCACCCTTACAAATAGTATCCTCATCCATGTAAGTATAAGTAAAATATAGGCACCCTATAAAGGAAAATGAATATTTTAAAAAATAATTATGTGTTGGAATTTTGTGATTAATAAATATTTAATTCCAAATTTAAATTAATAAATTGATTTAAAATAAAACTCATTTTCATAGAATGTATCCCCAATTAAATATTTTGTTGTCCAATGATTTTAGGATAATGTTATTAGACCTTAGTTATCTTTTTAAAGCATTATAATATCATATTTAAAATTAAAATCTGTATTTTTCATGTAAATATAAATTTTATTTAAAAAAATTAAAAAATTAAATATTAGTTTAATAATTTGGAGTTCATTATTCAATTCTACAAATTGAAAAAAAATTATGTTGAATTTTTTGAGGGTTTTTTCTAAAATACTAGAATATTTGGTGAATAGTAAAATATGGTAATTTCTGGTATAAATATTTTATAAGATAAATACTGTATTTCTTGATTCATCATTGATGTAAGAAAATACAGTTCAACTCACATTCAGTTATTATTATTTTTTTCACCTGAATTCAAACTATTGGTTTTCTTCTAGAAAATATTAAAATAATGAATAAGATATTAAAAAATCACCTCTCTCCACCACTATAAAAGCCACCCCTCACTCCCTCTTCTCTTCACTCCTCTAAGCCCATAAGACATTCAATGTTCTAGGAAAATAGTTTTTCCTAATCCATCCCCACATCTAGGATCTCTTTTTCTTGTCAAAAAACCCAAAAACCGCTTCTCTTAAGGAGGTTCTAAATGAAGACATTTCAGGAGGTAAACCCTCTTCCTTTTTTTCCTTTCATTTCATTTTCAATTTATTTGATTTTATTATTTTTTCATCACCTCCACTATCCAAATGATAATGAAAAATATAGAATCATATATATCCAAAATTTATATCATGTTAATGTAATATACTTTATCAATCTACTATCTCTCCCCAATTTATTTTATAAAAGAAATCTTGGTTGGGGAGGTGCATATTTACAACCTTCATAGACGACGAACCTTCATTCTTCAATTTCTACATCATGGCCGGTCATAACACAATTTTTATTCCTGATGTAAAAAATAATATTTATATTACATCCTTTTCAATGGTCTAAAACCAATATATATATATATATACAAAATACTAATTCATATGAAAAACTAGTTTGTAACACTCGAGATATCTCCAAATATATCTAAATGGATATCACTAATGATCTATCTAATAAATCATCCTCAGAATGTGTGACAAAGTGAGATATATAACCATTAAAAATTATTGATGTTCATAAATAATATATATGTTCAATAATTGATAATTATATCCATTACTCTTAGGTTCCATTGATTATAATCAAGTGAATCGATCATGAAATCAAGGAAAAGAACACTCCAGAATGACAGAATTCAATTTATATCTTATCAATAAAGACATAAATGAACATAATAAAACTTTAATTTATGAAATATATGTATATATGGTTCTGAATTATTTAATTAATGGTTTTAATTTGATTATCCACAACATTAAGGTCAAGTGAAGAATACATTTGAACATAAGGTATGTGTTTTCTACCCGAACCACCATTTTCTTTCCGGTTACTCTTATTCTCTACATACTTCAATAAAATTTTTATTTATTAAATTTAATCCTTATAAATTATTCTTTAATGTTCTATAAATTTTTACTGGACATAATCTTTCTTTATTTAATATATTGTTACATTTTTTTAGAGGGTCTTTTAAAAAAATCCAGAAATACAAGCTCGTTTCAAGGAAACTTCTCATATTCTTACCAAGGTTCAAGTACACTATATAATCGTTTTTTATCCATCATTATTTTTATAAAATCACTAATTTTGTTTTGAGATAACTATATTATTTCACTTTTATATTTATAAAAATATTTTTTCCATAATATCACATCTTTTCAAAGTAAAATATTATTTATGTCATGAATTACTCGATGATTTTAAAAGAGAAATATTATCTATTTCAACAATATTGTTGAATATTATGTATAACTAAAAATTTTCTATTATTATATCATCTACCATATTCTATTGAATGGTTTATGATTAGTTTGGAAATGGATGTTCTATCTTGAAATCATTTACCATATTACTCTGAATTGTAACTATTTATGTTTTGGGAATGTTATTTACATTTCATATGATAGTTTCAATTTGAATATATATATTTTTTATGTTTATCCCAATTCATATGATGAATGTATTGTACTTATTAATTGATAGGTGGGGACTTATATAGCCCCTCGATGCATCGATAGGTATCATGTGACAAAACAAATATGGACTTGGTCGAGGCCGTACCCAATTTCAGATATGGTTTTGACGAAGGCCGTAGTAATTTTCAGATGCCTTGGACAAGGATTTGATGATATATTTTTGAATGTATGACATTATTCATTTCCATCAATATAAAATAACTATTTTTATTCCATGAGATAATTCCACTACTAGAATACCAAATATTATGCTTTATTATTGAAATATTTATTCATCCCTTATTACTATTATGTTCAAGATCATTTTTAAAAGAATGTGTTTGTTTTTATTGACCATGGATAATTTTTATGTTTGTGATATATTCCAATGTATTTATTACCTTTACTGAGCATATGATATTCCCCCTTTCTTATGTTTTATTTTCCTATGATGTGAAGAAGTAAATTATGAATGACCGACTAGGGTAACCTACGAGTTATGGATGTTTTCAATGGAATTTCCATATCATATTTCATTTGAAGTTGTAATATTAAACATATCTATGTATATAGTTTTAAAAAACTACTGAACTAATTCTTTCCTTTGAGGTGCTAATTTCTTGTAATTATTCCAATGTAATAAAATAAGGTACTGGCCTTGGGAAACCAGGGTTGTGTCTTTACACTTGGAGTTATAATGGTCACATCATGAATCAGATTGAGGTACAACTGATTTTAACACATCAAAAATGAGTAACAGATCATTTCCCTCAATAAAAAAACATTTAAAATATATTTATTGTTTTTAATTATGCTGCATTTTTTTTATAAAAATGTCATTTTAAACTAGAAACATTTATTTTGATCCATAGAGGTGGCATTATGTGTGGGTTTAACATGAGACTAATTCTTACACATCACAATGGAATTATTAATTGATGTCGTAATTTATCAAGGCAATTGGTGAAAAACATTATTTCAATATGTCACTTGAAATACTGGCACAATGGTTCTTATCTTATGTGACTAGTGTTGTTTACAATTTTAAACAATTGTTCTCAAACACAATCATGGTATGATCCCCATATAATTAATTTCCAAAAAAAATTATTATTTTCTAGATAATGCATACTATCCTCCTCCACATTGGTCTCCACCTTGATCTTCACCTCTCACTCATCCTCTACATCTATCTCTACCATTGAATCTTCCTCTTCCATCGTCTCCTCCTGTGCCTCATCCTCCACCACTTCTTTTCCAAAAACCTTCACGATTTCCAAATTATTTTATTGATTGTAGGTCAATGCTTTTAAATAATTTTATTTACTCCATCATTCAAAACCATGAGAAATAGATACAAAATAATATATAATCATTCAGAAACTAATTATTCAAACCCAAAATATCATTTAAAAGTCGTAACTCATACTCGATCACAAACATAGTAGGTAATCAACCAATTTTTTTGTATATATTTTGAAAAAAAGTATGATTCCCACTCATCTATAAACAAATTGATTTTTCTTTTTAGTAACTAGAATATCAGAAGTCGTATGTGCACTGAGAACATATTTAAAATAAAATGATTATGAAATACATTTAATTATATTTTAATTTCCTTTAGAAATTACATACTATGGGATGTTGGTCTTTTTATGTTTTATAATTTCTCACATAAATATTGAAACATAATATCCAAAATTAGGGTCATTTCTTTATTTCAGAAACTGTAGATACATTGAACAAAGTAATTAAATAGTTTTTAAATGTTTTGATATTAAAATCATTCTATATATAACTTAATTTGTTCCTATTTTTAGAAATACACATGATTTATCCCTTCAAACACTGACTTCATGACATGACCTAACATGTGTTTTAGTGAACACCGTATCATAAAAAATCATTTTAAAACATAGAATGTATGATTAATTCTATTTTTATCTATAAAATATTTATTTCAGTGTATTACATATTCAGTATACTCATCATGTGTGGTTGGTTAGTTCCATATCCATGCGTTGGATCCAACAAATAAATAACCAGGGTGTCCATATTGACTTTTATGAGGATACATTGCATCCTATAAAAACAAAAACAATTAAGTAATCAAATAATTAAAAATATATTTTATGTGATTATATTGATGAGTTTTAACTTTGCATTGTAGGAATCAAAAAAAGTCTATCTTATGTTTATTTTTTATTAAACTCTTTGAGTAACTGATATTTTTTTAATAATTTATTCCTTAATCAAAGTAACATCTGACATAGAAATGATATAGGGATTAATGTATTCGAATCATGATTCACACAATCTTACCTTTATATAGCTTTGATATAAACATCTATAAAAAATATGAATATTCATTGAGACTAAAAAAATATTATATCACTACTTGGAAAATTGTATTATTAAAATGTACCTTATGTATCTATTCAAAACTAAGACGCCCAACCATTCATGCTTGAGAATCTCATTTAGAGTCTCGAAGCCAATTACACATGTCAAGGAATCTCTATATATTTGTTCTTCATAATCAATGTAAGACATAATTTTATCTTTAAATGTTGTCTCAACATGAATATGTAATGGTAATAAATGTTTCTCTAGAAATGGAGGGGAGAAGGTACTCATGGATGGTCATTTTGTTTTCTTGGCTGATTTAATAGGTTTTATTGATTCGGCCTTCTGTTTCCTCACCACATTATCCATCTATAATATCATACCTTACTTAATAAATGTTATCATCAAATATTAAAAGTTTTTCAATGGAAAAAATTTGTTAGAGGCATACAAGATGTATCATTATAATATTAGTCACCAATTCTTTGAAGCCTCCGATAGTATCTTTGACCATTTTAATATTTAGAGAATCAAGTGGAACATGAAACTTCGTAGTTAACTTATAAGATACCTCAATACACTCTCTAAGATCATATTTTGGGAGGTATTTATTGTGTATCTTGTATCCTAATATATTTTACACCATACCCATCACAATATGGTGGTACATGGGTGTTGAAAAATTGAAATAACATATAACATTACCCAGATTAATTTATGTAATATCATGTTATCAGAAGTTTTTTGATTCACATTGAAGAGAAATATTAATGAAAATGTAGATTACCCTGGGTAAGGTATGTGTTTAGTGGAATGATAGGCCTAAAAGGTAGTGGGATTATTTGATTCATATGAAGAACTTTTCTATTATGTGGGTATGCTTTGATCATTTTGTATACATTGGTTTGAAAAACCGTACTGTAAAATAATAACTTACATTGAGTCTATTTGTGTGTGAAATTGTCTCATCATGTTATATGTTTTTTTATTTGGTTTTATCTTCTCGAAATATGTTCGAGAAGAGGCTCTAAAACCGGATCCTTTAATGTGACAGTATTATTCATACCACTACAATGTTTCTAAAAGTAGATTTTTCAGGTATGGGTGTTACCAAATTTTTTTCTAATAAATATTAATAAATTTTAACAAATAATATATTTATTTATGTAATAATGTTATGAATAATAATAATTACAATTCTTTCATACTTAAAAATGCTTTACATATATTTTTTTGTGTTTTCATCAACAAATTTACTCTCTTTGAGTAAATGATCATGCACACATATCACATGATGTGGGTTGGATGTGTCTTTATATTATGATTCATCAATATGCATATAAAAAAATGAACATATGTTTTTTCATTTCACATAATTAAAAATTTATTTTTTATTGAAAATCGATAACAATTTATTCTCTAATAAAGAATACCCAAACCTTGGTTTGTGATAATGGTATGTTTTTTGATGACTAATCATTATTTTCATCACTATATTGTGGTTTCATAAATTTGAATATTGGTATCAAGTTGGATAAACCATGTAATTTGAAATAATATATTACAGACTAAAATGCACATGAAATTATTTATTATTGCAGGGATTGATGAAACCAATCCATGTTTCCTACTTTGTAATATGTGTATAAATAAGTGGTGGGTGGGGATTTATTTTACCATCATCATCCCCAATATGTAACTTTGTAAAAAAATTATGAAAGGCTATATAGAATTTTCCAGTGGATATGAAGACAAATATTTAATGTCAATATTCAAAAATAAATTAAGTCAACAAGGAAATGTGAAAATTAAATAAATGTTTTATTATATAAATTTTCATTATAATAAGGGATGTATATTGCAACATTACCATTATATCATTCCAATGGATTTCTATTGTTAGAGGTTGGATGTGGCACCCTGAATCAATATCAATAAGCACTTTCGTTATCATTTTAATCCCAAGATAACTAATTAATAATGAATTTTTGGGATAAATATGTTGTCTACATTGATTCTGATTAACCTCAAATTTTATATCCAGAACACTTTCCTTGGGTATTTTGTTCATCAAAATGATGTTGTGTCGTTTTTGTTTTTATCATCAATTTTTTTGATCCCCTAATAATTCTATTGTTTCATCATCAACAGTATGTTCTTCCTCGATATTGGTAACATCATCATGTATAGAAGACATTTTCTACATGAGTAGTCAAAAATTATATTATTCTGGAATAACAATAATGAAATACACTCTATTTAAAAAAGTACCCAATTTCACTAAGAAATCATGAAAATTGTTATTGTATTGAACATAGATATAATAATTCAATATTGTAGTACAACTACTATTAAATACCATTATTTAGCCTGACCTCATATGTTTATTTTCATACATCTCTAGATGATGGATTAGACACCATCCTTCAAACTAGCCTTCCTCCCATCAGTGTGGTTCCAATGTTTCTTGATGACATACCTCCCGAATGTTTATTGATGTAATTTTTTTTGATGTTTATATCACAATTTTTTTATACATCCACCTATGATTCATGAACTAATCTATCAAAAATTAATCACATGATCATTTCAGATGAATAATACTCAGAGTAGTTCAGGAATCATAGATTATATGGGGGATGAGTCTTATGAAACCAAATACATAATATATTCGAAAGATGAAACAAAATTTTCCACTGAGGATAAAAAATTACATAAATTCATTTTTAATTATTACTTATAACATATTAAATTTAAAAAAATTATATTAATAACTACCAAATCAAGATTAATTCCAATCCCACTCATTTTCTTCCACTCTCAAACATTTATTTTTTTACACTTCCTCTGAAATGATTCTTTTTTTGGTATGTCTAAGTGGATACAGAAACCTGTGGTGGAATTTATGTGATGATGATAAGATACCTTGAATGTTTTCCATTTCCCCAAGAATCTTAAACAAAGTATCACAAAGTTTGTGTTGAATGATGGTTGTATAGCTCTGCTCATTGTAAGAGAAATACCTTGTAGAGTCCTCTTAGATGACTAATCATAGTATTATTCTCATCCACATAGGCTTAAATGCAGATTCATAATAGTATCCAATGTTATCACACATAAAATAAAAAAATTTGATGAATTGTTTTCAAAAGTAACCATGTGGATCATATAAGAAAATACATTTCATTAAACCAAACAAATTCATTAATTATGTTTCAATTAAATTTTTAGTTTCTTGTTTTGTGTTCCCAGGAAGTTGTAAATGAGGTGGATGAAAGGATAAAAGAGTTGAAGAATGAGTTGGGAGATATGGTATTCAATGCCATGAATATGGCTTTGATGAATATTAATAAATACAATCCACATAGGAGGTTTTTCACCAATGAAATTTGGAACCACTATGATGGGAGGTTGATTATTTCGAAAGAGGGAGTCCAATCCATCATCCAGAGATGGATGAAAATAATGAATTTTTTTGATGGATTAAACACTGGCTGTGAAGTTTAGTTGTACTAAAATATTGATGTATTATTTATCTGTTAAGTACAGAAACTATTTTAATGAAACATTCATCCAATGGTTGAATTTTTTTCATGTATTGTATTATTTTTTATATATCTTACCAACATGTATCCTTATATACCAAAACTTATTTAAGAAACCTATGGTCCTTTTTTATGAAAATTTATTTTTGTTAATCATTAATATTATGTGTTGTATGCCTCTTTAACAACATCAAATATTGATGAAGTTCTCAATGGTCTAGTATGAAGTGAGAATGGGTAATAAGAGTAGGGGTGGAATTATGTATGTGTAAGTAAGAGAGAGGGATATGTATAAGATATTCAAAAATAAAAGTTAAAATGATTACACTTTTTTAATAAGATTACATATAATAGAATATTAACTTTAATATAATTATCAAAATGTACTAATATCAATCCTATATGAAGTATAAGATACTCATAAATAATGAATAGGAAGTTTCAGTGTCCTATTTCCATTCAAAATACTATAATATAATAAGATTGTAGATATTACTATTTAAGAACTATGTATATAATCATTCATACACAACCTAACTATAAAAAAATCTAATAACCATATTTACTGAACATGCATAGATGGAATAGATCAAAAGGACCATCAAAGGTTCCCCAACTAACCACATCGATTAAAATGTTTCACATGAATGAGGAAATAATGATTAAAGTGTCCTAGAAACCTACACTAATGAAATCAATCCAAATGTATCTTAAATTAATGAAGAATTATAATACCTCCACCCTAATAGTTTTCATGAAATTAATCTCACCTCACCTACATTCGATATCACTTATTTCTACTCAGGGATTCCAAAACATCCAATTGTTGATATTTCTTAAAACCACTATAGTCCCAAATATTTTTCTGAACAGTCCTGTTGTGTCTAATTTCACATCCCAATACCCATTAATTTTATTTTCAACTCCATCTGAAATTTGAATCTAAATTAATGGTTAAAAAAATTGATTCCCATTTCGAAGGATGTCAACCAATTCATTCCTATAATATGGTTGAAGATGTCCATATCAATAAGAGATAAATCTTTGAAAACATTATCCTTAATGAAAATTATTGAAATTGCTTCATAGTTAAATTATAGAAAATTTCTTTTTCTAGGTGGTGTTGAAATATTAAACAGAAAACTATTAATTTCAACATGTAATCAATATGATCTACAATGTGATTAGTAAAAAAATAGTGATCTTCTTTAGTTAGATACAAAAATTGCATGAGAGTATAATTTAAGAGAATCAAATATATCACTATCGAAGGACCATATTTATCTTCTATGAGCATCGTCTTTTCACTATGCAGTTGTTTACTAGATCTCCATGACAATACTATATTGAATAATTATGAAGGAAATGACTTATAGGGTATCAGTGTTACTTGATATTCACCCTAGGGAACTCATTGTATTTTAGTGGAGAAAAGATGAGATGTTGGGTTTTTCATTCCATAAAAAACACAAGAACACAAAATGAGTAACACAAAAATCCAAAATATGATATAGGGAAAGTAAACAACTACATAAATTGGATTCTATCATTGATATGTCTGAGGGAATGTAGAGGAGTTTTACCAGATGTGGAGGAGTTCTTAGAGAGCCTATGATTCATGAGTGATAGTCATGGTTTGGGTTCTTTTAAATATACCAGATTCAATTTTAAAAAGATTTCTTAAAAGTGTTGATAAGGAAAACTTTTATCAGCATTAAAATAATAACTGCTAATAAAAGGGCTATTTATAAGTTCAAAAAATGCACTGATAAAATACATATTTATCATTGCTAACTTTTTGGAATAGATAAAGATTGACCGTTATCAGTTCTAAAAAATTGATGATAAATATTACTTTTATTTTCATTAAAATTTTAGTGTTGAAAAATGATTTATAATTATAATTATTTAATTAAATTTATTAAAATTTTTTAATTATATAAATACATATTATTTTTTTATGATTATACAAATACTAGTTTTTTAAAAATTATTTATTTTTAATAAGAAAAAATATATAAATATATAAATATATATAGTATATATACATTTACAAATATAATTATTTATAAATATTAATGTTCAAATATATTTTTAACATTATTCAACGATATATAATCTTAAATACATGAATTTTAAAAATAAGTGAAATTGAATAATACAAAATGAGTACACATTAAAAATATTGAAAAAGTGGATAAGTTTTATTAATTAAATATAAATTAAGTAAAAACTATCGATATATATATATTGAAAATAAAAAAACGTAGTAATTAATTTTATAAAAATATATAATAGAACATAATCAAATTCAAAAATAGAAAAATATTAGAGATGAAAATCCTAACCATTATAGTATTAAAAATAAATAATTAATATTTGTTGATTAAAAATAAAATATATCGTGATATAATGAAAATTCTAAAATATAATAAAATTTGAATAAATTATATAAATATAATTTGAATCTTTTTCTCTATATTGTGTAAATAAATTTGATTGTGTGTTTGTTTATAAAAATGAATTAATTAGATATATATGTATGTGACACCAATGTAACAAACGATATTATATATATAGAAAATTAAAAAAACCTGAATAACCCTTTAATATGTAATTAATTAACAGATTATTCATCATGTATATTTAATTATATTTAATATATATTTTTCATTTGTATTTACAAAAATTATATATATGTAAATTATATTTATTAATTTCTATTAATAATTTTTTCACTAATAAATATGTAAATAGTTTTGTTATTTATTCTTTTGTAATTTTTACATTTATTTATCACAATCTATTCATTTTATATTTCTATATTTTATATATAATAATTATTAATATTTATATTCAATATATATTAATATTAAATTTATTCATTTATGTCAATAATTATTTAATTAAAAAAATGTAGAATAAATTTCTTAGTTTACTATTTTTAAGTTTGTTTTTATTTAATTGGTTTATTTAATTCATTTTACAAATATATATATTTATGTTATATTTTTTATTATTTTTTAAAATTTATATATATGTATATTAAATTAATTCATTTGTAACAATATTTATTTAATCAATGAAATTGTTAATTTTTTCTTTTTATTTTTTTACATAAATAATTTTATTTTGGACCTTTATCGTTGCTTTATTGGCACTCATAAAGGTTACCCTTTATGAGAACTTTATTCATAGAATTGATAAAGGGTACTCATTATTGGAACTAAAAATAAATCCATGATAAATGGTAACCTTTATCAACACTAAAATAATTTGATGATAATGTTTCCATTTTACCAGTGATTAAGAAAAGCACGCATAAAGGGTCTCCTTTATCAACACTTTTTTGAACTCATATATGTCTCCCTTTATCAGCACATTTTCTAGTGCTATTCTATTCTTGAATTGTTAATGGAATGTTTTTTAGTAGTTAACCTGATAATCCTACAATAGAATTGCTCTTAGCCAGATACATGATACATTAGAAATGATTTTATATATTTTTATGGGCACTAGAAAAATTAGGATAAGTGAAAATGTCAATACCACTTTTAGTTCCTGAAAGTCTATCTTAGTGGCGTCTGATAATACAAACAACACACCCTTCTTAAGAAAGCACGTAATAGGTGTTGAAATGCAAGAAAATACATAAATAATGAATATGTAATAAAGATATTCCCCATGAGACTACAAATGTATATAATGTTTTTTGGGCTGCTTCTATGTTTCTATAGCTCTATCCTTTTCGTGGTCAACTAATTTTCCTACCTCTAAGATAATTTCACCTAAAATGAGCACCTTATCACTCAAAAAGTGGAATTTACCAAGCTTAACATGAAACGCATGCTCCCTCAATGTATTCCGAATTATCTCATGATCTTTGGAATGGCTGTGTCGAGTTTTAGAATACACCAAGATTCTATGTATGAAGACTACCAAAACGGAATCAAATATGGGTTGAAATATTGATTCTTTAGATTCATTAAAATAGCTAGTGTGTTCGTTAAAGAAAACAACATAAAAATATAGTCAGATAAAATATATATGAAATGGAATGTTGTATTAGGTATTTCTAAAGGTCTGAAATAGACCTAGTTATATGCTGAACCAATATCAATCTTTTTAGAAAACCTAAGCTACTCATAGCTGATCGAAGAACTCAGTTTTTTGAGAGAAATGATACTGATTCTTAATATTAAGCTTATTCAATTTTGGGAAATGCAGACAAAGTATGGGGGTTCTATCTGACTTCATTTCCATGAGGATTGGTGGACCCCAAGGTGAGGTGTTGTGCCATATAATCCACTTAGATACTATATCCTCTAACTATCTCTTGAGCTCATACAACTCAATTACGAATATTTTATAAGGAGGAAAAGAAACTGGTGCAACTCTTAAAACCATATCAATACCAAAAACAACCACTCAATATGGAGGTAATCCATAAATATTTTTAGGGACGAAGTCCCAAAAATGATCTTTGATATGAGCGAAACCTGCCTGATGTATTCCCTAATCTTTTATTTAAATGGTTAAAAATATGTGTTTTTACACCACCCATTCCACAATGCTTTGGTCTAGAACTTCCCACCTATACATCCTAGTCATTGTAATGTATATTTTTCAACCCTTTGGTGATTAAAATAACACCCTATTCTGAAAGTATTTCACAATTTCTTGAAAAAGAATCAACCTCTCCATCTGAATGACGATATCAAAGCCTATCATCTCAAGGCTGAAATATTTCCAAAAAAGTTATTGTTATCAACAACAAGGGGGAGCTCCCAAAATTGGAGTGAACTCTCAAAATGTGTGACCAAAATAGTGTAAAGGGTTATCATACTACATAAAATACTGAATTTTGAGCACGAGTATTTCTACAATATCTACAAGTACAAATGAATTGAAATAACACATGTCCAAAATAATAGATACTAAAGTAGTTTCTAATGAAATAATACATCTATCTATAGATAGTTCCATAATCTACTCCACTGACACATGTTTCACTATATAATCCTAGTTGATTCCCTGAAAATGGGATATATCATGAATCTTATGAGTAGTAATTATCTGTTAATACTATATAACTAGTGTATGGATCCACCAGACCAAACCAATTCATTATCTAGACTGTTTGGTATCAATACAAATCCCTAATCAATGTGGAGATAATAATCCTACTATAATACGTAGAGTTGGTTATAATTCACTCTCACTTACCCCAAGAGGGGACTTTCTAAAAAACTATTATAAATAAACCATCCCTCTATAGGATTGATATTCAACCCGGCCCTCTCACTTGGAAGGTTTAGATGTCCCTACTTCCCACACTACTGAATGAATATATAACCACAAATTCATACACAATGATAAGTATTCCTCTAATGTGATGTCTCAAAGTGAGGCTTCATAACACTAAAAACAACACTACTTGGTTTAGAAGATACCACTCTAATTCGTTCCTCAAGATTACCTTATGTTATGTTCAGTAATTAGATCCTTATTTACTATATCATATATAATAGTCAATCAGAGAACATTTAAATATGAATGGATATGATTCCTTATCCCATTATCATAATGTCTCACATTCACTAGATCATCAGTATTATATATATATCCAAAAATCACAAAATCTCTGTAAAATCAGATAAGTAATTCAAAATTGACATTGAATCCTAGTACAGGTTCATGAACTCCATGATATGATTCTCCATCAGAGTCATATGTAAGAAACATTCATATAATATAGATTATTAATTGGTACAAATCACATCATAGCACTGACATTCTAGATTAAGAATATCCCACAAATGTTTGCAAGATCCATGAAGCATTTATGTAGAGATCATCGATCTCCTCTCATAATGTGCCTAAAGAATATAAAAAATTGAAAAGGCAATCTCAATCCATAAATCTGTAGCATGGGGGCCATAATTACCTAAAACCTAGGTGGATGTTTCATTTAAAACTCCTATATCAAATATCCCACAGAAGAGGATGTTCATGGAGTCACATGTATTGTTTGAATAATTGCATAAATTCCCATCGAAACTAGGAATCATCTCCCATATCAGGTATAGCATGAGGTTCCATAGGTTGAACTACTATATGAAACGCCCATGGATCTAGGCCCATCACATATCACGAACACCCTCCTAGTGATGATATGAAGAATTCATGGTGTCATAGTTCTACAAATTTTGA
This sequence comes from Viscum album, assembly GCA_963277665.1. Lineage (NCBI taxonomy): Eukaryota > Viridiplantae > Streptophyta > Magnoliopsida > Santalales > Viscaceae > Viscum > Viscum album. The sequence goes on along the minus strand of OY728126.1, from coordinate 1,205,948,717 downwards.
TCACCCACATCAGATATGAGTATACAACAGTAATATTATATCTATGAGAATAGGAAAGATACAATCATTCCAACAATAAATATACACTTCTCTTATTACTCATAGAACCCTGGCTGGGTAATATGAACAATTATATGGACATTAGAGACATTTCCTACTACCCACCATTATGGTTAGATGTATGTAAATATCATTGTTTAACTATATTGTTCCCAATATATAGACCGTCAATGGCATGTTATGAAGAGAAAATATTTTTACTTTCAAATGGTATTCCCATTTAACATTAACCATTTTACAATTAAATATTTATGACATGTTATATTTAGATATTAGATTAGTTAATTTAAAAGTCATTACAATTTATATAGGTACATGCTTTATAAATTGAAATTATTAGTTCATATAACTATTTACAAGACTACGTATTCAATAGGATAATTTAATATGTAATAAAAATTTATTTGAATAAAATAATCATCGTTCAAATTCTATAGAGATACATGATTTTTTTAGGTTATAAAAAATATTATTATATTAAAAATAAACTATCATTCTATTCGAGGTGACCTCAGTTACACAACTCAAACATGTGTTAACTTATTAGTCAAGGTTCCATAATCAACCTATATAGGAGGACACAATTTATATTCATTAATACACTTTAAAGAAAAATTAATCTAGACTACATTTCAAATAGAATCATTAGATTCATGATAAATATATCACTAAAAACATGAAATAGGAATCTTGAATTCATATAATTCAACCAAGATGGCATGCCATAATGCATGACGTATTATTCCTATATGGTCTTATAGTGATTAATTTTCAGTGCTTAATTTCTATATCAGGAACATTATGAAATGTAATAGGACACCAAAATAATAATAACTTCCTTTATCATGTGTTTCAAACAATGGTTGAATTGAAAAACAATAATTGGTATAATAAAATCATTATATCTCTTCCAAAGTAAATTTTATTTTCCCCTTTATATAGGATATCAGATTACAAGAATATGATCATTACAAAATACCAAAACATCCTAGTCTATTTCCTCGAAAAAATAATATTAAGGTAAATAAACAAAATATTAGATAAATTTTTTTGACATCACAAACCTGGTTCCCCTAATGAGTTCCATGTGTTGGTTAGTTAGATGGCCTCAATTATGCCTCTTCACAGACCAGTGGCTATCGACTAGACCTAAGGGTCTATGGAGGTACAATGGAGAGGCCATACCCATATAATCAGAGTAATGTAGTTGTGTAATAGATGGATAATATTAGACTCATAATATATAATAACCATAATAGATGAATTAATTTATATCGATGATATTAATAATAAAGAAATAAATAGATACATCATATATACTATATAAAAATGATGTAATGTCATTATATATAAAGAAAATGAATATGAAACATGTAATTGATAAACATACATATAGGTATATGAAATGAACTAGAATAGATGAAATGATTATCTTCAGAAAGCATCAAAATATAGTGCTTGGTCTTATGCTCCCCACTCCCAGGACATAATCAATTATGCATTGAAAAATGAGTTCTTACCCTGGTCCCTACCCGAATTTACAAGGTCTATCTATGTACAAGTCATCAGGATAAATAGATTGTCAGATATACTCTGTAGTCCACCACCAATGGTGTCAATAAAAAATCATTCCTATTCATATAAATGATAATTATGTAAAGGTATAATAGGTATGTATTAATGTAAGTGAAATATAACAAGTCCACAAAACAATATGTAGGATAAATAGGCCTTAATAGAACACTATTATATGAACATATATAACTCATCAATAATAAATGTCAACTAGATTGGCATATGCTACATTTTGAAAGTGTTTCAGACCTATATGGTCTGGGTCACAATACAATAACCCAACCAAACTATATCTTTAGATATATTGTAATATATAATCCATTGGTGCCATACTCAATTTACCACATTGGTTCCATACCATCGATTAATAAGTGTCATAACATAAATAATATCCAGTACCATACCATCAGACAATAGTTTCTATAAATTTATAAATAGATGGTGTTGTATTATCAATCCCTATGCATCATACCATTAGTAATATTTAGTCCCGTAACATCTATCAATAGGTTCCACAACATCAACAATAATCAGTTCCATACCCTCAAATAACATTCGACATACCTTTAATAATAGTCAATCCCATATCCTCAAACAACATGTATAATAACAAAATTAATATATTTTTCCTTCCCACCAATCATTAGGTTTCATAACATTAAATATAGTTGATTCCATACCATCAGATAATAGATTCCATACCATTTAAAATAGGTCAATTCCATACTAAGGTTCCCAACTTGTAGAAAGTAATATATAAAAATACAACGACTCTGTTGGTGTCTTTACAGATTCACAATTACCATTTAATCCACCATTTAATCAATTTAATAAAATTTAACATCATGGAAAAGGTGGTATAATACTCTCCAATTAACTCATTTAATTATAGAGGTAGCTACTATAAGAGTGGTGAGCTCACACAGCCAAAGGGGTTGTGTAACACAGAAAAGATATAACCAACACACTCTATGGGTGGCTTGGGTTGAGGTTGAAAACCTCCAATCATGATCAGGTGATACAAGGGGGACCCAAAAAAGGTCAACCAGTTAATTAATGGAATAAATTTTAATTATATGTGAAGAAAAGAAGTTTCATCATACAAAATGATGAAAACAATCAAATAGAAAAAAATTAGGGAAAAGGTATTGATCTCCAAACATAAGACAATAGTAGAACACATGTCCAGTATCACCCCTTACATTGGGATAGATTGAAAGAAATTGGAAGAGATCAAAAAATGTCCAAAAAATAGGGCATAATTGATTGAAATTAAATAACTCCATCGAATTGAAGAATAATGAAGTATGAGACTAAAGTAATGTAGTTCTTACCAATGGAAACCTAATGATAAAAAAAATCATGAATCATATGTTGGATGGAGAAGATCTCCAAAAGAATAGCTTTAAGTATAGAGGGATCTCAAAAGAGAGTATAAGTAGGTGATCTCTGTAGAAGAAACAAATATAAATGATTTGGAGTTCTTAAAATAGATGATGTAAAAAAGACTTATTTGAACCATGAATTAAAGGTTGCACAGTTTGGCCACATGGTTGGTAAACCAGTGTGACATCCCTGCACACCCCACTACCTGAGGAGCACACCCCACATGACATGTAGTGCATGGTTAGAAAACCCATTCCAATCCCATTTCTACTATCTTTCAACTACACACACAGTTCAAACCCCACTCTCACTATAACGAACCATCTTAGGATTACAAGGAAAACCACCCAAACTTGCCTTTTAGGTAATAGAGGTACAATAGGAGAACAAAAACTAGTCAGTAATATAAGAGAGATAAGAAAAACAATGGGATTATAAAGAAGAAAATGAAGAGAAAAAACACATTACATAAAATCCATGATAAAACTGGCTAATCCAAAATGTAAATCATGTCCCAATGCGACCAACAATCACATCTAGACGAATGAAAATAGAGTGAATCAAGAACAATAGAATCTATAGTTCTGCAATATCCTAACCCCTTTACCTAAATTATGAAATTCAACATTTAAAATTCCAAAATTCATTAGGATTTGATCAAAATCCTCCTAGGATACCACCAATGTTTCTATTCAAGGATTAATATCAATAAAGAAGCAATTATATACATTGAAACAAAAATAGGTTTACAAAGAATTTTTTTATAATAAATCTATATGTTAATGATTTTCCTTTTGGTTTTCATAAAATTATTTCCTAATCTTTAAAAAAATATGTCAAGTATAAGTTATTAAATAGGAATTCATATGCATGCATCAAGAGGAGAAAATAACCATGAAATAACCTATCATGTGAATCTATGTAATACAACTTCATTTAAAAAACTGAGAAAAAAATCATGATAAATCAATCAGGTGATGAATAAACATAATTGGAAAATGGAAAGAACCTCATATTGGGATCTTAAAAGTGGGCCAAAGAATACAAGACACTCAAAATCTAGAATAAGAATATGTTGGATCCAATAGATATTTATTCCTTCTAATTGATATCACAAAATGTTACCTCCTTGTGCTACAACAAACACTAAGGATACCCATGTCTCTTTACTGACACACACATGATTCCCAATGAAAACTTGTATTATAAATTTTTCAAACCATGACCAAAATTTCCTCAAACATTTTCAAATACATGAAAATCCACATTGGAATTTGAAAATCCATTTCCAAATCACAAAAATTCATTTTCATAGAGAGAAAAAAATTAAAAAAAAAGCGTTCAATTTTTTTAAAAATAATTTATAACTTCCAATAAATGAATAATTTAAATATATTTATCAACAAAAATATAAATTCTTTATTTTAAATTTTTTTATAGATTCACCTCCATAAACATGGTAGAATCCTAGATTCCTTCGATAATAGTGACCATAAACTATATGAACGTTCCTAAAAATAAATGGCCATCCAAGAAGTTGAAATAAATCAATATAAAATAGTCTCCAATCAAAAATCAGGAAAAAAAATCCTAGTGAAAACCACAACTATAAAAAACTCACTAATAAATAATATGTAATGCTTACTCAAAGAAGTACACCATAATAAAAACAATGATCAACCATTTAATAAATGATCTAAAATGATCAAAGTTCTCAAATCACCCACATGTTCTTAAAGTTTAAGTGGGTGAGGACAAACCAAAGAATGAAATTAAATTTCGTAGAGAGAACCCTAAAATCCCAAGCCTCGATACCTAAATGGTTTTTAATTCCAAGGAATTTTTTTAATTCATGAGGCTTAAGTATGCATAAAAACCTAAAACAATTTTATAAACAACCAATTCTTTTTGTTACATGACATGAACCTATTGCATGGTGTGTAAACCCCTAACATTGTGTCTCTAGTTAAAATCATTTTCCATGTGGCCATTTCATGGCGTGTATTTACAATAAATGATGTGTGATTTCCTAAAAAACATTCGAAATTGCCCGTTCAGGAAGAAAATTCCACCAAATCCCGAGCATCAGCAATTTATATATCCTACCAATTAATTATCAAAATTAATAAATGGTTAAAACCTAACTGAATGAAAGGTAGTGGGGTGTTATAATCTTCCCACCATAAATGCTTTCCTCTCCCAAAAGCCCAAAATATTGGATCCATAAAAAGTGAAGGCCACTAATTCCTAATCAATGTCTCTTGCTCCCATGTCTCTTGGGTATCCTACCTTCACTGTCATAGTACCTAAACCGGGGAGATCATTTTACCAACCATTTCATTCTCATGGAGATCCATAATCAAGAATAGCTATGAAACCAAGGTGGTGTGGGGCTAGAGATCAGTATCCTCCCCTTTAATGACGTGGGAAAGATGAAGTATATATCTACTCAATTAGGAATCATGAAACATATAATCAAATAGAAGTCAATCCAAAAGAAAATTATAATTTATTAGAAACCCTCACAAGCCATATAATGATCTCAATGGGTCCCACAAACCTTGTTGACCAAATACTCTTCTTACCAGCCTGATGATTTCCCAAGAGAGGTTAAACATTTAAAAAGAATCTATCACCAACCTCACACTCTATCGACTAATGATGAAAGTCTACATAAGAATTATGATGAATCTTTTCCATGATGAAATTCTTTAACATCATCTGCACCATATCTTCTATCTCCTAAACAACGCTTAGCCCAACCAAGGACTGTTCTCCCAACTCTGACTAGCATAAGGGGGATCTATGTTTTATCTCATACTAATCCTTTAAAAGAACCATATTTATTGAATATTAACGTCTATTATTATACAAAAACTCAACCAACGTAAAATTATTTTCCCAAGAACCTCAAAAATATAGAACACAAGTCTAGATAATATCCTCTAGAACATGGCATGACCTCTTCACCTATGCATCAGTCTACCGATGACAATCCATGATCAATTTAATCTAGGAACACACCAAATTCTGTTAATCAATCTACAACCGAGTTAAAAAATTCATATTCCAATCAGAAACATGAATATAGGGAACCCATGAAGCTTCACAATCTCTCAGACAAACAAGTCCCCAAGCTGTTAAACTTTTAGATCTTCCCAGATTGGTAGGAAATGAATTTATTTCACAAGTCAATCAATGATCTGAAAAATCACATCCTTTTCGATAGGATTTCATGGAAGACCAATGATGAGGTGGATGAATACATCTTCCCACATTTATATTAGAATGGGTAAGGGCAGTAAGAATCCCACAATTATCTTGTGTTTTCCCTTACATCTCTGACAAGTGAGACCTTGCAATTTGAAATATGATGTCGACCGTATCATCACATTGTTCAAATATTAACTACATAGATCATGATATATTTTGGTAGTACCATGGTATACATAACATCAAGAATGGATTTCACTATACATCAACTCTAACCATATGTAAAAAAGAATAACCAACATTCCATGGAATCATAATGCTCCACTGGAGACCAAGAATACTGACCCGAGGAATCCCCATCATACAAATTTTCACTAAAGTGTTGGCACTATGTGTCTATCTCATTCTCGACCTGAACCCACACATGAAAATACCAGTTATCTTTCCTCAAATAAATGAATAGCTATCAACCATCCTCTTAAACTTATAAGATCATATCAAAAAACAAAATCATAAAAGGACTCCACTCAACCAATTTCATAACGGCTTGTTTCGATAATTTTCTTCTCATTACATCAGAAACCACATTCCATTTTCTAGGGGTATAAGTAATATCTGAATATAGAGTCTAAATAAACACCAAAAAACATATCTATCACAAATTCATACCCCACTTAGTACAATTTAATTTCAAACTATAATGATCAGAATATGCCATAAACTGATCACCATAAAGATAGAGACCCATCATTTTTATTGCATGTGTAACTACTACAACTAAAGATCATGGGTACACATTTTCTTATCATTATGGTTTAACTAGAGAGAGCCATAAACATCAAACAATTTCCCTTGCATTAGACATATCATAATCTCATACCACAATTATCATAGAAAACATCAAATTCTGATCCATACATTAGAGGATTCATAGCTAATGTTCAATTCAACATCTCCTATATATGTTTAAATGATATCTCAAACATGGAATTCAATTCATTATTTAAAAAATTATGGGTCCAATCTATCATCAACAAAAAGAGTTTGGAGATTACCTCAACAAAATTCATTTAGTGACAATCTAAACTCGACAATATCTATATATCAAAAACGTTTTTGGTCTCCTATGGGGACATAAATACCTATTCCTTTTACATATTTACTGAGACGCCCATCTCAGATATAACATTCCCAATAAATTTCAATCCCAATATCAGATAGTTATGGTTGGAAATCATATCACATAGATGATGTAATTTCAATGTTCATAGACTGAAATCCAAATGGTTCATCTAATTCTCATCTGTATTAGAGTACACCAAAATATCATCCCTTAAAAAAATAAAACAAGCGAATAGCTGATTAATGATTATATTAATCAAATAAATAAACATCATTGAATAATTAGTTAAAATATATGGCATAAATAGAAAATATAAATGCATGTATCAACACATAAATTATGTCTTAGGTATATCCTCTTCTCAGAATCTCAATTGGTGATACCCTGCTTAAAAGTTAATCTAATAATTTCACTGATCCCCTATACAATGATCAAATAGATCATCAATCCTTGTTAAAGGATATTTTTTATGAAATTTCACCAAATTTAACATTCGATAATAAATAAAAATCCTTATACTTCCATATTATTTTATAGAAAAAGGACAGGTGAAGCTCACAATGACATGATAGGATGAACAAATCCTCTAGCCTCATGGCCCTCAAGTTGGACCTCATGTTCCAACAAATCAGTAGGTTCTATATGGTCAGTTGATATAGAATTTGTAATCCTACTAGAGAGTACGTAAATTATAAACTCAACCTCTACCTATGGAGGTAAACTAGAAAAACCATCTCTTAATACCTCAGGTGTAACACCTCATGTTTTTATGAAATATTATTTTTTCAACAAATTTTTTTTTTAACAAATTATATTTCATGGTCCCCCAAGTTATGAATAACTTATAAGAAAAAAAAAGTTAAGAATGTTCTACATAAAAAAATTATATAATATCATGGTATGCAGAACACATTTTTTTCTTGTGTTACATACATGTTCGAGTTCCTTCAACATCTTGTGTTACTTATAAGACCAGGTTATTCTGAACTATAAAAAATTGTTAATACCATAATAAAAATATTATTATTGTTATCACATAATAGTTATAATTGAGGGAATAGATAGGATTAAATAATTTTAAAAAATATTTTTTATATTTGAATTATTTAATAACTAATTAACTACAAATGATTGTAATATGTATTTAAAACTAAAGATATTATTTTTCTGAAATACATTATTTATACACATACCGATTTTATCTTAATAATTTATAAAATACATTTTAATTATGATTTTAATGAAATGGATATATTATATATTAAATAAACTATGTAACATTTATCTAATTTTTTTTCATTACCATAGATAAGAATAAATCCAATTTTAGGCATACAAAGATGTATTTTTTCTAAAATGTTGTTTTACTGCCTTTTAATTTCTCACTTTTTTAATAAAAATTAACTATTTACAGTTTTATTAATATTTTATGAAAAAATAATGATATCTAAAATCTTAATTTTAAAATTATTTGCGGTTTATATTTTGGATTATTTCTAAAATATGTCATTTTTATGAATAGTAAAAATACTAAATTTTAATTGAAAATTAATTTTTCATCTATATAACTTTTATAGATAAATTATATTTTTATTTTTATTTTAATATATAAATAAAATAAATATACATATATAATTCCATTTTATGTAAGTTAAACGAATTTCATGATGAATTTTGATACACCAACATTTCAAAATTTTGATAATTTTCCCTTTTAAAACAAATTCACTCATATTATCTACAGGATTAATTTTAAAGTAATTTCATACTATTATGTGTTTAAAATTTAGAAAAATGGATTCCATATTTTCAATGAGAATAATTTATAATATATAATATGTTTTAGATAATTTTTCATGAAAAACATTAGGGAAAATATTCAAAAATAATTATATCTATAATGGGAAAAACTCATTTACCAAAAGGAAAAAAATTAACATAATAGGGGAAATGACATAAAACATGTACCTATCCTGTTATCTAGAGTTATTTACACTATATAATCACTTTTATATTATATGGTTCAATAATTTATGCACACGATGTATGGTATACATATGAATAGTGTTTACCTTTTTGTATTTAAAAGAATGCTACACCTATGACACTATAAAATTGCACTCACGCCCATCTCATTCAAAGACCAATGAAGATATTTTTCTAATCCAACCCCTAATAATATAATATCTGAAAATCCCTTCTCTAATATGGTAATCCTCAATTTTTTCATAAATTAAACTAAGAATATTCTTTGTTGCAAACCAAAAGGTGTTTCGCAATGAATATGTAACGTTCTTCAAAAAGCTCTTTTTTTGTATATACAACGATTAAATTATATTTATATCATTTTTATATAACAAAACATGTATAATTTATATAATTATACATTTATAGGTAAATTTTATGCCCTAATTCTTCATAAAATTCCCTAAAATGAGATACATAATCATTATTCGTGGGTAAAGAGGACTATAGTCTCACGAACTGATGTCGTTCATTCTTCCATAACCACCTCTAATAGTTTGTAATAACGATGGAATTAATAAATTTATATGATATATATTATATTTATGATTTATTTATACTTATTAAACTATTATATAATGAATACCTTTGTTCGTTACATTTTTGGAATACGATAATATAATTTTTGGTTATATGGACTACCGCCTCCTTAAAGTGAAGTGATTTTTTAACGCATTACATGGAATGTATTGAGGTTGATTTTATTAATAATATTTGATATTTATGACATGATAATTATTATATACGATAATATATACATACATAAATTACATTTCCTTATTTAATAATATTCTAGGAAAATATAAACCATGTTGATGCGTACCTACGACCTATATTTTCCGTTAACAGTGTATTTCAATTCATATATATATTTTATATATTGTTATAAAAACATAAATAATGATTAAATTTTATCTTTATATCATTTTTTACATTATTTAAATATTTAAATCAAGTTCTATGTGAGAGGATCAAGAAGAACAAGTTGAAACATTGACAAAAAAGTGGTTAATACCCGAAACACAACATTAACATGAATTTGTTAATAAACAGGTCATATAAATTCACAGTAAAATCATATGTGGTCTGATTTATACTAATGTAGTTCTTTTTAACATTAATAATAAAAAAATTATATATAAATGAGGTTTTAATATGTATGAACAAAGTAATGACATAAGGTAAGGGGATTTCTAGTATCACATTTATTTCTGTGAGACGTCTGCCATATTCACCACTCATTTATTATGTGTGATGTATATAGTAATCATGAATATATTATATTATTATTAGATTTAAATTTATTATTATTTACATATCCATATGATTATATCTCATTCATGTGATTTAAGGATCATAAGTTACAAAATTAGTATGGAAATTTTGTGTCAATTTACCATATTTAAGACATAAGTTACATTATGAATCTACAATATTTTACAAAGAGTATTTAATGAACATTGATGTGTTATATCATTAATATCCTTATTTTCTTTATATATTATGTTTTATATAATTTTATTATTTCATGGGTATTAGGATTTAATGTCACCAAAGCAGTAACCGTTTATTACCACAATCTCATTGTTTATCAGGATTGTTATGTATTATTCTTACATTGATAAACTAATATGATAAAATATACATAATTCTCATATAATCTTTTAGTAATTTTTATATCCATGTATTGTTAACATTTTTTACTCTTTCAAATTTAAGTGAATTAATTTTTTTTTACATAAATCAGACATTACTTTTATTTTCATTAGGAAATATCTATTATTTGAAAAATGTGTTTTTTAAAAATGTTTTCAAAAAATGGTATACTATTATCCTATGATATTGAGAAAATATTTTTACCCATGTTTTAAATTTTAAAAAAATCCCTTTAAAAATGAATCTTCTTATCATTTTCAAAACAAGAAACTTTTCTAAATATCTTAAGGTACAAATAAGAATGACTGGAATATAAATATTTATCCACCATAATGACCATCACATATTTTAGTATTCATTTCAAATTTTAAATGATTTATTTTTAAATAAAATTGATTCCAATATTTTAAAAATTAATATTTTTTAAATTTGGTTTAAAAAATATTTATTTTTCAAAAATGATTTATACTTAAAAATTATTTTAACAGAATTTTAGATCTTTCATTATAGGTTTTAAAATGAAATTTTAAATGAAAATTGTTCCAATGATATTAAAACCATCAATTATATGTTTTGAAAGTTGACCCCATAGAAAATTGTTTTGAAATTATTTTATAGAAATTAATGTTTTAAAAAATTTATTTTCCTTAAAAAATGCCCCACATGATCTTTAAACATTATTCTCTATCTAAGATAACATACTATGATATATTTTATGATTTATGGGTGATATCATCCGAGTGCACAATTCTTATCTTTTATTTTAAGGTTTTAATTTAAATATGAAATAATATTTATAGAACACATTTCTCTTCCATGGGTTATAAAATAATAAATAAATTATGAAACCCACTTAGATACATAAGCTATTCTATTATGAAGTGATTCAGAAACCCATCTCATTAAAATAGTTTATGATATTATTTTTAGGATAGCCATTTCATTTCATGGGTTATGATAAGATAATTATGAAAAAAAATCCACATTTATTTTTTATGTAATGATGAAAGTTTTATTAACTTGTGGAACATGTATATATGATTTCATTATGTGTTAGATGATACATACATGTCCCTCTAATTTAATGTGAAAATATAAATACCAAATGATATATAAATAGATAAAATGGGAGTTCAACCATATTATGAAAGAGACATTTTCTACTAATATGGAATTGAATGTGAACCCTAACAACTAAGATGGTATTGGGAGTGAACGATGACTAATTTTATGGCTTAAAAGTGAACATTGACAACAATAATGGTCTTACGGGTAATCTGTGAGTACTAAGATATTTTTGGGAGTGATGAAATTCCACTATAAGGTAAGGTATACAACTTGAGATAGTGGTGTGTCCCTCCATCATGGTTTTTTGCACATAAGGTTCCCCAATAATTTATTATTAATAAGCCTTGAATTATAGAAATAATTTAATATACTTATGTGTAATCCAGAAGTCTTTATCTTACGCCAATGCTATGCTCCCTTGATTTGTGTTATTTTTTTCATTATGATTCTTGTCTTATGAAATGGAAATAATTTTTTTGTGATTTATATTAATTTTTTTTGATATTAAGGTTATTATTTTCCAATGTTCTTCTCATGTTCTCATACCATTATTCATATTTTGTTCTTTCAAATTTCCTTTATTTTCACTTACTATGAATTTGAGCTCACCTTTTTTTTATATTTCCATTCCTTAGTTATGATTAATGGTTTTATTTATGAGTAATAAATGTTATTGTATTTTTGTAATAATTGATGATCTTTCACCATGATAGAATACCATGTTCTGATTTTCTAAATACACAAAAAAACTAAAATGCACATAACTTCACTTTTGTAATGAGGGGACTATTAATATGAAATGATGTTATATCCATTTAGGTTAAGCCTGGGTCTCTATTTTTTGTATCAAGAGAATGGTTTAGTCATCTTTTGGAAATAATGATCTGAAAATTTTTGTGATACCCTTTGTGAAATTTATAAGGATATTTTTAGAGATTTATCAAAGGATAATTTTATGTATGATTGTATGTGTATGAAAATGCCCTAGAATTTTCGTAAATGATAGAGTGGGTGTTTTTCTATAAAAATATCCTTATTTGGATAATATAAGATTATGTGGATATGGAATTTATGTACATAGGGGTAACAACACTGAAAAACACAAAAAATGAAATTGACTATATTGGTTACTAGTTTACAACAACAGACCTTGCTACCCATCTATTTTAACGCTCTAGGGTGATATTATTTTGAAACTCAAATTTTTTTTGACTCATTATTAATATTTTAAACAGAATAAGTTTGTTAATTACCTATGTTATCCAATATTAATTAATTAAGTTTCATGGTATTGGAATAATATATGTTATTTTCATGATTATTTGGTTTTCCCCTTTGAAAAGTGTCTCTCACACAATGATTTTTGGTTTTTTTAAATGTTGGTAACTATAAATAATTGAGTTGACATTGAATGTTTAAAATGTGTAATGTATGTGAATTTTGAAAATAAATTTCCTCAATGGAAGTATCATAAATATAATGAATATGTTTATATGAGTATTGGTTATACTACGGAAGATAATGAAATCGAAAATGACATGTGAAATGTACATGCCATTCTAAATTTTTTTAGAGTTATAATTAAATTTAATAGACATGATTCGTATATCATATTTTAGGTAATGGGAATTAAGGAATGTGTTGATGGATCTTGGATAATGGTTTAATAATATTTTTTCGATTGAAGGATGTATATATTGTAGTTAAATAATTATGTTATTGGAATCATGAAGTATATGTTTTCAATTAACTTTTTAAAAAATATATTTAATGGGGATGATGACCTAGATAAGTTATTTAATGGAATTGTGATATTTTTTATTTATGGAAGGTAACCTATAATGAGTTATTGATATTGAGAAAATTTCATTTTAGATAAATAAATAGGTGGTTGATATATACAAAGTATATTGGGTAGTACTAATTACCAAGGAAATGATTATTGACTGGTCGAGAATGTGGTGTATGTTATTAGGGATGATGCTTTCAATTATTTTTTTAATCATGGAATATATCCAATAGTCATTGGAATATGAAATAATGTATGTTTTAAAATGGTTTTTGTTTAAATTCAGGTTATTAACATGTTTTAAGAGAATAAATGATATATGTATTCACATGTTTGGTATGATAGAACCAAGATCGAGATGATGATATTTGGGGGATCAATGTTATGATTATTTTTAGAAATTTAGTGACATTATTTATGAGGTTATGGAATATAAAATTTTGGAAGGGTTACATGGTTTTCTATTTATGGAATGATATAAGTTAATCATAATAAGAGGTTTATATACTAAATTAATATATCAGCATATGGGGATTTATTCAAATAGGATAACTTGAGTTTAAATGAATTAATTTTTTTAATAAATTAAATTTATCTGATGAACTTCAATCCACACTATAGAAGTTAATCATTCATTATAATCAAATACAAGTTATGCAAGAACTACACACAACTCATGTATTTTATTAGAGTACACACAACATAATTTTTGTAATTTGTTATATACAAGGCCAAGAACCATCTATAGCGTGAATTACACAGAAGATGGATTTTTACCAAACTAAAATATATGATAAATAAATTTTTTATATTATTATTATAGTTTTAAACTATACTTTGGAATATAGGGTATGAAAGGGATTAAATAAATTTTATAAATATGGGTAATCCTAGATTTGTTTAAATAATTAATTATAAATGAAATTAAGAACTATTTGATAATAATGAAAATATTTTTCTGAAATAGCGATATTATTCTATGAAAAAACACATTTTAAATCATTAAATTAAAAAATGATTTTAATGAATGATGTTAATTATATAGATATCTATTTTTTATTCAATATACTATATAACATTCAGTTTTTTTCTAGACATGTCCTAAGAATAAATCCAATTGTAGTTATAAAAGATGAATTTCCCTAAAAGTTAGTTTTTGTGCTTTTTAATGTATCACTTGTTTTGAAACTAAATATTGAAACTTTTTTAATCTTTTTGACCAATTATACTAATTTTTTAAAATTGTAACATCAAAATTATCTTAGGGTGTAATTTTGGTAGTTTTTTTAAAAAATTACTAATTTCATCATTACTGAAAGATAATAACTTTTATTTGAAAAGAGACAATAATTATAAATAATTTATATAGATAAATTTTATTTTTATTTGACATTAAATTATATATAAATTAATTATAAATATATTATTCTAATTTATATAATTGTAATAAATTTATCATTGAAATTGGTTATAAAAACATTTCATACATTTGTACATTTTCCATTTACAAAACTATTGTCTCATCCCATCTGTGAGATTAATTTTAAATTCATTTCCACAAAATATATGTTTATAATTTAGAAAATTGAATTAACTAATTTTATTATTAATAATATATAATTTATAATAAGGTAAAATTAAATTTTCATCGAAAATATTAGTGAAAATAGTTAAAATCAGTTACATCGATTAAGAGAAACAAGGGTTGAATAAGGAACTAAAATTTAACTTAAGAGGACAAATGACATAGAAACATGTTAAAAAAAAGTTATCATACATATATTTACCATATAAATAATTATATATATATTTTTGTCACTGGAGACACATTAGGTAAGGGATATACCCCAATAGTGTTTACCTTTTTGTATTTACAAGAATGCCATCATCCCCCACTATAAAAGTAAACCCCCTCTTTTCCTCAAACATCTCAAGTCCTTTGTATTGTAAATAACCTAATAAAACAAGATTAAAAATTCCATATTTTCATCATATAAGCCTAAATTTGAGATGAAATTAAACCAAGGATGTCTTTTGGTGCAAACCAAAAGGAGTTACTTGAAAACGAGATAACATTCATCAACACGAACTATTGTTTTATATATTTATAAAATTAACCATTATTTTGGAATAATGATTATATAATAACTCCATTATAATTAATATAATATGTCTTTATTATGTTAGGGTTATTACCAAAACCTTCCAAAACTTTCATCAAATGGGACACAGAATCATCGTTCGTTTGTATAGTGGACTTCAACCCCGCGAAGTGATATTGTTCGTTCTTCTATAACCACGTTTCTTGGATGGGAATAATGATGGAATTACTATTTTTATATGAAATATATTATATTTGTGAAGAATTTATTATTTTATAATTATTATATTATAGATATATTCGTTCTATCAATTTTCTGATAATACGATAGCATCGTTTGAGGATGTGTGGACTACCACGTCATTAAAGTGATGTTATTCATTCATAGAATAAATGGATGAATTAGGGATTGGTATTTTAAAAATAGGTGATATTTATAACATAATATTTATAATATAAGTATATTTCATATATATAATCACATAATATACATTTCAATCTCTGAAAATATGACAAGAAAATGGAAACAATGTTTATGTGAATATACGACCATCCATCTCCATGAACTGTGTATTTCATTTAATAATTATAAATAATATAGATTATTATAAATAATTATATTATAAATATATCTTATATTTATTTAATTTTTTAAATTATTTAAATAATTAAATAATTATCTATATCATATTATCAAGAATAATAAGTCAAAAATATACAAAAAACAAAGCAATTATTATCTAAAACAAAACTTTAGCATCAAATTTTTTATAAAATGGCAATATAAATTCATTATAAAATAATATATGGTTTGGTACATAAAAATATGGTTCATTGGTAGATTTATAATGAACTTATATTTATTATACAGTATTTTTGCACATGTACAAATTAAGTCTAGACCAAAGGTTATGGAATTTCTAGTCTCACTTTTATTTATGTGAAGCTTATGCCATATTCACTACTAGTTTCATTAATGGTGTGTATATAAATCCCATACATCTATTAAATGATTAATATACTTTTTTTCTATACTTACATATCTCTTTTATTATCTATCATTCATGGGGTTTATGGTACAAATGTTACCAAATTAGTAAGGTAATTTTTCCTTTAGTTTTCTATCTTTGAAAAACATGTTATATTATGAACCAATATATTTGATGACTTTTATTTAATGAAATTTTACATGTTATATCATTAATTTACTCCTTTTAGTTATTTAAAAATATTTACATAATGTAATTCTTTCATGGGGACTAGTATTTAATTTTAAAAAATTGTAAAATATTTATTTCTATAATTTCATCATTTATCGGGATTATTTAGGATTATACTTCCATTTTTGAAATATGATGATATATTTCTCAATAATTCTCATAAAAATTCTACTACTATGGTTAATTAATTTATATCCAATAAATGGTTCCATTTTTATGTCATTGTTACTTAATATAATTAAGAAATGGTTTTTATGAAACTATGACTTAATTTCTATTTTCGGAGGGAAATTTTTGTTCTTTATAAATTGTGTTTTCTAAAAATGAATTGATTTTTTTATAATTTTATACTATTATTTTTAAAATAAATCTATGAAAATGTTTTCCCTTAATATATTATGGTTTTAGAAAGTAATCCTCTTATATTTTATCAATCACGGAATATTCCTAAAATTCGTACATTACTAAATGAAATTTTTATCATGTAAATATTTCCACCCTCATGACCACCATTTCATTTAATATTCCATTAATGTTTTTAAAGAAAAGTAGTTTTTATGGTATATTTTTTCCTAATATTTTAAAAATTCATTGTTTTAAATATTTTTTCAATGAAAATGGTTTTTAAAAATGTTTTATGTTTAAAATATATTTTAAATAATTTTCATTACAGAAAATATTTTTTTCAATGAATGTTTTAAAATATAAAGATTTTTATAATTTTTAAAGATCCCTTTAATATATATAAATATTTTTTACCTAGAAATGGATTCTGAAAATGTTATGTAAAAAAATAATTTTAATGAAATGTGATTATGATTATGAAATGTCCAAACTAACCATTCAAAATACTTCTCCATATAAGACAACATCCTTTGATATATTTTATGATTTAATGGGGATATGATATAATGAAACCATTCATATAATTTTTTTGAATGGTTTGTGTTCATAATGACATGTTATTTCTGAAATAGCATTATATTCCATGGGTTTTACCATGATAAAAAACTTATATATCCCATTTCATTTCAAATAATGTTCAATTTTGAAATTATTAGGAAACCTATATCTTTACGTCCTGATAGGATATTCTTTTTTATGAAACACTTTTCAATTCAGGGGTTATGATTTGATGTTTATGAAACCCGTCACTTTCAATGGGTCATGATATGAGGACTCTTGTATTATATTTGGGCCTATGTATGGATGATTAAAATATGTGATGTGTGGGAAATATATATACACCTTTTATGCATTGGTTAAATATTTTTATGTTATGAGATATAAATTGTCGAAATGTGGATTGAATAGAGTTTTTTGAGTGAATTTATCTTCTATGATGGCCATAGAATTGAACCTTGGAAACTAATATGTTCTTTGTAGTAAACCTCGATAACTAAGATGGTCTTGGGAGTGAAACATGTCCACAAATATGGTTCTGGAAGTGAATAATTTCCACGATACAGAACAATGTTCGAATAGTGATGTTGGTGTGTCTCTCCAAGTGGGTGAATACCCCATGAATTTCCAAGATAAATTTTATAAATGTTCCTTGAATTATAGGAAATTATTTTATATTATTAAGTGTATCCCACATGCCTATGTATTATTCCAATAATATTATCTCATGACTCATGTTCATTTATTTACTTATGATTCATGTATTAAAAACTTCTTAATAATAATTCCAGGAATCAGGATTATGTTCTTGAAATGTATTGAATGATTTTAAAATGTTGTGATTATGTTCTCATACACTTATGATTATGTTATATTTATGTATGTCATTTATTCTCCAATATAAAGCATCAGATCTCACCCTTTATTGTGTTTCCTTTCCATGGGTTATGAGTAAATGATTTTATGTAGGATTACTACATAAGAAGATATTTGTGGGGAACATTGATTATATGACTCCATGTCTAATGAATATGTTCCATGTTTCCAAAGAAGCAAAAATTTTACAGTCATCATCCATATACTTATGTATTGTTCCGAATATTCATCTAAAATCATTTAATATGGAAGTATGTTTAGAATGAGTCACTATTTTGGGGCCCAAACACACCACTCTAGGATGCCGACCACTCAAAAAATGGTGAACTACATTATGAATCATCTCTAACTATAGGCACAAGATTAACCTATCATAAGGAACGAAATGACCTTCCTTTCCTGATCTGGTGACCCACACACCCTATAAATCATGAGTGACCTAATCTATAGATAACAACAGATCCAAATAGTGAATATATAATAATACACATTTAATATCATATCCATGGTGATAATCCTGTCAAATATGGTAAGAATAAGAACTAATAAGTGTTACACCACCTCAGAGTCAATTATCTGCACCCAACATGCGGGACATCTATAACATTATTTGGACCTCTATTCAAAATGTGTGGAATGATAAAACATGAATGCTATATGTTCTGAATGAAATACCAAAACTTTAACTAATATTCATGATATAAAAGAATTTGTATCACTTGAATAAATAAATCCAACACCATAGAAGATGAGATAAATATTGTACATGTAACATTAGTTTGCCCTTCATCAGATTTCAATGGTGCATTATCCAATGCATAAATGAAAATATTATTATACACATGAACTTCCACCTTGGACCATGGAATATTCCAACCACCCTTGAATGTATCATTATAAAAAAGCGAACCCTCGATGAATGTGGTTCCATGCTTACTACCCAATGAAATCCTTTCATAGAAATTCTTGAGATGGCCCGATCATCTAAAATGATGATCAGCCTTAGGATCCTCCATACAATCAGAACTGGAATGAGAATGCCTCTCTTACCTATAGTAGATAAAATCTATTTCTTTATCGGAGCATGTAACGATTTTCCTAATGTAAACTGACCACCATTACACTTTCTTTTCTAGACAGAAGACAAACCCTAGCTAACCACAGAACCAACTGAAGCTCCACCCAAACATGACTTCCATACAATGACTTCCGGTAAAAAGGACGCCTTGTAAACTACCTTAAAAAAGGATATAATGAACAAAAATATAAAACTTTAATGAATATCATGCCCCAGTACTAACACAAATTACTGGGACTTTAGGTAATAATTTGTGATAAACATTGGTTCCAAATTGTGCGAACCGAGATCTTCTCTTCGGGTAAGATTTCTTTTTTCGGTTGTTTTTTATCAAAAGAGGCATTTTTGTAAATTTATTGATTACACTCCATGTACTCAGTTGCTACACATAACTGTGCTCGGGCCATGTAATGGGCGAGCACACAGCCCTGGGTGGTGACTTGGAGGTTGCATAAAGAGGGGCCCAGTAAGGGAAAGTACACATCGTATACTTATAAAGTACATATTTTGTACTTTCTTTAATTCATTAAATCGACCAAGGTTGCGTCTAATCGACAGAAACTGTAACACCCCGATACCAGTTACCTAGAGTCGGTGAATTATTTTAATAAATTAGCATGATTACAAGGAATCAAGTCCGGAAAGACCGATCGGTTTAATAGACTTGGAAAATAGATTACATACATGAATGTTACATTACACTTCATAACATACAAACAAACATAAATAACCCTTCACGAACGCCATTATTCCCTTCGATTAACCCTTCATGTCAATCAAAATACACTTCTTGGAATCCTGGGAAAAATAAAACAAAGAAAGTGTTGAGCTCAGATGCTCAGTAAGGATAATAATATAGCGGAAACTTTCATAAATAAACATAAATATTAAAGGAAATGTATAACTAAAACAAAAGCCTTTTAAACTTGAACTTTACCATAATATGGAAAAGATAAAATGAAATAATTTCATTTACATATTCACATGGATATTCTACTAGACGAATAATCACATGCAATATCAATAACCACTTTCATAATGATGGAATGCATAATTCCAGACTATCATAACCACGTAGCCAAGGCCGCGTCCCAAAACTACAAATAAGATTTTTTCAAGGCCTCATGCCAAGACACTAGTTTGTCTCATGATACCTACCGATGCATCGAGGAGCTATAGTGGCCTCCATCCGTCACTTACAATGTCCAATGCGTTCCTCATAAGAACAAGTTTAAACATAAAATACAAATTCTTATTAAAATTAGCATATGAAATGTCATTACTCTACCTATAAACCATGAATGGTATAAAAATACCACATCCACAATCAAAAAAATCACAAAACCTTTAATACAAAATGGAATATTTGTATCATAATAAATCAACTTCAAAACAAGTTTAAAATCCATTAAAGGAATTTGACATAGATGAAAATGATTTGTAAAACTCTTTGATGGAAAAATACATTTTTCATGAAAACATTTATAAGTCACACAATATTGAAAGGAAGACATTTAAAGACATTTTTGAATGAAATTGTCCCATACCACTTGGAAACTTTTTAAAGTAATTACCATTTTAAAACATTCATGTCCATTTAAATAAATCTATAAAATCATTTTGAAAACATGGACATTAATGTGAATGGTTTAAAAGAATAAATCTTTAAAACATTTAAAATGATGTTTTAGTAAAAAATCACTTAAAATAATCCCCTTTAAAACTATTTTATGAAAAATGGACATGGATAGTAAATATGTCCCAGTATATACTTACGTAAAAACAGTCTCGGATAATAATGAGATTGTGAAATTTACCCTTACCAATTTGGTAACATACGAAACATACACCCCATGAAAGAGGTATCATACAACTAATATGTAATTACACATAAATAAAAGTGTATGACACAATGAATACAATTATGAGAAGTACATACACCACACAAAAGGTAATAGTGGCAATATGGTACGAATCTCATGGGAATAATGAGTGAGATAAAAACCCCTTACCTTGTACTTTTCCTTTGTCGAGGGTTGGTTAATCTCTTGTATAATGGTTAAATGATTGTTATTAAATTTTAAAAGAAAAATATACATTAATATGATATCATATATTATCTTATAACATTTCTTTGTTGATAATATCTTAATATTTTCGTCATTTCGGGTGTTAACTTACACGATTTATTTTATATGTTTTGTTACACAAGCCGTGTTTGGTATGGATAGGTTGTATCTTATACATATGCAGAATGCTATCAAGTCCTTAAACATAATTTTTAATCATAAAATGATAATTATACTTGAATGGATATGATAGGGAATGAATCTCATCGCGTTCGTGGAGATGGTAGTCAGAACGTATGCACGAACGCTACTTCCATTTCATTTTTCATTTTAAAAAGAATCAAACCCAAATAATAAATAGGTATATTATTATTACAGTATAATATAATATCTTATATTTGTTACTTAATTTCATTAATACCATCCTTTATATGTTACATGTATGGTATAAACGAGTCAAATCACATTGAGGGGGCGGTAGTCCCCACTTCCTCAAATGAAATTATCGTATATGTATACAGAATGAAACGAATAATGGTATGAAATAAAATGGAATTAAAGAAGATCAAATATAAAATAAATATCATAAATATCATATTTAATTATAGTTCCATCATAATGGCCACCATGAAAGGCGGTAGAAGATAATTGAACAATCATCATTTCGTGAGGCGTTTGGTTTCCATCCACAGAAACATTATGTTCTTCAGCCATTAGATGGAGGTGTTTGTAAGTGTAGTTATAATACTTCTCATAAAAATATCATAGTATATTTAGGATACTTTTTTTGTTACAAAATAAAATAATAAGAAGTGTTTAGGGGTTTTAGTAGTAAAATAAAATAAAAGAAGCTAAGAGAAATCGTTACCTTTAATTTGGGTAACTCCCTTTGGTTTGAACCAAAAAAGACACTTGAAGTACCCTCTCCCTGAAGTGAGGATTCTAGGAAGAGGAGAGGGATGTACGGAGCTTAATTGGTCAAAGTTTGGACGAGACAAAAGGCTTTAAAGGTTTGAGCAAATGGTTAGAAGTGGTGTCCTTTTATAAGGGGGAGGATGGGATCTTTAGGAAAAACTTAAAGCATTAATTTATAAAAAATTCATATTCCATTTCTAATGACTCAAAAGTGGATTATTAAAAGTCTAAGGAGGAGATGGGTCGAAATCCATTCAACCAATAGATTTTAGACAGGTTTGGGTCAATATATTAACCTTATCTTTTAGTTTTTAACTCTTGGTTAATTGGTTTGACACTTATCATGTCACTTTGTGTTTTTATATTATATAGTTAATAAACATAATATAAACTTACAAACGACCCCCAAGTGGTTCATTAATGATACTCCTATAATGTTATAAGTCCTTTTCCCGAACCTTATATTTTTAGGAATATAATATCAATTAATCATATAATATTTGTTTTAAATATTAATTTATGTCAATTGTGACACTATTTGGTATTTTGTATTTGTGAAAGTCATCACAACTTCATTACTTCGAAAACGATACATGGAATCATCCATAACATGTCATAGTGACCTAGAAAATTCTTGTATGTCATAAAAACGTTGAAATTAGTTTTATTTTAATATTTATACTACCATTTATTTGATTCTTTCATTAATAAGGTAATTACTGCATCATCATTGTGTCATAAATAAATTTAATTATTTAATATCTAAAAATAATAATTAAAATAACATTATGTAGGAAGTATTTTTTTTCTAATGAATATTTATAATCGAATTTACCTTATGTATAACCGTATATTAAAAATGTTTTAGTTATTAAACTTTGATTTTAACCCTTTTAACTCTTCTTTGAATTAAATAATAATAAATGTCCTAATCTAATCCAAATGGACCTAAAGGGTCATATTTTATTCCAAATGTTTTTTTGGTCGAATTAATCTTTTCCAATAGAATTAAGAATGTGTTAGGGTAATAATAATATCATTTTTACCCTTAATTACTCTTTTTACTTTTTATCGTGGTAAATAAAAGTTAAAAGTGACTATTCACCAAAAATTATTTTTATCTTATTGAACCACATTCTACTCCTTGATATTAACCGTGTCTCTCAGATTTTCAAAATTCCACACACAAAAGTGGTAAAAATAAGTTTTATGTGAATTTACAAATAATCCTACGAGGTGGGTAAAAGACGGTGAAAAAGTTCTATAATGTTTTTATATATCTAAAATTATTATAAACTGACACCAATGAATTAAATTGAACTTATATATGTATTATGTATCTTTTTTGACCTAAAAAAATTAAATTATATAAATAATTATTAAAATAAAAATCCGGTTTTAAATAGTAACTCACTTTTTCACTATTCATCAAAAATTGAAAGTTTTCAAGAAAATTACCAAAAATTTACCCTAAGATAATTTTGATATTCAGAATTTAATAATGAAGTATATTTTACCAAATTAATAACATAGAAGTTTCATTTATTAATTTAAAATTAATTCCCGCTTGTTAAAACAAAAAGCGTGTTTTTAAAAAACAATAACTATCAAAAGATTGACACTTGTTTATGTCCGGTTTAAATGGGAAATTATTTTTAATGACAAAAATTGGACTAAATGGTAAAAATAAATTCTAAATATACTTTAAAACCACTCAAATTCATAATTTATCACTAATAATTATTTCAATTAAAAAAGATGTTTTTATTTATAATTTAGTAATTTTAACTATTCATCAAAATATGAAAGTTATCAGAAAAGTAACAAAAATTCACTCTAATATAATTTCAATATTCCGAATCCAAAAATTATGTTCATTTTGAAAGATAAAATGTATTAATTTTTAAAAATATGGTATTACTATTCATAACAGCTAGTTTGATTGGTTGTGGTGTGTGTTAGAACTCGAAGTTACGTACAACACATGCTACTGTATTATTCAAAGTGAAGAGTACCGTGGAAGCTTGGGGTGTTACATTCTACCATCCTTCAATAAATTGCTTCCTCGCAATTTTAAATTGTTCTTCGAAAATAAAAGGTTGAAAATAGAAACTATCTTTGTGGGAAAACCCACATCAGAAATTTGGTTAATAAAATGTAGTCATAATTATATGAATAGAGAAATGAAAGGGTCACCAAAAAATTACGATCTCAATTAGGAGAACATTGTTGGAAATTAGAGACACATAATTGGAGGAAAAACATAAATATTTATAGGGAGTGATTGAGGTCATCAATCACAAACAATTGTAGAATTGTGGGCCTCAAAGCCACTAATTTATGATGATCTAAAATACCATCGGTTCAACAAAATGTAAGGTAATAGGATAACACATTTTTGGTTTTAAGATCCTGTCCCTAAAGTTTAATAATTAATTTATCCATAAAATAAGAGGAAATATATATATACATATATATATGTATTTATATATAATTGATTAGTAGAGTTTCATCCTTCAGCAAATTTCTACTACAAACTCATCTTTAACTCTAATATATATATATATATTCTATTTATCTCAATCCTATAGGGTTACCAAAATAATGAATTTATAATTCACATATCAGAACCTATAAAAAACTACATTATTCAATCCAGGACATCATGTGGGCTAGTGGTAGGTGATACACCCTTGTCACCCTTTGGTTGTGGGTTCAAGTCTTGCGGCCTTGCCGGATGCAACGGGTTGCCGCCCAACCTCCAGGTTGTCCTTTTTATGGAAATCCAAAAATAATCTCAAAGTAGACTTATCCAAAATACTTATTCCCAAACTCACAGTCCAAAATTTATAAGGTAGGTAAACACAATGAAGATCCTTTTTTTCACGTAATAACATGTGAACACCTTCATCATGTATTCTTTTAAAATATTGTAACACCCTGAATTACCATAAAACATTATTGATTACATTCATGTTCCCTTATTCCTTATAGAATATTAGATATATTCCTTATATGAAAAAACTTGGAATATTCCAACAATGATGAAATAAAAAAACCATTAATCAGTGCCAAGGTAGTCAAGAATATCCAATATAATTCATCCAAATCAACCATCTCTTATTCCAAAATTATAACCTTAGTATCAAGACCATATTTAAGATTACCATTACTTCAACCATGTATTTTTTTTAAAAAAGGTTTAACTTGCTGTCGGGTCACTTTACATAGTACCATAATATATCAAATCCTCAATGAAAAAGTACTGTAGTATAATCCATATTTATCTCCATAATTCATATAACCAGTACATCGTACAAAACTCAAATGAAATAATTCTTTAATAACAACATAAGAACACTAGTCATTCATCTTCATATGTGGTAGTATCATAACTTTATTGTTATCCAATAGCATCATTTGGTGCATACTCTGATGATTTGGAAATTGGTTTGCGTGGTGTCCCAACTCCTTGCAGATGAAGCATTGTACATTTGAAAACTTTTTCTAACCCTTGCAATCATGTACATGGTGTCCCTTTTCTCCACACTTATAAAAATTCCCATTACCTTAAATAATTTAACAAGGTGATTCATTACACATTTATCACATATTTGAAGATCCTTCTTTCCCATATTCCCATTATCCGTATTTCTTTCTACCATCCTTTTCTTCACTGGATTTCCCTCAAAGCCATAGAATTCAGAGAGTTCTTTACTGATCTTTTGATACTATTTATTCATATGATGATAATACATGGGAGACTATTTCCTTTATAAATTTTTTATTAATACCATGAATGATATGACCCTTCTAACTCTTTGGATCATACAAATTGCTGGAGATCTCATTCATTCTACTGGGCGCCATTTCTAAACAATGGCATACACTAAGTCAGTTTATGAATCACAATTCATAATTACAAACATGTAAAATACCTAACATAAATTTAATAGTTTATGGATATAATCCATAATCACAAAAATGTTTTCTTTGAGGAGGTATATACTCATAAACCTTTCATAGCGGTTTGTAAAGAAAATGAGAATTATCCAAAGCATATCCCCCGGGAGTGTCGTAACCAAGAGTGCAGCAAGGCTTGTTGTCATGCACCCGTTCCCATTTGAGTCTAACTCAAAGTGGTATTTTCAGTTTAACCCGTAGGTACATATGTTCCAGAGCCGCCTCTACCTGCTCGTATCTAGATAGGGATGTATTGCTCCGAAAAATCACAAAATCTCTACAATACCAAAATTCTAAGAAGTTCTTCTATAATAATACTCAAAGTCTATCTTAGGGTAGTGTTCTCTAATCAGATTTTATATAAATCTAGTTTCCAAAGTTATTGCTAAAATTCCTCTAATACCCACTTTAACGCCCTGACCCCAGTTACCAAGAGTCGGTGCATTATTTTTATACATTTGCATGATTACAAGGAATCAAGTCCCGATGGACCGATCGGTTTAGCAGCCTTGAAAAATAGATTACATACATGAATGTTACATTACACTTAATAACATAATAAATAACATAAATAATCCTTCATGAATGACATTATTCCATTGGCTTAACCATGCATGTCAATCAAAATAACCTTCCTAGAATCTTGGTAAAAATAAAAATAGAAAGGGGTGAGCTCAGATGCTCAGTAAGGATAATAATATAGTGGAAACTTTCATAAATAAACATAAAAATTTAAGGAAATGTATAACTAAAACAAAATCCTTTTAAACGTGAACATTAACATAATATGGAAAAGATAAAATGAAATAATGCCATTTACTTATTAACATGGATATTCTACTAGTTTTATAATCACATGAAAAATCAATAACCAGTTTCATAATGATGGAATGCATAATTCCAGACTATCATAACCACGTAGCCAAGGCCTCATGCCAAGACTTCAAATATGATATTGTCAAGGCCTCGTGCCAAGAAACTAGTTTGTCTCATGAGACCTACCGATGCATCAAGGACCCATAGCGGGCTCCACCCATCACCTACTAAGTGCAATGCATTTCTCATATGAATAGGTTTAAACATAACATAAACATTCGTATTAAAACAAGCATACGAAATGTCAATAATTTACCCATAAACCATGAATGGTATAAAAATACCACATCCACAGTCAAACATATCATAAAACCTTCAATACAAAATTGAAGATTTATATCATAATAAATCAACTTCAAAACATGTTTAAAATCCATTAAAGTAATTAACATTTTAAAACATTTCTCTCCATTTATATAAATCCTTAAATTCATTTTAAAAACATGGACATTAATGCGAATGGTTTACAAGAATAAATAATTAAAACATTTAAAATGATGTTTTATTAAAAATTACCTTAAAATAATCCCTTTGAAAACTATTTTATGAAAAAATGGACATGGATAGTAAATATGTCCCTGTAGATACTTACGTAAAAAGAATATTGGATAATAAAGAGGTTGTGAAATTAACCCTTATCAATTTGGTAACATACGAATCATACACCCCATGAAAGATGTATCATACAATTAATATTTAAATACACAAAAATTAAAATTTATCACACAAATAAAACAATTATGGGTAGTACATACACCACACAAAAGGAATAGTGGCAATATGGTACGGATGTCACGAGAATAATGAGTGAGATGAAAACCCCTTACCTTGTACTTTTCCTTTGTCGAGGGTAGGGTAATATCCTGTATAATGGTTAAATGATTGTTATTAAATTATACAAGAATAATATACAATAATATGATATCATATATTATCTTTTAAAATTGAATTGTTGATAATATCTTAATATTATCGTCGTTTGGGGTGTTAACTTACACGTTTTATTTTATATGTTTTGTTACATAAGCCATGTTTGTTATGGATAGG
Source organism: Viscum album (assembly GCA_963277665.1). NCBI lineage: Eukaryota > Viridiplantae > Streptophyta > Magnoliopsida > Santalales > Viscaceae > Viscum > Viscum album. The sequence continues at coordinate 1,205,919,774 of OY728126.1, read as the reverse complement.
TTGTATCATATACATATCCAGAATAATATCAATTCCTTAAACATTATTTTTAATCATAAAATGATAATTATACTTGAGTGGATACGATGTGAAATGAATCTCATTGCGTTCGTGGAGACAGTAGTCCGTACGTACGCACAAATGGTACTTCCCTTTCATTTTTCATTTTAAAAGAAATCAAAACCAAACAATAAATACGTGTATTATTATTCCAATATAATATAACATCTTATATGTGTTACTTATGTTCATTAATATGATCCTTTATATGTCACATGTATGTAATAAACGAGTCATATCACTTTGAGGGGGCGGTAGTCCGCGCTTCCTCAAATGAAATTATCATATATATACACAACATGAAACAAATAATGGTATGAAATAAAATAGAATTACAGAATATTATATATAAAATAAATATAATTAATATCATATTTAATTATAGTTCCATCATAATGGCCGCCATGAGTGGTGGTAGGAGATAATTGAACATTCATCGTTTCGTGAGGTGTTTGGTTTCCATCCACAGAAACATTATGTTTTTCACCCATTAGATGGAGGTGTGTGTAAGTGTAGTTCTAATACTTCTCATAAATATATAATAGTATATATAGGATATTGTTTATGTGACAAAAGAAAATAATAATAAGATTTTAGGTGTTATAGAAGTTAAATAAAAAAAAGAAGTTAAGAGAAATCGTTACCTTTAATTTGGGTAGCTCCCTTTGGTTTGAACCAAAAAGGACTCTTGAAGTGCCTTCTGCCTAAAGTGAGTCTTCTAGGAGTAGGAGGTGGATTTAGGGAGCTTAATTGGGCAGCGTCTGGACGATCCAAAAGGCTTGAAAGGTGTGAGGAAATGGTTAAAAGTGGTGTCCTTTTATAAGGGGGGGGGAGGGGCTCTTTAGAAAAAACTTAAAGTATTAGTTTATAATAAATTCATATTAGGTTTATGATGGCTCTAAAGTAAATTATTGAAAGTATAATGTGAGTATGGGTCTTAATCCTTTCATCCAATAGATTTTAGACAGGTTTGGGCCATTATATTAACCTTATCTTTTAGTTTTAACTATTGGTTAATTAGTTTGACACATACCATGTCACTTTGTATTTTTATATTATATGGTTAATAAACTTACTATAAACATCCAAGAGACCACCTAGTGGTCCATTAATGATACACCTATCATGTTATAAGTCTTTTTTTCTAAACTTATATTTATAGTAATATAATATCAATTAATCATATAATATTTGTTTTAAATATTAAATTATGCCAATTTTGACACTATTTGGTATTTTGTTTTTGTGAAAGTCATAAAAACATTATTACTTCAAGAAAGATACATTGAATCATCCCTAATATGTCATTGTAACCTAGATAATTCCTGGATGTCATAAAAACATTAAAATTATATTTATTTTAATATGTATATTACCATTTATTTGATTCATTCATTAATAAGGTAATTACTACATCATTGTGTCATAAATAAATTTAATTATTTAATGTCTAAAAATTTTAATTAAAATACCATTATGTAGGAAATATTTTTATCTTTCTAATGAATATTTATAATCGAATTTATATTATTTATAACCCTATATTAAAAATATTTTAGTTATTAAACTTTGATTTTAACTCTTTTAACTCTTCTTTGAATTAAATAATAATAAATTTCATAATCTAATCCAAATGGACCTAGAGGGTCATATTTTATTTCTAATGTTGTTTTTGGTCGAATTAATCTTTTACAATAGAATTAGGACATGTGTTTGGGTAATAATAATATCATTTTTACCCTTAATTACCCTATTTACTTTTTATTGTGGTAAATAAAAGTATAAAGTTACTATTCACAAAAACTTATTTTAATCTTATTGAAGCAAATTTTACTCTTTTATATTAACCATGTCTCTTAGATTCTAAAAATTCCACTTACAAAAGCGGTAAAATTAATTTTTGTGTGAATTTACAAATTCTCCTAGGAGGTGGGTAAAAGATGGTGAAAAAGTTCAATAAAATTTTTACACATCTATAATTATTATAAACTGACTACAATGAATTAAATTGAATTTATATAGGTATTATGTATCTATTTTGACCTAAAATAAATTTAAATAATATAAATAATTATTTAAATAAAAATCTGATTTTAAATAGTAACTCACTGTTTTTCACTATTCATCAACAACTAAAAGTTTTCAGAAAAATACCAAAAATTCACCCTAAGCTAATTTTGATATTACGAATTCAATAATGAAGTCTATTTTACCAAATTCAAAACATAAAAGTTTCATTTATTAATTTAAAATTAATTCCATCTTGTTAAAATAAAAAGCGTGTTTTTAATAAACAATAACTATCAAAAGATTGAGACTTTTTTATGTCGGGTTTAAATGGGAAATTAGGTCCAATGACCAAAATTGGATTAAATGGTAAAAATATATTCTAAATATAATTTTAAACCACTCAAATTCATAATTTATCACTATTAATTATTTCGATTAAAAGAGTTGTTTGTAATTAAAATTTAGTAATTTTCACTATTCATCAAAATATGAATGTTATCAGAAAAGTACCAAAAAAACACACTAATCTAATTTCGATATTCAGAATCCAAAAATCAAGTCCATTTTGAAAGATAAAATGTATAAAATTTCAAAAAATTGGTATTACTATTCATAACGGCTAGTTTGATTGGTTGTGGTGTGGGTTATAACTCGAAGTTGCGTAGAACACACGGTATTGTATTATTCAAAGTGAAGCGTACCATGGAAGCATGGGGAGTTACATTCTCCCCTCCTTCAATAAATTGCATCCTCACAATTTGACATTGTTTTTCGAAAATAAAAGGCTGAAAATAAAAAATAACTTTGGGGGAAAACCCACATCGGAAATTGGGTTAATAAAATTTATTCTTAATAAGAGGAAAATAGAAATGAAAGGGTCACCACAAAATTATGAACTACATTTGGAGAACATTTGTGGAAATTAGAGACACTTAATTATAGGAAAAACATAAATATTTATAGGGAGTTATTGAGGTCATCAATCACAAACAATTGTAGAATTAAGGGCCTCAAAGCCACCAATTTATGATGATTTAAAATACCATCCGTTCAACAAAACATAAGGTATTAGGATAAAATATTATTGGTTTTAAGATCCATTCCCGAAAGTTTAATAATTAATTTATCTATAAAATAAGTGGAAATATATATATATATATATGTATGTATCTATATATACGTGGCAAGTAGAGTTTAATCCTTCAGCTAATTCCTACTACAAACTCATCTTTCACTCTATATATATATATATATTCTATTTATCCTAATTGTATAGGGTTACAAAATTAAAGAATTTATAATTCACATATCAGACCCTTTAAAAAACAACATTACTCAATCCAGGACATCACGTGGGCTATTGGTAGGCGATACACCCTTGTCGCCCTTTGGTTGTGGGTTCAAGTCTTGCAGCCTTGCCGGACACAACCGGTTGCCGCCCAACCTCTGTGTTGTCCTTTTTAAGGAAATCCAAAAATAATCTCAAAATATACTTATCCAAAATAGTTCTTCCTAAACTCACAGTCCAAAATTTATAAGGTAGTTAAACACAATGAAGATCCTTTTTTTCACGTAATAGCATGTGAACACCTTCATCATGTATTCTTTTATAATATGGTAACACCGTGAATTACCATAAAACTTTATTAATTACATTCATCGTCCCTTATCCCTTATAGAATATTAGATATATTCCTTATATAAAAAAACATTGAATATTCCAAAAATGATCAAATAAATAGACCATTAATCAGTTCCAAGGTAGTCAAGAATATCAAATATAAGTCTTCCAAATCAACCATCTCTTATTCAAAAATTACTACCTTAGTATCAAGACCATATTAAGGATTACATTTAATTCAACCATGTATTTTCAAAATACAGTTTAACTTGTTGTTGGATCACTTTTCATAGTACCATAATATCTTAAATCCATAATGAAAAAGTACGGCAGTACATTCCTTATTTATCTCTATAATTCATATAACTAGTACATCGTTGATACAACACTGAAATGAAATAACTCTTTAATAACAACATAAGAACACTAGTCATTACACTTAATCTATGGTAGTATCATAACTTTATTATTATCCAATAGCATCATTTAGTTCATACTCTGATGATTTGGACATTGGTTTGCGTAGTGTCCCAACGCCTTGTAGATGAAGCATTGTAAATTTGAAAACTTTTTCTTTCCCTTCAAATGACGTACATGGTTTCCTTTTTCTCCACACTTATAAAAACTCCCATTCCCTTCAATAATTTAACAAGGTGATTCGTTCGAAATTTATCACATATTGGAAAATCCTTCTTTACCTTATTCCCTTTATCTATATTTCTTTATGCCATCCATTTCTTCTCTGGCTTCCATTCAAAGCCGTAGAATTCATAGAGTTCTTTACTGATCTTTTGATACTATTCATTCATATGAAGATAATACATGGGAGACAATTTAATTTATAAATTGAGTCTTAATACCAAAATGATATGACCCTTCTTACTCTTTGTATCATACGTATTGCTGGAGTTCTCATTCATTCTTCTGGGTGCCATTTCTAAACAATTGTATACACTACGTCAGTTTATGAATCACAATTCATAATTCCAAACATGTAAAATACCTAACATAAATTGAATATTTTATGGATATAATCCATAATCACAAAAATGTTTTCTTTGAGGAGGTATATACTCATAAACCCTTCCTAGCGGTTTGTAATGAAAATGAGAATTATCCTAAGCATGTCCCCCGGGAGTGTTGTAACCAAGAGTGCAGCAAGGCACATTGTTGTCCACTAGTTCCCGTTTGACTCTAGTTCAAAGCGGTGTTTTCAGGTTTTACCCCAAGATACATCTATTCCAAAGCAGCCTCTACCTGCTCGTATCCAGACAGGGATGTATTTCTCAGAAAACTCACAAAATCTCTACAATACCAAAATTCTAAAAAGTTCTTCTATAATAATTCTCAAAGTCTATCTTAGGGTAATGTGATCTAATCAGAGTTTATCTAAATCTAGTTTCCAATGTTATTTCTAAAATTCTTCTGATACCAACTATAATGCCCCGACCCCAGTTACCCAGAGTCGGTGCACTATTTTAATACATTAGCATGATTACAAGGAATCATGTCCCGAAGGACTAATCGGTTTAACAGCCTTGGAAAATAAATTACATAAATGAATTTTACATTAAACTTCATAACATACAAATAAACATAAATAATCTTTCACGAATGCCATTATTACCTTGGCTTAACCCTACAAGTCAATCAAAATACACTTCTTGGAATCCTAGAAAAAATAAAACATAGAAAGGGGTGAGCTCAGATACTCATTAAGGATTATAATATAGTTGAAACTTTCATAAATAAACATAAACATTTAAGGCAATGTATAACTAAACCAAAATCCTTTTAAACTTGAACTTCATCAAAATATGGAAAAGATAAAATGAAATAATTCCATTTACTTATTCACATGGATATTCTACTAGTCGAATAATCACATGCAATATCTATAACCACTTTCATAATGATGGAATGCATAATTCTAGACTATCATAACCACGTAGCCAAGGCCTCGTTCCAAGACTACACATAAGATTTTGTCAAGGCATCATGTCAAGACACTAGTTTGTCTCATGAGACCTACCAATGCATCGATGAGCTATAGCGGTCTCCACCCGTCACAAACTAAGTCCAATGCATTCCTCATATGAATAGGTTTAAACATAACATAAAAATTCATCTTAAAATTAGCATACAAAATGTTTATACTTTACCCATAAACCATGAATGGTATAAAAATACCACATCCATAGTCAAACATATCACAAAGCTTCTATACAAAATGGGAGATTTGTTTCATAATAAATCAACTTCAAAACAAGTTTAAAATCCATTAAAGGAATTCTTACATAGATGAAAATAATTTGTAAAACTTTTTGAGAGAAAAATACATTTTTCATGAAAACATTTAAAAGCCCCACAATTTATAAAGGAAGACATTTAAAGACATTTTTGAATCAAAGTTCCCCATACAACTTTAATCGTTTTAAAGTAATTAACATTTTAAAACATTCATGTCCATTTAAATAAATCCTTAAAATATTTTTGAAAACATGGAAATTAATGCGAATGGTTGACAAGAATAAATCTTTAAAACATTTAAAATTATTTTTTATTAAAAATTCCGTTAAAAGAATACATTTGAAAACTATTTTATGAAAAATGGAAATGGATAGTAAATATGTCCTAGTAGATACTTACGTAAAAACAATCTAGGATAATAAAGAGATTGTGAAATCAACCCTTACCAATTTCGTAACATACGAAACATACACCCCATGAAAGAGGTATCATAAAATTAATATTTAAATTTACATAATTTAATTTGTATTACACAAAGAATAAAATTATGGGCAGTACATACACCACAAAAAATGTAATAGTGGCAATATGGTACGAATCTCATGGGAATAGGGAGTGAGATGAAAACTCCTTACCTTGCACTTTTCCTTTGTCGAGGGTAGGGTAATTGTCACGACCCATCCTCGGGGCCTGTGCCGTGACTACCCCATGCCTGCCTTCCATAGGCCAGGGGCTGGCGACTATCTCTAAGGCGTAAATCCAGATAAAAAGGGAAGGAATTTCCTTTGTAAAGTAAACAATCACAAAGAGTACAAGCGGAAGAAGTAAACACTAAGTAAAAACTGAGTACAACAGTAAGCGCGGAAAGTAAAAAGGGGCCGGAAATACAAGCCCAACTGTAAAGTACAATTCAAAGGGAAAACATCAACTGAAAAGTAAAGCTGCTACGCTGAGCTGTCCACTGGAAATCCCACCAGAAGGGTGGGTACGGATTGCTCCTCTGCTCCTCAGGTCCCGCCGTCCGCTCCGAGTATGTCCCGCCCAGTGGTCCACCTCCAGGTACCGCCTCATCGTCACGTCCACCTCTGGGCACCGTCTCATCGTGAGGTCCTCCTTCGGGTACCATCTCGTCGTATAGTCCACCTCCAGGTACCGTCCAGTCCTCGAACACTCGGCCTCCGTCAGCACTGCCCGTCATCTGCAACCAACACAACGAGGTGCGGGCATAGCCCGTGTAGGGGTGAGTATAACGATACTCAGTAGTGACCCCGAGACCCTCAAGGTCTCACTAAACCAACAAGGATAACCACAATAAAGATCTCAACAGATAACCTCTACTTAGGTATATTCCCATACATATACCTAAGTTATCAAGTAACCCATCTCAATCCTGAGGAAACACAAGGATTGTGAAATCAACGAATAACCACTACCCGGGTATATGCCCATACATATACCTAAGTTAGAAAGTGACCCATCTCAATCATGAGGTAAACACAAGGTCAAACGTCTCAGCTCAAACCAGGATTTTCATTATCGAAACCGTAACTGCTGAAGAGATCCGTCTCTAGAGTGTACAGTGGTCCTGTCACGACTCCGAGGTACTACTCACTAACCTAAGACTGCTGAATTACTCCTCCTGTCGAGTACCGCGGGTCAGCCACCCAGACACAGTAGTGCTTCCCGCCGTGGTATGTCACCCAAACACAGTAGTGCACACCCCCTAGTAGCCTGCTGAGGTACTCTCCGGACGAGTACCGCGGGTCTGCACTGTCACACAGGTAGTGCTCCGTCCTCCATGGGTCTGCACCTCAGAAAGTAGTTCTCCATCCACTGGGCTAGTCGACTCACTCCAAGTCGAGTCGGTCAAGCAGTCGTCAGGTCTCAGCCAGTTACACGGTCTCCATACTCCGCACGCTCGTCACTGGGACGGTCCGCTCCACGAGCTACAGGTCGATACTCCAAGTATCTCAAAGTCCCAGGAAGAAGTATCTCAAAGGACCGCCTCGTCATAGGGGTCTCAACGCAACAGACGGCGCGTCAATCGGAAGCCCGGTCTATGAGTTATTAACCTTTTCGTCCCAGGGGCCCGGTTGGTTTCGTGAGTGAACCAAACCCGGCCGTATCTCAACGGTACCCCGAACTCTCGTAGGGTATACTCATAGGGACCGTTTCTCAACGAGATCACCAACGTCGTTGACGATTTGTCAAACGGACGTTCTGTCAGAAAAGTATCATCTTTTCCGTTCCAGGGGCCCGGTTGGATTTCGGTGCGATCCAACCTGGCCACTATCCATCTGCATCCAAATCTCGGGCGGAGGATGCCAAAAGTTCCGTATCATCAATAGGAACTCAACGCAACAGACGGCGCGTCAATCGGACGCCCGGTCTGAGAGTTATTGGCTTTTTTGTTCTAGGGGCCCGGTTGATTTTCTGAGCGAACCAACCCGACCACACTCCGTCGGCATCCAAACCTCGAGCGGAGTACGCCAAAAGATCCATCTCACTTAGAGGAATTCAATGAAACAGACGGTGCGTCAATCGGACACCTGTTCTGTTAGTTATTGACCTTTCCGTCTCACACCCACCCTGAGAAACTTCCCAGGAGGTCACCCATCCTGATCACTACTCTAGGCCAAGCACGCTTAACTATGGAGTTTTAACCACGTAGGCTCCCGAAAAGGAAGGTTCACCTGGAGTATAGTATACCGAAACGACCGTCTCGATCCAAGGATCGAGTTGCCGCTGACGGCGAGTCGTTTGGAGGCCCGTAGCCCAAGATACGAGCATTTGACCGAAAGTGGTCCGAAACTGGGGGTCTGGGCCCGGGCCGACCCGGCCCGACCCCCCTGGGTCGGCCGAATCGGGTCGACCCGCCCCGGGCGGCGACACGGCCCGGCGCGGCGGCGCGACGGTGCGGGCCGGTGCGGCGGCGCGGTCCGGCGCGGCGGCGCGGTCCACCCCGGCGGCGCGGTCCGGCGCGGCGGCGCGGGCCGGCACGGCGGCGCGGCCTGGGGCGCCGTTCGTGTGCCGCGCGCGGGGGGCAAAGCCCCCGCCTTTCCTCAGCTGGCGGCGCGGCAACCTGCTGCGCCTAAAGAAAAACCGCCCCCTCACGTGGGGGCCTGCCTTCGAGAAAACGGGGGGCCGCCTCCCCCCTTTTGTGAAACCGACCCCCCTCATAATGGGGGGCCATTAAGGCTGGCCGGGGGAAATTATTTCCCCCGGTTTTCTCCCTTCCATCCGGCCCGACCTGGCCGGCCGGTTCTTCCTCAACGGGACCGGCAAAGCCGGTCCCCCTTCCGGCTTCCGACACCGGCGGCCCGGGTGGCCGCCGGTCTTCTCGTTCTGCCGCGGCCCGGAACCGGCCGCGGCCTTCATTGTCCGGTGCGGTGCGACGGCACCGCGCCCCTCCACCACGGCCCCGCTTCGGCCGCAGCTCCTTCAACTTTCTTCGACGCGGCGCGACGGCGTCGCGTCCTTGCATTATTTAACGACGCGGCGCGACGGGGCCGCGTGTTTCTTGCCACATGATCCTGCGCAGTGCGACGGCACCGCGCCACACCCGTTTCAATCCACAACAAAATCAACATGAATAGAAGGAGGGTCGGCCGTGTTCGTGCGGTCCGGCCCCCTCGCGTTATTTGCTAACAATCGGCCTTTAATGAATGATAAACTTTCACAATCTTTTAAATTAAATAAAAAGATTTAGAATCAAGGCCTGACAAATATAAACCTTCAAGTTCGAAGGAGAGATCCACATAACATTAAAAAGTTAAAACCCCTACTTTGATTTAAGAGGTGATGAGATTCAGCGTCACGAAATGAGATGTCGCGGAAGAAGACGTCGTCGGTATTGCGGGTATGGCGTCGCGGAAGACGGTTCCCGAGAACGTGGCGTTCTTCGTCGATGTCTGATTGTTCTTCGCGTTCTTTGTCAAGAGGATGAAGAAACATCAAGACTTCTAAGACTTCTTTCTAAAAGCTCTCAAACATCACAACCCAACCAAATGAAATAAGTTCTCCACTTATTTAATTAACTTCCCATGGCTTTTGAAATTCAAGTGTTTGAAATTCAAAAGACTCACATAACTCACCACATTAAAATCAACTCATTTAAGACATAAGTTATAACTAGGTTAAAATCGTTTAAGTGGGAGTTGAGGGGTTTTAGAGGATATGAAGAGGTGGGGTTCGTGTGGGCCCCACCACCCTCATAACCTCCCCTGGGAGGTTGGGTGGTTACCCATCTTCCACCATTAGCTAACACTTAGAGTAAGTTAATAAAAATTGTAGTGTAGTTATAAAATAAACTTCCACAATTTTTATTATCAACACTCGTGTAAACCCAACTCCGGAACTTGAATTCCTAAGTAATTACTGGCGCTGCGGTTCCATCGGTGCCCTCAGAATTTGATTCCGGGCACCGGTTCAAAAGATAGAAATTCCCGCTCGCTCGTTCACTGAACGTACCCGAGCCAAACTTTGGAAATTAATTCCGGGCACACCGTGCCTCGGAATCAGGCGCCGTCAGAAACTGCGTTCTTGTAAAATTCCAAAGAAAATTAAGAAGAAATTTTCCTTGAAATTTCCGGGCCTTTACATTTCTCCCACCTCAGGGCTTTACGTCCCCGTAAAGCTTCAACACAAACTAGGGTCACAAAAGCGGTACAGAGCACGCATCTGAGCCTTCCGCTCTTATGTGCTCACCTGGAGGTTTCTGTACTGCCAAAGAAAGTGCACCCGAGAAATCGATCGTCCTCGTAGGATCTGCTCCTGTCGATCCTTGACCCCCACTGGAATCTCCGTGAAAGACACCCCATCGCCATCGTCCAGCTCCTCATGGTCGATGGTATGCGAATGGTCGAGCACGTATCTCCTCAGTTGAGATACGTGGAAGTCGTCGTGCACCTGGTGCAACTGCGGTGAATGGGTCAAGTTGTAAACCACCCCACCTACCCAGCTAAGGACCTAAGAAGGTCCGATGAACCCCGGAGATAACTTTTCGCCTTGGCCACATCTCCGTAAACCTCGTCGAGGTGAGACCCGTATATGGACGTGATCATCAACCTCGAACTCCAGAGGTCTCCATTTTCTATTAGAACTGGAACTCGAAAGGCTGCTACCACAAGGGTAAGGTTGACCGACTCAAGAGTGATCGGTCACACCCTCCTGTGCAAGAGTTACCCTGCGCTGCCTGGGGTTTCCTTTTCCGCCGACCAAGGGAAACCCATCCCGACGTTTTCCTAAAACCGTCAATTTGAGTATGAACAGTTATTGCCCATTCCATACTCAAACTAACGTCGTAAGGCCTCGACGCTGTCACCAAGATATTCCAACCGGGACTCTCGCCTCGAGGGTCTGACCACATCGTCGGCGTAAGTGTGATTATCGAGTCTTCTCCCAAGGTATCTCCAGACGTGAGGGTCAAGTCCACGGCTTACCGAAAACTCTAGGTCTGGAACAAGATTTGTGAAAGCGAGGAATGATTCATATTGACGTCTGTTACTACAGCAGCTAGTAGTGGACACAGACTGTCCCTTGAATCATTTCTAGAGCCATTGGGTCACACTCCTTGACCGCATGCAGCCGCATTCTTCCACTGCCCTCCAGCTCCCTGAGCTTGGTGGGGATAACTAAGGCGGGTGGTTGTACCATGTAAGGATGTACACCACCTCATGCTGCTCTCCTAGCTCTACCTCCACGTCTACTGCTTCGTAGAATAATCTCTCCTTTAAGATTCCTTTTCTTAACACGCCCGAGTCTCTAAGACTGGCACTGGTTTCCTGTTTCTTACTGCACTGTGCAGTCTTCATCCTCTCTTGGATGTCCTGGATCTCCTTTAGTCTCACAAGAGCTGCTATGATTTCTTCTTTTCCGATAAGAGAAACTTGGTCTCATCCCCTGGATGAACCACATTCGTTGCCTAATACAGTCAATCCTGACAAGAATGATTCATTCATGCCCTGGATGACATCATAAGGCCTCGACGTATCTACTAAGATATCCAACTGTCACTCTCACCTCCAAGGGTCAAGTCACACTATCGGCATCAGTGTGAGGTCACTCGGTCCCCTCCAGTAGAAATCTCGAATGTGAGGGTCAAGTCAACAGTTTAACAGGGACCACTCAGTATCAACCAAACAAAAGGATAGGAAAGCAAACAATGACATGTGTCTTTTTATTATTGCAGCTCATAGTACAAAGACACGAATACAAAAGCAACATGGAACTAGAAGTACAAAGGAGGTATCCACTAGTTCCTCCCCTGCCCACCTGCTCTCGGAGCTCTACAGGCTTGTCCACTGCTCGGCTGTTTCTCAAGCACTAGTCACTGCTTCTGTCTCAGTGGCTCCTCCAACACCCGCTGATCAACCGTACGAGGATTTGGACAGTCACGTGCCAGGTGACCCTTTCCGCCGCATGGGTAACATTGTTCGTTTCTGGCACGCATAGCTCTGACCCCACCTCGGGTTCCCCAGACCACCGGTCCTAAAACCCGAGATCGTCTAACTGCTAGTCTGGTCCTCCTGGACCTCTACATCATCTATCTACTGCCCATAAACGACTCGGCTACTGATCGAAAAGCACGCGGAAAAGGCAGAAGCTCCTGTACACGCTCGGGGTGTAGAGCTACTGGCACAAACTCCACCCTGAATAAGGTCTCGAAGTCTTCCCATGCGAAGTTCATCTCATCGCAAAACTGGAACAAGTGGCTCCACCACCTGCCTACTACTTCCTAATGGAGGCTGGTAGCAAAGATCACCATGAAGTCTGCCGGCGTCCCCACTAGCCTGAAGACTCTCACCACAGCCTCCAGCCAAACCTCAGCCGCCTGCGGGTCCGTCTCTCCCCGGAACCTGGGTGGCCTCTGGCGCTGGAACTCGTGCAGCACGCTCAAGCATCGTGCATCGCCTACTGCTGGGGCTGGTGGCATCAGTGGCCCAACGGGTAGCAGTACAACTGGTGCCTCCGCTGGTGCCTCAACTGGGATATGGCCCTGTACTGAGGCCTCGTCGCTCGGCGGGCTGTCAGTACGTACCACTCTCGGGGCTCTAGCTAGTCGTCCGTGAAAGGGAATTCTGAAAGAAACATCGTGACACGGTCAAACGTTTATACCTGGTGAGCTGACCTGGTTTGAGCTGTTTAAAGGGAAAACCTTTGAAAACACACACACAATTAGTGTTTTCGTGCAAAAAGTCAGAAATCAGTTGTCAGGGTCCTTCTGTATGGATACGTCGGTCGCCCGCATCAACACTGGACTCCCTGAACTGAAAACCACACTCGGTACTCTCAACACTATTGCTTCACAGAAAGAAACATCAGAGTTATAAGTTCTGCGGTAGAACCGAACTCCTCTGATACCATTTTTTCACGACCCGTCCTCGGAGCCCATGCCGTGACTAACCCAAGCCCGCCTTCCATAGGCCAGGGGCTGGCGACTAGCACCAAGGCGTAAATCCAGATAAAAAGGGAAGGCATTAACTTTGTAAAGTAAACAATCACACAGAGTACACGCGGAAGAAGTAAACACTAAGTAAAAACTGAGTACAACAGTAAGTGCGGAAAGTAAAAAGGGGCCGGAAATACAAGCCCAACTGTAAAGTACAACTTGAAAGGTAAAACAAAAACTGAAAAGTAAAGCTGCTACGCCGAGCTGTCCACTGGAAATCCCACCAGAAGGGTGGGTACAGATAGCTCCTCTACTCCTCGGGTCCCACCGTCCGCTCCGAGTATGTCCCGCCCAGTGGTCCACCTCTGGGTACCGCCTCATCGTCACGTCCACCTCTGGGTACTGTCTTGTCGAGAGGTCCTCCTCCAGGTACCATCTCGTCGTATAGTCCACCTCCAGGTACCATCCAGTCCTCGAACACTCGGCCTTCGTTAGCACTGCCCGTCGTCTGCAACCAACACAACGAGGTGCGGGCATAGCCCGTGCAGGGGTGAGTATAACGATACTCAGTAGGGACCCTGAGACCCTCAAGGTCTCACTAAACCAACAAGTATAACCACAAAGAAGATCTCAACAGATAACCTCTACTTAGGTATATGCCCATACATATACCTAAGTTATCAAGTAACTCATCTCAATCATGAGGAAACACAAGGATTATGAAATCAACGGATAACCACTACCCGGGTATATGCCCATACATATACCTATGTTAGAAAGTGACCCATCAAAATCATGAGGTAAACACAAGGTCAAAAGTGTCAGCTCAAACCAGGATTTTCATTCTCGAAACTGTAACTGCTGAAGAGCTCCGTCTCTAGAGTGTACAATGGTCATGTCACGACTCCGAGGTACTGCTCACTAACCTAAGACTACTGAAGTACTCCTCCTGTCGAGTACCGCGGGTCAGCCACCCAGACACAGTAGTGCTTCCCGCCGAGGTATGTCACCCAAACACAGTAGTGCACACCCCCTAGTAGCCTGCTGAGGTACTCTCCGGACGAGTACCGCGGGTCTGCACTGTCACACAGGTAGTGCTCCGTCCGCCATGGGTCTGCACCTCAGAATGTAGTGCTCCGTCCACTGGGCTAGTCGACTCACTCCAAGTCGAGTCGGTCAAGCAGTCGCCAGGTCTCAGCCAGTTACACGGTCTCCGTACTCCGCACGCTCGTCACTGGGAGGGTCCGCTCCACGAGCTACAGGTTGATACTCCAAGTATCTCAAAGTCCCACGAAGAAGTATCTCAAAGGACCGCCTCGTCATAGGGGTCTCAACGCAACAGATGGCGCGTCAATCGGACGCCCGGTCTATGAGTTATTAGCCTTTTCGTCCCAGGGGCCCGGTTGGTTTGTGAGCGAACCAAACCCGGCCGTATCTCAACTGTACCCCGAACTCTCGTAGGGTATACTCATAGGGACCGTTTCTCAACGAGATCACCAACGTCGTTGACGATTTGTCAAACGGACGTTCTGTCAGAAAAGTATCAGCTTTTCCGTTCCAGGGGCCCGGTTGGATTTCGGTGCGATCCAACCCGGCCACTATCCATATGCATCCAAATCTTGGGCGGAGGATGCCAAAAGTTCCGTATCATCAACAGGAACTGAATGCAACAGACGGCGCGTCAATCGGACGCCCGGTCTGAGAGTTATTGGCTTTTTCGTTCCAGGGGCCCGGTTGATTTTGTGAGCGAACCAACCCGACCGCCCTGCGTCGGAATCCAAACCTCGAGCGTAGTACGCCAAAAGATCCGTCTCACTTAGAGGAATTCAACGAAACAGACGTCGCGTCAATCAGATGCCCGATCTGTTAGTTATTGGCCTTTCCGTCTCACACCCACCCTGGGAAACTTCCCAGGAGGTCACCCATCCTGATAACTACTCTAGGCCAAGCACACTTAAGTACGGAGTTTTAACCACGTAGGCTCCCGAAAAGGAAGGTGCACCTTGAGTATAGTATAGCGAAACGACCGTCACGATCCAAGGATCGCGTTGCCGCTGACGGCGAGTCGTTTGGAGGCCCGTAGCCCAATATACGGGCATTTGACCGAAAGTGGTCCGAAATTGGGGGTCTGGGCCCGGGCCGACCCGGCCCGACCCCCCCTGGGTCGGCCGAATCGGTTCGAGCCGCCCCGGGCGGCGACCCGGCCCGACGACCCGGCCCGGCGCGGCGGCGCGGTCTGGTGCGGCGACGCGGGCCTGCACGGCGACGCGGCCTGGGCGCCGTTCGTGTGCCGCGCGCGGGGGGCAAAGCCCCCGCCTTTCCTCAGCTGGCGGCGCGACAACCTGCCGCGCCTAAAGAAAAACGGCCCCCCTCACGTGGGGGCCTGCCTTCGAGAAAATGGGGGGCCGCCTGCCCCCCCTTTCTGAAACCGGCCCCCCTCATAATGGGGGGGCCATTAAGGCTGGCTGGGGGAAATTATTTCCCCCGGTTTTCTCCCTTCCGGCCGGCCCGACCTGGCCGGCCGGTTCTTCCTCAACGAGACCGGCAAAGCCGGTCCCCCTTCCGGCTTCCGACACCGGCAGCCCAGCTGACCGCCGGTCTTCTCGTTCCGCCGCGGCCCGGAACCGGCCGCGGCCTTCGTTGTCCGGTGCGGTGCGACGGCACCGCGCCCCTCCACCGTGGCCCCGCTCCGGCCGCGGCGCCTTCAACTTTCTTCGATGCGGCGCGACGGCGTCGCGTCCTTGCATTATTTAACGATGTTGCGCGACGGCGCCGCGTGTTTCTTGCCGCATGATCCTGCGCAGTGCGACGATACCGCGCCACACCTGTTTCAATCCACAACAAAATCAACATGAATAGGAGGAGGGTCGGACATGTTCGTGCGGTCCGACCCCCTCGCGTTATTTGCTAACAATCGGCCTTTAATGAATGATAAACATTCACAATATTTTAAATTAAATAAAAAGATTTAGAATCAAGGCCCGACAAATATAAACCTTCAAGTTCGAAGGAGATATCCACATAACTTTAAAAAGTTAAAACCCCTACCTTGATTTAAGAGGTGACAAGATTCGGCGTCGCGAAAAGAGATGTCGCCGAAGAAGATGTCTTCGGTATTGCGGGTATGGCGTCGCGGAAGACGGTTCCTGAGAACGTGGCGTTCTTTGTCGATGTCTGATTGTTCTTCGTGTTCTTTGTCAAGAGGATGAAGAAACATCAAGACTTCTAAGCCTTCTTTCCAAAAGCTCTCAAACATCACAACCCAACCAAATGAAATAAGTTCTCCACTTATTTAATTAACTTCCCATGGCTTTTGAAATTCAAGTGTTTGAAATTCAAAAGACTCACATAACTCACCGCATTAAAATCAACTCATTTAAGACATAAGTTATAACTAATTTAAAATCATTTAAGTGGGAGTTGAGGGGTTTTAGAGGATATGAAGAGGTTGGGTTCGTGTGGGCCCCACCACCCTCATAACCCCCCATAGGAGGTTGGGTGGTTACCCAACTTCCACCATGAGCTAACACTTAGGGTAAGTTAATAAAAATTTTAGTGTAGTTATAAAATAAACATCCACAATTTTTATTATCAACACTCGTGTAAACGCAACTCCGGAATAGGAGTTCCTTAGTAATTACCGGCGCTGCGGTTCCATCGGTGCCCTCAGAATTCGATTCCGGGCACCGGTTCAAAAGATAGAAAATCCCGCTTGCTCGTTCACTAAACGTACCCGAGCCAAACTTCGGAAATTAATTCCGGGCCCACCGGGCCTCGGAATCAGGCGCCGTCAGAAACTGCGTTCTTGTAAAATTCCAAAGAAAATTTAGAAAAAAATTTCCTTGAAATTTCCAGGTCTTTACAGTAATATCATGTATAATGGGTAAATTATTGTTATTAAATTATACAAGAAAAATATACATTAATATGATATCATATATTATCCTTTAACATTGCTTTGTTGATAATATCTTAATATTATCATCATTTCGGGTGTTAACTTAAACGTTTTATTTTTTATGTATTGTTATATAAGCCGTGTTTGTTATGGATAGGTGTTATCTAATACATATCCATAATGATATCAAGTCCTTAAAAAATATTTTTATTCATAAATTTATAATTACACTTGAATGGATATGATGGAGAATGAATCTCATTTCATTCGTGGAGACGGTAGTCCGAACGTACGCACGAACGCTACTTCCATTTCATTTTTCATTTTAAAAGGAATAAAAACCAAATAATACATAGGTATATTATTATTCCATTAAAATATAATATCTTATATGTGTTACTTAAGTTCATTAATACCATACTTTATATATTCCATGTATGGTATAAATGAGTCATATCACTTTGAGGGGGCGGTAGTCCGCACTTCCTCAAATGACATTATCGTATACATATACAACATGAAACGAATAACGGTATTCTATAAAATGGAATTACATAAGCTTATATATAAAATAAAATGGTATTCTATAAAATGGAATTACATAAGCTTATATATAAAATAAATATAATTAATATCATATTTAATTATAGTGCCATCATAATGGACACCATGAGAGGGTGTAGGAGATAATTGAACAATCATCATTTCGTGAGGCGTTTGGTTTCCATCCACAGAAAGATTATGTTCTTCACCCATTAGATAGAGGTGTGTTTAAGTGTAGATTGAATAATTCTCATAAAAATATCCTAGTATATATTGGATACTGGTTTTGTTACAAAAGAAAAGAATAAGAATAGTTTATGGGTTGGAGAAGTAAAATAAAAGAAAAGAAGCTAAGAGAAATCGTTACCTTTAATTTGGGTAACTCCCTATGGTTTGAACAAAAAAGGACTCTTGAAGTGCCTTCTACTTAAGGTTAGGCTTCTAGGAGGAGTATAGGGATGTAGGGAGCTTAATTAGGAAGAGGATGGACGTGCCAAAAGGCTTGAAATGTGTGAGGAAATGGTTAGAAGTGGTGTCCTTTTATAAGGGGGAGGAGGGGCTCTTTAGGAAAAACTTAAAGTATTAATTTATAATAAATTCATATTCGGTTTCTAATGGCTAAAAAGTGGATTATTCAAATTATAAGGTGGAGATGGGTCAAAATCCTTTCATCCAAAAGATTTTAGACAGGTTTGGGTCATTATATTAACCTTATCAATTAGTTTTCACTCTTGGTTAATTAGTTTGACACCTACCATGTCACTTTGTATTTTTATATTATATAGTTAATAAACATACTATAAACTTTTAAGTGACCCTAAAGTGGTCCATTAATGATACACCTATCATGTTATAAGTCCTTTGGCCAATCCTTATATTTTTTGGAATATAATATCAATTAATCATATAATATTTGATTAAAATATTAATTTATGTCAATTTGGACACTATTTGGTATTTTGTTTTTGTAAAAGTCATCACAAAATGATTACTTCAAACAAGATATATTTAATCAGCCCTAACATGTCATAGTAACCTAGAAAATTCGTGGATGTCATAAAAACTTTGAAATTATATTTATTTTAATATTTATATTACCCTTTATTTGATTCTTTCATTAATAAGGTAATTACTGTGTCATCATTGTCTCATAAATAAATTTATTTTTTAATGTCTAAAAATTATATTTATATTACAATTATGTATGAAATATTTTTAGATTTATATTGAATATTTATAATCGAATTTATCTTATGTGTAATCCTATATTAAAATGTTTTATTTATTAAACTTTGATTTTAACTCTTTTAAATCTTCTTTGAATTAAATAATAATAAATGTCCTAATCTGATATAAGTGGACATAAAGGGTCATATTTTATTCCTAAGTTCGTTTTTGGTCGAATTAATCTTTTATAATAGAATTGAGATATTTTTTAGGGTAATAATAATATCATTTTTACCCTTAATTACCCTATTTATTTTTTATCATGGTAAATAAAAGTAAAAATTTACTATTCCCCAAAATTTATTGTTATCTTATTGAACCAAATTTTACTCCTTGATATGAACCGTGTCTCTCGGAATTTCGAAATTCCACTCACAAAAGTGGTAAAATTATGTTTTATGTGAATTTACAAATTCTCCTATGAGGTGGGTAAAAGACGGTGAAAAAGTTAAATAAAATTATATATATATATATAATTATTATAAAATGACTCCAATAAATTACATTGAATTTATATAGGTATTATGTATCTATTTTGACCTAAAATAAATTTATATAATATAAATAATTATTTAAATAAAAAGCCTATTTTAAACAGTAACTCACTGTTTTTCACTATTCATCAAAAATTGAATGTTTTCAGAAAAATACCAAAAATTTACCCTAAGATAATGTTGATATTGTGAATTCAATAATGAAGTATATTTTATCAAATTCAAAACATATATCTTTCAATTATTAATTTAAAATTAATTCCCGCTTGTTAAAACAAAAAGCGTCTTTTTAAGAAACAATAACTATCAAAAGATTGACATTTGTTTATAACTAATTTAAATGGGAAATTTTATTCAATGACCAATATTGGATTAAATGTTAAAAATATATTCTAAATATAATTTGAAACCACTCAAATTCATAATTTATTACTATTAAATATATCAATTAAAAAAGTTTTTTTTAATCAAAATTTAGTAATTTTCACTATTCATCAAAATATGAAAGCTATCAGAAAATTACCAAATATTCACCCTATGATATTTTTGATATTCCGAAACGAAAAAAAGTCCATTTTGAATGATAAAATTTTGAAAATTTCAAAAAGTGGGTATTACTATTCATTACGGCTAGTTTGATTGGTTGTGGTGTGTGTTAGAACTTGAAGTTGGGTACAACACAAGATATAGTATTATTCAAAGTGAAGCGTATCGTGGAATATTGGGGTGTTACAGAAACGACTACCTCTTGACTTGTCTCATCCGGGAGTGTTCGTACGGCTGTGGATCGTCTCTGAGCCCCCGATCGAGCATCTGTTCTCCGCATCGACTGCCATCGATTGCATTGGGATCACCAAGATAAGTTATTATTTATTCTAGATATTTGTTTCCTGATTCCACTTACTTCAAGATTTATCCTCAATTGAGTGTTTTTATAATTTTGTCAGATCTACGGTGTTCGTGGGAGAATCAAGGATTGAGGTTCACGAATAACGATCCTACAACACCAAGGTAGGTGGTTTGTCTCTTTCCGTAGTTTGTCAATGAGTTTTGGGTACAAAATTGCCCAATACCCTTGAACGGGGTATTGTGTGTTTATGGTTTTAGCCGTACTATTTCCAACTATGCCTTGTTTTTTTTAAGATATGATGACTTTTTATGAATAGGGTTAATTTTTCCATGGTATATAATTTTTTCCCATGTTTGCTTGTTTTGTTCATTTGGCTTAGTTTTTTTATAAGGCTACTCAATTCTATTCCAAGTATTATAGGATGGGTGATTTTATCTGACATGTTGTAATGTAGTATACTGTTTATCCAAATATTTTTTGAGGTTTACTTTGGTTGCCGTATATCACTGTTCTTGATTGACTTTAACCGGACAATGAGAACTTGGTGTAGTAGACCATAGAAAGAATAGACTTTGAGGGATTTTCCATAGTGTCTTTTTAATTAATTACAATGCGAGACCATTGGGGGAATAGACGTAAGTTGTTCCATAGGGTGTCTGTAGTTCCATGATGTAGACCTCGGGGGAATTTGACATTTAGTACTTCCCTACAGCTCCTTTTAGTTACTGATACGAGAATATAAGGGGAATTTATGATGAGTTCCTTCTCCGAGAGACTATGCTAAAGCTGAACCAGTGGGGTTAGAGTATGTGTACTTCCAAGAGGGTTTCTTGTTTTGTTTGGTTGAACCATAGGGGTTAGGTTGAGATTACTTCCCAGAGGGTTACCTACATTGATTATCTTCTTACGTGATGTGATATTGAATGCATTTGAAACTAAAGGATTGTTTACTTATTAGTACTTCATTATTTACTACTTCTCCTTAAATGTTCCCTACCATATATATTCAATAACTATTATGAAGTGATATTTGGGTGGTTTCTTACACAGATAAGTCTCACACCCTATTTGGGTCATGATTTTGGACCCAAATATATTATATTATTGCAAGTATAGATAATTGCATGCGCCCATCTACTTCAGGTATTTGACTGATTTGGAGCTGGAGAGCATGGGACTAAGCTGAGGCTTAGGATGTTTAGGAGTTGTTTCTTGTTTTTATTTAGTACTTTGGTTTAGTACTATATTCCATCATTGTGACTTGTTTGGATTATTTACTAGACAGTTGTATCATGAATCATTTATATATGTACTCTAGGTATTTATTTCATCTGTCATCCGATATTTACTGTCATATGGTATTATACTGCTGACGCTATTGTATATATGTTTACATCTATTGTGTTACTCTTCCAATGAGGTAATAGTTTCCCTACTACGAGACCCATGGCCCATGTTACTAGTTGGAAGACTATGGAATTCAGGAAAAATATGCTTGAGGCTATGTGACCAACCGGGTACGGGGCACCTCTGGGTGGCTTCTAGAACATGGATGTTACAAAGAAGTATTAGAGGTTTTAGTTTCTTCCTGACTTACTATTTGGAGTCTATAGTAAGGGATAAGACGGAATAGGTACTTGGTAATAAGTTGTTCCCAGGAGTAGCTAACCCGTGTACAGGGAAAATCCAATCTACCAGGTATATTTTGATTTTTCTAGTTTTTCAATTTTACAGTTGAATTGATTTTATCATTTGTTGATTCAAATGTATTGTGCTATTGGTGTTGATGTTATTGGGGTTATATTTTTGTTGCAACCTGATGATATGAGGGTATGCTGTACCATCCCCAGATGATAAAGGGTTAAATGACTAATTGATATGACTCATGTCAACAAGGTGCACCTTCCTTTTCGGGAGCCTACCTGGTTAGAACTCCACAGTTAAGCGTGCTCGGCCTGGAGTAGTGATCAGGATGGGTGACCTCCTGGGATGTTTCTCAGGGTGTGTGTGAGTGAGGACAAAGCACACTGGAAAGGACATGTGTTGGCATGTGGGGACTATAATTAGACAGATGACTCGTTCAGGCACGTGGGTGGACCATGGGGTGGGACCCACGTGTCTGTGGGAAACTGGGGGTACCTGGTGGGCTAGGACCTGACAGCCATGATAAGGCGGCGGGGGGGGGGGGGGGGGGGGGTTGTGCTGACACCGGGACCCGGTTGTCACATTTGGTATCCGAGGAGGAACCCAGCCTTAAGTGCGCGGTGCACTGCCTGGGTTGAGATGTAGGGCCCACAACGAGGGCGTTGTGCTCTAAAGCGGGGGGGTGATTGTAACATCCCCAAATGATAAAGGGTTAAATGAATAATTGATATGACTCATGTCAACAAGGTGCACCTTCCTTTTCGGGAGCCTACCTGGTTAGAACTCCATAGTTAAGCGTGCTTGGCATGGAGTGGTGATCAGGATGGGTGACCTCCTGGGAAGTTTCTCAGGGTGCGTGTGAGTGAGGAAAACGCACACTGGAAAGGACATGTGTTGGCCTGTGGGGACTATCATTAGTCAGATGACCCGTTCAGGCATGTGGGTGGACCCTGGGGTGGGTCCCACGTGTCTGCGGGGGCAACGGGTGGTACCTGGTGGGCCAGGACCCAACGGCCATGTTAAGGCGGGGTGGTTGTGCTGTCACCGGGGCCCGGTTGTCACATATGCCTTCTCAGGCATCATATAGGAACTTGCTAGAAGTCACATGGCATGCATTATGTCCATGCCATTTAGGGTGCATTAGTAATTGCATGTTGTTGTGATATAGGTTGTGTTAGATATGTATGATGTTGTTATAGATGCCTTGATAGAATATCTACATTTATAGGGATATTGGATTGTGTATGTTTTTGTTTTAATGAACACCATACTTTGGTTCTTGAGGAGTTATGGGACCTCAGGGACTGGAATGTGCTGAATAATTTCCTTTTTATCCTTGTATATAACATGTATGAGATTTCATGATTTGATTCGTGGGGAGTATGGGCTCTCATGGATCAGAAATTGGTATTTTAATGTTTGTTTAGTGTTTTATGGGATTATAGAGTATTTTCTAAGGCTATCTATCCAGAAAAACTTAGAATACACGGCGTGTAATGATGAATACACATCGCGTGTCCTTCTGTTCGGGAAGGAACTATTTTCTCAAGTACAAGTTGTGTACTTTATGTACATGCCGTGTACTGTATTTACATGTTGTGTACTATATGTACATGTCGTTTAGTATCTAATAATTTCACTAGCTGTGTAGGCTAAGACACGGGGGTGATAAATCATTGGGGGTACACGCCATGTACCTGGTTTCCACGCCGTGTTGTGTAGACCATGTGTACACCCATGTGACTAATGACACTGATAGATGAAAACATAAAAGATACACACCCTGTCAAGCTTCAACCCACCACGTAGTGAAACCCAAATAGCCGTCCGTGTAACTGACAACAAGGGTCGATGAAACCTTCCTAATACACTATGTGTCTGGCACAAACATGACATGTAGAGTCAGCCGTGTAACCGGCCCTCTCACTAACAACACAGGTCGGTGATTTTCGTCTAGTACACGCCCGGTTTGAACTAACACACCATGTAGTCTTGTTCTCGAAGAACCATGTGGGTTAGTTGTGTTGAAGGACTCAGACATGGAATGATGATTTGAGTACACAACATCTGTTAGGAAAACACGGCTTGTGCTTGGGGTGTTACCCGACCTGGGTTGGCAGGAGTACAAGCCCATGTGAAGGCTTAAGGGAACACATCGTGTTGGAATTGTACACGCCATGTAACTATGTTTTAAAAAACATGAATGCTTCTTTCTTGTATTCCCTTCAAAAACATATAGATTTCATTCATTGATAATCATGATAAATGGTGTGCGCTTGACCTTGCAGAGTCATGCCATAGAGATGTTATTTAGTTGTTCACTAATTACAGGGAAGTCATCTGACACCGGATATGGAGGATCAGGCACTACCAATAGATTCTCCAGTTTTTCCATTCTTGGAAACAACCTTCATTCTGGACATAGGTTCTAATACAAAATACTGAGAGGGATTTACTAGATTCATGCAGAACTTCAGGGAGAACCGCATCCTTCCCCTTCTATTGTAGAGTTGAATCATGACTTTCAGTAGCAACATCCACCCACCTTCACAGGGGAATGAAGAAATCAGGCTGCAGATTCATGGAAAAGCGCCATTATTTATATCTCCGATCATCTGGAGATGCCTCCAGATAAGAGGGTTAAGATTTCTACATATATGATTGTGGATTCAGCCACAAGATGTTGGGATGTGATCTTACAGGTGGTATGCCAACAGGGCATGGCGAGGGATGAGTTTTAGAATTCCTTCTTTGACATCGTTTATCTAGATACTTTGAGGGATGATTGATCCTGTAAGTTCATGGGTCTAGAGTAGGGTACTCTTTCTGTTATGGAGTATTTGTCTCGCATTACAAAGCTGTAATGCTTCACTCCCATTATATGAGTTGATGAGTTATTCCTGGAAAGGATGTTTGAGTATGGTCTTAGTCATGACATCCAATATGAGGTGAAAATCTTCAGTTTGACTTCCATGACATCCATAGTTAACCAGGTGCTAATCCTAGATCGAAATCTGAGGGATTATGGGGTTGTGAGAAATGGTGGCTCAACATCTGGGTTGGTATCCTTCCTAATGACTGCATGAAGTTCCACAAGGAGTCATCATGTAAAGATACAAGGTGGTGAGAGACGTCATCAGGTAGCCAGGTGGTCTCCTACCATTGCAGGAATAACGGGAATAGAAGACAACATTGTCTAAGGAACTCAGCGGAGTGCCGAAGTTGTGGAAAGATGGGTCATCTTCAGTGTTTCTTTCAGTTTTTTCTCAACTGCAGCTGGTGAAAGGGGTTCTTCTACGACTCGTCATTTTGGAGCCGCACCACCAATTTGTCATCAGTTAGGGAACTGTTGTTCTTTTTCCATTGAGGATGAGGTGGAGGTCACAATCGTGGTGTTCAGCATACTAGATTTTAGCGACAATAGGGTGGATCAGCTCAGTGTGGTCAGTTAGGGTCACATGGTCATGGTGTAGGTATGACTTTTGCCATGGAGAAGACCCAGTAGGATTAGGATCCTGGAACCTCTACAGTTCTAGGTATGACCCTAGTTGACTCAGTTTTAGCTTCTTCTCTTTTGGATACAGGGGCTTCCCATAGTTTTATAACTGTTCCTGTTGTGGAGAGCCTTGGGGTCTATATCGTTTCTTCTGTAGATATATTGACACTGGACACACTGTTAGGAACAAGTACAGCTAGTTTACATCAGTGAAAGGAGTGCCCTCTTGAGGTTGGTGGGTGTCACTTCTTAGGGGACCTATATGTCTTAAAAATGACAGGTTATGACTTCATTCTCGGAATGGACTAGTTAGTTCTCTTCTAGGCTGTTATCGATTTCTATCATCGGAGGGTGAGTTTCACATCACCATAGGGTGGATCATTTCATAATAAGGGATAATGGGATGTCCAGGTGAGAAGAGATAGAACCAAGCATCATGGGATGGGAGTAGTTAAAACCCATATTTCTAGTCTATATATAGATGACCAGGTCACTCCAAAAGTGGAATTACCTCTAGTGGTGGATCGTTTTAGGGATGTCTTTCCAGTTCACATTTCAGGTTTTCCTTAGAAGCGATATGTGTACTTTTCTATTGAGCTTCTGATAGGGGTGACACTGGTGTCCATTCCTCCTTATAGGATAGATACACCAGATTTACAAGAGCTCAAGAAGTATTTGGAGGAGTTGCAGGAAAAGGGTTTCATCCAACCTAGTACCTCTCCTTGGGGTTCGCCTGCCCTTTTTTTTGAAGAAGGTGGATGGTACCCTTAGACTTCTTGTGGATTATCAGAAGTTGAACCAGCTGATGGCCATGAACCGATATCCCTTGCTGAGGATTGTAGATCTCTTTGATCATTTTCAAGGAGCCCGAGTGTTCTCAAAGATTGACATGAGATTCAGTTACCATCAGCTTCATGTTAGACCATCTGATATACCTCTTATAGCCTTCAAGAGTAGTAATAGTATATACGATTATGTGGTTGTGCTATTCGGCCTCACGAATTCTCCTGTTGTTTTTATTGATCTGATGATCCGAGTGTTCAATCCATACATGGATTCTTTCATGGTGGTCTTCGTGGATGATATCTTGGTGTACTATGACACTCGACACGAGCATGCTACCCATCTTCAGATCATTTTGATTTCACTAAGAGAGCATCAGTTACATGCTAAGCTATCAAAATTCCACTTTTGGATGGACCAAATTCACTTCATGGGTCATGTTATCTCAGAGAAAAGAGTATCAGTAGACCTACAGAAAGTGAGATCAATAGCTTATTTGGAGTAGTCAAAGAACGTCATTGAGGTACAATATTTTATAGGGATAGATGGTTACTACAAATGTTTCATAGAAGAATTTTCATGCATAGCAATGCCATTGGTGGGCCTGACTATGAAGGCTAAAAAGTTCTTGTGGCCAGATTCTTGTGATTCACCCTTTTTGGCATTGAAAGGGAGGTTAACATTAGCACCGATACTAGTATTCCCATAGCATAAAAAGAGCTATATTTTTTCTGTGATTATTTAGGTATCTAGTTGGGAGCAGTTCTTATGCAGGGAGAAGGAGTCGTTGCGTACGGGTCTCGACAGTTGAGGCCAAATTAGAGAAATTACCCAACACATGATATCGAGTAGGCAGCAGTTGTTCATGCATTACGTTTTTTGTATACATTATCTTTTGAGAGATCATTTTTTGGTTTTTACCAACCACAAAATTCTCAAGTATATCATCACTCATCATGACCTGAATTTGAAACAGTGAAGGTGGGTAGAGTTTGTTCAGTCTTTTGACTTTTAGAATGCTTATTCGTCTGGGAAAGAAAACGTTGTGGATGATACGCTGAGCAAGAGGACTCAGATACATGCAGTTCAGGAGGGCAGCACTGAGTGGTAGATTATGGATATATTCTATGAGATGCATTTGGAGGTGAATGATATACATGAGCAGGAATATCTATCTTATGTAGCTATTACATGTACTCTTCGTGATCGTTTGCGAATGAGGCATCTATCTGATTATGATGGCCATGTCCTATGAGATAACATTCTAGGAAAAGACCCTATTATTAGGTAGACCATAGGCAAGGATGAGATCTTAGGTTTTCATGGGTGCAATTGGGTGTCAGCAAACATACGCAAGGAGATGATGCGAAACTTTCATTCCTCAGTCTGGGAAGTTCATCCTGGTGTCACCAAGATGCATTGTGATCTACACCGTTAGTATTGGTGGCCAGGTATGATGAGAGATGTTTCTAGTTTTTTCATTAGGTGTTCCACCTGTCAGTAGGTGAAGGTAGAGTATCAGTGACCAACATGACTTTTTCAGCAGTTACCCTTTCCCTAGTGGAAGTGGAATGATGTTGCAATTGATTTCAGGACCAGTTTGCGAAGGTCACCTCAAGGGAATGATGTAGTGTAGGTTGTCATTGAACGAATCATGAAGGTTTCTCACCTTTTTCTGATCAAGGAGCCTTCAGTGTTGATGATCTAGGAAGGTTGTACATCCGAGATATTGTAACTCTACATGGGGTCTAACACTCAATTGTTTCAAACTAGGATGTACGTTTAACTTCTCGGGTCTGGAAAGGACTACAGAGGGATTTGGGTACATAGGTACTTTTGAGTACAGATTTCCATCCCCAGATAGATGGACAGTCCAAGCATACAATTAAGGTGCTTGAGAACATGCTGCAAGCATGCATCCTGGATTATGGAGGTTCTTGGGAGAATCACATACCACTTGTGGAGTTTTCCTAAAATATTCGTTTTCAAGAAACTATACAGATGGAACCTTATGAGTCTTTGTATGGTAGGACATGTTGATCACCATTATGTTGGATGTATGCAAGAGAGGAAACAATTATGGGACCTCATCTTGTCCACAAGACCATAATGTAGATAGGGTTGATTTGGAAAAGGATATCTACTGCATAGTCTCGATAAAATTTTATGTTGCTCGATGGAGACGACCTCTGGAGTTCGAGGTCGAACATCAGGTTTTACTACATGTCACACCAAGGCTTGGAAAAAGGAGGATTATGAGATAGGGAAATATTTCTCTAAGGTACGTCAGACCGTTTGAGATTTTAGAGAGTGTTTGTCCAGTTTCATATCAGTTGCAGTTATGTCAGAGGTACCGAGATATTCACGACTTCTTTCACATTTCTTAGCTTCGACTTTACTTCCCAGACCCATCTCATGTTTTCCAACCCGAGGAGTTTGAGTTAGATGTGGAAAAATATTTCGGGGAGCATCTTTTCTGGATTGTTGATTAAAGTGCTAAGGTTCTTCATGGCAGGTCTGTTCCACTAGTATGAGTGCAATGGAATCACATGAGAGTACATGACATGTCCTTGGAGAGGGAGGTGGATGTACGATCACAGTGGGTGAAGCTATTTGAGGATTCTTCTTTTATACCTTTCTCAGGAGATTCGAGGACAAATTTATTTAAGGGGGGATGTTTTTAAGAACTCAGATCTTCTTTCCAGGTGTGTTTTTATTTTTCTTGTGTTTTTGATGAAAATAGGTGTTTTTAAAAATTTCTTCAGTACACGCCATGTACTTATAAGTACATAGCCTGAAATCAGTTGCTGAACATAGCCGTGTGATGACCGTGTAATGGGCGATGATACAACCATGTGTGGTAACCTGGAGGCCACCTAAAGTGGTGCCCGGTAATGGTATGTACACACCATGTACATTAATTTTTTCTCATTAAACGGATCGGGGTCACGTCTAATCGGAAGAAAAATATACTTCTTCACCTATCTCATCAGTGAGAATTTATACGACTATAGATCGTCTTCGAGCCCTCGATCGATAATATTTTCTAAGAATCCATCACCTTCGATTGCATTGGGATTGCCACGATAAGCTCTATCTTCTTATAGAGATTTGATTTCTGATTCATCCTTCTTCAAGAGTTATCCTCAGTTGAGAATTTTCAGCATTTACTGATTCCTCCTCATTTTATAGTTGTCTTTAGTTGAGTGTTTTTTGGATATATGTTGAATGTTTATGAATAGGGTTAATTTTTTCATGCTATGTAGGTTTTTCCCATTTTTGGTAGTTTTGGCCATTTGGTCTATTTTTCTTATTAGGATTCTTATTTCCATGCTTAGTATTGCAGGATGGGTGATTTTATCTGACATGTTGTTTTGGTGTAGACTATTTACCCATGTTTTTCTTGAGGTTTACTTTGGCTGCTGTATATCGCTATTCTTGATTGACATACATAGGGTAGTGAGAACCCAAGGTAGTAGACCATAGGGAGAATGGACGTTGAGGGCTTTTCCAGAATGTCGGTTTAATTATTTACAATGGAATACCATAGGGGGAATGGACGTAAGTTCTTCTTAATAATGTCTATAGTTCCTTGATGCGGGCCATAGGGTGAATTTGACATTTAGTGCTTCCCCATAATGCCTTTTTGTTATCGATATGAGACTATAGGGGGAATTGACGGTGAGTGCTTTCTCAAAGAGTCTTTTCTAAAGTTGAAACTACGGGGTTACACTATGTCTAATTCCTATAGGGTTTCTTGTTTTGTTTGGTTGAACCAGAGGGCTTAGGCTTTGAGAACATTACATAGGGTTAGATGCTTTGATTATCTGCTTACATGATGTGAAATTGAATGGATTAGAAACTGAAGGATTATTTACTTTTTAGTACTTCCTTGTTTACCGGTTCTCCTTGCTTATTGCCTGCCATATATATTCAAATAATGTTAGACACATATCATTTTCTGGTTACCTTCTGGGATTAGTCTCACACCCTACTTGTGTAATGCTTTTGGGTGTAAGAAGATTATATTGTTGCATGTATTTTTAAGGGAAAGGTCCATTCTAATTTATGTACTTGAATGCTTCAGAGTTGGAGAGTGTGGGACCAAGCTGAGGATTGCGATGTTGAGGATATGTTTCTGGTTGTCTTTTTGTACTTTGGTTTATTACTATATTCCAATATTGTGACCTGTTTTTCTGCTTTCCTAGACATATGTATCATGAATCATTTATATATGTGCTCCATTTATTAATTTCTTTATTCATCCGTTGTTTACTGTCGTATGGTATTATACTGCTTACATTATTCTATATATATTTACTTCCGATTTTTTACTCTAC
Source organism: Viscum album (assembly GCA_963277665.1). Classification (NCBI taxonomy): domain Eukaryota; kingdom Viridiplantae; phylum Streptophyta; class Magnoliopsida; order Santalales; family Viscaceae; genus Viscum; species Viscum album. The sequence continues at coordinate 1,205,889,168 of OY728126.1, read as the reverse complement.
CAATGAGGGAATTTTTTCCCCACTATTACACCCAAGGCCCTCGCTTGTAGTCAGCAACCTCCACCATTCGAGGAAATGCATTTGAGGCCATGTGACCAGCCCGGAATGGGGTGCCTCTGGGTGTCTTCTGGAACATGGACGTTATAGAAATGCACAAACTCATAAGAACAGGATGAATAATCAATAATGGTCATCACCCCTTTAATAAGTTCCAGAACTGCCATGTATTTTCTTCATGTAGTATTTAAGATAAATATATTGGTAAAAGATTTTCTAGAAGGAATCTTAGTTATGAACCCCTACAAAATAGCTTTAATAATTGATTCCCACAATATCCTTCCTGATTCATCAAGAATATAAGTGTAAAAACCCACTGTAGCATCCTCAATAGTCATCAAGAAGCTAAAGATCCTCTCTATTGACTAAAGAAACTCCTCAGATTCTAGGGGTCCTTTTTCACCATAAATGATTGGTGGATTCTGAATAGAAAATTTAGATGCACGATCCATCACATATCACGGGTTCGTGACACACACTTAACCAAGAGTTTGATTTGGAAAAATAAATGATTCTACCAATGTAGATCCCACTGGTTGGTTATCATGTGAAATCTATCTTGTAGCTTCATCACTTGGATTTTAATAACTCTTCATGGATTAATTTTTTAATAAATGAAAAAAATCCAAATTGTCATGAAAAAATTCATAAATCCCAGGACTGACTTCAGGTGTTTATATCATATTATTAAATCAATATGAATTGAAGGAAATCATAGAAACATTACTCAAATAGGAAATGGTCCATTTTTAAAAACATCCATTAAATATCGTTCAAATAAACTCAAAATATTGGTCTCAATCATGTTAAAATGTCCCAGACCACCCTTGGATTCTTTTATTTAGTCATGAATGTGATTTAGTCAATCCCCTTTTCCATACATACTATATGTATCTAAACTATAATAACCTTGGTATACCCAAGAAAACAATACCAATATTATTAAATGTTAACACACTTTATGATTTGAATACCTTCAATAACAAATTGTAGAAAACCAACCAGAGTCTTGTGGATAAGAAACCCAAACTACCTGTGACATAATATATGAAAAACATGAAAATAGAAATTATTCCAGAATATAAATTTTTTTGATCATAGTACAAAGTTTAAAAATATGAGATACAAAAAAAAAATAAATGTATGTCAAAAAGTCTAAATAATAAGGTATGTCAAGTACCCATGTGACCAATAGTTATCTCAAGACCAACTCAAACTAAAAACAACTAGAAAAATAAAAGCTGAAAATCTAGAATATGCTCTTCACTTTACTAGAATCCCATAATAAAACATCTAAAATCACCCAAAGGAACATGTAGGGTGTGATCTAAATACAAATATGATTCCAAAACAATTTTTATACAAGTTCTAATATCAAGAATTAGAAAATTATAACTTTTAAAGAATAAAATTTTCCAAATAATTTTTATATGATATATGTAGTTTTAAATAATTTTAACTCTGGTTTTCATAAAATCATTTCATATTATTGAACAAAAGATATGATAGATATTTGTGATAAAATGGTAAAGAATATCCATGAATCATGATGTTCACATATCTAGGAAATAACAAATCTTGTGATCATTTTTGATCAACAACATATAAAACCCACTATGAAATAATCCAAGAAAAAATAATGTTGCAATAAATAGCCATAAATTTAAAAGGAAAAATTACCTCTTATTAGGATTTATTCAATGAGAGAATCTCTACTAGACAATCACTATCGTAAATAGTTACATATATGATCCAATAGATATTGAGTCCTACAAGTTGATATCAAATAATGTTATATCTTAATGATGCAACAAACACTAAGGCTACTCCTATCTCTTTCCTAACACACCAAAGGATCCAGATGATCAATTTTCCATAAAATTTTAAATAAAATCTCAAAATCTCATAAAATTATTCCAAATCCAAGACAATAAGCATCATCATTTTAAAAACCATTTCAAAAATAAGAAAACTAATTTTCATTGAGAAACCCCCGTTTTGAAAAAAAAAATCATTTCTAATAAAATTTCTAATTAAATTTATCCTATCCAATCAATGACCAAACCAATAAAATTTACCAATAATGACTATAAATTCTTAAAATAAACCTTTTGTGTAGAAACACATACCTCAACATGGTAGAAACATATTTTATTTTGGAAATGGTGACCGAAAACCAAGAGAACATCCTTTGAAATAGAAAACCCACCAAGAAACTAAAAAATATAGAATGAAAAAACTATATTATAAAAAATCTATGAAAAACTATAGATAAATCCATATCTATAACCAATGAAAAATAAAAACAGGAAGAAACACATAACCCATAAAACATAACACAATCAAAATAGTGATCCATTTCTAAATGAAACGGTCCAAAATTTTCGATGGTCACCGAAATATCCCAAGATAACATTTAGGCTGAGAGGGAGAAGATATTCTAATGGATGAAATAAAAATTCTTCCATGTTGTACCCTAAAATAACAACCATTTACACTTACTTGATATTTAATTCCTTTATATTTTGTATAATACAAAATCTAAAATTAGATGAATACCCCATTGACTATTTATTAATATCTTTGTATTTTCAATTAAATAGCATGAAAATGTCACAGAGTGTATAAAACTATCCATACTATGTGTCCATTTCTTGGATTCTTCCCAGTAGAAATTACATTGTGTTTAGTCACATTACACGACATGTAACTTCTGAATGAAGATTATAAACCTCTGGTTCAAGAAGGTAATTCCAAAAAATCCCTGAGTTCAATAGTATAGGTATCCCAACAATTCCTTTTTGGAAATTTTCATCTTTTAAAATGGTAAAAAGGTTAAAACATAATGAATTCAATACTAATGGGGAGTTACACACATAATTTGTATAATAAAACATGGAAACCCTATAGTGGCAAATGGTTATGGGTTCTCATTTAGCACTAAACAAGCGCCAGTCATGTGCCTTTAAAGTTTTCATTAAAACATAGGGATTGAGGATCCAAATAATCTCTAAACACCACTATCTCCCCCAAAACCTATTTAGGCATCTCAATTAGGAAAAAAATAAAGATTCAAAATGAAATATAAAGGTTTTATACCTTGAAGAAAAGATGGTATCTTACACCCCTCCCCTTTCATCAACCTCCCATTGAGTTTCCAGGGGGAATTCTCGGTGATTTCAGTTAGGATCATTGAGGTGTTGTGTCCACTCTATTTCCCATTCTATTATTCTTTTTAATGATCATATTCAATTTACAAAACCTATCAAATTATTGTGTCTATTGGATAGTTCATCAGGTATAGGGTTTTTTCCCCTATTAAGGAACACTTAGCTACATTAATCTAATTCAGAATGTTCTCCATTGAACATATGTAGGATTTATAATTTTATTTTTGAATGGATCAGTTTTATTTTGGGTTTTATTTATTAATTGAATCCTATTTTTTTCATAGAATCACGGTTCCTGTTAAGGAGGAATTGTGCTATCATTGGCAATGTTAGTGTGTTTTATGTAGGTTTCTCCATGTTTTGCTCCTTAAATATTATAACTCTTAATTAGTATTTTTTAGAATGTTGTTTTTGATAACCTATAATATAATTTCATGTGTTTATAATATTTATTAAAAACGAAATCTTATTCCACATGTATTCCATTATGTGTGAGTTAATTTTCACATATAAAAGTTTGGATGAAATTTATTAGGAAATTAATTTAACATAATATTAAAATAAAATTATAAAATGGAATTTTCATTGGAATTATGGAATTTTTAATGGTAAATAAATTTTTAATAGAAAATTTTTGATTTGGTATTTCTATGTTTATCGTTGAATTTTAAGTATTACATAGAATTTCATGAATTTATAAAGTATTTAATGATTGAATTTGACTAAAATAATTGATGTTTATTGAAATTATTTTTAATTAATTGGGTTCTAATCCACATATATGGGAGTATATATATCACTATGTGTGTGTTTGTGTGTTTGTTAATGTATAGATATGCATGGTATTATGTGAATTTTTTCAAATTCATGGAATATACATGTACATGTTAGTTCATATGAGAATAATAATTATTATTATTTCAATTTAAGTTTGATGTTTGTATCCATTCTCATGGTAATATAAAAACGAATATTTTATGTTTGACTCTAAAATTTATTTATGATACTTGGTTGGTAGATTTATACATTTGTTTGGAAAGTGGAGACACCAATTGATCCATAACCCTTGTGTCATGACCCAGCCCCCAAGGCCTGTGCCATAACTACCCCAATCCCGCCTTCCATAGGCTAAGGGATGGTGACTAACATTGAATAGGAATATCCCAAAACTGGAAGGAATTTTACATTAATCCTATATACACTCACAAATCGCAAACTACAGAATGTAAACACAATGTAAACCCCAATTAACACTGAGACAACTAATGAGAGTACAATACAAACTGAATGTTCAATGGGACCATAATACTAGCCAAAAACCATAAAGGGAATTACAACTACAACCTCTCGTTCGGTAAAGAACTCACATGAAGGGTAGGTGAAGGGTAGCTACTTGTATCCATAGAAGTATGCTCGTCCATACCACATTACTGAGACTCACCAGGTCCAAGACGACCAAGGAAGATGTCGAAGTGTCAATCACCTTCACGAGACACGACATTTACGGGAAATTCCCATAAAGGGGTGAGTAGCACAATACATAGTAGGGACCCAAAACCAGAAATGAAAGACCACAATGAAATACCACAATACAAGGACAACTCACACCATGTATTAAGAAAATTATTGGATGTGTAATTATCAGTTGTAAAGATGAACATTCATACTAATGAGGAATTCATAATCTAGGACCGCTCATCACCTGGGGCAGTGGGAGCGCTGAAACCTCCTTGTCTCTAGGGATAGATGGACCACTTAGACCCGCTCTTACCAGGGCTAGCTAGATCACTTAGACCCACTCTTATGTTGGATAGCTTGATCACTAAGTCCCACTCCTCTCTTGGCCAACTGGATCACATCGACCTGCTCATCTCTAGGCCAGCTAGAACACATAGACCGACTCATCTCTGGGCCAGCTAGATCAATAAGACCCGATCATCATTGGGCCATCTAGATCACTAATACATGCTCGTATATGTTCCATCTAGATAAGTATTACCTGCTCCTCTCTTGAATATCTAGATCACTAAGACCTTCTCATGATATTAATTATAACACAACCATCCATATGATTCCGACCCATAGTGCGGTTGATTCCGGGGTAATCTTCTGCACAAGAAAACAATTTTATCTCAACAACCAAAAAAACTCACTTAGCTTATTCCAAATGGACCGTCTCATCACTAGGGTCCCAACACTGCAGATGACACGTCAATCAGATTCCCAGTCTAAAAGATATTTCTGTTTTAGAATACAAGGGTTGGTTGTGTCCTGGCCCGGTCCGACCTGGTCAGACCGACCCGACCAAATCAACATTGGGGTCTCACCTGACCAAACCCAGTTCTGGAAAGCCAGCCCCATGGGGTCTATGCCGAATAGGTCTGGCTTGGCCGTTGGTCCCGGCCCATTAAGAATTATTGGACCGGAACTAATTCAGTAGTGTGTCCAGCCTGATGGTTCACGCATCAAACCAGTTTTAGCTGGCCTAACATAAAAATGGCAGGTTGGATCATTCCCATCCCGGGATGCCCCGTGGGGCAGTTCGTCACATTGTCCTCACCCGTATTAGTATTCCATCTTTTCTCCATCCTGGGTCTCTTGTTGGCCAATTTCGATCAACCGGATCGGCCATCATGGCGGGCATGTACTCCCCCTACCCAGACACCCACTAGGCTTCTGGTTCACGTCACACACAGACTATAGAAGCTTCCCACCCCCTTTTCATATTCCATGGCCTAGCATCGCGGGACTCTCCTCTAGCATGGTCCTGCCCTCCAGCACCGGTCCCCTTACACGGACTGGCACTACCACAGGTCCAGCATGCCGCTGCGGTCTGTGGACCATGGCATCACGCTGTGCACACCTCCAATGTGGCCGGCTGGCCACTTATGGCTACCACCAGCAACTGGCCTCTTTTCCAGAATCTCCTGTTGTAGCCATGGTGAAATACCAGTGCACCGCCTCCCCCATACCACTTCACCTGGGGTGCCCTTTCCTGGGGTCATAGTCTCTTGTCGGTGCCTCTATGACCAATGTGCTTCCATCTGTTATGCCATGAGGATTGAGGAGAGAGATATGGAGGGGATCACAAAGAATACCTAAATTAACAAGATGAATTTGTTTATGTTGGTCCATATTTTTTTATGCCAGCGGGATTATGATGTCTAAATTATAAATCACGATGATTTAATCCTGATATCAACCTACAATTATATATTCCAACCCCGTAAGGAAAATCAATTATTAGGTCAACCAACCAGATATTTAATCCATGTTCTTTGTTTAGATGGGGAGAACAAGGTAAACCGATTCACTAAGAATTTAATCCCTTAAGTAGGATAGAAATTTTGGTCAAGGAAGAATGTTATTGCGCACCTCGATTCTTAGTTCTTGATCCACAAAATATTGTGACTAGAGATTATTCGATTGGTGGAAGAAGGTGTCATCATTATTCATCATCTCCACCCACCAAAGCCTTAGAGAAATTCCATTATTGTGCCAAAAACATACCATTACTAGTTATACTATTAACAGATGAATGTGAATCAAAATTTGTATTATGTTGCGTTGTAGCATCATTATACTGACTTATTAATGAGGTTTATCAATGGGATTCATTGTATCCTCGTCACTGCACACTAGTGATGACAATCCCTTGGTCAAAAATGAAGAAAAACATTAAAATAACATTTTATGTTATTTAATTATTTATAACAAAATGTCTGAAAACTAACTTTTTCCATCTACTCATTCCAGTCGTGGATAAGTCCATCTTAAGGGGAACATCTCTTTACAAACTCAACGATGGCCTCAAATTTTTAATATCAGATATTTTTTTGTGTGTTATGGGGATTCAAGAATAAAATAAACATTTTTAAAATTATTTTATTTATTGTTACATTGTAATTAAGAACATTAACATCCGGCCCACATCAGTCTATGATACGGTTTTCCTAAGAGAAGAATATCCTCAAGAACTCAATGGTACTCTTGGATTTCCAATCGTAGTTACAATTTATAAGTTATAAGGATTTAAAAATAAAATAACCATTATTAAATTATTTTATTTATGACTAAGAACAACTTTACACTGTTGGCCCGTGCCGAGTAATGAAAGACTCTTCCTATGGAAATAATTCCCTCATGTGCTCAATAGTGGTATGACATTTTCAATCCGAGTCATCATTCTTGAGTAATAAGGATATGAAAAATAAAAGAATTTTTTTATTTTATTTACAGCTACTACATTTATAGGTTCTCTAATTAGAATCCCACTACGACAGAATTTATGTGGTGCATAGGGTAAAACCTCCTTCCTAAATTCAACGGTACCCTCAGATTTCTGATCCGAGCAACTTCTAAAGTGTTATTTCAATATTTTTGGAAACCTTCTCCTGCTTGATGTTTAAAAATAACATTTTTTGACAGATGATTTCAGGAACTCTAGTCCTCAGAAGCGCCTATCCTCTACGTATATGGTCTCAAAATAATCCCATTTATTTTTCAATAAATTTCATTGTATTACGGGGTATTACATTATTCTCCCCTTTAGGGAATTATTTCCTCATAAGATAAAGCAAAGGATAATAAAAAAACGAGGGTACAAAGCAAGAATCTGAGCCACCTGCTCCCATGGGTTCCCCTAGAGATTCATATGTTTCCAATGAACACACAACAGTGGAATCGACCATCCATTAAGGATACTCTGCTATCAATAATCTATCTCCACCAGGGACTCCATTAATGTCTCCCCATCATCAATATCTAGTTCACCGTGGTCGATGACATGAGAAGGATAATGCACTTATCTCTTAAATTGTGATACGAAGAAGACATCATGCACCGTATCTATCATTGGTAGTAGATCCAATTTGTATGACACCTCACCCTCTTTATGAAGTATTAGGAAAGGTATGATGAACCTTAGTGATTACTTGTAGACCCAGAAAAATATTGGTATCCCCAATCAGGGAGAGACTTGTAGGAATACATGGTACCCCTCTTTAGACTCCAAGGGTCACCGTTTCCAAACATTATATGACTTTTTTTGTTATGTGAAGTCTTCTTCCACTCTCATATGACATTCACCTTTGATGTGGTTGCATGTACCATATCACGACCCATTAGTGCGGACTCCCTTGGGTCTATGTTGCATGACGACGACCTGCATGTCTTCCCGTATAGTGCCTTGAATGGTTCCATACCGGTTGTGGAGTTGTAGCTGTTGTTGTACAAATACTCCACCAGTGGTAGGTGGTCCTCCCAACTATGTCCAAAATCGAGGACACAAGCATGAAGAATGTCCCTCAAGGTTTGAATCGTCCACTCTGTCTAACCAACAATCTGTGGGTGAAAGGTTGTGCTCAAGTGTAGCTGAATCCCAAAAGCCGCCTACAATCCCTTCATCATTTGTGATGTAAATCATGAATGAAAATTTGAGACTTTCATATATGGGACTCAATGGAGTTTAACTATGTCATGCATATAAAGGCATCCCATGCTCTCTACTAAACCCTACTATCGAATGGGCGGGAAGTGGGACGACTTAGTGAGTCGGTGTATGATCACCAAGATGGTATCATGGCCCCCTGGATGTATGTGGTAATCCTGTCAGGAAGTGCATCGATATCCCATCCCACTTCCACTCTGGTACCTCGAGGGGTTATGTCAAACCTGGTGGAACCTAGTGATTAGCATTCACCTGCTGTCAACTGAGGCATGTCGAGGAAAAATCTTCTAGTGAATTCTTTATTCTCGACCACATGTATAGATGTCGAAGTTCATAGTACATCTTCTCCACACCTGGATATACCACCAATGTGGATGTATGGAACTCCCTCAACACCTCCTCCTGCAACACCCCTGGAACACCATTTTTTCCTATGAAAATAATGACATGTTCTCCACCTATTGAATATCCATCAATAGATTGTCTTAATAACATATGGGCATGTGTCGTCTCACATATGAGATCTCCAGGTTCCACCTCCAAGAATCTCTGTATGAGTGGAGGGAAAAATTCCATCGACTAAAGATAAGCATCCTCATCTCTATACACAATGAATATCTAAAGGGAGTCCAACTTCTATGAGGTATCATTCAATAATATTGAACTCGATATCCTACTAAGAGAATCTGCCACCACTTCCACCTTTCTGGGATTATAAACAATCTCAATGTCATAGTCCAAGAAAAAATCTATCCAAAATTATTTTTCTAGATTCAGATAATTGTGAGAAATCTTATACACGAGACTCTTATAGTCAGAGTAGATGATAAACCTTTCGACCAGAAGGTAGTGTCCCCACATCATCAATGTAAATATATCCATTGAAAACTGAAGGACATGTATCACATAGTTCTACTTATGTGGTTTGAATTTATGTGATCTATATGAATTGACTACATTCCCTTGCATCCGGACACAACCAATACTAGTTTGTGATGTGTCACAATAAACCACATAGTCACCACCCTCCTCTGGAATCCTCAAGATAAGAGCACTATTCAGGATCTGCCTTTGCTGTAGAATGATCAGCTTGCATCCTGCTGTCCACAGAAAGGGTTTTCTCTTCATTATCAAAGACATCATGGGTGCCTCCACTATAGAGATGTTGGGTACAAATCATCAATAGTACCCATCCATCCCATGAAAACTCTTCACCTCAGTAATGATATTGGATGGATCCCATGTGATAACTACTTAGATCATTATTGGACGACTGCAATTCCATCCTCTAAGATGACATATCCATGGAAGAAGGCCTTTTGAGTCCAAAAAAAAATGTTGAGATACATTTTTATAAAAGGGTCTCTGATTGTGTGTCCAGAACCATCCTCATGTGTATCACGTTCTCCTCCTTAGACATAGAATACACTAAGATTTCATCAATGAAGACCACTACAAACTGGTCTAATTACGTCTAGATGATTCTATTCCTCATTCCCATGAACACTTCTTGGGAGTTCATCATGAAAAATGGATTCAACAAGTACTTTTAGTGGCCTTAGCGACATTTGAAAGGCATCTTCTAGATGTCATCAAATCATAATAGAATTTTTCGATCGCCTGATCTGATGTCTATCTTCGAGAACCATATTGGTCCCTTCAGTTGATCGAAGAGATCATCAATCCCTTGTAGACGGTACTTGTTCTTCAAATTCATCATGTTCATGCACTAGAAGTCTACACATAACCCCATGATTTAATATTTATTCATGGAAAACAACACTGGGGTTTCCCGTGGTGAAATACCGGGCCTTACGAAACCCTTCCTCTACAAGTCCTCCAACTATACCACCTGCTCCCTAAGCTCTGAGAGAGCCATCATATTTGTAGGTGTAGATATTAGTTCCATCCTGGGGTACATATCAATTTAGAAGTCTACTTTTTTACAAGGAGGTATTCATGGAAAATATTTGGGATACACGTCCTCATACTCATCCACCATTGTAGGGAACTGAAACTCAAAACATCCACTACTACATAGGTTTGGATGGATGCCTAATGCTACCCCTTACTTGGTCCTCCAACTACCTAATGCGGGTGTGGATCCCATTGGGGTGGTGGTTGTAACCTGAAAAAAATTATACCTTTTTCTGATTCTCTCTCAGTTACTCTACCACATCTTCCACCCTGTAGATTAATTTTTTCCTGTCCCAGTCTATGCCCTGGTGGCCCATCCACCATTTTATTGACAGCATAATGGGCTACATAATATCAAGTGTTATGTCCCCTGATAACTGTTGAAAATTATTACATCTTTCTAGGAAAAATGGACTCACCCTATGAGCCCTAAGCTATAGATCCCCATCTAGATACCTCTGATCAGAACATATCACTTGTCGAAGTGTCTACGATTGATGTCAGATTCCAACTTTCCCGCTTCTAACATTTACTGGATTTATCTTCTCATCCAAATGACTCTCATCAACAATAGTTCTATCTACAACCCTATAATAAATAGGAATGCACCGAGGAATCATGTTGGCTTGGATATACCTATCCACATATTGCTCAGAAGTTTTGAGCCCTAATGATATATTCATATTATATTTATCATGTACCTTGAAATGCCAACATTCCTCGATAAACACTCAACTACTGACATGTAGTCATGCCAAAGATATTGATGATCTAGGGAAGACATATACTTATGATTTTAAGGTAATATCCCATTCTCTATATATTATTATAAACTTATGAATACAAAAAGTCACCTCATCGTAAGGTTAGATAATATAAACCCAACCATCATCTTAATGTGTAGAATAGGAGGGTCACTATCAGGACCACCAGATGATATAATGGTTCCCTAAATAGCGGCTAGTGAGACGGGCTTTCCTCGAAACCTGAGGGGTCTTTATCGCTGAAACTCATGTATGGAATTGTGCCTACATGCATCCTCTACCCGTAGCACCGGTAGTAACTGCTAACTAACGAGCGTTGTTAATGCTAGGACACCTCCCAAATGTGACATCTTGGGAAACGATCGTTGTACCGAAACTACATTACTATGTGGACCATCCTTTGGGTCATGTAATAGAATCCTAGATGATTGTCTTGATAGAGGCATATTGAATGAAATCATGATGAATCATGGTTAATCAACTATAACCACTGAGAAGAAGATGACTAATAAAGATAAAGAGAAAACATTCAAAGACGCATGAAACCAATGTTTTCATGTACAGATTCGTAAAATATAATTCATGGTTATGGTGTATGGATACATTGGCCTTTGCACTAATACTAGAGTTCTTGGCCTGAAAGCTGAACTCAAAACACCTAATATTATTACCCTATAAAAATTTATTGACTCATTGTTCTTCTAGTAGAACCAACCTCCTATGATACCACTTTTTCATGTCCCATAACCCAGGGCCCATGCTATGACTTCCCTTATCCCACCTTCCATAGTCCATGAGATGTAGAATATCACTAAATAGGTATATCCAAAATAGGGAAAGAATTTTCCTTTAAACCTATACAGATGCACTAAGAAAAAATTACATGAAGTTAACAAGAATTAAACCACAATGATCATTGAGAAAACTACTGAGAGTACAATACAAACTAAAAGTAAAAAAGGTGAATAATACAATACCAAATCCACAAATGGATGTACAAATACCACGATCCATCTGCTTGATACACCACCTAAATGGTTGGTGATGAGTAGCTAACTGTAGTTAAAGAATTACACCAATTCATCCCGGATCATAGTGACCCACCTGCTCGCAGTCCACCAAGGTCTCTGTTGAAGTGTTGATCACATGAATGGGTCACAACACATGTAAGCGAATCCCATGCATGGGTGAGTATCACAATACAAAATAAAGACCTCAAAACACAAAGGAATGTCCACAAAGCAAGACCACAAGGAATCACCACAAAGAAAAGATATCTCAGACCATGTATAACTCAAAGTATAAGATGTAGAATTATTAGTTGTAAATCTAAATATTAGTACTGTTGGGGGATTCATTGTCTAAACCTGCTCATCACCGAGGGCAGCCGAATCACTGAGATCCACTCATCTCCGAGGCTAGATGGGTCACATAGACCCAGTTGTATATAGGACAACTCGAACACTTAGACCAAATTTTCTCTAGGATTTTTGGATAAATAAGACCATCTCATCTCTTGGCCAACTAGATCACATATACCCACTTATCTCTAGGCCAGCTGGATCACTTAGACTCGATCCTCTCTGTTCCATCTGGATCACTAACACCCAATCGTCTCTGGGATAGTTGGATCACTAAGAACCCCTCCTCTCTATCCTAGATGGATCACTATGAACTTTTCTTCGCTTGGCCAACTGAATCACTAATTCTCGCTCATCATATCCATCATGTCAGATCCAGTCGCATGATTCCTGCCTGTAGAGAATATGATTCTAGTAGAATATGCACCTCAATACATTGTTCACATCTCAAATTCCATGAAATATTAATTAGAGTACATCCCAAGGGTTGTATCCTCACAAGGGTCCCAAAATCATAAAGGGAACGTTAATTAGACCCCCAGTCTGAATGGTATTGGTGTATTAGTAAACAGTTGCTGGTTTTGTCCGCACCCGGTCCATCTTGGTCAGACTGACCCAACTAACCCGACGTGAGGTACTCGCATAAACCAAACTCGTTCGGCCTTTCGGACCTGAGCTTGGGGAATCTAAGAAAACCTTGTCTGGCCTGTCCACTGGGCGAGGTCTATTGGGCATTGCTGGATCCGTCTCGGTTCGGCTGTGTGTCCAGACCATCGGGTTGCCCAATGACTCAATTTCATCTGTCCTAGACCGCAACTAGTGGGCCAGTTATTTCCCAGCCCGACCTCCTCATTAGCCCCATTTTTCCCATCAAACCTACAAAAATTGGCGGTCCAACTCTTCTATAGGCCATGCCACTTAGCGAACAGGTTCTTGCCACAGGACGAGGTTAAAAGGTGGGACGGTTCTGACCCTACTCGAACACCTATTCAGTATCCATTTCAATCCGTACTCAACCAGAAAAAGGTAGCTATAAACTATTCTCATGATGTGGCATGCTGACATGGGCCAGTTCAACATCACGGCGCCCGAGCAGCGCCACCTTCTAGCCCTAGTCCGCTCATGTGGAACGATCCTTCTGCATGACCTATGGCACTACCGTGGGTCCAGCTCCCCTCTACGGTCTAAATCCCATGACTTTTCACTACGTGCACCTCCGACGTGACTGGGTGGCTGCATTCACCAGACACTAGCCACCGTCCTCCGTGCCGGATGCTCTTACTATCAACACGGTATGTTTCCAACGTTCCACCTCCCTTCGCAGATGTGGTGTGGCGGCCGGGTTCCGCTGCTATGGCCGGGTGTCATGGCCTTGTGTGTCCATCATGACCTTGTTTTATAGTCTCTTTCCAGTGAATCTATGGATGATGTGTACCCATTTGTTATGCCACGAGGAATAGGGAGAGAGAGATGAAGAGGATCACAATCAACACCCAAATGAACAACAAACCTTTCTTCATGATGGTCTGGTTTTGTTTTTGTTTTCTGTATCACAATGTATGAATTATAAATCACTATTATTTAATCAAGACATCAAACTACAATTATATTTTCTAGCACCACAATGAAAATCCATTCTTTGATGAACTTGTTAGAGAGTTTATCTGTGTTCTTTGTTTATAGTGGGAGAATAGGGAAAAACAATTCACTATGAATTTAATCCCCAACCTTCGATAAGATTATAGGTCGAGGATGAACGGGATCACACACCTCTATTCTTCATTTGTGATCCACATCCCGCCACCACTAGCAATTATTCTAAGATTGGTAGAAGGTGCATTCGTTGTTCATCGTCACCACCCACCAAATCCTCAAAGCAATTCCAGGATTTTGCCAAAAATCCAACATTTCATGTTACACTGTTAATAGACGAATGTGAATCAACATTTCTATTATGCTACATTGAAGAATCAATACCTTGACTCATTAATGGGATTTATTAATGAGATTAATCATTGCCTTGTCACTGCACTGTACTGAAAATGTACCATTGCTCAACATTGAAGAAAAAAATTAAAATAAATTTTTTATGTTATTTAATTTTTCGTCCAAAAATTATGAAAAATAAATTTTTCTATCAACCCGCACCAGTCGAGGTTAAGTCCGTTTAAGCAGAACATCTCATTACAAACTCAACCATGGTCTTGTATTTTTAATCTAAGTTACCATTTATGAGTCTTGAGGATAAGAAAATAAAATGACTTTTATTGAAATTAATTTTTTTAATGATTACATCCCAAAACAATCGTTCATATCCTTCTTGCACCAGCTGATGTTTGGCTCCGCCTAAATGAAGCATGCCCTCTTGAACTCAATGGTATGCTCAGATTTCCAATCTCAGTTACATTTTATGAGTTATAAGGATTTGGAAGGATAATAACATTTATTTGATTATTTTATTTACGAACAAAAACTGTTTTCAACTATTGGCCAATGTCATCCAATGTTAGGATCTCCCTAGGAAAATAATACCCTCACAACCTCAATGGGGTTCTCATATTTTCAATCTGATTCCCCATTCATCAGTTATAAGTATTTTAAAAATATATATTTATTTATGATAATGCCATTTCCTTATTTTCTCACTAGAGGCCCATGCCAACTAAACATATCTCGCTCCCAGGGTAATCCTGCCATCATGAACACAATGCTTCCCTTATATTTTTATACATGGGAACCAGTTTAAGTGTTATTCAAGTATTTTAGGAAAACCTCCCACACACTCAATTTAAAAATTAATATTTTTCTGTAGATGTTTATGAGAACCCTAAACCTCAAAATCACATATCGTCTCAGTTCCTGGTCTCAAAATAATACCCTTTAATTTTAAAAAATAATTAATGAAATTCCAGGGTATTCCACAACAAATTATATAATATTAATGAATAATTACATGTTACATATGTATTGAAGGGGTTTTGTACTATTTATATGTATAGATTAATGAAATTGGATTCTCATTAATGTGTACTCAATGTTGAGGGAAAAATATGTTGGTTTCATTATTAAATGAAAATATCTTGTATATTTTCTGTAATTTTAAAACGTTCTCCTTGATTTATATGTTAGGTTAATCCATGGGTTATTATGAGTGAAATCCAATAAATCATGTTAAACTAATTTAATATGATGTTATAGCTAGTGGACCTAAGATAAAATATGGGTTTATTATGATATGTACCCATTTATATGGTAGTTAGTCAAATAAATGGTGTTTATGAAGGTTTATTGTATCTGGAACTTTTCTTCATTTGATGTTTTTTATCATTGTCCCATTTTTTCATTTGAGAACCCAAAATTAACTGGAGTATTTTATAGATGATGGAATGTTATTTCATTTAATATTGGATTAATTTTTAACATTTTTTCTTTCTGAGAAATTTTATACATTAATGTTAATTGAGAATAATGTTTTTAATGTCATATTGTAAAGGGAAATTTTAATATATGGTTGTTTTCTGAGAATTTTTTTCATAGTGTTTTTTTTCACTTAAAGGAATTATAATGATGAGTTTATAAAAGAGTAATGATGTGCGATTTGTTTTGAAATAAATAATCCATTCCATGACTATATTACTAACATTCATTAAAATGTCTTTTAATTTAAGACTTTATTTGGGGGTATTATATACCTTTTACATTCCTATTGAACATAATTTATCACACTCTATATATCAGTAACTTTTAGATTTTGGTTCTTCACATGACCATTCATTGAGAATTAATTATTTAGATGATGAATCTCTTAGGTAGATGAATGTATGTTTCTAGTTTTTTCATTTCAATTTTTTTTACATCATCCATTTATGGTTTTAATTAATTTATATTTATGGGGGTTGCCAATATTAGTAGGTGGGTGAATAAATGGTATCTAGGGGTGGGTTTTTGTGTGCCTGGGTATTTCAGGGGTGGGACACTTGGGGTGAGTAGAAATATTAATGTCAATTTTTATTTATTCCACTTTAATTTTATTATTTTATATTTTTGTTGCCAAATTTAATTTCTATTGACATGTGATATATGGATAAGTCAAAAAATATTTTCAAATTTTTCATAAAATCTGATTAATGGGTGAAGATAATGCCTTTAGATTTATTTTGATGCTCAATAAATTAACATGACCTTAGAGATATTGATAACACACCTCAAGGTTGTTTCAGGGTGTATTTGGTACCCTATAGAGGTATGAATCAATTTTCATTAAAACATATTATCCATATTCTTTATCTAGATGGTTGATATATTTGATGAAGAAATATTGATATGACCCATTATATTTTCAATGGGGTAAACTTTTATGAAATAATTTTTTTGATCTTATGGAATATATAAAAATTATTTTTGAGCTCAATGGGAATGCATGTGGTTATCCCAAGCCTAAAATTGGGTACATTAATCTTTTTCAAAAGACCAATAGTGATATTGGAGAGTTTATGCCATGACCAATAAGGGTACAAGGGAGTGTTTTTGAAGCCCAAAATTTGGTACATAGGTGGTTTTCCCATGTCCAAAATGTTATGAATATCTCAGTGGGAGCCTTGACATAATATATTTTTTATTATGATTATGAATTTTTTTTATTAGTATACCAATTTTATGCTCCCATGGGTCATATTCATTAATTACATTATGATCTATATCTTATGAACTACCATTATTTATATTGTGACTCATTATTATGATGTCGAAATGGTTATTATGATTTTAAAATTCCAATATCATGTTTTCATTCCCCTATAATCATGTTATGCTTAAATAAGACCCCTAATTGATGTTTCCCCTATTTAGCTTCAGTATTAATCTTTTCTCACCATTTATTATGTTTTATTTTACCATGTATATTTTGAGACGATTTAATTATGATAACATTAAGATGGGTTCATATTGAGAAGAACTCGAAGTGAAATGATATAGATATTTTATGTTCCAATTATTTAGGTATCAACATTTCCAAACACAAATTTATTTTTACGATTCTAGAATAGATCATAATGATATAAATTGAATATTCACTCAATAAGATATAGTATTTAATTTATAAATTTCTCGGTTGTCTAATTGGTACACACAAAATTTCGGTCATTTCTATTGGGATTTGTTTTAGAATTATTATGTGATGTTGTTTAATGGGAATTTAATCCCATTTTATTTATATTACAATTATTTTTCCCCTGTATTATTTTTTATTCATGCTATGTATCATTATATTTTTAAGATTATTATAGATTTTTAATTTGGATGTTACATTTTTTGTTTTTGATCATTCTACTTAAACTATTTATATCACATAAAATGATGTCATATTTATGGAAATACCATGCTGATGTCATGGTATGTATTAGATATTCTTTTTAATTTTAATTCATGGGAGAAGTCATTCCATGTAGTGTATTACATGATTTACATGATTTAGTTTCTAGCCTGTGGGGAGAAAAAATACCCTTTGATTCTAGTTGGGGTTTAGTTCAGTTAATGTGTGAGGTTAAACTGTGTTTGTGATTTATAAATGGAATCAGAACAAGGTTTTTTAAGAGACCATGTTTCGTGGAGACCCATCTTGTTATTTGGGAAGACAGACATTATAGAGATAGGAATAACATAACGTTGAAGGTAGATCAAGATAAAGGTATTGACCAATCCCATTTAAGTTGAAGAATGATCTTCCATGGGTAGTAAGGATTTGAATTTTGATTTGGGGTTTTATTATTTAATATTAATCATTGTATATTGAATTAAATTTATGTAATAATGACCCTATGTATTTTTATGAGTTATTTTAGATATTTAATAAGAATTTGTGTAAAAATTGATAAAGAACAAAGAATGAATAGTTTTCCCACATGGTCTGGTAATCTATGTAAAGCATGTGCACAAAGATCTAAGAACTCCTTAGGGACTATCACATAGGTAGAACATGGTCCACAAAACCCTGTGGTTGATGAATTCAGAGTTTGACATTCCTCATTATTATTTTTTGTTTCCCCCGCTTTTATGCCCAAGTTTATTCTAATAATTATTATGAAAAATGTGTCATTATTATAGTGTTTTTGAACTAAATTTGTGAATTATAGTGATGATTGATTGTATTTTTTTTTGTGAAAAAATGGATTGGTTGAAAGGATTTTTGACTTATTAAATAAATGAGATAAGGATATTTAAATGGATGGACTCTTTTCAAGAATGTGTATGTATGTATATGAAATCCTTCTTTAGAATAATTTATTAATTTATTGAAATTAGAATACATTCTATTTTGGTTGTTTGATTAATGTGAAATGAATTAGTTTTGTGTTTTTTGGGATTGTATATCCCTCTAATTCAAAATATTATATATGAAATAAAAATTTTGGGGAGACCTCAGTAGGCAATTGTGTTCATTGGTTATCATGAATCCTTTTTTATGAGTTTTTTTAACATGGAAATGACCTATGATGTATGTGTACATACACTATTGATCTTATATAATAGTTATTTGAACATGTTTCTCGTATACTAGGGTGTTTTCTAGTTTTACCCACCCCCACCACCTTTTTGGGGTCTTGATGTTTCATGATTTAATTTCATACACATTTTTGTAAATATATTATCAAGGATGAAAGTGGTATGGTGTGTAGAATTGCAAAACATTATTGTTACTATTGAGATTTATTTTATATAATTTTGGGTAATTTAATGTTTTTTAGAGTTTTAAGGATTTAATTTTTATTTTTATAGTTTTTTTGGGAGTTGTAAGATTATTGGTTAGTTTTTTAAAATCATGTTGGAATAAAATGAAACCACATTAGGGGGTATTGTTCAAATCCATTTGAGGCTATACGGTCCACACATGTTTCTCCAAAAAAATACAATGTATCTATAAAAATACATGGAATAACTATATCTATAGGGGTGGCTCATAGAGTTGGTTAATTGGTAAGGGAGGAGTTTAAAAAAAATTACAGATCATGGAGTTTAATATAGTGGAAGTGAAATTGTTACTGTAAGGATTTCGTAGCTCTGAATCCAATCCCTGTTGCTAATATAATTATTATGAATTTTTAAAATTAGGAACATTCAACCATATTTTTATGATTGGGGTATTCCCTTTCATATATATTGGTAAAAGAAACAAAAACCACACATGCTACAAGATACTCTAATTATCTATTTCTTTTCCATAATATATTATACATTTTTACGATTTACTCTTCACGGTAACATCCTCAAGTATCTTCCTCTTTCTATATTCTTTATAATATCAAGTTATTTCCTTCTTTAATGAATTCTAATAGATTTGATGGTTGAATTTTGCATTTATAATGAACGCAATAATGTGGAATTTGATGTCAAATGCTTATAGACACCATTTTTATCAATAGTTGAGTTCCATAATTAATAACACTTTTTTCTCTTGGGATAGTATTGGTGTTCAATGAAATTTCATTACCTAACATATATATAAATTAATGAGTTTCAATAAAACCATTAATGAAAAAATTATAACTATATATTATTCCATTGACGAGTGTTGAAATGTTTTACAAGGATTTAATCACTCTGTATAACTAGATATTAAAATATTTTATAACAGTAAATCTTCAAATAGTTGGGTTAATAGTGCCCTGTATATGTATAAATGTCTTAAAAGCAATTTCAAATGAATATTAAAATGAAAATCATGTATGACATTGATTTTATATTTCTAAGATGAATTATTCAACTAAATATTAATTTTGTATTTAATTAATCCTCTAAATATTGATATTATTGATTTCGTTATAGTCATTTGTGAATTAAAAGGGATTTAATGTGAATTTTTCATTTAATTTTTTTATAAATTGGGTTTGAAATAATATTATTACAATTTAACATAAAAAGTAATTTTATATAGCTTGGAATCACAACATTGCATTCAAAGGATAGTTTTGAACATCTTAAAAGGAATGTTGAATTGATTTTGAGATATCACCAGTCATAAGTTCCACATTTTTTTAATGTTTATAAATATCATTTTAGATAATAGGATGGGAATTATTTTTATATAATACATTGTGAAGGGGAAATTATATATTCATTCTAATATTGATAGATATGATATTAGGGGTAAAAATATTTATTGAATGATGTATAAAAATATCACCACATAATTAGGCTCTCATCTATAAACCATTGATTTCATGGGAACCATAGTCACAAAGGGAGTTGTATAGAATTATGATAGAATGTAATTATTAAAAATAAGTTTATGTCCCCTGGTTGAGTTATTTTCCTAGGAATATAGAGTTTCCTCGATGAGGCTGACATATGATGTTTGATGTCCTTTCTAATTTTAGTCAAAACATTGTCTAACAATTAGAACCGGGTTCTATATTATCTGGGAACATATCCCCTATAGTGATAGTGAATTTCAGACACATCATATTTATTTTTTATGATTCCATATTTAGGATATGTATTTTATTTTTATTTCAAATCTTTTTTCAATTTGATCATATAGTACCATTCTTTATTGCTATCTATTTTAATCACATGTGATGGTCATTTGGATAATATGTTCTTTCACTCGTTATTTGGTTTCTATTATAATATTTTTTAAAATGGTTTGTTTTTTTAGAAAGTTGTTGATAAATCATAATGAATATTATATGGTGATTTATTATTTTATAAGGGGGGGGTGTTATTTGTATGGTTTAAAATGGAGTTTCATTTAATGTGAATATTTTATTTTAATTAAAATTGATGTATACATTAAAAAATGAATTATCAATGGACCTAAAAGTTACATAATTTATCATATGAAATGTCATGTAAATGTATATTTTTTAAATATATATATTAAAATATCATTATTAGAATTTCATATGTACAGAAACACATAGAATCCTTTTTAAGATCCTTCAAAATCGTTTTATGTAACACCATATATATACACCCTTGTGTTTATGTAGGTATCACGTTTAATTTAAATTTCTAAGATAATTAACTTAAACATTGATATTATTTTGATTTATCATGGATTAACTATCAAATGGTGAGTGTCTCTTGGCCATATGGTTATTTTATTTATTTTTGTGATATAATTTTAGGATTATTATATGGTGTTATGTAAAAACCATTTTTCCCTTTTGTATTTATATTCTTCACAATTTCTCTAGAAAATTATTCCATTATCTATAAAATTATATCGTGGAGATGATTTAGGATGTTTCTTTGGTTATTCATTATTTTCTATATGGTTATTACTTTCGATCTATGTATTTTATAAGAAATATTTTCTAATGTAATGACATACCATCTTGGAATCTTGATTTTTTTTCTATTGTTTGTTAAATTATTATTTTTTTGGAGAATTCACTACCTAGATCCAATTCAATGATGCACATTTACTAGTTTAAGGACAATGAGGATCATGAATTTTTTACCTTTTTTAAGGTAGATTCATGTGATGTGTGAGGTCTTTCAAGGTTGATTTTTTACAGGCTGAAACACGGTGCACATTGAATTGAAATATTCTACTACTTCTTGTTAGTTATGACATTAAAATATTGTTCCTTTTCTATAATGAACATGTTAAATCTAATTTTAACACATTATGATCACACCAAAAAATAACTATGGAGGTAGAATGTAAAAAATATATAAGGAACAATGATTTTAAATAGTTTACTGTAATGGGATAATCCAACAACCACACATCTTGAGTTTTGTTGTATTGGTTGGGATATAAAAACTATTATCCAGGATAGAGGGGTATATTATAAGTCAATAAAATGATAATTATTTAAACTGATGAAATAAATTAAAATAAATAATTATATTATAACATTAATGCATTAATGAGTATTGTAATGATATTTAGTGGTCAAGATGAAAATTTTGAGCACATAAATATTTGTTATAGTGATTTCAGAAACACACACAATGAGTTGAGGATTAAAATTAAAATATATATAGAATAAATAAAATAATTAAAAAAACTAATTTTAATATAATTAACATGGGATGATTCAATATGTACTCTTCACTCTTCTCTACTTGTTGAGAAGAATGGTTCCCACTTTAATAGGACCACATTTTTTAAATGACTGGAAACCTTTTACAATTCCTACCCATTGATCATCTCGAGGTACATCCCAATAAATCCCATCTTTTTCTTGGACAAGGATCAACCATAAGACCTTATTTTTTTTGGGATTCATTTCCCAAATAACTAACATTTGGTTAATAGGTATAACCAATATAAAACACTCACTAGGTTGTAAAATTCATAAAATTAATACTTAATAAAAAAATGGAAGTATAATGAATAAATTGATAAAAATATATATTAAAAAATGAATCATAGAATAGATATGATGTTTATATTGTCTAAAATATCATTGATCAGATAAGAAATAAAACCTTAATGTTCCCTCATAATCACACAATAATTCAACAAATTTCATTGGTGTAAATACTTATAGCTTCAAAATTAAATATCCTGAATAACATGTATCAATATTAAATGTCATCTAATTTTTTTGAATTATATGTATTGTGCCAAAAATTTTATCCCACCATATTTTACATGTAAAATTAAATCATCATTAATTATACAATATTTTCTATGACATGGGAGTTTCTTGATTGAAAATCATAGTCTAATATAATTTTATAATATAAATAATATTAACATGAAAATATCATATATCTTAAATTTGAAATATCATGAGATTTTACATCAATAAATAAATTAAAAAACTATTTGAAGACATATTTATTATATATATATATATTTATTTATTTTGAAATTTATTAATATAGTTAGAATTGATCATATAAACTAACAGAAAATAAAACAGAAAAAACAATCAAGAAATTGACCATCATAAGATGATTTTCACAAGTCACCCATTCCTCTAATAAAAACCAATATAATAATTAAATTTAAAATCATATAGAATATAAAAAAATACCATAAGTAGTAACAAAAATTTTACTTCTATATCGAGATGTTTGACAAACTTGGTAAAAAAGATTAGCTACAATATGAGTAATTCTAGTTCCCAGGTTAGACATATAATGACCTAATTTAATTATATCATTATTTGACATCATTTAAACATTATTAACATTATATATAATAAATAATCACAAAATTCAATAAATTTATGGTTCAAGGAATTTTATCAAAAATTATATAGGAAACTGAGTTTACATAAAAAATGAAAAATACATCATAATCACACTTCTGTTGATATTATTCTAAATCATCATGTTCTAAATGAATCATAAATACATTCAAAATGGAATATTATTGTAGGTGTGTTATAAAATTCTTAATATGGAAATAATTCAAATGAATAATGTTGTTTAGATCATAAGAATTTCATAAAATATAGAAAAAATAAAAATTTACAATGAAAATTTAATAGGTTTATAATACCATAGTAAATTCATAAAAAATGTATAATATTATTATCATGGAATTTAGGAATATAAAAATATTTTATAGTCATCTAAAAATGAAAATAATTTGGAATAACATATAAAAATGGCACAGATTTATAAATAATAAAATAGATTTAGTTAACAAAGTAGGCATCATAACCTAATTCACATGTCATATTTAAATTGGAGTAAAAACTAATGTAACAAATTTATGACTGATCTAATTACCATATACCTCTTTAGGATTTTTCATAAACCCCTCAACCACATTAGGGTTAAGATATTACTAATTTACTACTTTAGGATTGGTCTATAGCCTATGTACCCTATAAGGCTTGTGTTACAACCCATCTACCATCTCAAGATCATGAGATATTAAACATTACGCCATACAATGGAGGGTTATATAAGATAAAAACCATCATTATCCTTAAATATTTGTTCCATAGAATCAAAATCATTAATCATATAAAAAATAACTCATGATAATAAATTTGTTTTGGTAACATATCAAAATAGTGTCACATAAAACAACATTAAGTGGTGATTCAGTTGAAAACAAATACTTGATCAACCGAAGGAATTAATTCATAATTTAATTTAAGGGGATATTAATCAAATATATCCCCATATAATAATTATATTGGAATTTTAAAAGGATAATAGGAAAACGTAGAACATTTGATCGTATATGGTGAAATCCTTTTGATATTTTTAAAGTACCATTATTGAAAACCTACAATATAAAATGAATAGTAAACCATTATTTTTATAAATTATAAAGATAAATATGATATTACATAATGTTAATATATAATATGGTTTCAACATATGATAGGAGAACATATTTAGGATGGTAAAACATTGATTTTCCGGACATTTGACCAATTAATGAGGATGAGGATCATTCATAACATATTATTATTTTACTAAAAAACAATTCATTCATGGAAACATAATTATTTGAATGAAAATTTTAACTTTAGAGATATAAGATGGAATATCATACAAATTAGGAAAGTAAATCATACAGATAACATCAATGATCTATTTTCAAGAAGAAATATTATAACTCAACGAATGAAGATTGAGTTACAAAAAAACGTTAGAAGAAATGTAGTTCATGAATAAGAAACATCAAAAGAGGGGTTGATGTTTGAAAATATATATCCCTATAATTCAAGGTAAAATACCACATAATTAATTAAATTGTTATAATAAACTCATAATATATGAAATAAATTTAAAAATAAAAATCATTATTCATTGAAAGAGATTTGAATTAAGAAAAAACCCTTACAACATATGATAATTCAAATTAAATAATTAATAAATAGAGAGATTCAAATTGAATTTCAATTACCAAGAAAAATTTAATAAATGAAATAATAACTCAAATAGGAATTATATACACCACATAAGTGTATCAACGTGAATTATAATAAATTTTTCTCAAAGTGAATAATTTATTTTGGAAACTCTTTCAATATATATTGAATTCCATTAATGAAATCTAACCTCTTTTATAATTGGTATAACTATTAAAATCACTTTTTTTAGAACAATATTCATACATATGACCATGTTTACATTTCATCAACAATAAATATCTTTATGTATATTTTTTAGATTTTATCTATTTTCCCATGTCAGGTGTTTATAATTTTGATCATTTATATTTGTTTCGTAATGGTGGTTTTAGTATTTATCAAATGTCTATCATTCACAGTTTATTTATGGTATCATAGTTGATATTTTATAATGATTTTTTATTCCCCAGTTTCCTCTCATGATAGTTTAATTTATTTCCCATGAGGATAAAATAGAAAATGGGTATTATTTAGTTATTATTAATGATTATAATGTTTTTTTATATTTATAACATATAATATTTAAATATAATTTCATTAAAAAATTAATAAAAAAACATATTTAATATCATATTATACTATAAATTCAGTTGGAATTGTCATAAATTATATAATTTCACATGATTATTCAAGTAGGTTGTTGAACTATCCAAAAAATTAATATAACATTATTAATGGATAATGATGAGGTGGTTTTGCTATCATATCTTCAAACTAAAATAATAATGATTTTAATTATTTTTCATTAGTGTGATATATAATAATTCTAAATATTTTGGATATGATGTGATGGCTACAAAACAATGACATTGTATAAATTATTTTTATTTCTTTCATAGTAAGATTTTTTAAGAAGGTTAATATTATATATACTATTTATCATTCATATCATTGATAGATTATTCAAACATTATTTTAATAACATTTTTATTATCATCTATATTATTTTTAATGATTAAAACAATTTTTATCACTAACCACAAATGTTGTAAATGGAAGAAAATAAACATTGATTTATAATGATGATATTCTGTATGTACACATGGATGATGATTTAATTATAAAATAACATGAGAGATAATTAGTAGGATTTATCATTTTATCATCTTAAATAAGATATATATATCATAATTATTTATTAAATTCTATTTTTTACAATCCATGATAGGTGTTGACAGAAAATGAACACATTACATCATGGAGGTTGTAGTTTGAAAAGTCACAAATTTCATGTTTTCATTTTTCATAATGTAAAATGGAAAATGTTTTCATTGATTGAATTACCATTATAATTAAATATATATATACCAATGAAATATATGGTATACTATAAATATGATATAATATAATTTTTTAATGAATAATTTTACATAAAAAAATTTATTCATGAAAGGGGAAGTTAGTTATTTATACCTCACTATATAGATTATCTCTTTTGAGAAAGGAGATAAACCAATTATTATGTTATTGATCAGAATAAATGAACATGTTTACGTTTTATAGAATGTATAATTAGATTATTAGGTATAATTTTTCTTGAATTAATAGGGTTTTGGTACATAGGGAATTGAAGAGAGGAGTGGCCCTTTTATAAGTAAATGCGGAACAAACATTTTGTTAATATCGAAATATATTCAATAATGGTAAGTCAATATGGTTGAAAATTGATCGAAATTAGGATATATTGTAGTGGTGAAGATATAAGGTCTTTAAATCACCCACTTTATTATTTATAATAATGATTAAAATATTCATTTCAACTCTTTTCCATTAGTGTTTTAAATTTTTACAATATTACCTTTTACCATAGTAAAATGTTTAAACTCTAGTAAATAATCATTTATGAAAAAAATTAAAATGTTCTATATTATATAATTAAGATGAAATTAATCAAAATTTAAAATAAAATTTATTTTATTTAGTATCGGAAAGTGATAAAAATGAATTCTATAATAATAATTGTATAATCAATTAGATGTGTTTTGTTTTTTTTGAAAAAATAACCAATGTTCTAAAAATTCATTTATTGGTCAACAAATTAAAACCAACAATCCTGATATTAAAATATCAATTGTAAAATAAATATATTTTCAACGACATTGTTTCATTAATTTCTAAATAATATTTTTATACTAATAATTCTAAAAAAAGATCCATATTTATAAAAATGATTGATTGAACTATTCACCTATAAATAATTAAATCTAGAATTTTTTTTACGCAAATATAATATTGTTATCTTATATCAAAAAATGATGATAATTTTTTAAAAATTAAATTATAATATTAATATATTTATTTTTCTAATAAAATTTTAAAATATAATCTAATTATTTTTATATTGGGAAAATAGATTGTTATAATAACAACTATATGTCAGTTAATTCATATCATTTAATTATTAATTTTCTTTGAAAAATTTCTCAATTTATCATCAATTTAAGAAACATTTCTTGAAATCTAAACTCTTATGGAATAAAAATATTTTTTTTATGAAAATAAATTTTTAAGTATAAAATGAATTTACAAGTAGTTTTAGACATATCAATTGAATTTAATTAGGATCAAAATGTTCTTTTTATTTATTATATATATATTTTATAATACAGTGTCATATATTTAGAATCCAAAATTCAATGACCATGTTTAAGTGGTCATAACATATTACTATTTCATTTTTGTTCAGTGTTGTATGGGTGAAAAGTCTTCCCAAAAATTAATTATTTATCTAAATTATATAGGGAAATCATAGGTTTTTTACTTTCTCCCTACCTTAACTAAATTACATCATCAATGTTTTAATTATTACATAAATAAAAGATATATTATATATCTGTGTGATATACATGACTCCTGAATTAATTTCCTTATAAGAAATCAGTCTCATCGAAGACCACATAACTCTCCAATATAAATATCCCTTTATTGAGCTTTATTCTAACAATTTAGAGAGAAATACATATCAGGGTTGTGTGTAAAGAGATATATTATTTCTAATTTTGTTTATACTCAAATTTTTAGTGATATATTATAAATGCTTGGTATGAAATATGATTCACTTTATTGATAATTAGTATACATATAGAACCATAGATATACCCCACACATCCATTTTCCATCCCTTGTGTTTCTTAAACATGGTGGTGGAAAGAGGATGTAGAGGTCTAATGATGAAGATTATGAATAATTCCGCGCCAACACATAATAATCTTGTAGATACAAATTTATACCCCCTATTATCCTTTATAGAGTGGTGGACTCTATTACACAATCTTTTACACTCTCGAATATATCCCTCTCTTATGTCGCCAACCTCACTAGAAAACCACCCATCTTCTCACTCACATATCACACATGTCCCCACACATCCCACTCAATGAAGACCTACCAGATGAAGGATATTCGGGGATATACATCCCACCACATCAACCATTTGTGGCTATTCATGTTATAAAAATTGTATTTAATGACACAATCAATTTCTTGTACACACAATATGGGCTCATGTGATATAGGTCATCGATCATTACTCTCGAACTTCTCCAAGACTCATGTTCAAAGGGTGGTTGGACCATTCATCCTCAATTCCATGTCATGTTTCAATATAAACGGTATTGAAGTTTTGTATTATAATTATTACAATGGGACATGTGTTTTAACTTTGTTGGAAACATTTTTATTGGTACATAGTGGTGGGGCGTTGATGGATGATTTTGGAGATAATGATTTTTTGACATATACCATTAAAGTGATATTAATATCTCTCTATAGGGGCTATTAGTTATTGTCTCCAATGTAATAAATTTTTCAAATAATGAAAATGTTGTGAGTAATTAGGTAACAATTAATTGAATATGGAGTAATATCTTTCTATTAGAAGTTTTTTTGATAATAAAATCATTAAGGGAGTGACTTAATATTCATTAAATAACTACAATATACACTAGGGTGGTAAGAATAAAAATACAATAAGGCATATGAATTTTTTGAGTGGAGGATAATTGTACCTTCATTCCTTAATTATCAAAACCACTTCCTAGAATAATTATTTCAATAGTTTTTCAATTAATTCCATTATCTAAGAAGATACTACTATTTTAAATCCTTATTATCTTATAAATCAATTATTTCAAACTACATAGCTTATAGATCACCATATATCTTAGATTGGTCATCATATTATGATGTGGGCTCTACCTAAGTTACTTGTCGATTAGTTATTCTCAAACATATATTCGTGGAGAGTAACAATGAAATAAATTCTTCATAATGGATCGTATAGAGAACATGATAAACCAATGTATATCCCCTGGTAGTTTCAAAAAATAGGTATAGTTAGGCCTCAATTTTATCACCAAGTAATGACTGATTTAATACATAAGATGCATTTTCAGGGTTATTATGCCTAGCTACATCAGTACCAATGCATGAATCTACATATACTATCCAGACAAGGATTTCATTTCAAGGAAATCCACATTCTCAAAACATCCCTGTATTTCTAGATGTTATCCAATACATTTACATAATTCGTAGAATTATCCAAAGGCTTCTCACAATTTTTCTATAGTACTAATCACAAAAAATAACTAATCTATTCTTTATAAATCACTAAAACCACCTATTTTATAAACAATTTGACCCATACTTTTTATATCATTATTTTAGATCTTTACCATAATATAAACATTTTATATCATGATGAATCACATAATCCTATAAATGGAAGGTTTAATGTGTTTGAGGATGTGTTAAATAACAAAAATAATTTATTCAACTTGTAAAATATACATCATAATTACACCACACTATCCCTTCTTATAAAAATACCATATGATAAGATGTAACTCTCCATGATTTCATAGTACGTTATTTCTACAAAGTAATTCAATAACGTGCACTACACGCACCACTGAATTTGAGAACAACACAACTTTCCAAACTAGTCATTCAGAAGTGGTTATGAAAAGTATTAACTGAATTTCTAATTTTATATAATACTTATACTTTTAGAATCTGTATTATGAGTTTCATAGACATAATATCATTACAAGATTCATTTTCTCAGATAAAATATGTATAATTCAAAAAAATAAAAATTTACAGCCTTTTAATGGAGAACAAAATTTATATAAAATAATTGGAAATTTAATATATTCAATTTGAAAAAATAAACTTCTTCTTTAGAATCATGAAATAAAAATTTAGTTTCGATAAATTTTTGGTTTTTTTCTGATAACATTCTTATTTGGGTGAATAGTGAAAAATAAAAAAAATTCAACTAAAACCAACTTTTTTAATCAAAATAATTTATAGTTATAAATTATACATTTCAATGGTTTGAATGTATAATTATATTATATTTTTACCATTTTATCCAATTTTGGTCATTGGATGTAATTTCACTTTGAAATCAGATATAAATAAGTGTCAATATTTTAATAGTTATAATTTCTTAAAAGTACGTTTTTTTGTTTTTATTGTGGAAATTAATTTTAAATTAATTAATTAAACTAATATAATTGGAATTTGGAAAAATAGAATTTGTTTTTAATTCATAATATTATAATTATCGTAGGGATATTTTTTTTGTATTTTTCTGAAAACATTAAATTTTGGATAAATAGTGAAAACACTAGGTTATTGTTTCAAACAGACATTTTATTTAAATAATTAATTATTTAATTTAATTTTTTTTTATTTAATATAGATACATAATACCAATATATGTTCAGTGTAATTAATTGGATTCATTTTATAATAATTTTGGATATATAAAATTGTATTGAACTTTTTACCTTCTTTTACCCACCTTATAAGAGCATTTGAAAATTTTCATAAAACATAATTTAATGCTTCTGTGAGTTGAGTTTAAAAAATCCAAGAGACACGGTTAGCCTCAGTATGTAAAATGTGGTTTAATAAGAAGAAAATAGTTTTTGTGAATAGTAACATTGGACTTTTATTAACAATGGTTAAAAGTAAATAGGTTAATTATGGGTAAAAATGAAATTATAATTACCATAAAACATATCCTAATTCTATTAGATATTAGTAATTCGACCAAAAACATACATACGAATAAAATATGATCATTTAGGTCCACTTGGATTAGATTAGGACATTTATTATTATTTAATTTAAAGAAAATTTCAAGGTATTAAATTAAAGATTTTATAACTAAAACATTTTTAATATATGGATATACATAACATAAATTAGACTATAAATATACATTATAAAGTTAAAAATATTTCCTATATATTTGTATTTTATTTATAATTTTTAGATATTAAATAAAAAAATTCATTTGTGACACAATCATGATAGAGTAATTACCTTATTAAGGAAATACTAAAATAATTGATATTATAAATACCCAAATATATGTCATTTGAGAGTTTTTATTAATTCCAATAATTATATATGTTAATATTACATGTTAGGGTTGATTAGATGTATTTTTTGAATTTGATAAAGTTTTTTTGACTTTCACAAATACAAAACACCAAATAATTTCAAAATGGACATAAATTATTATTTTTAACAAATATTCTATTATTAATAGATATAATATTCATAAAAATATATGGTTCAGCCCAAGGGCTTAAAACATTTTTATCTCTATCATTAATTAACAACTTGAGTTTCAATTTTTTGTTTAGAGTAATTTTATTAACCCTATAGTGTAAGAATACACGAAGACATGGTAAAAGAGAAGTTATTTAACTCAGAGTTAAATCTAAAAGATAAGGTTAAAATGGTAACCTAAACTAATCTAAAACCTATTGGATGAGAGGATTTCAACCCATGCCCATATTAGATTGAAAAAAAATCAAATTTGAGCCATTATAAACCAAAAATTACTTTAATATAAAATAATATTTCAATATTTTCTAAGGTTCCCTTCACCTCTCTTATAATAGGGTACATCCCCTTCTCTTATTTTAACACCACCAAAGCCATTTGGTTTGGCCAAACCCAGCCCAAATCTCATCCCAACATCTCTAACATCAATCTAAAGTCCTTATTTTGATCATAAAGACATCTTATGTAGCCCTTTTGATCAAATCAAAAGGAAGCGCCCAAAGAAAAGGTAATAATTTCACCACTCTTTTTCAAAGTTATTTTATTCTTCCACTTCCTCTTTATTTGATATTACCATACCAAAAATAATAACTCCAGTACCATATACATATTGTGATGTTATTAAAAAATTTTCACAACCATATTCATTATTCTATCCATCTTATTAATGATAAGGTCACCATGCGTGCATACATAAGACTTACCGTCTCCACGTCGTCGTGTAATTTGTTATTCAACACTACGTTATTTGGATGGATATAATGAGGAGTAATATGTATATAAATAATGAAAATAACGTTATAATTTCTCTGTAAAATTAATATAACATCAAATTCCACCACTATTAATTATTAATTAAATGATATTGTCGCTCATGCGTACGTACAGATTACCTTCTCCATGATGTGATGTGATTCATTTCCACATTCACCATTCATTGATGATTATAAAACCATATATTTTTAATATGTGACCTAATAATGATACTGGATATATATATATATATATATATTTATGTACTTACATATATATTATTCACTTACTTCCTTTCAGTACGATATGAAAATAGAAAAATCGTTTATTCGAACGTACGGCCTACCATCTCCATAAACGGTGTTTTCCATTTAATATATCATCTATTATAAATATTTATATTCGAAATATATATGATATATAAATCCATTTTAATATTCTGAAATTATTTAAATCATGATCTAAATGATATGTTCAAGAATAAAAAGTTAAATCACGTATGATAAAGAAAGGGATTATTACCCGAAATGTTAATTTAACATGAAAATAATTATGAAATGGGTTGTATAAAGTCATAAATGAATAATTTATGATATAATAAATATTAATATGATTATTGAATAATTTAATAACATACAATAGAAATTATATATAAGGTTAAATGTACCCTCGACCAAAGGAAAGTACATGGTAAGGGTTAATTTCACAATATCTTTATTATCCGAGTTTATTTTATAAGTATGTATCTACTGGGATATCTTCATCGTCCACATCGATGTTTTCATAAAAAATTATTTCAAATCATTGTTACTATTTACTAGACTATGGGATAAAGCCATTTTACCCGTATTTTACATAATATTTTTTTGAAAACAATTTGTCATCATTTTCCAAACAATGTACTTTATGACATTTTCGACAAAATAAAGGTAAAAATCTTTTTTTAACTTATACGGTGGGTGGTGCTATATTCTACCATTATAACATCGTCTAATCTTCCATTACAAGCTTATAAGAATAATTTAAAAATAAATGTTTTCAATATAATTTTGTGACTCTTAAATGATTTCAAAATAGAAAGATATATTTCTCTCAAATAGTTTTTATTTCATCTATGTCAACATCATTTGATAAATTTTACACTTTTTTGAAGTTGATTTATTAGAATACAAATCATCCATATTGTATTTAACATTTTGTGATATGATTTACTGTGGATAAGTTATTTTTATGCCATTAATGGTTTACTGTTAATGTATTTATATATCGTATGCTAGTTTTAATACGAATTCTTATGTTATATTTCAACATTTTCTTAAAATGAATGTATTGGACTTGTATGTTCTCGGTTGGGGAAGGTAAAAGTAAGACCTTCGGGTTGGGGTCTGGTTACAGTACACCCTCCAGGTTGGAGTCTAGTTAAAGAGACTCTCTGGGATGGAGTTCGGTTACCGAGGCTCTCCGGGTTGGAGTCTGGTTACCGAGGCTCTCCAGGTTGGAGTCCGATTACATAAGCTCTCTGGGATGGGGTCCATTTATAGTTATCCCCTAAGTCCTGGCATGAGGCCTTGACATATAAATTAATGTCTGGAATTATGCACTACCTTGTTATTAAATAAGTCATTACATGTGATTATTCGACTAGTAGAATATCCTTATTCATGTTAATATGGTAATATTTGATTTACTTTTTCAATATTATGTTCATGTTTATGTTTAAAATCCTATTGTTTTTATTTCATATCTTGCCTTAAAATTTTTGAACTTCTGCTAATTTAGTTACCCTTACTGAGCATCTGATCTCACCCATTTATTATGTTTTATTTTCCCAAGATACCAAGAAGTGTTTTATGATTGAGATACATGGTTAAACTATGGAAACAATGGCATTCTCAAAGGATTATTTATGTTATGTTTTATGTTATAAAGACTAATATAATGTTCATGTATGAAATATATTTTCCATGACTACTTAACTGATCTATCATTTGTAAAATTATTTTCTTGTATCGTGCCAATGTTTTAAAATAATGAACCGAATTTTGGTAACTTTGGCCGAGGCGTTACAGTTGGTATCATAGGAGGTTTAGTAAAAACCATGGAAACTAGATTTATATAAACTCTGATTAGAGAACATTACCTGAAGATAGACTCCGAGGATTAGTGTAAAATAACTTTCTATAATTTTTGTAATGTAATGAATTTGTGAGTTTTCCTAGAAATATGTCCTTGTATGGATACGAGAAGGTAGAGGATGCTCTGGCATAGATGTACCTAGGGGTAAAACCAAAAAACAACACTTTGATCTAGACTCGAACAGGAACTGGTGGACGAAAACGGCCCTTGTTGCACTCTTGGTTATGACACTCCCGGGGGATATACAATGGATAATTCACATTTTAATTACAAGACGTTATGAACGATTTAAGAGTAAATACGTACTCAATGAAAACATTTTTATGATTATGGATTATATATGTAAACTTTTGAATTTACATTAATTATTTTACAAGTTTGGAATTAAGAATTGTGATTCATAAACTGACAGACTGTATTCCAATGTTTAGAAATGGTGCCCAGTAGAAGGGTTGAGAACTCCAGAAATACGTATAATCCAAAAAGTAAGAAGGATCATATATATCATGGTATGAAGCCAAAATTTTTAAGTGAAATAGTCTCCCATGTATTATCATAATTTGAAGAAATAGTATCACGTTAATAAGATAAATAAATAATTCTCTGAGTCCTATGGCATTGAATGGAAGCAAGAGAAGAAAATGATGGTAGAGAGAATGATGGATAAAGGGAAGAGGGGGAAGAAGAATTTTCCAGCATGTGAAAACTATGGAAAGAATCACCTTGGTAAATTCTTGAAAGGAGTGAGGGTTTGTTATGAGTGTGGAGAAAAAGGACAACATGTATGAGATTACAAGGTTCAGAAAAATGCTTCAAAGGTGCAATTCTTCATCTGCAAGGAGATGGGACACTACGCGAATCAATGAGTCAATCATCCGAGTATACAACGAATGATGCTATTGGAAAATAATCAAGTTATGATACTACCATAGATGAAGAGTAATGACTACATTTTTTATTTTTTTATTAAAGAGTTATGACATTTTAGTGTTGAATTGATGATATACCATGTATATGAATTATGGAAATAAATAAGGATTGTACTATAGTACTATTTTATTGAGGATTTTAGATTATATAATACTATTAATAGTGACTCAAAAACAAGATAAACAACATGGAAAATATATGGTTTAAGGAAATATAAACCTTAATATAGCACTGATATAGAGGTATTGATTTTGGAATAAGAGATGGTTGGTTTGGATAAATAAAATTTGATATTCTTAATTTCCGTAGAACTGAATAATGGTTTGTTTATTTCATCATTGTTGGAGTATTTAATGTTTTTGGATATAAGGAATATAACCAATATTCTATAAATAATACAGGAGAATGAATGTAATAAATAAGGTTGTATGGTAATTTAGGTTGTCACAGTGTTTTAAAATAACACATGAAGAAGGTATTCATATGTTATGTCGTGAAAAAAGGCCTTCATTGTGCTTAACTTCCTTATAAATTTTGAACTATGAGTTTGGACAGAAGTACTTTGGATAAGTATAAAAGTTGTAATGGATAACGAATGTAAATGGATTCAATTTTTAAGGTTAAAATGATTCTTAATATTATTTTTGTATTGTTATAAAAGTTACAACATGGAGGTCGGTCGACAACCAGTCACGTCCAGAAAGGCCGCGAGACTAAAACCCTCAACCGAAGAGCGAAAAAGTTTCACCACCTACCACTAGCCTACATGATGTCCATGATGGTATAATTTAGTTTTTTAAAAGGTTTAATAGATAAATTATAAATTCAATTTTTTGAACCCTAAACGATTAGGATAAATGAAATATTTTATGTTCAATTTTCTTTTCGAGTGAAAGATGAGTTTGTGGTATAAATTAGTTAAAGGATGTACCTCTACATGTCAAGTATATTTTTTTCCCTCTTATTATATGGTAAAATAAATCCTCAAATATTAGGGATGGGATCTTATATCCAAAAACGTGTTATCCTAAAACCTTATCTTTTTTTAAACCGATGGTATTTTAAATCATCATAGATTGGTGGATTTGAGGCCCCCAATTTTACACATATTTGTGATTTATGACCTCAATAACTCCCTATAAATATTTTAATTTTACCTCTAATTATATATCAATAATTTCAACCAACGTTCTAATAATTTAGATCATAATTTGGTGGTGACTTTTCTTTTACCTTTCCCTCAAATTAAGCCTAAATTTTATTAAACCAATTTCCGATGTGGGTTTTCCATAAAGGTATATTTCTATTTTTAAACTTTTATTTTCAAAAAAAAATTTCAAATTTCGAGGAAGGAATTTACTGAAGGAGGGTAGAATGTAACACCCCCTGATTTCATAGTACATTATTTCTACAAAGTAATTCAATGACATGCGCTACACGCAACACCGAATTTGAGCACATCACGACTTACCAAACTAGTCGTTCAAAAGTGATTATTAATAGTATGAACTGAATTTTAAATTTTATATAATACTTATAATTTTATAATCCATATTATTATTTTCATAGATATAATATAAGAACAAATTCATTTATTCAGTTCAAATATGTATTTTAAAAAAAAATGCAATTTTACCTCTTTTTAATAGAGAACCCTCATTAAATCCAATAATATTAACTTTTATATATTCAATTTGACAAAATAAATTTATTCTATATAATTAGGACATCAAAATTTAGTTTTTATAAATTTTTGGTATTTTTGTGATTACTTTCAAATTTGGGTGAATAATGAAAAAAATGAAATTTTAACTAAAAACATATTTTTTAATAAAAATAATTTATACTGTGAAAGTATAAACATTAATGGTTTAAATATATAAATAGATTATATTTTAACATTTGATCCAATATTGGTCATTGTAAGTAATTTCACATTGAAATTGGACATAAAAATTGTCAATCTTTTAACAGTTATTATTTCTTAAAAAATAAGCTTTTTGGTTTTGAAAACATGATTTAATTTTTAATTAATTAATTAAACTTATATGTTTTGAATTAGTAAAAATAGAAATAATTTTTGAATTCAGAATATCAAAATTAACTTAGGGTGAATTTTTGGTATTTTTCTAAAAACATTCAATTTTTGATGAATAGTGATAAACACTTTGTAATTGTTTAAAACCAAATTTTTTTTAAATAATTAATTATATTATTTAAATTTATTTTTGGTCGAAATACACATAATACCTATATAATTTCAATTTAATTTATTGGTGTCATTTTATAATAAGTTTAAATATATAAAATTTTATTGAAGTTTTAACGGTCTTTTACACACTTTCTAGAAGCATTAGAAAAATTGCATAAACCATAATTATATTGCTTTTTTTTAGAATTTAAAAAATACAAGAGACAATGTAAACCGTACTATGTATATTTGGTTCAATAAGATGAAAATAATTTTTTCTGTATAGTAACTTTTGACTTTTATTTACCACAGTTAAAATTAAATAGGGTAATTAAGGATAAAAATGGTATTATAATTATCCTAAAACATGTTATAATTATATTAGATAATTAAAATTCAACACAAAAAACCTTAGGAATAACATATGATCCTTTAGGTCCACATGGATTAGATTATGAAATTTATTATTATTTAATTTAAAGAATATTTAAAAGTGTTTAATTCATGTTTTTATAACTAAAATATTTATAATATAGTGTTATACATAAGATAAATTAGACTATAAATTTTCATTAGAATTATAAAACTATTTCCCAAATAATAGTATTTTATTTATAATAATTAGACATGAAATTATTAAATTTATTTATGACACAATGATGCTGTAATACATACATTATTAATTAATGATAAAAATAATTAATATTATAAATACCCAAATAAATGTAATTTGAGACTTTTTATAAATTATACTAAATTTATAGGTTAAAATGATTTTTTTGGCTGATTTGAAGTGTTTTTTCGACGAATTTATAATATTTTTATGAATTTCACAATAATAAAATACAAAATAGTGATAAAATTGACATAAATTAATTTTTAAAACAAAAATTATATTATTAATTCATATAATGTTCCTAAATTTCTAAAGTTCGGACCAAGGGATTAAATAATATTATATATGTCATTAATGAAACACTTTATTTTATCTCGAATGTTTAGAGTATGTTTATTAACCATATCCTGTAAGAATACAAGTAGACAAAGTAAAAGTTAAGTTATTTATCTGAGAGTTAAATCTAAAAGATAAATTTAAAATG
This sequence comes from Viscum album, assembly GCA_963277665.1. Lineage (NCBI taxonomy): Eukaryota > Viridiplantae > Streptophyta > Magnoliopsida > Santalales > Viscaceae > Viscum > Viscum album. The sequence goes on along the minus strand of OY728126.1, from coordinate 1,205,849,913 downwards.
ATAACCTAAACTTGTCTAAAACCTATTGGTTGAAGTTATTTCTACCCATCACCACATTAGCTTATACATAAATCAATTTTTAGCATTTTTAATCCGAAAATTATATTATTATAAAATAATATTTCTATATTTTTATGAGGTTCCCCTCACCTCTTTTATAAAAGGGTTCTTCCCCTTCTCTTATTTTCACACCTCCAAAGCCATTTTTCTAGTACAAAGCCTTCAAAAACCTCCTCCAAACTTTTCTAACTTCAACCTAGAGGCCTTAGTTTGATCGTAAATCCAACATAAAGATCCCTTTTGATCAACTCAAATGGAAGCACCCAAAGAAGATGTAGTAGTTTGACCACCTTTTTTCCAAGTTCTTACCTTCATCCAGTACTTATTAATTGGTGATTACCATAACAAAATAATAACTACAGTACATTATACATACTTGAATGTTATTATAAATATGGCACAACCATATTTATTATTCTATCCATCATATGAATGACAATGTCACCATGCATGCGTACGTACGACTTACCGTCTCCACACTGTTGTATAATTTGTTATTGCACAATATGTTTTTTGAATATATATAATGATGAGTAAAATGTATATAAACAATGAAAATAACATTATAATGACTCTGTAAAATTAATATACCATCCAATTAAACTACTATTAATTTTTAAGGAAATGATATTGCCGCTCTTGCGTACATATGGATTACAGTCTCCACGATGCGATGAGATTCATTTCCACGTTCATCATTCAGTGATGATTATAAATATATAAATTTTTAATAAGAGACATAATAATTATACTAGATATATATATATATATATCTACATACATATATGTTATTCACTTACTTCCACTCAATACGATATGAAAAAAGAAACACTGTTTATGCGTACGTACGACCTACCGTCTCCATAAATGTTGTTTTCAATTTCATATATATACCTATTTTAAATATTTATATTCTAAATATATATGATATATAAATAATGTTCTATATTCTGGAATTATTTAAATCATGATCTAAATGATACGATCCAGAATAACAAGTTAAAACATATACGATAAAGAAAGCGATTATTACTCGAAACATTAATTTAACACTAAATTAATTGTTAAATGTGTAGTATAAATACATAAAAGAATCATGTATAAAATAATAAATATGAATATGATTCTGGTATAATTTATTAACAAACAATGATCATTATACAAGAGGTTAAACGTACCCTTGACCAAAGGAAAGTGCAAGGTACGTGTTAATTTCACGATATCTTTTTTATCCGAGGATGTTTTATACGTAAGTATATACTGGGATCTATTTATCATCCAAATATATGTTTTCATAATAATATATTTAAAAAAATTACTATTTAATGGACTATGGGTTAGAGTCATTTATACTCTTATTTGACCTTATATGTTTTGAAAGAAATCATTCCATCGTTTTCCAAACAATGTATATTATGACCCTTTTGAAAAAATTAACATAAGAATGTTTTTTAAATTTTATAGCGGGTGTGGATATTTTCAACCATTATAACATCATCAATGCATCCCTTACAAGCTTATAATAATATTTTCAAAATATATATCTTAGTTATAATTATGTGACTTTTAAATGATTTCAAAATAGAATTAGATATTTATAGCAAATAGTTTTTATTTCATCTATGTCCATATACTTAGATAAACTTTACACTTGTTTGAAGTTGATTTATTATGATAAAAATCATCCATATTGTATTTAAGGTTCTGTGATATGTTTGACTTTAGATCAATAATTTTTATTCCATTCATGGTTTACAGTTAAAGTATTCAAATTTTGTATGCTATTTTTAATACAAATGTGTATGTTATATTTTAACCTTTTCTTATGATGAATGTATTAGACTAGTAAATTCCCAGTTGGGGACTGGTAAAATTATGCCCTCTGGGTTAGGGTCTGATTACATTAGATACTTCTGGAAAAATTCTAGTTACAGAGGCTCTCCAGGTTGGAGTCTTGTTTCAGAGGTTCTCCGTGTTGGAGTCCGATTATAAAGGCTCTCCGGGTTGGAGTCCGGATATATAGTCTCTCCGGGTTGGGGTCTGGTTATAAGTATCTCATATGTCATGAGACAAGGCCTTGACACAGAAATTAATGTTCTTCATTTTTCATTCACTCATTATAAAATTAGTTATGACATATGATAATTCGACTAGTAGAATATCCATGTGAATGTTAATATGGTAATGTTTGATTTCATTTTTTCCATATAATATTCAAGTTTAGGTTTAAAAGGATGTTGTATCTATTACACATATTGCCTTAAATTTTTATAGTTTTTTCTAAATTATTTAACTTTACTAAATATTTAAGCTCCCTCCTATCTTCTGTTTTATTTTCCCAGGATCCCAAGAAGTGTTTTATGATTGAGATGCAGGGTTATGCTAAGGGAAAAATATCATTCTCAAATGATTATTTATGCTATATTTTATGTTATAAGGTGTAATGTAACATTCATGTATGTAATATATTTTCCAACACCGCTAAACTGATCATTCTTTCGGGTCATAATTTCTTTGTATCTTGCAAATGTATTAAAATAAGGTGCAGACTATGGGTAACTGGGGTCAGGGTGTTACATAAGATCATTTTGAAAACCTAGGAAATATAAACATATCAAAGGGGTGAGATTACATTCTTATAATGGAAAAATATTAAATACGCACATGGGTAAGATTATAATAATGTGAGACAACATATACAATGATATAAATATAAAGATATTATAATTATAAAATCATAAGAACAATATATAGTCATTAATGATTCAGAAAATTATATAATATATCATAACCAAATAATAACAATAATGAATCATGAAAACATGAAATTATCTTGTAATAACCTAGAAAAAGTCAGAGACGTACGAATATGGAAATAAAGTCATATAGCAGTGTAGGAATAACAACACAATTCTCATACCATTGTGGGTTTGAGCTAGTAATCTGTCTGACCTATTTAGTCTTAGGGTACAACAATGTACCTATTTAGGTTTGTTCATAAACCCATTTAACCCATAGTCCTAGGCTACAACCTATGGACCTCTCTATGATAGGGATACAATGAGTATACATACCCGAGATTATGATATATTAAACATTTACCAATGAATTAGAGTTTGATAGATGAAACAACCCATTATCATCCATTAATATGTGTTCCATATGATATAAATCAGTTTTAATTTCAAGAAGAAGTCATGAATATAAAATAGGATTTGTATCGTTTTTAAATAGTGTAACATTAATGAATTCCATGGTTCGATCTGTTGATACCAAAAAATAAATCACATAAAATAATTTTTTTATAATAGTGTTTATGCGTTGATACACTTATCATTAAACCATTGAGAGCTAATATTTCTATATTGAGGTATGAAATGGATTAAAATCATAAATATATTCTTCAATAATATATTTTTTTACCTTGTTTAATGACATGTTGCTTCAAGACAAATTTAAAAGGAATTTTTTAATTTGGGAAGTGAAATTTTTGAAAAATTATAAATCAATAGATTATTTAAAAATGGATCCATTAGAAATACACAATTGTTTAAAATAAATTTTTTATATGAAAATATATTTGATTCTGGAAGGTAAAAAACAATTTTACATTTCTTAGTTATTTTTTTTTGAAAACCCACATCCGATAAAGAGTATTTTTTTTAAAATGTCAATGTGGAATATGATAGACACTTTAGATAATATATAAATGGTTTTCAAAATAAAAAGAAACATTATATTCAGGATATTTAAATATGGATTTGGAAGGGAAATAAAAAATTAATGAGAATGGGTAAATTCAAAACAGATTATAATATTATAAAAAAGGATATAATTATTGGGAATAGTTTGGTATCAAAATGAATTTTCCATTGTAATATTTAAGAAATAATATCATAATAATTTTGAAATTTAGGAATATAGAAATCATAGAGGGAATATATCCAAATAAATTCATATAACTTAAATAAAGATGTTTGAGTTTCCAAAATTCCATCACACAAAACATAGTCCATGATGTAAGAAAACTGTGAAGTGTGGATGATGTGGTTAAAATATAAATAACCAAATATCTTTTGATAATAAAAATTAACTTATTCATAGTGTATAGTTTACAAAATTTATATTAAAAAATATCAATAAGAAAAAAAAACATCTCAATGTATGAGAATTTAGTTAATATAAAACCCCCAACAATATGAGGAGAAACCAAATCAAAGCCTCATGAAAGAAAGATATTCGAAATAAACATAAATTAATATTTATAAAAATTAATTCATGATGTAATATGTAATATAGGCATTATGTACACTGACTAAATGAAATTATGTGCGTAATACCCAAAATTTATCAAAATATGAATTTGAGATGAAAAATCATACCATCTATCATGACTTCCATTAATGCACTCTGACATCCTATATGAAAAAATTATAATCACAATCACATAATTTAGAACCAAATTCATATCTATAAACATTTATATACATATTATATAATTAATCTTTATATTTATATTTTTTATTTTTTACATGTTTTCCCAAATTAGATGTTTATAATTGTGATTGTTTTTACTAGATTTGTGAGGGTTTCTACAATATTTATCAATATTTTATCATTATTGGAAAATTAATAGTACTGTATAAGATGTTATATAATTATTTATGAAGTTTAATTTTTTTTTCATGAGGGTTTAACTGATTATAAATTAAAAATAAATCATTAAAAAGCATGTTTTTGTGATTCTAAATGAACAAAAGTTGTTATGTTAATTAACGAGTTGAATATTTACATAAATGATAAAAACAAAAAACAAGAATTAGTAAATAATTTATATCATATTATGTCACTAATTATTTTATGATATTCATCCATGACATAATTTCATATTGATCATCTATTAGGTTGATAAAGAAAACGAAAAATTAACATTTCATGACAGAGAGATGATTATGAGGTGGTTTGGTTATCATAAAATCATAACTAAGGAATAATGATACTATTTATTTGTAATTTTTGGAATATATAAGAACTATAAATAATTAGGAAAAATATATTTATATACTAAACAATTACATAGTATGAATAATTATGTCTCCTTTTAGTCACTAATTTTAGAAATTTAATTTTGTATTGATTGTTTATCATTCATATAAATAATAGGTTATTAAATTTTTATTATAAGAACCATTTTAATATCATAAAATTAAAATGTATCCTTCCATAGAAGTCAAAACACCATTCATGAAATGAGAAAATTTAAAATATAATACATCAAACAATATAGGTGATAGATCTCATGTACATATGGTTAATTATTTGGTTTCCATAGAATAGGAGCGAGGGATAATTATTTTTTATCAATATAGAACATTAAATAATATATATATTTAATAATTATGTATTAAATTTATTTTAAACTATACATGTCAGTTAGTGGATAAAAATTTACATATAACATCATGAAGGTGGTAGTATCCACAAATTTATGTTTCACATTTTCTATTTTTTTAATAGAAATGGGAATATGTGGTTAATGTTTATGGATTTTATTATAATAAAATATCAATATACTTGGGATACTTATGTTTTCATTTTAAGATAGTTTAATGAAATCATAAGATATAAATTTGTAAAATAAAAATAAAAATGTGGAAATAGTGGTTAAAAATTAAGACCTCACTACTTTTATTTTCACCATTGTAAAGTGTACCACCCAAGATTCAATTATATTAAGATTTTATTATTAAAGGGACTCTAGAAAAACACATGAAGATTCCTTAAAAAAGGAGATTAATATTTAAATCCACAAAACATATTAATTTTATATGAATAAATCAATTTCATTTATGAAACCATCATGTCATAATTATTTCTAGATTCAATTTTTAGATTTCATAGAAATAATTAATTTCATGGTGAATAGTAAAAAACACAGAAATTACAAAACGATTACTTATATGACACTATAATGATATAAGAATAAAATATATTTTTATAAAGAAAATTTTGTATGTAAAATTTATTTTTACTATGTAATATAATGCATATAAAAATACAACATCGAATAAAAAATTATACGTTTATCATTTTTGGAATATAAGTACTATTTTAATCCATATTAAAACTATTTTTAGTTATTTAATTTTTATTGTGTATTTAATAGGTGCATTTTGGGGTTTTTTAATTTTTAGAAAAAATATGTGTACTTTTATTCAAAATAATACAATTAATTCAATCATAATCAATTTTAAAATTTATTTCACTAAAGAATAATTTTTACACATAAAATGAATTTTTTGAAATACTATTTTCATTTCATTTTTACCATATTTTTATAAATTATCATATTACACTTATATATATTAAATTTTATAAAATTTCATTCATATATGAAATCATTATGTCAAAATATTTTACTATTTAAAAATTTTCATGTTTGGTTATTATCAATTACAAGTTTGGAAAAAAGTCACTTACCATAATAATAATTAAATAGGGTTAAAATGGATAAAACAAAACTGATATGGGTTAAAATAGAAAAAAAACATCCAGTCCTATTTCCTCGTCATATATCGAACCCATATCATCTAAAGTTTGAAGATGAATAATTTTGGTTCCATTTGGCATGTGTAAGACAGTAATATAGTTTAATATTTTGAAAAAACATTATGTTTCCTCTCACTAACATGTAAAGGAATACCAACTGACTTATCTTCTCCTCAAATCAATATAATATAAAATAATTCAAACACTAATAATTTTTTTTCCTAAAACACCTCCCCACATCCTAGTAGTGAGTTTAGATCTCAATATCTGCCTATGAAGGATTTTGGTATAAACCGAATGTTATTGTGTGAAGAAGATGAATAATTCTTAACCAGGGGGTTTATTTTTCATTTATTATTTTACCTTCATCAAAAAAATACTAATATTTATGATATAATAAAATAAATTTATATCATACAGTTAAATGTTATTATGATTTTGTTATAATCCATTTTAATCTTCTAGTACATCTTAATAAAATTAAATCATCTTTCATATGTTTGTATCGATTACAACCTCATGAAGATGACACGTTTCATTTTTGAACATCACCACTTTTGTATGGTCATTGTGATTGATCAAAATGATTGAATATGATATATAAATATATTTTAAATTTTATTTTATGATAGTGAATAAATGCTATAACTATTTCATTAATATCCAGTGAGAATGTAAAACATTTCTTGGGCATACACACGACCTTCCATCTCCACGTAGAAATGTAATTCATTTTCAATCACACGTTCAAATGGATGGATATAAGGAAAGAATTATTGAATATATAATATATTTATTTTTTGATTATGAATATGGATAAATAAATTAAAATTTTAACTTATCATGCTTTCTCCTTCAAAAAATGATAACCTTGATCACATGTATGCATGGACATCCACCTCCACGAAGTGATGCGATTTATAGTTCTTTTCCACCATTCATTAAGTATTGTTAATATCTATATAATGAATATGTAAGATATTAATATCATAAATTTAGTTTAGTATATGTTCTATCCAAAATAAAGATACGAGTACTGAGACTTTGAAATGGATAATTACATGAAAAATTTAATAGTTGACACATAGAAAAAAGTATTTAAATAATTAATTATTGATAATTGAGTATTCAAATATAATAAACGGTTTATATATGATATTATAATTATATATATAATTCAGTAAGATAGGAATAATTAAATTAAATATATTATATACGAGATTAAAAGCACTAAGAAGGATGTTGAACTTCAGGCAAGACATTTGTTTTACAATATCATTTTAATTATGGAATATTTATATTCTCATTTATTTTGGTAAATTTATAGGATCAAAATATATTAAAAAATTTATATTTTTTTCTCCTAGATTTTTTTTGGGTTATAAATTCTTATATTCCATTTCATCTCTTATTGGATCAATAATCAACATATATGTTACATTTAAGTTAATTTTGTTTAAAAATGTTGTTGTAATGTTTTCCTTCTAACTATTAGCATCCATGAAAATATTTTTTAAAGTATTTTTTATATATTTTACTTAGTATTATAATAATATTTATTAATTTCTTTATTAACAATGTTTTAGTTTCATTAAAAGTGTTTAAAATGTTATTTTTGTTTCCACAACAGGGTACATTCTACCAAAGGTGTGAAAAAATATATTTTTAACGTATGATTAAATAAATAATTTAACCATTGTAATGAATACTATTTTTATTGATGATACCTTTATATTCTTATATGTGAATTTGAAAAGAAAAATATTTTCTCAATATTAAGGCAATTATTATTTCAAATGATATCAAATGAAAAGCGTGTTAATTCTATAAAGGTTTTAATAGAAGTTTAAAAAATAGTCTATAAATCAATTACTAATTAATATTACTTGAAAGTAATTTTTATTGTACTGGTTATATTTTATGTTCAAAAGTATTGGTTTTACTATAAAAAATTAATTTATTATTAATTGATGGTCTTCATTTTGTGAGTATGGATTATGCCTTATTATGATATCATACACTTCCTAATGATCATTTTCTCTATCACACTTCATTATTTATTGGACAATTATTTATTCATTTATATACTTATTTTTATATTCAAAATCATTTCACTTAATTTAATTATATTTATCCTTCATATAATTTCTATATATGGTTTGTGTTAAAGGAATATTATTAAGAAATTGATTTTATTTATTAGGGAAAAAATATTATTTCATATTCTCGATTCCATAAAGATAATTGTGGAATTAATTGGGGTTTTATTAATCAATTGTATTAATCATTCAATATTTGTGGAATTAATATGATATGAAATTGAATGGTCAAGTCATGTTATCGATATCCACTATATTCATTAATATATATTCTTATACAAAACAAGTATTCATGATTCATAGTCTAATAATGTAAGATAATGTCATAATAAATGGGTACATTGTGTATTCCATCATATATAATGAAAATCTCTTAAATTATAGTCATGGAAGTACTAAAAAATGTCTATTAAAATTCATGGAATGATTCATGATTTCATGGTTGTGATTCCATAATAATGAGCATCAATAATTATGTATTTCATTAATTAATATTTTAGTTTCTATTATTCAAATGATTTTTCCATTTATGTTAATTCAAATTATGTTATTGAATTATTATCATTTGTTTTTATTATCAACTATTCCATACATATATATATTATTTACTAATGATAACATTAATTGTATGTAACCCTTGTCGTGCTTCTAAGCTCACCCTTATTTGTTTTGTTCTCCACATGACATGATGAAGGATATTATGAATGATTTAGAGGATGAAAGAATTTTTATTAGTACATTTTATTATATATTCAATGTAATTATTGAATCATGTGTGTATTTAGCTTTACACGACTTCCATTATGATCATATTATATAGTGTGGGCACTAATTTTTTTTACCAATTTAATAATGTAAAAAATTACTTCATTTTTCTAGATTTTGGGTGTTGATGTTGGAATTATAGGATGTTTAGTAGAAACATGGGGAACTTTATCTTAAATAAAAATATATAAAATGATAATTATGATAACCCATTAATGTATTGGAGATGTTTACCATCAATGAGACTTTTAAATTATGGTTCAATATTCATTTTGATTATGATATATCTCAATGTGTTCCATTATTTTGACATGATTCCTATAAGAAGGAAGTGAAATAATTTCATCACCTCTAGTCAATACAGGGATATCCATTTTGAAAAATTCAATACTCCAAGTGTTTGAGTTATGAATATCATGTCTTTATTATATAATATGTCTTAGGTTATGATGAATAACCTTACCCATATGTATCAATTCACTGTTCCATTGAATGATGCACCTATGTTGGTTCTTTTTAATCATTTAATGCATTTAATTTAAATGAAAATAATGGACTATTTATAGTTGAAAAATTAATTATTTCCCCCAAAACGATATTTTTAGCTTTATATTTCAATTAAAGGGAAAAATTTATTCTATAAGTGTTTTTCATAATGGGAGATGTTGATCAATTGTGGTCATTGATCCCGTACACTAACAAAGATAATAAAATAGAAAATATGGAATATAAAACTTTTTGGTGATATTTTAAGATAAGTACATTACACATGATAAATAAATTGAAATTTAGAGGTTGTTAATTAATTTCAAGAGTACGGAAAAATAAATTATTATATAGTATGACTGTAACCTGAAAAGATTAAGAAGTTATGATACACACTATATATTTATTACATAAATTATTTTTGAACATATGTCTGATGGTCTTATTTTGAGACTTAAAAAACTATAGTTTCCAAATTTAATATTCATTTTATGGTATGGTATTATGTTCTCTTGAGGTTGAAAAATAATTTTCTTGGTATATTATTTTCAATGTAATTAATGATATGAATGTGAAAATTGAGAACTAATGAATAATAAACGAGGAAAATGAGAAAAAGGAAAGAGAAGAATAAACACATGGTGTAATTATTGAATGAAACATACTACTAAATTTCTAGATGGAATTATAGTTTTTTAAATGTTTCAAGATAAGGTCAATCTAGGTCTTTAATACATGATAAATACTGAAGTCACTAATATACAATGTTTGATCTATAAGTAGATGTGAAACTTTTCAAACTAGTTCTTCTAGTGTTAAGGATTTTCCAGATAATTTTATTATATAATTAATTATTATTATCATGTAACACTATACAAAAGATTATTATAAAATTTATAATTATCAAAAAAATCATGGTACTATCCAAGAAAAGATTTAATTTGAGAGTGTTAGGACGTGCGAATATTTGCTTTAGATTGTTTATTGTCTCTAAGGCTGGAATATTTTTGCGATGTTTCTAAGATTAGTAATACCATCACTATAGTATCCTATATTTTTTATGGTATGTCACTCTTGAGTTTTAGTTAAATGTATTTATTTGGGGGTTATTTTTTCATTAAAACATTATGACTGGGTATATTTTGGGTATAGAGGGATTTTACTATGGAAAATATCAAAAAATTTGGGGAAAAATGGATGTTTGAGTTAATGGAGTTAGGATATAAATATGTTAAGTGATTACTTGTATTTTAATTGGTTTGGGTGGATTAAGGGGTTGTTTGGGTTATTTATGTAGAGTCCTGGATGATAGATATCAACTGGACATATTCACATCATGAACATATTAAACGATGTGATCTTATTTTCATTAACATGTCGGGAGCTTTTTCAGAGTGGGAATGTTTACACACTTTGTGAATGTTTCTTGATGATAAATAGTCTATTGATGCTATTTTATCATGAGGGAATTTATTTTTCATATTATCATGAAAATAAAAGAATTTATGTCGTGAAATGGGTTCACATCATGAATATTCCATGATTATAGGTTTTAAACCATGATATTCGTATGATTTATTTTTCATCATCCATGAATACATCTCTATAAAACCCTAGGGTGACTCAAAGAAACATTGAAGCAACCCATTCCATTTTGGATTTCTCACTCTAAAATTAGATCTCCAGTGAGTTCTATAACATTGGTTATGTCATTTATTCTATTTTTCTCTATTATAGTATTCTGATGTCTTGACATCTATTAAATTGGAATTTAGTATTTATATTTGTGTCATTTAGGTTTTTATTATTATATATTTCTCCATAATTAATCGTTTTAATTCTCAACTTAGTGTGTTTCTTTGATCACCAGAAAAATGTAGGTGGACTAGATCAAGGATATATAGTATGTTCCCATTGATTTAATGATGTGCAATATTATATACCATAAAAGCCGTCAGAGGATAACCCTCTGACCATTTATTAAAAAGATAATGAAAACCGGTTTAAGGGTTGCCGGTACCCATTACAAAACATCCCCATGCCATACATTTCAAAACAACTTTCAAATTTCAAACTCAAAAAACCATCCAGTTGTCCTCGATCAGCATGCCACAAAACCCAAACCGCTTTTCATTTTTCCTGACCGCGTGTCCCCCTTCATCATTTCAAATTACATTGTAATGTATATATAGTGGGCTCATTCTAGTTATATTGAAATCCAAATATAGAGAAACATTTCTATTAATGATGGAATTATTATATAATGATCTTGGTCTATTTATGATTAAATACATATATAATGGTCTTCTCCATGATATGTTTACATACATATATAACGTTCTTGGACTTGTTATGATAAAATTATTAAATAATGGGATTGGCCAAGTTATGGTGAAATTCTATTGTAATTGTCATAGCCCAGTTTTTTTGTCATGACTATAGAAAGGGTTTTCCTCATATCTAATTTTTGATGGACTATATATTAAAATTTTCATTGTTTTACTACATGATAATATATACACATTCATAGTGTTTATGTGGGTTGATTGTTGTAATGTATTATGTGATTAATTAATACAAATACCATCTCTCTATTTCATGGAGTTACTATTTAACTGGGTTTTTAGACATAGTGGTTTCAAGTTTCAATGTCATACTAAAAATCTATTTGGGATTCCATTTTGTAAATAAGTAAAACACATTGATGCATGTTTTGAAAAGGGTAAAAGATTTCATTTTTAATTTTTTCTTATAGGACGGGTTGGATCCTCAAGGCACGAATGACCTGGGATTTGGGACTGAGGTGATTCTAATTTTTTTGTGTAATCTTGGACATTTATCTATATTAATTTTGTGTGTGAAATTTAGATATATTCTGGCCTAAAATTCGATTATTTTTAATATTATTTTATTTCTCTACAGAAATTTATGATTGTTTTCATCTTCAATGTTTTACTGTTTCCACTATTTTTTCTACTAGGATATTTGTTTATTTCCACAATATTAAAACTCATATACATGGGAATATTATCCACACTATGTTCTTTAAACAACCGCAACATGTTAGATTCCTCTAGAATTTTGGGAGCATTCTTGAGGTCCATTTACCAACCATGTTTTTCTATGTTTGGGAGTGTCGAATCATGAGACATTTTATTGTTTTTATAGGGGGTTCATTTTGGGGTTTCCTTGGAATTTGGGAATGGTAGAAAATAGACTACAATGTATTGGGACTTATAATTAGATTTTTTATTGTAGTAACTAACATATTTACATGGAAAAAATTAAATACCCAAGGATTGGGTTGTGGTTCATGATGTTTGCCTCTTACTATTGATATTATTTCACTATAGTTGATTCCCATGTTGTGTGATTTTATATTTATTTAGATTTATACTCATGGCTGATATGGTATGAGATGATTATCCATGAATTGTGAAAGAAACCTAGGGATATATATTGAAATGAAATGATTATGTTAGAGAAATATTTTTTGTATGTGATATATTGTATAATTAGAAATACAAAGTGAAATCCCTATTATATCTGAGAAATGAAATGAATGAACTATTATGTCTTGGTAATTAACTTATTTCATCATTCCTAGAGAGAGAATGATCCTATGACAATATATTATTGTCAAATATTTATGTTTTCATTTTTATTATCTGGTGTTCTATGGAGTGATATTGTATTTTAGTGAAAATTTATCCCCATCATATTCAAAATGATATTATTTAGAGTAGAAACCAGAATGTTACTATCATAGATGAACATGAAAATCCTATTGATGATACGGTTCATATGAATATTTAGATATATGGTATTTCCATATGGGTCTTTCCATCAATGGAAATGGATAATTTTCACATATTACCGTGAATTTCTATGTTTACGAGAGTGTGTCTACTGTAACAAATGCCAATGTTCACTAGATTTTGTGTCCCCCACGCAACAGAGTTATTGATCGAGTCAGTCAAGATAATCATTAATAAACTTGAAAATACCATATACATGAGGGTGAATTTATATGCATATATTATTCATGGACTAGTGATCCGTTGGTGGGACATTGTAGATCATGATTAGTAGAAATATGACTTATCCTTGAATGAATTTGGGATGTTGTTTTTGAAACAGCACTATCATGAGATATTTTGGAAAGAGAAGTCCCATGAGTCCAAAAATATTATGTATGAGAGAATGATATTGATGGAATATTTTGGTCTTCTAATTGAATTGCATTAACCTTCTTCATCATTGTATGTCGATGAGATTTACAGTGAGAAGTTTTTTCAGGATATGATACACTGTGAGATTAGGTCATAGGTGAATGTTTTCTACATGAGTATAATTTCTAACATAATGATTTAGGATATTATAAATGAAGGGAATTTGAGATATTCCCAATTTAGTATCCAATATTTATCAGTATGGAAAATTTGAACTCATATTCTGGTGGAAAGAAGATAATTATAATAGTTATCTCCACAAAAAAAATTGACTTAGAAATTAAGGAGGTGTGAAACTTTGTTCAGAATTTTTTCTGTTGTAGTTCTATCACCGTGAAGTGTTTATCCACATGGGGCATCAATTTTAAACCTCCAATTGTGGGTGATATTATTTTTGATTCATAGTCCACCTAAATATTTATTTTAGGGACATTCTATAGTAATGTAATGGTAGGGTAGTTAGATAGGTACCAGAGTTTGGGATGGAAACAATTACCCGTCAGCAGGTAGGTAGCTGGAGACCCATTGGAAACTCTAGTCGAGGTAGGGTATGTGGTACCAATGTATAAGACCAGTGGTACAATTAGGAGGTAACAACACTATGGAGTCATACTAGAGCCTAGTGAATAGGGTCATGTCAGTATCGTGCTTTTCAATCTGCAGCAACTAGTTTTGATGCTAGACCTTCTGTTGTTTGAGATGTGATTCTTGAATCATATTACATATATTGTGTTTTGATTCATATTATAGAGAAAATTATAATAAATTTTCTATTATTGAAATGGGGTTGGGACTGGATATGGAAATGTTGGATAGTTTTTTATAATAAATACACCTCTATGAGTGAAGGTGATGAAAATAATCATTTTATGATGTTTTCTCTAGAAATTTTTGGCTATCATTTCCCTTGGATTGTTTTTCTAGAAATGAATGGATTTTATTTATTTATAGTAATTTATTGGTTAGTTCCCTATGAGGATCATCATGACTATTACTAGAGGAAATTTACCTTTATACCTCTATAAAGATGCATTATTTTTCACTATGTTGAACGTGAGCATTAGGCTAGTTCTAAAGGAAAAATTCATTGATTACTGGACTATCTCTTGGATTAGATTGATGGTTTTGATCTAAACAATGAGGTGATAATTTGATATATTTGTAATCCAATTGTAGATCTAAATTATGATTTCATTCCTGTTGAGTTATATGGATTACATCCTGAGAGAGAGATTGAGTTCATGATCAATTTGGTTCCACATGTAGATCCAGTTTCTATTTTAATATAATTAATGTAACCATTATATATTTGGATGTTAGTGGTTAAATTTTTATATCTGCAAATTAAGGCTTTCATATGATATTGTATGTCACCATTGGGTTCTCATGTATTTTCTAGCTTTTCGAATGGGACTTTGATTTTGTTTTTGGACTCTCAGAGAATTAAACAGATGAAAATCAAGAACTAGTATACCCTCCATGCATTGTCGATCTCATTGATCTTCTAAGAGGTACACTAATTTTCTCCAAGATTCAATTGAGGCCAGGGAAGCATAATCTGAGATTGAGGAAATTATACATGCCTCATAAATATTTTAGGAGTAGGTATGACTTGTGTGAGTTCATGGTGATATACTCTGATTAGGTGAACACACCAAATGTATTCATGGCCTTGATAAGCTTGATCTTTCATCCCTTTCTAGATCAGTCTATGGTGGTTTACATATATGAAATTTTGTGTACTCACAGTTAGAATATGGTCATTCCCAACATATTTACATCATCATGAGAACATTGATAGAGCATTTGGTTTTTGGAAATCTAACAAAATTAAATATCTAGAATAATAGTTTATACTTTTAGGGTTATTTTATCTCATTAGTATGGGTGTCGTTTTACCCATATAAGGGTAAATCAATGGTATTAAAGGGGTTCCCCTAAATTTTTTCATGATTTGGATCTTTCTAGGTTTAGTAGGTCATTTTTTATGTTTTATCAATGAAAACCTCTCATCTCGTAGCACCAATGTATATGCTAAATTAGTAACCTGTGAAGTTCGGTTGGTCTGATACTTGTGAGATGTATTTTCATGAGATAATGGGTAGGATATCTATAGAACTGATCCCCATATTACCTATTCTAGGTATGTCATATACCATGTACTATGAGATATCCATATTTAGACTTGGGAAAAGACATATGTATGAGGGATAAGTGTTTTCCTATGGATACAGTTAGCTAAGAAAATATGAGAGGAATTATCCAACTCATGATATAAAGTTAACAGAAGTAGAACACACCCTATGATATTAAAGATGTTGTGTTTTGGGAAAGTGGTCTGTGGTGTAAATGGAATTGAAGATTCTAAGGTATATAATTTTTTCATAGAACTTGAACCTTATGTAGATTAGGTCTATTGATTATCTAAATTCCATCATCATTGATATATATTATAAATTGGGAAAGAGAATTATTTTAGATAATTCCTTGAGCTAAAAACTAATAAATTGGATAAATAAAGTCTTGTGACGAGTGGTAAATGATGAAACTCTTTCTATAAATATATCGAGATGTTAAATATTCTGATGGATGATTATCTATATCTTTGAAATAAAGTATACCCCTGATTTTAGATCATATAATTTTTTAGAAGTTATTTGATCCAAAGATAATAGATCTGGGGGATATAATATATGGTGGGTATCCACGATAAGGATGGTCTCCTTGAAATGAAAATTCAATTTTCATCGATAAATGTGTATGGGATATTACATGACTATGTGAGGATTTTATGAGACAGTTTAATGATTATAGGTGAGTGGTGAATACGTGGATGAAAAATATATATAATGATTACTGTAAGTAGTACTAGTCATCAAGAATGAAGAATGAGGTAGCAGGTTTCATATAGAGATGTGACACTATAAAGTATGTGTAAACTGAGCACCATATGGATATTGGGATGTAGCTTCCTCTGTAAATTCCAATATAGAAATGGGATGATTTTACTATGAATTTCAGGACTACATTACCCATGAAACATTATAGAAACTATGCAGTATGGGTGACTTTGTATTGATTGATGATGGTAGGCTAATTATTTTACATCGGGAAAATCATTTCTATGGATGATCTGGGTATTATTTACAATTGTGAGATTGTTTGGTTTCATAGTATTCAAAGGAGAATTGATTATTTTCAAGATAATTGTTTTATATATTGGATATATAAGATTCTTTAGAAGGATATTTGATCTTAGGTTCTTCTGAGTAAAACATATCATCCTTAGAAGGAGGCCCAATTTGGATGGACAATTTAGATTTAAGTATGTGTCATTGTTTTGGATTTCCATTTTTCAAGGGATTATCATTTAGCACTAGTGGAGTTCTAATATAACAAAAAATCTATGAATCTATCCAAATAGAGGCATTTGTGTCCTTCTATGGATGGGAATTCCATTTACCATTTTTTTGGTTGGAGGTTATTGAGGTAGTGCTCATTAGACCTAGTCTCATACATGAGATGTTCGAGATATATCCATTGAGAGATATTGGTGATTTCCTAGAGCTTGGAGGAATTTTACATGTTCTATTGGATATGAATTAGGGATTTTTAGTTGTGTCATAATATTTTCTTTGGGTGCCCCAATTTTTTGGGGTAACAAAATTTTAGGAAACCAGGAAATCTAGTGCCCAATATTGCAGGGACATACAATATATTGGAAAGGGTTAGTCTAGTGGCATATGCATTGGACCAACCATATTGTTATAGTGATATACACAATGTGTTTCCAATATCATATCTTTAGTGATATGATCCGTACCCTTATAATACGGTAGACATTGATGACATCGATCTGGTTGAAGATGTTTCCATTGAGGAGAATCTGATATGGATTGTGAACTATAGTAATATGTACCCATTGGGAATTTATAAACCTATATAATGAGTGTTGTAGAAGTATGAGTATTTTCAAGAGGATAACCATGGGAGGGATTTAGATTTGATAAATAGTTTCTTGAATTGTTCACTAAGACCCCACAATGATCATTAGTGTTTCCATGAGATATTCTTTTATGTGTTGGATAGGCAATAAGGTCTTCAATTTTGTCATGTTTGTCCCACATGATATTCCTATTGAACCTAATTATTTGGGGTATTTCTTCTACATTAAATGCTTGTGGATGAATATTTTTTGGGTATGTATATATTTTTTTGAGGAAAATGACTTAATGTTTGAGAATGTTTATTATTTTAGTTAAATATATCTTGGGTATAAATGTTTCAAGGATCTAATAGAGTTTCCCATTGTTTAGAAGGGCTATTGGTGGTTTTATTTCTTTTTGAATAATCTGTGATGAGATCTATATAATGGACACATTCATGTCATAAACAGGATACATGATATAATTATATTTTCAGGAACATTCTGTGAACTGTTTCGTAGTGAGAATCTTTTCACACCAAGAAAATAGTTCATGATTCGAAACAACCAATCATTGTTATTTTAAGTCTTTCAGATTATTTTTTAGCGTATCTTATAAATTGATAAAATCACATATTGAAAGGTGTTAATTTCTTGAATATATATGGATCAATGGTTTTAAAGAAGAAAATGCATTTTACATATTTTTCATCCGCCATAAAACATTTTCAATATAACACTAGGGATAATCTAGGTGGATTTGGAGTGATCCCTTCCCTTCATGATATATCAGTCTAGAATTTAATCTTTAGTGATTTCATTCTATTTGTCCTTGCCCTTTCTTCTGCTTTTCACTAGTATGAAGGTGTGATAACTTGACTAGTATTGTAGTGTGTTTTTATCTAGATGTTGTTGTGATCTAGGTTTTCCATGTTATCTAATTTTATTTCATTCTTCATTAGAATTCACAATTAATAGTGTTATTGTGATCATTAGATAATGATGGGTGGTCAATAACAAAGACCTATGCTCTATTTCAATTTTTTAAATTGAGGGAAATATTATGGGATTGCTCTAACAAAATTTGAAGGCTAACTGTACGAATTTTGGGTGATGAAAATCATATCTTTAGAATACTCTCTGGAAGCCTTTGGATCTAGCCGTGTTGAGAGATAGCATTCAGAAAAATTTTGGGTGAGCCTAATCACGAACAATAATGAACATGATAATGGATTAAATTTTATTTAACAATGCATGAATCCTCATGTGTTTTCCTGTGGTTGAATCACATTAAAAAATTGATTACTTGTTTATTAAAATAACTAGAAATTAGTTGACATGAAATATGGTAGTACATTGGAATGATATCTTATTATGATTTAATTTAATGATTGAATGTTTAATTATAACAGAAAAGGTAATTAGATGATTTCACTATTTTTTATTATGATTTTATGCTGCGTTATTCATTTTTTTACGAATTTTGTAATGATTCATGTTTTAATTCTTACATGACTTGGCCTGCTTAAACTATAATGCTTATATGGATTTTTATAGTTATGCATAATTTCTTATATATAGGAACTGGTCTGGTAACTCTATAATGCATATATATATAGTTTTTCCTCTTTTTTTTTGAAATTATTATATAGATGAATTTGTCTTGTTATGCAGAAATAATTAAATAAAGGGATTGTCCATTTTATGATGATATTATTTTATAAAGGCTTAGCATGATTTTTTATAAAATCTTATATAAAGTACATGGCCCGGTTGTTCTGAAATTATTATATAAAATGTTGGTCTGGTTATTGTGAAATGAATCATAAATGGATTAGACAAGTTATGATGCCACAGTTATACAAATAGAGTCACCCAATTATGTTATTATTCCATGTAATTATTGTTACTATTGGAATTGTTTTGCTACATGCTCTGAGATATTTCGGCATGGTTCTAATGTAGGTTTATTTTTCTATTGTACTATGTGATTAATTAATATACATACTTTTTAGATATTGAAAGAACATACGATCATACATGTTTTGTTTAGTACCGGTGGTGTAATCCTAGTACGTTATACTCACACCCTATTTGGGTTTCCATTTGGTACTTGAGTATATTACATGGATTCATATTTTGACATGGGAAAATGAATTTATTGTTTATGGTCTCTTGATAAAGCTATTTTAGAATTGGGAGGGGGTGACATGGGATTTGAGATTGGGGTATTTTGATATAATTAGAGTGATTTTGGCCTTTTATCTTATGTATATTTAAATACATTCAATCCAATTATTAAATTTCATTTAATATTATTGTATTTCAATGTTGAAATTTACGACCAGGATTATATTCAATGTTATACTATTTCTTCCATTTCCATTACTCAGATATTTGTTTATCTCTATAGTATCTATATTCTATACTAGGAGATATAGTCTCGCAAATATGTTCTCTACAACCCCACTAATATTCAATAGCCTCTATCATAGAGGGTTGTATTCTTATGGTTCAGTAACCCACACACTTTTCCATGTGATAGAGTTCTAGAATGGGGGATTTTAGGCTCACCATTATAAATAAACATTAGTGGTTTTATGTGTTTTCAATTAAGGTTAATTATAGTTTATTTTGGTGATTATATGATTTTAATGCATTGTAATTATTTCTAAAATATTATGAAAATTGTTAGGGTTTATGTATTAATGTTGAACCTTGTGTGTAATTACCCAGTTTTTTAGGAAGAATAATCATTTATAAAACCATATGATTAAAATCCTAATATACTAGTTTCTATTTTAAAAAAATGAATTTTAATTTATTTTTAAATAATTCGTATGAGATATGTACTAAAATAACAAAACATAATTCATTCATATGTGGATAGTTATGAGAAAATAACATAAAGTAGATATTTACATAAATTGTAATATTAATCATCTTAGGAAAATACATCCATTAAATTTGAATAAATCCATAGGAAAAAATAGATAAAAAAAATAAAATATTTATAACTAGGAAATTTTTTTGATCATTTTTATCTATAAGGATTAAAAAAACAATAATGAGGAAGATCAATATAAAAAGGGGAAATCATTTTGAAAAATATATAACATGAAATGAGAACTATACCACTCATGGTGGGAGTGTAATTAATTTTTGTTGTAATTCAATATATTTTGGAATGAAAATTGGTTACTGTAAATATAGCCATTTAAAATATGGATGTTGTAGATATGATCATTTTTTGTATATTCCATAAGTATACTAATGGTATGGATTTTTATATTGTGAATTTGAAAAAAATATATCTCATAATGAAATAAAAATTTGACATTAAAAATTTATAAATAAATATATTTATGTTTAACATATACATATTATTATAAAAGTATTATGTGAAGTATATAAAAAATTCAAATAAATAATTTATTATCAATGGAGTAGTAAAATAAATTATTACAATATAAATATTTTTTAATAGTATTCATTAACCAGAATCTGGTATAATAGAAGTTTCAAAAACAATTAAATTTAACACTTATAATATTTGATTATATACGGACTAATATATTAACATCATTTATATTAGAAGTTAAGTTGAAATAATATTAATAACACTCAATGATTAAAAAACGTAATTTTTTCTAATAAATGTAATTTTTATTTTAAAAATATAATATTGATATTCTATAATTTAAATTTTATAAAATTAAATTTATTTTTGAATCACTAACATCAATATAAATTTACAATGATTTTTTTAATTTTTTCTGACAAGATTGACATTTAGTCGAAAAACATGATTTTTGGGAATCTATAAATTTTATGATTTTGTATTTTTATCATAGATGTTTCAAAAAATGTTAAATTAATAAAATATTTATATAATTAATTGCATTATTTATTTTAAAATATTCTATGACCTAATAATACTTTGTAAATCATTTATTGAAGTAATGTGAAACATTTCTTTAATGGAAATGGTATTTGGGTTTTCATTAAAATAATTATATTGAAGTTGAAATTCAGTATTTTATTTAAATTGATGTTTGATACCATTAATTATGATTTTAATAAACTAATTTATGTCATAAAAATCAGTAATAGTGATAATTTTGAATTATATATAAATTTAATATTGAAAATAATAAGTTTCTATAATTTTTTTACTTAATTACATTTGTTTAATTTTAATATTGAATTCTCACATATTTAGATATTTTCTATTATGAAATAATTTCTTATTTTTATATTAGAGTTTTCGAATTATACAGATCCCCAATTGTAATTATTTTCATTAGAATCAATTACTATGGTTAAAACTACTTTTTTAGGTAAAAAGTAAAATTGTAGAATGATTATTACTCAAGAAAAAAGCCCGAAACATGTTATAAAATGAGTTTTAAGGTTATTTTTGAGAAAAACCCATGTTTCCATCAACATATTTCATTTTGTTACCTTTTACATCTGAATGGTACCTTTAAAATTTAGAAAAATTAAGGACATGTTCCAAAACTACACTTATACTAACTTATATAAATCAAACACTTACACCACTTAAAGACATGCCTTAACATTGAACATCTCCTTCAAAATATTCCATATTTGTACTCTTATAATCTTATATGACTTCCAAATTCCCTAATTAGTAATATTTATCAAAATTTCATCATTTCAGAGGATAATTCCTAGTGAAGATTCATGTCCCTAACATAAGTATCGATTTATTATTTAGATTTCCTTAAATTTTCTTAATATAATATACGCCCAATTCCTTATACATATAATAAATTATATATCATTAGAATGAGAAATTTCATTATATTAATATAATATCAATTATTCATTCCATTAAAATTAATAATAAAAACCAAAAATCGATATTGTGTGTGTAGACAATAAAATCCATGTAGTTGTGTTGTTTATTTTTCAATACTGCCCCTCAAAGTTGGTATCAATGATGAATTATTGGAATAAACATGTTTTATATGGAACGAAAAATATTATTAAATATTCAGGTATTTTATACCATCTATCTACTGACTCTTTGAGGAATGTGATCATTATTTATGTGTATGTGTGGACTATTACCTCTATAACTCCAACCATTTTTGGAATGTTCTCATAATGGTTTTACTATGGATATATTATAATTATAAAAGTATACTCTTATAAAAATTCCATACATTAATTATCAATTGGAATTACATATAACAGATTTTCAAATTTTCACATATTTTTACATGATTTATAACATTAAATTACCCTTAATTCAACCCAAAAGATAAAAAATTATACTACCTTTGAGAATTAGGTACATTTCATTATGACATAAATCATGGAATACAACATATTTATTGAAAACATATTTAACATTCTCTCACATAAAACTACATGGGATAAACAGAAGAGATACGTAAGAAAGGGATGCACTATTGATCCATGTAAGGGAATATACATGGGGTAAGGTAAAACATGTTAGATAATAGGAATATCAAGGAGATTAAGAAAATTATAAATTATAAACATGAATGATAATATATTATATTTATAGATAACATAAAAGAAACTTGGAAATTTTCAATACAAATTAAAACACTACATCAAATGTTAAAGATATATGTCAAGAAATCATAATGGAAAATGTTACATAAAGGAATGAAGTTCACTGACTATCCCAACATGGGATATCACGATACAAAATATTACACAATTCATTGGAGTTCTATATAATTTTGGGTGTACGTATCACTTTCATTTCAATATCATGTTTAAATCTTCCATATATATCATAAAACATGGATTTATTTATCATCATATTTTATTCCATGAGAATGTAGGGTGGTGTAATACATTTCAATACCCTAAAATAATGAGAAAATGTTCATAAATGAAGACACCCTTAATATAAATTATCCGTAGTTTTCACAACATAGTTGTTTTGGCATGGATTCATTAGGTGAACTTTTTGCAGCATAACATGGAAGTGTATATTTACATAGAAGGACTTAATGAGTGATAAATGGGTATATAATCATATATAAATGATATGTAAATTGTAGTTAAGGTGTAAAAAATACTCCCTTATTAGTAATTGTAATTTATATGGTATAAAATGAAGAATACTCTTGAATAGAAGAGGATAAATAGAGGTTACCTTATAAAATTTTGACATTGTAAAGAAATCACCTAAGAATTCATAAAAAGGGTTAACAAGATAGGAAGGAGAATATCCTAATTTATAAATAAAATGGGTAGTAATAAGGATATGGAAATATGTGTCCCAGCACTAGGATGGGGGGAATAGAAGGCAGAACATAATAATGAAACTTATATAAATAGAGAATGGAATGAACCCATAATTGAGTATGTGTCTTGAGAAGCTTGAAAATGGGATTATTGAGAGCTTGGGGCACCTTGTTAGGATTTTAGCGAGAGTTAGTAAGAGTAAAGATGTTATCCTAGGAATTTTAAGGAAGATAAATGGGATCATGGATTTGTATATATGAAAAGAGAGGGATTTATTTAATGTTTAGATTTTGGACTATGCAAAATTAAAAAATTTAAACTGAAAACCACCCTATTGATTTTTCCAATATTTCTCCAAAATGGATGTTTTTTTAGTAATTTCATTTTTAAAATGGTTGTACATATAAAAATATTACACTTTCAGATGTGAATGTGAGTCTCACTTTTAATGAAATGAATTTAAAATCTTAAAATATATTAATGGTTTTGGAAGATTCATAAAGGATCAATAAAAATAGTAAAATAAGAATAAAATCACATTATTTGATGGTAAAAACACATATTTGTCCAAGGATACCCATTTTAGTATTTATTAAATCATTTTGTTTCTTTATGATGTCATAAAAGACACTATATTTTTATACGTAATATAATATTTACTTGAAAATTTGAGAGTATAATAAAATTATAAAACATTCACCATTGGAAAATTTGGAATTATTACAAAAAATATTCATTTTATCTAAATAAATTTTTTAATATATGAATTTTCTCACTTTAAAATAATTACTTTTATATATTAAAAATGATGGATTTTTGGAAATATCAATTTTTTAAAACCTATGATAAAATTACATTTGAATTTATAAAAATTGTATTATTATTTACATTTAATAAATATTATTAAATAATAATATTATTTACAAATATTATTTATTTCAAATGTATATTTATTCATCTAAAAAAATTCCTTAATTTGGTTGAATGATACAAAAGATACTATTCAGGTTTTATAGTATCAAAATAACAATATATTCATTATTATTTACAAAATAATGTACCTAATAATATTTTTTGGGCCTTGATACATATCGCCATTATGGGGTCATTAGGGAATCATGGATTGGGCCGTGATCATGATGAGCATGAACAACTCCCATAAACTGTTTTTCTCATGCATAAGTTGTTAGATATCAGACATTGAATGGTCAGGGGAAAAGACTAGTGATGTTATCTCCCTAATAAACTTTGATAGATGGTCTTAATAGGGTATAATCCTTTTGTATTAGGCTATCACTTCCTTTTTCTATCATAATAGGATTTGTCAAAGCCCTATATTTTTATTAATCATGTGATCACTATTGAAGGGATATATTTTAAGTGGTAAATATTATTATTAGTAATTTGAATCCATTTTAATATATAAAAAACATATGTGTGTGATTTTTCTACAAAAATATTACAAATTTAATTATATAGAAATTTTATTTACAAGAATTTGGGTCGTCAAATTCCATAACTCTTGAAAACATGATAAAAATTTACCATTTGGTCTTGTGTTTACAACTATGAAAATGAATTTATAATTTTGATGTCTTAAATGTCTAAGTATTTTTTATATAATGATAATATCATATAATAATAATTAAATTAGTATTAATTTTATAGTATTGAAATGATTAACTAATATTTAATTTTTTTTAATTTATCACATTTCCATCATCAAACATACTGAACTAGTATATCGCATTTTCCATTTTTACAAAAAAAAAATCATTTTGGTCTCTTAATAGAATTATGAAATAAGTAACGAATGGAAATTTATGATAACTATATCTTGAATAATACGGTAATGATTAAATTAAAGCCACTCAAAATGAATTGACTCCATTACCGTTCCATTTTAAAAAGAAGACCTAAAGAATGTTCAAACATCCATTAGTTAATATAACTATAAATATGTAATATGTTGATCATGAATGATTATAAATTATGTCTATAAATGGTAAAATTTTTGAATAAGGTCTTCAATTATGTACTTCTGTATGTTATTTTCATTATAACTTAGGATAGATCAAGGTTGAGATAACAAAATCGCATGTTAATGGTTTCTCTTCTAAATTTCTCTTCATTGAGAGATGTTTTATTGTTATGTAAAAATTTATGTTTTCTATGGTATATATCCTACCCAGAAATTTCAATTAGAACAATCTATTATTTAACGTATGGGACTTATAAAAAAAATAACATTTTCACAATTCCAATTACTTTTGACTACAACATTACCACATATAAAATGTTTTTCATATCTAATTAATCTATTTAAGACATATAATATATTATGAATCTAATTTATTTAATTTTTGTGATGACTAAATCTATTTATATTTAAAAAATACCTCTTATTAATTATAATTTATGTGAAATAGTTCTTTAGTAAAATTATACTAATGTTGTATGAGTTTATATATCTCGATTCTTTTTTCTTGGGACATATTTCTTATTATGAACAATTTTATCTTTATATAGTCCATTATATGAATATTTTAGATATTATAAAATAAATTATCCCACTTTAATAATATTTATCTTAAATTTAAATATCTAACACCATTAAGGTCTTTTGTTTTATTTTCACTCACAAATTATGTTTTTATTTCGAAACACATTTTAAATTTGAAACCTCTCAAAAACGATAAAACATTCAAGGAATTTGTAATATATTCACTACTAGAAAAGGGGGCATTGGAGCCCCCCAGACTCGGGCGACCGCCATTGGCGGTCGCTATAGGTCAGCATTAGCGACCGCCAATGGCGGTCGCTAAGCTGAATAAAAAATTTCGGGGGGTTTCTGCGCCCCCCCCCCCCCCCCCCCCGCGCACTCTCCTCTCCCTCGATCCCTCGCCCTAACCCTCCCTCGCCGCCCTCCCTCGCGCCGCCCTCCCCTCCCCCGCCGCCCGGCCTCCCCCGCCGCCCGGCCTCCCCCGCCGCCCGGCCTCCCCCGCCGCCCGGCCTCCCCCGCCGCCCGGCCTCCCCCGCCGCCCGGCCTCCCCCGCCGCCCGCCCTCCCCCGCCGCCCGCCCTCCCCGGCCGCCTGGCCTCCCCCGCCGCCTGCCATCCGCCCTCCGGCCGCCGCCCTCCGCCCTCGGGCCTCCGGCCGCCGCCCTCGGGCCTCCGGCCGCCGCCCTCCGGCCTCCGGCCGCCGCCCTCCGGCCTCTCGGCCCTCCCCCCCACCCCGGACGGCACCCGCACCCCGGACAGCCCCCGGCGCGCACTCCGGACCGCCCCCCGCACCCCGGACGCCTCCCCGCACCGCGGACAGCACCCCCCCGCGCACTCCGGACCGCCCCCCGCACCCCGGACGCCTCCCCGCACCCCGGACAGCACCCCCCCCGCGCACTCCGGACCGCCCCCCGCACCCCGGACGCCTCCCCGCACCCCGGACAGCACCCCCCCGCGCACTCCGGACCGCCCCCCGCACCCCGGACGCCTCCCCGCACCCCGGACAGCCCCCCCCCCCTGCACTCGGACACCCCCCTCCGAACCCGGACAGCCCCCCCGCACCCCGGACAGCCCCCCCCCCCCCCCCCCCGCACTCGGACACCCCCCCTCCGAACCCGGACAGCCCCCCCGCACCCCGGACAGGCCCCCCGCACCCCGGACACCCCACCCCGCACCCCCGACAGCCCCCCTGCACCCCAGACAGCCCCCCCTCCCCCGCACCCCGGACACCCCCGCACCCCGAACACCCCTGCCCGCACCCCTGACAGGCCCCCGACACCCCAGACACCCCTCCCCGCACCTCGGAAGGCCCCCTCCGACCCCGGACACCCCCCCCCCCTCGCTGCGCGTCCCCCGTCCCCTCACCGCCTCCTCTCCTCCAGCTCCCCGCCGCCGCCGCCGCCCGTCCCCTCCCTTGCCGCACCGCCTTTGGCTCCGGCTCCCCTTCGCTGCCTCCTCTCCCTCGCAGCACAGCCTTCGGCTCCCCTCCCTTTCAGGTTTGTAGCTCAATCAGGTAACATGAGCTTTCAGTTACATTATTATTTTATCAATGGTTCATAAAATGGTTAATATTTATTTTGAATATAGTTGATTTGAAAAATGTAAATTTAATAAGTATTGTGTAAATGTTTGTTATACAGATATTATTATGGATAAGAGTTGGATTGATCTTCCAAATCGAACGTCTAGAGAATATTTCAATGGCATTATGCAGTTTATTGAGTTCACGAGAGGATTTGAAAGTGACTATATTAGTTGTCCATGTAGAAAATGTGCTAACAGATATCAATTCACACGAGATACTGTGAGGGAGCACCTTTTCTTTAATGGATTTCTGAAAAATTATAAGAGTTGGACTCGTCATGGAGAAGAATATGTTCGTTGTCAAAATACAGATGCAGCTCAGATGGATGTTGATGCAAGGATGACTGATCCAATGCATGAAATGCTTACTGAAATGGTACGTGGGTTTGATCCTGAAGGCATTGACATCCAGAATCTTGAGACCGGTGAGATAAATCTTCGCTCTGGTGCAGATCGTGATTCGAGGAGGTTTTATGAAGTACTTGATGATGCGAAAACAGAATTATATCCTGGATGTACTTCTTACAATAAACTGTCGTTTATCGTGGAGTTGTTGCATTTGAAGACTTTGAATAATTGGTCAGACACATCATTCGACATGCTTTTGGTTTTATTGAAAAAAGTTCTTCCTGTCGACGCTAAGATTCCTGAGTCGTATTACTATGCTCGTAAGTTGACAGAGAACTTAGGTTTTACATATGAGACTATAGATGCATGTGCAAACAACTGTATGTTGTTTAGAAATGAAACTGCTCATTTGGATATTTGTACGGTTTGTGGCGCTTCCAGGTGGAAAGAGAACAGGGGAAATAAGACTCATCAAAGTCAGATTGCGATACAGGGGAAACCGATTGCCGTAAAGCAAATGCGTTACTTTCCCCTTAAACCGAGGTTGAAAAGATTTTTTATGTCATCTAAAGTTTCTAATTTAATGAGATGGCATGCAGAAAGAGTTCATGAAAGTGACATGTTAACCCACCCGGCAGACTCTCATGCATGGAAGGATTTTGATAAGAGACATCCCGACTTTGCTAAAGATGTTCGTAATGTCCGATTGGGATTGGCAGCAGATGGTTTCAATCCATTCAAGTCTATGGTTGGTGCAACTCATAGCACATGGCCCGTGGTGTTGGTTCCATATAATCTTCCTCCGTGGCTTTGTATGAAGCAACAATTTATATTACTTTCCACTCTTATTGATGGACCTAAAAGTCCGGGGGATAAGATTGATGTTTACCTTCAGCCATTGATTGATGAGTTGAATGAATTTTGGGGCGATGGTGTGATGACTTATGACTGCGAAACGAATGAAATGTTCAAACTGCATGCAGCTTTATTGTGGACAATCAATGACTTCCCAGCTTATGCAAATTTATCAGGCTGGAGTACGAAAGGGGAATTTGCTTGCCCTTGTTGCAATAAAAGTAAAAAATCTGTATGGCTTAAACATTCCAAAAAATGGGCGTACATGGGTCACAGGCGTTTTCTCCCTCCCCAGCACAGGTTCAGAAAGGACAGAGTGGCATTTGATGGTTCTAGAGAGTTCAGCCCAGCACCAAAGATCATGACAGGAGTCGAAATGTTATCGCAGATTGAGGAAGAAAACATTCGCACGGTATATGAAATTCAGGATTTGGTGGCTCCTCCAGTACGTAATATTCGTGCTGCGGGTAGGCAGCGCAGTCACAATTGGAAAAAGAAAAGTATTTTTTATAGTCTTCCGTATTGGAAAACTAACATGTTGAGGCATAATTTGGATGTCATGCACATTGAAAAAAATGTTTGTGATAACATATTGTGGACCATTTTAGGTGTCAGTGGAAAGTCAAAGGACCATGTTAATGCACGCCGTGATTTGGAAGAAATGGGTTTAAGGAAACAGTTGCATTTACAGTTAGCTGAGGGAAACAAGGCATATATGCCTGCTGCACAGTATTCGATGACTACAGAGGAGAAAAAGACATTTCTTTCCATTTTGAAGATGGTCAAGGTGCCTGATGGTTACTCTTCTAATATTTCAAAGTGTGTGAATCTGACGAGCAAGACATTGCAAGGGTTGAAAAGTCATGACAATCACATATTACTTCAGCAGTTGATTCCAATCGCAATTTGTGATTGTTTATCCCCCAATGTTGTTCAGCCCTTGATTGAGATGAGTAATTTTTTTAGACAGCTTTGTTTAAGAAATCAACGAATGAGTGATTTAAAAAGTTTGCAGGACCGAATTGTACTTACGCTTTGTCACTTTGAGAAACTTTTCCCCCCCTCATTTTTCGATGTTATGGTCCACTTGACAGTGCACCTAACTGATGAAGTAATGGCTGCTGGTCCAGTGCAATTCAGGTGGATGTATCCTATTGAACGGTATTTGAGTACATTGAAAAGATTTGTACGCAACAGAGCTCGTCCAGAGGCATCAATAGCCAATGGTTATTTGATGGATGAGTGTACTACCTTTTGTGCAGAATATCTTACGGATGTTGAAACAAAATTAGATAAGCCCTCTCGGATTCATGATGGTCCAGTTGGAGAAGGAACCACATTTGATATGGACAACATCGAGTGGATACAAGCACATCGATATATCTTGTTCAATACTCCATCAGTTGCACCATTAATGCAGTAAGTATCTTATCAATGTGCTTGTATAACTTTTACATGTTTTCTTTGCATAAGTTGATCTTTTAAACATCGCGTAATCATTTGCAGGAAACACATTAATGAGATAAAAGAAGAGATGCATCGTGCGACTGAGTTGCAAATTCAACAATCTCATTATGCGACATTTCATGATTGGTTCAAGGATTATGTATGTATAAATTGATTTTCATTATGAGTGAAGTATTAAACTAATTCTTTCTGCATATATCAGTATTGATTTTTATAAATTATGTAGGTTCGTAAGCTGAGGGAGTTAGGGGACCCCACGCTACCTGAAGTATTTATCCAACTGGCTGAGGGTCCATCTATAACGGCTCGTCGTTATAAAGCTATTGATGCTAATGGTTTTCGATTTCGCATTAAAGATGTTGACGACAAACGAGCAACACAAAACAGTGGCATCGGTTGTCCCTTTGTCGATTCTGGTTATTACTATGGTCAATTGATAGACATCATTGAAGTTGTATATACACACGGTTTGAAGTACATATTGTTAAAGTGTAATTGGGTTGATCCAGTGCGTGGATGTAAAGTCGATCAATATCAGTTTTCATTGGTGAATTTTAACTATATGTTATACAGAAATAATGAACGAGTTGAGAATGAACCTTTCATTTTGACATCACAAGCGGAACAAGTATTCTTCGTTACTTTGCCTTCGGATCCAAGTTGGCAAGTTGTTGTCAAAATGTCTCGGCGAGGAGTGTTTTTATTTGAAGAAGATGAACCCGAGACTGTTCCGTTTGTTTACCAACAACTTGATCAACATACCGTAGTTCAACGTGAAGAAGATATTTATTGGGTCAGAGCGGCTGTTGAAGGAGAAACGGTCGATTTGCATGCTTAATGAAAGGTATAATTGTTTTCCCGCTATTCAGTAGAATGTCCTAGGATATCATAAATTATCTAATCATTTTATAAATCCTTATAAGTTTTAATCCTCACTTTTGTAAGTTAATTCAGTCATAAATATTTAGGTTGATTAACTTTCTGATTTTTTAAAATTCATTCACAACTAATTATTCAATCCATTTTTTGTTTGATTAACAGTTGTACAAGTTTGATTTATTAAGAACAATCCAATTTATCTTTTAAACACTTTGGACTCATTACTGATATTTTGTATGACTGCAGACATGTCAGGGGAAGAGGCAGAAAATCCACATCATCCATCTGAGGCATCTACGTCTCAGGGTCGAGGTATGTTTGAATGTCATTGTCTATATTTTTTATGTAATTGACATATATATATATATATATAACATTTGTCAATTTATATATAAAATTGTTTTCAACAGGATCAGACTCGGCTGCTTCTTCCTCTCGCAGGAGAGGCCCTGGTCGTGGCATATTATCATGGAATTCTGACACGACGACAGATGTTTCATTTGATGAGGTATTTCATCCCGTGGGACCGAATGCCCCGGCATTTATTCGTCAGCTGGGTCATATCATACGTGACCCACATCGATTTCCATTGACCACGCGTGATTGGGCTTCTATCCCTCAGGACACATTAGATCGTCTATGGAGGGAGGTTCAGGTAAGAAAATAATTTTACTTTATTTTCTATTTATAAATAATACTAATATGTTTGATTATTTTCATTATAGCAAAATTTGAAAGTATGCCCTGAAGAGTTTCGGCCGGTGTGTATGAGCAAATGCCGTAAGCTGTGGAAAGATTATAAAGGCAAAGTGAAGAGGGACCACTGGATACCAAATGTGGGTGCCCTTGACATTTTGGAAAAGGTCCCGAGAGGTGTCCTCCCAGCTCAGTGGCGTGACTTGGTTGCATATTGGTCTACTGAGGGTGTTGCGGTTAGTATATTAATTATTTTTCTGTATATATATTTTCAAGAATATGTGATTTGTTTGAAATTTGAATGAATTGAATGTAGGAGGTGTCAACACGCCATTCGGAGAATCGAGCGTTGCAGGGACCAGCTCACAGGCTCGGGACTCGTCACGTGTCTCAGATCCGACATGAGGTATATATTATTCATTTTTTAATTTATTAATTAATATGGTTTTGTGTTTATATTCTTTTAATATACAGTTGCGAGGGCAAGGTGCAGCAACTGATAAAATGTCGGTGTGGATAAGGACTCGTGATCGCAATGATCCAGAGGTTGCAGCATTGATAGTAAGTGTCTGTACTTACCAATAATTACATAAATCTATATATTAACATATATATATTTAAATATTTCACAGGATCAATTTGAAGCTGAGTTAGAACAGCTGCCAGAGGACCAGCGACAGCTTCCCATGCGACGGGATGAGATCTTTCATCGCATTATTGGTCGGGACGGGCATGGCTATAGTTTGACCTATGGAGCAGGGATTCCTCGTTCTGTAGTGTCACGCGCTGCGGTTGTCGGTCCTGCTGTTGCTCATATGACACAGCAGATGTCAGATTTTGAGGCACGGCTGCGCGCTTCCGAGGAGACAAATGCGCAATTGACAGCTGAGGTTAGAGCACTGCGGGAATATGTGCGTCGAGCTGATGGTACAGGGGATCATACGACGCAGGTATATACTGTATTTATTTATTTAATTTAAATTATTTTTGTTATTAAAATATTTATAATGTTTATTTGTTGTAGGCACCTGGCCCACCAGAAGGAGGTAGCAGTGATGGCAACACGTGACGCACCATATATTCACGAGATATGTTTTTTGTTTTTACTGGTAGGGTTGACATTGATGTACTGTATTTATTCATTTAAGTAATGCATTATTACCATCCATGGTGGTCTTTTAAATATTTTATAGATTATGTATTATTAATATATTTTTTATAAATTTCTGTATGGTATCGATAAAAGAAATATGTATTAATTAGATATTATCACTTTTATTTTTCACTTTTGTAATCAATGGGATGGCCTTTGCACCCCCGGAGAACCCCCCGCACCCCCGTACACCCCCCCGCCACCCCCGTACAGCCCCCCGCCACCCCCGTACAGCCCCCCGCCACCCCCGTACAGCCCCCCGCCACCCCCGTACAGCCCCCCGCCACCCCCGTACAGCCCCCCGCCACCCCCGTACAGCCCCCCGCACCCCCGTACAGCCCCCCGCACCCCCGTACAGCCCCCCGCCACCCCCGTACAGCCCCCCGCCACCCCCGTACAGCCCCCCGCCACCCCCGTACAGCCCCCCGCCACCCCCGTACAGCCCCCCGCCACCCCCGTACAGCCCCCCGCCACCCCCGTACAGCCCCCCGCCACCCCCGTACAGCCCCCCGCACCCCCGTACAGCCCCCCGCCACCCCCGTACAGCCCCCCGCCACCCCCGTACAGCCCCCCGCCACCCCCGTACAGCCCCCCGCACCCCCGTACAGCCCCCCGCACCCCCGTACAGCCCCCCGCCACCCCCGTACAGCCCCCCGCACCCCCGTACAGCCCCCCGCCACCCCCGTACAGCCCCCCGCCACCCCCGTACAGCCCCCCGCCACCCCCGTACAGCCCCCCGCACCCCCGTACAGCCCCCCGCCACCCCCGTACAGCCCCCCGCACCCCCGTACAGCCCCCCGCACCCCCGTACAGCCCCCCGCCACCCCCGTACAGCCCCCCGCCACCCCCGTACAGCCCCCCGCCACCCCCGTACAGCCCCCCGCCACCCCCGTACAGCCCCCCGCCACCCCCGTACAGCCCCCCGCACCCCCGTACAGCCCCCCGCACCCCCGTACAGCCCCCCGCCACCCCCGTACAGCCCCCCGCCACCCCCGTACAGCCCCCCGCCACCCCCGTACAGCCCCCCGCCACCCCCGTACAGCCCCCCGCCACCCCCGTACAGCCCCCCGCCACCCCCGTACAGCCCCCCGCCACCCCCGTACAGCCCCCCGCCACCCCCGTACAGCCCCCCGCCACCCCCGTACAGCCCCCCGCCACCCCCGTACAGCCCCCCGCACCCCCGTACAGCCCCCCGCACCCCCGTACAGCCCCCCGCCACCCCCGTACAGCCCCCCGCCACCCCCGTACAGCCCCCCGCCACCCCCGTACAGCCCCCCGCCACCCCCGTACAGCCCCCCGCCACCCCCGTACAGCCCCCCGCACCCCCGTACAGCCCCCCGCACCCCCGTACAGCCCCCCGCCACCCCCGTACAGCCCCCCGCCACCCCCGTACAGCCCCCCGCCACCCCCGTACAGCCCCCCGCCACCCCCGTACAGCCCCCCGCACCCCCGTACAGCCCCCCGCCACCCCCGTACAGCCCCCCGCACCCCCGTACAGCCCCCCGCACCCCCGTACAGCCCCCCGCCACCCCCGTACAGCCCCCCGCCACCCCCGTACAGCCCCCCGCCACCCCCGTACAGCCCCCCGCACCCCCGTACAGCCCCCCGCCACCCCCGTACAGCCCCCCGCCACCCCCGTACAGCCCCCCGCACCCCCGTACAGCCCCCCGCCACCCCCGTACAGCCCCCCGCCACCCCCGTACAGCCCCCCGCCACCCCCGTACAGCCCCCCGCCACCCCCGTACAGCCCCCCGCCACCCCCGTACAGCCCCCCCGCCACCCCCGTACAGCCCCCCGCCACCCCCGTACAGACGGCACCTCATTCGGAGGTGCCGTGTGACCGCGGCGGCCGGAAACGCGTTTCCGGCGCCTTTAAACACCAAAACGGCGTGCGGCGGTCCGATTCGGAGCAAACGTGCTCCGAACGACCTGAAACCGCACGGGAACATCCGGGGCGTGAATTGTGAAATGGTCGGCCAGACGGCACCTCATTCGGAGGTGCCGTGTGACCGTGGCGGCCGGAAACGCGTTTCCGGCGCCATTAAACACCAAAACGGCGTGCGGCGGTCCGATTCGGAGCAAACGTGTTCCGAACGACCTGAAACCGCACGGGAACGATAGAAATATTATTCCTGAGATGCAGGAGGAGGCCGCACGTCCATCGGACGTGCGGTTCGCGCGGCACGTCCGATTGTGCCGTTTTCAGCAGCGCGGCGCGCGCTGAAATGGCGCGTTGGGGGGTCAAAACCACCCGAACGACCTCCGAATGCCACGAAACCGTACGACAACATCCGGGGCGTGAATTGTGAAATGGTCGGCCAGACGGCACCTCATTCGGAGGTGCCGTGTGACCGCGGCGGCCGGAAACGCGTTTCTGGCGCCATTAAACACCAAAACGGCGTGCGGCGGTCCGATTCGGAGCAAACGTGCTCCGAACGACCTGAAACCGCACGGGAACGATAGAAATATTATTCCTGAGATGCAGGAGGAGGCCGCACGTCCATCGGACGTGCGGTTCGCGCGGCACGTCCGATTGTGCCGTTTTCAGCAGCGCGGCGCGCGCTGAAATGGCGCGTTGGGGGGTCAAAACCACCCGAACGACCTCCGAATGCCACGAAACCGTACGACAACATCCGGTGCGTGAATTGTGAAATGGTCGGCCAGACGGTACCTCATTCGGAGGTGCCGTGTGACCGCGGCGGCCGGAAACGCGTTTCCGGCGCCATTAAACACCAAAACGGCGTGCGGCGGTCCCGTTCGGAGCAAACGTGCTCCGAACGACCTGAAACCGCACGGGAACGATAGAAATATTATTCCTGAGATGCAGGAGGAGGCCGCACGTCCATCGGACGTGCGGTTCGCGCGGCACGTCCGATTGTGCCGTTTTCAGCAGCGCGGCGCGCGCTGAAATGGCGCGTTGGGGGGTCAAAACCACCCGAACGACCTCCGAACGACCTGAAACCGCACGACAACATCCGGTGCGTGAATTGTGAAATGGTCGGCCAGACGGCACCTCATTCGGAGGTGCCGTGTGACCGCG
The DNA here is from genome assembly GCA_963277665.1 of Viscum album. Classification (NCBI taxonomy): domain Eukaryota; kingdom Viridiplantae; phylum Streptophyta; class Magnoliopsida; order Santalales; family Viscaceae; genus Viscum; species Viscum album. The sequence continues at coordinate 1,205,813,019 of OY728126.1, read as the reverse complement.
GCGGCCGGAAACGCGTTTCCGGCGCCATTAAACACCAAAACGGCGTGCGGCGGTCCGATTCGGAGCAAACGTGCTCCGAACGACCTGAAACCGCACGGGAACGATAGAAATATTATTCCTGAGATGCAGGAGGAGGCCGCACGTCCATCGGACGTGCGGTTCGCGCGGCACGTCCGATTGGGCCGTTTTCAGCAGCGCGGCGCGCGCTGAAATGGCGCGTTGGGGGGTCAAAACCACCCGAACGACCTCCGAATGCCACGAAACCGTACGACAACATCCGGTGCGTGAATTGTGAAATGGTCGGCCAGACGGCACCTCATTCGGAGGTGCCGTGTGACCGCGGCGGCCGGAAACGCGTTTCCGGCGCCATTAAACACCAAAACGGCGTGCGGCGGTCCGATTCGGAGCAAACGTGCTCCGAACGACCTGAAACCGCACGGGAACGATAGAAATATTATTCCTGAGATGCAGGAGGAGGCCGCACGTCCATCGGACGTGCGGTTCACGCGGCACGTCCGATTGTGCCGTTTTCAGCAGCGCGGCGCGCGCTGAAATGGGGCGTTGGGGGGTCAAAACCACCCGAACGACCTCCGAATGCCACGAAACCGTACGACAACATCCGGGGCGTGAATTGTGAAATGGTCGGCCAGACGGCACCTCATTCGGAGGTGCCGTGTGACCGCGGCGGCCGGAAACGCGTTTCCGGCGCCATTAAACACCAAAACGGCGTGCGGCGGTCCGATTCGGAGCAAACGTGCTCCGAACGACCTGAAACCGCACGGGAACGATAGAAATATTATTCCTGAGATGCAGGAGGAGGCCGCACGTCCATCGGACGTGCGGTTCGCGCGGCACGTCCGATTGTGCCGTTTTCAGCAGCGCGGCGCGCGCTGAAATGGCACGTTGGGGGGTCAAAACCACCCGAACGACCTCCGAATGCCACGAAACCGTACGACAACATCCGGGGCGTGAATTGTGAAATGGTCGGCCAGACGGCACCTCATTCGGAGGTGCCGTGTGACCGTGTCGGCCGGAAACGCGTTTCCGGCGCCATTAAACACCAAAACGGCGTGCGGCGGTCCGATTCGGAGCAAACGTGTTCCGAACGACCTGAAACCGCACGGGAACGATAGAAATATTATTCCTGAGATGCAGGAGGAGGCCGCACGTCCATCGGACGTGCGGTTCGCGCGGCATGTCCGATTGTGCCGTTTTCAGCAGCGCGGCGCGCGCTGAAATGGCGCGTTGGGGGGTCAAAACCACCCGAACGACCTCCGAAGGCCACGAAACCGTACGACAACATCCGGGGCGTGAATTTTGAAATGGTCGGCCAGACGGCACCTCATTCGGAGGTGCCGTGTGACCGCGGCGGCCGGAAACGCGTTTCCGGCGCCATTAAACACCAAAACGGCGTGCGGCGGTCCGATTCGGAGCAAACGTGCTCCGAACGACCTGAAACCGCACGGGAACGATAGAAATATTATTCCTGAGATGCAGGAGGAGGCCGCACGTCCATCGGACGTGCGGTTCGCGCGGCACGTCCGATTGTGCCGTTTTCAGCAGCGCGGCGCGCGCTGAAATGGCGCGTTGGGGGGTCAAAACCACCCGAACGACCTCCGAATGCCACGAAACCGTACGACAACATCCGGTGCGTGAATTGTGAAATGGTCGGCCAGACGGTACCTCATTCGGAGGTGCCGTGTGACCGCGGCGGCCGGAAACGCGTTTCCGGCGCCATTAAACACCAAAACGGCGTGCGGCGGTCCCGTTCGGAGCAAACGTGCTCCGAACGACCTGAAACCGCACGGGAACGATAGAAATATTATTCCTGAGATGCAGGAGGAGGCCGCACGTCCATCGGACGTGCGGTTCGCGCGGCACGTCCGATTGTGCCGTTTTCAGCAGCGCGGCGCGCGCTGAAATGGCGCGTTGGGGGGTCAAAATCACCCGAACGACCTCCGAACGACCTGAAACCGCACGACAACATCCGGTGCGTGAATTGTGAAATGGTCGGCCAGACGGCACCTCATTCGGAGGTGCCGTGTGACCGCGGCGGCCGGAAACGCGTTTCCGGCGCCATTAAACACCAAAACGGCGTGCGGCGGTCCGATTCGGAGCAAACGTGCTCCGAACGACCTGAAACCGCACGGGAACGATAGAAATATTATTCCTGAGATGCAGGAGGAGGCCGCACGTCCATCGGACGTGCGGTTCGCGCGGCACGTCCGATTGTGCCGTTTTCAGCAGCGCGGCGCGCGCTGAAATGGCGCGTTGGGGGGTCAAAACCACCCGAACGACCTCCGAATGCCACGAAACCGTACGACAACATCCGGTGCGTGAATTGTGAAATGGTCGGCCAGACGGCACCTCATTCGGAGGTGCCGTGTGACCGCGGCGGCCGGAAACGCGTTTCCGGCGCCATTAAACACCAAAACGGCGTGCGGCGGTCCGATTCGGAGCAAACGTGCTCCGAACGACCTGAAACCGCACGGGAACGATAGAAATATTATTCCTGAGATGCAGGAGGAGGCCGCACGTCCATCGGACGTGCGGTTCACGCGGCACGTCCGATTGTGCCGTTTTCAGCAGCGCGGCGCGCGCTGAAATGGGGCGTTGGGGGGTCAAAACCACCCGAACGACCTCCGAATGCCACGAAACCGTACGACAACATCCGGGGCGTGAATTGTGAAATGGTCGGCCAGACGGCACCTCATTCGGAGGTGCCGTGTGACCGCGGCGGCCGGAAACGCGTTTCCGGCGCCATTAAACACCAAAACGGCGTGCGGCGGTCCGATTCGGAGCAAACGTGCTCCGAACGACCTGAAACCGCACGGGAACGATAGAAATATTATTCCTGAGATGCAGGAGGAGGCCGCACGTCCATCGGACGTGCGGTTCGCGCGGCACGTCCGATTGTGCCGTTTTCAGCAGCGCGGCGCGCGCTGAAATGGCACGTTGGGGGGTCAAAACCACCCGAACGACCTCCGAATGCCACGAAACCGTACGACAACATCCGGGGCGTGAATTGTGAAATGGTCGGCCAGACGGCACCTCATTCGGAGGTGCCGTGTGACCGTGTCGGCCGGAAACGCGTTTCCGGCGCCATTAAACACCAAAACGGCGTGCGGCGGTCCGATTCGGAGCAAACGTGTTCCGAACGACCTGAAACCGCACGGGAACGATAGAAATATTATTCCTGAGATGCAGGAGGAGGCCGCACGTCCATCGGACGTGCGGTTCGCGCGGCACGTCCGATTGTGCCGTTTTCAGCAGCGCGGCGCGCGCTGAAATGGCGCGTTGGGGGGTCAAAACCACCCGAACGACCTCCGAAGGCCACGAAACCGTACGACAACATCCGGGGCGTGAATTGTGAAATGGTCGGCCAGACGGCACCTCATTCGGAGGTGCCGTGTGACCGCGGCGGCCGGAAACGCGTTTCCGGCGCCATTAAACACCAAAACGGCGTGCGGCGGTCCGATTCGGAGCAAACGTGCTCCGAACGACCTGAAACCGCACGGGAACGATAGAAATATTATTCCTGAGATGCATGAGGAGGCCGCACGTCCATCGGACGTGCGGTTCGCGCGGCACGTCCGATTGTGCCGTATTCAGCAGCGCGGCGCGCGCTGAAAGGGCGCGTTGGGGGGTCAAAACCACCCGAACGACCTCCGAATGCCACGAAACCGGACGACAACATCCGGGGCGTGAATTGTGAAATGGTCGGCCAGACGGCGCCTCATTCGGAGGTGCCGTGTGACCGCGGCGGCCGGAAACAAAACGGCGTGCGGCGGTCCGATTCGGAGCAAACGTGCTCCGAACGACCTGAAATATATTATATATATATAATATTTAAAATATATTATATAGAGAATATTTAAATTATTATAACACAATGATTTGATATTATATATGTATTAAATATGTATTAAAACATTTCAAATATATAATATATATATATATATATATATATATTTAAAATATTGTATTTAATAGTATATATATGAATATTTTTACATAAATATATATATATATTTATATTGAATTCAATAAAATTTTTTTTAAAAAATTTTTTTTTTTGAATAGCGACCGCCATAGGCGGTCGCTATAGGGTGCCATGCCGGCCCACTATAGCGACCGCCATTGGCGGTCGCTATAGGGTGCCCGGCAGGGGGCCTTCAGCGACCGCTTGGTCGCTGAAGGCCGAACTGACGGCCTTCTATAGCGACCGCCATTGGCGGTCGCTAAAGCCCTCTAGCGACGGGGCAACAGCGACCGCCAATGGCGGTCGCTGCGCGGCCGCTAAAGACCTTTAGCGACCGCCAATGGCGGTCGCTAATTGTCTTATTTTTAGTAGTGATTTTATTACTATATGAGAATAATTTTATTTTCATAGGGTTATAAATATTGAAATTTTCTTCTATTTACATTTTTTAAAAACTGATGTTTTAATAATTTAATGTGATGCATCTCTTTAAAAAATTGTTTTTAAAAGGTAAATAATTTTATCATAATCTATTCATTTTTTGTGATATCCTTTTACAAATTTCAAAAACATTTTAAGGTAATTTTACACTAGATTGAACTTATTCATATATATTTCAAATAAATATCATTAAATATTTCTTATTTTAGTGATTTTGTAGGAAAATAAAATATTCATACATTTTATGTGTGAATGTATCAATAATAATCCCATGTCATTTTATATAAAATAATTTATCATTTATTTTCATGTGTTCAGAAACAATTAAATTTTCTCATAGTTTTCTATTTTTTTCAATTAAAGATTAAGGGTGTTTATTATTTCCTTGGTGTGTTTATTTATAAAACGCAAATTTTTTTCCGTATATATCAACATCTATTTATATATTTTTCTATAAATAATGGATATTTATCGAATGATACCATGAATATTATTTTTATTGATGTATTATATATTTATATCCTTGAACCTATTAATTATCCATCAATTCCTTTATAATTTCATATCATTTTGGTTGTATAAACAGAATTTTTTTTCAAGTGACAATCTTTAATAAATATCCCATTCACGATTCTATAGATTTAATACTGTTAATTATGATTCCATATATTTATTTATTATGCAGAAATAATGTCTTCACTATATATCCTTTATCTACATGTTGTAAATACCATATTTTTAATTATCATGATCAAATGGAATCTACCAAGTAAATTACTCGCTTTCAATGGATACCTATTTAATTTCCATGTTTTTATCAAATTATTAAAATCAATGAAGTTCTTTTGTTAGTAAAATTTCAAAGGACATGTAACCAATTTTTTAAATTTGAAATTTAGGATGTGATAAGTGAATATTTTTAACAAGAACTCAAATGTATGGAAAATTAATTGTGGGAAATTTTGTCACTATATAATTAATTGTTTCAATGTTTCAATCCAATTTTATAGGTATTCATGAGAAATTTTTAGTTTCTTATAATAATGGGAACATACAGTGTGGATCAAGAAAGGAATATTCCCTATAAAAATTTATGTTCAATATTTTAAGGACGTTTCATTTATTTGTTCTCATTCTTATGAATATGTTATACTCTCACCGCTCATGTTTTTTGAATAAATATTTTCATTCTTTTTTTCATTATGTTAATCGTTATTCCATGATTTATGTACTAATATTGATTGGGTATGAATTTTTAATCTTTATTTAAACTATAATATGATCATATAAGTAATTTTAATCATTGAAAATGATTTCAGATGTTTATTTTGAATGACCATTTGAGGCCATCCCATTTTTATGTTTCCATTTTCAATTCTATGAAGAATATTTATATATAATATTTGCATTGAATTGAATTGTATGAGATGGTTGGGTAGAATATTTTGAATATATACAACTGATTATGTTTTCTCTCTTATAGTGGAGGGAAAAATTTATGTTCGTTGAGAATGACATCACTTTCCTTTGATAATGTTTTGTCCTTAAAAACTCAAAATCAAAAATGTATTGGTAATGCATTATAAAGAAATATTTTTATTTTGAAATGTAGTTATATTATTATTAGATCTAATATAATGTAGTTCATACTAAATAGAGGTTTAGATAAATTTGGATGTTAGGATGATGTTTATTGTGGATAAATTAGTAATTAGAAATGTCCTCAATTATTGATAAGTTATGGTTGATTATTATTAAAGAGTGTTAGATAACCCATTATGTTTATTGAGGTAATTTTATAAAGACTATAATAATAAATTTTTTTGACTACTCTAGTGATAAGGAAATGTGATAATAATAAGTATACAATAACATCCAAAAACATTGGTAAACAATGATTATATTGTTTTTTTGATTGTGAATTCATCCTTGTCTTCATACTGAAGAGTGCATTAATTACTTGGAACAATTTTACCATGAAAAAATAAAAATAAATTAGGAATATTATGGGGAATATCAATCGTTTCCTAGTGTGTAATAGTATAAATTAACTATAATGAACAATACACACCCTAGCGGGGGATTTTTTTGGTTGATTTTATGATATTTTTGACCCATAATGATGGATTGATTTACTAGTTATATTTAGGAAATGTGTTAATAATTTTGAGGAAATTATATTAAATGTAACTTTGGATTAATAAAATTTCATATATAATAAATACAATGAATTTAATAAAAAAATATTTGAATTCTGTTTTCATATTCAGAATTTAGATATTATCATATGAAGTCTTGTTTTAGTATTTAATTGAAAATATATTAGGAATTTGGATCTTAAATAATATATTATCAAAAAACCATTATGTATTATAAGAAAATCAGGTAGAATAACTTAATTATTATTATTAATATTATAATAAATTAATGATATAAAAGGATATTTGACATGTCTTATATATGTAGAGGCATTAATACCAATACAGAAGTTAATATTTAACAATCACATATATTTTAATTAGTGAGTGATATTTTTCAATGTTATCCTGGTATATTATACAATTTATGTGGGTTATGGGAAAAATATAAGGATTTTTCATTAGTTTATAAAATTTTCATGTTTTAGAACACATATTAAATTGAAAAAGTAACCTTCAAAATTATTTTTCTAATAAAGTAATATTTTTAGAAAAAACTATTTTTGAAAACATGATTACAGTATTGAAAAATATTAAGATTAATACGAGATTTATTTTTAGGTAAAAAAATATAAATTTATTATGTGAGAAGGGAGTTATAGAGTATTGTAATTTATTATTAATTTAATGATAATTTAATCCATGAAATATTTTAATGATATTTATTTATTTTTTTTATTATGATATATATTGAAATATGTTTAAAATTATGAACTTGTTATTAAAACATAATGGTTTAAAAATATATTTATTTTTTAAGATAACTTTTAATATTATAGTGTTTTATTGTCTTAGTGTTTCAAATGGGATTAGAAGATGTATTTAAAGGGAATATATGATTATATTATATAAATACTAGGAGGAAAATTTTCTGGATTGTCAATGATTTGTTAGGAAAGATAAGTAACATGAAATAGACAAAGAAAGTATGGAAAATTTCATATTAGGGGTTATATCCTAAATGATGAATATGTTTATAATGCCATAAAATAAAATTATTAGTTATGAGTAATTAAAATTATAAGGACATACTTTATTTATGGAGGAGAGAAAGTAACACAACAGTTTTTCTTGAAACATATTCAATTTACAAACCATTTGTTCAGAATTATAAATATTTATTTCTATTTGTTTAACAAAATTAATATCTATTTAGAAAAAAATAAAATGAGATATGATTTAATCTAACCAACGATTATTTATTCATTAGTGGAACATTACGACAAAAAATAGAATATATGCTTTTCAAACCATGTATTATTACTCTCCATGTATAAAATGCATCTATTAAAATTGAATAACTCAATAGGGGAAATCAAAACAAATAATAAAATTTCGATGACTATGAAATCCCAAGAATCATATTTTCCCTATGTGAATCACAAATAAATATAAAATAACAATATTGAGAATGATTATCATGAAATATAAAAATGTTGTGAAAAAATATATAATACGAAATAAGAAAAATACATTTTAAAGTGACTGTGTAATGAAAATATTATTTAGTAAATATATATATTGGAATTAAAAATAGTTTTCATAAGTATATTCATTGCAAATATGGTCATTATAAATATAGATATTATAGATTTTCCTATTGGTCGTATATCTAAAATTCTTACCGAAGCCATGTATTATTTAGTTGTAAATTTAAAATTATATAACTAGAATGGAAAATTATATAAATATTATACATATATATGTTAATTATTTAAAAATATTATTGATTATAAATTATATCATGAATATGTAATATTAAAATATAGATTTTAATATAATTGGAGTAGTAAAAGTAAAATTTAAAATATAAAAAATTTATATTAGTAATATTTTATAAAGTGTAATAATGAATAAAATATTTTTTCTTTTAGAATAAATTAACTTTTCATAAATATTGTTATATATAAAATCACATAACCTTTTTAAAATTATGAACATAGATGAGAAATTATTAATAACACTTAATGTTTAAAAAAATCATTAAAAAAGATGTTTTTATTTTTTAAAATAAATATTATATTAATTAAATTTTACCAAATAAAATTAATATTTATGATCCTCATATAAAAATTTACTTATTAATTATTTTTTAGTTTTTCTGAAAATAAACATTTTTGAATGAAAATTATATCTTTTGAAAAAATTATATTTTTTATGATTTTATGATATTATATATGATGTTTTGAATATAATTTGAGTAATATAAAATATATTTTTATGAATACAATTATTAATTTTAACATGTTATTTGATCTTATAAAAAATATGTTTTCCATTTTTTGAACTAAACTAAAATGTTACTTTATAATTTTTTTGTTTTCTAGAAATAAGTATTTTCATGTTTATATTTGGTTGTGGATTCACTTGAAAGGATCATATATTTTTCTCCAAATTATGATAAATTAGTTTATGTCATTAAAATATGTAATAATGATAATTTAGTCATACATATAAATTAATTACGAAAAAACTATTTTCCAAAAATCTATTTTATTGTGGTTAAGTGTGTTTATTTTAAAATGATCCTTAAAAAAATTGATAAATTTTAAATTATAAAATTAATTCTAAGTTTGAAATTATATTTCTCAAAATAAGTAATATGGTCAATTTTTATTTTTATCATTATAATTAAAAATTCTGTTTAAAAAACAGTTATCAAGGAAAACAAATGATAAAAAATATTTTCTAAAAGTAAATTTTTTTAAAAATGTAAAAAAATTTATTAGAAATTCTTTTTTTTGTGGGTTTCAAACCAAAAATAATTTTCTCTCCACTTTTATTCATTTTTGGCCACGTACCCCTGAATATTACCTTTAAATTTTTGTAAATGTATGGGTTCTTTCCATAATTACCCTTTCATTCTCATATAAAAATCAAACACTTATATATTTTAAAGTCTCACCATCCCATCAAATTTCCACTTAAAACTCTGCTAAATTACTTCTTCTAGAAACATCTTACATTTCCAAAATCCTCTATTCACCAATACTCTGCACAAAACATCCAATACAATGGATACTTAATAAAAACATTCATGCCCACAACATGTGTATGGACTTCGTTAACCTCTTTCCGTCACAATTTCTCTTTACAAACATTCTATAAAATTATTTATATAATTAATTCATCATCATTAGTATACTATAATTTCATTATACTATTTAAAAACAATCATTTTATTTAAAAAAATCCTCCATGAAAAACAAAAACATTGATCCTGCGTATGTGCAGACTACTGCCTCTCTAAAGTGATTTTTTTTATTTATTATTACTGGATATCATATCTAATATAAATGACGAATTTAACAAATAAATAGATTTTTATGTCATAATTAAAATTATAAAATCATTAATTACAAATATCATATATCTTTTTTTCATTGTGAGTTGTGATCATTAATTGTGTGTATTTGTGAACTACAAGCTCTAAAAAAAATTTGTTCGACATCACCACGCATCTTGAATGGTTATATGAATCTATTTAATGGTGGTATGTAATAATTTTAAATATTAAATATCTAATATTTATTCTATAATTATCTAATGATATTTTTCTTATGAAGACATTATATTATGTTATGATTTCTGTAGGTTTTATCACATATGTGAATGATGTTATAATTACCACATCAGAAATTATTATGGATATTTATATAATGATAATAAAATATAATAAGAAGAAATTTAATTTTAATTAATGAGTATATAATTCTATTATTATTATTATTATATTAAATTTCTATTAATATATCTTATTTCAAACATTAAGCACAATGAAAATGGTTTATCGTGATTTCCCTTCCCACAAATCATATTCATCTATTTCACACAATGAAAATAATAAATGATTAATTATTATAAAAAATTATTTCTGTATCCTAATTAATTGTATAAGGATAAATCTGAAACAACATAGTATGAATAATCACAGTTACAAAGATATTTGAAAGAGACTAATACATGAATATTCAAAATACCGTTAATGAAAATAAATGTAACTAAGTAATGTATTTAGGATAAAGGATTATAAATAAACCTTATAAATGTAAATAATTCTGAAAAGGTTTCTAAATTATTTAGTTGTGTTTTTTATCATCATATATACCATTTTCTTGTATGAGGATGCATTAGTGGGAAATCATTGTAAGGGGGTTTTCACTACAATTTCTAGTTTTTGAGAAATATATTAATGTTATGAACTAATATGTTATTTCTATAGTGTATAAATAAAATATAAATATATTTTGTAATATTCCCTCATTTAATGTATGGTATTTATTGAACTATATTTATTTCTTGCTTCCAATGAATATTGAATCAAATATCAATAAATCCATATAGATTTTTTGTCAAATTAATATATTTGAGAAATATTTTGTATTATGAACCCAATTTAATTTTTTCATTTAAATTCAACATAATAAGGTTATTATATAATGTAATTCCTTTTATTCATTGTAATATGTGGTCATAGTTTCTTCGTTTAAATGGTCCTCATGTTATACATGTTTATTGGTTTTAGCCTAATAACTTGTGACTTAAATATTTTTATTTACCAAAATATTTGTATATAGTGTCTAATATTAAAATTTTTGTTGTTATAAAATGAATTATACATTAATAATGATATTTTAATTTCAATTTCATGATATGTCTTCATCAATGGTTTTTATTTTAGTTTAATTCAAGATATATTGTTTTTTATTTTATACCTCACATTAGAATTGAGTCTTCTTAAATATTATAATCCATAAGGATCAATACGGAACAAATTGATGGGATTAACAAGAAGTACCTTATTTTAGTATTAGGATTCCATGAAGGGAATATCAACCAAGTGGAGTACATGAAAATATTGGAAGAAATGGCCATTAATATTAAAGGCTATATAAATAAAGATACAAAAACATCAATAACCTCAACTTCCTTGAAATTTTTTAGGGGTAATAATTCCTAAAGGACAAATTTATCTTTAAACTAGTATGTTTTTCTCCTTTATTGCTTGTTTTTGGTGATCTTGAGTATGACCATTTTTTCCAAAAATGTGTCCTCTATAAAAAATTAAATTATATGTCATAACCCTTATCGGGAATTTATATAACACTTAATTATAATATCCCAATAAATTTATTATCCTATAGTCATTCTTATAGATATTGGAAAACACTTTATCATTTTTAAAACAATATTTTTTTAATATTTAATTTTCATTTGATTCAAAAAATATCAAAAGGTGTTTAATTTTATATTTAACATTATTGTTTCTTCTGATATCCATACATGTTTTTAAAAAATTCAATGTTGTAATTATCTGGTACATTGAAATTTTTTACAAAATTTATATTGAAAAATAATTAAATGTTTTCTATATTTATCCTTTTTTACAAAAAATAATCTCTATGGATTTTTTGGATAAAAATATCTTTTAGATTCCCTTTCTATTTTATATAAATCATTAACACTAAATTTTTATGATTTTGGAATGGAGATTTTTTTTCTCCACGATTTATGAAATATTGCGTTTCATTCAAAAATCAGAGGAAATTAATGTTTTAAATGTGATTTAATTTGAAAAACACTATAAAATAATTTTTTATCCTTCTCAATGTCCCTTTATACATGTTATTCTTAGTCAAGATATTCATCAATTGAAATCATCCATATTCATTCAATGGATGTATTATACATTAATCTATTATATCAAAGGAATGATCCATCACTACAATTTCCCTTCATTATCTTATGTAGTGAATAACCATAATTTATATTCGAATGGTTTTCCCCAATGAATATCCTCATAATGATTCTATTTCTTAATGGGGTTTCACCTAAATTCCATGAATTTATTGAATGGGGTGAATTGGTGTCTTAATAATATATAATTTATCTATATATTTTAAATACTAAATGCTTTATTAAATTCATTGAATGGCATTTTCCTTGGAAAATATTCAATTTCCTAGGATACTGATTTATTTTTTCGGGATTTATCATTTTATGATAAATAGATAATTACTTATGTGATTCCATTAAAAATCAATTTTATTTCCATATGTTTTTTATGATGTGAAAAGGTTCTTATTTTTATGTGGAACCAATATTTTCTCACATTAATGGGTAGGGTCCTATATCTCCCTCCAATGAATTTTGAAGAGTTTATATCTCATTATGTAAGAATGCAAGATTATATTTAAAATTCTCATATGTATGGGCACTAATGGAGTGGATCATAAAATTTAAATTCCCTATAATATTTTGTGTGAAATAAATGAATTATATTTTCCTGATATTATAGTTATTATAAATATTATGTTTTTATCTCATAGATTATGTTCGTAGACTCACTATTTTGATTCAAGTATTATTTTCTGTCAATATATATACCATGATTTTTGAACTAAGAATTATTAGGTATTATTTTCTTATATATGTATATATATATATATTATACACATTTTATCATTATATTCTTAGTTGTGGTCATTATTTTGTATATTTTATGATTATTGTTACATTGTATATGAATGTACCCATTTCATATGGTTTCATATAATAATGTTACGAAGAAATGTAATACATATGATGTGTATAGTGGGGTATCTTTTGAGAATAATTATTTGGAGATATTGAAGACCTGTTATAGAATAAGTTATTTCTCTCTTTGAAGAAAAAAGTTATCCACTACTTGAAACAAACACGAGTTTCATTAGTTTTATCTCATAATTCCCAAAAACAATAAACCTATAAGGTTTTGGGAAGGAATTTTAATGAAATATATGATTTAGGAATTTTAAATATCATATTATTGGGAATTTGAAGCTATATTGGGAGTTATTATTGATATTTTATAGATGAATCCTTCATTTTATGGTCTACATTATTGAAAATTAATTTTAGTTATGATAAAATTTTCATATAGATGATAATTTATAGTCACTATAAGGGTATGTTCAAATATAATTGATACTATATTGAACACTAAACATTAATGGGCCTCATGTTCCCTTAGTATTTCATTTTAATTCCTTCGGCATTAAAAATTCATCATGATTTTGATGATTTACATCAATTGATGAACTAATTAGTGTAAAATGAGTGAAAATTAAGTATGTTTGACTTCCTAAAGAAACTATATCATAATGCACAATGATTTATTTTAAAAAATGTGAAAAAACCTAAATTAATCATTTTTATAAATGAAATTTTAGTCTTGATTAAATTTTTGAATTTATCTTGTAGAAAATATATTATGATGCATTTTTTATATTTTTCTGAAATAGTTTGTATATCTGTAAACGATGAAAAAAACTGATTTCAAAAAATTGTCTGTTTTCTGACATTATAATGATTTACGGATAAAAAGAAAGTTTATGATAAATAGTTTCTTAAAAAATTATACTTATCACTTAATATATTCCATATAAATTTTTAATTTTTATGTTACACATATTAGATTATCATATTCAATATCTAAATATAGTTTCTTTCTAAAATTAAAATCCCTTTTTAGTTTTTTTTCATTGAATCATTTATTTAAAATGATAAATTAGATATTAGTATGGTTTTAAAATCAATTAATATATATTTATAGAACATAATTCAATCCTTTTTTTTGGAATCATCATTATTATTTATTTTATTATTCAATCAGTTTTATTCTTACAAAGATAATTTTTATGGGAACTCACATTCATCATGTTTTGATAGATTATTTGCATATTAATTTATGCCACCTATATAAATTATATGTGAAAAATGGCCTTCATTGTTTTGATAATAACATATGACGCATTTAATAAGGAAACATTCATTTTTTTCATTTTAAATAGTATATTAGGTAAAAAAATGTTTTTTTTCAATGGTAAGAGTTAAAACAAGTTAAATCTAAAATTATAAGATTTAAAAGGATCTATGACATGTCTAAATACTATTATAGTTTCATATTTCTACCTTATATCAAATCATATTTTAATATGAGTCATTTTGGATCCATTTGAAACCAGATCATGATTAATATATTTTAATCTTTTGAAACTTTTAAAGATTATCATAACCCTCCCTTATAAAAGGAGACCACCTCCACATTGTTATCCACACATAAAGTCCGCATTATATTTTATAATATGTACCAAAATAATTTTTTAAAGTCACTCCTTGGGTTCAATATTCCTTATTTAGATAAGAATAACAACCTATATTTTCTATTTCTTTAATAATATGGAGAATTTTTGAAGAAAATATGTAGTTCTTAATAATGTGTTTCTTTTTATTTCTTCTTATACCTCATCTGGTCCTCTCCAAACCATTGTCATATAATAACATGATAATGTCACATAATTTTTTTATGTTTCTTTAAAACCCATCTTCATCTATTAATATATATATATTGGAAAATGAAAAAAATCTTATTTGGGTACACATAGATTAATGCATCACAAAGATGATGTATTTCATTTTCAATCAACACATATTATGGTTTTAAAAATGAAAAATAAAAATGGTATAATAAGATAATATGATAATATTTAATTATTTAATGGTAATTAAACACTCGAAATATTTCCTTACCTTAAACTGGAAAATATAATTCTTATGTACAACCTACCGACTCCATGTAGCAATGTAATATTTTCTCCAATGCACAACAAAGATGGTTATTATCACATAGATATATTTTTGACCTTTTATCTAGTTTATCTTTTGGACTTGGAGTTATGACACATGTCTGAGGTGAGATAGTCTGAATTTTTGTGTCTGTTTTGTATCCTGACACAAAGTCAGTGCACGGTTTTGTAAAATTGGGAAGCTTTTTACGTGTAACTATGCGAGCCTTGGTGTAAGTATACTTAAGGGTGAAGGACCTACACATGGTTGAAAAAAACTATGATTAATGTGTCTTGGAAGCCACTATCCCATTGTAAAACCATTATATATAGTTTCCACATTGTTTTTCAAATGTCGAGGCCTAACTATGCTAGTGCCCATGTGTGTCCTATAAGGGGTGCATGGTTGGCACCATGTTTATTAAATCATGTAGCCAAACTATGTGGGAAACCCAGATCGTAAAAATTATAAAATTTCTAAACTAACCCTTTGGTATTTTAGACCAAAACTCCAACCCTCTTCATCTCACAGTTAATTAGAGACAAAGGGAGCCCCTTCTTTTCTCTTTGAGAATCCACTCCTTTTACATGGTTTGGATCTAGGGGTTTCATCAATATTCAAGCGTGATTTCTCAATGTGTTATACATTTCTGTCATCCCTAGTCCTTTCCATCCATTTTAATTTGGTATATTCTTCTCCTATGGTATCTTAGATCTATTTTACATGTTTCTCATTGGTTATGTTGGGGATTTTGTGTGTAGTGGGTTCCTCATAATATATCCTTCCTCTTGGAACACTCTTGATGTGATTTCGGGTGTACATTGTTGAAGCGTCGTTAGATTGGCATAGGTTTCCGTTGTCACTCACCATTAAATTCATGATTTGTTGGCTTCATTCAATTTTCACCTCCCATGTATTCTAAATAATGATCTTGGATCATTTTAATATTTTTTGGTGAGGAAAATATTGGTTTCTTTCTTTTTATGATGTACATGGCTTGGTTTGGGTAAATGTTACAGACCATGTGTTTGATAAAAATGAACAATTAATTTTTATGAATAAATTTTTGATGTATTGAGCATGGATTTATTATGTTAATAAATGTGTGATGTGTAATATTATTACTATAAATTGTTGAAATGGTTTTCAAGTGTTTTTTTTGTTTGAAATATGTGTGTATTTGGATTTTAAAAGTGTTTCGACATTTGATGATGGATTGGAGAACATTTGGAATGTTGATGAAAATTGATTTATCTTGTAAATATAATGTTAGAGCTTTAAAATTATTTTTGTATAAATTATAATGATATTATAAGCACTAGGATTTCTCCTTTTTTGATAGATTGTTTTGTTTCTTTAATAAAGGATGGTTTTTCTGAAAAAGAGACTGGGGACCGTTTGATAATTTTGTGAAAATGGATAAAGCATTTAGAATGAAATCTCTACTTATATAATTCACTTCTTGAGTTTTTTTAATTTGGTGGGATTTTATCTCCACGGAATCATTCCGACCCATTAAAATGTTCCGAGATAGGAGGTCCTCAGTTTGGACTCCATTGGTATATATATATATATATATGAAAATTTATTGATTCCTAGGGTGTCTCAGGTGATGTCTTCTGTGGGAAATACTATATATGTATATGTTATTGGTTGCTCAGTGGGTATTGATCAAATCACCATTTTATAAACTCTTAAC
Source organism: Viscum album (assembly GCA_963277665.1). NCBI lineage: Eukaryota > Viridiplantae > Streptophyta > Magnoliopsida > Santalales > Viscaceae > Viscum > Viscum album. The sequence goes on along the minus strand of OY728126.1, from coordinate 1,205,796,092 downwards.
ATGGATAAACTAACATATCTATAGAAATTTAAAGGAATTATTAATTCACTATTTAGGTTAAACTCTACCTAGTGGCCCATAGCACAAGGATGGATTGAGTTTTATTACTATGGGATTATTCCCCTTGGTTTGTAATGTATGGGTGTATGGCTAAATATGGTGGCTTTATTGATGGAATAATTTGAGGCATGCTTTATGGAATGAGTCAACATGTATTAGTATTAAATGAATTATTCACAAGATCCTATGTTCACACATGTATATTGGCACATTTTTTCTTTCAGTGATGATTAATATTCTTGTTGGTTGGTTTCTCTTGTGTGCTATTTCAATTTACTATATTTTATAATTATTGTCATATATTTATTTAGGGAGTGAGGTATTGGATATCAGTGTTTAATGGAAAATTAATTAATGTAGAAATGTTTTATACTCTTTTGTGCCACCTTGAAAAGAAAGCATCACGTTTATCTTGACAATGTTAGTGTTCCTTTAATATAAATTACTATGGATGAAGAAATAAAAGTGAAATGGATATTATTTTGTTTTAAAGTGAAATATGTTGAATATGTACCATCTATATATAGTTTTTAAGACTTTATAAATATTTTTATTTTATTTTCTTGAATTAAATTGGAAATATATTTTTTGTGAATTTCTATTGAGTTATCATACCCAGATATAGTTCATCATTATTTTTATATTGTGGTGCACGTATTAGCATGATTTCGATCAACGTTGGGGATGTTTAGTTTTTGTATTAGATAGTGACCCATGTTATCTTAGGTATATTTTTCTGCATCTGGTTCAATTTTAGTTTTTATTATTGATTTTATATTTTCAATTTTGTTGTAATAGTTGTTTAGTTTGGATGATGGTATATTAGTTAGGATTCTCTTCTATATTTCTTTAATTAAATTTATTTATTTATATTGGGAGAATTCATTTCATGGTTATTATGTTGATTCTATGGAACTAGTTTATAGACCATGGGAATCTGGAATTACCTTGTATCCATGTTTTAGTCCATGTTATTTATAATATTGGATGAAATCCCAACTTTGTTCCTGAAAAAATGGAATTAGAGAAGGTCATCTCTTTAGAAGACCATGATTTTCAGTGTTCCCTCTATTACTTGGGGATGTGAAGGTAGATAGAGTAGGACTATCAATGACTAGTGTATAATTATTTATGAGTTTATATCCAAATGTTACTAGACAAAACATTGGGATTCCATGAGAATTCATGTTTATTTTAGTCTATTTGGTTTTTGTGTGTGCTTAGGATACAAAATGAGATTTAGGATAAAGGTCTCATTAAAATAAAAGGGCCTGGAATGCCATGTTTAGTAGAGTAAATAGTCCTAGAACACAATAATTGATGGTTATGTTTTTTTGGAATAATACCACCAACCATATTGTAAAGTTACCCATCAACATGAGATCCCTCTTGTGAGTTGTTTTTGGCCTTCCATCATTCAAAAAAATAGATTTACAAACTCTTGTTCTTGAATTATGACTAATGTATTTTTAGTGGTAATGGTTGTATTTTTGGAATGTGGAAGAATAATTTTTATAATAAACAATGAGGAAGGCTTTAAGAAAATGATTTTTTTGTAAAATGACCCTTTGGGGTGAAATGTAAATGGTATCATAAGACAAGAATTTTTATAATGAAAATTTGGTGTTATTGAACTTTCTTTTGGAAGGATGATTTTTTTTCAAGATAGTTTTGGAATTAATTTTAAATAAAGAGGTAGTTTTGATTCAAATTATTTTGATGGAATGATATTTTTTGAGTTGCTAAAAATGTTTTCAGTGGAGTAAAATTATTATTTTTCAATGTTTAGTGGTATTTTGAATATATTTCTAAAAGCTGAAATTGAAAGTGGATAGAAAGCTATAACAACATGGGAGGTTTGTTTTTTTAATGTGTAAATGTTTTTTCCTGACCAATGGTATTTTCAGGGGTGCTCACATGCATAATCTATGTGAATTAGTGGGAAAATGAGGGACTAATTTTTTTTGAATTGATGGATGCTCAGGGTGGCATGGAATGTGCATATATGAGGCTCCATAGAATACCATTTGGGAGATTAAAAATATTCCTAATTTATTTATATCAAAAGCTTTATCAAGTAGAATAATTTTGATTTTTGATTGCCCATAATTGCATGACTCATTTTTCCAATGATTTTGGAAATTTTAGTGTGGTGTTAGTTCTTGAGAACTCGTATTGATGAGTTTATTTTTATTGGGCTCTTGTAGTTTTTTCCAACGTCCTCCCCCATAAATATTTGATTTATAATTGAATCCATCCATAATTTATGGTCATGTGTATCCTCCTGATCTTGATAACTGGATGGAGAATATTAAAGAAAAAATTAGGTTTCTTTGAGTTTCTGGGGTCATTGATGGAAATACATTCTTCTATTATTCTTGATGGATGAACCCTAAAGTTTTTCAAGTCATTATCTTCAAATAATTTTATGAAGGTCATACTTGAGAGTTGTTAAAGGGGTTGTTCATTTGACAGTATTATTCTGATGTCATTATTGTATGAATGTGGATGGAGATGTGTTATTAGTAGAAAGGTGATGGAATAGTGTTGTAGCACGTCAATAATTTCATCAATCTAGTCCCTTACCTTTAAGAGTATTCTCTATATAAAGGCTCGATATATTGTGTTTGGGCTTCATCAAGATCTGCAATCAATGGTGTAAAAGTTCAATCTAAACTATTTTGTAAATGTGTTGAGAAGATATATTCATGTTGATGCTTTAATGGTGGGACTACTTGAGGTAGGAATCCCTCCATCTTTAATTAGAAGAAAAAAGTGGAATTATTATAAGGAAGTTGGGAAACCGCTTGATGTTCTTGGTGTTATCCCTGGAATTAAAAGGCCATCGGATCATTCGTCACCTAGTTTAGGGTATGGGATCCTAGTGTGTCATCTGTGTAGAAACACATATAAAAAGAAGTAATCATGTTTGAGTGCACCAAAGGCTTTTCATTCTTGTGTGATCCTAGGATATTTTCAATGGTTTAGTCGAGGGTGTTTCCAAGAGGTGATATTGATCTAGTTCATAGTAGTGGGGTAAAGTTTACGCTCGATTTAATGTCAATTTCGGTTTTTTTGTTTCTTTATGTTGTGGTGGTTATTCTAGGTGCTTTTCACTTTTTTTTTCAACGTTATGGGTATTTAGGGGTTACTTTAGATCTTTTGTTCTAATGTAACTATGTATATATTTAAAAACTCTTAATCATTTCATTATAAGAGAAGTGAGTCTTATCGTGCCTCATTTTTTATTGATTTTTCGAATGATTTTGTTTGAAGGCTCGTGTCACTCAAGAGAGGGAGTTCTATTTAGGTATTATTAACTTGTAACTGTTATGTAGTAAATTATTCAAACATCAGGTCTCTATCCATAGGCTCTGGGGTGATGCTCATACGTAGTCCAAAATTCATTGGACATGGGAAACCTTGGTCTAGATTTTATATCTTCTATTTTTGGGGAAAAATTTATTATTTCCTATCAGATTATCCTCTTTTTCTGTTAGCATATGTGAGATGGTTTGGTACTTAGTGCATGCCCATTTGAATTGTGGGTTGGTGGGAATTTGGTTTGGTTTCCCTACCCTCCCTTCTCCTTGTGTAAGGGGTTTTGAAATGGTGTGTATGTTTTCATGATAGTTTATGCTACTCGATTATAATGGTGGGGATACCTACTGTGGTTCCAATTATGTATCATTCCAATAATGAGAAGTGATAGATGTTTTTAATGGTGGGGAGCCCGTTCCAACCTCTTGGGTTGATAATTTAATTTCATTTCAGATGTTGTCCAACTGAAGGGCCTTTCTTTTTAAGGTAATCTAATTTTTAGGTTTTTTTTCATTGGGTAATCATTGGGCTTCAGTAGTGTTCCCAATAGATTTTTTCCAAATATTGTTTATAAAGGTTGGGGCTTAAAGTCACTAATTATTCTTGAGAAGTGTAATCACTTATTAATTAAAAAAATAAGAATAAGTTATACATGGAATCACTTACAGATTTCAATTTAATAGGAGGATGGATCTCCTGGTTATGAAATCCTTTGACGTTGATATATCAACTTGAAGATGTTGTATCTTAATGAAGGGAGAAATTATTAATGGTGTAGAGAATTGTCACACACATATTTTTGTTTTGGAACATTGATATGGTTTATCTACTATGATTGGGGTTATGGTTCATGTATTGGGTGTGATGGTCTTATAGATTGAGTTACAGTTAGTTTTTATTTTGACACGTGGTCATCACACAGTTTGGGAAAACCATGAGGCTTGATCTAATTAATCATGTGATCATTGGTGTACTTCTGGTTGAGGGTACACATCATATGCACAGTTATAAAAACTATACACATAGCATGTGGGAAGCCACTATCCCATGGAAAAACCATTATTCATGTTCGGTGCATGGGTTTTGAAATTGTTTAGCCAAACCATCATGGTTCCCATGTGTTTCCGTTAAGTGGTACATGGTTGGATCACAGATTGGTAGACCATGTGGTCAAACCATGTCGGCTACCTAGATCATAAAAATTGTGAAATTCCTAAACAACCGCTTCATGATTTTAGTTTTAAAATACCACTCATCTTCATTCCCTAGTTTAGGAAACCTAAAAAAGATACCATCCCTTTATATCTAAGGCTCCACTTCTCCTCCATGGTGTGGATCTAGGGTTTCATTCATGTCTAAGAGATGATTTATCAACGTAATCTTCACTTAACTTTCCCCTTCTTCCTTCTCAATCTATTTAACATTGGGTAATTATTATCCAATAGTCTTTTAGTCATAGTGTTAATGTTTCCCCGTGGTTTATATTTGGGTTTTTGGGTTTCTAGGGTTCCTCTTCATAGATCATGGCTCTTATAACCATCATGATGTGACTTCAGGTGTGTACTATTGAAGCATTGTGGGATTGTATTTTTATCCATTTTCTCTTTCCTTTAAATTTATGATTCAATAGTTTAATTCATTATTCACCACCCTTTCATGTTAAATAATTATGTTTAAGCATTGGAATATTTTTTTGGGGTAAAAATTATTTTTCTTTTCTTTTCTTGATGTATATAGATGTTTTTGTTAAATGATTCCACGAAGTGTTTGATAAAACATCTGGTTGGATTTTTTTCTTGAAATTCGTGATGTATTATGGATGTTTTTCCTTTGTGAGAAAATATTTTTTTTGTAATGGTGAATTTGGGTTTCAATGGGTTTTATATGATTTTTTGTTTTAATTAAGTTTGTATGTGGATTTTGAATGTTTTATTACATGTTACGATAGATGGTAGCATGTTTGGAATCTTGGTAAAAATGGGTTTGGCTTATAAATGTTATGTGAGTGATTCAAAGAATTTGTATTATAAATGATTGTGAAATGAAAATTGGTGAGTTTTACCTTTCTGGAATGGTGGAATTAGTTATTTTATTATTGATGGGTTTTTTGAAAAAGCGCTGGAGAACTATCTCTCAATTTTTTGAAGACAGTGATAGTGTTTAGCATGAGAGCTCACCTTGGAAAATTTAGTTACTGAGATTATTTTTAAATGGGTTGGATTTCATCATTTAAGAATCCTTGTTAAACATTACATAGTGCATAAATTTTAGATCATCAATGTGGAGTCCTTTGATATAAATATATTGATATATATTAGTTATGAAAGGGTTTAATTATTTGGGGCACTCAGGTGATGCCCATTTGGGAAATTATTATATATTTCTAAGTGATTTTATGCATAGTATTAATTGGTTGGATCACCCTATTATATACTATTGACATGGAGGACCTATAATAGGAATAAATTTTTTTGATAATGATTGGTGAACTAGTTAGGTTATGCAATTCATAGTGTTCAATAGTATATGGTTATATTGAGATTTTCTTCTAGGGGAATGTTCCCCTTGTTCTGTACCATGGGTTATGGTTCATCTTATGGGATTATTGTTTTCATTGAGTGATGCATGCTTTTAGGGGTGATTCAACATGTTTTAGTATGTACTGGATTATTCATGAGCTCATAGGTTCACCCATGTATATCGGTACTTTGTTTCTTGTAGTAATTATTGAGATTCTTTTTTGTTGGATTGTGCTTATTGGAATTTCACCCATTATGTAATTATTGTGGAATATTTATTTGGGAAGTGATGGATTGGATTTCAAATGTTTACAAATTTTTTTATAATTTATTAATGTTTTATACTTTGTTGTGTTATTTTGAAAAGTAATCATAACATTCATCATGAAAATGTTAACCATTATTTAATTGAAAAAAACATTAATTTATAATGAAAAGGGAAATGGAACGTATTTTTTCTCAAATATAAAATTTGGGAAATCTTACTTATATATATCTAACATCAATCTTGAAGTTTAGGATTCATTTATTTTAATGTAATTGCACTGCGAATAGATTTGTTTGGGGACACCTATAGACTTTTAGTACTAACAGTTATTGTTATTTTTTTATATTTTAGTGAATATCATATTAATTTCCCAATATCTTTTAGTGATGGTTAGTTTTGGTATCAGAGAGTGATCATCGGGGTCACATGGAGATGTCTGGTTATTCAGTAAAGTTTTAGTTTTTCTATATAGTTTACTGTATATTCAATTTTGTTGTAAAAGATGTTCAATATGGTTATTGTATTATTAATTTGGATACTTTCCTACAATTTTCCTATTTATTTTGTTTATTTATACTAGGAAAAATCATTCCCAAGTTACTCTGTTGATTCCCTATCACATGTTTCCATCCCATAGTGATCGAGAACACCCTTTAGGCCTTGTCCCATTTCGGGTTGGGTGTTAGATTAGATTGCATTTTGTCCTGGTGCGTGATGGTTTTAAAGATGTAGATAAATCATATATATTATATATAATAAAGAATTATATTTTTTTAATATAATTTATCATTTACCTACTTATCCAGCAACCCATTAAATAATGATATTGTCTCTTGGGAATACATGTGGAATACCACCTTCATGAAGATTTGTGATTCGTTTGACATATATTCATTTAAATAATTTCTAAAAATATATATATAATGAATATATATGATTTTAATATCATTATTAACATTATGGTGGTGATGGATGCATGAGAATGTTGAGGGGATCAAAATTACTGAATTGAGACATACATGAATAATTAAACAGTAAACACTTATAAATGATTATTTTGATTTAATATTATTCCTAAAATGGTGTTGTAATTTTATAATATGAAAATACATGAAATTAGTAGTATTTATATGATTATTTATATAATTATAATAAATTTAAATTAATTTAACTTGTTGTAAAAATCACTTCGGAGAAAGGTATAAGATGTGGTAAGGGGTTTATATTACATTTTAATGTTCTTTTGGGATCATAATTTTTTTTGATTAAATTTATCAAAATAATATGACCATAATATATTACACCAAATACATTTTCTTACCATAAGATTATTTTTATGGTTATCATGTTTATCTTACATTTAATCTTTTTTGTTCATGAACTAATAATTTAGTTTGTTTTAATGGTAATTATTAAAAGGAATTTGTTTTATTGTTTTCCTTGCACTTGCCAAAATTTTCTTTAAAATTATTCTCAAGATTTTTTTTTATTTTCTAATAAAAATACCATATCCATTTTTCCCATGGTTTACATTTTATAAAAATATCGAAAAAGAATGTTTACTTAATTTTATAAATGATTTGTTTTATCTAATGGTATGAAAAAAAGTATTTATTTTATCATACACCAAACAAATGAATTTTTCCATTATCATAGCTAGATTCTAAACAGAATTATTCTTAAAATATTACATGATTATTTTAAAAAAAATTTCTCAATATTTGTAATTTTTTTTAAAAAAAAATCTAATGAAATGTTTATTAGTTTCCTAGTGGAATGAAATCATTTTTGGAAAGTGATTTATAACTCTATTCATACATGATTTTTGAAGGAATTCCAACACATAAAATGATTATGTGTAGGTTGAAAAAACTTGATAGTATAAAAATATACTTGTTCGAGAGGCCTTCATTGTAAGATTCATGATTTTATGGTTGAATGGCATCAATTTTCAATATAATTTTTTTCTATTTCTTTCATTATGAAATTTGATTCATTTATACATTTGATTTATATATTTATATTTTCAATGTATATTTAATGAATGTATGAAAAACTATATCTTTTATAAAATATAATTATTTATTTACTAAATAAACACACACATAATACAATCCAAAAATATAGATAAGGCTAGTTTCCTTTCATAACTAGATAAATTGAAACATTATAAATAATAGGGATACGACAACATTATTTAATACTCCATGACCTTCCCTTAAAATTGATGTATCCTCTAATACTAAATTAGTAAATTGGTGTAAAAAGAATAGAAATTGGAGACAAATAAATCCCAGCAACGGAATAATAAAATATAAACATTAATAAAGTATTACATGGTAGTCAATAATAATTTCATGGTGAAATAGAAATTTGACCAAAATAGAAAACAATGGAATCATAAGGATTAACCAAGGATAATAATAATGAAATATTAACATAGTTTTATGAGGAAAACATCCCATATTGGATTCATGGCTAATAATGAGATAAAAAATTACCCAATTCATTAGAGGGATGTATAATTCTGATCCCACCCATCACATTTTATCATATACTTGAATTTGTGTGCATTATAGACTACAGAACATAAGAATTTCATTCATAAATTTTAATTATGGAATAATGTAGTGTGTGTTAAATAGGTGGAATAAGCTAATAAATAATGGATATGTACATCTAGTTGATTATCCTTGAGTGAAATCGGGAATGGATATTCCCTACAAAAATGTTTGGCATGGAAAAATTGTTGGATAATTTCTATAGTGAAAATGGTCTATAAATAAACTCATGGAATCATTTATTGAGAGTGAAAAAGTGACTAATTACATTTAAATAATAATGGTGGTAAAATGGATTTGTAAAAACAAATTCCTACAGGAATAACTTGAAATCAAATGGAATAAGATAAAGAATGTGCTTAAATATAGAAGAGTTATAGAGAATCTCTTAATTTTAGACGTCTCTTATAATAGAATGGGAAGAGCTTCTTATAATATTAGAAATAACTTAGGAGGGATTTAGGGAGGTACTAGAAGAGAAACATCATGATAAATGGGGGGTTTTGCCAACATGTGTGGGATGATGGGTGGGTATTTATAGAAAAAATGGTGGATTATCTATTAATATCTAAACATAGGTTTTGGGATAAATATGATAAAATAAAAAGAAATCAAAACCATTACTTGGTTACTTCCAATAGTTATAAAAAATTATAGTGAATTTATATTTTTTTAAAATTTCAACGACTAGCTTCATTAAAATTATACACATTTGTGAGGTGGAATTGAGTCTTATCCAAAAAGAATAGATTTTAAAACCCTAAAATATTAAATTGTATTTTTGGATTAATTAATTAATCGTAAAATATATCAAATAACCTAAAATATAAATTTTATGAAAGTAGAAATATATATTATTCCATTGATTATACTAATTCTATATATTGAATAATTTTTACCACTATGATGCCACAATATAGACCATTTATTTATACAATATTTTAATTTTTCTGAAAAACTCTAATCACTCAGGAAACTATGAAAATTTATTCATTGTATAATTATAATTTGATAATTTTAATAAATATATTTAATTTTCAAAATATTTTTGTAATTGATATTTTTTTTCACATTTAATAAAAAAATTCATTTTCTAAAAAAAACTAGTTTTATTAAATTAATAACTATTCGACCCTTATAATAATTAAATTGTGCATTTTAAAATTATATTATTATATATATTTAGATAATTATTATGTAATAAGTATATTTTTTTAATAAAAATTATTTATAAAATTATTCAATTTATCAAAATAAAATAGTAATTAAAACTGTATATTTATGATGATTATTTATTTATTTATTCACATCTAAATTAATTTCAATCAAATAAATTATTTAATGGTAAGGTGAGTGATGTTGAATTAATCTTGGTATGTCTTGATAAACATGGTTTGGGTTTCCTTAATGATAATCTAAAAAATATCAATTAAATCATTTTTTCCGAGAATTATTTATTGAATTTTATATTGTGCATGGCCAAAAAAAATCACAGTGATTCTATCTCACATAAATTATATTATAATTGGGAATCATTAGGTAATATACTACTGCTCATGGTCATCACTTATTCCTTGTATGTCAATTTATCATTATCAGAACCCTATTTTATTTTTTCTTAATATACACTATAAAATGGAGATACTATGAATGAGTCAGATAACTAATGATATTTTAAATCAAACAGGCTATATTGGTACAAAATAACAAATTTACTGAAATTATATTATATAACAATAAGGATCATAATTATTCAAATGTGAACTAATTTTATTAAAGTTTACATCATTACATTATCCCCCTATATAAATTTCACACTCAAATTTTTTTTCCATACATAAAAAATGACAAGGTTACTTTTATATCATCACCCCTTCTAGTTCAGTGTTTTATCCTAAAAAAAGTAGTTCCTGCAAAAAACATTGATCAGATTAGTATTCTTGCATCGTGGATCTTTGTCTCCTTGATCTATGTTCTTCAATGGATCAACATTTTCAAAATGATCTCTCCACAAATAATCCACCTCTAGAATCTATACATGTGAGGGGTCTAGTATTTACATCCTCAAGAGGGATACATGGAACATATCATATACATGGGAAAATATATATGGGAGTTCAAGTTGATAGGACACATCTTTGAAGTGACACTAGATCTCAAAGTGAGAGATATATCTTAGAATAAGCATTTATACCCTTCCAAATCTCATTATATTCTTCCAAGTATGTATAAAAAGTAACCTCTTATCTCCAAAAAGAACCATCACGTCTCGTCCATGACTTTACTCCTAGATTTTTGGTCTACATTGTATAGATTTCATATTATGTTGAATAGTTTTAACATTCTCTATCATATCGTGAATAATATCTGGTTCTATAGGCTTCCACTCTCTAAATTCATCCCAGTAAGTTGGTGTGTGAAAAATAGTGTCTTATATTGCAATATAAGATTCCATTGGAATGTGAAAATAGAAAAATATATATTATATGATAAATCTTACAATGGAAATTTTTAATACTATTATCATTGGATATAAAATGATCAAGATATCGATATACCATATAGAGATTAGATGGTTCTTTATGTCTGACTATCTGTTTATGGATGATATGCAATTACAAAACATATATTTGTATCTACCAATATCTGAAGGCTTATCTTGAACCATAAGGTAAACTATAGAGAACTCAAAAATACAATAATTATTGGTACTACATAAAATCATACCATTTACCATATGTATATCATCTGGCATCGGTCATGTAAGAAATATTCCATGATAGTAACGAGATTGACTTACTTTATGTGGTGATCCACTCCCACATAGATGATTTAATTTTATATAGATTTATGGGGAAGTCCAATGCTGAAATATGAGGTTATTTTTTTATTTACGTATTAGAATGGTTATTTTTTTCATTATGTCATTAGAATATCGGCATTCAAACATGACTTTTTGTCATTCCTTGGATTAAGATAAAAAATCTATAATCTTTGACTTAATGTTATTCCACCAGAATTATCACATAAAATATCTATAAATCTGTTTCCATCAAATATTAATAATGAATTACAAGCTACATGAATCATAAATAAGTTCCCTATTTAGTTATATTTTTAATGGAACACATATTTTGGTTCAAATCTGTATAACTCCTTGTATAATAAGGATGGTCTCTGGAAATTTTACTTCCTTTTTCTATAGATCATAATAAGTTTTTGGCCTCCTTGATCCTCTCATAAATTGAATACTTTGTGGTAATATGACCAATATAGGATGTAGGTCCTTTTATTATTCCCATGTTCATTCTACTCATTTCCATGAATATTGGATCTCATTAAATAGACAACATCTCTAAGGTTTCTAGAGCCATTCTACTCAGAGAATTTTCCACGTTCTATCCTTCTCAGGATGGTAATGGAGTGTAATCTAAATATAATTGTTCAGTTTTGACCGATTTTTATGGATCATATTGATATTTATTTGTGTCAATAAAAACATGCAAATTTTATAATCCATATATATGTCACACATACTCTGATAGAGATAGTGGTTCCCAATATTTAATGAAAATACCACTATAGCTTGTTTTATATCATGAATAAGTTAGTTCAAATGATGGATATATATATTTGGAGAGTAGAAGAGAATTTCACATTTTTATCTTCCAAAATTACGAAAACCTAGGAATTTTTGGACAAATCATTATATGTCACAAATCATTATTCCATAGTTGGAAATGCAAGCATATGTTTAGTTAGTATCCACTAAGAAAATTAATTAAATTTCTCCCCATATTCATCAATATTTAGAGAAATCACTCCTATGTATCTAATCGTAGTTATCAGGTTAGAAAATCATGAGATGTTTCTCGTAATTTGATGATTGTACATAGATAATCTTTGGAAGCCAACATTCTATGTCACATATATTGCTATGGGAGATCATTTATTTCCCTCTATTTTTTATGGATCCATAGATATTCCCTTTTGTGGATACAAATATCTTTGAAGTTAAATTTATCCATCCAATAATATAATTTCATATATTCTTTTTTATTTTGAAATGTCTTCGGTACATCATATGAATGATCCTAATATTCCACCTTTCATTTGGAGTAGAGAAGAATATAGTTTATAAATACTATAAAAAATATTCTTTTGGCAATCCCTAAAAATTAAATTTTTTTATTGGATTATATTATAGAATTATTGATTCCAACTGTAATCAATATGAAGTAGTAGTGCCCATAACATGTACAAAATAATATCTTGGGGATTTACTCCTTATTCACCTTTACTTTATAATATCCTGAATGATGATCCATGTTAGAGAAATACTGATCTCCACATATCTTGTTAAAAAACATATCAATCCACAGTGGTGGATACATGTTATCTAATGTAATATTTTAATGGCCGTAATTATTAATTAATTGGTGCATTGACCCATCATTCTACAAAATGAAAAGGACTAGTGCACCCCCATCGGTCATAAACATGGGTCAATAAACCCTTAATCCATATTTCCTTATAGTTTATTCTTCATCTCCTTATGTTAAAAAACTCACATTCTGTATAGTGTGTAGAATAATAGATAATATCTAGGATTAATTTCGATTTAGAGGTCAACCTCATGGCTTAGATGGAGACCATAAAATCATCATTGAAACACAAAAACATATTCCCTAACTACATGAATATAATCAAGGATGGATTTTCCATAGTCATAATCATTTGGGATGGGTATTATTTCTCATATGGAATTAATATCCATTCATCATATGAGGATACTAAATGAGATTCATCTTCAAAAATCACTTGTATACAATCGAATGAGGATTGATGATACAAAGGGTGGTTTACTTCTCTTTGAATATAATGTTTGATCATTATAAATAAGTCCAATACATACAAATAGTTGCACCAAATTATTCTAAGGAGAGTTTAAAAATGTTTTATTAGATTTTAAACCGCCCAAATATTGATATTATAGAAGAAATATATATGGGATGGAATAATATATCCATTCTATGATTTAATATTAAGTTTCAATTCAATTATTTGAGGTGGTGTTTGAATAGTTTTAAAAAACTTTCGTGATACAAATGAATTCATAGAACCATAATCAAATAGTATGTTTGATATTTCTTTATGAATAACAAATTTATGTAACACCACATTTTTTGTAGGATCCACCCCATAAGCTATCAGGGCATAATGTCACCATTACATCATATGATATAGAATATATTGACATTGGTTATCACTGACAACACTTTTATTAAGGAATTAATTCACATAGTTTCATTCTTCATTTTTGTTCATATTTTGGATAGTTGGATGAGTTTTACCAGCATAATTTATTTCTTCCTTCATATTGGTTGGATTTTACCGTGAACATTCAAGAGATTGCTCCCCTTCATGCAACTAAATCATTTTGTTGTTCCCTTCATCTAATTTTTAGTATGCTTCATCTTATACATTATACAATTGAGGAGTTCAAATTTCATATTCCCATGTGATTTCTCTATCGCATCACTATAATTAATATCAATTCTCCACATCTTATCTCTTGATCCCTAAGACTCGTGAGATTCAAAAATCTCTATTTCGACTTCAAATGCACATCAAACAATTTTCACATAGTCATCAGTGTCTCAAATGTAATAATATTTTCATTAGCTCTATTTTGGGCCACAATAGAAGTGGTCCACAACACATTTCTTGTCATTGAAAAAGATAGAGGTGTATATTTAATTTTTAGTGTTTTACTCATATTATTTTATTTATTCCTCATTATTTTTCATGAGTCTATGGAAACATCACATCATTTTCATTCAATGAGTGTAAGGAAAATATTTATCAAAAAATATTATCTAGAATTATTTCTACTTCATTTTTTCTCTAATATCCTTCTGTTTCATACTTTTGATAAATTTAAAGAATTATTTAGCTTCTCACTCCATATGATAAACTTCCAGAAGAAGATATCTTTCTTAGAGAATTGAATTATGAAAAATATTATTGCAATATAGGTAATCCAGTTTTCCATGATTATTGTATTATCAAATCCACTAATTTTTTTAAAACATTGTTACAAAAAGGTCTCAATTTGAAATTTCTATTTATTAGTGTGATTTTAGTTCCTCCGGATTCATATTTATATTAAAAAAGTTAGTAAATTTATTCATTATTTTCCTAAAGGTCTCAATTATTATTCACATTGAGATAGGAACCTTTTTTTGGAGTTTCCTAATACATTTGTTGTTGAATATGTTACTCCTATTTTATCCATCAACTAAAACAGAGGAAACATTAGGTTTGGGAATAATTAATATATTGAACATAGAAATGGTATATTAAAAATATAAAGGGTTAAATAATAAATTAAGAAATTATTTAACCTATGAATTTATAGATATGAATCTATGTTATCCCTTGTATTTTTCTTATTATAATGTTCTATTGGAATTTTATACCCATTATAATGGTTTAAAAATTTAATGTAAATTTACCAAAGAATTTCCAATTAGTGTGTCAAACATACTATGCAATAGGACATCTTTTTTACTAGTTGACAATCATGTAATATCCCATTGCAACCATTTCCGGGTTATTACGACTTGGTCAAAATATTCTAATACTATATGAACTATTACGATTTATACAAGGAATTTTTTTTATATAATCCAATTAATCTATATGTAACTATTTTTTAGGATATTTTATATATATTCTTATACCTAAGGCATTAAATAAAGTTTTATAGTCGTAATAACCATAAAAAACTTGACCTTTATAAGATTCAAACTATGGAAGATTATCTTTTACAAAATAGAAATAATTATTTATTAAATGTAAACACAAAAAATAAAATCATAAATCATCGAAATTCTAATTTTATTATGGAAATTAGATACATAAAACCAGAAAATTAATTTGGAATATAACAAAAAAATTTAAAATTCCAAAAAATGACCATAAAATCCATGTATCTACTAATGATGTACAAGTTAACTTGGGGATGTACATAAGAAAAGGATGACCTATAATTCTCAACATGGTAATAATAGAAGAATAAAACAATGAATGTAATAAATTGTAGTCATTATTGATATCAAGGTGTGATAAAAGGGGTAATAAGCATAAAAATAACCTTGATGTAATATTTAAAATGATAATATAAATAAATAATACATATGTTCAATCAACATAAAACATGAAATCATAATAATAACTCAAGGGTGACCATGTAGTAATATTATAATAGAATTGTTGGGATAATGCCCAAATCTATATACATAAAATCTATTGAGATAAAAATATGAACCAATAAATTGGTGACATATATAATTCTAGGACCACCCATCACATTAATATAATGTATATGCATTATTGTTCCATGATTCTCGCTCAAATTTACCCAAGAGAAGAAGGTAAGACGGTCCTTGTAGTTTAGCTTGGGTTATCAAATCCACAGATACCTAAGAAGAATCCTATAGACACGTACATTCTATGGACTGTTTTTGCCTATGAAGTGGCAAACTTGTATTGATTTTGGATGGGTTTTAAAGATATATAATAGATTAAGGTGAATTCAATTTAAAAGAATGAGTTGATCCTAGGTTATCGCTCGGGGTGGATTGGACGTATTTTCTTTTTAATGATTTCAATTTCTTAAATTTGAGATGGGTTCATTTAAGGAGATAAAACAACATCATCACTTAATGATTTAATTCCTACACCCTTGAATACTAATCACCTATACACTTGAAGAATCAAAGTTTTGAGCACTTCAAGGTAAAGGTTCGTATTAGTACTTGAAGTGTGTGGCCTTAAATTCAACAAGGACGATGGAGTTTAAAAATCATCAAATAAAAATCCCAATTAAACAAGTGATTATACATTAATTAGGTGATAAATAACATCCAATACAGCCCCTTGCTACTCCCTTGTATCAACCTATAAGAGGGTTATCCCTCCATTGATCCCATGGTTTCAATGGAAACGGAAAGTAGACTCATGAGGGAGGAAATGGAGAAGTAAAGAAAACAACAAAAATAAAATGATCACCCCACCGTTGTGTGAATAATTTCACAAGGGTTGGTGTGAATAAATTCACACCTTTATCCAACGGTATCAAAGTGATATGAAGAACAACAGAATAAGAGTAGAAGAAGAACTTTTATTAAGAAACTAAAGTGAATTAAACAACTTACATGTGAAAGACAAATTTGAGGCAATAAAAATGCAGCATAACATTACAATTGAACAAAGAATCCAAGATTATAAACTCCTTCACCACCACTTCCTTAAATAGGAATTATTGGAGTCTTGGGTCGAGCCTCAAACAGTAAAAATCATCTCAATTAATTTTGGTAGGACATAGGTGGTGGAAAGCTTGTGGAATTTGAACTTTTCCACATTTGACCCGAGGTGGCAGCAAGATTTCCTTCACCAAACAGACGCGTCTGGACAACCTTCTAGACGGCCGAATCAGAGTGTTCCATAGAACAAGAAAATGGAGCTCCGGATGTCTTCTAACCTCCTGTAAACTTTGGGCCCATTTGGAGTTACTTATTACGAGATATGATAAATGTAGTGAACTGTTTTTCTGGGCCGCAGAATCTGGCCCAGAATTGTATCTCTAAATTGGGCCACATTAATGACCACCATATAGGCCGAATTAGAATTAGCTCATGAAGAGTTATTTGTTCCTATGAATGTCTTATATCGTCGCACAAAATGTGGGATTCATTGGGCCTGTATGTTGGTCTCCACAGTTGCATTAGTGGGCTAGTGTCCAATCTGACTTCTCTAGAATTGCTTCCTTTCATCACAAAATATCCCCATCTTCTTCCATTAATTCTCCATTTATCCCTGAATGAAAAATGTTCAAATTTAAGTTTAGATAAAGATTCAAAAATATAAATTTAAAAAAATTGATAATTACATTCCTTATAATCATATGACTCATTGGGACTAAATTGGTGTATATTAGGCATGAAGTGCACAAATGATGAGAATGGATGTTCATAATGAAAATGCACTAACTCAGGCCCATAAGATCAAAAATAAACATTTAATACCATTAAAATGTAATTAAAATATATGTTTTTATTGGATAATCAAACCTCCAACTTGAGATTTGCTAGTCCCGAGCAAATAATTCAATGATTTTATTTGAATTCCTTTTTTCAAACACATTATAACAAACAGTGCTCACAATGTAAACTGCACAAAAATATATTTTTATAATCTATCAAGATAATTTAAAACAAGATGAATTTAAAAGAAGATCCCAATCCCAAGCCCATTCCTTTGATCAAATCCCTCATCATACTTCATCCAACTCAATTAGGTGTAATGATGTGTTGTGTATCACAATAGATATGGGGGTTCATTTTCATTCAAGGGGGAAATCATGGAAGCTCTAGGTGAAATCACATCTAATCATAATATGAGTATTCTTAATTCTTTTTTTTGATTTTTTTTTCAATATTTCCATAGTAATTGAGATTGCAGTTAATAGAATTAACCCATGTAGCAAGACTTTGTCGATGACTTCCAGACTCAAAGGCCTTAGGGCACCAAGTGAAGCCCACATACTCGGGCATCATCTCGAGTTAACTTAATCAAAAACAAAGTCATATTACCATAAATAGATATATATTGAAAAACTCAGGGCTAGAAAACTCTGGAGTCATGATCCCCAAGTGCCGAAAGCCTCGGATTTTATCAATCCATTTCTCTACACGCAATTTTTTTGTTGTTGTTTTTTTTAAATATTTTTTTTGAATACACATATTATTCATAAAAATCAAACCAGCCTATGCTATTTATTATGGGACCCCAAAATTTCAAATTATTACCCCACAGTCTAAAGGACGTGCATTGTGGCATTTTGATTTAATGGAAGAAAATAAAAATGATGAAAATTTTCATTGGACAACCAAACTTCCAAAATCAATGCTTTTAAACATAATCATGAATTAAATTAAGAGTCAAGGAAATAATAATTATTTGATATGTAGTTTTTATGTGAGGAAAGATGTTATTATATGAATGATAAATGAATTTTACTTCTTTTTGTTATCATTGTTTTTTTTAAACAAACATTTTCTTTCCACACCCCCAACTTTGAATGAAACTGTCCCTAGTTTCATAAAAACAAAATTTAGAATGGGGTAGAGGAAAAAATAGGAGTTCAATAAGGAAATTGAAATATGAGGATCATGTAATGAAGTCACCTGGTGGTTGAAGTTTGATGTTCTTGCCGCTCAAATTTATTCCTTTGATATCCATGTCGCTTGCAAAGTTCCCTAGTGGAAAAAGGAAAAACAAAACAAACAAAACAAACAAAAACAAACAATATATATATATATTTATATAATAAAGGAAGTAAAATATAAGAACATATATAAATTATAGAATAAGGAAGCACAAGAAGCCGCAGGTCAGTGGTAAGCGCGCGCCCCTGTCTCCCTTCGGTCCCGGGTTCGAGTCCCCGCGGCTTCGCCGGTTGTGACGGGGTTTGCCCCACGGCCTATGGCGTGGATTTTTTTTATTATTATTTTATTTTTATTTATATCTTAACCTATAAAATAATAAAAATAAATCAAAATAAACTGATGATACATTGTCTTATTTTTAAATTTCTGGGTAAGGTATCACTCAAGGATCACACCACGTGACACGGATGAATATGGTGCTCCTCTTTCGTACCCGTCCATACTCATAATAGAAGAACAGGTCAAAAGTCTATTTTTTATTTTTAAATATAAAAATGATTAAGTAATCTTATTTGAAAAATAAAGATGATTCAGAAAGATTAGAAACATAAAAACCACGGGTTGCCTCCCGTGTAGAGCTTTGTTTAACGTCGTTAGCCCGACATAGATCCCAAATTTATCAATTTTTTCCTGGTTCATAGATTGGATCAATTAACTCAACATCTATTTCCTGTTTATTGAATGATTCAATGAATGTTTTTAACCCTTGACCATTGACCTTGAAAATGTGACCACTTGTGGGATCTTGAATCTCTACTGCCCCATGGGGGTATACATGATGCACTATGAAACGACCTGACCATCTAGACCTTAACTTTCCTGGGTGTAAATGAAGTTTTGAACTATACAAGAGAACAAGTTTTCCCGGTTCAAAATATTTTACCTTGATATTCCTAGATTGGTAGGCTTGAACTCTAGCTTTATTGATCCTTGAATTTTCATAAGCCTCCATCCTTAATTCCTCCAGTTCATTGAGATCAAATTTCCTTTTTGTTCCGGCCAATGAGAGGTCATAATCCGTTTTCTTAATTGCCCAAAAGGCCTTATGTTCAATCTCCAATGGCAAATGGCATGCTTTACCATAAACCAAAATATATGGGGACATTCCTAAAATGGTTTTATATGCAGTTCTATTGGCCCAAAGAGCGTCTAAGAGTTTCTTAGACCAAACTTTCCGAGAGAGGTTGACAGTTTTTTCAAGAATTTGGTTAATCTCCCTATTCGCTAACTCAGATTGACCATTGGTTTGAGGATGGTATGCAGTGGACACTTTATGAGAAATACCATACTTAGAAATGAGTGAAGCGAATGGGCAGTTGCAGAAATGGGTTCCTCGATCACTGATTATAGCCCTAGGAATTCCAAATCTTAAAAATATGTTCTCTTTTAGAAATAGAATCACAACTTGATGATCATTGGACTTAGTGGGAATGGCCTCAACCCATTTTGAGACATAATCAACAGCTAAGAGTATGTAGAGGTATCCATGAGAGTTTGGGAAGGGACCCATGAAGTCAATTCCCAAACAGTCAAATATTTCAACCACTAAGATGGGAGTGAGTGGCATTTGATTCCTTTTTGTGATGGACCCTACTTGTTGAAACCTAGGACAACATTGAAAAAATGTGTAGGAGTCCCTTGAGAGGTTGGCCCAGAAAAGACCACATTGAAGAATCTTAGCAGACGTTTTCTTAGAGGAAAAGTGGCCTCCACATGCCTCACTGTGACAGAATTTAAGGATGGACTCTTGTTCAGATTCTGGAACACACCTCCTAATAACTTGGTCAGGGTAAAACTTATAGATGTATGGATCATCAAACGCATAGTGTCTAACATAAGAAAGAAATTTACTTCGAGCCTGTGTACCTAAGAATTTTGGAATGACTCCTGTCACTAAGAAATTTTCTATGTCAGCAAACCAAGGGCAGTCACTCAAAGAGTATAGGTGTTCATCAGGAAACGAATCAGACATAGAAAGGTGATTTGAGTTGTCTTTGAATTCCATCCTAGAGAGGTGATCAGCTACAACATTTTCAACACCCTTTTTATCCTTGATTGTGAGGTCAAATTCTTGTAAGAGAAGGACCCACATAATTAGTCTAGCCTTGGCATCTTGTTTTTGGAAGAGGTATTTCAGTGCAGAATGGTCAGTGAACACCGTGATGGGGGATCCTAAGAGGTAGGACCTAAACATCTCTAAAGCAAACACAATAGAAAGTAACTCCTTTTCAGTAGTGGTGTAGTTTATTTGGGAATCATTTAATGATTTTCTTTCATAAGCAATGACATAAGGAGTTTTATCACAACGTTGTCCTAACACAGCTCCAACATCAAAGTCACTAGCATCACACATAAGTTCAAAAGGAAGGTTCCAATTTGGATATTTCATAATGGGAGGAGAGGTGAGAGAGGATTTGAGGGTTGAGAATGAACCCTCATAGCTTTTTGTCCAAACAAATGGTGCATCCTTTACTAAGAGAGCACAAAGGGGACGAGATATTGAACTAAAGTCCTTGATGAATCTTCTATAGAAACCAGCATTTCCTAAGAAAGACCTCACTTCCTTGACAGTTTTGGGTGATGGAAGGTGAGGAATGATGTCAACCTTTGCTTTATCAACTTCAATCCCCCTACTCGAGACCACATGGCCTAGAACAAGTCCCTCTTAAACCATGAAATGGCATTTTTCCCAGTTTAGGACTAGATTCTTTTCTTCACATCTTGACAAGACTCTCTCAACATTTTGCAGACATCCCTCAAAAGTATCCCCAAACATAGAGAAGTCATCCATGAAGACCTCAATAAAATCCCCTACCATGTCTGAGCAGATTCCCATCATACACCGTTGGAAGGTTCCAGGGGCATTGCATAACCCGAAGGGCATGCGTTTGAAAGCAAAGGTTCTGAAAGGACATGTGAATGTAGTCTTCCCTTGATCCTCTAGGGAGACCTCAATTTGATTGTACCCTGAGTACCCATCTAAGAAACAGTAGAAGGCATGACCTACCACTCTCTCAAGGACTTGGTCAATGAATGGTAAGGGGAAATGGTCCTTCTTGGTGAATGAGTTTAGTTTCCTATAGTCAATGCAGACCCTCCATCCACTACTCACCCTTGTTGGAAGAATCTCTCCATCCTACTTGGTTATCACTGTGATTCCAGCATTTTTTGGAACCACTTGGATTGGGCTCACCCATTCACTCTCAGCTATGGGATATATGATACCAGCTTTCAACAATTTCTGAAGTTCTTTCCTTACTACCTCCATGAGATTAGGATTGAGTCGCCATTGAGGTTTACGACATGGCTTTGAATCAGATTCTAGAACAATCTTATGAGTCTCGATAAGTGGGCTAATCCAAGGGATATCAGAAAGGGTCCAACCAATGGATTTCTTATGCTTCCTAAGGACATATAGAAGCATCCTCTCATGATTGTCTTCAAGAGAAGAATAAATGACAATAGGATGTGTTTTATTGTCCCCTAGGAAAGCATACTTGAGTGTAGAAGGAAGTTCCTTCAATTCATGATCAGGTTGGTTCAGAATTTCAGCAGAAGATTGGGACATTGGATCAAGTTCAATTTCTTTTTTTAGAGTTTCAGATAGGATTGATTCCCCACATGTAGAATTTTCAGCTACTAGAATGTCTTGATCAGCTTTAGGGAAGTAATTTGGAGTGGTCTTCATGAAATTGGTTTCTTGAAAGGTTTCACTGATTGTTGGACCTAAGACTTCATCATAAGAGAAATATGAAAATAATTCAAGCCAAGGAGATAAACCTCCTTCATATGAACAAAGGAAATCAATCTCATTCTGACTTAAACATTCATCAAATATTCCTTAATGTTCCATGGATTCATTATCAATTCTTCCTATCATGTTTAATTCATGAATGTCCTCGTCATCCCCTATTTGTGAGTTTGCATTATAGATGTTGAAGTCTAGACTCATGTTCCCAAAGGTGATGGTCATGTTCCCATTTCGGACTCGGATAACAGAGTTGATTGTTGCATGGAAAGGACGACCAAGGATGATTGGGGTTTGTTCCTTATTTCCTAAGTGTGGATGGTTGTCATGGACAATGAAATCTGTAGGGTAGATGAAGTTTTCAACCTTTACCAAAACGTCCTTTAATATCCCCTTTGGAACCCTAATGCTACGATCAGCAAGTTGAAGTGTGACAGATGTGGGTTGGAGTTCTTCTAGGCCTAACTGGCAGTACACAGCATATGGGATGAGATTGACACTAGCACCTAGGTCACACAAGGCTTTGACAACTTTGCTTTCTCCTAGTTCAACATTGATGTAAGGGCAACCCGGGTCTTTCAACTTAGGAGGAATGGTCCCTTGAATGGTGGTACTCACATTAGCAGCCAAAAGGACATGGTTTTTATGTGAAATTTTTTTGATTAGTGCACAAGTCCTTAAGGTACTTTGAGTAGACAGGTATGGTTTGTATGGCATCGAGAAGAGGAATGTTCAACTTGACTTGTGAGAAGATTTCCCTCAATGTTTCACTCAATTCAGGCTTGGGTTTCCCCCTCATGCATTGAGGAAATGGTGCAGGTTGTGGGGTTGTTTGTTGAAGAGTTGTTTCCTTGACAATGTTATCAGTTTCCTCCATTTGATCTTGTGGTTCAATTGAATTTTCATCCAAGTTTGAATCTTCATGTGGGTTCTGAATTAGTTGTCCAGGTTTCTCAATTGATTTCCCACTTCTTAAAACAGTCACAGCCTTTAGTTGTTCATGAGTTGTTTGAGCACAACACGACTCTCCCCTTGAAGTTGAGGATGGAACCGCCTAAGTAGGCATGGGTGCCTTTCCAGTTTTGATGGTTTGAAGTTCTTGTTTTAGGGAAGATACCTCCGAGTTCATCCTCTCCATTTGTTTGCACAGTTGTTCTAGTAGGCTTTGTGGAACATTTTGGGTGGGTGCTTGAGTAGGTTGGTTTATCCCATTGGGATATTTTGGAGGTGGGATGGTTTGTTGAAAATGGACCGGTGGCTGTTTTTATTGGATAGGTTGGGTTTGGAACTGGTTATGGGTTTGGTAGTTCTGATGGGGGTATGGATTTTGTCCATGTGGTTGGCTAGGTTGTTGGTTATATTTCCAGCGGAAGCCTGGGTGGTCGTTATACCTTGGGTTGAAGGTGTTTTGGTATTGAGGATTTTGGAAGTTCAAAGCATTTAATTCCGCTGGGTGCCCTTCTAAGAGAACATCCTTGATGGATGGAATGGTTGGGCAGTTGTCTGTCTTATGGTCATGTTTGTCACAAATTGTGCAAACATGGTCAATAGTTTGGATTTCATGGACTTTCCTAAGGTCCATCTCTTCAACCTTCCTAGAGAGTGCTGTGAGTTTAGCCCTACGACTTTCCTATTCTCTAAGTGTACGAATTCCAGTAGTTCTTTGTGTCTTTTCAGAATAAGGTGAAGTTCCCCATGTTTGGTTTTGTTCAGAAAGGCTTTCTAGATACTCGTAAGCATCATTTGGGGCATTGTTTTTAAAGGTTCCATTACACATCATGTCAATGAATTGTTTGTTCCCCGGACTCAACCCTTCATAAAAAATTCTCACTTGTTTAGGAATATAAAAACCATGGTGTGGAACCATGTTTAGAGTGTCTTTGAACCTCTCCCATGTTTCATAGAATGACTCTCCCTCTTTTTCAAAAAAGTTTTGGATAATCTTTTTAAGTGCAATTGTTTTGTGGTGGGGAAAGTACTTTTTGTAGAATTCTCTTTGTAGTTGGTCCCAAGAGTTGATGGATGATGGTCTGAAATTGTTTAGCCAATTTTTAGCTCGATATTTTAAAGAAAAATTAAATAGCCTAATCTTATCTGATTCTAGTTGATGTGGGGGACACATGGTTTCTACAATGTCATTAAACTCCTTAATGTGCAGGTAGGGCATCTCAAACTCCATTCCATGGAATGTGAGAAGGTGGTTTAGGACATGGGGTTTAAAGATGTAGTTGGAATCTCCTAGGGAATTTTGTCTAATGCATGAGGGGGAATTGGTCCAGGAAGGTGTGAGGTAGTCATTCATGGTTTGATCCATCACATTCCCCAAGTTTGGGGCTACCTCGTTTGGGTTTCCATTTTGGTTTCCACCCGGGTTTATGAGTTGGTTTCCTTGAAGACCTTCCATTGAAATTGGCTCAATTTTGGACTCTAGAGTATTATGAAGATTATGATCTAATGGAATGAGTTCCCTTGGGGTACTTGACTCCCCAACCCCAGGACTATCCACCCTAACAAGACGGTTTGATTGATCACGGGTGTAGGCGGACATGCGCCAAAAGAAAAAAAAACGAGAAAGGGAAAAGATAAGAGAATTTGGATGAGAAAAGAAGAAATGGGGGAGAATATAATGGGTGTTTAGATGACTTACTTGGGTCCCCGACAACGGCGCCAAAATTTGATTCTTGCTCAAATTTACCCAAGAGAAGAAGGTAAGACGGTCCTTGTAGTTTAGCTCAGGTTATCGAATCCACAGAGACCTAAGAAGAAACCTATAGACACGTACATTCTATGGACTGTTTTTGGCTATGAAGTGGCCAACTTGGATTGATTTTGGATGGGTTTTAATTATATCTAATACATTAATGTGAATTCAATTTAAAAGAATGAGTCGATCTTAGGTTATCGCTCGGGGTAGATTGGACGTATTTTCTTTTTAATGATTTCAATTTCTTAAATTTGAGATGGGTTCATTTAAGGAGATAAACCAACATCATCACTTATTGATTTAATTACTACAACCTTGAATAATAATCACCTATACAATTGAAGCATCAAAGTTTTGATCACTTCAAGGTAAAGTTTCGTATTAGTACTTGAAGTGTGTGGCCTTAAATTCAACAAGGACGATGGAGTTTAAAAATCATCAAATAAAAATCCCAATTAAAGAAGTGATTATACATTAATTAGGTGATAAATAACATCCAATAAAGCCCCTTGATACTCCCTTATATCAAACAATAAGTGGGTTATCCCTCCATTGATATCATGGTTTCAATGGAAGCGGAAAGTAGACTCATGAGGGAGGAAATGGAGAAGTAAAGAAAACAACAAAAATAAAATGATCACTCCACCGTTGTGTGAATAATTTCCCAAGGTTTGGTGTGAATAAATTCACACCTTGATCCAACGGTATCAATGTGATATGAAGAACAACATAATAAGAATAGAATAAGAACTTTTATTAAGAAACTAATGTGAATTAAACAACTTACATGTGAAAGACAAATTTGAGGCAATAAAAATGCAGCATAACATTACAATTGAACAAAGAATCGAAGATTCTAATATCCTTCACCACCACTGCCTTAAATAGGCATTTTGGGAGCCTTGGGTCGAGCCTAAAATAGTACAAAGAATCTCAATTAATTTGGGTAGGCCATAGGTGGTGGAAAGCTTGTGGAATTTAAACTTTTCCACATTTGACCCGAGGTGGCAGCCGGCTTTCCTTCACCGAACAGACACATCTGGAAGACCTTATAGACATCCGAATCAGAGTGTTCCATAGAATAAGAAAATAGACCTACGGATGTCTTCTAACCGCCTTTAAATGTTGGGCCCATTTGGAGTTACTGATTCCGAGATATGATAAAATTAGTGGACTGTTTTTCTGGGACGCAGAATCTAGCCCAGAATTGTATCTCTAACTTGGGCCGCTTTAATGACCACAATAGAGGACGAATTAGCATTGGCTCATGAAGCATTATTTGTTCCTATGAATTTCTTCTATCATCCAACAGAATTTGGGATTCATTGGGCCTGTATGTTGGGCCCCACAGTCGCATCAGTGAGCTAGTGTCCAATCTTCCTTCTCTAGAATTGCTTCCTTTCATCACAAAATATCCCCATCTTCTTCCATGAATTCTCCATTGATCCCTGAATGAAAAATGTTCAAATTTAAGTGTAGATAATGTTCCAAAAAATATCAATTTTAAAAAATTGATAATTTCATTCCTTATAATCAGATGACTCATTGGGCCTAAATTGGTGTATATTAGGCATGAAGTGCACAAATGATGAGAATGGATGTTCATAATGAAAATGCACTAACTCAGGCCCATAAGATCAAAAATGAACATTTAATACCCTTAATATGTAATTAAAATATATGTTTTTATTGGATAATCATTCCACATATAAAATACTATATAAGAATGGCTTTCATCACTTTTAATCCAATTATTAAGGTCTGTGGGTTACATATATGAAATTCATTAATCAATTAATAATAGATACATCTAATAGAATTATCATGATTGGATATGACAATTGGTATTCAATATAATATTATTTGCAGTGGAAAAATTATAGGATAAATTTTTTAGCTTGATGGGTTTATTTTAATATTTATTTAATGTTTTAATAAAAGTTATGGATGGTCTCTAATTATATTTATATCGTAATTATAATTAAACATACATGAGAAAACACATTCCAAAATGGTAAATTGTAAATCTAATGAAATAATTCAAAGATAGGTCTTGAATTAATAAGAGGAGGAGATAATCAATTACCATTATAGGGTGATTCTAAATGTTTGTAAGGAGCATATTAAGTTCATATCAACCCCTTGAGAGGGATTTGTAGATTTAAAGGGAGCGTAAATTCATGATTAATGGGTTTTGACTTAGGAGGAGTGATAGGTCTGGTGTATACTTATATAAAAATAGATGGTGAATATTTATGTGTATATAAACACTGGTTTTGGAAACTAAGTGATAAAATAAAAAAAACCATCCCATTGGTTTTTTAACAGTTTCATCCAAATATAATTTATTTAAAATATTATATAAGGTAAATTAACAAAATTATAAAAAATAACACCATTTTTAATGTCGAAGTGAGTCATGTTCATAAATAAATGTCTTTAAAACCATAAAATATAATATAGGTTTTGTTTGAAGAATCATGTGTTTATAAAATCTATCAAATTACATGAAAAAATATTTTAAATGTGAAGTATATATATATATACTGTTCTGGATATCTATTATGTCATTTTTATATCATTTTTTACCCATTGTGTTGTCATAATGATGAGTGTATATTTATAATGTATGTTGTTTTTACCCAAATAATCCACTCTCTCAAAATGTCATAATAAATTTACCATTATCTAATTTTAGAGTTCTGGTTTCAAAACTAATATTTATTTTAGCAAATAATTTTATAAATATTTGCAATTTTTAGTATTTAATAAAAATTCATATTTACTAAAAAATACTACATTCTGTGATATTAACCCCCTTCTGACCCTTTTAAAAATTACAATATACTATATTTAAATATATTTTCATTGACTTAGTTTTATATCAACAAAGTTGCATCCAAAATATAATTAATTAATAATGAAAATTATGTATTCTCATCATGCAATTATTTTATGTTTTTCCTCACAAACATTGATTGACTCAACATACATTTTATTGTGTCTATGGAAATACCTCCCATTTTTTATTTGTATATTATGAGAAAAATATATATAGAAATGTATTTTATTTATTTTTTTCACTCAATTTCATTGATATCTCCAAATTGTGTAACTTGTAATACATCCAACAATGATAATACCATCCCTCCATATGATAAAAATCTAGCATGAAACTATCTACAATACATAATTTAAGTATCTATAATATATTTTCAATGGAGAAGATCCATTATTACACAATTTGATGATTAAATGATCCATGAAATTTAGGAGGCCTTTATCACAAAACATTCTCCATTATAACTTGGTATTTATTAGGGAGATTTTTTATTCCCCATGATTTATGATTCTATTTATAAAATGAGTTAACTGATAATGTAATTTAAATAATTTCACAACATCATTTCCCATGAGGTTGGGAATCTCATTTTTCAATTTACCAACATAATGGTTCTTGAATTGGTTCATACTATTTCAAGGAATTGACTAAAATAAAAGATTGAATTTTGGATGAGAATCATTAAGATAATAAACAGATAAAAAATAAACTATGAACATTGTATGGGTATCCCATTAATGATATAAATTATATAACCTACAAATTTTATAAACATCTAATTTTAATTACTTAATTTTTTTTTGTTTCTTGGAAACATCTTACATTATATGTTACAATAATTTAGGTATTTTTCGAATGTTTATTATCATCCATAAGTCCTGAAATAATGGTTTCTAATCCTAATCTAAAAAAATAAATAGACAGTTATTTGATAAATATTATGAAATCCCATACCTTTTATACGCATTAACTCATGATTTATTACATGTGGTAACAAAAAATAAATAAAAAAGATAAAAAGTCCATGTTTTCTCAAGTAATTAGTTAATAAAAATACAAAACGAATTATGGATATAATATTATAAATTTTCACTCAAAACATGATATTAAAATTCATCAGTCTTCTAATACTTCTTGGGAAAACCCGATGATGTATATAATAATATGGTTTTTTATAAAGACGAAAAAGGGAATAACTAATGGTTAAAATTATGAATGTAATACATTATTTTAAATAGAATATAATGATAGCATTGGAGAGGTGATCCAAAGAAATAAGTAAGTATAAGAAAGATATAATGTGATAACATCAAATAATTATCGAAATATGAAAACAACACAATGAAAGGAATCATAAGCATAATTAAATCCTAACCACCACAAAAGAATAACCTAGTGTACTTAATATAAAATCCCCTAAAACATACATAAAACAAATAATATTAAAATTTTACCCAATTTTTGTGAGGGTTGTATTATTTCCTTCCCAAACGACACATTAATATAATGTACATGCGTTTGTGGACATTATAGATCATACAACATAAGATTGAAAATTATTATTTTTAATGAATTATGAAGGAGTGTGTGTTAGAAACATGGATGTATCAAATAAATAAATGATACGAACATCTTGGATAATACCATTGAGTGGAAATGAGAATTGGTGTTCACTGTAATTTTTTTGGCATTGATAAATCACTAGAAATTATAGTGGCCTTTGAGGTGTACACGACGATTAATGAAATAATATAATGAGTTGAAAGGTTTTCTCTAGTTACATTAAAATCATATTTACAGTATAATGTATTTTTAAAAACACAATACAACATGAATGTGTTTATATAAAATTTCAAAATAAAGAGAATTCTCTCAAATAAAGTGGAAGAGGATATAATCCCTTACATTGAGTGGGTGATTCAAATATCATGGGAAAAACTTATTAAGAATAAATGAAAACATTTTTCTATATTAAGAGAGGATTATGGATAATAAATTCATTCTCAATGGTATTTTTTTGAAGGGGAGGGGAGGTTGGGTTTGTATTTATAAAAAAAGAGAGGGATATTCTTTAATAATTTTAAAACATAGGTTTTGAGATGTATATAATATCATAACAGAAATAAAAAATGTTCACCTTATTTTCCAACAATTTCTAAAATAGGGGAGTAGTATCCAAGATTTTATATGCTCATGATTCCTCCATATTAAAATAATAAAAATTTTTATTTGGGATTGGGTCATGTTAAAAGATAATTGATTTTAAAACATGAAAATACAATATTGGTATTGGTGGATTAATTAACGGTTTATTAAATATATAAAATAAGTTCAAAAAATTATATTTTAGGACAAATTTAAATTTGGCTGTGGATTCCTTTTAATACAATTATTAGATCATTTTTATGCCATTATGATGTCATAAAAATGAATGTATATTTATGTCCTTTTTAATTTTTACCCAAAAATTTGACACTCGCAGATTATTTTGGAAAATTTCCCAATATCTAATTTCAATTTTATATATTAAAAAATAATATATATTTTATAAATATAATTTTATTAATATTATATTTATAAATTTTAAATAAAAATTCCTATTTACATTGAAATACTAGTTTATATGATATTATCCACTTTATAACCTCTATAAAAGATACAATGGACTATATTAAAATATTTTATCACCTAAATATAAATAATTATTATCTCATTAAATTATTTTATTAAAATATCAATTATTTAGAAATTCATAAATTGATCAAAGGAGTATCATAATTATATCTATATATTTCCCATATACTATGATTTTTTGTTCTGCTATATAAAAGTAATCTTTTTATCAAACACATTATATAATCATTTATAAAGTAATATTAAAAAATTATTGATTAAATAATTATCTAATAAAGAATAAAAAATACATATTAATACTATTAGGGTATAGATATAAAAACCCTTATCCATTCTAATACACCCAAAGGTTAAGGTGTGGGATAGTGCCACATTCTTTGAGATCTTCAAAAAATTTGGTATGGGTTGTGTCCCCATAATCATGAACATATCATTTAAAAAGTTTTTTTCAATTTTCATTTGATGAATTTAGACACGGATTTGGTTAGGGGAAAATCCCAATGATGGAATATCCCTCAGATGTTCTCATAATTTGGTTCTGTAGGGTCAAAGCCTACTACTTGAGTCGATCACTTATTATTCCTTTATCAAATAGACATTAGCTAAACCCTTAATATATTCTAATATTAATAGTCACTATATAATGGATATATTATTTGGGGTTGTGATAATTTATGATCTTTTAAATTCAATTTTCTATATTAGTAATCAATAACCAATGTGGGGATTGTTTTATCAACAATATTAAGAATTTAGAGAATGAAAATGGAATTTCCATTATAACAGTTCTTGTAGTTATATCATTTCCCAATTTAAAAATTTCACCATCAGAATTTCATTTCATATAGTAAACCTGATGAGGGAACTTTTGTTTCTTAACCTCTTTTGGTTTCTGTGAAGCTTATTCAAACTTGTAGTTTCGTCACATCACATTAGTCATGTCTGTTTTCTTAATTTGTAGAACATCGTCTCTATGATCTAATATCTTCAATGATTTATTCTCATATGAGAGATAATTATCTATTGGAACCACCTCTAGATTTATTTCATGATATGGTTTTATATTATACATACTCAAGAGGGATATATGGAACACATAATGTACATAAGAAATTAAATGTGGGAGTTCATGAAAATATTGGACAACATCTATGTGATCATGGATATCATAAGAATTGATATATCAAAGACAATGATTTCATTTCCTCCCAAACTGTAAGACATTATTACTGGTAAATATATAGTGGAACAATTTATCTCTAAACTCAAACTCTAGGTCTCATCGATGATATCATGCAATGATTCTTTTCAAAGGCTGTGTAGAATTCAGATGATGTTGAATGATCAAAACCATATATTTAACCTCTTAAATACGATCAGGTATGATAATCATCCACTGTATAACTTTATGTCATTATGTTGGAGTGCAACACATCTACACATAGACAGTTTGATAAGTTTCTAATTGAATTCCAAAAGGTAAAATATTGTTATATGAAAAATCCACCATGGGAAGGATCCTATCACAATATCCTTTAAAATATTTTAAACAAGATATCCAGATATACTCTAGTGTATATATTGTTCTTGAAAACTAAACATCTATCTGAGAGTGATTTGATATATTAAAACTCATCTTTGTATCCAAAATTTACTAAGTGGTTCTCTAAATTGTATAGGTAAATAATGGATCTCATATATATATTATTGAGAGTGGTACATCATGTATTAAAACTACATCTATAATATATATCATGTGGAGTTGGTCAAGAGAGAAATCATCCTAGATTGTAATTAAATGTATTGAATATTTAAATTTATTGACTACCACCCAAATGGATGTATTTTCATTAGATGTCCAGATGATTACAATGATGAAATACATATTTATATTTTTACCATTTACATATTGGTACGGGAAAATATTTAATTATACCTCTATAAATCTATCATTAATCCATGACTTATTTTAGCTCATTTCATTATGATTCAAATTCCACAATCTCCCAATTCCTGTTATCCTTCTAGAAGTCTGTCTTCAGGTCTCCAAACATCTTACTTCATCCATGATTAATAGAAATATAGTACCAATTTACATCATCAAAATTGTCCCTATTAATTTCATGATTTGATGGTACACATATCTGAGTTACATGCTTTATAAATTTATCTTTAGAAAATTTTAACTTCAAAATATTCTATATCTTTTTCTATACCTCCACATAATTTTTTCAGCCTCCATAATAAACTAAATAATGGATTATTGAAATGTTATTTGAGAAAGTTAGAATGTATATCCTCTTATTATTCCAATTTTCATTATTTTATCATTAAATAATATGTTATCCCTTTTAATCTTTATCATATATAGGGTAGTAGGATACATTAAAAACGTTGAATATTCCAATTTTTTCACATTTCCATAATTTTATTCAATTGGTCAGTCATAATTATTTGTTAGATTTAACCACCATTTTCGGTGCATATTAAGATCATTCTAAATAATATATAAATCTTTTATTATATGTATATATGTCACACTTTTCTCTATAGAGACAGTGTCTGTAATTCATCAATTTGAATACCACTACAACTAATTCTAGAAAATGTGTGGGTTGGTCTACTCAAGTATCTGTAACTGGAAGGAGGATAAATATTTCACATTTTTATATTATATTAGTACACAAACAAATATTTTTCGGATGAACCATTATAGATCACAAATTCTTTATAAATGATGGGTAATTTGGTAAGAATTTCAATTAATAGGTTTCTTCATTAACTCTATAAAAATATCAATGAATTGATCAGTATAAAAAAAATCACTCCAATCTCAGTTATAATTGTTATTGGGATTGAAAATCATGACAAGTTTCTAAAAATTGAGTATAATTTATTTCTAATGAAAATATTATATGAATCTCTATCATATATGTTATTCTGTTCTACGCTTAAATTTTTTTGAATGGTCCTAACATATCACTTTTTTAGTAACAAAAACCCCACGAATTATACAATGGCTATAATAAACTCATAATTATTTTAATTTTCATAAAAATTTTCCATTTGACAAATAATTAGTAAATAAATAAAATAATCCTCATGTTCCTCCATTCTTTCGAAGTAGATCATAATATTATCAATAACTACTACCATAAATTTTTGAAGGTAAATCCTAAAGACTATATTCATTATGCCAATGAATATAATTAAGGAGTTATTGCGTCGAAATGGAATCACTTTGAATATATAGTTCACATACATTATATGAATATAATCTATGAGGATATCCACATTCATTGCCAATACATGATAATATCCGACCTAAGTTCTACAAGAGATAATTAATGAGCTCCATAAAGTTGGATGAAACATGAATCATTCCATTGATGAGGTACATATTCTTTATAATGATCTAATTATGTTTGCAGTAACCAATACATATGCACGTTCACATATAATAATTCATGGTGAAATGGATTAGTGAACACCCTTTTGAATGTTAATTGGAATTGAAATGGTCTATCAAAATTGAAATGTATTTTTTGACTCACATCTTAAATTTAAGAAATGAATATTTAGTATATGGTAATGGATATTAGAAACTATATATGTATAATATCAATTGAAAACACAACCAAATGTCATTGAGAAAGACCCTTAGAATCTACTGAAAACAAATTAGTGTATCCCCTTATCATGTTCATGTCATCTGGTATGATATTTGATGTGGTATTAATTTTATCTAGATACACATTATCAAAAGTAAATGATATCCATTATTGATTTGATGAAACTAAAGGAGATTCATACAACTCCTTGAAAACTTATTGGATTAACGTGTGATATTCAATACAGAGGGTGTTTTCATTCTCTCAATATTTAATGTTTGATATATATATTGAAGTATAATTAATACAAAAAAATAAAATGAATTCATTTAATGGGATTATAGAAAATATTAATGAATAGTTTCTCCTAGTAATATAGATAAAAAGAAGTTATATACTTGGGATGAAATAAGTACCCAATTTTTTCTTTTCAAATATATATTCACATCAATATTTTGATTAAGGGATTGGATATTTATACTAAACATTCATGAAACTAAATAATTCATATATCCATAATCATATATCATGTTATATATTCTTGAATAAATAAAATATGTAACTTTCACCAAATCGTTGTGAGGATCCACCCCAACATTTTTTATGTAATAATGTTAACCTTTCTCTATATGACATAGAGGTTTTTCTTACATAAGTTATCATCAATATCTCTTAGAATATAGTATTGAATTAAATAGTTTCCTTATTCATTTTAGTTAAATCGTTGTATAAAAACCAAAGTGATGATAGAATAATAAATTTCTTCCATCATATTGGAGGGGTTCACTTATCTACACGAACATTATAGGTTCCCTTTTTCACTCATTGTGAATTTCCATGTCCTCGTGTACAAATTTACGTGATGCTTCTTCATAGAATTTCAAGAAGTATGATATTTTATTTTCATATCAAAATGGTACTTCCAAATCACATGTGCAAAAATTAAATCTATTATCCACTACATATATACTTATCCATGAGAATTATGACATTACCTAATCTATATTTTTTAACATTTTGAAAAACCATAAAATCCTCTCATGGAATTCAAATCGTAAAATTAAAAAATAATTTCATCGACTAATATTTACCCCTATAATAAAGTGACCATAATTACATTTAAGGTCTATAAAAGGCCAAAAGAGTAAAATAAAATTATCATGGAGTTTTTATCATAATATTTTATGGAATCCTCTCTATTTACCCTTAGGATATGGAAAAACCTACCAAGTATTAGTCATAAAGTGTGAAGAATATATTTTCAAAAAAAAACATTTTCTATAATTCATTCCAACCAATATCTTGTATCTCCCCATCATGATTCATATTTTTTTATCAATATAAACAAAGGACAATTTTCTCCCAATATATAAAAAATATCTACCATGAATTTCCCATGTTCAGTTCATTGAAGGATAGGGAATATAATTTCAATAGATCTGATGTAGTTTTTTATGATAAGAGTTTCATAAGATCCAGGAAATATAGGTGGAATTTGTCACAAAATGGTATCTATTGTAACGTTCACATTCTTAGGGGAATACGGGTTTCACCGTGTATTCATGTTTTCGTTTTTAGCATGAGTTACTTCAGTATGTATTTTTATCATTTTATCAACTACTACTCCCATTGGGTTGGACATATCATTTGTAAATTTCACATTAAATTGTTTGTTGAATAAGTTCCTTCTATTTATATAAACTATCAAATATATAGAGAGAACATGTTGATGAGAATAATTAATCCCCTAAACACATAAAATTTAAATATTAAACATTTAAGGGATAATCGAAAAATGACATAAATTACATAACCTATGAATTTATAGGTTTAAATATAAGTTATTCGTGGTAGATTTCTAAATAGAAAAATTTATGGGAATATTTTTCCCATTATAGTGGTTCATAATGAGGGTGTATATTTACCAAAGTATATCACCTGACATTTTCAAATTATGTGTGCATTAAGTATTCTTTACCACACACAAGGTGAAAGTCGATTCAAATCACAATGAACCATTTCTGGGGTTATTACCACTATGTAAAACATTTCTAGAGACATATACACTTGTGGAATACAAAAGAAATTTATTTTTCTTGGAAACCACATACTCAATAAGATACCAAATTCAATGATGTTTTTGTTGTTTAGTATTTTCCCTATGGTTGTTTCTAATTTTTTATAATCCTAATCCCCCAAATAAAGAAGACCCTTATTTTAGAAAAACTATATCAAACCATATCATTTACTATCCGTAATTCATTATTTATTATGTACAGATACAAAGTATAAAATTTCAAATGATCAAAAGGACTAGTGAAATTTTATAATAAGATAAATAAAATGATAACATGAATTAAGTATACCCATATATTATTTAAAACACCATAAAATGATCTTAGAGTCCATCTTTCTTCTAATACTTCATTCGAAAACATGTGGATGTACATAATAAATGAGTGAGATATCAATCCCATAAAGTAAATAATGAAAGTATAAAATGATGAAAGTAATACCTATTAGTAAAGAGGTATATCAATGTTTCATAAAAGGGTTGATAATAAAAAATATGAACCTAGAATAAATATATAAGATTATAACATTTATAAAACATAGGAATTTAGAAATAACATAAATTATGGATTCATACGAATTATTCAAGGATAGATGCAAAGATATTTTAACATATTTTGATTAGGATGACCTCACATGAACCATACATGAAATATCATGAGATAAAATCATTACCCAATGAATTTTAGGGATAATTACATATAACCACAACCCTAACATTTATATCATGTACTTTTATTAATTTACCACATAGATCATACAACATAATAACATCGCTCATCACCTTTAATACAACTATTGAGATGGGTTACTTTCATAAATTAAACTCCAAAATAAATTAGTTATTGAAACATATTTGTGAATTAACTTGACTGTAAATGAGAATAGCTGTTCACATCATAAATAACTGGCATGAAGAAATCATATTCTAATAATTATAGTGAAACATATGTACAAAATGATTCAGGTAATGTGTTAATGTCGGTGAAATATGGTCCTTAATTACCTAGAAATCATAGATAATAAAAAATAATGTGTTAAAACATATTAAAAAATGAAAATTGTAAATCAAATGGTAGATTTTTTAGAAATTGCTTGAATAATGTTGGGGATGAAATAATCCATTACATTCAGAGGGTGATACTAATAACCTTTGAGAAGCTTCATAAGAGTTTGGAAAAAACCAAATGAGTGATTTATAAGCGGATAGGGGGAGTAAATAATTTCTCAATGGGTTTTGAGCGAAGGGGAGTGGGTGCTTTTGTGGGTATTTATAACAAAATAATAAGGGATTCTTTATAAATTTCAAAACATAGTTATTGTAATTTATATGATAAAATAACCAAAACCTAAAACCTCTCAATAGGTTTTCACATGGGATATATCAATGAAGGGTGTTTTTAAATAATTTATTGTGAAAATAAATATTTATAGTAATATAATACATTTTTTGATTTATAAGGCATTATTTTTCATAAAGAATTTATTTTCAAAACATTAAAACGTAATAAAGGTCTTGGTGGATTAATTAAGGATTTATATAGTCTATAAAATAGAATATAAAATAAATTATTTTAAAGGGGATTTTTTTTTTCAATTATTCATTTTATTCCATTTATTATTTTATTATTGGACCACTATAATGTCGTAACATTGACTAAAACCAAAATACAAATTTTAGTTATTTTTTAGAAAATAAAATTTTTATCTAAAAAATTACATATTAAATAATAACGTAATACTAAAATGAAAGAATATAATTAATAATTAATTAAAAATAAAATATATATATTCACATTATTTGAATCCATATACAAAACCAATTAGTATGCCAATCAAATCACTATCTATATGGCATGTTATGGTTGCCCTTTTTATTTTTGTTTGGAAAAACCCATTTGGGTTGTGATCTCA
This sequence comes from Viscum album, assembly GCA_963277665.1. Taxonomy (NCBI): domain Eukaryota; kingdom Viridiplantae; phylum Streptophyta; class Magnoliopsida; order Santalales; family Viscaceae; genus Viscum; species Viscum album. The sequence continues at coordinate 1,205,757,542 of OY728126.1, read as the reverse complement.
ATAATGTTGAAATTATTCAATAAATTGTTTCATTAAGGATTCAGCTGATGAAATTATTCTTCTGATTGGTTATGTTAAAATCACTACGACATCTTCTCCTTAATATCCTCCAATAATTAGGCTTCATTGGGTATAATACTACTGGTCAAGGCCATCGGGTTTTCGAGTTATATCAATTAGAATTTATCATAACCCATAATATATAATATTATTAAGGGTCACTATAAAAATGATATATTATTAATGGTTTAGAGGAAAAAATTTACTTTAAATAAAAAAATTTATACTGGTACGCAATTTTAATATTTTTCAGGTGAATTATAATTGTGTAATAAATTTAGTTAATCCACATCGAATTTCATTTATAAATGTTTGGGTAATTACATTCGGAACCCGTACAAAAACGTGACCCTATAAATTTTATATTATACTGTAAAACATATGAGGGTACTTTTATTTCACCACCTATTTCATTTCCTCTTTTTCATCACCAAAATTTTAGTTCCAATATAACAGTTTGATTAGGTGATCTCTCTTGTTTTTATAACATCGTATCTATGACCGATGAACTTCCATGCATGCTCCTCGTTTGAAATATCATTATCCAAGGGTAACATCTACATATTTTGTACATGTGAGGGTCCAATATAAAATTCCTTAAGAGGGGTACTAGGATCACATCATGTACTTGGGATAATCATGTTGGGAGTGCTAGTCGATATTCCACAACTCTTGTGTAATCTTGGATATCAAAGTGGATGATGTGTCGTCGACTAAATTTTCCTTTCCTCCAAAAGGATATGACATTCATCCAAGTAGATATATATATTATCAATTTAAATCCACCATCAAATTCTAAATCTCATTGATGATCATATTTTTAAATTTTTTGAAAACACTTTACATATTTCATGTTATGTTGAATGGTTTTTCCCTTATCCGTCATATCTTGATAGTATCAGGTCCTATATTCTTCCACTCTCCAACTTCAACCCATCATGTTTGAGTTGATCAAATCTCCCTATATATACAATCATATGATAATATTTTAATACTATAATAAATATAGTATTATATTAGAACATTACTATGGGAAGGTGATAATCCCAATGTCCATAAAAATCTATTAGACAAGATCTTATCACATCCTCTAGATTATGGATGGTTCTTATATATTTACCATATATCTAAGGGTTATAATATATACTAAAACTCATTTTTATATCCAGCAAATTATAAATTATTCTGTAGAACATCAAGGTAAATATTGGATCCCAAAAAGATACAATGTTGAGTGGTAAATCATATAGTCATACCAAATACCTTATTTATATCATGGGAAGTTCATCAAGAGATAAATATTTATCAATTGAAATGATATGAGATGACTTTTCAAGGAGACCGAGTACCACTAGGATTGAATTTTTAAATTAGATATCATGGGGATTACTATAATGAAAACCATGGTATTTTTTTCCCATTTACATTCTAATACGAAAAATTGGTGCATCATGCACATTGAAATTTATTGTTTGGAATTAAATAATTGGTATAATAATAATTGGGATATAAAATATATTATCTCCCTGATATTGTTATCCAACAATATATATTGAATTTTAAGTCTATATATCTTAGAGTATCTAGTATGAATTGAAAATCAGGAGCTATGCGCATCATCTAAAAGTTCCCTCTCCAGTTCTATGTTTGATGAGACACATATCTAGGAACTAAGCCTTATAATCCCATCTTTAACACTTTTGAACGTCGGAATATTTTTTATCATATTATGTCTCTCCTTATAATGACCCAAGCATTTGTGAATAAAATTACATTTGTTTTAATTAAATGTTTATTGGATATAGAAAACACATACCCTCAATTTTTTGTATACTATCGAATTAGATTTAAATTTCTGTTATGTATCCAAGACATTGATAATATAGCTATTGAACTGTGATCACATGACTAGTCGAATTTTAGTGTTTTAACAAGTCCTTTTTAAATGAAAAAAGAAAGTGATGGCCTCACTTAGTAAAATCGTACCCTATGAAGCATGTTTATCAGTACTTCTAAGGGTGATATCATTTCTAAAATTTTCCTTAGTGAAACCCCAAGATGATATCCAACAACATAATCATGATAGAAACCATTTATGTAGAATTTTAAGCTCATCAAGATCACAAAAAACATGTTCACCGAATGACCCCTTGAAATTCCCACCACTACATTCCTTTCTCTTTGGGTGTATGCGGGTGTAATAAAAGGATACATAACAAGACCCTAGGATTATCATTATGAACATTATTTTTTTATATAATAATGAATATACCTTCATTATTTTTCATATTATTATTTTTACCTTCTATCATGGGACTATGTGGAAGGAGAAGGATCATGAGTTCTTGTATCTAACATGAGAGGTAATTTTAGTGATTGACTTTGTTAGACACTTCACAACCCTATATCACTTTGTTACAACCTTAGAAGCTAATTATTTTTTTAGAGCGAGAGGTTTTTGGGATGAGATTTATATGATATTAGTCAGTATGTTATTTTATTTCATTTTATGAGACTTCTATACATTATGAATTGTGATATTATCATGGAGGGTAATCTGAGAGTGGCCTAAAGTAGTAGGTAGGATTTTTCAGAAGATCCAATTGGGATCTCCTCTTCCATTGGAAGTAAGTACCACTAGGATAATTATTTCTATGGATGTAGTGGGAAGGAAAACCACATAAATGGGAACACATATGTTCCATAGCATTGATATTAATGAAGAATATATAAAATCAATACACCTTATCATCCATACACTACATTAGAGTGTAATTATTTTGGGATATTGTGTCATATTTATTATTTTTATGGAAAACTTTTACAAAAACATAGAGGGTGGGGTTCATGAAAGACAATGGAGTATGGATGTGGCTTAACTACCCCACAACATATTCGTAGCTGAAGATCCAATGGATGATTGGGATGAGGTAGTGGATGTGGGACATTGGTGAGAGATAAGTATTACCACTTTGAGGGAACAAAAAGGGTGATTCGGGACAGATCATAGGGGAGTGGGGTGATCTAACTACATGGTATAAAGTTATCTCTAACTAGTTAAAATGTTTTACCTTCTACCACTAATGTAATAATTCTTGTATCATATACCTTAAATTGAGTTTCATTTTACACATGTGAATGAAATTACTTTATATCTTGTATTTTTCAAAAATTGGTTATGCTTTGCTATAGAGAGAATATATGTGGTCATTATTATTGAGAAACTATTGGCAATGCAGTAAGAGGGTATAAACCACTAAAATGATTGATCTATTGAAATTAGTGGCTTTACATTCCAATGGAAACGTTTTCTGTTGGAAATTATACGACATTATTTAAATCATTTTATATATTAGATATCTATATAACACTTGAATATTGACTATTATGATAGGATAGTTACCTATATATATCTATATAGAGGAACCTATAATTAGTAGGGTGAGTGGGGTCATCATGTTTGTCGTTCAGGTAAAATTCATTTCGTATTAGATTATCTCACGACTCAGATAAGATGTCTTATTTTGGATGATAGAGGAATGGAGTAGGTCACTTTTTCTCCAGTGGTGGATCATTTTCAGGATTTATTTCCTAAATATTTATATGGATTACCACTGGATACAGAGATAGAGGTCATGACCAATTTGGTTCTAGGAACATAGCCAATTTATATCCCATATTATAGGATATCACAATAATATATTAATGATTTTAACATTCATTTGGAAGACCTGGAGTCCAAGGGCATCATAAATACTGATAATATATCAGGGTTACATAAGTTCGTTCCACAATGAAGTATTATTAGACATTGTGTTTTTATTTGGATTATCAATGATTGAACCAGATAATGGTCAGTAACCCATATTCCCATCAATGCATTGATGATATTTTCAATTAGTTGAGTGGTTCTATGATTTTCTCAAAGATCTACTTGAGATATAGATATAACTAGTAAATGATGAGACCATCAGACATTAAACAGACTACTCTTAGGTGTAGGTATTTATAATCCAAGTTTTATGTAATGTTGTACAATTTGAAAAATGCACTGACAATATCCATGGCCTTGATAAATCAAATCATTTAACCTTTTCTAGACCTATTTGGGGTTTTTAATCATATTCATGTACAATATTTCTATAGACTATCATGTCAAACATCTTGACATCATTTTGTGTAAATTGATGGAGAATTAGAATTCTATCGAGATATCCTATTATAGATCATGGATTGATAGCATGGACTTATTGGGCCATGTCATCTATGAGGAAAGAGTGTTAGTGGAACCGAAGAAGTCTATATCTGTAGTGTGTTAGGATTGGTCTAGGTATTTATTTGATATTTATAGTTGTTGGTATTAACATGTTATTACCGGAATTTCGTTCAAGACACCTCTCATCTGAAAAAATGGATGTCTTTGTAGAACAATAAAGTGGATAAATTGGTTTGGTCCGGTTTTTATGAGAGTTATTTTAAAGAGTTGGGGGAAGGATGACCTCCGTATGAAAACTCACTATTCAAATGTCAATTAATTAATTTACCGTGTACTGTGACACATTTGGTGTTTGAATCAGACTAGTTTTTAAGAAGGATGACCTAGTGGTTTCTTATCTCTCTAGATAATAATGATTTTCAGGAATTAATTATATGACTCATGATATGGATTTAGAAGGGGTGGAACATTAACACATATGATGGAGACATTTTCTTTTTGGAATTTGGTTTTTGGTGTATATGTACCATAAAAGACTCAATTATATCTTTTCATAGTGAGCCATTGATATTTGATATAGGAGGAAGGTTGAGTATGTGTTTTATTTTTTTTACTTCTATCTAGATTACACACTGAGATAAAGAAACTTAGTTGAAAACACTTTGAGTCAAAAGAAAAATAAAATGAAATTGGATGAATTTTTCAATTAGTGGAATCTAATAGCACTCCATTTATATATGAATCTGGATGTTTAGGAAACTGATGGATGATTAGATTAGGCAACGAAATCATTTATACTAATTTTTCTCGACCAGATCATGATTGAGTAGTTATCTAGTATATATGGCTTATATTTGAAGGACATAATATATAGTGTAGAGAAACCAGTTAGATGGTAACTCGTTGGTAGTGAGGTTCTTTCATATAATGGATTAGTATGGGTTCATATAGATTTAATCAAGGAGGTGATGAGATAATTTCAGGCTTCAAGATGAATGGTGTTTTCTAGTTTGACAGTGATTTATGATGACCTACATTGATATTAGGGTGGAAAAGGTTAAATTATGTTATATTGGGCTTCATGGATATATTTTTCACATGTTAGATGGTGGAGGCTGAGAATTCTAGTTTTATTAGGCTATTATAGACTCTAAAGATTCTAAAGTGAAAAAGGGATCATGTCAAATAAGATTTTATGATAGGATTACCTAGGGATCCTTGTAGGAATGATGTTGTATGGGTGACGAATGATTTCCTAAAGTTGATACCCCACCAAATTGATATCTTTTAATCCTTCACCAATGATGATATGGTTAGTATTTACATGCATGGGAAAATTCAATTCAATGGTGTTTTCATGAGAAAAGTGTCTACTTGTTATTTTCATTTGATGTATAAATTTTGGAAAGGTATTTATTAGCCTATGGGATCATAGGTTCTTATGAGTAATTTCTCCCATCCTTAGATTAATAGATTATCAATGAATAGTTGTTATATTTAGGGTATATTTTACATGCTCATGTCTTGGATTTTGGTAGTTTATTGGAGAAGAATTTGGAGCTCATGTAGTTCTCCTATAAAAATTGGTTCCATGCATCAATCAAAATGACACCTTTTGTGGATTTGATTGGAAGACCGTGTAGTTGAACTATATTTCCATTAGATTCTAGGGAGTTATTGATTGTTAGTCCTAGGCTAGTTTAAGATATGAAAGAGAATGTTTAGTTTAATAGAAATCGGTTGGTTAAATAAAGAGATAATATAGATCATATGTGTACCATTATAGGTGACTTATAATGTTTGAGGTTAGCCATCATTTTTTTCTTCAAGATTCACATGGGATGAGAAGATTCTATATTAGAATGAAAGTTAATATAACACTAAGGTTTTTCATAACATTCAAGATTGTGGAATGGGTATAACAAGTAGAATACCATTTGGCCCATAAACAACTCTTCAACAATTTCATGATGTCTTCTACATGTCTCAAATTCATAGATTTGATTCTGACCAGTCTCATGTGATATAAATTAGTGATTTTGATCTACATACTATTAAATTATTTGTGAAAAATCCAATCTCTATCATGGACACAAACATAGATGAATCTTCAGGGAAATTCCAAGAATTTACTTTGAGTATAGTAGAATCATTGGCATGTTCATCTGGATACCTAGGAGAATGATTATAATATATGATCACAATTTATAGAAATGTTCATGTATAACCTAAATTGATTAATATAGTATCTCCGAGAAACTTTTTTATATGGTGTGGTGGTTATGAGATCCCATATTTCTCCATGTATGTCTCTCTTTATGTTTTCAGATAAATATATGTTAGTCAGGTTGCTTTTAAATTAATCATAGTTATTAGATCACAGGTCCATGATTGATTTTTTGTTATAGGGTTTCTGTAGGAATAATATGTGTGTTGTGGCTGCTAAACAATTTTGGGCCATGAACCCAATTCACATCTCAATTTAATTCATCGCCTGAGTTAATTCATATCATGTAACTATTTACACACCCTATAAATATTTTAAAACCCTAGAAACATGTCACAAAAAGAAACAATTGTATGGAAAACATTTTACACAATCTAAATCTTAATTTAATTTTTTATAGTCATAGAGATGATATTTTAGGAAGAAAAATGAAAAAACAATTGAACCTTACATGATTTGAATATAATTAATGTCATGAAAAGTTTATTCCTATCCCATTTTAAACCAATCAATCAAAAAAATTCACTTATGAAGAACTCTATCTTTGACTGCATTGCATTCAAGGAAAAAAATTTCTATGATGCATACTTTCTATTAATTATTAAATTGAGTTTACTTCGATCTACAAGTGATTTCATATTTGAAATTGGATATCTAGACCTATACCTTAATAGAAATCCTTCAAGTTTTTAGTATGTTTCTCAAGATATTGATGATGAAATTTAGATATTCAATTGAATGGAAGGAGAAATATTATTTCCACTAGAGACAAGATGTTTTATCATCACCTTGTTTACTGTTAATTTAGGTGGACTAAATATAATCAATATTTTCTGATTTAATTATCTACATTATATGCATTAGCTCTAACCACATCGTTCGTCCATGCATATGGCCAAATTAATTGGATAATCGATTTTAAATAGTATTTATTAGTCCTATATAAGTCATCGTTGGGTCCAAAGGCATGGTAACTATGACCTGTGGCCACCTAATTGGTGTGACATACATGTAACTTGTTACAACATATATGGATTTACATAAGGAACCTATAGTAAACATGAAAACATTTTTAATTTTTATCAAAATCATATGAATTATAATAACATATAAATTGTGTTATTTTTTAAGGCATTGTCATATAAGATAATTTTCAGTTATATGATATGTTTTGACCTTATGTTAAAATTATAAATGAAATTGGTGTTATATAATTATGATTATATTTGGAAACCAGAATTATTCAAATATAAATATTTTGAAAACATATAATTGGATAAAATGTTCATTGTTTATTGTGATTAAATTTCTTGTATGATCTTCCACATTGTGATTTTTCTTATATATATTTTATATTTATGTGACACTGATGTGATATGAATGATGGTACGATTTATGATATTCCTATTAGAGAGATTATGATATGTCTGAGGGTGATATTTTTAATATTTATAAGGGTGTTATTTTGATGTGCCTTAGGGTGATATTCTAATATTCTTATACATGATATTCTTATATGCCTAATTGAAATATTTTGGAATGCATGAGGGATATATTCTAGTATGCATGATGGTGATATTTTGGGTGGTTTGAGATCATATTCCATTTTTTATGATTTTTCAAGAGAAATTAGTTCATGGTAGGTGAATCTTACACTAACTCTGGTGATCAATACAGATATAGGAGAATTAACCCTCAGAAACAGATACCAAGAACAGTGTTGAATCAAGTTTGGATTACCTCTGGTGTTAACCAATATCTGGATGGTGAGTAAGATTATTACATGTATAGTGTTCGATTAAAAAATTAATAATATTTTAATCATATTATTGCATATACTATTGTTACCAGACATGAATTTACTATTCATAGTGGTGTTAACATACTAATTTCACACACTCCATATTCTGTCCATCATTTGATACATGATCATATTACATTGATATATGTTTCTGTAAGGTAAATGTCATTGTAGTTGATTGTTTCTTATTGGATGGGTTGGATCATGGAGATAGGTCTTCCATGGGTTTCAAGACAGAGTTTATTAGAATATTTATTTGTGACTTCTAATATTTTATTTTTACGACCATAAACATGTCATTTAGTTTCACTTATATTTTTACTAAATTATTCTTGTATTATTTGGATTTGTTTAGTTGTTAATTTCTCATTATTTGTTGTAAGATTATTTACTCATAATGTTTTAGCTATTTATTCTAATTTACTTTTATTTTCATCTTTTATTATAAAACATTACCAGAGGGCACAATCACCCCACAATATCCATCAACTCTCACTGCTAAATAGTAGCCTTCAGTATTTAGGGAGGGGTCCTTGAGGTCAGGTAACCACCAGGCTCGGTCAACTGAGGGATCAAATTGTCATGAATGTTGCAGGTGAGATGTCAAAAACATTGTTTATTTAATGAAAATGTGCAATTAAATCATAGGTCGTAACATGGAATCCCATTTAATATTGTATCTTCACTAAGTAAAAATATTTTCTAATATGTCGTGGATACATATACAAACCCGTTCTATATGTGGATCCATTATGATTTTCCCTATACCCTATGGAATTATCATTTCTACAACATGATTATATGTTTTTCGATACCTTGAGAATTTTTTATTATGCGTGAGTAAATTTTTTCTATGTATATCAGTGATTATAAACGTTTTAAGTCACATTTAATGCTTATAAAAAATTATGGAATACCAAAAAATGATTCTTGAATAATGGTATAACAACAATCACATTAGAGTAATTTATGATTCATATAATTAAAATTAAAATATTATAAATTTCATTCATTTTAAGATAATTTATAAATATGAAATAAATTTTAATTAAAATAATTAAATAAACATAAATAAACTATCATCAAATTAATCAAAACCATGTTTTAATACTAACCATATCCCATTTTTATAAATTAAAACAGACCATTTAAATAATAAATTCCTAAAAATACTCTATATTTATAATATTTAAAATAATAATAATTTTAATAATCTAAATTTAGATTTTACTAATATAAAAATTTATAATAAAGAAGACTACAATAGAATATGAATAGAATTTATGAAAATTAATAATAGATTTCTTCCCAAAACAATTATTAATAAAAAACATATACGCTCACAAAATTTTGATGAATATAAACCATTAAAATAAAGTTAAAAAGATACCATATATCATTAATCATGATAATTAGTTCATATACACTGACTTTATAGGCATATCCATAGTACAGTGTCTTCAAAAACAAATTAAACTCTAAAAAATCAGTAATTATAACCATAAGTATAATTTTTATATCTAGTCATTTTTTTATAAATATGGTTTCCTAAACGATCATTATTCATATATATATTTTTATACTAAATGTTCTATTAAATATATATTGTGGGTTTATTAGATATTTAATGTAGAAATAAAAATGTACCTTTCAAAAAAATATGTTTTAAATCCTCATATTTCATTATTCAATACTTATTTTTTCAATCTTTACAGAATCTAAGGGTTTATTAATGATATGTAAATATTGATTATTGAATGAAAAAGTTATAAAAAATATCAGATTTATTAAAATGTTATATAAAAGATTTATACCTAAATTAAATGTTTCGTATCTTAAGATTCTATAAAATATTTTAATATACTAAAAATCATTTATGTAATATCATAAAAGATTTGTAATTTATCAAAATAAACAATAAAAACAATTAAAGTTTGTTTTATCCCCCAAATATATAAAAAATAAAAAGTACTGGAAGTACAGTCATCCTCTACTATGAATTATGAACCTTATAATTTATTTTTATAATTGCATGATGTCATAAATTATGAATATAAATAACACATATTGGATATTTTTTTAAAGAATATATATTCCAAAATTAGAATAAAAAAGGAAAAAATGAAAAAATATTTGGATTATAGTAAATAAAACAATATTTTATTGTTACTTTAACTGTAATGGCCGGGACCTCTCCAGTATATTACTTTGTGAAAATGAGGTGTTGGAGGTGTTCCGAGAGGTCAAGGTGACTTTTCCCCAACACTTTGCCAATTTTCCAGTTCTGTGGACAGTGTTTCCAGTTTTATGAACAGTAACGGTAACCTTATAACGGTGACCTTCTAACGGTAGCATTGAATAGTGTTTCTAGAACAGTAACCTTCTAATGGTGACCTTCTATCGGTATGCTTGAACAGTGTTTCCAGAACGGTAACCTTATAACGGTGACCTTCTATCGGTAGGCTTGAACAATGTTTCCAGAACGGTGACCTTATAACGGTGACCTTATAATGGTATCCTTGAACAGTGTTTCTAGAATGGCGACCTTCCAATGGTGATCTTATAACGGTAGCGTTGATCAGTGTTTCCAGAACGGTAACCTTCTAACGGTGACCTTATAACGGTAGGCTTGAACAGTGTTTCCTTAATGGTAACCTTCTAACAGTGACCTTGTAACAGTAGCCTTGAACAGTGTTTCTAGAACGTTAACCTTCTAATGGTGACCTTCCATCGGTAGGCTTCAATAGTGTTTCCAGAATGGTGTGGTCTAACGGTGACCTTTTCTTTCCTTTGCCAAATATTGATTATGTGAACAGTGTTTCTAGATTCCTACAGTTTTGCCCCATTTGACACTTCCTTTGACGTAAAATACTTTTAAATCCTTGTTTTAAGGACTCTTAAGGCCTATTTAAATGCCATAAATCCTATATTAATAATTACTAAGGTTGGGATGTATTTACATGGTCAAAGCACGTGGGTTAATGCGATCCATTTTGAATGGAGAATTAACCGGATCTTAAACTGTCGCCCCATTAAAACTTCAAAAAGGGACAAGATATCATTCTCCCTTGTTCGTTCCCATTTTTCTCACCTACGAGACGCTAGAACCTTTCAATCATTCCTGTAGGAGTTTAAAAATCAATCTTTACTCCTAGGATTGGTTCTACTCTGTTTTGGATGCAACCGAGCTATGTCAGTCAATCTTCCCAAGTAGGTATGTTTTATCATTGTTCTTTTGGGGATCATCTTCTCTTTTTTCTCCCTTATATATTATACCATGTAATTTTCAAGATTCTAATGGGTTTTTCTTGGGGTTGGATGGTACTGTCATACCGTGGAATCCTCTGGTGGATGCAGTTGTCATGAGAGGAGGATTTTGACCAGTTGTGTGGATAAAGGATGTCAAGAACTCTTCCAAGTAAGGTATTCATGGCTTCTTTAATTATATATATGTGAAATCATAGAATTAGCATGATTTAGTCCTATTGGATCACAATGAAATTGACCTAAATAAATACATGAACCGGATTAAAAGAATTGGTTGATCGCATGTTGTTGCTTTATACTGTGATAACGTTTTGCCTCATGTTTTTCTAGATAGAGTGATATCCATGATTTCTTTGATTTTTTGTTCGTCATGATAGAAATTGATAATGAACTTAAAGCCGGAATTAATTGTTAATTAATTGGCTAATGATAAAGAGGCATGTAAATTAATCTGGTTATTGTCATTGGTGTAGTTGTTCTAATTTGAGGATAATCAAATTAGGTAAGCATGGTTATTTAATTGTGATAGCATAATGATTAGGTATCCCATAATTGGAACCTACGAATAAAAAATCTTCTTAATCAATATGGATTAAATAATAGATTGTGTGGGAATTTTTAAAAGGGTTATGAGTTACCCTCTTGTTTGTTAAAGGGTAAAGAGCCCATGGTTGTTATTGTTGTTTTCCTTCTGCTTGTGCTATGATGTGAGCCTGGATGGCTGTTGTGATATGTGGAGGCATGAAGGCCTTATGGTTGTGGCAATAGATGATGCCTAGAGTGGCGAGATGCATAAGTTGATGGATGTGGGTGTCAGGGAGGACACCATGGGTGATGGAATGGGATGGATGTGGTTTCTAGATGCTTGTGGATTTCTTTGAATGTTTATCTGCTTTTCTTTTCCCCACTACTCAAGGCAGCTGGTCTTGCTACCCTTCTCCCGAAGGAGGCGAAGACGCGCAGGGTATGCCATGTACTTTCCGTGTTTAGCCTCTCGAGGGATAATGGGTCTATGCTCTTTCTATAGGCGGTAAAGACTCGACGGGTAGTATATCTACTCACCGTGTTGAGCCTCCTTTGTGTTTAGAAGCTTAGGATTCTTTATATAATGCCTGGGAATATGGAAAAGAAATTCTATAATGAATGTTTTATTAAATGGTGAAAATCCACGGGGATGGAGATACTAGAATTTAAAGGTGATGTAAATCTTAAAAGGAGCCGTTGATTTTGAATGTGATGCCAATTCAGTTTAATGTGGAATTTTTCATGCTTAATTAATGTTTAAAGAATTAATTAATGTACAGTGGAACTAATAAAATGAGAATGGAGTAATCTAATAATGCTCTTGAAATCCTTGTGTGCTTATAGGATACCTAGTCTTAGAAGTAGCAGTCTGGAGTCTAAGATACGTTAGCTGAAGTTGTATCCAAGACTAGGTAATTCCCATAGTGTGGATGTGAGTTATAAATATATTCTGTACTTTTTGTGTTTCTATACGCTACTCAAACATGTTGGTAAGGGAAACTGACACGCCGGGGATTCCGAGCCCTGGGGGGTGTTTTCCCCAACATTCTGATGGGAGGTCGAATGGATGACTACCCCCTTTTGGCCCCGCTCTCTTTTCTTGGTAGAAACATGTGCCAACAAGAACAACTGTTAGTTTCCCCATATATGTGTGTAGAGGGCTGTAATGGCTTGTGGTTATTTCACACACATATATTCTGGATATAGTATCCTATGGACTACTATAGGTGTAATGTGTATAGGCTATCATGGCTTGAGGATCCCTACTCGGTGTATGGGCTATAATGGCTTGAGGTATAATACCCGATGTATGATACACGTAATGGGGGTTGTGGGGGCTCCCGGAACATACATGGTTACTCTTGGTTGTGAGGATGGTGTGGTTCTTCGCCCTGGTGTCAATAGGCAAGCCTTTGTGGTGCACGAGGTGCAGATTTTGGAGCTTAGCCCAGGTGTCTGCGGGCAAGCCTTTGGAGAGAGAAGCACATGACGTATGTCGTTGGGGAAAAGCGGCAAACCAGTGGGGAAGTAGTAGCGGGGTATCCCTGATATTCTATACTATATGCTATATTCTTGTATTCATTACTTGGTGAGAGTATCCAGGGTGAGGTTGGGATCTTAGTATACCTATTTAGGTGATGAGTTAGTTTCACTTGTTGTTCACTGGGCTTTAGCATGATTTCTTTACTTTTGCACGAGTGGCTTGGGGAGGATCCTACTATGTATACTATTATACTCAACCTATGTATATATAAACTATTTTTCAGGTCACTTGGAGTAGGTTAGAGATCAAGAAGGTTACTACTAGCTTGTGGTTGGAGGATGAGCTGTTTGGGCCTGTGGTCGCTGTCGTTTTACTTTCTTTTGGGTACTTTTAGTTTCCACTTTCAGTTGTAGTACTTTTGCATGACATTTAATATATGTACTTGGATTTCTTTTATATTTCAGTTCTGAGTTGGATTTGATTTGATTCTATTCTATCTATCTCTTCTGCATGTGTTCTCTTAGAGGGTAATGTCTCCCATTTGTGTGTTTATTATACCCTCGGTGCTAGTCACCAACCCGGGGCCTACTGGAGGTGGGACACGGGGGTCATTATCTCTCTTCTCACATTGCTGGCCCAGGAGGGGTACACTTTGTGGTGAGGGGGTCGTGACATTAACATATAATATTATCATTTTAAAAGATACTAAATAAATATCTATTTCACTATACTGATATATTCAACACATGAAACATATAAACATAATATTAGGACATTATGCTACTAAATACAGTAGTATTCAAATTAATCATATAATTTTTTAATAATTTATATATTTCATATATTCATCTACATCCAGTTTAGAATTAGTACTAAGAGTGTTTTCATACATTAATAAGAGTTAAGATTAATCCATTTGATAACCTCTATTGCTTACTAGTATTGATGAAAGTGGACTATATTCATTATTGGGGTAATTTTATGACCACAGACAGAATATAATACATCCATTATGCTCATGTCACATTCAAAAGTCACGATCCTTAAAAAATTATTTTATAACATGTGACTTGAAGATCCAAATTCAATATTAGAAACATTTATTTAAATTTGAAACATATGTTGACATAACCATTATAAAATGGGTGGCTCAAATTTTCCTTTATTAAAATCATTTTTCAAATAAAAACAATCATATTCTATCCTACCAAGATTTAGAAAATCTTATTAGTGCATATAATTATTTTTAAAATTTAAAAATCAGATATCAAAAATCTTCATTTTCATATTTTTTTATTTTGTTAATGTACACTTCTTCAAAAATAATATCATTTAATAATTTTGGATTGACATTGATTTAATAAATTATTATTTATAAAAAAAGATATGTTTATTAAAATACTTATTGATTCCCATTCATCTAAAGGTGAAAATGAATGTTCAAAATCAACACCTACTTCTTTTCAATTCCCTTGGGAAACAGGTGTTTTCCGTTATTAACTATATTAAAAGATTAATCCAACATACTTTAAAAAATAAATTTATTTTATATAATCTGTTTATCATTATAGAGTTAAAAATGATTCCAAAAATTATTTATTTAAAATATATTAATTTATTCATGAATAACATTTATCCCATTAGAATATATTATTGAATATTTAATATTAATATGAACAAAATTATAACTGAAAATAACAATCTCACAAATGTTTTAAACTAAATTTCTATTATTAATTCCATACTCATCATTCCAAATTACAATTTGAATATGATGATAATTATGATTATTTTAATTTTATGACCTGATTGAGAAGTGATGTTATCCGCCTCAATTTTTACGTTACAATATTTTAGTAAATATTTACAGAAGTTAAAATCCATAAAATATTCATCAGTATTATTTAAATGTGAATTTTTCTTATCATTAAATTCATTGACCTTTATAAGCATAGATTATTTAACATTAATATATTTTATTAGATAATATATAGGGTTTACATTTATTTTCGATAATCATAGAATGGTACCTCAATCACTATAAGAATTAAACATTTATATTTTAGTTTTTATATATAAAATAAATACATCATTTTCAAAATAAAATAAAGCAACCATATTTGGGTTTTCATTCATTAAATAATTAAAAAGTATTTCTAATTTATATTGTTTTAACAAAGACATTATTTTATATAAAATAATAATTATAGTAATATTCATGTGAATTTTTTTATTAAATTATATCCATTAATAATGGTTCACCCCATTTTAGGTATAATCCTATTTTTCCATTATACAACCATTTTTCCTTTGTATTCAAAGGTTATATTTTTTAGGAAGTATCAATTATCTTATATTTTTTTCCAAAACGAAGAATAAAAAATTCACCTCTTCTATCACTTGTAGTAGAATCTTTCAAAATAAATTTTATATTTTTATCCATCCTACAAAAATTATTAAACATGTTTAACATTTCAATTTTATTAGTTAAGAAGAATTTACAGAAGAATCCATTATAATCACCAAGAATACAAAAACAAAATTTTTATTTTCTATGTCTAATTTTTATAATGATAAATATATTAAGTTGTAATAGTTTTAGGAATTTAACACTTTTAATATAACAAAATAAATGTTTTTTTATTTATAGATTTTAAAAAAAATAACGTATAAGTAACCTACAAATCATAATCATGAGTGGTTCTAGATGATTTCAATGATTTGATATATTTAATAGTTTCCATAAATAAAAATATACCCATATTCTTTAAAAAATTCATTAATTTTTCCTAAAACGTTCAAACACTTCACATTTAACTTGGTTCGTTCATGACAATGAATAGAGTAGGCTTTATTATTTTAATTTTAAATAAATATGAATAATTTTTTTTTTCAAAAGAAAAAATTAACTATCTTCAAACTTATCACTAATTTTATAATCACAATTCATTGAGATCCTTATTTAATTTAATTTAAATCATTCTACATAGGAAATTTTTAAATTATTATATATTTAAATTTTTTATACTTATCAAGAACCATTTCCCTTGCATTTAGTTTTATCACTAATGATGATTGATCTTCCATCAAATAAATTAAGCATAAGAAATTAAAATTGTCCACATTCGTCTGTTTGTATCATAATCAATACACATAAAATGTCTTCTTGAATATATTGCTATATATATTGTAAAACATTCATGTAGTAAAAATTTAATTAAGCAGCCGTGATATATTGGGTCTTACCAGATTAGTATTAAAATACACATAAACTCAAAAACAATTGTAGGAAACTTCTTTATTGGGAAATATTGATTATAATAAATTGGAAATAAAATTAATAGTTTATCCACTTGGTTGAATAAATGTTAATAAGAATTCAATTTCATAGGTACCATTCAAATTACATGTAAATTATGTTAGAGTTGAAAATTTTCTTTTACCAGTTTTCATAATTGATGTTCTATACAGTTGGTGAGTTTTAATATTACTTATTTTACCATTTATATCCATATTAGGATTTGTTAATATACATCACCTTCTGAAATAATAATTTACCATGAAAAAATTTATGGTTTCATTTAAGCTAAAAATTTCAATTTTAATATGAAATATTCATTTTGAGTTGCATTCATGTATTCTAAAATTTTACCATTTGAAAATAAAGCTAATTTTATTAGGTTTCATTTTTCATTTTTGAGTATCATACATTAATTTTAATTTTTATTCTTGTCATTAAATATTGGGATAAATAAATTCTCTTGATTTTATTTATTTTTTGAATGAAAATATTTAATTATATCATTTAATATTTTTTGTTTCAGCATCCCTATTTTTATATATCTTTCCATGAATGAAAAAAAATCATTTTTATTTATTTAAATAGTTTTAGTATTTTCTCTTTCCCACATTAACATGAAATTTTAGAACCGTTTATTATTATACGATTATATATGCCGATATAACTGATCTATTAAATAAATATTTATTTAGAACATTACATTTTGTTCTATTAAAATTTTATCATAAGTTTTATATTCAGAACTAGAATCAAATTATGTGCTTACCTAATTTAATGTTGTTACCATAAAACAATTTTTATTTGATGGTATCTCTCATAGAATAATTACTTATTGTGTTAGAGACTTTAGGGAAATAACATCGAACAAAAAAATAATTTTCTCCTTCCTCATGTAGGTTCTTTCTTTTTTACTTTTCTGTAGTTATGGAAAATTTCAGTTGATTTTCCCTTTTCCCTATATTATTGTATATACTAACATTAAATTTAGTACTCACCTTGTGTATTTAATTTTGTATATCTCTTCGATATTAATTATTCAAATCTATTTTTTTATTTATGAAATCATTTGTAGAATTTGGTTATTTCATATTTTTCAAATTTTTGTATATTATCATTAGAAAAATATGAAGAAACATTAATATTAGTTTTGATTGAAATTATACAGTTCATTTAAACATGTAACAACCCTAAACCTTGTACACTTAATCTAGTTTAATAAATTATCACTTTTGAAAAGATTCCAAATTCAAATACAAAAGGTATTAACATTTTAGCAGTTTAAGAAAACCTTTTTCTATATATTATACCCATTTTAAACATGAAATTGAATATTAATCATAATATAAAATAAAATAAAATTCATAGTATCCTTGAAAATAATTCAAAGGATTCCTCTTTATAACCTGCGGAGTTGAATCAAAATAAGGGGGGGCTCAAATGCTTAATATGAAATAATTACAACATAATCTATCATTAATCAATAATAATAGACAATACGGTGATGTACATATATAAACACACAAGAAACCTAAATATTTAGATAAGGCATGATCAGTATGGAGAGGAAAATAATTGAAATACATGATATTTATTAAATAAACTCATAATTAAACGCATTCATTGATGATTTCATTGAAAAACCCTCAGGGGAAAAAAATAAATAAAAAAAATTCATTAAATTATTAAAAATTATATTCCATGTTTCTTTGGGTCATGGATGATTTACCATCAATACCATTAAAGTTAAGCTATAAAACAACATGTGTACAAAATCGTCTTGTTTGGCACCCTATTTCATCTCCCAAGACTACCAATACATCAAGTTGGTTTCATTAAACATCCTCAAACCCATTTGACAACATTCCAAAGTGTCCTTATATATCAAATAATCTATTTAACTCATAATAAATCTTCCTTAAAAATATTCATCTTCAATAAAAGATACAAATTTATCAATATTTCACTAGTAAATAAAATAAGATTTAGTGTAAACAGACTATGTAAAAGTTTTATATAGATTAAGAAATACAAATATCCATTACAGAATAATATATATATTTAACAGATATGTAATGTTTAAATAAAAATGATTTCGATAAAGTGATTCCTTTAACTTAATGTAAAAAATCTCTAAATAAAATGATATTTAATAATAATTTTGACACATGGTAAATTTAAATTAAGATATACTTGGAAGAAATAACTAAAGTTGGAACCTAATATCAAATTATTTAGAAATTAGGATATTACCACTCAAATGGAATGTATATTCACCACATAACAAAGTTAATTGGTTTAAAATAAAAAAATAACCTTAAATGAAATATAAATTGAGATAAAATCCATTACATTATGATTATTTTTGGTTAAACACACATTAATATGTTATATAATTGTTTTTAAAATGATATTAACTTATACCATAACCATATTAATATATATAATATCATATATGATCATTTTATAACATATTTTCACTAATTCTGTTAATAATATTTCAATATTTTCATTATTTCAGGAGCTAATCTCATTATTTTTTAGCATGTTATGACTTGTTAACTTTTTTTCATACATATATCATGATTTAATTATCTAAAAATTGTAAAACATAATTTAAATATTATATATAGATATTATATATGTATTTAGATTAATCTATAAAATTTATTGAAATGAAATGAAATGAACTGTTCATGGAGACGGTAGGTTGTACAGACGCATTATTGTTGATTCCATTTATTTTAATATTAAAATAATGAAAATTAAATGATATATGTTTATAATGTCATTCCTAGATAAAAATAATTTCATATATATCATATATGTTTACTATAAAATCTTTAATATATTCCATGTAATGTGTTAATGAATCAAATCTCTTCGTGAGGTGGTAGTTCATCGTACACATGAATGGAGTTATTGTATTCTAAAAAAGGGAAGGTATAATGGTATGTATTATATAATAATTAATGAATCATAAAGTAAAAAATATAATAAATATCATATATAAATAGTATTTACATCATTACTCACATCCTTGAAAGTTGGTAATTTAAAAATGAATGAGATCGGTTCGCGGGGCAGTAGTCTTTCTTACAAATGATAAATTAGTTTGTAACCCATTTGATAGAGGTTCATCAATTTGTGAGTTTTACCAATAAAATAAAATCATCTCATTATAATGAAGATAATATGAATATTTTAAAATAATGATATAAAATGTATTTAAGGTGGGGGAGGATGAAATAAAATAAATACTCTTTTAGAAAAACATTTCCACTACTTAGGGTATCCTCTATTGGTTTTCACTAATTTCTTCCTATGTTGGATTTATGAAAAATAAAAGACCAATAGGATTAGAGTAGGTAAAATTTTGAGTTATTTGGGTATGTATTGGCTGAATTTATGTTGTTTTACTATGTGAATAGATGCAGGGGCGTGGGAGTGGTCACTATTTATAGGTGGGGGAGAGGGCACACATAGATGTTTTTAAAATAAGCTTGGTTTACCCACGTTACTAACTACAAAACATCTTATAAATTTTAAAAAACTAGATAAATTAAAGTTTAAGGTTGATATATTTCTATCTAAGGGGATTTGGAAATGTTTTTATTCCATTTTCACCCTTAATATTAAAGATTAGTCCCCTTGTAATCTTAGTTTTCTCTTAATCACTGTAATTAATTTTAATTTTGTTCTCTAATCACATTGTTTAAAAATTGATTTTCACTTATTAGTAATTATAAATTATTTTTATTCCAAATATGGAACCCATTATTCCCAAATTCAATTAATAGAAATGGGAAAAATTAATTGAAAATTAATCTCATAAACAAGACATTAAATCTATTTTTTAAATTTACAATGATCAAAATCTTACCAATACTATTTATATAAATTTAATATAAAAATTATTCAAATCAAATAAATTTTATTAATTAATATAAAAAATTTCTAATTTTTCATTAAAAATATATTAAAATATTTTAACATTAGAAATTATTTTGACGAAAATTGATTTTCAAATAAAATTCAATATTTGTCACTATTTATCAAAAAAAAACTTATATTGTCAGAAAAAAAATACTCTTAAATAATTTTTAATTTATGATTTTAAAATTAAATTTTTTTTATAATTAAAATTTATAAAAGTTTCAAAATTTGGATTTAAAACAATTACTCAATTAAAATTATAGAACACCACCTTTAAAAAAATAAAACTTTTATTTGTAAAATTGGATGTATTCCTTTGTTATGACCATTATAGGTCAAGTCATGAACATGGATGGGGCTCAAGCCACTACAACCCCAGCCTACATCCATATTCCAGGGTTTGGCGATGAACGTCAAAGGCACACTAATCCTGGGGATGCCTTCTCCTAAAAAACTGCACACACACACACAACCCACTCAATGAAAAAGTGCATAGGGAATGAAATTAAGACTACAATAGTACCAATAATATACCCAATATTTATGAATCACTAAACAGAAAAAAGTATGTTAGTTCAATCTATTGAGGAAATGGGAAAATACATGCACACCAAGGAATATGTTCTGACCTGACAAAACTAAAAAAGTGAACAAAATAAGATCTGAGCTCATATATCCAATAATACAACCATCATACCCAAATCCAACAATCAGTATCCATTAGCTCCTTCAAATTCATGATCAACATGTTCCCCGTCTGCAAAATGCATGACACATGTTGGGAAAATCCCATCTATTGGTGAGTATATACATTCAAAGTAGAATGCCCAAAAAGGGTGTAGGGGAGTATTAAGAGATAGTAGATAGAACAAGGTACAATTAAAGATTACAACCTAACCCAAGAATAGTGTGAAATTAAACTCGGACAAACAAAAGGAGGTCAACACAATGAGAAAATGAACTTCTCATTGAGTTTTTACAACATATACCTACAGAGTGGACTTGTCATACCAAAAGAGAATAAGTAGTAAAAGAACATGGCATCCCCTGTGCAACATAATCTCTTATATAAGGAGAGTAACTATACCCAAGGGGTGGGTAATGAAGTAATATATATATATATATATATTCTCATTAAATTAATCCTTAATGAGAGAGTAAGTAGATATTTATATCAATGCTCATCCCAAGAAAAAGTGTCACTAACTATTTCAAGGTAAGCCCATATATAGATACCCATCAATTAATGCTTCTTCCCATGACACAAAAGTCGAATGGTCCTAATCACTATAGCTAGATACTATCCACATTGGGTGGAACTGACTCAACCAAACAGTTTTTAATCACATCATAATCGAACATCCTAGTAGGGAAGGCATCCATAATTATTATGAGTCCAAAGGTACATCAATCCACCACTCTTCTTTGTCCTGCATTGTCATGAAGACAGAAACTCGATGTAGAGGACCTCCTCCCTAGTGCGTTGGGGGGGGGGTCACATTGATTGTAGTTGTAGAGTACCCTCACCCAAGTGGATGGAGGTTTTACTATGATGTTGTTGTTGTAGAGGACCCATTCCCTTGATGTTGGCGGGTTCCACTATAGTATCATGAGGACCCACACCATTATACAACAGGGGGATCTAGCCTGGTCATTGAGGACCTGAACCCTATGTTGATTGGGGGCTTCCACATGGATGGTAGAGATCTTGTGCCCATGACTATAGGTTATTACACTCTAATGGATGCAGACCCACTCATTGGTATCATAAGGGGGTTCCACTCAAAATATGTATCTAGTTATCCTTCCTTGTCACAAAAATATCCAAACATCACCTGAATAAGTGTCAATATTGGAATACCTCACATCATATCTCAAAATCCACTTTGGAGGGCACCACCACTTCCTATGTGAGAATAAAATCAGGATATGAAACTTTTGGGACAAAATTTGAGTTTAAAATAAGGGGATACAATAGATAGATGATTCATAGCATGGTATACAAGATCTATAGGGCCAAAAAGACATGTGACCCCACCTTGAGACATGTTCTTATACCTTACTATCCTCAAGTACTAAACTGTATACATGTACCCCATCTCATGCCCATGCACACCTAGAGTACAAAGAATAAATTTCCAAAATAATGATGAGAAAATGATGATTTTCATGTGTCTGAGGGATAAAACACAATTTAATTTAATTCCTCTTTAAACGACCACAAAATCATTGACCACATATCTTTATGAATCTTCTCCACTCTCATATGATTCTTTGCTGACCTAATCCATCAAATCTATTCAAAAACATCAAAAGAATCATCCATTGATATTCAATTCATTTTTCCACATTTAATGATTTCAAGAATAAGGCTCCACACATCACAACATACATAAAATTGGGAGGCATCAAATAACCAAAAACATTGAATCGTAATGATCATTGAAGAAAAGTAGAAAGGATTGTCTATTCATTCCCCCAACTAGACATCTGATGAAGAAGTCACATTTCAACACATTAAACCCGAATGGGGTCTCATGGGGCCCACACCTTGATCAAGAATTAAAATATATGGATAAAATCACTATAATCCTCATGAAAAAACACATAGGATCAATTATTAATTTTCCCAAACTGAACATTTGGTGAAAAAGTAACATTTCACCGCAACATGCATGAACTAGCCTTGGTGGGGGCCGCACCAGTATCCTACAATAATAACCCAATATTGGTCTACAAAATACATTCTCTATGTCAAGATCACATTGCCATAGATGGAATGTTGACTGAATGTTGTGTACAATATTTATGGCAGGTCAAATTTTAATAATAATAATAATTATATAATTATTTGGGTGTTTCATAGAACCGATCCCCAATCCTAAAAAAGGCATCCAACACCAGTCTCTAATGGTTCATCATAATAATTGGGTCATGCTACCATGGACAGTACACCAATCATATTCTCCATGTATGAGTTACATTTGAATAAACATTTAAAAATAATTATAATATTATTATTTTTAGGGAATCTTATAGGCCTAATAACTAGGTTAGAGAAGTTCACCTAAAATAAATCATAAATAGATGGAATCGATGATAGGGTCACATCCTCATTAACGACACGTTGATCAGATACTCCAAGAGAAAGTTATGAAGGATAAAGAATTAAATAAAAATATTAAAATTAATATTTTAATTATATCAATTTAAAAATATTTATCCACCAATCCTTGTTGGGATGAAGTCCACCACCACCTGGACCTCACTCCGCTGATCACCTCCACCAACCATGTCATGCCCCCACCTATGATACCCACTCTCTGTAACAACATGGCTGCCTCTCCCTACAACCATGGACTACCTCTCTGGATTTATACTCTGATGATAATTTGGACCACTAGCTATAGACTCGCCGTGCCTCTCTACTACCATGGCCTCACAAGTCTACACATTTATTTTCTGGTCAACTCATACTACTTCCACCTTCTGAACATCAAATAACCTATGTTTTAACCCAAAACAATGATACAATCATAGATATATCATCCATAGTGTCATGATCTATAATGATCTATGCTTGATTCATAAGTTTCTCAACATTTCATCATTCTACCTAAAATTCGTGTTCCTCATTGAGCTCGGGTGACCAGAAAAAAATTGAAACCGAAACTTTGGGGTCACATAAGTGAAGAACATGAAGAATGAGGGATGAAAATAACAGAACATAATATTTTATGATTATTGGAATATAATTCTTGGCCAAATACCAAGAACAACATATTGGTTCAGAATAATTGAATAGAAATTGTAGTTTCTAGACCCTGGCACATGAAAAGGTTGTAATCGACGCAGATCCAAGGAAAATGATAGATCTATTAAAAATTTAATCAAAATGGAAAAAATTACCAAATTGATGAGTCCTACCAGTACTAGATCGATCATCGTTGATGAATAATGTGATATTTAAAATCCATTGTGTTCGTCATGCTTCGAATCCCCTCAATCCAAATATTTTTTATCATCTTCTTTAATTATTCGTTGTTTTCGATTGGAATGTAGTGGAGATGAACCCATGAAAATGATCCAAGTGTTATCCTAAAAACCATGAGAATTCCTCCAATGAGATATATTTATAGATATATGATTAGATCAAAGAATATGTTGATTAATTATGATAATAATTAATTAATCCACATAAAACTACCACCAATGAGGGTGGGGTATGAATGTCCCACACTGAAATATTTTACATCACACCCAGTGTCATGACCACATTCAGGGCCCAACCATGGCCTCAAAATTTTTATCGATTTACTGTATAAAATATATTCCATTATTTCTGAGAAACCACCTGACCACATCGAAAATATATTTAATGTTCTTATAATATTAATAATGGGAACATAGGGCCTCGAAATTGTGCTCTGTCTCAATAGCTGGATCTAAAATTATTCTTTGGTATATTCTAATGTGTTGAACGCCAAAACCCGAGTCTCTAAATTATTCAATTCATTAATGTTTTAACCTAATAAACACAAACTATGAAAAGAGGTTGGTACACTGAGTAATCGCCTATCTCTTCCCTACACCCATATGGATGACTAAAGGAGTAGTGTAAAACTCCTATCCCACATCTCAAAATGTGACTGAAAGAAACATTCTTGCCTATAGGTAGTGCCTTCTCATTAATAGGGAGAATACTACCATTTCAAACTATACATATTGAGTTGCATAGTTCTATTAATAGTTTACCAACTACCTCAAACTATATTTTATAATTTTATTTCACTTTATCATGGTTGACGTAGAGTGTGCAAGGGTATCAATGAACAAGTTAGATGTGTAATATCATCTATCCATGTGAAGGTAGACTTCAAAATCATACAGCATACCCCTCATGTCTATTCATCTACTTGAAGAAGATTAACCCCAAACTAGACAATCTATCACACCCACTAGTGACATCATACGAAAAAAGTGTCAAGAAGAAAAATCCACTGGTAATTACAGAAAAAACTCTGAATCTTCATCGCATAAAAATAACATAGAGTTATACTAATACCTAGTGTCACTCCATTTTTACCACATTTAGGTAGAGGATTAAAAATATTACCGTAGGAAAATGTCTAGAAATTTATTCTATTGAATGTAGAATGGACAAAGAGCATACCACTTATCATCACATTCACTGTGGGTTCAAAGGCATCCAAAGCATGTAGCTATCCATGGCCTCGGCTGCCAAATATCTGAGCCTGACGTGGGACACCTGGTGGTGCTAGAAGGATATTCTATTGATATCCACAAGTGATAGATCTTCCTGCTCCTTTACCATCTATGCCTTCTTGGGGACCCATGTGTTCCTTCCTAAGAGATCCCTAATAAAAGAACAGTCTGTATTGTTGTGGTACATCAGCGATATTCAAGATCTCATCAGTATGTTATATTTTGAAATCATGCCCCATGTGACCTCTCCCATCAAATGTGTAGTACTTCCCCTCTCCAGGATATCGTTTCCTCTATGTTTCCCCTTACCATGTACCTGAGTCCGATCATGGGGGAACCTCCTTCATCAAGATATTATCAAATAAAATATGCTAGCTTCCAAAGACATATCTATAATGTCATTCCAATACCAGCTCCTGCTATCTGATTTACCTATTATAGAAACTCTCTATCACCAGTTCTTTCTCCAGCACCCCTGCATAGATGGTGATGCACAAGGGTAATCTGCTGGATCAGATCACTTTTTGGAGTCCAAAATAAGACATACATTCATATAATTAGACATATATGATCATGTCTTGAGAGTAGAACATGAGTTATGTGGCACTTTACCAATAATCTTCCAATACCATCCCTTCCTTAAGAAGATCTAGAAGCTACATATCCAAACAGATCATACAACAAAGGGTTACTAGTCCTTATAGAAAAACAACTAGAAATTTTCATAGGAAAGGGTTGACTAATCGTGAATCTATTTAAATATTCTCTACCAATGCACATAGGATTCATGGAAATGAATGATTGACAAATCCACCATGATATTCTTCGGTGTGCTGACAAGCCTGAAGATTCGGAATATCGAATATAGTCAATCCTCTACGGCATGGTGATTTGGCTCACCATAGAACCTCAACGATCTCTGACACTAGAACTAACAGAGTTTTCTCACCCATCATACATCGTCATCCTTATCTACAGGGTTGATATTTTGAACAAAAAAATGGTGGTGCTTCTACCTACCCACCTGGATAAAGGGAACCACATGATGGGACCCGAACTCAGGCCTCACCGCTAATAGGGACATCGTCACTAACCGAATCTTGTATTATAGAATAATGTCATCAAAGAGGAATCATGAAGCTTATTAAAGAGTATCGTGGTCAGATGACCATATATATATATATTTATAACAAAAATGGGGGAGCTTACTCAATAATTACATTAAATGACTCAATACTATATAGTGAATTTTCCATTTTTCCTGGAAATAAATTTATCAGGATGCCGAGTCAACAATTGGTAAAATATGTATGGGTGAATGGGTATGTCAAATGCTCATATAACTAGTAGAATATCTGTACTATGATCCACAATTGAGACATAGAAATTGTTTCCCTAATCCCATCAAAACCCATTTAAGGTAAATGTTTGAGAAATGACGCAAAGTTCGAACCTCTTTTGATACAAAATTTTCATGACATAACCTAAGACGGGGCTGAAGATGAATCTTATCCAAGCCCACCTCCAAAGGCCTGGGGTGGTGACAAGAACCAAAGGCATAGTAAAAACATGGAAAAATTTGAAAAACACATGGATACACACACATATAACTCAATGAAAAATTCTAGAGGGAATGAAATGAAGAGTGCAACACTACAATGAATATACAAAATATGACAAAACCACTAAATAGAATGAAGTAAGGTGTTAAAAACATAACATAAAAGGGAAACCTAGAACCAAAAAATATAAATATTGACGAAAATGACAAAACTAGAAAAGGGAATATTATGAGATCCCAGTTCCTTTATCTTAACCTACGACCCCAAATCACAGGCCATGAATTTTGTATCCCTAAGTTCATATAATGTCACGATCTACCTATACATCATATGATAATGATATGAAACGTGTTGGAAAAAATAAAATGAAATGGTGAGTACATAAAAACCCAGTAGAACACCTCAAAAAGGGTGGAGTGGGAGAAGTAAGAGATACAACTATTGTGGAAAGAAGTAGATATAACAATGTAATGTGACAGAGTATAGATCATCTAAAAAATAGTGTGAAATTGAACATGTCCAAACACTTTGAGCTAAAATATGGTGATAAGATGAACATATGGTCATGTATTTCCAAGCAATTGCAATATAGTGGACTCATTCAACCATGAGAATCCAAACACGGAAAGCATGCAGCATAACCCGCGCGTCTTCCCATTTCCTGGAAGGGGAGTAAATATAATGAAGTAGTGGGTATTGATGTAGTATATATATATAAACATTTTCTCAGTCAATGAATACTAATTGACCGAGTAAGGGTTCTACATGTCACACCACATCCTTGGAAGAAGGGTCGCCACTAGTTTTAAGGTAAGTACATTTTTTGATGCCCAATACCTCATGTGTCTTCCCTGGGAACACAAGTCGAAGGGACTCAATCACCAAACCTTCAAACTATCCTATTTGGGTGGTATTGGTACACATGAATTATTTCAGGTCACATCACAAGGATTCATCTCAGTGGGGGAAAGGATCCTTCTTTCTTGTGAGTTGAAAGTCATATCAAAACAAGTATCATCACTATGGAAAATTGTTGAGCAGATACAAACTCAATGTAGCAGAATCATGTTATTTTTCATCAAGGTGGTTCAACTTTTATTGAAATCATAGGGTACCCATACCCATGAAAATGGTTGATTCCACAGTAATGTCCGACCTGTATAGGGCCCACACCTTAATGATGGTAGGTTTCACTCTTGTATCATTGGGACCAGTGTCCTAGTACAACACGAGGTTCCACCAATGTGATCAAGGACTTGTGTTCTACAAAAATAGGGTGGTTCCAAATGGAATTTAGAGGACCCACACCCATGTTGATGGGTGGGGGGGTCTAGAATAATGGTCGCGGAACCATGCATTGGAATATAAGGGGGATCCACTCTGAAAAAGTATTTTGTGAGCCTCCCTGATCATAACCTTCATCAAACATCACTTGGAAAATTTTCATTCTCAAAACAAATCTCATCATAACATTAAATAAAAAATAGAGTTCACCATCACTTCCCATGTTTAAGAAAACACATGGATGTCCACATGAGAGCCAAAATATGAGTCCAAAATAAGGGGATATGAGAATTTGACGATCCGTAATGTGGTACATAGTTTTTATGGGGGAAACAAGATGTGTGACACCACCTCATCACCTAGAAATTTTCCTAGAAATACTCGGGTACTAAACAATGTACATGTACCCATTTAGAAGATGTTCACTCCTAGAGTACATGACATTTTTGGCCAAAGGATAATGAGTGAATGTAACTATTTATGGGTTCAAGGGAAAGAAAAAAATTTCAATGACATGGCTTCTCAAAAAGACCCCATAAGCCTTGACTACATCTCTTCCTTCATATTTTCCAATCTCATAAGAGTTGGTTCTGAGCTACGCCTTGGATTCTCCATAGACACGTAAAGAGTATCTTCAATTGTTATTCCTTTCATGTTTCCACATTTAATAAGTTCATGAATATGGATCTTCACTTCATAGTTAGTAGAAAATTTGGTGGCCCCTGATAACCAAATTGATCACAAAGTTGCGATCCTTCCAAAGAAGTGAAAATGTTTTTCTATTTATTTTTCCAAAGTGAAAATTTTATAAACAAATATTATTTTCTCCACATTAAGAATGAATGTAATTTCAAGGGACACATGCCTCAATCCTAAATTAATGTAAACATATCACAAAATTGAAATAATCACAGAAAAACACAAGAGACCGACTATTCATTTATCCAAATTAGACACCCTATGAAAAATTTATATTTCACCGAAACACACCTATACTAGACTTCATAGGACCCACCCTTAGATCAAACTTTGAAAGCCTGATATTTGTCTAAAAACTTCCACCATAATTTCAGGGTCACAAAATTGCTGATGTCACATGGATTAGGTGTCAAATGAAAAAATTAAGGCATGTAAATGTTTTAATAATAACATATTAGTTTTATAATTTGGTCGTTTCATGGACCCAATCCACAAACACAAAAATTACATCCAACATCAGTCTCAAAATGACTGTCATGAAAACAGGGACACACTACTACCTACATCACATGAATCTGACGCTCCATGTATGAGTAACATTCAAATTAGCATTTGAAAATAACTATAATATTATTATTTTGAAAGAATTTTGTTTTTCCAATCCCTAGGTCATAAAAATGTACCCAAATTAGATATTAAAAGACAACCTCAAAGACATCCTCACACCACTATTGACGGCACATCGATCAGACACTCTGTGGGGGGTGTTATGGAGGATAATCCATATAATAATAAAATTATTATTATTATTATTATTATTATTATAAATATATTTATTATTTAAATTAAATAAATTATTCACCACCCCATTTTGGCACGCGGTCTACCACTACCTATACCCCACTCTGCAGGATGCCTCAGTCTGTTCCTCTAACGCCACCTCCTGCACACCCTTCTCTCTAGACCTTCGCACTTCCGGCCACTTTGACTAGCCGTCGTGGGCTTACAATGCTACCCTACTCCCACGAGCTTGCTAAACTACACACCATAGTCCCAACCAACTCTCGCTGCCACCTCCTTCCACACAACACATCACCCCATTTCTAGTTGAAAAAATTGAACAAATTTAAAATATGCTATCCTTGACTCCTGATCTATACAGATCCATGATTGATTCGCAATTTAGTCATTGTTTCCTTAATCCATCATTATTATTGGTTCTAGATCAATAATAGGTCACCTGAAAAATATCGATCTAACAACCACATGGTTCCATTGGAAAAGAACACGATGAATTAAGGAGTAAAAGAACAGAAACAATGGATTTACGATAATTAGAAAAGCATTCTTGTCCAATGATCAAGACTGGGCATCGAGTATTAGGATCAATTCAATATAAATTATGGTTTTAATAACCATGAAAATGAAAAGACTGCATTCCATACATATCCAATGAAGATAATGGGTCTACAAAATAATTTAATCTAAAGAGTCTAAATCACCAAATTGATAAGTCCAACCTACATTAGATAGATCGTCATTGATGAAGAAAATTCTCACCAAACTCAGTTTCATTTATGGGGCATCAAATCTCCTCAATATGATTATTCTTTATCGTTTTCAATCATTATTCATTGTTTTACAATGGTAAGGAGAATATATGATCTCTTTCCCTTGATCGTAGGGTTATATGGCTACCATTGGGAAAACCACCAATGAGATATATTTTTCGATATATCAGTTGGTCAATGATTATATCAATTAATTTAATTAATAAATAATTAATCCACCTAAATTCAACACCAACAAGGAAGGTGTCAAGAAATTCCACACAAAAATATGTTACCCCACACCTAGGGTAAACAATACATTATTGACCAAACTATGGCCTCCAAATTCTTATCTGAACTACTATATAGTATATATTCCATTATTTTTGAGAAACCATAAGAACAAATTTAATAAATATTTTATATTTTAATATAATTAATTTCCAAAATAGTCGGCCTCGAAATCACAAACTATCCCCATTGATAACTTTGAAATTATTCCAAATAATATATCAGAGTATTATATTGAAAAACCATAGTTTCTACATTAAATCTATTGGATGAATTCCAAAAAATATTGTTTTTAATATATAACAAATATTTTACATTAATACTATTTAAAAATAGTAATATATTTAATATATATGTTAAAATACATTTTATGCATAAAAATACTTTCAGTATAAAGATTTCCATTAAATTAAATTGGGTTTTAAATTCATTTAAAATTAATTGGTAACCAATTAATTAAAAAATATGTTTTCAGAAGATAGTAATTCTTATACATAATATCTAAATTTTACAGATATCTTATATCTAATTATATATGAAATAATAATGTTTTATTAATATATTGGTGTTTAGTAAACCACATTCAACTGTGAAACACAACCTATCAAATAATTTAAATATTTCGTAATGTAAGCTAACTCAGTGTTGTGTTCATTTAATTTTATATGGAAAAAAATTTATTTATTCTAAATGGGACATATTTTATTTTCTTGGGGTGTTTCATTCTTCCCTAAAAAAAATCATTCTAAATATTCCATGGATATTACCTTTTAATTAGATGAAGAATGTTATTCATAATATCCCCTACTTCACATGTTTCTTACTCCATTTTCTGATTCCTCTAGAGTACCATTATGAAAAATTTTATTGAATCCCTCAATAGTTTCTCTCTAGTATAACATATCTAGATGGGTTCTTCAACGTATAATAGATCAGGTTCCATATAAATTCTATCTAATGTGAGAACATGCATTGGATCTGGAATGTAGTTTATTAGAATAATATATGGAAGACATCTTGATCTTTTGGGAACTTTTTAAGAAATTGTCCTTGATAAGAATTAATTAAAATTCTTTCAATAATTTCCATGGGCCTAATGTATTTGGGAATTTTTTCCCTTTTTTAACAAACCTTATAACACATTTTCATGCAGATTGTTTTAATAAAATGTGATCTCCAACTTTTAATTCAAAATTGTTCATGTAATTATCATTATGAAATTTTTCAAAAACAAATATTCTTTAATGTCATTCTGAATAACTATTACCTTTTTTGTATAATCAGAATGTTCTTAGCCTAAAATTTTACATCCACAAAATCCATGTTATAAATTTGGAGTGTGGAATATTATTCCATAAAATTATTAATAAAACACTATATGAATATATTAATTGAAACTATTGTTATAGAAATACTCTAATAATTGAAAATAAATATCCCACTTAACTCAAAAGTTGATTGATAATGACCTCAAAATGTTTTTCTATTATTTGAATCATTATTCAATACATTCCATCCGTTTGAGGATGGTAGCAAGCGATCAAATGATGATCAATATGAAAAGCCTGTTATAATCACATCTGTTATTTTTATTTAAATAATGCATCTCAATGGGAAATAATTGATTCTGGTTCACCATGAATTCTTAGAAATTCATTAATAAAGATCCCATTGAGGAGATAAAGTGACGAATAATCTCTTATAATAATGATATGTTCATATTTTGTTAGGCGATCCGTGGTAAACCATATTGAATCATTCATTAATGAAGTCTTGCGAATAATCCACAAGTGATTCTTATGGTCATCATAGACATCAGAAAATAATTGAATATCATCAATTAATCACAGACTAAAATTAACATGATATTACTTCAATACAATATTCGTCGGGTCCCAAAAAATATTGTCTTCATTATACAATCCAAATCACATTACTATAAACACATAATGTTCTTACCTCATTAGAAAATATTTCATTGGAATATATAATTGATTGTAATTATAATGAAGATAAATTTTTATAGAATATTGGGCTCCATGAAGATTATCAATAAAAGAATAAATTCAAAGAATGTAACAAATTTTATTCATCATAATTTTATTGATTTCTCCATAGTCAATTCATATCCTTATAGATGTTTATTTTTTCTTAATGAAGAGTACAAGAGCTCCAAAATAAAAAACACTAGGGAGACCAAATCACGTATTACACAAATCCTTTAGTAGTTTCGTTAACTCCAATTATTAAATAGATTCCATTATATAGGTATTCTTTGATATTGGTATTTCATTAGGGAATAAATTAAGGGAAAAATAAACATAACACTCTAGGATATGTTAGTTTATTTACTTAATAAATAAATTAATATATTAGTTTAAATTAGGTACACCCTCAATTTTGTGATTACTTTTTCCATTAATAAATTTTTCTTTTTTCATCATCCCCATGATTAGAATTCTGTAGAGTAACTGGGGGTGGATCTATATAAGAATCATATAATGATATTTCTTCTTTAATTATGATGAATTGTACATGATTAAAAAATATATTCTTTAGGCTATAAATTTTTCATCATTATTTTCAAATATAATCAATACAGTGTATTATATAAATATCTAACACATATATCACATTAAGAAGAAAAAATAAGTCACAGTTACGTGGTATAATGCTGAAATTCCGACCCATATTTGTCTTAATGAGACTCCCCTTAAAAGTTTTTATTAACAAATCCTATATCAAATAAAAAAGTAAATGTCTAATTTTCATAGAAAATTGGGTAGATATAAAAGTTTTCTATGAACCCGAATCAAATAAATAATTGACTAAATTTAACGATTGGATTAATATACCTTCTCTGCAATCATTGGGATATTGAACCTCAGATGTTTTGATGAAAAAATATTGTCTATCCCACATAAAATATTCTATGGTAGATTACCCTAACGCTTAGGTAATTTGTATGTGAAATGGACCATGTCCTTGAGGTTAAAAAAATGAATAGAAATATTTTCATCCTTGAATTCATTAAAATGATAACACTTTTTTGAATATTTATAAAAAATTCAGATTCCCTTTAGGAATTTTCTTGGGTGATTCCTTCCAAAATTATCACATGGTGTGATATTCTTCACCTTCTTCTTATTGTTTGACACATTTCCCTTATCATATTGGTTTCCACTGAATATGTTGGATCATTATAATTACTTCTATTTTTTTATAGAACATAAAAAACTATCATCATATGATTAATATGTTTAAGATATAAGCATCATTCAAAGACTTGGCTTAATCCCTTCAAAGAGGTTGCTGATGTTTAACTTTTTATTGAGTTTATAATTTGTAGCAAACATATCAATCATTTTAAATGTTCCTTAGTAAAATTCCAAAAATTATTCTTCCATTAAATTTATTCTAAGGAACATTCTCTCCAACTAATTTTTGTTTTCTCATGAGGGATATATTTATCGATGAATGCCTCTTTAATTTTTATCCATTCCATGTGTTTTAATTCATCTTCCTCTCTATATTATGTTTCCAAGACCCCCATTGATCAACAATTCCTTTTTGAAAATACATTTATATAATATCCTTTTCCTATTCACCACATCCCAAGGCCATTAATATCTTTTCCAAAGACATAATCCATTACTTATCAATAATAAGATTAGTATCCATATAAATAATTGGGGCCTCTATACATAAATTTATCGAACATAGAAAAATCTCTCTATGGTACGAGTTTCTACAATGTACTGATGGAGTCATGTTGAACATAAGGGTTCCACAGCCACACACACACACATGATAATAATTTGAGTGGTAATCAAAATAAATATATGAATAATAATATTCATTGAAATCATGTTTTAATGAGTAATAATATGTAAGGAACTTTGTACCTCGATGTTATTTTCATCGGCAACAAGGATATCCTTTCATGTGTGGTTCAATACACCTCTTCGCAGCCTTAATATCATACTCATCTTATTGTGAATGATTGATATTCATCATGGTTCCCTTGAACTAAAACTAGTTATTTTATTTAAAAAATAATTAAAATATCACATTCAATGACACATTCTCTCTCCTGGATAATTTCAAAATCAACATTTTATAAAATATTTTGATAATTATTATAATATAACCCCATTATAAATTTCTTTTGATAATATATAATTTATATTTTGATAGTAGTTTTAATAATTATCACTGATAGTCTGAAACTATCCATTTATAATTTATTTTGATTATATTCTGATAATTATCCCATATAAATTACCATCTCAGAAAAATATAATGATAATTTCTTATCAAAAAATTTCATTTGAATATTTTAATAATTAACCTTTATTAAATTGAATAATATTATATTCAATAAAATCATGAAATTATTATATGATTATTCGTTTTAAATTCCTCTTGATAATTTATTATTATTATCCTTCTATAACTCCATTAATTTTATTTTGGTAATTATAATTATTCATCCATTGATAATTTTATTTAAAATTGTCTTTTGATATCCTAGTGTATTTATCATTAATAATTCAATGTAGTTTTCATTTAATTATTATAATAATTATCCTTTGATAAATTAATAAGTATTATACTTGATAATTTATTTAATGATAATTATTAGATAATAAATGTTAAATTATTCATTTCAAATATAAAAATCATATTCATAATACCTCACCACCTTAAGAAATTAAATTTAAGATGTATCTTTTTCTCATCGAGATATATCCAAATGTACTATGTGAATGTCAATATGAACAATGTCAAATGAGATATGGAGGAAATAATTTTGGATAATAATAGTAATTATAAATAAATATATATAGGCAGAGTGTGAGTATTACATGAGGATTGGAGAAATTACTCCTTTATTCATCCCCTTAGAAATGTTCCTCCCAATTCCCTTTTAATATATTTTTATATTAAACATCACATTCCTCTCCCCTTTGTCAAATCCCTCATAACACTCTATAATTCTATTATGTAGCACCTCAAACCCATCTTCCATCAAATAATCATTTTATTATTTATTATTTGTCACATATCACATTCATTATTCCATTACATTATTTATTAAATCTTCATTTCACAAATTAAATCATTAAATGAATATATTTAAATGACTTCCATATATATATATATACTCATAATATACATAACTGTATGCACATATAAATTTATTTTACTCATACACACATATACATACATCCCAATATATATACATATATAACATATATACACACACCCACAAACATATATAAATATAATTTAATTTCCCATCAATAATAATAATAATAATAAAACAGAATTTAAAATTATTATTAAATATATTACATTATATCCATCGTTAATGTTTTAAATATAATATCCTTTATATATAGAGTAATCAATAAATATATAAAAATCACACAATTACATTTTTGTGGGATTAGTAATAATTTCACTGTTATTATTCAACCTTCCATTAAATGTTCACCCATAACATCAATTATCAACTAAGAAAATTCAAATTATTTCATTACTCATATAAATTTCCATTTTCTTTTTTTCTTTGACACAAATAATAATAATAATTTAATTATGATTATCATTATGTGCAGTGTCTCTATGAAATATCTATATAAAAAATCTATACCCCTCTAATGGTAAGCGCTACATTATAGAAAAAAATAAAGATATCATATTTCTCATAAAACACTCCATTTAAAATATTTTAGTCATTTATTATTTAAAAATGTAATATAAAATAAATATATATAAATTGATTATTATAATTTTCATGATTTCAAAATACACAATGCACATAAATATAGCACCCCACATTGGGTAAACTGTTTGTTCTTGAGGTAAATGTGTTCTCACATTTCTCATATGAACTACCATTTAGTAGATATTAAATTATTATAAAAATAACATAATAAAAATTATTAAATAATTTATTTTCATGAGTTAGCCATCCAATTTTTCGACGATTACAAATGATATACCCCTCATAGGGTAGACACCACGTCCCAAACCAAATGATGGTATCATATTTCTCATAAAACCCTCTTTTTGGATTTATTAAATTATTATGAATAATTATTTTTCATTTTACATAATATATTTAATAATTTTATTAAATCATTTATCTGGCATTACAGGCCTCATAGTCTCACAATTAATAAATGCCTTATTCTAAAAAAAATCGATTGAGTATTCTACTTTGTTAACTGGGGTTTACCCTTCCACAATTCCTTCATCACTTTTAGTAATTTATTTTCATTGATAAATATTTTTTAACACATAAGAAATTTAAAATTTATTATATCAAGAGTTTCTATTGTCATTATAAAAGTCATGATATTACAATTCTCTCCATATATTGTCATATCATTCTTGGAAAGTATTACTGATCGTATTTCTCAGAAAACTCAATACACTAAGATAAAATATCAGACACATGTTACGATGTATCTTCCTATATCTGTCCATGTTACAACTGAATCTAAACTACTGGTACTTTCTTTCCTCACAACACCTTATTTATTCTATCAATGATATTCACTGGATGATCCTAATAATATTTGGTGGTATCTATATCAATTATAACACATTCAATAACATTCACATTGTTGAGAATGCTCCTCTGAATCTAGGTCACATGGAACTCATCGTGCATAGCCTTATTGAGAGAAGGGAGGTCCAGATGATATACCAATTCCCATATCTTCTTGGTTCATTCCATGATTCCCCAAACTTGTGTCCCCTAACTGACGAGTCACATTCAATAAAAAAATAAGACACAAAAATCCCCAATGGCCTCTTTTAATGGTTGGAATATGATATCTTACTTCTATGAGAAGTGATTTGTCTCTTCTATATCGGTTTCCCTCTCTTGGAGGTATCCGGAACTGTAATGGTCCAACAACTGCTACCTCACCCACCCCATTTCAACATAGTGTTGATAGACATGATCTCCCAAAATAATCCGCTAAATGTTCCATCTGAATCAGAGGTTCATAACTTATAATTTATGAAAAATCAATCAAGGATTGGCATTCATCATTTAGTCATCCATGGAATAAAATAGATTCTTGAAGAATAACTTAAAAGATGCATATAGTGATATTGGACTATCTATTAGTTTGAGGATGGTAATCCTTGATCAAAATTAAGAGAGTCTCTAGGAATTTCAACAATCCATGCCATAAATGTGGAATAATACCTATGATGAAACCAAGTTCCTATGTCTTATGTTTAAGTCCCCTTAAGTAAATATATATCGAATGATATTGTCGAATGTTTAAATGAAAAATATCAGATGAAAAAGATAGTTTGATGATATCATTAATGTGGGGACCTTGGAATCTATCCACAATGATGTGTGTAGGGAATATCTTCTCATGGGTTTTTAAATGTCAAGAATCAAAGGAAACTAGCTTCTTAGAGTGCAACATAACCACTCACAGAACAATTCTTGATGCATCACAATAAACTTTATAACCAATCCCAATACCAGGGTGTGTTAGTACTGGAGTATTCATCAACCTTCTCTTTAGCAAAATGAATGCATCTTCATGCTAGATTGACCACTATGACTACACTCTATTTTTAATTATCATTATAATGGGTTCTCATAATCAGAATAATTCCAAGTTAAACTGTCATAAATATGCTGCTAAAGCTAGAATGTTCATAATATCTATCACATTGAGATGTATCTAGGACATGAAATCCTCATGTTTATATGTGTTTACTGATATACTAGTCTAAGACACCACATGGCCTAATGACATCACCTATTGAATTCGTAAGTCATATATAGATATCTTGGAGTAAATCCGGTGTGCTCGAAGCATACTCAATACTATCTATTTGTGGCTAGCATGTTACTCTGATGTCGATGAATATATTTTGATTTCTTTTGATGAACACCAAGATGAATGAATCTAAGAATTAATTGACGGTCTAGTTTATGAGTTTCAGGAACACATCACTACTGTTCATTAACCTGAATGAAATCACCATGAACTCATTCAGTGAATACCATCTTCGAAACAATTTATTTTGAATATCCTTCTCTTTAACTCAAAACTAGTTATAGCCTAATCAATTATCCTTCATGGAGAACCATTGGGATCCATGAAGCTGATTTAATAGATCATAGGTAATGAAAATTGATATATTTTACTGAACATCACCTTGTTCATCTTATGGAAATCATCATATAGCTGAAGAATATTATCTTCCATCTTATAAGACAACATAAGTGAACTTCAGGGTGATGTTACTGGATTTAATAATCCCCTCCTCTATATGTGACCAAAAAAATTAGATA
The DNA here is from genome assembly GCA_963277665.1 of Viscum album. Taxonomy (NCBI): domain Eukaryota; kingdom Viridiplantae; phylum Streptophyta; class Magnoliopsida; order Santalales; family Viscaceae; genus Viscum; species Viscum album. Next base: position 1,205,717,773 of record OY728126.1, on the reverse strand, counting down.
TCCTTTATCATTTACGGAACCATATGATACAAGGTATAAAAATGGATGTTCACCATTCAGATGTTAATTCTAACATTACTCACTAATACTTCAGAGATTATAATATGTCAATGATCCCCAAAAATTTCGATATATTACTCAACACCATATTGGACATCAGTTCCCAGGATGGATGAATAATTACATAGTTGATGTAGAGGATTATAGAATATATTTATGAACTAAAATGGCTAGGAAAATAATTATGTAAACTTATTTCGGTTAAAGTGGACCCAGTATCTATACCATGAGACTATTTAGGAGAATGGTAAAATGAATTATTCCACACATCTAATGGTATTGCTGAAACCTATTTCCTTATAGAATTATTTTGTCCAACATCTATGGTAGTGTAATAAAACTATTTTAAGGATACATATTCTATATTGTGTGTGAAAAAACTTATGAAAAGAAATATATTAATTTAGATAAACCATAATCAATATATGGGGATCTCAAAATTTTTCTCTTAAATAGTCTATAAGATCAAACATGATATTCCTAGTAGTCAACTCATACCTGAAGGTATACTCCTCCTAGGAATAACCGTAGTCTCTGGCCATGCACATTACTCATAGTCATCATATATATACTAAAAAACATCAACCTCGGCTCAACTTATCATTTCCAATAAATAGACATCACAACATCATGTAGCATAAATATACCGACAAAGAGAAACTATCTAAAAAAGATAACACAAATCGAGGAACATAATTAATGAACCACTACACGAAAAAAAACATTTTTAAATATGGCATGTGACCGAAAATTCATAATTATGATTCAAAAATATACATGAAAACTCATAAATCCCATATAAAATTCTTGTTCATCACCCAAGGTGAATTTAATCATTATTGATAGGAGAACATAAATTCCCTTAGATTTAATCATAGAGGTCCACTATGTTGTGCTGTCCAAAAATTATATAGTTCAATTTCTTGAGGCCCATTGTACTATCTCTTATATAATAAATACCAACCCTTGAAAAAAAGAATAACCAAGTTAGTTAGTCCTAATATAAAAGGCCATTTTATAACACCTCGACTCGAATCACCGGGTCTGAGCCGGAATGCCATGTGAACTCATGTGTATATCACCATGCACAAGAGGAATAATACATATATTGATGTTGTGATTCCATCAGTGCAGACACTCTACCCTTAATATTATTTCTTAGGATAAAAAATCGATAAAAACAATTTAAAATATATTCATTATAGTTATGTATAAAATTAAACATGTAATACCTGTATTACCAATAATAAATCTCAAATAAGTGGAAAGAATGACTAGTGAAAATAAATAAGATAAAATAAACATATAAATAGGGACTCTATTAGAGTATGTCATGGTCTACTCCTAGAATCATGCTCTCCCACTTTACTATCCACCACAAGGCCCTTTCAGTTCTCAAAATCCGTCACGCAATTTACAAGCTCATAAAAATGCATGAGCATGGTGTGATTAAAAGACTTGGTAGGACAAAAAAAATGTGTCCTTATCACGATTTTCTCAATTATAATATTTTATTACATAATAATTATCAATAACCATCAATCATAAATATACAGTCCAACTTGGAGTGGATATTCCATATCCAAGCTTCCATAAACCCCCAAACCATACCTCCTTCAACCCTATGTCAGATTGATAATAATGGTGTATGAAGACTTAATGATAAGCCTTATGGATAATTAATCATGATATTGGACATCATGTGATCATGTAAATCAACATCATTCTCATCAAGAAGGTTATGTGCTTAGCTTGTACTAGAGTTTGGGAGAAAATCATCATCCCTTAGTCATCGAGTATCATAAAAGGGATCATTATATAATTATAATCCTTTAGACGTCATATTATATACTAGGGATCGAGAGTTAATTATCATCCATTATTAATTGAGTGCATTGGATGACATTCTCGATGCATCTTCATTTCCCTATCCTAAGCATAGGTCCCTCGGCATCGTCGTCACAATTCATGCACACTCCTCCTTTTAGGGAAAACATGTCCTGATGGTATGCCAATATTGGGTTATAATAATAACAGAAAAAATAATATATATAATTCTATGATATTGGAAAAAGAAGAAACTATCATCATATGAAAATTATCAGACACAATACATGTGATCAAGACCAAACAATAATAAGAAACTTCATAAAACTTGTAAGATCTATACCTTTTCAGGAGGTGTCTGAAAAGATTTTATATGTACTCTTTTGAGTTATTTGGAATAAGTTTTTTGGGTTTTATCTTGGATATGTTTGGGCAAAAATTGTATTTTTTTGGATGGTGTATGCGATGTGAATGTTTGGTGAACGGTTTTCCAAAACAATACTCCCTGTCTAAGAAAACCCTACGAACCCATACAAAGGGAATTCATAGGGCTAGAACATGCTTTTTCAAACCATGTTCCCACTTAGGATTGATCTTGAAACTCTAAAAGATTAAAACATTTAAGGCTCATGATTCTGAAAACTATGAACCCATACCAATGAAACCATATGAACAATATTAATTATCCCAACAATTAGATTTACACATTTTTGAACTGTTGTACTATATATATAAATCCCCAATAGCGATTATAATCTGTATATCTCGTTTTTCTAGGCATCTGAAGAATTACTAAGGAATCTGTCCACAATTATTTTCAATTCCAATCTTGAATTGTAGTTCTTCACTACTCCTTGTAAGAGAATCTCATCCCAATTAGTTTAGTCCCTCTCTCCCCCTTACTATTACCATACTTTAATTGAATTTTTCCCATGTTTATATTGGATCTAGATCTAGGATTATTTGATCCAACATGATTTGATATGATAAAGGAATCATATTTAGATCTTATTCATCAATTCATTCTTAAATATTCATCTTCAATTAGAGATTTCTATTTGATGGCATCATCAAAAATTTCATTGAATGTGTTCAAAATTGAAAATTTGATAATCTTGAATTCAAATTCTGTGTTGGAGTTGTGAAATATAAATTAAAATAATTGGACAATGAATCATTGATAGAGTAAATAAATTGGTTAATTAATCTATGTAATCCCGATATTGGTTTATTGAAATTTCAATGTAATTTTTAAATGGGTTCATTTTAAGACTGTTGAAATTTTATTAATTAGATTAATTAATATTTGAATTAATTAATTGTGATTGTTTGATTATGAAATTTTTTAATTATACTAATTAATTTATGAATTAGTTAATTAAATGTAATAATATTTTTATTTGATTAAATAATTGTTTAATTAATTAATGGAATGATATAATAGAGGAATTTTTAAATTAATGGGGATATGGAATTGGTCGAATAATGGATTTTGTAATTAGTAAATTAATATTTGTTAATGAATTGTTTAATTAATTAATAAGGAATTTTTATTTTTTGTTATGGATTAATTAATGAGTGAATTAATATTCTGCTAAATGGTATAATGTTGATAAATGGAATAATGCTTTTTTCTCATATTATTTTCATGTATGTAATGTATTGATCACGTTTATTTGTAATTGAAATGGAAATTCTTGATCTAAAGTGTGATAATAGGGTTAATGTTGATTAAAAATTATTGATGTGATATTTGTGATATGTGATGTTGTAATATTTGTGATATTATTGTGTAGGACGTGGTCTTCTATTTCAAATAAACATAGTGATAAATTTATATTCATACTTGGGACATGCTCTACTATATCAATATCCATTAGAGATAAATGAGTATTGGACAAGGTATATTGCCTAAATAGACCACCTTGGTGATTTCTTGAAAAATTATTGTGGGACATGGATTACTGCATCAAAGGCCCACATGGACCAAGGTATGGAGATCAAGGACCAAGCTATTGGAATTGAAATATGGTTTGAATTAGCTATGAAATAAATTGTAATGAAATGGATAATAAAACACCATCTGTTATAATGAATTTCAAATTGAATATATGAAATGGTTCTTACGTAGTCACAGGACGGAGTATGTATTCTGGTTCGCGTGTCCTCAGGAACCTGCGGTTTGTGTGGTTAAATAAAGAATAAATGAATATATAATATTTTATAGTTATTGTTTTATTATTATTTATAAATATACTTACAATTTTATTTAATTGATTTTATTTTAGACACTATTTTTGGTTACCTACATGGTTGTACTCGCGCCCTACTCAGGGTGCCTGATTGGAAATCGAATAGATATCTTGTTTGTAGGATAACATTCAGGAAAATGGCTTATGTTTGACAGATGATTTATTATGGATCAATGTAAAGGTAATAAGATGTGATTTGGGACCCTCTTTTGAGTTGTTAGTGTCATTGTTTACTTTGTTTTTTATCATATTGACTCATGAAACATATTTGACATGATATATCTAATGTTAAACTTTGAATAATGTATTCCCATTTTGGTCAACATGTGATAGTTTTGATATTATTATTATGGTTATATATTATGGATATTATTTATTTACATATGATGGTGTATAAAAATGATAATAAAGGTATAGTCTCCCCATGATCAATATTAAACCATCACTACTAGTCAAAAACCTCTAGCATGAGAGGAGGTGCGATGAATGTCATGTGACAAACTAGTTCAGGTAACTGGTGTACTTCACCCTAGATGGGTCATTAAAAAGTGGAATCGAAGACGAATTTGGTTTCTTTTATTATTTACAAAAATTTTGGAAGGGAAAATTTTGGATTAAATAGATTCCAGCTATGGAAAAGAGCTCATGCATAGGAGTAACTAACCCATGTACAAGTGAAACTCCATGTACCTAAGGTGACAATTTTTTGATCTATGATACTACAATTGATGATATTTCACCATGAGTGATTCACTTGTTGTGTGATGTGAAAATTGATTTTTAGATTTTATGAGATTTCAATCGTGGCCCATTTTTCATTAGAGTTGTGTATTCATGCATCATTATGGGAACTTGAGATTCTTATTGTGAAATGAATCATTCTATGTCATGAAAGGAAAATAAAATTGGGTGTATGTTGTTAATCTTGGAATAGTTCCCCTTTCTTGTGAAATTGAAATAGAATGGGTCATAACATGAAATTAAATATTTTAAATGATATAAAATGTTAATAAATGGCCATATAATTAGAAAATTTGATAATAATAATGATTTTAAAATCTATTAATATGAACAAGATGTTCGATGGTTAAGGGTAGTCATAGTGCCTCAGTTGTGACCTTGTGGAAATAAATGGGGGGGGGGGTGAGTTGTTATGGATTTTGTGAAACCCAATTTTTATATGTGTTAGAGTTGTGTTTTGTTTTCTAAGACATGATTTAAAAAAATTAGTGATATCCCTCCATGTTGAATCTTTATGAGGAAAATATAAGAGGAGTGGATTGAAATGATACACTAATAGTGGAACGGGAGTTGACAATAGTGCTATGAGAAAAAGCGAGGGAGTAGTCCCAATATATCATTTCCTAGTTCATGCAGTTCACAGAAGGGGCCTAGAGAAGGTTGTTAAAAACATGTATGATCTGACATGGGAGGTCTATATAACATCCCGCCATTTTATAACATAAACTTTCATTACATTACACACAACTGAGGATCTTTAAGGTTTAGTGTCTTGGAAACCAGGAACATAATACATGAAAACAACATAAAGAATTCTTCTTAAACACTTGCAAGGCGTCTCCTTAAGTTCATTCTAGGTTCATTACTGCATCTCATAACCTGGGGACATACATCAAAAGAAAGGGTGAGCAGAAGGCCCAGTAAGGGAAACAAGAGGAACATTTTACATGTGAACTTGAGATACTTCAATAAGGACATGAAAAGAACTTTAAGGCATGAGAAAGAAATCATGAGTCATTTCATAATAAAAATAACATTTTCATAACTTGAAGATGTGGCTACATCATTTAACATAGACAATCATGAACATATCACCAAGGTCCATCCCCAAGGTGTCATTTGAAAATTACCAAGGTTATTCACCAAGGTATCGTGAAAATTGTAATCTCTAGTGGTTACATCATTACCCAATGCATTGGAGCGCTATCAGGGCGCACCCTTAAATTTGCCTTTATTATCATGTGAGCCACATATATCATCATCAAACATTTCATAAATAACCCACATAGCATAAAATAAATGGGTTTCATTTCATAATCATAACGTTTTAAAAACTGCTTTAAAGACATGATCTTTACGTCACTTTAAACCCACGGAAAGGGAAAGCGGGTCTCATGTATGTAAATCCCAGAATTTAAAATGGAACATTTTGATATATATGTGAATACCCTTGTAGAAATAAGAGCTTTGAGTATTCACTTTATAACATAAAATAATTTTTTAGAAAAGAGAGAGGCATTTTGAGGGGAAAATTCTGCAGCATAACGGCTAAGTTTCGGGGTTTTAAAAAAACATTGAAATGAGAGGGGACATGGGTCACCCTCTCATAAATGATCCATAAAACAGTAGGGTGAAAGAATAAGAAGGACATATGGACATGGTAATGAAACTTTAGGGACATACCATTTGAAATGAAAAACATGGAAGGAAAAAAAAATTAGATTTCTCTTATTAAAATTCGGCAGCCTTACGGCGTCACTTAACTTCAAAAGAAAATGATTTGACAAGATCAAATAGGGTCCCTCATCATATGATCATAAGAGATCAGTATGATAGATATAGATAATTCCCCAACATAACAAAAAGGAACTTAAAATAATTGACATGAAAGTAGAACTTCAAAACGAGAAGGGTGAAGAACCACTTAAAAATTCGGCAGCCTAACGGCGCCACTTAAAACATCAAAATACTGAATTGAAGAGATCAAATGGGGTCTCTCATCATATGAACATAAGAGTCCAGTATGATATGTATAGAGATCATACCCCAATATAACAAAAAGGAACTTGAAATAATTGACATGAAAGTAGAACTTCAAAATGAGAAGGGTGAAGAACCACTTAAAAATTTGGCAGCCTAACGGCGCCACTTAAAACATCAAAATACTGAATTGAAGAGATCAAATGGGGTCTCTCATAATATGAACATAAGAGTCCAGTATGATAAATATAGAGATCATACCCCAACATAATAAAAATGAACTTGAAAGACTTGACATGAAAGTAGAACTTTGAAAAAGAGAGAGGTGAATGAATCCCTTGAAAATTCGGCAGCCTAACGGCGCCACTTAAACATTCTTAAAACGAAATGATGAGAGTAAGAGGGGGTATTTCATCATATGAACATAAAAAGGGCAGTAAGAGGAGTATAAAAGAACATCCTCCAAAATAAGAACATGGAGCATAAAAGGAATGACATAAAAGAGATCACTTGAAAAGAAAGAGAGGGGTCGGATCCCTTACCTTAAAATGTAACTCTTAAACCTCAATGGTTGGGACCTTGAGGGCTTGGGGGCACCTTGGAAGGACTCCTTGGGAGGTAATGAGACCAGAAATTCGTTGGGAATGAGTGGGGAGTCGAATGGATGAGAGGAGGGCTTGGTATTTATAGGGAAAGTGAGGGGACAAGGCATTAATGGCCAAGGGACACCTCACATGTGCTTTTCTCAAACCCATGTGCTCTCCCTTGTCATTTATCATGGATTTAGGCCACATGGGGCCCCCAAAACAATAATTCATCACCCTTGGCCGGCCAACCCTCAAAATATCTCATGACATCATCATGACACAGCTATGATGTCACTAAACATACCGAAACCCTAAAACTGCATTTTTACTATTCACTGAAATTTCAACTTTCTCAGAAAAATCCCAAAATTTCACACTAACCAAATATCAATGCTCTGATTTCAAAAATGAACTCCATTTTATAAAAATAATTTTCTAAATATTTTTAATTCAATTTTTAAATAAATTCACTATTCACCGAAAATTCATTTTTTTCAGAAAAATCCCCAAAAATTACCTTAACATAATATCGATGCTCTAAGTTCAAAAATGAAATCCATTTTCTAAAAATAATTTTCTAATTATTTTTAATTAATTTTTTAATTAAAAAAACACTATTCACCCGGAAAAACTAATACTTGAATAATAATTAATGAAACCATTATTTAACCATTTTATTGAATCACATTACTTAATCAAGGTGCCTAGCTTATTTTAATACTTTCTTTAAGTGAGATTACTAATCCATTTGGACACATTATTAATCCTAATCATAAAATCACTATTCATAATTTACTATTCATCAAAAATCAAGTTGATCTTATTAGACTCTAAATTTCGTACTGAACATAATTGTAGAAGACCATTTTTCGAAAATCATTACACATTTTTAATTATTTAAGGTTTACACAACCATTTTTAAAATATCCTTTTTCTAAAATTCATCAAAAATATGCATACAATATTTATCCAGTCATTTGAAAATTCATAAACATCATCATAAGAAGAAATCCAAATTTTTTATTTAAAAAAAGGATTACACAAGGAAATTACGGTCTCGTTACATAACCCCTTATAATACCAGCATAGGACCTAAGAGTAAGGTGTGCTAGGGTGATCGAATTTTGGGGCGGCTCGGTCAACATTGCCCGAGTAGTAATTTCTATCAGTTTGAACTTCTCACGAAGGCGATTCCGTTCTAGCTTCACATGATGAAGTTCGGCTTGGGTTTGGTCCAGAGCAAAGGCCAATGGTGCTACCTCCTTCCCAAGCTCTGTTAGATGGGCTTCGATCGGTCCATGACTACTAGGTGAGGCCATCAAATCTTCTTTCTATAATAATCAACCAAGATTACTTATATATAGAGACAATAATCAAAACATTTTGTTCATAGCGTTCATATTGACCGATGGTCATATAACACTCAAAAACCAATGGTCTCATTTTATTTATAATCATGTTTATCAAATAAAACATTTTTTTTGAGTATAAAAAAATAACACATGAAATTAGGAAACAAGATTTATTCCAAATTTCGGGTCGTTACAATCTTCCCCCCTTAAGAAATTGCGTCCTCGCAATTTTTTTTAAATTGGGTTTTGAAATTTCATTGAAAGTCCCACATCGGAAAAAGATTCAGTAACACCATTACTTTAAAAGAAAGAAAAGGAAGTACAAAGGCCACCCGAGTTAAGCCACACTCGGGTTCCATGTAGGAAAACATGGACATGGAGGAAAAAACAAAGGGTCAAGTTCTGAGGGAGAGTGATAGAGAACATGATTAGGAGAAAGTTAACCATGAGAAAATCCCAAACTTATGATGTGTGTAAACGGTCTTTGATTACCTAGTAGGAAATGTAAACCAACAACATTTTTGTTTTATGTTTCTTTTCATAATTTTGAGGATTTCATTTACTACATAGAACAAAAACATAAGAAAATATACCTACCTTCAAGTGGAGTTTCATCCTTTAACAAGTCCCTACCAACACTAATCTTTTCTCCAAATGATGAGAATTCAAAAACACTTGGTCTCATAAAAGCACAAGAATCATCTTCTATAGAATCACATAATCTACAAAAGATTAACTATCTATTTCTTCTATCTTTAAACATTATCCCAAAAACAGAAACGTTAAGGTAAAACAACTCTTCAAAAAGAAAGAATCCCATAGGAATGGAAACTACTTTTAAATCATCAAAGTTCTATGGTACTACCCAAAGTTCATCATAGACCATTCCATAAATAACGGTCCTTAAAATTCCTCAAAACAAACCAAACTAAGATTGAAACCCAAATACAATAAGGATTTGATAACATAGTCTTCCAGAACAACTTCATTGTTCATCTCCAGACAACATCAACCACTCCTAACATCTTATAAAAAGTAGCTAACCTAAACATATTTTACCCAAGATAGGTTAGTTATTCCCTTAAGTAACCTAAATTACTATAAGTTCACCTTAAATTCATCGATTCTTCAAAATATAAGTCAACCTTACTCCTCAATGAAAATACCGTAGTAATCTATTTACCTCGATCAAATATGGTTCCCAAAATAATGAACGTCTTTCAAAATAATAATCATATTTTAATCCCCTAATCATCCCTGTCATATTAATACGAAAATTGTCGCATTTCCTATCACATTGGTTGTCGGAACATGTTCTTCCATTTCCCACCATTAACTAAGGAGAGAAGCATAATTATGGGCTTAAGTACTTAGCTAATAATCATGAAAAGGAACTGAAAGCATATAAGGATAACTTGTATATGAAAGGTATACCCTAACTTGTGATCTCCTAGGTTCCCATATAGGTTATGAATGATCATATATTCTTATGTGAACCTTTATTTTATTTTATCTTTGTTCCTTTAACAATGGTTCATACCAAGCTTATGAATTTACCAAAGCATATCCCCCGGGAGTGTCGTAACCAAGAGTGTAGCAAGGCCCGTTGTCGTGTACCAGTTCCCGTTCGAGTCTAGCTCAAAGCGGTGTTTTCGGGTTTTACCCCTATGTACATCTGTGCCAGAGCCACCTCTACCTGCTCGTATCCAGACAGGGATGTATTTGCTTGGAAACCCCTTACTCAATACTCACCAAAATACCAGGAAGATTTCCTATATTAAACTTTTCTATAGGGTTCCTCCTAGAGTTTTCATATCCTAATTTCCACAAATAACTAAACCATCCTTTGATACCAACTATAACATCCCGCCATTTTATAACATAAACTTTCATTACATTACACACAACTGAGGATCTTTAAGGTTTAGTGTCTTGGAAACCAGGAACATAATACATGAAAACAACATAAAGCATTCTTCTAAAACACTTGCAAGGCGTCTCCTTAAGTTCATTATAGGTTCATTACTGCATCTCATAACCTGGGGACATACATCAAAAGAAAGGGTGAGCAGAAGGCCCAGTAAGGGAAACAAGAGGAACATTTTACATGTGAACTTGAGATACTTCAATAAGGACATGAAAAGAACTTTAAGGCATGAGAAAGAAATCATGAGGCATTTCATAATAAAAATAACATTTTCATAACTTGAAGATGTGGCTACATCATTTAACATAGACAATCATGAACATATCACCAAGGTCCATCCCCAAGGTGTCATTTGAAAATTACCAAGGTTATTCACCAAGGTATCGTGAAAATTGTAATCTCTAGTGGTTACATCATTACCCAATGCATTGGAGCGCTATCAGGGCGCACCCTTAAATTTGCATTTATTATCATGTGAGCCACATATATCATCATCAAACATTTCATAAATAACCCACATAGCATAAAATAAATGGGTTTCATTTCATAATCATAACGTTTTAAAAACTGCTTTAAAGACATGATCTTTACGTCACTTTAAACCCACGGAAAGGGAAAGCGGGTCTCATGTATGTAAATCCCAGAATTTAAAATGGAACATTTTGATATATATGTGAATACCCTTGTAGAAATAAGATCTTTGAGTATTCACTTTATAACATAAAATAATTTTTTAGAAAAGAGAGAGGCATTTTGAGGGGAAAATTCTGCAGCATAACGGCTAAGTTTCGGGGTTTTAAAAAAACATTGAAATGAGAGGGGACATGGGTCACCCTCTCATAAATGATCCATAAAACAGTAGGGTGAAAGAATAAGAAGGACATATGGACATGGTAATGAAACTTTAGGGACATACCATTTGAAATGAAAAACATGGAAGGAAAAAAAATTAGATTTCTCTTATTAAAATTCGGCAGCCTTACGGCGTCACTTAACTTCAAAAGAAAATGATTTGACAAGATCAAATAGGGTCCCTCATCATATGATCATAAGAGATCAGTATGATAGATATAGATAATTCCCCAACATAACAAAAAGGAACTTAAAAGAATTGACATGAAAGTAGAACTTCAAAACGAGAAGGGTGAAGAACCACTTAAAAATTCGGCAGCCTAACGGCGCCACTTAAAACATCAAAATACTGAATTGAAGAGATCAAATGGGGTCTCTCATCATATGAACATAAGAGTCCAGTATGATGTGTATAGAGATCATACCCCAATATAACAAAAAGGAACTTGAAATAATTGACATGAAAGTAGAACTTCAAAATGAGAAGGGTGAAGAACCACTTAAAAATTTGGCAGCCTAACGGCGCCACTTAAAACATCAAAATACTGAATTGAAGAGATCAAATGGGGTCTCTCATAATATGAACATAAGAGTCCAGTATGATAAATATAGAGATCATACCCCAACATAATAAAAATGAACTTGAAAGACTTGACATGAAAGTAGAACTTTGAAAAAGAGAGAGGTGAATGAATCCCTTGAAAATTCGGCAGCCTAACGGCGCCACTTAAACATTCTTAAAACGAAATGATGAGAGTAAGAGGGGGTATTTCATCATATGAACATAAAAAGGGCAGTAATAGGAGTATAAAAGAACATCCTCCAAAATAAGAACATGGAGCATAAAAGGAATGACATAAAAGAGATCACTTGAAAAGAAAGAGAGGGGTCGGATCCCTTACCTTAAAATGTAACTCTTAAACCTCAATGGTTGGGACCTTGAGGGCTTGGGGGCACCTTGGAAGGACTCCTTGGGAGGTAATGAGACCAGAAATTCGTTGGGAATGAGTGGGGAGTCGAATGGATGAGAGGAGGGCTTGGTATTTATAGGGAAAGTGAGGGGACAAGGCATTAATGGCCAAGGGACACCTCACATGTGCTTTTCTCAAACCCATGTGCTCTCCCTTGTCATTTATCATGGAGTTAGGCCACATGGGGCCCCCAAAACAATAATTCATCACCCTTGGCCGGCCAACCCTCAAAATATCTCATGACATCATCATGACACATCTATGATGTCACTAAACATACCGAAACCCTAAAACTGCATTTTTACTATTCACTGTAATTTCAACTTTCTCAGAAAAATCCCAAAATTTCACACTAACCAAATATCAATGCTCTGATTTCAAAAATGAACTCCATTTTATAAAAATAATTTTCTAAATATTTTTAATTCAATTTTTAAATAAATTCACTATTCACCGAAAATTCATTTTTTTCAGAAAAATCCCCAAAAATTACCTTAACATAATATCGATGCTCTGAGTTCAAAAATGAAATCCATTTTCTAAAAATAATTTTCTAATTATTTTTAATTAATTTTTTAATTAAAAAAACACTATTCACCCGGAAAAACTAATACTTGAATAATAATTAATGAAACCATTATTTAACCATTTTATTGAATCACATTACTTAATCAAGGTGCCTAGCTTATTTTAATACTTTCTTTAAGTGAGATTACTAATCCATTTGGACACATTATTAATCCTAATCATAAAATCACTATTCATAATTTACTATTCATCAAAAATCAAGTTGATCTTATTAGACTCTAAATTTCGTACTGAACATAATTGTAGAAGACCATTTTTTGAAAATCATTACACATTTTTAATTATTTAAGGTTTACACAACCATTTTTAAAATATCCTTTTTCTAAAATTCATCAAAAATATGCATACAATATTTATCCGGTCATTTGAAAATTCATAAACATCATCATAAGAAGAAATCCAAATTTTTTATTTAAAAAAAGGATTACACAAGGAAATTACGGTCTCGTTACATAACCCCTTATAATACCAGCATAGGACCTAAGAGTAAGGTGTGCTAGGGTGATAGAATTTTGGGGCGGCTCGGTCAACATTGCCCGAGTAGTAATTTCTATCAGTTTGAACTTCTCGCGAAGGCGATTCCGTTCTAGCTTCACATGATGAAGTTCGGCTTGGGTTTGGTCCAGAGCAAAGGCCAATGGTGCTACCTCCTTCCCAAGCTCTGTTAGATGGGCTTCGATCGGTCCATGACTACTAGGTGAGGCCATCAAATCTTCTTTCTATAATAATCAACCAAGATTACTTATATATAGAGACAATAATCAAAACATTTTGTTCATAGCGGTCATATTGACCGATGGTCATATAACACTCAAAAACCAATGGTCTCATTTTATTTATAATCATGTTTATCAAATAAAACATTTTTTTTGAGTATAAAAAAATAACACATGAAATTAGGAAACAAGATTTATTCCAAATTTCGGGTCGTTACAGTCTAGTTACAATATAATCTTATACATATATTAGAGGGTGGACCTGGGGTAGTTGAGTTCTATATTTATAAAATAGTGACTACACATGACTACATAGAGGCTCATACTAATAAGAGAGTCAAAGTAGGTACTTATATGTGACATGGTCAAGAAATTATTTGGTTGGACATGTAGACTTAGGATAGATAGCCAGAAAATATGGATTTTAAGGAAATTCAGGAGGACGTATTGGAGAACATTTTCCTAGATGTTCTCAGGTAGAAGAGAGAAGGAGATTTTTTGAGGTTTAATAGGTAGAATATGTCCATGATGGACTACTCTGGTCACATAACATATTTTTACTGTTTTTTTGTATCATCGGAAGGAGTTGAAGAGTCCACAAAAAACTAGTTTCAGGATGTGATCAAATGGGAGATTAATCCCCACATGATTATTCTTAGGTTTTAGATGTTTTTATATGTGGTGAATTAGGATCCCATTTCAGTGGGGAACTAGACGGATGATTTTTTTTGGAATACATGTGGTTTCTATTGCTTTATTAGGATGAATGAATTATGATAGTAGGAGAAAAAATTATGAGAATGTTAGTTAGGTTGATAGTAATATGAGTATCAAGGGGAATAATATAGTTACAAAAAAAATTATCAACTGATCTGTCTCAAATATGGAAGGTTGGTTAAATTTTTTAGATGATTACACAAACCATTGGTAGAGTAATGAGGCTATGGTAGGTTGGGTAATCTATAATGGTTTTGTAGGAAACCATGATATATTAGTAGTGATAGATAATTGAGGTAAAAATAGAGTGTGAAAGGAATCTTTTACAACATATTATCCCATCAATTGTAGTTCTACTGGCCATGGTGGAAGAGGTTGTGGATGTGTTGGTTTTAATAAATAGAAACCATATAAAAATATTGGTGCTACTCATGGGACAAAAACAACATCATGATTAAGTAGGATATGAATTTTTCATGCAATTCAACATACATTGGCGTATACATAGTTCAAGATACAAGATCTTAATTTCAGGTATGGTTCTTTATTTCAGGTGGTTTTTGTGGAAAATGGATGTTTCAGAAAATTTATAATTACACTACATGTACCTATAAGTACACATTGTGTTCTTGGATTCCAAGTGGAACCATGTACTGGTCATGTAATGACAGATTACATGGCTGTGTAGGTGACCTAGATGACTGCCTAATGCAGGAGCCATTTCAGGCTAGTACACTTCATGTTTAATAAACGAACAAACCGTGAGATCTTTTTTTGATGATTCAGATCAGGGTCGCATCTCATCCCTATATGTTCCTTCTTTCTATGTCTCGTACAATAGAGAAATGAAACTCTAAGAAACATAGATCTCATCCCATTCCTCCATCCATGCTCTGATTGAGATGCTATCAGGTGTATTTGATTTCCACTGGGGAATTATCTCATTACCTAGAGCCTATCTTAATGAGATCTACCCAAAGGTTGTTTATAAAATAATAATGCCATGTGGACCTAGGGGTACGTGAATTGTGGGTATGTGAGACTTCAATGTCCAAGTGACCCAGTTAATTGCTGAGATTGTAGAAATATGTGTCATCTTCAGTGTTTTTATTGGGTTTCTCTCCAGAAAATAGTGAGAGGGCATTAGTTGTGACTTTAGGTTTCGGAGAAGGACCACCAGCTCTTCTTAGTTAGGAAACTCGAGTTTTCAGGGCATTAAATCTAAGGAGGTGGTCGTGGCCATGGTGGTCAAGATACCAGTTTCCAGAGACAATAGGGTGGATCAGCTCAGGGTAGTCAGGCAGGGTCGCAAGGTCGTGACACATGTTGCACTTTCGTAGCGGAGCAGAACCAATAAGAGCAAGATCCTTGAACCTTTATAGTTAATGGTAATATTCGAGTTTCCTTAGGTTTACCTTCTGATCATTTTTATACATGGTCTTCCTATAGTTTCGTAATTGTAGCCTTTGTGGAGATCCTTAGGCTCTTTATCCTTATATCTGATGATGTTATGATTCTATACACTCTGTTTGAGATTTGGATGTCTGTTGTATGTCAGTTTAATGAGTTACCTCTTGAGGTTGGTGGGTGTCACTCCATATGGGTCCTCTATATCTCAATGTTGAGAAACTTCGATGACATTCATGGAATGGACTGGATGGTCTCCTTCCAAGACATTATTGAATACTATCTCAACAAGGTGAGTTTCACATCACCATAGGGCAGGTCATTTCTACACAAGGGTGAATGAGATGTTAAGGAAAGTAGGGATGAACCAGAGCATCATGGGGTGGGGGGAAATATTTGAGAAGTTTTCTAGTTTATATCTAGTTTAGTAGTGGACTTCACATACTGTGTTTCCATCAGTGGTGTATCATTTTCTGGATGTATTTCAGGAGGACTGTTTAGGGTTACCTCCATAGAGAGGTAGATTACTCTTTTGATCATGTTCCATGGGTTCCACTGAGGTCAATTCCTCCTTATAGTATGGCTACAATAGTGTTTAATGAGATCAAGTAGCATTTAGAGGTGTTGAAGGAAAAGGGTTTCGTCTTACCCATACTTCTCCTTGGGGATCTTCCATCCTTTTTAGGAAAAAGGTGGATGGTACCCTCAAACAATATGTGGATTATTAGTAGTTAAACCAGTTTATGGTTATGAACAGATATCCCTTTCTGACGATTAATGATATCTTTGATAATATTTTAGGAGCCTTGGTGTTATTAAAGAATGACTTGAGATCCAGTTATTATCAGTTTTGTGTTAGAACATTAAATATATCTCATAAAACCATTGATATTAAGTATGTTCTCTATGACTATTTGGTTATTCCATTTGGTATCATGAATGCACCGACATTTTTCATGGCACTGATGAACCCAGTGTTCCATCTTTACGTGGATTATTTTTTGGTAGTATTTGAGGAAGATAACATGATGTACTCTCACACTCGACATGACACTTCCATCCATCATTGGATCATATTGATACACTGACAGAGCATCTGTTATAGGTTAAGCTCTCAAAATTCAACTTTTAAATGGACCAGATTCACTTCTTGGGTGATGTCTTCTCAGAGATAAGAGTACTTGTAGACCTAGAGATAGTGAGAGCAGTAGTTTCTTGGTAGAATCCAAAGAACATCATTGATGTACAAAGTATCTTTGGGGATGTCTGGTTACAACAAGAACATTATTCAGGAATTCTCATGCTTAGTAGTGCCACTGACATTCCTGACTAAGATGGGTGAAAATTACTTGTGGACAAAATCCTATGATTTAGTACTTCATGAGCTAAAATGGATGTTGAATTTAGCACTAATACTTATTTTTTTGAATCCAGGAACGAGTTACAAAATTTACTTTGATGCATAAAGTATCAGGTTGGGAGTAGTGCTTATGTAGGGGGATGACTTGTTTCATATGGGTCTCAATAGTTGATGCCACATGAGAGTAATTACTCAACATACAATCTCGAGTTGGATGCAATAGTGCATGATTTAAGTTGATGGAGACATTATCATTTAATAGATCATATTATGGTACACACTAACCACAATAGTCTAATGTATCTCGTTAGTCGGTTTGATATGAATTTGATGCAGTGATGGTGGGTTGAGTACCTTCAATCCATTGACTGTAAGCTTTCTTACATGCCAGGAAATTTCAATGTAGTGGATGATGCATTGAGAAGGAGGACTGAGATACATGTAGTTCTGTTGGGAAACATTGCATTGAAGATTATGGCTCTGTTATCTGAGATGCTTTTGGATGTGCATGAAAGGAATGGGTAGATGTTTCTTTCTACTATACCAGTTAACTCTAATTTTCTAGATTGATTGAAAATGAGGAATCTATCATATTTTGACGGACTTTTATTATGGGAGTGTCTGTCAGGAGTGGACCCTACACCAGGGAGGAACATAGGAGAGGATGAGGTCTTGAGTATTAATAGGCACTAATGATTGTAAGGTTTCATATGTTTAGAGTTGATGTGATATTTATATTCCTTAATTTGGGGAGTTTATCTTGGAGTAACCACAATGTATCTAGATCTACACAATCAATATTTGGGGATAGGTATGAAAAGGGATCTAGCTGGTTTTGTTATGAGATGTACGACCTATCAGCATTAGAAGGCAGAGAATCAGTGACTGGAAGGGCTTTTACATTAGATATATATTCCCGAGTGTAAGTGGAATGATGTCGTGATGGACTTCGTGATGGGTTTACCAAGATTTCATCAATAAAATGATGAGGTTTTGGTTGTTTTCAACAGACACACGAAAGTTGAACATTTTTTTCCAACCTAGGAAACCTTTAGTGTTGATGATATTTGATTTTTGTACATTATAGAGATTGTAAATTTTCAGGGGATTCTATATTCTATCATTTAAAACAGGGATTCATGTATTACTTCTTGTTTCTGGAAGGGACTATAGGGGACTTTAGAAACACATGTACTTCATAGTATAGCTTACCAGCCCATACAAATGGCCAGTCTGAGAACACGATATATGATTTGGAGGAAATTCTTCGAGCATCATCCCTAGATTTATGGAGCTCTTGGGAGAGACACATACACCTAGAAGCTATTTCCAGAAATAAATTTTAGGAAACTTTTTAGATGAAACCTTATGATGCTTTGTATAGTAGTCCATGTCGATCACCCATATGATGGCTAGAGGCAGGAGATGTAGCTTTGCTGGAACCCCGTCTAGTCTAGGAGACCCTTGAGTAGGTATAGTTGATTTGAAAGATGATGGATACTGCACAATAATTCCAGAAATCATATACTGGATGATGGAGATGACCACTAGAGTTACTGGTCAGAGAACAGGTTTTCTTATGTGTCAAATTGAGGTTGGGACACAAGAGGATTTGGAGATAGGGAAAGATTTCACTTAGATATATCGGGCCATTTGAGGATTTTTTTTTTGGAGTCAAGAAAGTTATTGACAGGATGATGTTAACTCAGAGGTGCTGGGATATGCATGATCTCTTCCATGTTTCTCAGCTATGGTGTTACTATTCATACTCATCTCTTGTTTTTTAACCGGAGTAGGTTTACTTAGAGGAGAATAAATCCTTCGGAGACAAACCTATTCATATTATGGATCGCAGAATGATGGTTATTTGTGGCCAATCATTCATCTGGAATGGGTGCTATGGAAGTTTCGGTGAGTACATGACGTGACATGGGAGAGGGAGTCCGACATACGATGATAGTGGCATGAGCTGTTTAAGGATTCTTCTTCACCACCCTTGGTAGAGCAATTCTGGGATGAATTGCATTACGGGGGGAAGTTTTTAAGAACCTGGATCATTATTTTAGGTATGGATCATTAGTTAGGGTTTTTTTTATGAAAATAGTTGTTTTGAAAATTTTATATGTACGTGCTGTGTACATTGGAGTACACACCGGGTATCCAGTTGCCGTATACAGCCGTATACTCACTATGAAAGAGCTAAGCACATGGCCTTGTAGGTGATCTGGCTGGCCACCTATAGAGGGAGAAGGTTGAGGCTATTTCACGACATGTAAATTAAATGAAAACTTTTTTATTTTTATTTTTAGTTGATGAGTTGGAGTGGGGTGGCCTCTCATCCCATAAGTATCTTCTTTTTCCCGTGTCTCATATTGGAGAGATAAGGAATGATGAGAAACATCATGGTCCTCCCGTTCCTCGATCTGAGCTCTGATTGGGATTCCTCAAGGTGCATTGTATTTCCATAGGTGAGTTCTCTCATCCACTATAGATAGTCTTCTTGATTTCTCCTATATCATGAGTTTTCAAGGGTTGATAATTTTTAACCCTTTTATAGATCTACGGTGTTCTAGATAGATTCATGCGCCAAAATTCAAGAGTGTTCATCATAAAACATAATGGTAGGTGGTTTATACCTATAATTTATCATATATGAATTATATATGCCTAATGTTATGAATACCCATGTTTGGGGTATTTAATATTTTGGAATTTGACCCTGTTTAATACATGCTATGGATTGATTGTTTGAGAAAGGGTGAATTCTTACTCATTAGGATGTATACCATTTTTTATGGGAAATCCCATGGGAATGTTCCCTTGTTTGACTATTATTATTAGTTTGGCACATTTTTCTTATGAGGCATACCCTATTTCCATACCTTGAGTTGTTTAGGATTGATATGGTTAGTATTAGGTAATGCATATGTTTATGATTTGATTGTAGTTGAAACATTTAATAGTTTTATTTTCTTATAGATCCTTTAAAGATTATTATATACACGCTGATCATACAATGGAATGTGAGAACCGTGGACCGGAAAAACTGTGGGGGTTTCCATGTTTATTTATATAGGACGATAAGATCCTTGGTGTACATTTTGACCTAGGTGAATTGAACGTGATAGATACCTAGAGGACGTTTATGAATATTTATACTAAGTTGACCCAGGTGGTATTGACCATGAGAGATACCCAATGGTAGTTTATAAATTATTAATTCCATGTGGACCCATGGGTATTAATAGTGAGATCTATCCATGTGGTCATTTGTATATTTTTTGTGATATGTTAAACTAAAGGGGTTTTACTGTGAGAGATTTCCCAGATGTTTGTTTATAAATGATTGATTTATGGTGATGAGTCTTCTAAGACAAGCACAGGCTTGGACTTGGTATTACTTGATGTGTTTAGATGGTCTTCTAATATTTCTATTGTTATAAATACATGGAGTGATACAGAGCATAGGCTAAATATTGTAATTCATTATTCAATGGTTGGAATAATTAATAAATATAAATGAATGTAATTGGGAACTGTATGATTGTTTACATTTGAGTACTTCCTAGTTTATTTCTTCATTTTCATATTTCATGCTATGTATATATTCACTGGACGTTAGGCACATATCTTTTGGTGGTTTCCTATTAGTATTAATCTCACACATTATTTGGGTCATGCTTTTGTGACCAAACAGATTATATGATTTCAGTTATTGATTAGGGAAAGAACCCTTTTACTTCAGGAACATGATTTCCCATGGAGCGGTAGATCATAAGACCAAGATGAGGCTTGTGATACTATTGGAGTTTACTATTTTCTATATATTGGTTTAAGAATTGTATTTCCATCATTATGACATTTTTTGATGCTTTCCTTGATACATGTGACATGAATCTTTTATTTATATATATTCTTCTTTTTTTTATTCATCCACTATTTACTTCTACTGTATGGTATTACTGCTTCCATAATTATTAAATATTTGTTTCCGCTAAGATTCCTTGATAATGTGGCCAAATTTTCCCCACAATCACACTCAAGGCCCACACCAATAATTCAGCGAGCTGATCCAGTTTCTATTCCACTATAAATATAGATTCATAGGATCCTCCATATATTAGGCTATGCAGATCACATATATTCCAAATAGAGACAAGGGAGTCTAACCATTTGGGATCAAGTCTCATGTAGTAGTCATAAAAACATGTTCTATTGATTTATAAGAAAATGGATACAGATCAGAGTATACATAATTCGTATGTTGATAGAAGTTGATGACCCCTATATTTTACAAAGGGTGATTGAGTTTTCCTTCATGTGTCTTCAAGATTGTGTCACTGTAGGTTACAAGGACAAGGCAAGTTGGTGGCCTGGTTCTTTGTAACTTTTTTGGTTTTCAAGAGAATAAATATAGTGGCATATGGATTGAATATTTTTTGAAGGTACAGTTCTATGAATGATTCCTTTTAGGCACCACAACTTAGACTGTATCATGCCAACCATTATCATGTGATCAATGTGGATGTTTTTGAGCTTGAGATAGTTTCATTATTTAAGGAGAATATTACAACTGTTTTGGATAATAGTGAAAAAGAGTAGTGTGGAATGATTGTTCCAATCGTTTTTATTTGTATAAATATGTCAATGTTTAAGAAGAAAAATTGGAAGAGAAAATTGGACATGTGTTCTTAGTAACCCAATATTTTTACCTTGAAATCATAGAGATTCTTAGTTGTATAGCTTGAGGACAAGCTCATATAAGGTGGGGAGATTATAAGATGTCATCCTATTCTGCAGGTGTCTCAATCACGTTTTCATGTATTTTATTACCTTCTTCAGAGTAATTTTGTTTTGGTTTTATCGTGTTCTTTCTTGTATAAAAACTGTATATTTCTAGAAGGACGACTTGTTTTGCATAGTTGGGGAACAATTTTTTCAATCCACGTGCCTAGCGCAGAAAACATTGGGAACATAGATAAATGGATATTTTCATGTATAGAATATTGTTTTTAAAGCTATGTGACCACATATGAGTAACTATCCATCCCTATAAGAGGTGTAAAATATAGGAATTAAATGTGGAAAACCATGTTCCACTACCAACGAAACTTGGAAAACATGTTTAATTTTTTGTACTCATAGATTTAGAATCTCATAAACCACCATTTTACAACCCTAGACCCTTAAACATGACTATAATAACTATGTATCTTCATTGGAGGCTCCCAAAAGAATAACAATGCAATCAAAACTCTGTTCTTCATGATTTGAAGCCCAGATTGGTGATTTTCACCCCTCCTAGTAAGTGAATATCATCCCGATTAGTTGTCTCTCTCTCTCTCACACAATACATCTACTACACATGCAATGGATTTTCCACTGTTTAGGTTTGATTATGATCTATATTTAATTTATCCCTATTAGTTTGATCATGGATCAAGGATTGAAATCTATATCTTTTTTTGACATGTTCATAAACATTGTGTTGTAATTGGGGATTCCTATTCATGATATTTGTCCACAATATCAAGGTACATAGTATAAAAAAAATTCAAATTCTAATAAATTTCAATTATGTGTATGATTTGTTAAATTTAAATTGGAAAAATTAAAATTAAATATTTAATTGAGTAAATTAGTTTATTAATCATGTAATCAAACCATGAAATTGATTTAATTTAATTTACAAGTAATTATAAATTGTGTTAATATAAGGATAATTGAAATCATTTGAATTGAATTAATTGATTGATATTTTTTAGATTATGAAATTGATGAATTGGATAAATTAATTTATGAGTAAGTTATTATAATTTTATAAATGTCATTGTTTCTCTATCATTTTCGGTGGTGCAATAACTTGCATTTAATCATGGTGTTTTCATTGAGTTGTTACCATACATTCATGCTTTCCAAATGCGGGTTAAATTTATGTTTTTATTTGGAAATGTTTACTCTTTGATCAAAACGGTATGATGGAGTGTTAGTTCCCCCTTCCATGGATTCGTCCATGTAATTCATTTCCTAGTTCGGGACTCTCTCATATATTGGTATATGTTTTTGAAACTCGTTCCTAGTGACATCACTTTGTTGATTATAACAAATTCCACCACATTGGTCTATACATTCCAATGGTTCATGATAGGGAATAAACCTTTGTTTAGGTGATTAGTCACGTTGGTTATCACTGACACTTCTAGACACTGTGAACATTGGTAACTCATATTCTTCCTCATAGGTGAAAATTTATGTGTGTGTAACCCAAGAGATCATGTATAGTTCATGAGGTATCTCGTGCCAATGAATATATTATATGTCTTTCAAATCAAGAATCCCATACATTGGACAAGGTAGATGACATCATTGGGACATATCATTTAAGAATTTCACATCATGAATCCCATGTTTAACGTGAGGTATCTATTTATTGAGTTGGTTCATATGCTTAACATCTTATAGAGATGGATTTGAGAAAAATACGAAATCTCTACATAGTGGGGTATAAGAGGTATGTACCTATGAGGGAACACATGAATGTTTTACTAGGTGGGTGGATCATAATTCCTTATAGAGGATGACCTGGGGGCATCCCATAAAGGTAAGATTTCATACCATTGAGGTTGAGCAGAAAGCCCTCAAAATCTGATAACAGATGTACAAATATAGGAAGGGGCACCATGTCTTATTGTTGGTTGGGATTAAACCACACGGAGGCATACTATGTCCCTTGTTTATGATACAATGATAAAAACCCATGTAGTTCAATGGATGGTGTGTGGAATATGCATGTGATCAAACCTTTTCAAGAAGATTTCTCATTGTTGGATTGTATGGGGCGTATTCATGAAGGCTTCCCAAGTACTTCTAGAGTTTTAGTGTTTGAGGCATACATATAAGGGTTTCCAAGGTGGGTCACAAGATCATACTGTGATGTGGTGTATTCTATAAAACCATGATTGGTGTGGATGAAATGTGAGGTGGAATTAATGGAGTGGATGAAATAGATAAATTATCATGTTTCGGCCTGAGAGAGGTTTCTTACATATCCTAGTTAGATGGGATCATATCCCACATAGTTTGGGAAAGTTGAGTTGGTGCCTACACATTAGGAGGTGGTCCATGGAAGTGTGGAAATTGGATGGGGATTATGAAAATAATATTCCCAAATATTGGGGCTTGACTAGACTTACACCAAGAGGGATAGCCAATAAACATGCAGGGTATTAAATATTAAAGGGTCCAATATGATTTGAGGTTTGGTATCATGGTCATTGGTATCCCATAAGCCCACATAAGTCATTTATGGTTTGAAAAATAAAGTGAATTAGAAAAAAAATTATGGGTCATAAAAGATGTGTTGATAGTGATGGTATGGGGTTTACACATGGATGCTCCCCGAGGAGGATTTCATTCCAACTGAGGAGGATATCATTTCATGTCACTCATGCATGTAGAATCCTATCAGTGGTTTTGGGATAACATGTGGATGATTCTAAGGCCGAATGGTCTTCCCAATATAGAATATGTGGGGAAAACAACATGTATTTCATCTTGTAATACTACATATTTACATAATGTGATGGGGTTGTTAGTTCTAGGTAGTCTTATTTCATGCATCACAGATATGGTAAACTCAATCCTCATACCTTTTTCTTATATAACCATCATATATACACCCTTCGCAAGGGCATTGCTATTGTAGTGCCAGGTTTGAACAATTTGGAAGTGTGTCCAGACATGAGGTCCATGTTAGAATCCCAATGCAGAAAACATGGGGGATTTTCATAGATAATTTGAAAAGAAAAAGTTATGTCAAGGCATGTGCTAATGGGATAGGGGACACCCTATGAGGGAAAAATAAAATTTTGAGAACAATTGTTGACGGTTTTGTGGAGGTGGGTCATGTAGGAAAACAGATATTTCTTTGATTGGGGCTTGGATATGGTGATTTGGAATAGTGTAAAGATTTCAATCATCAAGGATTTGGTGTACACATGACTGGGGGCTTGAGGTTAAGAGTTAGGTTTGAGCGCATGATTGGGCTGCACACAAGTCATGGGTAGTTTGCAAGATAAGTATTTTTAATACACACATCCTCTGTTGAAGGATTCTAAATGGGGATTACACAATTAAAATCCCACTAAAGTGGACCATATAAGGAATATGTCATGAAAGACCTATACCTTGAGGGTTCCATTGTGAGATAAATTATAGAATTGGATTTCTCCAGGAAATAGAGTGATGATTCATCTATTGGAAGAACACCCTAAAGGAAGAGGATTTCTATAAACATATAGAGAATCCATTTGATGAAATCATGAAGGAATCTAGTTTTAGATAATGTATTCCACATATCTTCATTCTTAGAATTAGTTTAAATGAAATAATGGTCCATTTTGATGTTATATTTTGTATAGAATATGATTTCATGTAAATGTGGATCTTCTGAGCATGTCACTACACTTATCTGCACAACCCTAATAATTTTTACATAGGAATGAATAAATTGAAGAAACATACATCATATTTGTTTTTGATGGCTTTTTATGTGAATGATTATTTTTCATGCATGTTCATGATATTATGAACACCTACATTGTTATCTTGGCATTCTTTTTCGATTAAGATGATTCATTTAGTTTTCGAAAAGATTGTCCTTTGTAGCTCTACTAGAATTCAACCCTTCAGATACCCCCCATTTGAAATCTAAGTTGAAATAGGAAGATCATTTTGTGTTTTGGGGGAAATGATGATTTTCTAGGCGGACTTCATTGGAAGCATGAAATTTTCATCAATGCAAAATTAAAATTCATTGCGCCCTCATGAAAAGGGAATTAACACAAATATAAATATTTATTAGGGATATGGTTGGACACAATAATATTCGTTATGATTCGAAACTCACTCAAGCATGTATGTTCAAAATTTATGGGAAAAACCAAGCATCAGTCACTTATTTCATGTGGCACTCTATTCATCCAACCTTCAACCTTTTTCATAACTCTAGCATTTTCCATGTCTACAGTCTGGAATTCCTTGTGAACTCACATATTCTGATCTAATTTTCTAGTGTTACACGATCTATAAATATTGTCTTCATATATTTTTGAAATGGAAAACCCACAAGATCCCGCTTAGGTCAACGATTCAATTTTAACTTAATGAGTTTTGATCACTAGAAACCCTTAGGTTCTTTTGGATAGAAGGCTGGTATCATAAAAACCAGTAGTCACTTTTTCTGACGATGAAATTGTATATGGACAATCCAAAGAGTGATTATCTACCAATATAGAAATTTGGTCTATGAAATTATGTGTTTATTATAGCATTCCCAATGTATTCACCATCATTATTATTTAAAAATTATAATGATATCCCATGATAGAACATCTATTTCCATGACCTTGTTTTAGAAATGATAGGGATGTGGGCATATATGGGTAGAACTAGAGGACCGAAATCGTCATAGGGAATGAGAAAATGGTGGAGGATTTACATTATCAATATGGCTCAACTTTTTTATGAACTATGATGAATATAAGAAAAGGATGGTATTAAATGTGGAACCATTGGTCTAGTGCAAATTTCACAGGTGAGTGGGAATATCCATATTATGTGTGATTTATATTCCTATACTATATGATGGATATATGAATCATCGGTCTTTATATAGTGGTTTTGATGTCATAGTTCCATTTCTACCATCAATAATGATTAGAAATATTTTTCCTTCACCCCGGGTTCCTAGAAATGAACACATTCCATTGAAACCAAAGGGAATTAGACTAAATTATATTGGATATACATTACATTGGTGGCATTCACCTTAAATTATTTCAGCACGATGAGTTCCTACATCCATAAAATACATGGGAATATAGAAACTAGACTCATATCCCAACAAATAATATTCTGGAATTGGTGAAGGAGAAGTTTGAGATCACATATAATTTTCAAATAAATATTTTATTCTTGGTGTGGTTCGATCTATTCCTTTAAAAGAATCCAAATTTGAGGATGTTAGGTTGAGGGAAATTTTGTCTGATCACATCCCAAAGTGGAATGGTAGAATCAGATTAGTTCATCCTTAAGGAAGGGAAATACTAGAAGTGGGAATAAAACATGGTTGGAGGCTGGGATCCATTATATCACTAAACCGCATTCATGGACACATTTCATAGTGGGTTTCTACTTCTAGTGAGAGTCATGAAAATTGGATGTCGGTGATGGTAGCGATCTAGGAAGCTAGGCACACGGGAAATATAGGTGTTCCCTAGTATCTAAAATTTACAACATAATGGGTCATGTTGTAATGGGAACGACACCAAGGAGGATATATGGAACATTTCATTTCTAGCATGGCTGGATTACAACACACTCTGGGAACTATGACTTCTTGAATGTCATTTTCCCTCCAAATGCCTATTTCCTACCACCAATACTGACAGTTACTAGGGTTCAATCATGGACATTGGATATGGCCAGAGTTGTATTTCATATTGATAACCATGAGAACTTAAACATCGAACCCTTCATGACTCTGGTTGGTCTGATGGTGGAAACCTGGCATGGTTCATTGGAGAAAAAGAAGTACCTTCAGAGATTTAGGGAAATAATTCTAATAGAAATTATTTTTGGAATGTTATTATTTGATTCATGTATATAATCCATATCTACTAGTTAGTTCAGATTCTTTCAGCAGTTTATTAATAGAGTCTACAAGCCATGTCTATGAAGAGTGGCACCCCTACGTCCTCTACTAGTTGTGGTGCATGATGATGGTCACATGATCTAGAAAACCAAACCATTGTTTCTGACAAACATGGATGATGGGTTGTCAACGAAATATGCCAACAATTTGGTTGTTTTATATCCAAAGTCAATACCATGGAAAAAAATTCGGGTGACTAAAATATAAACCGTGGAGACATAGAAAAGATGGAGAAGAAAAGTGGCCTCTATGGTGGATCTAGCTGAGACCACAACGACGGGAGCTGTAGTACTGGTGAAAACACATGGTGTAGACACATGCTATCCACTATAAATGAATGGTCTAAGAGGTGACTAAAAGGACAACAAATAGGGTCCAATGTGAAGAAGAGGAGGTATCATCTTCAACTTGAATCTTATGATGTCATCTCTTGTATATAGTCCACCTGGAGAACATTAAAAACATTTCATATGATAGAGGACCACATATAAATCTGAAGTGAGACATAATTTAACTACCATGCATAAGGCACATTCCTGTCATGGAAAGGGATAACTTCCATCAGAGGCTTGCATAAATGACATTAATGTATATTTATGCATACCAATGTCGGTAGTACGAAGAACAACCCCCCCTGGGTAAATATGATTTTGGAAAACTACCATATCAAGAGGAGACAATGCCCGATGAGTCTAATAATGATGTGGAGGAAGAAGAAGAGTATAGAGATGATGAGAAATGGGGAAATAGAGTCCTTGAGAAATTGGTGAGGTCAAAGACTCTTCAAAATATTTATCTATGTACCTTATGGTAGGTGTAACTTACACATATCGTTTATCAATTCATTTCCTTTGTATTAATAGGTCCACATACCAGAACTAATTTGATGCAGGAGCATCTAGATAGTGATCAGGAGATCACCACTTTATGATAATACGAAACACCAACGCCATGGAGGAACACACACAAGATCAATCAATTAGGGATGAGATTTGTAGTGAACAAGGTGAGGTAAAAAATTCTAGGGAAACATACGTGGAATCCACGTCCCTCAATATCATCTACATGGGATAAACCCTATAATACCCATGAATATGTCCAATATGTGGGAGACATATCTTCTGAGGTTAATGATCCTTCAAATAACCCCTCAAGTAACGATAATATTTTTAATTCAACCATTATTCTATTTTCAATGGGACTTGATATTTTTTAAGGCATGTACCGTAAAGATTCTAGTAAAACGATATAAGGGAATCCTATTCCAATTATTGACATACCCAGTGCTGAATTGTCTCCAATGGTGGAGGTCCCTGCAATGACACAAAAACATAAACTAGCGGTGCTCGTCTCTTTTAGGTGATTCATTTGATAGAGTCATATGTTCCATTTGCGGATAAAATTATATTATGTTCTATTATCTCATGAATTTCATGGAAGGCTGCAAGCCCCCTGAACATATGACGATGCATAATCGATGTGACATATTTTTATTGATTCACCTACTCATAAAGACCAGATCATCCAAGGTGATCTATACTTGGTGATTATGGGATAAGAGGTGACTATAGTTGTATGTGATGCCACTTGTGGGGAAGAAATAGATGATGTATAGGGTGAGATTTCTGATGAGGATAGATCATGTGAAAAAAGACACCCCATGATATAAATCTCAATGCATTAGAAAGGATATCATATGATGACACTAATACCAAACTCTTATATTGATTTCTGATGTAAATGGAAATAGATCATGAAGAGATGGATGAATCTCATCCTCATGCGGTCGATGAAAACCATGTCATCTAGAAAAGGTAATGGAGGTGCATCCAACACATTATTGGTTAGACTATTGAGAAATTATTTTTAGGCAATATGAAATCCCTTTACCATTGGCTACACAATCTATAATCCAAAGGTGTTGGTTATCAAGGTCTTAAAGTGCAGGTATGTGATAACCTTGCTGAAAATATCTCAAAGGGAAGACATGAACTAGAATTTTTTTAGTCTCAGAATAAGTTCAAATACAAATAAAAGATTCAATAGGTCATCCAAGGGATTCTGAACATAGATGAACTAGGAAGAGAGTGTGTATTATTCCTTAAAACCCAAATGTCATTCATCAATAAGTTGAGAGACAAATTGGAAGAGGATGAGAACAAAAGGAACTATATAACTTCTCAAATTTCTATTTCCAGCCCAAGTGTCTCTGAGCATATGCATGTGATGATGACCATTTTCTAATGGCTAGTGATGATGAAGTGGATCTCAGGAAGTGGTAGGAAATCATAAAGTCCATGCACTTAAGGCTAGAGAAGTTGAATAACCCAATTTCCATAGTAAAACTATAGTGTAAGTCGTGCCAAAACTCAAAATTTTCTAGTATTTTAAACATCCACATAAAAAAGTTTCTTTTCTTGATTTAATTATCATAAATCAGTCATATCTTTGAGAAAAATAATGATTAGTCCCTATGATCATGTGGTCCATGCTCAATGTAAGAAAAATGGGATGGCCAAATAATATATCTCTCTGTATGAGTGTTCGATATTGGAATTTATTACCAGGGGTATGCTATTATTGACTGATGAACAAATTCATGCTTGAAGGAGGATTCCACTAGAGAACAAGGACCTGAGGTGGAAACAATTCTTATCATAATGAATACTAATTCATGATCAATGTAACACTAGGGCATTGGAATATTTATGAACAAAAGTGGATGATAGGTTTCAATGAAAATTAATACCATTAAAAATATATGGATATTGGAATGGAGAACCATGAATATAGTTGACCATGTTTGAAACATAGTTTCTGTATTTTTTTCCCAAATTGGTTACAATAAAATAGGGTTCGATTGATGACCATGATTACAACATAGAACCTATTTTAAAATGTTACTCTTATTATTTTGGATCATTGGAGCAGGATGGTGGGTGATTCAAATGTGGAATTGTGCCAGGCCATTAAGGGTTCCCTTTAGATATTACGGATGATAAATATCCTAATCAGGTGAAGGAGAATCCTGAAAATGGAGTGATGTAATGTTCAAATCGATTCCAGAAATCTCTAAATTATTCCAATATATCTTAAATAAAATTTTTATAGGCACACTAATCTAATGAATTATCAAATAAATTTCCAAAAGAGATTCAATTTATAAATTGAGTAACAATTGAAAATGAGAACAATGTGATAGATGATCCACATTGGGGAAGGTGACCTCTTTCTACAGGGGGGATTGGCATACACTAAGATGATGGATTGTAACATCATTCAGTTTGATTCCATGAAATGTTGAATATTCAATCATTGTTAATCATCGTATGATGAGGATGTTGGAAATGTGGTTTAATGTCATATGTATGGGAAAATGCAATGTACCATTTTACATCGTGTGATCAGAAAAATGCAGATAGTTTTAGGTTATACCTCCTGGATCTCTGCAAATAGTATAATGTATGATTCCAAGAATATGGGATCTTATACAAGGGTCAAAGTGTTTTGGCCAAAAGAAAGGGGCTACCTATGACGGATGTATGTGTCCTATAAATGTGAGAACAATTACTTGAATGGGGGACTAAGAGATCCAATACCCCCATCAGATATCCCCCATATAAACCTGCATATAGTTTAAAATCGTGGTTCATGGACAATAATTTTCTACTCTATGGTTATAGATTTCAGAATACAAAGATATTATTCCAAAATAACATGCACAATGTTTAAAATTGGAAAACCCGGTGTGATTTAGTTTGAAGAAGGCCCATTGATACACCATTCATTCATATGAATTAAAATGAAATTTAAGGTTATGATTTATTAGACACAAGTATCCAATTTTATGGCCACAGAGTTTGGAAATAATTTCCTCATAGAATCATGACCACGTTAGTTCAAAACTTACAAGACTCCTAAGCCCATTTGAGTCATGATCGATGTGGGAACTAAGGAACAATATCTGGGATTTCCGTACATGAGGGAGTTATGATAGATGGTGCCAAGGGTTTATTAACATAGCATGACATAGGGGTGTGGGAAAGAGATAATTCAAGACTTTTATGATTGGGATAATGTTTGCTACTAGTTAGTGTGATTTGAATGTTGACTAAGATCAAATCATACGGACCCCAACCACACTGGTCGAGAATGCGGTGAGAAAATATTGGATTCAATGAAGTCCATGTTCAACTAACATGATATGTAATTTTCCACCATGAATTAATTAGGGTGTTGTCCTAGGATGGTTGGTGAGCCAAAATATTCATGAGACCAAATCACTAGGGGGTCCATCTGGATCTAAAAGGTGATGGAAATTCAAATCAGGAATGACTCGACGAATGGAAATGAGCACATTAGAATTTGTGACCCAAATATAGACATTACCAAAATTTTAAATTCATGTTTCTTAGAGAATGTAAAATATTTTAATCTCATGTTTCATGGACACGATTAGTCATTATGTGTATATACATGGATGTGGGAGGTAAAAGTAGACATGAATGAGGATAGAGTGTCTCTCTTGCAACACACGCACTGTAATATAAGGTCATGATCCACCCCATGACTATCAAGGGAAATAAAACATTCATATAATGTGGTAACATTATCTTATTATCCCATACTTATCATATAAGGCATCCAGATGTTATACAGAAAAAGGTTTCAGTTAAACATCATGCATTAGCGATGTTGGGATATGAAGTTTAAAGACTAAAAACTCAGACTGTAGGGATTGAAAATGGTTTAAATCATAATTTTTGGACATGAAATTTTTTTATCACCATATTTCATAGAGCATGAATGAAAGGGTAATTCAAATAAATTCATGTTGGATTTTATCTATGGGAAGAGATCTAGAAGTAGATTATAACATTTTTCAATTCAAAAATTCTAGTATATATTGGATATCAGTTTGTTTTCATGATGTTTGGATTGGGAAAGGTAAATATATAAGGAATTTTAACGGAATGGGAGAGTAAAAACCAGATATGAAGGATCCGAGTATGCTCACATGCCACCTATACACTTTTTAATAGAATTTTTATAGTTTAATGTCATGTTATTGGACTAAATATGAGGCCAAGCGGAAAAATGTTTTGAGGACTTCAGGATAGACATGGGGACAATATTTTTGGTGGTTGTTATTTATCCCTTTATAATTTGAGTCATTTAACACATCATTTAAGGTAGAACGTTATAGAGTTTGAACATTATCATTATGTAACCATGAAAATGATTTTTATGAAGTTTAATGTCATGAAACATAGATTACTCTACAATAAATTTCATCATCATTTTTCATGGATGTTGCTGGTATACAGTTTATTGTTTTATTAATAGGATGTGAGCAGCATAGATTAATGTCATGTTGCAAGGATGATGGTGGAAAAGATTTCAAGGGGAGGTTCATATTGCATCCAATATGACCCAAAAATAAGTGGGGAAATAATGGTCCCCATGCCACACCACGTGCTCCCAAATAAAACTCAAGAAATGTGGAAAATCATTGGGTGACATTTTTGTGGCCCAAAAGAAAATATTTCTGGGAATCACTACATATCCCAAGGGTATGGAAATCAATCCCTATATAGTTCTTAAAACCTCACGCCATTTAAAATTATGTGGTGAGGATGTTGATGAGAGAACATAATTGAATATAGAAGTTACAGTGAAGCCTAATAATGGAATCCCTGGAATCACTACATATCCCATAAAGATAGGAATCAAGCCACACATTGTTCATGATGGAATATCAATTTGAGGACATGAATCATGAACCCTCGGGTATTAATCAACAATAATATTGATATGTAGTAAAACAATAATGAGCCTATGTGAGGGAGGTCAATGGAAACCCATTCTGCATGACACATTTCCTGGAAGAACTATTAACAGTTTAATGTCATGATTCTAGTACGATATGACTAGTTTTACTACATATTCATGGAGTGTTAACAGTGGCAGTTTAAAGTCATACTTCTCAAATTGTTGTAGCTCAATTTAATTCCACATTATATGGATTGTACTTATATGTAGTTTATCATCATATATATAGGAAACTCATACCTTATTTTAACATCATGATTCATGGATTATGGGGATTCCCTAAACAACTATTTTCTTTTGGAACTTGGTAGTTTTTAGAGAAGTTATGCACTCTATATCCCTAGATATCGAAGAGTGAACACCATTAGTATAGTCCATATAAATTATGTAATGTCCATCCTACTTGGGCTCTAGCTTTGGAATTTTTCATTTGGGTATTATCTGTATTTTCAGATCCAACACTAGATCACCCTGGAAGAATGAGTGATGAATAAAATTTTTGTTGAAAACTCTATATATCTTGATATGTAACCACTATCAATTATGCATGTAATGGTTCTTGTTATCTTCACAAGACCCCCATATCAGGTTGATAGACTTAGGTCATACTTTTTACTGACTTCTGCTCATAAAAAGCTATTCAGAGAGATGAAAAACTATATGCCAATGTGAATGAGTCCCTTCTTTCAGTACAATATGATGTATATAGTCAACTTGGCGGATTTTCTGGTTATTTTTTATTAACCCCATAGATAACTGGGGATCTCTCTCATCCAAATATTCCTACATTGGCCCATTATATTTTGTAAAGAAAATTAGAGGTTATTTTTTAATTCATTGATCTATCTATTTTCCAATGAATGGTAATTGATTTATGGTTAGTCCGGATGTTATATTTCATGTACAACTTATTCTGTTCCACTACATGAATGTTGGTGTGGTGGTCATTGATAATAGCGCTAGGGACTCTAAATCATTGGATGATATTTTCTAATTCAAGAATTCAACGACAGATTGATCCTTGAAATCTATAAGAGGAACCAAATCCAGAAACTTTTAAATGAAAAATTTCATGTTCAAATTGACCCTACTGTGGAAAGCTGTCATTAGTGGATATGGTCTAATGACAGCGAGTCCCCAGAAAAAAACGTCCAAGAGTACATGGTATTACTAAAAGGCGTGGATGGATGATTTTCAATGTTAGAATGAATATTAAACACATGTATCATATTGGATAACATGATATAGTAATTGAATATGGTGTACCATATGTAACACATCCAAAAAAATCATGCGGGAGAGATTCAACCCATCCTGATGTGAAACATAGGACCTGAGATGAAACTACTTAATAACCTTGGGGAACATTTATCCAAGAATGAAGCATAAGATAATTCCATCAAACCCACTTATATAAAGAGTATTTTGAAGGATTCACCTTATTTTGAGGGAGAACTTCATGAAATGATGGTAGAATCTCTCACGTTAGACCCTATTCAGTAGGAGGGTTCCATGAATGAGAAAAAATATTCTAAAGGTGTTGTCCAATCAGAAGATTTTTCAGCTATGATGAATCTTAAAGCCTCAACGTAGATGCATATAAAGTCACACTGTTTATCTACTGTCTATCATCATCTTCTGAGGTGATAAGAGAGATGAATTACTAAGGTGCCATATGAATGAATATATCATCCTAGCCATCCTCTACAAGGGAAGTGTCTAGACTTTTTGGAAGTTGGATCACCCATTCTTTGAGTAGTGTATATGTTTCACCATTGGCTGATAGGGGAACATGTCCAACTACTAGAAGGGCATTCTTGAGACAAGGCATGAGCTCTGACTTTCGAATGATATAATCACTATTTATTTTCTTGATGACATAATTAGTGTTTCCCATCAAATATAAGATATAGACATCAATATCAAGGCGTAGTTCATTTCGATTAAAGATATCCTAATACTCTACCTCATTATTTGTGAGAAAGTTTGATATCCTGAATTAATATGGTAGTATATTATATGATGGGGTGAGGAAGATGATCCCTAGGACCACTCTTTTGAGCTTTGTGTCATTTAACCTTCTTCTAATTAGGCTCTGAGGGGCATCGTTTAAGTGCATCCTCTAACATGGAACATCATGATCCACTAAGAGGATAGTTTCATGTTGAAATTAAATATCCAAATGATTTTCTTAAGGAGCTAGTTGAGAAAACAATAAAATCTTCTAGCACCCGAACAACGAAAACCTTCTTTAGAATTAACATGATGTCAAACTACTAAAGGATCATCACCTGGCGTGATATATGACCTTTCAACATCGAGAGATTCAAAATATACATTATATACATGGGACATTAACTATATCTCATGATGATACAAATAATGCCTCAACTTATTCCCTTTGAAAACCAGAATGAGGAAGCTCTTACCGATTATAGATTAACTGGGTATCTAGAAGCATACAAATGATATATTATAAATTAATATATATCAATTCATAGTTTTTCTAAGTGTGAAGGGTGCCAAGGATCAGTCCAAGTTAGTCACATAGAGGAAAAAAGGCTTCACAAAGATGGGTGGATTCAAAATTTGAGGTTTTAGTAGATATTTCTTGATTTCTTCAAAAGTGGTACCACACTCTTCATCCTACTAGCAAACAAAACCTTCCTTCATGAGCCTAGAGAAGGGGTTACACAAGGCTTCTAGATTAGTAATGATGCGACATATCATGGGAAAGTTGACTTGAAGGCATCAAATATCCCAAATGATTCTTCATGGAGTCATCTATAATATGGATTTGATCTTCTATAGGTCGATCTCAATTCCTCTATATCTGAAAATGATGTGGAGAATATTTACACATGTATCCTAGAAAGAAGATATCAAGGGGTCTATCATCAACTACAATGATTGGTAGAAGATGAATACCTTCTGGTGTTCACTGATACTATCCTAATTCTAACATGATTTGACCACCAATTATTCCACCTTGAATTATACTAACATTCTAAGGATCTGTTTAAAGATGCTACACCTGGCCTCCATATATGTGGCTTCAACATTATTCAAACTGAAAGGCATTACTCCACAATAGGGAGTACCATGGGGTGATATGAAGATTATAGAATCATCATCCTTATGGGGCGTATGGATATTCTTGTATCCAGAGTATCCATCTATTAATGAGAGTAAATGGAACACAAAATTGGAATCGAGAAATACTTTTGTCACTAGAATGGGAAAATACATCATCCAGATATTGATGGTTGAGATCCTTATAGTTGATAAAAAAATTCAACTTCTCATTCTTCTTCCTGGCATGGACAATGTTTTCTAACCCCTTGTAATGATGTTCTCCCTTGATGATGTTGGTTGTGATTAAAATGTGAACATCGACCTCAGTTATGGTAGTATGACAGGGTTTCATTTTCCTAGGAGGATACTTGAACCCATGGTGGATTATGAGGAGATATAGATGGTGGATTGAGAAATGAAGGTACAGACCATGAATTTCTTCCTAGATCTGAAAAAAATCACATTGATGCTTCAATACATTCTCATATTGTTGTTGTTCTATAGTAGGAATAACTACATTGATCATCATTGTTCATAGATTTGTCTCGTAACCAAGGATCAAATAATCCATCTCATTGAATTTGGTGAAGACACAATATTCAAAATAGGGGGAAAATATTTTATATCCTTTTAAACATTCGTGGTAGGGGGATCAGTTAGAAGAGATTATTCCTCCAAACTGATGGATTCTGAGAGAAGAATGGTGCTTCCTTGTGTGGCATTAGAATGTTAACTACAATATTTCTACACTGTTAAAACAATAGTGATAGAAAATGCCATACTATTTCCCTTGGGAGTTTTACCACAAGATTCGTAATTGAAATCATGGAAATGGTTATGAGTTAACTTTTGGTGGTAAAACCTGACATAGTGAAACAAGTAGCTATGAAGCACATTTGTGGTCATTGAGAAAAAATATCAATACATATCATGTGTAGGGGGTTATGATATTATCCAACAAAATAATGTAGTATTTTTAGTTAATAATCTTACATTCTTTGATTTATTGGATACATCATCCATTTATCCCTAAAATGATGAATAAATTAACTAAATATTACATTTTTCCCTCCATATGGTGAATAAGGAGGAAAAATGTTTCATCCAATTCTATCCAAAGGCTGACCATGATAGAGGTGTGATCGATATTGTTAGTATGAACCTTCTTTTACATTCTCTTATAAATGCTGAAATCCGAATAACAGGCTTCACATGAATCGAAGGGAGAAACATCACCATGGATTATGCATACTCAACTGTTCAGGGAGAACATGAGGTATCAGTGACATGAGGAGAGAAATTGTACATGTATATAGAGGTAGACCCAACTCATCAATGCATTATAAGTGTTGTCCT
This sequence comes from Viscum album, assembly GCA_963277665.1. NCBI lineage: Eukaryota > Viridiplantae > Streptophyta > Magnoliopsida > Santalales > Viscaceae > Viscum > Viscum album. Next base: position 1,205,679,459 of record OY728126.1, on the reverse strand, counting down.
ATGAGACAACCATGAATTAAAATTTTCCATCAATTCTCCTAATTAGGTCTTCATGTGGATTCTTCCACATGGTTTCTGCTCGGTCCTCTCATAACGATGGATGTTTAGGTAGAATGTACTTAGATATACTGTAGATAGTCCAAGCATACGAAGTGTTCGGGTCAGGATTAAATTGATCCAAGAACATGTGTCAAATAGACAGTGATAAACCTCCACAACATTGAAATTTTCGATGATGTAAAATTTGTAGATGTGAAATTATACAAGGAATCCTTTATCGTCGCTAGAGAATGAGAAGGTGGATTGGAATTATACTTAGTCAAATTCCTCATAATATAATGTATTTTTGGCCACCACATATGTGTCAAAATATAGGGGGATTATTTGGTATTATATGAGATCCTCACACATATATTCTGACATCCAAAATACCTTGAGTAATGATTTCACGGTAGGAATTCTAGTGAGTTGATTTAACACATTTTACTTCACCTACATGCTCACATTTCCTCCTTTAGGATTATTATCTTTTCTAGGAAGCATGACATATGCTACCAAATGAGACTCTGAATTTTGAATGGATCTAGAAACACCCTTCATATCATTAAAAACACTCATAAAACCACTAATGGATAACTATTGTTTGGATGAGGCCTTGATTTTGCATGGCACAGCTGGTCATGGTGTGGTCCCGACAGTTCTGGCTGGTCAATTAACACAATTAGTGGTAGATGTATGTCAGTCCAAATAGGTTAATAATAATTTCCTTGAAGGTATATATAATATAACCTACTATCTAGTCTCAGTAGAAACAGTACTTTAATCACCTAGATAAGAATTCTGGCGGTTTACAAGCCCTCAACATCTTCATTGATGATGTCATCCATGGGAGTTTTAAGGTCATATGGGATTTTCCTTTTAATTGGGGACCATGTAGGTTTCCAATAGTTTTTCAATATTCATGGCTTCATAATCGTTATCATCATTATAATAGCCTTCCATCACTGGGTGAAAACTGGGTTTGATCTCAATTTCTAGAGTCGTGGAATAACCAAAGGTGTGGGAAGGATTCAACAATGGAGGGGGAATTTTCTTTCCGTTGCGCCATCAGTTCCTACTCTTCTATGACATGGATAGATGAAATAATTTTATTAAATGGGAATCTAGAGGATCCCTAATGGCTTCAGGATGTTTAGGAAGCCTAATCGGAGATGGATGACCACATTGGTGTGAGAAAATGCCCTGCAATCCAACATTTTTTCATAATTATGAGTAAAAAAATTTGAAACCTATCACCATTAATCAGAAAAATTAGAATCACTATCTGTATAGATAGATATATTTGTTTTGTGAAATAGAATGTGACCAAATCTGATCACACCGTTACCCACTAAGTCATGGATCTCATCCTATAACACATTTCTTTTTTTAATGTTATGTAGAAGGATTTTTGTGGTAAGGAAAGCGGTCATGGAGATCAGTGTGATTGGACTCACTAGGCTACTGGAACTCTAGTAGCATTCAGACCCCTTATACCATGGCATTATAAAAAAAACAAGGGACATATTCATCATTGAAGTATTTGGTTTAGTTTTTCCTCTTTTGGAACAGATCTCTAGGATATTGACCCGAATGGTGTGATGAAGCATGATATAGGGATGACGCCACAATCTGTCTCATAAGTGATGTGCTTGACAAGGAGGTGCCTGCTGATTCTACACTAGTGGAGGTTGATTTGATGGGGTTACTATTATTGGCATGGTCATACATTTTGAGGCTCTGTTGGTAATGTATATAGGGAATCTGGTACTACTACTTTCACTTCAGTGGTAGATTATTCCTTGGTGTCTATTATTGTAAGAGATGATAGTGGAAGTGGATGTTCCTACTTGGACATTCTCAAGGCCTTCTCTAGGTGCTTAACCTTACCATGAAATCTTTGAAACCCACCAATGATGTTATGAGGGATGTGTTTTGGGAAAAATTTAGTACTGACATTCCCTATACACAGCGTCATTATATTTTCATGATTCAGTGATATTTCTAGTTATTATATGTGGACCTTCCATCTAGTTATAAATTCGTTGATGAAATCATATGGAAACTACATCAAATTGAAGAGGTAAGAAATACTTTTATGTGATTTTGTGTAACATAATTGATATAAAAACTTCCTATGATGATCTTCCCAAATAGTGATGGGCCCGATTAGTAACTAGTTGTACAAGATGAATTCATTCCCTTCAATGTAAGAGAAATCATCTTATCATGGATACATCATGATTCTCTAGGGTTTTAAACATGATTCTGGACATCATGATGAATTGTCCAATATTTTTCATCATTTTATCCATCCGATTGAATAGGGATAAATTAGGATTCCAAAATTCATAGGGGATTTAATTCCTTCCACCCAAGCCGGATATGGATATCCATCTGGTGAGATTTCCACATTCCATGCCTCTAGGTCCCGAAAAAGAGTGGTGAGTGAAGTTAGATGATTGTATTAGTGTGGATTCTCATCTGGGTGAGGATTTCTATCCACTATGTATTTTAATGTCTAATAAATGCTATAATTAGGGTCGATATCCCATGACATGACTTGTAGAGAGGCCTCTAGAATAGGTCTGTCTCGTTCCCATTGAAGGTTCTCATGATGGTCGGGTGGATTCGGAAACACATACCATTATCACTTCCCATAAGTTCCAACCATTACTCTATTTAGATACATGGGACCACTATGCTAAACTGGGGGTAACTAGATAAAAATAAATATTGGTGCCCCTATTACCCATGTAGAGGAGGATCATAATCCTACTAAGGATTAACATAATCTCATCCCCTCATGGAAAGGATTTCTTCAATAATCCTATTCTGATCTCCAATATGTTTTAGTAAGGATGCTAAAGATGGATCAACCTCTGTCTTCTATGTGGAATATTGATCATAGGGATCAATATTTTCCTTAACATTATTGGGATTCTGGCTTACCGGAAATAACATTGATGGCTTCCCAATGCCGAGAATGTACCATTATAAGTCAGTGAGAACACCTTTTCATGGTTCCAAATTATATTGTGCTACCCCATTAGGTTGGTTCTCTCCATCAAAACCCACAATTGTGTCTCCCACCTTAGGAAAAATGATATTATACATATTAAATACAAAAATACATGAAGATGTATTGTTGATATTACTGGGAAAATATGAATATATCTTGATAGGACTTAAGTGTAGGGAATCAGACTAACCATCGTGATAGATATACACATGTTCAGAGGCTTCTTCAATGATTATACAGAGCACTATAAATCCCAAGATATGTATTTCTTAAGGGGTCTTATAGTGGTTGGGAATGCATTTCGTTGATCCAGTGGGAGTGATATTGACTAAAACATGAGACATTACTGGTTGATGTCTTCAAAGTTATCCGAAAACCATTGATATACCAAATGATGGTTAGATAGGTGAAAAAAAGTCTCATAGAATGTTCAGAAAAATCATGTGGCATTATCCATGAAGAGGGACTCTCTAATTTCGAAGTTAGGATTCACATTCATCCATAAAACCACAGAAAGATGGTTAGTGGAAATAGTGTCCTATAAGTTTCCCTATTTGGAGGTATGGTCCAGCTTTTGACTGTCCCAATATATGATCAGCGAAAATCATGAAACTGGAAATGGTAGGGATATTGATTGTTGAAATTGTGAACGAACTGGTGGAGGAGCCATAGAAAGAGCTAATACATCCCTATACACTAGGTTGTCCCTATGAGGCACTGCTGACTGCATTATCACATCACTGTAGAAATGGTTTCTTTACACAACCTCATGTGCGAGGGAAGTAGTACTAAACTATGGGTCTATCCGACATTCTTCACCTATCAAATCCCTAACCAATCTTCGTGGTCTCAAGTGGTGGCATATAATGAAACTAGAGATGACAGGGATGATTGTACTATAAGAGCCTTAAAGGGATCAAAATCATCCTCCACATTCATGTAATATAAAGGGATTAAGTAATTTATTGGATATAACATTATAGCATGGAAAACATCCCCTTCTAGGATTTTTAGATTACTAAGGTGAAGGCTACGTCATTGAATCGCATTCAACTTTAGAGTTTGAGAAGAGAATGGGATTGAAAAATAAATGAAGCTTACCAGGGGTCCATATTTGGTGGCGATAGTGCTGCCTATTGAAATAGTGGGTTCCCCAGACCCAACAATGATGTACTTTTGATTACCATATCATGTATACTATTAAAGGTACATGATGATATCTTACGATTATTTTACAGATATTTCTATGTCCACTATTTAATGTTAATTTCCATAGAATGATTTTTGTATCAAAATGATATATAAGATTCCATTATATCATTAGAACCTCAAGATAATGCGAAAATAATCATAATCAAAGCTTATATGGTCTAGATACATCATACTGACTTGACAGAGTTGATGTTTGACTGTCAGGTGCTTGGGGATCATAAAAATTAAACATCTTCTTATGATGTTGGCTCATGGTTCTCAACATTTGTGAGATAATGAGGAAACCCTTTAAATAGGAACCCCACCCATTTTAGGTGTCATTGGGTGATCCAATCTATAAATATGTGTATTGGTATCCTTGCATGAGATCATTACTAGTGTGTGTCATTTGATTGTGTACATTGATGCAATACAAAAATTGTGATATTTGAACTGTGGTGAGGTAGCATGTGTTGGGTGTGTCATTGGTGTCCTGACATTTGTTGAATAGTCAGGAAAGGATTTGTCTCTTCCATGTTAGGGATGAAATATATCTCATGCATATTTGAGAAGGATGGTTTCAACTATATATGTCAATGGAAAAATATTTCAAAAGTAAAATACAAACAGTTGGACAATAAAATAATAAATAAACAAAAGGGAAATTAAACAATTTTGAAAACAACATTATGAGATATTGAAATACTTAGAGATTATACTATACAATATTTGTTCGTAGCTTGGTAGTAGTTTCAATGAATATCCTTATCTATTTAGTGCCACGATGGGTATCTAGACTCTGCTCTTGGTATGGAAATTTTATTCACAGCTATCAAGATAACAACATAGATGTTCCCACACATTGTGTATTCAATAATCTACCCCATTCAGCCTAATATGTATTTTGGAGATGCTGGGCCCCAATAAGGGGTCCCAGTGTTGACCAACATATCAATCACAAAAGAAATAAATAAATTCATCACTATTGAAGATATGAATATTTTCGTTGAATTAATTTAATGTATTTTCTTGTTATGTAAATATGTGAAAATATTAATTGAAGGAATATTATTTTTATATTCTAGGTTTGCATAGTATTCAGCAAGAATGAAGATTTAAGTTAAATGCCTCAGTTTTATCATGTTATATTTTATTTAATATATTAAACGAATGTGAAAAACTAAAAATAATATTGATGAATTTTAGTTATTCAATGTTATTTATTTAGTGATCGTTAAATAAATAGTGGTAGGGGAACCCATATTGTATTTCTGAACAACCACTATAAATATAGAGAGAGTCTCTCTCAGAAAAGATAATTCATTCAATCATAAATGAGAGCCCCTCTCTCCATATAATTTTAAAAGAGGGAGACTCTCACATTAAGTGATGTTCCATGAATTCATCTAGTAATTTAAGGTAGAGGATCATAGTGATCGATAGGGTGTTGAAGGAATCACCATATCCCCACACAAGCACCCATAACTAGACGATAAATGATATTGTAAATATTTGAAGCACGTGTAGTCGATCTAGAGATATCATGCTATTGATCATTCAAGAAATGATCAACAAAAACATTTTTCTATTGATCACAGCTTCAGATATGTACATATATTTTCTCAGTTCTTATTTTATGTGATCTATTAATTTATACAAGATCCTCAGACCATACAGGGTAATGTATCTTCAGAGATGGAAAGTCTCATTATCCCAATGATGAATATTTTAAAAATCCCTAGACCACCAGCTTCTGCTCAGCACCCCATTTCTAAAAATATGTATGAATGGGATCATGTAATTAAACAAATCTATGAAAATGAAATTTTATTTATATTTCAGTAGAGGTTTTGAAACTGGTTCCAATGAATCTAACCAAGATTCGATTCAAGGTCATATGGACACGACAGAACTATCTGAAAATAAATAATGTTTCCTCGTCATTATGATATTCAGAATTAATTTTTTACTTTGTTAACCACTATTTTAACAACAATGATATGGTAATTCTCATGTTTTATGAATATAATATGATGGTTGTAATTGAGTTTTTCTAGAAACTCGTTTGTTCAGAAAATGTGGAAATTAATAATATATAATATAATTTAAATATAAATTATTATTATTTTCTTTCAATAGTGTTATTATTATTATAGTAAAAGGCTAAATTATCCTTTGGAATGATTTCATTTGAGACCATTTTGGGATTTTGGAGGCTAATTAATAAAAATGGATGCACATATATGGTTCCACAAGTACAATTTTTTTTGGAATTGCCTATTAAAAACAAGGATTTAGTTTTATTAAAATATTAGGTCAAACTGGACACCCTTCTCCTTCTCCCTTTAGCAAGCTGGCACTGCTCATATCCCTACCTAGCATGGATCCTCCAACATCATGTCCTCTGTTTAGGTTGTCCAATACCCTCTTAAAACCTTCCATGGTGCACGACTCTAACTGTCTGGCCTCCTCCGCTAGGTGATCCATCTATAGAGTAATTTTTCACCTCCTCTATTATCCATGGGACATGACACAGGGAGAACTCCATATGTCAATGGAGTTACTTTATCCCGCCACCCAGATCTTTCCATATAGACATTGTGGCCACTACCACCACAATTAATGGGCACCACACACATGTTGGGTGACCCAGATCTGGACATATCTGAGGCTATCTACATCCTCCTATGGCCGCTAAAGCTACCACAAACGTTCTATACCATGTTCGACCCCTATAGCACCCATATTATGACGGTCGCCCAGCTCGATGCTGACCAGTGCACCCCGACGGACATCGACCATATAAGGTGGCCATACAATGGGTTTCACTATACTCAAAACACTAGGGATGTGGCCCTAGCAGGTCTTCCCAACCTGGAATGTGTTTGGGACAACTTTCCTAGCCTAGAAAAGGTCTACACAAGTTTAGCTTGACCTACAATAGTCCTAGGTGGGGTTGTCAAGCCCGAGATATCAAAAAATAATTTAATTAATTAATTTTATTTATGGTTTAAACTAAAATAAATAATAAATAATAAATTTTGTTTTAAATTACTTTCAATTCAACGGGTTCAAAAATAAAATTATTTTTTTTGAAATTAACATTATTTAAATTAGTGGATTGATAATAATTGAATAATTTAAATTGAATTAATTCATTTAATTTAATTAAAATAACCTCATAACTAATTTATTGTAATTTAATTTTATCGTGATTTAATTAAAAAAAATTATTGGTATTGAGAACCATCCCATGTATGTATGCATTTAATTATTTATTACATGAATGAAATGATTGTAATAAGTAGTCAATTAAATGGTGGTATGCATGTATTCTTTATTTTATGTCAATTTTTTAAGGGAATTCTTGTACAATTCATATTGTGTACATTGCACCCTTAGTCCCCCTTGCATGTGCATGAGTAATTTTTTCAATTGGGAAAATATAGTGTATGATGTGGAACCTACCAAGATGAGGTGGTGTACATTGATGAACATGATGAAAGCCATGATTTGGAAACTCTCAAGATTAGGAAGTACATCAAGATGTGATATGTTTCCCACTAAGACTAATAGATACTCTCGATGAGAAGGGGACACACCGAACATGGGTGATCTACATCAAGGGTCAATCTACTACTTAGGATTGATTACCGTAGGTCATTTTAGATGACCAATACCATTAAGGTAGTACTTTACCTCTACATTATTATTTATTATGTTACACATTTTATAATAGCAGGAAAAAATAAAAAAATATATATAGGAAATTGCATAAAGAAGTGATAGAAGCTTTTTTAATAATTTTTAGTTCTATGAATGGAAATATATAAGAAAAATATTTTTAGAAATGGATCCCATTAATTCATAGAAACAAAAAAACAATCAATGAAATATTATGTCTTAATCAAATTCTATCATTAAAATTTGAATAAAATAGGTCATTTGGGGTATCGGTCATGCTGAAGATAAGGGTGCCTCTTACTAGAAGAGAGTTATTGTGACAGTGGTGGGTTGACGTATGAACAGTTGTAGAAAATAATATCCAAATATTTATGTATGTAAATTCAGAGGTAAGTTTCATGTAATTAATTTTATGAATTTAGAAATAGGGACTAAAATCAACAGATCAAGGAACTAAGAGATCATGTTGTTCATCTTACAAATGAATACCATGAACCATTTGAGTAGTTTTGTAGCCAATGCTTGTAGACAAAGAGGGGAGGTTCAATGATCCCTTCCACTGAAATACTCAAGCGACAATGTATTTTTATTCTAGTACATAGAGTTCCTTGAATTAGATAAAATATTTGGAGACATTAAATGATTAAATTAATTGGTAATGTCTAATTTGGTAGTCAATATAAAAGTACTAATTTTGTAGAGTTTTATTTTTGTAGAAAATTAGATGTAAACCCAAAAGAAAAACTGCGATAAAAATTCGACAAATTTTATGTCTATACTAGCATGAATTTCCATGTTTTGTACATGTGCTTACGAAAAATGATAATTTATATGAAATTAATGATATTTGTGCCCCTACACCAGTTTAGTCTCCTCAAGAAGGGGGGTGTTAAAAATAATTACATGGGACTCATAAATCAAGAATATGATGGTTATTTCATAATTCTATCATCATTGACTAATGTTTATTGAGGATAAAAAATTAGATAATGGATGATATCACATGTAGAATCATCTCCATGATGTTTATAAGGAGAAAGTGAGGCCTGGTTTGAACTTGATGATTATACTGGATTTGTGTAATCATTGAAGGAACAATTCGATATTTCATGGAATTACAATTTATAACATTTCTCCCAATTACACAAGTTCTTTTAGAGATACAAATAAATAGTTTTTAGTATGAACATTATTACATTTTATGTATGGTTCACCAAGTAAAAATAATATTACTGAAATTCCTATATTTTTTTATTATGTTGAATAAATTATTGGAAAAGAAAACAATTCCAGTGGAATGTTACACCAAATTAACCTTTTATAATGTACATAAAATAATATAGGTTGGTTTCTAACATTAGGTTATTTTCATAACATGTTATGAAATAAATTCATTGATGTTTAAAATCAAATAAACTGAATTGAATAAGAAATAACCCACTTCTTGTTAAGTGTATATTAATAAAATATATGTATTTTTCATGACATACATATTTTCTATTAAATAAAATACTTCATTCACATATGACTATTAATTTTTTTTAACCATGTAGGTATAGATTAATTACAAGCATGTGCCTTTTCCACATAGCTGAGAAAGTGGGATTCCTATGTAAGAAGTTACAAGCAAATAACATCTACATTAAAAGTGATTGAATATAGTTGAAATACATTTTTATTATTACCATTTATCTCAAATAACCCATGGAAATAATGAGATAATATTCCATATTAATAAGTGATTTTGGTTTTTGGTGTATTTTAGTCACCAAATTGTTCGGTGATACTTGAGTCGTTTGAAATATGTAATGCCCCAACCCTAGTTACCCAGATTTGGTGCATTATTACATAACAGTGGCATGATCACAAAAGATCATGTCTTTAACGAACGATTAGTGTAGTAGCCTTAGAAGTACTAGATACATCCATAAGTCTTACATTGCATTTTAAAATGAAAAAACTACAACAACTTTGTTTCCATTGACCACAATAATATTCCCTCATACTATCCCTGCAGGCCAGTCATAAAATACTTCTTCACATCCTGGGTAAAATAAAACATAATAAAGGGTGGGCTCAGATGCTAAGTCAGCATTACAATATAGCGGAAAATTTCATAAATATGCTTAAACATTTACGGAAATGTATAAGACTAAAACAAAATCCTTTTAAAAATGATCTTCAGCATAATATGACAAAGTTAAAATCAAATAATTCTTTTTTACTTAGGCACATGGATATTATACCAGTCGAATAATCACATGCAATATCAACATTCACTTTCATGATGATGGAATGCATAATGAAAGACTTTCAAAACCACATAGTCAAGGAATTGTTCCAAGACTACAAATATGATTTTTTCATGTCCTTGTGCCAAGACACAGTTTGTCTCATGAGACCTACCGATACATCGAGAAGCTATAGAAGGCTCCACCCATCACTTACTAAGTCAAATGAATTTCTCATATGAAATGTTTTAAACATAACATAAACATTCATATTAAAGCTGGCATACAAAATGTCAATACTTTATCCATAAACAATGAATGGTATGTAATAAAATATACATAGTCAAAAATATCAAAAAACCATTAATAAAATATCTATGATTTGTATCATAATAAATCAACATCAAATAAACATAAAATCCATCAAAGGATGTTGACATAGATGAAATCAAAAAAAATTTAGAGAAATATCTCATTCTATATTGAAATAATTTAGGAGTAACATTATTATAAAAAAAATCTTTTATTTTGAAAATATTCTTATAAACATGTATGGGAATCTTTGATGATGTTTTGACGATGAAAAATAGCTTCACATGCCGTATAAGTTAAAAAAAAGAAATTCTTACCTTAATTTTGTCGAAAGGTTATAAAGGACCATGTAAGGAAAAAGATAGAATGATTCCTTTATGAAAATCTTATAAAATGTCAAACAAGGTTATAAATGACTTTAACCTATATTCTATAAAATTTTGAGAGTGTTTTGAAATACATTTTTAAGAAATATGGATGGGGATGATAAAGAGGTCCCGGTAGATAATTACGTATAAGAAACCGTGAATAATAAAGTGATTGTAGAATTAACCCTTAACTTTTACATTTCATTGGTCGTGGATAGGTTAAACTTTTTTTAATTGTGAAATAAATGTTTTTAAATTATACAATAATCATATACATTAATATGATATCATATAGTCTCTTTTAACATTTCTTTGATTATAATATCTTAGTATTATCGTCTTTTTGGGTGTTAACTTTTTCATTTTCCTTTATATGCTTTGTTTTGTAAGTAATGTTTGTTATGGATAGGTTGTATCATATTCATATTCAGAATGATATATAGTGTTTACAAATTATTTATAATCATCTAATGAAAATTATTCTTGAATGTCAATGATGGGGAATGAATCTCATCACGTTCGTTGTGACAGTAATCCGTACATACGCACGAGTGACAATATCAATATTTTTATATTAAAATAATATATAATTGGATTGTATATCATATAGACAGAAAAATTATCATGTTATATTTATTATTTACATCAATTACACATCATTATTATATCCATCAAAATAATAATGTACTGAATAACAATTACACCACGATGTGGAGACAGTAAGCCGTACGTACGCATGTATGGTGACATGTCATTCAAATGATGGATAAAATACTGTATTTTTTGTATCATATTTATAATAACATCACATTATATATAATATACTGGATTTATTATTTTATAATGAAACAACAAAGAAAAAGGATGTGGAATAAGAAAGGAACTTGAAAGAGGTGGTGAGATATTTACCTCTTCTTCGGGTTCTTCCTTTTGATTTGATCAAAAGTGATGCTTATGTTGGTTTTATGACTAAAGTAATGAATCTAGAATGAATATAATACAATTTAGAGGGTATTTGGGTAGGTGTTGGATGTGAAAAAAGGCTTTGAAGGTGCGCATTATAGTGAAGGGAGAGTGCCCTTTTATAAGAGGGGTGAGGGGCACCTTAGGAAAAGAATGAAATATTATTTGATAATAAAATAATATGTGATTTCAAATGGATACAAAATGAATAATTTATATTATAAGGTTTGGATAGGTCGAACACCACTCATCCAATAGGTTTTAGATAGGTTGGTCACCATATTAACTTTATCATTTTGATTTTACTCTTTGTTAAATAGTTTGACATTTACCATGTGTCTTTGTATTTTTATATTATATGGTTAATAAACATACAATAAACTTCCATGTGAACCCCAAGGGGTTAATTAATGATACACCTATCATTATATAAGTTTTATTGGTCAAACAATAGATTTTCATTAATATTATATCATGTAATAATATAATATTTGTTTAAAAACTCTTTTATGTCAATTTTTATACTATTTAACAATTGATTTTTTTAAAGTCCTAACAACATTATAAATTAGAAATAAATTAATTTAATCAATTCTAACATGTCAAAATAACCTATAAAATTCTTGTATGGAATCAAACATTCAAATTATATTTTTTAACATTTATAATACCATTTATTTGATTCATTCATTAATAAGGAAAATACTGCATCATCATTGTGTCATAAATAAATTTAATTATTCAATGTCTAAATTTTTTAAATAATATCCCATTATGTAGGAAATATTTTTCGTATTCTAATGAATATTTATATTCGAAGTGACAACTTATATAACCCTATTTAAAAATTATTTTACTAAAAGATATATACTTCTATAATTTTTGTATTTACCTTAACTTAATTAATATAAAGAGTCATTATCACTTACAGTTGGATCCATGGGCTCACAAAATCGACCCAAATATGCCCATGGGTGGAAATTTATCATAAAATATGGTTAGGACAGGTGTTATGGTAATTTAATATTATTATATATTATTTTGTTACCCTTATTTACGAGATTTCCCCTTTAACCGTGATAAATAAAATATTTACCGAAGTAGTTATTCAAAATGTCTAAAAATAAAAGTTACATATTTACATAATTAATAACTACTGATTCTAAATATGGAATATATTTTTCAAAATTCAAAACAAAAAAGTGGTAGAAATCAATTTAAAATTAATTTCCACTGTCAAAACAAAAAGCGTGTTTTTAAAAAATAATAACTATTAAAATATTGACATTAGCTTATATCCAGTTTAAATGTGAAATTATGTCCAATGACCAAAATTGGATTAAATGGTAAAAATATAATCTAATTATACTTTAAAGAAACTCAATATTATAATTTATCACTATAAATTATTTTGATTTAACATTTTTTTAAAATTAAAATTTATAATTTTTCACTATTTATAAAAAATTTAATGTTTTTATAAAATTACCAAAAATTCCCCCGAAGGTAATTTTGAAATTCCAAATCCAAAAATGATTTCCATTTTGAATGATAAAAATTATAAAATTTCAAAAATTGGGTATTACTATTCATAATGGCTAGTTTGATTGGTTGTGGTGTGTTAGAACTCGAAGTTGCGTACAACACACACTACTATATTATTCAAAGAGAAGCTTACCGTGGAGGCTTGGGGTGTTAAATTCTCCCCACCTTCAAATAATTTCTTCCTCGAAATTTATAGAGTATTACTGCGTAAAAATACTTGGGTGGTTCTTCAACATAAGTTCCATGGGTTCCCACGTTGCCTCATCCGTCTTATGGTTTCCCCATATAACTTTTACCAGAGGAGTCATCCGGTTTCATAGAAATTGTTCTCTTGTATCAAGAACCTTGACAGAAACTTCGCAATAAGACATATCGGGATCCAGTTCTAATTCTTTATAGGTGAATACATGTGTTGGTTCGGGTATGTATTTTCTCAACGGTGATACGTGGAATACATCATGAACTTTGGAGAGACTTTGTGGCATTGCCGAACGGTAAGCTACAACACCAATTCATTCTAGAATTTCGAAAGGTTCGATGTAGCTGGGAATAAATTTTCCAATCAAACCGAAATGTATAACACCTCTCCATGGAGATATCTTCAAGAAAAAATGATCTCCTACCTTAAATTCCAAATCCTTCCTTCGGTTATCAGCATAGATCTTCTGTCTACTTTGAGCTTCTTTGATGTGGTTTTGGATTACATTCACCTTTTTCCCTCGTATCATCCACAAATTCTCAGCCTACGAGTTTTCATTCACCAACATCATCCCAAAAGGTTGGTGTGGGACATCTGTTTCCTTATAATGCTTAATATGGTTCCATATGAATAGTTGAATGGAAGCTACAGTTATAGGAAAATTCTACCAGAGTTAAATATTTATCCCAAGTACCTTGAAATTCATTTGAGAATGAGCTCAAAATGTTTTCTACAGATTGAATTGACCGTTCTGTTACTCCATCGGTTTTGGGGTGGTAAGTAGTGCTCAAAGGAGGTTTAGCATCCATGGCTTTCGGAAAAAATATCTAGAATCATGATGTAAAACGTGGATCATGATAAAAAACAATCGATAATGGAACTCCATGAAGTCTTACAACATCATTAATATATAGTCTTGCTAAAATTTTAAGTGGTAAATCTTCTATGATAGAAAGATAATGTGCTTACATGGTAAGACGATCAACAATGAACCATATTGCACCGTTCCATCTAGGAGCCTTTTCTAGTCCCATGACAAAGTACATCGTAATATTATCTTATTTCCTCTCATTTAGGGGAAGAGGTTGCATGACAACTCCAGGCTATTGTCGTCTAGCATTAACTTGATGAAAAACCATACATCTTGACACAAAATCAGCAAACTCTCTCTTCATGTTGTTCCACCAAAAATGTTCATTCAAATATTTATAAATTTTGGTGCTCCTAGGGTGTATATAGAAATTCTAACTATGAGCATCATCCAACAATTCCCTTTTTAGATAAGGTATATCGGGAACACAATGTATCTTCCCAAATTTCAAAATCTCATCTTCAAATATGATGTCACTCAATCTCCAGTCATTCATAGCATTGATCTTCATTTGAAACTCTTCTTCATTGGTCTGAGAACTCATTATCCTTTCATGTAAAGGTGGTTTGGCAACCTTTTGAAAGATCATTGACGTTTCACCTTCTAAGGTTATTCCCATATCCTTCATTACTAGATCCATGAAACAGGAACCCTTTCAACTCTCATCTTGTTCCAAACTCCATGATCCTTTCTACGCAATGATCTACCACCTTATTTTCCTTCCCAGGGTGGTAGTGTATCATGCAATCATAATCCATGAGTAGTTCAAGCCATCTACTTTTCTCATGTTGAGTTCCTTTTGAGAGAAAATATACGTCAATCTCTTGTGACCTGTATAAATCTCACATTTCTCACTATAGAGATAGTGTCCCCAAATCTTCAAAGAAAATATTACAGCTACTAAATCATGATCATGATTATAATAGTTTTTCTCATGAATTTTCAGCTTTCGTGATGCATAGGCAATAACCCTATCATTCTTCATAAGGACACAACAAAGTCATTTCCTTGAATCATCACTATAAATAGCATTCCTATCATTCTCCAATGGTAGAGACTACATAAGATAATTGAATAATATTCTCTTTAGTTCTTCAAAACATTCTACACACTCTTCTGTCGAAAAAAATTTAAACCCTTTTTTATGAGCATTGTTAATGGGTTATCCAACCGAGAAATATTTTGGACGAAGCGTCGATAATAACCTACTAAACTAATAAAACTGCGTACCTTGGTTATACTCGTTGGTGCTGGCCATTCTGGGATTGACTTGGTCTTAGAAAGATCATTAGAGATTCCATCCTTAAAGGTAATATGACCAGAAAATGAAATCTACTTAGGTCATAATTCACACAAGTTAAACATCCCATATAATTCATGTCTTCTAAGAGTCTTTAGGATAATTCTCAAGTTATTTTCATGATCATCATAACTTGTGAAGTAACCCATGATATAATCAATAAATACCTCTAAAAAGTCATCAAAATATTCCATGAAAACGCTATTCATTAGATCCATGAAGAAAATGGGTTCATTAGTCAATACAAAAGACATTACTATAAACTCATAATGCCCATACTTGGTTCAAAATGCTATTTTGGGAATATCTTCTTTCTTCACACACAATTGATGATATCCAGATCAAAGGTAAATATTTGAATAGTATATAGATCTATGCAGTTGGTCAAATAAATCATCAATGCAAGGTACGGGATACTTGTTCTTTATTGTAATAGCATTGATCTCCCTGTAGTTAATGAAAAACCACATAGATCAATCGTTCATCTTAACAAAAATGACTGGGGCTCCCTATGGAGAAACACAAGGGAGAATAAATCCCTTATTACCCAATTCCTCTATTTTTTTATTTAGTTCCACTAATTCCACAATGGCCATTCTATAAGGGGTCTTCAATATGGGCCTCGATGCAAGAATTAAATCAATGGAAAACCCGATTTCTCATTCTGGAGGATATCCAGGTAAATCTTCTGGAAACACATCAACATATAATTTCATAATAGGTACATCCTCTATTTGAACATTCTTTTCCTCACCTACAGTTGTTTCATTATAGGTATCCCCAATAATTGATTTTGATGAGCTACTGGGGGTGTATCTATATAAGAATTAGGTGGTGAAGTTTCTTCTCTAAAGATAAGTTGTTCTTTATCATCGTCATAAAAAATAGTTAGCTCCTTATTCTTACAATAAATTTTTTCACCATGGCCCGAAAGCCAATCCATACCCAGGATTATATCACATTCAATCCTAGGTATGACAATGAGAGAAACTGATAAATAACATTTATATGCACTAATAGGGACTGATTATTAATACTTTGTTAGAATGATAAATCCCTTAGGAATTTTGAATAAAACTTCTTTGTTAAATCAAATTGGAAATTTCTAATTTTCTTTGCAAACTGGGAAGATATGAAACAATGAGATGATACAGAATCAAATAACGCATTTTCTGAACTAGAGGAAATAATTAAATTACCCACCACCACATCTTTCGGATCTGAAACCTCAGCAACAGTGATAACATAAACTTGGAAATGATCCCTTGGCCTTTTTTGAGGTATGTTCCTTTGATTATTAGGACATTCATTCATATAATTCCCCCTTTCTCTACAATTTTAGCATTCAATATCGACAGCTTCTTTCTTCCCCTTTCAATCATGTGCTTTGTGTCCTTTTTGACCACACATGTAATAGACACATTACCTTCAAAATAGTACCAGGGTGTTTCTTCCCACATTTACTACATGATAAATATTCAACTTTTCCATTATTCCACTTATTTCCATTATAGTGTTCACCAGATCCCTTCTTCTCTTGCTTCGCTTTAATGTCATAAGACATAGAGAATTACTTTTTTGTCTTAATAGCACACGAGAAAATATCTTCGTACAACGAGAAGGATTTTTCGACTAATTATCCATGGAGAAATAATTTTATCCCATCAAAGAAATTACCATTATTAATTCTTGGGTTACGTATATAATCTGCATCATGCCTCGCTATCCTTGTAAAGTTAACTTTTTAATTTGTGACATTCTCATCCCCCTTTTTCCTCAGACTCAGATATTTCCTTCCCATATCTACTCGATGGTCATGAGTGAAGTGTTTTTCTAAGAAAATTTCATTATACTCCCTTTATACCATATTGGATACTACA
Source organism: Viscum album (assembly GCA_963277665.1). NCBI lineage: Eukaryota > Viridiplantae > Streptophyta > Magnoliopsida > Santalales > Viscaceae > Viscum > Viscum album. The sequence goes on along the minus strand of OY728126.1, from coordinate 1,205,661,854 downwards.
TCATCTTCCTTTGTGTTTTGAATCATTGACAACCATTGATCAATATCTCTAGTTATGTGGTAAACTGCCATAAAAACTTTTTCCATTTTGCTACACCCCAAGGGGTTGAATAATTTCTCTAAGAAATTTATCCATTTCTCAAATACTATTGGATTTTACCCCCATTGAATGTTGGTGGTTGTTTCTCCATGAAGCGATCTAACATTGATCCTCCATGCTACAGATTAGGGTGCTCCATACGGGTAAGGCTATTATTTATCACTTGAGTGAGTTATCCCAGTATGGTGATAATATTATCATCATTAGTTGCTTCACCAGCTCCACTATAATTATCTTGAGCAGGAGAGAAATATATAATGGAGTGTGTGCATTTATACTATTTCAATTCCTTCCACTAGGCACCATTTCTAAAGAATGGCATAAACTCTATTAGTTTATGTATCGCATTGCATAAATCCAAACTTGTAAAACACTTATCATTAAATGAATAGTTTATGGATATAATACCCAATCATAAAAAAAATCATTGAGAATGTATATACTCAAAACCCCTTCAAAATGGGTTTTCATGAAAATGAGAATTATCCTAAGAATATCCCCCAGGAGTGTCGTATCCAATAGTGCAGCAAGGCCCGTTATTGTGCATCAGTTCCAATTCGAGTCTAGATCAAAGCAGTGCCTTCGGGTTTTACCCCTAGGTACATATGTTCCAGAGTAGCCTCTACCTCCTCGTATCCAGACATGGACATATTACTTGTAAAACTCGCAAAATATCTATAATAACAAAATTCTATGATGTTCTTCTATACTAATCCTAATATTCTATATTAGGGTAATGTGATATAATCAGATTTTATCAAAATCTAGATTCCATAGTTTCTACTAAACTTCCTCTGATAACAGTTTTAATGCCCCAACCCTGTTTACCTAGAGTCGGCACATTATTACATAACATTGGCATGATCACAAAAGATCATGTCTCGAAAGAGTGAATAGTTTAGTATCCTTGGAAGTACTGGATACATTCATAAGTTTTACATTACATTATAAAATGAAAAAACAACAACAACATTTTTTCCAATTTCCACACTCATATCTCCTCAAAATATCCCTGTAGGTCTGTCATAAAATACTTATTCGCATCTTGCAAAAAATAAATCATAGAAATGGGTGAGATCAGATGTTGAGTAAAGATAACAATATAGCGGAAGCATTCATAAATAAGAATAAAAATTCATAAAAATATATAAGACTAAAATAAAAGTCTATTAACCTTTAACTTCAGCATAATATGGATAAGATAAAATCAAATAATTCCATTAAAATACTCACATGGATATTCTTCTAGTCGAACAATCACATGCAATATCAATAGCCACTTTCATAATGATTGACTGCATAATTCAAGACATTCATAACCACATAGTCAAGGCCATGTGCCAAGACTAAATATAAGATTTTGTCAAGTCCAAGTACCAAGACACTAGTATGTCTCATGATACCAACTGATGCATCGATGAGCTATTGCGGGCTCCACCTGTCACTTATTAAGTCCAATGCATTCCTCATATGAAAAGTTTTAAAAACAACATAGACATTTGAATTAAAACTGGCATATGAAATGTCAATACATTATAAAAAAACCATTAATTGCATGAAATAACACATCCATAGTCAAACATATAACAAAACCATCAATAAAATATGGATGTTTTGTATCATAATAAATCAACATCAAACAAAGATAAAATCAATCATAAGATGTTGACATAGATGAAATAAAAACCTTTTTTAGAGAAGTATATATTTCTATTTTGAAATCATTGAAGAGTCAAATAATTAAAAAGAAAATAGTTATTTTGAAAATATTCTTATAATCCTTTTGGGGTGGCTTCGACAATGTTATAATGGCGGAAAATAGCCTCACCCACCGTATAAGTTAAAAAAGACATTTTTATCTTAATTTTATCGAAAATGTCATAAATGACCTTGTTTGGAAAATGACGGAAAGATTCATTTATAAACATTTTATAAGAAGTCAAAAAATGGTATAAATGTCTTTATCACATTGTATATAAAATAGTAAGAATGTTTTGAAATATGTTTTTTAGAAACATGGATGTGGATGATAAAGAGGTCCTAGTAGATAATAACGTATAAACAACCTCTGATAATGAAGAGATTGTAGAATTAACACCTACATTTTACTTTTACTTGGTCGATGGTAGGATAAACTCATTTATAATTGTTAAGTAATTGTTATTAAATTATAAAAGAATCATATACATTAATATGATATCATATATGATCTTTTAACATTGCTTTGTTAATAATATCTTAGTATTATCGTCATTTCGGGAGATATCAGATTCATTTTCCTTTATATGCTTTGTTTTCGAAGTAAAGTTTTTTATGGATAGGTTGTATCTTATTCATATTCATAATGATATTAAGTCATTACACATTATTTTTAATCATCTAATGAAAATTGTTCTTTAATGGATACTATGGGGAATGAATCTCATCTTGTTCGTCGAGACGGTAATCCGTACGTACGAAAAAGCGACAATATCATTTTTTTGATATTAAAATAATATATAATTTGATGTTATATCATATATATAGATTAATAATCATGATATACATTTTATTTACATCTATTAAACATCATTATTATACCCATCCAAATAATAATGTATTGAATAACAATTACACCACAACGTGGACACGGTAAGCCATACATACGCACGTATGCTGACATATCATTCAAATGATGGATAGATTAATGAATTTGGTTATACCATATTTATAAAAACGTCTTGTTATATAAAATATACTGGAGTCATTATTTTAGAATGTTAACAACAATGAAATAGGATGTGGAAGTAGAAATGAACTTCAAAGAGGTGCTGAGATATTTACCTCTTATTCATTTTATTTCTTTTGATTTGATCAAAACGGCACCATAGGATGGATTTCTGACTAAAGTAAGTCCTCTATGATGATGGTATGAAAGTTGATATGGTATTCGGGTAGGGGTTGGATAATCCAAATGGCTTTTAATGTGTGAGTTAGAGAGAATGGGGAGCACCCTTTTATTAGAGGGGTGAGGGGCCCCTTAGGAAAATCAAGAAATATTATTTTATAATAAAATAATATTCGGTTTCCAATGGCTCAAAAATAAATTATTTAAATATATGGTGGTATAGGTCAAAAAAACTCAAAAAATTGGTTTTAGACTGGTTTGGGTCAGCATATTAACTTTATCTTATAGATTTATCTCTTGGTTAAATAGTTTGACATTTACCATGTCTCTTTGTATTTTTTATATTATACTGTTAATTAACATACTTTAAACATACAAGAGAACCCCAAGTGGATCATTAATGATAGAAATGTCATTATATAAGTCATATTTCCAAACCATAGATTTTTTAAAATATTAAATCAATTAATAAGGTAATATTTGTTTTAAAAACTCTTTAATATCAATTTTGACACTATTTAATAATTGATTTTTTAGAGTGGTAAAAACATTATAAATTAAAAATAAATTCATTTAATCAATCCTAAAATGTCATATTAACCAGAAAAATTCGTGGATGGAATCAAAATTTTCAAATTATATTTATTTCAACATTTATTATACCATATATTAGATTCAATCATTAATAAGTAAAATACTACATCATCAATGTGTCAAAAATAAATTTAATTATTAAATTTATAAAATTTTTATATAAAAAACCATTATTAAGGAAATCTTTTTATCATTCATATTAATAATTCTAGTCAAAGTGATAACATATATAACCATATTAAAAAATCATTTTACTAAAAGATATAGGCTTATGTCATTTTTTTATTTACTTTAACTTAATTAATATAAAGTGTCATTATCATTTACAAGTGGATCCATGGGGTCCCAAAATCGACCCAATGTTGTCCATGGTCAGACATGTATCATCCAATATGGTTAGGACACGTTTTAAGGTAATTTAATATTATTATAATATTCTTTTTTTACCCTTATTTAGGGGATTTATCCTTTAACCATGGTAAATAAAATATTTACCAAATTAATTATTCAAAATGTCTAAAAATAAAAGTTACCAATGTAGAGACCCGAAGCTTATCGTACATGGACATTACATTACTTTTGCGGAATACTTAGTACATAACAAAAACACACACTAAAGGATCGTAATAGTTTAGTGTCTTTGGAAACTCGGAACGTAATCTTCTAATCGTGGTGAAAGATCTTCAATATCTCCCATAAAGATCTTCCATTTTTTTTACCTAAAACCTTCATTTATATCCTGGGGAAAAGAAAACATAAAAGGGTGAGCTCAAATGCTCAGTAAGGGTATACAAAAGAAATAAAAATCATATCATATCTTTTTGAAAATCATAACCTGCAAAAGAGATCATAATATCTTAACATGGAACAAATCATAGAAGTGAAAATGAGATCAACATAATCATAACATGAAACTTGAAACTTTGTGGCATTCACACATAATCATGGAAAATCATTTCTTGTTAGTCATGACTCATTGCCAAGACTATCTTAGTGGACAAAGTCCCTTTCTGAATCGAGTAACCCTCGTTTCAGTCCTGTTTCACTGAACCGGTATAACCTACCATTCCAGCCATGTCTATCTCATGAGATATAAAATCTTTACCCAATGCATTGGAGGGAGATATAGGTCCCACCCATCTTATAATGAATCCTTTCTTATGTGTGCCACATAATCATAAAACATACATCATCGCATAACACATGTAACAAAAATGGGATTCTTGAAACATCATGACATCATAAATCAATTCATATAAGATAAAGGAATTCATAAAAATAATTTCATCACAACATGAACAAATCAATTTAATAATAGGGATAAAAACAGAACCCTTTATTATCTTAGATGGAAAATCATTTTGATAAAACACTTGAACTCCATTCTTGAGGAAAATATCCTTTCTTCTTCAAAAACATTTTTTTCCTTTCATAAAATGTCATACAACTTTAAAATAAAAGAAGTTGATTAAAAATAAACTTGAAAACTTGTAAAGGAAGCATCTTGGATATAATGTTTTAAAAATCCATTCATGCCGTATAAGTTAAAAAAACATTCTTCGTACTTTTGTCGGAAAAGTCAAAAAAGTACCTCGTACGAAAAACGACAAAAGATTCCTTTCATACATATTACTAAAAACTCACCGAAGGGTAAAAATGGATTTTAACCAATTGTAGGTGGATGTAAATAATATTACATATTGATTAAACATGGATGTGGATGATAAAATACACCCCAGTAAATACTTACGAATAAACAATCTCGGATAAAAATGAGATTGTGATATCTCCCTTACCTTAGGTCCGACTTGCTTTGTAAGTGTCCGAAACTCCTGTATAATGATTTAAATCATGTTATTGACTTATTACAGAATCATATTCATTGTTATGATATCATATATGGTTCACTTATGACATTATATTACCCGTTCTTTTGTAAATTCCATGTTAAAGAAGCGTTTTGGGTAAAATCGTTTCATTTATCGTAGGTGTTTTGACTTGTTGTTCTTGACATCATTATTACTTATATAATGATTTACTCACTTCCAGAATATAAAATATGATTTATATATCATATATATTAAGTATATATATATATATAATAGATAGATAAATAAAATGAAAAACACCGTTCATGGAGACAGTAGTCCGTACGTACGCATGAACGCTGTTTTTCTTTCCTTATTGTCTTGAAATGGAAGTAAGTAGATGACATACATATGTATATATATACATAAATCCAGTAGCTTTATAATGTCATATATTTCATTATTATTTCTTATATATACATTATAATCATTCTTAAATGGTTAACATGGAGAATGAATCTCATCGCGTCGTGGAGACGGTAGTCCGTACGTACGCACGAGCGATGATATCATTTCTATAATTATTGAATTGAATTGGAGTGGATTATACAATATATCAGAATCAATATGATGTTTTAATAACTATGTATAGTTATTCTTTATACCATTATACCCATCCATGTAAGGTGGTGGTGGAAAATAGATTACACCACGGCGTGGAGACGGTATTCCGTACGTACGCACGCGCGGTGATTTCTTTTTCCGTAGGATGGATAGATGGTGAAATAGGGTTGTTTCATACTTATAATAACATATCAGTATATGAGTGATACTGATGTTATTACTTCATAATGAAACAACCTAAGAATAAGAAGTGGAAGAAGAAATAAAGATGAAAGAATTGGTAACGGTAATTACCTCTTCTTTGAAGTGCCTCTTTGAGACCTCCTCTTAGGGCACTAGAATTGGTCTTTGAGGAAGACCAGAAACTCTAGGATGTTTCTAGGGAAGTGGAGAAGAGATTTTGGCAGGGGTTGGCCGAGCTTGAGTGCTCAAATTGGTGTGAGGAGGAGGGGGAGGAGGTGTCCTTTTATAGGGGAGGAGAGGGGCACCTTAGGAATATCTCAAAATATTATTTTATATTAAAGTCAAAATCGGTTTATAATGGTTCCAAAGGGTCTTATTTAGAAGATAAAGTGGGGATGGGTCGAAATCCTATCAACCAATAGAATTTAGACAAGTTTAGGATATTATTTTAACCTGATCAATTAGATTTAACTCTAAGTTAAATAATTTAACTTTTACCATGTCTTTTTGTTTTCTTTCACTATATGGTTAATAAACATACTATAACATGCCAAAAGAACCCCAAATTGTTTATTATTAATATATATATCCTTATCTAAGTCATTTGGCCGAACCTTAGATTTTTAAGAATACAATAACAATTAATTATATAATATTTGATTTAAAAACTATTTTGTGTCAATTTTGACACTATTTGATATATGATTTTTGTAAAAGTCATAACAGAATTAAATGTTCAAACCAAGTTGATTAAATCAACATTAATATATCATAGTAACCTATAAAATTAGTGTAATTCATAAAAAATCTCAAATTACATTTATTTTGGTGTTTATAACATCAATTATGTCAATATTTCCTTAAAAGGGTAATTACTGCATCATCGTTGTGTCATAAATTAATTAATTTATTTAATGTCTAAAAATTATAAATAAAATATCATTATGTAGGAAATCATTTTAGATTTCTAATGAATATTTACAATCAAATTTATCTTATGTATAACCCTATATTAAAAATGTTTTAGTAAATAAACTTTGATTTTAACTCTTTTAACTCTTCTTTGAATAATAATAAATGTCCTAATCTAATCCAAGTGGACCCAAATGGTCATATTATATTCATAATGTTGTTTTTGGCCGAATTACACTTATCCAATAGAATTAGGACATGTGTTAGGGTAATAGTAATATCATATTTACCCTTAGTTACCCTATTTACTATTAACCGTGGTAAAAAAAAGTAAAAAGTTACTATTCACCAAAAATTATTTTCATCTCATTGAACCACATTTTAGTCCTTGATATTAACCGTGTCTGTCGGATTTTCGAAATTCCATTCACAGAAGCAGTAAAATTTTGTTTTATGCAAAATTCAGTTTTTTTAACTACCACTTAGTAGTTTCACTATTCATCAAAAATTGATGTTTTTCAGAACAATTCCAAAATTTCATCCTAAGCTATATTTCATATTCCGAATTCAAAAATGAAATCTATTTTACCAAATTCATAACATAAAAGTTGCATTAATTAATTTTATAATTAAATCCCGCTGTTAAAATAAATAGCGTGTTTTTAGGAAACAATATATATCAAAAGATTGACACTTGATTATGTCTGGTTTAAATGTGAAATTACAACCAATGACCAAAATTGTATTAAATTGTAAAAATATATTCTAAATATACTTTAAAACCACTCAAATTAATAATTTATCACTATTAATTATTTCAATTAAAAAAGTTGTTTTTAATTATAATTTAGTAATTTTCACTATTCATCAGAATATGAAAGTTATCCGAAAAGTACCAAAATTTCACCTTAGGCTAAATTCGATACTCCGAATCCAAGAATGAAGTTCATTTTGAAAAATAAGATTTACAGAATTTTAAAAAGTGGTTATTACTATTCATAACGGCTAGTTTTAATAATATTTTAATAGCACATCGTTGTTTATTGAAACTTGGTATTGCGTATTACACACGCTATCGAGGAAGGTCGCGATTGCGTGTAATGCAAGGCAAGACAAGGATGCGTGTTTTGCAAGCTCCTTTTGGTGTAGCGTACAACACAATACATTAATAAAATTAAAAAGAATATTTTTTTATAAAATCTTGTGTTGTTACATTCTACCCCCCTTAAAATGAATTTCGCCCTCGAAATTCGTCGGGGTTATAAATGGTTTACTATTCGAAAGTTTCTTTAATAGAAACCCACATCGTAAAAAGGAATATCAAAACCAATCTTTAAAAACAAAAGTATGAAACGTAACGGTTACCCAAATAAACTAATCATTGGGTTTCCACATAGGTGAAAATATGGATATGGAAGAGAAATCTAACCATCATGTTCTGATGGAGAGTGGTAGAGAACATGGCTATGGAAAAGCCAGTAATCACAAATCCATAGATTTGTGATGATATAAGGTACCATCTGATTCATCAGGTATAAGATCACTATGACAACATTTTTGGTTTTCAAGATCATTTCCCCTAAAGTTGAAAATTTGAATTTTAATAAATACTTACTTTATTTTGGTACAATCTCACTGTTGTTCATGCCTTGACCAATTTCCACTTCATCTCTTAAATAAATGAAGTTGAATTTGTTATTCGTGAAGTGTTAGCAGATCATGTGATAGAATGACGGGTCATTCCATCTGTCTCAAACAAAAGGTTAGCAAAAATTATATGCATAAATTGATCTATAGTGAGATTAATCATATATGGTACCTAAAATGGACTTATACTTCATATATCATACTGCTTAATATAATAAAACTAGTTTCTACTAAACAGGGACTTCCTGTAGGCCAGTGGTAGGCGATAAAGGCCAGTCGCACTTCGGTTGTGGGTTCGATTCCTACGACCTTGTCCGACGCGATGGGTTGTCGCCCGTCCTGCAGGTTGTCCCTTTTTCTAAAACTATATTACTATAACATCGAAAAAAAACTTCTATCCTTAAACAATACTAACTTATGTCCAACATAATCCATTCTAATCTTTAGGCTTATCCATAATACTGCAGTCCACTCTCATAATATAGTGAAAACGATTACCAGAGATTTAATACTGTCGTTAATCCCCATATATATGTCTTGTTGGTCACATCCCAAACATTCAAAGGCCTTAATCATGTATTCTCTTGAATACCTTAGTGAAAACATGAATGCAGTTTAAAGTTAACACTTTCTACATACCAAAATCCTCAAAATTCTATATACTCAAACCATCATATCACTTAGTCCTTATATCAATCATGAGCTCATGAATACTGTCAAATATTTCATTTTCTCATTTTCCCTTTATTATGCGCATATCATATTTTTTCCAAAAATACCTCAATCACTTCGAATACCACATTAGACCAATACATAAATATTCCAATACACCATAAAAGTACCTCAACAACATTATTCTTGAATACCAGTACATAAACACTTCAGTACATCCACTTCAATGACTGTCCTGGAATAAGTCCTTCCTTGATTTAGAAGTATCTTTTTAGGTCAGGGCATTGAGTTGGGTAATGACCATGTTCTCCACAAATAAGACATTGAACTCTATAACAATCTGTCACTCTATGACCCTTTTCTCCACACAGATAACATCGGTCCCTCCATTTGAGGTATTCCTCAAGGTTCTTCTTCCCTTCTTTAGAAATCTCAATCTTCCTTTCTTTATGCTCCTCAACATGCGAACATGCATAATATTCTATCTTCCTATTCTTTGATGAATTAGGCATACCACTAAATTTCACCTTGTTAATTATATATCGCGATGACTGATTCGGCATAATCACAATATCTTTCTCTCTAGGCATTACACAATTTTGTTGCTCATAGTCACCAATTTGTCCATTGGATTCAATGTTAACCGAATTCCTTCTGGTTCCCTCCATTAACTAAAACACAAAAATAATTCTGTGAGAGGCAAAAATCATGCTAGAGAAAACAACATAGTAAAGGGGAAGTACCCTCAATATCTAACATCTTAGGTTAAATTCTAAGATCGTTAGCGTAATTCTAGGACTATAACCTATACGTATACTTATCCCTAGGGACATCCCTAGACATACCTTAGAAATATCTCTAGGGATCTCACTAACGTTTTCGCATCCTAGTTTCCAAAGGTTGACTAAACCTTTACTCTGATACCAACTGTAGAGACCCGAAGCTTATCGTACATGGACATTACATTACTTTTTCGGAATGCTTAGTACATAACAAAAACACACACTAAAGGATCGTAATAGTTTAGTGTCTTTGGAAACTCGGAACGTAATCTTCTAATCGTGGTGAATGATCTTCAATATCTCCCATAAAGATCTTCCCTTTTTTTACCTAAAACCTTCATTTATATCCTGGGGGAAAGAAAACATAAAAGGGTGAGCTCAAATGCTCAGTAAGGGTATACAAAAGAAATAAAAATCATATCATATCTTTTTGAAAATCATAACCTGCAAAAGAGATCATAATATCTTAACATGGAACAAATCATAGAAGTGAAAATGAGATCACCATAATCATAACATGAAACTTGAAACTTTGGGGCATTCACACATAATCATGGAAAATCATTTCTTGTTAGTCATGACTCATTGCCAAGACTATCTTAGTGGACAAAGTCCCTTTCTGAATCGAGTAACCCTAGTTTCAGTCCTGTTTCACTGAACCGATATAACCTACCATTCCAGCCATGTCTATCTCATGAGATATAAAATCTTTACCCAATGCATTGGAGGGAGATATAGGTCCCACCCATCTTATAATGAATCCTTTCTTATGTGTGCCACATAATCATAAAACATACATCATCGCATAACACATGTAACAAAAATGGGATTCTTGAAACATCATGACATCATAAATCAATTCATATAAGATAAAGGAATTCATAAAAATAATTTCATCACAACATGAACAAATCAATTTAATAATAGGTATAAAAACAGAACCCTTTATTATCTTAGATGGAAAATCATTTTGATAAAACACTTGAACTCCATTCTTGAGGAAAATATCCTTTCATCTTCAAAAACATTTTTTTCCTTTCATAACATGTCATACAACTTTAAAATAAAAGAAGTTGATTAAAAATAAACTTGAAAACTTGTAAAGGAAGCTTCTTGGATATAATGTTTTAAAAATCCATTCATGCCGTATAAGTTAAAAAAAACATTCTTCGTACTTTTGTCGGAAAAGTCAAAAAAGTACCTCGTACGAAAAACGACAAAAGATTCCTTTCATACATATTACTAAAAACTCACAAAAGGGTAAAAATGGATTTTAACCAATTGTAGGTGGATGTAAATAATATTACATATTGATTAAACATTGATGTGGATGATAAAATACACCCCAGTAAATACTTACGAATAAACAATCTCGGATAAAAATGAGATTGTGATATCTCCCTTACCTTAGGTCCGACTTGCTTTGTAAGTGTCCGAACCTCCTGTATAATGATTTAAATCATGTTATTGACTTATTACAGAATCATATTCATTGTTATGATATCATATATGGTTCACTTATGACATTATATTACCCGTTCTTTTGTAAATTCCATGTTAAAGAAGCGTTTTGGATAAAATCGTTTCATTTATCGTAGGTGTTTTGACTTGTTGTTCTTGACATCATTATTACTTATATCATGATTTACTCACTTCCAGAATATAAAATATGATTTATATATCATATATATTCAGTATATATATATATATAATAGATATATAAATAAAATGAAAAACACCGTTCATGGAGACGGTAGTCCGTACGTACGCATGAACGCTGTTTTTCTTTCCTTATTGTCTTGAAATGGAAGTAAGTAGATGACATACATATGTATATATATACATAAATCCAGTAGCTTTATAATGTCATATATTTCATTATTATTTCTTATATATACATTATAATCATTCTTAAATGGTTAACATGGAGAATGAATCTCATCGCGTCGTGGAGACGGTAGTCCGTACGTACGCACGAGCGATGATATCATTTATATAATTATTGAATTGGAGTGGAGTGGATTATACAATATATCAGAATCAATATGATGTTGTAATAACTATGTATAGTTATTCTTTACACCATTATACCCATCCATGTAATGTGGTGGTAGAAAATAGATTACACCACGGCGTGGAGACGGTATTCCGTACGTACGCACGCGCGGTGATTTCTTTTTCCGTAGGATGGATAGATGGTGAAATAGGGTTGTTTCATACTTATAATTACATATCAGTATATTAGTGATACTGATGTTATTACTTCATAATGAAACAACCTAAGAAGAAGAAGTGGAAGAAGAAATAAAGATGAAAGAATTGGTAACGGTAATTACCTCTTCTTTGAAGTGCCTCTTTGAGACCTCCTCTTAGGGCACTAGAATTGGTCTTTGAGGAAGACCAGAAACTCTAGGATGTTGCTAGGGAAGTGGAGAAGATATTTTGTCAGGGGTTGGCCGAGCTTGAGTGCTCAAATTGGTGTGAGGAGGAGGGGGAGGAGGTGTCCTTTTATAGGGGAGGAGAGGGGCACCTTAGGAATATCTCAAAATATTATTTTATATTAAAGTCAAAGTCGGTTTATAATGGTTAAAAAGGGTCTTATTTCGAAGATAAAGTGGGGATGGGTCGAAATCCTATCAACCAATAGAATTTAGACAAGTTTAGGATATTATTTTAACCTTATCAATTAGATTTAACTCTAAGTTAAATAATTTAACTTTTACCATGTCTTTTTGTTTTCTTTCACTATATGGTTAATAAACTTACTATAACATGCCAAAAGAACCCCAAATTGTTTATTATTAATATATATATCCTTATCTAAGTCATTTGGCCGAACCTTAGATTTTTAGGAATATAATAACAATTAATAATATAATATTTGATTTAAAAACTATTTTGTGTCAATTTTGACACTATTTGATATATGATTTTTGTAAAAGTCATAACAGAATTAAATGTTCGAACCAAGTTGATTAAATCAACATTAATATATCATAGTAACCTAGAAAATTAGTGTAATTCATAAAAAACTCAAATTACATTTATTTTGGTGTTTATAACATCAATTATGTCAATATTTCCTTAAAAGGGTAATTACTGCATCATCGTTGTGTCATAAATAAATAAATTTATTTAATGTCTAAAAATTATAAATAAAATATCATTATGTAGGAAATCTTTTTATCTTTCTAATGAATATTTACAATCAAATTTATCTTATGTATAACCCTATATTAAAAATGTTTTAGTAAATAAACTTTGATTTTAACTCTTTTAACTCTTCTTTGAATAATAATAAATGTCCTAATCTAATCCAAGTGGACCTAAATGGTCATATTATATTCATAAGGTTGTTTTTGGCCGAATTACACTTATCCAATAGAATTAGGACATGTGTTAGGGTAATAGTAATATCATATTTACCCTTAGTTACCCTATTTACTATTAACCGTGGTAAAAAAAGTAAAAAGTTACTATTCACCAAAAATTATTTTCATGTCATTGAACCACATTTTAGTCCTTGATATTAACCGTGTCTGTCGGATTTTCGAAATTCCATTCACAGAAGCGGTAAAATTAAGTTTTATGCAAAATTCAGTTTTTTTAACTACCACTTAGTAGTTTCACTATTCATCAAAAATTGATGTTTTTCAGAACAATGCCAAAATTTCATCCTAAGCTATATTTCATATTCCGAATTCAAAAATGAAATCTATTTTACCAAATTCATAACATAGAAGTTGCATTAATTAATTTTATAATTAAATCCCGCTGTTAAAATAAATAGCGTGTTTTTAGGAAACAATATATATCAAAAGATTGACACTTGATTATGTCTGGTTTAAATGTGAAATTACAACCAATGACCAACATTGTATTAAATTGTAAAAATATATTCTAAATATACTTTAAAACCACTCAAATTAATAATTTATCACTATTAATTATTTCGATTAAAAAAGTTGTTTTTAATTATAATTTAGTAATTTTCACTATTCATCAGAATATGAAAGTTATCCGAAAAGTACCAAAATTTCACCTTAGGCTAAATTCGATACTCCGAATCCAAGAATGAAGTTCATTTTGAAAAATAAGATTTACAGAATTTTAAAAAGTGGTTATTACTATTCACAACGGCTAGTTTTAATAATATTTTAATAGCACATCGTTGTTTAGTGAAACTCAGTATTGCGTATTAAACACGCTATCGAGGAAGGTCGCGATTGCGTGTAATGCAAGGCAAGACAAGGATGCGTGTTGTGCAAGCTCCTTTTGGTGTAGCGTACAACACAAGACATTAATAAAATTAAAAAGAATATTTTTTTTATAAAATCTGGGGTTGTTACAACCAATATAAAAAATTTGGACATAATGATTCTAACAATGGAATCCATTTTTCTAAATTAAAAAAAACACAAGTGGAAGAAATTAATTTAAAAGTAATTTCTGTTGTCAAAACAAAAAAGCGTTTTTTAAGAAGTAATAACTATTAAAAGATTAACAGTTTATTATGTCTAGTTTAAGTGTGAAATTATATACAATGACCAAAATTGTATTAAATGGTAATAAATTAATCTAATTATACTTTAAAACCGCTATATAGTATAATTTATCACTATAAATTCTTTTTATTAAAAAGTTGTTTTTAATTAAAATTTTGTATTTTTCAATATTCATCAAAAATTGAATGCTTTCAGAAAAATACCAAAAAATCACTCTAATATAATTTCTATATTATGATCCAAAAATTAAGTTCATTTTGAATGATAAAATTTATAAAATTTCAAAAAGTGGGTATTACTATTCATAATTGATAGTTTGATTAGTTGTCGTGTGTTTGAACTCATAGGTGCGTACAACACAACTACTGTATTATTAAAAGAGAAGCGTACCGTGGATGCTTGGGGTGTTACAAAATAACTGAAGAAGATAAAATTTTAGACTTATAGAGTTATGGAAAGATGATAATTTATTAGGTAAAAACTAATTGTTGATTTATAGAATATACGTAGAATATTATTTAGTGTTGGTACATATATACACCTCTGGTAAAATAGATGTTTTTTATTTGGACAAGGAAACCATTAGAAATATTGGTATGTTATAAATCATATGAAATTAATTCAAAAAGTTAGCATGAAATATTGCAACAGATGTCTAGTTAGAATGTTACTTCAAAAGACTCCTGTAAGTTTTTAATGACTGCTATAGTGATGTATAAGAATGGTCAGATGATATGATTTTCTATAGAATGGCATGGTGAAGAATATCCTTACCCAGAAATCATCAATCAAGATAATGTCTCAAGGAGTAATTAAAAATTTCATATTACCTTATCTATATCATAGTTATGATGGTAATAAGGAGGATTGATGATGAGTATTACATGTTAACATTGATAAAAAATGTATCATAGTGAAATTCTTTAACAAACATTTAATACATCAAAGTTATGATGTATGTAATATCAATGTTACAAACTATAATAACATTTATAATATTTAAATATTTTATTTGAATATAACAACAACCACCCTTAACTAATATTCTCACTAAGAATGGAACATGGATATTATACGAGTCGTAGTATGATGGATACCTATTATTTCATATAAAATGCTTTTGGATGACATTGTTTTATTTAGGATTTAAACAAACAAGCATCATGTGAAGCACATTTTGAATCTAATTAATTATCCAAATGGTTTCATAGGATATTAATTAAGTACCGATGATTAAAATGTTTTAGTCAAGTGATAGAAAACATTTTAATATAAGGGTACAAATCTCTATTAATGATAGTGGGATATGGATTGACATCGATTTAGTAAATTCTTGAGATGCACAAATGGTGGTCATATGAACATATTCCCCAAGTACATTTGGAAATGGAATATTCTAGTGACACATACTGTGTATGAAGGTTAAAATCATAGAGATGGTTTGACATTAACCATGGATGGGGATAAATTGTTCATTGGGAACAATAATTCTAAAAACTGATTAGTATATGGGTATTAGTTAATATTATCATGATTAAATAAAATTCATTAATATGTTCCACATATCAAATTGAAAATGGGATTATAAATTGAATACATTGTTCAGTATTCATGTTAGATTACACATGGAGAGTATAAGCATCGTACCAATAAGTCTCTTTTTGCATTACCAAATTGGTATGCCTAAATCCTTTAGAGTTTTAATTTTCATTAGTAACTTATAATATCATTAAATTGGACCATGGATGTCAATATCTACTGTCTTGGAAGGTTGATATATGCCTCAACCAGAAAGGGTTGATGAAACCATTGGATTCCAATAAGGGTTGAATGTTAATGAAATCCATATTCGGATTAATGTGATCAATAAGATCATAGCACACTCATTTGGAAGAAATATTTTCCATGTCTCTGCCAATGTATAGTGGGTTTTCCATAGTATTCTAAAAAAATATTTTTTGTAACAAATGAAAAATAAATATTTTTCTTATAGTTTGCTAATAAAATGATTAAAATAAATCACCGTTTTGATTTAATGTAGATACCTATGATCTATGGAACAATATATAACCAGGTAAATCTAATAGTTTCTTTTAACAACTCAATTTTACATATACTTACATGGTATTGAAAAATAAAATTTTGAACAATTCAGGGGAGGAATAGTTACCAAGGTAACATGGCATAATATATCCATGTTACATGTTCGAGACATGGGAGGAGACTCAAATGGTGAGTTCAAGTAAATATTATTAAGGGATAGATCAATCATGAATTCCATGATATATACAAAAAACTGATATTGAAAACATATAATTTATAGTAGGTGAATTTAAATTATAGTCAGTAGAACTATAGGTAAAATAGTCAGCATTATCTGGTCGTACATGTAAAAGGTCAAATAATATGTACCTGGTATATAGAGAAGAAGGTATAATATTTATTCTAGGGCACAAATAATTATTCCTTTGGTAAAATTGATATATTTTCACTATTATCCTAAAGGATTTGATTTAGTCATGTTCATAAAATATAGTGGTATCCATATCTACAAATACCGAGTATGTTGCAGTTTTTAAGGCAGCTCAGTGGAAATTAAATGAATAAACTTATTCCAGTTCATGTATTCTCACATACCAAGTAATGTTTTATCTTTATGATAATTCTATTACTAAAACCAACCATTATGTATTGTAATCTCCATGGTCAAAATGGATAAACTTTGGGATTTTATTTCCTGGATTGTTTTACACAAGGAGATGAGGTCCCATATAGAAGAATACCCACATTGAAAAAACAATGAAGACCTAGAAGGTAAATCAATTACAATGCAGAAACATGATCTTTGTTATGTGAGTATCTAACATGTATGGTAATCAAGATGGATGTAGTAAAATTGGGAGTTTTGAAGCAGTGGGTTTCCAAGACCCAACTATAAATTACTATTGATTTCCATATGTGGTATACTGTTAGATGCACATGATGATGTCTTACCATTATAGTGTAGATATTTACGAATCCACTATTTATTTGTAATTTACATAGATTATTTTTTATATCGAACTGTTATAATTTATCCTAAGATAGAAGTAGATCCTTGAGATACTATGAAATTAATCTTAAACAAAGGTCATATGGTATAGATACTACCAAATGGAAAGATATTATTGAGATTCGACTACCAATTTCAAGGGTCTCATAAGCATTGATTATTATTCTCATGAATTTCGCACATGGTGATCGATGGCAATGAGATCATGAGGAAATACCTCCAAAAAAGAATGCCACATTTTTGAGGTGTTAGTGGTTGTTCTTATCTACGTACAATTGTATTTGTGTCCTGACTTGAGATCATTACCAGTGTGTTTAATTTGATTGTGTGCTTCGATGAAAGGAAAAAACCCATGTTATAGAAATAATGGTGAGGTTTCTTGTATTCGTTGCGTCATTTGTGGTATTAAATTGATTGAATAGTCATGAATGGATTTTTTTTCTTCCATGTTAAAGATGTTATATATCTCAATCCTGGTTGATCAAGATGGTTCCACCATCATAAGTCTTTGGAAAAGAATTTGAAATGTAAATCCATCCAGTTAGATCAACAAATAATATAGTATGAAAAGGGAGATGACACAAGTGTGCATCTTTCTTTATGAGATATTGGAAAACAAAGAGATTATAGTGCAATGTATATGTTCTTATGATGGAAGTCGTTGCTATGACTTTCCTAAAACCATTAGGGTCCATGGTGGGTTTATAGACTTTGATCTTGGTCAGTGGATTGTATTCACCAATATGAATATATGTGACAAGAGTGTCACACACAATAGACTATTCAAGAATATACCTTATTCAGTTAAATATGTATATTGGAATAATGGGCCACACCAAGGGGTCCTATGTTTTCGAAGGTATCGATCACCAAAAAAATAATTATTTTTATAGTTATGAGTAATTGGGATGAATTTAATTAATGTATTTACATGTTAAGAAACTATGAGAAAATATTAATTGATGTAATGTTATTGTAATATTCCAGGTGAATTTAAAATTAAATAGGAATGATGAGTTGAGTTAAATGACCATAATTTATCTTCTAATATATTTTAAAATATATTTTAGGAATTTGAAAAAATAATATTTTTTTGAAGTAGTTTTTTTCTTGATTATTATTTACTTAAGTAATGTAAAATAAACGGGGGATTGGGAACCCATTCGGGAATTTATAACTTTTACTACCAATAGAGAGAGGTTCTCTCTCCCAAAGGAATATTCATTCATTCTTTAATTAGATCCTCTATCTACTCCCAATTTCAAGAGAGGGAGAGACACCCTCATAGAGTGTTGATCCAAGAACACTATTTATAATTGAAGGTAGAGAATCATTGCGATCAACTTGATGTTAAAGGAATCATCATATTGTCGTGATAGCACCCAGAATTTCAATAATGGTGCTCCCACATATATTTGAAGTACATGTGGATGATCTATATGGATTGTGTGATGGATACTTTATGAAATGATCGCTCATGAAGAGTTACATTTGATTGTAGATTTAGAACTAAATGAATATGTTTTACCTCTCTAATTTATGTGCTCTTCTAATTTACATGTGATTCTCAAACCATTCCAAGGCTCATATCATCAGAGATGAAAATTCTCATCATTTATTTGAGGACTAATGTTAAATTCCCCATCACACTGTATTCTTGTGATCACCCTAGTTCTAGAACTTTCGTCTTCCCCTATATGGATCTTTAGTGTAGGGATATTCTTATACACTAGCACGAACTCTACCTTGGTGAATTATTGGACATGGGGGAAATCCAATTTGAACAGATGGGATATAGGGATGGACTTCATATAATGTGTTTTCAGCACTGCTAATTCCTCTACATTGTCCTAAAAATGAGTAGGTAGGGCTACCACTCTAGGATTCCGATGTGGGAGAAGGGCATTCATATTGATCAAAATGGATAGTGATAGGAACCCCAATGTTGACTTCCAAAAATGTGTATAGGAAGACTACTATGGTTGCCAAAAATATGGATAAGACCTCCCTATTGAGAGTTGATGGATTCAATATGACCTCCATTATGGATGGTTTCTAGACAGAGAGGACCTCCTTAGATGCTAGATATAAAGAAGGGGGGCCTCCACTATGGTTGGGTGTGGTGTGAGTGAGACCTTCGAACTTGTCATCTATGACATGGTTATGGTATTCGTGTAAAGAACCAAGGGTATAGGGAGGCCCTACGTACTGCGTGTTGATGGTGTGGGGTGGCCCCCGCCTTTGTATGATCCTATGAAAATGGATAGGACCACCATGTTGATTTAATAAATAGGGAGGCCTTAAACATTTGTTAGAGATAATACATGGATGAGATTTATAGAGAATATCATCATTATAGACCACCCTATGATGGATGTTGATGTTGTCAATGACTAAAAGAGTAATCCCATCATACACATGTGGGTGTTTGAGGCGTATATACTAACTGGATAGTAAAGAGTCCTTATTCTGTAGTTGAAGGGACCTAGATGAATTTTCTTGGGTTGGAAGGAACCATTATATTTGTGTAATATGATTACCGTTATTAGGAATCCTCACAATCTTGTTTCTAGTGGATGAATTATGACAATTAGACTAAGGCCAAAATAGAAGTTGGATAGGACAACTATTCCACAACCTGAAAAACCATTCACTACTAGCATTGATGAGGCCTAGTGGGATCCCTCCTAGTCATTACTCATACAATAGTCATTTACATAGTGACTCAAAGATCCCCTAACTCATTGATGTTCAGAATGAGTCATGGTATTACTCAATGGATAGGTTCATGAAGTAGTTAAACATTATAGTTAAGAGAAGTGGATCCTTGTGTTTCCCATGGGGGAGGCAGAGTCAACAATTCTCAAAGTCCTCTCAGTCATTTAGAGCTTATCCCACATGGAATTGACTCCCTTATACTCATGCCAATTTTTGAGGGAATCGATCACCATCTGCTGGAATATCTTAATGGTTGATACAAATCATGCGTATCTGGTAGCAGATTTCATATTGGACGTCATGGAAAAGGTGGGGTAATATGGGATTTATGAATCTATATTTTCACAACCCTTGTATCGATGTGAATTGGGTTGTTGGTACCTTCATTATGAGTCTATAAATGAAGGAATATTTAGCCATCCGTAGGGATACCATGATATAGATTCCAACTTCTCTAACATTGATCAATATTCCATGGGTTGAAAGAGGTAGATCCACATTAATGATTTCGATAATCAGAATGTCCAATTATCAGCTTCCCTAATTTAATTGGAGTTATATGTCGTGTCCACTATTTTTATATTGGGTCTTGCTGCTAGATAGTTGTATTTGGGAACCATATATTCCATTGATGAATTGGACACTATAAGTCCCCATGTAAATTGGAATAGACTTTCCTTTCACTCGCCATTTATATTTCCGAAACATTTGTTGGGGAACACCACCATATGATTCTTCATGATTCTTTCATTTAATTTTTACTCGGCAATCCTTAATTGTAAAGCTGCGTGACCTTCATCAGATTATATAGCGATGTCGACTTTTTGATCGAATATATCATGATGGGATTCCGATTTCTCCATTCATGTATTCCTCCATAGAATTCATTGCCTAGTCTCGGTCTCCCACATATATTAATATATTTTAATGAAACAAATTCTTTTTTTCACCTCATTATGGATACTCGTTCATTACAATACATTTTTAAAAGCATTCCAATTGGTCTTGATAGGATAGAATCCATCATTCAGTAGAGTAGTCACATTGGGTAGCACTAATATATATAGACATAGGAAAAATATTCACCTATATTAACCCTCATATGATGGAATCTATGTGTAAATAACCCATGTATTGACATGTCATTCACTGGGTATCCGATTCTGATGGAATATCTTCCATTTCTTCCACCTCATGTATCCCATATGTAACACGAGGTAGCTGATGGTGGAGGATAATATCGTCCAAGGATTTCATCTCCAGAATCCCATGTTTAGCATGAGGTAACAATTTATTTAGCTGGTTCATAAGTTCAACATCTTGAGGAGAAGGTGTTTATACTGGTCAGAATCCCTTGCAAGGGAATATTGAAGAGGTACATCCCGTAGAGGGAAAACCATGAAGGTTTACTATATAAATGGATCAAAAATCATTTTGGAGGAGGATCCAAGGTTTTCATCCTAAAGAGGGAAGTTTTCCCACCATGTAGGATATCAGAACGTCCATGAAGGAAGATCGGGTAAGTACTCCCCCGGGATGGGGGATCAATGATTTATTATTGGTTCTAATTAATCCTCATGGTGGAATATTACATGCCTTGTTAAAAAGACATGGATAAAAATTACATAGTTAAAT
The DNA here is from genome assembly GCA_963277665.1 of Viscum album. Taxonomy (NCBI): domain Eukaryota; kingdom Viridiplantae; phylum Streptophyta; class Magnoliopsida; order Santalales; family Viscaceae; genus Viscum; species Viscum album. The sequence goes on along the minus strand of OY728126.1, from coordinate 1,205,639,736 downwards.
AGATTGTGTGGGTATTAATAATGTGATCAACCCTTCACAAATGGATTTATTCTAGTTATATTGTGTGGTACTTATGTATCGAGGCATCCCAAACGCTACTAGGAGTGGTGATGTAGTGAATTGGGTGTACACATTAGAGGTGCCCAAGTGGGTGGAATGATATCATTGATATGAGAATTCCTAGTTAAAATAAATATGGTTGTGGACGAAGAGTAAGGAGGAATAGATGTAGCAGATGGAATAGAATTAGTCTCAGATTTGGACATTGGAGTGGATTCCATGGACATTAGTTAATTTTGAATCAAATCCAATGTTGTTCAAGAAGGGGGAATTTGAGAATACTCTTAAGTAGGTGGACCATTGAAGTGAGGAAAGTGGTTTTGGATTATGTGGATAAGATAACAGGATGAGGTGGCATGATGTGGTTACACTAAGAGGGATTTCCGTTGGGCATGCTTGGTCTTACACATAGTAGAAACCCATATTAGAGGAGGTTGGATATCTTGGTGACTTCTAACCTCAAATCCCACATGATTCTTGATTGGAGTGAATAAATATGAGGATTAAGAATAAATGATTCTCAATTCCAAAAGGATGTGTTAGAAAGTGATGCTATATAGCTTACTAAGGGAATATTCTAGAGTAGGATGTCATTTATTATGAGTTGGATATCATTCCATGTGACTCAGACATGAAGAATATTATCAATGGTGTGAGGGTTATATGTGGAAGCATATTAAGGATACACGACCATCCTAGAATGATATTTTTGGTGTACACCATGTGTATTGTATAGGGTGATACAATTTTATATTGTCATTTTCTAACAATATAGGTTCTATGCAGTTTTACGTCAAGATGCACATATTTGGCCGAATCAATACTCATCCCTTGGGCTTAGATAATCTACGCACATACACACATAGAATGGGCATGACTTCAACAATTCTAGGTTCCATCATTATCGGGGAGTGGATAGTTATGAGGTCCAAATTGGAATCCATTTCAGAAAAAGAAAGGTGGATTAGAATCCATATGACAGAAATAAATAGGTATGAAATCACATGGCATAATTGGATATGGTCCACCTCATGAGGGACTTAGAGATTACTGCACACATGGTTTGAAGGTTTAATAGAGAGGGTTCTATTTGGGCATGGTGTATTCATGTGAGAGGGGTATGGACATGGTGGTATAGAATGAATTCAATCCATAGATCATTATGGATGGGGTTTACTCATGATTGGAGGATTCCACACTAGAGTATGGGTTGAGTACACTATTTGATTTTGCACAAGTCAATGGTTTCATACAAGAGAAGTCTTTTATAGAGAACCAATATTATATGAAATAATTTGGGTGATTGTTAAAGAAGGTGGGGCCTACTCAATGTTGACCCTACATGGAACCTATTGTGAAAAATATGTATTGTGAGGGTTCCATCATTGTGAAATGTCATGTAAGAGGGATTATTTTTGTAGACAAAAATGTTTGAACATTGGTATGATCACCCAGAAGAAGGGGGTGGAATTTAATATATAAAGAAGACATTAAGGGATGAAAAACATTATTATGGCCATAGAATAGGACATCTGTGTAACTTTGTCCTTAGACGCAACTAAAGAGTGAGAGTAAGGGCAGTTTAACATCGTTTTTGAAGTGAAGGGGGTTCCATAAGAATTAGGTTCTTACAGACATGTCACTACTCTTGAACACATAGACATTATCCTTTTTCCATGGGATTCATGGAATGGAGGAAAATATGTCATATTGGGAAAATAAGGGTCTTCCACATGGATTTCAAACATGTGTGCAGGTTTCCGATCTTCTGTACAACGTCCACAACGTTCTTGGGATGTTTCATTGATTCAGATAATGGCTTTAGTTGGTCTAATGATGTCTATTTCTTCCTATGAGAGAATTTAGCACCAATAGTTGTACTAGGTTAATAATTTGTTGAATTAATTAATGGATTATTATGATTGTGGAATCATATGGTTAATAGGGATACGATTTGGATCGATTAATGGATTCTCTAATTGGTCAATTCATGCTAGTAAATTGATTATTGAATTAGTTAATGGGATATTGGGATTCTATTTTAGGATTAATAAATTAGTTAATTAATTATTGTTTTTAAATTATTAAATGGTGATAAATATAATACTTTTGATTTTCATATTATTTCCATTTGATTAAATAATTGATCATGATTTTTTTCTAATTTAAATGGTAAATCATGATGTTAAGTGAGGTAATAGGGTTAATATTGATTAACTGTGATTGAAGGAATATATGTTATTTGTGATATATGTGTTACTATGATATATGTGATATTTGTGTGTGATCATCCCCCACAATATCAAAATCCCATAGCGATAATTTTATATTCATGTGTGGGCCACAATCTACTGCATCAAAATCACATTGTGATAAATGAATGTTGGAAAAGTACTTCTTTATGAAAACCCACCAGAGTGAATTCTTGGTAAATGATTTTTTAAAATATAATGATAAATAAAATACCCATGGGATCATAGGACTGGTGATCAAGGCCCAAACTATTGACATTAGACTATGGTTCCAATTATCCATGAAATGACGAGAAATGAAAAGGATAAAGAAATGCATGTGTTATAACGAATTGTAAATCGAATATGTGAAATGATTCAGAATCTGGAACATTCTGAAAATAGTATTGTGTTTTGTGAGTCCTTAAGAACCTAGGGTTTTAGTGGAAAAATATTGAATAATTGAAAATGAAAATGATTTATATTATATCATGAATTTTATTATTTATAAAACTGCATTCAGTACAATTGACTGGATATTTATTACTATGTTGTTGGTGGTGGAATACTATGTTATAATCACACCATAATTTGGATATCTTATCAGTACCAAAATTGAAATCATGTTTATAGGATAGGAAAATTTCAATGGCCCTATGTTAGATGGATGATTTGTGATGGATAATGGATATGTGAACTATATATAAAAAAGGACCCTATTGGGTTATGTATGTGCCTTTATTAATTTATGGTTTTTATATATTAACACTTGAATCATATTTGGAAATCCATAAATATGGTTTTGTTTTGGATATTATATTCCTTTTTTGTCAACATTTTATATGGGTACTGTTCTAGTTATGGTTTTAACTTGGGATATTTTTTTTATCTATTTCTAATAGTGTATTACCTAGATAAAGAGGGTATAGTCCCCCTGTGATCTATGTTACCTGATCACTTTTGGTCGACATCCACTTATATATGGTGAGGTGCACTTAAATTCATGTAACGAAATTACTCAGGGAACCCTTTTCTGGCACCCGGGTCGGGACGTTATAGTACTCACGACATTAAGTGTGTCATAAGGTATCTTAGGATACACACACCCACATGATATCAAAATATAGCTTGACCCTCAAAATAAGTCTACAAATCTTAATAATAATTAAAATCACGTGAAAATGATCCCATAATTTTATAGAACTTCCTCCCTCAATGTTTTCATCATAGACATTAAGGATAAATGACATGGTGTTGTTCGATACACCTCCATGTGACATTATTATGATAGTGGTTGACACGTTAATGTTGAACATTCATCAAGTTCACCATAAACCCATCCATAACATAAATTTATAAAATAAATAATATAACACATTCAATGACATGATCACTCTTTTGGATAATTTTAAATAATTAATTTTAGATTTATATTATCAAATTTTTTCTTTAATCATCCTTTTATGATTATCTTTTGATAATCATGATATAATGATTCAATTGTTTTTGATAATTATCATTAACAGTATTGAAATTATAATTTTATAATTTTTATGATTATATTCTAATAATAATTACTTACAAATTATCATCTCAGAATTATATTATGATAATTTGTTGTAAGAAATAATCAATTGATAATTTTAATAATTATCCTTTGATATATTGAATAATATTGTCTTCGATAAACTATTGTTATTATTATTTAATAATTCATTCTAATTATCACTTGATAATTATTCATTATTATCTTTTTATAAGTTCTTGTAATTAAATTTTGGTAATTATACTAATTTATCCTTTGAAAATTGTAATTAAAAATATCATTTTATATTCCAATATTATAATCATTGATAATTCAATCAAATTATCATTCAAAAAATATAATAATTATCCATTAATAAATCATACAATATTATCATTGATAATATTTGTTTATAAATAAAATTATTTGATAATTTACTTTAAGTAATCCATTTGAAATGTGAATAATCAAATTGAAAATACCTCACTGCCTTGAAAATAAATGTTAGGATATAGATTATTCTCGAAGAGATGAATCTGAAGATAACAACGACGTGTCAATCCAATCGACATTGAATGAGATATTGAAAAAAAATTTAGAAAATAATAATAATAAATAACTAAATAATAGATGGTGGAGTGTGTAAGGCAGCGGGATGTAGATATTTCTAATGTGTGAATCGCCTCTTCCATGTTCATCCCTTTTCCCTTATATATATATATATTAAAAATCACTTTTCCCTATCCCCCATAAAATCATGCACATCATATTGAAATTCCAATATGATGTTCCTAAAACACCTCTTCCATCAATTACTCATTGTTTCTTTGTTATTTTTTATTTATCTCAGTTAATATTCCATTACATTATTTGTGAAATCCTCATATTACACATAATATAGTTCATTGAATATATTTAAATGTCACTACTGGAAAATGGAACTATACCAACAGATTTGGGGAAACCCGTGGGGATAGGTCACCATGTCCCCACTGTTTTGGGAAAACAGTGGGTATAAGCATTTTTTGACAGCCTATGCCCATGGTTTCCCCAAAACAATGGCAAAGGCTACCATATACCTATAGTTTTCTCTAAATTATGGGTATAGGGTATCAAAAAATACGTTTACCCATGGTTTGTCCAAAACTATGGGAATAGGGTTCCATATACCCACAGTTTTCCCAAAACCTTTGGTATAGTCATCAGATAAAAAATATATACCCATGGTTTTGAAAATCTGTGGAAAATAAAATTCATAAGTAACTATTCATCCAAATTATTTTGATCCAATTAGAAAAAATTTATTCTTTATTATAACCATTTATATCATATTTTCTATATACAATTCCCAGATGTTGTAAAATTATGTTTAATGCTAATCTTCTAATGTCATTAGAAGGTTGTTAAAATGACGTTAAAATGATAATTGAATTTTACATCTTATTTTTTCATTCAAATTATTTAGATGACATACATTTGAATATTATATATTTTATTTATATATTTTGACAAAAAAATTATTTAAATTAAAATAATTATTTAAATTAAAATGTTGGTTTGTATCCACAATATATTGTATTTCATTGTTCAGTAAAATTGAATATCATTAGAAAATAATAAAAAATACAGCCAAAGTTATTTTTTACATTATGAATTGAAAATTATGTTTATTTGGGAAAAAAATTTAATTTTCTTAATGTTGATAAAACTATACATAATCGTTTTTTAAACAGGTTGTTTGATTGTTCATGGTGTGCTAAAAATCGATGTTGCGTACATCATGTGATATAGAATTATTTAAAAGGAAGTGTACCATTGAATCTTGGGGTGTCACATTATACTCTCATTCAATAAATTTCATCCTCCCAATTTGAAAATGGGATTGAAAACTAGGGTTTTGACATTTGAAAATATCTTGTTGAAATCCCACATCAAAAAATAAGTTAATGAGACCTATATTTTGAAATAAAGAAAGGTTAGTTTAAAGGATACCATAAATAACACATAATATGATTCTATATCAAAAAACATGGGCATGAATGAAAAATACAACCATCATGTTCTGTTAGAGTGTGATAGAGAACATGATCAGGAGAAAGATAACAATTGGAATGCTATTATTCAATGATGATATATGGGGTCATTTAATCCCTAAAGAAAATCACTAGGATATAATTTATTAGTTTAATGATCATTTCCATAGATTCGAAAAATTAATTTTGCTCATAGACAGAGAACACATTAAATCATACATAATGGACTAGTAAATTGTCATCCATTAACTAATTCATACCACAAACTCATCTTTTTTTCAAAAGATCATAAAATAAAAAATATTTATTTATATTAATAGTATAAGGTTAAAAATATAATGATATACCATATAAATAATGAAAACTATTTTATTATAATTATGGACTTCTTATAGTCTAGTGGTAGGTGAAAAATCCATGTCTCACGTCGGTGGTGGGATTGATTCTCGCAACCTTTTCCAATGCGACGGGTTTTCGACGGACCTGTGGGTTTTATTTTTTCAAAAACTATAGTATTATAACATTCCAACAATTAATATTAGGAATTTTTTTAACTATAATCAATAATAATTATTTTTCAACTTACTCCATTCCATCATTTAGAGTTATCCAAAATAATTCTGTCCAAACTCTTTTTAAAGGGCCTATAAATTTCAAAAATCAATTGTAACATTAGATTCCCAAAACAACAGAATGTTGATCTTATTGTCGCATACTAAATATTTTATTACCTTCATAAAATTAAAATCTTAATTAAAACAAAAATTACTATAGTAAATTTATATATATATCACATTATTCCTTTAACCAGAATAAAATTATTGAATCCAAAAACACAAATACATTAATTATTCAACTTGGACCAGAGTAACAACATAATATTTACATTGATCCATTCTCTTCTTCAGAGATATATTTTGATGATGTTTTTGACAATAAATTTCATAATGTCTCATATGATTACAATTAATACACTCTATAGCTTCTTTCTTTCCCTTATAATCATGAGCCTGGTTACCATTTTCTCCACATTTGTTTAAAACTCCCATTACATTAAATCATGTTCCATAGTGTTTATTCGCACAATTACAACATAAGTAAAATTCATTGATTCCCCTTTTCCCTTTATCTACCTCTTTCATATCCTTTATCTTCTTTTTTTTCTTTAATTTAATTTCATAAGTCTTAGAGAATTTTTTTCCATCATGATAGCACAAAAAAATATATCTTTGTACGATGATAAAGTTTTTGAGATCAGTACCTGTTGGAGGAATTGTTTTAATGAATAAATGGATCCATCAATATTACTTCTTGGGTTATGTATGAAGTCTGCAGTATTACTTACTAACCATGTGAAGTTAGCCTCATACTTTGCAACATCCTCATCATCATTTTTCCTTATACTATTAAATTTCATTTCCCTTTCACTACATTGTTCATGAGGAATGTATTTTTATGATATGTTTCTTTTCAATTACCTCATTTACATATTTTATACCACTTCATCCTCTAGAATGTTTTGAATCAATGAACAATATTGATCTTCAATTCCTGAAAGATGATAGGATGCCATAAAAACTTTTTCCTTTTCATTACTACCCAAAGTATGAAATATTTTCTCTGATAAACTTATTCACTGATCAGCTAAAAAGAGATTTCTAGTCATATTGAATACTGGTGGATGTTTTCTCATAAATAATAGTATCATTGATCATCCACATTGTGGATCATGATGCTCTATATGGTTATGGATATTATACAAAACCTAAGTGAGATTTCCCAATATGGTTTTAAGCTGTCTAGCACTAATTACATCATCGGATCCACTATCATTATCATGCATAGGAGGTAAATCCCTACATATATTATGTGTGTTGATATGATTTCCATTTCATCAAATAGGTACAATTTTTAAAAAATGGAATACAATATATTTGGTTATGAATAAAAATTCATAATTTCATCCAATTAAAATACCTAACATAAATTAAAAAAATTTAGGGATATATATTGTATAATCATAAATATGGTTCCTTTGGGGAAAAAATTACTCATAAAACATTCATAATGGTTTGTAATGAAAAAATTAATTATCCAAATAATATCCCCTTGTAGTGTCAGCGCAGGTGCCTCTAAGGCCGGTTTTCATGTACCAGGTTACCCCAAGTCAAGGCCACAACACATTGTCAGAGTTTTCAAACCTAGGTACATCTATTCCAGAACCACTTCATCATTTAGTATATAGATAGGGGTGTATTTAATATAATATCCACACAATAACTTATAAACCAATTTTATAGGGGGTTCTTCTATACATATCCTCAATGTCTATCTTAGCGTTATAATACCTAATCTATGTTCTCTAAATCTATTTCCAAGGTTGCTGCTAAATTTCATTGATACAAACTGTAATTCCCCGACCTGAGTTTCCCAAGGACAATTAATTATTTTAATATATTTTATTTATTATAAGTAATTATGTCTGGAATGGCCGATCAGTTTATCAGTCTTAGAAAATAGATTACATACATAAACATTACATTAAAAAGTCTAGCATAAAAGATAATATATATGTATGAACTATGTTTTCACTAAGGTATAGGTCCTTTAATAATCAGTCTATATCATTACTCTGGATCTAATATGGATGCCTAACGACTTAGTAAAGTTTCCAAGGATGTTTGGGGCCTGTTCGGAGCCCATATCTAATCTTTTTGGCGAAAACAGACCTTGCGAATGATTTAGAGTAAAACTGTGCAGAATTATACAAAATTTTACTAACCGTGTGGATGGTGTTTTTTCTGACTGAGCCATCCCACATGGTTAGATCATGATGATGAAACCTAACCATGAGATAACCACTTTTTTCCAGGTACCCATGTATGGCTTATGCGGGGTTTGATCAATGCATGCACATATCAATATTCTGGGTTATTTTTCTAGGTTTTCCCTTATTGATCTATTAATCCACCTCTTCATCCCTAATCCTATTTTATGTAGGATTGACCTAGGTGTATCTCATTTTGGGTTTTTTATGATATAAAATTGGAATAAAGAGATCTCCTTCATCTAGCATACAATTGATCTTCTGTTTATCATGTTGGATCCACAACTGTATGTACTCGACTCCCCTTAACTTGTTCTTATTCTATTTTAATGTCGACCTAGTTATATCCCCGTGTTAGTCACCATTTTATAGATCTACTCCGATCCGAGGAATATGAAGAGCTGATACCAAATTAGGATGATCGTATAACCCTAAGGTGGGTGTTCTATAACTTATCACCAAAGTTTGTTGATTGTGGGATATTCATGTGGGGCTCGCTGATTCTATCAAAGAAGTTTTCATAAATATACAAGAGAAGATTATACATGATAGAATTGTATGGTAATTAACTTTCAAAATATTCCATTAGTTCTAGTATTCCCACCCACAACTCAATCCGCCTCATGTCAAATGTTATGCCATAATTGGGATTTTGTATGTTTTGATAAGTTTGAGGCACATTAGGGTGTTCCCATGCATGGAATTCTTAAAGGATAGAGTTAAAATAAATAATGGCTTTTTAATGAGGAATCAATAATGTAATGTAACATTTATTCTCACATCTTGAACTACTAAAGGTAAGTGATTCAAATAACTATTATATGTTAAATGTGTAATGGCAAGTATACTATGAATATAACATGGCCTTATTAAAAGAGATTTAATAAAGGTTACATGTCTGTAGAACCCCTTTCCATGTTGATTAATGATAGATAAGTGAACCTAAATAATTAAATATTCCATAATGGATAACTATGACTTGATCAAATTGTTGTAACACTACATGGATTTTCCATAGTAATGGATTACATGGCATGGACCAATAAATAAATGGTTTCAACTCTACTTGGCCTATAAACACTAATATAAGTATATACATGAACCAAATTAATTACTTCCAGATTAAAATATCATATAAGAATGGACTGACTCGAGATCCCTTTGGAATATGACAGAGAATACATTGGGTCATGGGAACTCTATTTTGATACACTCCTTGGATCCAGTTTTTTCTAAGACCAATTTTGCATTGCATGATCACCTTGGACTTAGTAGGTGACTTATTGTGAAATTCCTTGGATTACGATCCTTGGATTACATAGTCATTCTTATCTTGACTTAGGTACTACTGAGATATCATTCTATATGATTCACAATACCTTAGTTTTACCATTAAAATACCTCACTGAATATCATTTTCAGGGTACATTTTTATGCCATGGGGCCTTCAATACATACACAATAACAGGGTGATGTATGTGATGGTTATGCCTCACCTAAAAAATTACCACTAAATGTAATTTTCTTAATAAAATTAACAGGTTACATGTTCAGACACCGATGAAGGGATGAAGCAAGTACTTGGGTATTTAGTTATATTGTACTACTTGCTTTACCAATATATAAATTTCTTCACTTTTCTATACTTCATTACATAGATCTGATGTTATAAACATCGTTGGATGAGGCCCATGAGATTTATCTCACACCCTCTCTTGGTGTCGTTTGGTACTTGTAGTAGATTACATGTTTGCAGGTATTAGCAATGGGAAACATAGAGCATCCAACAACTGATTTGGTGCTGTTAGGATGGTTCTAGATAGCAGATGCCCGAGTTGGATCTCGGGATGTTTGGAGTAGTATTTCTTTTCCTTTTTCTTGTGGAACATGTTATGTTCATTGTTTTTAACCCATGTATTCTAGTTTTCTTTGTGACATTACATCACATCTTTACATTTCTAGTTGATACAATTATTGTTATTCTTGTTTTTTTGTTGCATCAATTTTACTCCACATTTTATTTATATTTCTTCCAAAGTATACTATTTATTTATATTACTTCCACTATGATACACTCTTATAATGAGGGCATAGTCATCCCTTGGATACACCCAAGGCCCTAGCTGCTAGTCATAATCCAATGGAGTTCTGGAAGATGCGCTTGAGGCCATGTGGCCCAGCGTGCTCTGGGCACCTATTATGTGCCATTTGCATCTCAGTCATCACAATGTGGTATCAGATCTAGTTTCTTTTCCTTATTAAAAATTTGATACAATAGATTATAGAATAGGAATGCTTGCTACTAGGCCCAAATCTTTTCTGGGGAATCGTGAACCCATGTTCGGGGTAAAGGCTAGGTTACCCAAATTGAAATTGTTTTTCTGTTTTGACTACTACAGTTGAAAATATTTCACCATTCGGTGATGCACATGTTGTGTGGTATTATTGATTATTACTCAATTTCAAAATTTATTTCATCCTAAAACACATGATATGAGTAACATGACCATTTCTACATGAATAATTATAAACACCTAGAATTCACATGTCATGCATATTGAAATCCCATATAAGTTCATTTCAATGATTTTCATTGCATAGTATTCATGTACTTATGGAGTGATGTTTTGAAAGATTCTTGTACATTTATTACATTGGATTGGATTGAGTAATTTACGGAGTCGATCCATTATTAATTAAGTAAATGGATGTCGTTTCTAGTGATAGGTGTATAGGCACTAATTCATCGAAAATGACCATGCATTATTAAGAGAATACTAAAAAAAATATTAATTGGTTTCACATACTTATCTAACATAGTAATTTATATGAGAGGTAAAGGAGTGAACCTAGAATTTAACTACAAAATAACATGAAACATTTACATGAGCACTTACTAATACCTAGGAATCAAAGCAGGTAGTTCTGGTAGTATGCCTTTAGGTAGTGAGTTTTATTAATTTTAACATTATTTAGTGGTGTTATCATTTTATACAATGATTGTTCAAAGGCATGTTATTGGCATTTGTAGACCAATTCAACCACAACATACTCATGTAGTTCTCTAGGAGGGTGGTGATGACCATGCTCTAGACATGGTGGAACCTGAGCTGCGAGTCCTATATTCTGGAGTTCCACATGAGGCACTGCCTACTATACCTGATCAGGGCATTTATTCCCATGTTCATGATAGTTTCTTACGTCTAATACAGTCTATGAAAGCTGCTCTATGGGCTCCACCAATGATTTCTCATCTTTCTTACAAGTTCCAGCAGCAGAATTCTCTTACTTTTTTTGGGGATGGACGTTCTCAGGCTACTACGTCATGAATAGAGGCAATGATGTCTATCATTGAGAATTTAGAAACTCTTCTAGAGTGGATAGTAAGGCTTTCTACAAACATGATTTAGGATTTGTCCAAGCGTTGCTTACCTAGGTCATAGAGGGTAAGCGATTCTATCTTGGTAATCATTGAATGACAAAAAAATCATCCCAATTCATTCCAATACAGAAGAAGTTCTCATTTGGGGAGTTGGAAAGACATTATGTCCATGAGATCATATGACTATAGGGAGTTCCACATACTATTGTTTCAAATAGGGACTCTCATTTCACTTCAAAATTCTGGTAGGGTTTGTATAAATCTGTAGACAGTCAGGTGCTTCTACAAACAACTTACTACCCTTAAACTGATGGAATTTTGGAATGGAAAATATATGTTCTACGAGATTTTATCCGAGCTTATGTATGTGATTTCAGCAATTCATGGGAGAATCATATCCCCCTCATTGAGTTTTTTTAATAACAGTTTTCAAGAGAAGATTCAGATGGATCGTTTAGAATCCTTACATGCCAAGCCATGATGTTCACCCTTATTTTGGCTAGAGGCCGGTGATGCATCCCTACCAGGTCCTCAACTCATTCAAGATACTTTAGAATAGGTTCAGGTGATCAGAAAGAAAATGACTACTTCTAAGTCTAGACAAAAATATTATGTCGATCTATATCGACGAAATATTGAGTTAGAGGTTGGGAATCACGTTGTACTTTTTATATCTCCAAATTTAAGGTGTAAACGGTTAAGGAAGCAGGGAAAGTTGTCACCTTGTTATGTTGGGCCGTTTGAAATTCTGGAGAGAGTCTGGCCGATAGCATATCGGTTGCTACTACCTCAAAGGTACCTTGACATGAATGAAGTCTTTCATGTCTCATAGCTTCACCATTGTCATACTAACATGTATCATTCCTTTGATCCCAAGGAAGTTCATTTATATGTCGATTCTACCATTGAGGAGTATTTGATACGCATCGTTCACTAAAGCATGAAGGTTGTCTGGGGAAAGTCATCCCCTATCATATGAGTGCTATGGTAGAACAACTTAGTACAATACCTGATACGAGATACGGAAGACGATGCACATGCTCAGTGGCCAGAGCTGTTCTCAAACAGTGTTTCTATAACACTGGAAGGAGAACACATGGGAAAGTTATTTTAAGGGGGGAATACTGTAAGAACCCACTTTTTCACTCATGTGTTGATCCATTAATTTGATGTCTAAAGATATAATTTGGACCTAATATTGATGTCTAATGACATAGTAAAGGTTCCATGGTTATTAGTGGTATGATCGGAGCCTGAAACCCATATTTTTGGAGAAAATAGATATTGATCATGGTTTAGAGTAAAACTATAGAGATGATGTTTTTTCGAAAAGTTCTATCCCACATGGTTGGCACACGAACGTGGGTCCAAACCATGCGACCATCCCTTTTTCCTAGGTACCTGTTCATGGAATACTCATAGTTTGATCAAACAGTGCAGCGAATGTGATTTTGGGTAGATCCATCTCGCACTGTTTGTTAATGGTTTGACAAACCGTGTGAAAAAACAATGCACATGTTAATTATCTGGGCAATTTTTCTAGTGTTTCCCAAAATGATCTATTAATCCAACCATCATCCATAATCCAATTATATGAGGGATTGACCTTTTCCTCTCTCATTTTGGAATTTTTTGAAGATCTAAACATCAAATCAAGATATCAATTTCATCTAGAATTCAATCGAGGTTCTTTTGGTCATTTTGGATGTGCAAGGTTAAGTACTCAAGTCTGCTTTAGTTGTTCTTCTTGTCTTTCTCTCTCGACCCAGATATCTCCATGGAGCATTTTTCACGATTTCTTAGATCTAATATGATAAAATGTATATCAAGGGATGATAGTATAGGAGGAGGATTGTACAACACAATGGACATTGGTATATACCTCATCCATAAGGTTCTTTGATTTTGGGATATTTGTGTGGGGTCTGCAGATTCCATCGGGGACCATTTCATAAATTTACATTCCATGATTATAATTTTTAGAGTATTATGGGTATTCTCTATCCAAATATGTCATTAGTTGTTAGTATTCACACACATAACACAATCCACCTCACATCTAATGTTATGCCATTATTGGTTTTTTTAGTGTTTTGACATGTTTGAGACAACGTTCAGGATTTCCCTTTCTTGACCTTCCTAAAGGGGATCCTTCCATTAATAAATTCTTTGTTGTTTAATGATAATTGAATAATGTCATGTACCATGTATTCCCTCATCTTGACCCACCTAAGGTATGTTCTTCAAAAATCTATTAAATGTTGAATGTGGACTGGAAGGTATACTAAGTATATAACATGGAATTACTAAATTAGATTGAATAAAGGTTACACGTCCATAACACCCCATCCCATTTTAATGGATAGTAGAGGAGTGAAAATCAATAATCGAATATTCATTAATGGAAAAAAAAGAAATTATTAAACAGTTTCAATGCTACTTGGCCTATCCACACTAATAAAATACAAGGCTTTCACTAATAAATAAATGGTTTCCAATTTACATGATCAATAATAAATAATGTATGGAAATAATTGAACCAAATTAATTACTACATGGTTCCAATATCAAATTGAAATGGACAGATTGCATATCTCCTTGGATTCTGAGAGGAAAATACATTGGGTCCCGGGAACCCCATTCTGATTCATGGATTCAGTTTTCTGAGGTTGATTCCCGCATAGAATCTTATTCTTATGTATTCCTTTTATTCCTTGTATACTACCTTAGTGTCCATTTTGTTATTCCAGGATACCTTAGATACACACCTTGGATCTAGCATTGATAAGTAAGTTCCATCGATACACTCCTCAAATCCTGTCCGTTCATAGCCCCATTTTACCTTGGCTACACTCCTTATACTCAGTTGGCCCCTTATTGTGGAATTCCAAGGATCATGCTCCCTGTATTACACTGTTAATCTTGTCTAGACTCAGATACTACTGAGTTTTCATTCTTTGAGATTTACATTTCCTATGATTTTACCCTGGAACCCCCTCACTGGATATCATTTTCAGGTTTCCTTGTCATGTTTAGGGACCTTCAGTACATATACTATCATGAGGTGATGTAAGTGATGGATATGCCTCATGTGACCCATTAACATTAAATTTTTATTTCTTATAAAACAAACTACTTACATGTTCATACACAAGCGAAGGGATGAAGCAGGTACATGAGAATTTAGTTTTATTGTATTATTTGCTTTACCTATATATGCATTTATTAAATACTTATTTATTCTATTACACATGCTAGATGTTATGGACACTTTTGGTGGTGGACAATGATATTTATATCAGACCCACTCTAGGTGGAATTTGGTACCCTGAGAAGGTTATATGGTTGCTGATATTGAAAAAGGGAACCTTAATGCACCCAATCCCTAATTTCATGTTGATAAGATGGAGCTTGATAGTAGATGAATGAGTTGGATCTCTGGATTCTTGGAGTTTTCTGTGATTTCCATTACCCTGTGGAACATGTTATTCATATTGTTTTGTACCCATGTTTTATTCCTAGTGTCATGACATCACATCTTTACATTTCCAGTGGATAGAGTTATTGTTAATGTAATTTATCTATTGCATAATTTTTCTTCTGATGTTAATTTATATTGCTTATATTGTTTACTATTATACAATATTAATTATGGTGTCCCACACTCTACTAATGAGGGAATAGTCT
Source organism: Viscum album (assembly GCA_963277665.1). Lineage (NCBI taxonomy): Eukaryota > Viridiplantae > Streptophyta > Magnoliopsida > Santalales > Viscaceae > Viscum > Viscum album. The sequence goes on along the minus strand of OY728126.1, from coordinate 1,205,623,991 downwards.
TCCCAAGAACACATTATATTCCATTACTTCTAGTTAGTTTCCTCTAGTATTTGGGAAGATGCACTTGAGGCCATGTGGACCACCGAGCACGAGGAACTAGTTAAGTGGCCTTCGAGTCTGGGTTTTCATAATAGATAATCCTTTTTAAACAACATTATTCCCCTATATTAACCCAGAATATCAATAAAAAAAACTTCTTAGCATCCATGGAAAATAAAACACAAGAAATAGGTGAGCTCAGATGCTCAAAATTTTTAGCAATATAGCAGAGGATATCAAAAATAATCATAATCATTTATATAAAGGTACAAAATTAAAACAAAATACTTTTAAAAAATTATATTCAGAACATTATGGATTGAATAAATCAAATAATTCCATTTAAATGTTCACTTGGATATTGTACTAGCTGAATAATCACATGTAATATAAATAACTAATCTCATAATGATAGAATGAAAAATTTTGGACATCATAACCACAAATTCAAGGCCTAGTGCCAAATCCATGCCCAAATACTCATTCAAGGCCTTTTTCCAAGATATTAGATTTCCTCTTGAGTCATATAGATTCATTGAGGGGCCATATCAAGCCCCACCCATCACATACTAAATCCAATGAATTCCTCATATGAAAAGGATTAAACATAACATAAACATCTATATTAAAATTAGCAGACGAAATGATAATACATTAACTATAAAACGTGAATGGTATAAAAATAGGATTTCTAGAACAAAAAAATATGAAAATATTATATACAATTTGGAAGATGATATCATAATAACTCAATTTAAATCAATAAAAAACCCAAAAAATGATGTTTAAATATTAGAAAATATTTTAATAAATTCATTAAAAAACTTTAAGGGATATATACCTTCTTTATATAAAATAAATTAAAAGTCATAAATTTTTTTAAAAAAATTTATTTTGAAAATAAAATAGTAATATTATATAGGAAGAATAAAATATTATGGTGAAAGAACGATGGATAATTTACAATTACGTCTTATTAGTTAAAAAACTTTCCATTATTAATTATTCTAAAAGTTCAGAAGGTACCTCATTTGGAAAATGACTGAATGATTCACAAAAAAACATTTTATGAAAAATAAAATGTAGGAAAACATGAAATAATAATCCATAGTATAATAGTAAAAAAATTGAAACATGGTCCAGGATGATAACGATTTCCCTGTAGATACTTACGTATCAACAGCCTCAAATAACATAGAGATTGTGAAATTAACCCTTACCATATACATCCCTTTAATCGAGTGTCAGTTATCCTCCTTCATTATGGTTTTAAAAAATATAAAATAATATTACAAGTACTATATCCTTATTAATGATATCATATATGATTCATTTATGTCATTATATTACATGTTTACTAATAATTTCATGTAAAATCAATGTTTCAGGTAATAATTGCATTGTTTATCAAACATGATTTGACATTCTATTTTTTATCATATTAGATAAATAATAATTTAAATACTTCTAGAATGTAAAATATTATATATATTTCAAATATATTTTTATATAAATATATATAATAGATAGATAAAGAAAATGGAAGACACTATTCCTAGAGACAGTAGGCCGTACGTACGCCTGAACAATGTTTCCATTCTCTTATTGTATTTTATGGAATTAAGTGAATGGAATATATGTCTATATTTATATCATCCAAGTAGAATTATTATTTCATATATTTCATACTTATTGAAAATATTTATTCTTATAATATTTTTTGGATGGTGAAAGTGGAAGATGAGTCCCATTGCCTTGTGAAGATGGTAAGTCGTACGTACGCACTAGTAGAGATATCAATTTATTAATGATTATATTGTATGAAATTATATGGAATATGAAATGTAATGAAACAATATTATGTTATATTTTTTATTTAAATCATTTATATTATAAATTATACCCATATAAATAATGTGTACATGAAAAGAAATTTACACCAAGGCGTGGAGACGGTTATCCATACATACATATGATGATATTGATTTTTGTAGGATTAGTAAAATGAGGAATATGATTTTAAAATAATTTTAATAACTTATCATCATGTTTAAGGTACCATATTTATTATTTTAGTATTGGAAAAATAGGCAACGAGTAAGTATAATAAGAAAAGAACTTTTAAAGAGGTGATAAAACTATAACCTCGTTTCAGGTGTCTCATTTTGTTTTTCAAAAAAACTCAATAGGATTGTTGTACGTCTAATGTGTTTCCCACAATATGATATGGGAGATTTTGGATGAATAAATGCCCTGGTTTTGGCCGAGCCAAAGGGGTTTGGAGTTGTTAATTAAATAGAAGGAGAAATTTTCTTTTATTAGAGGGGTGAGAGGAACCATTAGAATATCTTATGATATTAATTAATTACATTTTTTTGAATTCTTATAGATAAAATGTGTTTTATATCTTTTATAAGATAAGTATGGGTAAAAATCCTCTCAAACAATAGGTTTTTGTCAAGTTTAGGTCACAAATTTACCCTGATCTTTTAGATTTAACCATTAGTAAAATAGATTAACACCTACCATGTGTTCTTGTATTTTTACACTACATGGTTATTTTTTTTTTAATAAATGACAAGATAACTTAAAGTGGATCATTTATGACATTTGTATCACTATTCATGTTATTTTTCAAAAAATTACATTTTTAGTATTTTTATATCATTTAATAAAATTGTATTGATTTTAGTATATCATTTAAGTCAATTTTGACACTATTTATTACATGATTTTTGGTTAATTTCATAAAAATATTATTCCTTATATAAAAATGAATTAACATAATCATTACATGTCATATTCATCCAAAAAAAAATTGGATGAAATAAAATTTACAAATTACATTTATTTTAATATTTAGAATCTAATTTATTTGAATATTTCATAAATAAGGTAATCAATGCATCATCATTGTGTCATAAATTTTTTTATTTATATTATGAAAAAAATAATAAAAAACAATTCTAGATTAAAGAAATATTTTTAAATTCATAATTACTATTTATGGATTAATTGATTACTTATAGAACCCCAAATTAAAATTGTTTTAGTAATAAGAGTAATGTATATGATATATTTACTTCATATTAAATTAAATGTTATAAATGAATTAATATCACCATGGTGGATTATAGAGGCCAAATATTTGTCCCAAGGATTTCCATGGTCGGCCATTACTCATCCAATAATGTATGGATGAGTGCTGGGGTAATTTATTATAATTAATATAATATTTTTAAATTTAATTAAGATGTTTACCTTTAACAATGGTAAATAAAAATATATTTTTACAATTCACCAAGCATTATATTGATCTTATTAGACCAAATTGTTCATATTGATTATAACCATTTATGTAGGATTTTAAAAATTCAATACACAGAAGTGGTGAAATTACATTTACTACTAATCTTCAAATGTCACAAGAAGGTGGGTAAAAAGATGTTAAATTGGTTCAATGATTTTTTATGTTGAATTATATTATAAATATGATTTCAATGAATTAAATTGAAATAATAAATGTAATATATATATATTTATTTATTTATTAAAATAAATTTAAATTAAAATAATTATTTAAAATAAAAAGTTGGTTTTTATCGACCATGCAGTGTTTTTCACTTTTTAATAAAATATAATGTTTTCAGAAAAATAGAAATAAATCACCCAATGATTAATGCGAAATTAAAAATAATAAAAATAATTCTATTTTGAAAAATAATTTTTTTGAAATTTTAATATGTTTTTAATACTATCTATATCCACTTTTTCAGCGGCTATTTTTATAGGTCATTGTGTGCTTGAACTCAGTATTTCGTACATCACACACTATTGAATTATTTAAAAGGAAGAGTAGCATGGAATCATGGGGTGGGTCATATAGTGAGTCTCTCTTTTCAATAATTGACATTTCATAAAATTTTATATACACTTGAACATCATTTAAATAGATTTCAGAAGACCGTAATTGGTATAGTGCCTTTAGAGACATGGAAACATGAACACTGTTATATAAGTGGGCTACATTTTTTCCCACTAGGTTATTCATGAAAACCACCATTCTAAAACAAATGAAACATAATACTTATATTCATAATAACGGGGAAGGAAACATAAAATGTGGTGAGCTGAGATGACCAGTAAGGTTATCAAAGAGAGACATTTAATTATAAAAATGAGCATAGGGGTATAAGAATGTGATAACACAAATGTATGATCATACCCTCAATATCAATGATCAGAAACAAAAACCCTTTCATATAGTTTGAAAAATCCTAATAATTGAATCATAAGGAAAAAATGAACATAATCCATAAACACATAACATAGGAATAATATAATGAATTATGGTAGACACATAAGAGTATAATTTGATTTCTATAGTATTCAAGGAATTAGTGCCAAGACTATCCGGGTTGTATGGGTTCACTAGCAATACCATATTGGTAGTCACGGTTCAATCCCATGCCCATCATATAATTTATGGTTTATAAACAAGATCATATTCGTATATATAATGAGATATAAATCATTACCCAATACAATGGAGGGAGACATAGGTCCCACCCATCTTGTAGTGAAGTCATAAATACATGTTCCACATGATCATACATAATAATATAATTACCCATGAAATAAAACGGGTATCCTAAACATTTAATCATATCAGAAACTATATAAAACGATACATCTTTCATAATAATTTCATTGTAATAATAAAGAATTAAAATAATCATGTTTCAATGTCATATAACTCATTAAATAGAAACGAGTTTATTAATAATAATTCCATTAAATAATAAACAATTCAACAAATTATAACAATTTAACCTTTGTATTATTTACAGTGAGTTCATGAATAGCATAAATAGATGCCATCTTAGAAGGAAAACAACTTTAAAGGATATTTTGAAAACATTTCCTGAGGAAACTATACATTATTATTTGTAGAAATGTTTATTATAACATAACTCGTTTTGAAAACCACTTCCTTGAAAAATAAATTGATAAAATATAATGAAGTCTGGAAAAGAGTTTGAAAACTGTTTTTCTTGAATTCTCATAAAATATTGTTGCAAAATGTTTCAAAATACTTTTCCTTGAAAACATATTAACGGATGTTGGAATCATTTTTAAAACCCATTTTTATAAAAGGAGTTTCCAAACATATAAATAAAGATTTATATTTATTTTAAAACCATTTTCATTTAAAATATATTAATGATTATTGAAAAAAAATTTAAAATTTTTTTCATGAATAATCATAAAACAATATTGAAAAAATATTGAAAATTATTTTCCATGAAACAATATTTTAAAAACTTGTTTAAAAAAATTTAACAATAAACATGAACAAAATATTTAAATTATTGGTGGTTGATAAATCTGTACATGTTGTATGAGGAAGAAACTACATTCCCTTTACATGGTTAAAAGGTTATTAAAATTCCTTATTTGAGAAGAGACAATAATAAACCATTAAAAAATTTGGATGAAAAATAGTGGGTAAATAATTATTTTATTTATCATTGGATAATATTAGGATATACATTAAAACCCTTTTTGGAAAACACGATTATAAAGGAACAAATATTTCTGACTAATGAAAGGGTAAAGTAGGACTTTCTTAGAGAAAGTTATTAACTATATTATGAACCAAAGAGTGGATAAAATGGTACCAATATATGAATATATCATTAATTTCCATAGTCGAAAAAAATCATTAATTTTATTGTGATATGGATCATAATATTTCATAAAAGGAAGTATAAACTTATATAATCTTAAAAAGAAATGAGATTTTCATAATATACAATTATAACTTGGTAACGCGGGAACACACTATCTGTGTAATAAATGTAAATTAAACAAATTATTAAATATCATGATAATTAGGATTATCATGATATAAAATGTAAAATTGAATTATATATACCATGAAAAAGTATTTAGTTTCATAAACTAACATAACTCAAAAAAATTGAGAGAAAACTATTTTACCGATTTGATATCTCTTCAAAAATCAACCCAATGAAATAATGATCATAATATTGAGTTGTGAATACCCATAAACTTAAGTATAGGATACATTTAATATAATAATTTTCAGGATATATACCAGACACAAGGAAATATTGGCGAACATATCATGTATCTCTTGGAAATAATAAGTGAGATGAAACCCGCTTACCTTGTGTCTTAACACTCATCGTACTCATTAAAACCACATGTATAATAAATTTAAATTTATAAATAATATTTTATGGAACCATTATATAAATATATAATACCATATATGGTTTTATTAAGAAAATGTAATATGCTATTTAACCATCCTATTTTATGGTTCAGTTCATATAATATTCTCAATTTTCTTTTATGTGTATGAATTTGATATATCTATAATCATTACAATTATATCATTATTCAAGAATTTAATATATGATATAAATATCATGTATATTCATTATATATATATATATATATTTTATTATACTTTATAGAATATAGAAGTATAAAATGGAATACACATTTTATTAAGACACTAGGTCATATGTTCACATTAATGTTGTTTCCATTTTTATTGACATATTGAAAGAAAGAATTATAATTACCTATATATATATGTATATAATATAATTATATTAGTATTATAATGTTATAGTTATCAAATAATTTCACTAAATCCATCCTTAACACATTCCTTGTATTGTGTGAATGAATCACATTACTTTGAGGGGGCGGTAGACCACACCACCTCAAATGAAATTATCGTATTTACACAAAAGATATTTCATAAAGATATATGTTTTAAAATAATTAAATAAATTTAAAGACAGAATAAATATATTATATACCACATTTAAAAATAGTTTATATCATAAAATCTACCTTGAGAAATAGTAAAGGAGAAAAACAAACAATCATCATTTAGTGAGGCTATAATTCCCCGTATACGCAATCAATAAGTTTTTTCCCATTATATAGAGTTGTGATTATGTTTAGGACAAACCATTATCATAAATAATACATTTATATTGATTAGGTTTTTTTTACAATCATGGAATAAAGAGAGTTTAGGGGGAGTAAAATAAGAGAAAAGAGCTTGAGATAAGTTGTTACCACTTTATTTGGTAAATCTTCTTGGTTTTTAAAAAAGAATCCCATGGAAGACATTCTTCTAAAAGGCATGCATAAAATGGTATGGGATTAATATTGGAATGTGTATGGGGTTGATCTTGAGTGATCCAAATAGGTTTCATAGGTGTGAAGATGATGGAGAGTTGGTGGATGTTTTAGGGACAAGAAAGGACACCATTATATTTTTTTATATCATGATAGGTGTACCCATTTTATTACCTAAAAACTCATATAAACCCAAAAAACACAATAATGATAGTTTCATATAATAATATTTTCCATAAAATGGGGTTTGGAAATATTTATTGGTTATTTTGTGTCTGATATTTTTGGTTTAGTCCTTAGTTAAGAATAATTTTACCTTAACTGATTTAATTAATTTTAAATAATTTCACTTATTATTTTGGGAAAAATAATGTTGAAATTAAGAAAAATTATATATTATTATGATTCCAAATATTTATTCCATTTTTCAAAATTCCAATCCGACTTGTGGAAGAAATTAATTTAAAACTAACCCTAAAGCAATGTCAACAATACATTATTTTTATGTAAAAACATTAAAATGTTTTCTATGTTTTTATATCAATTTTCAATGTAAAGTTAGTTATAATTAGATATATTGATTTAATTGATAATAAAATATTATAATTAAACTCCAAAACTAATTTAAAATATAATTTATCCTTATAAATGATTTTTATAGAATGTAGTATTGATATTATATTCAGTATTAGTATATATTCCTTAAAAATAGAAACCATAAAGTAAAATACAAAAAAAAATATCATGAAAAATTATTATATTTTTCAAAAAATAAAAAGTTTTATTTACATATTAAATAAATATAATATCTAAAAATTCCATATAAAATTTTTTCACCATTAAAAGATGGTAACACTACCTTTATAAGATAATTGGTTTTTATTAAAAAATTGAGATTATTCTTATATTATATCTACTAATATATTAAATGAATACTATAAATTTTATATTTAATATATAAAATATATATTATATTAATATCTCAATCATATTTGAAATAAATTTAATTAATTCGAGTTAAAATTCATTCTGAACAGAAAAATAATAATATTTCTTTTTATATTCAATTAGTTTTCAAATTAATTTACAATTAATTAGTCAACAATAAATTCGTATTATATTTAGAAACTATATATTTTCATAATTTAGTTAAAAAAATTCACATCCTTCAATTTAATGGTTAATTAATATATTATTATATTAGATAATAAAATTTTAATGATATACTATTGTTCTGTAAAAATCAGTCAATCATGTTACACAAGGCATCAAGGAAAGTCACTATTGTGTGTAATGAAAAATAAAATTAGTGTTTTATGTGGATTAATATAATTTTAATGTTTCAAATTGGTCATGAATTACAATTTTTTTGTATATAATACTAGCCTACCATAGTGATTTAATTTAAAACAATGTATCTTCAATGTTGTGTAAATTATAAAATTTCTCAAAGGTTAAATTAATTGAAAAAAATAATTCACAAAATCTTTGGGTGTCACCCATATCCTCAAATTCTATGATTTGGTTATTGTCACGAACCGGATCTGGTCGCCATCAAAACGGCACCAAACCCGGCCCGTTCCAAGGCCCGAAGGGTGTTCCCGATCCCCACGGGCTGGCACAATTGCCTGGGTATCATATCGTGATAATTGGGAACGATTTACCCGGTTTTATAGACATTAAACAACAAACATACTCAATAAAACAAATATGGATTTTCCAACTAAAACCATCTTTTACAAAATTTCCGAACTGAAATACATAAGTTAAAACTATGTCTAAAGACCATTAAAAAGGTACAAAACCAAATAAGGACAGCCCAAGAACCTCCACATGGAATGAGGCACCACCCTCAAGCCATCTCCATGACACTGCATCCCAATGGACAGCTAAAAACCTGATCCAATGGCATAAAACCTGTACCCAATCCTGTGACATAAAATAAGAAATTTTACTTACACCCAAAGGTGTAAGTAGGGTGTGAGCGAAAGCCCACTAGGATACCACCTCAAAGAGACTCCATGTGATAAAAATTTCATGGCAAAATACATTGCATGTTTTGTAAATAAGAAATGCTAGTTAAAATTTTCTAAAGGATGCAATAATAAATGAAAACAGTTTTCATGTGGGATAATTTTAAAGGACTAAACTTTTTATAATAAATAAGAAAGCTACTGAATTTTCCAGCCAACAATAACGTATACCGATGGTAAGTACAAAGGATCTAATGAGCACAAGTAATAGTAAATAACCCCTAGGCACTAGCTAGCTGTGTGTCCTAGGTACCTCGTATCTTGGTGAGAGTAACCACAAAAAATATCTGTTCTCGTGCACGAGCCACTAGTAGGGATCATACCAATAACCTAGTAGTCCCCAATCACCATCATAGTAGTTTAGTTAGTTTTGTAATCGTCAATCATGCTATGTGAAACTGAGACCGAACCCCACAGATTCACTAGCAAACTAGTACATGTCCACCCACCTAGATACCAGGGTTTTCCCTTTGTGCTCAAACAAGTTAAAAAATAAAAGAAGTATAGTTTTCACATGAAAATATCACATCCACATCACAAATTACCCAAAGAGCCCAATGTACATCACACAAGTCAAAAATTCCACTTTTCATTCAAATGCATTTTGAAATCAAACTCACACCAAAATTGCCTAAAACACTTTTCACATTTCTTTAACACTACCACAAATCCTTTAGACGATTTCATAAAAGAATTACAAGATATTCAACTCACATAACAGACCACACACATGTCACATAATAACCTTCTCACCTTCACAATTCATTTTATCAATAAACTCACTCAAAACATCCCACACCTGTGTTTCGCACACAAAACACAATTTAGTAAAACATTTCGGCAATTTATAAAACATTCTAAAAATGTTTGACATCTCAAATCACCACTTTACCATTAAAAAACCCACATTAGGTGAACACAATCACCCAAACAGTACATATACACCCTTTCCCAACTTTGTTTTACCAAATAAAACATTTTCAATTTTTATAAAACAAACCAAAGAGGTATAACCATTGTTTGCACACTAAACCCATTTCAAACCACTCATTCAAAACCAAAATCATACCATTAACAATCCAAAACAGAATTTTCAGACCTAAAACATTTATTAAACCACCACCCAAGTGTTATAAAAATACATCAAATAATACCACAAAGATACAAATGAAAAACACATGTTTTCATAAATCACCTTCAAGAAGTACAACACAACTTTAGACCTTAAATTCAATCAAAAACCTATTTTCAAGGACCACATGATAATAAGTAATTACCAAACCAGAATTCGAAGCCCCTTTCAAGAATAATAAATCACTTTCATATGTTATAAACTAAACCCAAACATTACCCCAAGAGTTTCACATGAAAAGTACCAAATTTCAACCTAAAATACAACTAAAAATAAAATGTTTAACCAAATTCCTCAAAAACAGCTTTCAAACCACACAAAAGAGATTATTAACATACTAAATTAATAAACTAAACAAGCTAACTCATCATAAAATGGTTACACATGGAATCACCTACCTTTTGAGTCGAAACCCTCAAAACTTGGTGCGAAACCTTAAGCGCTCCACCGCCGCACCACAAGAAATATAAATCCCAACCAAGACCACAAAAAATTGACCCAAAATATTCCAAATCATACCTTAGGATCTAACCCTAACTTCAGGACATTTTATAACATAATGAAAGATGGATAAAACTCTAAGGAGAATGAAAAATTGAAGAGAGAGACACTTACTCAAAACAATCTTCAATAAAACGACCCAAAATCCACCATAATCTGAATTTTAAAACATCCAAACATTCAAGTGATGTTCGAAAACGGATTATGAGATCATTTAGGAACTGGAATGGGGGAAAAAGTGTAAGAATTGAGAGAGTTATGATGGAAATAACTTACCTCCTCAAATCTGCTCGATTTTAGAAACCCTAATGCTTTCATCACTCAATCGTGATTCCATCGATCTCCAAAGAGGGGGAAAAGGAATGGTAGCGTGCCTGGGATTCTTAGGGTCGAGGGGGAGGCGGACTCACCAGAATATTTATTATAATTAATATGATATTAAAAAATAAAAGAAACAATTGAAAACTGGAAAATGGGCATTCAGGTTGGCCCAATTCTCAAATAAAAACCATACTCTCCCATGATTATTAATTTATAAAGGAACCAAATTTACATTTGGTGTTAATATATCAGGGGAGGACATTTAGGAGTTAGAATGACTGAAAAATATTAAAAAATGAAAAAGTTATAAAAGAAACAAAATTTATTTTTAAATCTGGAATTGGGATCATGGTTTGGCCCAATTCATTAAAACTCACCTATTCTCTGTAAAACCTTTGGAAACCCCCAAAACAAAGAATGAATGGAAAATAAATTGAAAATAACTTCAAAATAAGTTATTTAAATTACAATTCTACTCACCTTGAAAACATTCCACCCCAGAAAGTCACAGCAAGGTTAAAGCAACAACCAAACCCCCCTGAGAAACCAATAGGTACTCCCTTGTGAGATTTCACCCCAAAGGCCAAAACACCTCCAGTGATCCATTAAGGAAGGATTACTCTCACAAACTAAACTTACAACACTTTCCTGAAAGGATCAATAACATTCATACTTTATACCAGAATAAAACTCTTCAAACACTATCCGAACAAGACTCAAGAAATTCACCCAAACGAACAACAACTTTGAACAAGGTTACACTTACCTTAACTAAACCATTGGGAACTCTCCAGTCCCAACGTTTACTCAAGGAATATGTTGGTAGCTAGATATCTCCGAAATAAACTATATACACCAAGCCAAAACCATAGATAAACCATTCTCATCTATACATGCGAATTATAGATGTTCTCCCTACCATAAGAACCAAATATCTTAATAGACTAGCATGAGCCGACACAGAAAGACCCAAAAAAATTTCAAGATTTGGGAAGGTCGCACGGTTAGTCCGCACAGTTTGTGAAACCGTGAACTAATTGTGCTGATCAATCTTCTTGCATGGCTTCCAGGCACACATTCTCTATTAATCATTCACAAACCATGTGCTCAGCATGTCTAGCCAAATTTCCAACCATTCTCCAAAGACTCAATGGAAACCAAAGGGGGAGGGAATGACATTGGGTGATGTCATGGGTACAAGGCCCTCCATCTATTTCCACCAAATGTGAACAAAAGAAGAATGATAATGATATCAGAGGTTTAAACTCATCCTATCGTTCATATTTAGGATAAGACTTTGTATACGAGTTTAAATGTCCCTATGATTTCTCCTGACTATGAGTCAGCTTCTCTCTGAGACCTATGGTTGGAGCTCAAATGATTGAAGCATCTTCGGCCTCACAGTTAGTCTTTGGAAACCCATCGAATGAGAATTATTCGTTATATGAAACCAACAACTACACCGCAACCCAATATATGTTTTCTAGACATAACAAATTCCATACTCACTTTACCCTATACCAATATTTCTCCAAAACAAGGGCTAGGATGATGCACACACATCACACCTTGTTTCTTCAGGTGAGAAATAATAGAAGTAAAGAACACCTACACTCACCTTCCACTAAAATAGAATATTTTGAAGTTTTTCCAAGGGAGAAATTCACCCAACACAACTGGGACTCTCTGAGGATTTCATGACTTTCACCCATATGGTCAATCGAGCACATGACATCATAAGGCATCACCGAACATGGCCATTACGACTGATATAAACAATGCATGGAGAGTGACCTTATACAACATCCCCAAACAACACAAAATTCTAGAAAGTGGCCACAATATCCTATAGTGACCACATTTCCCACACTGGTGGATTAACATGAAATCATGCTTCAAAGAAACTTTGAAGAACCCCAAAGGCCCTCTTAGACACCATCGAGACAATCATCCACACTAACAACCCTAGACCACATCCACCTTCGACGAATCAGGAAACATAAGAAACTATGGTCTCTTTCAACCTTCCATGAGCACTCTCCCATTACAAGAGGATCTAAAAATCAAAGAAAGTAATTGGTGTAGACTCAATCTAAAAATCTCAAGAAAAATATTCCTTATATTGATCATCTGTAGGGTCTTCAAATGGAGAAATAATCCAGGTTGTACTTCAGTTGTGCACTAACCTTTAATAGGGGTGTACCTTATCCAATGATTGAACACAAGGACCCAACCAAGATGGTCCATTAGTCACGATATACTACAAACCAGATCTAAACACAAGAAGGGAACCATCATAAAGTCATCCTAAAACATTTTTCAAAAGAGACCACTAACCGTCCCTATAACAAAACATACTGACCAAACCCAAACTCGAAACACAGTTCAAACATGAGGGGTTCTTGGAGACCATACATACCACAACATCAACATTTTTCAAAATCACATAATATAAACCATTCCAAACAATTCATCAAGTCTTCATGTATCTCGTAAAAAAACATTTCATTGAAAACAAATGGTTCAGCGGTTAGTGCATCCACCAATGGTACCCCATGGGCCTTACACATGCATGTTTCTGTGCCACACCAGGCACCCTCCACATATCCATCTCGACACTCATACAGTCATGTCATCAACCATCCATATTACCATAGAACCCCCTGCATGTGGTTGCTCACGAAAATACCAAATGTAAAAACAAAAATTCTTTCCACTTTTCAAAACCAAAACAGTCAACTGACACATCCTTTTTTCTCAAAACTGCTAACCACGAGATCAAAATCCCAACTCACATCTTACAAATTTTTTCAGAAAGTCACAACCATTTAGAAAATAACTCACTTTCAAGATATTCACATCAATTTCAAAACATCTCTTCCCATTAAAACACACTCTAATTGTTTAGAAAACTCTATTGGAAACACTTTTCAAAACCAACTTCAATATAGTTCCTTCTTTCAAAGAGGTGTAAGCACACCATTTTATATTTCCAAAAAAATTATAAAAATTCAGTTCCTCCATTTCATAAACCAAAATATTCCCTCTTTATTTGAAAATCATTTCATAAAAACTTTATGCTTATTAAAACCAAGTCACCTGAAAACCAAAAGTGCCAAGATTTCAAAACTAAAGCACAAAAAAATGCGAGAGGAAACTAGTTTCAGTGGGTGACTTGGAAATATGGTTGGAAGCCATATTCCAATCACTTCACTGTCACAGAGAGTGTTCTAGGGAATATCCTTGGCTTCACATGGCTTTCCAGGCCCTGCGAGCTCACTGAGACCATTAACCCAACTCTCTTATTATTTCCCCTAATCATCATCAAACCTGGAAAACCAATGGAATTGGATAAATCCCGACATCCCCTGGCGACTCAAATCTTGACATGAGGTGTGGTGATTAGGCACACTATCTATAACCAAACTACCAAGTCCCAATAGTCCTAACTTTATACTCTCCCGACTGTTTCCTAAATAACTTGACCCAAAGAGTTTACCAGAACCTGCTTTGATACCATTTTGTCACGAACCGGATCTGGTCGCCATCAAACCGGCAACAAACCCGGCCCGTGCCAAAGCCAGAAGGGTATTCCCGATCCCCACGGGCTGGCACAAGTGCCCGGGTATCATATCTTGATAATTGGGAATTTTTTACCTGATTTTATAAACATTAAACAACAAACATACTCAATAAAACAAATCTGGATTTTTCAACTAAAACCATCTTTTACAAAATTTCAGAACTGAAATACATAAGTTAAGACTATGTTTAAAGATCATTAAAAAGGTTCAAAACCAAATAAGGACAGACCAAGCACCTCTACATGGAAATTGGCACCGCCCTCAATCCATCTCTACGACACTGCATCCCAATGGACAACTAAAAACCTAAACCAATGGCATAAAACATGTACCCAAACCTGTGACATAAAATAAGAAAGTCTAGTTACACCCAAAGGTGTAAGTAGGGTTTGAGCGAAAGCCCAGTAGGATACCACCTCAAAGAGATTCCATGTGAAAAAAATTTCATGACAAAAAGAATTGCAAGTTTTGTAAATAAGAAATGCTAGTCAAAATTTTTTAAAGGATGCAATAATAAATGAAAACAGTTTTCATGTGGGGTAATTTTAAAAGACCAAAAATTTTAAAATAAATAAGATAGATACTAAATTTTCCAGCCAACAATACCCTATACCGACTGTAAGTAAAAAGGGATCTAATGAGAACAAGTAATAGGAAATAACCCCTAGGCACTAGCTAGCTGTGGGTCCCAGGTACCTCATATCTCGGTGAGAGTAACCATAAAAAATATCTGTTCTCGTGCATGAGACACTACTAGGGATCATACCCATAACCTATTAGTCCCCAATCACCATCATCAAAGTTTAGTTAGAGTTGTAAGCGTCAATCTTGATAAGTGAAACTGAGGCCAAACCCCACGGATTCATTAGCAAACTAGTACACGTCCACCCACTTAGATACCCGGGTATTCCCTTTGAGCTCAAACAAGTTCAACAATACAAGAAGTATAGTTTTAACATGAAAATATCACTTCCACATCAAACATAAACCAAATAGCCTCATGTACATCTCACAAGTCAAAAATTCCACTTTTCATTCAAATGTATTTTGAAATCAAACTCACACCAAAATTGCCTACAACACTTTTCACATTTCTTTAACACTACCACAAATCCTTTAGACGATTTTATAAAACCATTAAAAGATATTCAACTAACATAACAGCCCACACACATGTCACATAATACCCTTCTCACATTCATAATTCATTTTATCAATAAACTCACACAAAACATCACACACACGTGTTTCGCACACAAAACACAATTTAGTAAAACATTTCGGCAATTTATAAAACATTCTAAAAATGTTTGACATCTCAAATCACCACATTACCATTCAAAAACCCACATTAGGTGAACACACTCACCCAAAAAGTTCATATACACCCTTTCCCAACTTTTTTTAACCAAATAAAACATTTGAAATTTTTATAAAACAAACCCAAAAATTATATCCATTATTTGCACACTAAACCCATTTCAAACCCCTCATTAAAAACCAGAATCATACCAATAACAATCCAAAACAGAATTTTCAGCCCTCAAACAATTATTAAACCACCCCCAAGTGTTATAAAAATACATCAAATAATACCACAGAGATACACATGAAAAACACACGTTTTCATAAATCACCTTCAAGAAGTACAACAAAGTTATACATCATAAACTCAATCAAAAACCTATTTTAAAGGCCCACATGATAATAAGGAATTACCAAACCAGAATTTGAAGCCTCTTTAAAGACTAATAATTCACTGTCATATGTTATAAACTAAACCCAGACATTACCCCAAGAGTCACACATGAAAAGTACCATATTTCAAGCTAAAATACAAAAAAAAAATTAAATGTTTAACCAAATTCATCAAAAACAGTTTTCACACCACAAAAAACAGATTATAAACATACAAAATTAATTAACCAAACAATCTAACTCATCATATAATGGTTACACATGGAATCACCTACCTTTTGATCGAAACCCTCAAAAATTGGTGCGAAACCTTAAGCGCACCACCGCCTCACCACAAGGAATATAAATCCCAACCTAGACCACCAAAAATTGACCCCAAATATACCAAATCATACCTTAGGATCTAACCCTAACTTCTAGACATTTTAGAACATAATTAATGAGGGAGGAAACCCTAAGGAGAATGAGAAATTGAAGAGAGAAACACTTACTCAAAACAATCTTCAATAAAATGACCCAAAATCCACCAGAATCTTAATTTTAAAACATCCAAAAATTCAAGGGATGTTCGAACAAGGATTATGAGATCATGTAGGAACTTTAATGGGGGAATAGGAGTATGAATTTAGAGAGTTATGATTTAAATAACTTACCTCCTCAAATCTGCTCGATTTTAGAAACCCTAAGAATTTCATCACTCAATCGCGATGCAAACGAGTTTCAAAGAGGGGGGAAAGGAATGGGAGCGTACCTGGGCTTCTTAGGGTCTAGTTGGAGGTAGAGTCACCTAAATATTCATTATAATGAATAATATATTAAAAAATTACAGAAACAATTTAAAACAAAAAAATGGGATTTCGGGTTGGCCCAATTCTAAAATAAAAACCAAAATCTCCCATGATTATGGATTTATAAAGGCACCAAATTTACATGTGGTGTTAATATATCAAGGGAGGACATTTAGGAGTTATAATGACTGAAAAATATTAAAAAATGAAAAATTTATAAAAGAATCACAATTTATTTTTAAATCTGGAAGTGGGCTCGCGGTTTGGCCCAATTCATGAAAACTTAGATATTCACTGTAAAACCTTTGGAAACCCCCGAAACAAAGCATTAATGGATAATAAATTAAAAATAACTTTAAAATATGTTATGTATATGACATTGATATTACTATATCTATGTTTTCATAAATATTATTCCCATGGTTTCTACTTAACTTTCTCTGGTACCAACGGTAGTGACACAAACCCTAGAACCACAAAGCCGGTGATATCATTATTTCATTGGCATAACATTCATAGAACCACATACTAATGTATTGAGTAGATTACTAGTCTTGGTAAACTACCTATATAAATGAAAATCACAATAGATTTTTGAACATAAAATACACAAATAATTTTATTTGACATTTCCACTTTTCCCATTATTGTATCCCTACATATCAATCAAAAAACACTTCATCTTATCTTATGAAAATGAAAACATAAGAAACTGATGATATCATAATCCTATTATTGGTAGGAATACAATAGAATATATTAATAAATAAAGAATAATGAAAATATAAATATAAATTTTTGGAAGAAATGACATTTTATCAATCACATGAATATAAAATGGAAGGAATAAATGATGATCAAATTATTCCACATAAATAAACCAACGAGCATGAAACATAATGATAAATAATATAATTGATTTAATATTCACATGAGATATGAATAACTAAATTCGTAATGATGAAATGTATAATTATGGTTACATTAAACATTCCATCATGGCCTTTTAGCATGAAATTTAATAAAGACGATCCCTTTCCTCATGACGTGTATATCAATTGGTATGGCCTCAACCAAAACCAATTATAAATTTTCGTGTGAGGGATTCTAATGCATTGAGGGGTTATTGTGGGAGTCAACAATAACATACTAATTCCAATTAATTCCTCATATAAAAATCATTATAGAAAACAAAAATAAGCATTCATATTGGAAAACTAGCATATAAAATTTCTACTATTATCCCAATCAATAAAGATAATCATAAAACAACTAGAGTAAAATGAATGGTATAATTGTAGTAATTCCATAGTTGAAATATTAATAATCCATCCTGAGAAACAGTAAGGTTGGTATCATTTGATTATGTCACTATTAAATAAAAAGTTACATATTAGCTTGTCTTCGTATATGGAAAATGTTTTTGAATGATAACCTAGAACATTCATTGAGGAAAATAAAAATATTTGATAATCAACATTTTGCTAGTCTCAAAAAAGAAAATTAATTAAATATTATTAAAATAATTTTCATTAATCCCAATTTTAGTAACTAATACATTAATAATTTTATGGAAAATATTTTATTTAGAAATAACCTCATAAAGTAGAATATTTAGACATAAGGAAATGGTAGTCATGATAGTGGGAAATTCAGTGTATGAATCATTAGTTTAAAATTACATTACTTTTGATAGGTAAAATTATAAGAAAAATGCCTTATTTGGAAAAGACCATAATATTCATTTAATTTTTTTAATAGAAAATTTTGTTAAAAATTATTAAAAGAAATTGTTTTTAGAATGATAAAACACTTTTTTAAAACTATCGTGAATACACGGTTTGGGAGGAAAAATGATTTTCCATCCAAGGGATAAATAATGTCAGATTTTATTATGAATATTTTATTAGTTATTTTAAGAACGCAATTGATGAAAAATTTAATATTAATTTTAATAGTTATTGAAAACCATATGACTATAAAATATATTTATTTTGGGGATTAAATATAAAATAATTCCACACAGGGGGGTTCAACATAAACAATCTAGATTAATGATGAAATTTGGAAATAAACCATTACTAAACTGGGGCCTTTTTTATCATTAACCTTATAAAAGAAAGAAAATTAAATAAATATTTAAATACCATTATGATAAAATAATTCATGATATTCTATAGAAAAATTGTTGTATATAAACCACAAAATAGAAATAAGTGCTGAACATGGCGTATGTCTCATGGAAATAAAAGTGATATGAGAACCCCCTATCATGAGCCTCACTCATAATTTAAATTCATTATCATCTTGAATAATATACTTATAGAAATTATATACTTTATTAATAACCATTTTCAAGTTTATTATTCATTTTATTTATCTTATTACCATTATAACTATGGTTAATTAATCAATTATGTTTACGTCATATGTTTCAAGAATATATAGCTTCTATGTCAAAAATGACTTTGGTAGGATGAATGTGGTCAAAGTGGCCAAATTTAAATATATCCAAAATATTTATAATGAAATTATTTTCATATTTATACATTATTAATAATTTTAAATCCAATTATGAAATATTATTGTGAGAGATTAACAACATTATAATCATGGAGATGGTATGTCATACGTACTAATGAGTGACATTTAACATTTTCAATGATTATTATATAAATAAGGCATGTAAAAATTTTATCATTAAGGAATTATCATATATTAATATATACCATACTATGTAATATATATATATATATATCTATATATATATATATTCCATGAGGTGAGGTGATAAAAAGGGAGTCACATCATTTCATGATGATGGTAGACACACATAAACAAACATTGTTTTCATTTGTCAGTGTAATAATAAAAATGAAAAATAATATTTTTAGAATGTTAAAATTTTCATTAATTTCAATATTATTTCAATTAAGTCACATATTTTTGTTAACATTACCATTATTACCAACCGTGTAATGCATGAGTGAAAAACGAATCACAACACTTCACAAGGTAGTAGTCTGATGCACACATGTGTGAAATTATTGTATACCTAATATAATATAAGGTAAAAAAGTTATTAATGACATAGTGAATCAATATTTATAATAATATTTAAATTATATAATATATATATATATATATAATTTATTTATATCATCACACCAATCTGCTGGGAGGTGTTGATGTAAAAATGTTACATCAGTTCTAGAGGTTTAGTCTATCATACACATGTGCAACATTATCATTTAAAATTTTAGAGGAAAGTATATGGATATAATTAATTACAATAAAATAATAATACGTGCTCTTTGGTTGATAATGGTGATGTTATATAATAATATATGAAAAATATTTGAAGTAGGTAAAATAATGAATAGAAGAAAAATGTATACCACTTCTCAGTCGATCTATTTATGATTATAAAAAAATTATTCCTAGAATGTATTCATGTCAAAAAACGGATTAAAATATTATTTTATGTAATATTAGAAATTTTTTGGGTAGGTATTTGATCAAAAAAATGGTTTTCAGGTGTAAAGAAGAAAGAATACTAGGTGGCCTTTTATATGTGAGGTGCGGGGAAAAATTATAATTATTTAAATGAAAAAGATTTAACAATGATTTTAATATGAATGAACTTCCCAAAATAAAATATTATATATAGATAGACATTATAATTGGTAAATTGTTCCCGAAATATATTTTATACATGTTTTCAAGTCATTTTAACCATTGTCATTTTTGTTTAACACCCAGTAAGAAAATACTTACCATATCCAGGTTAAATAATATTTATTATTTTTATTATTAATTATGGAAATAAATATAGATTATTTTTTTATGTTGTGTTAATATTATTAGATATATTTATTCCATTTCTTCATGTTACATTCAACAAAAGTGAAAATAATTAATTTAATGTTAATCTCAGCAATTGGATGAGAAAGTGGGTTTTCAATGAGAGATTGTTCAATAGTTTGAATATAATTTATGTAAACATTAAATATGAATGGGAATAAAATAGAAATAATTGAATTAATAAATATATAATTGAACCAATTTTACATTAAAACCAATTTAAAACATAAATTAACTTAATAAATATTTTTTTTCTAAAAAAAGTCAATTTTCAATAAAAATTAATTATTTTTAGTATGCATCAAAAATCATTACTTTCAGAAGATACCTAAAACTATTACAATCATTAAATATTGTATGTAGATTTGGAAATTATTTTTCTATATTAAATAAATTTTATAAATGAGATAATATTTAATTTTAAATTATGTGCGTAATGTTCAACTAAATCACATTTAAAAAAAATTCATTATTTTTTTATATGGGTCCAATTTTATTTCAACTCCATACATATAAATTATATTCAATTTATACATGTTTAAAAATTATAATTTCCATAAATTAAATAATACTATTCATATTTTCCATTTTAATGGATAATTTATATTATTAAATATTAAATAATAATATATCAGTGGAGTACCATGTTTCGTTCAAACCTGGTGTCGCAAGAATTGAAATATATTATAGATATTGAATTTATTTAAAAATAAATATATTGTAAAATCATAGGATGAGATATTTATTTATACACTTGGTATTTCATTTCATACATTCTATCTAATAGTATGATTATATTTTAATATCACCGGGTGTTGCATTATTTATTCTATAAATTAATGTTGGAGAGAACACAAGGATCCCATGAAGATGCCAAACATCTTGATAAGGGAACCATTACATAACCTTACTTGTTTTTTCCTATATGTTGGAATTATATTAATGTGTCTGATCAAACATCTATTCATCCAATTGATCTATATAGGCCTATTTTTATACGAGTTGATAGAGATGTTGTAGAATAGTTTGTAATTATGGAACCCATTTGTGGCCAGTTCCCATAACATTATTTTTTCTAAATTTTCAAAACAACGTATGGTCACCCATAAATTTTTCTCATATGGAATATCATTAAAAATTCTAGTCAATACTTTGTAGATTTAACAGTGTCATTGTCCAAGACATTATTATGTAGAATTAATATTAGTGTAATGTATATACAATATCTTGACCATAACATGATGAGAGATTATTTGGGGACCATCCACCAGGATTTGGAGGAAAATATGAGGAAACAAGCCTTTAAGGAAGGCTATAATGATGACTCGATGTTTTTTGGGAATACATATTTTTTTTGTTCAGAAATCTGGAATAGAATAATCCATGTGAACTTGATTTGATATTAATGCTACTCCAAATGAATTATTCATAAAAATACTAAATGAAGGATCAATGATTTTTGATTCTATAACCCCCAACACCAATGGTCTTTTAGAATTTATTATGTGATTCCCTATCCATATTCTTCTAAATAATGGCACTACTCTCTGTATTTTCATTGACAGAAACATTGATAACCTAGATGAGCGAAACATGACATTCAAAAACTCTAAAAGGGTAAATAAATATGGAGAAAATAATGTATTTTATAAAGAAGACACAACCAAATTTAGATAATTATTATTCTTTCATATATTTTGTTCTTATTATAAGAATTTTAATGATATTTAAGTAGAAATATTTTGGCCTCCCCAAAAACATAGGGACACAAAGAAAGGTGAAGGGGAAGGAGCCTTCTCTAATTGAAAACTATCCTATGATGATTTATTTAGAAGTAGATAAGATGATTTTTATAAAATAGAGAAGTGATCTATTATTTCTAATCTCATAGAATGAAGTGTTTTCATATATCAAGAGGTCGATATTGGGGTCATTGATTTTTTTATTTTCCCTACTCGAGAAGAGGATAATATTAACCATGTAATGATGCTGGGATTGAGATAAATAGTCCCTAGATTCCACTAAAAATACCATTTTGAACTAATTTTGAAATGATTCTACTTAGATAGTCACTTGAAATAAAGAAGTTCAGTGAGGGGAGGGAGTAAATTTTTTGAAACCTTCCAATGAGGAAATTTTCTTTTTTGAGACCCATTAATAAGAACATAGACATGAAGAGAACTAAATATATATTCAACCTAATTAACAATATCATAATCAAAACCATGTATGTATATGATTTTGAAATGAATATCCATTCTATCATATATCTATATTTTAAATCATAATGTTTAAGAGAAATATTTCCTCCTTTGATGGACTTATTTTTTAATGTTGAGACACCAAATTGATAGGTTAAGGCAATTATGAATGGTTAGTCAACCTGAAATTCAAAAATTGTTTAGATAGAAAATATAATTTTTTATAGAGGAAAACATGTAGGAAATTTTTTATGAATAATTTTTTTGATAGTTTTAAAAGATGAAATATTTCTTAATAGATAATTTTTTTTGTGATTTTCACATTAAGGATATTGAATGAATTTAATAATTCACTAAATTTGGGACATTTGTACCACTAATGAATTGAAGGGTATTCATGTAGAATTATATTAGAATGATCTGATTTAGGTACTTGGAGAATATATTTCTTAATCAATCTATACGAGGGGAATATTCATAATTGAGGTTGCATAAAACCTGTTTAATCTATGAATACGACTAGAAATATGTGTTTCAAATTTTTTTACCTATGATTAATGAAAGTTATAATATTTAAATAAATTATATTTGAGTTAAAAGGTTATTCATTAATTTTGTCTTTATATTCAGACTACATGAGCTGAGTGGAGTTGTATATTGTCCATGATTTGGTCACCAAATTTATTAAAGGATATAGGAATATAAATCATCCTAGATATATGAAATGGTTTGGTGATCATGGAGTTTCTATCACCATAGTTGGGACATGTGATTTTAAAATATTATCTTTACATATCTTTTTTTAGAGTTAGGTGGGTTTTTAATATATAGGATACCTCAACATCATTCATATTTCCATTAGTGAATAAAGTATAGGTTGAATTTGTTGAATCTTCTGGGGGGAGGTCTAAATAGTTTGGATTTATTGGTCAAGGGAACCTAATTGGTCGTTTATCCTAATTTTCAGTTTCCCTTGTGTAATATGATCTTGAGGATTCAGGTAAAGTCACCATCACTGTGATAAAAAAACAATATTTTATGAACAATATTACCACATTTAATATGGATTATCTAGGAATCAGTAAACATTATGTGGAGTGAGGGATTGGAACCATTGGTCATTATGATGACTATATTAGGATTATGATCTATATTAATCCTTGAATGGATATTGAAAGAAATGGAATCCATTGTGTCAAGGGTAGCATTAATGAAACAACCCATATCATATTTAATTTTTACCATTCAATTAAAATGTTGCACATACCAATTATATTTAATACCAATTAAGTTGATTTTGATAAGGAAACTATTCTCTGTACATGTTAAAATTTCCCTAGAAGCGGTGAATTTTTTCACCACACGTATTTTTCATTTAGATTCAAGATTGATTTAATATCTTGCATGACATTCCATGTTTGATTGTAGAGACCCGAAGCCTGATGTACATAGACTTTACATTACTTTTGCGGAATACTTAGTACATAACAAAAAACACACACACAAGGATCGTAATAGTTTAGTGTCTTTGGAAACTCGGAACGTAATCTTCTAATCGTGGTGAAAGATCTTCAATATCTCCCATAAAGATCTTCCCCCCCTTTTTTTTACCTAAAACATTTCTTTATATCCTGGGGAAAAGAAAACATAAAAGGGTGAGCTCAAATGCTCAGTAAGGGTAAACAAAAGAAAATCAATCACATCATATTCATAAGAACATAACTTTTGGAAATCTTAACCTGCAAAAGAGAGCATAATTTCATAACATGGGATAAATCATAGTAGTGAAATGAAATCCCAATAATCATAACTTAAAACATGAAACTTTGTGGCATACACACATAATAATAGAAAATCATTTCTTGTTAGTCAAGACTCATTGCCAAGACTATCTTAGTGGACAAAGTCCCTTTCTGAATCGAGTAACCCTCGTTTCAGTCCTGTTTCACTGAACCGGTATAACCTACCATTCCAGCCATGTCTATCTCATGAGATATAAAATCATTACCCAATGCATTGGAGGGAGATATAGGTCCCACCCATCTTATAATGAATCCTTTCTTATGTGTGCCACATAATCATAAACCATACATCATAGTGTAACCCATGTAATAAAAATGGGAATCTTAAACATCATGCCATCATAATCCATAAACAATTGATATCATTCAATCATAAGAATATTGAAACCATTTAAATCATAGAGACATTTTACTTGAAACATAAATATCAAATAATTTCATCTTAGATGGAAAATAGTTTTGAGAAAAACACTCGAAATGAATTCTTGAGGAAAATATCCTTTCTTCTTTAAAATCATTTTCTTTTCACAAAATTCCATGCAATTTTAAAATATAAGGGTTTTTTTGAAATTAATCATGAAATCTTGTAAAGGAAGCTTCTTGAAAATGAGGTGTTATGAAACCGTAAAAATCCTTTCACGCCGTATAAGTTAAAAATAACGTTCTCCTCGTACTTTTGTCAGAAAAGTCAAAAAGTACCTTATATGGTAACCAAAGGAAAGATTCCATTCATACAATGTGGTAAAAAGTCAATAAAGGGTAAAAATGACTTTAAACATTCATGGAAGAATGGTAAACATTTTATAAAAACATTTTTAGAAAACATGGTCATGGATGTTAAACGTAACCCCAGTAAATACTTAAGTATAAGCAATCTCGGATAAAAATGAGATTGAAAATTTATCCCTTACCTTAGGTCCGATTTTCTTTGTACGTGTCCGAAGCTCCTGTATAATGGTTTAAATCATGTTATTGACTTATTCCAGAATCATATTCATTGTTATTATATCATAAACGTTCCATTTATGACTTTATATTACCCGTTCTTTTGTAAATTCATGTTAAAGAAGCGTTTTGGGTAAAATCGTTTCATTTATCGTAGGTGTTTTGACTTGTTGTTCTTGACATCATTATTACTTATATCATGATTTACTCACTTCCAGAATATAAAATATGATTTATATATCATATATATTCAGTATATATATATAATAGGTAGATAAATAAAATGAAAAACACCGTTCATGGAGATGGTAGTCCGTACGTACGCATGAACGTTGTTTTCCTTTCCTTATTGTCTTGAAATGGAAGTAAGTAGATGAAATACATATGTATATATATACATGAATCCAGTAGCTTTATAATGTCATATATTTCATTATTATTTCTTATATATACATTATAATCATTCTTAAATGGTTAACATGGAGAATGAATCTCATCGCGTCGTGGAGACGGTAGTCCGTACGTACGCACGAGCGATGATATCATTTCTATAAATATTGAATTGAATTGGAGTGAATTATACAATATATCAGAATCAATATGATGTTGTAATAACTATGTATAGTTATTCTTTACACCATTATACCCATCCATGTAAGGTGATGGTGGAAAATAGATTACACCACGGCGTGGAGACGGTATTCCGTACGTACGCACGCGCGGTGATTTCTTTTTCCGTAGGATGGATAGATTGTGAAATAGGGTTGTTTCATACTTATAATAACATATCAGTATATTAGTAATACTGATGTTATTACTTCATAATGAAACAACCTAAGAAGAATAAGTGGAATAAGAAATAAAGATGAAAGAATTGGTAACGGTAATTACCTCTTCTTTGAAGTGCCTCTTTGAGACCTCCTCTTAGGGCACTAAAATTGGTATTTGAGGAAGACCAGAACATCTAGGATGTTTCTAGGTAAGTGGAGAAGAGATTTTGGCAGGGGTTGGCCGAGCTTGAGTGCTCAAATTGGTGTGAGGAGGAGGGGGAGGAGGTGCCCTTTTATAATGGAGGAGAGGGGCATCGTTGGAATTCTTAAAAATATTAATTTATAATAAATATAACCCCACATAAAAACCTCCAAAAATGACTCATATTCGAAGAATAGATGAGATAGGGTTGTAATATCATCAACCAATCAAATTTAGACATGTTTGGATCTTATTTTAAACCTTATCATTTTGATTTATCCTTATTTAATCTATTTAAGTTTATTTGTGGTAATAAAATTCTAAATTTTAAATTATAACAAATAATTACTTATTTGTTGTGAATTTTCCATAATTGTTTACTTTATAAAATTATAGACCATATAAATATAAATTTATAATTTTTAAATATTTTTGTGATTTTTAAACAATTTTATAATATGTTATTTTTGTAAAATAACAATAGTGTCAATTTTGACACTATTCATTTATTTGAATTTAAATAAAATATATACAGAAGATATGTTCGAAATAAAAGCTTTAATATATTAATAAAAGTTCATATGTATCAATAAAATTAGTGTATCACATTAAATAGTTCATATAATATTTATTTTATTATTTTTAAAACCATTTATTTGGTTTATCTCTTAATAAAATAATTACTACATCATTTTTGTATAATTATTTAATATACTTATTTGTTGTATAAAAATTTAAAATAAAATCCTATGATGAAGATAAATATATTACCTTTCACAATAATACTTTTACTCGAATTTATCATCTTAAAATCATAATATTTAAATTTTTATATTTATTAAATTATGAAGGTGACAACTTTGGCATCATTTAAAATAAAATAATATAAGTGTAATAATCGCTTTTATAAGGCTCCAAATGGTCATATATTCGACCATTGGATTCTTATGGTTTACATTTACATGGAAAATATGTTTTGGTTAGGTATTTGTGCATTTTATGGTCACTATTAGTTTAATAAAGACAATATTCTTGATTTTTCACTAGATAAACAATTTCTGCATCAATATTGTTTCATAATTAATGATAATTATTTAATCCCTAAAAATTATAAATAAATTTATGTGATGTAGATAATTTCCTTATCTTCCTGGAGACTATTCATGTTCGAAGTTTCATGTAGTTTATCACTAAATTAAAATTAATATACTTATAAGCTTTAAGAAAGTGACATGTTGTCACTTTCTTTGGTTTTAATAATAATTAAGTTATTTTCATGGAAAAATGTCCATTAAATGATTCTAATCCGACCCTTAGGTGATATGGGTCGACTTTTAGTAATCCAATAGAATTTTGACATTTGTTAGGGTAATTTTAAAATATTATATTTACCCTTAATTACCCGATTTACCTTTAACTATGGTAATTAAAATTTACCGTAGTTACTATTCATAATTCCCAAAAATAAAAAGTAGCTTATTAACATAATTTGGACCCACTGATTCCAAATATGGAATCCATTTTTTAAAATTCAAAACACAAAAGTTGCAGAAATTATATTAAAATTAATCTCGTTGTCGAATAAAAACAGGTTTTTGTTTAAAACATTGGAAAAGATTGAATTGATTTAACCTACGAATTCAAGGTAAAATCAATGCTAATGACATACATTATATTAAATGGTAAAAATATATTCTATTTATATTTTAAAACCATTCAATATTATAATTTAACCACATAAGATATTACGATGAAAAAAGTTGTTTTTAATTAAAATATAGCGTGTTTTTACTATTCATTAAAATATGAAAGTTATCGGAAAAATATCAAAACTTTATCTAATGTAAATTTTTATATCATGATTCAAAAGAAGAATATTATTTTGTCAAATTGAACATATAAACATGTCAAAAACTATATTTAAAGTGGGTGCGCCATCAAAAGGCGGTAAAACTGCATTTTTTGAAAAATACTTATTTTACCCGCAAAATTTATTTTGTTCTTATACCATGTTCTAGAAATGTGTAAGATGAATAATAATGTTATAAAATTCGAAATTTAGTTAATACTATTCATAACGGCTAATATTATAATAATATAGCATTGTTTATTAAAACCCGATATTGCGTACAACACACGCTATCGAGGAAGGTCGCGATTACGTGTAATGCAAGCCAAGTCAGGGTTGCGTGTTGTGAAAGAATCCTTCATTGTTTCGTATAACAGAATCCAACCATATTTCATTTATACATTTAATATATATATATATACTCAATGTTGCGTAGAATAACTATTATCAAAATTGTGTGTAACACGGTCCAAGAATAGTGTTGCGTATACTGCAAGCTAATACGGTGTTGCATATAGCGCAGGGTAATCTTGGTGTAGAATACAACATAAGACATTAATGAAATTAAAATAATATTTTTCATAAAATCTCGGGGTGTTACATTCTACCCCCCTTAAAATGAATTTCGCCCTCGAAATTCGTCGGGGTTATAAATGGTTTACTATTTGAAAGTTTCTTTAATAGAAACCCACATCGTAAAAAGGAATACCAAAACATGGCTTTAAAAACTAAAGTATGAAATGTAACGATTACCCAAATAAACTAATCACTAGGAATCCACATAGGTGAAAATATGGATATGGAAGAGAAATCTAACCATCATGTTCTGATGGAGAGTGGTAGAGAACATGGCTATGGAAAAGCCAGTAATTACAAATCCATAGATTTGTGATGATATAAGGTACCATCTGATTCCTCAGGTATAAGATCACTAGGACAACATTTTTGGTTTTCAAGATCATTTCCCTAAAGTTGAAAATTTGAATTAGAATAAATACTTACTTTATTTTGGTACAATCTCACTGTTGTTCGTGCCTTGAACAATTTCCACTTCATCTTTTAAATAAATGAAGTTGAATTTGTTATTCGTGAAGTGTTAGCAGATAATGTGATAGAATGACGGGTCATTCCATCTGTCTCAAACAAAAGGTTAGCAAAAATTATATACATAAGTCGATCTATAGTGAGATTAATCATATATGGTTCCTAAAATGGACTTATACTTCATATATCATACTTCTTAATATAATAAAACTAGTTTCTACTAAACAGGGACTTCCTGTAGGCCAGTGGTAGGCGATAAAGGCCAGTCGCACTTCAGTTGTGGGTTCGATTCCCACAGCCTTGTTCGAAGCGATGGGCTGTCGCCCGCCCTGCAGGTTGTCCCTTTTTCCAAAACTATTTTACTATAACATCCCATCAATAATATCGAAAAAAAACAAACAATACTAACTTGTGTCCAACATAATCCATTCCCATCATTAGGCTTATCCATAATACTGCAGTCGATTCTCATAATATAGTGAAAACGATTACCAGAGATTTAACACCATCATCGATCCCCATATATCATAAGATATGTTTTGTTGGTCACATTCCAAACATTCAAAGTCCTTAATTGTGTATTCTCTTGAATACCTTAGTGAAAACATGAATGAAATTAAAAGTTAACACTTTCCACATACCAAAATCCTCAAAATTCTTTATACTCAAACCATGATATCACTTAGTCCTTATATCAATCATGAGCTCATGAATACTGTCAAACATTTCATTTTCTCCTTATCCCTTCATTATGCGCATATCATCTACATTCCAAAAATATCTGAATAACCTTTCATGGATACTGGTAACATTAATCCGACAACAATGTAACAATCCTTACATGTATCTTTATTCCATAGTACCATGAGATTACTTATACAACATTACACATGATAAACATGTAATCATTCCACTACATTCTTAAACCATTGACCGAGCTTCAACAATTCTTTCATCTCACATATCACTGGTAGTCTCTTCATCATCATCCACATAAATACTTCCCATACGACCATACTGATTATCTTCATAAGACTTTCCCTTAGGGCATTGGTTTGCATAATGCCCGTATATTCCACATTTAAAACATTTAACCATTGTTGAAGTCGTAGCAATACCATTATCCTCATCCCTGGTGTTAACTGAACCTTTTCCTTTGCACTTACTGGCTTTGTGTCCTTCTTTTCCACACCCAAAGCATCTTCCAGTTCCTTTGAAACATTCTCCTTGATGCCTCTTCCCACATGATTTACATAGGGGAAATTGAACTTTCTTTCCTCTATGATCATCATGAAACTCCATCTTTCTCTTATTAGCCGAGTCAGGAAACTTACCAAATTTTACTTTATTGATCATATTATGAGATTGCTGATTCGGCATAATAATGATGTTTGGACTTCTAAATCCCATTTCATTTGGTTGCTCATGAATAATATCATTCCATTGTCCATCATTTCCTCCATTATCGTGAATCACCTTGTTTCCAGCCATTTTCTAAAACCCAAAAAGAATAGTGTGAGAGGCAAAAATCATAATAAAGGGGGAGTAACTTAAATATCTAACATCTTTGGTTTAATCTAATATCGTTACCATAGTTCTAGGACTATATCCTATACGTATATTTATCCTTAGGGGCATCCCTAGACATACCTTATAAATATCTCTAGGGATCTCACTAACGTTTTCGCATCCTAGTTTCCAAAGGTTGACTAAACCTTTCCTCTGATACCGACTGTAGAGACCCGAAGCCTGATGTACATAGACTTTACATTACTTTTGTGGAATACTTAGTACATAACAAAAAACACACACACAAGGATCGTAATAGTTTAGTGTCTTTGGAAACTCGGAACGTAATCTTCTAATCGTGGTGAAAGATCTTCAATATCTCCCATAATGATCTTCCCCCTTTTTTTTACCTAAAACCTTTCTTTATATCCTGGGGAAAAGAAAACATAAAAGGGTGAGCTCAAATGCTCAGTAAGGGTAAACAACAGAAAATCAATCACATCATATTCATAAGAACATAACTTTTGGAAATCTTAACCTGCAAAAGAGAGCATAATTTCATAACATGGTATAAATCATAGTAGTGAAATGAAATCCCAATAATCATAACTTAAAACATGAAACTTTGTGGCATACACACATAATCATAGAAAATCATTTCTTGTTAGTCAAGACTCATTGCCAAGACTATCTTAGTGGACAAAGTCCCTTTCTGAATCGAGTAACCCTCGTTTCAGTCCTGTTTCACTGAACCGGTATAACCTACCATTCCAGCCATGTCTATCTCATGAGATATAAAATCTTTACCCAATGCATTGGAGGGAGATATAGGTCCCACCCATCTTATAATGAATCCTTTCTTATGTGTTCCACATAATCATAAACCATACATCATAGTGTAACCCATGTAATAAAAATGGGAATCTTAAACATCATGCCATCATAATCCATAAACAATTGATATCATTCAATCATAAGAATATTGAAACCATTTAAATCATAGAGACATTTTACTTGAAACATAAATATCAAATAATTTCATCTTAGATGGAAAATAGTTTTGAGAAAAACACTCGAAATGAATTCTTGAGGAAAATATCCTTTCTTCTTTAAAATCATTTTCTTTTCACAAAATTCCATGAAATTTTAAAAGATAAGGGTTTTGTTGAAAATAATCATGAAATATTGTAAAGTAAGCTTCTTGAAAATGAGGTGTTATGAAACCGTAAAAATCCTTTCACACCGTATAAGTTAAAAATAACGTTCTCCTCGTACTTTTGTCAGAAAAGTCAAAAAGTACCTTATATGGTAACCAAAGGAAAGATTCCATTCATACAATGTGGTAAAAAGTCAATAATGGGTAAAAATGACTTTAAACATTCATGGAAGAATGGTAAACATTTTATAAAAACATTTTTAGAAAACATGGTCATGGATGTTAAACGTAACCCCAGTAAATACTTAAGTATAAGCAATCTCGGATAAAAATGAGATTGAAAATTTATCCCTTACCTTAGGTCCGATTTGCTTTGTACGTGTCCGAAGCTCCTGTATAATGGTTTAAATCATGTTATTGACTTATTACAGAATCATATTCATTGTTATTATATCATAAACGGTCCAGTTATGACTTTATATTACCCGTTCTTTTGTAAATTCATGTTAAAGAATCGTTTTGGGTAAAATCGTTTCATTTATCGTAGGTGTTTTGACTTGTTGTTCTTGACATCATTATTACTTATATCATGATTTACTCACTTCCAGAATATAAAATATGATTTATATATCATATATATTCAGTATATATATATATATAATAGGTAGATAAATAAAATGAAAAACACCGTTCATGGAGACGGTAGTCCGTACGTACGCATGAACGCTGTTTTCCTTTCCTTATTGTCTTGAAATGGAAGTAAGTAGATGAAATACATATGTATATATATACACGAATCTAGTAGCTTTATAATGTCATATATTTCATTATTATTTCTTATATATACATTATAATCATTCTTAAATGGTTAACATGGAGAATGAATCTCATCGCGTCGTGGAGACGGTAGTCCGTACGTACGCACGAGCGATGATATCATTTCTATAAATATTGAATTGAATTGGAGTGAATTATACAATATATCAGAATCAATATGATGTTGTAATAACTATTTATAGTTATTCTTTACACCATTATACCCATCCATGTAAGGTGATGGTGGAAAATAGATTACACCACGGCGTGGAGACGGTATTCCGTACGTACGCACGCGCGGTGATTTCTTTTTCCGTAGGATGGATAGATTGTGAAATAGGGTTGTTTCATACTTATAATAACATATCAGTATATTATTAATACTGATGTTATTACTTCATAATGAAACAACCTAAGAAGAATAAGTGGAAGAAGAAATAAAGATGAAAGAATTGGTAACGGTAATTACCTCTTCTTTGAAGCGCCTCTTTGAGACCTCCTCTTAGGGCACTAAAATTGGTATTTGAGGAAGACCAGAACCTCTAGGATGTTTCTAGGGAAGTGGAGAAGAGATTTTGGCAGGGGTTGTCCGAGCTTGAGTGCTCAAATTGGTGTGAGGAGAAGGGGGAGGAGGTGCCCTTTTATAAGGGAGGAGAGGGGCATCTTTGGAATTCTTAAAAATATTAATTTATAATAAATCTAACCCCACATAAAAACCTCCAAAAATGACTCATATTCGAAGAATAGATGAGATAGGGTTGTAATCTCATCAACCAATCAAATTTAGACATGTTTGGATCTTATTTTAAACCTTATCATTTTGATTTATCCTTATTTAATCTATTTAAGTTTATTTGTGGTAATAAAATTCTAAATTTTAAATTATAACAAATAATTACTTATTTGTTGTGAATTTTGCATAATTGTTTACTTTATAACATTATAGACCATATAAATATAAATTTATAATTTTTAAATATTTTTGTGATTTTTAAACAATTTTATAATATGTTATTTTTGTAAAATAACAATAGTGTCAATTTTGACACTATTCATTTATTTGAATTTAAATAAAATATATACAGAAGATATGTTCGAAATAAAAGCTTTAATATATTAATAAAAGTTCATATGTATCTATAAAATTAGTGTATCACATTAAATAGTTCATATAATATTTATTTTATTATTTTTAAAACCATTTATTTGGTTTATCTCTTAATAAAATAATTACTACATAATTTTTGTATAATTATTTAATATACTTATTTGTTGTATAAAAATTTAAAATAAAATCGTATGATGAAGATAAATATATTACCTTTCACAATAATACTTTTACTCGAATTTATCATCTTAAAATAATAATATTTAAATTTTTATATTTATTAAATTATGAAGGTGACAACTTTGGCATCATTTAAAATAAAATAATATACGTGTAATAATCGCTTTTATAAGGCTCCAAATGGTCAAATATTCGACCATTGGATTCTTATGGTTTACCTTTACATGGAAAATAAGTTTTGGTTAGGTATTTGTGCATTTTATGGTCACTATTAGTTAAATAAAGACAATATTCTAGATTTTTCACTAGATAAACAATTTCTGCATCACTATTGTTTCATAATTAATGATAATTATTTAATCCCTAAAAATTATAAATAAATTTATGTGATGTAGATAATTTCATTATCTTTCTTGAGACTATTCATGTTCTAAGTTTCATGTAGTTTATCACTAAATTAAAATTAATATACTTATAAGCTTTAAGAAAGTGACATGTTGTCACTTTCTTTGGTTTTAATAATAATTAAGTTATTTTCATGGAAAAATGTCCATTAAATGATTCTAATCCGACCCTTAGGTGATATGGGTCGAATTTTAGTCATCCAATAGGATTTTGACATTTTTTAGGGTAATTTTAAAATATTATATTTACCCTTAATTACCCGATTTACCTTTAACTATGGTAAATAAAATTTACCGTAGTTACTATTCATAATTCCCAAAAATAAAAAGTAGCTTATTAACATAATTTGGACCCACTGATTCCAAATATGGAATCCATTTTTTTAAAATTCAAAACACAGAAGTTGCAGAAATTAAATTAAAATTAATCCCGTTGTCGAATAAAAACGGGTTT
Organism: Viscum album; assembly: GCA_963277665.1. Lineage (NCBI taxonomy): Eukaryota > Viridiplantae > Streptophyta > Magnoliopsida > Santalales > Viscaceae > Viscum > Viscum album. Next base: position 1,205,588,403 of record OY728126.1, on the reverse strand, counting down.
TTGTTTAAAACATTGCAAAAGATTGAATTGATTTAACCTACGAATTAAGGTAAAATCAATGCTAATGACATAAATTATATTAAATGGTAAAAATATATTCTATTTATACTTTAAAACCATTCAATATTATAATTTAACCACATAAGATATTACGATGAAAAAAGTTGTTTTTAATTAAAATATAGCGTGTTTTTACTATTCATTAAAATATGAAAGTTATCGGAAAAATATCAGAACTTTATCTAATGTAAATTTTTATATCATGATTCAAAAGAAGAATATTATTTTGTCAAATTGAACATATAAACATGTCAAAAACTATATTTAAAGTGGGTGCGCCATCAAAAGGCGGTAAAATTGCATTTTTTTTTTAAAATACTTATTTTACCCGCAAAATTTATTTTGTTCTTATACCATGTTCTAGAAATGTGTAAGATGAATAATAATGTTATAAAATTCGAAATTTAGTTAATACTATTCATAACGGCTAATATTATAATAATATAGCAATGTTTATTAAAACCCGGTATTGCGTACAACACACGCTATCGAGGAAGGTCGCGATTACGTGTAATGCAAGCCAAGTCAGGGTTGCGTGTTGTGAAAGAATCCTTCATTGTTTCGTATAACAGAATCCAACCATATTTCATTTATACATTTAATATATATATATATATATACTCAATGTTGCGTAGAATAACTATTATCAAAATTGTGTGTAACACGGTCCAAGAATAGTGTTGCGTATACTGCAAGCTAATACGGTGTTGCGTATAGCGCAGGGTAATCTTGGTGTAGAATACAACATAAGACATTAATGAAATTAAAATAATATTTTTCATAAAATCTCGGGGTGTTACATTGATCTATTGGGTTGTTTAGGGAATCAATATCCTCCCATAATCCTATTGAATCTGTGTATATATTTTGGGAAAAACTAATATATAAAAAATACAAATATCTAATAAACATAAAAATATAATTGATTATTTCCTCACTAGTGACAATATAGGTGATATTTTCCCTAGGAGACTGTGTAATGACCTAGATATTTTTAACAATTTAGAAATGTCCATTTAATGATAGATCAAAGAAAGTTTATTCATTTAATTATAGATTTGTGGTTTGATCCCTTTTTACTTCAATATTCATAACTACATTATATTTAGGGAATGATTAAATCCAATAAAAATAACTGGAATAACTATACCTTATCGTATCAGTAGATCCAACATTGTAATCTATTCCCTTAGAAAAATTAGTGGTCATGATGTCAGTCTTAAGGGGTCGTTTATATATCAAACTCATATTTGTAGAAATCAGATACTATTGTTGTTGGGGTGGACAACATGGTGAAAGAATTATAATTACCTAAGGTATTTTTCCTAAAATATATGAAATTTCCCATTTGTAAATGATAATAAAAAATATCCAAGGATTGAATATTGAAGGAACCATATGGATTTGCGGAGTTCAACTACTTCTATAGATAATATAAATGGTGGTCAATATATTTTTATGATTCTGAGGTTATCTTGAAATAATCAAAACACTATGTGTAATCAATAATAGTGACCATGTCACTGATAATGAGACATGGTGGGGGGCATGGGGGATTTGCTGTACCCCACATTATCCAGTTCATCCCATTATTTCATTAATGGAACCAATGATCTAGGTATGTCAGCCTATAGATTAGGGGGTTTCCAATGATTTCTATTAAGGTCTCTTCTTTCTCAATTAAGAAACCATTATTTTTTTCATCTTCTATTATCCTCCATAAAATACAAGGAATTGAGAGAAATAATAACCATTTTATGAATCACCTTACAATTGGATATGTAATTTCCAAATATCGTAAAAAATTTAAAAACGGAATAATATAATCTTAATCTACCTTGATATTTTTTTAATAATTTCTCAAGAGAGTTATAATATAAACAAATTTTCCATATAAATTTAAATGCACTATGTTTCTAAAATAGAACAAAAGTTCCCATTTTAAATAATACTTGTCCAATTTAATGTGGATGCACAAGTAATATGTGAGATCATTGTTGATTTTGGGCGTCTAATAAACCCATCTTATTCAATGGTGTCTAACAAAAATTTTGAAGTTTGATTGTCTCTGAGTGATTGATAGAAGTTGAAATAACATTTAGAAATTATTATAACTACTATTTTAGGTGATAGATAATATTCTAGGGTTTTTATCATTTTGTTTAAGTGACGCAAAAAATGTGGGAGTACCTATATTGGTCAAAACTAAAACCAATGGAATCTAGATCTTCCACCACCATAGTGTTTTTTTATTTAAGATTATACGTGAATCCTCATTTTTTATATATGATTAACCATAAAGAAAATCAACAAAAGAAAATCCATTATTCATCAAGGGAGATAGATAAAGTGATTTCACCATCCATCCACCACTATAAGATGCTATCCATGTCTCATCCTTGAAATAAAATTCCCAATCATGATGAAGTAATTCCATAATTGAATGAATATCTTGAAATTCAAAGCATCACAATCAAAAACTCAAAAATATCTATCTATCCATCTCATCACTCTCTTAAATTATCATTACTCTAAGGAGACTTTATAATAAAAATGTAATTAGTTATTAATAAATTAATAATAAATAATATAAGAACATTCAATAAAAAAATTAATGAATACAATACATGAATTCAGACAACACTAAATATATATATGATTTTTTTATTTTTATTTTATATAAATATAAAAACATATATAAATTAATATATATACCTAATAATAATTGTACATATATATAAATATGAATATATTTATCATTAAATATATGTGTATATATATATATAAACACATGTAATCATATAAACATACATACAAACAAACATACATATATACATACATAAATAGACCCTCACACTCACACACACACATTCCCACATGCTATAAAAATTTATATAAACTTAATAAATATATGAAATTAATATTCACACATATATATACATATAAATACGTACAAATAAAAATGAATAAATATAAATATATATGAATATATATAATTATAATTTATTATATATTAATATATATAATCTAAATATATATATAAATAATGTGGGATGACTGTAAAATTGAAACAAAACTATATAAATTGAAATTTAGTCACATTGAATAACATCATAGATTGCCAAAATATCATATAAATACCATATTACATGTAGATTAATTTTGATAGAATGTTCAAATGTTGGGGTATCGAGACTAAAAACATGGTTATTTGGGCCCTTCGGCCATTTTAAGATAAAAAATAGTTATCAATGTTCTCCCTCATTAATGTAGCATAAATTAATTGTATGAATCAACTAGAAAGGTCACATAGTCCAAAACTAAACCCATATAAAATGTTATTGTCCTTTGAAGTTGATGTTCAATTTTAATATTATATTAGAAAATTAATAAATTTTATAAAATTAAATACATAAAAAAATTTATTTAATGAAACTGTAGTTATTTTTTTGTAATATTTGATTTGACTAATTATAAATCTTACACGAACTCCCATATGAATTGTTTTGATTAATTGATAATGAAGTCCATTTTTATGCTTCACATGTCATTAATTATATATTAAACTAATTATTAGAAAATAATTATCAATAATTAATAATTAGTAGTAAACAAAGAATGATAAATAAATATGTAATTACTATAAAATTAAAATATTAAAAACATTTAATAAAAGATAGTAACAATAATGAATAATAAATTACTCATTATTAAATATTGTTTGAAAATAATATAATAGTTTTTTCATAAAAACCAGTGTGAATTTTAAGCATATGTTTTAAATATAATGTTAATTTTTCTTAAAAAACTAAATGATATTTTCTAAAGGTATTTCAAATACTTTGACATAAACTATGTTTAAAAAACATTGATCAATAATTTTCAAAACTACCACTGATTTTTTGTTTCCCAATGGAGTAGTTTTATATCCATTTCATATAAAATGTCAATGTCATTCCTTTTTCAAATTCAGTAAAACTTTCAGAATGTACTCTGACTTATACATGGATACTATAATTCTTTGTTCAATTTTTTCCACTTCCATATTCTGAACATCAAATTTCAATATTTTTAATTATTATATTCTTAAAAAATGAGGCGATTCACATATATTTACATAAAATATTTATACATTCTATAAAAAAACATGGAAAAAATACAGCATGAAAAACCGAAGTTATTCACATTGACTAAATTCCATATTTTATAATACCATATAAAACATACGAAAAAACAAATGCACTCATCTTCGAAAGGTGATTTTTTTAACATCACCACTTCCTAAATATATTTTGTATGTCTAATCAACTCCTCCTCCTACATTTATTTTTATCCAAAATAAATAAATAATATTTAATATTCACCTCATGCTATATACCTTCTAAAACACTTAATTTAATATAATTTATTGGCATTAATCCTTAAAAACCCAATGTCCATTTTTTATAATTAAAATAAACAACTTCTCTGTTAAAACATATGTGATAAATGTGTTCTATAATCTTATTTACTGAGAATGAAATTTTGACTGAAATTATTATTTTTACATTTATTTTTATAATAATTTTGTGTTATTTATGTTGAATAATTTTTTGTCAATTATTTTTTAGATAAAAACAAGTAGATTCATTATTTTTTACTAATCACATTTTGTTTGATAAATTTTCTCTCCATTGATCACATACAGGATTCACATTGCAAGGTTGTATGTCTAGTTCTAATTAAAATTTACATGATCTTTACATGGCCATGAGTTAGGACAAAGAATATTATAATTCCATGATATTGAATATTCTATGAGTTAAAAAAATAGATAGTATTCTATAAAATTTATTAGGATAATATGAGATCCATGTTTCTAGATATGATTTGTTTTAAATCACTATACATCTATATTATTAATGGAAAAATTGGATATATTTTGAAAAAAAATATATTTTTTATATTAATTTTAAATTATTATAAGTTCACAACTTACATTAAATTCTAATATTAATATTCACAATTCCCAAATGCTTATATTGAAATTAATGAGAAATTTGGGATTGTAGTGGAATCATAATTGGATTTATTTCCCATAACATATACATTCAAAATAAATGGGTATGAAAAATTATTTATTTTATGGGGGAATTAATGGGGTTACTAATTTTCTTATTTTTGATTCGAAACATTTTAATGAAAAATCTGGAGGATCATTGATGTGTTAGTGGGTGTGGTTATCCTTCTTATTTTGTTATATGTTGTTCATTTGTAGTTTTTGAGAAGTCATGTATTGGTATTTTTTAGGAGTCTTGTTTACATTCAAGATTTGTGATCATTTTTATGAATTTTTTCAATAGAGTTATTGATATTTTCTTTCATCTGTTTTTGTTTTTTATTTTTACAATGATGTGTATTATTTTGGTACCTTGATCCATTGGACAATAAATTACATTCCAATAGATATTGTTCAACCCTAAGTTCTAGTCATCAGTCTGTGGGGATCCAGTACTGTATCTGAGACCATGAAAATCATTATATTAACAAAAAAGTGTTTTTGGGGGTTGATATAAAAAAATATTATCATAATGTATTCATTTTCGAGATAATAAATTTTAGTGTTGATAGAATGTAGAATATGATTCATAAAATAATATAGATAATATTCATGTGTGCTTGTTTAAAACAACATGTATAGAAGACCACATATAATGTGATTTATGGGACTATATTGTTGTAGTAAATATATAATAATATTGGGTACAATACTGAATAGGTTGAGAGTGAGGGTTGAAGTAAAGAAATCCAGTCAGTGTAGAAACATAATTTTTCAAATTTCAACATCTCATTTTTCATTAAAATAAATTCCATTTTTATGATCTTCAATTAAACCCTTTCATCTCAGCAAATGTATTGAAGAAAAAATATATACTGATACAATGTATGATAGAAAAGAAAGTGGATATAATACATTTTTTCTATGATGTGGATCAAAACATAAACCCATTGGTGTTGATCATTCCATGAAGGAGTCCAAACAAGAAATCCTATAATCATATCCACACATACAGAACAAAGTAGATTTTTCTTCCATCATTAATGACCATGTGATGGATCTTAGAGTTTATCCAACTTTACATAATTTTTGATCATATAATGAATACACAATCTATATATTGAATGAAGATAGAAGGGGGAATTCATTAGTATTATTTCTGGAGGAAGAAAAATGCTTCCCAAAAAAACCATTATTATTTATATAAATATTAAAAATAAAATATATTTCAAATATCCATTTTATTTTGTTTTACTATATAAACACTTGATGTCATAGTTTTGATTAGATAATAAAAATTATATTTAGAATGAATCAAAATCCATTTATAATTTCATTAATAAAATAAAAAATTAAATATATAGTTAAAGGATACTATTCCACAATAAATTCATTAAGACCAATTTATTTACTCATATAAAATAGTTGAACATTGAAAAAATATTCTCATTTTAAAAAATAAATGTTACATTATTACATATTGTGTATAATATTTATTTATTAATATGATCAAAAAAATCATAAATACCCACTATTTCTATACATTAATTATATATTTCCAAATGAGTATCCAAATAAAATTATTTCATAAATTTATAAGACACTTTATGAATTTTAATAGGTCTAAATGTTTTAATGTCAATGTCCAACATTTGGAAAAATGTTATGGAAGCCAAGGAGAAAGATAAAGTTGAAGGAAAATCAATCAAATCATTAATACATTTTTTCATCATGAAATATAAATCCTTTTTAACAAATATACCTTCATTATGGATGTATACTTGTATCATCAACCTACCAAATAAATAAAGATTTCACAAAATTATAAAAAAAAACTTTTCTATAAATTATCTTGGACATGGTTTTATACAAGAAAATAATATTTCAATTATTAGAAAAGAGGTATATTAATAAATTTATATTTAAATGAGAGATACATTATTTAGCATTTAGTTATGTCTATATCATTTATGACATAGTTCACATATTTTAGCTCAAAGTGCATATTGCACATTTATCCAAATAATAAAGTATGTAAATCATAATAAAAATCGATATTTTTCTAAACTCATGGATTAATTTAAGAAATTCCCTGATATGTCTATCCAATGAAATAAAAAATATGAAAAATACATATTGGCTGGTTAACAAAGGTGATATACTTATAACTTCTCTTTAGTATTTACATGGATCAATCCCCACTATTTTTTATTTTTTAATGGAAATGGATTATTTTCTGTTTTCATTGTAATTTTTCTAAATATTATTATATTTTTCAAATATATATTTTTATGTGTTTTAATAATTACTTTAATTAAATTAATGATACATGTTTTATGTTGCTGTTTATGGTTAAAAACACTCATTTTGAATCATTCCATAAAAGTTCACCTATATTTTGACCATTTTTATATATTTTCATGATTTATTTATGTTTTCTACAAATTTTTTAAGATACTTTAGTATTTAAATTTTATTTATGTAACAATTTTATTTTTATTCATTTTAATTTCTTTTGATTTCATATTACTTTGTCATGAAATTTCATTTTAATTCTTCAATCATAAAAGGTAGTGAACTTTTTTTATAAATTAAAATATAATTTCTATATGTAATTACCATTTTATATGTTTTTTTATTTATTTTTATATTTAATTTATATGAAAAATAGCAATGCCTTATTATTTTTATGTTTTGTAAAATTTCATGAAAATATCACGCAGCTACATCAAGGATGTTGTATGTTTCTTCATTTATTTAGAATATATAGGGCGAATTTTCATTTGTAATTCAAAGGAGATATAACTGAATAAATATTCATTACATGAATGGATATTTATTATGTCCAACTCATCATTACATTCACATGAGGAAAATTCACTTCTTCTTCTTCCATATATACATTATCATGAAATAGTTCTCCAAAATTATAAAGGTTCCTAGAGAGTTACATTGAGGCTTTTATGACTTAAATTTTCTCCCACCATAAAGAGAGTATATATAGATTTTCAATCATCACATGGAACATATTGAATTGTCTAGTTAGTCATGAACATATCCACATTACATGGTGGGTGGACAGAATCTGATGTATTAGGGGATTCTATAAGTGGATTATCTGTCTATGAAGGGATAAGATTATAAAAACCCAATCCCTTTAAAAAAATTATTCTATTATTATTATAATAAAAATAAATAAATTAAAACCATATTATTGTGAGGGCTTTTGTTTTTTTAAGACTGGCTTCAAATTACATCAATGTGTAGTTAAAATAATAAAAATATATATTTATTTAATTCTCCAATATGAGATCATAAATAATTTTGAGATCTTAAACCTATATTAGAAAAACTGTGGAATATATATAAAAATTACCAGATCTAAAAATTAGTGTAAGTTAATTATCATGATAAGAAAACATAACATATGATCCAAATGTATAACATGATATTGTAAGAGGGAAGTCTCATGAGTAATCACATAGATTCAAAATCTAAAGAACATAGTATCATAAGATAAAGGTAAAATATTAAATATAGAATCAATATAAAAATTTCATAATCAAAAGTCAAGTCTAACTACATAAAGAACATCACAAGTTGGAAAGAGTCCCATAAAAGATTTTGTTTACTCCCTAATCGCATAAATTATGTCCCATGTGATAAAAGTATTACCCAATGCAGAGGAGAGATATTTCTTTTTTTCCCATATATTAGATTCTATTTATCTACATGTATATGAATTCCACATATGTAAATAAATTTTAGTAATCATACATTTTAATTTCTCATAGAAATAAATTGGTTACATAATCAAGTCTCATATCGTAGTGAATTGAAATTTCATAATGGCTGAATATGATATATGAACATAAGATATTTATTAACATTTTAAAAAGGGAATAAGATAGGTATATATTTGAGATTCATATATACATAATTAATAAAACATTCATTAAATCAATGGTTATCATTTTTGATGAAAAAAATATAAAAAATTTTCATTGAAATATCATGAGTTTAATACCCTTTTCACATTAAAATTACTTATTTAAAATAAGAAAAATTCAAAAATAATATAGAAAATATTCTAATTGGAAAAAAAATGGAAACATATAATGAAAAGATCAATTTATATAGTCTTAATGATTTTGGGTAATTCCATACAAGAAATATATTTCAAAAGAAACAATCCTTTCGCACTATTTTAAAATGGTGAAAAAGTGAATTGTTGAGAAAAAATACTAATATTTCACCGAAACCATTTTTTAGAAAGTAAATCATTGGAAAATATTTTATGAATAAATATGTTGGGGAATGATAAAAACTATTCTTAAAAATATTTTCTGAAAATACTTAAATGTAAGAAGAAAATTTCATACTGAAAGGATAAATGATGTTATCATTTTAAAAACATTTTCTTAATAATATTAAGTACCAAAGAGGGGAAATATTAACTATTCAAAGAAAATTTAATGTAACACATTAGGATAATTGTATTAATGTGTTTTATTATAATATAATAAAATAATTTCCTACAATTTATATTCCAGAATCAATAATCTCGATTAAAATGAAATTGAAACATAATCTTTTACCCATTCAGCAACTTTTGTATTATAATTACAATGAATTAAGTAGTTGGATTGTAACTGAAAATTCCATTAAGGATATGTTATTTGTTATATAATTTGTTACAAGCTATTTTATACATCATTTGAAATAAATTATGTTCATATGAGAGCTTAGGACATAATGAATTATTCTTTGAGACAAAACCCGTAGCTTGAGTAAAGTCATTGTTTTGTATGAATTTTATCTCATTTATAAAAAATTTATATATATTACTAGTTTTACTATGAAAAATATAATGTTTTAATAAAATAAAAAATAAAAAAATTACATATTTTTATTTGAGAACATATTTAATTCCATATTCATCTATCTTCACAATGGGAGTTTCGAGGATTCATGGTTCATATATTCAAAATATAATCGGTGTATTTAACATGAAAAAATGGATATTATTCAATAAAATATAGAATTATTTTAATAAATTAATTATTATTTTAATAAATAAATTATACTTATAAATCAAATGTTGAAATATGGTCCTAAAAAACTGACTATGTTATAGTCATAAAGGTGGTAAGGCATATGTACGTAGGAGTAACTTTTCCATTTTTCAACGATAATGATAGAAATAAAATATATGTTATTTTATCATCAAAAATTAAAATAACATAATAAGAACCTTATTATGTTTTTAAATACACTTAAATATACCATCATGTGATGTGGTAATAAAAATAATAATCACATCACTTCGCGAGGTGTTTGTGTTTCCATACACATGAACAATGCAATCATTTTTCATTGAATTGTAGGGTAATAATGCATTTTATATTTTAATTTATATAATTATTAATATTTAATTATTAAAATATTTAATCATTAACTCCATAATCATTCATATATATTAGATGTCATGATGTAAAATGAATTACATTGGTTATCAAGACAATAGTCTTTGGTAACATGATTGATGGTTTCATTTCAGATTTAACGGAAGAGGATATTGATAACTTTTATTCCGTGAATATAAAAATTCATAATATTGGAGATAATAGTTTTATTAAATTGTAATTTTTATGACATAACTTAATTTGGAAAAAAGAAAATGTAAAAATAAAGACCTCGATGAACAATTGATCCTTCTCTTGGAAAAACCTACATTTGATTTCTTATTATGAAATAAACTGTTTGGTCTATTAGGGTGACTAATGATAAATAATGTGTATAAATATTTTTGAGAAATATTGTTTTTATTTGGTCACGTTAAATGGTTTTATAGGTGGGATGAAGTTAAGGGGTAGGTTCCCATTTTTTATTGAATATGGGTTATATTTTTCGAAAATACAAAAAAACATTCCAATAATGGGAAATCACTCTCAATCCAAGTGCATAAAAAGATGAAAAATACCTTTTTAGGAAATTTATGTTTGATAAATGTTATATAACAATAAAAATAATTATTTATTAATCATTTTATTCAATTTACCGAACTAGTTTAACACATTAGTAATTTTGTTTAAATTAACAGTGGTAAAAAATTTATTTACTTTTTTTTACTATTAATTATGACCAAAAAATATGTTGAAAGTATTCTCTTATATTAATTATTAGGATTAAAAATTTATATTATTTGTTAAAAAATTCATTTAATTTGTATAGTTTATTTTAAAATTTAATAGGAGGATGTGTCAAAAAATAGGGTTTTAGGAAATGCATTTTTTCAAGCATAAGATGATAATATAATAAATATATGAAAAGTAAAAATTATGAAATTATTTTAATTAATATGTTTATATATATGTTCTATAAATTTAATTTATATAAATAATATATTTCTTTAATTTTAATTTTTTTAAATGGATAATCATTATACACCTTATAATAGTTTTCAAAGAATTGGGTTTCAAAACCTAATAATAATATTATTTTAAAATCAAATATATATACAATATTAATGTAATTAATTCGAATAAAAAGAAATTATTAATATTTATTATTCTTTGAAATAAAATTTAAAAAATAAAGCAACTTTATAATTTTATATTTTATTAAAAATAAATGGCAATTTTACAGAAAATATATATTTTCACTATTCATTAAAAAATGAAACTTTTTCCTAAAAAAAATTACAACCTATATTAATACCAATATTATGATTCTAGAAAATATTTCAATATAAAATTACATATGGTTTAATAAATTATATATAATTTTTTCATAATTTCTTTTAAAAAAATCATTTTTTTACATAAAGATATTTTTCATAGAATAAAATGTTTTAAATTATTTTGTGTTGTTATTTATTAATAATTTGTAAATAAATTTTTAAATATAATTATAATTATATATATTTAATTATTTACTTTAAACTATTCATACCATCTAATTGATCACCAAGCCTATATTGATCATTTTTGTATATTAATATTGTAATATTAGATCACGTTTTTTAAGCTCAGTTTTTTATATTGAATACACTATTAAGAATACTAATTTTTTAAAATATTAGGTTGTTAAATTATACCCCCTAAAATAAAATTCATCCTCTAAATTTAATTTAATTTTTTGTAATCAGTGGTTTTTCATTCCTAAATTGTTTTTTAGAGAAACCCCCTCTTAAAATGGGTTAGTTAGAATTCCTCATAAAAGAGGGAAAGATAAATATATAGGTCATCAGGAATAACACATGAATAAGTTAAAATGTAGTATAACATTTTTGGGTAGTGAAAATATGGGAATGTAAAATAATAATAAATAATTATGGAGAGTGATACAAATCATTGATAAAAATTGGAAAGATCAAGAGAAAGTATTAAATCACAAAAAACATACATCATTGATTAATCAAAAGACCATTAATTCAATGGATATAAATTTAATATGAAAACATTTTTGTTACATGATCCTTTTCCTAGAGTTGAGGGATTCTTCTACTATCAAAATTGATATAACTATTAATTTTGTTGATATATTTTGTTTATAAAAAAAATTTAATCCTTTCATTGTTTTCTGATCAATTTTCCCATTACCTCTTATTCAAATGAATTGATATCCAAAATTATTTTTATGTCGGAAGACCTAATATTAAATTTTAATGGATCATAAGATACATAAATGCGTAACAAGATATTCTTCCAATATTTATTAAAACCAAAATGGTAATAAAAAAGTAATATAAAATACAAAATTAATATAGTTTATTAATCTCAAAAATTATAATATAAAACAAATGAATTATATAGATCATTACTTAAATAAATAACCATATATCTCAAATAATGTCACGACCCGTCCTCGGGGCCCGTGTCGTGACTACCCCAAGCTCACCTTCCAGAGGCTAGGGGCTGGCGACTAGCACCAAAGACGTAAATCCCGATAACAGGGAAAGAAATTGCCTTTATAAAAGTAAACAAAACACCACAGAGTACAAACGGAAGAAAAAACACTAAGTACAAAGGAAAGTGCTGAAAAGTAAATGTGCCAGAATACAAACCCAAATGAAAGTACAACTGAAAAAGACAACAGCTGGAAGAAAGGAAGTAGCTCCTGGGTGGTCCTCCTTGGATCCTACCTGAAGGGTAGGTACAGATGGCGCAGCTCCTGAATCGTCAACCACGGATCCTACCTGAAGGGTAGGTACAGATAGCCTCCACAACGCTCTCTCCCGTTAACCTCCTCTATGTGTTGTCTCACCGTGAAGTCCACCTCCAGATACTGACTCGTCATGTAGTCCACCTCTGGGTACTGACTCGTCGTGTAGTCCACCTCCGGGTACCATCCAGTCCTCGAACACTCAGCCTCCGTCAGCACTACCCGTCGTCTGCAACCAACACAACAAGGTGCGGGCATAGCCTGTGCAGCGGTGAGTATAACGATACTCAGTGGGGACCCCGAGACCCTCAAGGTCTCACTAAAACCAACATGGATAACCACAAAGAAAATCTCAACAGATAACCTCTTCTTAGGTATATGCCCATGCATATACCTAAGTTATCAAGTAACCCATCTCAATCATGAGGAAAACACCAAGATCATGAAATCAATGGATAACAACTACCCAGGTATATGCCCATACATAAACCCAAGTTATCAAGTGACCCATCTCAATCCTGAGGTAAACATAAAGTTCAAAAGTCTCAGCTCAAACCAGGATTTTCATTATCGAAACCGTAACTGCTGAAGATACCCGTATCTGAAGTGTACAGTGGCACTGTCACGACTCCGAGGTACTGCTCACTAACCTAACACTGCTGAGGTACTCCTCCTATCGAGTACCGCAGGTCTGTAACCAACTTCCGGGCGCTCCGTCCGCTGTGGGTTTGTCACCAAATACCGGGTGCTCCCCCTAATAGCTTATAGAGGTACTCCTCCTGTCGAGTACCGCGGGTATGCGGCCAACTACCGGGCGCTCTGTCCGCAGTGGGTCTGTCGCCAAATACCGGGCGCTCTGTACACTGGGCTAGTCGACTCACTCCAAGTCGAGTCGGTCAAGCAATTGTCAGGTCTCAGCCGGCTACACGGTCTCCGTACTCCGTACGCTCTTCTCCGGGAGGGTCCGCTCCACGAGCTATAGGTCGATACTCCAAGTATTACAAAGTCCCACGAGGAAGTATCTCAAAGGATCGCCTCTTCATAGGGGTCTCAACGCATCAGTCGGCGCGTCGATCAGACGCCCGGTCTGTGAGTTATTAGCCTTTTCGTCCCAGGGGCCCGGTTGGTTTCGTGAACGAACCAACCCGGCCATAACTCAAATGTACCCCAAACTCTCATAGGGTATACACATAGGGACCATTTCTCAACGTGATCACCAACACCACTGACGGTTCGTCAAATGGACGTACAGTCTGAACGATATCAGCTTTTCCGTTCCAAGGGCCCGGTTGGATTTCGGTTACAATCCCAGTTGGCCACAATCCAACAGCAACCGAAACTCGGGCAAAGAATGCCAAAATATCCGTCTCATCAAGAGGAATTCAACGAGACATACGGCGCATCAATCGGATTCCTGGTCTGTGAGTTATTGGCTTTTTCGTTCGAGGGGCCCCGTTGGTTTCATGAGCGAACCAACCAGACTGCACTACGATGACATCCAAACCTCAAGAAGAGTAATATAAAAGATCCGTCTCACTTAGAGGAATCCAACAAAGTCGACGGCACGTCAATCAGACGTCCGGAGTTCAAGTTATAAGCGTTTCCGCTCTGCGGGCCCGGTTGGTTTCGTATCCGAACCAACCTGTCTGAACCCAAAGTATTCCGAAACCTTGAGTGTGATATACCGAAACGACCGTCTCGTTCCAAGGATCTCTACACAACTGACGGAGCGTCGATCAGAGGTCCGTAGCCCATGATATGGGAAAAATACCATATATGGTCCGAAAACGGGGGGTCTGGGCCCGGACCGACCCGGCCTGACCCCCCCTGGGTCGGCCCGAACCGGGTCGACCCGTCCTGGCCCGGGTCCGACCCCGCTGGGCCCAGCCCGGCTCAGCCTGACAAGCTCGGTCCGGCTTGACCGACCCGCCGCGGCTCGGCCAGCGCGGCCGAGCGGAAGCCGCAGGCGGGGGTTCGCGGCTCCCCCCTCGCCGCTGATTGAGGCCGACATCAAACCGCCACCGCAGGCCTTCCGGCGGTGCACCGTCACCGACGGTCGTCGGCGCCGCCGCACCGGCTTGGCGCACCGCCACTGCCTTCCGCGGACCACCGGACGCACTCCGGTGGTCCGTTTCTGCTGTCGTCTTCGCCAACGGTCCTCCCGGGACCCGACCTTCACTACGAAGGGATTCAAACGCCATAGCGGCCTGCTTCGTCGTCATCCGTCGATCCGTACATCGATAAACATGCTGCGGAGGGTTGTCGGGCCATGTTTGTTCGGCCTGTGCCCTTCGTGTTAGGTGTTATCAAATGGCAGATAATAACACGTGATTTCAAACATTGACGAGGGTATAATTTATCCAAAATAAATTATACGAACACCATACAATCAAAAACCCATGCACGAGTGTTTAAAACATGAATGTGCGGCGTGATGATGTCGCGCATTCTTGCTACTCGATCCCGCGTGATGCGACGGCACCGCATCAATTTCATTCGATCCGTAACAACATGAAAAACAAAAAGGGAGGGGGACGGCCATGTTTGTGCGGTCCGACCTCCTCCCATTAACTGATATCATGCGGTCCAAATAGACGCGGATAAAAGACGGAATAGAATCATGTATAGAAAACTCGTAAACCCCCTACCTCGGTTTCAATAGCAGAGTCGCGGAAAGAGGATTTGAAGACGACGTCGGGGTGCGTCTGAGGAGGAAGCGGCGTCTCCTCACATGTTGCGGTGAAGAGGAAGGAAGGAACGTCATCGTTCTTCGTGGAAGGATGGCGTTCTTCGTCAGAGACCGATTCGTTATTCACGTTATTCATCGATGAAGAAGATGTTCTTCAAGCCTCCCCAAATCCTCCAAAGAAACAAGGGAACTAACCCAAAATAAATTAATCCACACTTAATTTATTAACTCAACTTAGCTTTTGAAATTCATGTGTTTGAATTTCAATGACTCACATTAAACTCACTCCATTAATGTCATAAGTTATAAACTCAAGTTAACAATATTAATGGAGAGTTGAGGGGGTTAGAGGATATGAAGGGGTGGGGTTCGTGTGGGCCCCACCACCCTCATAACCTCCCAAGGGAGGTTGGGTAGTTACCCAACTTCCTTCCAAAGGATTAAACACTTAGAGTAAAAAAAAATTGTAGAATAATTATAAAATAAACTTCCACTATTTTTATCATCAACTCTCATGAAAACGCAACTCCGGAACAGGTGTTCCTAAGAAATTATCAGCACTGCAGTTCCATCGGTGCCCTCAGAATTTGATTCCAAGCAACGGTTCGAAAGATAGGAATTCCCTCTCGTTCATTCACTGAACGTACCCGAGCTAAACTTTGGAAAATGATTCCGGGCACACCGGGCCTTGGAATCAGGTGCCGTCAGAAACTGCATTCTTGTAAAATTTCAAAGAAAATTAAGAAAAAAAAATTCCTTGAAATTTCCTGGTCTTTACATTACTCCCACCTCAGGGCTTTACTTCCCCGTAAAGCTTCAACACAAACTAGGGTCACAAAAGCGGTATTGAGCACGCACCTGAGCCTTCTGCTCCCATGTGCTCACATGGAGGTTCATGTACTGCCAGAGAAAGTGCACCCGAGGAATCGATCGACCTCGTAGGATCCGCTCCTGTCGATCCTCGATCCCCACTAGAACATCCGTGAAAGAAACCCCATCACCATCGTCCAGCTCCTCATGGTCGATGATATGCAATGGGTCGAGCACGTATCTCCTCAGTTGAGATACATGGAAGTTGTCGTGCACCTGGTTCAACTACGGTGGATGGGTGAAGTGGTAAAACACCTCGCCTACCATGATGGGGACCTAGAAAGGTCCATTGAACCTCAGATATATCTCACCGCCTTGGCTACATCTCCGTAAACCTCATCGAGGTGAGACTCGTATAAGGACGTGATCGACATTCTCGAACTCTAGAGGCCTCCATGTCCTGTCAGCATAAGGCTTCTGTCAGCCCTGTGCTTTCCTCATCCATTCTTGGATGACCTGGACCTTATCTAGTCTCACAAGAGTTGCTATGATTTCTTCTTTGCTGATAAGAGAAATCTGGTCTCATCCCCTGGATGAACCACATTCATTGCCTAATACAGTCAATCCTGACATGAATGATGCATTCATGCCATGGATGACATTCGTAAGGCCTCGACATAACTACCAAGAGATCCAACTGTCACTCTCACCTCCAAGGGTCGAGTCACACTGTCGGCATCAGTGTGAGGTCACTAGGTCTCCCCCAGTAGAAATATCGAAAGTGAGGGCCAAGTCAACAGTTTTAACCGGGACCACTCAGTATCAACCAAAAAAAAGGACAAGGAAGAAAACATCACAAAAATAAGTGTCTTTTTATTATTGCAGCTCATAGTACAGAGACACGAAGCAACTACAGAAAAACATCCACAAAACTTGAAGCAATAGGATCAATAGCCTCCAGGTATGGAGCTAGTCCTGCTCCTGTCCATCTGCTTCCAGAGCTCCATGACCATAGGCCTCAACTGCCTGAAGATGAGCTCTCAAATGTCCTCTTGTACCCTGCGGTCTGCCCTGATCGAACCTCTGCCTCTGGCTAGGAGGTTCTTCATTTAACTGCTAGTCATCTGCATGGCGGGTCGGATAGTCACGTGTCATGTGACCAAATCCGCCGCAGGAGTAACATTGTCCTCTCTCGGCATGTCTGGATCTGACTCCACCCCGGTTTCCCCGCACAACTGATCCTATGTCGTGCAGTTAGTCACCGGTAGGTCTGGTCCTCTTGTACCTCTGCGTCATCTGTCTACTGCCTGCTGCAGAAGACTCTACCAAAATCCGGCTAGTGGTGGGTCCTGCTGATGGAGACTGCTCAGCAAGGAAACTCTCCACTAAGAGGGCTCTCTCCAACACCCCTATCTACATCGGAATGCTGTGAGAAACAACAGAATCTCTAATCTCTCGCCCGAGCCCCTACACGAAGGTTCGGCCCCTGAAGAAAGGGTCTCGTACCATATCTGTGGAGTAGTGCGAGAGGTCTGTGAACCTCGCTGAATACTGTGCCACTGTCATGATGCCCTGCCATAGCTGAAGTAGCTCCTCTATATGCACCGCTTGAAGGGTGGCTGGTACAAACTCTGCCCAGAACAGGCTCTTGAAGTCTGCCCAAAGAAGTGTCAACTCATCATGCATCTGGAGCATCAGGCTCCACCATCTGCCTGCTGTTGCCTGATGAAGCCTTGCAGTAAGGATCACCATGAAGTTTGTCGGTGTCCCCACTAGCCTGAAGACTCTCACCACAGCCTCTAGCCAATACTCAGCCGCCTGTGGGTCCATATCTCCCTGGAACCTGGGTGGCCTCTGGCGTTGGAACTCGTGCAGTGTGCTGAAGCGACGTGCACCCTCTACTGCTGGGGCTGGTGGCATCGGTGGCCCAATGGGTAGTAGTACCGCTGGTGCCTCCGCTGGTGCCTCAACTGGAATAGAGCCCTGTACTGAGGCCACGTCGCTCGGCAGGATGTCAGTATGAACAACTCTCGGGGCTCTAGCTGGCCGTCCACGAGGAGGCATCCTGAAAGAAACAAACATGACATGGTCAAAAGTCTATACCTGGTGAGATGAACCAGTTTGAGCTGATATTTAAAAAAACTTCTGGAAACACACATGCAATCAGTGTTTTCGTGCACAAAGTCGGAATTTAGTTGTCAGGGTCCTGGTGTATGGATACGTCAGCCTCCCGCACCAACATTGGACTCCCTGAACTGAAATCCACACTCAGTACTCTTAAAACTATTGCTTCACAGAAAGAAAATATCAGAGTTATAAGTTATGTGGTTGAACCGACTCCTCTGATAACAATTTGTCACGACCCGTCCTCGGGGCCCGTGCCGTGACTACCCCATGGCCGCCTTCCATAGGCCAGGGGCTGGCAACTAGCACCAAAGGCGTAAATCCCGATAACAGGGAAGGAATTCCCTTTATAAAAGTAAACAAAATACCACAGAGTACAAGCGGAAGAAAAACACTAAGTACAAAGAAAAGTGTTGAAAAGTAAATGGGACAGAATACAAACCCAAATGAAAGTACAAATGAAAAAGACAACCGCTGGAAGAAAGGAAGATGCTCCTGGGTCATCCTCCTCGGATCCTACCTGAAGGGTAGATACAGATGGCGCAGCTCCTGAATCTTCCACCATGGATCCTACCTGAAGGGTAGGTACAGATAGCCTCCACAACGCTCTCGCCTGTCAACCTCCTCCGTGTGTCGTCTCACCGTGATGTCCACCTCAGGATACGGACTCATCGTGTATTCCACCTTTGGGTACTGACTCATCGTGTAGTCCACCTCCGGGTACCATCCAGTCCTCGAACACTCGGCCTCCGTCAGCACTGGCCGTCGTCTGCAACCAACACAACGAGGTGCGGGCATATCCCGTGCAGGGGTGAGTATAACGATACTCAGTGGATACCCTGATACCCTCAAGGTCTCACTAAAACCAACATGGATAACACAAAGAAGATCTCAACAGATAATCTCTACTTAGGTATATACCGATGCATATACCTAAGTTATCAAGTAACCAATCTCAATCATGAGGAAAACACCATGATCATGAAATAAATGGATAACCACTACCCAGGTATATTCCCATACTTATACCCAAGTTATCAAGTGACCCATCTCAATCATGAGGTAAACACATAGGTCAAAAGTCTCAGCTCAAACTAGGATTTTCATTATCGAAATCGTAACTACTGAAGAGCCCCGTCTTTGAAGTGTATAGTGGTCTCATCACGACTCTGAGGTACTGCTCACTAACCTAAGACTACTGAGGTACTCCTCCTGTTGAGTACCGTGGGTCTGCAACCAACTACCAGGCACTCCGTCCGCTGTGGGTTTGTCGCCAAATATTGGGTGCTCCCCCTAATAGCCTACAGAGGTACTCCTCCTGTCGAGTACCGCGGGTCTGCGGCCAACTACCGGGCGCTCCGTCCGCCGTGGGTATAAGGCCCCAACCTTAAACCTTACTTAATTTTGATTTATTACAAGATTACACATTGAGGATCTTTTCGGGTTTAGAGTTTTAGAGAATTAGATCATAAAACTTGCATTACATTCCACATATAAACAAAGTGGTTACATAAAGATAGTATTCTTCTTTCCCATCAATGGAAACATATTTAAAATAAAACATGGATTCTTTCTTGACATTGCCTTGACACTATCATCATATCATGTACCTTTCCCTTGACCTGTGAAAAACATTTCAAAAAACTTGGGATGAGCATAAAAAGCTCAGTAAGGGATATAAAAATATGGAAAGGAAGCATGGGTACATATATACATAAGAATGAAATCATAATTTACCCATAAAACATAATCACTTCAACATACCTCATCAAATCATGAATAAATCATAGAAATCATTAGACATAAAGGTAACTTGAGGCATTCATAACATTTTTGCGTAGGTAGTAACCCTCTTGGTTAAGTTGGGAATACCCATCACAGTATATTCCCTAAATCTCTTCGGAGAAACCTTAACATTTTACTCCTTCTCGTTACCCAATGCAGTGGAGAGCTATATCGGGCTCACCCGCCCTTAGTCTATCACAGAGCCACTCGTCTTCGTAATAATGCCCATTAACCTCAACATAATCTTATCACATAAAACATGCATAAAGGAAACCTAACATTTCCATCTTTCAATCACAATATATCAATACAACACATTGATATAAAAACATTATGAAAACGGTCGTTCTTTAATCTTTTGACTCGGTCGTTATTTAATCTTTTGAATAATAAACTTGAGTTAATTTCTACTTTATTAAGAACCTTTTTCAAGTTCATTATTCTTTTTATATCACTTATTTCCATGTCATTAACACTATGTAATTATTTAAGTTAATAACGGTCGTTTTAATTATCATTGGTACTTGAGTCAAAAATAAGCCCATTATAATTACAAGTTGTTCATGTACCCATTATATCCAGAATGGTATTCATGATGTTGATATCATATATGTCATATATATCCAGTACATTCATGCATTTATAATATTACATAATCATTTAGAGGTAAGAAATGAAATGCACCGTTCATGGAGACGGTAAGCCGTACGTACGCATGGACGCTACTTTCATTTATATTTTGTATTTTATAGAATGGAATCATAATGATATAAAGGTATATTATAATTCCAGTATAACATCATATATAATATCATAGTTCCATCCTTTATACGTCCCACATATGGTATTTAACGAATCAAATCACTTTGAGGGGGCGGTAGTCCACACTTCCTGAAATGAAGATATCGCGTTCACCCATAATGGAAACCATAAAGGTATGACCAAAAAGGAAAATACAGAAGCTTAAGGAAAACATAAAAATATTATATATCATATATAAATATAGTGACATCTTAATGGCCACCTTTGAAGGTGTTAAAAGAATGTTGAACAATCATCATTTCGGGAGGCATAAATTCACCATCCACAGAAACAGTATGTTCGTTAACCATTAGATGTAGGTGTGTGTAAGTGTAGATCAAATCCATATTACAAAAAACATCCTAGTATATTGAGGATACTATAGTTGTTACAAAAGAAAAGAATAAAAATATTTTAGGGGGTTGGAGAAGCAAAATAAAACAAAAGGACTTAAAAGAAGACATTACCTTAAAATCGGGTAACTCCCTTTGGTTTGAGCTCAAAGGCTTCCTTGGGAAGGCTTCTGCCCAATGTGAGGCTTCAAGGAGTAATATAGGGAAGTGTATAGACAAAATGGGCAGGGTTTGGCCGAGCCAAAGGCTTTGGGAGTGTGGTTAAGGAGGTAGAGGTGGGGGCCTTTTATAAGAGGAGAGGAGGGGCACACTTGGAAAGTAAAGATAAGTTAATTTATTTTAAAAAGAGTTTCGGATTCAAAAGGTCCCACATTGATATAATTAGAGTATAAGGTGATAAGGGTTCGAAATACACTCATCCAATAGGTTTTGGACATGTGTAGGTCTTAGATATTACATTATCTTTCCATTTTATTTAAATCGTTAAATAATGAGGTCATCGCTGCATCATCATGATGTCATACATAAATTAATTTATTTAATGTCTAAAAATTATATAAAAAATACTATGATGTAGGAAATCGTTTTATCTTTCTAATGAATATTTATAGTAAAAAATCTGACTTGTATAACCCCATGTAAAAATTGTTTTAGTAAAACACCTTATGTGTGTGTCATTTTTACCTTAACATTTAATAAAAAGTTATTTATGTCATTTCCCAACCAAAGTGGCTCCATGGGGTCCCAAAGTTGACACATGGCTTGTCTTGGTCGGCCATGACACAACCAATGACGGTAGGACATGTTTCAAGATCATCTCATTTTATTAAAGCATTATTTTTACCTTAAACTACACGAATTACCTCTAATCGCGATTAAGAACATAAGAGTTACTATTCACAGAAAAATATTTTAATCTCATTTAACCACATTTTACTTCTTAATTACAACCATGTATGTCGGATTTTTGAAATTCAAAACACAATGATGGAAAAATTTCATTTAAACAGAAAAATTAGTTTTTATAAGTACCACTTAGTGGTTTCACTATTCATCAAAAATAGAAGTTTTTTAGAAAATTACCAAAAATTTACCCTAAGCTATATTTGATACTATGAATTCAAAAATGAAGTCTATTTTTCAAAATTTAAAACATATCAGTCACATTAATTAATTTAATAATTAATTCCCACTGTCATGGAAAATAGCGTGTTTTTATGAAATAAAATGTATCAAAAGATTGGCACTAGTTTAAGTCCGATTTCAAAGTGAAATTAATTCCAACAACCACAATTGGATTAAATGGTAAAAATATATTCTAATTTCAATTTATAACCAATTAAAAAGACAATCTAATCATATAAATAAAGTAGATTAAAAAGCAGTTTTGATGTAAAATGCATTATTTTTGACTATTTATTGAAAAAATGAACATTGTCAGAAAAATACCAAAAATTTATCCAATGTAAAATTCAATGTCCCAATCATAATGAATATTTTTATTTTGAAAATCATAGCTTATAAAATTTTCAATAGATATATTTATAAATGGTTTTCCATCAAAAGGCAGTAAAACAATCTTTTAAAAATATTAGTGTATTCCATGCTTAAGATTGGATTTATTTTCATTTTAAGCCTCTAAAACACTATCTTAATCCTTAATAGACATAGATAAAAATATATATTATTCATTACTTACTTGGGATGTTACAGTGGGTCTGTCGCCAAATACCGGGCGCTCCGTCCACTGGGCTAGTTGACTCACTCCAAGTCGAGTCGGTCATGCAGTCATTAGGTCTCAGCCGGCTACACGGTCTCCTTACTCCGTACGCTCGTCTCCGGGATGGTCCGCTCCACGAGCTACAGATCGATACTCCAAGTATCACAAAGTCCCATGATGAAGTAACTCAAAGGACCGCCTCATCATAGGGGTCTCAACGCATCAGTCGGCGCGTCGATCGGACGCCCGGTCTGTGAGTTATTAGCTTTTTCTTCCCAGGGGCCCGGTTGGTTTTGTGAATGAACCAACCCGGCCGTAACTGAACTGTACCCCGAACTCTCATAGTGTATACACATAGAGACCGTTTCTCAACGTGATCACCAACGTCACTGATGGTTCATCATACGGACGTCCAGTCTGAAAGATATCAGCTTTTCCCTTCCAAGGGCCCGGTTGGATTTTGGTTACAATCCAACCCAGCCACTATCCAACCGAAACTGAAACTTAGGTGAAGAATTCCAAAAGGTTCGTCTCATCAAGAGGAATTCAACGAGATAGACGGTGTGTCAATCTGACGCCCAGTCTGTTATTTATTGGCTTTTTCGTTCCAAAGGCCCAGTTGGTTTCGTGAGCGAACCAACCCGACTACACTCTGACGGTATCCAAACGACGAGCGGAGTAAGCCAAAAGATCCGTCTCACTTAGAGGAATCCAAAAAAGTTGACGACACGTCAAACGGACGTCCGGAGTTCAAGTTATAAGTGTTCCCGCTCCGAGGGCCCAGTTGGTTTCGTATCCGAACCAACCCAGACGAACCCAAAGTATTCTGAAACCTTGATTGTGATATACCAAACCGACCGTCTCATTCCAAGAATCACTACGCAACTGAAGGTGTGTCGATCAGAGATCTGTAGCCCATGATAAGGGCAAAAGACCATAGAGGGTTATAAAACGGGGGGTCTGGGCCCGGACCGACCCGGCCTGACCCCCCCTGGGTTGGCCCGAACCGGGTCGACCTGTCCCGGCCCGGCCAGACCTGCGCGGCCCGTCCCGACCAGCTCCGTCCAGCTTGACCGGCCAGCCGCAGCTCGGCCAGCGCGGCCGAGCAGAAGCCGTGGGCGGGGGTGCGCGGCTCCCCCCCCCCCCCGCCCGCCGCTGATTTTGTTTGGCGGCAAATCGCCGCCGCGCTGGCGTGGCGCTCTGCCACCTCCTTCCGCAGACCACCGGACGCGCTCTGGTGGTCCGTTTCTCCTGCCATATTCGCCAACGGTCCTCCCGGGACCCGACCTTCACTGCGAATGGATTCAAACGCCATAGCAGCCTGCTTCGTCATCGTCCGTCGATCGGCACATCGATAAACAAGCTGCAGAGGGTTGTCGGGCCGTGTTTGTTCGGCCCGCGCCCTCCGTGTTAGGTGTTATCAATTGGCAGATAATAACACATGATTTTAAACATTGATGAGGGTATAATTTATCAAAAATAAATTATACGAACACTTTGAAATCATAAACACACGCACGAGAGTTTAAAACAAGAATGTGCGGCGTGACGCTGTCGCGCATTCTTGCCGCTCGATCCCGCACGATGCGATTGCACCGCGTCAATTTCATTCGATCCGCAACAACAAGAAAAAAAGGGAGGGGGACAGCCGTGTTTGTGCGGTCCGACCTCTACACGTTAACTGATATCATGCGGTCCAAATAGATGCGGATAAAAGATGGAAGAGAATCACGTATGGAAAACACATAAATCCCATACCTAGGTTTCAAGAGCGGAGTCGCGGAAAGAGGATTTGAAGATGACGTCGGGGTGCGTCTGAGGAGGAAGCGGCCTCTCCTCACATGTTGCGGTGAAGTGGAAGGAAGGCACATCGTCGTTCTTCGTGGAAGGATGATGTTCTTCGTCGGAGACCGATTCGTTCTTCACGTTCTTCGTCGATGAAGAAGATGTTCTTCAAGACTCCCCAAATCCTCCCAAGCAACAAAGGAACTAACCCAAAATAAATTAATCCACACTTAATTTATTCAGTCAACTTATCTTTTGAAGTTCAAGTGTTTGAATTTCAAAGACTCACATTAAAATCACTCCATTCATGTCATAAGTTATTAACTAAAGTTAATAATATTAATGGAATGTTGAGGGGGTTAGAGGATATGAAGGGGTGGGGTTCGTGTGGGCCCCACCACCCTCATAACCTCCCAAGGGAGGTTGGGTAGTTACCCAACTTCCTTCCAAATGATTAAACACTTGCTGTAAAATAAAAATTGTAGAATAATTATAAAATAAACCTCCACAATTTTTATCATCAACTCTCGTGAAAACAGAACTCCGGAACAGGTGTTCCTAAGCAATTACTGGCGTTGCGGTTCCATTGGTGCCCTCGGAATTCGATTCTGATCACCGGTTCAAAAGATAATAATTCCCGCTCGTTCGTTCACTGAACGTACCCGAGCTAAACTTCAGAAAATGATTCCAGGCACACCAGGCCTCGAAATCAGGCGCCGTCAGAAACTGCGTTCTTGTAAAATTTTAAAGAAAATTAAGAAAAAAAATTTCCTTGAAATTTCCAGGTCTTTACAAATAATATTAATAAAAACCACTTTGAAGATCGATTTAACCTCAAAGGATATGTCATACCCTTTATCATATTTATTAAATAGAAGAAAAAAATTATGCATAAATAGTATTTTTTCAAGCAAAACTTTATGTATATAAAAGTTTTTTTCCCAATAAAATGTTTCAAAAAATGCCATCAATCACCACGCAAACCTAAAAATTATAAAATATTTGATACTATAATATTTCTTCCGAAATGAGTATAAAACATATCCACTATCTAGTTTTTGAAAAACAGTATCATACATAAAAATACATCATGTAAGCTATAGGTAGTCACTAGACCATAATAACCCTTTGGTTGTGGGTTCATGTCCCACAACCTTATTAAATCTAACGAGTTGTCATCCAAAATGTGGGATGTTTTTTTTATAAAAAATTATAATATTACTCAAATAAAATTCCAATAATATGATGAAAATATATAAAATAACATTAATAATAAAAGTATATTATTACCAATGATTGTTTTCATACATCTTATTTTTCCCACAAAAACATAGAATCTTAAATGAATATCATTTCTGTAAAATAATGGATTGTATAAAACCTTATAATTTCTAATACCATGTAAATTATTTTCACAAAATATGTTGGTAATATATCTCAAATAATTTTTATATAAAACTCATACTAAACCCAAGGGTCATACTTCTATAAATGTCTCTGAAAATAATATTAATTATCTTATACCTCATTAACATAAAACAAAAAATGGTTATATATTCCTTCAAATATTTGATCAACCTTGTACTTATCAAACCAAGACATTTTAGTGTTAACCTAGGTCATCTGTGACTATCATGTATTAAATTCATTCAAGATGGGTTGTAATGAGTCTATAAATGTCCAAAACATGTCCCATAGGAGTATCAAAATAGGAATGCAGAAAGTCATATTATTTTGTATTTGGTGATAATCAATTTAAAGTACAATACATCTTTTTTGAGTAAATGTTCTGATGTTAAACCGTTATAGAGACACATCCACTTATATTTCATAATAAAATTGAAATATATTGCAAACCCTCAGTTAATACATTAATAATATTCATGGATATTTTCATTTACTAAGCTGAATCCTTATTCATTTCCTTAGACATATCCCCAAGTAATTGAATATAACATTTTCACATTTTATCCAAATATGACTAAACATTTTCTATAATAAAAAATATAGTTTCCCAAGAATAGTACTCATATTATTATATGATTTCTATTATAAAAATCTATTAATTATAACCCACAATTCTTGAGTACAAGTGTCTCTGTAATACTAGTCTCAAAATACACAAAAGTGTATAAAAAATCAGGATTCTCTAATTTGTTATCCATAATGAGAACATAAATCCTATAAATATGTCCATACAACATGTGAAAAACTAGGGAACTCATAGAAAAATGGGCAGAATAAAGTGATCAATATGGGAATAAACATGATAATGAATCATAACATGTAAGTCAAAGGTATAACTTGATATCATAAAATATGTGGATCATGAGTAATAATATGGAATCATTGAGTAAATAAAAATAAATTATAAGATCATGGTGAAATACGATATGTGAATGGATACTAAAAAATACCTAAACATTAATCAACGCCAACCACCGAGATAAAAAAATTGTGGAAATAGTCCCAAAATGGATTAAGTTCTCTCCCTATGTCCAAATATGACCACTAAGGAGACTAAAACATTACCCATTGCATTGTTGGGATATATAAATCCATAAGAACCCATCACATCTGTTTCATTTACATGAATATATGTTCAACATATTTAAATAAATTAATAGGAATAAAAATATGAATTACCCATAGAATGAAATGGGTTTCATAATTTTGTTTCACATCATAATAAAATGATATTTTATCATGATGTGATTAGAGATTTGAACTAAAGGAATGTTTTTCCCTATCAAAGTAAATGGGAGTAAGATAGGTATATATTTTTGAGTTTTATATACATAATTTAAAATAAATCCACATCCTCAATGGTTATCATTGTTGATGAAAATGTATTCAAAACATTACATCGAATGTTTCTTGAGGAAATTTTACTTTTCATGTTGATATTACTTATTAAAAATGTAAAAATTGAAAAAATATTACTGATTTTTTTTATGATGATCCATAGAAACATGAAAAGGAATATTGAAATTTAATAGTGGTTATTATAGTGGGTAATATTTTATATGAAGTATAAGTTGAAAGAAAAATTTATTTCACACTATTGAAAAAAAATTAAAATGTTTCTAAAATGGGAATGAATAATATTATTCTGTTAATTTTTATTTAATGAGAAATAAATAGGTATCGAATTACTTAATAAAAATCATTATAATGTTAAAACACAACTTCAAAATTTTTTAAATGGAAAAAATATGAATGTTGAATATATTTTATTAATGATATAAATACTGTAAATATATTTTTAAAAAAATTATAAATAATATTATTAATAAAATTGAGAAAAATGGAAATATTAATTGAATATATAATCAATAATAGAGGAGACTAAAATTAATATTATTTATTTGGGAATTATCAATTAATTTCCTAGAATGAAAATTCAAGCACAGACAATGTTGTTGAAAATGATATTGAAACATTTAACCTTATCAATTTGGAAACTATTGTATCATAACTCCAATGAATGATGTAGAAAAAATAAAACATAAAATATCATGGATTTTTAAGTATTCATGATATAATATTTAGTGTGGTATTATATACACTATAAAAATGAAATTATGTTCATAAGAGTACATGTATCTCAAAGAAGGATATTTAAAGATGAAACCCATACCATGAGTTGAGAGTTTGTAATGAATGACTTTTATCAACATTATAATAAGATTATTTAAATAATTTTTCCATAATATTTATTTCTTCATTTATTCCCTACACAAATTATTCATTTAATAGTGTAATTTTAATATAATGATTAATTATTTACTCTATTTTGTTCACATTGGTTGTTTTGATAATGATTTTTTTTATTTCAAAATTAAATAAGTGCATTGATCATTTTAAAAGGGGTTGTTGATCTATAAAAACAGTAATAAAAATATTGAAATAATTATAATTTTTTTACATCAATTATAGTTATAAAATCATCCATGAAAAATGGATATAAAAATGAACTTCATTATAATCATTGAGATGATAGGTCATAACTATGAATGAGTAACACGTCCAATTTTCAATGATCATTATAGATAGACATATATTGCTAATTTATTTTTTCCAATGTATCATTAAATAAAATAACTTATTCATTAAATTAAATTATATATAATATACATGTTATGTAGGAATAAAAAATACATCATATAACTTCGTGGGATGGTAGTTAACCGTAAACATGAACGATGTAATTATTTTTCAATATATGTAAAGGTATGATGTTATATGACATGTTACTATTAAAAAATAATTAAAATGTAATTAAAATAATATATTATCATTAAAAAATCATCCTAAAAAATTTGAGAAGTTAATATGGAAAATTGATTACAATGGTTTAAATGGAGGTAGTCCATCATACACAAGAACGATGGTTTCATTTCTCCTCTGATAGAAGTAGATATGGATAAATATTAAACCATATATAAAAAAATTTATTATAATATAGTGGATACAAAATTCTAATATTATATTTCTTATAAAAAAATTTATGGTTGAAAATAAGAATTAAAATAGAAGGATCTAGGTGAATATGATTATCTACTCTTAGAATAACCTTCTTTGGATATCTTATTATTTACCCTAGGGTTGGTCTTTTGGGATAACCAAAAGATAATGAATGTTTACAAGAATTATAGGTAGTTATTTTTTTATGGTATGGTTGACCTAAATGTATTTATAAGAGTGAATATGTTGGTGGAGGGGGGTCGCGATTATAATTGAGGAGGAGTGTTATTTCTATAAATACCAAAACATATTCAATAATCGAGAGCCACACTAAAATTAAGTTCCAAAAAAATTTAAAATTAATATATTATTTGAGATTTTCAAATGATTAAAACCATTAAAATTAAAAATAATTCTTTAAATATTTTTATTCAATATGTATATTTATTATAATCATGCCTGAAAAACCACTTTACCATTAACAATGTGATAAATTTTTTAATATTTTTAATATTCATTATGTTATGAAATTATGTTGAATATATAATATAATATTAAATATTTGGAGTCCAAATATTTATTCTATATAAAAATACTCTATCATATACGTGGATGAACATAATTTAAAATTGTACCCACAGACATGTTGAATAAAATGTTTTTCAAGAATAGAAATTTATAAGCATTAGATGATCTTATAATAACAATATAACAACTAATAATAAGTAAATGGTATTAAATTAATATTTATAGTTATATAAGATATATATTTAATATAAAAAATTCTTTATTAAAGATTAAACTAATTAGATAAAATGGAGAATCATTATGCTCTTTAAAAAAGTTCTATGAAAAAGTTACTTTAATGCCTAAAAATAATTTTATATGAAAATAAAATTTGAAGAAGATTTAAATGTAATTAATTAAAAAAACTATAAATAAATATTACATATTTTACTTTGAAATAAAATTAATAAAATATTTCTTATTTATAATGACTTAATATATTAAAAATAATTAAATGGTTTTAAATAAATTTTATTTCTAACAATTCACTAAAATGAAAATATTTTAAAAAAGATACAAAATTTAACACTAAGTAAATATTTATTTATTGATTCCAAAAAATGGGTAAAAATATAATTTTAGAAATTTGAACAAAATTATTAAAAAATTTATCACCAAAAGAAATTTTTTTGAAGAAATATATTTTTCTAAGAAATAATTATGTTTAATAATGTTGTCTGATTATTTAATATAATTTTTTTAATTAATTTAAAATTATTAGGAAATTCATATACATCTCATAATGTAAATAATACTATTTATTCCTAAATATTAAATATATATTTTACATGGTTGACTTTTAAATAATAATACTAAAATATTTTATCGTGGTTTGTTAGACCAAAGTGTTGTGTGTTGAACAAGATATTGAGCATCTTGTTCTTTTAAAATATTATGTTACTAAAAAAACATTGTGGATTTGTGTATTAAAGAGCCTATAATTTTCTTCCTGAAATTTTTAGGACATTTTTCATCTTTTTTTCTTTGGATACTTATTTCTTGAATGAAGAGAGTCTTTTTTTTCTTGAACTCACAATATTTTAACTATTGAATATATTTATTCAAATTATAAAAGTAACACAATTGATTTTTACTAAGACAAATAATTATATAGGTACTGATTTTGATCATAATATGTTAAATTATTTTTATGTTTTTACTTGTATATGTGTGATAAAAACATTTATAAGATGATATACACACGTATTTAAAGACATAATATTATTTCTGGGGAACATAGGTGTTCATGAAAAAGAATATGAGTAGCAATTGAGAAATTAAAATAGGAAAAAATTATTTAGATAGGGATGAAGATAGTTTTCATGGGTTAATGCTTATCCACTACCACTTTATTTAATATTTCATTATGATGTGATTTCCTACAAATTTATAACATTGGTATATATATATTTTCATTATATTATCTTATTTATAATTAAATAGTTATGAAATTTTAGTGTTAACATTAACAAGTAAATCTATAAAATCTGTATAACTTAGTATAGAACATCCTAGTGAGAAAACTCTGATGAGCAATATACTAAATTTCATAAGGGATACAAATATTTGGATGATAACCCATGAATATTTACACTCGTCCAATGTTTTTTTATTGGGTGGTTTCCAAAGTATTAATTTTTATTCATTACATAAACTTTTACCTCAAATTTATAATCTTTAGATTAAAATGGATTTTCTTAGTAATTAATCATAATCTTGTAATTTTTATCATTAAATTAAGGTGTGTAGTGAGGAATTATTTCTGAAAATAAAAAATTCCACAAAATTAAATAATACATTATGTAGTTAGTAAAAAATAAAAATTATTAATCTATTCATAAAATTATTAAATTAAATATATTTTGAAAATGTAGATAAAAAATGACATCATTCAGAAACCTAAAATTTTCATTTATGAACATTTTTTTCTTAAATTAGAAAATCTTTTGTACATATAATTTTTTAATTAAAAGGAATATAATGTCATTTATTAATCTATTTGTTTTTTTAGATATTCAAGATTATTTATAAAATTTTTGGATTATCTTTATGGAAAATGATAATGTATGTGAGAACCAAAATACTAAAAATTAAAATTCATTCCTTTGTACCAAATTTAGATGAGGATGAATATATACATGTTTCATTTACTATTTAAGTACACATATAATAACATTATATTCATCTCTGATTCAATGAAACCTATATCAAATATTACTAATTCAAATATGTGTAGGAATCCGATATAATACTGGTAGAAGTCTTGATCATAAATATATTATTGTAAAATTATGAATATAGTGAAAATTTAAAATATTATTCAATTTATAATTTATAAATCCATATCTAGAGTGAATTAGTTTTGATGAATAAGAAGATGTTAAGGACAAATTATAGAAGAAGATATAAGAAATTATATATTTGTGTACTAGTTTACATGATGATGAATGTAACAATATTATATTCAAAGAATAATGCATACATGATGATAATAAAATAGAAATAATCCTCTTCAAATAAATTTCAAATAGCCAGTGGGTAGAAATTGTAATGGTAATGTTTTATGTATGTTCGTTAAATTTTTCCCACATCCACAAAAACTTATGAACACAAAACCCAGGGAAGGAATGAATAATATTTCTATTTCTAACATCATCTAGAAACTATGATAATTGAATGATAATAATTCGAATAAAATATGGTGATTTTGATGAAATTAAACACTCACATATTTAGACGATGATTTAATAACGGTCACAATACAATAGTGAATAATATGGATAAAGATCTCATATGGTGATTGAAACCATGATTATTTTAACCTCTTATATATATCTTTTTATTTACTTTAGATTTCCACAAAATAATAATGTATTTTTCTTATTTTATTATACATTTCCATGTTGATTCTATTGTGCGGATAACGTGAGTATTATACTCAGTAAAAAGGGTCACTTTTTTTCCTTATTTTACTGATTTATGATTACCACTACTTATGAAAACTACCCCATAATTAGTAAAATGTAAAAACAAGTGTGGTTGGAGGGAAAACAAATTTTCAATTTGTATTAAAAAAATATATGTGTTTATTTTTCAAATGATTCATATTTATATAACTTTTGATCTCAAAAGAATAACCTTGTAATTTTTTTAAATATGTTAATGTGAAAATTGATATAAGGTATAGAATTTAACATATATTATGAGTGAAGGAGTATTTTTTTAGATTTAATGTTAGGGTAATCAATTAAAAGATCATTGATTATTGAATTCCATGACATAAATCATTGTAAATTTTTTATATCACAATTCTGATATGAATTATTTTTTAGTATTCATAAAATTTAACCCACATCATGAGTGATATAGTCCATTTTTTTATTAACTATAATTCCATATTTGAATTTTAAAATGTTAGAGAATTCATGTACCTTCGTTTAGACGATTCAGAAATGTAATTGATTTTAAAATCCCACTTATCAAAAGAAAATTTATAATTTATCTGGATGATCCTTTAGATAACCTGAATAACATGTTGGCATGTCATATAAAAAGACATAAAAAATATAAATAAAACATATTTTATATCTTTAAAGCATGATATAGTTGATATCAATTTTATGGGATTTCTATCATGTTGTTTCAAAAAATTTGAGGTTAAATTAGAGATAATTTAAATGGTAAAGTGTTATTTTTAGAGAAAAAATGTATTTTTATAATGGTGTATTGTGTAAATTTTTAGAAGATGATTTTGGGTTAGAGGATGTATTTTTGAAATTGTTGATAAATGGAATGAAAAGTCATTTTTGAAAACCCTAAAAATGGTTAATCATTCAAGAGATATATTTGGAGACACACTGATAGAGAAGATATCCTTAGTTATTTTACTTCTAATTTAAATGTTTATAATCCCCACAAATTTTTATATTAAGGGATGTTATCATATTCCTATATTTTAGAAGCATATTTAACTTAATTAGAAAATTGAAATTATTTTTTATTTTAAATGTTTTTAAATTATTTTTTGATTCAAAAATAAAAACTCTTTGATAAAACTAATTTTTTTAATTATTTTCCAATAGCAATAATTTTTTTATTTATTTCTTTATTTTTAACCCAATTTTCAATCCATTATTTATTGGCCAAAAACTAGCTCACAATCAAGTTTTAAATTTTTTGCATAAATATAGATGCATTTGGAAATAGTCCCATATACCATTAATTACATATCAAAATAAGAATATAGTTGACATGGATCCATTGTAGATATAAATGGAAATTTTTCATATTGGTTTTCATGCATTAATCTTCATCTTAGAAGGACATAAATACAAGGGAATTCTGAAATTGGAAATATGAAGAGTTTGCAAAGGATAAATTTATTTTCAGATTAAACCAACCTTAAGAAATACTTTTAAAGGAAAAATAATCTGGAATCTTGTGGGATAATTCCAATTAAAAAAAACGTTAAATAATATCAAAATAAAAAACTTGGAAATTAATTTGAGATTACATGATACAACTTGTAATGGACATAATTGGATAAAAAAGTTCTCAACTCTTCTAATGAATATGTATAACTAGTTATTTTCAAATTATTAGAAGATTAGTGGGAATTTTGTGTAGTTTTAGAGTTTATTTTATATGTTGGTATATTTTTTAAAATGCAATATTTATTATTATTCTTATTTAAAACCCATTATCTCATTTTTACATTAATGTGTTTCTCCTATAGTATTCTCTTCTAACTCTATGATATTGTGGAACTAACAACCACATTTTTTTGAGTGTGTGGGTGGTGGTTGGTTGAGTTTTTTTCACTTCAATTTCAAAACATTATTTAATTATATGAACATCAGTGGTGGTAAAATTTATTATGGTGTTTAGCATCCCTATTTATCTTCCTTTGAGTTCTTCTGGTTCATCATTCATTATTTACTTCACTATCTATGTCATGAATACTATTAATTATGATTTGGGTAATGATGGTCAGAAAAAAGATATACATTATATATTAAAGAAATGTATTTCCCCACATTAATATATATCAGTTTTGTGGTAATAACATTTTAATTAGAGGGTTTATTTTGACATATCATGATGAAAACATTGAATTATGTTTCAAGAATATTTTAATGAATTGTTATATGAATCACTATGAGCTCCTAAGAATGAATGTTTTCCTTCTATCTTTATATATTTTTTTTCACATTTCATATATATATATATATATTAATATTATATGAATGTTTTATAATATAAAATTGTTAATATTTAGTTTTATATTACTTAAAATATTAATTATTACAATATAGATTTAGTGCTATGTAAGCTACCTCTACGAGTTCGACCCAAGGTGTGAACAACATTTCATGATTAGTTAAATAAAATATTGATCGGGGAACCATGATAAACAACCTAACATAAATTTTAAACCTATTATGTGGTGGGAAAAACTATAAGACACCAATTATCATTAAATGCACAAAAAATGATAAATTTAAAAAAAATCTTTTTTCATTATTTATTTCAATTTAATCTATTCTGCATGGACTGACTTTTCTTAATTTCATAATGAATTTAAAAATTATATTAAATATTAGTTATAATGTATTAGTGTTGAATTTTAAAACCTAGAGAGACAAATATAATACAAATATGAATATATAAATGAATCCCTGGAACAACAACTAGAGTTAGAACCATAACATTAACTAGTGGTTTAATAGATTTCATCAATTATTTTTATCTGAATAAACCGTCGGTGGTTGAGAAGAAGATACTGCATGAGTTTATAACAACAATCCTCACTCAACCACTATTTGAGGATTTCCTTGAAGAACACAAGAATGCTGATTACGATATGGGAGATCATCATTTTATGGAAGAATCATGGAATCACATTGTTGAAGATAACATGAAACATGATATTCCCATCCTTGATAATGGAACATCATCACCTATATACATCTATATTTGTTTGGAATGTAAAAATGACGTTACATATATTGATATTCACTTTCCAATGTTCCTTCCAGCGGAGATAATTCAATATGAATTACTCGAAATGTACGATTTTATTATTGAATCATAATTTTTTTAATATTATTGAAGGTGAGGTTCTTCCCAACATGTTATTTCTAGAAATTTATTATATATAATATTAGTATAGGCACAGGATGTTATTAAAAATTTTATAGAAGTACAAGTTGAAGTAGAATAGATGGAAAATAAGGTTGTGATGTGACTATATAATCTACATAAAATATTATATCATATGGAGAGGGATACCATGAACGTCAATAGTGAGTACCCCTATCATCTATTTCATCCCACTCTAGACCTTAAATTAAATTATTCATATGTATTTAGTGTTAGATATTTTCTAATTATATTTGGGGGGTCTACAGTTTTAGTGTCCACTCATGGATACTAATAAATTTGAAATGTGTTGGGTTATATCAAGGAAAAATATTCCACCATCAGACAAGTGATAAAATTATACAACATTCTAAATATGTTATTTAAAAAATGAATATTATTATTTATTTAAATGAGTATTTATCCCTTTTTTCCCATCTATGTTTATTTTATCTTTATTTCTAATTTCTTTTCGTCTTAATGTCATGAATTTTTAAAGTGGTAGATATTATAATAATATCACAAGGATTCCACTGAAAAATAATTTTGGCCTTTTTAGATTTCTTTTTTCTATTTAATTCCCACCTTATATTTTTCATGTATAAATTTCATGATATGATTTGAGAAAAAAATAGGGCACTAAATGGAATAAGTGTGGGTGGATATCAATATATATTTACAGAATTTTCCTGTGATTTCATAATTAATTATATATTTTTTCTACATTTTTGAAGATTTTGTATTTATTTTTTATGTGTTTTTATTATTTTTGAAATAAATATAATAAATTTTACATTTTAATCCATATTTTCATTTTTTCACATTTCAGGTTTTGAATGATTGATGATTTAATTGATTTATGAAATGTTTTATTTTAATTCCAATATTTTCATTTGAGGATGTTTGATTGATTATGGAACTCATGTTCAATAGTGTTATCCTAATTACATATCTTACCCAACTTAATATTATTATAAATCCTTTTTATATATCATTTACAAGTAATTTTTTATTACGAGTTCTGATACATGTTGTTTATCCATAACATTATATTTTTTTTCTCTTTTTTAATGATGTTAGAGTTCATGGAATGTGCCAAGTATTATTGAGGCACAAATCTGAAAGACCCTATTTTAGAAAAGTCGAATTTTTGACATCATTTTTTCCCAAAATATCTTAATACTCTTGTTTCCATGACCTACCTTGTTAGCTATCTATATTATAAGTCACGTATCCATTGAAAACCTTCTCATTATGTTAAATGTATTAATATTTATCAACTCAACTATGGTAGAGGGAGAGGATGAGTTATTTTTTAGTAATTTAAATATTTGTTTGAGATTAATTGAAAGTGTATTATTAATTATTTAAAATAATTTGGAATAAATTGAATTTTTTAAATATTTTTGGGTAATAAAAATTTAATTAAAAATATGTGTTTGGTGTTTATAAAAATTTAATAATTATAATATTCCACTAATTTCCTAAAAAATATTATTCGAAAAAGAAATACAAAATATAAATGAGACTACAAAATTATACATATTTCAGAAAAGGGAATAAATTTATCCCTTATGTAGAAAATTACCAATGGGAACTTCCCAACTACATAAGGATGTGTTTGGAGTTGTTTTATTATGTATACAATTAAAGATCGCACCATTCTCTTGCAAAACTAATTTCATGCATATAATTCACCGTTACACATAACCCTCCTAATTCATCATTAGATGTTTTTATTTTTAAAACTCTACAACCACCATCCTACAGACAACCCATTAAAAAACTC
This sequence comes from Viscum album, assembly GCA_963277665.1. Taxonomy (NCBI): domain Eukaryota; kingdom Viridiplantae; phylum Streptophyta; class Magnoliopsida; order Santalales; family Viscaceae; genus Viscum; species Viscum album. Next base: position 1,205,550,108 of record OY728126.1, on the reverse strand, counting down.
TTGATTTAATGGTTATTTAATATGTTAGTTATAGATACTATCATGATACAGAGGTTACATTGATCGCTAATGTTTTTTATAATGAAAACACTCAACAAAAATATCATTGAGTGAAGAGAGAATGATTTTTTTGGGGATGCAGTTATAAAATGATCGTGAGAATTATCTTGAGATTGAATTTTTTCAATAATTTTTAGGATTTATATATTTTTTCCATGTTTGAGGCATAATATATTCATTGATACGAAAATCTAGATGTGTTTTCATTTATATATTGGGATTTTGTTTTATGATGGAATGAGTTTATTAGCCAAGTGTAAACTGTTTATTTTTTTGGTGAATTTGAAAATAATATATTTCTAATTATATAAATTTAATAAAAATGTTTTTAATCCCACTAAATTTTTATTTAACGGAATATTATCAGAAAATATGTTCTCAAATGAGTTTTGATCTTAATTGGTAAAATAGAATCTTTTTTGATGTTTACTATTTTTTTGTATTTTCTCCATAACATCCTCAATATAAAATTAAATTGGGTAATTATTTTCTTATAGTCTTAAATTACTCTTGATATTCATTTCATTAATCTTGATCCAAATATTAGTCTATAAGTTCAACACATGCATGAAATTTTGTGTAAATTTTAATGGTGAATTATTAATAAATATAAAGAAATTAATAATACCACATTTTCTAATTATGTAATTTATTTTGGATATAACATGAAATATTATTGTGGAACAAATTGGTTATGATTTCTTTCATCCCTTATCCCTATATAAATTTATATATTTTTATATACAAAGGGTTAGAATAGTAATGGATATTTTGTGTACATTTATAAGTAATTTTTATCTATTTAATATATTTATTACTATTATAATATATTTCATATCATTTTCATGAATCATTCAGTCATGTTTAATTATATGTGTTTCACCCAATGTGTTTTTTGAAAACTCTCTCAGAATATGGAACTAAAATCATTGTTTTTTTGAGGAAGTGTGTGGTATTTTAATGATTATAATTGCACTTAAATTTCAAAAAAATTTAATAATTATTATTTCAGTGGTGGTGAAATTGATTATGGTACATGATTATGCTATTTTTATTCCATTAAGTTCTTCATCGCATTCATTATTCATCCTTCCCTTCACAATTTAAGTTGATCATATGATGGTGTATGGTTTGGGGCATTGATAGACTGTGAAATTATTTCCAAGAAGGATCTATGAAGAGTCTTTCTCGATATGTAGAGATATCAGTTTTGGGGTATTAACAATTTTATTGAGGGGGTGTTGTGTGACATATCATGATAATTACATCAAATTGAGTATCAAGGATATTTTAATAAACAATGATATGAATCATTATGTTCTCCTAAGAATGAATGTATTCCATATTTCATTAAAAAATCGTTTTTTTCGTAGAATATATAAATAAATACCAATATTAAATTTACTTATTAATCCAACATATTTATATTATTTGGTTTTATATTATTTATAATATAAATAGTGAAAATTGATATTTGGTGTTGTGGAAGCTGCATCCTAGAGACCGTCCAAGGGTGACCACTATATTTAAGGTCTAGTTAAATACAATATCAACTTTGTATCCATGAAAAATCCACTACCCTGACACATGATATTTTTGAGACACAAATAATCATTTATTTTGTATCACCCATGTATTTTTTAAGGTATTAAAATACTGATGTTCTTATATTCATTCTCATTACATTATACATTTTTGAATAGTTCATAATGTTTTACTTGTTTTTATTAGAATTACTTGTTGATAGTGATGCGTTGAATCTTTTTTGAGAGTTTTATTGGTATCTTTGGTGTTTAGAATGGATTTGGACATCAACCTATAGTAAGAAGATCTACAGGATGTCCACCAGCTCATCATTGGGGGCGATCAGTTGAAGGATGAATGTTGGTAATTCCAATATGAAATCACTAAACCTTCCAGTAGAAACCCATCATCCAAGTAGTATAGACCACAAAGGGTCATATTTTCTCTCTAAAACTAATTAATTGGTCAATAATTGAACTTATTAAATCCATATTCATCCCATGTTAATTTGATCTGTATTTTGATTACAGATATCCTTATTCATTGATATCCATCAATTTCTCTATTTGGAAAAACATATTCAAATTCAGATATGCGAGTTTAAATATTCAATTATTTTTCTTTGTATATACATTGTATAATTGATGGTTCTTGATCAGATCCCCAATATTTATTGATCATCAATAATTAATTGTGGAGGTAAGTATTCATGTTGGGTTTTCATTATTCTAGATCACATCTATTTAGTGTTTCATGATTATGAGTTCATGTTCCAGGATTCCAAATCAATTTATATGGCCCTCATCTCATATTTTATATTTTTGAACCCAAAATTGTTGAATTTACTAGTGTTTCATGGAATGGGGATTAATAACTAGTTTTATCTTTTGAAACATGATTTCTTATACCTTAAAATTGACTGTAATAATTGGTTAATCCAAGAAACCCTATTTTATTATAGAATTTTTTTATATCTATTATGGTTTTAAGCGTTGATTTCACCATTTATTGGATAGAGATAATGGATTTAAATCATGAATTGTAGGGTTTACATGAGAATATTCTTGATTATTAAATTATAATTGGTGAGATCAAATGTAATCGTAGATAGGTAACTGAGCCATCATTAAGGGTGAACAATTTTCCCAGACCCTGTTATGTTAGTGTAATTTGTGAACCAGTTTTCTTATGTTATTGAACAAATCCACTCTTGGGTGTAAACTCTTATCATGTATGTATATTTTTCTAGGGTATTATCCACACTAGGTTCCTAAATGATCAAAATAATTTCAGAAGGATCCATATTGTCCTGGAATTATTGTACACGTGGTATTTTTTAGCTAATGATTCTCTTTGAAATGATTTATTATTGTGTATAATGAAATTATTTAGAAATAAATATATTTATATTCTTTAAAAAATTGTGAAAGTTGTGATTTATCCAGGTTGCATTATTTTTTTAAAATTACATGTCCATAATTAGTTTATTATATAAATTCTACTAATGAAACACACAACAGAATACTACAATAATATTTTCCTCAAAACAAATATATAAACCATTAGATGTATATAAATATTATCTTATATGATGCATGTTCTAGAAATGACCTATATATTTGTAGTAGGGTTGTTTATATGTATGGTTTGGTAGTTAGGAGAGGAATTAACTTCACACAGGGTTATGAATTATTTTTTTTGAGTACATTGGTTAAACAATGCATCTTGTTTCTTTTTTGGACTAAATTTTTTAGTTTATACAATGTTGTCTTTTTTAGGTAATACACCTATTTTTCAATATACATTTATCACCATTTTATAGGTTATTGTTGCATTATTATTCCAAAATGTTTTTCCTAACACCTAAGGGCATACCGTAAGCCTATAGGGATTTGGAATTTCCATTTTCTAGTGATAGGATAAGTTTAGGTTTTAGTTAATTGGGTATTTTGGGATTGTTCATGATAAATTATTATTAATTGAATACATATCTATTTCTATTTTCAAAATAATTTTTTAGTATGCATTGGTAGACATGGGATATGAATTTGGAAATGTAAGGGTAAGATTGTGAGTGAGTTTCTGAGAATCACTCATTATGTCGAGGCTTAAGTTAGTATTTTTAATTTTTGGAATGGTGTATTTGGGATTCAAAATTTATTAATACAAGGTTTACTTTTTTATTAGAACCATGATATAAACTATTGATTTATTCTATAATAAACTAGAATTGAGTCATGTATTTTTTTCCTTTGAATATTTGTCTATTGATATGTAGTACCATGGCAAAAAATACAGAGAAAAAATCATTTCTAGGGAAATACCGATGAACCATGATATAGAAAACCTCTAGTTGATCAAAATATGATTTTGGTGGTGGTGTTCATGGTTTGAGATATAGATGAAAGGGTTGAATGTACACCTATTTAAGATACATACGGGGAACCTCGAAGGGAGAAGGACAAGAATAATGCATTGGAATTTTTTCACTAGAAATGATATATTTATAGGGGATGTATATACTTTGTTTGGTGAGAGATTATTTTGAAAATTTCCTGAGGCTTTTCAAATTCATTGAGAGTTACGATTTAGTAAAATTGAAGTGCACCATATTTAACCACAATGGTCTGAGTAGATGGTGGTGGGACTCATTTGGTTTGGATAACAAATTTAATAGATTATATTTTAAGAACAAAATTCCATTTTCACCCTAAACATGTATCTAAAATGTTGTATAATAGAAAAATTGATAGAGTTTATCATGGTTTACCAAGGAGATCATTTTGTGATAGTGTTTTATAAAAACATCACTGAATCATTCATGTTTTCTTCTTAGGTTGTGTCTAATGAGAAGATGAATGTCTAGATGTTTTAGATGGTTATTTAACCATATATCTGATCATATATCATTATTTTAAGGATATCCCCATATAATGAGGTGGTGGATTAGGCCTTTATGTCATAACATGACCTGGTAGGTAAAATAGGCCAAACCATAGTTTCTCTTCAATTTGGTGGTAGATCCAATGGTTATTTCATGAGTATGAAGTAGTAAAGGTCCAAAAGGGAACATTTGGCAATGCTTCTAAATAGTATATTCAAAAAATAATATCAATGTCTAGTTCATTGATATATTACTAGTGTATTGAAATAGGACACGTTAATCACATTTTCCATGTCCCTAACATTTTTTTAACTATTGTGGGTGTCGTGGGAACATGGAAAAAAATTTAGTTTCAATTATGTCATAAATCTAGTAAAACTCATCGATAGTATGATGATCTTTGGTTTAGTGACAATATTCATATACTGTAGGGTTTATTTTAAATGAATCATTAATAAAGTAGTTACATGTAGTTTAAGAGTTTCTTGAAGAAGGTTGTCAAGGTCCTACAACTATGAAAGGTATCATTTGAATTTCTCATAAATTAAAAACTAAACTATTAGATATAGTTTTCTTCTTATCCTTTTCATTAACACTTATGGTGTATTTTCTATATCATTAAATGGAAATTGTTTCGTTTTTATTGAATTGGTGGTTCCTATTGGAAAGAAAGAGTAGTGTTTTGGATATACCTTTTGATATTTATTTTTATAATACATGAAGTTGGTTTTGTATTTTATCATTCATAACATTTGAAATTTACCTGGGATTATTAATATGTATTGATTTACCACTCAAAAACCTCAAATGAATTATTATAATTGATGGTTGTTCTTTACTACTACTGATGGGAAATCCCAATGAATTTTGGGAAGACTCGGATCTATGGCCCCTTTAAGAGGGTAATTTCCATACATATCACAGTAGGATTTTTTTTCATCTTCCATTATGTAATAGGAATATAAATGTTTTATCCTTCCTCTATAAGTAATAATTATTCATGATGTGTTTCCAAAGGAATAATAAGATTTTCCAAAAGTGAGGGAGATGAATTTATTGAATGAATTTGTTCTTGGATGTCAACAAATATATATAAAACATTATTATACAGATAATTATTAATTTAACGCGATTAAATGTTATAGGTATTATTTAAATTCCACATAATTTATATTACCATGAACTTCAGTTGGGGAGACCTCCCATATTTTTTTTCTAATAAGGATGATAAAATTATTCCCCCATGTGTCAATTATTAGAATCTCAATAGATTAATGTTCAATAAAAAATTTCCCCTACAACACATTGATTATTTGTTTGGAAATTCAATCTTAGAATAATGTTTTAAAAAATTGATCTTCGACCAGGTTATCATCACAGTAGAATCAATTAGTCAGATTTTCAGAAGACCACCTTCTAGAAAGGTATAATCATTTTGAGTACCTTGGGAATCTAATTTGTCCAAAAAAACTCGCATACTATACGAATTGATTTAATGAAGAAGTTATTTTATCAATATCTTGATAGTTTTATCATGGTTTTCATCGAATAAATCCTACAGTACTCTATTACCAAGGAATATTATGTTTTATAATTGAAGAATTTTTTTAAAATTCAGAGGGAGTGTCTTATTTTGTATCAAATTATGGATACATGAATTAAAATTCATTAAACATGGGATATCAGAAATAATTATCTTAATTTTTCTTGAAAGGGTGGTGGATTTCATTTAATGTTAATAACAAAAGAATCATTATGGGATGCGTATATTATTGGGTTTGGTTGAAAACTATTGGTGGTTCTTAAGATATTTCTGAATTTTAGGATATTCATTAACCCCTATCTATATGAAGGGGGGTGATATTCAATTGGGATTCAATGAGTCATGAATCATTCAATGAAAGAAATTGTATTTGACCTTTGGATTTTTTTTACATTATGAAAGGGTGGATATGGATATGTGGTTTATTATTATGATTTAGTTTTAGGATTTGGTTGTTTCATTATATAGTGGCATAATGTAGTTCATTATAGTTCATGTAATCCTTAACCTCGTAAGAGGAATTATCACACATATGATTGGGAACATGTATCAATTGTTTATAGCCTCAAGGGTATGAATTACCATATTTGTTATGAATGGTTAACAGTTTATTTTAACCATAATTGTTTGGGGTTTATCTTAAATTAAAAAACATTCTGCATCTATTAGATAGGATGGGTTATATTCATGATGTTTTTTTGATATTGATAGTCCCAATAAACCTATACATTGAATTTTTGTTTAGGATTATTTTATGTAAAATTATAGTCTCATTCTATTAATGGTGGAATGGTTGAGTTGAACTTAATTTGAAGTTTTTTCTACAATAATATTGAAGATGGGGAATGATATTCTAGTATTGTTAAGGTGAGTTATCATCTGATTTCCTCCCTCCATGAAATGATTCATTGATATAAGCAAATAGATAAAATATTCTAGAGTTTCAATGGTTATTTATTTTATTCCTAGGCCATCAATGACTAGTATATTTCCATTGGGTGTATTCATTACATCATGATATGATATGTTTTACCTTTGTTTGTGATAAAGGACATATTGAGAGATTGCTTTTATTCCTTGAGTTTTTCCCACAATAATAGCCACACTCTATATTTCATTCTAATACATGTGTTATTATATATAATCACACTTGATAATACTCAAATGTTATAGAAGAAATGTGTCTTTCGGAATAAGTTTCATGAAATAACATCATAAAACATGTAATTCATCATCTTTATTGAAAAAATCCTAAACATTTTTCAATATTCATTTATACATAAAACTTCATGGGATATCCCATGGACAAACATAAGAATGGGGTGTGCTATAAATCCCACTAAGGGAAATAAAAAAGGAATTACATGTAGAAAATAAAACATTTTAGAGAATAGTAATATCATTGGGAAATAAAATGAACATGAATAATAAGGAATGATGTATCATGATATTCATAATGTGTAAAATTTGTCAACATCATAAAAAATGCATCATAAATAGAAGCCAAGGAAAAAGCCACCAGGATATCATGGTGGAAAAATTACCCTAAAAGAATTATATATTCCCCTTATCCCAACATGAAATATCATAATATGAATCATTACCCAATGAATTAGAATTTCATTTAGGTACACCCATCATAATCATTTTATTTTCATGCTTATGTTTGCTACGTAGATCATACAACATGGATTCATTCATCATTACAATTTATTGAAAAATAAAAGTGCGAGGAACACATGAATTCAGGTCCCCATATCAATAATTATATGTTCACATTAGATAATACCCTTGAGTGAAAAATGGGTTTGGTATTCACTACAGAAATGTATTGTCATGGAAAATCATGGTTAAATTTTGGCAGCATATAGTCATTACATTAAAATTTTAAAAATTGGTAGATGAGAGAGATATGTGTCTCTAATAATTTGTAAAATAAATATAATGTAAAAAGTTCATGAAAATAAATATATACACATTGGTAAATGTTAATAGAATGAATAAGTTCATATAGAATCATTGATAACAAAGAGAAGGTGAGGGTCCCTTACAGAATTTCCGTAGAGTAACGAGTGTAAATAAAGGTTCATAAGACGTATAAATGAGGGTCAAACTGGGATATCATCATTTAGAAATCAAATTAATAGAAATTTTTACTTGTAATATCATATGAAACATAATCAAATTGAAAATAAAATACATAATATAAAATTATTTCTTTATAAAAGAGGAGAGTGGAAGATCCCTTACTTGAATGTGAGATTCCAAACACTTGGGTGGAGATTCATCAGAACATGTGGCTGCCTTGTGAGAACTCTATGGAGTGAAGAGTAGAGTTTGGATGTTATCCAGGGAGGCTTAGTGAAGATAAATGGGATATTGGAAGAGTTTATATAGGAAAAGATATGTATTTAATTATTATTTTGGTTTCACACACAACATAATAAAGTAACAAAAACATAAAACCATCCCATTATTTTTCAAAAGGTCTATAAAAAATGGGATTTCTATTCATTTTTTTATAAGGAAAATTATATAAATTATAAAAATAATACCATTGATGATGTGGAGATGAGTCAAACTCTTAGAGAAATGATTTTAATATATTTTAATATATTATAATTATTGTAAGATTCATCATGGATTTAAAAAATAAGCAGAACAAAAAATAAAATTACTTTAAATTTAAAAAATATATTTTATCATGGATCGCATTATTTTACTTAATAAATAAATTTTGTATCATTGTGATGTCATAAAAAAGTTTATTCATATAATATTTAATTTCTAACTGAAAATTATTGTATCTTAGAAAATTTAGAAAAATTCGTGTTTGGATCATTTGGACAACATGATCCCAAAAATAATATGCATTATATATAAATATTTTTTAAATATTTTAAACATCACTTTTAAAATAAAAAAATCATTTATCGAAAATGAATGGTTTTTTACAATAATTTTTTAAACCCTTATAATAATGACATTTGGCTTCCTAAAAATTATATAATCATTTATATTTAATAAAAACAATTTAATAATTGTTTTAAACTGTAATATTATTAATTTTAAAAATAAATTTATTAATCAATATAAATATCTAAATATTCCAAAAATTCTATTAGTGACTTATAGAATTACAATAATAATCATTTCAAATGTAACAATAATAGTATGAAAGTATATTAATTAATATTTTCTATAAAATGTAAATTTTCTTATTTCTATTTTTATGAAATATGTTTGCTTTAATATACCAGCATATTTCCTGTGATTAATGTTTATGATGGTGGGACTTTAATGGGGTCGTTCATAGAAAATGGTTTGGCGCATTATCTTGATGAGATTTGGACAACTCCCATAAACATTTTCTCCAAACATAAGTTGTTGGCTTTCAGCATGGGATTTCTAGGGGAAAAGCCTAGAAATGAAATTCCCATCAGATTCTCTATTAAATTATATAAGAAGGATATGATCCTACTAAACATGTGTTCACTATTCAACATATATGTTATCAACGACAAATATATATTTAACGTTCATTAAAATACAACTGGATATAACTAAAAAAATAATTTTTTTGTTTTCTATATAACCATAATAAATTAATTGAAATTAAAAAATGGAATATTATTCATAACAGTTCGGGTCATTATAATCTTCCCTCAATTTAGAATGTTTTCCATAAAAATTTTATTTTCCTACAATAAAATAGATTCGGGTAAGTTGCCTCATCAATTCCCCCAAATCCAATATTTCATCATAAAACTTATGGTTTCTCCCTAAGCATTTACCAAGAGCATTTTCTTATATCTTATGGACTTTTCTCTATGGTTTATTGTCCTTTCTAGCTCCTCCACATAATAATGGTCATTATCCAATGCTACCACCTATAGAATGAGTATATGTGGTGGGTCTAGTATGTACTTTCGAAGGAGTGATAAATAGAATCCATAATGTACCTAAGGTGGGATTGTTGGGAGTTCTAGTCTATAGGCCACTACTCCAATGTAATCAAGGATCAACAAAGGGATGATGTACCTTAGTCTATGATTTTCCTTATTCCTGAATATCATTACAATATTCTATGGAGATGTAATGATAAATACCTTGTATTTAACATCATACTCTATGTATCATCATTGATTATAATCATATATCTTCTAGAAACTCTGAGCAGCCTGGATGTATTTCTCAATAGTCATGGACTTATCAATAATTTCATCAACTATTTGAGGACCTAGAAGTATTCATTCCCCAACATCATCCCATCATGTTGGTGTCCATTACCTATTCCCATAGAGGGCTTCATTGGGATATTTGTGGATGATTGAGTGGAAGATTTTGTTTTAAGAGAACCCGACTAGAGGAGTATATCGATACCAGCCTCCTTTGAAATAAACAGAACATGGTCTCACCATTTCTTCTATTGTTTGTATCAGTCACTCATATTGTCCATCATTTTTAGGGTGGTAATACTTTCTAATGTTCATATTAATTTTTGGGTAATTGATGGAGACATTTCTAAAACATAGTGGTGAATCATGGATGGTGAATGAAACAATTTATAGTTGTACAAAATGTATCTTAATTGCTTCTCTAATGTATTTCAGTTCTAGTTGATCTAGATAGAAATCCTACAGAATTGAAATGAAGTGTGCATTTTTTTATGATGACCCAAAACAACCTAGATAAAATTAACTCCATTGGATGTATTTAGAATTCTTCTAAAAAATATCATGCTGGTGTTTTCACTTTTCCATGTAGGTATGGGTAATTATTTCACCATCCCATTAGACTATTTCTATTTATCAATGACTTGAAATCATATATGGAACATTGATATACTATCACTGATTTCATTGTTCATGTTATCCCACTAGAAGTTCACTTGGAGATCTAGGTACATCATTTTGTTTCCTTGGTGAATAGTGAATGTCAAACTATGTGCATCATCTAATAGTTTATTTAATGACATAAGATTTTGGAAAAGATAGTCTTGACCCAAAAATCATAGTACATTCTCTATTAACATTTAACTCAAAGGATTTCCCTTTATTATAGTTTTAAATTTCTTCTGAATTCCCTCATTATTGTTTTTAGAATACATTAACTTTTAATGTGGTTGAGAATAAATTTGGGACTGTATCGTTGATGATCTTTTATGATTCCCATGTACATCCTCTTAAAATATAAGAAGATCAAATTCTTCTCATTTCTCATTGATGATAGAATTTCTAGATCATTTCTACTTAGAAAATTTTCCAATTTGTTCACATTCCCATGATTGTAGTGGATTGAGTATTCATAATCCTTGATGAGTTAAAACCATCTTTTCTAGTTTATATTTTGAAATTTCTATTGTAATATATATTTTAGTCTCATGTGGTTAGTATATATCTCACACTTCTTTATGTACAAATATTTATAAAATATTTCCAAAGAAAAGAGAAATGATTCCATCTACAAATCGTGTGTGGTTTAGTTTATATAATTAATTTAAAACATCCTTAAAGCATATGACATGACTATTTCATTATTCATTAACAAAAAATATAATCATTTCTTTAAATAATCACTGAATACTATGATTTTTTTTGTACATGTTGGTAGGGTGAGAATAGGGGTAATGATAAGCCTTCTTTTAAACTCAAAATATAATTATCCACTTCCATCATTCCATGAAAACAAGACTCCCTTCCTAGTTAGCTTTAAATTGGTTTCTAAAATCATGATAAATTTTCTCACAAATCCCCGATAATACCCAACTAATATATAAATATTATGGATATCTATCAAATATGTTATCCTCTATAATCCTTTAGTTTCTTTTTTCATTGAAGGATACACATATATCATAGTGATTTTGATGATACATCATAAAAATGATACATCCATCAACCAGAACTCAGACTTCTATTACCATGACTAATGATTCTATTTTTTCATGGTATTTAGCACAATTCTCATATTCTCTTCATGCTCCTCTTTGGTTTTGAGGTATAGTAAAATATAATCTATCAATTAATCTACCAATTTGTTGAGGCAATCTCTAAGGACTATTCATCGTGTCCATAAGGATTTATGGAGCATTAGAGAATCCAGAAGGAATGACAATGAACTCATAGTACCCATACCTTGTACAAAATGTTTTATTTCTAATATCATAATTATTCACCCTTTCATGATAATATACCAACATAGGATTCACCTTAGATAAGAATTATAAAACACAAAGCTGATCAAATAAATTATTAATTTATTTTAGATGATACTAGTTCATTGTTATGATCTTGTTAATCTCATGATAATCAATGAAAATGTGTATTGACCCATACTTTTTTCTTATCAAATATTAATTTTCATTGCATGTTTAATTAGTTGGGTATGTGACCCCATTATCTATATTAACTAATAGTTCTTTCTTATGTTCCCCATGATCATCTAGAACCATACAATATAGAGTCTTGAATATTGGAAACAACCCTAGTATAAGGTCAATTGTTAATTAAACCAATCATATTGGAGGAAGACCTGCCAATTTATCTTGAAACACATCAGTGTATTCCACACTATAGGCATGTCATCGAGGATGACCATTTCCTTATAATCAATCATATGTTATAGTTACAATTTTTCATAAGGAAATATTATCCATTTTTGATATGATGTTTCTGAATTATATTCATCATCCTCCTTGATGTTTTAATGAATTGGGTGACTAATTAATCATATGGATAGTGATTTCATTTTCACAAAATGTTTTTGCTCTATATAGTGAAATCCATTCTATGCCATTAATTTCATGTAATTCAACCACATGGAGTATTAAAATGATATCTAAGAAGTTAAACCTGCAAAAAATAAGGAATGACTAATAATCATAGGATTCAATAACTTCCAAATTTTACTTTTTATCTATATCCCTGCATTCATGATGTGTAGTTGTGTTTGTATAGTTGTACAATGATTGATGATATGAAGGAATGCATAGAAAAATGGATGATAACTATGACCACCGTGCTTTTTATTACAACTTAAACATGATTTATTACATAAAACATCACTTGATACAAAAAATAAGATCAAAAGGTTTAGTTTCATTGGGGATTAATATCATTACATAAAAACATAAAACATGAAAATACAATTTATTGAAAACTTCCTTCAAATGACCACTACATTCCATCATACTTAGCATTGCATGGGATAACCTGAGGACATGCATAAGAAAAGGGTGAGCTAAAAATCCCAGTAAGGGAATACAAATGGAATAACATGAGGAGTAAAATACATGTTAGACAATAGGCATATCAATATATCATAAGAGAAACATGAACATAAAGGAATGATAATGTATGATAATCATAACATGGAAATGTGGCAACAACACTTAACATGGAATTAGCATGAGCCAGGGCTCATTGCACATGGAGCATGAGTAAATCCTTATTGCACATAAAGCACGAGTAAACCCTTGTTTGACTTTAATTATCATGATTCAACACTAATTGCAAATTAAGTATCATGATACTATACTTTACCCAATGCATTGGAGCTCTATAAGGGCGCACCCTTCTTAAACATTTCATTTCATGCATAAGTATGCCACATGGATCATAAAACATGGATTCATAAAACATAATCATATATTCCATAATAATGGAATGTGGAATTAATATATGAAACTTTATAATAAATATTTAAATTTTCCTAATGGTGAATACCCTTGATGGGGAAATGGGTATGGTATTCACTACACAATGGCATTGGCTTAGAAAATCGGTTCGATTTTGGAAGCGTAACGGCGTGACATAAGAATTCATAAAAAAGGGTGATGAGAGAGAAAGGGTTTCCTCATCATATATACATGTAATGGAAAGTAAGGAGGTCATATAGATACATGTTTCAACAATTTTAATGGAATTTAGATTCATTATACAAAAGTATTTCTGGAATGTAAAAGAGAAGAGAGATGTTCCTTTCGGAATTTCAGCATAGTAACGGGTGTACATGGGAGACATTTAATAAGAGAGAAAGGGGTTACGCATCATATTTTCATGTAATGTAGACTAAATAGGTCATATATATACATTTACCAATAATTATAATGGAATTTAGATTCATGATAAAAAAGTATTGCGTGAATGTAAAAGAGGAGAGAGAAGTTCCTTTCGGAATTTCGGCATACTAACGGGTGTACATGGGAGGCATTTAATGAGAGATATAGGGGTATACCATCATTCAAACATAAATAGGGAAGTATGAGGGAGGTGTGAAACCATACCCCAGAATTCATAATTGAAATTAAAAGGGCAAAACAACTTAAAGAAAATTGGACAAAAATGAGAAAGGAAGAAAAAACCCTTCCTTTGAAGTGTGCTTCCAATGGCTAGAGAGAGGCCTGTGAGAGGATTCTTGGGAGCTTGGGTCACCTTGGGAGGATTATAGAGATTGTAGGTCAGAGGTTGGACAAACTTCAAAGGCATTGGGTGAGGAGGAAGTGGGAGATTGGGTGGGTTTATATAGGAAAGGTGAAGGAATTCTTTATTATTTAGGTTTGGGTCCCCTTATATTAAATTAATCCAACCCACAAACCATCCCATGGTTTTTGCCCATGGTTTTTGTAAAACGGAAGAGGAAAAAAATAATTTATATGGCCAAGGTCTGAAATTTTTAAAATAATGAGGTTGATTATGTGGAGGTGAGTCACACTCCCATTGAAATTAGTTTAAAAAGACAAGGTGTTTAATAAGTCTTGAGGGGACCATTAAAGCTTTGAAATGTAAGTCAAACAATCCCAAAATCACATTATTTTAAGGGTAAAACATTTATTGGGAAAACATAAAGATTAAATTATTTTATTACATCACTATTGGGGCATTATGATGTCACAAAACACATTATATATTTAAACAATATTTAATTTTTACCCAAAAATTTGACCGTCTCAGAAAATTACGAAAAATTCACCGTTGGATAATTTTGACATCCTGATTCCAGAAATAACATTTATTTAATCTAAATAATATTCAATATATGTTAATTTTCACTTTTAAAATAAAAACAGACATTTATCGAAAATTCACGGGTTTTGACAGAAATGGATTTCAAACCTTAATAAAAATTATAATTGCATTCATAAAATTATAATATCATTTATATTTAATACAAATTAATTTAACAATAATTATAATATTTTATTAAAATATTATTTAATTCAAAAATCCCTAAATTTAATAAAATATAATTCTTAAATAAAAAATAACTAAAAACACTATGTGTGCGTTAAAAACTATTTACAATGTATCAAAAAAATGACAAGGATATATAATAATTATAATATAAAAAATTAATATACATAAACATAGTACTAGATATTTGTTACATAACCCCTTAAAACAGCCGCATAAGACCTAACGGTAAGGTGTGCGATGGTGACAGACTCTTGGGGTGGCTCTGATAACATCACCCGAGTGGTAATTTCTATTAACTTCCACTTCTCCCGTAGATGGTCCCGTTCGAGCATGACATGATGAAGCTCAGCTTGGGCTTGGTCAAGAGCGAAGCCCAAGGATGCCACCTCTTTTCTGAGCTCCGACAAATGGGCTGCGTATGGGGCAATTCTACTGGATGAGGCCATCGCTTCCTTTGCCCGAGTAAGTTGGATTTGTTAAAGTCCTATATTTATACTAATCATGTGATCACTATTCAACATCTATATTTGCAATGGTCAAAATTCTTATCATAAAACCAATGAAGTTGACATTTTATATAAACATAAAGAGACAATTAATTATATCAAGAGGGATTTCTATTAATGAAACATTGGGTCGTTACAATAACCCTACCTTAAACTTTTTGATTTTGGTTCATATACACCCAAAATATACATATGGATGACTAATTTTATGATTTTAAACTCATTAATGTGTACAAAATGACATTAAAGGGATAAATTATAACTTAAATTTATTTCCCTAACTTACGAATTTGTTGAATTTGTTCTATATTATCCATGAAAAAATTCTAAAATTTTATTCTTATGTGAATTTTTTGTTACCATAATAATGGATCATAATGAGATTATAAATTTACCAAATCATATCTTCTTATATTATCAATCCAGATGCATAGTATGGACCATTGTTGTGTACCAGAATATCCCATGTTAGGCACAAAACATCTTTTCAGAGTTATTACCACTATGTAAATCTATTCTAGAACCATGTCTAATTTTAGTATATAGATAGGGATTTGTTTTCTAGATAAACCTATTACTGTATACATACCAAAATTTAAGTTTGTTTTCTTATACATAGTTTTATACTTAATGCTTTTTCGAGTGTTCTATTATCATATTCCAAAAAATAAACACACTTTTCCTCTAATACAAACTATAATAACACTATTCGTTATTTAACATTAATACATGTTCTATTACATTAAATGAAAATTTATAAAACCCAATATATATAATATTATAGTGTATTTTTAAATTAGGTATAATACATTTCATCTTAAGAGATGAAATACAACGTCATTATTGGAATCCTCCTTAATATGTTCATAATATTCCTTCACATAGAAAACTGCATGGGGTATCATAAGGAAAATCATAAGAAATGGGTGAGCTATAAATCCCAGGAAGGGAATAAACTAGTAATACCATGAAGAATATGACACAAGTTAGTCAAAAGGTATATCAATGGGAAATAAAAGGAACATGAATAACAAGGCATGATATAGCATGATAATCATAACATGGGAAATGTGGAAAATAATTAAAACATTACACCATTAAATCAGGTTAATGTCAAACCTTCAATGAATTAATGGTGGAAAAAGTCACATAAATAAAATAGCTACACACCATTCACAGTATGAATTATAATGATATTAAACATTACCCACCACATTGGATCACTATATATGCTCACCCATCCGAATAATTTTTTCCTCATACAAAAGTGTGCCATACAGATAATATAACATGGGTTCATCAATAAAAATAATTTATTCCATGATCTTGGAATGTGGAACTAGTGCATTAATGTACCCATATAAATAATTATACATTGATATAGTTGAATACATTTAATCAAAAATATGTATGGTATTAGCTACATAACGATTTTGGCATAGAAAATAATACTGGAATTTTAGCAGCATAACGACATTAAATATAAATTAGTAATAATGATTGATGAGAGAGAAATATGTATCTCATAATTTTTCCATCAAATGGGGATTTAGAAGGAAATGGAAATACATGTCCTAACATGAGTAGATGGAAATATAATTCACATGTTCAAAAATATTCTTGAATAAAGAAGAGAAGGTGAGTGTCCCTTATGGATTTTTTCCATAGTAATGGGTATATATAAAGGTTCATAGGATGGATAAATGCGATAGAAAAGGGGATATAATAATTTATAAAAAAAATTGTTAGTGATTATTAAATGGAAGAACATATCAAAACATAGGAAAATGGTAACTAAATGAAATAACATAAAATGAGTTTTTAATAAAATATTTGATGGTAAGATCATGTTGTTGAATATGTGACATAAAGAGCCTAGGATGTGCGTCTTGAGATCTTAATCACACATTGGGAGGTCTCAAAGAAGTTTAGGGAAGACTCTTGAAGTTCTAAAATGTGTTTAAGTGATGATAAATAGGATCTGTGGGGTGTAAATATAAGTAAGGAGGGGTATTTGTTTATTATTTTGGTTTTGGACACTACATAATAAAATATCCAAAACTACAAAAAATCAATGTGGATTCTTCCAATGGATTCATCCTAATGGGAGTGATTTAAATTATATTATATGGTTAAGGGTAATAATTATTAAAATATTACCATTGGTTATTTTGAGGTGAGTCACACTCTTATAAAAGTGATTTTAATATCACAAAATATGTTATAAGTCTGCGATGATTCAAAATGAATTTAAAGAATAATTCAAATAAAAATATAATCAAATAAATTTAAATGGAATTTTTTTCATAGATTTAATATCTATAACATATTACATCATGTTTTGTTCAATATAATATCTTAAAACACATGATATATTTATTCGTTATTTAATTTTTACCCGAAATTCAATTATCTTTAAAATATTTGAATAATTCAACTTGGTTAATTTTATACAACCAAATTCAACAAATAATTTTAGTTATATGTAAAAAAATATATATATATTTTTAAATTTTATTATATAATAAAAATCATTTTTTATTAAAACAGATGTTTTTTTTGAAAATAACATTTTTTTCAACCCTTATTAAAATTAAATTTAACATTAGAAAAATTATATGATAATTTATATTTAAATTGTTTTTAATAATAATAATTTTTATTCTAAAAATTCCCTTAATTCAACAAAATAGTTACGTAAATTAATCAAAATTACTATTTGTGTTTTATTGAATCAAAAAGAAAATCTTTTATAAATATAAAATAATAGGAAAAAATATATTAACTATTATATAAAAAATGAAATTCATATTCTATTGGAAGAGTCTTGATACATGTACCATTAATACGATATAATACACCTTAAGATTGAGGTGAATGATTGTAGGGATTTTATGTGGATGTTTGGTGAAGAATGTTTGGATCGTGATCATTTTGATCTTGAACTTATCTGAATGACGATTTTCCCTCATAAATATGGTTTTGGATACCTGATTGGGAATAGTAAATGGAACGGACTATAAATGATATCCCTCTTGGATTCTCTTAGAAATAGGATTTATAGGGTATGATGTTAGTAATTAGGGCCATCACTTTCTTTGTCATTGACTATTGGATTTTTCAAATCCCTATATTTATACTAATCATGATATCACTATTCAAAGACTATATTATCAATAATAAAGACACCTAAAAGGAATTAAATTATAATTTTATATATTAAATCAATGTAAATTCATGTGTTTTCTATATCCAAAATACATTTAATTTATCTAAAAAAATTAAATTTATAACAGTTCTGGTTGTTACATCCACCGTGTCAAAAAATATATATATAATGAGAAATTTTTTTTGTTATCCTTGTATGAGATGATATATATAAAAACATTTCATGTGAATGTTACACATGATAACATATTATGTTTTAGCTGTAGAAACATTCTTATTTTTATAATTCTCTTCTCATACCAACTAGGACATGGAATTAATTATCAATTAATTTCATTATGGATTACATCAAACCCCAAGCGGTAAAAATTCCACTTGGGTTGTGAAATATTTCTTGACCAAATCAGATAATTTCATATCAATATGTGATATCAAGAACTAGATGACATTGTAACATTGATCTTCTGGGATATCTAATGGAGGAATGAGATCTCTATATCCACAATCATAGATAAGGTCCCTTGTTTTACCTAATAGTTTTAGATGTGTAGTGAGAATGTAACGGGGACTCATGTCACAAAAAACGTAGCATGTCATCCATAGAATGAGGGGAAGACAATAAGATTGAATAAAATTCTATAATATCTTCTTCAAGGTTGTAACTCGATATTTGGAGTTCATGGGATATGCATTTTGGGATAGTTTAATTTTACTATAAGAGAAACATCCAATCATTCATCAAAATTTACCCTTTCAATGGTTTTTAAAGATGTTTTTAAAGATGCCATATTTATTTTTCTTTAGAAGGAAAATAATTCTTTTTTGGAACATTTTTGGTGTAGAAGACCATGATCATGTTCCTGGTTGTTTTTATTGATTGTTGGAAGTTCGGAACCAATAAAAATATATTCAAGATTGAAATAGTCATCAATTGTATTTTTTTGTAGGAGATCTCATGTTATCAAATTTATCTACCTTATTGGGAAACTGATTTCATGACAAATAATTTAATCCAACTCCATGTATTCCATATCCTTTGTATATCATAGAACAATATGGAATGGTGGATTATCACTTAGATTTACACCTCATTTTTTATTGATCCGTAATCTTTTCCTTATGTATCAACTCAAAATATTTCTACCAGAGCCTTGTCATGTAATTAATTTGGAAGAAAAAATTATGGATCATGATATGTATATGACTTATTAATCATTTTAGGTTATTTATTTTTTATGTGAAGGTTCAATGTGGGAATTTGATACCTTATGTTCATGTGTGAGGGAATCATGATTATAATCCCAATAAGACTTCATATAAAGTGTATTTGATAATCTAATAGATAACATAAATTTTTAAACACTGTACTTATCCAAATTATCTTTATTGAAATCAAAATAAATATGGAATGGTGAATTGAAACATACCCATATTTTTTTTAATGAATCACTCTAATATGGCTCATATGTTCATCATTTTTTTCCTTTAGCCATTTATGAATTGATAATAATGTTTTAGTTCCTATTAGTTGAAATGTATGGGTGGAGGTTCTTTATAGATTCCATTAGGATAGATAAATAAGATTTTAGGGTTATTGGTATAGATGTGGTCATGAACCTATTTATATATTACATATAGGTTTCTAAGAAGATTAAAATTGAAGGGCTAGAAGTAGGGAATTCATAGAAAAATTCCACCATCCTACATATGAAACCCTACAAGCCTTATGACGGGGTTCCTAGTGTAGTAGGAAATCTTCCTAGAATAATTGAAAAACATAGGGTATTTATTAATGTTCATTAATCCAAATTAGTACAACCAGCTATCCAGTGGAAACCTGAGGCTTGGCAGAATTGTTATTTTGGTCTAATAAATTGTGGGAAATATCATTTTTCTCTACTCATATACCATCTTATTACATTAATAGAAATTATACCTCTATAATATGATTATTTTGAACTTAATGTCATCTTGGAAACCTTTTATGACCTCTCAACTTAATTAAATAGTGTATTGAATAAATAATAGAATATATAGTCCTATCTTGGTATGTAGATAACTGTTTAAATCATGGATTGTCTTATTCAAATTCCAATTGAATTTCCCATTAGATTGGCTTCATTAATTATAGGAAATATTTTATTAATGATTATAATATTATATTTATAGATATTGTTTATTCTTGAGGGATCTTGATCAAATCATCAATCATTATAGAAATATTATAAAAAACATGGTTATAGGTTTTATTTTTGGTTTTCTTCATTCTAGATTAACAAATCATAGTGATTTATGATACCTAGTTCATGTTCTATGATCCCTTATCAATTCATAAGGTCCTTATATTATATCTTCTTATTATTTATGATTGATCACTGATTTTCTGTGTGATTCAATGATGTTTGATTTGTAACATGAATTTATCCTAAGAAACATAATTTCCTACAATATAAACATGATTTAAAACATTTTGATAATGGAATGAAACTAATTTTTATTATGGATTTTAACATTGGATTTTTAGTTCTATGTTTTTCATTAAAATGTCTTTAAGTGAATAAAATTGTGGATTCAATTTTGAAATTCATGTTGATGGATTTATATGTGGTAAATCAAAATATGATTGATGATGAGGGATGGACTCATTATCAGTGTAATAATATAGTCTACCCACAATCATTCTATTGTATTATTTGAGACTGGACCACTCAGTTTATCATTCCCTTGGATCTGAGTCTTAGGAAACCCCCATTAAAAGGCCTCATTATTGGGGATGTATCTACACCACCATATGAATGTGTTTTTTATTCTCCTCCACCATCAATTTTGTATTAAAATCAACCCTATATGGGTGATG
Source organism: Viscum album (assembly GCA_963277665.1). Taxonomy (NCBI): domain Eukaryota; kingdom Viridiplantae; phylum Streptophyta; class Magnoliopsida; order Santalales; family Viscaceae; genus Viscum; species Viscum album. The sequence continues at coordinate 1,205,528,369 of OY728126.1, read as the reverse complement.
TGTCCATATTAGAAAATAGAATGGACACCAGATATGATTCATTTTGTGACAGCCTAGTAAATCACATAATCATTATATTTTCCTCCTTGGGACTATACCCCACCGTTTTTCTTTCTTGGGTATATAGCCATCAGGTGTCCCTCAAGACTAAAGAAAAGTCTTCATGATGGGATATGTATCCACACCACATTATAAAGGGGTTATTAAAAATGTTTTTTGTTCGGAAATGGGACCCCTAAGAATTTTAACATATAAATTATTATATGTGTATCTTAATGTTAAATTGTATTTCAACGATAGTTTATGAATGTGGTTCTCAGGATAGACTGAAATTCGACGAACACTATGGTGGTTGAGTTTTAAGAAAAAATCAAGTTAACAATGCATCAAATATGTGCGTTAGATAACGATGATAAAAAGTTGTGGGTTAAAGACTGAACTGATAGTTCATGTATTTTGTAAACATGGAATGGTTTAGGAGGAATCGCGGGAAGGAGATGAATATTTGATGTCTTAGGGGCGTGAACATCTGACTATGAATATTTTTGATACATCAGAGTACATCATGAGGATTAGTTTTTATAATTTACGGAGATTATAAGATCCTAACCATATTAGAGATGATGTGCACTTACATAGTGGTATTATTTTTAATTTCATTGAGTATAACATGTCTGGAAATTAACATCGGTGTGTTTGGTTAAAAATTATATAATTTTTTAATTAGGAGAATCTATACATGATTTGTGAATAGTTAAAAAATGGTTTACACAATCTCAAGCAATGTGAGAATGTAAAGTAATGGTATGTGCATGGTTAAAAAAATATGTACTAGTTGTTGTAAGGCTTGTGAATACTTTTAACATGGTTAAAATAAGTGTGAATCATGGTCATGGGGTTTTGACATGGTTAAATTAATTTTGAAGCTTAAGTGTGCAACATTTCACAGCTAAGAAACATTCTTTTTACTGAATGTTTTTCTAATGCTAGAAACATGTGCATATAAAAATTAATGTTATGCATTTTAGTTTCAAAATTCCTAAATCCTCAGTATTATGTGGAAATCAACCGATCTCGGCCTAAATCAAATTAAATCATTTTTAGATACTTTCATCGGGATTCATAAGGCCCCTACCCTCTATTCATGGTTATTAATGCTTGGTTTTTAGATCTATATATCTATAGTTATGTGGATTATTCAAGATAGATTTCCTATATCACTTCTATTCATCTCATGCACTTTGGTGGTCAGTTATAATCTATTTTGTCAGATCTAGATCAATATGTATAAAATATATATCTCTTATTTTTGGATATATATATATATTTAATACATATTCTTTCATTTGATCATGGATTTTGGTTTCATATCTAGTTATTGTTCATCATTGCATTCTAGATTATTCTTCTTTAAATCTGGGATTCTCCCATTGGTGTGAGTTTTCCATAAATATTGAGGCAGGTGGTCTATAATTAAAATCCCAAAGTGTATATTTATTTTTAATTTATGTAATTTTATATTATCAATTGTATCACATTACTTGAGTTTATTAATTTAATTAATTAACTTGATAAATTAAATAATTATGAAATTTTCGTAGATTGGGATAATTAATTCATGTTGTAATTATATATATATGGAATTAGTTTAATTGAGATAATTTATTTTTAAATTAATTATAGATATAAATATAATTGTATGAATTGAGATAGTTAATTGATGAATTAATTAGAGAGAGAATGAATTATTTGATTGCAACAATTAATTTTGTAATTATAATGGAGATATTCAGATTTTTTAATATGATAAATTAATTATATAATTAATTAATTAGAATGTATGTGAATAAAAAATTATGACACAGGATAATTTATTGTTGAACTAATTTATGGTGGGATATATGTTGTTGAAATTCAACAATTAATTGATGAATTAATTATTCTAATAAAGATGAATAATTGTAGAATTTATTATTAGATAGTTCTATAATATTTAAATTTATTAAGATCGAACACATAGTTATTGTATTCATTGGGGTTAGTTAATTATTTAATACGGATTTATTAATTGATTTATTAATAATGGGATATTTTTGTGATGAATTGAGATAAAAAATTGTGTAATTAATTATGGGAGATTGGAGCAATGGATTGAGATAACTAATCACGGAAATAATTACTATATATTCAACTTATGAGTTAAGAAAATTAATTTTGGAATTAATTGTGTGATATTGTTGTTATGAATTGATATAATTACTTGTAAAATTAATAATGGGATATTGAATTTAATAATTGATATTATTAGTTGCGGAATAGATTATGGGATATTGATGGTATGAATTGAGATATTAAATTTTTCAGTAAATTATGGAATTACAGACTGAGATAATTAAATATGGAATTAATTGTGAGATATTGATGTAATTTATTAGTATAGTTAATTGTGGAATTAATTGTGGTTTTTTTTTTCAAAATTAATATAATTAAATGTGTAATTAATAATTGGATACTGATATTATTAGTTGAGAAAATTGAATCTTTAATTTATTATGGGATATTGATGTTATGATTTGATATAATTAATTAAATAAATAATGATCGTATAAGGATGTTATTAATATAGAATAATGAATTTTTGAATAAATTATGAGATATATAGACATTGTGTATGAATATTTAATTACTAAATTAATTATTTGATGCTGATGTTGTGAAACAATGTATTAATTTTGGAATTAATTCATATATTTAATGTGGTTAATTAATTGGTGAACTAATTATTTGAATTATTGTCGTTTAAATTTATAATCATGATTATTTAAATTATTAATAAATTAATAGAAATAATGTGATTATTTAAATATTGAATTAAATAATGGGATTGATAAGATTAATTTATTAAAGAATTAATTAATGTCAGTATGTGACTATTTAATGGTTTAATTGAAAAATGGGATTAATTAACTGATGAATTAATTTATGGAAGTGATTTTGTGTTTTTAATTATTGAATTAAATTACCAGATTTTATGGATTCAATAATTGATGAATTAATTATTTATTGTAATGTGATTAGTTAATTTTGGAATTAATTAATGCAATTGACATGGTCATTTAATTGGAGAATTAATTTAAGGGGATGAATGTGATTAATTAATTATATAATTCATTAATTATATTATTTTTATCTATTAAATATAGATTTAATTGATAAGTTTGACAAGATTAACTAATTGGGGACTTAGAAATGGAATATATGAGGTTAATTAATTTTTGAGTTAATTATGAGATGGTGAATGATAACATGTTCATTCTATTATGATATTATGAATGGTGACAAGGACATTCGGATGTGAAAAAATTTAATATTGAGATTAATGTGATAATATGATATGATATGATTTGTGTGAATGATTGAAAAATGGTGGTCCTGGACATGATGTTCTACACCCATGATATATATGTATGATTGAGAAATTTGGAGCTAGACATGACATTATATTCCCATGAAATATATGTATTATTAAAAATTGGGGTGCTAGACATGATATTATATGCCCATACCAAAGATGTATTATTGACAATTGGGGTGCTAAAAATATCATTTTATGCCCATGATATATATGTATGACTGATAAATTGGTTTCTAGGCATGGATTTCTACATCCAAGTATTCTAACTGGCGAGAAACCTAGAATGATGCTCCAAATACTCAAAGGTTATTATAGAATGTGTTCTACACCCAAAACGTTTTAATTTGACTTTGGTTATGAGTGACAATAACAATGAAATGTGAACTGAATATGTATCATGGTTCAGACTTAGCGCATGCTGAAGAATGTATTGAGGTATGTCTGTCTAAGGAAACATGGTGACATATGTGGTAAAATAAATTGTAATCGATCATGTGATAATTGGATACTTATGAATTGTAATTATTTATTTATACACCTACATAGATTGGTTATTGAATGGATTTGTTTTTGAAACCATTGGTGGGGGCCTACTGAGTTGTAATCACACCATACATAGGTTCCATGATCAGCACAAAAATAGATTACAAGATTGCATGAAATGTTGAGCGAAATAACTTTTTCGAGATAAATTATTTGGTATGGAGAAAGTTTGTGGGATCTAGATGTGTTTTGGGGCACAATTGGGAGTTTTCAATGACTTTACTTTTGTGTTTTCAAATTGGCACTTGTAACATACATTATAATGGCATATATATTGTCCAATTATGATATTATCATTCCAATTTTGTGTCAACTTATTTCATGGAAATTTATCTAGTTATGTAATATATTTTTTATATTTTTATTACTTACACTAATTTATTTCATTGGTAATGAAAATAAATAATAATATTATTGAAATCCTACATTAAAGGAGGCAGAGCACAAAAAACCCCTCTATAAGGTGGTCTAGATACCTCTCCCATCAAGAGGCCTTTTACTGTGAATTTAATATGTGACAGAGAAAAGAGAAGGAAAAAACCATGAGGGTTGGGCCTGGAGAATACAATATCATGATCATAGGCTAGACTGGGTCATTACAAATTTTATTTGAGAAAGTGTCGATTCAATGTTCCAGTGAGGACCGTAGGCCCTTCTGGGGGGGATTACATAAACCACACATAGAAGGAGTAGGAGAACAAGGAAACCCTTTATAAGGTGGTGTAGATATCTCTCCGATCATGAGGCCTTTTCATGAGGGATTCTTGAGGGCCAGAGCCCAGTGAATGAATAGTTATGTGGGAAAGGACCAATGTAGAGAATAAAATGATTATAGACTGTACTAAGACTTTACATTCAGAGATATGATCTTTCCTAATAGAACATTTAACCAAGGTTAATATGACCACCATGTTTTTTATGATATATAAATTATACACTCTTCGAAGTCAAAAATTACCCCATAGCCTTATTTTTATTATGTAATGGGCACACCAGGTGGCCCATTGATCCTAAAATTAAATTTTACCATCATTAATGCTAAATAAATATAAATACATTATTTTTTACTTTAATAGTTATCATTTAAATGATTTTTTAGTTCATGTATTGAAATTCTTTTGAATGCTTTTTATTTTAATTATTTTCATATTTATTAAAGGGATGATTTAATGAAATTATTATGTTAACTTAATATCATGAATTGTATAAAATTATTTAACTATATATGGAATTTTTTTAAATTATACATATAAATCAAATTTTGGGATTCTACTATTCCCATTTTATCAAACCCTACATACACATTTCAGTGTTTTTAGATCTTGTTTTATCTGATTAATGTATGGATATGGTACAATATTATGGTGGTGGGTTTTTTTCATTTGTAGGGTGTGGGAGTCAGTAGGTTATATAAACTGAAATAGATTAGGGACAATATAAATTTTTATTACGTAATATGACATAGGTATCTTGGAAATTTTTTAACATGATGTTTGTAACTGTTATCCCACTGTCTTGTTTTGGAATAATGAAAATTTTGTATATCAATTTACCGTATTGTTACAGGTTCATATAGATAAATCATTCCCAATGGTTGTTCTTAATGAATATGAACTTATTGCCATTCCATGGGGATTCTTAATTCACTTAGGGTCGTGTAGGGGTTGGTTTGGGTTGCCATTAATCTGTTATCTTGTAATTTCTAGGATTTTCATTGTATTATTTTTAAATATTATATTGAATTATTTCGAGACCGGGAGCGAAGAAGGTACATCATTCTGAGGCCTGGTGAGCTTGGAATGGTGGTTTGAACTTTTTAAAGTTAAGTGAGTTGGCATATGTGCGCGGTTGTGGCAGTTTCCAAATGGATTCCCAGATTAATAATCTAAGGGTACCATTTCATCATGGAAGATGACTTTACCTATGAATGGGTGTAACCTCGATAGGCACGGGTCGAGGGAAAAAGATAATTTTCTGACGTTTTTAGTAAACTAAAATAAAATAAATTCACAGTGATTATTTTATTTCATTTTGGAAATATCCACTACAGCACAACAACAGGGATGCTATTTCATCAATTAATGTCATGTCATAATGACGCAGAAATAGCAACACTGACTCAGTAATATCGCATCATAATGGGATTCCAAAAATGTTTCTCTTTTTATTGTGATAATCAAATGTTGCGCGTTGGCATGGATTGAGATGAAACTATAGAGAATCCACGGAGCTGTGTAGAAGAACCTCGAAGATGAACGATGATGAATCAAAGTTGAGAATCGCTGTGCCAATGAGGTTGGAGTATCTTGACGATGACAGTAGTATGACCTCTTCATCAACAATCGATCCCTTTTGAGGTAGGGGTTTACTATTTAAATTTATTTCCCCGATTTTTGATTTAAACAACGAATGTGGATCAAACACAAACAAGTTGATCTGTGGATTCGTGTGTTCATGCGGGGGGTGGGGGTGGGGGGGGTTCTGTTGGTATGTTTTTGGTGATTGATCCCTGATTATTGTTTCTAGTTTGATTCCTCTCTATTTGATCCTATTAACGGGAGTGGATCAACGCCATGAAGAACGATGACAGAGGTCTATTCCTCAATTATTTTATTCTATTTTCTTTCCCCCTTTCTTTCTTGTACTTTCATCACGTTCTTCATGAAGCGATGAACAACAGATCATTGAATGATCATTTTGGGATGCAACGATCCCATACTGGAGATCTGACATCGCAACAACCCTACGATGGTGAGACGACCATGACGGACGACGAATCGGGTCAGATCAGAAGAGACCATTCTTCAAGAATTCTTCACACAGGAAGATAAAAATGAATTTTTAGAGCTGATTGGAGGCCTGAAACCAACATAAATGACTTCAGGACCTCAGGGTGACATGGATTCCAGAGTTTCGCGGCAATCAGACAGTCAAATCTAGGATCGGGGTAGCACAGAGGTTTGGCGGCAGAAGTCCGCGATTTTGGAAATTTCCCCAATACACGGTGTGTACATTAGAAGAACATGTCATGTTGCACTGGTAGAGATGAATAGGGATTCAGGGGTCATAGAGGAATCACATGGCATGTGAACCTGGTTACATGATGTGTTGGACTTTCTCCAAATCCTGGCATGTATTTTGGGAAGAACACAGACATGAGACAGACTACACAGCTTCAGAACATAGTGTGTACTCTCTATGGAGCATGGAAGAGGTGGATACGCAGGACTCGACGTGTATCCATGGGGTACACAGACACGTGATGGAGTACACGACTGTGAACTCCATCACACGGCCAGGTGAGTCCAGCAACATGGGTCACCATGTGTTCTGATCACACGGGTTGGAGTACACGGGTTGAGGATCGTGTATGGGCACATGGACAGCATACACAGAGCTGACTCCAATCACTCTGACACTGCATGTAAACAGTACTACACGTCATGTACTAACATTTCTACATGACCAGCCTTACGACATGGGCCATTGTAAATAGGCAGTACAGGGTGCAAGACGACACATCATGTAACTTTTCTACATGTTGTGTACTTATTGGAAAATGGCATGGTCCTCTCTTCCACCGTATCTTGGACATGTATCATTTGTGTTAGTGCCCCTTCTTCTAGTTCCACTAATGGTCAGAAATCATTTACTTCTACAGAGGTATGATTCCTTCAGTAGGACATTCTGTGATAGAGTCATCCATCCATCCGAGAGGCCCGGATCACGATCCTTTATCAATTCTTGACCCTGGGTAGAGTAAAGAATTAACGTGAACAACTAAACTGAGTGTGGATCCTCTACCTAGCTAGTGAATCTGGATGAGTTGCGGTATCCTCCATGTCCCTGTCAGTGATCCTCTGGTCTGTATCATGATCTTTCCCACTCAGGATTGTGTCTATTGTAATGAGTGCATCTATCAATCACAATCATTCCACACAAGAGTATGTCTCCCATAAAGAGTGTAACTACCTCTCGTGATGTTTCTCGATGAATATTACTTCTCATATGGACATCATCAGAGTTATAATAATCATGGAGTGTGTTCTCCTGGAATGAGTGCTTCATGGAATATTTGAACTAAATCCGTAACCGGGGTATATGGTTGTGCGACTTGTCTCTAGACCGCGGGTCTGTGTTTTGAGTATATATGGTTTGTGTTTCCCTTGCTATGTGTTCTGTAGACATATAGTATGCATAGATGATTGTACCTTTACTTCATGTAGTGCTTTGTGGTATTCGAGTTCCACTACTGATTATTTTTATACTCAACCCAGTATGGGCTTTTCCAGCATGTTTCATGTCTTGTGTAGACGAGCAGCCTTTTGATAGATTCCAGGGAATAACAGGATAGGACCGAGCTTTCTGAGTTACCTACAGGTCGAGGCGTTTCTACGGCTATGAGCAGTAGCCACAATAACTTTTTTTTTTATAGTTTGGACTTATTATTTTTCAGACTCCTATATTGGTGGGATTGTATTATGAAACAGTTTACTTTCAATACTTTACTTTCTATCATAAACTGTTGGATGGGTTTAGTTTTATGCAGGCATTTTGTTCCTTAGTGGTTTTTTCATTTCAGCTTTTGTGGGCTCGGAGATGTGTTCGTGTGTACAGGTTCTTAAGAAATACCTCCCATGTAACAATATGCTCACTCAGTGCTAGTCACAAGCCCTTGGCCTATTAGAGGCGGGCTTGGGGAGTCAAGGTTCGGTCCCCACTGGGAGGGGTCATGATATATCTCTTTATTTTTTTTGTCATAATTTTTTAAAAAACCATTAAATATAATTTTCAATGTTAGAAAAAAGATAATAAATTATGGATGTTGAGTGGACTTATTTTTTATACTAAAATAACAATGGTATATATTGTTGAAATATATTTTCAAGATGATTAAATCATATTTATTACTAATAAAATTATGGAAGATACTTTTCAAAAGAATAAATTGAATCAAGTATTTTTATTTAGATAGTAAAATCCAACATAATTTACCTTATAATTCATAAAAATAAATACAAACCTAACATAAGAATTTATGATTTCTTGAAACATTCTCATTACAAACCCAACTAAATGACTCATTCATGTGGAGATATAAGAAATTATTATGCCTATGGTGAACAATTAATTTTTTATATGAGGAAATTTTTATTTAATATCTAAACTTGTGTGACCATTGAAATAATTAGTGATTTATTTGTTTTTTGTTCATGGTTGGATAAATGTCATAGGAATATTTTTCAATAATCAAATAATGAATTTTTAATAATTTTTTTAATGATGGATGATAATTTTGGTTTATTTATGCTATTTTAGTAGATATAATATGAATGTGATATGATTTCTATATGGTGTTTCATTTTTTTTCTTTCTTTTTCTATAGTGAATATCTTATGTCTCTGTGAATTGATAAAGAATACTATATGAATGATTTTATTATGTATTTAAAATATCAAATCCCAAATATTAATTATTATAAAATAAAATTGGATAATTTTTGGATTTCATAAATATTTTAAGAATTATTGTGAAAATCATTGAATTTCATATTTTTAAGTGTTTTTAGTTTATTAATTTTTTTAAATGAACAATCCATTGATTTTTTAATTCTTATGAAAAATATTCCCATTTTGAATAGGAAAAGAAATATTTATTATATTTTTTGTCCATTTAATATGAGATTTACTTATATTTTTTTTATTTCACATGAATTTAATGATACATTTTAGTTTGTAAGCATTATATTTATAAGGGAATGTGTATTTCATTATATTAATTTTTGTGATTTAATATGAATTTATTTTCAAATTTAATATGAATTTTTCTTATTTATATGTAATTCAGCTATTCTAAATGGATTCAAAACATCCAATTCATATGACTTCCATTTTATTATGAAATATAATTAACAAAAAAATTCATAATTTCAGACAATTTTAATGACTTCTTATATTTCAAAAATGTATCAAGATAAAAAATAAAATCTTGAACACATTGATTTATTTAACAAGATGATAATGATTTTATGTTAATTGGATATTTAAAGGAGAAATAAAACAAAATAACTACATTCCATGAGAATATATTTAACATAAAAAACACATTGTCTCTTATATGTGAAGAAGAAACACAATTACTACAACTATATTGTTCAAATCCAGATAATTTGTTGCAGAAGCATGCAGTTTCCCCATGAGTTGTTTAATGATTCATATCACTAAGAAATATATATTTCTACCCATTTTTATATTATAATTAATATTTTAAATTTAATGAACATTATATATCCTGATCAAGTTGAAAACTAACTCAATAACATGGCAGTCTTGTTGTACTATATCAGCTAGAGAAGAGGAGTTCTTATGGAGTTGATGTAGTCATGAAGGGATATAATACCCAGTGCCTATGGGTAGTGGATATCCATTGATGTATACACCATATATTTTAATGTTTTTTATTGTAATTTTTTTTATTTTTTTGGAATCAATATTCATAAATAAAGGGCGTCCTTTTTACTCTTAAAATACCATTTTTCTTACAATTGTATAATATTATATATCATTGTTAATTAAATTAGTTTCTATTTATGTTTATATATATTGAATGAGTTCTCTGTTTTGTGAATAATAGGTTAAATTTATTTTATTCAATTGATGTTCTTTGGATGATCTATTCACTTTCGTAAGGGGATAAAAATCCATATAAAATTCTTAATATGGTTTCAGTGTATCATAAGCACTAACATGATAGACATTGAGTGGGAATTGGGAAACTCAATTCAATAAAATTCATTTAGACAAAGATTAAGGGAGATTATAGGGAATGGAGAATTTCCAATGCTATACTATTTAATCATAAATTCCCAAATAGTTTCTACCATAAAATAGTTTATTAATTTATATCATCTTTTTACATAATCTTATTATTTGAAACAAATAATAACACATTTCTAGTTTTAACATCAACAGAAAGAAATTAACAAATGTGATAGTTTGATACATATTATTCAACAAACTCATGTGACAACCCTAGGGACCACTACAACATATTTGTTATTGGTTATCATAAATAAAATAGGACTCATGAAAATAAACCTCTCATTTATGCATCCAACCACATGATATCCCTTCCTAGAGATCAAAATATGAATAAAATAATAAGATGTTATGTTAATGTATCATGATTCTAAAAAAGCTAATAGATATAGATTATATGTGTTCTATTAGAATGATGTCTCTAGATCATATTATATACAAATTTTCCAAAATATTTATTACATCTCAATGTTCTCATAATATTGGTGGACTACAATAACCATTTGATATGACAAATATTCATGTAAAATTAACGCATATTAATGTTACATAGAAGTATATTCTTTAAGTAATAAGAATGAATTTATTTTGGTAATCATAAGTGTTATGTCATTTGGTTTTATAAACCAATTTCAATATACTGCATATATTTCTAGAACAATGAATGATTCATTATTCACCTATTAGCCATAAAATTATGATCATACATATGTTAAGGTTTGTTTTTTAAAGGGCCTACCACATTTTCTTCTATGTAGAATCTTATTATAGTGACATCTCCCATTTTATAAAATAAATCCAGAGATGATATCCCTTAGTATATACCATTTTTCTACTATCATAATTTTGAAATCTTCTTCATTACAATCATTGTAATGATTTACACCCTCATTAAAATTCCATGAGTTGGGACAAACCATTTTATATATATATAAATATAATATATCTACATCAAAATATACAATAGAATCGTTATTATAATATATGGATACCACTGAATTCAAAAATCATTTCTTGATCATTTCCTTAGTCTATCCATAATACTAGATTAGTTTGATCTATAGAAAAAATAGTTCTATATTCCATTGATAATTATTATTCCTTTTATATCTATATAAACAGAATTCACCCCTTATATGTTTTCATGAATAATTAGATATTTTAAGAATCAACATTATGTACTTCACTTTGTCTATATTGATATTTATGTAATTTTTTTAAGAATATCAATTATAATATCATATTGCATTCTATGAAATATAAGCTATATCCAATTTCTAAAGAATATATATTTTCATTTGCAGTCTAAATATGATCATATTTTCTGTCACATCATCCTATTGCGAATTATTCCATCTGACATTTATTACAAATAAAATTTAAATTGTTACATTTTGTATTTCAAAAAATGTTTCAAAAATTATTATATGACTTTTTCTATGAAATGATAATCCAATCATTGCAGATCCTATTCCCCATATTTTGGGTCAGTACATTATGTCATTTATTTAGGGAAATATATTAATCGTACTCTTCAATAAATCTAAAACAAAATTTAATTTTATATTTATTTTTAACATATTTCACTTAAAAACTAATAATTGCCCCACCATCTTTTTATAGACCCACCAAAAAATTTTTATCTAATGAACCAAACCTAAAAGAATTCTTTTAAAGGATACACGAATAATTAATCATGAAGGGTTATATAGTAAATATAATTAAATTTATATTTCTTCACTTCTATTGGTAAAATTATTTTTACATCTTCAATCACATGATTGGTGTAAGAAATTAAAATTCAATGATCATTTATATGTAATAAAATTACCATTCATGTCTAGATATAATCTAAATACACATTTATACCATGTAATCACTACATTATATAGAGATACCATAAAAACGCATACTCTATTTTAGTATATGGAATTCATTTCTGAATTCATATAAACCATATCACTTTATCTTATTCCCATCCAATCATATTTTTAGGATAAAAAGACACTATGTATAATGTATAATTTATCAACTAACTCATTTATTACAAAAAAAAATATATTTTTTATTAATATTCATATATATGATGTGTCAACATAATAATACTACTCACAATATCTTGTCAGATTAATTCCCATTCCAAATCATGTGAATTTTGATATCTAAATTCATTAAATAATATATCTCTTCTACTATATAAAAAAATATATTATTTCCTCTTATATACATAAAATGATTCACATTACTATATCATTCTATAAAAGTGATAGTTTTATAAATATAATTTTAACATAATTACATGGAATTCACATTCTATAATCTTGATGAATGTTTATTTCAATTATAATCCAAAATAATGATATGTGTCATAATAGAGGGTATTATAAAATATTCTATTTTATTCAAATTTTTCTATTATCATGTCAAAATTAAACAATTTCCAATAAGAAGAAAAGTTATTATGATGAATATACATGTCCTTTGTCTCTACAATTAATGGAATGTCACCTCACATAGTTGTTCGATAAGTTTAGAGTCCATACCTAGGATCATAGGTGCCATAAAATCCAATGTCCTAGCTGGGCTCCCTAACATGTGTCACATACCAAGGATAACTGACAGTAGTCCTATACCAACCCATGCGATCCCCATTGTTCCAAACCCTGAACTCCATCATATCTATAATTCAACTCCATTGATTCCATACTGCCACGACCCCCTCCCTCCAAAGATACCCATCATAGGCTTCCAATGAATAAATAGAGATATGGAACCCCAATTCTCATCCCCTGGGGGGACTAGGTTGGGGACTAATACCAAGGGAAAACAAATCTCATAATATGGTTGGAATTACCCTTTATAGAGAAATAATAATTGGAGATAGGATGAATAAAAAAAATCAACCCCATGAAATTTTATAAAATAAATCCAAACCATTTCAAAATGTATGTACAAATCAAAAAATGATTCACATTAAATCTCCAAATGAAATGAAAAATAGTAAGATAAAAGGTAGCAACATATAAGTAGCTTCAAAGGCCCTAATTATAATTGTCCATAATGGTCCAAAAGGTTTTCCTTGAAACATGAATAAAAATATATAAAAAGGGTGATCATACAGGTATACTCAGTAAAAATACCAAAGAATCTCTTACTCATGTTAACAGAGCATACTAACACACATGTTTGAAAATAAGAGAATGAAACAAAACCTATATAGGTATACTAAGAAAAACCCTAATCCTCACCGAGGAATTCCCAAAAAATTACACATGTCATTTGATGTAATATATGTAATGAACATAGATAATAGGATACCTTTCACCACTTCCCAATGATTATACTCTCATGTCTAATGGAGAATGTCCCCACACTCCCACATCTACCAAATGTACAATGTAACAGGGCGCCCACACACACATGAGTGTCCCAAAATACACCACATCCTACTTGTACATACCTATTCCACAAACCACATCACATTCTTACCACAAAAAAGTAGGCCAAAAAACACATCAAATCCCTCCCGCACAAACCTTGTCCACAAACCACAACACATCCCACCTACAATCACATGATCCTCACAACACATCACATCACATCTCATCATGTGTCATCTCAAAGACACTATAGAGTTCACATCAAAACTCTTCGTAAAGACACCTGATACACAACATAAAAACCCATCCCAAAGGTGAATTTGATAAATCCACCACAAATGAAAACACATAGGCTACCACATCTCCCCACATAGTTCCTAAATAAACTATGTCTATCATCACCTAGAATAGGGAGTAGGAAAGAGCGGGTGGGAATCCATCCATCATCACACAATGATGTTTGGGAAAGACACCCTTCGCTATGATGATGGGGGTGTTCTGTAAATAGTCCTAAACTATGTAAGCGTGTGTATTGAAATCATGGGAATATAAAGTGTGCATTAATATGGAGTTATAGAATAGAATCCCATCATATGGGTTTATAAAAATAATTAACCATCTCTGAGAATCCACACAATCACTGCCACCACTAAATGAAAAAAGAAAAACAGAAAAACACAATAAAAAATTCATTTTCAATATTTAATCCATATTTTAGGGTATCTGTTGTATGATTAATTTTCTCTTTATCAGAGACATTGATTTGTGAATCATCATTTTTGAGGAAGCACATCTAAAATTATTAATTATTTACAACCAATTTCTGTATATATAAATTTAATTTTTTAATCAACCCAACCCATAAAAAATTTACTCATTAAATAATACAATTTTAAATAATTAACATATTTTTATTCTATTAATAAATTGGTAGATATAATATAAAAAAATACAGAAAAAAATCACAACACCACATAATAAGAACAGATGATATAAATCAAATTATAATATAAATAAAAAATTAACTACTTAAAAGAGAGAAAAATGATTAATTATAACATATTAAAAACACATATGTTCTTTAGATTACATCCTATTGTCAATAATTCATCATCTACTCACATTCCACGCCCCATTTAATAAAAACAATTTTCTAGGGTCATCGCAATAAAGGATATTTTAATTTAGTTCCAAACATCCCATGAAACTTGAATTTATTCCTATAATAAAATAACAGTCACACAGAAAGTATCCCCACAAAACAACACATTACTCACTTAATAATAATCCCATATCATTACCAAATCATGAAAATATCTTGTTTTTTCATCCATGCTACACATCCACATACTAACCATCATTTCATGCTCCACCTCCTTCAAAGTGGGATTGTTTTAATCTCCCCCTCACCATAATGCCCTAGAGTCCACACTGTCACATAAAATGGACAGTGCCTCTATTACCACT
Source organism: Viscum album (assembly GCA_963277665.1). Taxonomy (NCBI): domain Eukaryota; kingdom Viridiplantae; phylum Streptophyta; class Magnoliopsida; order Santalales; family Viscaceae; genus Viscum; species Viscum album. The sequence goes on along the minus strand of OY728126.1, from coordinate 1,205,512,746 downwards.
TTGTAACATCTCAGATCTAGGTACTGCCCAAAGGATCCCCACCCCGGGTTGGTCAGATTTCCTCAAGCGCAATTCCAAGAATGCCATAGGCTGCAGACTAGAAACGAGGTTCTTTGGTCTGATAGTGGGGGAACTATTCCCTCATTTTGTAGGAGAACAGACATGAAACAAATAGTAAATAGTTGCGGAGGAAGTAATACTATACAGCAGAAGTAAACTGTGGAATACTATCAGTATAAATATATGAATAATATAAAAAATGATTCATGTAACATGTATCTAGGGAAGAAACCATACAATTTACAATGATGTAAATACAATAATGAAACCAAAGTACCGAAAAAAGTTATCTCTAATATAATCACACTTCCCAGCTTGGTCCCATGCGATCTGGATCAAACAACCATCATGTACCAGATGTAGAAGGTTTCATGCAAGGATCTTATTTTCGATAGGTCAATGAATTACTGAGAAAAATAAAGATCCTCCCATTCCTCTGAGTGATGTCTGATTAGAACGCCATTGGGAGAATTGTATTCCCACCGATATGAGGCGTTCTTGGCTGATTCATGGTCCGACGTTCAATATTGTTCATTTTACAACATTGTGGTTGGTGGTTTGTTCATTTCATTGATCATGTAATAATTATATATGCCAAAAGTGTTGAATACCCATGTCTGGGGTATTTTGTGTTTCAATTTTGACCCTGTTTAATACCAGTTATTGTTTGGTTGATTGATTATGATTTTTTTCCTATTCATGTGATTTTATTCCCTTGTTTATGGGACACCTCATGGGTGTGTTACATTGTTTGATAGTTATTGGCCATTTTTCTTTGGTTTCATATGAGGCATACCATGTATTCTATGACTTGAGTTGATTAGGATGGAGTTGATTGGTTATATGTGAGGCCTATTTTTAGGCTTTGATTAATGTTTGACTGTGTAATAGTTTTTAATTTTACTTAGAAGGATTAATGAATGTTGTATGTGCGTGGATCATCCAATGTACTATAAGAGCCTTGGATTATGAAAACTATTATGTCTTTTATGTTCGTTTACACTAGACTGTGATTGCTTTGGTGTAGACATCGACCACGTTGGTAATGACGGTGAGAGCTACATGGAGGTCTTTTATAATTATTATGCTATGTGGACCCATATCCCATAGGTCCAAGGATCAAAATCTGGCTCAGATTGCATTTTTAATGGCCCAGTCCAGCCTATGATCAAGATATTGTCCATGTTGGGCCAAGATCGCACTGTTTTTCATTCCATGGGCTCTAACCCTCAGGAACCCCTTAGGAAAAGTAATCATGATGGGAAAGGTATCAACATCACATTTTAAAGGGTTTCTTTATTCTCCTCATCATTCAACGTGGTATTGTCATAATCTACCCCTAGAAGTGCCTAACTTCATCGATGGGACAATATGTGGACACTACCTCTAATACCAAATTTTAACATCCTGGATCCGAGTGCCGCCCAAAGGTGACCCATACCTGGTTGGTCACATGAACCCAAGTGAATTTCCCTAAATGTAAGAGGATGGATACTAGCAATGAGGGACTTGGGTGTGATATTGGAGAAAACTATGCCCTAATTGACAGAGTAACAGAGCCTAAACAAATAGTAAATAGTAGCGGAAGAAGTAATAACATGCACAGAATTATAAAACAAAATACTGATAGTATAAAAAACTACCACATATATAAGAAAATTATGCATGAAAAATGTATCTAGGGAAGCGTACAAACATGTCCCAATACTATAAATACAATACTAAAACTAAAGTACAAAAAATAGTACACTCTAACAACATATCAATCCTCATCTAGGTCCCATGCTCTCCTGCTCCTAGTACAATCGAGTACCTAATGTAGAAGGTCACATACCGAAGATCTTATTTTTAGTATGGTGAAAAATGAACAAGAATCTTTTATAACTTACCATTCCTCAGTCCAAACACCGATTGAAATGCCACTAGGTGCATTGGATTCCCATAAATCATCAACATTATAGGCCGATTCAAGGGCCAATGTTCAAGAGTATTCATTTTACTATATCGAGGATGGTCGTTGGTGCCCTTAATTGAGAGTCTTTCAATTATATATGCCTAATGTGCTGAATACCCATGTTTGGGGTATTGTGTGTTTTGAATTTTGAAATTTTTTAATACCTACTATGGTTTGGATGATTTATTAAATATTGTTTCATATATATATCGTTGAATAACCTTGTTAATGGGACACCCCATGGGTCCATTCCCTTACTTGACTGTTATTGGCCATTTTTCCTTGGTTTATATGAGGAATACTATGTCTTCATTTCCTTGAGTTGATTAGGATGGAGTTGATTTGTTATATGTGATGCATGTGTTTATTCTTTGATGATGTTGATCCATGTATCAGTTTTGAAATACATGTACAACCTTTAATGAATGTTGCATGCGCGCTGATCTTCCAATAAAATGTGAGAGCCTTGGATTTGGAAAATTATAGGGGTTTCCATGTTTATTTATATAAGACCATGACATCCTTGATATATACATTTACCTAGTGGGTATTGAACATGACTTCTAATAGAGTTTTTTAATGATTATTATGCTCTGTGGGCCTCGAGGGTCTTGAATATGAGAGACACACATATGTCATTTATAATGTTCCTTATGTTGTGTTAAACCATGGGTATTGACCGTGAGAGCTGAACTGGTGGTCATTTGTAATTGATTATTTCTATCTTATACCAAATGGGTTAGACCATGAGAACTTTTCTAAAGGGTTGTTTAAAATGTTTAAATGACTGTGACGAGTCTGACAATCCAAAGCACAAGCTTGGACTAAGCATTACTTGTTTTTTTGGATGTTCTTCAATGATGTCTATTATTACTCGTATAATTGGGGGAGACATTGATCAGGATAGATCATGAGGTTAAATTATTCAGTGGATTGAATAATTAAAAAATTTAAAGTAATGTAATTTAAGGTGTAGAATTGTTTATATTTGGCTTCAAAGGATTAGATTATGAAATAAATAGAATTGAAATGGCTCAAAAATTTAGTTAAAGCAGATCTCATTAAACCACATGTTTTTACCATTTAAAATTCTACATATTTATATAACATCAAATTTATGATTTATATCCCTTGAAATGACTCAAAGCGAATTTAATATGGCATTAAACTCATTTTACATCTAAAAAGATGTCAAAAGGGAAAAATTGGAAAATATAAAAACACATTTCACTATAACTACTAGTGGGTCAATTTTTGGGAGTTACCACCAAGGAGACACTTTTATCGTGTGACCATCAGATGAGTCACTACCAGCAAGTCACTGAGATCGAGTCACTGCCAGATTATTCACTACCAATGAGTCACTACATGATGAGTCACATGTTGTGAGTCACCACTAGAGAATCACCGCCACACGATTCACTGCCAGGGAGATTCCACTAGGTGGAGTTTCCCCAAGGATAATCTATTGTCCAAATGCGATACTTTTAGAAAGAGATACAATTGGAAATGTCTAACCATTGGAATTTCTCACTATTGGAAACCTGGAAACATGAAAATCTAATGACATGATTCACTATTTGAATCATTAATATGTCCAAAAAACTCCTTAGACTACCATTAGACACCTCAAACAATATAATTAACAAAAATTAATGGACCAGAATTTCATGGACAAAAAATCAGATACCTCTCACACTATACATGCAATGGAGAATTGAAAGCCTACCTGGAAGAAAAATGGGGATGAATCAGAAAAACAATTACATGAGATTCTTCTCATGTTTCTCAATATATCTAGAACACAATAGACCCTAGGCAAATAATTTAAAATATATAAAATACATTATTAACAGTATCTCTTGTGAGATACCACTCATACAAGAGCACAATCACATAGATAGATATAACAAATATAATTTGAAAATACATAATAATCAATCAATAATAATAATTTATGGATAATAAGATATTAAAAACTATTTTATCATTTTTTTAATCAGAAGGAATAGATTTTAGTTAAGGGAAAACATTTTAATACATTTAACTTAAATTACATCACTTAGACATTCAATTGTATGAGTACCCATACATACAATGTACTCATTTTCAAATTCATTAAATTTAAATTCAAAACATTTGAAACATAACTTGATTAACATATAACGAATAAAAAAGGATATCAAAAATGAGATATAAATTTAGTAATTTCCTATCTGTGAAGAGGTTTAAAAATCTATGAATGATTTTTAAATGATCTATTACATTCTAGAAATTTAACATGACATTTAATTTTAGGACTTCTTATTTTTAGAAAACATGCTTCTTAAAATATTTCAAATGAATAATCATTTTTAAAACAATTTTAGTAGGATAACGATATCATATTGAATCAAAACCCATTTGGAAATCCTTTTTATGGCATTGAAACTATCAAAATAATATTTTTTAAAATACTTAATTTTTTTTAAAAACACATTTCATCAACATGTTTCCCAAGACCACGGTCACTAAGAGGATGAGTTCATACTTCCTGAAAATTTATACTATTCTACTAATAGATCTATATAATTCTCATTACCAAGATAATATCAATATAATTTGACATCATTTATAGGTATCATGAATTAAAAAATGGAATTCATCACAAATAAGACATTATTTTTAAATCTACCATCTCATCCTTGTTCAAGAATGTTAAAGGGGTTTCTTCCAAAATTTCATTACCTAAAACATTCTGATATAGAGACAAAAAATGTTTTAACAATTCAAATTTATATTTATCGCTAGTGTATTTCATTAAATTCAATAATTTAAAATAGAATTACTCTATCAACAAAAAACTTATATTAACATTGACAAAGCTACCAAAAGTGTATAATTCAATGGAACCAATCCACCACACCATAATACTTTCCACTTTGTGTGACGTTCACTCACCCGTAAAACATTATAACGTGTCACAATTTACTGTGTATTGATGTGGGTTAATATTTTTTGTCTATTCATATGATATTGGTCATAAAACATTCCATAAATATAAAATCAAACACAACAACCCAAACTAACATGGTGGTATTGAATCATTCTCAATATTTACATTATAAAAATAAATATTCAAGCGAGGGAAGCCCATCATTATTGATAAGAAAATTTAGAAAATGACTTATTTATTTTATCATCACCATTAAGTGATTACCCTTTCTATTAGAGGTGATGTATTTTATCAATAAAAACACATCACTACATAACAAAATATTATCATACCATAAAAACAACATATATCATCCAACACACATTAACTGTACTACAAAATTCAACCACTAGGCACACACCCCAACCAACAGTAATTTCCACCAGAGAATCCCCCCAACCACATCATCACCCCACTTTACCATACACAGGAAAATACCCTTTTTTCAAAACCACTTTCACCATCCCATCCCCGACACTATCACAACCAAAAATCACCCCTAATATCACACATTGATCCCCAAGAATGTAAAAAAAACCCCTTTATCATGTAGATATATTTTCATCTTTGGGAAGACCCGACTAGCCCACATGGATTCATTCATGTAAATGTATAACATGTCTTGGATCGGGATCTAGTTTCCCACTCTTTGTATACTTGATTGATATTAAACATCAAGTCATATAAGGAACCACAACAAGAACAATCAAAAAGAAGCAACACATATCATCATTAATAATTACAAATGGGTTGAAATTAATTCAACTCATTATTTATCATGAGCTCTTTTATACAATTGTAATTTTTTCTGGGGAATTGGTTCATTATCCATATATAAGTTATTATCCTTTTTATACATGGTGACATTAAACCAGCAGTCATGTTAGGGGACTCGTTATCTACAACCATCATAGCACAACATTGATTCAAACATATACTATTTTTAGTGAGTATTATCAACACATAATTGCAATGATATACGAAAAATACACTAAAAATTGAAAAATTATTTATATTGAGATATTATTCCTTTAATTTTATATAGTAATAACATGTTACCATGTAAAATAAAAATATATTTACAGTTAATACCATAAACTATGTTTTATTATAAAAAAAATACATTATTGGTTAATTATATTAATATGGAAAAATACTCCCAACACCATTGGAATGAATTCCTCATGATTTGTTCTATTTTTTGATTAAAATAAAACATTTCATAAAAAACTATTCTATCATAGTCATCAAGGATAATAATGTTTTATGATTATACAATTAAAACTACACAGGTTGTATTTCAATGTTTCATGCTTTATCATCCTATAATACTCTGTTACATATACATCCTTCGTATTAATTTATAAAAATAAAACATTCTATATTAATCAGGTAATTAAAACATCAGGGGGCGTATTTCTATATTTTATGATTTATATGGATTGTGAAAAACATTATTTAATCATTTAATAGTTCAACAAAACATGATTATAATCGGAAATATGGAAAACATGATTCTAATTACATTTATGAATGAAACATATTAAACATGTAACATGTATAGGTATCTAATACTATAATTTCTCTAGTTACTAAGAAAATAATTGCATATTAAGACATGATTCTCGTAACAAACTATTCATGGATTGAGAGGTGAGGTAATGTAAATTTAGTAATTAAATATTTCTATCAGTCATAACATGTTTAGTAACATATATTGTTCTATGTCCAAAATGGTTACGACAAATAATACTTATTGTATATTCAAAATTTAGAAATATATGTCACATGTATTTCTAACCAATAAAATTTTTATTAGATATGGTTATTAAATTAAATTATAACTAAAATCAAGGAAAAAATATGATTCAATTTATCTTATAAAGGATTCTAAATTCAAATGAATTACCAAAAAATAAAATGGAAATATTCAAAATTTATGAATTTTAATTTCTAAATTGACATTTTACAATATGTTAACAACGCATTATTATAAAAAATTACAGATGGAATGAAACACAACAAATATTAGCTCACATCCAAATCATAATACTAAGAAGCATAGTTTCAAAGTAATTTTTTTATCATGCTAGAATGAAATCTACTTCGAGGTTACATGCCTGATAAGGGATTTAAAAATTAAACTATTGATCTTTAAAAATAATAGAATGAATCTATCTTTAGAAATCATAAATAATAGAAAAACTACAAGGAATTCTATATAGTTATATTAGAGAAAGTGAAAGACTAAATTATAAAGAATAATTCTATAAGTTAAAAGGAAACCACATTTTAAACCTAAAGAAGTGTTAAAAAACAATTCAATTTAGTTAGAAACCATATTAAACATTACTCTAGGATATATGTATAATTTAACAAACAAAAATTGAATTTTATTTGCAAAAAAAGATTTGAAAAAGAAAGAGATACAAACAAAAAATCTCAGGATTAATTAATTTCACTTTTATCATGTAAAAATTAAACCATTTCATATAAGAAGAAAAGTAATTATGATGCATATACAAGTCCTTTGTCTCTACCATGAATGGAATGTCACCTCACATAGTTGTTCGATAGGATTAGAGTCCATACCCTGGATCATTGGTATCATAAAATCCAATGTCCTAGCTGGTATCCCTAACATGTGTCATGTACCAAGGATAACCGACCAAAGTTCCATACCAACCCATGCGATCCACATTGTTCCAAACCCTAGACTCCATCATATATCTAATTCGACTCCATTGATTCCATTCTTCCATGACCCCCTCCCTCCAAAGATACTCATCGAAGGATACCAATGATGAAATGGAGATAATGAACCCAAAGTCTCATCCTCAGGGGGAACTGGTTTGGGTATAATAACAAGGGAAAAAATCTCACAATATGGGTAGAATTACCCTTTATAATGAAATAATTCTGGGAGATAGGATGTATAAAAAAATCAACCGCATGAAATTTTATAAAATAAATCCAAATCATCCCCCAATGTATGTAAAAATCAAAAAATGATTCACCATAAATATCCAAATGAAAGGAAGTTTTTTTATAAGAAAATGTATTAACATATAAATAGATCCAATGGCCCGAATTATAAATGTCCATAATAGCCCAAAAGTTTTTCCTTGAAACATCAAAAAAAATTTATATAGGGTGATCATACATATATACTCAGTTGGATAAGCAAAGAATCTCTTACCCATGTTGAAAGAGCATACTAATGCACCTGTTTGACAATAATAGAATGAAGAAAAACCTATATAGTTATACTATGGAACACCCTAAATCTTACTAAGGAATTCTATAAAAATAACACAGGTCATCTGAGGTGATATAGGTAATTCACATAGATGATAGGGTACCCTGCACCACTTCCCACTGAATCTACTCTCATGGCTAATGAAAAATGTCCCCACACTCCCACATCTTCCGAACGTAGAATGTAACAGGCCGCCCACACACACATGACTGTCACAAAATACACCACATCATACGTGGAGATACCTAGCCCACAAACCAGATCACATTATTCCAACACACTCGTAGGCCACAAACCACATAAAATCCCTCCCACAAAGACCATACCCACAAACCACATCACGTCACACCTACAAACACTTGGTCCTCACAACACGTCATATCACATCACATCACTTGTCATCTCAATGTCACTATAGAATTCACATCATAACTCATCTTAAAGACACCTGAGACACCACAACACAACCCATCGTAAAGGAGAATATTATAAAACCCCATACATGAAAACACATTGGTTACCACATCTACAAACATAGTGCCAAAATAAACAAAGTATGTCATCACCTAGAATAGGGGGTAGGGAAGAGCGAGTGGGAATCCATCTATCATCCCAAAATGATGTTCAGGAAAGAGACCCTCCTCTATGATGATGGGGGTGTTCCGCACATAGTCCTAAACAAGGTAAGGGTTTGTATTGAAATCATGAGAACATATATTGTCCATTCATATAGAGTTATAGCACAGAAGCCCATCATATGGGTTTATAAAAAAAATTTCCATCTCAGAGAATCCACTAAATCACTGCCATGACTAAATTAAAAAACAGAAATAAAAAAACACAACCAAAAAATAATTTTAAATATTTCTGCCATATGTTAGGTTCTCTATTGTATAATTAATTTTCTCTTTATCAGCAACTTTAATTTGTGAATCAACATTTTTTAGGAAACCCATCTAATATTATTTATTATTTACATCCAATTTAGGTATATATAAATTTTATTTTTTAATCAACACAACCCATCAAAAAGTTACTTCTAAAATAATACAATTATAAATCATTAACATCTTTTTTTTATTATATTAATACCATGGTAGATATAATAGAACCAAATACACAAAAAATCACAACCCCGCATAATAAGAACAGAAGATATCAGTCACATTATACTATAAATCCAAAATTATCTTCTTCAATTAGGAGCAAATGATTAATAATAACATATTAAAAACACATATGTTCATTATATTCCATCATATAATCATTCATTCATAATCTAATCACATTATACATCTCATTTAAAAAAAAATTCCTAGAGTCCTCCCAATAACGAATATTTTATTTTAGTTCCAAACATCCCATGAAACTTGAATTTATCCCAATAATAAAATAACATACACATAGACATAATCCCAAAAAAACAACACATTACTCTCTTAAAAATAATCCCATATCATCAACAAATCGTAAAAATTTCATGTTTTTGCATCCATGATACACATCCACATACCAACCATCATTACTACCCCGCTCTTTAAAACATCTCATCCACAACCCCCACATATCACAGCATTTTCATCATAAATCTATAATATCCCAAAATCCATCCCACATTATACAACCATGTCCACAGACATGTTACATCACATAATAGAGAAAAAAATCTTTTAAATTTAGTATGGATTCCCTTATTCATCTTCATTTAATTTAGGGTCTTATCCCTGAAACCAGGCAATCCTATGGAATCCATTTATTTTTAACAAATGCATGATGTTAAAAAATTATATAATATTTGACATCGAACAAAAGATAACATCCATGTATCCTATTACGCAAAACAAGTGCACAAAGAAGGACCACTAACAACCATGATTTTTGGTGGATATTTATCCCATACTGTAACACCCCGAGCTTCCACGATACGCTTCTCATTCAATAATGCAATAGCTTGCATTGTACGCAAGTTCGAGTTCTAACACACCGCAACTAATCAAAGTAGCCGTTATGAATAGTAATAACCACCTTTTAAATTTATAGAAATTTTATATTTCAAAATGGACTTCATTTTTGTATTCCTAATATTGAAATTAGCCTATGTTGAATTTTTTGTAATTTTCCGAGAACTTCCAAATTTTTATGAATAGTGAAAAATACTTAAAACAACTTTTTTAATAAAAATAATTAATAGTGATAAATTATACTATTTAGTGGTTTTAAAGTATAATTGTAATATATTTTTATCATTTTATCCAATGGTGGTCATTAGAATTAATTTGACATTGAAATTGGACATAAACAATTGTCAATCTTTTGATATAAATTGTTTCTTAAAAACACGCTATTTGTTGTAACAACGGGAATTAATTATAAAATTAATTAATACAACTTATATGTTTGGAATTTTGTAAAATAGACATCATTTTTGAATTCGGAATATCAATTATATCTTAGGGTGAAATTTTGGCCTTATTCTGAAAAACTTCAATTTTTGATGAATAGTGAAACCACTAAGTGGTAGTTAAATAACTGATTTTTCGTTTAAATGAAATATTACCACTTCTGTGATTTGATTTTCAAAAATCCGACATACATGGTTGTCATTAAGAAGTAAAATGTGGTTCAATGAGATTAAAATAATTTTTTGGTGAATAGTAACTTTTAAGTTCTTAATCGCGATTAGAGGTAATTAGTGTAGTTTAAGGTACAAATAATGTTTTTATAATATGAGATGAGCATGACACTTGTCCTACTCCTATTTGATGAGTCATGGCCGACCAAGACAACCCATGGGTCAACTTGGGGACCCCATGGAGCCACTTTAGTTGGAAAATGACATTAATATATATTTATTTAATGTTAAAATTAAATTGACACAAACATGAGTTGTTTTACTAAAACAGTTTTTAAGTGGGGTTACACAAGTCCAAATTTTGATTATAAATATTCATTAGAAAGCTAAAAAGATTTCCTACATCATAGTATTTTTTTTATAATTTTTAGACATTAAATAAGTCAAATTATTTATGACATCATGATGATGCAGTGATGACCTCATTATTTAACGATTTAAATAAAATGAGAAGATAATGTAAAATCCAAGCCTTACACTTGTTCAAAGCCTATTGGATGAGTAGATTTCAAAACCTTATCACCTTATCCTCTAATTATATAAGTGTTGGACCTTTAGAATCGGAAAAGCATTGTGAAATAATGTAACATTTCAATCTTTCCAAAAGTGCCCCTCCTCTCCACTTATAAAAGGCCCCCACCTCTCCCACCACATTTACACTTTCAAGCCATTTGGCTCGGCCAACCTCTGCCCAAATACTCTCCCAACATTCCTCCCTTACTCATAGAAGCCTCAAGTTGGGCAGAACTCTTCCCAAGGAATCCTTTGTCTCAAATCAAAAAGAGTTACCCGATTTTGAGGTAATGTCTTTTCTAATGTTGTTTTGTTTTATTTTTCTTCTCCAACCCCCTAAACTCTTTTTATTCATTTCTTTTGTAACAAAAACAGTATACTAAATATACTAGGATGTTGTTATAAGAAGGATTCGAGCTACACTTACACACACCTACATCTAATGGTTAAAGAACATACGGTTTCTGTGGATGGCGAATTTCTGCCTCACGAAACGATGATTGTTCAACACTCATATAACACCTTCAAAGGAGGCCATTAAGATGTAAATATATTTATATATGATATATAATGTGTTTATGTTTTACTTATGCTTCTTTATTTCTCATTTATGGCTTACTTTATGATTTCCATTATGGGTAAAACGCGATAATTTCATTTTAGGAAGTGCGGACTACCGCCCCCTCAAAGTGATTTGAATCGTTAATGCCATATGTGGGATGTATAAAGGATGGAGTAAATGGTATTATACACTATATTATACTGGAATTATATTATACATTTATATCATTATGATTTCATTCCATTAAATATGAAATTGAAATGAAAGTAGCGTTCATGCGTACGTACGGCTTACCGTCTCCATGAACGGTGCATTTCATTTCTTACCTCTAAATGTTACGTAATATTATAAATGAATGTATATACTGTATATATATGATATATATGATATCTACATCATTAATATAATTCTGGATATAATGGATATTTCACCACATGAACAACTTGTAATTATAAGAAGCTTATTGTTGACTCAAGTACCAAAGATCGACAAAACGACCGTTATTAACTTAAATAATTACATAATGTTCATATCATTTTAATAAGTGATATAATAAGGATAATGAAGTTGAAAATGGTTCTTAATAAGGTATATATTAACTCTAGTTTATTATTCAGGAGGTTAAAGAACGGTTGAGTCAAGTCAGACACGAGGTAAGGGAATTTCTTAACCCAACTTCCATTCTTTGGGTTAATCTCCTACTTTAAAATTATGTCATGATGTTATTATGTCCTATTTTGTATTTTTACTTTCTTTATGTGTACCTATAGTGAATACACATAATATATCTATTTTATTTTAAAAATGATCTTTTTAAGGACTTCGTCTCAATCTCCTTTCATTGAGGCATATATTGTTTTATACACAAATTTATTTTATACGGTGTATAAACCCCTTTGACTTTTACGTTTATTCAAAAGGAATCTTTTTTATACGAAGTGTTTTACTAAACGACAAAAAGGGAATGTTGTTCTTTCCGTACATATGCGGTGACAATGACTTCTCCGCCGCCATGACCATTATTTGAGTTTCGGCTTCCTTTACAAGCCATACCTTTTTTTAAAAGAAAAATAAATACAATGTTTTAACTTTATTTTATTTTGGTATTGAAAATGGTATTAAAAGCATTATTTTTATATCAATGTGTTGTATTGAAATCTTGTGATTGAAATGTGGAAATGTTATGTTTCCTTTATGCATGTTTTATGTGATACGATTATGTTATGGTTTATGATATGTTTAAACCTATTCATATGAGGAATGCATTGGACTTAATAAGTGACGGGTGGAGCCCGCTATAGCTCCTCGATGCATCGGCAGGTCTCATGAGACAAACTAGTGTCTTGGCACGAGGCCTTGACAAAATCATATTTGTGGTCTTGGCACGAGGCCTTGACTACGTGGTTATGATAGTCTGTCATTATGCATTCCATCATTATGAAAGTGGTTATTGATATTGCATGTGATTATTCGACCAGTAGAATATCCATGTGAAGAAGTAAATGGCATTATCTCATTTTACTTTTTCCATATTATGTTGATGTTCAAGTTTAAAAGGCTTTTGTTTTAGTTATACATTGCCTTAAATGTTTATGTTTATTTATGAAAGCTTCCGCAATATTGTTATCCTTACTGAGCATCTGAGCTCACCCCTTTCAATGTTTTAATATTTTCCAGGATGTGAAGAAGTATTTTATGAATGACCTGCAGGGATAGTCAGAAGAGGATATGAGTGTGGACTATGGAGACTTTGTTATTGTAGTTTTTCACTTTATGATGTAATGTAACGTTTACGAATGTATCTAGTGTTTCCAAGGCTACTAAACTAATCGGTCTTTCGAGACTTGATCTTTTGTGATCATGCCAATGTTACGAAGTAATGCACCGACTCTGGGTAGCTGGGGTCGGGGCGTTACAGTTGGTATCAGAGGCAGTTTAGTACTAACCTTGGAAGCTAGATTTAGATAAACTCTGATTAGAGCACATATCCCGAAGATAGACTTTGAGGATTAGTATAGAAGAACTTCCTAGAATTTTGGTATTGTAGAGATGTTGTGAGTTTTCCAAGCAATACATCCCTGTCTGGATACGAGCAGGTAGAGGCGGCTCTGGCACAGATGTACCTAGGGGTAAAACCCGAAAACTCCGCTTGAGCTAGACTCGAACGGGAACTGGTGCACGACAACGGGCCTTGCTGCACTCTTGGTTACGACACTCCCGGGGGATATGCTTAGGATAATTCTCATTTAGGGTTACGAGTATATACTTCCTCAAAGAAAACATTTTTATAATTATGGATTATATCCATAATTAGTTCAATTTATGTTAAGTTTTTTACAAGTATGGAATTATGTATTTTGATTCATGAACTAATCTAGTTTATGCCATTATTTAGAAATGGCGCCTAGTGGAAGGAATGGAAACCGTATCAATGCACGCACTCCGTGTAGGGATTTCCCTCCTGCTCAGGATAATTATGGTGGAGCTAGTGATACAACTGGTGCCGATCAGCTTCTCACCGTACTGGGACAACTCACTCAGGTTATGAATAATAACCTTACTCGTATGGAGCACCCTGATCCGCAACGTGGAGGATCAATGCTAGATCGTTTCATGAGGCAACAACCACCAACCTTTAATGGGAGTACAAATCCCTTAGTAGCCGAGCAATGGATAAATTCCCTAGAGAAAATATTTCAGGCTTTGGGGAGTAGTGAAAGGGAGAAGGTTGTCATGGCAGTTTACCGCCTCACTGGAGATGCCGATCAGTGGTGGTCGCTGATTCAAAACACAAAGGAAGATGATGACGTATCGAATATGGAATGGAGGGAGTTCAAAGATCTTTTCTTAGAAAAATACTTTCCTCTTGACCATCGAGCAGATATGGAAAGGCAATTTCTGAGTCTGAGGCAGAAGGAGGATGAGAATGTCGCAAAGTATGAGGCTAACTTTACAAGGTTAGCGAGGCATGCTGCCGATTATATACGTAACCCAAGGAGTAAGATTGATCGTTTCTTTCATGGGTTAAAACCATTTCTCCGTCGAGCTTTGGTATCACAATCCTTCTCATCATACGAAGATATTGTCTCGTGTGCTATCAAGATAGAAAAGGAATTCTCTAAGTCTTATGACAACAAAGTAAAGCAAGAGAAGAAGAGAATGGTGGAACAAGAGACAGATAAAGGGAAAAAGGGAAAGAAGGATTTTCCATTATGTGATAATTGTGGGAAGAATCACCCTGGTACTTGCCTAAAAGGAATGGGAGTTTGTTATAAATGTGGAGAAAAGGGTCACCAGGCTCGTGATTGCAAGGGAAAGAAAGAGGATGTCAAAGTTGAATGCTACAATTGTAGAGAAATGGGTCATTATGCAAATGAATGTCCTAAGCGTCAGGGAAACTTACCTCAGAAAAGGCCAAGGGATCAAGGACAATCTTATGCTGTTACTACAGTTGAAGCAGAATAACTAATGTATTGGTGCTTTTGGACTCAAGGATTATATTCTGGTTATAAGAATAATGTAATATATATATATGGATTGTACTGCAGTACTTTTTGATTTCAGTAAGGTTTAATATGATTAAGGTAATCATATTTTTAGTATGTGACAATAAGAGAAACTTTTCTTTGTTTGGGGAATCTGATGTTACAATTGATTTTGGAATTTAGAGACCTTTTAGAGAAAGTCTGGATGAAGGTATTTTGGATAACTATAAAGGTTGGAGTGGATTAAGTTGAACTTTGGATAGTATTGTTTAAGGTTAAAACATTTATGAAGATTATTTTTGGAATAGTATAGTACTATATTTTTAGGAAAAGGACAACCTGCAGGGTGGGGAATAACCCGTCGCGTCGGACACAGCTGCAGGAATCGAACCCACAACCATAGTGCGACAGGCCTTTATTTCCTACCACTAGCCTACAGGAAGTCCCTGGTTATTACAAAATCGTTTTACTAATCTAAATGGTATGTGTTAACATTTGGAACCTTATACAATTAGGATAAATAGAATATTTTTGAGTTCCGTTACCATTTGGAGTAAAAGTTGGGTTTGTGGTAAAAATTTATTAACAAATGAAAGTATACATAACAAGTATGTATATTCCCTTACGTTCTTAGTAAATCTCCTAAATAAATTCCTCAACATTATAAAAGGTAACTTAAAACAAAAATGTTGTCGGTTAACTTTTCCAACTGGGGATTAAATGACCGTTTAACCAATCACAAGTATGTGATTTTCTTATGGTTAAACTTTCTCGAAATCTTGTTTTCTATAACTCTCCATCAGACCTTGATGGTTTGTTTTTCTTCCATATCCATATTTTCATAGAATCCTAGAATGGGCTATATCGGGTGACCTTTGTACTTATCCTGCTTTCTTTTAATGTTATATATTTATTAACCTTATTTCCGATGTGGGTTTTCCACAAAGGTATTTTCTATTTTCAACCTTTTATTATCAAAGAAAAATTTCAAATTGCGAGGACGCAATTTATTGAAGGAGGGGAGAATGTAACACCCCGAGCTTCCACGATACGCTTCTCATTCAATAATGCAATAGCTTGCATTGTACGCAAGTTCGAGTTCTAACACACCGCAACTAATCAAAGTAGCCGTTATGAATAGTAATAACCACCTTTTAAATTTATAGAAATTTTATATTTCAAAATGGACTTCATTTTTGTATTCCTAATATTGAAATTAGCCTATGTTGAATTTTTTGTAATTTTCCGAGAACTTCCAAATTTTTATGAATAGTGAAAAATACTTAAAACAACTTTTTTAATAAAAATAATTAATATTGATAAATTATACTATTTAGTGGTTTTAAAGTATAATTGGAATATATTTTTATCATTTTATCCAATGGTGGTCATTAGAATTAATTTGACATTGAAATTGGACATAAACAATTGCCAATCTTTTGATATAAATTGTTTCTTAAAAACACGCTATTTGTTGTAACAACGGGAATTAATTATAAAATTAATTAATACAACTTATATGTTTGGAATTTTTTAAAATAGACATCATTTTTGAATTCGGAATATCAATTATATCTTAGGGTGAAATTTTGGCCTTATTCTGAAAAACTTCAATTTTTGATGAATAGTGAAACCACTAAGTGGTAGTTAAATAACTGATTTTTCGTTTAAATGAAATATTACCACTTCTGTGATTTGATTTTCAAAAATCCGACATACATGGTTGTCATTAAGAAGTAAAATGTGGTTCAATGAGATTAAAATAATTTTTTGGTGAATAGTAACTTTTAAGTTCTTAATCGCGATTAGAGGTAATTAGTGTAGTTTAAGGTACAAATAATGTTTTTATAATATGAGATGAGCATGACACTTGTCCTACTCCTATATGATGAGTCATGGCCGACCAAGACAACCCATGGGTCAACTTGGGGACCCCATGGAGCCACTTTAGTTGGAAAATGACATTAATATATATTTATTTAATGTTAAAATTAAATTGACACAAACATGAGTTGTTTTACTAAAACAGTTTTTAAGTGGGGTTACACAAGTCCAAATTTTGATTATAAATATTCATTAGAAATCTAAAAAGATTTCCTACATCATAGTATTTTTTTTATAATTTTTAGACATTAAATAAGTCAAATTATTTATGACATCATGATGATGCAGTGATGACCTCATTATTTAACGATTTAAATAAAATGAGAAGATAATGTAAAATCCAAGCCTTACACTTGTCCAAAGCCTATTGGATGAGTAGATTTCAAAACCGTATCACCTTATCCTATAATTATATAAGTGTGGGACCTTTAGAATCGGAAAAGCATTGTGAAATAATGTAACATTTCAATCTTTCCAAAAGTGCCCCTCCTCTCCACTTATAAAAGGCCCCCACCTCTCCCACCACATTTACACTTTCAAGCCATTTGGCTCGGCCAACCTCTGCCCAAATACTCTCCCAACATTCCTCCCTTACTCATAGAAGCCTCAAGTTGGGCAGAACTCTTCCCAAGGAAGCCTTTGGCTCAAATCAAAAAGAGTTACCCGATTTTGAGGTAATGTCTTTTCTAATGTTGTTTTGTTTTATTTTTCTTCTCCAACCCCCTAAACTCTTTTTATTCATTTCTTTTGTAACAAAAACAGTATCCTAAATATACTAGGATGTTGTTATAAGAAGGATTCGAGCTACACTTACACAGACCTACATCTAATGGTTAAAGAACATACGGTTTCTGTGGATGGCGAATTTCTGCCTCACGAAACGATGATTGTTCAACACTCATATAACACCTTCAAAGGAGGCCATTAAGATGTCACTATATTTATATATGATATATAATGTGTTTATGTTTTACTTATGCTTCTTTATTTCTCATTTATGGCTTACTTTATGATTTCCATTATGGGTAAAACGCGATAATTTCATTTTAGGAAGTGCGGACTACCGCCCCCTCAAAGTGATTTGAATCGTTAATGCCATATGTGGGATGTATAAAGGATGGAGTAAATGGTATTATACACTATATTATACTGGAATTATATTATACATTTATATCATTATGATTTCATTCCATTAAATATGAAATTGAAATGAAAGTAGCGTTCATGCGTACGTACGGCTTACCGTCTCCATGAACGGTGCATTTCATTTCTTACCTCTAAATGTTACGTAATATTATAAATGAATGTATATACTGTATATATATGATATATATGATATATACATCATTAATATAATTCTGGATATAATGGATATTTCACCACATGAACAACTTGTAATTATAAGAAGCTTATTGTTGACTCAAGTACCAAAGATCGACAAAACGACCGTTATTAACTTAAATAATTACATAATGTTCATATCATTGTAATAAGTGATATAATAAGGATAATGAAGTTGAAAATGGTTCTTAATAAGGTATATATTAACTCTAGTTTATTATTCAGGAGGTTAAAGAACGGTTGAGTCAAGTCAGACACGAGGTAAGGGAATTTCTTAACCCAACTTCCATTCTTTGGGTTAATCTCCTACTTTAAAATTATGTCATGATGTTATTATGTCCTATTTTGTATTTTTACTTTCTTTATGTGTACCTATAGTGAATACACATAATATATCTATTTTATTTTAAAAATGATCTTTTTAAGGACTTCGTCTCAATCTCCTTTCATTGAGGCATATATTGTTTTATACACAAATTTATTTTATACGGTGTATAAACCCCTTTGACTTTTACGTTTATTCAAAAGGAATCTTTTTTATACGAAGTGTTTTACTAAACGACAAAAAGGGAATGTTGTTCTTTCCGAACATATGCGGCGACAATGACTTCTCCGCCGCCATGACCATTATTTGAGTTTCGGCTTCCTTTACAAGCCATACCTTTTTTTAAAAGAAAAATAAATACAATGTTTTAACTTTCTTTTATTTTGGTATTGAAAATGGTATTAAAAGCATTATTTTTATATCAATGTGTTGTATTGAAATCTTGTGATTGAAATGTGGAAATGTTATTTTTCCTTTATGCATGTTTTATGTGATACGATTATGTTATGGTTTATGATATGTTTAAACCTATTCATATGAGGAATGCATTGGACTTAATAAGTGACGGGTGGAGCCCGCTATAGCTCCTCGATGCATCGGCAGGTCTCATGAGACAAACTAGTGTCTTGGCACGAGGCCTTGACAAAATCTTATTTGTGGTCTTGGCACGAGGCCTTGACTACGTGGTTATGATAGTCTGGCATTATGCATTCCATCATTATGAAAGTGGTTATTGATATTGCATGTGATTATTCGACCAGTAGAATATCCATGTGAAGAAGTAAATGGCATTATCTCATTTTACTTTTTCCATATTATGTTGATGTTCAAGTTTAAAAGGCTTTTGTTTTAGTTATACATTGCCTTAAATGTTTATTTTTATTTATGAAAGCTTCCGCAATATTGTTATCCTTACTGAGCATCTGAGCTCACCCCTTTCAATGTTTTAATATTTTCCAGGATGTGAAGAAGTATTTTATGAATGACCTGCAGGGATAGTCAGAAGAGGATATGAGTGTGGACTATGGAGACTTTGTTATTGTAGTTTTTCACTTTATGATGTAATGTAACGTTTACGAATGTATCTAGTGTTTCCAAGGCTACTAAACTAATCGGTCTTTCGAGACTTGATCTTTTGTGATCATGCCAATGTTACGAAGTAATGCACCGACTCTGGGTAGCTGGGGTCGGGGCGTTACAACTACCTTGAAAAAAATCATTTCTTTTTTTCCATGCATCTTCTTAAATTATTTCTTTCTTATGGTAAACATAGTTTTCATATTCTTTTTTATTTTAGTCATAGACTTTAGTTTTACACTTTTATGATTATCTTAGGAAAAGGTCAAAATCAGTGACATATCTTTATAATTAGTCATCTTTTGGACATCTATCTTAAGATGAACATTTCATTATTATTTTTACCTAAACCTTTCAAATAGGTTTTAATTTTTATAACATTCTCGTTTGACATATATGTCTCAAAAATAAAATGTTTATTTTCCTTTATAATTTCTACAAGATAATACTAATCATTCAAAAAATAATATTTTAGTTCAATTAATTCATCATGAAGATAAATATTTTTTATGAAACCTTTTTTACATATTTTAAAATTCAATAATATAATATTTAATTTATTCAGGTGACTTAGAAATTCTTTAATCATCATATAAACTATATAAATTATCATCCTTATAATCCTATTTAAAATAATAAATAATTAAAATCTCAAGATAGATTCCTAAGAGATGAAGCATTTATTTTCCCCATAAATAATTGACTAGAATTTTTATAGAATCCAATGACTATTATATTATTATCAAGTTCATCTGATGAACTACATGAAGTAGTATCAACTTCTCTTAAACTCTATATTATTAGGACCACATTATTATATAGTCTACATTGAAAAGGGGTTTAATCAGAGTTGGTGAATTTTTAAAACAATCAATACATTTTATCCATTTACCTCTTAGACCTATTAGGTTCTTACTTCTTCTATTATCTACTTCATTGTCATATGCTTGTATATGAATGAAAGTAAATAAGGTAACATGATATTTTCTATAATTTTACCTACTCAATATGAATTTCTAGAGATTTACCATTATGGTAATGACTATTATAAGAATTATCTACTATAATGAGATAATTATTTACAGTGGTTTATCGAAAAAACAATAATGCACACAATTATGGTTCCATGAGCATTAATAGGGGGATAAGAAAAAAATCCTAAATCCCTTTAATGGATATTTAAAATTCAATCTACAACACCTTTATATATATTTATACTACCTACATTTATCTTCTTCAACTATTATTCTTTATATACTCTACAACTTCATGGAAGTCATTAACCAATGTGACTTTTTTTGTAATGATGTAATGCTTCTATATTATTATTATTATTATCTTAACTTGCATAGAAATGTATAAGAAACTATGCTTATTCTTATCTTGTATGTAACATGGTTCACATAATTTTTCTTCTTCTTCACAATAATAAACTGTAATATAGCTTTTCTTGCATAAGTCCATGACTTCTTCTATTCCACATTTTTATTCATCTCCTTCTAGTGTAAACTGTTATGCATAGATCATTATTATATTCTCTATTATTCTATCTTTCATCTTATATACATATCAAATTGTAATGGATCTCAATTTTTATTCTTCAAATAATTAGGATTTTTGTATATGACTAGAGTTAGGCCTCTCTATTCTTCTATAATTCCATTAAATATTCTCCTCAATTTCAATATCAAATCTCTATCAGCTTTTTTTCTTTAGTAATGTATAATATTTAAAAAAATATAACTTCCTATAAATCCAGTTTCTTATTTTATCATAATTTTTAATTTCATTTATTCACTATCCAATGTAAAACATGATTTTACTTACCAATATTATTGGTAATTCAAATACCTCAGATAGTATCCTTTATTAACTTTCACTATATCTACAATATTGGACCTAACATTCATCTTATAAAAACTTCTTCATAAACTGTATAATATCTGACAATTATAATATTCCTCATTTTACAACTTTATTCCACATAATAATTATTTAATATGTGTATGAAATTAATGAGTTAAAATCATGATTCATCCTTCTATCTTCACATCCTTCATTTTTTGGTCCATGAAATCTGTATATATAAATTGGTATCCACATATATACAATGAATTTATAGTTAATGTCTTCATGGATACTATATAATTTGTATCTCTATATTTTCCCTTAAATTATTCATTCATCAAAAAATATGATTTATATTTCTTGTTCTTTAAATACATTAATTAAATACAGCAGCTATGGAATCTCTAACATTGACTAAATATTGTTATTATTCTACTAATTCATGTATGATAAATATCGCATACATTCATTAAATATTTTTGTCAAAATCAGATATTAAACTAAATAATATTGAATATTATTACAAAGAATCTCATCTTACTTGGAATCTCTTATAATTAATATTTAATCTCTAACTCTTTCTTCTTTACCTTTAAACAGAAGGTATATTACCTTTACATTGATTATCCTCATTCATGGCCCATTCTATTTTGTGGTCACTAACATATGTTTTTTATTCACCAATCCAAATTATCTTTCATATAAGATTAAACTACATGAACAAATCACCTCTTCCAACTTTTTGAATCTTTTGAGTCTCCTATGTAAAATAAATTTCCTACATGAAACACTTGGCTATGAAAATCGCATGGCTACATGAACATTTGGCTATGTAGACTCATCTTTGTGATCATTCATGAATACTTTTAAAGAATAATTATAATACTTAAACTCATATTTGAAATTTAAAAAACACTTTTACTTACATCAAAATATTTAAATTTTATCTCCTAAAAACATCCAGTAATCAAATTCCGTTTTCCATAAGTAATACTTATATGGAAATAACTCTATTATTTCATATAAGATATGATAAAAACACTAAACCAATCTTACAAGATGTGTTTCATGTAATCACCACTAAATAACATGTCAGTAAAGTCCTCAAAACTTCTTCACATACTACAATAAATTATTATTCATCAATATATTGACATAGATATCATTCCTTGAAAATAAATACCACTCATAAAAAGTGGGATCAACAATATCCCCATTTTTATTTCTCTTAAATTCATTTGAAATGATGTGAAAAATTTTGTTGTCTTTATTATTACTCTACCCTTTTCTTATCAAGAATTAATTTCATTTTTTCTCTCCCTTACTAATAATAAATCAAACATATTTTTGTAAAATTGTTGAAATTCATCCTTAATCGATGTGTCGTCAATCATCTCACTCAAAGTCAATGTGATCCATACTGAGTTTAGGAAACAAGATAGTGTGATTAAATTTTATACCAAATGTAATGACAATAGACAATCATGACTTCAATGGATGTGTAATAGTGTTAAATGATATTAAAAATAAATGAAACCAATTAACATATAGTTTTCCCATAAATGTCATACTAATATTCCTCCTTTCACTTTAAAAAATAGGATAAAATCATTCAAGTACATGTTTATGGATTAATAGCCTTGGTTTTTTCTCCATTTCACTTTTCTTATGTCAATTATTAATTCACACCCCCCCCCCCTTAATGTTTGAAGTTGATGTTAATTATTAGGATTGAGAGACTTAAGAAAACATAACTTTCCAATGACAATATCTTCAATTACTTTCTATAATAACTATATATATATTAGAAAAATAACTTTGAGAGTTTCTTCAATATTATTCACATGTATCCCCAATAAGGATACATTCCAAATTTCCTTCATAATGGTTAATCTTGTATTTAGATGAATCACATGATGTATTATGTTGAGACAACACCAAAATGGATATTAAACTCGTTGTTTCCAATATTTTAAAACATCTATAGAATTTCTGATGATTCTCTTATTCAATGATTTTTCTTTGAAATATCAAATATAATATCTAACTAGGATGGTGTATTCTTCATCCTTGTTTTAAAGGATATGATATATCACACATCAACTTCATCAATCATGATCTGCAATCAAGTTTATTTTTTAATACCAATTTAGAAATCATTCAAAGATAGTGAATTGATCATTTGGTTTTTCCATAATTGGATTCTATAGTAACGCCCTAACCCCAGTTACCTAGAGTCGGTGCATTATTAAATAACATTGGCATGATCAAAAGAAAGATCAAGTCTCGAAAGACTGATTAGTTTAGTAGCCTTGGAATAACTAGATACATTCATAAAGTTTACATTACATCATAAAATGAAAACTACAACATTATAGTCTCCATATTCCACACTCTTATCCCCTCATACTATCCATGCATGTCATTTATAAAATACTTATTTCACGTCCTTGGAAAAATAAAACATAGAAAGGGGTGAGCTCAAATGTCCAGTAAGGATAACAATATAGCGGAAACTTTCATAAATAGGAATAAACATTTAAGGCAATTTATAACTAAAACAAAAGCCTTTTAAACGTGAACTTCAACATAATATGGCAGAAATAAAATGAAATAATTCCATTTACTTATTCACATGGATATTATACTAATCTAATAATCACATGCAATATCAATAACCACTTTCATAATGATGGAATGCATAATGCCAGACTATCATAACCACATAGCCAAGGCCTCATGCCAAGACTACAAATAATATTTTTTCAAGACCTTGTGCCAAGACACTAGTTTGTCTTATGAGACCTACCGATACATCGAGGATCTATAGCGGGCTCCACCCATCACTTACTAAGTCCAATGCATTCCTTATATGAACAGTTTTAAATATAACATAAACATTCATATTAAAACTAGAATACAAAATGTCAATACTTTAACCACAAACCATGAATCTTATAAAAATAGCACATCCACAGTCAAACATAACTCATTCGATACAATATAGAAGATTTTATTGTATCATATTACCCTCAATCGAGAATAATGAAGGATATTAACATAGATGGAAATAATAATCAAAACTATTAGAGAGAAATATCCCCCTTTTTCTTGAAATCATTTAAAATCCACACTATTTGTCAAGAAGCCATTTAAAAATAAATTTCTGAATCAAAGTGTCCCACACCACTTTGAAACTTTTAAGAGGAATTTTGATTTGAAAACTTTAATGTCCATATAGATAAATCCTTAAACCATTTTTAAAACATGGACATTAATGAGAAAGATTTAGAATGATAAATCTTTAAAACATTTTAAAATGATATTTTAGTTAGAGTTACTAACCAAAATAGAGACACTTGAATACAAATAATTGAGGTAATCAAACTTTGTAATATCATGAGAATAAAGGGATTCATGATATACTATGTCAAAGTACATTATATACACCATATAAAAGTGATTTGGTGTATAACAACAAAGAAGTATCAATGGAATGTAAATTGAGATGAATTCTCTTATAAAGACCATATCCTTCGGTTAAGGATAAATCAATGACATAATTATGTGTGAAAAAATTAAATACACTCAATATTATTGGATATTCAGTGTAAATCAATCAAAGGAAATTCACACATATTCTTGTAAAAACAACACCAATGAATTGGATATTTAACTCAACAAATGGAGATTGAGTTAAAATTACACTTATCAAGTTCAAATAAATGACTTGAGAATTTATAAATGGAGTGATTATGTGTACCAAAAGTATATCCACAGAAAGGGGAGTGTAAATTATGACATAATCAAATGAATATTGATTCCACACATAATCTTGGAGTAAAATAATCAATGAAATTTGCGTAAAGCAAAATGAGTGGAAATTGAAATTTCAAATTCCCTTATTGATTTGGTAACATACATAACATTACACCCATGAAAGAAGGATCATACAATGATGATGTAAATATACATGAATTAAAGTATATTACACAATGAATACAAACATGGGCAGTACACACACCACATGTAATAAATAAGTGGTGAACAATGGAATTCTCACGGAATTAAAAGTGAGATAAAAAACCCCTTACTTTGTACTTTTTCCTTGGTCGATGATAGTTTAACCTCCTATATAATGGGTAAATAATTTTTATTTAATTATACAAGAATAATTTACATTAATATGATATCATATATGATCTTTTAACATTGATTTGTTAATAATATCTTAGTATTATCGTCATTTTGGGAGTTAACTTACTCGTTTTCTTTTATATTCTTTGTTACGTAAGCCATGCTTGTTATGGATAGGTTGTATATTATTCATATCCAGAATTATATCAAGTCCTTAAACATTATTTTTAATCATCAAATGAGAATTATACTTTAATTGATACAATGGAGAATGAATCTCATCGCCTTCGTGGAGACGGTAGTCCGTACGTACGCATGAGCGACAATATCATTCTTTTGATGTTAAAATAATATATAATAGGATGTTATATCATATAGACAGAATAATTATAATGTTATATTTATTATTAACATGAATTACACATCATTATTATATCCATCCAAATAATAATTTATTGAATGACAATTACACCATGACGTGGAGATGGTAAGCTGTATGTACGCATGTATGGTGACATGCCATTCAAAGGATTGATAGAATATTGAATATGGTTGTACCATATTTATAATAACATAACAGTATATAGAAGATACTGGAGTTATTATTTTAGAATAGAAATAACAAAGAAAGAAGAAGTTGAATAAGAAAGGAACTTGAAAGAGGGTGGTGAAAACATTACCTCTTCTTCGGGTTTTTCCTTTTGATTTGATCAAAAGGGCTCCTTAGGTTGGCTTTATGATCAAACTAATGCATCTAGTTTGTAGTGAGGGAAGTTGGGAGAGTATTTGGGCAGGGTTTGGTCGATCCAAAAGGCTTTGAATGTGTGAATTAGTGAGAAGGGGGGGTGCCCTTTTATAAGAGGGGTGAGGGGAACCTTTGGAAAAGCTAAAAATATTATTTTATAATAAATTCATATTTGGTTTATAATGGATACAAAGTGGATTATTTAAAGGTTAAGGTGTGTATGGGTCGAAAACCACTCAACCAATATAATTTATACAGGTTTGGGTCATTTTATTAACCTTATCATTAAGTATTAACTCTTAGTTAATTAGTTTTACTTTTACAATGTCTCTTTGTATTTTTATATTATATGGTTGATAAACTTACTATATATATCCAAGAGACCCCCAAGTGGTCCATTAATGATACACCTATCATGATATAAGTCTCTTTGTCGAACCATAGATTTTTAGGAATTGAATATAAATTAATAATATAATATTTGTTTTAAAAACTCCTTTATGTCAATTTTGACACTATTGGGTATTTTGTTTTTGATAAATTCATATCATCATTATTACTTTGAAGACAATTTATATAATCCATCCTAATATGTCATATTAACCTATAAAATTAGTTTAATTCCTAAAAAGTCTCAAATTACATTTATTTTGATATTTATAATATCAATTATTTTAATATTTCATTAATAAGGTAATTACTGCATCACCATTGTGTCATAAATAAATTAAATTATTTAATGTATAAAAAATATAAATAAACTATCATTATGTAGGAAATATTTTCAGATTTCTAATGAATATTTAAAATCAAATTTATCTTATGTATAACCCTATATTATAAATGTTTTAGTAAATAAACATTGATTTTAACTCTTTTAACTCTTCTTTGAATTAAATAATAATAAATGCCCTAATCTAATACAAGTGGACATAAATGATAATATTTTACTCCTAAGGTTGTTTTTGGTCGATATACACTTGTCCAATAGAATTAGGACATGTTTTAGGGTAATATTAATAACATTTTTACCCTTAATTACGCTATTTACTTTTAACCGTGGTAAATAAAAGTAAAAAGTTACTATTCACCCAAAAAATATTTTTATCTCATTGAACCATATTTTACTCCCTGATATTAACTGTGTCTCTTGGATTTTTGAAATTCCACTCACAGAAGCGGTAAAATTAAGTTTTATGAAAAATTCAGTTTTTTAACTACCACTTAGTGGTTTCACTATTCATCAAAAAATGAAAGTTTCCAGAAAAATACCAAAAATTCAGCCTAAGATATAATTGATATTATGAATTAAAAAATGATGTCTATTTTAACAAATTAAAAACATATCATTTGCATTGATTAATTTAAATATTATTTCCTGTCGTCAAAACAAATAGCATGTTTTTAAGAGATAATAACTATCAAAAGATTGACACTTGTTTATGTCTGGTTTAAATGTGAAATTACATCCAATGACCAACATTGTATTAAATGGTAAAAATATATTATAAATATACTTTAAAAACACTCAAATTAATAATTTATCACTATTAATCATTTCGATTAAAAAAATTTAATTAAAATTTAGTAATTTTCACTATTCATCAAAATATGAAAGTTATCCGAAAAGTACCAAAATTTCACCCAAGGCTAATTTCAATATTCCGAATCCAAAAATGAAGTCCATTTTGAAAGATAAAATGTATAAAATTTCAAAAAGTAGGTATTACAATTCATAACGGCTAGTTTGATTGGTTGTGGTGTGTTAGAACTTGAAGTTGCGTACAACACACTCAACTGTATTATTCAGAGAGAAGCATACTGTGGAATCTTGGGGTGTTACAGCTGTTATTCCTAATAATGTTCCCCACTTAGGATAATTCTTATCCTTCAATTCCCTTAATTGTAATCACAAATACAACACATATATAATAGTGAATATGGTGGTTATCCAATTCATTAATTTGATTATAAAGTTTGAGAGTATTTTCCCAATTATGTTCCTTAATCCTATCTACTCTTCATTCTAGAGCATTTGGTATTTTGTTTTTTATTTATCTTGGTGCATCATAAAACTTATAAAATCATCAATTTTTGTGTGTGTTAATCTTATCTTCTCAAGAACCATTAAAGAACTTGTTTCACCAGGTGAGACTTTTATCTTCGTTAATAAATCTTTTAATGTTATAATTATTATAGAGAAATATCTAGGAGTGTGTCCAACCATGTTTCACCACTCATGTAGAACTTATTCAACATAAGGGTTTTCATTTTTTGATAACCTCCTAATAAATTCAAAATTTTCATCTGGAATTTCCACTTCTACATTGGTACTAGATTTTTCTTGTTCTTCATACATCTTAATTTCCTTATCTATATCTACTATACAAACATGTAATATTTTTTGGGGGTCATTAGAAGCCTTTATAGAGCTCCACAAGGCATATTCTGATTGATGTTCTTCACATCACTCCTTTTAAATGAAGAACTCATAATGACCTTCTTGTAGTTTTTTGAATCAAACTTCCAGTCAACTTTTTTCTTATTGTCACTTGAATATCTTCTTTGATATCATCATGGGGGTATTTAACCTTAAAATTTTAGTTTTCTCTATATCATTCCAAATGATGTGTAACAACAACAACTTTTTGGAATGTAATTTATCCCTTCTTATAATCATTTCATATAGTATATATCACATAAAATAACATATATACCACAATACAAACATTATAAATGAAGAGTTAATATAGATTAAATTTTTGTATCATAATAATTATAATATAATATATTTACATAATGAAATAAGTAAATGAATATTTTAAAAATGGTGTATTAAGTTTTGGTATTTCAATAAATCATCAATATTTATTTACATTTTTAAAATTAAAATTATGATTTAAAAAATATTTACATTCATTATACAGATTCCTAAATTAATATTTTGTTTTATTACTAATATAAGATAATTTTATGAGACCTTGTTTAATTTTTCAAATTGTTATAAAATCAATTATAATTTTTAAATTGGTTTTTTTCGAATAAATTATTATTTTAATTAAAAATAAAATTTCACAAATTTTGGAAATTATTTTCATAAAATGGGGTTCATTTTTTAATTCTACACATCAAAAAATAGTTAGGGTGAATTTTTGGTGTTTTCTTAAAATACCTGATTTTTTGTGAAAAGTAATATTTAATAATTTACTATAGAAGCTAAATACATCAATTATAGAGTTCTATATGATTTATGTCTAATGTAAGCCTAAAATATTGAACCCTAATTCATTAATTTAATATATTTAGTTATAATTCTCAAAAAATTAATTTTTTTTATCCAAAAAAATAAATTAATTAACAAAATAATTTGAAAACACCCCTCTCCTCCCATATAAATACCACCCTCATTATCTCTTATCCTCACACATTCCATGATTTTATACATTTTTAAATTCTACTAAATCTCTTCCCAATCTCTTCCCACACATCTAGAAGCCTTTTTCTCATCAAAATACTAAAAGCATTTCCCTAAGGAGGTTCTCAGGGAGAATAAATTCAATCGGTAAAATCATAAATCTTTTTATTTTTATTTTTTTATTTTCTTTTTCTATACTCACATCCACTATCCAAATATTAATGATAACTCTAGTATTTTCATATACTATAATTTTATAATTTTAATGGAATATCCATCATCAAACTCTGTACTCTCTATATTTAATTCTAAAAAGGAAATCATTGTCTGTCAAGTGTCGATTTACCAACATCGTGGATGATGCATTTTCCATTTCAGTTAACACCTTAAAGGCTCTTCATAAAACCAATATAATGGATGGTACATAATATGAAATTTATTTTATAACTCTTTTTATGTTTTGAAACTAACGTATATACACAATAATAAAAAATATAACAATACTAGTTTGTGATGTTCAAAAAAACACCCAAAAATATAAATGATTACAACTAAACATTTATCTAATGATTCACCCTCATACCATTAACCAAATGATATATATATAACCATTTAAAAATCATTATTTTAATTAATAATATATAATTTCAATTATGTTGTATTATACCAAATATATACAAACTCCCATACCCATATTAAAGTGAACTAATCTTGAAGACCATGAAAATGAACGCTACTGAGTAATGAAATTGAATTCCATAACTCATATAAAAGAATATAAATTAAATTATTAAAATTATAATAAAAAAATACATGTATAATAGGTTCTGGATATAATAATTAATGAGTCTAATTTTATGATACATGATATTAATATGAATAGATATTTTGGATATAAGGTAAGAGGATTCTCGAACCCGACTCTCTTTCTTTAGGTCTTCCCCATTTTACTCCATTTTCAATACGGATGTTCCCTAATTTTTCCTTAAATATCATTTATTTTTCCATCAATTTTCTTTTCAAGTATATATATGTTTCCAATATTTTTTTTATGAAAAATGAAAATATTTATCCAAAATAAATCATCATTATAAAAAACATAATTTCTCTTAAGATTGTTTCTTCTTCAATCAAGATTGATACCAAGCATCGCATTACATTTTTATCTTGGAAACACCAATGTTTATAAATGTATAATTTTTTAAATGAAACATATTCTTTTCCATGGTAATTTTATTTCCAAGATTTATATACATTTAATGTGTCATGCATTATTACATAAATGTTATGATATGACGGGTGCACCCAGAATTATATCACGCATTTAATGTTATGATGTGATGGGTGTAACTTGAATTATATGGAACTCCAATTTATGGGGAAATGTGACGAATCTCTTGGGATAAATTTAAATATGTGTGAAAATTTTGTTATCTTTGTTCACAACTATGTGTGGTAGTTGAAAACTAATGCATGATGTTCCATTTTTTAATATTTCCACATTCCATGCCTCAATATATTGCTTCCACTCATGATTATAATGATGAAACATTTCTTATGTTATGATGATGATTATTATGTTAACCCATGTTTCGTGTCTCTTATTCATCCTATTACTGGTACTTTAGCTCATAGCTTGTTTTGATGTATATCCTCATGTGAATACTTTTACTAAAGAGAACATGAAGGACACTAAGAATCTAGATAATAAGTAATTAAATAAAATTTTATATTTTATTATGTAGAAGTTACATATGGTCATAATTTTTCCAAGACACTAAACTTTGGAGACTGGATGTGAAATGCTTTTTTGTTATTTATTTTTAAAATGATATAACAATCATGTAAGAAAAGAATGGTCCCTAAATTTGATATTAGAGTATGGTTTAGTTAATTTTGGAATTACAATTATAGAACCCTAGTGAAAACACTTCGTATGAGAATAAGTATATGTAAAAACACAAGAATTTTTTCTAAACATGGGGATCGCACAAGATATTCCTTTGTATTTAGTTACAAAAATGAATAAATTATTCATGCCTCATTGACTTATGTTTTCTTCTAACCATTTCAATTTAAAAAATGGTGGGAACCAAGAAAATCCAGTCCAAAAACACATGTGAGGGAAAATGCAGTGATTGTCCAATCAACATCCCAAATTCATTGGTTGGTGGAGTTCAAAATATCCTAGTGATTCTTAGCCAGCTGTCTCAGTCTATACAGAAAAACCTAAATAATGTTGAACTTCCTCCTTCACCAAAGAGGGTGAAACTATATATCGATTCCTTTATGCAGAAATGACCGCCAATATTTAGAGGATATTATGATATAATAGTCATGGAATAGGGGGGAAACTCAATAGAGAATATATTTTCTATGCTTTAATATTATGATCTGTTGAAGGTGAATCTGTTCATTTATCATCTAGATGGAGAGGTCGACCAATAGTGGGAATTGATTAAGAACACCAAACCGAAGGTTAAACTGAAGAGATGGGGTGGGAGGACGTCAAAATAATTTTTATTAATGGGTATTTTCTTAAAAACCATCAAAAAATATGGAAATAGAATTCATTTAGATGAAGTAAAAGGAAGGTGAATCTATCATGCACTAAAAATAAAATTTTACAAGCCTTGAATAGTACACATCGAATTTGGTTATCAAAAATGATAGTAAAATTGATAGATTCTTTAGTGGGTTCAAACCAAAACATTGAAAGGATCTACTAATTTTAGACATTGGGAGATTTGAAGATGTTGTTTGATGGGATCTCCAAGTGGAGATAGATTTTGTATAATGGTCACATGGATATGGTGATAAGAAACAAAAGATGTAGTCTAAAGATGTAGGATCTCATAATAAAGGTGGGAAGAAATCTCAACCAAACACTTCTAAAAAATGTGGGAAGATGCATCATGGGAACTACCTCAATGGGATGGGGAAATGCAATAAATGAGGGAGAGAAGGACAACAATCCCATCAATTTCTAAGAGACATGAAAACGTTGGATGATACAATGGTGGAAAGCAGAGAACCACCCATGGTGTTATTCTCCAACTGTAGGGAGAAAGGGAACTCTGCAAGCCAGTGCACCAAACTTCGAGTCCTCAAGGGAAATCAACATTATCATCCACCAAAGCCAAAGGAGTAAGGGAAGGACAATTCCTTCACTACTTCTGAAGTAGAGAATGAAAATTAAGACATATAAGGTACACTTACTACTCACTCAAGAATGCTAAAATTATTAATTTATAATAGTTCTATGAATTCCACTATATATTGCAAGTTTTCATGAAATATTAGATCCAATCCCTAAAACCTTAATGTATAGATATCTATAAAAACACCTATTGTTGCAATAATTTATACCCTAGTGTTGAAATCTTCTTTTATTGGAGTATTTGAAAATATTCTCCCAACAAATCTCTTGATACATTCCTTGGAGGAATTCGACATTCTAATGGAGATGGATTTTCTCTCATTATAAAGGGAACACATCAAATTATTGGAAAAGGAAATATATTTTCATGTTCTAAACCATACCATGCTCCAATAAAAATGCAAGGAAGATATTGAATATCCGTTTTTAAATCCTTCAACGGTGTCGGTGTTGATTCTCTATGAATAATCATACCTCACTCAAATGTTTGATTCAATGGAAGGCATCAACATAGGGAAAATTACCATTATGAGGGAATAATGTTTTCTATTTCTTGAAGAGTTTCTTAGACTTCCCCCAGATCATGAGGTATATTTTTAAATATAACTCATACCCATAGCTAATATTATCTCAAAATTACCCTACAAGATTGCCTTGATCGAAATGAAGGAGTTAAAGAAGCATCTACAAGAGACTTTAGAAATGGGTTCAAATACCGTATTGCATCACCTTAGGGTGCACCGGTGCTCTTTTTCAATAAGAAGGATGATAAATGCAGTTGTGTATTGATTATCGAGAACTCAATAAGATCACCAAAAAGAATAAGTATCATATTCCAATGATTTATGACTTGTTAGATCAACTATGAGTGGTTCAGAACTTCTCAATGGTGGATATTTGTTCTGGATATCATCATCTAATGGTGGAGAAGGAAGATATTCAGAAAATTGCATTGCATACAAGGTATGGGAACTATGCATGTCTTGTAATTCAAATTGAATAGATAAATTCTCCTATAATATTCATGAATTTTATGAATATAGTCTTTATACATTACCTTGAAAAACATTTTGTATTCTATATCAATGATATTTCTCATCTACTCCATGATCTAGGAGGAACACTAAGAATGTCTAATGATTGTGATGGAAACGTTGAGGAAGGAGAAATTGTACACCAAGTATAGAAATTTTGATTTTTGGATGCAACAAGTCACATTATTAGGACACATGATCACAAGTGATTGAATTTCTATGGACCCCTCAAAAACAAATTCAACTGAGGAATTTCAATGACCCTATAATTTCATCGAAATGAATTATTTTATTATATTAATAGGGTACCTTTAACATTTTCTGAAAAACATATCATGATTTTATTTCCTTCTAACTAAGCTAACAAGGAAAGGGGTAATGTATGTATCGATGGAAGAATTTGAGGAAACCATCAAGGAGCTAAAGAAAAGGATGATCACTACACCTATTATCACAAAATTGAAAAGTGGAGAGAGTTTTTCTAACTAAATTGATGCTTCAAATAAATTCATGGTTTTCGTACTGATTCCAAATAATAAAGTTATAGACTATGCCTTATAGTAGTTTAATATACATGAGAAGAACTACCAGATGCGTGATATTGATCTAGAAGCTGTGATTTTTTCTTTGAGAACTTGGTGGCAGACTCTCTATGGTGAGAAGTGTGACATATATACCAATCAAAAATGCCTAGATTATATATTCGTACAAAATTATCTCATCATGAGTAAAAGTAGATGGTTATAGTTAATAAAGGACTATGATTTTTCAATACACTATCATCCTGTTAAGGTGAACATGGTAGCTAATTATCTTAGCACAAAAGAACCTCTTAATCTATCTATAGTATGGATTGAGAAAGAACCATTCTTCATGTATATGAAAAAGATTATTTAGAAATCATGATGGTCAGGAAAACATCCTACCTTTCCAAAATTATTTCCCAACAATATATATAATATAATATTAAGGAGGACAAAGGGATGATCTCGAGTTACAAAAAAAGTTGAATGTAGTAAATTAAGGGATAATGCAAGAGTTTCATATCACTTATGATGGTGTGATTCAGTTTGGAATAAGGATTTGAGTTCCTTAATCAGCTAAGATAAATAAGGAACTATTGTATAATGTACATAGCTCAACTTTATATATCCATCTTGGGAGTACCAAGATGTATCATGATCTTTTAGAACACATCTGGAGGGATAACATAAAGAATGTGAATATATAGCATATCTCAAGGTTCTTGATATGTTAGAAAGTTAAATTAATGTGATAGAAGTTCAAAGGGAGGATGGAATCATTTCCTATACCGATGTCGAAATGGTATATTTTCACTATGGACTTTGTAACTTGTCTCCTAAAGACATCCAAAGGAAATAATGTGACATGGGTCGTGATGGACTGACTTTCCAATACTGCCCAATTTATCTCTATTCGGGAAGACCACTCACTTTTAGATCTTGCTAAGATATATGTGAAGGAATTGGTCATAATAAATGGGGTTCCACTCTCTATTGTATCTGGTTATGATCCATGGTTCACATCTAAATTCTAAAGTAGTCTTCATCATGATTTGAGTGGTGAATTAAATTTAAACACAACCAATCACCCCAAAATTGATGGACAAACTATAAGGGCTATTCTAAAACTCGTGGAAATTTCAAGAGCTCATTCAATGGAATTTAAATGTGGATTAGGTCATTATATCCCATTGGTTTATTTATTATACAACAATAGATTTTACTAGAGTATTTAGATGGCCCCATATGAATCTCTGTATGGAAATCGATGTAGAACACCAACCTATTGGGATAAAGTTGAAAAAAAAATATTCATAGACCTGATATTATGTAAGATATGAAAGATATGGTTCAATCTATCCATCAATATATCAAGGATACCCTAAGTTGGAAAAATATATATGCTAACAAGATTCAAATGGACATAGATTTCGACATTGGAGATAAATTCTTTTTTCGAATATCAACATGGAAGAAATTAATGTGCTTTGGAAAGAAAGGGAATCTTATCCCAAGTTTCAATACCCTATTTTAGATCCTTGATGGAAAAGGGGTAGTGGCCTATAATCTTGAACATCCACCATGTATGGCTCAAATTCAT
Source organism: Viscum album (assembly GCA_963277665.1). Classification (NCBI taxonomy): domain Eukaryota; kingdom Viridiplantae; phylum Streptophyta; class Magnoliopsida; order Santalales; family Viscaceae; genus Viscum; species Viscum album. Next base: position 1,205,476,217 of record OY728126.1, on the reverse strand, counting down.
GATGTGTTACATGTATCTATCCTGAAAAGGTACATACCAGATCCCTCACATTAACTAAACTCGAAGGTGGTATGGCTCGAAGATGTTATTTCTTATGAAGATCATCCAATAAAGTTTATAGACTAGGGAGATATGGTTCTACAAAATAAGAAAAAAATCAATGTTTTTTGGAGGATCCATAAGTATGAAGAAGTGATTTTGGAACTGGAGGAGGTGATGAAGGAGAAGTACCCTCACCTATTCATGCAAAATACAATTTTGAGGGTGAAATTTTAAAATGGGGGAAGATTGTAACGACCCAAACATTTATAAATGGATTTTATCTCTTTTTATAATAATGTCATATAATATAAATAACCTAAAATCACATATATACAACAATAAAAACGTTATAAATGAAGAATTGATAAAATAATAAACTTTTCAGAAATTAATGATCCTGTGATGATGGAATAATAACATAACCTTTATAATAGTAACATGACCCTTAAAAATAGTAATTCATCCAATAGAATATTAAATTTTCCAATTAGGTTTAAATAAAAAAATTTAATCTTATGAATGGAAATATAATATATTTGTATCGTGAAATAGGTAAATAAATATTTCAAAAATGATAAATTAAGTATTTGTATTTTTATAAGTCATGAATATTTATTTACAATTTTATAATCTATATAATTATTTAAAATAAGATTTATTTTAATTTAATAGATTCTAAAATTAAATTTTTTTCTTATTATTATAAGATAATTTTATGAGACTTTAATTAATTTTTCAAAGTTCCATAAAACCAATTATAGTTTTAAATTTGTATTTTTTGAATAAATGAATACATTAATTAAAAATAAAAAATTTCATATTTCAAAAATTATATTCATAAAATGGATTTCATTTTTTATTTGTAAACATAAAAAATTGTTGGGGTGAATTTTTGGAATTTGTTTAAAATACATGAAATTTTGGTGAATAGTAAAATGCGATAATTTACAATAAAAGAATAATAAATTAATTATTGAGTAATAAATGATTTATTGTTGATTTAAGCCCAAAATATAAAACTATCCTTCATTATTTTAATCTATTTAATTATAATCCTCATTCTATTCATAGTCTTGAGCCAAAATAATAAACTAATAAAAAATAAAGGGAAAACACCCATCTCCTCCCCTATAAATAACACCATCACCACCCTTCTCATCTTATTCTAGGCTTTGGTAAATTTCTAAATTCCATCCAAATATGTTCCCAATACCATCCCCCAAATACAGGTACCTCTGGTATCATCAAAAGATCAAAGCCATTTCCCTATAAGGTTCTGAAGGAGGTGAAATTCAAGAGGTAAAATCCTCCCTTTTTTTCTTCCCATTTCTTTTATTATCTATTAATTTTCTTAATCTCTCCAAAAATAATCTATCAAAAAATGTATGATTACTATATTATATTTAATATAATATAATTTTATCTTGTTAATGTAATATCCATCATCAAACTCATTTCTCTCTCTGTCTTTTACTCTAAAAATGAAATCATCGTCTATGATGTGTCAATTTACCGACATCATGGATAATACATTTTCATTTTCCACTGACACCTTAATGAATATTCGTAATACCACTATAGTGGTTGGTAGATAATGTAAAAATTATTTAATAAATCTATTTATGTTCTATAACATACTTATATTTATAATCATAAATAATGGAACAAAACTAGTTTGTGATGTTCGAAAAACAACCAAAAAATCTAAGTGATTATAACTAACCTTTTATCAAATGATTCAGCCACACACCATTTAAAAAATGATATATATAACCATTAAACCTATTTATGTTAATTAATAAGACTTAATTTCAATTCTGTAAAATTATACCCATTCTACATAAATTTCCATACTCATATTCATGTGAACCGATCATGAAAACTATGAAAATACACAATCTAGAATGATGAAATTGAACTCTATATGTCATATAAAAGGCTATAAATGAACTCAATAAAATTTTAACTAACAAAATACATGTATAATTGGTTATGTATATAGTAATTAATGAATCTAAATTTATTATACAGGATATTAAAGTGAAAAGATCTTTTGGATATAAGATAGGGGGATTCTCGAACCCAACTCTCTTTCTTTAGGTTATCACTCCTTCACTCCATTTTCAGTACGTATGTTCCTTTATTTTTTAATAAATATAATTTCTATTTTCCTCCCTATTCTATTATGGGATATATATGTTTCCAATATGTTTTTATAATAAATTAAAATATTTTTCCAAAAGAACACTTCTTTCCAAAAGAAGACGTCTTCCCTTGAGATTGTTTCTTCTTCAATAAAGATTACAACCAAGATTTTTTTCCCTTTTTATATTTTTAACACAGATTTTTATGAATATATGAAATATTATTTGAAACTAATTCCTTTACAAGGGTTATTTTATGTCAAATATGGATATATTTTTTGTGTGTCACGCAAGATTAGTAAATGTAATGATGTGACAAGTGTGCCATAATTATATAATGCATCTAAATGTTATGATGTGATGGGTGTGCATGAAAGTATATAGCACTATAATTCATTGGGGAATGTGATGAATCTCATGAAATAAAGTGAAATATCTGTGAACATGATTCTAGATTTGTTCCTAACTATGTGTGTTATTTTACCTCTAACACTTGATGTTTCATTTTTATCCATTTCCACATTAAACAACTCAACATAATGGTTCCTATCATGATTATGATGATAATAATTTTCATATTTAATGATTATTATGATTATTATAACTAATGTTTCATGTCTCTTATCCATCCTCTTATATGTATTTTATTTCACCCCTTATTTTGATGTATATCCTCAAGTAAATACTTTTTCTAAAGAGAACATAAGGGACACTAAGAAGCTAGAGAAAAATGAATTAAATTATTTATTTTTGTTTTTTTATGTAGAAGTTATGTATGGTCCTAATATTCCAAAGTCACAAAACCTTTGGATCATGTTTTTGTGAAGCTTAAATGTTGTTTATTTTTAAAATGATGTAATAATAATGTTATAAAAGTAGGGTCATTATATGATGATTCTTCTCTCCTCAAAATAATTGTGGTTCTCTTTTATTTTCATATTTTTGTACATTATTATATGATTATGAATCATTATTCTGACCAAACCTCTACCAACATCACATAAATCATATCATTTTTCAAATATTTTTTTTTATATAGATTCTTATTTTTCTGTAATTTTTTTTATCACTAACTTTCTCCCCTTTAACATGTTCTTCCTTTTTTTCATTATAGATGAATTGCTTATAACTACAATATTTTTAAAAATTTCCAAGCCTATTATAGCACTAACATTGACCCACAAACCATTATATTCTTGTTTCTACTACATGTTATCTATAATTTAGAATAAAATGAGTTGTTGTTTTTTGTTCTTCTTCAACACTTGTTTGGTCCACTTGGGGAACCAACTCCTTGACATGTTATTCTATCCACCATATATATATTGGCATTATTATTATCTCTTTTAATCATCCATAATTATGTTTCTTTTTTTAATCTTTCACTATTAATGAAACTAGATTTATATAAAACATTATAAGAAGTTATGGATGGATCCACATTCATTATAGCTACTTGATATGGTTAATAAAATGAAGTCATGTTAATTTTTCATAGGGTTTAGGTATTTTTTTTGTTATAATCCTCCATTTAACATTGAAAAATTGTAGCAAATTTCTCCTAAAATTTTCTAGACTCAATATGTGCCTTATCTTGATTGTCCAGTTTAACATCCAATTATTGACATTTCATTTTAAGGGTGTTATTCTCATATTTAATCATAATCAACTTCTATTAAAAATTCATCCTAATATTTTTAATCTCTTATTCATGAATTATGATCTTTTCTTGAAATAACGTACCAATATCCTTGATCTTCATGGATTTAATATCTAATTGTGCATTCTTATAATCAATGTAGCATTAATAATTTTTTTCAAATGTATTGATATTATCTTCAAAAGACTCCCTATTCTCCTCCTTTTCATCAACACGATAGATCCATTTCATTTAAAATTTTGAGGAACATGTTTTGAGATATATGTTACTTATTTTAATGGATCTCTTCTTATTTATGATCTCAATAAATTCTAAAACTTTTTTCTTGTAAAACCTTCTCCATGTTATTTTTTATCCTTCAAGATGGGGTATTTTTTCCTATAAAATTTCAAATACTTCACAAATAAGAATGATTATTTCTTAGGGAATGTAATATAGAATGTCATTTATTCTACTAACTGATATATCTTGAGAATTTTTAGATATATCATCACCACCACTGATGTAAGTTTTTTCATTCTATAGGATAGTTTAACGAAGATATTTCATATATCTTGGGATCACATAAATTTGATACACTTGAAGTATGAATGTCTTATTTCTCCATATTTTTTACTTTAACCACAATTTTTTCACTTACTAAGATGGTTCTATCTTCATTTATTTTCCTTCACAGCAAGAAATTGGAATGTTTCTTTTATTATAAAGGTTAAGGACTTCTTCTTCTCATCCTTATACTTCATCTTCTTCTTAATTTGAAAATAGTTGTGCCCGGAACATTATTCTTTTATCTCTTCATAACTATATCTTCAACAGTATATAATAGTGTAATAGATCTCAATTTTCATTCGTATACTCTTTATGATGTATATGAATGACTAGATTCTGGTGTCTATATTCTTTTACGATGCCCAAAAATATTCTTTTCAACTTATGTATTAGATATAAAATAATTGGTTTTTCAACCACCTATAAAATTTTAAAAAAACTACATCTAGAGTCTATTTTTAATTTTATATATATTATTCATTTAATTATTCATTTTCTTATGTGAAAAAATTATTTTATTTACCAATACTATTATTAATTTAAATTTCATGGATCAGGACCTTCATTATATTCTCCCAAATCCATAATCTTCAAACTCATTTTTTCTTATAAAAACTTATTCCTAAACAATATAATAACTAAACCCATGTATTCAAAATTATCACGGTCATTGTCCGATGAATTATTTACATATAATTATTAATTATAATGTGTAGTTATTTATGTGATTTTTTCTAATTATTTCTGTGGGGGCACGTCACATGTGCATGTTGTTATTCGCTGATGGTGCATTATACCCTGTATTTCTTCTTTCCAAAGGCAAGTGGCATTAATCACTTATTTAGTGATGTAAGAACCATGATAAAAATGGGATGATGTGATATTAGTCACTCCTTTTGTGGATTCCTTCTTAGCATTTTTCACTTAGTCCAGGTCTCCCATAATGATTATTACCTTATTCTTGAAACTCATTCCTAGTTCCATCTCTTTGTGGATTCCATTTAATTATGCTTCTTTTTTCTAGACATTACAAGGGGTCAAGTCTATTTAGAAACCATTGGTTAGGAGATTAGACACATTAGGCATCGTTGAGCATGTCTAGAAGCTGGATCATTGGTAACATATTATTCTTCTTCATAAGAGGGATTCTAGGGGGTTTGAAAACCCAATGAATATCACATTTATAATGAGATATTTTATGCCATAGGCATTTATTTCGAAAAATTTCTCAGGTATCCAATTTTTTTCATGTGGTGGGCTATGATTTTAACATCCTACAAGGATAGAGGGCCATGAAATTTACATCTTGTGAAGATGGATTGATGAGATACATCACTAAAAGCGAGAACTCAAGAAGGTTAACTAGATGGATGGCTCAGAGAGCCTATGAAGGTGCACCCTGGGGGATGTTTTCCATAAGGATAAGTCTTCACAACATTATAGGGTACGTCCCTATGAGAGTGGAACCATGGTTTTTTAATGGATGGGTCAGGATGCCTCTAACGGAAGACCCGAGGAGGTGTGTCCCATAAAGGGAATATTTCACATCATGAAGGATGATCGGAACACCTATGGAGGTGGATCATAGAGGTTCACCCTAGTGAGGTGGATAGAAATGTTTACTATTTATTGGGATTGATCCTTAAGGAATCTTCTTGTTGTTCCACCTCTGAGGTGGCGCATATTGCGGGTGATACAGATATGACACGACGAGGATCATCACCTGTCCCTTTTTTTCATAGGGACGAGCTCTCATTGAATTCAACATTCCTTTTTTAACCCATTCAGTGTCATTATCCTTTAAATATGATTTAATTAACCCTATGGGGAATGGTTGGTCTTATCGGGTGATTGTGTGGGGGTCAAGCTCTCACGCAGTTGGTCCTTCTCAGATATAACTTCCCTGGATGGTCTCTAAAGGGTTTATTTATCGAGCCAAGAATGCCCAATGGACCTAGTATCCATGATTCATGGACCTGCATTCCAAAGGCAGACGCTCGTTGGGTGAAAATTTGGCAAACGACGCTTGAGGACTCCATTGGTCGAAAGGATGGGAGGTCAGGCTCACCACACCCTTCTGGGGGTGGATTGTTGCATGTTCGAATACTCTCTTATAGATTTAAGTCGTATTAATATGTTTTTGAATCCTTGGTTCATTCTTGAAGAGTGTGCCTAGGGGATACAGTTGGTTTGCAAGATCGTCGTGAGCATGAATATGTTGGTGCCACAGAGGTGACACTGATGTAGACATAATTGTAAGGTGCTCTATAGTTTATCGTCATCTAGGGGGTTTGGAAGGTGATTGTATGTTGGTATCGGGCCCAAAAGGAGGGCTTCCTATATATCCTTGGGAGAGTAATTAGAGTGCACATTGTTCATATTCTGTTGGGATTATGCATGGAAGATGCCCATTTGAGGGTACTTGATTGGGTGGACCCTTTTGTAACGGGCCCCCTTTTGAGCTTGGACCTTCTAGCAGGCATCCTACGTAACCTAATTGGGTTAGGAATCAAAGTTATCATAGTTTAGATTATACGGGGCTTATGCATGGAATCATCCCATTTGACGAAACTTGATTGAGTGGAACCTTCATGGAAGGTCACCCTTTTGAGCTTGGACCTTCTAGTAGAAATCCTACGTATCCCATTTGTGTCAGGAATAAGGGTTATTTTAGTTTATATGTGTGGGGATTACTTGTGGAAGATACCCATTTGGTAGACATGATTGGGCAGACCCTTTCGGAATGGGAATCCTTTTCAGCTCGGGCCTTCTGGTATGCATCATACGTATCCTGATTTGGTTAGTAATCAGAGTTGTCACAGTTCAAATTGTGTGGTGATTACGCATGGAAGCTACCCATTTTACGAAACATGATTTGGTGGAACCTTCATGGGAGGTCACCATTTTGTTCTTAGGCCTTCTACCAGGAATCATACGTATTTTTATTTGGTCAGAATCAGAGTTCTCATAGTTCAGATCTGTGGTGATGTTGTAATCCTCTTAAACCTCTAAGACAACGTGATTCATGATCAACATGAGAAACCAGAGGATTTTTAATGAATCAACAATGCACAAGCCTCTTCCCATATTGGTGGGGGAGGGAGTACCCATGGAGGAAGTGGTCGGGGAAACTATGGGAAAGGGCATGGAGCAACGAACCATTTAATGTGAGATGACATTAAAGGTCATCTGACCCTACCTCAAAGGACTGGGTACTAACATCAGTGGGAGGGCCCCAGAGCATCATATGAGATATAATATAGTTTAAATTCATATATCTTGGATGATGGAATCACAATTTAACATCATGTGGATATGACTATTTGGGGTATTGCAATATAGGTTTTGGCGATGAGGATCACTTTTCATAGAAACCATGATTAAATAAATTAAAATCATGTTTGGATGTTCTGACGTGCCTCGAACATGATATGTGAGGAATGTATAAACCATGATTATGGAGGATTCCAGATTGGGGGAAATGATATCATGCATGGAAGCCATTGGGGCGTATAGAGATAGGAGAGGACTCACCTGAGGACAAATTTTCCTCTTGGTGACATGCTATTTTTGGGGGAAGTATATGTAGATCCACCAGGTCCAGATGTGCATAGTCAAGTAGAGGTGTCCTCGGGACACTGGCCTTCAATTTTTGATGGTCGAGGGGGTTTATGAAGATTCAAAATCACCCAGTATAGTACATTTTAAATTCATATAGCTAGGAAAATGATTAACTGGAGGATAATTAGGTTTGGATATTTTGATGTACCTCAAACATGAGAGGGATAGAATGTGAAAACCGGGATTCTAGAGGATCTCAGATCAGGATAAATGATATGGGGCATGGAATCCATTAAGGCATTTAGAGGTAGGATAGGACTCTCCTGAGGAAAAAAATTCCTTTGGTTGATGATTGTCTTGTAGGTATCATATGTAGAGCCACCGGGGCATGATCTGCATTGTCAAACAAAGGTGTCTGCAGGACACTGGCCATCCACTTCTAATGGTCGGGGATGTTTACAAAGATCCAAAATCACCCAGTATACTGATGTTTAATGTCATATAGCCTGGATGAATATCTAACTATTAAATTTCATGTGGTTTGGACTAGTTACATACAGTTTAACATCATGTGAATAGGACATGAACTCAAAGTTTCAGGTCATAGAGTTTGGACCATGGAGGGAAGGAGACATTGTTAACTGAAGGATAATTAGGATGGGATGTCTTAACATACCTCAAACACAAGAAGGAAGGAATGTGTAAAATGTGAATTTAGGGATTCTTAGATCAGGAGAAATAATATGGGTCATGGAATCCATTAAGGCATATAGAGGTTGGAAAGGACTCTCCTGAGGAAGAATTTGCCTTTTATTAATGGATTTATTGTAGGCTTATTATGCAGAGGCACCGGGGCATGATGTGAATAGTAAAAAAGTGTCTATAGGACACTGGCCTTTGGAATCTGATGTCCATGGAGGTTTGTGAGGATTTGGAATCACCATAGGCACAGAGTTTGATGGATGGAAAGGGTGTGTTCAGTCATTTAATAAACACTCAGGTTGTGATTGTCCATCGAGTTCTGGGTTAACCTAGCACAGGAGGTAGGTGATAGTGATTTTCAGGAGGTGTATGAGGAATTTCTTTGCTCATGGTATTTAAGGGATGAAAGTTTGGGTGGAATTAGGGAGCAATAAAAATGTCGTTGACCCGGTCCCAAAAGCTCGCGGTGAGACTCTCTCTTTATCATGGGGGTCAGTGATGGAAGCGAAGGGATGGTCCAGGACCGAATCCATGCACTAACCTCGTGTAGGGGTGTGGGGGTGCAGCCCCCACAGTATGGACCTATGGGCATGAATGGTGTTCTGTATAGGGTATGCACGTTAGAGCTAGCTGCGTAAGAGTTGGTCGCTTAGGATGGTACTCAGAGGAGTTCTCCACATACGATGGTACGTGGGGGATCATTCCACGAACTCTCTTCCACATAGGGCGCTCATGAACCATCTTCCACATGAGGAATCCACGAACTGCATTCCACATAGGGTATCCATGAATCATTTTAATTATATTTTTTTATTGGTTCACTGGATTGCTACGGAGGGTCTTCCGAATAATGTTCATGGGGAGGACTTATGTGAACTTCTTTCTCCATATGTTTCACGGGATGGATTCTAAAAACTGTTTCGGATGTGGGATGGAGTCTCACGAACTACATCAAATGTGGGATAAATTCATCCCTCACCCTCTACATTTTTTGTCCACTTTTCGCCCTTCCCAGATCTCTCTCTCCCATTCTTCTTCTTTCCTTTCTCGCTAATTTGCTCCTTTTATTGAACATCATAGGGATCATATCTACTAGGCATGCGGCACAATTTTTGGAGTCCCACAGATGTAATTTTCATACCCACAGAAGACTCTTTCAACCGAGGATTGTAGGGATTTTGGTTTGCGATAATGGTTCACAGAACCCTGCTCGTCTGCTTAATCAGAGAACTATAGGGTTCGCGAAATGGTACATAGGTGTTTTTTCACATAGAACTTATCTAGTTTATATGGTTGGCGGTCTACTGTCTGGTCATCGTCTCATGGGCCAGCAGTTCATGGACCATCCCACATTCATGGCTGTTTGTGATCCATCTTCTTTGCATACCTTTCCTAGTGATAGTACGCATTCCATTTGGAAACTTGAATTACTTCAAGTTCCTTCAAATAAATATACATAATTTGAGTCCCTTATACTTGATATACTTATAAAAGTTATTAATTCTTTGTGAAAAGTGATCTTGGGGATATTTCATTTCATTAATAGAATTTTCAGGACCCAAAAAATTCCCCCATAATAATGGTATCCATTTGGAATGAAAAGGGTACTATTTCGATGTAGAAGCGGTCCTGAACTGAAATGGTTCATAGTGGAATAGGTAGACCAGGTAAAAGGGGACCACGCCTATATGTAGGGGCCCATGTCATTTGTCATTCTCTATTTCTCATGGTGAAAAGTGGTCATGTTTTCCCATCCTCCATCAGTTTTAAGTACCATGCTCCTTGAGAAAACCATGTTTCGCGAACTATTCTGTACATTTCACAAACTGATTTCTTCTCCATTTCCCCTATTCGTGTAACGAATTTTGGTTTCCACAATCGGGGATATGGAATTTAAAACTTAAAATCTGGATTCTACAAATAATAAGGCTACTCGGATTACATTTTTTCATACCAAAATTGGATCAGAAAACTGAACCCTAAAAACCATTAATACAGACTTAAATTTTAATACACAACTTGTGAATGTGAACATAACCGAGGAGGAGGTTCGTTGTTTCTATATTATGTAGACCGTTCTGTTCGCTGGCCACCATTTCGTGGGCCTCCACATCATGATCATTCTACATACCATCTTTGTACACAGTGAATGGTATCTGCATACCATAGTTGTAGGTGGAGTAGTTTCCGTGTGTTATGGTGTACGTGGAATTCTCTTTCTGCGTACTGCTTTTCTAAACCATACGCGGATCCTTCTTGCAGACATGTTTTAAGTCCTTCTATCATTTTTTTCATAGTCTTTTCCCAACAATTTTAATTGAATTAACTTATCATCAGCTTATAGATCTTCCTATGCAGGTTACAATGGCTGATTCTCATACCATTGGCAACGTCGATGCTTCTTCTGAGGCTACTATTATTTCCCCTCTTTTTGTTGCTGATGAAAGATCAAGGGATATGGCATATTTTTTTATGAAAATATTTTGGTAACTCCATTTCACCAATCCCTTGAAAATCTTCTCAATGTGGGTCAACATGAGTACCCAGTCTCATAAATTCTTCCTTCTTACGGGTTTTGCCTTTTTTCCGACACCATGATCCCAGTGTTAATCCTGACCAATCAACCCTCTTCTTGGATAATTAACACTTCTATCCCAAAGTCCTTAATCTCTTCCCAGGTAAGATACCTCCAGAGAGTGATAGCTTATGGTCTATTGCTACATTATGCACCTCAAACCTTAGAGGGGGTGTAGAGAAAACATGATTAGAAGGCCCATTGTTATCAAAGAATCACGAGGAAGGATATTTTGAATGAGAAGCATGGCCGGTCACCTCAATGTGACGTTTTCCCTGGAGGCTCATTCAGCTTGGATTGGGTGTGTCCCTTTTCGGTTACCCAGAGTTGTGAATAATTCCAAGCCGAGCTACAGCATGTGGGACTATACAAGGACTTATGGGTTTCTCGAACATATAACCATTGTTCTACTACTCTTATTTCACATCTTTTATTTAGGTGGAGTTCAGATACCAACACCTTCCATTTGACCCACAGGGAGGTTGGAATCATCCTTTAGGGCATCCATCTGATTTCGGGAGTCCCTATCATTGGGGATAAGTAAGATGAATTTATCCCCAATTCCACTATTTGAGATAATGAGGAATAACCCCCCCCCCCCACTCTAACCAAGAAACTCATCATCTAGGAGAGGATTATTTTGAAGGAAAGTGATCCCTGTCTAAAACAAGTCATTTTGTTTGATGACTGGTTCGATGATTTTTCTAAGCATAATGGTCTCAAGCCCAATCCATGGAGACCCATGGAGTTTCCTACCAAATCCACCCAAATGAGAGAAGGTACTTACTGACCCACTATAGAAGAGGGGTATTTTCAGAAATGGGGATGGTGCATCATCCCTGATGTCGATCGGTTATTTCAACTGGCGGCTTTATTGGCCATGTTCCTGAGCAGGTGGCTTTTACCAGTGTAAGAATATGGTGGCATAAGAGCCTAAACCTTTATCATTGTCTCTCAGTTGGACACCGGTAAATGCATTAATTTGTCTATCCCTGTGTTGGCCATGATATATCACATTCTAGGCTGCATCATCAAAGAGGGGTCACCCTGCCGGGTGGTTGGCCCTTTTCAAACTCTTTGGGGATAGATGGGAGCCCACATAAGGGATATTCCTTCATTAATTCCATACCAGTCTTGCATTCGACCTTTCGACCATACCTTCAATGCACCAGTGAGGTCATTCCAACAGCTTGGGCCTCACCTGATAAGCAGGATGAGCAGACTGAAAGGAACGAGTAAGACATCATGGCTTGCCTTAATGATTATGAACATTTTTATTAAAAGCCTTATGATTCCACCACTGGTACCCTTACGAACAACATATCAGAATAATTTTTCAATCGAGGATACTTATTTTCTTTGTGATAAAGCATTTTGGTCACTCATATAGAAGGGGATCTCATCTGCGAGGGCTATGCACCCTGTAGGTTTAGCTGGAAATTCAATTGCATTCATAAGTTATTCCCTCCTACTCTTAACAGTGCTCTCCAGGAGAAACATCTTATGATTTCTCACCAATTGTGGATAATGTTCACTTGGGAGGACACACAGAGCCAGGCCAAACATCCGGATTCAACATATTTTGTGCCCTTTCTTACCAAGAATTACATCGAGGCCTGGGTTAGGTCATATATTAATAGTGAATTGACTGACTTGGTTCCAATTATGGAGACTCCCAAGACATCCATGTTGAATGGAATGGGAATGAAAAAGGAAGCGGGTGAGCATCCTCAACCAGGAAATGTTCATTGAAGTTCCCTTCACTGCCTCCTCGAGAAAGTTGTGACAGATGGGGTTATGACCTAATAGGGAAACCAGAAAACATGTTGGGGATGCTGCTAGGAGTCCATCATCCATTCCATTGGAAGACAATTTTCATGTGTCCTAGAGGCAATGGGACCTTTTGAAAGGTATTCAATCTTCACGTGACCATTCCCCTTGTGATTTATCTAAACTTATCCAGACTAGGGAAATTTCCCTTACTGGTATTGGATTAGTGTCATCCTCGACTGAAATTTCTTTCAATGAGGATCTGGATGAGGTGGGTTGCTACCTTAAGGACCTTAAGACCCTCATCCACTCCCGAAGTGGTCACTGTAGGTACTCGCATCAGGTGATTTCCATGATGCAACCAAAAACTGCCGATGATTATGACGACTTTGGCGGCTTACCTTCTATGGTCTCCATGAAAAAGGTTTCTTCCTCTCCCCAATCATCTCATAAACACACTTTTTCATGAGTTCATGAGATTTCAGGGACACCCGAGAAATGTTTAAAGTTGTCAGAGCCAAATCTGCATCCTCGTGTTAACCCCCCACCCCCGAATTGGACATCCCAATTATGATTGTGTTTCTAGAGGCTTGGAGAGTCTGTGATGAGTTGAGGGAGAGCGCCTAAGATGAATATATATGGAAACTTCTTTAGAATGAATTCTTTGATCTTCTGGGTTTTGGAGGGATCTATTGCTCCTACTTGAATTTCAACCGAAAAAGAGCCTGATGAGGTGGCTGCTCACCTGGCTAACATGGATAATTTCTTTCATGCTCCCGTGGATAGGCATTACTGGTCATATCATGTGGCATTGATGGAATTATTTCCACCGCCGATAGGATAGGTCTTATCTACAACCTTTATCCTTAAATTCATTTATTTCAGAGGTGCGGAAATCATCCCCCATTTTCTTCTTATTTTTGTTTTTCAGGGGTTGCTAGGTATCGGGGGACAACTTTTTCCCCAACGTATTCTACCAGAGGTACTATAGCTGGGAAATATTCTTTTTCGTTGGTAGGGAGTAATGTTGAGGGATCTCTCGGAGCCCAATAGCATATAAAGGTGGTGATTGCTAACCCTACCAGGGCATTTCCTCCTCCAGCTCCTCTCGGTGATCTTGTTCAGGATCCATCTCACCAACAGTCAAGGAAACGTAAGAAAGCCTCCCATCTATCGAAGCGTATTCGATGGGCGGTCACAAGTAAGTGTATGCTCACCTAGTGATTGAACCAAATGTCCTTTCCTTGTTGGGTCACTAGTACATATATGTACTATAGCGTAGGGCACATTAATGATCAAATGAATATTTCCCAGGAATCCATGGTCCATGTCTTCTTCAGGGTGGAGGAGGAATCACTATCTGTTACAAATGATCAGAATAGAGAAATAGGGCCTTTTGAGGAGACTGGGGGTGTTGTTGACCCGTTGTATGTGCTTTACCCTACTCAAACAACTTCCACCCAATCAGTAGAAGGTCATCTAGAAGTTGGGGGTTCATTTGATCATGTTGAACTGACACTCATGGAGAGGGATAGTGTGGTATTTGTGGCGGGGGCCACGTCCATTGACGAACATCAGGTTTTTTCAGATTTTGGAAGGGATTCAAATATCGTTGAGCCAGTAAATCCCGAACAAGAGTATCTTTTCCCATCAAGATGAATTTCATCAAATGTTGATACTATGCCTACTTATGGTGGCTCTGAGAAAGTCACGGTCAAGGAGGGTTATGTTCCATACCCTAAAAATCTAGAGTGGGCAATCATGCCATTTTTTTCCAATTCTGAGAGGCATTATGTTTTTTCCCCAGTATTCTGAGAACAATATCCTTATTTTGAATGACTATCCCCACAAGTCTTATACTAACATGTGACCTTTTAAGGCCCATCTTGAGGACTTCTGTTCCGACCGGTCATGGGTCCAGGTCCTCAGCACTCTCTCATATCCATGGAGTGTGGTTAACGATTAAATATTTAGTGCCACTTGTTTTGGACCGTGATACTACTTTGGGGGTGGGAGGTATTTCCGTCTCTTTTTCCCCCATGAGTTCACAACCACAATATTTGGCAACAGTGGATGTTCCTACCTTGCCAGCTATTATGGTTAATAGATACGAGGTTATTGCGAGGTCGAGTATTGATGTAGATATCAAACCAAGTCCCTCTCTAGAGACATTCATTCTATACTACATTTCATTGTCAAGGACTAATTCTGAGACAGATCAAAAAAACCAGGCAGAATTTCAACCTACTTAGAAAAAATCATGTATGAACATCTATGGATTAATCTCTCAGACTCCATTTGAAGAGATGCCAGTAAAATATCCCAATTTACACAGAAAATTTATAGTATTAGGTTTTGGTGGATTTATGTATCATGGAATTTATGATATAATAAGGAAAGTGGTTGCTACTCAGGAAGCAACGGGTGAACTTGAGTCTCGACACTCTGTGGCAGAGTGAACAGCTTATCTAGAGGCCACATGGAAAATCCTCATTGATGAAGTTTCCACTAATGTCGAGATGGTTGCGATGTTTCAAAACTAACTCTCAAAGAAAGTGTCTATGATGGAGAAACATGAACAGGAAGTGTAGCAACAATTCCAGATACTGGAATGGCTCAAAAAGAAGTGGGATTGGGCCGCATCTTCCATTGAGAAAGCTCGATCGCAAATGCAGGAGGGAGAGAGAAATGGACTTCAAATCATGAGAGAAGCAGAGGCACTACAAGTGAGTGCAGAAGATGAGACTACAAACTTATTGATGTTTCACCAAGACATTGATGAATCTCACCAATCATTGATGTAGCTTAGGGTTTCCACTGTATGTCTTCTATAATGGTCTTATCTTCTTCTCAAGGGGAGGCTCCAGGTTATAGATTCCCACCATATATTTCATGGAATATGATGGGAATGACTTTCCACTAAATTCCCCTTTTCACCTTTTCTAGTCATGATCAATTCATTCAATTTTTAATTTTAAACCTTGACATGGAATCAGTAAACTGAGATAATCGAATCGAGCTATAATTTTTTCCTGATCCAAGGGACTCAGCGAGCGTAGTTCAACTATTGTTGAGGTTTTATGAAACACCACATGAACTTTTTTTCTTTTTTCATTAAATCCCTATTTTTTACCTATGCCTTCTTGATACAGCCTTAGAAGGTATAACTTGTCTTTCGCTTAGTCCACCCTTTGTGTGTTTTCAACCTCACAATCTTTACAACTTTTTTGATGGCTCAATGCATTTATTTTTTTTCTTTTAGACAATCGATACTAGAGTTTAACATAGAGGTGCCTTCAGCAGATTTTCCCTCTAGAGAGCATAATGTCTTTTTTTTTGGCAGTTCACCTTCCTTCCATTCAAACATGATACTAATGTTTTATGTCGAACAGCTTTGATGAAATTTAATGGGGTAAGGCCCCAACTTGGGACTGTTAGTCGAGAATTTCCTGGTATCCTTCATACATGGTTTATGGATTTTTCATGACCTTGGATTTGTGGATTCTGGACATGCATGAGTCTCAAGAGCCTCTTTAGGCATACATAGGTAGGAAAGGACTCTCCTAGAGATGAATTTTCCTTTGATTAACGACCATTTTTGTGGGTGATGTATGTAGATCCACTGGGGTATGATATGCATAGTCAAGAAAATATGTCCCTATGACACTGGACTTCCGCCTCTGATGGCCTGGTGGGATTTTCCACATTTTTTACTTATCTTGATGTTGGGAGCCACAATAGGTGGATGGATTGAGTAGTGTTTCCTTATAACATTAGGAACATTCACATCGGTCATGAGTGGGCAATTGTTCCCTTGTGTTTCTTACTTTCATGAGGGAGAGTTGGAAATTGGTCAGTTCAGTTAAGAGTCCTTTCTATGTTAGGGGAACTTGGAAAGAAGAAGGTATATAAGTCTTCATCTTGGAATTCTCTAAATCTGGGGGTGTGATGAGAATCAAATGTCATTTGAGCATATTGATGATAGAAAGGACTCTCCTAGGGACTATATTTCCTTTGATTTACGGCCATTTTTGTGGGCGATGTTTGTAGAGCCACAAGGGAATGATAAGTATAGTCAATAAAATGTGTCCCTGGGACACTGGCCTTTGGCCTCTGATGTCCTTTGAGGATCATGGAGATTGGGTACTTTCTGAATACGGTGTCTGACCTTCGACCAGGGGTTCTACTGGTTACAAGAGGAGGCTTTTTAACTGAAATTCTTATAGGAAACTTGGAAATGCGTAGGGGAACTCTTCTTTTTCATGCGGATCAACTTCATGCATTTGAAAATGATATCATTTTAGAAACCTCAATAGATACCAAAAGAGAATCGGGCCCATAAGTTCTGATATGTGCAAGATGTGTGGAAGTGGGGAAATATAAACCATGACATTGAGGGACCTTGAATCAAGAGAGATGGAATGAGGCTTGGAAGACATTGGGAATACTGAAGTAAGAGAGGAATCTCCTAGGGATGAATTTTCCTTTGATTGATGGCCATTTTTTTGGGAGACATAAGGAGATCCACTGGGGAATGATATGCATAGTCAAGAAAAGGTGGTCGTAGGACACGGGCCTTCCACCCTAGATGTCCTTGAAGGGTTATGGGGATTCAAGATCACATAAATCATGGAGTTTGGAATATGGAAGGGGTATACCAGGACATATTGGGGAAATTTGGGTTGTGATCCACATATGGAATGGTGTCCCTTATGTAGATATGACCCGTATGTAGGGTGAGGTATTCATTCTATCTTTGGGATACCCGATCATTCGTCATCACATGGTCAGGACACGGGGTTCCTCTCATGGGAGGAGACCATGAAATTCCTTTTATGGTGGTGCTTCTAGGACCAACTTCTTGGGACAGTTTTCCATAACCTCATAGCAGATCTTTTTCTAAGATCTGTTGGCTCACGTGAGCTATGCTCGGTGTGAAAAACAAGGGATCTCAAGGGTTTCATATCACCATCTAATAACAATGAATTCAACATTAGGGGGGATTTTTAGGGTAATGATGTTGCATTTTAGTTTATAGTCATACGGTGAAGATGAATTTGTCCTTACAGTCTAACGTCATACGGTGAGGATGATTTTGGCCTTGATGTTTAACGTCGTGCAGTGAGGACAATTTTGGCCTTGTAGTTCAACGTGGTTTGGTGAGGGAGATTTTGGCTATGCAGTTTAATGTCGTGTGATGAGGACAATTTTTTCCTTTCAGTTTGACGTTGTACAGTGAGGATGATTTTTCCTTTTAGTTTAACGTTGTGCGCTGAGGATGATTTAGGCCTTTCAGTTTAATGTCATTCGGTGAGGACAATTTTGGCCTTGTAGTTTAACATAGTTCGGTGAGGACGATTTTGGCCTCGTTGTTTAATGTTGTGTGGTGAGGATGATTTTGGCCTTGTATTTTAACATCATGCGGTGAGGAAAGTTTTGGTTTTGCAGTTTAACTTCATGAGTTGAGGACATTTTTGGCCTTGCTGTTTAACGTTGTGTGGTGAGGTCGATTTTGGCCTTGCAATTTAATGTCATACAGTGAGGAAAATTTTGGCCTTGCAGTTTAACATCGTGTGGTGAGGAAAATTTTGGCCTTTTATAGGTCATCAAAATTTTCAGTTTAATCGTAACCAGGGTGTTCTGACATTCTGTATACGTTGGTGATGATAAAATGTCTAAACCATAGTCAAGAGGGAAACTTGAATATGGAGGGATGACATGGGTCATGAAAGCCATTAGTCGTTCTGAGGTAGGAAATGAATCTCCTAGGGATGAATTTGCCTTTGAATGATGACCATTTTTTAGGGATACATATGCCGAGCCACCAGGGCATGATATGTGTATTCAATCAATGGTGTCTTCAGGACACTGGCCTTCTATCCTAGATGGCCTTGGATGATTGTGAGGATCCATGTTTTCCAAAGGTAAGTAATGTGACAAACGGGAAAGGTATGACTGGGAATGTGAGAATATCTGGACCATGACTAACAGTGACCTTTTGGGAGCTTCTACATAGGTATGTCCCACACATGGGGAGAAAGGGGGATTTTTTACTGGTGGATGGTCTAGGATATCGAATCTGAGCATCGCTACATATAATGTGAGAGAATGAATCAAGTCGCACATAGTTCTGGAAGTTCCCTTCAAACGTATATTCAATGTGTTAGGGAAAATTATGGGAATTTTTTTTGTACTTGATACGGGGGATAGGCCTACCATATTCCACCATGGTTTTCCAGCATAAGAGAATCCATACCACTGGTCCTAATCTCACGTGAGTTGTACTCGGTGTGAGAAACAGGGAGTGGTAACAGATTCTACTTTTTAAGTATGAGGTAATAGATAATATGATGGGGGCCATTTCATTTCATTCCTGGTGGGGCTAGGTGAGGAACAATGATCGAGCAGTCACTACGTATCCTAAAAGGGAAGAAATCAAGTTGTAAATTGTTCTGTGTGTGCCCCATACCTGTTTGGATCAGTCCATCAGGTTGGGGAATTTTCATTTTATCCATCACAGTTTTCTAGACATTAATGTTACCACGTAGTTAACCATCGTAATATAATCTCTATAACCATTCATTTGTTCATGGGAGTTGTGATCGGTGTGAGAAACAAGGAGTGATAAGGGTGTCCTTTGAAAATATGGGTAGATAGGGGGAGTGATGGAGGTATTTTTGATTTACAGGGGCTGGTCCAGGATTGAAGATTGAGGGGTCACTAAGTATCCTTCCAGGGTAGGAATAAGGTCGTACATAGTTCCGTGAAAGATAATGTAGTTTATTTTCCTGAAATTAGGACGTTTTATGCTACATAGTTCAATGTCTTACGGCAATGACATGTTCCTTATAGTTTAACATCATGTGAAAAGGATGATGAATCATAGTTTAAGGTCTTAGATTTTGACCATAGAATGGGGACCATTTTTCATTAGTCATAGTTTAATTTCTTAAAGATTTGACCTGTGATATGGGGAAAATATTTATGACTCAAAGTTTTGGGTCTCAGAGTTTGGACCATGATATGAGAGTGATTTGTTTATGACTCCTAGTTTAAGTTCATAGAGTTTGGACCATGATATGGATAATATTTTATATCTCAATGTTTAGGGCCTTAGAGTTTGTACTTTTTTATGGGATCATTTTTTTTACCTCATAGTTTAAGGTCTTAGAGTTTAGGCCAGTGGGAAATTTTTAACTTGTAGTTTAAGGTCTTAGAGTTTGGACCTTAGTATGGGGACATTTTTATGACTCATATTTTAACATCATAGAGTTTGGACCTTTGTTACTCATAGTTTAAAGTCTTAGAGTTTGGACCATCACATGGGGGTTTTCCATCACTCATTGTTTAAGGTCTTAGAGTTTGGACCATAGGTATGGGGCATCCCTTTTTTTGTGACTCATAGTTTAATGTCGTAGATCTTAGACTTTATTATTGGCACATTTTTTATGTGAAGTATTTCTTTAAAAACATATCATTTGTGGGTAACGTGATGAGCTTTCCATTCATTGATATCAAGGTGTGCACTCCATTGGAATAGAACCAATGTATGACATTTGGTCCTTCACACATTGGTACAAGCTTTAAGGGATTATTCCCCAGTATCATCGAGGTTCTAATGACTAGGACCATTTATCCTTCGAGGAAAGATCGAAGGTGAACCTTTTTATTGAAGGCTCATGCAATTCTGTTTTGGTAGATTTTCAAATGCTATAGAGTGTGTATCCATTATTCATATAACTGCTCCAATTCATCAAACCATCTCTAGGACTACTCTTCTGTGGATAGTTGATCTCATATGGCCACACGAAGTGACGACACATGGATTCGATGGGTAAAACTGCCTCTCCCTTGTATACCAGTGAGTATGGGGTCTCCTGAGTGGCAGTGTGTGTCGTGGTCTGGTAAACCCACAAAGCATGAAGAATCTTGTATGGATACGATTTATTATCTTTGTCGACCATATTTATAAGTATGTTGGATAGATTCTCGTTGAAATATTTAATCAAACCATTGGATGTCATGTGGTAATAGGATGACCAGTTGGCCTTGATTCCATATTCCTGGTACAGTATATCCAGTTCAGTAGAGAATAAGTTGGTGCCATTGTCCATCAGTATTGTGTAAGGGACACCAAATCTGGTGATGATGTTGGCCTTCACAAAGCTGACGATGCTTTTCACCCCGACATCCATAAGGGGTACGACTTCATCCCATTTAGAAAAGAAGTCGATTGATGTGAGTATGAACTTGAATTGTCTGGTTGTGGCTGGAGGATATGGTCCCAAAACATTCATCACCCAGGTATTGAATATCCAAGTGTATTTAGCTGAATGAAGCAACTTCTGGGGGTGGTGTGTGAAATTAGCATGAACTTAGTTGGAATGGAACTTCGTAGTGAATATGGTGCAATTCGTTATCATGGTGGGATAGTAATACACAAGCCTCCAGATCTTGTGAGAGTGCTTGGTTGTTGACTGGTGTGCCCCACAGGCTCAAGCGTGTACTTCTTTCATGACATCAGAAGTCTCTTATCCATCAATACACCTGATAAGGACTCCATCAAGGCCTCGTTTATAGAGGACCTTCTCTTGATTCTGCCCATTTTATAGGGTAAAATCGACTGCATGTCATCAGACATGATCCCATACATCCCTAACTGGTGGGAGTTCCCCGTTCTGAAGGTAATTCCTAACGGGTGTCATCCAACCGGTGGTATGACCATAAGGCTCAAGAAGGGGGATAATTTCATAAATTTCCTCCTTACTACTTTGGATGAATGGAAAGACGATCTGATAGTGAGCATTGCTAATGACTATTTCATTCTGGTCGGGGTTGGCCATGGCTGTGGCTGTATTTTCAAAAGCATCGGCTTGATCATTATGGGACTAGGGGACAAGAGTCAATGTTAGTTCTAATGGGAATTCATTAATATATTCTCAAACATGGTTCATTAAGAGAACCAACACTTATTTCTTGATAGAATAGTCATCTTCGACCTGTTTGAAGATGAGCTCCAAATCACCCTTAATTTTCAGGTGTTTGGTTTGCACCTGGAGTGCCAACTCCAAGCCTGTGATGAGGGCATGATACTCCGCCAAATTGTGCGTACACCCTTCTGAAAGTAGGAAGGAGTAAGGAAAGATGGCATTTTCAGGAGATACGAGTACAACTCTCATCCCCACTTTGTTTATCTTGGGATCCTCCATACTTTTCCCTATCAGGATTCGGGAAGCACCATTGAAGTACATCTGCCATATGGTCCCCGCCCACCAGATGCCCTGCAGACACATGGTCCCCACCCTGGGGCCCACCCATGTGCCCGAACGGGTCATCTGACTAATAAAAATCCCCACAGGCCAACACATTTCCTTTCTAGTGTGCTTTTTCATCACTCACACACACCCTAGGAAACTTCATAGAAGGTCAGTCATCCTGATCACTACTCCAGGCCAACCACTTTTAACTGTGGAGTTCTAATAAAAAAACTCCTGATAAAGGAAGGTGCACCTTGTTGACATGAGTCGAATCATATATTCATTTAACACTTTATCATTTTGGAGTGTTAAAATCACCCCCCCCCCCCCTTTATAGAACAACGTCTGCGTTGTGGGCCCTACAACTCAACCTATGCAGTGCACCGCACCTAAGGCTGGGTTCCTCCTCTAATACCAAATGTGACAACTTGGCCCCACCCACCAGTTGCCTCGCAGACATGTGGTCCCCACCCTGGTGCCCACTCGCATGCCCTAACATGTCATCTGAAAAATGGCAGTCCCCACAGGCCAACACATATCCTTTTAGTGTGCTTTTTCCTCACTCACACACACCCTATCGGGATTCAGGAAGCACTGCCAATGTACATCTCCCATATGGGTCTCTCCATGATGGAAAAAACTTCTGCATCTTGAAGTTTGATAACCAATTATGACAACTAGGCCCCACCCACTAAATGCCCAGTAGACACGTGGTCCCCACCTAGGGCTAACCAACATGCCTGAATAGGTCATATGACTAATGACAGTCCCCACAGGCCACCACGTGCTCCCCACCTTGGGTTCCTCCTCTGATACCATAGGTGACAACTGGGACCCGCCCACCAGTTGCCCTGCAAACACGTGGTCCCCACCATATGGCCCACCCACATGCCTAAACAGGTCATCTGACTAATGAAAGTCCCCACAGGCCAACACATGTCCTTTCCAGGGTGCTTTGTCATCACTCATACACACCCTATCAGGATTCTGGAATCACCTTCGAAGTGCATCTCCTATGTGGGGAACTCCTTGATGGAAAACACTTCTTCATCTTGATGTTAGAGATCCAATACTGACAACTGGGCTACATCTCCCATGTGCGGATCTCCTTGATGGAAAATACTTCTTTATCTTGAATATCGGTATCCAATTGCGACAACTGGGCCCTGCCCACTAGTTGCCCCACAGACACGTGGGCCCCTCTCTAGGGCCATCCCACGTGCCTAAACGGGTCATCTGACTAATGACAGTCCCCACAGGCCAACATGTGGTCCCCACCCTGGGATCCTCCTCTAATACCAAATGTGACAACTGGGCCCTGCCCACCATTTGCCACCCACGTGCCCGAACGGGTCATCTGACTAATGACGGTCCCCACAGGCCAACACATGTCCTTTCTGGTGTGATTTGCTCTCACTCACACACACACTATTGGGATTCGAGAATCACTGTCAATGTACATCTCCCATGTGGGGCTCTCCATGATGGAAAACACTTCTTGATCTTGAAGTTCGGTATCCAATTGTGACAACTGGGCTACATCTCCCATGTGGGCACTAAATGATGGAAAACAATTCTTCATCTTGATGTTCGGTATCCAATTGTTACAACTGGGCCCCTCCCACTAGTTTCCCTATAGCACGTGGTCCCCACCCTAGGGCCAACCCACATGCCTGAACGTGTCATCTGACTAATGATAGTCCCCATAGGCCAACACGTGGTCCCCTTCCTAGGTTCCTCCTCTGATACCAAATGTGACAACTGGGCCCAGCCCACTAGTTGCCCCGTAGACACATGGTCCCCACCCTGGGGCCAACCCACGTGCCTGAACGGGTCATCAGACTAATGACAGTCCCCACAGGACAACACGTGGTCCCCACCCTGGGTTCATCCTCTGATACCAAATGTGACAACTAGTCCCCACCCACCAGTTGCCCCATAGACACGTGGTTCCCTCCCTAGGGCCTACCCATGTGCCCGAATGGGTCATCTGACTAATGACAGTCCACACAGTCCAACACATGTCCTTTCCAGTGTGTTTTTCCTCACTCACACACACCCTATCGGGATTCTGGAAGCACTATCAATGTACATCTCCCATATGTATCTCTTAATGATGGAAAACACTTAATCATCTAGAAGTTTGATATCTAATTGTGACAACTTGGCCTCACCCACTAGTTACCCCACAAACACGTGGTCCCCACCATGGGGCCCACCCACATGCCCAAATGTGTCATCTGACTAATGACAGTCCCCACGGGCTAACACATGTCATTTTCAGTGTGCATTTCCCTCATTCACACACACCCAGGAAAACATCCTATAAGGTCACTCATCCTAATCACTACTTCAGGACAAGCACACTTAACTGTGAAGTTCTAATCAAGCATGATCCCGAAAAGGAAGATGCAACTTATTGACATGAGTTGTATCATTTAGTCATTTAACTCTTTATCATTTTGGGGTGTGATAATCACCCTCCCCACTTAGAGCACAACATCCTCATTGTGGGCCCTACAACTCAACCCAGGCAGTGAAACACACATAAGGATGGGTTCCTCCTCTGATAAAAAATGTGACAGATTGGCCCCGCCAACCAGTTTCCTAGCAGACACGTGGTCCCCACCCTGGGGCCCACCCATGTGCCCGAACGGGTCATCTGGCTAATAAAAGTCCCCACAGGCATACACATGTCCTTTCTAGTGTGCTTTGTCCTCACTCACACACACCCTGGGAAACTTCCAAGACGGTCAGCCATCCTTATCACTACTCAAGTCCATGCATGCTTAACTATGGAGTTCTAATTAGGCAGGCTCCCAAAAAGGAAGTTTCTCCATCTTGACATGAGTCGTATCATGTAGTCATTTAACCCTTTATCATTTTTGGGTGTTACAGCAATGGTGTTTTTTCTTCCGAGGGTTGCTCAACTAGGAAGTATGCTAACACCTGGCCTTTGATGGCCCTGTAGAGCACGTATTGTATGTAAAATTGTTGCAGGATGACCGCCCATCATGGTAGGCACCCATTTAGCATGGGACGGTTGGGGATATACTTTAGAGGGTTGCAGTAAGAGACTAGGTGGACCTCATGGTGCTGTAGGTAATGTCTAAGCTTCTAAACTACAAATATTAGGGCTATAAAATTCTTTTCAATCTCCGAATACTGAGTTTCACCATTAATCAATGTCCAGTTGAGGTAGTAGATGATGTTCTCATTACCAGCATCATTATTTTGTGTGAGTAAGGCTCCCAATGAATGTTACAGGGAAATTATGTATAAAATGAGTGGTCCCCCCTCCACTGGCAGCATGAGAACTGGCGAGCTTAGGAGATATCTTTTGAGGTTTTCAAATGATTCTTTACAATTATTTCCCATTCATACGTAAACCCTTTCTTCATAAGCTTGGTAAAAGGTAAAAATTTACCTGCTAGGTTGGCTATGATGTGCCGAATGTTGGCGAGGTTCCCCTGGAGACCTCTCAACTTGGTGAGGTTGTGTGGTGGGGACATTCCAAGAATGTATTTCTTCTTCTCAGGGTCGACATTGATGCCACGATAGCGTACGAAGAAGCAGATAAATTTCCCTGAGGTAATGCCAAAGGTTCATTTTAGGGGGTTTGTCTTTAAACTGTGATGTATCAATTTTTTTAAGATATTTTGATGGTCGTCCAACTGGTTAGAATGCTGTCGTGATTTAATCACCAGGTCATCAACATAACACTCGACGAATTTTCCCAAAAAGGTCTTGAAGATGCGATGCATGGTGCACTGATATGTGGTGTCAGCATTCTTTATATTGAAGGGAATCAATTTAGAGTAGAACAACCCCTGAGGGGCCCTAAAAGAGGTAGCTTCTTCATCTCTTCAGGCCATCTGGATTTTATTTTATCCAAAATATCCATCCATGAAGGAGAGGTCATAATATCCGGCTATTGCATCGATCAACAATTTTGTGATCGGGACTAGGAAGTCGTATTTTGAAAAATTCTGATTAAAGTACTTGAAGTCAATAAATATTCTGATCTATCCATTCATCTTTTTGACAGGGACTATATTGGCCAGACAAATTGGACATTGGACCTCTCATATGAAGTTAGCTTTGATTAGTTTTTCAACTTCAGCCTCTATTTTGATAGCATTCATAGAGTGGGTCCTTCTAGATGCCTATTTATAGCCTCTGTTATCTTCTGGTAATCCCAAATGATGAGTGGAGACTTCAGGATCGAGTCCTAGAATCTCTATGTAATTCCAGGAAAACACATCTTGATTCTTATTTAGGAAGGATTTATATGCCTCTTGTCCCTCAACCGGAATTTCCACACTAATAAAGGAAGTCAGGGGTCATTTTCAGTGCCTAGATTTATCTCTATAAGTTCATCGATAGTGGTGGAAATTCCTTCATCAAATTCAAGATGGGAATATTTGAGGTCTTCTTACTCTTCTTCTTCTTCATCTTGACCATATTCCCATTCTGATAGAGAAATAATTTTTTAGATAACATCTCTAATATTGGGAAATAAATTGTCTTTTTCATCAGTGTGTGAGGCAAGGGCAGCTTGATTCCCCCAAGATGGGTCGGGAACACTTTCGATAGGGATTTTCCTGACAACATGTGTGTTAGCTCGTTCTTCTATGTCTTTGGACTTGGTTGTCTTAGTAGGGACCCTGCAAACAACTAATTATGTATTTGGTATTGTGCTTATGCATTCAACATGGTTGATGGATATTACGTACTCCTCCCCAAGTTGCTGGAAGGGGTAAGAAGAAGCCACCGACAATCCATTCTGGTCTTTGATTCAATCAATGTTATTTGCCAAAAGATTTTTTTCTTCCGACTCATAGAACCCTGCATTGATGTAATGTGACTCACAGAACTCAAATGGGGATTTATCATCATGAACAGTTTTGTTTTTCCCATTAGTGAAATATCGAATGCACTACTGGTATGAGGATGGAATTTGCCGCATACTGATGTATCCAAGGCCTCCCAAACAAACACTGAAGGTAGTACTTTTCTGCACCACCAAGAACATAGAATATGATATGAGATCTCCAAGGAAAGTTTTAAGCTTGATTCTTCGCAATATCATTTTCTTACTTTTTTCATATCCCAAAAGAGTTGTAGTGAAGGGTGTTAAGTTTCCTTCATCATATCCCGGTTGGAAAAGTGTTCTCAGCGGGAAGAGGTTAACTCCAGAGACATTTTCAATGAAGATCCTCTGAACATTAATTCCAGTTAGCTTTCTGAAAACATATAAGGGTTTCATGTGCCCTTGCATGATCAAGTCTTCATCCTGGTCTGTGAAGGAGATGACGACATGATGTTTTTTGGGATTGGTCTATGTTCGGTAGACTTCAACCACTGATACTTCATCCTCAAACTCCTGGGGACTTAGGAAGGCCTCAATGAGTGCCTCCATATGATCTGTGGAAAAACTCAACGCATCCAGGACTGAAAGCTTTGCTGGTACTGAAGCCAACTACTTTCAAATTTAATACATATTTTCTAAAGGTCGGACCATCTTGGCTTGAGGTTGCTATTTCAAAGACAGTTTAAGAGATTGAGATTTTGAAGTAGATGACTTGTCCTCTGTAGCAGAATCTGGCAGTTCTGCAGTCAATTCCACATTTTTTCGGACTGGTCTTCTTGTATTCCTTGGAAGGTTCAGCACTTGTTCTTACTCTGATGGATATTCCAAGACAACTACGCTTGGTTTTCCTCCAACATGGGTGAAGGATCATTCAGGTTTTTTTTGTGTCTGTCAGAGGGTCCTTCCTCGGGTTTCCGCGATGTTAATGGATTGACTCGTGGAATGGATAAGAACTTGACTCATGCCATGATCATGCCTTCCAAGAAACCTACGGCGTCTGCAACATCTTCCTCCGACTCCCCTGTTAGGTTATAAGAATTAGGTTTTGTGGCCATAGTCTTAATCATAGAAGGGTTCTATCAAGTGAATTACATTAATGGAGCCGATGATTCGTTCTTGATATGATATTGTTCCTGTCTGACTGCTTCCTTCTGATGGTACTATTTGGAGGGGCAGTTATCGATGTACCATGTCTGTTGGAATAAAGTTAAAAAGTGTCAATACTAACATCTGCTTTGGTACCAACTCATCTTATTGCTCTTGATTTCTTCCCTTCATGCCTTTAGAGGACCACAGGGCTGAGGAGGATGGTTTTATTGAATTAGGAGATTCTGGGGGTGTAGTGTCACGACCCGCCTTCACCAAGATGAGGGAAGGTTTACCGGATTTCCAAAACCATCCTTCCTCATGTTTAAGGAGAGATAATGACCCCTGAGACCCACCTAAAAGAGGCCCCATAGTAGCAACTAGCACCAAGGGTATAGAATCTTGTGTAATATGGAAGGAATTACCCTTTTTATTTAGTAGGATCATTAGATAAGATAGTAAATCCCAAACAAAACCAAAGCTAGAAGTAAAAGTAAAACTAAAACAATCCATTCCCATAAGCATGTTCCAATAATAATGTTCTAAAATCTTACATGAAAACTACAAATAAAAGTACCAAAGGAAAAAAAATAGCAAAAAAACTATCCAAACGTCGGAGCTAGTACGGTTTTACACAATCTTCGATGTCCTCCTGGAAACCTGAAAGAAGTTTTATATACTTGGGGTGAGCATACAGGTATACTCGGTAAGGAAAAACCAAAATCTATCATGCACAAGTGGGGATTCATTCTAATTCCCTGCAAGAAAAATGAGATAGTAACCAGCCATTCATATGAGTGTTGGGAAAAACAGCCTCCCCCATGAAATGGGGGTGTTCAGCATGAAGTGCTCAACTTGGGTGGGGTGAAAATAAGAAACATAAGAACTAAAATTATACATATATGTAGACAAGCACTCTTCCCACCCTAGAGTTTCAAAAACCAGCTCATACACAAACACCCTCGATATTATTCATTCTAAAAAGGCACAGCAGCCACAACCAAGTCACAACTCATTCCAAGAAAGAAAATCCCATTTGAAACCTTCCTTGTTATCATATTCAGTTGATTTCATTTAGATAATTCTCTACTACTGGGCAACTAATAGGTATAGTCACAAGCCAAGGAAGGAAAAATATCCAAGAAGCAATTTAAGCATTCACATCCGGTTTTCTTGTAAAGTCACAACAACAAAATAGATCCATGAGATCCCTCGTTGTACTAGAACCAAACCAAACCCCAACATATGGCCACACACTACCTCAGGTCCACAAACCAACAACTGCACCACAATAGAGGATCTCATCCCCATCCACGTCGCCTCACCAGCATCAAGAAGAACAACCATACACATCATCAGAACATAGAAAGGGAATTTCCATATTTTAACGCACCATTTATTTTGTTTCAGCATTCCGTTTGGTTAACCGTGGTGAGCACACAAGAATTATTATACATTGGGAATCCATTTAATCAACCAAGTTTATGTGATATACCATTTTCCATGTTACAACCCTTCAATTACAGAAATATCTAGAAAATAGAGGTTCATTAGTGCGTAAGAATGGACCACCAATAGCCACGATTTTCAGTGGACATAATCCCATAAAATTCACAGCCTATAAGAAGAGGTAAAAGATTTCATTATAGTTATCAAACACACCACTTCATTCTTTAAAACCATTTATCATCTTTGTTAAGATTTTGTTTCATCCATCCCCACAGAAAAATCATCATTCCCACCCTCGCATGATACACATTAAGGATAGATGAAGGAATAACCCTACTTGGATGGTCAATGATCAATAATTTTCTCCTCGCGCCAATAACAGGGATGCATGACTTGTGGGTGAGGAACTCGAGACACTCCATGAGTGATTAGGAGAGTTCTAGAACAAGCGCACTAATTGCCTCGGGAAGGGGGACTCCATACGCACCGAGGAGAAGCAAGAAACTAGCCAATAAGAAGGAAGAAAGAATACCAGTGTGATAAAATGGATGATACCCTTGAGTCATGGGCTATGAAAATATAAAACATATTTAAAAGCAGATCATGGTTCCACCACGTGGTTTAACGGTTACACATGATGGAATTTATTATTATTTAACAATTATCATTGGAGAGTTGGAGATTACAGTAATGTGTTAAAGGGTTTCATTTAAAGAGATGAAAACTGGTCCTTTGGGGGTTGACCCACTCTTAGGGGATTTAAAACATTGATTATGGGGATAAAAATTGATTTACACCACTTTAAAAAGTTTAATAGACTCAAAAGTTGCGTTACGGGAAAACAGGGGAAAGAAAACCCGAAAATCCCTTGTGGCACCGACCGGTGACTCACTGCTCGATGACACAGTAATCGGTGTCACAGAGGTCAGTGACACACTGATCGCTGACTCATCGATCAGTGACACACTGATCGGTGTCACACTGATCCGTGACACATCGATCGGTGACATAGCGATCGATGTCATCGATGGGTGACACCACTATGAAATCCTCCCATGGATACGCCGCCCTTCAGACCCAATCTTATTGTTGGGTCTAGTGTGTCCCAAACACCAGAAAATTGTCAGAGTAATGGACCAGGAGGTTCCATGCCATTACATTAGATAACTCTCAGAACTATTATCTTCCACGAGAATTGAACTAAAACCGATGTAAAGAGAGGGGTCTGAACAACCACCTCGGAAGATACCTCTCACAGCCAAACCACTCTAGACATCTATGAACACATATCTCTCCCATGAAACCACACAAACATGTAAAGCTCATACCACCAAGTCATATGGTTTATGGAGTCCCTTCTTCCTTGTCAAGATATTATCCACTTTGGGAAGCACTGACTCGCCTGCATGGGTTTAATCGCATCCACCTTAATGTGTCTTGATTACGGATCAGGTCCTCCCCTTCCCACAGTCAGGACTCTTCACACAGTGAACAAGGGATAACAACACATTTCATAGTTAGTAGTATCAACCACTACATCACAAACATGTATGAAACAAGGCAGATCAACACTCAAAATAGCTCTGGGTACTGGGTGCTCATATGTGCCTCTCGTTCCTAGGTACTCTCCTCGAGGCCACCATGCCTCCTCTCAATCCTCGATAATTACTGGTCGCTCCATGAAGGTCATGTCATCATAGATATCCATCTTTCCCTAGTCGAGGACGTGGGAGTCATCGTTTAGATACCGACAAAGCCGAGACACATATAAGACGTCATGAACCCCCAGTAGTGGAGGTGGTAGCGCTAGCGGATAAGACACATCACCAACCTATTGCAACACCTCAAAGGTCCTACAAACCTGAGAGAAATCATAATCCCCTTGTGGAACCTTCATCCTCCACGCCGAGGGGAGACCTTCAAGAACACATGGTCCCCGACCTCGAACTCCGACGGCCTCCTCATACGATTGGCATACGACTTCTACTGGTCCTGGTCTACCTTTATCCTCTCACGCACAAGATTAACCTTCCCAGTAGTGCTAAGAACTACCTCTATGCCAAGACCACCTACCTCCTTAACCTCGGTCCAACTCACAAGTGAACAAAACGACGTCCCATAAAAGGCTTAAAAAATGTCATGCCAATAGTGGAGTGGTATCTATTATTGTAGGAAAATTATACTAAGTGAAAATGTCATTCCCATGATCCCCTATTGTCCAAAACACAAGCCCATAGCATATACTTCAATGTATGGATGGTCCGATCTATCTACCCATCTATCTGGGGGTGGAAAGTAGTGCTAAGGCGTACTTAGGTCCAAAAATCATGCTGAAATCCCCTACAGAATTGTTAAGTAAATTGTGCATCCCTATTCAAGAATATGGATCTCATAACTCCATCCAACTACACCACCTCATCCACATATCTCCGTGATAAGACATCCACCACACTCGACTCCTTTATTTCCAAAATGTGAGGTGATTTCTTCATTCCGTCTGGCAATACACAGATAGCATCACATCCTCCTTCAACCCTTGGTAGTCCTGTGAAAAAATGCATCGACATGTCCTCTCACATCCACTTGGGGACATATAAAGGTGGCAACAAACATCCTGGGATGTAGTGTTCAGCCTTTACCTGCTAACACACCAGACACCTTGAAACATACTCTGCCACTACACATTTCAACCCGTTCCACCAAAACAGTTCCCTCAGGCCACCGTATATCTTGGAAACTTCTGGGTGTACCACTACGAGTGAGTTATAGAACTCACAGAGAACTCCATCATGCATCGTATCTAGGACAAACAACTTTCCTCAGAAAATCATCTGATTCTGACCATCCTCTGACCACCCTTCTGGATCATTTTCTTGGTCGACCCGACCGCATACCACTTTACTCTCTAAGTCTCCGCACTAAGACTCATCCACCTTCTTCAATATAGAGTAATACATTGTCATCTGAAATATACAATCTCTACCAACATCCACCCTCGCATCTAGGTGTAGGGTATCCAACTCCTCTATTTCCTTCCAGGCATTCGTAAATTCTTGAATAGATTCCCTCCTTGAATTCTTACTCAATGAATCATCCAAAACATTCCCCTTACCTTTAGTATAAGAAATATTGAAGTTGTAGTCATAAAGAAACTCCACCCACCTTCGTTGTCACAATTTTAGGTCCCACTAGGTAATGATATGCCTCAAACTCTTGTGATCTGTGAAGACCAAAAAGTGCTCCCCGATGAGGTAATTCCGCCATAACTTTAACGCAAACACTACAACTACAAACTCTAGTTCATGGATGGCATAGTTAAGCTCCTGAGGACATAACTTCTTAGACCCATAAGAGATCACTCTGTGTTGCTGCATCATCACACACCCCAGGGAAAGTCCAGAAGCAACACAAAACACTTTATACAACACCCCTTCCTCTGGAAACCTGAGAAATGGATTTTTGACCAACCTTTCCTTCAGATAGATGAAAGCTTCTTGACACTGGTCACTCCAAATGAAGGCATGGTCCATTCTGGTCAAGGCTGTCAAAGGAGCTGCAAATCGAGGGAAGTCGGGTACGAACCTCCGATAATAGCATGCCAGACCTAGAAAACTACATACCTCCATCACATTCTTGGGTGCTTCCTAAGAAACAACCACTTCAAACTTTGGTGGATCAACCACTACCCCTTTATGAGACACCACGTTACCAAGTAAATGCACTTCTCGTGTCATGAACATACACTTGTACAATTTATCAAAGAGATAGTGATGTCGAAGGATCTCTAAGACCATCCTGAGGTGATCATTATGTTCCTCCTCTAATATAGAGTAGATCAAAATGTCATTGACGAACACAATGACGAACTGGTCCATAAACTCGGGGAAAATAGAGTACATGATCCCCATGAACACATAAGGTGTGTTCGTAACACCGAATGGCTTGGATACGAACTCAAAGTTCCCATACCTTCACCTAAAATCAGTATTCAGGATATCACTGTCTTTCACCCTTAAATAGTGACACCCAGAACGAAGATCAATCTTAGAGAACCAACCTGCTCCCCTCGGCAGGTAAATGAGATGATCTATCCTCGGGACAGGGTAACGGTTCTTGATTGTTACCTGATTCAGTCTCTGTTAGTCTATGCATAGCCTGAGACCACCATCTACCTTCGTCACAAAAAAACCAGAGGACCCTGTGGAGACACGCTAAGTCAGAAAAAACCCTTCTTCATCAGCTTTTCAATCTGAATATGCAACTCTCGCAACTCATAAGGCGCTATTCGATAAATAGAAATCAAAATCTGATAGACATCGGGCTCTAAGACTTTCCGGAACTCAATATCACGTCGATGGGGTAGAGTCTCAACCTCCTCGGTAAAACATCTAGGAACTCTCTGACAACTCCTGGACCATCCATCAAATAAACATCCACTGATTCTACTGAATTCTCAGCCATCTTAGAAAAAATAGGCTCCACACACCATCTCCCCACTTGAAAACTCCGTTCACCAATAAAAGCCACATGCTGGTTATCCTCATCGGATAATAAGACTCTTCTTCAGAAGCATTCGATAATAACATGCACAAAAAATAGCAAGTTGATGCCTAGTATGACATCGTATGGATGCATTTGTAGCAGAAGGAGATCCCCACTAGACTGATGCAGCCCCTACATCATTTTATATCGTCGACAAACATCAAACAGGCTGGTATGACCCCCAACTAGCGTACTCAGCACCAGATGAATGAACAGTATCACTACTTCTAGGCCCAAGGCATGGGCTAGATGAGGTACAACAAAAAAGTGTGAAGCTCCTAAATCAAACAATGCACAAGCAAAAGTGTTAAACAAGTTGATGGTACCTCGGACGACTTCAGGCCCCACTGGAATTGCGAACTCTGCAGTGTGCAAATAACCACACCTAGCTCCTCTGTCCTTGGCTATCGACCACCTCCCCAACCATGTCCTGGTCAAGGTCCCTGAGGATAGCCTCCTCTTGAAACATCTTCTCTCAGTGGAGCAGGAGCTCACTGCCCCTACTGAGGCTGCTGAAAAGCCTTGGCTAGAAACAACTACTGTTGAGGTGGGCGCTGAACCTTCCCACCCCCACTATACTGCACTCGGTCTTGGAACTGATTCTGAATGTGCACATGGCTGCCACAGATGAATCACCTTGGTCCTGGGACCACAAGGAAAGGGTGAGGACCAAGATATTGGAATTGAAACTATTGGGGCATGCTCCCCAATGGACAAAACCTGGAAGGTCTAGATGTTGGAGGCCTGCTACTCACAGCCTTCCCATTTGATGAGCCTAGCTGGCTCCCCTCTCGTAGCACACATCCCAGTGTGTGCATCCTATCCACAACTTCATCCTTCTTGTGGACCTCCATGTACATTAGTAGGGTGAAGGGAGTAACATAATACTGAAGAGAATGTTGGAGTGCCTCCACTAAATGTCTCGCCCGAGAGTCCGCTTCCGAAAAGAGTTCCGAAGAAAAACAAAGTAGATCCTTGAACTTGATCCCCAACTCCATCACTAACATGTTCCCCTACTGAAAGAAGAGTAGATCCTGCCTCTTCTCCACCTTCATCGTGGATGAGAGGAATTCTTCTCGGAACTCCCTCTCGAAGTCTGTCCACGAATCCTCAGCCTCCCCCTTCTGCCCAAGATATAGTGTCCACAACTAACACACCACTCCCCGCATCTGGCTTATATCCAGAGGAACCTAGTACTCCGTTGGATCCCAAATCAAGCTAAAAGTTATCACTAGCTCCTTGATCCATCTCTCTGTCTCCATTTCTGAGCTGATGCCCTCGTAATTTTCGAGGGTCTACCGCCGAAAGGTACTAACCATCCTCTACCATTGGTTTCCCTCCTCCTCTCAATCATCCCTCTGATGATCATGAAAATTATCCTCCTGGGCCTCGATCTCCTTTACTACCATTGGAAGCTATCTGAGTGCCATATCTGCAAGGTAAATAAAGAATTCCTAATCCTGAGTAGTTTAGAAAATTGAATTTAAAGTTTTCATAGACTTTTTATTTATTTTAAATTTCCTAGAACACCAATAACACACAAGAACAGAATTCATTATGATGTATGTGAAATTCCTAGGGTCTCTACCCTTCAATCAGTGTAGCCTTGCTTGGTTGTTCGGTAGATCCGGAGTCCTTGCATCGGAACACGGGGGGCCCTAAAATCCCATGTCTTGGTCAGTCTTCCTTGACATATTTCATGCAACAATATTGACTAACATTGTTTCCCTACCATCCCATGCAATCCTCACTATGTTTAACCCCAAGCTCCATCCTATCTTGCATCCTGCCTTTGATACCATTCTGTCATGACCCACCTTCACCAAGATGAGGGAAGGGATATCAGATTGCCAAACCCTTACACCCTCAAGTTTAAGGAGAGATAATGACCCACGATACCCGCATTCAATAGGACCTCAAGTGGGGACTAGCACCAAGGGTATATAATCACATGTAATATAGAAGTCATTACACTTTTTATTTAATAGGATCATGAGATAAGATAGTAAATCCCAAAAAACACCAATTCAGGAAGTAAAACTAAAACTAAAACAATCCATTCCCGTATGCATGTTCCGATAATAAAGTGCTACAAAAGTACAAGAAAACTCCAATGTAAAGTACCAAATAAAAGAAAAATAACAACAACAATGGTCCCATAGTACGAGCTAGTACGGTCTTTCCCAATCTTTGACATCCTCCTAGAAACCTAAAAAGAGGTTTTATATATGTAGGGTTATCATATAGGTATAATCAGTAGGGAAAAAGCAAAATCTCTCATGCCCAAGTGGGGAGGCAATCTAATTCCCTATGAGAAGAAGGAGATAATAACCAGCCACTCATAGGATTATTAGGAAAAACACCATCCCCCATGAAATGGGGGTGTTTGACACGAAGTGCTAAACTTGGTTGGGGCATGGATAAGAAACATAGGAACTAAAATTATACATATAGGTAGACAAGAACTCTTCCCAACCTAGGGTTTTGAAAACCAGCCCATACACAAACACCCACGTTACTATTCATTCTAAAAAGGCACAACAGCCACAACCAAGTCACAAATCATTCTAAGAAAGCAAATACCCTTTGATCCCATCCTTGTTTTCATATTCAAGTGAAGTCATTTAGATAATTCTCCACTATTGGGAAAATAATATGCATAGTCACAAGCCAAGGAAGGAAAAACAGCCAAGCTGCAATTTAAGCATTCACACCCAGTTCTCTTGTAAAGTCACAACAACAAAAGGGATTTGTGAGATCCCTTGATGTACTAGAACCAAACCAAACCCCAATATATGGCCACACACTATCTCAGGTCCACAAACCAACAACTACACCACAACAGGGGATCCCATCCCCATCCACGTCACCTCACAAGCATCAAGTTGAACTACTATAAACATCATCAGAACAGAGCAATGAATTTTTCATATTTAAACACACAATTTCTTTAGTTTTTTATTTTAGTTTAGTTAAATGGGGTGGCCACACAAGGATTATTATTCTTTGGGAATCCATTTAATCAATCGAGTTTATGTGATTAACCAGTTTCCATGTAACATCCATTCAATCACAAAAATTTCTAGACAACTGAGGATCATTAGTACTCAAGAAAGGACTGCCAACGGCCATGATTTTATAATTAACATAATCCTATAAAATTCACAACATATAAGAAGAGGTAAAAGAGTAAAATAGAATTATCAAACACACCCTTTAATTCTTTAAAATCATTTATTATCTTTGTTAAGGTTTGGATTCATTCATCATTGCTGAAACATCATCATGCCCATCCTGCATGATACACAGTAAAGAGAGAATAAGGAAGAACCCTAATTGGATGATCAATGATCGAATTATTTATCCTCATGCCAATAACTGGGATGCGCGACATGCGGGGGATAAACTATGTGGACTCCCAGAGTGATCAGGAAAGCTCGAACACAGGTGCACCACATTCCTCGAGAAGGGGGACTCCAAATACACCCGGGAGAAGAAAGAAACCATCCAAGAAGAAAGAAGAATGAATCCTTGTGTGATCAAAATGAACATATCATGGAGTCACGAGCAATGAAAATCTTCAATGGCTTTAAAGTCGGACCGTGGTTAAACCATGCGATTAAACGGTTACACACGATGGAATTTGTTGTTATTTTATAATTCTCATTGGAGAGGTGGAGATAAAAGCTGTGTGTTAAATGATTTCATTTAAAGAGATGAAAACCGGTCTGTTGGGGGTCTTCCCACTCTTAAGGGATTTAAAAAATTTCTTATGGTGCTAAAAATGGATTTAAACCACTTTAAAAGGTTTAAAATACACAAAAGTGGTGTTACGGGAAAACTGGGGAAAGAAAACCCGAAAATCCCATGTGGCACCAATCAGTGACACACTAACTAGTGACACAAAGCCAGTGATTCACCACCTGGTTACCCACTGTTTGGTGACACACTACACAGTGATTCACCAATCGGTTTCACATCACTCAGTGACTCACCGATCGGTGTCACATCGATCAATGACACACCAATTGGTGTCACTGATGGGTGACACCATAGTGACATCCCACCACAGATATTCCTCCCTTCAGATCTGAACTTATTGATGGGTCTAGGGCGTCCCAAACACCATAAAATTGGTAGAGTAATGGACTAGGAGGTTCCAAGCCATTACACATATTATGTTGTTTCAACTGTGCCTGGAATATATGGTGGAATCAGTTGACGGTCTTCTGAGTCATCTAGTTATCAAACTTTTGCTCCTTTTTTCTGTTGATTGTTTCCACCCTTCTTCCTCTCTGGATTCAGAGGTGGAATCATTCCCCACTTGCACTGTTGGTGGGAAAAACTTTAAATGCCCGTAATCCACCATATTTTGTAGGATATCCTTGAAAAAAAATTATTCATGGATGCTATGTCCTAGTATCCAGTGATACAGACAATAATTTGGACATTCGTCAAGACCTACTTCATCAGCTCGCATTGGCTCTAGAAGCCGGAGCAGATTGCAATTCATGGACGCTATGAAATAGACACAGAACTGGTCATCTAGGGAAAAATAAACTCTATTTCTTCATTTATATAAATTATTTGTATTATCACCTCATCGCTCTCCATGCCAAGGTAGGGGTGGCTGTTGTTATCCAGGGGGTCTTGTATAGTTCATTGGGGGCCTCGCAATTGGGGCTGGTGCCGGTGGCGGCTTAAGCATGACAAAAGTCACTTCGTCTTTTTCCATTTATTTCACAGAGGCCAATAGGGCCATTCATGACATATCGTTAGTCCTTTTCAAGGAATATTCTATCCTTTGGGAAATGGAAGAGAAGTCTCTAAACCCACTAGTGTACTTCACTAGGACGAGCGACATTCACAATTCATCCTGAAGGTTATCCATGAACTTGGATATCATCTCATACTAGGGGAGTGGCCGATTTAGGGAATATATCAGGTATTTCCATCTGGCAATGAAGTTTGAGACTCTATCATTCCCTTGCGTCTTGCAATTCATGAGATCCCTGACCGTCGTCTTCGGCAGCATCGAACTGAACTGGAAGAGAAACTATCGTCAAAGGTCCTCTGATCCAGTATATGAATTAGCTGGTAGTCTAGTATATCATACAAAATCTGATCCCTGCAAGGATCGTATGAAGAACCCGGGTTTTATGGACTCTTTCTGCTCTAGAGTTATAATAATTGGGTCACAGTAAGATGAATAGTGCATCAAATGCTGTTCTAGGTCCCCTGATCCATTAAATATTGGGAATACAGGGTTCCCTAAGTATGGTGGTTGTGGAACATTGATGACCCATTCGGGGTAGGGTTTGTGCTCTGGTTGAATCGGATCACACCACCCCTCCATGGATTCAAGTCGAGGTGTTAGCTTCTTGACGGTATTTAAGAGCCCTTGATTCAGATCATGTCGGGCATGAGCTTCAGCAGGTGCGGCAGGGTCCAAAATCAGGTGTGTCGGTGCAACTGAAATTTGGGGTGCATACCCAACCGAGGGAATAATTTGTGGCTTTACCTGGGTATACTCATGCATCCTTCCCAACAAGTGGAAGTCTTTATGTCTTTCCATGGCTAGTTTGAGCAGCCCTTCGAACTTGGATTCATTCACTGGGATGAGTTCTTGTGTTATGGGCACCTTTTCTAGGAGCACCTGCTGACGTTCCGCAGAGGGAACACATCCAGCAAGATAACTCCATCGACGTAGCTTGACATTAATTTTTCTGAGATCTTTCATTTCTTCCTCCTTCTTGGCGAACCTTTCCCCAATGGTGAGGGACACACTCTCCTAAGGAGGAGGATGCGGTTCATAAATGACTTTGGATGTATGTTTCTCTTTGTTGGAGTTTTGCAGGAGAGGTAATGTCAGATTTACTAAGGGGGCACCCATATTTAGGGCTTCCCTGGAGTTCCAGGTATGCACACCATCAGGCTCAGTGTGGGATGCCTCTAGGAGGGAACCATATTCCTTTGAATCTTCTCCCCCTACGTCATATTCATGTGAGATACGTGGGGTTAACTCTTACCACATTCACTGAGGCGTAACACAGTGAGGGTTGTGTACCCGGTGATGAATGGTAGGAAGTATTATTGCACCCTTTATTGGAATTTTTCCTTCCATTTTGCGGTATTCTTAGGGTTTCATGGCGAATTTAGACCCAAAGGGAGCCCTGGTCTGACCTCATAATGCGCCTTTATCTTGAAGGGTGCGAACCACAAGAAGGGGTGAATGGGTAACTCATTTGTCCATTGTTCTTCTTATATGGTGGAAGACTGACGTCTATCATGCAGAAATTTGAGGTAAAAATTCCCCTATCCCTACGGGCTAGGTTTGTTCTCATTCTCCTGTTGATGCACTACGACCTGGATTTTTTGTTCTTATAGAAGAATTTTGATTTAAAATTTCACCCAGCCCTATGGACTGGGGTTGTTCTTGTATCACAGTAGTAACCGCCGTTATTTCCACTCTTTAAATTCCATTTACTCTCATGCGGGTGTAAGTGGAGTGTTTCATTGTGCCTACATGGGGTCTATAGTCTTTTGAAGACATGATCACTAATTTCTAGTCGGCTTCCCTTAGGTGGGAAGCCTGTTGGATGCTCTTGATCACCTGACTCAGATGTTTCTCGATGGCCTGATCTCTTCATCCCTAACACTTTTGAGACTTACTCTGGACCGGTTTTTATCAAGTGTCAAACATTTCCAGAGCACGAGTTTCATTTGAGTGTTGCCTCTGAGTGATGACATTGAAGGCTTCCATTTCCATCAGGGCCTGATGGACGAGACATAGGGTGAAGTGTAAAGTCCCATGTTCTCCACATCCCCGAATGTGAACTCCAGTTGGGGCATTTCTAATGAGGTGACGCAATTTATGTAGTGCATGAAGGAAAGCTAGTTCAGAGTTCTTCTTTTTCCACTCTGATTGTGGCCGCCTTGAGGACGGTAGGGCTTCCAAGTTGGTTAGACGTCGAATGTAACACCCCAAGATTTTATGAAAAAATATTATTTTTAATTTCATTAATGTCGTGTGTTGTACGCTACACCAAAAGGATCTTGCACAACACGCATCCCTGACTTGGCCTGCATTACATGAAATAAAGGCCTTCCTCGATAGCGTGTGTAGTACGCAATACCGAGTTTCACTAAACGAGATATTATTATAATATTATTATGAACAAGCCGTTATGAATAGTAATACCCACTTTTTGAAATTTTATAAATTTTATCATTCAAAATGGACTTCATTTTTCGATTTGGAATATCAAAATTAGCTTATAGTGAAATTTTGGTACTTTTCAGATAACTTTCATATTCTGATGAATAGTGAAAATTACTAAATTTTAATTAAAAACAACTTTTTTAATCGAAATAATTAATAGTGATAAATTATTAATTTGAGTGGTTTTAAATTATATTTACAATATATTTTTACCATTTAATACAATGTTGGTCATTGGATGTAATTTCACATTCAGACCAGACATAAACAAGTGTCAATCTTTTGATAGTTATTATCTCTTAAAAACACGCTATTTGTTTTGACAACGAGAATTAATTTTTAAAATAATTAATGCAACTGATATGTTTTGAATTTGGTAAAATAGACATGATTTTTGAATTTATAATATCAAATATATCTTAGGCCTAATTTTTGGTATTTTTCTGGAAACTTTCATTTTTTAATGAATAGTGAAGCCACTAAGTGGTATTTAAAAAACTGAATTTTTCATAAAACTTAATTTTACCGCTTCTGTGAGTGGAATTTTGAAAATTCTAGAGACTTGGTTAATATCAAAGAATAAAATGTGGTTCAATGAGATGAAAATATTTTTTGGTGAATAGTAACTTTTTACTTTTATTTACCACGGTTAAAAGTAAATAGGATAATTAAGGGTTAAATGATATTATTATTACCCTAACACATGTCCTAATTCTATTGAATAAGTTTAATTCAACCAAAAAACCTTAGGAATAAAATATGACCATTTAGACCCACTTGGATTAGATTAGGACATTTAATATTAATTTATTTAATGAAGGGTTAAAATAGGTAAAATCAAAGTTTAATAAGTAAATCAGTTTTAATATAGGGTTATACATAAGATAAATTCGACTATAAATATTCATTAGAAAGATAAAACTATTTACTACATAATGGTATTTTATTTATAATTTTTATACATTAAATAATTTAATTTATTTATGACACAACGATGATGCAGTAATTATCTTATTAATGAAATATTGGCATAATTGATTTTATAAATACCCAAATAAATGTAATTTGATACTTTTTATGAATTACACTAATTTTCTAGGTTAATATGACATGTTATTATTAATTTAGTTAACTTTGTTCAAACTAATCATTCTGTTATGATTTTCACAAAAATCAATTACCAAATAGTGTCAAAATTGACATAAAATTGTTTTTAAAACAAATATTATATTATTAATTGTTATTTTATTCTTAAAAATATAAGTTTCGGCCAAATGACTTATATAATGTTATATATATTAATAATAAACAACTTGGGGTTTTTTTTTCTTGTTATAGTATGTTTATTAACCTTATAGTGTAAGAAAACAAGAAGACACGGTAAAAGTAAAATTATTTAACTTAAGGTTAAATCTAAATGCTAAGGTTAAATATAAATGATAAGTTTAAAATAGAAATATAAACTTGTCTAAATTATATTGGATGAGATTATTTCGACCCATACCCACCTTATCTTCGAAATAACTCAATTTGGAGCTATTAAAAACCGAATATGACTTTATAATAAAATAATATTTTTAGTTTTTTCCAAAGGTGCCCCTCTCCTCCCTTATAAAAGGGCACCTCCTCCCTCTCTTCCTCACACCACTTTGAGCCTTCAAGCTTGGCCAACCCCTTCCAAATTTTCTTCTCCACTTCCATAGAAACATCCTAGAGGTTCTGGTCTTCTTCAAAGACCAATTTTAGTGCCCTAAGAGGAGGTCTCAAAGAGGAACTTCAAAGAAGAGGTAATGTCTGTTACCGATTATTTCAACTTTATTTCTTCTTCCACCTCTTCTTATTTAGTTGTTTAATTATGAAGTAATAACATCAGTATCACTCATATACTGATATGTTATTATAATTATTAAACAACACTATTGCGCCATCTATCCATCCTACGGAAAACGAAATCACCGTGCGTGCGTACGTACGGAATACCGTCTCCACATCATGGTGTAATCTATTTTCCACCACCACCTTACTTGGATGGGTATAATGGTGTAAATAATGACTATATATGATTATTTTAAAGTGATATTGATTCTTAAATAGTATACATACACTCCAATACAATTCCATGATCATGGAAATGATATCATCGCTCATGCGTACGTACGGACTACCGTCTCCACGAACGTGATGAGAATAATTTTCCATGATTAACCATTCAAGAATGATTATAAAGTATATATAATGAATAATAATGAAATATATGACATAATAATTATACTGTATTTATTTATATATATATGTATGTCATCTATTTAATTTCATTCAATTCAACAAGGAAACGAAAACAGCGTTCATGCGTATGTACGGCCTACCGTCTCCATGAACGGTGTATTTCATTCCTTTTATCGATCTATAATATATATGTATATGATGAATATATATTATATATAAATAATTTTTTACATTCTGGAATTATATAAATCAGGATATAAGTAATAATATCAATAACGACAAGTCGAAACACATACGATAAATGAAATGATTTTACCCAAAACGCTGCTTTTACATTGAATTTACAAAAGAACGGGTAATATAAAGTCATAAGTGAAACATATATGATATCATAACAATGAATATGATTATGTAATAAGTCAATGAAATTATTTAAATCATTATACAGGAGGATCGAATCCATACGAAGCATATCGGACCTAAGGTAAGGGATAACTTTTCCAATCTCATTCTTATCCGATATAGTTTATTCGTAAGTATTTACTGGGGTTATTGTACTCATCCATCTCCATGATTCCTAAAAATGTTTTCATGTATGTTTAAAGTCCTTTTTACCCATTTTTTTACTTTTACTACATGTTATGTATGGAATCTTTCTTTTATGAGGTACTTTTTGACTTTTCCGGAAAAATTACAAGAAGAATGTTTTTTTTAACTTATACGGCACGAACGGATTTTTACGGTTTTATACAACCTTATTTTCATGAAGCTTCCTCCAGATGATTTCATGACTATTTCCAAAAAAATCCTTTTCTTTTAAAATTGCATCACATTTTGTGAAAAGAAAATTATTTTGAATAAGAAAGGATATTTTCCTCAATAATTCATTTCAAGTGTTTTATCAAAACCATTTTTCATATAGGATAACATTATTTCATATGTGTATGTTTCAAGTATCATGTATCTATGATTTACATGGTTTCACTTTTCTTATTATGAAATGATATCCATTTCTTTTATATGGATTATGTGATGATGGGATGATGTTTATGAAACCCATTTTATTCATTGGGTTATTATGAATGATGTATATTTATTTTGTGGCACAAGTAAGAATGATTTCATTATGAGATGGGTGGGACCTATATCTCCCTCCAATGCATTGGGTAAAGATTTATATCTC
This sequence comes from Viscum album, assembly GCA_963277665.1. NCBI lineage: Eukaryota > Viridiplantae > Streptophyta > Magnoliopsida > Santalales > Viscaceae > Viscum > Viscum album. The sequence goes on along the minus strand of OY728126.1, from coordinate 1,205,431,376 downwards.
ATGAGATAGACATGGGTGGAATCAGTAAGTTAATCCAGTTCAGTGTTACGGGACTGGAATGAGGAGTGAACTCGATTCAGAAAGGGACTTTGTCCACTAAGATGGTCTTGGCTACAATGCCTTGGCTACTATGGAAATCACTACATGTGGTTAATGGATGCCACAATTACATTTTTTATTCCCATGCTATTTTATCATGATTGATGTTCCTTTATGATCTATGCCTTACGTACTTCCTTGTTTTATGTCATTGCTCAAGCTTTTGATGTTTAAACATTATGTTCATGTTTGTAAGTTCAAATATATGTGATTTGTTTTATTTTATCCATGCTTACCCTTACTGAGCATTTGAGCTCACCCTTTTTATGTTTTATTTTCCCCAGGATACAAGGAAAGGTTTTAGGTAAGAAAAAAAAGGGACGATATTTATGGGAGATGTTGAGGATCTTTCACCAAGATTAGAAGATTATGTTCCAAGTTTCTAAAGGAACTAAACTATTACGGTCATTTGGCGACTGTTTTTGTTATGTAATAAGTATTCCACAAAAGTAATGTAATGTCCATGTACATCAAGCTTCGGGTATCTACATCGAATCTCCCCACATGTGTTTACATGGTCTGCGTACCCTTCATAGGATAGGAATTTCTATTTCAAATTTCGAATAGTTGTCAATATATTGAGGTGAGTTCCATGCGTGCATTCCCCAGAAAATTCCCCTGGTATGTCGAAGACAGAAGTGTTTGTACACTAATACATCACTGGTATGTTATCACTGGCTAGTTTTATTCTCACATGAAACATATCATGTTGTTTCTATTTTAGAGGCTCCTCTACTTGATATTCCCATCTCGACTGCTTCTTGATGATATAGTTTCAAGAGACCGGGCTGGTGGGGGTCTTATTGATTTGCGAATGCTCCGGGGGTGTCCCAGAATATTATCTTGTCCCCAGGTCATCCTCTGGTTGAGAAAGGTCATCTCTCATTATAGATGGAGTGCCTTATGTTTCTGAATCCTTTTCGAGCACCTCAGCATAGGAAGGGTTTCTCATATTTGTTTTGGAAAAGGATGGTCCTTCTTAACAGCATGTATTTTGGTTGTAAAGAGGAACTTCTCTAGTGGTGCTGTGATGGTGAGTACTAGCATGGAAACATGATGCCCGACCATGGTAATTTTCCTGACAGCATGTACCCTTGGGAGGACCTTCAGGGTGGGCTATAACAAGGGGAGGACCTTCATGCTGCTCGATGTCACTGTGGGGAGGACCTTCACAGCAACTGTCACGGTGGAGATGGACTTCTCAATGACTGTCATCATGGTGAGGAATACCATCATGACTCGATATCTGGATGTAGGGGGAATTTCTACAGTGTACATCCTAGGGAGGACCATGAGTGTGTACCACAATGAGGGTAGGACCTTATCTTTGATTGGAGTTACAATGGGGAGGACATTCATAGAAGCTATCACTGTGGGGAGGGCCTTCTCAATGACCATCATCATGGTGAGGACTACCATCATGACTTGATGTATGACTACATGGGGAAGCATATCTGTAGCGTATACCCTGGGTAGGACAATCAAGGTGGATGAAGACAAGTGGAGGACCTTATTGCTATCTGATATTGAGGTCAGGGGGATGGCTACCCTGACGTCCATCAGGATATTGGTTCTCATGATCAATCATTCTTGACCCACGGAGTAGGCCCCTGTGGGTGCTCTGTGGAGGACCTTCAGAGCTGCTGGTAGCAACATTCCGAGGAAGAAATTTGAAACTACTATTACAACTTACATAATTTGGTAATGGAATGTTAGGGTCTCGAGCCTTTGTTGATATATGTTTGAGGGTGTCAAGAACCCCAACTTCCAGTAGAGTAGGATCATGGATGTGCTCTTCATTTTCCGATTACCCTTGGCGCTTTTCATTTTTGGGAACACTCTTGTGGGTAACTGGGGCCATTTGCTATTGGTAAGGGCCTTCATATATTGTTCCATGTCTCGTTGGGTCCCGTGATGTCATCGAGATACACTGACGATCATCTTGATTAGTGGAAGGGATATATGCCTGCCCTGAAGTGGCCACCACATTGGATCGGTGTCTTCCAGTTGTAATGGGTATTTGTTCCTCATCCGGTTGTCCATATATCGTAGTATATTGTCGTCGAACTTCTTGGACTGGAGAAGGGATGCATAGCTACTCTGGAGTGACTAACACATTTTGTGAGTGACTCATTTTGTTCGAGGAAATTGGTTCGTGGACCCGATTTCTCACCTTTTCAGCTCATTCAATGATATCCTGTCATATTTGGAGGATATGGTCTGGAATCGACGTCTGATCTTCCATCATGTCCAGGATGTGTTGAGACACATCTTTAGCTGGAATGGGTATGAAGGCCCATTATGATGTCGGATTAGGATTTTGTGCCTGCTCTAGTCCTCCGTGAGTTTCTAGTAGATATTGGCAGTTCTCCTGTACTAGGATAGAGGAACAAGTCTGTCACTGGTTGTCTTCTCCAACTTCCACCGTATTTGGTGGGTGGTCTTCATATTCACGAGAGGGGATTTTCAACTGCTCATTTGTCGCTGTATTTGTCTCATTGTCTTTGTATGCATCGATAGGAATTTGACTTTTCTTATATTTGTTTGCCGACCAATTTTGATGGAAGTCTTGATACGTATCAGCAGGTATTTTTGCCTGCGTATAGCCAGTTGCTGACCTTTTTTGATGGTAGGCTTGAAATGAATTAGCATCTATTTTTTCCTACGTATACCTGAGTGTGCCCTATTTGGATGGAAAGTCTATTGTGCGTTGGTAGATATTTGCATCTTCATATAGCTTGATGCTCTGTCTGCATGGTGGGACCAGCGAGCACTAGAAGAGACGTGCGTGTCCTGTATTATGCCACCCAATTTCTTGGGTGGTCTTGAGTAGAGAGGGAAGAGCTGTGTGTCTACCCATTTAACTCCATCGCATTAGTACAGTGGATATACTCCTCAGGAAACATGGTGATAGTGTGTCCCTAGTTATATATTCGCCACCTTGGAAGGCATCCTGATGGGCCCGGGTCTCCTAGACTTTGGCAGGTTCCCTTGGTGTAAGGTCCTCCTTGGTGGGAGGAGGTCTGGTTATCCAGTGATAGAGAATATTCTTTCTGGTGGGTTCCCATGGGTAGGTCCCCTGTGCAGTATGGATGATGTCATCAGTATTCAATTCATCTGCCTCCCTAAGGTAAGGTAGGTAGTTGCTGTCATGTTTTGGGGATAGGCTCCCAAAATAGTTTGAGATGACCACTAGGGCCACCACATGATGAAGTACCAGCAGCAGTTGAAGAGGCGGCTGGCGGGCCTTCACAGACTAGAGAGCTTGTCTTGTGGCCTCCAATGGGGGGAGAGTACCATTTCGATGGTACTCTTGGATCAGAATATTGGACACCCAACATTGATGACACTTGCTAGGTGAAGGGGCCCTGGTCTTTGTTGAGGCCCCGACTGCCTGCAAGATCACTAATGTGTGCATATTCATGGATCATGGGGATGTCATTCGGATCGAAGGTCACTCTGTCGGAACCTGCAATACATATATGACATACAGACCATAGAACATTGTCAAAGTATCATTTCTTTAAACATATGCATATTTGGTGATTTAGCATGGCCCTCTTCCCCTTTTATTTTGTTTCAGGGGGAAGGATGTGGGGTGAGACCACCATCTTGGTTAAGGATTCATGTCAGGTTCACCATTTTTGTTCCACCTTTTAGGTGGAACATTTTTCATGTACCGAGGCCGGCATAATGGTCTGATGTGCAGTGTAGTTTTTTCTTTTATCATTGTGGGTAGAACTGCCCCCTTGGTTAAGGATTCACATTGGATTCACCATTTTTTGTTCTGCCTCTGAGGTGCCTCATGCTGCACATACCGGGGCAAAAAAAATGGTCCTATGTGCAGTTTCATTTTTTCTTTTATCATTGTGGGTAGAACCACCACCTTGTATAATGATTCACGGCAGGTTCACCATTTGTTTCCACCTAAGAGGTGGTGCGTGTTGTGGGTGATGTAGATATGTCACGATGAGGATCATCACCTATCCCTTTTTTCAAAGGGACGGGATCTCTATGAATTCATCATTCATTTGTTTTGACCCATTCATCATCACTATCCTTTAAGAAAGATTGAATTTACCCTATGGGGAATGGTTGGTCTCATCGTGTGATTGTGTGGGGGTCAAGCGCTCATGTAGTTGGTCCTTATCAGATATAAAATTCTCAGATAGTCTCTAATGGGTTTATTAGTGGAGCCAGGAATTCCCAACATCCCTAGTATTCAATATTCATGGACCTTCCTTCCAAAGGCAGGCGCTCATTGGGTGACAATTTGGCCAATGACACTTGAGGACTCCATTGGTCAAGAGGATGGGAGGTCAGGCTCACTGCACCCATCCGGGGGAGGATTGTTGCATTTTATGAGACTCTCTTAGATATTGAAGTCTGGTTCATATGTTCTTGAATCCTTGGTTCCATCCTGAAGAGTGTGTCCACATGCTACCCTCGGTTTGCAAGATCGTCGTGAGCAAGCATATGTTTTATGCCACGGAGGTGATGCTGACTTTGCTGTATTGTAAGGCTCTCTTGATTTTATCATCTTTCATGGGGCCATAAGGTGACTAGATGTTAGGATCAGGCTCATAAGGATGGCTTCATATCTATCCTTGGGAGAGGAATCAGATCCCACGTTGTTCAGATTGTGTGGGGCTTACGCATGGAAGCTGCCCATTTGAGGGTACTTGATTGGGTAGAACCTTTTATAACAGGCCCCCTTTTGAGCTTGGGCTTTCTAGAAGGCACCCTATGTATCCTGATTTGGTTAGGAATCAGAGTTATCATGGTTCAGATTTTGTGGGGCTTACACATGGAAGCTTCCCATTTGACGAAACATGATTGGGTGGAACAATCATGGGAGGGAACCCATTTGAGATCAGTCCTTCTGAAAGGCATCCATTATATCCTGATTTGGTTAAGAATCAGATATCTCTTAGTTCATATGTGTGGCTATTACGCATGGAAGCAACCCATTTGGTATACATGATGGGGCATGCCCTTTTGGAATGGGAACCCTTTTGAGATTAGAATTTCTGGTAGTCATCCTATGTGTCCTAATTTGGTCACGAATAAGAGTTGTCATAGTTCAGATTGTGTGGGGCTTATGCATAGAAGCTTCCCATTTGACGAAACCTGATTGGGTGGAACCTTCATGGGAGGAAACCCTTTTGAGATCGGGCATTCTGGTAGGCATCCTACGTATCCTGATTTGGTCAAGAATTATATTTCTCATATTTCATATGTGTGTTGATGTTTTAATACTCACAAACCTTTAATCCCATGTGATTCATGCTTGGTGTGAGAAACTAGGGGATTTAAAAGATTCAACAATTCACATGTCTGCTCCCCTATTGATAGGGGAGGGAGAGTCCATGGAGGAAGAGGTTGAGGCGACTATGGGTGAGGGTGCAGAGTGAAAAACCATTTAATGTGAGATGACATTAAAGGTCAGGCTACCCTGCCACAGAGGATTGGTGACTTACATCAGTGCAAGGCCCCCAGAGCATCGTATGAGGTATACTATAGATTAAATTCATATAGCTTGGATGATAGAATCACATGTTAAAATCATGTTGATAAGAATATTTGGGGTCTTTCAGTTTAGGGTCATGCGATTTTTACCACTTGTTATATAAACCATGGTTAACTGGAGGAAAATCATGATTGGATGTTCCGACATGCCTCGAACAAGAGAGGCATGGAATGTGTAAACCATGATTATAGATGATTTTTATTTGGGATAAATGATATTGGTAATGGAATCCATTGAGGCATATAGAGGTATGAGAGGAATCTCCTAAGGATGAATTTTCCTTATATGGACATGCTATTTTTGTGGGAAACATATGCAGAGCCACCAGGGAAAGATGTGCATAGTCAATAAGATGTGTCCTCAGGACACTAGCCTTCCATTTTTGATGGCTGGGGAGGTTTATTAAGATCCAAAATCACCCAGTATAGTACAGTTTAAGGTCATATAGCTTGGACAGTGATTAACTGGAGGATAATCATGGTTGGATATTCTGACGTGCCTCGAACATGAGAGGGACAGAACATGAAAACCATGATTCTGAAGGATCTCAGATAAGGATAAATGATATGGGGTATTTAAACCATTGAATAATACAGAGGTAGTAGTGGAATCTCCTGATGATGAATTTTCCTTTGGTTAATGTCCAACGTGTAGGAATCATTTGCAGAGCCACCGGGGCATGGTGTGCATTGTCAAACAAAGGTGTCTGTGGGATACTGGACTTCTGCTTCTAATGGCTGGGGATGTTTATGATGATCCAAAATCACCCAGTATGCTACATCATAAAGACATATATCGTAGATGAATATCGTGAAGTTTAATGTCATGTGGTTCGGACTAGTTCTATACAGTTTAACATCATGTGGATTGGAAATGAACTCATAGTTTAAAGTCATAGAAATTGGACCCTGGAGTGAATGGGACATTATTAACTAAAGGATAATCAGGATTGGATGTTCTGACATGCCTCTAACCTGAGTGGGAAAAAAAATTTAATCTCTGACTTTAGGTATTCTTAGATCAGGAGAAATGATATGGGGTATGGAATCCATTGAGATGTACAGAGGTAGGAAAGGAATCACTTGAGGACAAATTTTCCTTTCATTGATGGTTTTCTTGTAGGCTTCATATGTAGAGCCATAGAGTAATGATGTGAATCATCAAAAAAAGGTGTCTACAGGACACATGCCTTTCCCATCTGATGGCCCTGGAGTTTATGAGTTTCAAGAATCCCCAGAGACATAGAGTTTGATTGATGGAAAGGGTGTGATTGGGAATTTAAGAAACACTCAGGTTGTGATTTTCCATGGAGTTATGGGTCAACCTAGAATAAGAGGTAGGTGATAGTGCTTTTCAGGAGTTTTATGAGGAATGTCTCAGCTCATTGTTTTATGGGACGATTGTTTGGTTGGAATAAGGGTGCACAGGAAAATGTCGTCGACCTGGTCCAAAATGTTCAAGGTGTGACTCTCTATTTTTCATGGGGGTCAGTGATGTAAGTGAAAGGATGGGCTCGAACCCCGACACTGAGTTCGAGCGGGGGATCTAGGGGTGCACCCCCCCATGGTATGGACCTGTGGGAATGAATAGTTTTCTACATAGGGTGTCCGTGTAAGATATAGATGCATAAGAGCTGGCAACATAGGATGGTACATGGAGGATTTGTCTACGTACGACGGTACGTGGGGGAGCATTCTGTGTATTGTCTTCCACATAGGGCGCACACGAACCATCTTCCACATAGGGCATCCGTGAACTGTCATCCACATAGGGAATCCATGAAACGTTTTTATTATTTATTATTATTTTTTCTTTGGTTAGATGTGGAAGGTATTCTGAATATGGTTCATGGGGATGAAATCTGTGAACTGACTTCTCCATATGGTTCATGGGATGGATTCCATGAACTATTTTTGATGCGGGATAGAGTTATGCGAACTACTTCGGGTGCGAGAGAAATTTATCATGCACCCTCTATATTCTTCGTCCACTTTTTTCCCATCCCAAAGATCTATCTCCTGTTATTCCTCTGTCTATTATCTCTAATGTGATCCTTTTATAGAACATCAGAGGGATCGTATCTACTAGGTATGTGGCACAATTTTTAGAGGCCCATTGAAGAAATTTTATAACCCACGAAATACTCGGTCAATCAGGGTTCTTGTAGATTTTGTTTCACGATAATGGTTCTCAGAACCTTGATTGTCAGCTTAATATGTGAACTGGGGGGTGTTCTCGGCATGGTGCGCAGATGTTATTTTGTGCATAAATCATCTGATTGACGTAGGTTGGGGTTTTCCCTGCTTTTTGGACATCGTCTCGTGGGCTAGCAGTTTGCGGACCATCCTACATTCCTTTTTGTTCGTGATCCATCATCTTCGTGTACCTTTACCGTTGAGGGTACACTAGACATTTGGAAACATGAATTCCTTCATGTTCCTTCAAATAAATACAAATCAATTTGATTCCCTTCACATTGATAGACTTATAGAAGTGCTTAATTCCTTTGTAAGGTGATCTTGGGGGTATTTCTTCTTCTTAAAAGAATTTTCAGGACCCTACACTTATATTCCATTTGTAGAAGATAGGGGTGAAAACTCATGTAGTTAGAAAGGTTTATGAAATAAGGGCTTACACATTGAATATTCCCTTCTTAAAAAATTTATCATGGTTGGATTGTGATGGGTTATGCACTATGTCTGTCTGAATGCTTATGGGAGCAGTAGTGATGTGGTTGGGGTGGCATAATTCCATTGGGATATGGTGGGCCGGGTAAAATCAAGATGGAATATAGAAGGAATAGATGGAAAGGATGTGTTTTTGGGTTTTTGGGGTTTGAATATCCATAAGGTTTTCTATGTATCCCAGTTGGTTGGGAATCAAAGTTCATATAGTTTAGAATGGGGGATGGGGATCATGCATAAAATCTACCGAGATGAAGAATCAAAAGAGATGTGGCCTTTGAGTTGGGGCATGGACTTCTCAGGATGTGTCCTAGATAAGATTAGCATACATGGTGTATGATGGTATTAGAAATCAGGTAGGCTTATTACGTATCCCAGATAGTTCAGAATAATATTCCTTGTAGTTTAAAAGGGGGAATTGGGGATTATACCTAAGGAGGATTCCCATGTGAAGACTGATCTGGACACCACTACAGGTGGATCAGGAAGGTTCACCCCTAACAGGGGCACTACGTTTTACCATTAGTTTGGATTGATCCTTAAAAAGGCATCCTATGTACCCTATTTAAAAGACAGGGATCAAAACCCACATATTTTGGTTGGATCTCATGGTCAATACTAACCACTAAGTCCATGTGAGTCATGCTCGATGTCAGAAACAAGAGGATGTAGTGGACCAAATGGCCACATCACGTAAGGTGCGTCAGTGAGAGATGGTGTGGGGATTATGCGTTGAAGCTTCCCAAGGAGGACATCATTCCATCTGTGGAAGATCTAATTCCTATTGAGGAAGATCTCACTCACATATATATGAGTGGGCTTGGATAATTCCAATGTCACACATGGAGACAAAGAAAAAACTGAGAGAGAGATGAGAGGGCTCATATGTTCATCCCCTCTTTGATTCTCTCGGACCTACCATGCATATGACGATCATAGTTCAATTCCATGTGTTGAGGACATTGATTCTAGGAATTTTAAAGTCCTATGGATCGGATTTAGAGGACTCACTCCTCACCCCTTGTACATACATATTTGATACCCACCCACACATGGGGAAGGTTAGGAATCAGAAGTTATCAATAGGAGTGAGGTAGAGGAGCGGTCAATATTGTGGTCCACATTACATGGCTATGCCAAAAAGAAAAGTCAATTTGTGTTCCTATGTTAAAATGTAAGAGGTAGGGAAACATACAAAGGGACACTGCAAGAGGGACACAGAAATCACTATGGGAAATCCTAGAGTACTGCACATAGGAGGTTCACACAAGACCTAGGAGTTTTGGGAAAACGGAGCTCAAACATGGTTCCATATAGTAAATTTAACCAATGGATCCTAAGGGAAGGGGTGTATGTAAGGTTTGAGGTTTTAACACAAAATTGAAGGTTTTGAGGAAAATATGAGTAGTGTAAGGGAAATTTTTGTGTATAAAGGGTATGTTTTCATGCACATGCCATAAGAAAAAATAAAATGGTTGAGGTTCAAGCCCTTAGGGTAGAGAACCCATCACAAATTATCATGTACCTTCTGGAATTTATGGTTCATGCACTATCATATAAGGGGAATTATTACACATGTGGGAGTGATGGTTTATATTCCAGATCATTACCCATAAGAAAGGGGGTTCCCTTCTATTGATAGGAAAAATCATGGGCGGTGGTGCATAAGAATTTTGGCATGGAAGTGGGTGTTCGACGTCGCATTTGGTGAGTAAGATACTTACATGTGGGCCATAAATTTTCCCAATAAACTCTACACTTATTCAAACCATCCATATCTGTTTTGGGGTGGATGGAGTGGAAAATTACTATTTGATGTCATATTTTTCATGTAAATGTTTTCCATTCATATTTCAGTCCTGTGTTAGAGCATGAATCTTTAACACAACTCCCTTAGGATTCACATAAAGTTTCTTTGAGTCAATGGGTGACATCGTTTTTCTTAACGATTGACATATGTGGCCTTAAGTAGAATTCGGCGCCCACAAACACCCTCACACACTTGAAATCTAAGGTAGAAGGGGACCATAAGGTCGATATCCAAGGTAAACACTAAAAATATTGTTACATTTTCAGAGGTGTGTGAAAAAACTATTGAGAAGAGTGGTAAATAGTTTGACCAAATTCGAAAGTTATGGTTTGGGACTATAAATATGTACGGGTCCTCTATGAAATACTTTTACTTTACATATGATAGGATATTTTCTCTCATGCTTCTGATTCCTACGTGTAAACCTAAAATATGGTTGGTTGTTTATGTTAAGCTATTTAATCTTTAATTATTTGTTCTTGGTCATATTTTCATCATATTCCATCCAACCTTATAAGCAATAAACATTTTTCCCTACCAACCATTAATAGTTCATGAATTGACCTTAGTGTTTTTAAAACTCGATTGACTTGGTCGGCCAACAAACTGCTACTGAGAGGGATACTACCATTGTCGTATAAAGGGAAGAGGAGATTGGAAAACCCTAATTTCTTCATTCCAGGATGGTTTTGTTAGATAATCAGATGCTCTTGAGAATTTTAACACAACCTCAAAAGGATTGTGTCCTATGTTATAGTCTCCTACTATGGAATTTTGGGATACTGGATGAAGTGTGCATCCTAGGATTTGAATCTAACTCACCAAGGTTATGGATCACTTGTGAATATAGCCTCAAGTAGTTCAATATCAAAGTTAATGGACTTACATCCAGGGAGATCTAGGAGATTTTTTTATTTGTTATGAACCCAAAAACCATGATGATCATGAGAGATGATCTAGTTCTTGAATAATCCCCTACCCACTATTCGAGCACCTTCCAAAGTAGTATAACGGATGAAACTGTGAGCTGTAAGAAGGACTGGGACATGGGGACCATGGGTAATTTTACAAGTAGGTGGGCATGGGAATACTGGGTATGTCACACATGCGAGAAGTTTGGATAACGTTTGGGAAACATCGAGTTGTTTGAACTGGTGTGGACGATGAAATTCCACGTCTACTGTCAATAGGATTTCATGCTAGAACAATTAAGTTGTTGGTCCCCATACACAAACACTTTATACCTCCACCATGGGTATTACAACATCAATCTATAGGAAATTCATTACGTATGAGGAATTCCTTTCAATGTACTTCAGTATGACAAGTTCCATCTAATGGAGAACATCAATATGGATAAATCACAAAGACCCATTTTAACATGGAATCCTCTAGATGTAGTAATGGAGAGGATAGGGATCGATTATGTCCTTAAATAAATCCATTACCGGGAATTTTTTGTCCTTTTCCTTAGAAAATATAAGAATGTGAAGTTTTTCGGATGAGGGAAGTAGTTCCAGAATGAATTGTAGAGTGGAAATACAGTATTGTACTAAGTGATCCTAGAGGCATGATATTATCAAACATAGGGATAACTCAAGGATGAGAGGTGGGATCCACAGGTGTGATATTCTTCTTTCCTTAATGACTTTCTATGAGGTTGACTACTTCTGGTCAGGGATACAAGAATGGGAGTCCACTCAAGAACCTTAGTAATGGAAGGTATCATGGTATCTCACAATAAGGTCAACCTGATAGTTCTTGTATTGACATGGCATTATTGTATTCTAGGCGCATCTCAAGGGTAGGAATTCCCAAGAGAATATTTGGAATATTCCAAATCCTGCATGGCTTGATTTCATCACATATCAGAGGATATGAGTTTCTAAATGCCATTTTCCTCTAGGAAACAGTCTATAACCATCTATTTTAAATATTATTAGGGTCCGACCGCTAACTCTCAATGATTAAAAGGTCGGGATTTGTATTTTTAATCATTATAATTTCAAATTCATCCCCTTATACACTCCAGTATACCTTATATTTAATGACCTATGAATTTAATTAAAGCATAGGGAATATCTACAGAGTATTGGGGGTGGTGTTCTAGTGGCCTGGATTGATGGAAATATTCTTTGTAAACCATATGTTCTATCCCACATTCCATAAAGTTTGGATCCCTATAGAAACTGCTGAAGAAAATGTATATAGAAGTCTAAGACAAGCAACATCCCTTCATCCTCCATTAATTATGGTGTTTGTTCATGAATTTTGGCTTTGGTGAAATAATCATGCTTCCCCCCACTAACATTGATGTAGGCCTGTAAACAGAATATTCTAAGCACTAGGTGGCAGCATATCTAGTGGTGATTTTGCGAAAATGCATTTGGAAAATAAATATACCAAGTTTAGATTATTGGTAGTGGTAAAGTAAGCATGTTTCCACTCAAGGGGTGAGCCAAGAAGTGGGTCAAGAAACTGGGGTGGCATGAGCTGGGACCTCAGTAGTGGGTACATCATAGGGTGTGGCCACACCTCCACCTTCTGAGGAGAGGAAGTCATTAAGATGACCTAAAATAGTAGATAAATAATTCTCTAGTAGGAAGATAAGGTATTTTTTGCATCCAACTACCGATACCATTTTCTGTACCCACTATTCTTCTTGGATAATGTTGCGCCAATCACTATCAATTAAGGACCTGTGGAAAAGACTAACGCATACTAGTATTGAGTTCTTATAATTATGGCACATTCATGTGGAGGAAAAAGTGTAATTTCATCAACAACATGTGTACTTAATGACCATGTACACTTATGCATGCCAATGGGGGAAATATGAAGAACCACATATCCTAGTGAATGTGATTCTTGGTCAAGTGCAAAATCCATAGGAGATTCCACCTGGGTATGATAGTGTGGATGAAGAATAAGACGAGGAAGAAGGAGGAGAGGTTAAAGAGGAAAAAGAATATGATGATGATGAGGAAGAGAATAAGAGTATTGTGATAGGGAAGCCCAGGGAAAAGAAGTTCCTATAGGGAGTCCCTGGTAGAGCGGTGATATTGATGGCTCTGATAAAGGGTTCATAGAGAATCTTAAAGTAACTCATAATTTACATCTACCATGTCCATTTTATTTCAAAACTTAGATCCATTACCTGAAACATGTCCTTTACTGGTGCATATCATTGTCGGACAAGGAGCCCCCACTATTGTGGGTGAGATCATAAAAATGGATACGGATGGAAAAATCCCTAGACCTACACCTTGGGCTGAGACAAGAGATGAGCATGTGGTGACTGAGACAACTATTGGTGGTCAAGCCAAGGGATTCAAGACGACATTCTCAGAATCCTAGGCTATCCACAGGGAGTCAGTTCCAATCATTAAAGTAATAAGCACTGAAGATTCTATAGTGGGGGAAGTTCCTAATATGACTAGTGAACTTGATTTGGTAGTTCACCAGTCTTGTAAGTCCCTACATCCATCAACCCATATCTATAAATCAAGGACCAGGTTGAATAAGGTCTTTATTCCATGAAATTATCATGAGATTATAGGCCTAGAAAACTGATGAGTCTTGTTCATCTATGGAAGCACTTCTTATGACTACACCTATCTAGAAGAATCTAGTTATTTAAGATGATCCAGGCTTGGCCATAGATGTGTGAGAAACCATGGTTATGGGTGACTCCTCTTGTGGGAAATAAATTGAAGATGGCGATGGTTAGTCTACTGATGAGGAAATGAGTAAAGATGGTCACCCTCATGTCATAAAGCCTAGTAATTAAAAGAGGATTCCAAAGAAAGATCCTACTACTGGGGTTTTGGACATATTTCCTTAATACAAATCTACAGATCCTAGGTAGATGGATGATTCTGATCCCAATGCAGCTGAGGAGAGCCACATGACCCTTTGTAGCATGTGGAAAAGTATTAATCATTTTTTGAGGCCCCAGAGGCACAATGGGTGAATATAATGGAATCAATCCACCACTAGTTGTGATGTCTATGTGATATAGGGGAAGACACTCACAATATTCATATGCTGATTTGTGATTATCATACATAGAATATACAGAAAATAAGTCACCACATGTATGATACTTAGTGCTTGAAGAATTCCTAAAAACAACATGAAACTTCATGAGGCAGAACAAGAGTTCCAGTGCCGAAATGAATAGAAAAACAAGTCTTACTCCTTCATAACCAATCAATCAAAACGTATCATATGACTTAAGGTCCAACTATTGGATGAAAAAGTGAAGATAAAACAAGATATTACTAAATTGAATTCCCTCTGAGATAAACATTACTCACCACAGATCAGGGCCAATGATCTTTGATCTGTAGCCGTTGATGAAAAGGGGTAGATTACGTGGTTGTAGTAGAATCAGTAGGCCATACATCAGAGTCTGGTGAATCTGAATCATTCCATTGAATGACTTCATCCATAAGGGATATTTTTTTGAACATATGAAAAATATTTGTTCACATGATTTCTCACTGTAAACTGCATGCTTGGAAACATTATTGGTTTCTTTAATTTTCCCATTTCAATAATACTTATAAACACAACTAATGATAGATCCCTAATCTTAAATGGGTCATTGTTGGAATGAGAAATAAGGGAAAACCACATAATCATTCAATTTTTATGAGACTCCTGAATAGTGAGTGAATATTCAAGGTCTTTTGTTTTTTGATGAAATAATTTAGTCTGAGAGAGCATATGGCTATAGAATACGGTTGTCATAGCATCCAAAATTCCTTTACCAATGTTCTATAGTGAACAAATAGGATAACTTATTGGGAATTGGAATCTATCTCAACAAAAGGGATGAGAAGTGTGAATCACGAAACCAAAAATTCATAACACAAAGGTTGCAACATCACGATACATGATAAATGATAACCATGTTTGAAAACATAGTACCCAAATTTAGTTTCCTAAAATGAAGAAAAATAATTTATGGTTGACTATTGACCATGATAAAAATGCGGGACCTATCTCAAAAAGTCATCTGAAGTCTTCTAGGGTGTTAGCCTAAGACTGTAGGTGAGCCATGGGGCTAGGCACCATTCTGTTAGGGTGTCCCTTGAGATGTGAATGATAATGAGGATTTGAATAATTGGGTAATGAAAAGTGTGGTATTTTGGTGATGGAATGTTGGAATGGTTTCCAACAATCCCAAGATTGTTCCACCAATGCTTAGAACACATTAGTGTAAGAATATTTGATTGAACAAAGATCAAACTTGTCTCATATGGAAGTATCATCTCATTGTCTGAGTGACAGCTGAGTATGTGAAGAATGTGGTAGATGACCTACATAGAGGGAGGAGACCTCTCAGTCCTGAACTAGGATTCTTTCAAGTTCTGTGTAGTACCAGTAAGGATGATACATGGTATAGTTTACCATCGGTGATCATGATATATCTCATTTTTCAACTTCATATGATTGGGAAGTTTCACAAAGTTTAATTTCACATTGCACGGACCTTGGAAAATAGTTTAAAGTAATATGGAATGGACTATGAATATATCCATTCCAAAAGGAGGTTTGTGGCATGGTGGAAAGAAACATGGTGTGAATAAGACTAAGGAGGCTTGCGCGACAAAAAATATTATGAAATGGACCTAATTAAGACTTCCCAAATGTGGGAATAGGTTGTGTGGTGGGGTGATAAAACTTATGTGAACCTGACCATAAAAGGACCTATCTCATGCCACACTATATCTGTGAGTCTCTTAGTCTAATTTCATAGATTTTGGACCCAAAACCCCTCCTTTGACTTGACCATATTGGTACCCACCACAACAAAACTCCTAATCTTACATGAGATATTCTCACTGTAGGAAACAAGGAATGGTATAGGGGGTTACTTGACATGTGGGATCAGGCATTGAGGGTGATATAAAGAATGAAATTATTCTATGATACAAGGATGTAAAAAGGAAGTATTTTGGGACTTCCAAAGTCTGGATGAAAGGGGTGACTGGTAATTAGGGTTTGACTGCTATCCATTTTTGAAACACATGGACCATAAATAAACTAGGAATTATTGGGGAACATGAAATCAGGATCAACTGTTAACAAAATATGAAACATAGGATCTTTCATTTGTTGTCTAAGATCTATTAGGTCACTGGACCTGGATGGATGATAAGAAAAGTGGCATGAAACCATAACTATTATGGGGAATGTCTATATTTGAAAGATGATTAAACCCAAACCAAGGAGGACTCAAAGTGTGGACTGAACATATCAAATATTTTGATTTAGACCCAGGTCTTCAGATAGTTTAAGGACATATTCCATGGAAAAAGGTAAAAAATTTAAATTCATATTTCTCAATCTAAAAAAAAATTTAGTATTAGGGTATTCATATAGCATGGGGGAGGAAACATCTGATGTGAATGAGTTCAATGAGGCTCACATGTTTCATACACACTGTAATAAAATTCACATAAAGTTTATGGTCACAATTCTTGGACTATAACAGAGGTTGAGTTCCACAAAGGTCAATGAACCTATGGTCGGGCCTAATGGTAAAATGTTTGTGTGGACCTATGTATATCATAAGAATGAGAATAAAGTCATGTATATTTCTAAAACATATCATGGGGGAGACCAAAACTGGTGGGGGAAATCCTCTCTAGTGAGTAAGCAGAATCATCCCATCATTATCATGGGGAACCCTAAAATTGTTCAGTGTATGATTGCAGTTTAATGTCATGTGTTGAGGATGTCAACTATTAGTTTGAGGTAATGAATCTTGGATCATAAGGATGGAATATGAAATCAGTATGTGTGATGTGGTGTTATGGAAAATCCAACATGAATGCCGATATAGGAGGTCCCAACACAACATGAAACAATCACATAAGAGGTATGTATGCAGTATAAAGTCATGATGCATGGACTATAAGCTCTTAGTTTATAGTCACGTAGTTTAGAAAATTATGGAAGGATTCCAAAAGTAATATCAATAATTTGGTGGTATAACAAACCTAATGTGGATGGGGACTGATGAGGTCTACACACACCACATCTTCATTCCTAATAATGCTCACATATAGTTTAAAGCTGTGTGGCTTGGACTATAAAGACGAAATATAAACTATATGTGTACACATTTGAAATGAAGAGAGATAAAACCCAACATTAATGAGGGCCAATTGATCCCACATATTACATAGTCACCTTAAGATGAACTGCCAGTTGTTTAGGGTCATAGATGTTGGAATGTGATCGAGGATAAAGGGCCAAAATTTTGATGGAATTTGTAGCTGGACTCAAATATGGAATTTATAGGTGTCACTATGTATCCCATGAGGATAGGAATAAATAAAAGCATAGTTCTTGAATCCCATTCATTTTAATTTCATGTGGTATGGACAAAAATGAAAAAACATGAAGAAGGTGGAATGTTGCAACTAGACCGAAAAACAAATTGTTTGGGTGTCACTACATATCTTACAAGGGTAGGAATAAATCCACACATATTTATTGAATTTAGTTCATTTCAACATCATGGAGTAATTATGTGAGTTACCCAAAGGGGAGTTGTATGGTGTGGAAAAATAACCTAACATGAATGAGGTCCACAGAGGCCCACACCACACCACACACTCCCAAGAAAGTACTCCTGAAAAGGAGACGAAAGGCTGAAATTACATCTAGACCCAAAGATAAAATGCTTAATCACTCCTAAATATCCCATAAGTATGATAATCTATCCCTATGTAGATCATGAACATGGCATGGTTGATGACTAGTGACATAGTCGATTCTCTCTCATACGGTAACATCGTAATGGCGTTGTTTAGTTTCGATTTATATTTCTTGGAATGCATTATTCTTACTTTAGGGTCACAGAATTTAGACTGGAGGGTTGTAAAGCTCCCCAATGTGCATATAAGACCAACTAAAACTCATAATCCCACATGATTCATGCTATGTTTTTGAAATAAAGAGTTTTGGATAGGATTCTTCTATAATATGTTGAAGCATTAAACAAAGGTGACCGAATGTTGGGTTAAGAATGTCTCGAAAATACTGATAATCCTACTCAATGTGCACATATGCATTGAGGAACAACACCAAGGGTGTCATAGTTCCATTAGAATTCATGGAGCTGGGAAATATTTAAATCGAAACTTCTAAGATTCAAATTATAGAAGGTGTGACTGATGAGCAGGAAAACTATTGACCCTGTTTGAAACATAGGATCCAAGACATCACCAATATCTGGTGGGACATCAAAATGCATAATTTAATATTGACAAAATTTGAAAAAAAAGGATCTACCATTTGTTGTGAGATATCCATCAGGGTGTTGGACCCAAATGGGAGGTGAGCCTAAGTGGTATTAGACCATTGCCCTTAGGGGTCCATTTAGATGTGAGAGATGGTAGGAATCCAAACCCAGAAATACTTGAGGTATAGAAATAGATTGGGAAATGTTTGTGTGGAACCCAACACATTAGGTTTCATGCCCCAGTTTATTTTATAATGTTAGTGGGAGAACCCAACTGAACTTTGGTAAAAGACCCTAGAATTGAAAATAGTTTATGGTGATATCACTTGGACCCAAGGTGGGCATCTCAACTAAGAGGGATATGTGAGGTGTGTCAAGAGTAACACATTGTAAATGAGTACCCTAAAGGTTTGTTCCATATGACACACTCTTGGGGATATTCACACACGTTTTAAATCCATGATGTTTGGAATCAAATGCCCTGTTTAATGTCATACACATGGGATGAAAAATTGTATGTATTTTATCATCATGAAATTGGGGTGATGTAGCATGGTTTAACATCCTGTTGTAGTGAATTATGATGTATAGTTTAATATCATGTTTCACTGATTTGTGCTGCATAGTTTAACATCATGTTGCAGGTATGTATGCCTAATAGTTTAACATCATGTTTTAGGGGAACATCCATGCATTTTGACATCATGCGGTAAGGAAAAGGAATGTTGTGTAGTTTATTTTCATGCAACTAGGACATGGGTATCTCTGATGGACATGTGAAGTTTTGGGGAATAAAAAACATAATGTGAGTGATGACCATAGAGGCCCAATTCAACAGAAAACATTCTTGAATGAATCATGGAAATGATCTTAGTTTATGTTCATAGAGTTTGGACCTATGAGATGTTTCATCCCTTACATGTGTGTAAAAACCCTATCAAAATACTAATCCCATATGAGACATTCCTTGTGTGGTAAAAAATTAATGGAGAATATTTTCAAGACACACAAAATTTCACAACAGTGGAATGGATATGTCGAGGGATTTCCCAATGATGTTAACCTTCTTACTCAACATGCATAGGTGCACAGAGGGGTAACACTGAGGGTATTGGAGATCCACAAAAACATAAGGATGTGGAAAATATGAATCAACGTGACCGATATTTGGGACACAATGAGGGATTCATGATGATGGAGGATAACCACTGACCTTGTTCAAATCATGGAATCCATATTGTGTTTCCTGGGATGGGATCAAACAAATGAGGGTCAACCGCTTACCATGTCTGAAAAGTGGGACTAGTCACAAAATGTCATCAAGTGTCTTTAAAGGTGTTGGAACATGATGGTAGGTGATCCATATGGCCAGAACCATTCCGTAATGGGGTTCCTTAAAATGTTTAAGATGATAAAGACCCAAATAAATAGAAATGTGAAGCATAGAGATGGAATGAGAAAATGTCTATGAAGAATCCAACACTCTAGTTTATACACCAAAAATAATTTGATAAAATAAATATGGAATATCAAATATAGGTATTCAAACCACTTCTCAAGGACATAGGTCATTAGGGAGCTCTTGGATATAGAACTGTAATGGACTGATGTTAAATGTAGAGATGAGGAGGATGGGTACCCTAAGAGAAATGTGTATGACGTGATCTTTAATTCCTGGCATGAGTGAGGGTTGAGGAGACTTTTTGGTACACCATATGCTCCCAATAAAGGCACGTACAAAGTTCAAATTCATTTCACCATGACTTATACTTCCAGTTTATGGTCGTAGAGCTTGGACCGTAAGCCTCTAATTTTAAGGTTGTAGAGTTTGGACCATAATCGAGGAGATCATTGGGCCAAAAAGGTAAATGATGTTGGGGATGAAACTAAAGAAAAAATGACCATGTGTCACTATGTATCCCATAAAGATTGGAATCATGCCATATATAGTTCTTGAATTCTGTTCTAGTTAATTTACAGTTTAAAGGACGTTAGATTCTATGTATTTTATCATTGTCCATCTGGGATGATGAGTGTAACACAGTTTATAATCATTTGACTAGGATATTGGGGGTACCTTCAAATAAATTTGTATGACATGGATTTTATAACCTGATGTGAATGAGTACCATGGAGTTCCGTACTACATCATACACTCCCAAAAAAATTATGTGGTTAGACCCAAATACAAAGTGTTCGAGAGTCGGTAAGTATCTTATACGGATGGTAATCAAGCCTCACATAGTTATAAGATCATGTGGAGTTTAATTTCATCCAGTAAGGATGTTGGTGATCCAACATGAAGAGGTGTAATATTTATAGCTCGTCCCACGGATTGAAACCTGGGAATGACTACATGTCTTGTGGGGGAAGAAATAAAGCCATAGGTATGTCTCCTTTGATCTCATTACGTTGGTCTAACCCATGAACAAGGATAGGGGATATTTTTTTTCTTTAATTTTTTTAATTCATTTCTCTTTTTTTAGTGTCTATACTAGGATAGAAAATATAGGCATCAATATATATGCCATAGGGATGGGAATCAACCCTTACATACTTCATTCATGTGGCATGACAAATGACATGTTCCAAGGGTGATGCTCTCTCAGGTGAGAACACCACGATGTGGTTCCATTTTTCATCATGTGACTAAGATGATAATTGTAACATATTTAAGTATTTTTACTAGAACATAGGAAAGTTTCTTTTTAGGTTGCGCTAAAAGGACAATCAATGATTCACAGTTTAAGGTCATGAAGAAAGGATGTGGATGCTATTTAGTTTATCATTCTACATCTAGGAAGTTTATTTTGCAGTTTAAGGTCATATGATAGGATTGATCCATGTAGTTTAACATCATGTGGTGAGAATGATAGAGTTATCAGTTTATGTTCTTAGAGTTCATACCATGGGTGAGCATTCTAGATGGATAAGCGTAGCGTGGTGTCATAATAGACCTGGCATGAATGAGTACCCAGGAGGTCAAACACCACACAACACATTCCAGGTAGAGTCTCGCATATGGTTTGAAGTCATGATTATTTCACTTTTCATAAACAATTTAGGTTCATGATTCCATAACCATAGGCTCTTAGTTTTTTCATAGAGTTTGGACCATGGAGCCTTGTTTGACATCTTGTTCTTGGGATGATGGTAATGGACGTGTTTCCAAAATGGTAAATGTATGGAATGGTTAATATGACCTAACATGAATGAGGTCCACAAAGGTGTAATTTGTGAAATATTCCCCCAATTATGTCTTGTAACTCTTAGTTTAAGGTCACAGAGTTTGGACCATTGTTGGTGCTTTCACCTAAAGAGGAGGCCCATATTAATGCAATGTACTACATGAGGAACTTGACATTTGTTGGAGGAGTGATGTTCTCTCCATCCCTGGTGAGTAAATAGTATGCAACATGGGGGTATAAATTGTGAATGATGTATGTTACTTACCACATGGGATCCAACATTGGTGGCTTCCTTCCCAGTATCATCAGCATTCGAAGAGCCAATACAGTATATCCTTGGAGGAAGGAGTGGAGATGAACATTCTTATTGACAGCTTTGTCTATCTTATGTTGGTTCCTCTCTAGATTTTGTAAGGCTTAGATCCTATTCTCTTCATGGGATTATATTTCATCTAGACAGAATTAAACCAGATTTTATGATGTCTTCTGATCATATATAGATGTGTGGAGTGACGAAAATTGGATCTCGATGGGAAGGATTTTCTTTATTCCATACACTATGGAATATGGGGTCACCTGTGTAAAATTACAGGTTGTCGTTCGATATTTCCATAAGATGTTGGGGAGCTTTCCCATCCATCTCATTTTCTTTTGACCAACTATATTCTTCAGAATATAAGATAGTGACTTGTTTAATTAGTTGATATATTCATTTTCTTATGCATGGTAGTGAGAAGTGTGGTTGGAATAGATATTGTACATGGTGTACAATTTCTTCAGTTTATCATCCTAGATGTTGGTGTCATTATCGGTGAAAAATGCATGAGTGACTCAGAATCGATGATTAGTGTTGGAGATCACAAACTTCACAATAGAATGGGCCATGACTTCCTTGACCGGAATGGCCTCTTCCCACATGGAAAATAAATCCATTGCAGTTAGAACGAACATTCATTGAAAGGATATTACTGGTGGATATAGCCATGTGACATTGAGTCCCCTAAATGAAAAATTCTAGGAGTACATAGTAGAATAGAGGGGATCTGAAAGCTGATGCACAAAGTTTTTATGAATTTAACATGTGTGGAATCTGTTGGAAAACTCTATACATTCACAGACTATAGTAGGCCATAAGTAACCTTGTCTACGAATATGATGGGATAGGTTCACCCCTACTTGATGATCTCCACAAGATCCAACATGGAACTCCTTCATAACCTAGGTAATCTGATCTCCTTGAATTAAATAGAGAATAATTCCTTCAAAACCTCATTTTTATATAGTCTTATTGAGGATAGGTCCAATCTGAAGGGTGAACTATAATGCACACCGATGGATTCACTCAATTTCAACTCTATCCAGAGGGAGAACATCATACTAGAGATACTCAATGCATGGGGCTGTCAAATTAGAGGTTTCATTGGCTGTTGGGGGATCAGGAGGTCTTTATGGGGATGAACCAGTAGGTATATGGTCTGCTAGCTGGTTTTCATGATCGTCTGGAGTGACGAGAGATTTTACCATTCCATGTGACACATGTATAAAAAGATCATTCTGGTTAGGCTCTATAAAAGATATGGATAGAATTTTTAGGGAATTTTCTTGACCATTTTGAGAAAGAGGAACATGATTAACCTCTAGTAAAGAATAAAATTGTTCCATAAACTGATGAGTGAGCTCTAGTAAGGACATGAGCTCTGACTTCAAGTCTACATATTCACCATTCATCTACTTGATGACTAACTTAGAATCCCTCTTCACGTGCTGGTGCAGATCATCAATCCTGATATCCATCTCATGACTGTTAATGAGGGCATGATACTCTTCTTCATTATTGGTTTAGACTTTTGATGGAAATAATTAATAAGAAATGATATCCTATATAGGTGTGATGAAGATAATCGTTAGAACTACTATATTGATCCTGGGATCATTTATCCTTCTACCAGTCAGACTTTAGAAGGAACTATCAATGTGCATTGGGCAGCATAGCATAGCCTGGTCCACTAAGAGGATGGCCTCATCTAGAAAACCATGATCTTGTGAATACTTCATGGTGGTAGAATGGGATTCCAGAATGTATTCTAGTGCCTAAACCTTGACATCCTTCTATGGGGTGAACCCGATGTCAGCCTACTAAAGTTTCATGACCCAATGAGATAGATGTTCTATCATCATGGGGTTGTTCAAGATAAACTTTATTAGGTACACATAGAACACAAACAATATATCATGATGTTTTAAATAATGCCTCACTTGGGCACTATGAAAACTAGTGCAAGGAATCTGTTCTTGATGGATGAATATTTGTTCTCTATGTCTAAGTGTATACGACTAAGATAGTATAAAATGTTCCCTATTCTTTTTTTGTTCAGTTGGGTGAGTAGGGAACCAAGGGATCATTTTAGGGTGATCAAATATAGGGCCAATGGATTCCCAAAAATGGGTGGCATCAGAACTAGATGATTTAGTAGGTACTGCTTGATTTCCTCAAGGTGGTATGGCACACTCAATCTCATTGGTAGGTGGCACATATCTTCATAGGCTTGGAAAAGGCATTACACTTTCAAACCAAATTCACAATGAATAAATGTTGGTATTCTAGGTGGACATGAAATCCTCATAGCTCTTAGAAGTTTCATAGAGGAGGCATATGTCTGATACCCTTGATCTTCCTTGGGTTGATCCGAATATCTCTTTATCTGATGATAAAGTTGAAAAACATCTCGTAGGTAACCTTGAAGGCACACTTTAAGGGGGTAATCTTCAGATGTTGGGAGCTAAGGAAGTTGTATACTTTCTGAATATCTCTAATATGGTCATGAAACTGGTGGTATTTTACCACAAATTCGTCCATGTATAATTCCACTAGCATCCTGAGGATCATTTTAAAGATGCGATGCATGTCATGATTATAGGTATCTCCGGCATTATATGGACCAAAGGGAATTACCTGATAGAAAAAGTTCCCTTGTGGAACCCTAAATTATTAAAAATAATCATCTTCAGGGCCATCCATATTTTATTGTATCCATAATACCCATCCATAAAGGGGATAGCTTGGAATCTAGTAGTGGCATCGATCAACAACTCTATCACAGTAGGGGGAAAATCGTCCTTCAGATAATAGAGGTTTAGATCCTAGTAGTTGATACAGACTCTGATATGTATGTTATTATTTCTAATGATAATGATTTTTCCAACCATCAGGGGTATTGGAATTTCTTGATGAAGTCATATTTGATGAGCTTATCAACCTCAGTCAAAACCATGGCACTATGGGAGGGGTTCATTTTCATGGGAGACTGTTTGAACCCACGATAGATCATCAGAAGACTAAGAATGTTTAAAATAGCTTGAGGGACAGGTCCTAAAATTTCATCATAGATCCAAGAAAATACATCACAATTTTACTTCATGATATCAAAATATTGTTGTTGTTCCACTGTAGGAATGGACGCATTGATCGATGTCTTCTTCAGATATTCCTCGATGCCAAGATTCACATGTACTAACTCATCGACGATGGTGGAGACGCCCTATTTGAAGGTGGGAGGAGAGTCCTTTAAATATTCTTCATCATCTGAGGCAAGGGAATCACTAGGTGGGAGTGGTTCATCCACACTGGCCAGTTCTAGAAGAACATTGCTTACCCTTGGCTAGACATGGAATCCCTGGTGAAAGATTCTAGTATTGCTGAAACCATGGAAACAAAAACTATCAACATAATTCTATTAGGCCTTCAGATGAGGGGTCCTCACTTGCTGATGTCCAACCAGTGGTGTAGGGTTGGTTTGTTTCGGCTAAACCAATCTCGGTGGAACAAGTCTATACGACATACATTTGTAGGCATTGGGTGAACATCTCAATACCTGACTGGGGAAGGGGGTTTAGTATCACCCAAGCCTAACCCGCAAAGAATTATGATGTAATCTTCCTACATTCCTTGTACCTATGAATGTGACATTTCTGCTTCTCATGAATGAGAAATTATTTTCCCAAGTCTGGAATTGTGTCCACCAATCAATGAATCAAGGTGATTAAAGTATCTCCCAAGTCCATCTACGGGTCATCTAGAGTTGTAGTTTGCTCAAAATCAATGGTTTGAACTCATTCTTCCTTGATCTTGTAATATTAAATGTCCAAATAGAAGACTTCACAAGATTAAAATGGAGATGCATCACCCTATAGTACACCTACTCGACCGTTGTGGGAGTACTTGACGCACTGGTGATATGAGGAGGGGCCACTGCTTGTAGATGAATCTAGGGTCTACCCATCAGTGAAATATATATGGAATCATTTGAGACAACCATGAATTAAGTTTTTTCAATAAGTCCACCAAATTGAGTCTTCATATGAATTTTTTCACATTACCTCTAATCGGTCCTATCATAACCCTGAATCTTGTGGTCAAAGGGAATTAGGACAGCTTTAGTCATCCTTAACTTATGGAGAGACTAGGTAAATATGAGATTAGTCCTAGAACATATGTCAATAAGATAGTGATTGACCTCCAGAACATTGAAATAGACTATGATGTACTGTGAGGGGATGTGCTAATATATGGGAGAACCTTCATCTTCTCCAAATAATTGAATGATTTCGTGGCATTCTCCTCACTCAACATCCTCATCATGGAAGGAATATATATCCTCTACCTATGTATAAAACTAGAGGGTGCTTATCAAGTCATCTGTGTGGGCTTATCTCATGTCTTCTGAAAGATGGAGGGCCTCAAGAATCATAATATTTTCAGTAATGATGATCAGGAATTTGGGAACAACATACTTCCATTCTAGATGCACATTTCTTTTGTCAAGAGGTTTCTCTTTGACGGGATGAGTTATGGGTGTTGGTGGTCAAATTGATGGATTCTAGATAGTGCTGAGAATATCCTACTATGAACTAGTTGAAGCATGAAAATTTTCTACTGACTTTGTGTTAGATGATTGAGGCCTATCCATAGTTGGATGTGGCTGATCATGATGTGTTCATGTCTATTCCTCCTAATCGAGTATCACGATTAGTGGTGGAAGTGAATCTAACCAGACGGGTTGAGAGGACGATGCTTGTAGAGATATGTGATGAACCTATTTTCTAGTATCGGTAGCATTCACGATTTGGTTTGAGGATTTTTCCTAAGTACACTAGTGATTCACATATCCATATCCCCTTCTGTGATGGTGTGGACCAGGGACATTAGGAGGACCTTCCTGGTACCCCTCACCATTAGAAATTATATGAAGATCCATTATTTTGATTTTTTTATGTATGAGTACTATTGGTCATCATCGAAGGAGTCTTCTAATGTTTAGAGAATCTTGGGGGCGATTACCATCTCTATAGGCATAAAATAACTGAGGGTGTGGGATTGTTTCAGAACCAGTGGGGGACTTTGCATTTGAGTGCATCGTCGGAGCCTACCCTTATATAAAGTAGAAATCAACAATGTGGACACAAAAGTGGCAATTGAAGGGGGTGAACAAACTTTAGGAGTCTCGGGCTTGCCTAAAAAGAATGGAATGATTACATGGGTGTGATTGACTAATATGGCATCTAACCAATCAT
Organism: Viscum album; assembly: GCA_963277665.1. Taxonomy (NCBI): domain Eukaryota; kingdom Viridiplantae; phylum Streptophyta; class Magnoliopsida; order Santalales; family Viscaceae; genus Viscum; species Viscum album. Next base: position 1,205,404,231 of record OY728126.1, on the reverse strand, counting down.
CATACTTATAGGACCCGTGGATGGAGACCTACTATCATTCACCATCATCATCACTATCAGGCTTCATAGAGATATATTCCACTAGTTATAGGGTGGCACCCAATCTAACCATGTTGTTATCAACCATTTCCTATAGCCAGTCCTTAAACACATATAATTTCTTGATAGTATGTCCATGGATTTTGTGATAAATTTGATAGTTGCGGTGATTAGTAAATTCATCCTATTAAGGTTTCCTATATTATGGAAACACCATAACTCCTTGCTCCGGGGAACAACATATATAACTGGGTAACTAAGCCTCATTGAATGCATGGGCCCAATTTCTCTTGTTTGTGAAGGGAACTCTTTGTGTTTTTCAATGAACAGGGGCTAGATCTTGGAAGGGGCTATAACATGATTTTCTCACCAAGGCATCGATGCTTGGTAGGGTGGTGTCTTTCGATTTTGTGATAGGTTATGCAAACCATGTGGCTAAGCCTGATGCACTTTCCCTCAGCAAGACTATAGGTGAGGATATTTTTGTGACAACTATAGAGGCCTTAGGTGACTTTACCTATGTGACCAAAATAGTCCCTTCCTTAAAATCTCTTATTGTAAGAGCTGAGTGAGGAAACGGTCGTGCCTTCATAGCTTCCTGCAGGGAATCCATGAGTTGATTAGCCTTTAGTGAAATCATGTAATCCACTTAGGATATTATAATTGATGGGGAATAGTACCAATTAATTTTTAACATTCCCCACACACATCTTTAGTATCTGATCTTGAGTCAGTGGCATATCAAGTGAACACGTGAGGCCCTTCCTCCTAGAAAAACAATCTACAAACATGAACATATGGAAATTTATTTCACTTTAAGAGGTTAGAAATACCCATCATGAGGGTGGTGGAGCTAAAATGAAAAAGAAACTGACTACAAATGTATTCTAAAGAAGTGATGGAGAAAATGGGTAACTGGTTATACCAGATCAATGTAGGTCCTTCCAATGCCTGAACAAAAGATCAGAGCTTGGGGGCTTCCTACTGCACTGGAGTCCCCAACGTGTGCTCGCACCTAGATATGAAGTGTGCCAGATGTTGTTGTGGTTCTCCCATCTCGTTTAACAGTGATAAGGTAGAATTCCATAAATATGTGGGTGAATTAATTTCCTCCACCCTTACTAGATACATCTTGATATCATGTGGGATTTCCACCTTCCACATCTCAAGGAACTCAAGGAAGGTGATGAAAGCACCAATCAGACCATCTTGGTGAGGATTCCTATATTTTCAACGATCATTGATGATCAGTGTATTGGAATGATCTTCAACATGATAGGCAATCTCAACATCGCATGGAGTGGTTAGAGTGGCATGTGGTGATTCTAGAGGAAATACATATAGAGATACTGGAGGAACGACATGAGCGGGGTCTCGAAGTGGGTTCTCGCGTAGCTTGGGCCGATTTAGTGAAAAATACAACAGTCATTTCTATAGGCTCTGGTATCTACCATATCATGATACCCAATATTTTCAAGATCGAAGGGAGGCAACTGGCGACGGAGGACCTGTGGCTGCCACTTCTTTCTCAGTAGGGGAGGGGCAGGAATGTATTTTGGATCATAATATTATAAAAATTGTTCTACAAGGATCTTAGTGAGGATCTTATCAAAAAAAATTATTTTTCAAGATGTTGGAGAAAAGAAGAATAAGAAGGATCAACCTCCTTCTTATGTACTATGCTGGATGAGTTAGAGGTCTTAGAGGTCCCAATCTATCCTTTACCCTTGCTGGGGTCTTGACCGAAAGTAAATGACTCAGAGGACTCTGTATGGCCAAGTATCTACCTTTTCTAGCAAGTGATGATTCTTGTATGAGAATCCACATGGTACTGATCTACCCGAGAGACGAGTACTCTTCATCAATACATTCATTAGTTTCCTTATCCTTGAGAGGATTAAGGTCATCCATATTCACTATGAATACACCTAGCATAATATCCTTGGAATCACCAAGAATTTCATTTTGGCATAGGATGAGACTAAAATGAAGAGCTGTATAATGCCCTAAGACATGGATTTAAATGTGTGGGGTTTCTTCTTTAATAATTCGGCAAAGCATGGTGAAGATTTGAATGCATCAGTTTTAAAGGGTCAGGTGATAGATGGGTGATCATGGTACTGAGCCATGAGAACCACTGCCAACTCATCCATACATTATTGATGGTCAACGTAATTGAAATACCCAATGATTCCTTGATATACAAATTAATGAAATTGAATGTGAAAATGTATTTCCCATATGGTCCGACAAAATCATGTAGCCTCATCCTATGTGAGAAACTCTAGAATATCAAATTATGGACTGTTGACTGGCCAAAATAACATAGAAAAGTGATCCATAGTGAGAGTGTCACATAGTCTTATTTGTACATAATAAGGATCTGACTCTTGATTTCTCCATTCTTTGATCGGGGCCGATGGGGAACTGTAAATGACAGTAATGTGGATCGTTGTGGTGGTGGACTTGATGGGGGATAAAATTCTATGTGAGATGTTCGATTTCACTTGTTGGGTTGTCTCTAAGAGGTGGTACCAACCACATCATCACATCATTATAGTACATAGTGTAGAACACTGCTTCATGTGCGAGGGCAGCGACTGTTGGTTGTGGATCTAGCGGGTTCACATCATCTACCATTCCCTAAAATAGTTTCTCTATGATCTCATATCTAGGTAGAGAATAAAAATGGCTATTATAGAGAGTATTGCATAGAAATATCCTTGATGGGAGACAAATCATATTCCACATGCATGTACCTGCAAAGGGATTTCGAGATCTGGTGCATCTCACCTTCCATGATGACAAACCCCACTCATTAGGATCCTTCCCTAGACTATGATGCAAGGGGTTAGGATTAAATATCCACCATTTAGTCTCATTATAATTTATAATTTGAGAATCAGACTAGATTAATAATGATTTAGTGCTTCTCAAAGTTCTTCCTTCGGCGGAGATGGTTCAACCTACTACCACAGGATGGCTCTGCATGGTATGGAAAATCTTTAGCATGGGGAGGTCATCCATGTGTTATGTTAATTGAGTAGTGGAGGTCCTCCTATTTAGTTATTTGTGACACAAAGGGGAAATTTTTATCAATTATCATTGAATTAGGGAAAACCCTCATTACGAATAATGTGATGCTGGGGAGGACCTCCACTCTAGGTGATGACATAGCATGGAGGACCTCTTCTTGAATTATTGAGGACATGGGGAGGACCTTACTATCAGGTATGAGAGTGGATAGTACCTTCTATTTAGTAACATGTGTTGTGAGGATAACCTATGAATATTTTAAACGGGACAAGGGGAGGACTTCTGGTTTGGTGAGCTTGATTACAGGGATTACCTTCGTACTAGTTGATGGATGTGTGGGGAGGACCTCTATGGTGATGAGTAATGATGCAGTAAGGACCTCTACTAGAGATACTGATAACATTGGGATGGCCTCCATATTTACTTCCTATAATAGAGGGAGGAACCCCACATTGGTTATAAGTGGTAGCACAAGGATGACATTTGTACTGATCGAACAAGAAAAGGGGAGGACCATTGTGTTGTCTTTTGATGAAGAGGGGATAAAATTTAATTTGATGGTTACTAGAGTAGGGTGGTCCTCAGCATGAGCTAGGAATGGTGAGAGTATGAAAATTACATGTATGATATGTGACATGGGGAGGTCCTCTGTATCAAGAACCATAGGAACATGGTGAACCATCATGCTGGATGTCAACTAGGCGGGTAGGACCTCCACCTGAATTAGAACTTTGGACATGAGAAGGACCTACATGTTGGGTGAGGGAGCAAAGAGGACCTCTAATTTCATTAGTAATAGAATATAAAGGGCCTCCATATTGGATTTCATCGTCATGGGTCATCCCGTAACAGTTACTGGATACACTATCGATCGATAGAGTCAACTCATCCCACCCATTGGGTGGATGAGGTCTCGATCCCGATCAGGTAATGAAGTGAAACTGCTCTGTAGTAGTAAGAAACAGGTAGTATTTTTTAGTGGGTGAATGGGACACTAGATTTGTAGAAGATGCTACCCCCTGATGGGCATCTTCCTAATATTGTTACTCACATTGGTACTGGGTTATCCGGAATGGGACCGACAAATTAGTGGTGTAGACCACATATTTTTCAGTCTGTTGGACTTATAGTTAGTGTCATTGATGTGGTCTACTAGGATCCCTAATTGACAGATCTCGGGAAGTGGTCATAAACGGGGTGACTATAGTATCCCCTAACTTTCTGGCACAACGGATTGAGTCATAGGAATGTTTTAGGGAGAGGCTCCTGAAGCGGTTGTATGCAGGAGTGGTGAGCAGTGGCTCCCTGCGTGGGCCTTGGGGGACATAGTGACGGTAAGGCACAACCCTATCTTAGTAGTCTATTTCCCTCATGTAAATAACCCCATCACCCTTGTATTGTTGTATGAGGATGTATATAACCATCCTTTTAACAATCTATGATGTTTAGAGGGGTGTGGGTGCCTGGTAGTCATGGTCATGGATGAATTCGTTGCAGAGGTGGAGTCATGCAGGATGGTCATATTGATGTTCCCTCTTCCCATGTGCCTGGGGGTGGGATTCAATTGGTTTCCTATAGCTTGGGTCCTATAATGCATAATGATTCATCCATTAGTAGAAATACAATGAATGTAATTCCCAATGACCTAGCATCATCCATTTGATCATGGATGGAGAGAAATATCCACACTGACATTGTCACATACCAGAATTCCCAATGATTAACTACCCCAATCTCTGGAGAGTCCCTCTCCAAGCCCACTATATGCTTGTTAGGACCTCGTACTGGATAGATGGGTCTGTAAAAAAGACCATATGAATATATCTCAAATTATACTAATCCCCATATTGAGGAGAAGATTTTTTCATCGGGTTAACAATTTATATTTCCAACACTTTCCATCGGGTATTGTTTCCTGTGCATGGGGTCATTCACTGATGGTTCATTGCACCCTGAATACCATATTTCCAAAGGTAGGTGGTAGTTATCACTTCTTATAGGTGTCTTCTCCTTGGTAGAAATAGGATGAGTTGATTTTAATCCCTCATTCCATGGATTCCTCTTTGGAATTCATCTCCTAGTGCAGGTTTCCCTTAACAATTAAAATGTTGTCCATGAAACATGTTCCCGGTTTCATATCTTTGTGGATTCTGGTAAATTACACTACTTATGTCTGGAAATTCCAAGGGTTCATGTCGGCAAAGCAACCTTTGATCCGGAGAGTAGTTAAGTTGGGCATCTTTGAGCATGTCTGGACGTTGGAACATTAGCACACCTGTATTCTTCCACAAAAGAGGGGTTCTCAAGGGTGTCAAAACCAGAGGCATCCCATGTCGATCGTGGGGTATTTTATGCCATGGGAACATCTTTTGAGGTTTTCCTCTATCATATCATGTTTTTTACTGGGTAGGCCATGATTTTATTAATCTATAGGGATATAGGGTCACGTGTTTATTGTCTTGCCATGACGGATCGATGAGATACATCCATAAGAGGGAGCACTCGAGATGGTTTACTAGATGGATGGATTAGAGTTCCTATAGAGGTGGACCCTAGGGGGTTTTTTCCATAAAGAGAAGTATTCACACCATTATAGTATATGTCTCTCAGAGGTAGGAACCATGTTTTACTAGAAGGGTGGTTCAGGATTCCATGAATGATAGACCCAATGAGGTTTGTCCCATAAAATGAAGAGATCACACTATGAAGGCTGATTGGAACACCAATTGAGGTTGATCAGAGATGTTCATGTAAATGAGGGGGAGACCAATGTTTATCATTGGATGGGATTGAACCTCGTGGTGGATTAAACATACCCGCCCTGTGTAGAAGTAAGGGATCAAAACATATGTAGTTAGAAAGGTTTCTGGAATATTGGATTACATATGGCCATATTCCCTTTACAAGAGGAATTCTCTTGGTTATATTGTGTGGGGATTACACACTGAGACTAACCAAATTCTACTGAGATCAGTTTTGATGTGGATGGGGTGGCATGATTCCAACAGTATGTGCTACCCATAGTATAATCAATATGAACTATAGAAGTATTAGATATAATGGATTCATTTGTGGGGTGTGTTGGGCTTGAACCTAAAAGAGGTTTCCTACGTATCCAAGTTCGTTGGGAATCAAAGTCCAAATTGTTCAGAGTGGTGGCTGAGGATCATGTGTAAAAGCATCCCAGATAAAGACCTAAAGGGTATGTGACCTCTAGGTTGGGGAATTATCTTCTTGGGATGTCTCCCAGGGAAGATCGGGATGGATGCTCATTAATGGGATTGGACCTCAGGGAGGCTTCCTACATATCCCAATTAATTTAGAATCAATGTCCACATAGTTCATAAGGGGGAATTAGGGCTTAATCCTAAGTAGAAGGACCATGTGAATACTAATATAGACACTTCTGTGGGAAGATTAGGGAGGTTCAACCATAGGAGGGGGAAGCAAGGTTTACCATTGGTTGGGATTGAACATAGAAGAGGCATCCCACATGCCCTTTTTATAATATAAGGATCAAAACCCACATAGTTAGGTTTGATGTTACGGACAATATTAACTTATAACCCCATGTGAGTAACACTCAATGTGAGAAACAAGAGAAAGTAGTAGACTAGATGGATGCATCATGAAAGGTACATCAGTAAAAGATGGTGTGGGGGTTAAGCATTTAAGCTTCCAAAGGATGGCATCATTCCATGTGTGGAAGATCTAACTCCTTGTGAGGAATATCTCACACCCATGGATAGAAGTGGGTGTGGAGAATTCCCAAGGCACATAGGGAAATAAAGACCAAATGGAAAGATAGATGAGAGGGCATTAATTCCCATAACCTCTATGATACTTACATACATTCCACACATGTGGCAGCCATAGTTTAATGTCATGTGTTGAGGACAGTTGTGCTAGGTAGTTTAAGGTTCTACAACTTAGATGTGGGGGAGTCACTTCTCACCCCTTGAACATACAAAACTAATACCCACAAACACATGGGGAAGGAAATACATTAGAAATTCTGGATGTGAGTGAGGTATAGGAGTGGTAAATATTGGGGTCCACATTAGTGTGTCTATGAAAAAAAAGAAAAATCCATTAGAGTACCTATTCAAAAAATCAGAAGGTAGGGAAACACAACAAGGGACACTGCATGAGAGAAAAAAATCACTACATGCAAGCCTATAGGGATTCATAGAGGAGGTCCACACACAACATGGTAGTTTAACGCAAGAGAAGCTAAAAATGGTTCCTTAGAAAAAAGTCAACCCATGGAGCCTATGTAAAGGGGTGGGTGCAAAATTGGAGGTTTTCATAGAAAAGAGAATGTGTTCAGAAGAATATGAGGTGTGTAGGGGATAGTGTTTTGTGAAAGGGGGTCTTCTTTATGAACATTTCATAGAAAAAAAAATTAAATGGTTGAGGGTTTTTCCCTTGTGGGCCCACACAGAGGGGGACTCGTAGGGTACATGTCGCACAAGATCATGTACCTTGAGGGGTTTATGGTTCACAAGCTATCACAGAATATGCAGTCTTATTCACATGGGATAAATAGTTCGGCTTCCAGATCATTACCTCAATGAAAGGGGGACCATTCTATTTATAAAAAAAATCATGGGTGGAAGCATGAAAGAAGTTAAGAATAGAAGTGGGTGTTTGACATCACATTGGGGGTGTGAGATACTTACGCGTTGGCCATAATTTTACGCAACAACCTCGCCACTTTTTTGAACCTACTGTATCCATTTAAGGGTGGCTGGAGAGTAAAATGGATATTTGATGTCACATTTGGCACACAAAAGTATTCTACGCAGATTTCAATATTGCATGCAGAGCTCAAATCATACATGTGACTCCCTTGGTATTATTATAATGTTCATTTGAGTCAAAGGGTGTCTTCAGCTTTCATAAAGATGACCATCAATGGCCTCAAGAAAAATTTAGTGCCAACAGTGATGAAATCATAATGCCATGTCCTATCTTTTCTTCCTTTATTCTTCATGCCACAATATTTTAATCCATAAAATTTTATTCAAATTTTATGATGAATATTTATTTGGTATGTTCATGGATCCTTCATCATTAATGACTCCATATATTATTGAAAATTAATCATTCATCATTACATACTCATCAAATTAATTATTTTTTAAAATAAAAGCATGAAATTATTTCAATCATAGAATATAAATCATGGAACAAAGATTGTGATTCTTAACCTAATTCATGTATGAGAAAAATATCATATATTCCTTCTATATTTCTACCTAAGTAATGGCTAAAACTAAAGCCTCGTGATTATTATTATTACGAATAATGTCGTCTTACTTAGAGTATCCAAGATTCATAATTTCTTCTCTAACTCATTAATTACCTATATGCATAATGTATATTAACTTTATATTGATAATACTCATCCATGTTCCATTAAAATATAAATATAATTTTGTACATGTATTAGTCATGTATCGAAATTCTCTTTCCTAAAAGATTCAACTATGTGAAAAACTCACATATGTCATATATTTGAATACCTAGAGTCACCTGTGTAGAAGAATTGTTTATGTAAAACACTCGACTAAATGAGTCACCTACATGAACCTTTTTACTATTTATATTTTTTTATGTAATAAATCATCTATTTATATTATTCAGTTACAACAAACAATTCACCTTAAATCATTATATTTGAATGATATATCCTCAAATCATAAAAAATTCAATTGGATTTTTCATTAAGTGACAATTATAAGGAAATAACTCTCTTATATAATATAAGATAAGACAAAAATCTATACCCCCATCTTCCAAGTTTCATATGATCATAACCCAATAAGAATTCATTTAAGGATTGTGAACTTTTTCAAAGCCTCCAATGTATTCTTATTCATCAACATTTATTCCTCAATTCTTCATAATATTTATTTTAAAAAAATTAAAAATACCAAAAAGTGGTCTTCACACATGTGTCCACAGATTTTAAATAGGTTATGATCTTTTTCATAGAAAATCTTCATGAATTATTTCTTTATTTTCTCCTTATATTAGGGAAATCATGTTGTAAATAAATTGGTTCTATAAATTCATAGATATTATATTTAGTGGAATATTTTATTTCAAAATTATTTTTTTGTACTTTCTATTATATAATAACTTTTAAAGTTAATATAATTGAATATCCCCCATTATATATTTTATTTTTTACCTTTGATATAATATCCTTTACTGGTATCTGAAATTCTTCTTGAACTTCCTCCAAATGGATTTGGTTTAGAGTCTCCAGTATTTGAAATTCCGTCAAATGTAAATTAAAAACTATTATTTATTTTCTCTTTTTCTACATCCCTTTTTAGTCTACATTCATATTTTATAAGAGTATCAATTATTTCATCAAGACTTAATTAAGTAAATTTTTTATTATCATCTATAACTATTCTTTTATATTCCCATTCTTTTGGAAGAATATCAATAACTTTATCCACAACATGATCATCAAAAAATTAATTTTCACCAAGTAATTATAAACTATTGAAAATAGTCATTAGTCATTGATGTATCTCAGAAAAACTTTCACCATCTATAAAAACGAATGCTTTATAATATTTACTTATCATATCTATCACTATCTCAAGAACTTCTGATGTTACAAAATGAGTAACTTCTAACCTTTACTATGTTGCACATGATATTTTACAAGATAAAGCTTTACTCTATATATTCCATTTAATTGTACAAAAAAGGTTATTTAGAACTATAAGTCCAGTTGAAATTCATTAATTTTATATTTTGAAATATTAGAAACTTCTTTCTCAGGTACTTTGTATCTAGCAGTAAGCATATGATAAATTTCAAATATAGTGTTAATAAAAAACATTTATATCGTTTATATCTAGTATTAATAATCATTTCCATAAAAAAGGTTTTTTTCAGATAGATATTTTCATTGGTTTCAAAATGTAGACATTCCATTCTTAATAAATCCTATAAACACTGTTAGGTTCAAGGAAACTGAAAAAGAAAATCAGATAATGTAATAGAAAATAAAAAACTAAAAATAACAGGTCAGGTTTTAGATGTAAAAAATAGCTCTGATACAAAATTTCATGTTGTATAAGATGTATAAAAAACACTATAAGAGGGGGTGAATATTGTTTTAAAATAAAAACATATATTTAATCCGCATCTTATATTAAATATATCATTAACCAGAAAATCGGATATAACCACAATAAATTAAATTAAGAAAAATTAAATTAAATTGATTGGATTTTTATAACATATTTTGTTATTAATACTTAAAATAAAAAATTAAAACTATTTGTAATTTATATATACTAATGAAATGATAAAAATAATGTAATTTAAAAAACATGGAGTGTTTATTTTGAAATCAAATACTTTTTAATGGTTAATAAAAACTGCAATTTTACGCAAATCAAAAGGGGGGTCATAAAACCAATTCAAGGCATCCTCAACTATAAAACAGTTGAAAGGTATCTACATTTTAAAGCATATATATGGGATCTATATTCATTACCCTATAACCCCTAAATCAACCTAATTGATAGGTACATTCTTCAAAAAACATGAATGTAACGACCCAAACATTTGTTGATGAAAATCCCTCTTGTTCTAATTAAATGTCTTAATATGTGAAATGGTTATACAACATATGAACTTCTTTTATTTTATGTTTTTCAATTTTAAAATACCATTAAGAATTTTGACCATTTTTAATATAGTCATTGCATAGTGATCACATTATTAGTATAAATATGGGCTTTAAAAAATCAAATTTACTCAGACAAAGGAAGTGATGGCCTCATCCAGTAGACTTTCCCTGTATGAAGCCCATTTTTCAAAGCTCGTAAAGTAGGTGGAATAATTGGGATTCATTGTTGACCAATCTCATGTCGATCTTGAACACGTTAAGCTTCAGTAGAACCACCTACAGGAGAAGTGGAAGTTGCTAGAGATTACCACCCGAGCAATGTTATCCGAGCCACCCCAAGAGTATGTCACCATCACACACCACACCCTCTGGTCTTGTGTAGGTGTTTTAAGGGGTTATGTAACAAGACCCTAGTACTATGGTTAAGTACATTATTTTTTTATATAATAATTAATATACTTTCATTTTATTATTGTTACGTTGTATATAGTTTTAAAGAACAAATAGTATTTTTAGTTAATATTCAACTAAGAAATCTATTTTGATGAATTAATGGGTTTTTGAATAAAATATTATTTTAATAAAATATTATTATAATTATTATATTAATTTTTATTAAATATAGATGATAATATAAATTTGTGAATGAAATTGTAATTTTTATTAAGGTTTGAAACCTATTTTTGTCCAAACCAATAAATTTTCGATAAATGGTGTTTTTGATTTTAAAAGTGAAATTTAAAATATTTAGAAAATTATTTATATAAATTGAATATTATTTCTAGAATCTGGACGTCAAAATTATCTAACAGTAAATTTTTCATAATTTTCTGAGACAGTCAAACTTTTGGGTAAAAATAAAATACCATTTTAATATATAATGTGTTTTATGACATCATAATGACCCAATAGTGATGTAATAAAATACAATAAACTTTATGTTCGGCCAATATATGTTTTACCATTAATATAATGTGACTTTGTGTTTGTTTGGCATATTTCAGAAAGCTTTGGTGGACCCTTCAAGACTTATAAAACATTTTGTTTTTTTAAATTGTTTTCCTTAAGAGTGTGACTCACCTACACATAAGCAACCCTATTATATTAAGAAGTTCAGGCATTGGTCATATAAAATATTATTTTCCACTCCCCTTTGGAAAAAACCATGGGCAAAAACCATGGGATGGATTGTGGTTTTGATTAGTTTAATGTGAGATGTTCCAAACCTAAATAATAAACAATTCCCTCACCATTTCCATATAAACCCACCCAAGCTCCCACTTCCTCCTCACTCAAAGCCATTGGAGTTCATCCAAACTCTACCCTCCTCTATCTAGAATCCTCACAAGGTGCCCCAAGCTCCCAAGATGCCTCTCTGAAGCCTCTCTCAAGACATTGGAAGCACACTTCCATGTAATTGTTTTTATGCTTTATCTTTCTCGTGAAAAATAAAATATACACGCTTTATATATATACGATTATTTATATGTTAATACACTCACACGTGTATGTATATATATAATCTTACAGTTTAGTTAACAAAAATTTCCTTAAATCGAATCTAAATCTTTTGGTTGAATCCAAGAGGTTGTACAACATAGGGGGTATTTTAAAACAAGCAAAACATAATTATGTACTATATATATACATGCATTTTTTGTAAATTTAATTTATGAATTTCTAAATGCATGTATAGTTATATAGATTAGGTTTAAATCCTCAAATACTCGATTCTAGGTCCTTCGGTCCTTCGGGATATGAAAACATGAAGAACTAATTCTTTCCTCATGCAATATATATATATATATATGTGAATACCTTTTATAATTATATATGTATGTACGGTCATATATAACATAACCTAACATGGTTGGGTTTTTAATAAAGATGTAATAAATATATTTTATGTATCTATTACTAATGAGAGATTAATGAACTTAATTTTTGAAAAAAAATTGGAAACTCATATATATACTTAATATATATACGATTATAGTTTCCAACACCTTAATTTTATGAATGGAAAATTAGAAATTAATTAATAAAGTGCTGAAATTAATACTTGTAAGGCTTTAAATAATTTTAGTCTCTATGTAATCCAAACCAAGATGTACTTACGTAAAGGTGTATGTCCTAATCCATAGAAGATTATCAAACCTGTTTAGTTAAAGAATTATTAATGATGATTCTACGTTTCAAAGGTATTGTATGGTTTAAACTGTTGTGTTTTTTGATTAAAAATAAGATAAACTTATGTTTTTACCAAAATATATCTAAAGGATCAAAGGTTGTATTAAACCTTGTGATCAGGTTATGCACACTTGATGTTTTATCAACTATAGTGATTGTTGTTAGGTAAGTCGTAATGTAATTGTTTGATCACTGAATCTTCTTAGCAGTATATTAAATAAATTTTAATTTCATTCATGGAATAAGGATTTTAAATTAAATAGTTATCATTTTAACATATCATATGGAAAACCCCTTCTCACCCACTTTTTTATATGATTTAGAAATTGTATCTTGTTAAAGAATGTGTAATGAACCATGTATGCCTTCAATAAAATCCTATTACCTTATTTTCAATGTTATTTGTCATATTATGTATATATGGATTAAATGGTTTCATTTTCAATTGTGTAGTTTCACTCAATGATGCATGTATATGGAATAACACGATAATAAGATAAGAAATCAAATTACTCAAAGTAGTATGGGGCACCTTGAGTAATATAAAATAAAATTTAACTATTCAAGGTGGTATGTGACACCATGAATACACGACCCAGTCTGACATATGAAGAATTTATTGGACTACTATATTCCGGGTTGGGGACCGGTAAAAGTAAACCCTCTTGGTTGTGGATCGGTAAAAGTAAGCCCTCTGGGTTGGGGTCCGGTCACAATTTTCCCTAATGTCTTCGCACAAGGCCTTGACACAGATGTCCGAAATTATACATTCCCACTTTATGTGTATGATAATTATGTAACCAAATGGATATCCATGGTTAAGAGCCAGTATTTATGAGTATCATAAATGTAAAAGCTTATGGCATGACACATGTTTAGCACTCAGTGAATTAGTATTCAGTATATGAGATTGAAGTTACTACCTTTATGCGAAACTCTAATTATTAATTTTTTAAATTTGTGCTTACATATTCATATGTCATACATGTTTAGAATGTCTTTTATTTAATACCCAAAATGATAATGCCTATAATTGAATCAAGTATCCTTGTAATTATATTGGAATGTTCTTTTAAGTGAGCACTTATATGATATGTTACATGTGTTATAGTTTATCTTTATAAAAAATTATTTATGCAATGTTTTAAATAATTATTTAAAAAGTTATGTTGGTTTATTTTATAAACCCCTTACTAGGCATTCTTTTGCTCACCATACGTTTTTGAAAAAAAAATCAGGTATCATTTTAGGCTAAAAGAAGTTTGACAGAAGTTGTTGGTTTCCCAAAACCTGAACCAAATTTGATCCTCTCGATTGGACATGATGTGTAATTTTTCATTGCATGTTTTCGTTAAAGTTCACACATCATGTTCTGAAGGCACTAGCTCTGGGTGTTCTGGGGTTGGGTCCTCACAGTTGGTATTAAAGGGCATGTTTAGTTATTTTTAGGTTTACGATTAGAAAACCCTAGGTAAGCCTTAGACACAAGACTAAATATAATTTAAACATCACTATGTTTTGGTGAGTATTGAGTTAGTGGTTTATCAAGAAAATACATCCATGTCTGGATAAGAACAGGTAAAGGCAGCTCTGGTACAAATGTATCAAATGGGTAAAACCCAAAAACACCACTTTGATCTAGACTCGAACGAGAAGTGGTTCACAACAACGGGCCTTGATGCACACTAGGTTATGACACTCTCAGGGGATATGCTTTGGTAGATTCATGAGCTTATTAAAAACCATTATTAAGGGACAAAAAAAAGATCCCATAAGAATACAAGTTAATAAATAGATTTAGGATAACCTCGATTTAAACCAATGAAATCATAAGTTAGGATATAATTATTCTTTATAAGTTTATTCTTTTATGTTCAATGTTTTTTAGGCTCAATGGATAAGTATTTAAGACCTCTAATTATACATTTTTTTCTTAGATAATGGCAGTAAATAGAAGAACACGTTCCAACAACCAATGTGATAGAAAATGTGAGGATTTCTCTAATGATAGGCCTGATATGATGGGAGCGGGTTCTCAAAACATTATGACAGTACTTTCTCAGCAGGATCAAGTTACGAATAATAACTTTAATCAGGTGGAACGCCCTCCTCCTCCATATAAAGATAAAGTTTTTTGTAGAATCCCTCATGGGGAAAATTCCTCCCATGTTTAGTGGATCTTCCGATCCCCTCCACATAGAACAATAGATTATCTCCATTGAAAAGATATTATCCATCCTCCAGTGCTTGAAAAGGGAAAAGGTAGTGCTATAGATCTATTGTTTTGTTGGGGAATCTGATTAGTGGTGGAAACTGATCCATAATACAAAGTCCAAAGATGAAATTGATTCCATGAATTGAGAGGAATTCAAGATGATTTTATTCAACAAATATTTTCCTTGAACCCTCCCTCTCAAGATGGAAAGATAGTTCCTCGGACTCAAGAAGATGGAATATGAGTCCATCGGGGTGTATGAAGAAAACTTTACAAGTATTGCAAGGTATGCCTATAGGTTTTTCATTAACACTGAAAGAAAGGTGGATCACTTATTTAGCAGACTAAAGCTGAGTCTATAAAAAGTCTTGGCGATTCAAGACTTCGACAGTTATGAAGATATTTTTCGTTGTGCCCTCAAGGTTGAAATGGATATTGGATACTCTCAGTGGTCTCGTGAGCCCAGTGACAAGAAGCAGAAAATGGAGAACAACATGGGTGGTCCATCAAACAAATCTCGTGATGGAATGAAGATTGACTTTTCCGATTGCATAAATTGTGTGAAGAAGCATCCTGGTAACTGTCTCAACAAAACGAGGAATTGGTTCAAATGAGGAAAGATTTGTCATCTAGACAAGAAGTGTCAAAGGGATATGAAAAATCCTGCTAATTTTGATGAAGAAAAGAAGGTTCATATCAACACTGAATCGGTAGTTTAGTGTTTCAACTACAAAGAGATTGGGCATTATGAAATCATTTACCCTAAGTCGAGGGTTTTTAGAGGAAATCAGCAACAAACTCCGAGGCAACAATGAAGGGCCTATGCTATCACTACTGGTAAGGTGGATCCAAACAATGATGTGGTGAAAGGTACACTAGTTATTCATTAATGAATAGAGAACATACTATTTTATTTTGGTTCTACGCATTCTTTCATACCTTTCATGTTTAGTAGAACAATTCAAACACCACCTCAAAATTTAGAGGAAAAGATATTTTTGAGAAACGTGAATGGGGAAATCATTGCGTCCACGGTTTATAACTCCTCCCCGTTTAATGTTTGTGGACTGAACCTCCCATAAAATCTCTTAATACATCCTTTAGTAGAGTTTGATGCTATCTTGGGCCTGGATTAGCTGTCTTTATACAAATCCACTATCAACTGTTGGGAAAGGGAGATCACTCTTCACATCCCGAAGAATCCTCCAATTTATTAAAATTTCAAGGAGGAAGATTAATCTCATTTAGAATCATCATCTCAAGAGTGGATATTTCTACCTTATGGGTAGGCTTTTCTAGATCAAATGATTGAGACAAAGGATAGAACCATGCTTGAAGACATTCCCATCGTGAGGGATTACACTGATGTATTCCTTGAAGAGTTTCCTGGTATTCATCCAGACCGAGAGGTTGAGTTCTTAATTGATCATATCCCTGGATCTCTACCAATCTCAAAGAAACCTTACAGAATGGCCACCATAGAGTTAGAAGAGTTGAAGAAGTTGTTACATGAGAATATAAAGAAGAGTTCATTACGCCCGAGTGCTTCACCGTGGGGTGTGCCGGTCATCTTCATCAAGAAGAAGGATGTATCAATGCGCATCTGCATTGATTACTGTGAGCTCAATAAAATCATGACAAAGAACAAGTATCCCCATCCACGGATAGATGACTTGTTTGATTAGCTTTGTGGAGCCAGTTATTTCTCTAAGGTAGACCTTCAGTTGGGGTGTCTCCAATTAATGGTGAGGAAGGAAGATATTCCCAAGACCGCTGTTCGAATAAGGTATGGACACTATGAGTTCATATTGATGCCCTTCGGACTCACTAATTCTCTAGAAATTTTCATTGATTTAATGAATAGTTTCTTTAGAGATTACCATGAAAAATTTGTGATAGCCTTTATTGATGATATTCTGATATACTCCAAGAGCAAGGAGGAACATGAGTAGAATTTGAAAAATGTGTTAAAGACTTTGCAAAGGGAGAAGTTTTATACAATGTATAGTTAATGTGTGTTCTGGATAGAGGAAGTATCATTCTAGGTGCATGTTATTACCAACAAAGGGATATCCATGGACCCAACTAAGACGAAGGCAATTGAAGAGTGCACCAAGCCATCTTCTGTAACGAAGATCCGTAGATTTTTGGGTCTAGCTGGGTATTATCAATGATTTTTGAAGAACTTTTCACGATTTTCAAACCCAATGACCTTGCTGACACGGAATGGAGTAAAGTCTGTCTGAACAGAGGAATGTAAATATTGTTTCAAGGAGTTGAAAAATAGGCTTATCACTACACCAGTACTCACACTCCCTTCAAGTGGAGAACTCATTGTGGTGTATAGTGATTCTTCTAAGAATGTATTAGGCTGTGTGATGATGAAAAATTATTAAGTTATATCCTATGCCTCAATTCAGTTGAAAATCCTTGAGCAAAACTATCCAACGCATGATCTGGAGTTGGCGGCTATGATCTTTGCCTTTAAAATCTGGTGGCATTGTCTCTATAGAGAGAAATGTGAGATATCACTGACCACAAGAGTCTCAAATATATATTCACAAATAATGAGCTTAATATGCATTAGTGAAGATGGATAGAGATCATTATGGATTATGACTTCTCAATCCACTACCATCCCGGTAAGGCAAACAAGGTGGAAGATGCTCTAAGTAGAAAGGATCATGCATCTTTATCAATGATGATAATTTAAAATGATTCAATCTTATTAGATTTTCAAAGGATAGACATGGGAATAATTAAGGTAGGAACATCATCAATCCTTTCTCAAATTATTTCTCAACTCTTGGAGAGAATTAAGGATTCTCAAAGAATTGATGTGGAAATTCAGAAAATGGTGGAAGCTATTAGAAATGGGAAATCATCTGATTTCAAAGTTTATGAGGAAGGAGTTGTAAGATTTGGGATGAGATTATGTGCACACTCAAATCCAGAGATAAATAAGGAGATACTAAATGATTCACATTTCTCAACCTTCACTATCCACCCAGGGATCAAAAAGATGTATTGATATCTTCGAGAAAACTTTTGGTGGGACAATATGAAAAGAAAGATTGTCGAGTATACATCAAAGTGTCTGGTATGTCAGAAAGTGAAGGTTGAGAGACAAAATTCTAAGGGGATGATGCAACCACTACCCATACCGGCATGAAAGTGGGAGCTCATTACCATGGACTTTGTCATTGGACTTCCAAGGACATCTAGAGGAAATAATGCTATATGGGTCTTTGGGGATCATCTTACAATGACTGCTCACTTTATCACGGTTCAAGAGTACTTATCATTGGATCAACTTGTGCGGGTTTGCATGAAATAAGTAGTAAGGATACATGGAGTACCACTATCTATTGTGTCTGATCGAGATCTGAGATTCACCTCAATATTTTGGAAGATTCGTAAACATTATCTAGATACTGAGCTGAACTTCAGTATGGCTTATCATCTGCAAAATAATGGCCAATCTGAGCCAACTATCCAAACACATGAGGACATGTTGAGATAATTCTCAATGGACTTCAAAAGAGTATGAGATCAACATCTTCCTCTGGTAGAGTTCTTATATAACAACAGTTTCCACTCGAGCATCTGATTGGCACCATATGAATCTATGAATGGGAAGAGGTACAGAACACTAGCATGTTGGGTTGATGTCGGTGAGCGTAAGCTGCTAGGACCAGAAATGGTTGATGAAATTGTGGAGAAGGTGAAAACCATTCAGCAGCATATCAAGGTAGCCCAGAGTCAACAGAAGAGTTATGCAGATTACTTTTGATGATACCTTGAGTTTAAATTTGGATACATGGTATTTCTAAGCATATCTCCATGGAATAAGGTCATGAGGTTTGGAAAGAAAGAGAAGTTAATTCCAAGGTACATCGACCCCTTTGAGATTCTTGATCGTGTCGGGGATGTGGCCTATCGACTAGAATTTCCACCTACCATGGCCAAAGTAGATGACATATTTCATGTATCCCTCTTGAGAAAGTACATACCAGACCCTTCACATGTACTCTCTTCTGAGGTGGTATAGTTGGAGGATGATCTTTCCTATGAGGAGCAGCCAGTGAAGATCTTGGATTGTAAAGACAAAGTTCTACGCAACAAGACTACTCATATGGTCAAGGTACTATGGTGAAACCATAAGTACAAAGAGGAAACAAGGGAACTGGATGAAGCAATGAAGGAAACGTACCCACATCTGTTTTTGGCCTAGAATGTAAAATGAATTTTCAAGGGTGAAATTTCTTAAGGGGGGAAGATTGTAACGACCCAAACTTTTATTAATGAAAATCCCTCTTGATTTAATTTAATGTCATAATATGTGAAATGGTTATAGAACATAAGCACTTATTTTGTTTTATGGTTTTGGATTTTAAAATACAATTAAGAATTGTGACCTTTGATAATGTAGCTATTGAACAGTGATCACATGATTAGTATAAATATGGGCTTTATCAAATCGAATTTACTCAGATAAAGGAAGCGAAGGCCTCATACAGTGACTTTCCCCATGTGAAGCCCATTTTTCGGAACTCAGAAAGGAGGTGGCATCATTGGGATTCTCTCTTGACCAAGCTCAAGTCGATCTTGAACACGTTAAGCTTGAGCGGAACCGCCTATGGGAGAAGTGGAAGTTGGTAGAGATTACCACCCGAGCGATGTTATCTGTGTCACCCCAGGAGTCTGTCACCATCTCACACCTCACCCTTTAGTCTTATACAGGTGTTTTATGGGGTTATGTAACAATACCCTAGTACTATAGTTATGTATATTATTTTTCTATATAACAATGAATATAATTTCATTTTATTATTATCACTTTGTAAATAGTTGTAAAACACAAATAGTATTTTTAGTTAATATTCAACTACGAAATCTATTTAGGTGATTTAATGGATTTTTGAATTGAATAATATTTTAATAAAATATTATTATTATTATTAAATTAATTTTTATTAAATAAAAATTATTGTATAATTTTATGAATGCAATTGTAATTTTTATTAAGGTTTGAAAGACATTTTTTTCAAAACCCCGGAATTTTCGATAAATGTCAGTTTTTATTTTAAAAGTAAAAAATAACATATTTAGAAAATTATTTAGATAAAATGAATATTATATCTAGAATCATGAAGTGGAAATTATCCAACAGTGAATTTTTCATAATTTTCTGAGACACTCAAATTATTGGGTAAAAATTAAATACCATTTAAATATATAATGTGTTTTATGACATCATAATGACACAATAGTGATCTAATAAAATACTATAAACATTATTTTCAGAAAATATATGTTTTACCATTAACATAATATGATTTTGGGTTTGTTTGACTTATTTTACAAAGCTTTTGGGGACCCTTCAAGACTTATAAAACATTTTGTCTTTTTAAATTGTTTTCCAAAAGAGTGTGACTCACCTCCCCATAAGAAACCCTATTATTTTAAGAATTTCTTACTTTGGACATATAAAATATTTATTTCCACTCCCCTTTGGAAAAAAACCATCGGCAAAAACCATGGGATGGTTTTTGGTTTTGATAAGTTTAATGTGAGGTGTCCCAAACCTAAATAATAAACAATTCCCTCTACTTTCATATATAATCCCACCCAAGCTCCCACTTCCTCCTCACTCAAAGCCTTTGGAGTTCATCCAACCTCTTCCCTCCTCTCTCTAGAATCCTCCCAAGGTGCCCCAATCTTCCAAGAAGCCTCTCTCAAGCCTCTCTCAAGCCTTTTGGAAGCACACTTCCATGTAAGGGTTTTTATGCTTTGTCTTTCTCATGAAAAATCATATATAAACGCTTTATATATATATATACATGAGTATGAATATGTTCATTCACTCACACCTGTATGTATATATATAATCCTATGTTTTAGTTAACAAACTTTTCCTTAAATTGAATCTAAATCTTTTGGTTGAATCCAAGAGGTTGTACAAACATACGAGAGTATTTTAATACAAGAAAAACATAATTATGTACTATATATATACATGATTTTTTTGTAAATTTAATTTATGAATGTATGAATTCATGTATAGTCATATATATTGAGTTAAAATCCTCAAATACCCAATACTAGGTCCCTTGAAACTTTGGGTTATGAAAACTTGAAGAACTAATTCCTTTTCTCATGAAATATATATGTGTGAATACCTTTTATAATAATATATGTATGTACGGTCACATATAACATAACCTAACATGGTTGGATTTTTAATAAATGTGTAATAAATATGTTTTAGGTATCTATTAGTAATGAGAGATTAATGAACTTAGTTTTGAAAAAAATCAGAAACTCATATATATACTTAGTATATATACGGTTATAGTTTCAAACGCCGTAATTTTATGAATATATCATTAGAAATTAATTAATTGAGTGATGAAATGAATACTTGTAATACTTTAAATAATTCCAGTCTCTATATAAGCCAAACCAATAGGTACTTACGTAAAGGTCTATGACCTAATCCATAGAAGCTTTTCAAAACTATTTAGTTAAAGAATTCCTAATGATGATTCTATGTTTCAAAGGTATTTTATGATTGACCCTGTTGTGTTTTATTATTAAAAAGAAGATGAACTTTTTTTTAACCTAAAATATCTAAATGATCAAAGGATTTATTAAAGCATGCGATCAGGTTATGCAAACTTGATGTTTTATCAATTGTAGTTATTGTTGTTAGCTGAGTCATAAAGTAATTGTTTGAGCACGGACACTTCTTAGATGTATATTAAATAACACGTAATTTCATTTATGGAATAAGGATTTTAAATTAAATAGTTATCATTTTAACATATCATATGGAAAACCCCATCTCACCCATTTTTTGATATGCTTTAGTAATTTTCTCTTGTTCAAAGAATATGTAATGAATCATGTATGCCTTTGATAAACCCCTAATGACTTATTTTAAATGTTATTTGTCATATTATATATTTATGGATTAAGTGGTCTCATTTTCCATTGTGTAGCTACACTCAATGATGCATGTATGTGGAATAACATGATAATAAGATAAGAAATAAAATTACTCAAAGTAGTATGGGACACCTTGAGTAATATGAAATAAAAATTAACTATTCAAGGTGGTATGGGACACCTTGAATACATGACCCGGTCTAACATGTGAGGAATGTATTGGACTAGTATGTTCTGGGTTGGGGACCAGTAAAAGTAAGCCCTCCAGGTTGGGGTATAGTCATAGTTCGCCCTCAGGTCTTGGCACAAGGCCTTGACATAGAAGTTGGGTGTTATAAATTCCCTCTTTATGTGTATGTTAATTATGTAACCAAATGGATAACCATGGTTAAGATCTAGTACTTATGAGTATCATAAAATTAAAATCTTATGGAATTACACATGTTTATCACTTAGTGAATTAGTATTCAGTACATGAGATTGAAGTTTTTACATTTATGCGCAACTCTGATTATTCATTTTATTAATTTGTGATTATATATTCATATGTTATACATGTTTAATATGTCATTTATTTAATACCCCAAATGAGAATACCTATAATTTATTCTAGTATCCTTTTAATTCTATTGTCATGTTCATTTAATTGAGCACCTATATGATATGTTAATTTGTTATAGTTTGTCTTTATGAAAAAACATTTATGTAAAGTTTTATGTAGTGTTTTAAAAAGTTATGTTGGTTTACTTTAAAAAATCTTTATTGGGAATTCATATGCTCAGCCTATGTTTTTGAAATAAATTTTCAGGTATCAGTTTGGGATAAAAAAAGTATGAAAAAAGTGGTTGGTTTCCCCGAACCTGAACAGAATTCGATCCTCTCGACGGGACATGATGTGTAATTTATCAGTGCATGTTTTTGTTAAAGGTCACACATCATGTTCTGAAGGCACCGACTCTGGGTGTTATGGGGTCAGGTCCTCAAAATGAATCTCAATAAATCCACTACTACAATCAATAACTCACGTTTCATACTATAATAATTGGTGCATCATATATGTCCTTTTTTACGGTGAAATCCACCGATTGATCTGTTTGGTAGAATAAAAAATATAGTGATAAATGCTATGATATTTTACAAATAATCCTTATAATTGGAATATATTAACAAATGCTTAGAATGAAAATAATCAGAAGTGTTCTAATTTAAAAAGTTACGGAAGACTTAAATAATTAGAAGTATTTATAGAGTTCTTGTTATTGTTTATTATTGTTGTATCTCTAGTTTATTTTGATCCATAAGTTATAGATTTTTTTATAGACGATCCTCTAATGGTTTGATTTAACACATATCAAATTCAATTACAATGAAATCGATAATAGATATATTTTTTCCTTATTATAGACATAAAGACTTTTCATATCTACTAATAATATTTTCTGCACCACCATAGTGCTCTCATTATTTTGTTAAATCTTAAGTCCATCAGCACTTCTGAATCCCCTATGGTAATTTTGATTTCATGAATCCCTAAACCATTATAATTTTTTAAAACCTTAGGTTGTTGGTAATTTATTTACCATTTTTATGTACTACACTCCTCAAATATAAATAAACCCACTCCCGTTAAATCAAATACTGAATTAAATATTCATTGGTTTCAAAAATAATAGAGTAAAGTAAGTCTATGACTCAAATATAGTTACTTATTTTTTTAGAGAAATAATGGTTCATAAATAAAGGTATACCAAAAATAATTCATAATTTATTAAGCTATATATCATGAAAAAAATCCAATATTAAGACAAAATTAAATTCATATACTCTATTAAATTCCTTTAATAATTTTTTGGAATAATATATTAATGTAATTAATAAACATGGTAAAATATGAAAGATCCTTTGGGCCGGTATTTCAAAGAATATCTTATCCATGTATTCATTGACACTAAATTTAGATTAAATTTTTTCCTAAACAAACATTTCTGTATTCACATCATAGTGATAGTGATAGTATATGAGAGACCAATGGGGATTCTTATATATATTGAAATTATTACCTAGTTCCTTTTCATATATTTTTTACAAATATGGGTGTGATAACTTACCATATACCAACAAAATTTTCTAATGGATATCATATAAGTTACTGCATAATCAAAGACCATTATGTTATATCCTAAATGGGATCCATTTGTAATTTTGGTGAAAGCATAAAATGTACATCAATAAAATTATAACCTGAATATTACCAAATGATCATATGGATAATAAGGATATTAATAACCCAATTATTGAAAAGGTATTAAATCAGACTAACTATATTACTATGAGGGTAGAACACCTCTTTTGAAAATTTTGGAGTATGCAATAATTTTATTTAAATCATTTCTCTATATGCACAAGTTGAAATAAGAACATTGTACTACATGAGTCTTGTTGAGAGTAATTACTTCAGAGACATATATTGTGAAGTAAAGTTAAAGGTATAGTGGTGGTTTTGTATTCACCGTGGTGGGTGATATATTATTTTATAAGAATAACAAAACATATAGTGATATGTAATTTGAAGATAGATATGATTTACAAGTTTTTGTGAATTTAAATATGGATTCCATATACAAAAATCCATTCTATGGTTTGGTGGTAGATGTAAATATATTAGTAAGTATTAAACAGATACAATAAATGGACAGTACATGAGATGTACCAAAAATGCATTACTAGTTATATTGATTTATAAGTCTTAAATCTATTTTAATTATACTAATAATTGTTACTATGATTATTAAATTAGGTATCATATGTCAAGGTCACCTCTATTGGATATCACAATATGGTACATGTCTAAATGACATGACTAGAATGGTTGGAAACACACAAAAAATCCAATATTTAATTAATGTTTCAAGGATCCATTTAAAGGTTTAAACAAGTATAATGGTCATGGAATATTATTTTGAAATTAAATGTTTCCCGAAGTCTATATGAACATAGTGGGAGTGCTAAAATTTTCCAAGATATATATGTTTGAAAACATATGGAAATTAGGTCATTTTTTATATGGTTATATAAGGCTAAATAATTTATCTAATAATGAATTAATATGTATCTGAAGTACTAGGGAATAATAACTACTAATATAGTACAAGGGGTTTCTTAATCTAAGATAGTATATAGCTGGCATGGTATTAAACAATACAAGATAGAAAAAACACAAAAATTATTCTAGTGTCACATTAAAATTTTTGGATGTAAAGAGTACATTTGTTTAAGATTACTTTTAAAAACTATCTCACTTGCCAAGATATATAAAGAGGTTCGATATTGATTATTCATAAATCCAATAACAAAAATATCGAATAAAACTATGAGAACTACATGGTATGGTAGTTGAAAATATCTGACAGTGCCTGTGAATTCAATGCTAGATGAGTTCCTAGAAATTATAGAAATGGGAATACTATTATTTTGGGAATATAAAATTATCCATCTTTAACTTAGTTATACCATGAATTATGGTAAGACTGAGGTTATTTATCATGGTAAATATTGTTAGAGATATTAATTGTAATATTTGTATTTGACTAAGTAAGGTTTAGCTTCTAATGTATCTTAATAAATGAGTTTAACAATGATTTGTTTCATATTTTTCAAGTTTTACCTAGATAATAAAATTCAATCATATCATGATGAATCTTATCAATGGTATTATCAAATATTTCAAAGATTAAAAAGTAAATATACTCAGTAATATACTGTATTGGGAGATTTTCTCAGGAAAATGTTGTTTTAATAAGAAGATCAGTTACATGTTCCATTGTGGGATCAATAACAATATCTATATCTCAGAAAAGTGATGTTTACTATATAAGGATAACCAGTTGAGTTATTATTAGTTTTATTTAGTGAATGTGAGAGTCTTTGATTTGGTGTGCTAGAACAAACTATTATGTACATTTAATTACCAAAATATTCATAGTCTTGAATATTAATTAATTTATTATAATATGATGATTATTCTTCTCTGTGACATATATGAGATATTTTTCTTGGGTACTTATGCACAAAAAAGGTTATAGATGTTCCTTACTATGATGAGAACCTAGAATTCCCTCGAATGTATTATTAAATATATTATTTATATCTAGATTATATCATTTGATAGAAAAAGAATCATAAATTCTATCACTGTAGAGACTCATAAAAATTTGAGACACTTTCTCATGGTATACGCCCTTTGTAATCTTCACACCAAGAGATTATCAGGTCCTGACCAGCCCGTGGGAAATCGATTTTTATATTTTTATTTGATTGTCATGTATTTGAGTACGTATAATGGGACTTCAAAATTATTATTATTATTAATTCATGTCATGAGTCCTGTAATTTTTTGTATTGATGAAAACTGGGGTGAAATATGCTCACGAGGTAATAGGATTCATTGAAATTATTGAGAGTGATATTTTATTAATAAATAATGGAATAAATTATTTTTCCCTTTTATTATTTAATTTAATTTGATATATAATTAACTTT
Organism: Viscum album; assembly: GCA_963277665.1. Taxonomy (NCBI): domain Eukaryota; kingdom Viridiplantae; phylum Streptophyta; class Magnoliopsida; order Santalales; family Viscaceae; genus Viscum; species Viscum album. Next base: position 1,205,377,595 of record OY728126.1, on the reverse strand, counting down.
AATGGAAATTGATCTCCCATATTATGTTAATTTCCATGTTGTTTAGTTGAAAATTTCATTTTCATAAAGTTAAAGGAAGATAAATTGAGCACATAGGTAAATGAATCCCGCAAGATACCTACTTGATTAGAGATATCAGGATAAAGAGATTATATTACACAATTTACATAAATTTATGGTTATTATAATTGTATAAATTCACCTATTTCTATGTGGGTTCCTTATAGTGTTGTTATATTCTAACCTTGGAATTTAGTTATAACAAACTAATTCCACTAAGAAAGGGTCCTAGAGGGTCACACACTAAGTGTATTTGGAATCTCAATTAAATTCTATTTGAATTTAACATAGAGAATAAATATTATTCCCATAAATGGTTTAATAATTATTCATGTTTAGTTGACTGTTTATATTCAATTACCAGTTATATGATATAATTTTATCTGAGTTGAGTATTAAACAAATATTTATTTCTGAGGGTAAATATTAAATATGTGAATATGTGTATTTTTGGTCCATTCCCAAGGTAAAAAAATATTTTTTTTATCTGGTTATGTTAATACATAAAAAAATATTCCCTGGTTTTGTGAATATAATATTTATTTTCTTATTATGTAATAATGAAGTGATATTTATTTATTAAAGAACTATTTATTATTCAAGACTTGATAAAAATGAGGTGGATTGGAGGATAAGTTTTAATGGTCTGGTGAGAAATATTATTTGAATATTTGTTTATTTATATATTCAAGGAAATAATAATTAGTTTATTCATGTTTATAGAAAATGTAAGCTAAATGTTATTATTATTATCATTATTATTGTTATTTAGATATGGGGTTCATTGGGGATTAAGAATACTAATAAGGGATCATGTGTAATTATTATTTATCTAACCATAGCATTATTTACCCCCAATTTTCTCAAATACAATCCTAATCATCATACTATATAGAACAATTCTAATGAAAAATCCCACAATGAATATAAGTCTATTCTTATAGAACACTCTCATATATGGAGATCAATTAAACACTAATAATGTCTCAAGATTACATAGATCAAGACAATTCTTTCCATGTGAAGTGGATATTATGGTGATCATTGATGAACCAGACAAGAATAAAATCATCCATGTGTGCACCTGGGGATTTTCAAAGTGGAATTTAGAAGTCATAAATTGATTTCTGGATCACTGATAGAGTAATTTTACCTATAAATCCTCTCACTACAATAATTAAATGAAAATAAGTGGGGTACTTGTTTGTTAATAGATAAATAAATCCAAGTCAATATATTTCAATAAAAAAATAAATTATTTATAAATAATATTTGATGATCATGTCTTCTTGGTTATAACATAATAGTTGATTAATAATCAATTTAATTAAATTTTTATTGATTTTATCATCATGAAAATATCATATTATTCATTGATTGTGAAAAAAAGTCTAAATTGGATACAACCTAAATTCACTTCCACTATGACCAAAACTATCAAGTGGCATCAGATCAGTCATATAATTAATTTTTAGTTATTTATTAATCATTTATTAATAATATGAATTTTTTGTTAGTTTCCATTTCATTATTATTTGTTCATTAGATATTAAGTTTGAATTATTATCTTCTCATTTTTTGTTCCAGTCCATAAGACCAAGAACAAGTCAAAATACATAAAGAACATTAAAAGATTCAATCAAGAGGCGATAGGTGTTTTAACTGGATAACACAAGTATACAAAGTGTGTAACCCATTTTTACATGTTGTGTATGAATGTAAAATTCACTAGGGAAAACCATTATAAATTCATGTCTATATATTGTAAATGAACACAAAATCCATTAAATGTACACTATATGTTTCTAACATCCTTACTTTTCCTTAAGGTATGGAATGTTCATCTTTTGTTTCAATTATTTTTTATACTCTAATAACGATCCCTAATGAGGTTAAGGAGGTATCAGGTGTGTTTTTGGATCTTTCAAGGCCCCAATCCATAATATTGGAAGATGAAGACTGGGTCACATGGTTAGTAGAAACTATGATACCCACCCTGTATGGTTTCTCTAAACCATGATATTGCAGATAGTGGGATGATGGGGACACAAGGTTTTTCTACAATGATGTGACCATAGGCACATGGTCATGCAGTGATGAAGGCATCTTGGATAGATTAGTTTTTTCTAGTTTTTGAATGGTTAGACAAATTGTAAACCTAACCATGCAAGGTTCTCCATGAAGTAGAACATGGAACACGGTTGGTGCACGGTATGTCCAACCGTGTGACCAAACCATGTGCGCATGTTTTTTGGGTTTATTTACTAAAATACCCCTTCTTATATTATTTAATCTAATTCTTATTCTTCATACTTTATTTCTCCAATGACTGGACATCTCCTCCCTCGTGTGAAGCATCCTTCCTCCTCAACCAAGGTTCTATGCCAAATCATTCAAACAGACTCCAAATCACATATAATCAATCCCATTGGAAATATCGCAGTAAGACCCTCAATCCTCTATAATCTATTTCATGTTATTCATCCCATTTATTATGTTATCTCAGTGCAAGCTCATTTTTTCCATTTTTAGGGAATTTTAATGTTTCTTAAATTTATTCCAACCTTGTTCGAATCAAAGATCAACATTGGTTGATGGATGCTCTATAAGGCTAAGGTAGTTGTTCTAGACTCTTTCCCTTCATTTCGTTGATTCAAATAAACTATTCCATTATGCAGCTATCCAGACCCTTCTAGAATTGCCTTTAAATTTTCAAATTAAATTAAAATGAATGCCTTAAATTTCCTTTGGGGACCCATACTAGTGGCGAATCAAACCTCTGGGTTGATCATATTGACTCTTTCCACCCCAATGGGTGAGATACACAATAGTTTCATGTTTTCCACTTTCTTTATTAAATGGACTAACCCCCTTAGGGTGTGTTGTCACGCAATTAATACCTTGAGCTAATTTATGTAGTTGAATTTGATGTTGAACAATGATTTAGATCACTATAATCCATTACATAATGAAATATTTGAATTATATATAATGTCCAAGTGATCAATTCCCTATGCCTCATGCCATAAATGGTCCATTAAATGAAAAATTACTTAACCTGTGTGACTACTATGATAAGAATACTTGAACTAATGAAATATTCCCTCTTTCTAGACATGTTATGTATTTACATAGATTGTTTAATGATTTCACCTTAGTTTCAAGGTTGAATCAAGGGATTCTAACTTAAGGAACCCTTGGAAAGAAACTTGTTCCTTCTTGTTAGAATTGTAAATGGTTTTTAAACATTTAAGGGGCGACACTAGTGTACTTGGGGCGGTATTTATTAGTGCTACTACTTTTACCTTCATACAAGTGACACTGGTTCCCTAGGGGAGACCCCTTTGATGGTATTAATGGCACAATGGTTGTTCCATGCCACGAGAGAGACTCAGTCCCCTATGTACAATACCATATACTAACTCAGAGGTTAGTTCTTGACATTTTCACGCCATGTGGGGGTGATGCTTGGGAATATCTTCTTGGGTCACCTTGGATGGACTTCGTGGTATTGGACTCATACCAAGACCCTAGAGAGCTACATGGGATCCATTTAAAATAGCCATGGATGGGCTCAGGGTCACAAATTATATATTTCTAAAAAGGGTGTTGAATTTTATTAAAATGTAAATAAATGTTTTAAAAAGATAATTGATTATTTGGTTATGGAAAACATAGGGATGTGTTCTCAAAAATCAATCACAAACTTGGGGATAGTCCGCCATCTCACCTATTATCCCACATACCTTACCTTTATAGGTTCCCTTGGTTTAGATTCACTGCCTTAGGCTAAAGTTGGTAAATTGGATGGGTGTCCAAGTAGAACCCAGTATAATGAATGTCGTTATTTATTTTAATTTTTTCATTTATATAATAAGTAATTTTTTTAATTTTATATTTCATGAGATGGATTTTCCTAGATACCATGTGTGGCGGCCAATTGAGATTGTATCTCACAAACTACATGGGCCTCCTTCGGTACCCAAGTAAGCCTTTTGGTTGTAGGTATTGACAACGTGAAGCATCTAGATTCTAATTCTTCATTGATATTTCTATGATATATTTTGGAAGAAGTGGACTGAGCCAATACTTGAGATACTTTACATTTTAATTTTTTGTATTTTTGTGATCTTTGTTAGCATGTTGTATATTCCTATATCACATACCCCTTGCATGCCTTCTTTTTTATTGTACATGACATGCCATTATCATATTGTATCTACATGTTATTCATCATTAGCTTATTATTTACTTCTCTTTCATGATTATATATTCTTATTTTCTACTATCTTCTGGGTATTTATTCTTAAAATATTTAGTATCTATTGTTTTCTTCTATGATCACTCTGATCTATGAGAGAATAGTCTCCCCATGTACATACCCTAGCTCCTAACTTCTAGTCAAAATCCAATGTAATTTGGGGAGGTGTGTTCTAGGTTGTGTGGAAATCATCTCGGGGCACTTCTAAGTAAAATCTAGGGTGGGATTCTATAAAGTGGTATTAGAGCCAATTTTTACCTTTTCTCCATAATGTTTCGGTTTAGAAAAGAGACTACAACATAAAAATTTGGAAATGAACATGTTATTTGGAGTAGTTGCCTCACATATAGGGGAGAATCCAAATCACCTAGGATGGGTAAATATTGTTTCTTCTTGCACTTGTTATGGTTTTTTAGGATCTCACCATTGGTTTATGCGCTTGTCTTGTGCTATTGTTAATATGGATATTATTTAACTTGTATGTTTAGACCTGGACTGGTGATACAAGGAAACATCGAATAATGAATCACACTAGTCACTCAATGATGAAAATACCATACATTATACCATTCCATATTTAGATTCTTGCATGAACTTCTAGTATAGCATGTAAATATTGTGTGTTCCTTTTTTTATTCCCTTAAGTGTTTGATTGTTGTATATAAAGATTTGATACTATTTTATTTCAAGAAGAAAAAGAAAAATTGGAACTTAAAGTATCTACCTCAACGTAAAAGTGTTTTCCTACATAGGTTAAACAGGTTGCCTTAAGCAGCTAATTGTTGAATGTTGCGCCATCGACCATTGATCGCATGGGATGGAAATTATTGTGGTTAGGATTAAATGGACACCACCATATAATCTATAAGGTGTATAGGCCCTTATAAATTGGTGGTGGTGATTAATCTAATTCAACCACTTCAACTAAATTTAAATACATAAATTAATTAAATTGAATTATGCCTTTAAAATGAAATAGACCTTATATGAGCAATATGAGACCTTAACCTATCCAGGAAATAGTAGTGGGAGGTACGATATATCTCTTATGATTTTTATTTTGTTTGTTTAGATCACCCAAATCTATCTCCAGGAACAGACAGAGGGGTGTGTTTCTCTAGCAGGAAATCCTTCTGCCTATCCCTTCTTAACACTTTCAAATCTGTTATAAATTATTTCTGAGGAACATTCTTTGTATTATTGTAGATTTTCCATCACGATGAAATCATGATTTATACCAATAAAGTGTTTATGAGCATACTCTAGAGGTGGTTGGACATGGGCCACATATGATACCTCTTATAGTTCAACCTGATCACCTCTTGCAGATCCCCTACTACGTGCAATGCCTAGTTCTATGGTATCTTCCTTCAGTTCATGTAGACTCTTTAGGGAGCTCCTCAGACATCCCCTACCATGGCAGAGTAAAACCTAAAGATCTAGGAGCATCATCCACCCACATTTTCATGGGATGGCAGACCTTAGGCTACAAAGACACGGATAGAGCCCATATAGCCCATCTTTGAGAACATAAAAAACCTTCAAAGTGGAGGGTCAAGCTTGAAACCTATATAATACATGATTCCACCAAAATCTAGTGGTACATTCTGATTTAGGCTAGTTTACATCAAGGTATTGTCTATATGGACTTCCAAATATCCTTATTCAACTACTTCTTCCTTCAGACCTTGAGAACTGATCGTTCTCGAGAATTCATGCATCTTCAGTAAGGTGACATATCAGGGATGGAATACTTAGCACGCTTTAATGAATTACAATTCTCCACACCAACCATAATCAGTGATAAGATTAATAATGAAAGGTGATTTGAGGATGGGCTTTCTTATTCCAACTCCTTGCAGCTGAATGTATTTTAATTGAACACCATTTTAGAAATAGTGAACAAAACTCTAATCACTAATCGAAAACCGATGGAATCAAGTAAAATAAATTAGGGTTTCTCGGCTACTAGAAAATGTAGTGTTTTACCCAATGGCATGAAGTGATGCTTTGGGTGTACATGCGGGGTAGTACCAGTAAGGTGGAACACTACAATAGTTATGTGATGTGTCACCAATGTAGTAGGCTGGACCGCAAAAATCTCCAGTATACAAGGAACCCGATCATGTGTCGAGCTTGAAGTATGATGGGTCACATTGAGCACTTATGATGCTCTTTTCTTTGATTTCCAGGTCAGTGGTGTTATGTTCTAGCACCGCCTTCAGGTGTGGGAATAGTGAATCCACATCAGGGAGGAATTTAGACTTCTATATAATGTTGATGCCAAGAATGTGATTGTGGCCGAGGAATTCAGGGCTCATAGGTTCAGTGTCAATGGTGTGGACTAGATTAGGATACTCATTCAGCATCTTAGGGTCAATGTTTAGGTCATATGTATGCTATGAATCCCATTCTAGAGAAGCAGATTCACAGAAAATATACAGTTATAGGTACTATTCTAGTTTCCTCCACTCTTGTTTCATCTCTTTTTTATACAGGTACATCCAACTCTTTTCTATCTGATGCAACCATGGGAAATTTAAGCATAGTGATAAAATAATCTAGTGGAATTATAACCCTTGAAACACAATTAAGAGTTTTATCATAGGGTGTATAGTAGTTCGAGGAGTACCCCCTGAGATAGGTGGGTATAGTTTTCAGTGGAGTTTCTTTATCATCGAGATGACTTTCTTTGAATTCATTTTTGGTATGGACTGGCTTGTGCCTTATCGATCCCATGTGTATTACTATAACCATTGGGTATATTTCACATAATTAGATATAAAAATGTATATCCATAAGGGAGAATGGTATATATAACTAGTTGGGCTAGACCCAAGCATGTTGGGATAGGGGGAGTGATAACTCAGATAGACAATCTCCTTATGAGTGATCAGGGGATGTAGCTTGTGAAATTAATTCTTTTCATGGATCATTTGAAGGATATCTCCCTTGATGATTTTAGTAGGATAACTTTTGAGATAGAGGTAGAGTTAACCATTGATCTTATTCTAGGTGAATCACATGTGTCTATTCCTCTGTATTGTATGGAACCTACAGAGCTCTAGGAACAGACGAAGTACCTAGAAAATATAGAGGCTAAGGGTTTTATCCAACCCAGAACCTCATCATGAGGCTCACCTACCCTTTTCACCATAAAGGTGGATGGTACCCTTCAATTGATCATGGATTTTCACCGACTAAACTAGCATAGGGTAAAAAATAGGTATCCACTTCCTCAGATTGATGACCTCTTCGACCAACTTTGAGGAGCAATAGTTTTGTTTAAGATGGACTTGAGATCAGGCTACCATAAAGTGAATGTGAGGCAAGGAGACATACCTTGTACATAATTATGGAGTAGTTACAGTCTTTATTAATATCTATCCATGTCGTTCGGTCTAATGAATTCATCATAATTTATCATGGATTTCATGAATCGATTTTTTCACCCTAGTCTTGATTCCTTTTTGGTGGTCTTTGTAGACAACATCTTAGTGTACTAATGTATCAAAAAACACCATTCGAAAAAACTTGATATTGTGTCGTGTACACTAAGATAGCACCATCTATATGTGAATCCCAATAAATTACACTTTTGAATTAGAAAGGTTTATTTCTTGGATCATATCATAACTAGGGCAGGAATATTATTCAACCCAAATAAGTTGAGTGTTGTTGTTTTCTAGTAGCATCCCAAGAATGTATTTTATATATGTAGATTATTTGGAATGGATTGATATTGCAAGTGATTCATTCAAGGCTTCTCATTCCTGGTAGAAATGATTATGGGATTGACCAAGAAGGGTGTGAAATTTGACTGTACTGGAGCTTTTGAGGTTACTTTTCAAGAGTTAAAGATAATACAAAACTCAGTGTCAATCCAAATTATTCTTGATCTAGGAAGAAGCTATATAGTTTATTTTGATTCTTTAAGAATCAGAATGGGTGAAATTATGATGTAGGGTGATCTATTTTTAGCATATGGTCCCCGCCAGCTAAGGAATCATTAGTAGAATTACCCTACACATGACTTTGATCTAGAATTTATGGTTCATGATCTATGATATTAGAATAATTACTTATTGGGTGAGATTTCCATTGTTTAAATGGATCACAAAAAGTCTCAAATACATCTATACTCAGTGAGACGTGAATTTGGGGCTGCAAAGGTTATTGTAATGCCTGAAATACCTTGAATTTGACCTACATTACACACCTATAAAGATAAATGTTGTGGCTGATAACTTAAGCTGGAAGACTTTGATGCAGGCTGTTAAGGAGGTCACCATATAGTGGCATTTTGTGGCTCTATTCTCTAAGATTCATCTTGAAAATCAGGAACATCATGGGAAACTAGTCTTAGCATCTTGGGTGGTGGCATCCTCCATTATGGAGTGGATATAGATTATACATATATCTAATCTCGAGGGAATCACCATGAGGGAGAGTGTCATATGAGAGAACCTTCCTTCATGTTGGGTTGTTGTTGGAAGTAAGACCCTTCTCTTTTCTGGTCATGTATGGATGCCTTCAGATATAATGGAATAGATGGTGATGGAATCACGTGACTATGATTGGGATGTTAATCCTAGGATTACAAATATTTATATATATATACATCATCGGTATTGGTGTCCAAGTGTGAAGAGGACTATTTAAGGCTTCATCACTCAGTGCTCCACCTCTTAATAAGTGATCGCAGAGCACCAGTGACCTATAAGACTTCTACATCCTCTCTCCATTCCTTAATGGAAATGGAATTTCATAATTATGGATTTTATAACTGGATTGTTGTAATCTCCATGACTTAGTGATGTAGTATGGGTGATCATCGACTAGTTTACCAGGATTTCACACTTTCTACCAATTTGGGAGACCTTCTATATTGATGAGATAGGGAGGATATACAACTGAGAGATAGTTTGAAATCATAATGTACCCCATTATATTATTTCAGATAGATATTCCCACCTTAAATCAGGCTTCTCATAGGGGTTGAAAAATAAATTGGGTTCACAGGTTTTATTGAGTACAACATACCACCCTTAGACTGACAGGCAGTCCAAGAAGGAAAAAAAAGTGTTAGAGGATATGTTTCAAGCCTACATCCTTAATTTTAGTGGATCTTAGGAAAATAATATCCCTATAGATGAGTTTTCCTACAAAAAAAATCATTACGAAAATGATATAGATGGATCCACATGAGTTCCTTTATGGTAGGTTGTTCTGTTCTCCTTTCTACTTGATAGAGGAGGGTGAGGCATCTCTACTTGGTCCTTGTCTCAAACAAGAGACTTTAGAAAATTTCCAGCTGATTCACAAGCACTTGGATTTAGATTAGTCTAGGCAAAAGTCTTATACTAGTCATTGATTTATAGATCTAGATTTTAAAGTACGACATTGGGTATTTCTACATGTATCACCTAGATTGGGTCAGAGATGAATTAGGATATAGAGATAGTCATCACCTAGATATGTATGAAATTTTGAGATACTAAAGATAGTTGGGACAACAGCCTATCTATTATAGTTACCTCAGAGTTATTGTTTTATTCATGATTTATTCCAGATATCTCATGTTCAATAGTATCATCCTGACCTATCTCATTCTTTCTACCCTAAGGATATATTGATGGAAGAGGATGTTTTCTTCAAGGATCATCAAATATGTATCGTTAATCCGATCATGAAGGATCTTCGAGGATGGATAGTTCCTCTAGTCTGGGTTATATGGGAGCACAGACACATATAGGATGAGACATGGTAAAGTGAGTACAATTTACATGTATAGTGGTAAGAAATATTGTCATAATACATTCTACCACCCTCAGAAGGGCACTCCAGGATGATTTTTCTTAAATAAGGTAGGTTCTAACGTACCATATTTTTAAAATGGTATGAAACATTTTTTATGGTTTGAATTTTTTTTTCATGACCCTAATAATTATTCCTAATGTGATCAAGGATGTCATGGGTGTGTTCAGGGCTCATTCAGATCCTGGAGCCCCAAAATTGGAAGAGGTGGACTAGGACACATGGTTATTAGAAACCGTTTAGCTCAACCAGAAGGGTTTCTCTAAACCATGTGATTATAGATAGTGGGGTACTGTGGGATGTAGGTTTTTTTTGAAACCATATATCCCAAGGTGAATGGTCATGTGATGCTACGCACATCTTGGATAGAGTATTTTCATATTGTTCGTGCATGGTTAGACAAACGGTGTTCCTAACCATGTGGGCGCCACTTGTAGCAAAACATGGCACATGGTTGGTGCACGGTTTGGTCAACTATAGGGATAAATTTTACGCCTTTGTTTTGTGGGTGAATTTTCTAAAATTTCCTTCTTAAATGATTTAAACCACTTATTCTAATTCCTTTTTTATTTTTCTAGTGGTTAAACCTATCCCCCCTCACATGAATCTCCCTTCATTCTTAACCTAGGTTCCTTACTATCTCCTCCAAAAGGACTCCAAGTCTCGCACCATCAAAACCATTGGAAAGATATTATTAATGTCCTCAATCCTCTCCCATATATTTCAAGTTCTTCATCCTATATTTTTTCACTATCTTGGTGCAATCTAACTTTCCCCATTTTTAGGGAATTTAATGGCGTCTTTTATTTCTTCCAACCAATCTCGAATCAAATGTTAACATTGGAATATGGAATCTCTCTGAGGAAAATTTAGTTGGTCTATTCCCTTTCTAATATTTTAGTTTCCTTCTATAAAATGCATCATTGTGTCATGAGCCAAACCCTTCCGGTGTCTCCTCTAATTTGTCAAATTATATTAAAATGAATGCCTTAAATTTCCTTTAGCATCTTGAGATAGCATTGAATCAACCCATTGGGTTAATCTCCTTTACTCATGCCACCCCAATGGGAGAGATACATCGTACTGTCTTATTTTACCCTTTGTTCTAAAATGGACTAACACCCTTGAGGTGTGTTATCAAAAAATTAGTTCCTTGAGCCCATTGTTGCAGTTGAATTTAAGTTTGAACCATGAATTAGATACTTATACATCATTCCATAATGAAATGGTTTAATTATATGTATTTTCCAAGTGCTCAATGTCTTGTAACATATGCCATAAATGGACCATAAAATTATAAATTCATTAACCAATGTGACTACTAAGATACAGATGCTTAAACTAATGAAATGGTCCCTCTCTCAAGACATGTTATGTATGTTCATTGATTATTTAATTATTTCACCTTACTATCAATAGTGAACAAGGGGTTCTAACTAAATGACACCTTAGACAGTCTCTCATTCCTTCTTGTTAAAATTATTAATGTTTTTCAAACACAATGGGTGATACACGAGAAATTCCTAGGAAGGGATCATCGAGCATTATTGCTTTTAACTCAGACGACTGACACTGGTTCCCTAGGGTTGATCCATTGGATGGGGTTGATGAAATGATGGTCTTACCATTCTGTGATAGAGACTCAACTCCTATGTGTAATACCATGTATGGACTTGAAGGGTAGTTCTTGATGTTTTTGAACTACACTAGAGTGACACTTGGGACTAAATTCATGGGTCAAATTCGATGTACTCTTTTTCATTAGACTCATTTTGAGACCCTGGAGCGATAAATGTAATCCCTTTAAGATATCCATGGATTGTATCACGGTGAGTCACTATATTTATATAAAAAAGGATTTAAATAGAATAAAAAAGTAAATGAATGTTTTAAAAATAGAATTGATCCTTTTTTTTAGAAAACATTTGGATATTTCCTCCAATCCCAATCACATGCTTGGGGGATGTCCAAAATCTCACCTATTATCCTAAATACTTCACCTTTGTAGGTACCCATGGTTCAGACTCATCAGATTAGGCTGATGTAGAAAAATTTGATGGGTTTCCAACTGAAACTCACTCTAATGCATTTAGTTATTTATTTTTGTTTTTCATGTATATAATAAGGTGAATTGTTCATTTAATTTTGTATGATATGGATTGGAATAGAAAAAATTGGTGGAGGCCTACAGAAATTATATATCACACCCTACTTGGTCCACCTTTTTTACCTAATCACATGTATTGAAAAAAAGAATAATCTATTTTCTAATGATTTATTGGCATTTCTATGATGGTGTTCATGAGCATAGAACCAATCTGAGGATCAATATGCAAGACATAGAATTTTTTGTCCTTTTATACATTTTTTTATCATGTTGTATATTCATGTATCACCTACCCCTTTCATACATTCTTTTTTCTAATACATGAAATTCCATCATCATATTGTATCTACTTGTTATTCATATTATGATTATTCCTTAGTTATCTTACATTATTTCTTACTCTTTTTATGTTGATTCCCTACATTTATTTATTCTTAAACTATCTAGTATTTATTTTTTGTTGCTATGATCACTCTCATCTATGAGGTCATAGTCTCCCCACAAACACACCATAGTCCCTTACTGGTACTTGAAAACCTCTGGCATTATGGGAGGCGTACTTGAGGTCTTGTGGCCACCGTCTTAGTACGCATCTATGTGGCATCTGGGGAGGGACACTATAGTGTTGACCAACCAGGCTAGACCGAGAAATTTAGGAAAACATGTTGTGTAACGTATATTTACATTGTGTAATCCACATGTTTTCATAGTGTAAAACACCTAGTCAAATACATGTAATGTATTTATTACATGATGTATGTGTCTAATAGTAAATAAACATAGTAATTAAGGCACATGATGTGGTGGTAATGTAATTAATATACATTTTATGTAATTAATTCATGCAAATTTTCAATCGTGTAATTAATACAAATAGGGTGGTGTTAATTTAATTATTTCAATTGTGGTGTAATGCACCTAATGTGTGATTAATTCATATGTAATGTGCAATTATTTCACAAATGATGTGTAATTAATTCATGGGTGGTGTGTAATTAATTAATAGGAGATATAATTATTTAATTCACACGTGGTGTATTTAATTCACATGTATAGTAGTTAATAAATTCTCTCATAGTGTAATTATTTAATATGTAATGTATTATTATTACACATGAGGGAAGTTTAATACTAGTGGTGTAATTAATTTTTTTAGGTGATGCACATGACATGCTAGGTTGTACAAGCATAAAATTATTAACAAGGAAATAAAATTAATTTCAGTATAAAAAAAGCTATATGTAATGTTGAAATAGTTTAAATAATATATAATACCCAATTAATTCCATTTTATATTAGAAATTAATACCTGTCTTGACTATAAGAACAATGTGTAGGCTTATTTAATTTAAATAAAATTAATTTATTTAAGAAATTTATAATTATATATCATATAATTTATAGGATATTTTGCATAAGATAAAATGAATGAATTAAATGATTTTTTAGATAATTAATTGGATTAATTTGAGGATATTTTATCCTAATTAAAGAATAAATTGAAGTGAATTGTTGATAAAGTGAACATGTTTATTCATTACAAGTATGTGGATGATCATGAGACTAGATTGAATTTTGTATGTGATTGACATATTCTAATTTGTTATAGTTTCATAGTTTTTGTAATAACTTATTAAATAAAATGATGGTCTATGTCACATCCCCTCCTCTCATTATTAAAAGGATTTTATTTCCTAAAATTTATTTAATGTAAACCCCCTCAACCAATCCTTTTATTCCCCACACATATATGTGAGTAAATATTATCTAATTTGTGGAACACTCAAGTGAGTGGTGGTGGTTCCAAACAAATCCATGGAGAAAACTAGTACAAATTAAAGATAAAGCCATGGTGAAATATTGGAGTTATAACTAGTACACATTCACAGAGTTATTCCCCTAGGAAACAATTTGGGTTTTCATCCACTAGAGAAATAAAATATTAGATAAATATCATTGTCATAACACTTTATTTACTTATTTTTATCAGATTTTTGGTTAGTTATTTACTTGAATGAATTACACTCACATTAAAAAATTAATAACAAAGAATTTAAGAAAAAAATTAAATAATTTGAACTATTTATAATTTAATCGATATATTGTTAATCACGTATGTAAAATAAAATTAATATTGACATGGATGTAATAAGATAAAATGGTAAATTTATGCATAAAAGATAAAATACCTCAAATATAAATATTATGTTAGTATAACCTCCATTACCTAATTTATAATGAAACCATAAGATTTTATTTTTTGTTCTAGCCCTCACTGGGAGACTACCATTTAACTTTGATTTCTATAGAAGGATTTGGGAAGAATTAACCAAATTCACATCAAGAGGTGTAGCCTTCACTAGACATAGTGTAAATTTGGAGGCACGTATTGAAGAAATATAAACATAAGATTTATATATTTTGGACTCCACTCAATGAACCAAGGATTTATGAGTTAATTAAGATAAAAATTATTTTCCTATATAAATACATTTTAGTAAATGACCAGGCAGTCACTAATAAGATAGGAATATAGATCCTTGCCACTAAAATATTCATATGGTAGGGTATTATGGAAACCAATGGTGCGGGTCATTAGGTTTTGATAAAATAGTGAGATAATGTTAAAAAAATAAATAAAATGTTTTACCTCTTGTGTTTTTTAAATCAAGGTAAAAAATAATTCCTAATTTAATTAATATTGAATATGGAATGTGAAATCGGAAAAATGTTATGAATGTTTATAAAAGGACTGTGTACACACCAGCACATATTTTCAATGCTAATATGTATTTTTATATAGTAAAATAAACTAATAAAATTTTTACTATCTTTTACAATCCACAATAAATCTTTATCCACCTCACCAAGTAAGGGAAGGATAGAAGACTGTCAACAAGAGGTACATGGGTATACTTTTATTGTCTGTTATGTTAGGATATTATTTATGTCTGAAAATATATAATGAAACATAATTACTTGGATTCCTATATCATGAAATTACATATAATATCTCTATAGAAGGATAAATGGAGGCTTTAGTTCAATTATGTATTCATTACAAAATACTAGTGTAAATTGGAAAAGGGCAATGAGCTATCGATTATGTCTTCAATAAACTGAAGTGCATTAATGAATTACTAAGGCTTGGTCTTCCATGGGGATAATAAATTATACATTAATATCATATTATCATACGTACCTTTCATGTTCTCCTAATTCATTTATATTATGACATGAACGGTATGGATGAACGACTTAGGAATATTTTAAATAAAATTCACCATGAAAATAAGGGTTTTAGGAAACTTGGTTCAACAACCCTTATGGTAAACAACTTTTAAATGTAATGGTTTAAAATCCCAAGAATAATTTTATAGTAAATATTTCCTTTAATACATATATCAATGTGATAAAATATTTAGTGGACATATAATAAACATAAGTCTATTTTATTCTTAGGTGAATAAAATTAAGTGTCACCTTAAAGATAATTGTACTAAAATTAATGAAAATGAAAAAAATTGTATCTACTTCAAATATATTCATCATGGAATATGATATTATTACATTACTTATTGGGTATTAAACACTACATTATATTCAAAATAGTAAATCCAAAAATGAAACATCACTCAAAGTTTGGTGTATTCTCATGGGAGCTGAGGAAGAGTAATTTCTAAGTCATTCAAGAGAAGCATATGACATAAAGAAGTAAATTTGAATTCACCAATAAGAAAAACTTGTTGATTCATATGTCACTTGTGATAATTTCAATACTTATTATCACCTAGTGGATAGATACTTGTTGAACTATCGTTTATATTAATTATCACCTATGGATTTATCACGTTGTATTTTTGGAAATAATTAAACTTTATTTATTTTTAAATTAATTTTTTTATGGTGTTTTATTCATCATTGATAGTCCAGTAATATTATAATAATTGATATTATATTTTTTAAATATATAATGAATATAAATTAAAATTTTCTTACCCATTTTTTTAAATAGAAATATTTTTTATGTAAATCTAAAATTTTATTTTCAAAGATATACCAAAAAAGTTTATTTAATCTATTTGAAGATAAAAATACTTTAGGTATTATAAAAATAAATACTTATTGTTTTTTTTGACAAAGAAACATTTATAGATAAGGGTATTCCACAATTTTTTTATAATGTATTCATTTATAAAGAAGGAAAAATTCTAAGGTGAAGTTAAAGGTAAATTTATATAAAGTATTAAAATATATTAAAAAAAATTGGAATGAAATTTTAAATTAATTAATGAACTAGGTAAATGATATAGGGTCCCCTATGATGGTATGTCATAGAATATATTAACCATGTATTCATTGATCCAAAAATGTAGAGTGAAGGTTTTCATAAACACACATTTTCTTATTCACTTAATAGAGATAGTGATAATACAAAGTAGGTCAATGAGGATTCTTCTATATTTTTCAAGTCATGTAAGGTTCCATTCTAGATATGTTTTGAATATAGATGTTTAACAACTAACCATTTTCTAACTAAATTGACTAATGGATATTATATATGTTATAATGTGGTGAAATTATCTTATGCCAAAGCCTCATTTTGTTTTGATGGGATCAATTTATAAAGCTATTGAAATGTTTATATTCACATCATTAAAAGCACAAATTAAATATTAGTTAATGATTCTATTACTACTAAGGATATTAATATTCCAATATAGAAAATGTATTAAATAATTCCAATTATATTTCTTTAAGTGTATCACATCTCTTTTAAGATAGTGGGAGAAAGCGAGGATTTAGTTTCATCATGGACCCTAATTCACAAGTTGGAAATATAATATTAAATTCAATAAGTGTAAATGTGAATAATTTATACAAATAAATATACTACAATTGAAATTTAAAGCAATAGTGGTTGTTTTATATTCACTTTAGTGGGTGATATACTATTTTAGAAGAAAAAATAGTCCTATGGGGAGAAGTAATTTGTAGATAACTATGATTGAAAAGTTACTATGGATTAAAATATGGATTTTATATACAAATATTTAATATTTATTTTACTGTTTAATGTAAAAACAATGCTTGGTATTCAATAGAACCAGTACAAGGATGGTATAAGTGAAGTTCCAATAAGGCATGACTAGTTATACCAAGCCTCCATGATAAAATTCAATTGAATTCAACTCATCATAGCTACTATCATCATTATATTTGGAATCTGATATCAGTGTAACCTCCCTTATAGGGTATTTTATGGTACGTGTCTATATGAATCGACCAGAAAGGTTGGTTGCATAAAAAATCCAAAATTGAATACATGTTTTATGTAAATAACTATTGGATGTATCGAGTATAATTTTCATATAACATTAATTTGAAATGAAATATTTCCAGGTGTTTACAATAATTTAGTGAGAGCACTACATTTTTCAAAGGAAGATATTTTTAATGAAATATGGAAAATAAATGATTAGTATTATTGTTATAATAGGCTTTAAAATTTCTCTAAAGTTGAATTAAGTATCAAATCAAGTTCTAAAGAACAATATCTACTAGTATACATTATTTAGTTTCTCAAAAAATGTAATAGTACATTGTTGACATGGTATTGAAAAATACAAGATCGAATAAAACAAAAAATATATTCTAGTCTCAAAATGTATTTTTGTGTTGTATGGACTAAAAATGATTATTGTTACATTATAAATCTACCTCAATTTCCATGATATGTACATAATTTTAATATTATGTATGCATAAATCATAGGATTCAAATATCAATAAAGATTCGGATAACTTAATAGAATCACAGTCATAACTATTTGATATTTCATTAGAAATAAAAATAGACGAGTTTCTAGAAATTGGAGAAATTGGAATTATAGTTTTTAGGGAATACTGAAATTTTTATATTTAAATTAGTTTCTTCTGGAATCCTAATAAGGATAAATATATATGAAAGGGTAAGTATTATTTCACCTAGTAGTTTTCATATCATTATTGGACTAAGTACATGGTGGTATCTAATGCAGCATAAAAAACATGTTTAGAAATGATTTCTTCATGATTTTATAAGATTCTACATGACAAAAAAATTCAACCATATAATGATGAATTTTAACTATGGAATTATTTAATATGTCAAGGAACAAAAATGGAATATAATCAATGATATCATATATTGGTTCATTTTCTTAGAGAAATTAGGTCATAGTAAGTAGTACATATATTGGTAATTTTTTGGGATCAGTGGATATAACTACATCACATAAGTGTAATGTTTATTATATGAGTCTAATCATTTGAGTTATAAAGAGTTGTCTAAAATAAAAGATTGAATATATTGGAGTTGGTTCCCTAGAACCAACTATTATATACATTCAATTACCAAAATATCCATATTCTTGAATATTAATTAATTACTTATCACATTATGGTCATTATTTTATATGAAATATATGTGATAAATTCCTCACGAACATTTCTCACTAAAAGGTCATAGGAGTTCCTGGATATGATGAGAAAATAAGAGTGTCCTGACAATATTATTAAAAATATATTTTATATATTAATGATATCATTTAATGGGACACAAATAAAAACAGTCATCTGGGGTAGAGAGTCATATGAATTTGAGACACAATCTCATGGTGTACACACTTGGTGATCTTCAAACGAGGAGATTATGTGAAGATGACCTTACAGTAAGAAATCAACATTTATATTTATCATTGGATGTTCTAATGAGTGTATGTGTGCAATTCTACTTAGACATAAATATTATTTCAATTTCATGTAATGAGTCTTTAATTTTATTTATTGATGAATACTATGATGACCAATGCCCACGGTGAAGTAGGATATGTGGGGTGTGTCGTGAGGGGAATTTCATTAATAAATAATGTGAGAATTTAATTTTTGAATTTTTTCGTAAATTGTAGTTTATATCTTGTGAAATATTATGGAAATAATATTGTATTATTAATTTTATGGCCATAGAGTAATGTTGGCATGTCCATTTCAAGAAAATCAAAGATAGAAACATTGAGCACATATATTAACAGCACCAGTATACAGCCTATTTTATTGTAGGTATTATAATAAAGGGATTATATTATAAAATGTATATTCATATGAGGTTATTTTCATTATGGAATTTATCCTCTTTATCTATGGTTTCCTTCAAGTGTTTCAAAATGAAAACTGTGGGGCTTATGTATAACAACATAATTCCCATAATAAAGGGTCCTAGAGTATCCTGCATTCAGTATTTTCGAAACATAAATTATATTCTATTTGACTTTAACTTGTTGTATAAATATTCTTCTATTATGTGGTTTATAAATCATATATGTTTAATTAATGATATATATTAAATCATTATTTATTAGATAGAATATTATTTGATTTTAATATTAAATAAATATTCATTTCACCTTGAAATTATTAACCACAAAAATATATAATATTTATTCATTTTATTTCATTCCCTAGGTAACAAATATTTTTTTATTTTTGTTACGTGAATCTTTAATAAATATTTTTTCACTATTTTTGTGAATATAGTATTTATTTATTTATTAGAAATTAATTTAGTGATGTTTGTTTATCAAATAAACTTTCATTATTCAAGGACTAGTAAATAATGAGGGGGATCGGTAGATTTAGTTTGAAGGTTTGGAGAAAAATTTCATATTAAATATTATTTTAATATATATAAATTTTTTTATTTATATAAGTAATATTTTATTTATCCATGTTTTTAGAATATTTAAATAAAATAATAACATTAATAATATTTATTCATGATATTTTTTATGTATTATAAATAATAATAAGGGATCGTGTGCAATTATTATATTTCTTATCCTAACTCTTTTTAAACCAAATTATGTCAAAACTAAACCTAATATATGATGAGAATAATGAAATTCATGAAATAATTATCTAAAACTATATAAGTGTTTTTGTAATATCATCTCCCATTCCATGCTCATTGAATGGTTCCCAAACTAGAGGTGTTGCTACGTGACCTCAGGAATGCCTCACCATATGTCAGAGGATGCCGAATAAGAATGGGGATCTAGGGTAGTACTATGTGGTTATTATATATAATATTGGAGTACAGAAAAATACACAAAATAAACCAAGAATCATTCATAAACATAGATAAATATCTTATCATTCCGAATTAATAAACATATCAATAATTAATTAATGAAATGTTGCAAGAAAACAGATATAGAAACTCATTTCCCACCACTAGAATAACCACATATTCATTATGAATATAGTATTAAAATGATATTATAAGAGGATATAACACATTCATAAGTCTTGACTCATCCAAATGTTAAATCATGTTTGAACTATGCAACTTGATCGTGATACTTGGAGCCTCTATCCAACCTGATCTTGAAAACATTGATATTTTCTCAGGTACCCAAGTGTCATGTTTTCTCAAGAATCATGTGAGTAAAACTCAGTTGGCTACCACTAATGTGGTACCACATATAACCAGTAATATATTTTATATGTGTGATATCCCAATAAAAATAAATAAAATATCCACCATCAATGCTCGGGTACAAACATAACACTTGGGATCGACTACACCTACTTCAATTATTTCCAAAATTTCTCTGAGCATGTCACCAAATAATTTTAATTTATAAGAAAAAATGAACAACCCCCATGAGGTAATAATGGTAGGTCCACATTCATTAGGTTTATATATGATCCCTAGGAGGTAATCATATGGGATCTAATAATCAGCATACATATATTCAATTACAAGGTGGGTAACCCCAAGGAATTCTAGTATCATTAGGCTCCACGAATGATACCATGGGGGATGACCCTAGTAAATCAAGTATCATCAATCTCCACAACTGATTTGTATGGGGATTTCCATAGGAAATAAATAATATCATCAAGCTCCATTATCGATTCCTAGGGGATTACCCTAGAAAATCCATAACATCATCATGCACTACAATTGATTCCTAAAGGGTGACTCTATGAAATCTATAATATCATCTGGATCAATAGTTGATTCCTAGGGTGGTGATGCTAGGGAATCCAATAATATCATGCATAATCACCAATTCATATGGGTATTACCCTAAGAAATCATTATTATTTTTAAAGGTTGGGGCTGAAGCCTCATTTTTAGTATTAAATCCTAAGAAACCATTATTGATTCCTTGGGGATAGCCCAAGGTAGTCTAATAATATCAAGATAAACAACCAATTATTATGGGGACAACCCTAGGCAATCCAATTATATCAGGCCCAATAGAAAATTTATATGGGAGATGACCCTAAGTAATAATAGTGTCATTTTCAAGAGTCAATTCCTAGGGTTATGACACTATGAAATCATATGTTGGGCTCATCAACCAATTCCTCAGGGGATAACCCATGGAAATAATGTAATATTAGGATCAAGAGATAATTCCTATACTTATGGCCCTATGAAATCCAGTAGTATTAGGAATCTTCATTGATCCCCTGTAGGTCATCCTAGGGGACCCATGGTCATTATAGAAACATCAATTTTACATCATTTATCTAGGTTTTATGGTGACACCCATGATTGGTTCTATAAATTTCTCATGGAACCTTGATATGGTAAAAAAATCATTGGGGAACCCATTGGGATAACCTAGGTCTCATTAATCAATGAAACCCTTCATGATTTTCCTTATCTCAAACACATATCTTGGGTTGAAAAAAAATAAATCATAGGCACACATTCCATTTTAATTGTTAAAATCTCATCATGGCCTTATTGTCCTCCTAGTAAAAGACATACTAACACC
The DNA here is from genome assembly GCA_963277665.1 of Viscum album. NCBI lineage: Eukaryota > Viridiplantae > Streptophyta > Magnoliopsida > Santalales > Viscaceae > Viscum > Viscum album. Next base: position 1,205,355,518 of record OY728126.1, on the reverse strand, counting down.
CCTCTTCGAAGATGGCTTAAAGACCATCTGAATACCCACTTCATCACTAGGTCGGCCTTAGACCTAACTTATCCATTGATCTCCACATTGTCTACTCACTCATGAATTTTATATCTTAGTGGGGAAGGAACACTTTCTTCATGGTCATATCTACTAGACCAATGATTTTATGGAATCTCATAACTCTATCATGGCCAACATAGCCAATTATCCTAGTCTAGTGCTCACCTTTAATTGGAGGCATCCAGGGAACCTATGATAAGGGCCGCTATGATGCATTAATTTCATTCCATTTAGTTTCCATACCTATGGATCTATGAATTTCATGAATAAAATTTTATATAATACCACATCAATCAGAGAACTAATAAATAAAGCTAGTTCATAAGGGTCCATCATGGCTATTGGCATATTTTTGAACATAAGAATTATCATTCAATTTCAATTAAATATTTTTAATTGCTTCAAAATTTTATCACCCAAAGTGGTGAGACCACACATATCACGTGCATGTAAATAATATTTATAATACTAAAGTGGTATATATGAGGGACCACCTACCTCAATTCTGAGTTATTCACTTTGAAATAATCATAACAACACTAGGCTAAGCTAGTCCAAGTCTAGCCAACCATCTTCCATCCTCATGAGGACTTAAATCATACTAAAGAATAAATATTAAGTATAAATAATTTCTAATTAATTATTCAATTAATTTAAACATTTATAATTTATTTTAAATTTAAAAAATTAGGCATCAAACATAAAAACTCACTGAGTTATAATCACTTTCCAAACTCTCTGGCCACGAGGTGTGGTCTAGTCCCAACATGCACCTAAAATATGGCCATGAAATCCCATTAAATAATTTTATTAATATTAATTTATTTCATATTTAAAAATTCGTGATGTGGGGAAAACTCAATCAGAAATCCAATTGCACCAAAACATCAAAGGAACACCTGAGGAAGCCCATGGATATTTCGACCTAGGGTTCTCACCTTGTCTTGTAGGTGGAGATTTTAATATCACAAAAATCCTAGGGAAAATAAGGGAGGAGGGGCCTTCCCCCGAAAGGACTGTTAAGATTTTATATCCTTCATGGATACCTTGGGACTTCTAGATATGGGATTTTCCAGCAACATCTTTACCTGGTGTAACAATCTAAAAACAGACCCTCAAACATTGTGTCACCTAAACCGATGTCTCTCCAATTGTTATAAAATCTCTTCCTTCCCAGATTCTAATGTTTTTCACCTTGCCTAAAATATATTTTACCATTCACCTCTCTATATTTATTTGATTCCTATGAAGGAAAAAGGGGGCTACTTCTATTTCTCTCATCTCTGGATTATCTTTACAATATTTCATAAAATGGTGAAGGTTTTCTAGATGAAGCCTTCGCATTAATGTTCTTAGACCTCTCTCCAAAAAAAATATAAGACATATTAAAAGAGTTTTCTTCTCATGGACCAATAGTTTCCCACCATTTAACTAGGACATGGAAGGCCTCAATTTGAATATTGAGTGCATGAAAATCAGTCTTTAATATGAGTGGAATAAAAATATTTTCAAATAGTTGGCTTCTAAAACTAACACATTTTCTATTATCATCATAAATTGTGAGTGTGTGATGTGAGAAAAATATATGATAAAATGTATTACAGAATGATACCGGAAGTTCACATACTTATATGCGTGCATCAAAGAGAAGAGGTGTATCAACACGACAAATTTCATCCAGGATAATGGATCTTTCACTGAGGACTGGTATGTGGTTAGGGATATTGTGGAAACATATTTTCATTCTCTCATTGCAAGTCTCAACCCCCAGATTAAAGGAGGTTACCTGAGAGGAAAACATGCCCTTGTGGATGTCATTCTATATGTGTTGAATGTTCAGGATAATGAGCTCTTTATTTCACTCATGAAGGAAGAGAGGGTGTTGGAGGTAGTTTTTTCTCTTAATCTAAAATGTGTGATAGGACCAGACAGTCTCCCTGAGTCTTTTTACATGGAATCTTTAGATCTGGTCAAGTATGATTTGGTTCATGCAGTGCAGTACTTCTTCTTTGGAGGATGTTTTCCTCACGTAGCTTATGCCTCAATTGTGGTTTTAATTCTAAAATTCAAATATCTAACTTCTATACGCCATTATTGACCCATCAACATGTGAAACTTCCATTATAAGGTTCAATATAATATTCTCAACAAGAGGCTCTCAATTAATCTTACCCATTGGATATCAATGGAACAATGAGGATTTATTCAAGGAAGGATGATCTTTGGACAAATCATTTTGCATTATGAAATTTTAGGGGGTATCAACCATTAGCGTAACACCCCGAGATTTTATGAAAAATATTCTTTTAATTTCATTGATTTCTTGTGTTGTACTTTACACCAAAATTAGTTTGTGCTATATGCAACACTGTATTAGCTTATATTATATGCAAACACTATTCTCGGCTTGTGTTACATGCAATTGCGACCTTCCTTGATAGTGTGTGTTGTACGCAATACCGGGTTTCACTAAACAACGATATATTGTTATAATATTATTATGGACTAGACGTTATGAATAGTATTAACTAAATTTTTAATTTTATAACATTATTATTCATCTTACACATTTTCTAAAACATGTTATGTGAACAAAAAAATTTGGGTAAAATAAGTATTTTTCAACAAATGTAGTTTTGCCGCCTTTTGATGGTGCACCCACTTTAAATCTAGTTTTTGACATGTTTATAGGTTCAATTTGACAAAATAAAATTCTTCTTTGGAATTGGAATATAAAAAATTACTTTGGATAAATTTGTCATATTATTCTAATAACTTTCATATTTTAATGAATAGTAAAAACACGCTATATTTTAATTAAAAACAACTTTTTTCATCATAATAATTTATATGGTTAAATTATAATATATAATGGGTTTAAAGTATAAATAGAATATATTTTTACCGTTTAATATGACTTTTGTCATTAGCATTGATTTTACATTGAATTCATAGGTAAAATCATTTCAATCTTTTGCAATGTTTTAACTTTTAAAACTCATTTTCTTAACAATGGGATTAATTTTAAATTAATTTCTACAACTTATGTGATTTGAATTAGGAAAAATGGATTCCATATTTGGAATCAGTAGGTCCAAATTATTTTGATAGGCTACTTATTATTTTTGGGAACTATGAATAGTAACTACGGTAAATTTTATTTACCATAGTTAAAGGTAAATTGGGTAAATATAATATTATAAAATTACCCTAACACTTGTCTTAATATAATTTGGTTATTATATTTTGTCCTATGGAATATTTTTTTCGAAATTGAATCCATTGGAACCCACTTGGTTGTGATTAAGACCTTTAATTTATTTTATTTAAAAGAAAGTGAAATATGTCTCACTCAAACTTCAATAATTAAACTATTTTTAATATAAGGTTATACAGAATATAAATTCGGTTATAAATACTCATTTAAAAGATGAATTTTTTTTCTTTATCATGGAAATTTATTTGTAATTTTTAAGAATTATTTATTTACCTTATTAGCTTATACATTAATGTTGCAGAAATTATTGATTTAGTGAAAAATCAATAATAAAGTTTTTATTGAAATAATAATACAAATCAAAATGCCCAAAAACCTGACCAAGACTTATTTTTAGTGTATATATACATCCTAATCATCCAATTTCCTAATTGGTGGCCTTTTGATCCTTATAAATAAGATTAATACACTTATATTATTTTATTTTAAATGATTCCAAAGTTGTCACCTTCATAATTTAATAAATATAATAATTTACATGTTGTTATTTTAAGATGATAAATTAGAGTAAATGTATTATTATAAAATATATGAGATTTATATTCATCATAGGATTTTATTTTTAATTTTTATTCAACAAATAATTATTTTAATAATTATACAAATATGTTGTACTAATTATTTTATTAAGAGATATACAAAATAAATGGTTTCAAAAAATTTAAAATAAATATTATATTAACTATTTAATGTTCCCCACAGATTTTATAGAAACATTTGACATGTTAGGAATCTATTAAATATTTTGGATAAAATATATCCTCTATATAAATTTTATTTAAATTAAAATAAATGAATAGTGTCAAAATTGACCCTGTTGTTATTTTATAAAAATAACATATTATAAAATTTTTTAAAAATCACAAAATATTTAAAAAATATAAATTGAAATTTATATGGTCCAAAATGTCATAAATTATCCAATTATGGACAATTCACAACATATAAGTAATTATTTATAACAATTTAAAAATTAGAATCCTATTACCACAAATAAAATTAAATAGTTTAAATAAGGATAAATCAAGTTGATAATGTTTAAAATAAATTCACCCCAAGTTTAAATTTTATTTTATGATGATATTAAAACCCTATATAATCTAATATTATGATTTGAGTCATTTTTTGAGGTTTTTAATTGAATTTTTATTTATTATAAATTAATATTTCTTATGTTACCAAAGGTGCCCCTATCCTCCATTATAAAAAGCGCACCCCTTCCCTCTTCTCTTCACACCCTTTTGAGCCTTGAATATCGGACAAAACCTTCCAATTCCTCTTCTAAACCTCTCTAGTTATATCATAGAGGTTATGGCCTTCTCAAAAGACCAACTCTAGTGCCCTAATAAGAAGTTTAAAGGAGGTACGTCGAGGAAGAGGTAATCTCTTCTACCGACTCTTTCAAGTTTCCTTCTTCTTCTACTTCATATTCTTTAGTTGTTTCATTATAAAGTAATAACATCAGTATTACTTATATACTTATATGTTATTATAAATATTAAACAACCCTATTTCACATTCTATCCATCCTATGGAAAACGAAATCACCACGCGTGTGTACGTACGGAATACCGTCTCCACGTTGTGGTGTAATCTGTTTTCCACTACCACCTTACTTGGATGGGAATAATGGTGTAAATAATAACTGTATATGATTATTATAACATCATACTGATTATAAGATATTATATCATCCAATCCAATTCCATTCAATAAATATGGGAACGATATCATTGCTCGTGCGTACGTACGGATTACCGTCTCCACGGCGCGATGAGATTCATTTTCCATGTTCACAATTCAAGAATGATTATAAAGTATATATAATAAGTAATAAAGAAATATATGACATATTAATGATACTGGATTTATGTATTTGTTATTTACTTACATCTATTAAATTTGATAAGGAAACGAAAACAGCGTTCATGCGTACGTACGGCCTACCGTCTCTATGAACGATGTATTTCTTTACATTTATCGATCTATTATATATACGTATATTCTGAATATATATTATATATAAATAATTATTTATATTCTGGAATTAAGTAATCATGATCTAAGTAATCATATGAATAATTACAAGTCAAAACACGGACGATAAATGAAACGATTTTACCCAAAACGCTGCATTAACATGGAATTGACAAATGAACAGATAATATAAAGTCGTAAGTGAATCATATATGATGTCATAAATTTTATTATGAGTCTATTACAAGTTAATGATATGTTTAAACCCATTATACTGGAGTCTCAGACACATATGGAAGAAATTGGACAAAAGGTAAGTGATAACTTTTCCAATCTCATTTTTATCAGAGATTGTTTATTCGTAAGTATTTACTGGGGTTATATTTATCATCCATGTACCTGTTTTATAGAAATGGTTTCATGTATTTTTAGAGTCCTTTTTACCCATTTTTGACTTCTACTACATGGTATGTAAGGAATATTTCTTTTTTTTACGTTACGAGGTACTTTTTTTACTCTTCTGACAAAAGTACGAGAAGAATGTTTTTTTAACTTATACGGAATGAACAGATTTTTACAGTTTCATAACGCCCTATTTTCATGAAGTTCACTCTACAATATTTCATGGTTATTTTCAATAAAATCCTTTTCTTTTAAAATATCGTGGCATTTTGTGAAAATAAAATCATTTTTAAGAAAAAATAATATTTTCCTCAAGAATTCTTTTCAAGTGTTTTATCAAAACCTTTTTCCATCTAAGATGACATTATTTCCTATGTGTATGTTTCAAGTATAAAGTCTCTATGATTTACATGGTTTCACTTTTCTTATGATGAAATTATATCATTTTGATTTATAAGGATTATTTTATGATGGGATGATGTTTATGAAACCCATTTTATACTTTGGGTAATGATGAATGATTTATGTTCATGTTGTGGCACAAGTAAGAATGATTTCATTATGAGATGGGTGGGACCTATATCTCCCTCCAATGCATTGGGTAAAGATTTATATCTAATGAGATAGACATGGTTTTAATGGAAAGTTAATCTGGTTTAGTGATACAGGACTGGAATGAGGAGTGAACTCGATTCAGAAAGGGACTTTGTCCACTAAGATGGTCTTGGAAACAATTTCTTGGCTACTATGGAAATCATAACATATGCTTAATGGATTCCACACTTACATGTTTTATTCCTATGATATTTTATCATGATTGATGTTCCATTTTGATCTATGCCTTATGTACTACCATGTTTTATTTCATTGGTCAATATTTTGATGTTTAAACATTATGTTCATGTTTTTATGTTCAAATGTATATGGTTTGTTTTATTTTCTCCATGATTACCCTTACTGAGCATTTGAGCTCACCCTTTATATGTTTTCTTTTCCCTAGGATATAAAGAAATGTTTTTAGGTAAGAAAACAAAAGGGTAATATCTTTATGGGAGATGTTGAAGATCTTTCTCCATGATTAGAAGATTATGTTCTGAGTTTCCAAAGACACTATACTATTACGATCATTGAGTGTTGGTTTTTGTTATGTATTATGTATTCCTCAAAATTAATTTAATGTACATGTATGTAAAGATTTAGGTCTCTACAGTTGGTATTAGAGTAAATGATTAGTCAAACTTTGGAAAATAGGATGCAAAAACATTAGTGAGATCCCTAGACATATTTCTAAGGTATGTCTAGGGATGACCCTAAGGTTAAATATAACTATAGGTTATAGTCCTAGGATTATGGTGATGATCATAGAATTAAACCTAAGATGTTATATTTTGAAAGTGCATACCCTTTATTACGTTGTTTTCCTATAATTATTTCTTCCTATTACACTTTTCTTTTTGGGTTTTAGACGATGGCTGGAACCCGAAGGAACCGTATTGACCAATGTAATGGACAATGCAATGGTTGTCCTCCTAAACTACCAAATGTTATGGAAAATGGAGTGAAAAATCTTATTGCTTTACTTACACAAGCTATGAATCATTCTGGACTTTCAAATCAGCAGAGAAGGGAACAATATTCTATTGAGTCCTTCATGAGGCAACGTCCACCTTTTTTCAGTGGGCCTTCTGATCCACTTGTTGTTGATCAATGGATCAGTACCATCGAAAAAATATTTTTCATACTTCGTTGTTCAGATCATGAAAAATTTATTTTGTATGTTTACCATTTAGAAGGTGAATCAGACCAGTGGTGGACTCTAATTAAGAATACAAGGCCCCAAGATGAAATTGAATCCATGGAATGGGATGAGTTCAATAACTTGTTTTTCAATAAGTACTTCCCTCGTATTATTCGAACAAATATGGAAAAGGAGTTCCTAGAGCTTAAGAAAAATGATGATGAATCTGTTGGCATATATGAGGCTAATTTTACATGGCTTACAAGGTATGCATCTGGATTTATCATCCAACCTAAAAGAAAACTTGATCGATTCTTCAGTGGCTTAAAACCAATTATTTGAATGGAATTAGCTATAAGAGACTTCAGTAGCTATGAAGAAATTGTGCATTGTGCTATCAAGGTATAACTGGAAGTTGGTGTTACATATCCATCTCATGGTTTTGACAAATAACGAATGATGGAGTTCAAGGAGAAATCTCAGAATAATGGTGAAAAGAAGATGAATGTTTCTTTATGCTCAAACTGTGAAAAGAAGCATGGTGGAGATTGTATTAAAGGGAATAGAAAATGTTTTATGTGTAGAAAAGAAGGTCATCGAGCATCTGAGTGTCGAAGTAATGGAAAAAGGGTTTCTAATGATGTGAATAAATAAGACTGTAGAGAACGCACCACCAACATTTCAATGATTCAAGTGCAAAGAAATGGGGCATTATTCTAATCAATTCCCTAATCCAAGAGTTAATGATGATCGACATGAGAAACCTCTTAAGGAAAAGGATAAAGGGAAGTCACATGCGATCACTATTTGTGATGCTGAGTATGACAATGCTGTTGTGTATTGATTAAGTTTTTATGTAATGGGATTTCAAAATAGTATCATGGAATCTCATTTATGCTATCCTGGAATTTTGGAATTTCTATATATTGGTTTTCAATAATTATATGGTACTAGTAACCATGAAAATTTATTGAAATATTTTTGGAAAGAAGATATGCGCATAATGAAGGGATAAAGAAAAAATGAAATGATCTCATATAAGGACAAAGTTATATCATGGTATGAGTATATAGAAATTTTGGGATTTTGGTATGTGTAAAGTTTTAAATTTTGATAGCATTCATGTTCTTACTAAGGTTCAAGGGGTATTCATTTTTCAATAGAATACATGATTAAGGTATTCACATGTTTGTAATTTGACCAAAAAGATATATCGTATGATATATGAGGGATAAATGATGGTATTCATGTGCTTGTTAGATGACCTTTTTAGTAATCATTATCTTTATACTATGAGTTTGGAAAGAAGTATTTTGGATAAGCCTAAAGATTGGAATGGATTATTTTGAACATAAGTTAGTATTGTTTAAGGCTAGAAATTTTTTCGATATTATTGATGGAATGTTATAATAGTGTAGTTTAAGAAAAGGGACAACCTGTAGAATAGGCGACAAACCGTCGGGTCGGACAAGGATGTGGGAATTGAACCCACAACCGAAGTGCGACAGGCCTTTATCACCTACCATTGGCCTACAGGAAGTCCCTGTTTAGAAGAAAGTAGTTTTATTATATTAAGCGGTATGATATATAAAGTATAAGTCCATTTTAGGAACCATATATGATTAATCTCACTATAGATGGACTTATGTATATTTAATAACTTTTTTTATCCTTTTGTTTGAGACATATGGAATGACCTATCATTCTATTTCATGATATAATAACACTTCATAGAATATAAATTCAACTTCATTTTTTTAAGAGATGAGGTGGAAATTGTTCAAGGCACGAACAATAGTGAGATTTTACCAAAATCATGTAAGTATTTCTTTTAATTCATCAACTTTAGGGAAATGATCATGAAAACCAAAAATGTTGTCCTAGTATCCTCAAATACAATGAATTAGATGGTACCTTAGATCATCACAAATTTATGGCTTTGTGATTGTTGTCTTTTTCATAGCCATGTTCTCTACCACTCTCCATCAGAACTTGATGGTTAAATTTCTCTTCCATATCCATATTTTCACCTATGTTCTCCTATTTGGAAACCCAGTGATTAGTTAGTTTGGCTAACCATTACATTGCATAATTTAGTTTTCAAAGTTTAGTTTTTTTATTCTTTTTACGATGTGGGTTTATATTAAAGAAACTTTCAAGTAGTAAACCATTTATAACCCCGACAAATTTTGAGGGCGAAATTCATTTTAAGAGGGGTAGAATGTAACACCCCGATATTTTATGAAAAATATTCTTTTAATTTCATTTATGTCTTGTGTTGTACGTTAAATCAAAATTATCTTGTGCTATACGCAACACTGTATTAGCTTATATTATACACAAACACTATTCTTGGTTTGCGTTACACACAATTGCGACCTTCCTCAATAGTGTGTGTAGTACGTAATACCGGCTTTCACTAAACAATGATATATTGTTATAATATTATTATGGACTAGCCATTATTAATATTATTAAGTACATTTTGAATTTAATAACATTATTATTCATCTTACACATTTTCTAAAACATTTTATGTGAACAAAATAAATTTTCGGGTAAAATAAGTATTTTTCAAAAAATGCAGTTTTGCCGCCTTTTGATGGAGCACCTACTTTAAATATAATTTTTGAAATATTTATAATTTAAATTTGAAAAAATAAAATTCATCTTTGGAATTATGATATATAATATTACTTTGGATAAATTTTTCATATTATTCTAATAACTTTCATATTTTAATGAATAGTAAAAACACACTATATTTTAATTAAAAACAACTTTTTTTATCATAATAATTTTTATGGTTAAATTATAATATTGAATGGTTTTAAAGTATAAAAAGAATATATTTTTACCATTTAATATAACTTATGTCATTATAATTGATTTTACATTGAATTCATAGGTAAAATCATTTCAATCTTTTGCAATGTTTTAACTTTTAAAAATCATTTTCTTAACAACGAGATTAATTTTAAATTAATTTCTGAAACTTATGTGATTTGAATTAGAAAAAAATGATTACATATTTGGAATCATTAGGTCCAAATTATATTAATAGGATACTTATTATTTTTGGGCATTATGAATAGTAACTACGGTAAATTTTATTTACCATAGTTAAAGGTAAATCGGGTAATTGAGGGTAAATATAATATTATAAAATTACCCTAAAACTCGTCATAATATAATTGGATGATTATATTTCGTCCTATGTCCTATTTTTTTCTAAATCGAATCCATTGGAACTCACTTGGTTGTGATTAAGACCTTTAATTTATTTTATTTAAAAGAAAGTGAAATATGTCTCACTCAAACTTTAATAATTAAAATATTTTTAATATAATGTTATACAGAATATAAATTCGGTTATAAATACTCATTTGAAATATAAAATGTTTTTCTTTATCATGGATATTTATTTTTAATTTTTAAGAATTATTTATTTACCTTATTAGCTTATACATTAATGATGCAGAAATTATTTATTTAGTGAAAAATTGAATAATATAGTTTTTATTGAAATAATAATACAGATAAAAAGTCCCAAAAAACAGACAAAGACTTATTTTTAGTGTATATATAAGCCCTAATCATCCAATGGCCGAATTTTTGGCCATTTGAATCCTTATAAATAATATTATGACACTTATATTATTTTATTTTAAATGATTCCAAAGTTGTCACCTTCATAATTTAATTAATATAACAATTTACATGTTGTTATTTTAAGATGATAATTTCGAGTAAAAGTATTAATATAAACTCTATGAGATGTATCTTCATAATAGAATTTTATTTTTAATTTTTATGCAACAAATAAGTATATTAAATAATTATACAAAATGTTGTACTAATTATTTTATTAAGAGATATACCAAATAAATGGTTTTTAAAATATAAAAATAAATATTATATAAACTATTTAATGTTCTCCACGAATTTTATAGACACATTTGACATGTTAGGAATCTATTAAATATTTTTTTTAGAATATATCCTCTATGTGGATTTTATTTAAATTAAAATAAATGAATAATGTCAAAATTGACACTATTGTTATTTTATAAAAATAACATATTATAAAATTGTTTAAAAATCACAAAAATATTTAAAAATTATAAATTGAAATTTATATGGTATACAATATCATAAATTATCCAATTATGGAAAATTCACAACACAGAAGTAATTATTTATAACAATTTATAAATTAGAGTCTTATTACCACAAATATAATTAAATAGATTTAATAAGGATAAATAAAGTTGATAATGTTTAAAATAAATTCCCAAATGTCTAAATTTTATTTTTTTTATGATATTAAAACTCTATATCATATAATATTTGGATTTGAGTCATTTTTTGGAGGTTTTTAATTGAGTTTTTTTATTATAAATTAATATTTCTTATGTTACCAAAGGTGCCCCTCTCCTCCCTTATAAAAAGGGCACCCCTTCCCTCTTATCTTCACACCCTTTTGAGCATTGAATATCTGCCAAAACCTAAAAATTACTCTTCTCAACCTCTCTAGTTATATCATAGAGGTTCTGTTCTTCTCAGAAGACCAACTCTAGTGCCTTAAGAAGAAGTTTAAAGGAGGTGCGTCGAGGAAGAGGTAATCTCTTCTACCGACTCTTTCAAGTTTCTTTCTTATTCTAATTCCTCTTATTTAGTTTTTTCATTGTAAATTAATAACATAAATATTAATTATATACTGATATGTTATTATAAATATGAAACAACCATATTTCACCTTCTATCCATCCTACGGAAAATGAAATCACCGCGCGTGCGTACGTACGGAATACCATCACCACGCTGTGGTGTAATCTGTTTTCCACCACCACCTTAATTGGATGGGTATAATGGTGTAAATAATAACTATATATTATTATTATAACATCATACTAATTATAATATATTATATCATCCACTCCAATTTCATTCAATAAATATGGGAACGATATCATCGCTCGTGCGTACGTACGGATTACCGTCTCCATGGCGCGATGAGATTCATCTTCCATGTTAACAATTAAAGAATGATTATAAAGTATATATAATAAGTAAAAATGAAATATATGACATATTAATGATACTGGATTTATATATGTGTTATTTACTTACATCTATTAAATTTAATAAGGAAACGAAAACAGTGTTCATGCATACGTACGGCGTACCATCTCCATGAACGGTGTATTTATTTCCATTTATAGATCTATTATATATATGTATATTCTGAATATATATTATATATAAATCATTATATATATTCTTTAATTAATTAATCATGATCTATGTAATCATATGAATAATTACAAGTCAAAACACGGACGATAAATGAAAAGATATTACCCAAAACGCTGCTTTAACATGGAATTGAAAAATGAATAGATAATATAAAGTTGTAAGTGAATCATATATGATATCATAAATGTTATTATGGTACTGTTACAAGTTAATAATACGTTTAAACCCACTATACAGGATTCTCTGACACATGTGGAAGAAATTAGACAAAAGGTAAGGGATAACTTTTCCAATCTCGTTTTTATCCGAGATTGTTTATTCGTTAGTATTTACATGGGTTATATTTATAATCCATGTACCTATTTTATAAAAATGGTTTCATGTATGTTTAAAGTCCTTTTTAACCATTTTTGAATTTTACTACAAGGTATGTAAGGACTCTTTCTTTTGTTTACGTTACGAGGTACTTTTTTGACTTTTCTGGAAAAATTACAAGAAGAATGTTTTTTTATCTTATACGGCATAAACAGATTTTTACGGTTTCATTACGCTTTATTTTCATGAAGTTTACTCTACCAGATTTCATGGTTATTTTCAATAAAATCCTTTTCTTTTAAAATTGTGTGGCATTTTGTGAAAATAAAATTATTTTTAAGAAAAATGATATTTTCCTCAAGAATTATTTTCAAGTGTTTTATCAAAACCATTTTCCATATAAGATGACATTATTTCATATGTGTATGTTTCAAGTATAATATCTCTATGATTTACATGGTTTCACTTTCCTTATGATGAAATGATATCCATTTCTTTTATATGGATTATGTTATGATGGGATGATGTTTATGAACCCCATTTTATTCTTTGGGTAATGATGAATGATTTATGTTCATGTTGTGGCGCAAGTAAGAAGGATTTCATTATGAGATGGGTGGGACCCATATCTCCCTCAAATGCATTGGTTAAAGATTTATATCTCATGAGATAGACATGGTTGGAATGGAAATTTAATCTGGTTCAGTGATATATGACTGGAACGAGGATTAAACTCGATTCAGAAAGGGACTTTGTCCACTAAGATGGTCTTGGCAGCAATGTCTTGGCTACTATGGAAATCATAACATGTGCTTAATGGATGCCACACTTACATGTTTTATTACTATGATATTTTATCAGGATTTATGTTCCATTTTGATCTATGCCTTACGTACTACCATGTTTTATGTCATTGATCAAGATTTTGATGTTTAAATATTATGTTCATGTTTTTATGTTCAAATGTATATGTTTTGTTTATTTTCTCCATGCTTACCCTTACTGAACATTTGAGATCACCCTTTATATTTTTTCTTTTATCCAGGATATAAAGAAAGTTTTTTAGGTAAGAAAACAAAAGGGGAAGATCTTTATGGGAGATGTTGAAGATCTTTCTCCATTATTAGAAGATTATGTTCCGAGTTTCCAAAGACACTAAACTATTACGATCCTTGAGTGTTGTTTTTTTATATGTATTAAGTATTCCGAAAAAGTAATGTAATGTCCATGTACGTCAAGATTCGTGTCTCTACAATTAGTCCCTCAAATAAAACATTGTTATCATTTTCATCATGAATAGAGATAATGATTTACTTGAATGGAACTATATCCTCAAGGTCCTCTCTTGCATGGGATTTTCATAGTGGGATTCTAATCTTATATTCATATGTTTTATCTCCTTTTGGAAATCCATATCCTTCATGGGAAAGTATTGTGGTTTTTTAGGGTAGTTTTAGGTCTGAGAAAAGGAGATTCGCTATCCCAAATCCTCTTCATCCTTAACCAATAAACCCTAAGTCATTCCCTTAATAAAAACTTTTTTTGGGTAATATCCTCCCCTACCACTATAGGTCCCATAATGGGTGACTCTCACATCTCATGTTTATCAATGATACGATCATCTTCATTAATTCTATAATGAAATCCATTCATGCCATAAAATCCATTATTTAGTAGTACTACAAGTGGAGTGGCCAAATTTTGATCTATAAGAAGAGAAATTTTAATATCTTGAATCATTAATTGACAAAAAGGGTAAGTGATCTAGAGAATAAATAAAATGAACAAAAGGAAAATTCAATGATTACCTTGGAACTCTGATTTCCCCTAGAAAAATCTAGATACATCATTTTGATAAACTTTTTGACATAATCACTAGCTATGTCTTGGATTGGAAAATTAGATCTTTTAGTTTTGGGGAATAATTTCACTATTTAATAGTATTCTTGATTCTATCCCGATGCATGTGATTTCAACCCATAAGATTCTAAAATGTGTGCTCACTATTATTTAAAATATTATATTCTTCTTCATCCGGGACACTCACATAGATGGAAAACATCACTAGGAATTTTGAACAAGGGCTTATAAACCTATGAATGAGGGGGAATCAATTTTAGAAACATTTCTGATACAATGCATTGCATTTTTGGGAAAATTTCATGGAACATTATTGAGGGTCATTCACTTTGGGGTATCTTTATGAGTATTAATTATGGTGTTGACAATGATTCACCAAGATTCAGGACCTCCCCAATTCAGTTAATGATTTGACCCCACATCACTACCCTTAAAAACCAGTCTCGTTGGATTATGGGTACAAGGGAACCAAACTTTTGTTAATGAAATATTATGGGAACCAAAGTCGGCTTCCCAAGATGCCTTTTTCATAACATAACTTTTATACAAGCAAGATCTTTCCCAGGATTCATTCCCACTATCCTAGAAAAGGATGAAAAGGACTTCTTTGTCCTCATGAAGATGAACTCTGATGGGGACAAGTGTATTTTTATTGGGTCATCAATAGTAAACATCTTAGTTGAAGACTACTGGAAGATTATGAAAGATAATATCGTCATGGACAGCTGAGGTGAGATTCTTTGGAAAAATGAGTTCCCAGAAAAGATTAACTGTAATTTGTGGAATGCCATGTATCATGCCTTTCTTACAGATGATAATGTTCAGTGTCTAAAAATTTTTCTCACTTCCACATACACTTTTTTTAATGATATTAAGCATTAAATAGTGAACCACCTATTTTCTAAGAGTAAATAGGTATAGTAATTTTGAAATTCATTTAGTACCTTAATAGATATCCAACACCAAGCTTCGTTGAGCACCCCCTTTCACAATATTTAGTTTGAGGGATTGTGCGTTTCATGTCCTGAGAAGAAAGAAAAATGCATGATCCTTGTTGCAGTTTCATGGAGTATTTTGTTGTAAAGGAATAATGATCGCTATGAGAGTACCCCTAAAGAAAACATACTGTTGTCTTGAATACAAAGAACCTACTAATTGATCTCTCTTGGTGTATTAAACATTGTGATGAATATCCCTCCATGTGGCCTCTCCCCTTGATATCACTCCTTGTCACTTAGTTTCAAACAACCCCCATTTTAAATTTGTTCATTACCCCCCCCCCCCTATCATGGACTCAAGATTAATATGGATGAATCATGTGGCTTGAGATTCATGAGGGGTGCTGGCATCATTCAGTGATATAATATATCATCCATAATTTACTTCTCAACTTTTCTAGGAATTGGAAATTAACTTTATACAGAAAAATATTCACCTAACATAGCCCTCCACCTGTGTAAAAAGAAGAATATTCATCTTTAAGTGATTGAAATTAATTATAAATTCTTATGGACTCCCTAATTGATCGTGTTACTATTCCATGGAAAATATCCTACATCATTATAAGGTGAAAAGATCTCATTAATAATCACACATCTATTCTTCCCACATGGATACAATGAAACAAGGAGTCAAACTTCCTCACTTCCATGATATTCCATGGAAATATTGTTGCTTTTTTCCATTATGGTCCCCTTTCCTATGTAAGATATGAACATAGGGATGGGATATGCCCTTTACATTCACTATATCAGGCCCCCATAATCTAGTTATTTTTATTTGGATCCCCAACCATTATTTGTACCTTCCTCTCCTTTAAATTTAAAACAAAAATATCGATTTAGACTATAATAATATAATAATTATTCACTTGATATGTGTATCACCAAAGAATAAATAAATTTAATTTATATAATTTCTAATCACACCATTAAAATCGGTCTGCTTAACCTCTTGAACATATAAAAAATATTGAATAATGATTATAACTTCATTATTCATCGATAAATATTTTATTTTCCAAACTTTTCTAATAAATATTTATTATTATTATATAACTCAATTATTCTTTAGGATAAATTTTTATTAAGTCTTTAAAATAAACCAATCCAAAATAAATATAAAATCAAAAATCATGATTAATTTTTATTTTAACTTGAAACAATCAACATTGAATTTAAGTGATAGTCCATATACACTTGTTGTGCGAACCTCTAGGACTCTTTCGCAGCAGTAATAGGTGGAGGCACCTAATGCCTGTGGTTTAAATCTAGAAACACACCAAGGAACCTATATAGAAATAAGTTAATTTCACAACAATATAAATCCTCCTATGAATACCCATAGTGAAATATAATCCCTTTATCACTATATCTTTAATAAAGTAGGTTGTATATTAGTGTCATCAACCTGTATTCTTTATGCCACATTATTTTACTTTATAGTAATGAAATTTAAAATAGAACACCCTAGCCATTGATTTATCTAGGAAGTTACATTCCCATCAAAGGGTCTAAGATATCAACTTCTTTCAAGGGATAAAAAGGATAAATCTTTTCTTGAATTTTCCATTAATGTAATATCACTCATGACATACCCAGTGTGTCCTACTTCAAAATGAGAATATGAAACCATAGTTTTCATGAATAAATTAATGTCTTAAAATTATGATATTAATTAATGCTAATATTAAATATTAAGGATAAATACACATGTCTATAGATAAAAAACATCCAATGACACATATAAATTTTGATTAACTACTAGCGGGTCTCATTCTCATAATCTTCTACTCTAGAAATTACTAATGGTGAAAAAAATTAAAGGGTAACCCAATATACTATGATTCTCCACTTCTATTAGAATGTATCATTTTTTCCTATCAAATTATATCATCCGAATATAGAACATTTTGTCAAGAAAACTATGGTGGCACCTCTGGGTTCTCATCATAGCGGGGAATGAATATAACATTTTACTGTGGAGTGTATTATTAAGAAATTATCACACACTATGTCATGTAGAGGAACAATAAGTATTTGATAAGAACCATAGATAATATTCATGATAACTAATATATATAATTATCAAGTATTACAAGCTGGTTTTAGGAAACCAACTCAAACAGACTTCCTCTTTCACTAGATCCAACTGTTAATATCATTTAGTTCACTATCCCTCACATGATACTCATACATATATTAAGATAGATCCTTCATCAAGGGTCCTTCCATGTTTTATCACATGGATACTCTAGTTGTTACAACTTCACCTCATTGAGAAAAAAACCATCAAGAGATGCAACTTTAAAATTATATGTTTTTCCCTTTTATGTGACCTTGGAACATTAGAAATATCAACTTTTTGAGGTTATCATAGTAAATTATGATAGGGTATTGACTTTCAGGAAACACATCAAGATATTGGACAATGATTTGAATACAAAATACTTCCTTGGTTTCAAAAGAATATTAAATATGCTTAGACTCCGTTGTAAAATCAAAAACAACTGGTTTCTTTGAACTCTTGAAGCACGCCACTCCTCAATTGATATTGAATACATATCCTAACTATGATTTAAAATCATTATGACCTATCTAAAAGCTAGAATATTTATAACCCCGGATAACTAATTCTTAATCTACTCGATATACTAGGAACATATCCTTAGTTTTCCTCATATACTTATGGATTGTCTTAATAGTAATCCAATATTGTTCATATGGATTATCTTTATTTCTACCTACCATGATCAATGAATAAGAAACATAAATCCCCATACATAACATAGAATACATGATATATCCAATCACATACGCATTTGAGATATTACTCATTATCTATATTTCTTGTTTTGGTTGAGTATACATCTTATTTTAAAGATGTATGCCATGTGACACTGGTACCAATCAAATATTTTATTGTTCCGTACTAAACTACATCATTATCATGACAATGTATATACTTTGACTTTGTCCAAATATTCTCTTTGATTTATCACACATTATATTTTTCATGACCCCCTTCCCGAAAAGTGCACCCATCTTGGGATAGAAAAATAAGGGAGATGATGGTTTCGTGAGTCCTGCCTCCAGTAGGACCTAGTTTGGTGACTAGCAGTGTGGGTATAATAAACATGCTTATAGGAGGAACTACCCTCTAATAGAACATATAGAAGAGAGATACAAGATAGATACACCAATCATCCCTTATCTTACATATATATATTTATAATCCCAAGTGAAAACATGAAATTTCATATAGTACTATAAAAACTGAAAGGAAAGCTACAATTACCAAAAATGTAAGGGTGGCAGTGACCATGAATCCCAAATAGATCATGAAAAACCAAGATCTAGTAATATCCATCCCAATATCCAACCTACTCTAGCTGACCTGAAAAATAGTATATATATATATATGTAGGTTTAGCATAAAATTATACATAATGGGATCTAACCAAGATCCTCTCTTTCAAAAGATGAATAAATCTTGCTAAAGCACGGTGAAAAATAGTGAGACTAACTCATCACCTAAATAGAAATAATAATTTTCCATCCTCACTATGGATAACGGTCACCAAGTATTTCATGTAAGATAGAATATAATACAATAATGAAACAACAAGGGTACCCTTATCCAACTTTCGCGCAATTATTCTTCTCTACCCCAACTTCACACGTCCTAAGCCATCTCTCTCCAAAACAACCAAGCTTGAAGACAAATGGGAAAGACATCACAACATTAATTCCATGTATTACATAATCACATCATCCCTTTAATATATTTATATATAGTAACTAATCTGTTTTCAAGACCCATCATATCTCACCTGACATGTATCATGAATTAATTATTATACCTCAAGCAATTACAGCCCATATGTCGATATAGTTCCTCAAGCCATTAAATCCCATCCACCTCATACCTATAATAATCCTTTGGAAACTGTATATGGGGATACATTATGTAAATAAACACAAGCCATCATAAACTTTTACACACATATATAGGGAATATAATCATTATAAACACAATCAAATGTTACTACCATGAAAATAGAGTGGGTCCATTAGGGGTACTCATACATACATCCTCCCATCAGGATATTCGGGAAAACACCCTACCAGATTCCACTGGGTGTCAATCACCCTAACTGACATGGGTATGTCATAATATGAAACCATATAATATTCATGATACAATATAACTCACAATGAAACTATGGGAACAACCTATTCCAGATCTCAACTTCAGTTATCATCTCTAGAACACCTAGATGGCACTACTAGAGACTTGGTATCCTATAAGAATGCAAGTATTTTAATGAGATACTTTAATTTATTCTTTCTTATTTATCATTTTAATTCCATTAATTAATTCATTATCCAATAATTAACTATTAACATTATTCCACAGTACATTACATTATGCATCATAGTAAAGTCCATTTCTTCCATGCGTAGTCCAAACATAGTCCATAATTTCTCAAGAGTAACAGCTTTTAATAATTTCCATTACATCATTAACAATACCATGGGATAAGAATTATTTCATAATTTTAGAGTCATTACATAAACCAGGTACTCAAGGAAACCCATCCTAAGCTATAACCAAGAGGAAACATAAAACCAAGCAAATCCATCTACCTCGAGCAATGGGGAACGGAATATAGAAAAAAAATTAACCTAGCCATCAATCATTAAAAAGATTCATAATCGATCATCCCATATTTCAGTATCACATCAATAGGTGAGCCCAGTTTCAAACCCTTACATCATATTTGGTTTCATCCCTAACACTAACATGCATATCTCAATGCATCTTTCCATCACAGGATTCAACTATTTACATGTCATCTGGGCATCCCTTCCCATATCACATCAGTCATCCTAGGATCATACATCCTATTCGCATATCACCTCTTGGAATCCCCATCCCATATAAAATATCATAGAGTGTCTCACATCCGGATCAAATAAAAAAACGCAATATAAAATAATAGTCAAGTTGTAAACTTAGCCCACAAAATAAGGCATTTATCCTCTATATACAAACAAGCTATCATGAATCTAAACTCAAGGAACTTCCCCCTTCATAAAAAATAGGGAACTTAGGCCCCAATAATTATCTTTATCAAAAAATCATTTTTTTATTCCACATTTCATTAACTGGTTTATTATTCACAGGTTCCAACTATGGGAAACCTAAGCCCTCATGCTATGAAAATCCACAAAATTAAATAAAAAATTAATTTAAACATGATTCTAATCATTCATTCTATTCTAAAAAAACTTATGTATTTCCAATTAATTAACATACACTTAATTATTTTCATCAAAAAGAATTGACATGATTCATATAACCTATCAAAATCTATCAACACATGGAGGATAAAATTTAATTATGCATGTGCACTATATGGATTTTATTATCATAAAGTTAAAAAAAATAGGATTACAAACATGCCTCTTATTTAATTCTTAATCCAGTCTATCAATTAATTACATATCTATATTATTTACTAATTTTAATAAAAACATCATGTTAATCAATAGAATAATAAGACATGTTCACAATCATGTCATTGATAAAACAATATCTAACAAATCAAGATGAAACTTGTTATCATCGTAGAAAGAATTAACATGTGATCATAATATAAAATTAATTATTAATCCAATTCAACAATTTTTAGGTTAATTAAATATCCAGATAGTAGGATAAAACATGCCAATTTTATGATTGAACATTAATATAGGATGAAAAATGAATCCCCCACCTCAAAGGTGTCAATGTTATTCACACGATAATGAACCAACATCTTATATCTTGATCAAATATCCCATAAAAAATTGTATCCATCCAAGGATTCCATGGAATAACTGCACAAACAAAAAAATAATAAAACTCCATTGGAAACATGGATATGATCCACCATCACATGGAAATAAGAAAAAAGAGAAAATATATTGAAGAGCCATGGGAGAAGAGGTATAACATACCTAAAATCACCACTGATCAAATATGTGAAGCTAATGATTGATCTCCATCAAAGTAATCCCAAAGCACTATAAGAGAGTGTCGTTGGTTCTCTAGGAAGTTGGGAGATCTGTAGGGTTTTTTCAAAATCCTAAGGCACTACATCTTATATAGGAGGACTACATAGTTTATTTACATTTCATGAAACCCTTTCATGTCATTTAAATGTAAAGATTCAAATATCACTAAAAAATACATCATCTCAAAGTAACTAATCTCTATTTTTTACACATCATGAGGAATCCCATAAACTAGCCTTGAATAATCAATAAACTATGAATACACTATGTGAAACACTTTTACACCATGTATTATCTCTATTTATATATTTTAGAAGATAAAACACTCTAGAAATACTCCATACCTCCTCTGAGAACCATGAGTTTAAAAAACATGAAAATGTTATAACTACACGAATCCATGCCCATATATTAGATACCACTCAAACAATTATCATCAATGATAATCCAAAACCCAAAGCAGAGAGAAAATGGAAAGGGTTCATCCAAATAGACACCATGCAGAACACCTCTCAAGGATATAGTCATCCTAGGAGCTTAACCACCTCACTCAGAGGAAACAAGTGAAAAATAACTCAACAATAGGAAATCATCTCATAATCCAGAAAGTTCAACATCCAAAAAATCAATAATGTTATTATAGAAGAGTTATACATTAAACAGCTTAGGGAAAAGAGTGAATATATGCGAATCACATTCTCGTATACTCTCCTCCACATCACCATACCACCATAAGACAAGAACTATGGGAATAGAATGTTTTTGCCACACCTTATCCAGATAGTCTTTGATCTTCACAAGATGCTCCTTTAAGGTCAAATCATCACCAACATCACTCTCACCCTAATCGATTCCATGAGATTATTCATGAAGATAAAAGCATAGTTATAACATGTGAAAATCATTATGCATCCATCTCATCTGAGGGGAAAGTTTCATCTGATATTCTATAGCTCTAACATGGGACAACACCTTGGAAGGCCCAACAACCCATGAGGAAATATTAATCCCACGACCAAACCTTCACATACCATAATGTGGATTCTTCTTTAGGAACATGTTATCTCCATCATATAACACCATATATAGGTCTTCTACTATGATCAAAATATTAATTATGGTGATCCAACACTACCATCATACTCTCAAAAATTATATGTACTATATATATTGTATTCTACAGCATTTTTGGATCAAGAATTGATGCCTCTCCGAGCCTAGTCCAATGTAATGGAGAAAGGAAAGGTCGGCTATATAAAGCCTCATATTGTGAAATTCCAATGGTGGATTGAAAACAATTATTGTAAGAAAACTCACCCATGGGAATGTTCCTCATCCAAAAACCACCAGAATCTAAGACACAAGAGAGAAACATTTCATCAAGAGTCTACATGGTCCAGTCTATACGGCCCTTCGTATTCAAATGAAAAGAATTTTTAAGGAAAAACTAAGATCTAAAAGAATGTTAGAGACCTCTCTACTCCCAAGTGGTAAACTAGAGATTTTTATCAGGGGTGATCATCCATGGGACTCTATGAATTCACACCGCCTTCTCCAGATACTACCTTAAAAAACCTCTACTGAGCTCAACTCCCTGATCTCTATAAAGTGGGATTTTTTTTTCAAAGGATCCAATATCACCTATATAGAATCATATAATAACTTTTGTTAATGTAAACTAGTAACATAGTATATTGATATTTACTCCACCTCCATAGGGGGACATCTACTGGCTTGAGCAAACCACCGAGAACACACTGCTCAGCCATCACCTTTTGGAATACCAAACATTCAGAAAAAAACATTGAAACTGCATGCTTCAACCCAAACCACCAAAATAGACCTCTCGTGGCTCAGTACATCTTTTTAATTAAGGGATTTACCACCTAAGATAAGCTATTTAAATCATGGAGAAACATATCACATATTGTAAAATGAGTGAAATCCCTTCCCAGTAACAACACTTGATGTTCTCCACACTCAGACTAGCCATTAGGGGTTTAACTAAAGACAACTCATCCCCTCTAAACCTATTCCTCAAAATCACCCAATTGGGACTCCACCACCTGCTACACCAATTATAAATGCATAATAATATAGAAAATAAAAAATCTACCTCCAACCTCTCACATATCAATATTCATTACTGATAGTTCTTCCATCACTCTACATGAATCCTCATATTCATGCACGGTACAACTACGTGGTGTCATTCTCAGTGCATCAAATGTAATATTTTCATTTCCTATCATATTAAAAATCTCAAAGTTATAATACTACAATAATTCCATCCATCAACGCTGATGCAAGTTCAATCCACTCTAAGAGAATACATATCTCAATCACTTATGGTCAGTAGAAAACCACAAAACACTTCTTGGTGTGGTAATAGCGCCACAACAACAAAGAATTTTTTTTTTGAAAACTCAATATCATGGGTGGAATAGTTACAATAATGGGGACGTAACTATTGAGACCCATAATAAACAATCACTCACTACTGAATCAGAACATAGCCCAATACATGACACAAAGCATCACCAAAAAACTAAAACTGAACTCTTTCTTCTAGAAAACAGTGGACTGGGGTGATAACCAAATACTCCTTCAAGTAATCAAAAGCTACCAAACATTGGTCATCCCACAAGAATACATAATCCTTCTAGGTCAAGGATATCATGGGATTCACAACCCAAGATAAATTATCTACAATCCTCCTATAATAGAATATATTTCCAAGAAAACCCTACACCTCTACCACTATCTTGGGGGTTGTCCAATAAACAATTCCCTCTATAATTGAAGGAAATATAGCTAATACATGTTGGGTCATGACATTCCCCAAGGAATTCACTTCATGATCCTAGAACATTCACTTCAATAACTTATTGAATTGATTCTTATGATGAAGAGCTCCCAAAACGTAATGCAGATTCCTTACAGCCTACTCCTCATACATGGAGTACACAATGATGTGGTTAATAAAAACCACTATGAACTTACTTGGGAACTCACTTAAAACTATTTTCATTAAACCCATGAACATATCTAGATAATTTTTCACACCAAATGGCATCACTATGAACTCATAATTTCCATGAATAAAATGAAAATCATTCTTCTGAATATCCTCATCCTTGAATCGCATTTTATGATATCATAATAGGAAATCAATCATCAAGAACTGACATTATCCCTTCATCTAATCAAATAAATAATCAATCCATGAAGGGGATAGTGGTTCTTCACCGTCACATGGTTCATGTGATAATAATCGATACATAGCAATGAACTACCATAGACCTTCTTCATGAACAAAACTACTTCACCCAAGGGTGATAAAATCAGCAAAAGAAAAACCTTGATGCAATAGATCATGGAGATATACTCATAGCTCTCACAACTCATAAGGCACCATCCTATACAAATACATCATGATAGGAGACATTCCTAGTTATATCTTGATACCAAACTCAATATACCACAAAGTGGGTAACTCTAAAACCACCTATAGAAATATGTCAATGTAATCTTCTATAACCCAAGGAAACACCAAATGTTGATCCTTTGAAGAGCTCAGCATTAACTAAACCATAAATTTTGATTAGAATGAAACATGCCTCGAACCCATATGAGGGTCTCAAATACCAAAAACCATATATGGATCTACATCAATATCATAGAACACAACCTACCTCGTGACGCAATCCATGAAAGGATGCACTGAATACATCCAATCCATTTTGAGGATGATTTCATATCATTATATCCCTAAACATAGGAAATATTCCCAGATATGTGTTTCCCTAGAACTAGCTCATACGCTCTACATACATCATTCAAGTCATCTCAACCTCCAAATATCATAGTCAACTCCAAGGGAACTAAAAGCCTATCTACCTCAAGTCATAAGGCATGGATGAGGGTAGGTTATATATAGGATTTCACCACTCTAGAATTAAAAAAATTATGCTCCCATATAGAATAGAAGAAAGGGGTACCTCTATCAATATCTTGACTTCCTAGTGCAGGAAATGCTATAGAATGTGGTTGACCATGACCTACTCTAAGACCTCTTTATTCCTAATAATGTCCACCTCCATGGTCACACTTTTATCTATAAGGATGGGGAGAATATCTTTCTATACTCCATCTTCCTTATATCTTCTCTATTGATCCCAAATAGAAGCACCCAACTTCTACTCCATTAGCTAAAACTGCCTCAATGGAGGAACCTTAAGTGGAACATCTGGCATATGATGAGTGTTTAGAATGTTCGGTCACTCTCTCCACTGATGACGTTGGCCTCCACAAGATAAATATTCATCTGATTTATTGGAATAGTTATAATAGTTATTTCCCTTGGAGAAACAAGATAATGAGGTTCGGGACCTACCCCAATCTGATTGGAATCTCTAATATCCAAATGATCTGTAACCCCATAACATAGCTCTACTTGAGGAGGAATCCTGACAAGTCCCCTCTCATCATGTTCTGGTTATGGAAAGTGTCCTCCAAATAACCTTTGACATCACTATCACCTCAAGATACACCCTAAACATAAATGGGGTGTCCTAAAAATGGATCTATAGAAGAAAATCCTCTTCAAAATACCTCGCCATGGCCTACACATCTAGAAATAGGTTTAATGCATATCACATAAGGGACCTAAAATAGATCTCAATCACTCACATGCTGGAACTCCCCTACTGAATGGTAAGCATCCCCTAGAAATTGGGTACCATTATGGTCTAATAAAAGAACTATTATCAAAAATATACTTAGAACATCCCCCATGACACTTCTGACTTATCACGATCTATGAGGAATAAGAAACAACAATTCCCCACTAATCCATGTAGTATTATCACAGCCAACAAGAACTAGTGTTCCTTCTAAGTATATATTGAACTAATAGCTATATAAACTGTCTCCAAATAGTCTTATATGACTGAATATGAAATGAATACCTCATACTTCAATGGAATCTGGTGCTAAAATTCTCAAAGTTTCCTCCTAAAAGTTTCACCGTTGTCAACATCCACTCTATAGTGATCTACTGGCACATTCTATTGAACATATTCGTCACAAACCCGACAAGTGTTTTAACCTAGAGCCATGCATAGAAAAATAAAAAACTATTATAGAACCTAAATATAGAATATTGAATATTTATAATTATTTATTTATTTATTTTATTATCTTGTTGTGGTTTTAACCTATCTCATGGTCAACTAATTTCAAACATAAGAAAAAAGAAGAATGATGCATGATATTTTCTGAGGTCTATAACCTTCAAATAATGTCACTTCATTTAGTAAGCATAGTGAACATAAAGTTCTATGCATCAGATCACAGTTGGTCTTAAATACCCATGTATTAGTTGGTTTCCCATTTTACATTGCTTACTAAACACAGCTGACACTATTGACCTTCCTACCCATGCTATCTCACATGTTCTTAACTCCAAACATCATCATATCTGTCAAATTGAAACTTTGATAATACTCTGTCATAACCCCCTCCCCCCACCCAAGGTGTGCCCCTTATGGGTGGGAAATTAGGGAAGAGAGATTATAAATACCTGATTCCTACCTTCTATAGGCCCAAAGTTGGTGACTAGCATCAAGTTTATAATAAACATGAATATGTGATGTATTTACCTCTAAGATAACATGCATAAGAGAGAAATTATACAAATAAACCAATAAACACCTAATCATGGATATATATATATGTATATATAATACCAATTTCAAACATGCAGTTCCATAAAGTACTATAACAAGTGAAAGGAAAACTACAAGTACCAAAAAGTAAAGGACAGAAGAAACTATAAAGCCCAAACATATCTTGCAAAACCACAAGCTAGTAATATCCATCCTGATATCAAACCTACTCCATATAAAGTAAAAATAGTTTAAATATATGCAGGGTGATCATAATAGTATACACAGTAAGATCCTCCTCAGATCCTATTGTCCAAAGGGTAAATAAACCATGCTAAGTCATAGTGAACAACATTAAAACTAACTCAACACCTAAATAGGTACACTATGTTCTAAACCTGACCATGGATAAATCTCACCAAGTATCGAATACAAGAGATCATATAATATAATAATGATACATTTAGGGTACCTCGCTTCGAATTCCCCACTGGTTTACTTATCTACCCAAACATCTCACGCCCTTAGCCATATATCTCCAAATTAAGCCATCTTGAAGACACCCGGGAAAGGCATCACAACATGTATCCCATGCATCACTTCATCAAATCATCCCATCCACATGTCTTTATATAGTTACGGAGTAGTTTTTAGGAGCTAACACATCTTGTATGACATGTATCATGCATCAGGTATTATACCTCAAGCCATTACAGCCCATACAATGAGTAAGTACATCAATTCATCACAGTATATACATGTCATACCAATAATAATACACTGGATACTATATCTAAGGATAAATGTGTGTGAATAAACACAATCCATCACAACAATCTACACATATATATGTGTAAGTAAACCATTGTTCACACCAAAACATGTAACAACCAAGATAATAGAGTAGGGTCATAGGGGGTTGTAATTCATCCATCCTCCCACTAGAAAGTTGGGGAAAACACCCTCCCAGAGTCCACTTAGTTCCAATCATCCAAAATTACATGGGTGGAGTAGAGTATGAAATAATATAATATACATGATATAATATAGTTCACAACCACACTATTTTCATAACCTAGTCTTAATCTCAATTGCATTTATCGTCTCTAGGACCCTCGGTTTCCACTTCTCAGGACAAGATATCCTATAAGCACATAATCATTTTAAAAAGATACATTAATTACTTTTTAAAATTTTATCATTTTCATTTTTTCAATTAATTCATTGTCCATTAATTAAACATTAACACTATTACATATTATAATATATTATTCATCAGAGTCAAGTCCATGCCCTCTAGTTATAATCCAAACCTAGTCCATGGTTTCTCAAGAGTAACATATTTTCATCATTTTTATTCCATCATTACCAACCCCATAGGTTAAGATTTATTTATTCATTTTTGAATCATTCCGTAAACTGAAAACTCTTGGAAATCTATCCTAAGCTAAAACTAAACGAAAATATGAAACCAAGAACATCTAACTACATCAAGCAGTGGGGAAAGGAATACATATAAAATAAAAAACCCAGTCATCAGAAATTAAATAGATTATTAAGAGAGCATCATAGATATTAACATCACATCAGGGGTAAGCCCATATTCAACCCATTTTATTATCTTTAGTTCCATAACTAATACCAACAATCATATCCCAATGAATCTTTCCATCACAGGAATCAACTACCGCCACATCATCTAGGCCTTCGTACCCACAGCACATCATCCATTCCGAGCTCAGTCGTTCAAGGCTCATATAACCTTCGGGACTCCCCACCCCATATCACATCATATCATGAAGGTTACATAAAGATAAAATCCAAAAATAAGTTGGAAAAAATTATTGTTAGCATGGAAATTGGACCCTCGAAATAGGGCATTTGGCCTCCACATGAAAACATGCTCTCACAGCTCCAAAATCAGGGCACATCGGACTTCATAACCAATATAAAACATTTCCCCTAGAAAATATCATTAACAAACAACTAGAATTGTCTTTTAAATAGACAGTGATTGTTTTCCACCATCCTGTGGATACTAGAGAGATCATGATGAAATATTCTATCCAAAGAGATTATTGTATAAATCCTTAAAGAATGATGTAAGAATCCAAGTCATTTTTGTTAGCACGTAAGTATTTATATGGTGATGTTTGAAGGTTCATAGTACATGTGTCAATCACCACTTGAGGGATTCTACACATGAAGCTTCTTGTTACACTAAAAGAATCAAAAGTGGTCTACCGATTCCTCAATGAATAATTTAATTCAATGCAAGGTATTTATTTATCCAAATTAATTAATTAAAAATTATCGGTGATGTTCATTTCTTTATGGTTTAGATATAAAACTAAATTTATCATTGATTTAATTCCATTGTTAATGACGTTATCATCATGTACATATCAGATTAATCATTGATTATGATTAACATCTTAATTGGATATAGTATAAAGGTGATTCTGTTATGCTCAAAATCTTCATCATGGTGTTCAGAATGATGGGTTTTCTATGGTCATATAAGGACAATTTGTAGTGAAAGACAACCTAAAACGTAGTATAGATATTCTCAAGAAATCAACATGTTAATATTATCATAAAACAGAGTCCCTAAAAAATATGATTTGTGGATGATTCTATATTCATCCTTCTATGGAGTGTTCTTGAAAGAGATCATGAGGAGAAGTAAACAAAATAACCCTACCTTTGAGGTGATGCATCAGCCAATTAATCCATGAACATATCAAAATAATTCTTGAGAAACTAAATGGGTTATAGTTCCTTCTCAGGTGAGGTGAATGATTCATGGGGATAATATATATTTGGAAGAGTCTCATACACATCAAACACCAATAAGAGATGATCTAATCCTTTTATATAGTAGAATACGAAGGTATCTCCACAATAAATATTTTTTATTTTTAGATTAAACTTTTAAGGGGTAAGTATGAACCCAAAACAAATCCAACCAGATAAATCCATCAGAAAATCAAAACACCTAATCCCACCCATTCCAAATTCCAAACAACTACCATATACAAGAAATTTAAATTTCAATAATCAAAAAACATCATCACTAGAAATGAACAAATCCCACCTAATCCAATCACATTGCTGCAAACCTCCATCCATGGTAATGCTTCCATCGCCAATCTTGTCACCAGAGAACAACAGCACCACCAACCAATTAGACCTTAAACCAGGGTCAAGTGAAAACTGGAGGAACTTGATAAATCTAGCATTAGATAATGAGCCTCCTCAAATAGCCACGATGACACGACCATCACCATAAACCCCAAGAAAAAAAATGTTGGTGACTTCAATGGATTCATCAGAACCCTCCAACAAACCGTGAACCAAAACTCTCAAAACCTAGGAAAGAAATGTTCCATGAGGACAAGTCAGCAAAAGAGGAAAATTGTATTGAAGAAGATCATGACCAGACGGCCATCCTTTCATCGCTACACCTTTTTTGTGGTCATCCTTGCCGCACCACTGACTTTTCTATTTTCCATATCAACATCGCCACACAAACCAGAAGCTCCTCACCTAAACAACCAAGAACCTTCCACCACAACGCACCACATACCCAAAACCTCTGGCATACCATCACAATCGAATAACTTGGAAGGGGGTCATGGTCTGGGTGGCTAGATAGAGGCTAGTGGAGTGACTCCCACATAAAGCCACCGAGAAAGCACCATTGCATCAAACCTTAAATAGAAATAGAAACCAGAACCCCAACAAAACACCACAACAAATCAGAAAGGCAAGTCAAAATCATCAAGAATATAAAAGGAAGGAATAGGATTGGAACCCTAAAGGAGGCCAGGACTGAATAAATTTTAGAGGATGAAACCCTATACAGAATGAAGAGAAATGAAAAATAGGGTTTGAATCCCTAAAGATGGAGATATGTGGTGCTAATAAATCAAAAACTATCTATCCACTGATCAAAAAACCTCATAGGATTTATTGTTCCAGATCTGACTTGGATAAGAGTGTTGGAGCTCAAAGTCAGAGTGTGGAGGATATGATCTGGAATAAAGATGAAGCACCAAGAAGTATAGGGAAGCAAGGGTGAGGAAATACTGAGAGGAATGACCAAGAAAAATCGAAATCCCATAGAGGGGATAAAGCGGGAGAGAGGGGAGAGAGAGAAGGAAATAGAGTGGCGGCTCCACTTCCACTGAAAGGAGAGAAAACCCTATAAATAGGAGCGATTCAAGAGCCTGAGTACATTTAGATGGGTGAGGTTCCATGATAAGTCTAAGCCTAAGGTATCTCATATTCATAATTCATCATATAAATTTATGACCATTGGGAGTTTATTTATAGAATTAATTTCAATAAATAAATACCTAGAAATAAATACATTCATAATGGATTATAATTGATGAATCAACCATATGAGAGAAATATATGATATTATATATATATATATTATATTCATGCACCTAATGTATGGAAAATGAAAGCATTATAATCTTATATTAAATTTAAACTCTATAAAATATCATATTATATATGTGTATGTATGTTTGCATGAATCTCATGCATGTACATTTTTGTACATTTACAACAATCTCCCCCTTACACTAAAATCCCAAAAGTTCTTTATGTAAATTTTCAAAACTCATTGGGAATCCATTCAATCTCTTTTGAATGTGTTTTTTCATCAAACTCTCTTTATTTTTAACAAAAAACCCAAAAGATAGTGATTAACCAAGGGCATAAATTTATGACCATATGGGCCATAGCAGCATTGATAATAACTATTAAATCCATATTTCTTAGATATAAGAAAATACAATCCTCTAACAAAGTGGCAGTGCTACTCAAGCTCCTAAGGTTTCTAGTATGATCTTCCTAAAATATATTCATATATATATATAAACATATCCAAAAAAATAAGTACCATATAAATTATATATATAACAATATAATTCTTTTTTCCATGTCATTGAGAGTCCATTATACATGGAACATGTCAATCTAGTATTGTCCTCTGATCATTTCTTGATTCTCTTAAAAATACTGACTATATCAATGAATACATAATATGTCATTCATCTATCTAATAAATACATCACATGTCACTTATTCAAGTACTTGAACACATCCTATGTGGAACAATTAAGCATGTCCATGCATTTTCTTGTTCTAATTCAATCAATGGTCATATGTCTTTTCTTGTTACACAAGTGGAATAATCCCATCATTGTTACACTCTAAAAAATGACATAATTAGAATCATACCCAACCACCATCATTTTAGATAAGTTCATATGTTCACTTGGGTAAGTAGGGTATCAATGTATGAAGGTTTTTATGTTAGGTATCTCTCCATCCTCAGGTAAGAATAATTGATAATTACCATACACCCCAAAGTATATCTATGATCACATGACATTCAATGAGATATACTTTTGTAGACCATTCCATGTTATAAACCTCTACCTATTACCTCATAAATCTATTATTTGTATCTAGTGTACAACCATTTGTAACGATTGATATAATATGTACATTCTAATCATAACATATCAACACAGACCATAATACACTTTTATAATCATCAATTTTTGAAAAGTAAATGTTTGTACATTAAGGGGATATTTATCATTCGACAGTTCATGTAAATTAACATTTCATCACAAATGAATGAATAATAAATAGATATTTCCTTTCTTATAATTACATGATATTTTTACAACCATTGAAAACAATCTCTTAAGTGTTGAATATCCATAGATTCTACATGACTCTCACGTTTTTGGTATAGTAATGGTTTTCGAAAATTACATCCTTATATAATTCCTTTCGTTACCCAATGTGACCATAAAACAAAATAAACCCACTAACCACTTTGTCAGTATCAATTATGAAGAAATCAAGTATGAATAATTGTGAGACTTATAAATCATATTTTGTAAGTTCGAGTATTTGAGCCCATATTCAAACTCCATAACTTCGTAACATTAAATTTTATATTTTTATATTATGTTGTTAACCTAGAACCCTTTTCTAATCTTTACACAATCATCAATTATGAAATTATACCTTCACAATTTCTCCATTAGGTCAATGTAACCATTTACATTTTTTTCTGGTATATCCTATACTCTTTTAGGATAAATTGATATTCACTTCATTATGGTAAACACATGTAACCATTTACATTTGTTTCTATCATATCGGAAAATCTTATAGTATAGAGTGACATTAACATCATTATCATAAACACATGTAACCATTTTAATTTTTATTTACTACTATTTCCTAAACGGTTGAGAAAATAAATTGAATTTCACATTTTTAATGAGCTGGCATAACAGTGATATAAACTTATTAGCAGTAACTAAATGTAACTATTTACATTTTATTTACTCTAATATCTTAAAAAATATTTTAGGAAAAATAGTGTAATTCACATTATCATGATAAATACATATAACTATTTACATTTATTTATTATTTCACATATTAAACATTTTAGGGAATTAAGTGAAGAAACACTTTTAGTCTCAGATAGGTGTAATCCTTTAGTTTAATGTAATATTCACATTGTCATAGTAACTAAATGTAACTATTTACTTTTTCCCTTACTATTACATATCCTAACTCTTTAGAATATTTATTGAATAATCATTTGAAATTAAACTAGAACATTGTTATATTTTTTAACTTTTAACTTCTCTAAGTTCAAAGATACACCTACCATCCCCTTAGACATTATTTTCTTCTCATTATATCTTTCTATGATTCAAAAAGAATTTCTTTGCATTAGGAATGAACTATTATTTCTTTTTTAGGGAACTATTTAACACATAATATATTTTTTACATATCTCATATGGTATTCTATGTTTTTATAATATTTTCTTCAAAAAGAATATTTTATTCATTAAAATAACCCCTCTATTGAGTGGGAATCAAATCCCATTATATTTTAACAAATAGTTGGATACATACTTTGTCCTGGATAAAACACTTTTATCCATTACTTGTTCTCAAAAAATTTTATAGATCCAATTAATCATAAACCTAGTGTATCTAACTAAGAATATCATTTGTTCATAACTACTATTTTTTAACAACTCTTATAATATAAGAGAAGTGATAAGAAGATACACTTCATTTACATAGATTCATCTGTGCTAGATAAAAATATTTACATTCAATTTTCTGATGCAGAACCATTTATCACATCACTTGAATGAAAACTATAAGATCTTTTCAAATTTTCCTATGATTTTCAACTCATGTATATCTACAAAACTTTTCAAGCACACACTCAGTATCACATACCCTTCAAAATCAAAGAATATATTTCTATAACATTAATACCTGACATGGATATTCCTTGAAGTTCCCAAACCCATTTAGTTATTCAAGATAATCTCATCAATTGTAATCATTACTTCTAAATGATATTAAACTCAGGTTTCAAAATAAGCTTAATTAGGTTTTTGATGAAATATTATTGGACTTTCTAATATTTCCTCACATGGTTTTGAACTTTATCTCTTTGAATTGTCTATACAGTACCAAAACATAGGTATCATATGCCTGGTTCATCAACTATAAACACCTTTGATAATATTCGACGAAATTTTATTTATTTCATTCATCTTGCTGAAATATTTCCATAGATGATAATAGAATGAATTCCATAACCATAATAATCCATATATAAATTCATCAGTCTCTCTTAACATATTCAATCATATTAAATATTGTTTAAATATGAAACCATGTTGAGTATGTTATATTAGTCTAAAATTTTTTAGTTTATTTTACATTAAATTCCTTCGAAACTCCAATTGAATCTTTCTGTGTTCTATAGACACCAAGGTTCACTTGTTGAATAGCTTCAATAGTTGGTTACTCGTGAAGGAAATGATATAACACATAGAATATTTATCTTTCACATACAATTTTCTTAATATACTAATCTTATGATTTTATTTCATTAATATTAACATTTAAAGGATTAATTTCAATGTTTTTTAATGATAATGATGATTTTTTCAATAATAGAAATTTTTATCAAATATATATCATGTCTTATATATTTCCATTAAGGACATTAAACAATAGTCCTCCCTATAAAATATAAGTCAACATACATCACATCCATTTAGTGGTCCAAGTTCTGTATTTGACTAAGCAATGTGTCCACTATGCTGTTTATCTCGCAACATGGTTTTATATAGAGGGAATCATCCAAATCATAATAATTATGAATCTTGGAGAATTGAGTGGATACCCCATTATCTGAATTCATCATATGGATATACTCAACTCTATTAATCCCTTAACATAATATTATTAGGGTCTCTTGACTAATGTAACCCAAATAAAACATCAAAAATAAGCTAACAGAGGTCCCTATAAGGGTACTCATCTATGGTAGGACCTACCCAAGGATGTTACAGTTCCACCCATTACTTGATTTTCAAACACAATATATTATATGGGAACCCATCTGTTGCATGACATACCCAATTAGATGGTCTAGATCTTAACAAGTATCAATTTGTAAGGCATATCATTTTTAGTATTTTAGGGTTATACTATTAAAATTTCACCAATTTAATATACTTCATATTCATATTAAATTCAAAATTAAATTCCATGGGCCTTCATGTTTACTGCAATTTGTTTCCTTCCCTTGTGTTCTGTGGTGGAATATGTTATAAACCTTATTATATTCTCATGTTTTATTTGTTTTGGTCAATGTATTTTTATAATTTAGTATTAGAAAACATATTCCAACCACTAAATTAATTTTTTCACAACACATTAATGTGTAACCCTTTACACAACCCATAAGTCATTGTTAATCTCCCAAAAAAAATTAAGTATATTCCTACATACCCAAATTCATCATATGAATATGGTACATGAACACTTCATGTAAATTCATAGAGTTATATGAGATTCGAAACTCCACATGAGTAATCATGGAGAAACAGATTACCAACCCATTCACTTTCTTATCCAAGGTAATTCTTCTGGAAAGTAGGTAGTTTAATCACAAGTCCATTTTTATAAGGATATTCAGTTCATGAAAACATCAACAACTAATATCCACAATTATTCCCAACAACTATTCTCAAGATCATAACTAAAAATAAAAACTAATGTCAAGACAAATGAAGGCGAAATTATATGATATGAGACCTAGAATGATATACAAGGATATATACAAGAATAAATTTATCATATAAATTTTCATGCACAATATTCATATTTTATAAGAAATTCACTAAACATGAATACAAAGGAACATTAAAAAATAATTAAACAACTTATTTATTTCCACAAACATGAGACATTTATTAACTATTTATAAATAAATAATCATTTTAAACATTTTATAAATTAGAAAGAATTTATATATTTTACATTCATTTCAATATGAACCCCATCATATTTTATATTAAATTGAATTTATATGAGATTTAATGAATTATAAAAAATTTATAATTCAATACCTATTATATAAACATTTTTATAATCTAAATATCATGAATTTTGTAATTTATAAACACTTTATAAATCACCTCTTTTTATTTATAAATAAATATTTTACTTCTACATCATAATGAATGCCATTTAATTTGTGAGAAAGTATTTTAAAATATTAACAATTAATATTTGGTAAAAATGTTTTATAAACATTTATTTGATTAAAATATAGACAATTTATAATTAATTTATTTATTTATAATATCCTTATACATTAAAATTATCATGACCCACTCCCTCCAAAGATACCCCTCCTGGCCTAGTAATGGAGAAAGGTAGATAATGACCCCTAAGTCCCACCTCTAATAGGCCCTTGGGTGGAATCTATGTAACAAACCAAACTATTATAAGTGAAATTTCCCTTTTGATATAATTAAATGTATTATTTTTTAAAATGGATATAGAAAACACATGCACTCCATTTATTTTATTATATCCAACTGGATTTAAATGACCATTAAGTATCATTACCATTGATAATATATTCATTGAATTGTGATCACATGAATAGTACTAATATAGGGTTTTAACAAATCCTTTCAACACAGACAAAGGAGGTGATAGCCTCAACCAGTAGGATCATTTCCTATGAATCCCATTTATCAGAGATTCTGAGGGAGATAGAATTTTTTATATTTTCCCTAGAACAATCACAAGATGAGATCCAACAACTTGAGAATGAGTGAAACGGTTTATGAGAGAAGTTCAAGCTCATTGAGATCATGGCCCAAACCATGTTCACCGAACAGCCCCATGAAATCCCCACCATCAAACACCCTAAAATTAGGTAATATTATCGTGTAATAAATTGATATTCATCAAGAACCTAGCATTATGATTACGTTCATTATTTTTTATAGAGTAATGAATATAAATTTATTTTATTATTGTTTTTAAAGCACATATAGTATTATTGGTTAATATTAAAATTGAATTAAGAAATATATATTGATGAATTAATAAATAATATTTTAATAAAATATTATTATCAAATTACTTTTGTTAATTATAAATTATTATATAGTTTTTATGAGGAAAAATTTAATTTTTATAAAGGCTTAAAAACTATTTTTTTCAAAACCCGTAAATTTTAAATAAATGATAAATTTTGTTTAAAAGTAAAAATTGAAATATTTAGAAACTTATTTGGATAAAATGAATATTATTTTTGGAATCACGATTATGAAATTATAGAATGGTGAATTTTTCATAATTTTATGAGACATTCAAATTTTTTGGTAATGATTAAATATGATATAAATATATAGTGTGTTTTATGACATCATAATAGATCAATAGTGATGTAATAAACACTATAAAATGTATATTCGTCAAAATATATGCTTTAACATTAAAATAATGTGATTTTACATTTTTTTGACTTATTTTATAAAGCCTTAGTCAATCATCCAAAATGAATATATATTTTATGATTTTAAATTCATTTCTTTAATAATATGACCCACCTCCACATAAAGAAGGATAACGTTCATAAAATACTAATGAATCCCCCTCTGATTTCCTATATAAACCCACCCAATCTCTCACTTATCTTCAATAAAAATACTTTTAGAACTTCTTTAACTTGTACTCACCTCTCTATAATCCTCCCATAGTTCCCCATTATAACAACCCATGCTTTACATACATGGTTATTACTTCATAATTGAATCATACTTATTACAACATATAAAAAAACCATGATAGGACCGTATAGGTATAGTGTATTTAGAAACTGGGAAACATAAACAACTAGTTCATAAATCATCTACGTTGTCACCCATTTATTTCATCATATCTAGAGTCCCTTTTGGCATATCCTATTTAATACCCTTCTTCCTGACCTGGGGAAAAGAAAACATACAAAATGGTGAGCTCAAATTCTCAGTAAGGGTAAACCAAAGAAATATCAATTATATCATATTCATAAGAACATAACATTTTGAAAATCTTAACCTGCAAAAGAGATCATAATATCATAATATGGGATAAATCATAGTAGTGAAATGTAATCCCAATAATCATAACTTAAAACATGAAACATTGTGGAATACATACATAATCATAGAAATTCATTTCAAATTATTCAAGGTTCTTTGCCAAGACCATCATAGCGGACAATGTCCATTACTGAACAGAGTTCACTCCTCGTTCTAGTCCTATATCACTGAACCAAATTAACTTTTCATTCCATCCATGTCTATCTCATGAGATATAAATCTTTACACAATGCATTGGAGGGAGATATAGGTCCCACCCATCTCATAATGAAACTATTCTTATTTTTGCCACAAAATCATAAAGAATATATCATAGCATAACCCATGTAATAAAAATGGGATTCTTAAACTTCATGCCATCATAAAATAATCCATGTAAAATAAAAGGACTTCATAAAAATAATTCCATCATAACATAATCAAATCAATGTAAAAATAGGGATAGAAACAGAACCATATATCATCTTATATGGAAAATAATTTTGATAAAACAATTGGATTCCATTCTTGAGGAAAATATCCATTATACTTCAAAAACATTTTTCCTTTATTAACATGCCATACAATTTTAAACAAAAAGTAGTTAATTAAAAATAAACATGAAAACTTTTAAAGGATGATTCGTGGAAATAATTTTCTATGAAATCATAAAAATTCATTCATGCCGTATAAGTTAAAAAAACATTTTTCTCGTACTTTGGCCTGAAAAGTCAAAAAGTACCTCGTACTAAAAACGAAAAAAGATTCCTTTCATATCTTTTACTAAAAACTCACCAATGGGTAAAATTGGATTTAAACAATTATGGAAGGATATAAATAATATTACATATTGACGAAACATGGATGTGGATGATAAATATTCCCCAGTAATTACCGGAGTATAAACAATCTTGGATAAAAATTGAGATTGTGAGATTTTCTCTTACCTTAGGTCCGATATGCTTCGTACGTATCCGAACCTCCTGTATAATGATTTAAATAATGTCATTGACTTATTACAGAATCATATTCATCGTTATTATATCATATATGTTCATATTCTTATCTTCTTATTAATAATATTTCATTGCTACTTGTTATTTGGGTATTCATTACTTTATGTTCTTATGCGTGTTTTGTCGAATAAATTCTTATTATTATTTTTAGGTTATAGATACATCATTTAATTAATGGTATTAGTATAATACATATCATATTTATTCATTCAATTCATTCAATTCATTTATATAATCATTATTCAATGAATATCATGTAAAACGAGTCGCATCACATCGTGGAGACAGTAGGCCGTACGTATGCACAAGCGATGATATCATTCTCATGATCGTGGAATTGTATTAAAGTGTATGTATACTATTTCAGAATAAATATCACTTTAAAATAATCATATATAGTTATTATTTACACCATTATACCCATCCAAGTAAGGTGGTGGTGGAAAATAGATTACACCACGGCGTGGAGACGGTATTCCGTATGTACGCACGCGCAGTGATTTTGTTTTCCGTAGGATGGATAGAAGGTAAAATAGGTTTGTTTAATATTTATAATAACATATCAGTATATGAGTGATACTTATTTTATTACTTCATAATTAAACAACTAAATAATATGAAGTAGAAGAAGAAATAAATTTTAAGGAATCGGTAACGGATATTACCTCTTCTTCGACATGCCTCTTTGAAACCTCCTCTTAGGGCACTAAAATTGGTCTTTGAAGAAGATCAAGAGATATAGTATTTCTCTAGGGAAGTTGATAAGGGAAATGGGCAGCGTTTGTCCGAGCTTTAAGGCTCAAAATTGTGTGAGGAGGAGAGGGAGGAGGTTCCCTTTTATAAGGGAGGAGAGGGTCACCTTTGGAAAAACTTAAAATATTATTTTATAATAAATTCATATTCAGTTTTTAATAGCTCCAAATTGATTTATTTATAATATAAGGTATGTATTGGTTGAAATACTCTAAAACAATAGGATTTAGACAAGATTAGGTTAATATTTTAACCTTATAATTTAGATTTAACTCTGAGTTAAATAATTTAACTTTTATTCTGTCTTCTTGTTTTCTTACACTATAAGGTTAATAAAATTACTATAACAAGCCAATAGAACCCCAAGTGGTTAATTATTAATATATATAACCCTATCTATGTCATTTGTCCGAAACATAGATTTTTAGGAATAAAATTACAATTAATAATATAATATGTTTTTAAGAACTATTTTATGTCAATTTTGACACTATTTGGTAATTGATTTTTTTGAAAATCATAAAAGCATGATTAGTTAGAAAAAGGTTAATTAAATCAATAATAACATGTCATATTAACCTAGAAAATTATTTTAATTCATAAAAAGTCTCAAATTACATTTATTTGTTATTTATAATATCAATTATTTTAATATTTCATTAATTATGTAATTACATCATCACCATTGTGTCATAAATAAATTAAATTATTTAATGTCTAAATTTTATAAATAAAATACCATTAGGTAGGAAATATTTTTATCTTTCTAATGAATATTTATAGTTGAATTTATCTTATGTATAACCCTATATAAAAAATTTTTTAGTTATTAAACTTTGATTTTAACTGTTTTAACTCTTCTTTAAATAAAATAATAATAAGTGTCCTAATCTAATCCAAGTGGACCTAAATGGTCATATTTTATTCCTAAGGTTATTTTTGGTCGAATTAAACTTATCCATATAATTAGAACATGTGTTAGTGTAATAATAATATCATTTTTACCCTTAATTACCATATTTACTTTTAATCGTGGTAAATAAAAGTAAAAAGTTACTATTCCCAAAAAATTATTTTTATCTTCTTGAACCACATTCTACTCCATGATATTAACTATGTCTCTTAGGTTTTCTAAATTCAATAAAATTTTTATGTATCTATATTATTATAAAATTACTCCAATGAATTACATTGAACTTATATAGGTATTATGTATCTATTTTGACCTAAAATAAATTTGAATTAAAAAATGATTATTTAAATAAAAAGTCGGTTTTAACCAATAACTCAGTGTTTTCACTATTCATCAAAAATTTAATGTTTTCATAAAAATACCAAAAATTCACCCTAGGCTAATTTCGATATTCCTAATCCAAAAATGAAGTCTATTTTGAAAGATAAAATTTATAAATTTTAAAAAAAAGTGGGTATTACTATTCATAACTGTTAGTTTATAAAATATTTTAATAACATATTGTTGTTTAGAGAAAACTCGGTATTGTGTACAACGCAAGCTATCGAGTAAGATTGATCTTGTGTGTAACGCAAGCCAAGACAGTTTTGTGTGTAGTGAAAGATTCCTTTGGTGATGTATATAACATAAAAAAAAATATTTCTCATAAAATCTTGAGTGGTACACCCATGCTCTAAATAATCCCCTCTTCATGATTTTGAAGTTGCACACTCAAGTAAGGGTTCCTTCTATTCTCATTTTTATCCAAGATTCCTTATATCGTTACACACTTATTTTCATTTAAAAATGATGGGGTATATTTTTTAACCACCCCATACTACCCTTATTATTTTTTAATGATTAGATACCTCTTTCACTCTCATTAATCCCTCCCACATACACTCGTTACGATGCCGAAATTTCATAAGATTTATTCCATTTCTCTCTTTCTTCAAGTTTTGTTATTATGTTATGTCATCTATTTCCAAATTTCTTATGTTGGAACATGTATATATATGACCCTATTACTTTATATTTCATGTATATGTGATTATATACCTCTTTCTCTCTCATCATTTATTTTTATGAATTTTTATTTCACGTCTTTAGGCTTCTGAAATTGCACTGTGAATATCCATTCCAAAACAATTGTGTAAGTGAATATCATACCAATTCCCTATCAAGGGTGTTCACTATTATAAAGATATAACTTTTTATTGAGGACTTACAAGTATTTATTCCACACCCCTTGATCATGTAATAAATTATAATGATGAATGAATCCATGCTTTATGATCTATGTGGCACACTTAATCATGAGAATGAAATGAAAGTGATGGGTGGTCCCGGAAGTATATAGTGCTCTAATGCATTGGGTAAATTTTAGTACCATGATATGACATGTTCAGATAGGTTTTTACTAGAGTCATTTATGGGACTTAGTCCACTATGATTTCTTAGCATTTTATCCATGACTTATGATGCAATGTTTTAAGTTGTTTCAACATTCCCATGTTATGATTATCATGCTACATCATGCCTTTATATTCATGTTTCTTTTATACTCCATTGATACGCCTGTTGTCTAACATGTGTTGTATTTCTCATTTTATTCCATGTTTATTCCCATACTAGGATTCATATCTCCACCATTTCTTATGTATGTTCTCAGGTTACCCCATGAAATGTTATGTACGAAGGAATTTTGTGGTCATGTAAATGAAGTTTTCAATAATGATGTTGTATTTCATGTTTTAAGTTGTTATGTAATGTTCCAAATTTACCATGGAAATAAACTTCTTGAAAATTTAGGTTGTATTAAATGTAATTTGATGTCATTAAATCATTTATGGATGTAATAAAAAGAACAAGGTTTTTATAGACTAGCCCCAAGGGTATACAATCTTACAAAATGGGAGGCATTTCCCATTTTAGAAAAACAAGATCGGGAGATAACATGGTCCATCCCAAAAAACTCCAAGACACACACACACACAAACACATATATATATATATATAAGAAATCCAAAATCTATCCCACATGCATCTTTAAAATAAAACACTTACAAATACAATGAAACTCTAAAGTAAATACCGAAAGCAATGCTAAGCAGCGACATGACATTTGTCCCAACATTCGAGCTAGTAACTTCATGCATGGTCCATGTAGTCCTCCTAGAAACCTAAAAGATGTTTTATAATGTAGGGTGATCATACAAGTATACTCGGTAGGAAAACCAATGTCTCTCATGCACAAGTGGGAGAAGCATGATAATTCTCCCGTGATAAAATAGAAGAACCAAACAGCACCTAACCACTATCCATCCCTACCTTACCAAGGCACTCTAATAAAATAAAATAAGTCAAGTAAAATAGTATAGTAAGAACATTGATGATAGGGTACCCCACACTTGGGCCTCACAAATGTATCAAAACCTGCCCATAGAAACCTAGACCACAACCCGCAGCTTGTCTCTTCACCTGGGAAAATGAAGATCATCACTTCCTACCCACACACACCTGGGCCTCATACCATGGTACATCCCAAAAACACATGGGAATGCACAACACATATCATTTTTTAATACACTTGGGAAAGCACAACACATCTCATCTTGAAGACACCTGGGAAACACAACTCGCCCACACACACCTGGGCCCCACAGACCACTACCTACCCAAAGGATCTTAGGTTATCTTTTCCTGGAAGAGGGAGTAGAGAAGAATGTGTGTCCAGCCATCCATCCTCCCACTGGGATTTTTGGGGAAAACACCCTCCCTTATGACGATGGCGGTGTTCGA
The DNA here is from genome assembly GCA_963277665.1 of Viscum album. Lineage (NCBI taxonomy): Eukaryota > Viridiplantae > Streptophyta > Magnoliopsida > Santalales > Viscaceae > Viscum > Viscum album. The sequence continues at coordinate 1,205,310,859 of OY728126.1, read as the reverse complement.
CACATAATGCTCAACTAGGGTGGGTTCCATATAGAAATCACAAAGTAAATACATTTATATATATATATATATAATACCAAACACTCAAGCCCAACCTATGGGTTTTCAACCAACAAACAACACATGATATTGTCGTTGCTACTACCTCTAAATGTTGAAACACACAACAATCCATAGCTCAATTCATATCCCCTGCCAATTTAATTGACCAATTCTCATTCTTTATTAAAATATTAATTTATTAATTCCATCACTACCAGGGAAACTTCTAGCCAAAACACATAGAAAATCACATATCAAAATCAACACAAAAGAAGGAGAACCATAGTAAATAAACCCACTTCAAATTTTTTTCTCTGTTAACACCCATTAATACTATAACATAAAAACATTATGGGTATTGGCGAAGCTTTCTCCATGTTACTCATGGTGAAAATCCATGATAATCACCCATACCAACCACTTACATCATAATTCTTAAAATTCATGTCAACTAAACCATACACTCAATCAATAAGATTCCCAAATCACAGCCACACCCATCATCACATCCCATAACAACCATTCTCAGTAGCCCTGAAGTATAACTACACCACACCGAATACATCCATAAATACAAATATAGCACAACCCAACAACATCCCCACTATGTAACATTATTCATCCATTATATAATCATACAATCTTTAAACCTGGGATTCCATTACACCACCTAAACCACCCCACATCACACATTAACTCCCACAACCCTACTACAGCACAAGTCAAAGAAAAACCACACACAACACACCATCACATAGACTAAGGAAAATCATATTAAGATTTAACAAGGCATTCCTAAACAAATTTCACTTGTTAATTAAGGGGTTATCACAAATCAATATAATCCTGGGGAATCCATTTATTATAGCCTAATATAAATGATTAATAGATTCCATGTATTTTTTTAACAAGAATAATACAAACATGCATTCATAAAAAATCTATGTCTAAAAAAGGACCCCCAATGACCACGATTTTTAGTAGGAATATAGCCCATACAATTCACATCATTGATCAAATATAAAAAAACAATACCATCATACGTCACTTTCCCCAACCCATATTTATTAAATTTGAAATAGATTTGATTGTCTTTATTAAATTTAGATTCCACTATATTCAGAAAGAGACATTTGTACACCCACCCCACATGATACACAATTGAGAGAGATAAAGGAAAACCTACTTAAAATAATAAGAAATCATCACTTCCTTAATTCACCTAAGAAGGGGTGTGCATGCAGCAGGAAAACCCTCTAGGGAAAGACCATACCCAAAAGCTACACTGAAATGCACGACTCCTCGTAGAAGAATTTATTAGGGAACATTGTACCAAGAGAAAGTTAAAGGAATGAATGAAGGGAAGTCCCCTAGTTTATATTGATTAGATCTGAGACTCAAGGAATATGAAATGGTTTTAGAATTAGAATTAAAGCTGGATCTCAAAAAAACCATGTGGTTTGACCTTTTAGAACACTCGTGAACTTTTTATAATTTAAATATATGATTCATAACCCTTGAAATGGATTCAAAACTGCATAAATATGGAATTAAATTTATTTTATATTAAAGAAAATGGTGAAGGGGAGAAACTGGAAAAACATTAGAAATTATGGAATTTTGAAAAAATTATAGAAACGAATCATTGTTAGGTGAGTCACCATCACGATTCACCGATGTGAGTCACCATTGGAGAGCTACTAGTGCGGGTCATTGAGAGAGAGCTACTGGTGCTAGTCACCATTCTGAATCATCGATGCGAGCTACCTTTGGAAACTATAAATATTAAAAATCTTGAAATGAGTCACCATGACCTCCCAAAACACATCAAACACCCTGTTTTCACAACGGAATGGATCGAAGAGGTAAGTTACATTACATTAGATACCTCTCAAACTATTCTTTCCCTTGAGAATTTAAAACCATTCCCAAAAGAAAGAGGGGTCCGAACAACCACTCTGTGAGATACCTCTCAAGGTTCTCATTATGATTGAAACACTACTACCAAATAAATACATAAAATTTTAATGATAAACCACTATGTGTAGTTCAAAATATATAGTGAATCCTCGACATCCAAGAACACCTACCCTGAAATCTTCCAATCCTAAAAATCCACACAACACACCATGAAAGCATCATAACACACTATCTGAACATGCGAACCAGGGAATTCCTTCTTCCATGTCAAAATATTATCTGATCTATGCATCACTGACTCTCTCACATGGGTTTAATCACATCGCAATTAATGCATCTTGATTAGGAATAAGTTACTCTTCCTCCCATATTTCAGAACTTTGTCACACATAATGGAACAAGGAAACAAATCATTTCATAAAAAATGTGGTTCAACATCACATCAAAAAGAAAAATAGATTAAGGTAAAACTCAAAACAAACATGGGTAATGGGAACACTTCAACACTTCTCACTCCCAAGTACATTCCTCTAGGCCACCATGCCTCCAAGACACATGAACCAAAATATTGGTCCATCCATGATGCACCTTCTCCCGGCAATCCTAGATCTCTATTGGTCGCTCCATGTGTGTCGTGTAATCATTGATATCCAATTCACCCTAGTATATTACATGGGAGTTATCGTGAAGATACCGAAAAAGTTACGAGACGTGGAAGATGTCAAGGATCCTCTCCAAATTTGGTGGCAATTCAAATTGGTATTCCACTTCACCATGTTTACCCAACACCTTAAAGGGTTCGACGAACCTGGGAGAAAGATTAATCCCCCTACTAGTCCTTCGAGTCCCATATCGAAGGGAAACCATCAAGAACACATGGTCCCCATACTAGAACTCTAAGGGCATCCTCATTCAATCATCATAATACTAATACTAGTTATGCACTACTTTAATTCTCTTAGGAACATGCTAAATCTTCTCTATTGTGCTTTGAACTTCCTTAGGATCAAGAATAGTTATCTCCCCAACCTCTTTCCATCACCAAGGTGAACAACACAACCTTCTGTACAAAGCTTCAAATTGAGTAATGATAATAAAATAGTGATAACTATTATTATAATAAAACTATACCAAGGGAAAGTGATGTACCCAAGATCCACCAAAGTCCAAGACGCATGCTTTTAATATATATTCTAACGTTTGGATAGTCCATTCTATCTACACATTTATAAAAGGGTGGAAGGAAGTGGTGTAGCATAACTGAGTTACAAAAGTATGATGCAATCCCCTTTAGACTTTTGAGGTAAAACTTATATCCTTTTCTAAGGAAATGGATCTCAGAACTCCATGCAGTCGCACTACCTATTCCACCTAACACTTTTCCATGGAATCCACAATGCCCAACTTATTGATTTCTAAGAAGTGATCCAAATTCCTCAGCTGATCCACTACTAAATATGTATAATCATATCCACCCTAATCCCTGGGAAAAAATGTGAAAAAATACATTGATATTTCATCCCACTTCCACTAGAGGGATTCTAAGGGCTGCAAAAAATGACTGGGAACGTGGTGCTCAGTCTTCACTTGATGGCACACTAAGCACTTCTTCAAAAACTTTACCACTTATTGTCTCATACCAGGCCACTAAAACTACATCCTCGAGCCAAGGTACATATTAGAAACCCTTGTGTGTACCACTAAAGGTGAGTTATGGAACTCAAGAAGGAATACCACTTGCATCTCCATTGGAACAAACAACTTCCCATGAAATAGAATCTGATTCTGACCATCCTACAACCATCCATTTGGAGCATCACCATGAACAACACGATCCTGAAACACTTCTACCTCAGAGTCTTCCCACTAGGACTCCTCAACTAGCTGAATCAGATAATACTACAGCATCATCTGAAACAAATATCCGCTATCACTTTCCACCCTTGCATCCAAGTGCAAGGCTGCCAACTCCTCCATCTCTTTCCAAGAATTTGCAGAATCCCAAACAACCTATTTCTGTGACTTTCTTCTCATAGCATCTGCCACGATATATCCCATTACTAATGTGTAGGAGATATCAAAATCATATTTCTGAAGAAACTCCATACACCTCTATTTTTATAAGTTTAGATCATGCTGGGAAAAGATATACCTCATGCTCTTGTGATATGTGAAGACCAAAAAGTTATCCACAATAATGTAATGCCACCAAAACTTCAGCACAAACATGACTGATGTAAGATCTAGATCATGGTTTTCATAGTTTCATTCATGGGTATGTATTTTCCTAGACCAATAAGAGATCACTTCTCATTATTGTATCAAGAGGCATCCCAATCCCAGACTGGAAGCATAAAAAACACATCTAACATCACTCCTTCCTCTAAAAACTGGAGCATTGTAGAACTGTGCAACTTCCCCTTTAGATAAATAAATTCTACCTGGAAATGATTTATCCACACAAAATCTTGGACCATTCTAGTCATAGATGTTAACGGAGTCGTAACTCGAGATAAATCGGGTACAAACCTCCGATAATAGCCTGTGAGACCAAGAAAAATATGATCTTCCACCGCATTCTTAAGTGATTCCCAAGAAAAACTCTCTTTAACCTTTGATAAGAAAACCTTCACACCCTACTAAGACACCACATTCCATAGGAAATGCACCTACATTGTCCAAAACATTCACTTGGATAGTTTTCTGTAGAGATGACAGTGTCAAAGAACCTAAAATATAGTCCAGAGATTCTCATCATGTTCCTCTTCTGACTTCAAGTAGATCAATACTTCATTAATGAATATGATGACAAACTGGTAAATAAACTGATGGAAAATAGGTTTAATAAGCCCTGTGAACATGGATGGTGCATTTATAACACAGAATGGCATGACTACAAACTCGATGTGCCAATACAAGCACCTGAATGTAGTGTTCAGGATGTATCCCTCCATCACCGTCAATTGGTGATATCCAGACCATAGATCGTTCATACAAAACCAACTCACCCTTCACATCTTATTGAAAAGATCTTCTATCCTCGGAAGAGGGTAACTATTCTTTATTGTCGCCTAATTCAACCTCTTGTATTCTATGAAAAACTTAGACTACCATATTCTTTCTTTACGTACAACACTTGATAACCCCACGGAAACACACTAGGATAGATAAAACCCTTCTTCATTATATCATCTATCCTAATTCATAACGCCCTCAACTCATAAGGTTTCTCTAATAAGGATCCATCGAGATCGAACAAGCACCGGGTTGCAGGTCTATTCTGAATTCAACATCGTGTCCAGGGAGTATAGCTAAAACCTCCTTTATAAAAACATCTAGGAACTCCCTAATAAATATTTGAACATCCACCATCCCAATGTATATTGGTTCCATAGAGATATCATCCAACAAATAATAAAGAGGATCTACATGTATACTACCCACCTGACAGCTCCTCTCACCAAGGAAAACCAAACATCTATAATCCATATACGAAAACAAGGTTCTTCTTAAGAAGAAATTGATAACATCATACAAGGAATAAAACCATTTGATGCTAAGAATGACATCGTATTATGGAATCTATATCAATAATAGATTCCCATGAGACTGATGTGGTCCCATTATCAGTCTATATCCCCAGAACAAATCAAAAAAGTTTGTCTTGACTCCAAATGGTCTACTCAACACCAAGGAATGGGAAGACTCTATTTTTTTAGTCCCATAACGTTGGATAGAGTGGGTGAAACAAAGGAGTGTTAATATCTTGAATCAAACCATGCACAGGAAAGGGTACTAAACAAGTTGATCGTACCAATAAAGATCATTGGCCCTGTTGGAACTATTGGCTCTACTACGGGAAACTGACCATACTCAAATCCTATGCCTCTCTACTAACAACCACCTCCATGTCCAAACCTGAGTCGAGGTCCCTAAGTATCACCATGAGGTCAGCATCTACCTGCTCCATCTCCCCTTAGTAGAGCATGAGCCTATTATCCCTACTGATGAAATATCCTAACTGAAAACTATTGCAGAAGCTAGCACTGAACCTATCTGCCTCCACAAAACTGAGCTCGAGTAGCCACTATACACTGATTATTAATTTGTCCACAGACTCCACAGATGAAACACATTTACCCCAATACCAAAGATAAGGCACAAGGACTGGAAGTTTGAAACAGAAACTACCGAGGTCAACCCCCCACCAGTCGAAACCTCAAAGGCCCGGGAACCTAAGACTTACTACTAGAAACCCTGCATCTCAAAGAACCATGTTGGATCCCCTCTCATGGTAGACCTTATCATGAGTGCATATTCTCAACTACCTCCACCTTTTTCTGAACCTCTAGATACATTGTCAATATAAATGGAGTAAAATCATACTGGATAAAAGGGTGTAGGGACTCCTCAAGCCATCTCGCCTGAGACTCCTCATCTAAAAAGAGGTCTGTGGTGAAGTGAAGATGATCTTTGAACATGATCCCAAGTTCCCATTCTGAAATACTTTTCTACAAGAGGGAGAGTAAATAATTCTACTTCTAAACCATTATATATGATGAAAGGAACTCCACCTAAAACCCCTTCAGAATGTCAACCTACAACATGCATGTCTCCTTCCTCTCCACCAAATAAAGCTTCCACTACTAACACATAGCCCCTCACATATGAATAACCACAAAAGGAACCCATTACTCTGTAGGATCCCAAATAAAACTGAAGGTGGTCTCAAGCTCCTCGAACCGGCTCTCTGTCTCAATGTCTAAAACACTACCCTCGTACTTTCCAAAGGTCTGATGCTAGAAATCTTGTAACATTCTCTTCCACGGGTCATCATCCTCCACTGGATCAACCCTCTACTGATCATCTGGATCATCATGATGATCCTAAACCTCCCAATCCAAATGAGGTTGACGACCGAGTGCCACAGCTGAAAGGTAAACATAGAGTTCCTATGCCCGAATAGTATTTAATTTTATTTAAGATTCATTTTATCTCATTTAACTCATTATCCAAATTAAATGTTTCCAAAATACCTGATTAAAACAAGAACAAGAGTCATTGTGATGCATGTACCTTTCCTAGGGTCTCTACCCTACAAATGGTGAAGCGTCACTTGGTCATTAGGTAGGATATGATCCCTTGCATTGGATCACAGGGGGGGCTAAATTCCTATGTCGTAGCTGATCTTTGCAAGACTATGTCACACAGCAAGATCTATGAACATTGTTTCCCTAACAACCTATGCAATCCACATTATTCCTAACTCCCATATCCATCCAATCTCTCAACCATCACCTCTAATACAATTATATCATGAACCCCTCCCTCCAAAGATACCCCTCCTGGGATGGAAATGTATAAAGGGATATAATGACCCCCATGTCCCACTTCTAGTAGGACCTGGGGTGGTGACTACCACTACGGGTATACAATCTCACAAAATGGGTGGAATTTACCTTTTTAGAAAAACAATAGCGAGAGATAAGATAGTCCATACCAAAAAACTCTAAGACATATATATATAAAAGAAACCCAAAATCCATCCCACATGCATGTTTAAAATATAACTGTTATAGATACAATGAAACTCCAAAGTAAAAACCAAAATCTAAGATATGTAGAGACACAGAAACTGTCCCAACGTCTGAGCTAGTAATGTCCAGCACAGTCCACATAATCCTCCTGGAAACCTAAAAGTAGTTTTATAATGTAGAGTGAGCATAGAAGTATACTCAGTAGGAAAACAAAATTCTCTCATGAAAAAGTGAGAGAAGCATACTAATTCTCCCGTGAGAAAATATAAGAAGCAAATAGCACCTAACTATGTATATTATCCATCCCAACCATACCAAGGCACTCTCACCAAATAACACAAGTCAAGTAAAATAATATATTAAGAACATTGAATATAGTCTACCCACACCACTTTCCCTCTAATTAGTTACTCTCACACACTAACAATAAAATTCACATCACTCTCACCTCTTATAAACATACCAAACCACATCCTTCCAACAATCACTTGGTCTTCACAACCACATCACAACTCACCCATAGAAACCTGGGCCACAAACCACACCTAGTCCGATAACCTGGGAAAAAGATGCTCATCACAGCCTGCCCACACACATATGGGCCTCATACCACGTCACATCCTAAAAACACTTGGGAATGAACAACACATCTCATCACGAAGACACCTGAGAAAGCACAAAACATCACATCCTGAAGACACGTGGGAAAACACAACTCACCCGCACACACCTGGGCCCCACAAACCACTACATTCCCAAAAGATATTGGGTTATCACTACCTGGCAGAGTGAGTATGTAAGAGTAGGTGGCGAGCTATCCATCCTCCCACCGAGATGTTTGGTAAAGACACCCTCCCACATGATGATGGCGGTATTCAAAACATAGTTCTCAACTAGGGTGGAGTGCATATAGAAATCACAAAGGAAATAAATGTGTATATATATAACACCAAAAAATCAAACCCAACATTTGGGTTTTAAACCAACAACTAACTCATGATACGGCCTTTTTTACCACCTATAAATTCACAACCACACAACAAGACACATCTCAATTCATATCCCCATCCAATTTCATTAACCAATTTTTATTCTTTATTAAACTATTCATTTATTCATTCCATCACTACCCATGAATATACTAGGCACATCAGACAACAATCCATATAGGAAAATCTACATAGAGGAAGGTGAACCATGGTAAATAAACCCACTTCATATTTCTATTCTGTTAACACCAATTCATACCATAATATAAAACAATTCTTGGTATGAGGTGAATCTTTCTACATGTTACTCATGGAGAAACTCTGATAAAATTTCCCATACCAACCACTACCATCATCATTCTTTAAAGTCATCCCACCCAAACCATCCTCTCAACCGAGAAAACCCCCAACTCACAACTACACCCATCAACACATCTCATCATAACCACTCTCGGAATTCTTGATCCACTACCACGCCACACCCAACACATCCAAAAACATAAACATAGCACAACTCATCCAAAGCCCCACTACATACCACTAATAATATATTCTACAGTCAAACAATCTCTAAACCATAGATTCCATTACACCACCTGAACCCCCCACATCACACATCCATGACCACAACCCTACTACAACACGAGTTAATGAAAACCCACACATAGAACACCACCACAAAAACCAAGGAAAATCATATTTAAATTTAACAAGGAATTCCACATTCAATTTACACTTGTTAATTCAGGGGTTATCATAGAACAATATAATCAAAGGGAATCCATTTATTTTATCCAAAAATATGTGGTTAAGTGGTTCCATGTAATATTTTTAATGAGAAGAAGACAAAAATGAATTCATAAACATTCTTTGTGAAACCAATGACCCCTAGTGGACCTGATTTTCAGTAGGTATATAACCCATACAATTCACAACATTGATTAAATATAAATAAAACAGTACCATCACACCTCACTTTCCCCAACCCATGTTTTTTGATTTGAAATAGATTTGATTATATTTATTAAATTTAGATTCCATTATATTCAAAATGAGACATTATTACACCCACCACACATGATACACAGTTGCGTTAGATGAAGGAAAACCTACTTGAAAGAAGAACCGATAAGCACTTCCTTAATACACCAAAGCAGGGGGTGCTCATGCAGCAGAAAAATCCTCCAGGGAAAAACTAGATCGGAAAGGTAAAGAACAACACATTAATCCATAGGGAAGAAAGGTTTTGGGTGCCTCATACTGAGAGAAATGAAAAGGAATGAATTAAGTGAATACCCCAATTTAGAAGGATTGGATCTAGGGCTCATGAAATATGGAACCGTTTTTAAATTGGCATTAAATATGGATCTCAACAAAACCACAAAGATTGACTATTTAGACCTCTCATGAACTTTTATGAATTTAAAGATATGATATATATACATTGAAACAAATTCAAAACCACTTAAATATGGTATAAAATAAATTTACGTCAAATAAAACCTTAAAGAGGAGAAACTAAAAAACTGTAGAAATTCTGGAATATTGAAAAATTGTTGGAAATGAATTATTATTTTGTGAGTAGCCACTGCAATTCACCGGTGGAATCACCAATGCAAGATACCAGTGTGAGTGACCATTGGTGAGATACTACTGTGAGCTACCGGTATGAGTCACCAATAGCGAGCTACTGGTGTGAGTCATCCTTGGCAAGATACTGGTGTGAGTCACCATTCTGACTCACTGATGCAAGACACCATTGGAAATTGGAAATTTGGTAATCACTTAAAATGAGTCACTAGGACCTCCAGGAACACTTCAAAGACTAGATTTTCATAATGAAATTTATCGGAGAATTCTGGTCCATTAAAAAATATCCAAAAAATCATTTTATTATTATCTATACAAAAATTATAGATTCTAAAAAACGTTTAATATTTAAAAATAATTTTTATAAAATCTTTTTGATACCCTAAACTAGAATCTATATTTTTCATATGGTTTTAATCCCTATTACCCTTACACATATGCTCTATTTAATGGAGGATGATGTTTTTAGAAACCTTTGTGATGGTAATATAAAGTTTACCTTTATGCAACTACATTTCAAAACCACTACATAAAGGAAATACACAAATTAACTTTACATGGATCCCTAGCATAAAGGTATTACCTTTATGCCATTACTTTTCATAAGAGTACTCTAAATATTTCATACTCTATGTAAAGGTAAACATCATGGTCCTTTACACAACATATCTGATGCATTATCTCATAAGGGTAATGTTTTAATGATCCTTGCATAAATTCCTTTGCGTAAGAGAACTACTTGTAAACAACTCATACATGTAAAGGTAGAAAATATGTTACCCTTATGTAGACCTTCTATGTAAGTATATCAGGTAATCAAAAATAATATTTACATTTATTCAAGGAATTTTTTTACAAAATGTTTTTCTTATATTGAGTTCTGTTTTTCTCAAAGACTGGTGATTAAAACATGCTTAAATATTAAAGAAACCACATCTAATACCATTAATGGGTTTTTTAGGATCATCTAATGACCATTTTCTATAGTAGAAACCCCAAAACACTAGAGAAATATCTTCAAGAAATCAATGTGTTAATATTATCTAAAAATATAGTGCCTAGAAAATGTGAGTTGCAGTAGATTTCATCTTCATCCATTGATGGAGTGTGCTTCAAGTAGATCAAGAGCAGTGGTAAATGAAATCACTCTACCTCTGAGGTGATACATTTTCAAATGGATCCATGATCATATCATGAGTATTCTTGAGTAACTGAAGTGGTGTTAGTTCCATCTTGGTGAGATGAATAGTTCTCATGATGAATAGATATTTAGAAGAGGATCCTACAGATCACACTTCAATAATAAAGGATCTTATCCTCTTACATTGAAGAAACATGAGGAATCTCATGTTCATAACAAATCATATGAATTTATAACTATTGGGGTATTTATTTATTGAATTCATTATAATAAATAAATTTAAATCAATTAATCCAATCAAAATGGATTGTAATTGATGAATTCGAACTAAAAATAGATCCATAAATCGAAACCAAAATGGATCCATAATGTCTATAACTTCTAAATACAGAATGACTATATCTATCTGAAATAGGCATGGATCATGGCTATATGATTTGGTATAAGACACCATGGAATAAACCTTCCCAAATTTCCCTCCATGGTGAGGTTTATGGTTTAGTCTCCATAGTTGAGGTCGCTAAGGAGCAGCCATTCCATTACGGTGTGGGCTCACACCCCCTCCCCACAATGCCACTACGATGCAGTAAGTAACACCATAATGAATTCAACTCCTTTGTGGCATGGTTACAGGTGTTGATTCATGGTTCCACCTATTGTGGTAGGAATTTTCCTACAACATTAATTTAATAATTATCAATATTTTAGAGTCACAGAAGACATCACACAAACAAGGATAAACACAAAACAAAGGGTAGGGGAAGGAAAAAAAGCAATAACTAAAGAATGCACCAGAATGAAAAGGTTGGGGTGTTACAATCTTCATTCATCGATGGAGTGTTCATAAAAGAGATCATGAGGATCAGTGAATGAAACCACCCTAATATTGAGGTGATACACCAACCAATGTATCCATTATCGTATCGTGAGGATTCTCGAGAAACCAAATAGAAACTTGGGCCTTCTTGGGTGATATGAACAATTCTCACGGAGAAGAGATATTCTAAAGATGCTCATACACATCACAAACCAATAGGAGATGATATCATCATCTTATATAGATAACTCCCAAGGCTTCTCATATTCATAACACATTGTATTTGTTTCTAATAGTTGGGTGATTTATATAATTAATTCATTACAATAAATAAATGAAAAGTAATTAATCATTTCATAATGGATTGTAACTGATGAATAAACCATTTGAGAGAACTCAATAATATATAATTATTATATTCATGCATCACATTCATGAAAAATACATGCATCATATGCATATATTAAATGTACATTATATATATATGTGTGTGTGTGTGTGTATCTCTGCATCATATAAAGGTATACATACATTTAATGCATGTACATTTTAGTGAAAATCCAACAATAAAGGATTTGTAACAAATATTTTTGACTAATTGCTATAGAGTTTGTATTTAAAATGGGTTGAGAACTTTCTATCTAGATGGATAATTAAATAAAAGAGTCTTGACACTACATGCGGTTCGAAAGGATGAGGAAGTAATTGTTCCCATCCACATGGGGGGAGTCAGTCAAGGAGCACTTGTTGTGGGAGATCATCATCAGAATTTATTGTTAGTAGTTTATCAAGTATGGTTTTTAAAAAGATTCCTTTTGAAGGTGTCCCTATAAGTCGAACTCGGTAGTTTTATCGAATGTTATGGTTTCCCTTTTAAAACAGTTTTCTCACCTCAATGAAAAAATGTAGTGTGTTCCACCATTGATTATGACTACATTTGAACCACGCAATTTATGGTATTGTTCTCATTCTTTTAATGTCATGTTGTATTTATTTATTGTTTGTTTTCTTCATATGGAAGCTTTTATTGAAGACCCATTAGGTGAAAAGAAGTGGAAGGAGTGATAGATTAGAGTGTTGGTTAATATTCCTCGACTTCCTTTCACATCTTTATTTTTTAGGTATTATTTAGTTTATTTTTTGCCTTGAATTTATCCTTGAATTTCCACTTGAGTTTTTGGTTAATATTGGATAATTTATGTATGATAGAAGGTTTTTCATAGTTATCACACGGTTTGGGGAAACCATGTGCCCTTGCCCAGAAAACCGTAAATAAAATGTTCATTTTGGATAGTGGCGACCTCATAGTTTGGAAAACCATGTAGAAGAACCATACAACTTGTTCCTATTTGATAGTGAGGGATGCACAGTCGACATGCTGTTTGAGAAACCATACCGGCTAACCATGTGTTCTGTCCATATCATTAAAAAATGAAAAATTTCCTTCATTTTTTCTTTTTATTTAACCCATAAACCACCCCTAATCCATCCCATTTGATATTTTCATCTATGTAATCTTTTTATTCTCCTCCATGGACCTCTTCAACTCCAATATTTGAGAGATTTGGGTGTAGAAACATCTAGGAATCGTTAAGTAAGACTCTTTTCTTTCAATTTATCCCTTATTCTTGGGTTTTTATTACCTCTTAATCAGTTTTTCTTTTTTACGTAGGTTGTTTGACCTAAATAGGGTTTAATGTTGTGTTTTTGGGTGAAATAATGATGGTTGTTATTTAATATTGCCTTTATAGGGTCTTATGGCGGTGTGGTTGTGGTTTCTAATTGTATTCTAGAAGTTGAAAAGTGTGAGTTCGGTGGTTGCATGTTTCTACATTATAATATGACTTTGGATTACTTTCTTGATTGTTTAAATGTTTTGTACACATTATTTTTGTGGTGCGAATCATGATTTTGAAATATTTTTGATACACACGTGTGACAAAAATGTGTTTAAAAGGAAAGTGGTCATTTTTTATTTTTTATTCATTATGGTGTTTCTTGAATTTTTTTATGCACTATCTGAAAGATGCAAAATATTTTTTCAAAGATTTTTAAAGGTGAAAATGTGTTGAAAGTGTATTTTCTAAGATAAATGGGCTTTATTGCATGTTGTATTCATTTTTTTCACCTTTAATGTGTCATTGAATTATGAAACTGATGTAAAGAATGTTATAAAATGATTTTGATGTGAGTATGAATTTAAAAGGTAATTTTCCCATGGAAATGTTTGGATTCCATATGTGTCCTTGTTTCATTTACAAATAGGTTTCATAAATAGTGAAAGTGGTGGGAAATGTATCTCCAAAATATTTTGGTTTTCTTTTGAAATGGAAAGTTGTTTTTTATAAAAAATGGTGGTTTCCATGTGGATTTTGATCATTATATCAATGTGAAAATGTAAAAGAGGTGATTTCCTTGTGTGCTTATGATGCTTGGTATGTGTATGTGAAAGTGATGATTTATGTGATATGTTAAATGGAATTTGAATAAAAAATGAATCTCACATATCTATGTGGGAGAACTATAACCATTACACCAATTGTTTCAGAAGTGGCTGAGGCCCAGATTCATCGAATAGGATTTATGATTACAACACTATCTAAACATGTGATATGATCAAAGACCACTATAAATTTTTATTTTCTCCTCTCTAGTGGATTGTGCATGGTAATGTTGTTTTTTTTGTCTTATGATATGAAGACAACTAAAACCTTGGATTTAAAACACTCTAGTGGCTCATGCATGAGGATACTATTGGATGTTCAGTTAGGCGATTTTGATCATTGTGGTATGAGGTTCATAGGGTCCCACTTGTTCTAGTTACCTATCAAAATTTTCCATGGTGTTCTCTTATGAAATGATACTTGGGTGATGTGGTCATAGTCATTAGTATACAGTAAAACTGATGTAAATTTTTTATTTAAGGAAATATTGTTTGTGAAAAAGGATTTTTTTAAAGAGTACTTCTTGAGTAATTTTTCCTTAAAAAGTTTTCTTAGAAGTGTTTCATATTTTCTTATGGAAATGTGCATGTTGATTTATCTTCTATTATATAATATAATCTTTCTTTTAGGTCGAAACCTACATGGACATGGATCAAACCCTACATACACATTCTGGTGTATGTAGACTTTTCTATGTATGACATAGGTAAAGGAAAGATGTGTTATGGTGGTGATCGTGGATTCATTTTCTAGTGTTTCACTTTTTGTAGGTGTCGGTGATAGTGGATTTAGGGTGATGTCCTTCTTGTTTCATGGCTTTTTTGGGATGGTCTTGTTGTTCCCACCCCATTATAGAACTTTTGGATTGGTTAAAGTTGTAAAACGTTGAATATAAAAATTTTGTACCTTGTTTGGTTGTGGTTATAATTTATTATGATGTCTATTCTTGTTGGTTGTTTGTGATTATATAAATGGGTAAAATAATTCCCAACGTGTATTTTTGATACCCAGGCTGGAGTTTCTAGTATATGGATATTGGGAACACCCTTTGGGACATGCCATGGATCGAGCCGGATGTTTGGATGGATGGAACTCTAACTTAGTTCATGAAAAAATTATATCATAGTAGGTCAAACTCTATTGGATCAGATTATTTGTGATGATTAAGGATTGACCAAATCGAGGATTTTTGAGGCTTGAGGTACTGGTTGCGAGTGCGCTGTCTAGCCAAAATGCCTCATGATAGTACTCGAGTCTTCATGGGTTTTTGTAATTTTGTTTGACTTCTCCTCCATGTGATACATACAAGATATAGACTGTATTTGGACATTGGGTGGGGTAGAGTGGTTTGTCTTGGCTTATTTTTTGTTGGATATGGTTATTTTATTAATGGAAGTGTTTGAGATTTGTTTATATTGTTGTAAATTTTCAAAATGGTTGTATTGTTGGTTTTCCTAGTGGTTAATTCTTTTTTATATAAAGATGACTCCCCCAAAAAGTTCATATATGACAATGGGAAGAGGCTGAAGAGAGTTCTCCATTACCAATTGATCAGAGACTAGTGGAAGTAGTGATTCGGGCTGTCCAAGATTTAGTTCAAGGAGTAGTAGCTAGTTATATTTAGGTTAGAGAATCCAAACTAGGACTTGTAAGCAACATGGATAAGGAGTTCCTCAAGAAAAATCCCCCTTTCTGGGGTAACATGGAACCCTAGGAATAAGAGGAGTGTCTAGAGAAGATAGAGAGGATGTTTTAGATTCTTGATACTCTTGAGGAAGTTAGAGTGAAGTGTACTTTGTTCTTGTTGGAAGATCTCAGTCCAAAGTGGTGGGAATCAATGGTGAAAGCTGAGAAGCATGATAAGATGAGTTGGAAGGACATTAAGGTCACATTCAATGAGCAATATTGTATAGATATTTTTTCCTTATATGGATCCCATGAATTTTGGGAGCATAGTGAGGGATACTGGACCATGATGGAGTACGCTTACCACTTTGAAGAGTTTGTCCAGTATGTACCTGAGGTCGTTTCCAATGAGCAGTTGAAGGCCAAATGTTTGACCTGGGGTTAAGGATAGATATCTAATCTCAGGTCTTCTTTCTCAAGCTAAAAACCTATGTAGAGGTGGTTAATCATGACATGATGGTGGAAATTGATCACAATGGAATGTCGAGTTTCTCTGGTGTAGTGGTGACAGTAGGGAGTATATGTTCATCTGAGTAGAAGAATAATCGGGGTGAGGAGGGGAAGAAGGGAGGTGGTAGATCAGGCCATCCTTCCTGAATATCTTCATCTATGGCTTCTGATGTTGGGTCAGTTTTGTTCCATAAGTGTGGGAAGTCATGGAACTTGTGATCTTCTTGTTTATCTCCACCTAGAATTTGTCACAATTATGATACTATGGGAGACTTGCAGTAGTTTTGAATGAAGGCATTCCAATATTAGAGTGGTGTGGAATTTTTAGCTTCCAAAGGGATGTCAGCCCAATCATATTTTTTTAGGACAATGGGTTCTTAGTTCCGAGGTCAAATTAGAAGGGATGGACCATCTTCTAGAAAGATTTAGTTCAAGATAGATCCATAGTTTAGTGGTTGTTCTCAGTATTAAAAATAGATTAGGAATATTCATGTTGTGGAACAAGCACCAGTGGAATTGGATGCAAGGCCTGCGATAAATTGAGGTACTAATCTTATTGCATTGTCATTATCTTTGGTTTTGTTTTATAATAGTTCTTTAGTTTCTTTTATTTCTGACCATCTTGTGGATGTGTTAAATTCTCCAACAAATATTATTTCTTATGAGATGGAATTAGTGATGTCTCTTGGTATGAAGTGAGAGAAGGGTTTCAGGTTTCCGTCTTGTGTACTCATTGTGTTAGGGGTCAAGCTAGAATGGGATTTTATGGTTTGGAAAATGGACCTGTTTGATGTGATCCTTAGTATGGATTGGATGGATATTTTTCAAGTTCACATCAATTTTTATTGGTGGTGAGTAGTTTTTTATCACCTTGTGGAAGTACCGAAGTTTTTTCAAGCTAAATAGGATCCCTAGTCGAGATTTGTTGGACCTCCACTTCAGGAATTGGGGAATCTTCTTTATCAGATGTCATCACTCACCTTGGAGGAAGGTGATGGTGCTCCTAAAGGTGGATTACCTCCTATAGTTGATGTGTTCCCAGAGGTTTTTCCTGAGTATTTCTTTGTTTTTCCTCTATAGTGGGATTTGGAGTTATACATTTATTTGGCACTGGGAAAATATCCAATATCTCTTCCCTCATACCATATTCCCCCCCCCCCACCTGAGTTGAGGGAATTAAATGTACAACTAAACGATTTGGAATCCATATGATTTATTCACCTGAGCATCTCAACTTGGGCCACCCCAGTTCTATTTTCGAAAAATGCAGATCGATCTCTATGGTTTTGTATCAATTAATATAAATTGAACAAGGTGATGATCAATAACAAGTACCCTTTTCTCTGTATTGATGGCCTTTTCAATCATCTTAATTGGGAAATGTTGATTTCCAAGAATGAATTGTGTTTTTTGTATCAAAAAGTTAGATTTATAGAGGAATATTTTCTAAAAATAGTATTTCTAAGAAGGTGTGGCCTTTTTGAGTACTTGTTCATTCGTTTTTGTTTGAAAAATTATCTAACGGTATTTATGGAACTTATGAATAGGGTGTTCCATTAGTACCTTAGCTCATTTTTCATGGTGTTTGTCGACGAAATCATATTCTACTCAGGGGATAAGGAGGATCATAAGAAGCATTTGAGAAACATGTTGGGAATCCTTCGATATTATTATCTCTATGTGAAGTTTTTTAAGTGCACTTTTTGGATCAGGGAGATGAATTTTTTAGGTTATGTGATTTAGAATGGGGGGTTTTGGTGGACCCCGATATGATTAGTGCAGTTATGTCATGGGAATATCCAAATAATGTTTTTGATATCATGAAATTTCTCAGATTGGAAGGGTATTACAGTTTATTCATTTGATATTTCTCTCATCTTTATTTCTTAATGATTTTTGTTACCCGAAAAGGGGTAAATCTTGAAAGGAGCCTATAGTGTTTGGATTCCTTTGAGGAGCTAAATAGAATGTTGACCGTATCCCTTGTTTTGATATTTCCAGAATATGGAAATGGATATGAGGTCTATTTTGATGCCTCGGGTATGGGTCTTGGGTGTGTGTTAATGCAGGATGACCATGTGGTGGCTTATGGTTCATGCCAACTTTGACCACATGAAAAGAATTGCCCAAATCATAACCTAGAGCGAGCAGTAGTGATGCATGATCTGAAGATGTCGTGCCATTATCTTTTTGGGGGGGATTTTGGGTTTTTTTTAACTATAAGAATTTAGACTACACTTTATCCCCAAAATAATATAACTTTTGTAAATTTCATTGTGTTGAGTATCATTAGGGGTTCGATTTTGATGTAGTTTATACCACATGAAAAGGTAATGTGGCTGCAGATGCATTGAGTAGAGAAGTGTCGGTTAAAATGTTGAAGGATTCAAGTGATGACTGGAATTTGATAGTGATTTTTGTTCAAATGGACCTGGAGACCAAGGAACATAGTAGAGGGGTTTTCTTGTATAGTGTTCAACTAACAGATTACCTTCTGGATTTGATTCGATAGGAGTAGTCGAGTAGTGAGTTGTGCAAGTATTCAATAAAATTTCTAAATGGTGGGGAGATGCCTTAGGATTGTTTGATGTCTATTAAGGAAGAATTGTGATTCAAGGGTCACTTAATAGTTCTGTTTTTATTGTAGAAGTTAGTGATGTAGGACATCCACCAGTCTCGTTGGGTGATTCATCATGGATCCACCAAGATGTTTTATGATGTGCAATGGTAGTTCTGACGGCCAGGTATGAGATGATATGTAACGACCTAATGTTTTATCAATGGAAATTACTTTCTTATTATTATGTCATATAATCACATAAAATATCAACATAATGAACTGTTATGTGCTATGTGGCCTTCAAACATAAGTTTTTTACTTCGGATATTTGAATTTCGGAAATCTAACATACTCATTTGTGATCAGTAAGTTATTTGGAGTCTAATATGAAAAAAATAATTTTTGGTGAATAGAAACATACACTTATGAATTGTAATTTTATCATTATGAATAGTGATATACCCCAATGAATAGTAACCTTACCTATGATAGTATATAAATAATATTCAAGTGGAAGTACGATATACCTATATCTTGGAATAAGAAAATAAATGTTTTAAAATTATTATTTTTCAAGTAAATTGTGATTTTAATTAAATATTAAATTAATCATACTTAGAAAAATATATTTGAAACATGGACTTAATTTTTTGATTCTACATGTCAAAAAATGGTTATGGTGATTTTTTGGGATTTTTTTGAAATACTTCAATTTTGTGAATAGTAAAATACATTAATTTACCATATAAATACATTATAATTTAAATCCACAATTCATGACATCATAAGTGATGTAAAAAATCAAATCTCGAACTCAAATTCATTTATTACTATTATTGGTCTTTGAATTATCACTATTTCTTCTCTTATAAGAAAATAATAAACTAATGATTATAATATTATGGAAACCCTCCTCCCCTCCACTATAAATACCATTCTTCCTTACATCTTATCTTCACTCCTCTCAAGCCTTGTGCCTTGCCAATATTCTACCCAAGTCACTTCTAATGATCCTTCCCCACATCCAACATCCCCTAGTCTCTTAAAAATACCAAAGCATGTCCTCTTAAGAGGCTCTCAAAGGAGTTAAACTCAAGTGTTAAATTCCTCTTTCCAATTCATTTATTTCTTTTATGTTCATTTATTTTCTTGTTTCTTTCCACACCTCACTTCACCCAAATGGTTTGATAACTCTAGTAAAATTCATGAACTATAATTCTATTATTACAATGTTATAATTCATTATCTTCTCTACTTCCCCATCATTTATTTGAAAGAAATTAAAACATCGTTTGAGATGTGTTAATTTAGCACGATCAAGGACGACGGGATATTAATTTACATTACCATCTTCAATTATACTCAAGAAACCATTTTCATAGTTGAACCTGACCATTATATATGTATTATGACTCAACATTGGTTCTTTAATTTTTTTGTACACATGGTTTTGGTTTATAAAACAAAATGTGTTTTTTGTGGTCAAAAACCACCAATTAACCCAAAAGGATGCAAATTTGTGTATTATATAATGATTAAACATCACTTAAAATAACAAAATTAAGTTTTCAACCATGTATAATTATGGATTTTAAATAATAAAATATAACATAAATTTTGGACAACCACCTTCATCATACATGATTATACAAACATGAACCGATCATTAAAACCAAGCAAGCAAAATGACACGAACAATGAAATTGAACCTCATAACCAATCAAAATTGGTATAAATGAACTTAAAAATGTTATAATAAATATCTTAAAAATATTATAGGTTCTTTAATTATTAATTAATGAACCTAATTGTATTATATAAGTCATGAAGTTCAAGAAAAGGTCACCTTCATACTTAAGGTAAGGGATCCTCTCCATTTCACTTTTATTCAAGAATATCCTCTATGTTATGTCATTTTATGTGTAATATATAATGATGGGGTATGATTTATCACATCCCCCATACTTCCTGTGTGATTTATAAGTGATGATAAATCCCTTTCTCCCTCATGAATCCCTCTTAAGTACACCTGATACCATGCCGATAATCCGTAATGAATTCTATCTGAATCTCCTTTATTCCTTTGAGTCTCTCTATATTTCTTTTTACACAAATGAAGTTTTCTTTTATTTTAATTTAAAACTTATGCATGCTGTTTATATTATGAAAAATCATGTTTCAATATCCATCCCTTATTCTCTTTCAGGGATATTCCTTATTTTAAGTGATTCCCTCCTTGATACTTCCTAATAAGCAAACTTGTTTATAAGGGAACATCCTATATTTTTACCAAATTTCAAGTTCACTATATCCTCTGTTTTAAAAAACCATTTTCTTTATAAAATTATACATATTTTTAAGAAAACATTCTTGGGTCGAATTTGATATTATATAAACGATTTCTCCATTTTCAATTTTAAAATCTCTATAGTATTTTCCTTAAAACCGCACAAAAATTTTTTAATGATAAAATTTATCAAATACATTTTTTACATGTTGTCACTTTTATTTGACATCACTTACCATTATATATGACTATTTTACCTTATGAACGTCCATCTATGTTCTAATTATTTTCTTTCATGGATAGTATCATAATCTGCCCATTGGTTATGCTTTATGTTAGGATTGTGGTGCCCAATTCTTTCCATGGGTAACCCTTATGTTTATATAAGATTGATTAAGTATAATTTTTTATATGGAAAAAATATTCATGAAATATAATATGGGTGCACCTGGATAGCACTAAAATTCATTGGCTAATGTTAAGTCTCATGGGATGCTATGTGTAGTGGTCTTGGTAGTTTGCCATGGATTTTTCTATTATGGGAAACAGTATTGGCGGTTAGCCTTGACCCGTACTACTATGGGAAACGATATTGGTGGTTATCCTTGACTTTCAATAAAGATATTTTTTATTTTTCTACCTCATTTCTATGATTTCACATTTCAATGATCCCATGTTTATATGTTATGATTCTTTATGTTACATTCTTTTTTATATCATCATTTCATGCCTTCTATCCCATGTGATAATTCTTTGTTCTTGTTCTTTTTCCCTTACTGGGCATTTTATCTCATCCATTTTTTCATGTTATCCCCTGGTTATCTTATGATGATGTATGATCATAATAGAAGTTAGGGGCTTTTTATGAATACTAAAAAAAGAAATGGTATATTTAGTTCCATGTTTTCAGTTTTATGTACCTAGTTTTCAAAAATGCTAGAATTCACAATCCTTGGCTTGTACTCTGATGTATAATAATGCTTTAAATCATGTAATGTTATATGTTAAAGGATAGGTTCTCTATAGTTGGTATCATGGTATGTCCTAGTTATTTTTGGAAATTAGGAATAGAGAAATTTAGTAAGAACCTTAAGGATGTGACTAAGTATAAGGAAACATCCCTAAATTTTGGTAAGTATATAGTAAGTGGTTTATCAAGAAAATACATCCCTATATATATACAAATAGGTAGAGGAGGCTCTAGTACAAATGTACCTAGGAGTGAAAACTCCGACAAGGAGTTTCGGGCTTGACATATGGTATCTTGGTATAGGATAATGGGCCTTGCTTCACTCTTGGTATGACACTCCTAGGGGATATGCTTTGTTAAATTCATAAGCTTAGTACAGTCCATTATTATGAAAACAAAAAGGATCCCATAAGAATATATGTTAGGATATCGATCATGAATAACATAGATTGAGGCCTAGAAACACATAAGTTAAGTAGATAAGTTTAATTTGTAAGTTATCCCTTTAATTTCATTGGTTTCCCCCTTATGTCATACTCATCCTAAAATTTTCTTTTATTCTAGCCAATTTATTGTAATATGATGAATCAGGTTAACAACTGATGTAAAGGACAATGTGATGACTGCGAAAATCAGATCCCTCATCAGATGGGAGCTCATGAAGGAAATATCGTGATTATACCAAACCACCTATCAAAAATAACGATTAACAATTGGTACTTGGTTGAATTCCAAAGGGAGTCAATGAAGAGGAAGATGAAATCACATAAATATTCATCTGATAAAGGTGATAAGGTAATGAAGACCCAATTTCCATTGTGCAACAACTGTGGAAAGAGGCACCACGGGAAATGTCACTAGGGACTGGGAGATGTTTTAAGTGTTGGAAGATTGCGCACAAACTAACCAATTTCCATGAAAAATTGAATAATATGATGAATTTAAAAAAATTTCCATATAAGTAATCTTACATAGTATTATTTCATAAATCTGGAGAAGTTGGACACTATCCAACACGATGCTCTACTGCAAGGTATGAGAAGCACGATGAGCATCAATAATCTCCATGATCAAGGGAGAACTGAAGGTTATATGCTAAGGTGGATAATGATTAATAAATTACATGTAACCAATACTTCAAAGTAGTATATGTAATAATGTATTTTAACTCATGTCCTATTGGTATATCTTTCATGTTTTCTAGGAACAATAAGTCCCCACCTGAAATGATATTATATCATTAGGGAAAACTTCTATGAGTACTGTATCAAATGTTGAGGTTTATGGTAATGTTGTTATTGAAAATATTATAAGTCTCCCTTTAGTGTAATATGAGGGAAAATGATAATGTGATAGATGATTCCTCAAGGAAGCTAAAAATCCATGATAAAAACTATGCCACACATGATCTGGAGTTGGCGGTTGTGAACTTTGGGTTGAAAATCTGGGGGCATTATCTCTATAGAGAAAAGTCTGAGATATATACTGATAACAAGAGTCTAAAATATATACTAACACTAAAATATATAAATATACTCAATATAATATTGATATAGCTCATCAAATATTATTACTTCTCAATCCACTACCATCCTGGTAAGGAAAATATGGAGGAGGATGCTCTAAGTAGAAAGGATCATGCATCATTATCAATGATGAGATTTGAAAAGGATTCGATATTCTTAGATTTTTATAGGATGGACATGGAAATCGTTAAGGGAGGAACATCCTAAATCCGTTGTCAAATGATTTTTCATCCATCCCTTATGGAGATAATAAAGGATTCTCAAAGAAAAGATGTAGAAATTTTGAAAAGGGTGGAAGCTATCAAAAATGGGAAATCCTCCAATTTCAAAATTAACAAGGATGGAGTTGTAAGATTTGGGGCATGATTTTGTGCACCATCTAATCAAGAGATAAAGAAGGATCTTTTAAATGATGTGCATAGCTCATCCTTCTCTATCCACCCAGGGAGCACAAATATGTATCGATCTCTCTGAGAAAATTTTTGGTGGGACAATATAAAAAGGGAGATTGCTAAATATACCTCAAAGTTCCTGGTATGATAGCAATTGAAGGATGAGAGGGAAAATTATAAGGGGATGATACAACCACTATCTATACAAACAGGGAAGTGGGAGAACATTACCATGTACTTTTTCACTCGACTTGCATGGACATCCAGTGGAAACAATGCTATATGGGTCTGTGTGGATCTTCATACAAAGACATCTCACTTTATTGCAATTTGAGAGGAATTCTCATTGGATCAACTTGCACGGATTTACATAAAATAAGTGGTAAGTCTCCATGGAGTACCACTATCTATTATATCAGATTGTGATCTGAGATTCATCTCAACATTTTGGAAAAGTCTCTAACGTGTTATAAGCACTAAACTGAACTTCAGTACGGCCTATCATCCTCAAACTGATGGCCAATCTGAGCGAACTACTCAAAAAATAGAAGATATATTGAGATCATGTTCTATGGAATTCAAAGGAGGATTGGACCAACATCTTCTATTAGTTGAATTATCCTACAACAACATTTTCCACTCGAGCATCCAAATGGCACTATATGAATCCATTTATAGGAAAATTTGCAGAACACCAGTGTGTTGGGATGAAGTTGGTGAGCATAAGATTCTAGGACCTGAAATGGTCGATGAAATTGTGGTGAAGGTGAAAACAATTTATCAGTATATTAAGGAATCCCAAATTCAATATAATATTTATATAGATAATCATTAACAAGACCATGAGTTCAAATTTGGAGACATGGTATTCTTATGCATCTCTCTATGGAAGAAGTTCACGAGGTTTGGAATGAAAGGGAAGTCATATCCTAGGTACATTAGCCCCTTCGTGATTCTTGATCATGTCGGGGATATGGCATATCCACTAGCACTTTCACCTACCATGTCCAAATTACATGATTTCTTTCATGTATCCCTCTAAAGTATGTACATACGAGACCCTTCACATGTACTCTTTTCAAGGGTGGTACAGTTGGAGGATGATTTTTCTTATGAGGAGAAGCCAACAAAGATATTGGATTGTAGATATAAGGTTATATGTGACAAAACTACTCACTTGGTAAAGGAACTATGGTGGAACCATATGTACGAAGAGGCAACTTGGGAACTGGAGGAGGCAATGAAGGAAAAGTACCCGCACCTGTTTATGGCCTAGAATGTAAAACAAAATTTCAAGGGAAAAATTTCATAAGGGGGAAGAATATAACAACCCAAAATTTTATCAGTGGAAATTAATTTCTTATAATTATTTCATATAATCACATGAAATCTAAACATAATGAACTAATAAGTACTATGTGACCTTTATACATAATTTTGTCACTTCTATGATTTGAATTTTAAAAATCTGACAAACACGATTGTGATTAATAATTTATTTGGAGTCTAATATTAATGAATTTATTTTTGGCGAATAGTAACATAAACTTATGAATATTAATGTTACTATTATGAATATTGATATACAATAATGAATAGTAACCTTACATATGATAATATATAAATAATATTCAAGTGGAAGTGTGATATACCTATGTCATGGAATAAAAAAAATATATGTTTTAAAATAATTATTTTTCAAGTAAAATGTGATTTTAATTAAATATTAAATAAATCATACATATAAAAATATTTTTGAAAAATGGATTTCTTTTTTGGATTCTATACATCAAAAAATGGTTAGGGTGAATTTTTTGGATTTTTCTAAAATACTTGAATTTTTTTTGAATAGTAAAATACATTAATTTATCGTATAAATACATTATAATTTAAATACACTATTCCTAACATCATAAATGATATAAGAACCCAAATCTCTAACTCACATGCATTTATGACTATTCTTGGTCTTGGAATCATCATTGCTTCTTGTCTTATGGGAAAATAATAAACTAACGATTATAATAGTTTGAAAACCCTCCTCCTCTCCGCTATAAATACCACACATCCTTACCTCTTCTCTTCACTCCTCTCAAGCCTTGTGACTTGCCAATATTCTGGCCAAATATCTTCCCAAGATCCTTCCCCATGTCAAAAAGTACCTAGTCTCTTTAAAATACTAAATCCTCTCCTCTTAAGAGTCTCTCAAAGGAGTTAAACTCAAGAGGTAAATTTCTCTTTCCAATTCTTTTATTTCTTTTATGTTCTTTTTTTTCTTATTTATTTACTCATCTCTCTTAACCCAAATGGTATGATAACACCAGTAACATAAATGTATGAAATTATATTTTTCTAATGGGATAATTCATCATATTCTCTCCTTTTCCCATCTTTTATTTGAAATAAATGGAAACATCGTTTAAGATGTGTTAGTTTAGCACAATCATGGACGACGGTTTATCAATTTCCATTACCGTCTTCAATTACGGTCATGAAACCATTTTCATGGTTTAAACAAACCATAATATATGTATTATACCACATATCAAGTTCTGTAATCCTTTTTTACACATGGTTTTAGTTTATAAAACAAAATGTGTTCTTTGTGGTCAAAAACTACTAATTAACCCAAAAGGATGTCACTAAAGTTTTATATAATGATTCCACTTCACTTAAAGTAAGAAAATTATGTTTTAAACCATTTATCATTATTTATGTTCAATAATATAATATAACTTCAATTTTTTAATACCACATTCATCATAGATGTTTATCCAAAAAGAACTGATCATTAAAACCAAGCAAGCAAACTGACCAAAACAATGAAATTTAACCTCATAACCAATAAAAATGGTTATAAATTAACTTAAAAATGTTATAATAAATATTTTAAAAATATTATAGTTTATTTAATAATTATTTAATTAACCTAATTTTATTATTCAGGCCATTAAGTTCAAGAAAAGATCACCTTAGGACTTCAGGTAAGGCATCCTCTCCATTTCACTTTTATTCAAGAATGTCCTCTATGTGATGGAATTTTATGTGTAATAACTAATGATGGGGAATGATTTATTACCTTCCCCATATTTACCTCATGATGTATATGTGATGATAAATCCATTTATCTCTCATGAATCCCTCTTAACTACACCTGATACCATGTTGATAATCTGTAAGGAATGCTACCTGGATCTCCTTTATTCCTTCATGTTTTCTATATTTATTTTTACACAAATTAATTAGTATTTTTTTATGTAAAACTTATAAATTATTCTTATATTCTCTGATATCATGTTTCAAGATCCATCCCCCATTCTCTTATGTGTATATACCTTCTTTTAAGTGATTCCCTCCTCGATACTTCCCGATAAGCAAACTTGTTTTAAGCAAACTTCCCAAATTTTTACCCAATTTCAAGTGAACTCTATACTCTGTTTTAAGAAACCATTGTATTTATAAATTATGTATTTTTTTATGATAACCTTCTTGGATCAATTCTGGTTTTATATAAATGATATTCCCTTTTCTATTTTAAAATCTCCATAGTATTTTCCTTAAAACCACCCAAAAACGATTTAATGATAAAATTTCTAAAATACATTAACTACATGTTCTAACTTCTGTTTGACATCACATACCATGATATGTTCCTATTTTACCTTATTAACATCCATGTATGTTCTAATTATTTTCTTTCATAGACAATATCATGATACGCCCATTGGTTATGCTTTATGTCATGATTGTGGTACACAATTATTTCCATGGGTAACCCTTATGTTAATATAAGATTTATTATGCCAAATTATTTATGTGGAAAACATATTCATGAAATGTAAAATTTGTTCACCAAGATAGCACTCTGATGCATTGGGTAAAGTTAAGTCTCATGATATGTTATGTGCAACGGTCTTGGCAGTTAGCCTTGGATTGTGCTACTATGGGAAACGAGATTGGTGGTTAGCCTTGACCCACGCTACTATGGGAAATGGGATTGGAGGTTATCCATGACTCATACTAAATGGATTTTTTATGTTTTTGACCCATTTTTATGATTCCATATTTAAATGATTCCATGTCTATGCGTGACGATTCCATATGTTACATGTCTTTTTATATCATCATGTCATTCCTACTATCCCATGTGTTAATGCTTTGTTCTTGTTCTTTTTCCCTTACTGGGTATTTTAGATCATCTATATGTTAATTTTATCCCTAGGTTATCTTATAAATATATATGATAATAATGGAAGTTAGGGGATCTTTATGAAGTCTAAATAAAGAAATTTTATATTTAGTTCCATTTTTTCAGTTTTATGTACCTAGTCATCAAAGACACTAGAATTCACAATACATGGCTTATAATCTGATGTATAGTTATTCTTGAAATAATTTAATGTTATATGTAAAAGTATAAGGTAGTTATATGATAAATGGATTACTTTGTATCATGTTTTTACATGTTAGCAGGTCAAATAAAAACACTGAAGGCCTCTAGTTTTCTTCAGCCATAACCTATTCCTTCCTAAACATGGGATGAGATCACCATGGATTTTATTGTTTGATTACCTGGTACATCCTAAGGGTGGAATTCCATTTTTGTAGTGATTTACCATTTGAACAAATCAACTCATTTCATTTTAATTAGGTATTCAAAGATGGTGAATGAGCTGGGTCAGTTGTACATTCAGGAGGTTGTGAGGATTTGTGGTGTTCCTTTAGAAATTGTTTCAAACGGGGACCCATGTTTTACCTCTCAGTTTTGGTAAGGCCTTCAGAAGGTGACGCAGTCATAGTTCAACTTGATCACAACATACCATCCTTAAATGGATGGTCATATGGAGTGGGTGAATCATATTTTGGAAGACATGATCCGGGCATGTGTTTTGGTTTTTGAATGTTCATGGGATATCCATTTGGGATTGGTTGAGTTTTAATATAAAAATAGTTAACAATCCTCAATTTGAATGGATCCTTTTGAGGTACATTATGGTTGGCCATTTTAGTCAACTTTATGTTTGTCTGAGGTGGGTGAGACCCCGTTATTGGTACTGAGCCTTGTGCAGAAAATGTCTAATAAATTCAAGATGATTAGGAATAATTTTTTGATGGTTAAGAGTCCTAATAATTCTTATTCTGATAATACGTATCTAGCTTTAGAGTTTTTTATGGGTGATTGAGTGTTCCTAAAAGTGGAACCTTGCTTGGGTCACCATCGTTTGGGTAAGAAAGAGAAGCTAATACCGAGATATTTCAGACCTTTTGAGATTACCAAGAGAGTTGGTATGGTGGAATACTATGTATATTTTCCCTCTTAGTTGATTTCAATTCATGATGTGTTCCATGTCTCTCAATTGAAAAAATAATAATTCAGATTTTTCACATGCTCAGAAATGTGAAGAGTTGAAGTAAGAGCCTGATTTTATATGTTTGAATGGTCGGTGCAAATTGCGGATTCTTGGGAGAAAGTGCTTCATGGAAAAGTGTATTTTGTTTGTCAAAGTACATTTTTAGCATGACAGTGGTGATAATGATACATGGGAATGTAATTCTTGGTTTGAGAAGCAGTATCCATTTTTGTTCTCAAATCAAACCATGGAGTGACCTTCCTGGGAAAGAAAGTTTTAATTTTGGGGATAATTGTCACATCCATAATTTTTTTGTGGTATTCTTTTTTAATTTATATTTTCTTTCATTTACCCTTGGGTTTCCCCTTGATTTTTTGGTGAAAATATAGATTTTGGGATTGACATGTAACACCCCATGATTTTACAGTATGCTTTTTTTAAAATTAACATCCTTGATAACTTATGAGCTTAAAAATAATTAAATATTATTATTTAATTATTATATTTATCTCCAAGATGATGGGAATGGAGGTGATGAATTAGAATAAGTAAATTATTAAAATATATATTACACATGTTTATAAAATTAATTCATTGGTTACCAATTAATTAGAAATTAAATCAAATTGAACATAAATGATGTATTTTTATTAAAACTATTTTCATGCCCATAATGAAATTTTATATTTATAAATTAATTTAATCAATTATTTTTGAAATATATTAATTAAATTTATATATTATATATTCATTAAAATATTTTCACATTCATCCAAAATATGTTTAGAGACATAAGATAAGAATAACTCCAATTTTACACAAAAAAAAGACTATATTTCCTATATGTATTTTTACTAACTTTTAATGGAGAACTTGTTTAAATATAAATTATTACACTTTTATAAATTATATTTGAAAAAATAAACATTATTTATGAATGTTTAATTTAACACCCATTATAAATTTTTCTGGTATGTCTTTAACATCATCATGATTTTCATTTTTTGTTGTCTGTATAGGGACGAGAAGAAATTGGGAGAATACCTATAATGGTAAAGTTACATATTTGTTGGAATCTCAGAATTAACCAGTGTTTTTCATGGGATGTAGAATAATTTCATGTTTTGTTACTTGGCTACATGATGTGTAATGGTTTCTGGGTGCACATCATGAAAGGGATTCACACTGTGAAAGGTTACATGACATTATGAATGGTTGCATGTCGTGAGTTATTTTAAGGTCATATTTTTAATCCAAGGTGATTGATTTTTTGGTTTAATTGAACACCGTTGATTTCATAATGTGAAAAAAAGTTACACGTTGTGTAATTCCCTGAGAAAGGAAGTTTTAAGGAACTGTTCAGTTTTTGGGTTCCTATTCAACTGCCCATTCTCATTTTCTCTAGAACCAATGTTCCTCTCTAGTGATATTTGAAGAAATCATTCCTTATGGATTGATCCATTCGGTGTTCAATCATTGTTTTGGTTGTGGTATGTCTCTCCAGGTAAGTGATCTTTCCACATCTTCATTTACATTGATCGTGGTAACACCCTAGATTTTAGTTATTAGATTCATTGGTCTGAATAGGTGTTTCTTCATGTCTTCTTCTAGATCTATGGTGAGATCTCATTCTGGAGGATGCCTATTTGTTGTTTGTGGTTTGGTGGGTGTTTTTCATGATGTATGTGGGTTTCCTCCTTTCTTTTGACACATTTTTTCTAAATTGGATCAATCCTGAGATGTGGATTGGATTCTAGGTCCTTTATTGATGTCGTTGGACTTTCGTTGTTGGTGGATCCCATCGCGGTCATGTGCGGCCTGAGTTTTCAGGTAGGTGGTTATGTCTCTAGCTTGTGTTTGACAAATCATGTTTTCCAAAAAAAATTAAATTGATCTATAAATAAACTGGTATGAAATTGGAATTATTTTTTGTGTGTGTTGGAATTATATTTTCAATAAAAGTGGTTTTTCCTTGGTTTTTGATAAATGTAAAGAAAATGGTTATTTTCAAACCATTGAATGATTTGTAAAAAATAATCGGGTATAGTTACCCTATTAAATTTTTAATTGCATAAATGGTTTTGAAATGGTTTTCAAAACAATGATATGATTATGAAAACAAGCACATGGGTTAACTTGGGTACTAGGTGGACAGTTTAGCTTGAGACCATCATCCATTTTGGGGGTTCACTTTTTAGGTGTTCCTATTGTCCTAGAGTGTATATTATTGTATATAGGTGTGTATATGAAGTTAGGGATTCACTCTCTAGGGTGTATCCATAGTCTTAGAGTGTCGATAATTTGCTTCAGTTACCGCACTACATTTTTCATAGATTTTTTTGTATGAGTTGTCTATTACCTGACCTATTGTATTCCTTAGTGTTGTGTTGCTAGCATTGCTACTGTTGTTTTTTACTTATTGGGTTTGTAATATTTTATACTTGATATGCATGTTGATTCTTTTGAAGGATGATATGGAAAATGTTATTCGAAATTGATATACCTGCTTTTTCTTTATAACTGAGATAAAGAGGAAATGTTTACAATGTTTTCTATAAAACTACTTTACTGCTTATCATGCCATGTTTTATTTAAAATGTTGATATTAGAATTATAATATGGAGACTTGTTATGGAACACTTATGTGGGATCCTATTGATCATGTTAGCTCACACCCCGTGCACCTCTTTGGTGGTGTGCAGGCCTATGTATGTATTCTAATACAATGAATGGAAAGGTGCCACAGTGAGGTGTTGAGGTTTCATGTCAGCTAGGCTGGGTAGCTGGTGGTGAGATGGTTAGAGTTTTTCCACTCCATCACATGGAGTATCTGTTTGGTTTTAGACCTTTTCACATTGACTTGTCTCTTGGAGTTTTTGGGATACTTTTATAGTCATTTGTTTCCACTATCTTTCTTACATTTATGGCATATATTTATAATCTTTACACTATTCCTTCTTGGTTCATGTATATATATGCCACGTGTTTATTCATGTTTGGAGAAGTCATTCCCTTAGGTTTTTTATTCAATTCCTGGGTTCTTGTCGCCAGCCAGTGGGGATTAGGAACGCCCTTCGTGTATGTTACAGATCAGGTTGGGTTCCAAGCTTGAGGGAAACCCATGTCAGTTCATTAAAATATGGTATCAGGGGGAGATTTTTCCTCAATATTCCTTGTTTTGTGATGTATTTTATACAAGAGATGTAATTTTCAGGACTTGAGAGGCATGCTGCGATAAGTGACTGGTCATCTCTCATTATGAAAAGACATAAGTTACCGTGGGATTTTGGGATATGTGTCACTATTGTTAGGTGTTATTCTAAATCTCAGTTTCCAATTATGGGTTTTTTGGTTTAAACTGAGATTTTTTATATTCTCTAATCATTCTTATGCTTTGATGTGTAGCAATATGCCACCGAGATGTCTTATATTATCTCTATAGGAGGGTGTAACTAATGATTCTCAAGGGAATCTTCCAATTGATCATAATCTCATATAGACTATAGTAGGGGAAGTTTTTTTTGATGATATGTATGTTCCATGAGTTCAAAATGTGGTTGTTGAGGTATAGCCAATAGGTGGGGGAGAGATAGATCAGTCTTGGGAATTATTGAGTGATAAGCCATCATCCTTCAAAAGAACAAATGAACCTTAAGAGGCAGAGGATAGGCTAAATAGGATTGATCAAATCTTATACTTCCTAGAGACACATGAGAATATCACAATTAAATTTACATTGTTTATACTCGAGGGTTCCAGTACGTGATGGTGGGATTCGATGGTCCATGAAGACAGACATGTGTACATGGATTGTAAGGGTTTAAGAACCCAATTCTTCTAGCAGTTTTACCCAAATTCCATAATTTTGGAAAATTCTCTAGAGTTATTATCATTTCAATAAGGATAGTATTCAGTGTTATCATACACCAATCAGTTTCTTGAGCTTTCCATTTTTCTTGGAACGTGGTGAAGAATGACAAGATGAAGGCTCAAAAGTACCTACAGGGTTTGTGACCAGATATCATATCAGAAGTATTTATGTTTACACTTTCTTACTATATGGAGACGTTAGATAGAGATATTATGGTAGATATGGATATGGCGGTCAAGGTTGGTTTTTCTACCCCTTCGCTTCCATCTAGTTGCAGTTTTAGTTGTGTACATGGGAGGAAGAGGAAGTTCCATGATCATCACAGAAGTGGTGGAGGTGGGTCTTAATAGAGAGACTGATCTGCATCATCTTCTATATCTAAAAGTGTGCCTCTAACATTATATCAGGGTGAAAAGGTTGGAATCATAACACATTCATGTATTATTCCTGCAAAGACATGAAACAACTATGGATGCATTGGTTATTTACAACGCTTCTATCAAGATGTGACTATGCCTCATTATGGTCAGGGTCCATCAGCTCTAAAGGCTACTATAGTGTAGTTATAAGCATTAAAAACTATAGGGATCTAGTCGTAGGCCTTAATATTGAAGTAATTTCACGCAATAGATGAGTGTCCATCAGAAGTCGAAGCTGGTCTAGTAATAGTGAGAGGTAAAATACTTATTGCATCTTCTATAGAAATTTCCACATTTGAAACTTGTGCCTCCCACTCATTTATACTTGCATGATTTATTGATATTCGTATACTTTTAATATAACTTGTGTCATTTCTAATGGAGTTAGTGACACCTCTTGGTAAGAGAATAGAGAAAGGGTGTAGGTGACCTTCTTTTTCAATATGGATAGTTGATATGGATTTGGTCTGGGATTTTCTCATTCTTGATATGGATTTGTTTGATTTCATCATTGGTATGGATTGGCATATATCTCATCGAGCTGAGTTTGATTTTTATCATAATCATGTTTCGTTTCACACTATCGATGGGAGCTCTTGTGTGTTCTGGGGGGAGTGGGACCTAAGATCTAGTCATGTAGGACATGCCCACCCAGAGCTCAAGCTTTTTTTGTTTTCTCTTGTGAGTGGTCTTAATGATATATATTCTGTTTTTTATCTTTATTTTTTTATTTGATAATTTTTTGATGTTTTCCCAGATGAATCCTTTGGTTTTCCTCTAGAATGAGGTATATTTTACGATTGAATTCATTCCAGGAATGTAGCCAATATTGATACCATCTTATCCTATAAAACCAATAGAGATGAAAGATATCAATATTATGTTTTATAACCTATTATAAAAAGTTTTCGTTCACCCTATAATTTCACCATGGGAATCCCCTATGCACTTTTCCAAGAAGTTGGATGGTTCACTTCGATTGTGTGTAGAATATTGGAAGTTGAATTGGGTGATAGATAAGAGAAAATATCTTTTTCCTCATTTATAAGATTTTTTTGATCAATTAAATGGGGAAAATTGTTTTTCAAAGATTGATCTTTAGTCAGGTTATCATCAAATCAGAGTTTAGGAGTCCTATATACCAAAGACTTATTTCAGGATAATGTATATCTATTATGAACATCTTGTGATAAATTTTGGTATAACTAATTCTCCTATAGTTTTTATGGATTTGATGAATCAGATATTCCATTAATATCATGAAACATGTGTGGTAATGTCCATGGATGATATTCTAGTCTATTTGAAATATTATTGTGAGCACGAGCACTATTTGAGTTTGGACTTGAAAATTTTCATAAGACACATTTGTATGGAAATATTTAAAAATTTAGTTTATGAATTCAATATGTGATGTATTTAGGGAACATGATTTCAAAACATGGCTTATCAGTTGATCTTGAAAAGATAAAGGTTGTCTTTTCATGGAAGGAACTACAAAATTTCCTTGAGATTCAAAGTTTCCTTGGTCTTGCTGGATATCACCGACGGTTTCTTAAATATTTCTATAAAATGATGTCACATTTGAATTCTCATGCCAGGAAAGAAGTAAAATTAACCTGGGATGTGAAGTTTCAGTCTTCATTCATTGAACTGAAATGACTTTTCCCATCAGAAATTACCCTGATCTTACATTAGTATTTTAAGGGATACATGGTTTTTTTCCTTCAGGTGGTGGTTTGGGTTTTGTACTAATGTAGGATGGTCATGTGGGGGATTATGGCTCTCATTAGCTCTGACCACATCAGAAGAATTACCCCACTCATGATTTAGAGCTTGTTGTAGTTATTCATGCGCTTAAATGTTGGTGGCATTATCTTTTTTGGGATAGGTTCACGATATTATCTAATCATTAGAGTTTGAGTTATATATTTTCTCAAAAAGACTCGAATCTCATATAGATATGATTGGTAGAATAAATTCAGAATTTTGAAGTAAATATAGACTATACCCCGGGAAAGGGGAATGTTGTTGCATGTGCTCTTACCAGGAAATTACAATCATAGGATGTTTTGGAATCAAAGTAGGAGTGGAAGCTTATGAGTATTTTCACTCAGTTTCACTTAGTTGATTAAGAGGATGTTTCAGGTATGTTATGACCAGTGTTCAATTATCATCTTCTCTCATGGACTCTATTTTTCAGGTTCAGTAGCAGGAGGATGAGTTCAGTGAAATTCGAGAATGCCTTTATGGTGGGGATAATATTTTTGGTTGATCTCTTTAATCATATGTTATGCTCCACTTTGGGAATAATTTTTTCACCCCAACATCTTTGAGGAGTTTAGTCTTGTTTTATTTTCACAAATCTTCATGGTACATTCATCCAGGAACTAGGAAGATGTGTTATGACACGAGATAACGATTCTGGTTGTCGAGTATAAAGCATGATGTTGCAGATTATGTGTCTCATTGTTACACCTGCCAACGGATAAAGGAAGAGCACCTGAAACCATCTAGTTTTCTTCATTATATTATAGTGTTTTTCTTGAAGTAGAATGAGGTATCCATGGATTTTTTTATTGGATTACCATGGACTCCCCATGGGAGGAATGCTATCTGGGTAGTTGTTCATCGGTTGATGAAGTCTACTCATTTCATCCCAATCAAGGATACAACTAAGGTTTAAGATATGTTAAATATTTATGTGAGAGATTTTTATGTTATATGAAAGGCCTTATAAAATTATTTTATATAGGGATCATAGGTTTACCTCAATGTTCTGGATGATTATCTAAGAGGTAGTGGGAACTTAGGTCAATTTGAGCAAAACATACCAACCACAGATAGATGGTCAGACATAGTGATTAATTCAGATCCTAAGGGAGATGCTTTATGTCTATGTCATCGACCTTGATGAATCATGGGATATCCATCTAGGTCTAGTTGAGTTTGTTTACGACAATAGTTATCAATCATCAATAAGAATGGCTTCCTTTGAGTTGTTGTATGGTCACCCATGCAGATCACTTATTTGTTGGGATGAGGTGTGAAATGTATCTTTTTTGGGACCATGTTTGGTTTATGAGACATCTGAGAAGATTTAATATGTGATTCGATGTCTTGTTATATCCTAGAGTTGATAAAAATCGTATGTGGATCCATGATGTCATCCTCTAGAGTTTTCTGTTAGTGGCTGGATTTTCTTGAAGGTTTCTCCTAGTTTGGTCACCATCGGCATAGAAAACCAGAAAAGTTGGAATTGGGATATGTGGAATCGTTTGAGGTCACTGAGCAGCTCAGATAGGTTTCTTATCGGTTATCATTGCTAGTTTAGTTGACAGGTATTCATGATTTTTTCCATAGGGGTAAGCTCAGGAATTATCAACCGGATTCTACTCACATTTTGAGTTGGGATGAAATTGAGTTAGACCTAGACATTACTATTATGGAGAACACAGTTGAGATCATTGACTCTCATGTGAATTTCTTGTATGGGATGTCGATTCTGTTGGTCAAAGTTTTATCGAAACATGGATTGTATTCTCATGAGAATTTGGAATGCATGTCATCGATGAGGGAGCAGTGGACTCATATTTTTCATGGTATTACATCTTCCACAAGACTTTCTAGGGATATAAAGGCTTTATGGTGGGGATTTTGTAACATCCTATTATCGATCTGTTATGTGTGTCTTTAACCTCATGTTGTTTTTCCTTTTCCATTGTCTATATAGGGCTAATAAAGAATTGGTAGAATACTTATAATGGTGAATTCACATATTTGTTGGACTATCGACATTAACCAGTGGTTTCCACATGATGTAGAAGAATTTCACACCATGAAACTAGGTTACACAATGTGTAATGGTTTCTATGTCTATGACGTGAAAGGGATTCACGCTGGGAAATGTTACATGATGTAATTAATGGTTACACTCCGTGGGTTATTTTAAGGTCATATTTTTAATCTGAGGGGATAGTTTTTTTGGAATTCTTGAACACCATGGATTTCATGATGTGTAAAAGAGGTACACGTTATGTAATTCTTTTAGAAGGAAATTGTTTAGGTGTCATTCTGGTTTTGGGTGCCCATTTGATCACCTATTCTTCTTTACTCTTGTACCAAAGTTCCTATCTGATGATTTTTGGAGACTTCTTTCCTTAGAGATCGATATGTTCAGTGTTTGATCTTCATTTTGGTTTTTTTTCATGTCTCCTGGGGAATTGTCTTTCTTTTTATTAATTTTCATTGATCTCGGTAATTCCCTAGATTTGCGTTATCATATCCATTGGTCTGAATTATTGTTTCTTCATGTCTTCTTCTTGAACTATGGTGCAATCTCATTCTAGAGGATGTTCTTTTGATGGTTGTGGTATGGCAGGTGTTATCTATTGAGGTATGTAGGTTTCCTACTTTCCTATAACCCCTTATTTTCTAAATTGGATCAATCATGAGATGTGGATTGGATTCTAGGGCCTTTATTGATGTTGTTGGATTTTCGTTGTTGGTGGATCCCATTGCGGTCGGGTGTGACCCAAGTTTTGAGGTAGGTGGTTACACCTCTAGCATGTTTTTGATAAACTGTATTATTTTATTTTTATAAATTGATTTATAAATAAATTGGTATGACATTAGCATGATTTTTTGCGTGTGTTGGAATGTGATTTTGAATAAAAGTGTTCTTTCCTTGGTTTTTGATAAACGGAAAGAAAATGGGAATTTTTAAAGCATTGAATGATTTTTTAAAAATAAGTGGGTATGGTTACCCTATTAAATTTGGAATTACATAAATGGATTTTGAAATGGTTTTCAAAACATTGAGATGATTATGAAATTGAGCACATGTGTTACCTTGGGTACTAGGTGGAAGGTTTATCTTGAGGCTATCATCCATTGTGGGGATTCACTTTTTGGGTGTTCTTATTTTCCTAGATTGTAGATTATTGGCTATGGATATGTATATGATGTTGGGGTTTCACTTTATTGGGTGTCTCCCTAGTCCTAGAGTGTATATAATTTGCTTCAGGTAATTTAGTGTATTGTTCATATATTTATGGGTATGAGTAGTCTACTGTCTGACCAGTTGTATTCCTTGGTGTTGTTATGTTTGTACTACTACTGTTGTTTTTTATTTCTTTCTTTTTATTGTTTCAGCATTGATATGCATGTTGATTCTTCGAAATATGATATGGAAAATGTTCTTTGAAATTGATATACCTACATTTTCTTTAGTTTTGAGATAAAGAGAAAAAATTTACCATGTTTTCTTTAAAACTGCTTTAATGCTTAGCATGACATGTTTTATTTAAAATGAGCATACAAAAATTGTTATACAATGACTTGTTATAGAACACCTGGGTGGGATCCTATTGATCTTGTTAGCTCACACCCTTTAAACCTCATCGGTGATGTGTAGACCTACGTATGTCTTCCATTATGTGGAAAGGCAAGGCGACATAGTTAGGTTGTGAGGTTTCTTAACAACTAGGTTGGGTGGATAGTGGTGATCTGGTGGGAGATTTTCCATGCCATTACATGGAGTAGTTGTTTGGTTTTGTTCCTTTACACTTGCACTTGTCTCATGGAATTTTTAGGATAATTTTACAGTCATTTGTTTATGTATTATTTCTTATATTTATGGCATATATTTATTGGATTTTCATTAATCCTTCTCGCTTCGTGTTTATATATTCCATGTGTTTTTTCAGGTTGGCAGAAATCGTTCCCTCAGGCTTGTTTATTCGATGTCTGGGTGCTTTTTTCCAGCCCATGGGGAATAGGAATGCTCTTCATGTATGGGAGAGATTAATTTGTATGCTAGGTTTATGTTCAAATCAGGTTAGTTCATTACATAATATCAAAAATTACTTTGGTTTAATTTTTTATATTTTGCTAATAAATTTGATATTTGGTGAATAGTGATGTTACCTTTGGAATAATTATGTGACAGTTAGGAATAGTAATGTTTCCATTAGAATAATAACTTCACCTAATAAATTATAAATTAAATTTAGTTATCTTATAAATGAAAATATTGTATATTTATATCTTGGAATAAGAAAATAAATGTTTTTAAAATGATATATTAAGTGATGGTATTTTTTTGAAACATAAATGTTATTTACAATTTTATAATTAATATAAAAATTTAAAATAAATTTATTTTCATAAAATAGATTCAAAATTTAATAATTTTTTTGTCTTATGATTATAATATAATTTTATGAGACCTTAATTAATTGTTCAAAGTGTTATAAAATCAGTTATAGTGTTAAAAATTATATTTTTCAAATAAATGATGATTTTATTTAAAAATTAAATTTATCATATTACAAAATTATT
The DNA here is from genome assembly GCA_963277665.1 of Viscum album. NCBI lineage: Eukaryota > Viridiplantae > Streptophyta > Magnoliopsida > Santalales > Viscaceae > Viscum > Viscum album. Next base: position 1,205,270,525 of record OY728126.1, on the reverse strand, counting down.
TTCATAAAATGGAGTCCATTTTTTAATTCTACATGTCAAGAAATTGTTATGGTGGTTTTTTTGGATTTTTTTTTTGAAATATTTGGATTTTTGTTGAATTGTGAAATATGGTAATTTATGGTATATATTGATTATAAGATAAATATACAATTCATTGATTTATGAATGATGTATGAAACATAATATAAATCGTCACTTCATTTTTTAATTTATTTATTCATAATTCTCAAACTATTCATAGTTATGATTGAAAATAATAAACTAATCCTTAAAATAATCAAAAAACACCCCTCTCCTCCACTATAAATACCACCCCTCACCATCTCCTCTCCCCACACCTTCCATGATTTGAGACTTGTCCAATTTCATCTAAATACTCTTCCAAAACATCTCCCTAATGTCCATGAGCCTTTTTTCTTCAACAAAATACCAAAACCAATCCCCTTAAGGAGGTTCTCATGGATGAGAGTTCAAGAGGTAAAAATTCTATTTCTTTTATTTTATTTTCTTCTCAAAATCTTTTATTTTCTTATCCTTACCTCACCTACCCTATCCAAAATTGACATGATAACTTCATTATATTTTATAAACTATAATTTTATTATATCAATGTAACATCCTCTATCAATTCTCTTCTCCTTTTCCATTCATTTTAAAGATGAAAAGATCATCCAAGAGGTGTTGATTTACGAACTTCATGGACAATGTTTTTTCATTTTTAAATTTTTCATTCAAGTCTGGTTGTAAAACCATAATTATGGTTAAAAATATTTTATTATACATATTTTATGTTATTTAGTGTTCTGGAACCAGTTTATATACATGATATTAATTAATAAGACAATACTTGTTCATGACGATCGAAAAAACCCCCAAAATAATCTAAACAATTATCATTAAAGTTATAACTAATGAATCATCCTTATATCTAGAAAAAAAAATATATAAGAACATTTAATATTTTATATGTTCGTTAATAACATATAACATCAATTTTGGTGAATTATTTCCATTTTACATGATCTTCCATATACGTGTAAAAGTAAACCGATCATGAAAACCAATGAAAAGAAAACTCCCGAATGACAGAATTGATTCTCATAACTCAAAAAAACAATAAATGAAATTAATAAAATTATGATAAATAAAATATATTTTTAATATATACTGAATTAATTTATTAATGAATCTAATTTTTTTATCTAGAACATTAATCATAAGTGCAGAACACTAGATGACATAAGGTAAGGGTTTCATCCTGAACTTCCATTTTCATTCGGGTTATGTTTTCTCCCTATTTACACCAATATAATTCTTCATTATTTTTATATAATTCTTATAAATTCTGTTTATATTTTCCAAAATCATGTATCCATTTCATATCATATTTCTTTTTTTGGTAAATACATGTTTTACAAGGATCCCTTATCAATTCTTCTCTATATGCAAACCCGATTAAAGGGAACTTATCAATTTCTTAACCATTTTCATGTATCATCCATAATCTATTATAACACGCAATTATTTTTATAAAATCAAAAATTTTGTCATGAAAAACTTTATTTCTTCATTTATTAATTAATACAAATAATTATTACAAATACAAATGTTTTTTCCAAAAGAACTCTTATTTGAAAAGTAAAAAAATGTATTTCTCTCAAGAATTCCTCGATGATTTTATTAAATTATTTTCATATATTTAAAAAATTATTTTTAATATTATTATTTATTAATATTTATCAATTATGATGATCATATACTATAATTTATTAAATGGGTTATAATCAATTTGACAGTGGATGTGCTATCTTGATACGATTCACCATACTACTCAGAATGGTAAGTGATTATATTAATAGATTGGAGGAAGTTGTTTAAATTTCTTATGTCTATGTTTTTTATGATTAAACCCAATAATATTAGGAATTCATTGGACTTATTATGTGATGGGTGCGGACTTCTATATACGCTTGAGACATTGGGAGGTCTCAGGAGACAAAACTAAAATTGATTTGGTCGATGCCTTAACCATTTATTTTCATATGTCTTGGATAAGGCCTCAATGATATTCTTCAATTGTTTGAAATTATGAATTCTCCCATTATGATATTAGTATTTGATAAATAATGTGATTATTTAACTATTAGAAGATTTGTGGTTATGTTTCATGTGATTATGTATATGGAATTATTTATTCATCATTTATTCCTACCATATTATGTGCAATATTATGTTTTATTGGCATTTGTTTTAGTTATTAATCTTGCCTTATTGTTTATTTTTATGATAGCTTCCACTTTATTGTTTAACCTTAGTGATAATATAATCTCACCCCTTTCTTATGTTACATTTTTTTATAGGATGAGAAGATGTATATTATGAATGACTTGCAAAGATAATATTGGAGTTATGGATGTTAATAATGAAGTTCCTATGTTCTTTTTCCTTTAAAGTTGTAATGTAAAACTTATGTTTGTATATAGTTTTCAAAAAATACTAAACTCTTCGATCCTTTGTGATGTGAAACCTTTTTCATAGTACCAATGTAATAAAGTAAGGCACTAACTATAGGATACTATGGTTGGCGTCGTTACTATTGGTATCAGATGAAATTTAGTAGAAACCTTGGAAACTATATTTAGAGAATATAGATTTAGTAACATAACCCTAAGATATACTTTGAGGATAAGAATATAAGGAAATTCTATAATTTTGGTAATGTAGAGATTATGTGGATATTCCTAGAAATACATACCTATCAGGATACTACAAGTGGGTATGGTTCTGGAACAGATGTACCTAAGGGTAACAACTCTGACAAGGTGTCTAAGGATTGACTTGAGGTAACCTGGTACACAACAATGGTCTTTACTGTGCACCTAGTTTGACACTCTTGAGGGATATGCATAGGATAATTCATGTTCTCTTTACAAACTATTATGAAATATTTAATAGTAAATATGTTCCCAAAGAAAAAAAATTATGATTATGAGATCGGTTACACATATATTTTTCAATTTATGTTCATTATTTCACTAGTTTTGGGATTATAACTTATCTTTTATAATGTTATGATCTAATCTATTGTATGTATATTGACGCCCACCAAATAGGCATCAGTAAAACCACAAAGGAAGAAACATCCGAACATGGATATTATCTTCCCCACCAGAGAAATTAAGAAGAGTAAGGTTAAAGACATGTGATTGTGTGACCATTGAAAGGTCAAGTGAAGTATCCAAACAAGGCACCTACCCCGCAACCAGTCCTCCAAATCCCTCCACAATGAGAACCCCTATTCAATTTTGGCCGAGCGGTGATAGCTGGATAAGAATCCTCCAGGACGTGCTATTTTTAATTGGAAAGTACTTTACAAACCATCTGGAAAATCAATTGAAGTGACATTCCAAGGAAGAGTCCCATGGTGGTCATATAGATCACGTGACAAGTCATCATTGGGAAGAATAAAATCCCTATATGATGTCCAATTAATCTCTCAAGATCTTCAAGCCATCATCAAAAAGAACAAAGGAGATAACTAGGGGAAGGTGAGAGGGGTCTGCGGTCACTGGAAGACATGTGGAAGACCCATGAAGAAATGTGATGAACCATGACCTATCTGGTGCATCTTGTGAAACCCATTTGGCTAATCAGATATGCCACATAGAAGCCTCTGAGCATGTCCAGACAACTCTGCGGCACCCTAAGAACAGATGCATGGTTTTGTCCAAAATATACTTGTGCAATATCATATGACTCATTTTAATCATTCAAGACACCATTGTAAGAATAACTATAAATCATATATATTACTTGATAAAACTTGTGTACCTCCCAACTCTGGTCTCATAAAACAAAGTGAATCAAAATGAAAGAGTTTAGTGGTGTTTTCATTCACTGAATGACATGTGACGCGCACCTTGAGTGACATGTGACGCATAGTGAGCACCTGAAGACATGTATGTTGCATCATGAGAGGTCCCTCTAGCTTGGAATTGTCATTTCACCGAATTCCTTGTGCAATTATAGGAATATTTTTGGTACTCTAGGGAGAAAACGATATATTTTTCCATGGGATGTTTATGCACCACCGTGTGACCCATATTGGTTGTGTGACGCATCTCCAAAAAATAGAGGAAATACCCTCAGTACCATATTTAAAATCTCACATGACTACCAACCTTCATTCCATAAAATGAAGGATATATGAATGGAGAAGGCGAGTAGGGTTCGCGGTTGTTGAATGGAATGTGATTCACTTAGCGCACCCTCGACATGGTCCCATGAGACCCCAAGGAAATCCATCCAAGGACTCCCAAATTCCTTCTGATAGTCATTTGGATCTCGTGAATACCCGTGGAATTGTCAACATGATGACATAGAATTCCTTCAAACCAAAATTACTCAATAGTTGGAAATAATATGATAAAGGATGGATGGACTTGCAATAACTGAAAATCTGGTGGTGCCCTTGATGCGGTCTACCGTAGAGACTTGTGAAACCATGTATTTCCAAACCCCATGTCAAAATCAGCCTAGACTCAGGCCAAATTCCCTAATAAGACTAGAGAGTATGCAGATGGATAAGCCTATAAATTTTCTACTCCATCTCGAAAAAAGGGTTGGTTGGTTCATTGGTTGATTGATCGAATGCTAGAAGTTTGAACCCAGACCATCGCTACACACGTCAGCATTCAGACTCCTCACTTCTTCACATATTTGATCATGTGACTGGTTGACTTTTTGCCATGTAATACACTGGTGGACCACCAGAGAAGTCATGCGCTAGACATAAAGACCACTTCATGATCAATAATAGATCACGAGATGTACTTATGGAAAGACATGAGAATACCATATCACATGTCCTCCAGATCACGCAAGACCTAAAAAAATTGACACTAAACCGAACCAAGGCACTCGCAATACAAGATATAAAAAACTAGGATTCAAAGTGGAATACCCAAGCAGAAGACATGATCATGGACCTCTGCATTCTTTGCATGTGTCAATCAAGAACACGAGATGGTACCATGTCGCACCACATGGACTTCACTACATCCCTTTAACATGTCATTTGGGTTATACATAACGCTCTGAAAATTTCAAGACAAGTCTCACAGACCCTTTGCGGTCACCACATGGATCCTAAAAACCCTCTAGGTTCGTCACCCTAGACTTGAGAAATTCTTAGGACGCACCACCATACTCATATAACGGGTCCCACTCTTTTCAGTCGAGTTTCGTTGAAACAACTGGACATGAAAATCCAACTCTTATGACATACTCACCAAATGTGTAGTCCTAGTCCTGCGATGTCTTCTTGAGGTGTAATACAAGGCATGTGACACCCCCCGTACATGTCGTCCAAGTCTCAAGATGTCCCCTGAGGTGTCATACAAGACACACGACACCCCTCAAACCACGCCACCATGTCTCTTCCAACACCCTCTGAATTTGTCAAGCCAGGTCACTTGTTGACCTCTAGGGTATGCCAATAGGGTCATGTGACACCTTCTAGAAAATAAGTCCCATTCGTCAGGGTAGCCTCAGCTCATAAGCCCAACATAGATAGAACAACATGGACTATGATTCCCACTACAACCAGGATATGTAGTATGCCACCCTAAAGGCCCAATATCTATATCAAATACTCCAAGTATTATCCCAAAATGTAGATCTCATATCCATATGCTATGAGGCTGATAATTCTCTCCCCCTTTTTTATCACAACGAAAATAGATCACGTGCGCTTAGGGGGATGTGATGAACACCTCATTAGGAATTAAAAACCCATTCACTAGGGTAACCTCAGTTTATAAGTCTTGATACCAAAGAACTATAAGAATTTTGATTCCCACCATAACTGGGATATGTAGGACGTCTCTTCAGACTCATGCTCAAATATTTTGGTATTTTTACATCCTCTATATTAGTCCTTATCGCATGATGTTAAAATGCACAGATCAACCAAACTATGTGGTTTTTTATTCCTGTAATAACTAGGATACTTAGGACACCTCATAATGGCTTAATCCCATCCTCATAATACCAATTGACTCTATAAGAGAGAGCATAGCCCGAAATAATTTTTCATATGGTATCATCATATAAAAAATCAATCATTACTAGAAAATAATAAAGAACCTCGGATACATACAGATGGATTCACAAAACAGATCCTAATCTCTTGCACATAAAATAGAGTTAACCCAAATCCATTTTTTAGGGTAACCAATCCCACATCGAGAGTAGGAATAGATTCACGATCATATCTTGAATCTATTAGAGAGTCCCGGAGTAGGCAACAATTCCCCCCAAAATGGTGCGATGAGCTCGACATCCCATTATTTCAACCAATGCGAGTCCCTAAGAGTCACTGGGACTAAAACCCCAGATGACTATCAGCCTTTGGAAATAAGATTCATGCCCATATTTGGATAGGGGAACCATTGGGAGTTTCAGGGAAAATTGAAAATGGTAACACAATTTGGAGAATCCATTCCATGCAACAAAAATCGATGAAACAAAAATGGTGAACCTGAAATTAATCTCTAAAATAACAAAATGATTTTTTTATAATCCATCGAATATGTTCATCCCCATACACAAAAAAAGTGATGAATCTGACATGAATCCCTCTAATAATAGACAATTGGGTTATAATTTTTTGAGCCATGTTTCTTTCCCCTTATATGAAAACAACATTGATAGGATTGACATGAACCTATTAGGTCACTTTGAATTTTAAAACATATACACACAAAGTAGTAAGACCATCATAAACAGGTATTCCTATAAATTCCATCCATGTGTTGAAAAGTCCACATGAGAATAATTTCCATAAAGAGAATACAAGAAAATTTTGTTAACTAAGAATATCTTATTGAGCATTATTATACCTATGATATATCAATAATTGGTGGATTTGTTCCTTGTTGTCTACGTGATTTCAGGCTCCCAGTCTGAGAGAATCTCTTCATCTTACAACACTCATTCTGGTACTTCATCTACCATTGCGACCCCCACGTGTCATAAAATGGTCTCACCTTCCAAATGGCTCCATCATTAGGTAGAAAACATGATGATTCAGGAGTATCACCGATATGGTACAATACACACTATGGAATATGCTCGCAAGATTCTGTAAGTGCGGAAGATGGAAAGTACATGTCACCTGATGAAGGCTACCATTAAACCTATTTCCCCCATTTCCATGACCAATCGATTCAGGAGCCTATCCCCAGAGCGTGACAACCACCACCTTCCATACCTATTGATGTTGGATTGGGAGGCCAGATTCGGCTCCCTTGTGGTTCTAGCACTATCAATGAGGGAACCTGCTAACCGTCTTCACCAGCATCATCGTATTGGTACCTATCAGCCACCTGAAGATGGTACCTCATGACAAATAGTCTCCCTGGACACCCATGTATGGGCTCTGCCAAGGAAGACTTATCGAAGAAGGAAGAAACTGGATACCTAGGAAAATGCTAATATCCTCACTCCTACTGACAGTGCCCGCCGACAAACTCTAGCAAGGACTAGCCAAGAAGCTCATATCCTTGCTCGCTTAGAACAAGTCTATGGGCATATTTTCATGACAAAAATGGGTTCTGATCATATTCCTACCCCCGTTCAAGAATCCCATCGGCATATCCTGATGAAACATGGAGGGAAAAGTGGGTACACATCCCCACTTCAATAGAAGATATATGTCAATAGGTTATGGAGATGGAAAACATGAGGGATTATATCCTTACACACACTTTCCTAAAATTCCAATAAATATTAGAAATAGCTGAATAAATCTTCTAGAATAATCTGGAATTTTTGTAGATCAAGGGACAGGCGCATACTCCTATTTCTATAGCCAGGATGACTCAACACTCTGATCACCATGATCAAGTTGTTGTATAGAAGCAAGTGCATATTCTTTCTCCCACATGGGAAGATTATCAAGATATCCTGATGAAGGTAAAGTCATTGGACTGAGCTCATAATCCCATTCCAACCAGGTCCAACTAGGTGAGAGTGGAACACACCTTGGGATAAGGGCATATGAATGATGAATAAGTCTTGCAACATAATCTTAAGGCCTAGGATTGAGCTCATATCCCTATTCTGGTTGACAATAACCAAGTGAGAGTGGAACAAGCCTCAGGATAAGATCGTATTCCTATCAGTGAATGTGCTCAACATGCTCCAACATATCATAGAATCAAGGATCATATTCCTGGTTCTTCCAATGAATGTTTGTGCCAATATCATTCCAAGGCAATGTAGGAGGAGGCTCATATTCCATTTCCCATTCTAGAGCTCTATCGACATATTCCGGTTAGGAATTCATATTCATAATAGGTCTATATTCCTAATACAACTAGGGCCAACTAGGTGAAATAGGAAAACACATCGGGGTAGGCTCGTACTCCTACCAACAAAGACCGATTGTATATCCCAAAGTCTTAAGATCAGGCCCATACCCCCCCTTCATGGTTGTGGCTCGCCAAGTGAGAGTGTCACATGCCTTAGGAAATTCTCATATCCCTATAAAAAATGAGGAATATTATTGACTTATTACAATATCTCTTCAGTGGTGGGATCATATCCACAAAATACTAGGATCCTATATACAAATTTTAACAACCACTGTACAATAGGCCCATATCCCTAAACAACCAAAAAATGTAGGCCATCATACTTGGACCACAACGCAGAACATGACTCATATTTCTAATCTGATCAATGATAGTTTCTGTATGGTTGTTCAAGACACACTATCAACACAAAAAGGGTTTGTAAAATCTTCTATAAAAGTGTAATTAGAAGACATTCATTACCACAATAGTACTCCCCATGGTAATGTGGAGATAGATCAGAGGGACTCTACTCCTAAAATCCATCATGGCCAACCTCTCCACATCGATATCTCCCATGGGAAAGGTAATCCACCCTTTTCCCAGACACCTATGTATATAGAGGTGAACCAAACATTGAAACCTTCTTATAGAGATGCAACTAAAACACCAGGGTCAACTGTATATGGTTCCCCGTCATCATCCAGTAGCAGTCCACTCCCATCAGCAAGCGACCATCAAAGTCATCTATTATGGTCTGACCGGATGGAGGTGTATAAGTCTGATAAAGAATAGGAATAAATTGACATATAAAAAGAGTTATCTGGGAACAACCTCCCCATCATGTTCTGGACTCTCTCTACTTCTAGTTATGAGATCCCCAACAAGCTAGAAAATTAGTGCATTCCTTATCTATGACATAATTTTTGGGATACTCATTAGTGAATGAAGGATCGAAATATCCATTTTCTAGGATATGAGTGTCACCTTCAGACCATTGGGATACTCTATTTCCAGCACGACCTAGCTGTTATCTCTATAGCCTGAGATCCAAACCCTGAAAATAATAGCCCAAATTTGCAACACGCTTACCTCCATTGCATCATCACACTTCGTTAGCTGATTTCTAAAGCCACATTAGGCATCCAAATTTGAGTATGTGGAAAGTATAGCGCATTAAAATTCTCCACACCCATAGAATAGTAGAACCCCTCATACACATTATCCTATAATGTTATAGCATCTAGTGAATTTAGGGGGTCAAGAAATTCATGGGCTAGTTAGTTGCTGCAACAGAATTAGTCTGCTCCAACAATGCCTAGGCATCACAGACGGAGAGAGAGGATAGCCAACATGACTTCAAATTGGTCCCCTCAAGATAATAAAAGAAAGATCCAAACATATATATATATGTTTCAATCATTAGGAAAACTACACACAAGGAATTATCCACATCATGGGATCCCATCACACCTAGTTTGAATGTAATCACAACCACACCACATTATAAAGACCATAGTAGAAGCTGCAATAGCGGTTTTCTAGGAATGGACTTGGGCCCCTAGGCTAGTATAAAATTTTCCACTACCTCCACCCCTTGGGTCATAAGTTATTGAGAAAATTTAGGATGTTCTTGTAGTAGTCACAATCAAACATCGCCCCATAGGAATTTTGGAATTTATATCTCAATCGCCATCTCCAAATTCATTTTCCCCTAAAAAGGGATGGGAGACATCAGCAATAATTCTAGATCACCTCAACCCCAATGATCTAGGGACAGCTACATCCTCATGTCTATTGAAATCCCCATATAAACCCCATCCCATAGGGCTGGGGAATTTTTTATCATCATTAGATCCATAGAGAGAATTAGTTTTCCCTAGGTTGGAAGGAAGAGACCAGTGGTCAGCATCCCACCAGTTCCTCCAGTCATAGAGAAAATCTCTATTGGTGGGTGCTCATTCAGAAACCCTGATCAGAAATTCCCTCAAGGTCACCATTCATCCACCAAGAGGGTAGGATTGTATGGAAAATTAAATCAAGCCCAATTGGGGTCACGATCCAAAAATGGCCCAATAAGGCTAGGGGTTCGAATAACAACCCTAATAAAAGCCTTGCAGAACTGTTTTCCCATGTGGAATGAAATGGAACAACCACCATTGGTCGATATTCCTCTGTAAACATCATCACTATTAACATGGTGGAAATGGATAATGATCTAGATTCAGAAGGTCACAATAGGTAAGAAATACCCCAGGAGGAGGGTGACTTGGATGCACCAAAAGAGGGTGCGTGCACCAGGAATCAAAGAAGGATCCAGAATTTGGAACCAAAAAATAATAAGTTTCCACATCCTTAGTGGAATATCTCTAATGATAAATGGAATTTAGCAGTCGTACCAAGGTTTCTACCTTCAGAAAAGAAATTTTCACAACATGAGAGTGAAATATGATCTCTCCATCCACTCAATGAGGAGCTACTCAGGGGAAATATTCACATTGGATATCATCTCTAGCTAGAGGTGAATATTCTCCCTCTTATGGATGATCCAAAAACTAGGGAAGCATTTGAATATCATACTGGCTCTGGTTCTCGAAAATACATTCCAATAAACCTGGCTGTTGGGAACAATCAGGACTTCCCCCTAATGTTTTGACAGCATCTCCCTCACCAGGGTAACTCCTCAGTCATAGAAAAAATAAAGTATCAATGGGAGATGAAAGTGGGACCACCTTATTGATCCCCACCCACTCCCTAAGGATGGGAGGTGGCTCAATAGATAGTGCTTCCATATTACCTCACTGTCATTGAATCTCTAGATACTTGGATGGAAGCCATGGAAGGGAGATGCATGTTGGTGTAGCATGATATGAATCCATATCCCAAATGGGTAGACAATATACCATCTCCAACCAAATTCATAAATCATACCTTTTCCACCTTCAATTATGCTAGTGAACCTAGGCATCATCACACATACTTTGTGTCTTGCCGCGGGCCAATGATGGGCCCTCGGGATCAGCAGGAGGTGACCAAGCTAAGTTGTTTCATACAGACATTGACAAAGCCATCCATTCTCTAGTATAGAAGTCTTCCTCATGGATCTATCATGGGATGGGAAGACCTTCATAGTCAGTTACTTTACCAATTTAGTTCAACAATTAGGAAGACGATGATCATCGACCTGATGAAATGAAAGAAGTGAAATAATGAGAGGGTGTCTGATTTCATTGTCAGGTAGAAGGGCCTGACCTATTCACTCAACATCCCTCTCTCGCAGGAAAAAACTGCTAGAAATTTGTGCTAAAAATCTCTAGGATGAGATGCAAAAACCCCTAATCCCCATGAAATTTCTAGGAGGGTTCTAAGAGTTCACCGAATTAGTACAACATCTTAAAGAGGATATTTAGTGAACCAGATCCATGTCTCGACCCATGCCCATAGCACAAGGAAAAAATATAGGAAGAGTAGAAGATGCAGCTTTCTCCCTCAAGCTCGCAATAGTCCAAGCACCCAGGAAAGCTCTAGACTTCCTAGAACCACTTACTAACTAATGGAAGTCATAAAATCACCCAAGACTAGAATAATAGAGAAACTCAGGCCACCCATGATTTTAGGAATGAATGAAAAAGGTGTACTCTTACTAAAATGAGAAAGTATTGGGCTACTTACTGGTAACCATGTACAACAACATGCTCATGCTTCCGCATCCCAGAAATCCTGATGAAGTCAACCTCACTGACCATCCTAATTTATACCCTTTCTATAGAAGTCTGTGTCATTATATCCATAAATGTTTCATCTTTAAGGATGTTTTTCAAGGCATTCTCGACTATGGACAGGTGAAATTAGACAATTCTCCAGATTAAGCAGCTTGCATAGTCATTGCCCAGTCAAAGGAAGATGAAGGATGGTAGAAAGTTCCTATCAGGTAAGCATAAAAGTTTGACAACTAGATGACTCGTAAAATAGTTGATCAAGCCCATGGTTCCCTCAAGGAACAGTTGTACAAACTCGCAACAACTCAACCACCCAAAAAGGAGATGTCTGATGTACCTCCCAAGGGTGGGTATGGCCACCAAAAGTAGGAAGAAACAAAATATGACGAGCCATATTATACTCCAATATAGATTCTAACTCTTGCAAATTTCTTCCCTAAAACATCTACGACACGGGCACCACCCAACCAAATAGAATCTTCATCAGGTGAAGATATCATATTCGGTTCTGTCAACACCATACACTTGGATAACCCCTTCTCTGATGATGAGTATTCCCTTGAATATGGTTTTCTCACATATAATAGGGGAATGGGCGGCTGCATGTGCCGAATCTGAGGATACAAGGGACAACGCAGATATGGACAGAGTCAGTATCTTGGTTATATCCCCACAAAAGACACATATGCAGCTAAGACTCTTGGAAAAGTGCCCTAGAAGGATCAAAGGATGTATGGAAGTGCCACAGATCCCTCTAGTAGTCACCTGCACCCAATTGTATTGCATTAACACTTAGCGGGGGTTCAACCTAATCAACCTAGACAATGGGGAAGGTTAGCGAAACCTATGCCACTGGTGGAAAATACTCCCTCAACCTCCATGCAAGCCCCAGGTCCATCAACCTTAGCCACCCCAGCTCTTGAGCTGCATTCCCAGGAGCATCCCCATACTGGGAAACGGTGGCCTTTGGCACAACAGTATGATGTTCTGAAGTAGTTAGTTGTGACCCCATCCAAGCTCTCAATCCTAGATGTGATTCGTCTTTCAAATGTTGAATCCCTCTGAAACCCATAAGAATTTGAGATAGAAGTTGTTCCAGCTGATTTCTATCGAGCAGACACCATGTCCTTAAGATTTCATGTCTCTATCTCATTCACTGATCAATATCAGGAGGAGCCCATCCAGGGACACATCAGACCCTTGTACGGTTTAAAAAAACTCAATAACATCAATTTCCAAAGGGTGTTGATCGACAATAGATCTTGGATCAATATTATCCTATCATGAAACCTCCGATGTTTGGGCTATGGTGAAGGGGACTTATCCCCAACAAAGATGCACATCCAAGGGTATAATAAGCGTGAGCAAAGGGCCCTTAGAATGTTTAATCTAGAGACACAATTTTGGGAGCTCTAATATGATAATTATTTCATGGTTATATAGTAAGACACCACATATAATGTCTTTCTTTGAACACCCTGTCTCCATATCCACTCAGTGTTACCATCAACATTCAATATTTTTTTGAAGTACCGCATCAACAGAAAGGTCGGTATACATCATAGTGAAAATTACCCCTTTGAGATATGTGGATCCATATATGATGAAGTGGAGTTTTACAAGAAGGGAGACAAATAGCTGATGGAAGATGATGTTATATAGGTTGTCGCACCCAATGGTTTAAGGACGACCCTTGTAGATTCATGGAACATGATTCATGTGGTTTATGTGATCCTAATAAACATGGTAGAAATAGAATACCCATTACAAGAGGTCCGGGCCTCTACTATCCTTAGAAACAGTCATCTTCACCATCTCTCCACTATAACTCAGATGGAAATAGATGATGATATTTTTTCTAATGACCTCCCTCACCCTAATAGTGATGGCGAGGCCCCCAAACTACCATCCTCATCTGAAATTGACCCTACAGACTCATAAATATAACAAGATGAGGAAGATCATAGAACACCCCTCCAGTATTCGAGGAAGGTGTTTCCACCACCATATATGAGCTTCAGTAGATAAACCTAGGGATAGAGGAATGCGCACGACCTACCTTGATTAATGACACTATTCCCCTTGAAGAGATGGATATTTATATCACATTCCTGAAGCAACACAGATATGTGATTGCATAGAACTGTATATAAATACCTAGATTGAATCCAGATGTAGTTTTACACCATCTCAGACTACCTAGAGAGAATCAAGGCTTCAAGTAGGAATCCATAAGAATGCACCCCTCTCATGCCACAAATGTGGAGGTGGAAGTGGACAAGTTGATGAAATAAAACTTTATCTGAGAAGAAAAATACCCAAAATGGATTTCCAACATCATCCCCAATAAGAAAAAGAATTGATATATTAGGGTCTAGGTTGAATTAAAAAACCTTAATCAGTATTTTCAAAGAATAACTTCCCAATATCGATCATATAACTCTCGATCAATGCAACTGCTAGCTTTTAGGTTCTCTCTTTCATGGATGGGTACTTGGGGTACAATCAAATCAAAATGGACCTTAAGGATGAAAAAGACACTGCTTTCAAGGCTCCCTAGGGAATCTTCTTCTACCAAGTCTTGACCTTCAGAGTAAAGAATTTTGGTACCACATATCAGTGTTCTATGAATCGAATCTTTATGTTTTTCTTGGGAAGGATTTTCGAGTGTTATATCGACGAACCAGTTATCAAATACCGATACTGATGTGATCACTCCATGAATCTTGAAATTTTTTTGACATGTTGCAACAATAACGTCTAAAGATGTATCTCCTAATTTTTTATTTTGGGGTAACATCAGGTAAATTCATTAGTTTTGTGGTATGCCACCATGGTATCGGGGAAGACCCATAGAAGACCAGTGTTATCCTACCAATTTCTCCCCCAGAAATCTGAACGAAATAAGAGGTCTCCAAGGGAACTTTGACTACATTCGGTGATTCATAGCCAACCTAGTCATAAAAGCCCTCCCTTTTTCAAGGTTAATGAAGAAGGGGGTCACCTACCAATGGGACAAAAAGTGAAAAATGATTTCCAAAATATCATGTTGTATCTACTAAACCCACCAGTTTTGATGCCTCCAGTGGAAGGGAAGCCACTCATCTTATATGTGACTACCATGGAATTCTCACTAGATGCCCTCCATGAATAGAAGAATGACTTGGGGAGTTAGAATAATATTTACTACCTCATTCTATCCATGATATGTACCTATACTAGATATTCTAATGGTTAAAATAACTACCTTGCACTTATCTTCGTAGTTTAAAAGATGAGGCATTACTTGCAGCACCATATGGCCCACCTAGTCTCTTATATTAACCCGATCAAGTACATACATGGCTACCCTATATTGATCTAGTGCTTGGCTCGATGGGCCATCATTCTACACCAATACAACATTCATTTCATATCCCATAAGTTAGTAAAAGGGAAAGATATGGCTGACTTCCTAGTAGCACATCCCACTCCAAAAAATACACCAAAGGACACCAATCTCATTGGCGAAGAGGTATTAAATGCCCAAAACACTCCCCAAAAATGGGAAATTTATTTTTATGGAACCTCCCAAAGTCCTATCATAAAAATAATGGAAAACCAGAAGCTCAACCGAGTTGGTCTATGGTTAATATTTGTCTCTATGGACAAGGTAGTGCTACCCTACTCTTTCTCACTATCTGAAGGTTTCAAGAACAAAGAGGTTGAATACGAAGCCCTCATCACTAGGTTGGAACTAGCTTAACAGTTGCACATATCCTACCTGAACATCCAAGGAGATTTGGAACTGGTGATAAAACAATTCAGCATATAATATTCCATGAAGCGGAAAGAACTATCCCACATTAATGGCTATGTCTGGGGGACTAATGGAGGAGTTCCCATTCGATACCACATTGCATTATATCCCTCGATCACAGAATGCTTGTGCCGATGTATTAGCTAATGCAGTGGCCATCTTTGAATACCATGATCATGAGGAAGCAACCTTCTTCATAACACATCAAAGAATGGCCTCATCAATAATCATATGTGATATGAAATAGATCAATAATATCAGCACCTCACCATAACGTGATGAACCAGTGACCTCATTTAGGTGGATGGAGCCCATAATTAGTTATCTTTAGGACAAACTATACCCACAGGTCATGCATGGAAGGAATAGATTCGACACCATGCATCAAATGTTACCTTATAGGATGGATCAAATGATCATAAAATACTATAAAAGCATGTATTCAATGGATTTCTCCTTAGGTGCATGGAATAAGGAGAAATCCTCACCATCATGCAATAATTACACACATGATCCTATATTGCCCACTAATATGGAACTAGGCTCTCCCAACATATCAGAAGGTTGGGGTATTACTGGAAAACCAAGATACATGATTTCTTGGAATTCACCAGAAAATTTCATGCATCCTAGAGTCATGAAAACATAACCTATCAACCCTCAGAATTAATACATACAACAAAATTTTCTTAGCCATTCACCATTTGGGGGAAGGATGTTGTGGGGACATATCCTCTAGCCACTACAAATCAATTAAAGTATATACATACTGCTACTGACTACTTTTCCAAATGGGCTGAGGGGATACCACTCAAGAAAGTCATAATTAATAATATCATCAACTCTATAATGTCTCATATCATCATTAGGTTTGGAGTCCCTCACATGATATTGACGAACAACAACATCAACTACTATTCTACAGAGATGAAGAAGCTATACTGGTAGTATGAAATCAAATCCATTCACTCATCTCTGTATCATGTGGGGAGAAATGGACATATAAAGGCCTTCAATAAGACCCTATCAAACATACTCAAGAATATGGGGAGCAGGGATAAGAAATATTTTTTAGAAAAACTCCTCCATTCTTTATGGGCCTACCATAGCACCATGCGTACTTCTACCCAAGAAACACAATACTCATTGGTGTACAGGATCGAGGCAGTGATACCCATAGAGTTCTAGCTTCCCTCACTCTGAATATTTGTTTGAGAGAAACTCTTAGAGGATGAACAAGCATAGAAATGGATGGAAAAGATTTAGTGGAATGATGATAAGAGGTTGCGCACACTGCACAACCTTAAGGTCCACTAAAATTGGATAACATGATCCTTCAATAAAATGGTTCACCTTCATTCATTCATTTAGAGAGAACTAGTGCAAGCTCTCATAAACCCAATGATACTAGTAAAAAATACAAAAAAAATTGAACCAAAGTGGGAGGGACCATACGTTATACATATGGTCTCTCATAATAGAGCATATTTTCTGTCCACCATGGATAGGGAGCATGTAACACCACCCACAAATGCGAGATCTCTTAAGAAATACATTTCATAATCACAAGAAATAAAGAATCCACATTGGTGTAAGTACAATATTTTTCCTTGTTTCATGATGTTAAACTTCATGTAATTTCTCACACACAACAATAAATTGTGTCGGCACATCCTCACCGGATGGCATTAAACTATATGGTCTCTCTATAACTATGTACAACTTGATTCTCATTTTCAATAAGATACATAGGGACAAATTGATCTTATATCTTGTCCCATCCACCAAAAAATATAAAATGATCCTACCCTATCCTCCATGCCTCTGAATAGTATAAGGTACCCTTTTCAATCCTTATTTCTTGCACCAATCATTGCTCATACGAGATTATGAATTCTGTTAAGGGTTTCCCTACACAACATAGGGAATGAAGGCGCAGGATGAGATTGTTATCATCCTAAATACAATAAGTTAAATGGTATGTAATGATTCCTCACTGCATGATAATAAAATTCATGATTAATGTCCCCTACATGACATGAAACTGTATATTCCTTTCGACCTCATCCAAGAGGATCATCATCACTGGTGTCGGTTTCCCACCATGCCAACACCCCCAAGAAATACATATGGATTGATTAATGTCATCATTGGATATGTAGTGATGCTTGAACCCCTGCTTTTGGTCCTTTCACTTTGATTTATCCAATTTACTTACTTCATGACATCAAACTGCACAGACCCATCACATCCATCTCCACTCATGTTTGGTGACCCACGTCCTTACTACATGACATTAAACTACATAGAAATTCATCCTTTTTTCTTGATGCTAAACTAAATAGTGCTTCTAGAACTATATGTGGCTTGATTACCACCCTTGTGGGATACATAGGAACACCTTGGCATTTAATATTCATGTACATCCCCAAGTACCACAAATCCTACCTTCTTTTCAGCCTCTTGGAATGAAGCCCTTTTAGGGATTTATGGTTTGGTGTAGATCTCTTTGATCTACAATCACATTAGTTTTTCATTATCATGGCATGCACATCCCCTTCGGGGCCTTGTTATCCTACTTTCTTCTTTACCATGTGACATTAAACTACATGGAAGTAAGTCCTTGCCGCATGACATTAAACAACATGGTCCTCTAAGAACTATATGTGTTTTTATTCCTTTAAAAACAAGATACATAGTGATGCCCAAACATCCACTCATGAGACTAACCATAATATCCCCATTAATTCATGTTGTTCCTCCTTTTTCTTTGCTACACAACGTTAAACTACATGGAAATATGTCATAACCGTATGATGTTAAAATGCATGTAACTCTCAGAACTATTTATGGATTTATTCTCATCCTCATGAGATATATAGTGATTCACAAAAAAAAATTATTCAGGCCCAGACATGGGTATAACCTCTTTTGGTACCATTGGATTGAGTTATCTTGGAAATATGTGTGGTGTGGATGAGTCCTCTTTGGTATTTATTCACATCGGTTCACTTCATGGAACCACATTGCACATCATCATCAAGAAATCCATCTTACAATCCAAATCACATGACCCTAATCTATCCACATATTTCCCTACAAAAAAACATTAAATTGTGCCTCATCATCCTTACAGCATGACATTAAACAACATGGATGTAAGTCCTTTCCTCATGATATTAAACTGCACGATCCATCAAGAACTTTGTGTGGCTTGATTATCACTCCCATGAGATACTTAATGATTACCAATTCCTCATCTTGGGACACATCCACAATATTACCACATTTCGCATTGGTTCTCACATCCTTACCTCCTGATGTCAAACAGCACAAAGATTAATATCCCCATCAATTCACGACAGGTCACCTTCTTCCATAACACATGACATTAAATTGTATGGAAGCTGGAAAGAACTATGTGTGGATTTATTCTCTTTACTATGGGATATTTAGTGATTCCCAAGTCCTCTTCCTGTGGCCTAGCTGCAATATTACCACCTTCCATGTCTGTTATCACGTCCTTATCGCATGATGTTAAACAACAAGGAATAGTCCTTACCGAAATATGTTAAACTGCATGGAAGTTCATCCTTACCACATGATGTTAAACTAAATGGAAGTATGTCCCCATTATATGATGATAAACTATGTAGGTCATCATCTATCACCCCTCTTTATCAATAGACAACAAGAGCCTTACCCTGGCCAACCAGAGAATGAAGTGCTTCCATTATCTTTTTGAGCACCTCCATACATGTTCCACACTTCATGGATTGAGCATCTAAGGTCACCACAATGTAAGAGTCGGTGTCCTAGAACCAACTGGTTTTACTATGATTACATGGATATTTAATGTATTATTACATATTTCTCATTGTTCTACATGACTATGATGTAATAATGTCCTAGAGTATTTGTTACATTGATAAGGTCATGGAAGTTCCCCGCTATGAGGAGAACCTTCAAATGTTATAACAATATTCTTAAATATAGTTATACAGTTGGATTACATGCTATGATGGGACACATAGCATGCAGACTGTCAGGTGTGATTACTCGTAAGAAGATGATACTTCCTCTCATGAAGTTCTTACTTGGTAATCTCCAAGATATGAGATTATGAGAACAAAGTCACTAGTATGAATTCCGCATGTTTTGGTGTCATTAGATAGTTTTATCTGCAAGTGTGTAATAATCCTTCAACTTTATGATTATCATTAATATGAGTCACGACTCCTGCACTTTGATTTACTGAAGAAAACTGTCACGCAGATAGTTGGCGGGAAGTAGGGTATGTTGGGTGCTTCATGAGTGACATGTTATTAATGAATAAGTTGAGGAAGGATTTGTCCTTTTCCATTTTTTGAAGTTGATATCTCAGCCCTTTAATTGAAATATAAACGTCACACAAAATTCCAAGTCCATGGTGTAACGACGATTTTATTTCAGCTAGTCAAAGAATGACGTATCAAGAATAAAATTTTATGACACTCATGAAACCTACTTGATGAGATATTGCAACAAAGGGATTATTTTACACATTGATCATTCGTATGTGGATGTCACTGTTGTGACTTTATGTTATTTCTCTTGGGTACATTGACCCGTTGCCAGACATTACTCTTAGACTTTAGGAAATCCCACCTAATTCCAATGAGAAATAATCCTAGAGGGTCACACACTAAGTGTTTTTGGTGGTCTTAGTTAAATTCTATTTGAAATTAATTAATGGAATAAATATTATTTTCAAGATTGTGGAATAATTTTATCAAGTTAAAATGATCACATAAATTAAATAAAATTTATTTATTTATTTTATTGAACATTTAATAAATATTTATTTTCTAGTTTGTAAATAAAATATTTTTTTAAAAGAAAAAATTATTTATTTATTTATTCAGGTGTTTAGTAAATGGAAGTGTCATTCAGGCAGACCAAGGTCAGTCTTGTGGTAAAATATTTATTTTCAAGATGTTATATAATTATTTAACTAGTGGTAACAAATTAAAATAATGATGTTATTATTTTGAGACACGGAATTTTATTTATTCTGTTTTGAGCAAGTTGGAACACCATAAATAATGATGACGTATTATTATTAAATACATGGTTTTTCTCTAAGTTCATCAATGTATTTAATTGTTTCTATGCAATTAAATATTGTTACTAAAATTCCATGTATATAAATAGTCCAGTACCCCTGTTGTGCCATACACAACACCACACGCCTAGTGAATTGAGAATTGTTGATTTAGACAATTTCTCTCCCAAATCTTCTTCTCTCCCCTCTTAAGAACGAGAGATGTTCTTCAAAACTGAAGAACAAGCGATCAAGAACGACCAATAGAAGACACTCTCTTCGCAGCACTAGCACCTGAAGAACGAGCGGTGTTGATAAAAGGCCATCGGAGCACGTTTTCATCGCCGCTAGAGGGATTCTAGTTTGTATCCTTCCAAGGGCAACGAGATAATCCGGAAGGGTCATTCCGGACAATCAACATCATCAATGAAGAAAAATACCAATAATCCAGGTATTATTTTTTCCTTATGAAATTAATTAAATTAATTATAAACATGATGTGCAAGATCATCTCTAAAGGTTTCAGGCCTCCTTCTTCTTTATCCAAATCATTGACTATATTTCATGGAGACCAACATTCATCATCGTATTGATCTCAAAATAATCATTGATCATGGTAAAAATCAATGTTGGGTCCCGTCCCAACCACGCTTCTACTACTCCTAAAACCTTCAAGTGGTATCAGAGTGGTTACATCATAGTTTATAATTATTTAAATATTTTGTTGATGACGTACTCATTTATTAATTTAGCAGTTTCAATTTATGTTAATCATCCTATAAATCTGAATCTCAAGATCTATTCCTCCTCTTTTGTTTCTCATTCACATTATAGAAACAAATTTTTCTTTTAATTTTGATTAAAATAAAATAGAGGATATCATCTGGAGGTGTCAAACGTTCTTAGTCGTACAAAACCAGAATACACGGCATGTATTTGGAAGTACCCACCGTGTAGTCTAGGTTAAATGAATTGGACCGGTCCACCAAATCAGGCCGTGTAAATGGATCCTAACTAAGTCATAAATGACACCGTGTGTTAACCAGAAACAGGTGGCACATGATTTCTGGATTACAGACTGTGTATTCCACTGAACACGGCGTGTAGTCCCTTCGGGCTGGGTTAGACTGTGTACCCCATACACAGCTTGCCCAGCTGGAAACCATGCAATGCAGATACTACACGGTGTGTGTCCCACTGAATGCGTTGTGTACTCCAAAATTTCCAATGTATGTCTACACGCCATGTCACCAGGCGTGTACATTGGATGGACAGTGAATAAAAGTACACGTCGTGTAGTCGGAACTACATGTCGTGTACTCATCCAAATTATTTAGATTTATTAAAATTTATTATTATATTATACAGACCCTTGAGATGTGTACCATAGTGCAGGTGTAAAGATGAGGCACAACACATGATAGGTGTTATATATATATATGTGTTTAATTTAACATCTGCGTAATGTTCATTTATACTCATTGGGTAGTTATGGACAGGAATTCACTGGGTTTCCTCTGAGGTTCATGTTACGTACAAAGATAATTTTAAATAAATTCATTTAAAATTATGATGGATTAGAATCTCAAGGAAATTCAAAAAAAGATTTAAGATAAAATGATTGATTAACAAAATATGACAAGTAATTGATTCGAGCGTGATTTATCTTAAACAAGAACGATTAAAGAATTGTATGCTAGTTTCATTTATGCATAAATATCATTTCATATATGGATGATCATGAGCTAGACCAAGAACTTTTATATGTGGATGGTTTCATTTAATAAATTTATTTAAATTAAATTTGTTGGCCTGTGAGACTTCTTCTCATTAATATGTAGGGTCTGCGTGCCCAAGGTTACTTTTATAAAAAAACCCTTTTTTACCCCACATCTACATGTGAGTTAAAAAAGGAATATGAAATGGATGGAACTCCCAAGATAGTGGAGGCTGTTCAAGATGGAGATGAGACGAAACCTATCCTAGGAGATACAGAGGTGGACAGGTGGATGTTGTAAACACGAACTCAAAAGGTTCAAGGTGTTTCTACTCTAGGGCAGGGTTAGTTTATCAACCGCTAGATAAACTAACCATTATAAAAGCTCATGATCATACCATTTATTTTATTTTATTTCTATCATTTTCATGGTTTATCATTATGGGTGTGTGGTAACGATCACATAATTAATGAATTAAACATAGAATGCATGATGGAACTCAAATAAACCAGGATAATGCGTAAATATTATCAATACATGGTTATTCACTTAAGAAATTTCACTTAATATTAACATGCATGTGATAATAAGCAATTCACGCATAATGGATTAAAATCCCTCAAATAAAATAGTCAGTCAGACCAACACATCTGTTACTTGATTAAGGGAAAATCTCAATAAAACTATGTGTTTGACCAACCATTGTTGGGACACTTACTTTTATACAAGAATCCATTATGAAAGGTTTTGGGTTGTCTTAATCATATTACATCATGTGGAGTAGCCCTTGATAGACATGGTGTAATATTGGCGGCAAGAGTTGAGGAAATACAAAGTCATGATTTTGGGATTGGGGAGTCCACTCAACAGATCAAGGAACTGAATTCCCGTAGTTGTCATAGACCTGCCTACCTAAATACCTTCTAATAGTTGGACCAACAATTTTTGGGGTTATGCGAAGGGTAATATGGATCCTTGCCACTATAATTTCATGAAAACTGGACATTACGAGTTCAATGGTGATGAACATTGGGACTTCATAAAATAGTATGAGACTTAATAAAATTTATTATTTCTCATAAAATGTAATCAAATTTCTAATGATATGCTCTTTTAATTATATAATATAAATGAAAAACTCGTCAACCACAATATCCCTACATTCAATTCTGGATAAAGAAAACATCCTCACTGGTAGTAACATCCATGAATGGTTTACATGCCTTCGGGTTATCCTATTCCATGAACGGAAGTCTTACGTGATGGAGTCAGTATTACCTGATTTTCTTGCCAAGGAGGCGAGTGATGATGATTTCATAGTCTATGAGAAACAATTGAACAACGTGGTTGAAGTTCAATTTTTGATGTTATCATTAATGTCCAGTGAGCTCATGAAGTCTCATGAAAACATGGATTCTTATAGCATGCTTGAGCACCTCTGTGGTCTTTACCAGGAGAGAGAAATATAGAAAAGGTTTGAGATATCTAAGGCACTCTTTTAGAGTAATCTTGTAGAAGGTGGCCAATCAGTTCCTCGTGTAGTCAAGATCATTGGCTATATTTAGCGCCTGGAGGTTCTAGGGTTTAAATTCCCCAAAGAACTGGGCACCAATCTCATTCTCACATAACTCCCTCAGATCTTCTCTAACTTTGTTGACAATTTTAATATGAAGAACTTTTAGAAGTCTCTATCTGATGTTCTTATCCTTATTCTTTAAGTGGACAAAGATATGAAGCGTGATAAGCCATTTATCCTAATGGTGAATAAGAGGAAAGGGAAGGTGATGAACTTTAAGCCCAAATCATCTTCACGGCCTTCCAAGAAATGGAAGATCAAAGGGGAGGCAAGGGAACATGAGGCTGTTTGTTTCGCATGTGGCCAGAAAGGCCACTGGAAGAAGAACTTCACCCAGCATAAGAAGCAAGTGGAAGCTTCAGGTGCGTTTTTTATCG
Source organism: Viscum album (assembly GCA_963277665.1). Classification (NCBI taxonomy): domain Eukaryota; kingdom Viridiplantae; phylum Streptophyta; class Magnoliopsida; order Santalales; family Viscaceae; genus Viscum; species Viscum album. The sequence goes on along the minus strand of OY728126.1, from coordinate 1,205,245,896 downwards.
AATGAATTCTCTATGTTTCGACAAATTGGCTATTTGATAATGCTTGTGGTGCTCACATATGTATCCAATTACAGGAACCAAGTAGATTCAGGAAGATTGATAAAGGGGAGGTAGATCTATGAGCAGCCAACAGATCCATACATTCTATTTTAGTTGTCGGGGACTACCACCTCACATTTCCAACATGGATGACCATGGTGTTAAAGGGTTGTTATTATGTTCCTTCTATTACTAAAAAAATTATTTTTATATCTAGATTAGATACAGATGGATTTGTTTTCAAGATTGAAAATGAATGTTTCTTCATTTACAATGATAGAATTTCTTATGGTAGGAAACATTTATATAACGGGCTTTACGTGTTGTATTACACAAACAAAGTAGTGGTAATAGATAACAAATATACTTCACATGACTCATACCACACACAGCTTTAGCATCACCAGCTAGGTCATGTAAACAAGAGATGTTTGACAATGTTACATCAAGATGGATATTCATATTCTTTTGAAATAAAACCAGTTGGCGTATGTCATGCATGTTTACAAGGAAAAATGACCAAATACCTATTTAGTGGGAAAGGTGAAAGGGCTAAAGCACTTCTTGAATTGGTTTATACTTATGTGTGTGGTCCATTTCTAGTTGAAGTAAGGAAAGGGTACTCATACTTCATAACTTTTACTGATGATTTTAGTAGATATGGATATATCTAATTAATGAGTTATAAGTCGTATTCTTTTGATATGTTCAAAGAATAAAATAATGAAGTTGAAAACTAGCTTGGAAATAAGATTAAGAAACTCTGCTCAGACCGAGGTGGAGGATATCTTAATCAATACTTCAGTGATTACTTACGAATGTTTGGGATCATATCCAAACTCACTCCTCCAAACATGCCCCAGTGGAATAGTGTGATCGAAAGGAGGAACCACACCCTGTTGGACAAGGTGAGATCAATAATGAGTCGTGCGAGTCTTCCATTACCCTTTTGGGGATATTAATTACAATCTTCGGCACACATGCTAAACCAAGTACCAACTAAATCGATAAATGGAATTCCATGTGAGTTCTAGAGTGTCAGAAAATCCATGTTATCTAATTTACATGTGTGTGGTAGTGAAGCATTTGTTAAGGCCTCTTCATGTAACAAACTCGCACCCCGAGGAAAAAAGTGTACCTTTATAGGATACCCAAAAGAAATAAGGGGATATTACCTATATAACCCCATAGACAAAATGGTTATAGTGCTAATACGTTACATATTCCTTTAGAGGGGTCATATCTCTGAAAGAGATAGTGGGAGAGAGATAGAGATCGATGAAGTTGATGATCAAGGTACACAAGAGTAGGTACAGGAATAGATTCCACAAAGCCATGTGGAAGAAGAATTTTTTCCAGAGACACAAGTACTGTGTAGGAGTACAAGATAGGTTAGAGAACCAGAACGGTATGGTTTTATAGTTACCAAGTATGGTGACTCGTTATTAGTTGATAATAACGATCCTCTAACCTACAAAGAAGCAGTAAATGGCACAAATGTTTCCAAGTGTCAAGAATCCATGAATTCTGAAATGGATTCCATGTACCAAAACCAAGTCTGGATTTTGGTAAATCCTCTAGTTGATGTAAAGAATGTTGGTTTCAAATGGTTATTCAAGAAGAAACCAGACAAACAAGGACAATTCAGTATTGATAAGGCACAAAAGGTTGTAAATGTTTTTAAATAGCATCAAGGAATTGACTATGATGAAACCTTCTCACCAGTTGCAATGCATAAATCCATCAAAATTCTACTTGCTATTGTTTCTTACCATGACTATGAAATTTGGAAAATGGATGTCAAAACAGAATTCTTTAACGGGAACCTTCAGGAAGATGTCTACATGACATAACCTGAAGGGTTTGTGACTCCAAAGGATTCCAATAAGGTATCCAAGTTGAAGAAATCCATTTATAGATTAAAGAAATCATCTAGGTCATGGAAAATTTATTTTGATGAATCCATAAAAGAATTTGGTTTTATCAAAAATGAATGTGAGCCTTGTCTATACCAATGGATTAGTGGGAGTGCAATGGTTTTTCTAATAGTATATGTTGATGATATATTACATATTGGAATAGAGATACAAATTTTACAGTCTGTTAAGGAATGGTTGAATCGGTGCTTCTCCATGAAATACTTGGGAGAGGCAGCATATATTTTTGTGATCAATATCCATCGTGATAGATCCAAGAGATTGTTGGGCCTAAGTCAAAGTAAATACATTGATAAGATACTGAAGAGATTCGGTATGGAACAATCCAAGAGGGGATTGTTTCCAACATCACATGGTATTCATCTTTCCAAGAAAATGTGTGCTCAGACACATGAGGAAAGAAAGATAATGGAAAGGACTCCATATGCATCAGTGATTGGGTCATTTATGTATGCCATGCTATATACTAGGTTGGATGTCGCCTACGCATTGAGTGTGGTAGGCATATATCAGGCTGACCCAGGAGACCGCCATTGGATGGCAGTCAAGACAATCCTAAAGTATCTCAGGCATACTAGGTATATGTTCCTAGTTTATAGAGGAGATGAAAAACTAGTCATCATAGGATATGCATATGATAGTTTCTAGACTGATCAAGATTACATGAAGTCACAAATGGGATACATCTTCAATTTAAATGGAGGTTCAGTGAGCTGGAAGAACTCAAAGAAAATGTGGTCACAGATTCTAAAGTAGAGTTTGAGTATATCGAAGCTTTTGAGGAAGCTAAAGAAGTATTTTGGATGAGATGCTTCATCTAGGAGATAGATGTGATACCTAGCAGTAAATATCCCATCACACTGTACTGTGATAATACTACAGCGATGGATCTCACAAAAGAGATGAGGTCACATCAGCAGATGAAGAACATACATCAGATGTATCATCTCTTAATGGATTGTCCTCAGAGAGGTGAATTTGCAGTGAGTAGTATTTCCATGGAATACAACATGGCAGACTCGTTGACTAATGCCTTGACTTAGCAGAAAAATGATCATCATGTGAGGTCTAGCGGACTGAAAGTCATAGGAAGTTGGTTGTAGTTCAACTGCGAGTTTTTAAGAGTTGGTGTCCTAGAACCAACTAGTTTTACATTGATTACATGGATATTTAATGTATTATTACATATTATTCATTTTTCTGTATGGCTATGATATAATAATGTCCTGGAGTATTTGTTACATTGATAAGGTCATGACAGTTCCCCTCAATAATGATAACCTTGAAATGATATAACAATATTCTTAAATATAGTTCTATGGTTGGATGACATGCTATGATGGGACACAGAGCATGCAGACCTATAGGTGTGAGTACTCGTAAGAAGATGATACTTCCTATCATGATGTTCTCACTTGGTAATCTCCAAGATAAGAGATTATGAGAATATACCTGCTAGTAGGAATTCCACATGTTTTGGTGTCATCAGATATTTCTATCTGCGAGCATGTGTAACAATCTTTAGACTTTAAGATTATCATTAATACATGTCACGACTCACGCACTTTGATTTACTGACAAAAACCATCATGCAGACAGATGGCGGATGGTTGGGTATGTTGGGTGCATCACGAGTGACATGTTAATAATGAATAAGTCGAGGAAGGATTTGTCCCTTCCATTTATGGAAGTTGATATCTTGTCCCTTTGATTGAAATATAATCGCCGTGCGAAATTACATGGGCATGGTGTAACGACGAGTTTATTTCAGGTAGTCAAAGAATGATGAATCAAGCATAAAACATTATGACACTATCATGAAACCTTCTTGATGAGATATTGCGAGAAAGGGATTATATTACACAGTGAGCATTCGTATGTTGATGTCGTTGTTGCGACTTTAAGTTATTTCTCTTGGGTTCCTTGACCCGTTGTTAGACAGTAATCTTGGACTTTAGGAAATCTTGCCTAATGCCAACGAGAAATAATCCTAGAGGGTCACACACTATGTGTTTTTTATGGTCTCAATTAAATTATAATTGAATTTAATTAATGAGATAAATATTATTCAAAAGACTATGAAATGATTTTATTCAAGTTAAAACGATCGTATAAATAAAATAAAATTTATTTATTTATTTTATTGAACTTTTAATAAATATATTTTCTAGTTTGTAAATAAAATATTTATTTAATATAATTAATTAATTATTTACTTATTTGGGTGTTCAATAAATGTAAGTGGAGTTCGATCGGACCAATGTCATTCCGGTAGTAAAATAATTATTTGTAAGAAGGTGAATAATTATTTAACTAGTTGGCACAATTAAAAATAACGCTACTATTATTTTCAAATGCAGAATTTTATTTATTCCATTTTGTGCATGTTGGCACACTATAAATAATGACAGAGTATTATTTTTAAATACATGGGTTTCCTCTATGTTCAGGAATGTATTTAATTGTTTCTATGCAATTAAATATTGTAACTGAAATTCCATGTGTATAAATAGGCAAGTACCCCTATTATGCCATACACCACAACACATGCCTGGTGAATTGAGAATCGTTGAGCCAAACAATTTCTCTCTTGAATCTTCTTCTCTCCCCTCTGTAGAATGAGAGACGTTCTTCAAGACCAAAGAACAAGCGCTCAAGAATGACCAACACAAGACACTCGCTTCACCCTACTAGCACTCGGAGAATGAGCAGTGTCGATCAGAGGCCATCGGAGCACGTGGGGATCACCACTATAGGGATTCTAGTTTGGATCCTTACAAGCGTGATGAGATAATCCAGAAGGGTCATTCCGGACGATCAACATCATCAACGAAGAAAAATACCAAAGATCCATGTATTATTTTTTCATTATGAAATTAATTAAATTAATTATACAATGATGTGAAAGATCCTCTCTAAAGGTCTTAGGCCTCTTTCTTCTTTATCCAAATCTTTGATTATATTTCATGAAGACTGGCGGTCATCATCATATTGATCCCAGAATAATCATTGATCATGGTAAAAATCAAAGTTGGATCATGTCCCAACCATGCTTCTGCAGTGCCTGAAACCTTCACACAAACCTTTCACTACCCTGGAAGTAGAAAATAGGTCTACATGTTTGTCCATGATATTGATTCGAGGGCACATACCCATGAACTGGAGACATATTGGCCCAGCATAAAGGGCTTTCTAATTATTGTGAGCCTAACGTCACCATGGTAGAACCCATCACCCCATTTTTTTATAGTTTATCTACATAATGATTATCCTATATCATCACAAATGACCTGAGAACCTTGATCCATTATTTACAAAACCTCCACCACCCACTCAGAGGGACATTGGAGTACTCTTGACCCTGGGTATCCTAATGAGATTCTTGTGTAACATCCACATACTAAGTCCAAGTTTCATGACCTAAAACTGCTCACACCTTGGTCAAAGCTGTACGACCTTAAACTCTAACACATAATGGTTCAAATTGCAAGACCTTAAACTACCAATGAAAAAGACACAAAACTTGTCAGGTTGAAAACCTACAAAGGGCAGCCTGAGAAAGAGTAAAGTCTTCACTCGCTAAACTCTTCACCTTCGGAGTTTAGGAAAAAAGTAGGGAAAAGGTAAATAAGGCATAAATATATTGGAGTCTATTATGTAGCCCTAGTAAAATCCAATATATGATCACTAGAACCCCTGGTCTAGGAAAAATGAGATCAATGATTCATCACACCTCCTCATCGCTAGAATATGTTCGAAAGGTGGTGACACAACTTTTCGGGTGTTCGAACCCTTCTTAGATCTTACATTTTACATATACCCCACTTCATGATATCAAGCATCTATGGTCATCTCAAATCATTAAATACCCATGAAGTAGAAAATATATCTCTTTTCTTTTCCATGCTATTTAAGTGAGGGCTCAGACCCACCAACCAGAGACATCTTGTCCCTATGTAATGGTCTTTCTGATTCTTTGAATCCATGCATCATCACAGCGTAACCAAACACCCCCATTATGTTATAGGTTCCTTTCAGGGTGACTGTCTATAAAACCCCAGAATGATAAAGGGTTAACTAACTAAATGATATGACTCGTGTCAACAAGGTGCACCTTCCTTTTTCAAAGCCTACCTGATTAGAACTCTATAGTTAAGTATGTTTTTCCTGGAGTAGTGATCATGATGGGTGGCCTTCTAGGATGTTTCCCAGGGTGTGTGTGAGTAAGGAAAAAGCACAATAGAAAGGACATGTGTAAGCCTGTGGGGACTTTCATTAGTCAGATGACCATTTTGGGCATGTGGGTGGGCCTTAGGGTGGGGACCACGTGTTTTCAGGGTAGCTAGTGGTACTTGGAAGGTCGGGGCCCGACTTCCATGTTAAATATGGATTGTTTGTGTTATCACTAGGTCTAAGTTGTTACATTTGGTATTAGAGGAGGAACCCAGCCTTAAATGTGGTGCACTGTCTAGGTTGAGATGTAAGGCCCACAACGAGGATGTTGTGCTCTAAAGGGGGGTAAATGTAACACCCTGTAATGATAAAGGGTTAAATGACTAAATGATATTATTCATGTCAACAAGATGAAACTTCCTTTTCAAGAGCATAGTTGATTAAAACTCCACAATTAAGCATGATTGGCCTGGAGTAGTGATCATTCATTCTCAGTGTGTTTGTGTGTAAGTAAAGGAAAAGCACATTGAAAAGGACGTGTGTTGTCCTGTGGGGGTTTTCATTAGTCAGATGGCCTGTTCAGGCATGTAGGTGGGCCCAAAGGTGGGGACCACGTGACTGTGGGGAAACTAGTGGTACCTAGTGGGTCGAGGCCTGATGACCATGTTAAAGGTGGGTGTCTAGGCAGTCACCGAGACCCAGTTTATACATTTTCCTATTCCTTCCTCATGACCTGAGCACTTTGGACTATGATTTACAATCTATCTTTGAGTGATGTCCTACAATGTTGAGGATGGTTCTCTCCATGGATATGAAAATCAATCACCTTATATTAGCAAGCCTTTGCTCCAGTAGAGCCTCAGATTGATGCAGTTGATAAACGGACTCAGTCTCCACATTTGTAGTGTGCTGCAACTCCTCTGCTCTGGCAACAAAATGAAACATGGATTTCTCTACCACATCTATGAGCCCTTGCTGCTCCAGTATGGTCATTTATGATAATTGGAGCACATACTGAAACTGGGAAAACTATATTTGAAGATGACCGATTTCAGACTGGAGGTGACCAATCTGAGCCTTCCCGGCCTTAATTGAATCCTAGTGAGAATTATCTTTCATCCCTTGTTGACTATCTTCATTCACAACTTCACTCCAGTTCTACTTTGCTAAGGAGGATACCTCACCAACTTCCACCTTCAATTCAAGGTCCCTTATCTATTCTTGTATAGAGATTATCTTCTTCACCTAAGTATGAAGGGAAGAATAGTCAAAGCCTTCATTGACAAGGGTGGGAAACATGCATCGGAGATGACCTAATTGGTCGTTCAACTCTTCCAACAGTGTTTCTGACACCATGATCCAGATCTCCCTCTAGATTTGTCACCTCAACGATTGATAGAACACTGCAGACCCAGGGTCGTGATCTAGGCCTATCTTAGGAATGGGAACATATTTTGGAACAAGATCACTCAAATATAGATTTGTTCCCACTATCTTTGATGATTAAGGGAGAGAACCAGCCACAACATTGGTAGAATCAATTGGAGGGACTCCTGGAGGGACATACACCAAATTCTCAGAAACTCAAGGTGAAGGCACTATAATTGAAAGTAAAATGGTATGTATGTTGTAGGATGAATCATGTAGCACCACAAAAAATCATCATATATGAATGATATGGGCAATATACCTCTCTCGGAAGTATCATTGATATCATTCTCCACACCAATCCCATATTTTGGAGAAGATTCAACTCCCTCCTATGATGAAGGATTTCGCACTGCCCGCAGAACTTGATCCAAATGAGGACCCTTCCTACCAAAATTAATGATTATGAAGGTAGAAAAATATGTCAGGGGGTATGAAAAGAGAATACAATAGTGTCCAGTTCTGAAAAAGTATTTACCTTCTTAAAATCTCACTTCTACGTCAGCCAACATAGCAGTAGAATATCTTCCAATATCAACACCCTTGAAAAGTGTCAACATATGAATCATATTAGAAGTAACACTTTCAGAAGTGTCAGAAATAGGTAATGGATTTGGTTTCATGGGAACCTCGTTCGTTCCTATTCTTCAACGGATCAGGTCTAGTAGTGATAGATCTACTGGAGCCACCAAACACTCATCTGCATCCTCCGAAACAGGTGTGTGCTCTTCTAAATGAGGTCAGTGGGGACATACACATTTTCCACAAATAACAAATGTGACTCTAGGGTAACCCAATATGAAAAGAATGATGTTTTATACCCTATTACCTTGATGATTTTGGGAGAGAAGGATTTGATGATATAGTTCTCTTCCTCTTCTTCTTATTTTTCTTCCTTTCTGAGAAAGGCACTCCATAACCTATTGATGCCAGGGTCACCCCCTCAACAGTAGAAATCTCCGCTCTCATCTAAGTCATTTGACCCAGGGACCCTTCTTCACCAGACCCCTGATCACCATCAAACTCCTCTCTAAGTACCATTCCTTGAGTGGTGTATTTTAGAGACAACAGGGTCAGGTGATCTTCAGAAGTCTCCTCCTATATTTACACATATAATGGATGCCTGCATGATTGTGAAAGAAATATATCATATTAAAGCACAAAATAAACCCAGAATCACTACTTTCTCAATGAATGGAAAACCCTACTCATCCACATTAACCTGAAGAGGGTCCAAAAGTACTATTTGGTGTACTTGAGAATAATAAAATATCCTATCCTAGGGGGTCTCCAAAACCGTGTTGATGCTCTCAACGAAGGCTCTCACTTCCCCAGGGTGTTCTTAAAAAGTAATATGATGAGGAATTTTGATATAAGAAAAACCATCCAAAGGAAATTCTGACAGGATAATTATGCTCTAGAGGTCATCCTCAAAATACTTTTTCTTATAGGCTACCCACTGCTGAGAAACAATTAGGAACATCAAGTCATGCGTACCTCTTGTATCTGTAGAAGTAGATGCCTCTGTTGGTAACGTTAAGTGTGTAAATTGCTTGGAAGGTTATTTCGGAGCTTTCGAACTCTTGGAGGACAAGAGTTTTCCAGGCCTAGGATTGTATTCAACTCCAAGAAGGTGTCTGTGTATGGGATCCAATGGCTGAGTAACTCCACCATCAAGTTCTTGTTACAATATGCCGAGGACTGCGATATCCAAATAGCTTCGTACATCCCAATTTCCTTCAGCTTCTTACAATACTTGGTAGTGATATACTGAACACATAAATACCATTCATAATCCATTCTAAGGCCCCCCTCTAGATTGGAAGTCCCAATTTTAGATCCATCCATACATTCGATCAGCGGTAGATTTTCATATTATTGAGTGATACATATGGATGTCCCAATCAGATAAATGATCATTCCCATAAAATTCTGTCAGCATGAATGTCAACACATGACAATCCTCATGGTCTCTGTTTGAGATAAAATGGAACCTGTAGAAATATTATAACATAAGGTGTTTTGAACCCTCTGGATCCAATAGGATGGTATAAATGATGAATTCGGCAGAGGGATGGAGATGTCATCAATAAGACCAAACCCATAGATTGGAAAGTAGTGAAAAATGGGGTAGCTCACAAAATTTGATTCCATTATCTTTATTAGGCCCTACTAATATGACCCAACTAAATTATGGAAGGTGGGATCCACGCTAGAAACCATAGCATAATGGTGAGTAATTTCTAATCTTACCTCCTATTTTTAAGTCTTGTGTATTGATTGATGGGATCCAAAATCTATCTAAAAAATAAGTAAGTGGTGCATGTCAGAAAAAAAATATAAATTTTTGAAAAAATCAAAGGTGCGAAAAATGCCATAATGGCATCATGCACATTGCAAGACCTAGACAAGGGTTCATGAGCCACATCAAGGAGTTTACGAACCACCTGGTCTCATAAAGGCTCAAGGGTCACATAACACATGTGAGGCCCCAAGAATATCGCATGACCTCCTTAGAGGCTCATGGTTGCATGACTTGGACATGGTCACATGAATTGATTGATAGGTTGAGCTATTGGAACTCACAACGTGCTCATGACAACCACATAAGATTAAAGAATTACCGAAACATAGTCCATGGTTGAGATAGATTAGTGTCTGAGTAGAAATCAGTATTGTGCAAGAGCAGGGCGTACAATCAGGACTAGCGGTGTAGACTCATGGGAAGGGCTCTCGATTAGGGTTAAATGTGAGGTCTCGCAACAAGGAAGAAGTAGGAGTGCTCTAGAGAATGAGGCAAATGATGGAATAAAATTTCTTCCACACACCCCCAACCTATATATAGGCGGTTCTTTGAATACCAAAGGTCACCTAGTAGACTGAACGTTCCCCAAGATCATGGGTTCGTAACACCACCAAGGACTATGTCGGGAATTTATTTGTCCTCGGGAATGAGTTGTTGTCCCCATAGACGTCTCTACTGGGGGGGTTTGTTGACGCCCACTAAATAGGAATCAACAAAACCACAAAGGAAGAAACATCCTAATGTGGATATTATCTTCTCCACCATAGCATAGAATAAGAGTATGGATAAATACTCATGATTTCTTGACCATTTCATGGTCACGTGAAGTCTCCACGCAAGATGCCTAACCCGAAATATGTCTCGCAGAGCCCTCCTCCACAAGAACCCTTGTCCACCAGTGGCTGAGTGGTGACAGTTGGATAAGCATCCCCCAGGCCATGGAGTTTTTCATTGGCAGGTACCTTAAAAATCATCCAGAATAAAATCTTGAGATGATTTCCAAGCCATCTCACATGATCTATGATCCTTCATCACAAAGAGTGAAGGAGATAAGTAGGGGAAGGCATAAGGGGTCCATAATCGTTGGAAGATATGCGACACACCCCTAAAGACACGCGACGCACCACGACCTGTCTGTTGTGTCTTGTGAAACCCCTTCGGCTCATCAGACTCACCATATGGAAGCCTTCATGTGTGTCCAGACAACTCTACAACACCCTAAGGACAAATGAGTGGTTTTCCCACAATATACTTGCGTACTTTCATATGTTTCATATTAATCACACAATACACCGCTGGAAAATTGAGTAAAAATCATAAATATTACTTGAGAAAACTCACATAACTCCCAACTATTGTCGTATAAAACAAAGTAAATCAAAATGGAAGAGGCGAGTGGTGTTTGCAGTCACTAAAAGAGATGCGACCTATTCCCCGAGCGACATTTGATACACAGCGAGTCCCTGATGAACTATATGGTGTGTCTCGTGAGGTCCCATGGGATTTTTAGCCTCACTGAATGGAAGGCCTTGTGCATGTCCAAGAAACATCACAATGCTCTAAAGGTAAACATATGTATTTGTCCACAGAATGTTCAGACACAAACATGCGACCCATATTGGTAATGTGACTTGTATCCAAAAAATAGAGGAAATCCCCTCAATACCATACATAAAATCTTACAAGAATCCCAACCTTCATCACATTAAATAAAGGATACAGGAAAGGAGATATCGAGTAGGGTTCAGGGTCACTGAAGGGCATGCGATGTTCCCAGTGCACACTCGGTGTGGTCCCATAAGACACCGAGACAAGCCATCCAAGGACTTGTGAATGCCTTCTGATAGTCATTTGGATCTCACAAAGACCCTTGGACATGTCGACATGGGGATATATAAGACCTTCGAAGTGAAAGTCCTCAATAGTCAGAAATAATACGATAAATGATGGATAGACTTGTGACCGCTGAAAATCAGGTGGCACCCTTGACTCAGTCCACCGTAGAGACTCACCAAACAACATTACACCAGACCCCATGTCGAATCCAACCTAGACTCGTGCTAGATTCCCCACACAAATTGGCGAGTTTTTGGATGGAAACACCTATAAATTATATACTCCAACTCAGAAAAATGGTTGGTTGGTTCATTGGTTGGTTGATCGAACGCTAAAAGTTTGGACCTACACCATCGCTACGCACGTCAACGTTCAAGCTTCGGGCTTCTGCACAAATCCAATCACATGAATGGTCGAATTTCTGCTAGGTATTATGTCAGTGGACTGCAAGAGAAATCATGAACTAGGCATAAATCCCTATACATGATCAATAAAAGATCACCTGAAGGACTTCTGTAGAGACATGTATAGACCATATCACATGTCCTCCAGATCACGCAAGACCCAAACAAACTGAATTTAAACTGAACCAAGGTACTCACAATACAAGGATGAAGAAACCTTGGTTCAAAATGGAAGACCCAAGAAGAATACATGATCAAGGACTACTACATGCTTTACATGTGTCAATTAGGAACACGCGATGATACCAAGCCACGCCACCTGTACATTGCAACATCCCTTCAACATGTGATTTTGGATATACAGAATGATCTGAATGTGTCGGGACAAGTCTCACAGACCCTTTACAAGTACCACTTGGATCCTGCAAACCCTCTGGGTTCATTACCCCTGACTTGTGACATCCTTAGGATGCACCGCTTGACTCATATATCATGCCCACTCACGTCAGTCAAGTCCCGTCGACACATCTGGACATGACAATCTAGCTCTCGCGATGTACCCCCGGATGTGTGGGCCGATTCCTACGATGTCTTCCCAAGGTTTCATCCAAGGCATGAAACACTCCTCATACGTGTCATCCTGGTCTCGCGATGTCCCCTGAGGTGTCAACCAAGACACACGACCCCACTCAGACCATGCCACCATGGCTCTCATTACACTCTATACATGTATTGATCCAGGTCAAATGATGTCCTCCAAGGTATGCCAATAGGTTCGTGTGACACCGTTTAGATAAGAAGACCAATTCATCAGAGAAACCTCAGCACGTAATCCCCAACATAAAAATAATTATGAGGACTCTGTTTCCCGCTACAACCGAGATACGTAGGACGCCTCCCTAAAGGCCAGATCTTCATATCAAACACTCCAAGGACTACCCTAATATGAAGATACCATATATATATTCCATATTTCTGGTCATGCGCTCCCCCTTGTTACTCACAATGAGCATGGATCACGTGGTCTTAGGTGGGATGCTATGAACACATCATTAGTCATCAAACTCCCATTCAATAGGGAAATATCAATGTATAAGTCTTGATACAAAAGAACTATGCGAATTAGGATTCTCACCATAACTAGGATATGTAGGATGTCTCTTCAGACTCAAGATAAAATATTTGGCATTTCAACATCCCCCATGTTATTCCTTACTACATGTCATTAAACTGCACGGACCAAATGAACTATGTGGGTTTTGATTCATGCAATAACCAGGATACATAGGACACCACATAATGGCTCAATCCTATCCTCGGAATACCAACCGCCTCTGTATGAGGGAGCATAGACTGAAACACTTGGTCATATGGTTTCAACATATAAGAAACTGCTCATTATTAGAAAATGATGAAGAACCTCAAATACATATAGATGGATTAAAAAAAGATCCATGTCTATTGCATTTAAAAGAGAGTTAACCCATAGCCATTTTGTTAGGGTAACCGATCTCACATCAATATTTTGAAGAGATCCACAAACATGTCTTAAATATATATGAGAGTTATAGAGTAGGAAACAATTACACCTAAAAGGGTGAGATGAGCCTGACCTTCCATCCTCTCGACCAATGGGATTCCCGAAGTGTCTTTGGGCCTGAAAACCCAGATTACCATTAGACTTCGTAAAGCAGGTACATGCCCATGTATGGATAGGGGAACCATTGGGAGTATCATGGAAAAGTGAAAATGTTAACACAATGAGTGGAATTCATTACACACCACAAAACCTGATGAAACAAATACATTATTTAAAAATGACACCAAGTGGAAGAAATAGGAACCACATCAATTCACGTAATCCAAAGAGTAAGAATGATCATTTCTTAGATTGGTTAAAGCAAGTCTATTTAAGGGAAGTAGTCTCCTAAATATTCTCATCATTTGAGGAAATAATATCCTATTATAACAAGATAGAGAAAGAATTATCTATGTCTTATGTCTTCAATGGGAAGAAAGAGAAGAATAGTAAGGCTAGGAAAAATATGGATAATGGGAAGAAGTTAAAGATGTATTTTCACACATGTGATAATTGTAGAAGGAAATACCTTAGTATATACATAGGAGGAAAATTATTTTTCTTCAAGTGTGAAGAAAAATACCACAATGCTCATGATTGTATGGAAATGAAAGGGAAGAATATTAAGGCTAGAAAAAAGATAGATAATGGGAAGAAGTTAAAGATGTATTTTCCCACATGTGATAATTGTGGAAGGAAATAAGTTAGTATATACATAAGAAGAAAAATATTTTTCTTCAAGTGTAAAAAAAATACCACAACTCTCATGATTGTAAGGAAATGAAATAATTTTCCAATGATCAGTGCTTCAACTGCATGGGGATGGGATACTTTTCAAATCAATGTCTCAAGCTGCAAAAGGAATATAAGAAAAAATAGGATAATGGGTCACAATCATGCTTATGCTAAAAATGTAGACAAAGGATAATGATTAATATGCTTGTGTTTAAATTCAATAATTATGTTTTTTGAGTATTTTATCAATAATGCTTTGATTATAAGAACCATGATATATATAAGGATTGTACAATAGTAATTATTAATTATGTAATTTGAAGCATGTGAATATCACCAGTAATCCAAAGAAGTGATTCTATTTTATTTTTAACTTCTTAAAAACACATGACCTGGGAAAGGTAACCTTAAATATGTGTTTTATGTTGGGATAATATTAAATAGATTTTTATGGGATATTATTGGTGACCATGAATGTGGTTAGTGATCTGATGGATTGTGTTATGCAGGAATTATTAGATGTTTAGATTTATGGACAACCTGAGATTTATGCTTTGAAGAATGAATGTTTCATAAAGGATTAAAGGAGAATAAGGTAATCATATATTTTGAATATGGTATTAAGAGCTACATTATTTCTAGAATCTTATGTTAAGTTGTTTTTGGAAATTTAGTGACCTTCCCTCTAAGTTTTTCAATGAATGTGGACAGACATGTTTTAGATGAGTATAAATATTAGCTAATTGTGGAATAGATCAGGTTAAAATTCAGAAATTATTATTTTTTGATATCATATTAAAACCTTATTAGATTAAGTAAACATTTAAAATTTGAAGGAATTACTTAAGGACCATATGATTCATTAAAAGTGCTTTAGGTGTGAAAAAAATCATCTTGACCTTTCATTTTCAGGTGTAAGGGATGAATTAAAAATAGATCAAATCATAACCAAAGGATGAGATTATTATTATAACATGGAGACTAATCAATTTTATTTTCTCAAGTTCTATTCAAAATATTAAAAGGATCCCTTAACTTTAGGAAAAATATTTTTGAATAAAAATGTTATCTGTTTACTTTTCCTTCTAAAAAATCAATGCTCTTTTAACCGATCATAGATTTATGGTTTTGTGGTGACTAAATTTCTAATGACCATGTTTATACCACTCTACATGAAAACATGATAGTTATACTTCCCTTTCATGTCAATGTTATCGAATTCCACTAATGATTTTCTACTCAAAATCCAATTTTTGTGGTGACCTTTTCATTTCCATTTCCCTCTTATTAAGAGAATATTTTAACCCTATTCCCAATGTGGGTTTCCCACAAAGGAATTTTCAAGTATCAAACCATTAATTTTATGTAAAATTTAAAATTTTGAGGAGGAAATTTATTTAAGTAGGGGAGAATTAACACCCCAAAATTTTATGGTATGTTTTTTTAAATTTAACTTCTTCAATAACATACAAGCTTACCAAATGATTAAATATTATTATTTTATTAATATAGTTATATCCTAGATGTTGGTAATAGAGGTAATGAATGATATTTAGTAAATTATTAAAATATAGTTCATCCATGTTTATAAAATTAATTCATTGGTTACCAATTAATTAAAAATGAAAACTAATTGAACATAAAGGATGAATTTTAAAAAAACTATTTTTATGCCCATTATGACATTTTATATTAATAAATTAAATTAATTTTTCTTTTTGAAATATATTAATGAATATAATATATATTCAATCAAACATTTTTATATTCATCCAAAATATTTGTAGAGACATAAGAAATGAATGATCCAATTTTACACAAAAAATGTTATTTTTTTCTAAACACAGTTTTACCGCCTTTTAATGAACAAATATTTTTACATATAAATTTTGAAACTTTTATAAATTATATTTTACAAAATAAACATTATTTTTTAATGTGTAATATTAAAATTTACTTTGGATAAATTTTTGAGTTTTTTTTATAAGTTATATTTTTTATGAATAATAATGTGACCTTTGGAATAATAATGTGACTGTTAGGAAAAGTAATGTATCTATTAGAAAAATAAATTCACCTATTAAAGTATAAATAAAATTCAGTTGTCTTATAAATGATAATATCATATATTTATATCATGGAATAAGAAAATAAATGTTTTAAAAGTGATTAATTAAGTGTTGAAATTTTTGTGAAACATAAATGTTTATTTATAATTTTATAATTAATATAATGATTTAAAATAAATTTAATTTCATAAAATAGATTAATAATTTAATATTTTTTTTTATTATTATTATAATATAATTTTATGATATCTTAATTGATTTTTCAAAGTGTTATAAAATAAATTATAGTTTTAAAATTGGTATTTTTTAAATAAGTGATAATTTTAATCTAAAATTAAATTTATCATATTAATAAAATTATTTTTATAAAATGGAGTCAATTTTTGAATTCTACATGTTAAAAAATGGTTTGTGAATTTTTATTATTTTTATGAAATAGTTGGATTTTGTGAATAGTGAAAAATGATAATTTACAGTATATATACATTATAAGATGAATACACTATTAATTGAGTAATGAATGATGAAAGTACCATAATGTAAAACATACCTTAATTTTTTAATTTATTTAGTTATAATTGTCAATCTATTCTTAGTCTTGAGACAAATAATAAACTAATGATTAAAATAATCAAAACCACCTTTCTCCTCCACTATAAATACCACCTCTCACCACCTCCTCTTATCACACCTTCCAAGCTTTGGGAATTGTCCAATTTAATCCCAATAATATTCCCAATCCTATCCCCCATAATCAGGAGCCTTTGGTCTCAATAGAAGACCAAAACCAATCCCTTTAATGAGGTCCTCAAGGAGGAGGATTCAAGAGGTAAAAATCCTTTTTATTTTCTTTTATATTCTTTTCAATCTCTGTTATTTTATTATCCTTCCCTCACTAACCCTATCCTAAGTGACATGATAACTCCAATGTCATTTATATACTATAATTTTATTACTTAAATGGAAAATCCATCATCAATTTTCTTCTCCTTTTCCTTTTATTTTAAAGATGAAAACATCATCCGAGAGGTGCTAATTTACCACCTTCATGGATGACATGTATTCATTTTTAAATTCTGTCTTCAAGGATAGTTACAAAAAAACAATTATGGTTAAAACAAATTTTATTATACATATTATAAGTTATTTATAATTCTAAAACCTATATATATACATGATATTAATTAATAAGGCAAAAATATTTTGTGACGATAAAAAAAATCCACCAAAATAGTCTAAACGATTATCATTAATGTTAAATATAATGAAACATCCTAATATCTAGAAACAAAATAATATATAATACCATTGAATATTATGGATTTTCATTATTAACTTATAGTTTCAATTCTGTATAATTATTTTCATTTTATATGATCTTCCATATTCATATAAAAGTAAACCGATCAGGAAAACCCAGGAAAAGAACACCCCTGAATGATGAAATTGAATCTCATAACTCATAAAAAAGACCATAAATGAACATAATAAAATTATAGTAAATAGAATATATGTTTAATAGATTATGAATTAATTTATCAATGAATCTAATTTCATTATCTAGCACATTAAGCACGAGTGTAGAACTCCTTCAGACAAAAGAAAAGGGTTTCTTCCCGAAACTCCATTTTCATTCGTGTTATGTTTTCTACCTATTTACACCATTTTCATTATTCATTATTTTAATATATTTATTCTACATTATATTCATATGTTCCAAACTTATGTATCCAGATCAGTTCATCTTTATTTAATGGGTAATTTCATGTTTTATCAAGATCCCTTATCAATTCTTCCTGAAATGCAAGCCCGATTAAAGGGAACTTCTTGATTCCCTACCTGTTTTCATGTACCATCCATAATCATTGGTAAGACACTGTATTTTTTAAAATAACTAATTTTTTCATGAAAAAAAATATTTTTTTCATTTTTGGTTTTATTCAAACAATTATGAAAAATACTAAATATTTTTTCAAAAGATTTCTTATTTGCAAAATCAATAAAATTTATTTCTCTCAATAATTCCTTGATGATTTTGTTAGAGTATTTTCATCTATTTCATAACCTATTTTGAATCCTATACTTTATTATTATTGATAAATTGCGATTATCATCTACCATATTATGTTAAATTGTTTATGATCAGTTTGACTGTGGATGTGAAATCTTGATATCACTCACCATACTACTCCAAATGGTTGGTGATTAAGTTTACATATTGGGTAAAGATATTTACATTTAATATGTATATATTGTTTATTTTTAACCCCATTCATATTAGTATTACATTGGACTATGTAAGTGATAGGTGGGACCCACCATAGCTCCTCGATGCATCGGTAGGTCTCGTGAGACAAAATAGATATTGATTTCACCAAAGCCTTATCCATTTATTTTTAGATGTCTTCATTAAGGCTTCGATGATATGTTTTAGATGTCTGGAATTATTCATTCCCTCACTATGATATTAGTATTTGATAAATCATGTGATTATTTGACTAGTCGAATATCCATGGTTATTTTTCATGTGATTATTTATATGGCATTATTTACCCAACTTTTATTCCTACCATATTATGTGCAAGATTATGTTTTATTGGCAAGTGTATTAGTTATTCACCTTGCCTTATTGTTTATGTTTATGATAGATTTTACTATAATTTTTACCCTTACTGAGCATCTAAGGTCACCCCTTTCTAATGTTTCATTTTCCCTAGGATGCGAAGATGTATATTATGATTGACTTGGAGAGATAGTTTAGAAGTTATGGATGTTACCAATGAAGCTGCTATGTTCTTTTTTTTTCTTTCAAGTTGTAATGTAAAACTCTTGTTAGTATCTGTTTTTCAAAAACTACTAAACTCTTTAGTACATTGGGATGTGAACACTTATTCATAGGTTCAATGTAATAAATTATGACACTTAATTCGAGCTACTGGGTTTGGGGTCCTTACATGACATTCGGTTGCGCATAGTTGGCACATGATTTGGGGATATTGTGCACTCTCTCCCAGGAAACCATGCGGAAAATGTTCATTTGGGATAGTGGAGACTGAACGGTTAGTGCATGGTTTGGGGAAACTGTGCGCTCTCACCTAGGAAACCATTTAGAAAATGTTCATTTTGGATAGTGGTAACTGCATGGTTGGCGTACTGTTTGGAAAACTATGTAGGCTAAATATATGGCTTGTTCCTCTTGCAAAGTGAGGGACAAATGGTCTCCACACAGTTTGACAACCCATGCGGGATAACCGTGTGACCTGTCCCAGTCATTAAAAGGTGGAAAATTACCTTTTTGTCCTCTTTGTATTTAACCCCCAACTCCCCCCAAATCCACACATTTGGGATTTGCAGCCCTAGGAGCACCCTATTCTCCTCCTTGGTCCTCTTGAACTCAAATATTTGGGTATTTTTGGCATGTAAACATTAATGAATCATCAAGTAAGACTATTTTCTCATGATTTCTCCCTTCCTTTAGGTTTTCTCTTCCCTCTTTCATGGGATTTCCTTTTCTAGCAATTTTTTTACCTAAAGAGGATTTGATCTTGTGTTGTTTGATGAAATCATGATGGTTGGTGTTCGATCATTCCTTTATAGGGTCCTTGTGGTGGTGTGGTTGTGGTTTCATAGCATATTTCAGATGTTTATAGGTGTGAGGTAGGTGGTTCCATACTTTTACATTATTAGATGAGTTCAGATTTTTTGCTTGATTGTTTAAATGTGTTCTGTGAATTATTTTTGTGGTGAAAAACATGTTTTTGAAAAGGATTGAGATGTACATGTGATGAAAATGGATTTTATAAAGGAAATTGGTCATGATTCATGTCTACTTCATATGGGTGTTTCTTGAATATGTTTATGCATTGTGTGAAAGGTGTGAAATGTGTTTTCAAAGAGATATAAAGGAACAAGATCTATAAAGGAGGATGATCAAGGATCTTTCACCATAGTAGAAGCTAAATAGATTGTAAAAATGAGAGAGTATGGAACCTACCATCAGGAAAAGCCTGTCCATGCATGGGAAAGCCTAGTCGAACAGCCATGTAAAGGTGGAGATCTGATTTCACTATGAAGATGCTGGGGAGGAGTAGTTCCAAGTAGTTAGTCTAGGTTGTATGTAATGTTTGAATCCTATAGGCAATTAATTCCTCTAAGGACTATGGACCATGTAATACTTACACCTACAGGCCTTGTAACAGTTCCACCTCACCCCTTGAAAGGTGGATTATCAAAAATCATTAAAAAATTAAGGCCTTCGAGCCATTGGAGGAACGAGATTTAAAGGTGTGAATGTGTTAAAAGTGGATTTTCTAAGATAAATGGGATTTGTTGCATGTTGGATTCTTGGTTGTGTGCCTTAAATGTGTATCTAAATTGTGAAATTGATGTGAAGCATGTAATAAAAGCATTTTAATGTGACTATTAATTTAACAGGGGCTTTTCCCATAGAAATGCTTGGATTTCATATGTTTTCTTATTGTTTTATATTCAAATGGATTTCATAAATTGTGCAAGTGGTGTGAAATGAATTTCCAAATGGTTTTGGTGTGCATGTGAAACTGAAAGTGGTTTTGATTATGTATAATAGTGGTTTCCATGTGAATTTTGATCGTTGGATCAATGTGAAAACATGAAATTGGCGATTTACATGCGTGCTTATAATGCTTAGTATATGTTTGTGAAAGTGATGATTTATTAAATTTGTGATATGGAATTTGAGCACAAAGGGAATCTAGGGTATCTAGGTGGGAGAACAAGAACTAGTTTTCTAGTTGATTCATATGTGGATGATCACCAGATTCATTTATCAAGATTGACGATAACAACACTAACTAAACATGTGATACGATCTGAGACCACAATAACATTGGTTTGGCTCATCTAAAGTGGATTTTGTGTAACAACCTGAGATTTTATAAGATATATTCTTTTTAATTTATTTCATATCTTCTATTTTATGCTACACCAAGATTATCTTTCGCTATACGCAACACCGTATTAGCTTGCAATATATGCAACACTAATCTTGGATCGTGTTGCACACAATTTAAAGTTTGTTTGATAGTAGTTATTCTATGCAACATTGAGTGTATATATATATATATATTAAATGTATAAATGAAATATGGTTGGATTTTGTTATATGCAATAACAAAGGAGTCTTGCACTACACGCAACCCTGACTTGGCTTGCATTACATGCAATCACAACCTTCCTCGATAGCGTGTGTTGTACATAATACCAGGTTTCACTAAACAACGATATATGGTTATAATATTCTTATAAACTAGACGATATGAATAGTAGTGAATACATTTTGAATTTTATGACATTATAATTCATCTTACACATTTTATAGAACATGGTATGAGAACAAAATAAATTTTTCATGTAAAATTAGTATTTTTCAAAAAATGAAGTTTTGCCGCCTTTTGATGGTGTACCCATTTTAAATATAATTTTTGACAAGTTTATAAGTTAAATTTTACAAAATAAACTTCTTCTTTTGAATCAGGATATAAAAATTTACATTGGATAAAGTTTTGATATTTTTCTGATAACTTTCATATTTTAATGAATAGTAAAAACACGCAATATTTTAATTAAAAACAACTTTTTTCATCATAATAATTTATATGGTTAAATTATAATATTGAATGGTTTTAAAGTATAAATAGAATATATTTTTACCATTTATATAATGTATGTCATTATCATTGAATTTACATTAAATTCATAAGTAAAATCATTTCAATCTTTTGCAATGTTTTAACTTTTAAAACTCATTTTCTTAACAACGGGAATAATGTTAAATTAAATTATGAAACTTTTGTATATTGAATTTAGAAAAATGGATTCCATATTTGGAATCATTGGGTCCAAATTATGTTAATAATCTATTTTTTTATTTTCTGGCATTATGAATAGTAACTACGGTACATTTTATTTACCATAATAAAAGGTAAATCGGGTAATTAAGGGTAAATATAATATTATAAAATTACCCTAACAATTGTATTAATATAATTGTATGCTTATATTTTGTCCTAAGGCATATTTGGGTCGAAACAGAATCCATTGGAACCCACTTGGAGGTGATTTAGACCTTTAGTTTATTTTATTTAAAGGAAAGTGCATATGTCTCACTCAACTTTAATAATTAAAGTATTTTTAATATAAGTTTATACAGAATATAAATTCGCTTATAAATACTCATTTTAAAGATAAAATGTTTTTATTTATCATGGTAATTTATTTATAATTTTTAAGAGATATTTAATTACCTTAATAGATTATACAATATTGATGCAGAAATTATTTATTTAGTGAAAAATAAGTAATATAGTTTTTATTGAAATAATAATACCCATTAAAAGGCTCACAAACCTAACCAAAACTTATTGTTAGTGTATATATACACCATAATCATCCAATGACCGAATATATGACCGTTTTAAGTCTTATGAAATTGATTATGACACTTATATTATTTTATTTTAAATGATGTCAAATTTGTCACCTTCATAATTTAATAAATATAACATTTTAAAAGTTGGTGGTTTTAAAATATAAATCCGACTAAAAGTATTATTATGAAATATATAAGATTTATCTTCATCCTAGTATTTTATTTTTAATTTTTATGCAACAAATAATTATATTTAATAATTATATAAGAATGTTGTAGAAATTCTTTTATTAAGAGATGTATCAAATAAATGGTTTTACAAATAGTAAAATAAATATTATATGAACTATTTAATGTACTCAACTAATTTTATAGATGAATATTACATGTTAAGAACCTATTAAATATTTTATTTCGAATATATCCTCTGTTTTTATTTTATTTAAATTCAAATAAATGAATAGTGTCAAAATTGACACTATTGTTATTTTTTAAAAATAACATATTATTAAATTGTTTAAAAATCACAAAAATATTTAAAAATTATAAATTGAAATTTATATAGTCTCCAATGTCATAAAGTATCCAATTATGGGAAATTAACAACACATAAGTTATTATTTATAACCTTTTAAAATTTAGAATTTTATTACCACAAATAAAATTAAATAGATTAAATAAGGATAAATCAAAATGATAAGGTTTAAAATAAGATAAAAACAAGTCTAAATTTGATTGGTTTATGATATTACAACCCTATATCATCTAATATTCTAATTGAGTAATTTTTGGAGGTTTTTATGTTGGTTTTTAATTTAAATTAAACTAATATTTTTGAGGATTCCAAAGGTGCCCCTCTCCTCCCTTATAAAAGGGCACCCCCTCCCTCTCATATTTACACAACTTTGAGCCTTCCAGATCGTCCAAAACCTGACCATTTCCCTTATAAACTTTCATATAAATATTCTATATGTCATGGTATTCTTCAAAGACCAATTTTACTGCCCTAAGAGGAGGTTTCAAATAGGCGTGTCAAAGAAGAGGTAATATCCGTTACCGATTCTTTCAAATTTATGTCTTCTTCTACTTCCTCTTATTTAGTTATTTCATTATGAAGTAATAACATAAGTATCACTAATATACTGATATGTTATTATAAATATGAAACAACCCTATTCCACCTTCTATCCATCCTACGGAAAACGAAATCACTGCGCGTGCGTACGTACGCAATACCGTATCCACGTCGTGGTGTAATCTGTTTTCCACCACCACCTTACTTGGATGGGTATAATGGTGTAAATAATAACTATATGTGATTATTATAAAGTTATATTGATTATGAAATAGTATACATAAACTTAAATACAATTCCATGATCATGGGAATGATATCATCGCTCGTGCGTACGTACAGACTACCGTCTTCACGAACGCGATAAGATTCATTCTTCATGTTAACCATTCATGAATGATTATAAAGTATATATAATGAATAATAATGAATTAGATGACATAATAATGCTAATTTATTTATGTATATATATATATGTATGTAATCTATTTAATTCCATTCAATTCAATAAGGAAACGAAAACAGCGTTCATGCGTACGTACGGCCTACCGTCTCCATGAACGGTGTATTTCATTCCATTTATCAATCTATCATATATATGTATATGATGAATATTTATTATATATAAATCATTTTTTAAATTCTGAAATTAAGGAAATCGGGATATAAGTAATAATAACAAGAACAACAAGTCGAAACACGTACGATAAATGAAACGATTTTACCCAAAATGCTGCTTTAACATGGATTTACAAAAGAACAGGTAATATAAAGTCATAAGTGAACCATATATGATATCATAACAATAAATATGATTCTATAATAAGTCAATGACATTATTTAAATCATTATACATGAGGTTTGGATACTTACGAAGCATATCGGACCTAAGGTAAGAGATAATGTTGCAATCTCAATTGTTTTCTATCCGAGATTGCTTATACGTAAGTATTTACTGGGGTTATATTTATCATCCATGTCCAAGTTTTATAAAAATGTTTTCATGTATGTTTAAAGTCCTTTTTAACCATTTTTGACTTTTACTACATGGTATGTAAGGAATCTTTTTTTTGTTTACCATATGAGGTACTTTATGACTTTTCTGGAAAAAGTACGAGAAGAATGTTTTTTTAACTTATATGGCATGAATGGATTTTTACAGTTTCATAATGCCTTATTTTCATGAAGCTTACTCCACAAGAATTCATGACTATTTTCAACAAAATACTTTTCTTTTAAAATTGAATGGAATTTTGTGAAAATAATATTATTTTCAAGAAGAAAGGATATTTTCCTCAAGAATTCATTTCAAGTGCTTTATCAAAACCATTTTCCATCTAAGATGACATTATTTCATATGTGTATGTTTCAAGTATAATGTCCCTATGATTTATATGGTTTCACTTTTCTTATGATGAAATTGTATCCATTTGTTTTATATGGATTATGTTATGATGGAATGATGTTTATGAAACCCAATTTATTCTTTGGGTTATGATGAATGATTTATGATTGTTTTGTGGCACACGTAAGAATGATTTCAATATGAGATGGGTGGGACCTATATCTCCCTCCAATGAATTGGGTAAAGATTTATATCTCATGACATAGACATGGCTGAAACGGAAAGTAAATCTGGTTCAGTAATACAGGGCTGGAACAGCAAGTAAACCTGGTTCAGTAAGGGACTTTGTCCACTAAGATGGTTTTGGCAGCAATTCCTTGGTTACTATGGAAATCATATCATGTGCTTAATGTTTTTCCACAATTAAAAGTTTTATTCCCATGCTATTTTATCATGATTGATGTTCCATTATGATCTATTCCTTACATACTGCCATGTTTTATGTCATTTATCATGATCTTGATGTTTAAACATTATGTTCATGTTTTTAAGTTCAAATATATATGGTTTTTTTATTTTCTTCATGCTTACCCGTACTGAGCATTTGAGATCACCCTTTTTATGTTTTCTTTTTCCCCCGGGATTAAAAGAAAGGTTTTAGGTAAGGAAACAAAAGGGGAAGATCATTATGGGAGATGTTGAAGATCTTTCAACTTGATTAGAAGTTTATTTCCAAGTTTCCAAAGACACTAAACTATTATGGTCCTTTGGTGTCTATTTTTGTTATGTATTAGATATTCAGCAAAAGTAATGTAATGTCTATGTACGTCAATCTTTGGGTCTCTACAGTTCTTATCAGACCGAAGGTTTAGTTAACCTTTGGAAACTACGATGCGAAAACTTTAGTGAAATCCCTAGAAATATTTCTAAGGTATGTCCAGGGATGTCCCTAAGGATAAGTATACATATAGTTTATAGTCCTAGAATTACGGTAACGATCTTATAATTTAACCTAAGATATTAGATATTGATGGTACTCCCCCTTTATTATGTTGTTTTCCCTACCATGATTTTTACCTCTCACACTATTATTTTTGGGTTTCAGAAAATGGCTGGAAATAGGAAGATTCACGATAATGGAGGATATGATGGACAATGGAATGGTATTCTTCATGAGCTACCAAATGAAATGTAATTTGGAAGGTGAAACATCGTTATTATGCCTAATCATCAATCTCATAATATGATCAATAATCTCAACTTTGGTAAGATTCCGAACTCAGCTAATAAGAGAAAGATGGAGTTTCATGATGATCATAGAGGAAAAAAAGTTAAATTTCCCTCATGTAAGTCATGTGGGAAGAGGCATCAAGGGGAATGTTTCAAAGGAACTAGAAGATGCTTTGGTTGTGGAAAAGAAGGACACAAAGACAGTAATTGAAAATGAAATGGTTCAGTTAACACCATGGACAAGGATAATGGTATTGCTAAGACATCAACAATGGTTAAATGTTTTAGATTTGGAATGTATAGGCATTATGAAAACCAATGCCCTAAGGTAAAATCTCATGAAGAGAACCAACATGGTCGTATGGGTAGTATTTATGTTGATGATGATTAAGAGACTACAAATGGTATATGAGATGAAAGAAGTGTTGAGGAATACAATGATAAATCTCGCTCAATGGTTTAAGAAGGTAGTGGAATGATTTATGTTTATCAAGAGTTATGTTTTATAGGTAATGGTACTATGGAATAAAGACACATCTAAGGATTGTTAGACTATTTTTTCCTAAGTATTTGATAGTATATGTTGAATGGTACCAGTAACCATGAAAGGTTATTCGAATATTTTTGGAAAGTGGATGATATGCACATAATGAAGGGATAAGGAGAAAATAATATGTATGATATTATTCATGATATCATGACTGATATAAGGAAAAAGTGATATCATGGTTTGAGTATATTGAAATTTTGGGATATTGGTATGTGGAAAGAGTTAACTTTTGACAGCATTCGTGTTTTCACTAAGGTTCAATGTTTATTAATTTTTTAATAGAATACATTATTAAGGTATTCACATGTTTGGAATGTTACCAACAAGATATATCGCATGATATATGGGGGATAAATGATGGTATTCACATGCTCGGTAGATGACATTTATAGTAATTGTTTCTTTATAATATGAGCTTGGACATAAGTATTTTGGATAAGATTAAAGATTGGAATGGATTATGTTGGACATAAATTAGTATTGTCTAAGGCTATAACTTTTTTTCAATATTATTGATGGGATGTTATAATAATGCAGTTTTAGAAAAAGGACAACCTGCAGGATGGGTGACAACCCGTCGCGTCGGACAAGGTTGCAGGAATCGAACCCACAACCGAAGTGTGATATGCCTTTATCACCTACCACTAGCCTACAGGAAGTCCCTTGTTAGTAGAAACTAGTTTTATTTTATTAAGTGGTATGATAGATGAATTATAAGTCCATTTTTGTAATCATAAATGATTTACCACACTATAGATGGAATTATGTATATTTGATAACTTTTTCTAACCTTTTTTTTAAAACAGATGGAATGAATCATCATTCTATCACATGATCTGCTAACACTTCACAAATGACAAATTCAACTTTATTTCTTTAAGAGATGAAGTGGAAATTGTTCAAGGCACGAACAACGGTGAGATTGTACCAAAATCAAGTAAGTATTTATTTTGATTTAAAAATTATTCAACATTAGGGAAATGACCTTGAAAACCAAAAAATGTTGTCCTAGTGCCCTCATATCTGATGAATCAGATGGTACCTTATAACATCACATATTTATGGTTTTGTTATTGTTGGCTTTTTCATAGCCATGTTCTCTACAACTCTCCATCAGAACTTGATGGTTAGATTTTTCTTCCATATCCATATTTTTACCTATGTTATCCTATATGGAAACCCAGTGATGAGTTACTTTGGGAAATTGTTACGTTTCATACTTTAGTTTTTAAAATTATGTTTTAGTATTCCTTTTTATGATTTGGGTTTCTATGAATAGTAAACGATTTATAACCCTGACGAATTTCAAGGGAGAAATTCATTTTAAGGGTGGTAGAATGTAACAACCTGAGATTTTATAAGATATATTTTTTTTAATTTCTTTCATATCTTCTTTTGTACCCTACACCAAGATTATCTTTTGCTATACGCAACACTGTATTAACTTGCAGTATATGCAACACTAATCTTGGATCGTGTTACACACAATTTCAAGTTTGTTTGATAGTAGTTATTCTACACAACATTGAGTGTATATATATATATATTCAATGTATAAAGGAAATATGGTTGGATTTTGTTATACACAATAACAAAGGAGTCTTTCACTACACGCAACCCTGACTTGGCTTGCATTACACGCAATCGCAACCTTCCTCAACAGCGTGTGTTGTACGCAATACAAGGTTTCACTAAACAACGATATATGGTTATAATATTATTATAAAGTAGCCGTTATGAATAGTAGTAAATAAATTTTGAATTTTATGAAATTATAATTCATCTTACACATTTTATAGAACATGGTATGAGAACAAAATAATTTTTTTGGGTAAAATAAGTATTTTTCAAAAAATGTAGTTTTACCGCCTTTTGATGGCATACCCATTTTAAATATAATTTTTGACAAGTTTATAAGTTAAATTCTACAAAATAAACTTCTTCTTTTGAATCAGGATATAAAAATTTACATTGGATAATGTTTTGATATTTTTCTGATAACTTTCATATTTTAATGAATAGTAAAAACACACAATATTTTAATTAAAAACAAATTTTTTCATCGTAATAATTTATATGGTTAAATTATAATATTTAATTGTTTTAAAGTATAAATAGAATATATTTTTACCATTTAATATAATTTATGTTATTATCATTGATTTTACATTGAATTCATTGGTAAAATCATTTCAATCTTTTGCAATGTTTTAACTTTTAAAACTCATTTTCTTAACAACGAGAATAATTTTAAATTAATTTCTAAATAAAATTTGTATTGAATTTAGAAAAATGGATTCCATATTTGGAATCAGTGGGTCCAAATTATGTTAATAGTATACTTTTTATTTTTGGGCATTATGAATAGTAACTACGGTAAATTTTATTTACCATAGTAAAAGGTAAATCGGGTAATTAAGGGTAAATATAATATTATAAAATTACCCTAACACTTGTCTTAATATAATTGGATGCTTATATTTTATCATAAGGCATATTTGGGTCTAAATGGAATCCATTGGAACCCACTTGGATATGATTAAGACCTTTAATTTATTTTATTTAAAAGAAAGTGAAATATGTCTCACTCAACATTAAAAATTAAAGTATTTTTTATATAAGTTTATACAGAATATAAATTCATTTAAAAATACTCATTTGAAAGATAAAATGTTTTTCTTTATCATGGTAATTTATTTATAATTTTTAAGAGATATTTAATTACCTTAATAGCTTATACATTATTGATGCAAAAAATATTTATTTAGTGAAAAATAAGTAATATAGTTTTTATTTAAACAATAATACCCATTAAAAGGCTCTAAAACCTAACAAAAACATATTGGTAGTGTATATATACACCATAAGCATCCAATTACCGAATATATGACCGTTTGGAGTCTTATAAAAGTAATAATGACACTTATATTATTTTATTTTAAATGATGTCAAAGTTGTCACCTTCATAATTTAATAAATATATCATTTTAAAAGTTGGGTTTTTAGAATATAAATCCGACTAAAAGTATTATTATGAAATATATTAGATTTATCTTCATCCTAGTATTTTATTTTTAATTTTTATGCAACAAATAGGTATATTTAATAATTATACAAAAATGTTGTAGAAATTATTTTATTAAGATAAGTATCAAATAAATGGTTTTACAAATAGTAAAATAAATATTATATGAACTATTTAATATTCTCCACTAATTTTATAGATGAATATGAAATGTTATAAACCTATTAAATATTTTATTTATAATATATCCTTTGTGTTTATTTTATTTAAATTCAAATAAATGAATAGTTTCAAAATTGCGACTATTGTTATTTTATAAAAATAACATATTATTAAATTGTTTAAAAATAACCAAAATATTTAAATATTATAAATTGAAATTTATATAGTCTCCAATATCATAAATTATCCAATTATTGAATATCAACAACACATAAGTGATTTTTTATAACCATTTATAATTTATAATTTTATTACCACAAAAAAATTAAATAGATTAAATAAGGATAAATCAAAATGATAAGGTTTAAAATAAGATCCAAACATGTGTAAATTTTATTGGTTGATGATATTAAAACCCTATCTCATCTAATCTTAGAATGGATTAATTTTTGGAGGTTTTTATGTGGGGTTTTAATTTATATTAAACTAATATTTTTGAGTATTCCAAAGGTGCCCCTCTCCTCCCTTATAAAAGGGCACCTCTTCCCTCTCATATATTACACAAAATTGAGCCTTCAAGCTCGGCCAAACCCTGACCATTTCCCTTCTCAACTTCCCTATAAATATTCTAGAGGTCCTGGTATTATTCAAAGACCAATTTTAGTGCCCCAAGAGGAGGTTTCAAAGAGGCGTGTCAAAGAAGAGGTAATATCTGTTACCGATTCTTTCAAATTTATTTCTTCTTCTACTTCCTCTTATTTAGTTGTTTCATTATGAATTAATAACATAAGTATCACTAATATACTGATATGTTATTATAAATATGAAACAACCCTATTCCACCTTCTATCCATCCTACGGAAAATGAAATCACCACGTGTGCGTGCGTACGGAATACCGTCTCCACGTCGTGGTGTAATCTGTTTTCCACCACCACCTTACATGAATGGGTATAATGGTGTAAAGAATAACTATATATGATTATTTTAAATTGATATTGATTCATAAATAGTATACATACACTTCAATACAATTCTATAATCATGGGAATGATATCATTGCTCGTGCGTACGTACGGACTACCATCTCCACGAACGCGATAAGATTAATTCTTCATGTTAACCATTCATGAATGATTATAAAGTATATATAATGAATAATAATGAAATATATGAAATAATAATGCTACTGGATTTATGTATATATATATGTATGTCATCTATTTAATTCCATTCAATTCAATAAGGAAAAGGAAACAACGTTCGTGCGTACGTATGGTCTACCGTCTCCATGAACTGTGTATTTCATTACATTTATAAATATATCATATATATGTATATGGTGAATATTTTTTATATATAAATCATGTTTTACATTCTGAAATTAATGAAATCAGGATATAATTAATAATATCAAGAATAACAAGTCGAAACACGTACGATAAATGAAACGATTTTACCCAAAACGCTGCTTTAACATGGATTTACAAAAGAACCGGTAATATAAAGTCATAAGTGAACCATATATGATATCATAACAATAAATATTATTTTTTAATAAGTCAATTACATTATTTAAATCATTATACAGGATGTTCAGATACTTACGAATCATATCGGACCTAAGGAAATGGATAATGTTGCAATCTCAATTGTTTTCTATCTGAGATTACTTATATGTAAGTATTTACTGGGGTTATATTTATCATCCATGTCCACGTTTTATAAAAAAATTCATGTATGTTTAAATTCCTTTTTACCCATTTTTGAATTTTACTACATGGTATGTAAGGAATCTTTTTTTTTACCATACGAGGTACTTTTTGACTTTTCCGACAAAAGTACGAGAAGAATATTTTTTTAACTTATACGACATGAACGGATTTTTACGGTTTCATAACGCCTTATTTTCATGAAGATTACTCTACAAGATTTCATGACTATTTTCAAAAAAAATCCTTTTATTTTAAAATTTAATGGCATTTTTTGAAAAGAAAATGATTTTCAAGAAGAAAGGATATTTTCCTCAAGAATTCATTTCAAGTGCTTTATCAAAACCATTTTCCATCTAAGATGACATTATTTCATATGTGTATGTTTCAAGTATAATGTCTCTATGATTTATATGGTTTCACTTTTCTTATGATGAAATGATATCAATTTGTTTTATATGGATTATGTTATGATCGAATGATATTAATGAAACCTAATTTATTCTTTGGGTTATGATGAATGATTTATGATTGTTTTGTGGCACATGTAAGAATGATTTTAATATGAGATGGGCGGAACCTATATCTCCCTATAATGCATTGGGTAAAGATTTATATCTCATTATATAGACATGGCAAAAACAGCAAGAAAATATGGTTCAGTAATACAGGGTTGGAACGACAAGTAAACCCAGTTCAGTAAGGGACTTTTTCCACTGAGATGGTCTTGGTAGCAATGCCTTGGCTACTATGGAAATCATATCATGTGATTAATGTTTTTCCACAATTACAAGTTTTATTCCCATGATATTTTATCATGATTTATGTTCCATTATGATTTATGCATTACGTACTGCCATGTTTTATGTCATTTCTCAAGATCTTGATGTTTAAACATTATGTTCATGTTTTTAAGTTCAAATATATATGGTTAGTTTTATTTTATCCATTCTTACCCTTACTGAGCATTTGAGCTCACCCTTTTTATGTTTTATTTTTCCCCAGGATTAAAAGAAGGGTTTTATGTAAGGAAATAAGAAGGGGAAGATCGTTATGGGAGATGTTGAAGATATTTCAACTTGATTAGATGTTTATATTCCATGTTTCCAAAGACACTAAACTATTACGGTCCTTTGGTGTCTATTTTTGTTATGTATTAGATATTCTGCAAAAGTAATGTAATGTATATGTACATCAAGATTTGGGTATCTACATTGTGCACAAGAACTTTTTTGGTTTTGGTTTATGATATGGAGACCGCTAGAATCTTGGATTGACTCCTCTCTAGTGGATTGTGCACGAGGAGGTTGTTGGTAGTTTAGTTGGAGGATTTTGATCATCGAGGTATGTGGTTCATAGGGTCTCACTTGTGCTAGTTACTTATAATGATTTTCCCATGGGGATCTCTTGTGACATGTTTCTCATGTCATGTGATGCTAGTCATCGGATTACGATATACCATGTGTGCATTTTTTTTTCAAGAAAGCTTATTTGGGAAAAAGGTTTTCTTTAAAGAGTGTTTCTTGAGAAATTTTTCCTTAAAATGGTTTCCTAGAAATTTTTCCAATATTCTTATGGAAATGTGCATGTTTATTTGTCTTCTAATGTTATAGCATGAAATCTTTCATTTGGGTGGAATCATTCTGGGCTTTGGCTCACACCTTACATACCCCTTTGGGTGTATGTATACTTTGCTATGTATGACCCAAGTAAAGGCAAGATGTATCGTGGTAGTGATGGTGGATCTTGTTGCTAGTGTTCCACTTCGTGCATGTATTGATGGTGGTGGATTGAGGGTGATGTCCCTCTTCTTGTATGGTGGTGTTTTGGATGGTCTTGTTATTCCCATTCCATTGTAGTACTTTTAGCTTCAATTAATGTTGTAAAACTTTTATTTTGAAAATTTATGTACCTGGTTGGGTTGTTGTCATCAGTTATTGTGATGTTTATTCTTATTGGTTGTTTGTTATTATATAAATGGGTGAAATAATTCCCAACGTGTATTGTGGATACCTAGTCAATAGTATCCAGTTCGTGGGGATTGGGAAAGCAGTTCGGGTCATGCCATGGATTGAGTCGGATATTGGGTTGGATGGCACTCCGACTGGGTTTGTGACACTTCCCAGTTCCAGATATTGATCCATGGGGGGTTGTATTGATTAGAATATGTAACTTCCAGAAATTAATGTTCCTCTCTTGACCCCAATATTTTCCATTGACTGTCGTTAAATATGTACACTTCATATTCCTCTCCCAACCCCATATGTATCCTCAAATGATATATAAAGAGGATATCACCGTGAAATGGTGATCATGCTTGCTTGCATAAGTATTAACAGAATCTCCCCATCCCGAAGCTCTCTTTCTCCTCCACCCTTAGCTTTCATGATGCACTAACATGTCATTGGTGATGTGAGGGCCCCGCTAGTTCATTTAATGATTTGATACAACTCGTGGATACACCATGGTGGAGGGATGACTTTTTGGGTGCCACTTGAGATCATCATCAAGCCCATACCAGTGAAGACAAATGCAGTGGATTCGTACGGTGTATGGTACTAATAACATTATTCTTCATTTTTTATATAGCATATTTTTTGGTTTCATTCATGGAGTTCTTGGTTTGGGGTTCAAATTGGTTTCTGTTGATTAGAATATGTGTTAAACAATCCTTGAAAACTATTATATACGCACACCCACACATGCAAACACACCCACATAGAATAAAAACCACTTATATACACTGCAAAACTATATATATAAATATATGGAGATATGTATTATCAATTATCTATAAATATACAGTGCATATTAATACATATATAATTGATACAATAATTGTTTTCCTAAATATATAAACATTTATATACATATATATTATACAACATATACATATATATTATAAACAAAATATATATAACATATTTAAATAAAGTAATCACAATTTATACATACATATATACACATATGTATAATTCCAAAAAACCAACACATATTCTGAAACTCCTGCCACACACCAGAAACCCCCTCGCGTGGGATCAGTGAAAGCCCTGCATCTCCTGACACACACCTTCGAACCACATCCTCACCCCCAACTGTTGTAAAACATATTCTGAAGTCGGATGTTAGACGTCCCCTAGCAAGTGACTGAATCACTCTATTTTTCTCGTCTGTTACAACATTGGGTACGACGACGATTCATTCTCCATTGGAGTACTTTCGAATGACACGTTGAGGCGGACGACGTCCGCCCTCATCTGCATAATTCTTTTCGGTTGCTGTCATAACAACGTCAGACTCTTCAGCCAAACAACGGGGATGCTTGGGCTCAGCATGCAATGCCTGCCCTTTGCATCTGACACCGGTGCACGATCTGTAATAATCAATATTTCCTTGGAATACATCTTCACTGTTACGTTTGAGGATGGAAAAATTCACAGATTAAAACTTGGTATGTTTGGCTTCAGTTCATTAGGCTCCCCTACTGCACCAGATGTGCATACTTTTTATTTTCTTTCAGTTTACATATTTTTTTTGCTGTGTATATCCCTATAAATAGGCGTTGTGTGCATAGTAATATCATCCAATATAATAATAAAATTATTCCTTATTTTCTCTACTATAATTTATTGTGATGGTATCAGATGGGTTTTAAGGGGTTCTGATTCTTGTGTGAAGGGTTCGATAGAATCTTCTTCACATCAATTACAAAGGAGCGGGAGGAGGAAGATGGTGAATATTTTTCCTACATTTTCCAAATCTCCTAAGGTTGCTATCGGGTTTATATATATATATGGGTTTTTAAAAAAATTACAGAAAAGTGATAGGGTTTGAAGTATTTTTAAAAATGGATCTTCAGATGCATGAACCCCGTTCATGCATCTTCTTCTCATCCAGATGTGTGAACGGGGTCCACGCATCCTTCACCCCGTCTTCGAAGGATCTGTGAACCCCGTTCACGTATCCTAGAAATGGTAGATGCGTGAATGAGGTTCACACATCTTTTATGAACTCTCTAAAGGATGTGTTAACCCCGTTCATGCATCCTACAGAAAGGTTGAAAATAATTCATCATTTATTTAGAAGAAAAATATTCTTATGTATTTGATTAATTCAATTACAACCCCTTTCTATTCAGTATTTTTTTGTTAAAAAATGAAGAGATATTTAGAAAAAAAATATCGTTCAATAACATGATCTTCCTGAATGTTTTACAGTAATTAGATTTGATTCTAATTCATATATTAATTATGGAATTAATTTAATATTTCTTCATTTACCTCCCCCTAAAGAGAAACACTCATAAACATCAGTTTTGAAATATTATATATCTTCACCAAGTATGATCTTATTCAATACATATTCTTAGATATGCTAACACGTTCTTAACCCTCTTAAGGATTTGTTCTTATTTTAGAAGAATATGAAATTAATCTTTTTCATAATGTCCATAATTTTATCACATGATGGACGTATTTTAATAGTAAAATAATCTAGTGAATATTGGGTACTAGTAGAACACGTTTCCATTTATAAAGTTTGAATATGTATTTTCTCAATATTGGCCAAATGAACTTCTAATTCCATACATCTCATATTGTGTTTTTTTTTATTTTCAATCGTAATCATCTACTTTTTACAATTATTCATTATTCATTGAAATTCTTCTTTATGTAATTTAATTTTTTTAAACAAAGAATCGTGTTCCAAGATTTTAAGATTCAAATCATTGAGATCAATAATATTTCTCAAGATTTCTTGATGTTCACAGATCTTTTCATCCAGAGTATTAATATTTATTAATGAATACCAAATAGAAATTATTAATTTTGGATGATAATTTTATGATAGTAAGACACTTGTTAAAAAAAGTAAAACTCTGTAAATGATAATAGTAATGCACATACATAGTGTACTATAAATCACAAATCAACCTAATCTATGCCTATGGCGTGGATGCTCCTCTTTCCCACAACCAGGTGTATACTGGACACGTCCACGTCGTGTCCATCTCTGTCTGCACTCTGGAGTATGCTGCACATCATCCTCAGTAGGCACCACCACATCCTCTTGTGTGACAGGCGGTGGATGTACAATCTCACCGTCTGTACCCTATCCTACATCTAATGATAGTGGAGGCTGGCTGGAACTCTCACCAACATGGAAAGAAGATGTATGTTGTGCTGAGGATGTCTATAATAAAGAATCTAACTCAACCTAGTCATCTTTTGTATCTACATGTGGTTGAGCCTGAGAAGCTGGAGGAGCAGATGACTGATCATGCGGAACACCCTCCTCCTATGGAACAGCAACATCTGAATGCTCAATCTGAACATCCTCCTCCTGTGGAATAGCACGATCCACAACAGGGTCGTCCCCCTTGGTACATCTATATGAGCCTAAGTAGGCTCCTTAGACCCCTATGCATGTGGTGGATCAAAGAAAATTCCATGATAAATCTTTTCCATCGAAGGAATCAACTTTTATACAAGGGTGTGAAAATATGCTGGATCAAATATGGTGTGATATACTGAATCAAACATATGTTGTAGATGATAAATATGAGCATCCTATGGATAAAAATTATATTGTTAAGTAATATGAATAAAAATTTCACTAAATTATGGAAGGAACTATGTATAGTAGCTCATGAAAGCCTCATCTGTGTCATGTCAAAAATCTGACTAGGGACCTGTAGTACCAAGCTACATAATCCATCTAATCCACCAATTGAAAACGTACTATCCCTGCCCCTCGCAACTGAATGTACTGTTGTCTATCCCATAAATCAATATATCTGGTATGGTATCTCCTACAATAAAAATATCTCTTCCCTGACATCTTTAGGGAATGTAGTTAATCTAACTAACTGGGCAGATCAAGAACAGGCTGAAAGAATCTGAACTGTCTCATAACTCTATCGGTCTGATGTCGCTCAACTATACTAAAATGATTCAATGGAACCCTACAGAAGCCGATAGCAAGAATCGCCATACAATATAGTGGAAGACTCTGGATAATAGCATATGTATATGGCATCCATGAAATCTAGAAGAAAAAATAAATAATCAATTAATAAATGAATACATTTATAGTAAAGAATAAATATTTAACAATATAAATAATAATTAATTACATCGTGTGGTTGAATGTTGTCCAACATAAGTCTATAGGCGTGGACATCGTGTCTAGGGGAATCTGAATGTCAATGTGCCTGACTCCACCTGTATATAATATTGTTATATTTACATTTCATAATATAAAGTAATACAATTAAGTTAGACAGTATAAGGAAGGAATAAAATACCAACGTCCATGCGAAAGCTCTACTACAATATCTACTGGTAATGGCAGACGAGCATGTGGATCTAAATGAGGGATGTGCTCCCATACCCAAATCTGTAGAAGAACCATGGATCATGTGATCTGCATCTTATCGATGCGACATGCACTACATAACTCCTTGTATGTATATTCTAGACAAGTAGACCCCCAGCTATATTGGCCAGCCTTATCCAAATCCTCTAAAAAAGATAAATACATCAAGTGTACAAAAGTAGTGGAGTGATCAACAAAAAGGGTTCCACTGATCAGCCTCAAAATATATGCACATGAAAATCACAACATGGTGATCTCATCAACATCCTCTACAAACTGTGTGGAGTAATGGTATAACCAAGTCATGCGTAATAAACCACCAATGATGGTCCTTCAATCATCAGGGACCTCTATGACCAGTAGTCTATGAACAAGCTCTGGCAAATCTGCTCCAACTCGGCCAGTCAGAGCCGCACCATCGATGGGGAGGCCCAACATAATGGTCACATCCTGAAAGGTAATAGTCATCTCCCCCTCTCTAAAATGAAATGTATGCGACTATGTCCTCCACCTCTCTACAAGTGCAGTAATGAGATGATGATCGAGAAAGGTGAAGTTGCACATCGCTACTCCATAGAATCCAACACGACAAATATGAGGGATGATAGCAGGAGGTGGTGTTGTATGATGAAAATGGTGAGATCTGCGTACACTCAACGAAGGCACTGGACGTCCCTCTAATAGTCGTCGTGATACATGCATAGCCTGAGATGTGAGCAAATGGAAAATCTGTCATCTGCACAAATGATATCATTGTTACTATATTATAGTGAATTCAATTAAAATTTCCGACTAATATTTAAATAAATCTAGAACAATGAAATGGAAAATGATTGTGTTAATATTTTCAATTTATACTTGATTTGTTGTGTGTGGATTAGTGTTTGTAATACTTGACCACTCCCCTCATTAAATGAAGCACCCTACTACCTAATTTTGAGATTCAATATTTATGAGGTCTACATTAATGAAAACCTATAGAGGTCTTCTAAGAATTTCATGTGAACTTCCATGATCTAGTTCTTTTAGTTGATGTTGTTTTTTTGAATAGTTTGATTATCCCAAAATTCTTTATAGAGAATCAAAAAATGAGACAAACCAAAATTGAAACATGTTAGAAATAGAGCAAGTCAGAAACAAAAGGATTCAATACTGAAACTTCCCCATACAAATCAAAATATACATATTCATGATACAATACACAAACTCGATCATGGATGACGAGATGTGGAGCTCCATGCTGCCACTTGGGGACATATATTATGAGTATGTCCTTCTGTATGACAAATACTGCATTGTATTCATCCTCCTCATTGTCGAGGACAATCCATCTCATTTCTGATTTGACTTGATCTTGGTCTTCCTCGAGGCCGTAACCTAGTAGTATGAACCCAATAATTTAAAAATGACACACATTGAAAAAGTCATAAATGAAAATAGAACCAAATTATGAAACCTGGAAATATTCAGGATGATGGTCGGCTGATCTATAGGAAATGAGATAGAATGAAAGTCACCAACAGGCATCCAAGCTGCACTATAACAGTTCACCAAAGTGGTCATGCAATATACTGGGTCAACATATGGATCCCATGATATATTTACTGAAGAAAAAGTTGCGATTACATGTGCACATGGATATATAAATGCCTGAAAGTTACGCAATCACAGTATCTGTTATCTAACATCACTATAAACACTCGACCACTAGTGCATGTAGCCCTGTCATAGCACAATCTTACCTCAAAGATCTTACTTTCCCTATCAAAGGATAGAACAGTCCATCTTGAAGCCTCATTCAGTATCTCATCAATATCACTTTGGAAATACTACGTAAAACGCATTCCGTTTTCCATCCCCTGATAGGCTTTTTGGTACTGGTCAACAAAGTAGTGAACACATCTATAAAACGTCTCTTGTACTAACCCTATGATGGGAAGTTTGCGCACACCCTTGAAGACCCCATTTATGCACTCCACTATATTAGTGGTCATATAGCCATATCTTTTGCCACCATCATATGCTAATGACCATTTATCCTTCGAAATCTGCATCATATATTCATACGCATCTTCAATAGCAGTTCGAATCTCTTCAAGGCATCGATCAAACCTTTATTTTTGGGGCTCATATACTAAAACCGTAAGAGAATAATATATTTAAATGGAGAATAAATTTTGTTTTAAAAAATCAGTTTAGAAAAACATACCCAACTTGAGGATCGCCTTCTTTATGGAATCATCAATGAAAAGCTTATGCACATTACTTGCAATATATCTAATTCAATAACAATGATAAGCATTAGGATCAGTACATAAAACCCCATCACTAACAACGACCTCTATAATTGCTCGATGGCGATCAGATATCAGACACACGCCATGGTTTTTTGTGACATGAACACATACACATGCCAAAAACCAGCTCCATTATTAAGAATTATCCTTTTCAAAAATAGAAAAAGCAAGTGGCAGAGGACCACGATTACCATCATATGTGGTAGAAATGATTAGAACACCCGTATACTTGCCATATAGGAAAGTTCCATTGACTTGAATAAATTATTTACAATAGGGAAATGCAGCAATGCATGGCCTGAATGCCAAAAAACCCCTATTGAACTTCACCTTTGTTCGATCAACTCGGTGATTGGGGGATACATACTCAACAATGTCCAACTGATAAAAAATATGATTGTTGAGACATAAAAATTCCATAAGTTGTGGAAAAATAGCATAATATTCATCACCATCACTATACACTTTTTCAATTTCTTTCTATTTTGCATTAAATGCTTTGGTATATGATATCTTTTAGTTATACAACTGTTGAATTATTTCCTAAATAAGGGAAAAGGGAACATCCTAACATGTTCATATCATCTCAAAAATAACATTTGATATAAACTCTGAATCAAGGGATGTGTGATCCTGTGACAATCTTGGATGCACACAATTGTGTGGCCCTTCTAATTTGGTTATCCTCCAACCTGCAAAAAATTTATCAAATATTTCCCTTAATCAAAATTTACATTCTGGACCATATTTTTCACAACGAATGATATATTTTGTCTTCTTTGACTCATAACCTAGAAATGTGTAATGTCACTCAAAGTGGTATTGCTTTATCACATTTTTCATGACCAATTTAATTTCAAAATCCTGCCAGACATAGATGGTGTTGTCATTTGATGCAGACATATTTCCTATAATTCCAGAGAATTAAAAAGCTGGTGTAATGACATCCCAATCAAAATGTTGTTCACAAGACATTCCTTTAACTAAGGAACTCAATACTGAATGATTATTACCACTAACTGGTGGATGCTATGGATGTCTGTCTCTCAAAAGAACCTCAGAAGGTTCATTGGCCACATCACCCTCACCCAAATCTCTCAAAGGAACCTAAGAGGGTTCATTCCCCACATCACCCACACCCACATCATCTCCTAATGGTTCCCCGGATTATTCTTCCTCAGATAAACATCCATTCACTATATCAGCACACAAAGGGATATCATCTACATTTCCTTCTATATTTTGATCATCGTCTTCATAATTTGCTTCTATTACTGGAGTCAAATGAGAAGGAGTCAATGTAAAAGACTGATGTGAGGGACCAAATTGTACAAAGCTCACAAAACACGGTTCTGTAGTACTCAGTTGCACCACCTATATATCAAAAATCACCACAAAAAAACTCCATCAAACCATTAGCAAACTACTCTCTAAATAAGAAAGATGCATCCATCCAATCATCATCATCGACCAAAGGGTACTCGGTGTGCCAGAAACATTCAGGATGTTGTAGATGTCGATATGTGATTGATGAAATGGATTGATCGAAACTCAGTTTTAACTGATTATGAATCTTATTGAAAATTGCATCCAATGTCATACACCCATGAAGATTTACCACTCTAACAGGAGGAACACTATAGCTAAATCCCTGATCTGTATAAATGTTCTCACCATTGTAATATATTTGCGCAGAAATTATTACCTATAAAAAATAATTAATAAAATATTATATACTACATTAATATATTACATTATTTAATATAATGTTATATATTTTAATTAGTTATGAATAATTAATCATGACTTGATCTCGATATTTATGATTAGTTTATCATTATTTGATAAACAAACCATAATCTACGGACTCATGGGGTCTCTATTATCAAATATTTCAACAACCTTTAGCCTCCTTTCAATAGAAATTCCTCATGTCGAACGCCTATTTGGGGACACCCCTCTAGGGATGCCTCTTCAGGGACACCTCTTGCTGATTTCCTTTTAATTACAAATTTACTCACATGCATGTGAGGGGGTCTAGGGGTATGAAATACATAACTTTTTTAAGAGTACATACATGTCCATTCATACTTAGTCAAAGATGACACAAATTTCATCAATAAAGAAAAATAAATTCAATTATTACAAATTTAATAACCACATTCACAAACCAAGACATGCAATTTAAATTATGCATCAGTTGGTCATCTCAAGATTATTCATCACACAACATACCATGTTTTAGGGTATACTTATTATATGTATTACTATATGAAATAAATATTAAATATCTACACCTCTTTTATATTTAATAAGTTTAATTATAACTAATATATTTTAAAAAAATTATTTATACAAAACTGTTTTTATACCGTTAAAAAAAAGTTTTCAATATATTTTTTAATAAATTTAAATATGATACATATAACTAATATATTAATCAAAAATTACATTACTATTGTATAAATATATTGTAATATATATTAATATTACTTTCCAAATAATATTTTTTTATAACATATTTAATTTTCATTAACATTCAATACGAATTCATACAACAAACACATCCTTTATAAATTAAATCATACAAAAGACACTAATTTCCACATCAATACATATGAAATAAATAAACCATACCCACAAACACTAGTTTATACATATCACAAATCAAATAAACAAGTTATACAAATGAAATAAATAAACACAATTAATCAATTGAAAATATAAATATAAATTTTACCTTCTTAAAAGCAGCAAAAATTTGTTGAGAAAGAAATCTTGTAGGGCTTCGCAACAAAATCCAGAGGAGAATAATAAATTTATGGGCGGGTACCCCCTTTTATAGAACTTCTTGGCCGGATGCGTGAACCACGTTCACGCATATGGCCGCGAAGAAGATGCATGAACGAGGTTCACACATCTAAAGATCCATTTTTAAAAATACATCAAAACAAATCAATTTTCCATAATTTTTTTAAAAAAACCCATATATACAAAAAACCCGTTGTTATCATTTATTTTAATTCTCACTTTCATTTTTTTCTTTCCCCATTTGTCAACAAAGTTTTAATTTTCGCATAATTCATTGCCCCTTTTTTACCATAATTCTCCACCTTCATCTCTCCATTTGAAAAAATATATATATTCACCACCCACATTACTTTGACTTGTCACCACTCTTAAAAAAATAACGGCATGATTTCATCAAACTTGTATCTCCTTGACTTCAATACAAAAAAAATTCCATTCATTCTTTCCTATTACAGATTTTTTTTTTTGGAAATCTACAATTCTAATTTTTTTCAGTATTCATTTTCAAGAAACAAATAGATTGCTCTTCTAGATGTTCAAAAGGTCACTCTTCGATCAGAAGGAAAGTGAAACTGTAAGGTCAAATACATCATTTATTAAGGTCTTCAATGACTTTGGAAATAATCATTTCATCAAAATATACAAATGAGATATGAGATAATCTTTCCAAATCATTCCAAGGTGTCAATAAAGTGAAACTAAAATGGCTTCAATCTCTACAAGGTGAGTTTGAATCCCTATTTATGAAATCTTCTAAAACTAATATCAAATATCATACTCATGTAATAGTTGTGGTGAACCAACTGCAAAGAAATGGAGAATAAAATATTGTCATGTGAGTATGTGAGAAAATGTTGTGATCCTTAGATCTATAATTAGATTACATAGTCAATTCCCTAAAAGAAAATAAAAGGATGAAAAATATATCTGTACAAGAACTCGTGTGGTCTCTACAAGCCCACAAACTGAAGGTGAATCACTGGAGTGATACTCATGAAGTGATTAATGTCCTGCAATCAAAGCTATATCTCAACAACTATGAAATTAAGTAAGGGGGACTTTTCAAAGAGTTCTTAGCAGAGGATCCCATGTAAAGGAATATAGTCCAAGAAAGGGAGGAAGTGGTGGAAGAAGCACAAATCGGGATGTATCAAAACTATTCTCTATTAGAAGGGACAATGAAGAAGGGGTATTCAATAATCTCTAACCAAACAAAAGAAATTACAT
The DNA here is from genome assembly GCA_963277665.1 of Viscum album. Classification (NCBI taxonomy): domain Eukaryota; kingdom Viridiplantae; phylum Streptophyta; class Magnoliopsida; order Santalales; family Viscaceae; genus Viscum; species Viscum album. Next base: position 1,205,201,172 of record OY728126.1, on the reverse strand, counting down.
TTACTATAATTGTAAAAAAATACAGACATTATAGTAATGAATTTTGGAGTATGAAACCCATGAATAATAACATCAGTGAAACACATGTCGTCGAAGCATGAGATACTTTTGTAGAGTTCCATGTGATGATGACAGAAACAATAACATCAAATCAAGGAATGTGGTATCTTGACTATGGAGCTAGCAACCACATGACAAGTCACAAGCACTTGTTTACAAACCTAGATGTGAGGGTCGAGCAGAGTTTTCATTTGGAGATATCTGAATAATATTTTTCTATGTAAGAGGAGATATATTGATAAAGCAAAAACACCAATCATGATTTATTCTCCAACATCTACTGTGTAGCCGAAATGAAGACCAACGTCTTCAGTCATGGACAATTGGTGGAAAAAGGCTTTCAAATTAGCATGAAAACTAAACAAATTATGATTGTCAATGAAAAAGGATGGCTTGTCACAATAGTACCGATGGAGAAAAACCAGAAGTTTCTTCTTATGATCCAACCCGACGTACCATGATGTTTGACAATGGTATTTGATGATAAAGACTGGTTACAACATCTCATATTCGAGCAATAAACATTGAAAGTTTAAGATTATTAAGAAGCAATAAGATGGTGAATGAGCTTCCTATCATTAGATACCTGAATCAAATATGTTGAAGCATTATTCTATGAAAAAAACATAGTAACAACTTTGCAACAAAGTCCAACAGGAAAGTTATAGCGCCACTAGAGCTAGTTCACACCAATGTGTGTAGTTAAAGTTCCAAAGGATCGAATAACGACTGAGGGGGGGTGACTATGTTGTTCATTTTTTATGGGTTTCAAAAAATTTAGAAACATAACCCCTGTAACCTATTAATATTTATTTTCCTTATCAACTTTTAGTAAATACTCATGTATGAAAAAGTAGGAAAGCAAGTAAAGCACAAAAGATCTACAAGGTTTGACCTCAGTGTGAGAACCTACATCCTTTCCATAGTCAGTCCCATAGGTCTATGAAAATTCACTATTATAAAGAAGTGAATAAAACTTGGTACAACTCCCATTGGACACCTTCTTTCTCCTGATTGGAAAGATTATACTGACTCCTATTAGTTTATAATATTTTCCTATAAAACAATTCATCCAGATAAAACAATAATGATTTTTTTGAAACTCTTCCACAATTGCTCTGTTTGAATCCTCAATTTGATTTGTTTGGATTTGATTTTATTAATCTGATGATGCTGGATCTGATTCACTCAATACGATGATGTTGGATCCGATGAACTCAGCCAGATGAATCCATTCTCAATTTTCATTACTCAAACTCTACTCAAATGATCAATACAATCCTTCTCAGTCTGATCCAATTAATATGATTTTCCTTAATACGATCTTTCTCAATTTGGTAAACAAATTTTCAGTTGTTTGATACTCCTCACAAGATCTTTATCTGAAAATAACTTTCAATTGATTTCTTCAGCACTTCGCTTTTTCTACTTCTGTAAAAGTTACAATGAATGAAATATCTTTTCAATTATTTATAGGTGACTCAGAAAACAAAAGCGGTAAACTTAAAAACCTTTTCCGCTTCCTCAAATTTCTAAAACTCTGAAAAACACTCACATTTAAACATCAAATTTGACTTCTTCAATCCTCCTCTAATTTCCGCATGATTTATGCAAAATTGAATTTCAGGTTTTACAACTTAAACACTTTATATAAAACTTATGGAATCTTATTTTTGAGTGTTCTTCATAATCAGCTCATTACGAATCTATTTCCTTCTCAAATCATTATAAATCTCTTTCCTTCTCATCTTATTATGAATCTGTTTCTTTCTCATCTCATTATGATTTCTGTTTCCTTCTCAGCTCATTACGATTTTTTTTCATTCGCAACACATTATAATTTTTGTTTCTTTCTCATCTCATTACGATTTATGTTTATTTCTCATATCATTATGATCTCTGTTTCTTTCTCAGTTCCTTACAATTTCTGTTCCTTTCTTAGCTCATTATGATTTCCATTTCTTTCTCAACTCATTATGATTTCTGTTTCTTTCTCAGCTCATTACAATGGAAATGTCGTTACGAAGATTTTTTTTCATAAATATGGAAATTATTCAATGATTAATCCACTTAAAAACTATGAACTTTTTTCAAACTTCATCATCCTCACACATTCTTACTTCTGAAAACTTCTGGGTACGGTACCTCTGGATACGATGGAGACTTTGTCTTGACTTCTAGAATCGATGCAATCTATACAAATCCTACTGTAACACCTCGAGTTTCAATAAAAGAATTATTTTAATTAATAAATTAATTAAAATTAAATAAATAATATAATGAAATATTTTAATTAAACCATGTGATATTGTTTAACTGAAATGAAATTTTGTTACTTTGATTATTTTCAAAATGACATTTTTTAAATACATGATGACATATTAAAATAATATAAATTAATTATACTTTTATGAAATGTAGAATCATGAAATGATATTTTCTAATATATTGTTTTAATAAATAAAACAATTAAAGAAAATATTATTATAATAAAATTTGTTTATTAAAATTATAATTTTATATTATAACTATTTTAATAAAATATTGAAATTATACATTTCATTTAAAATTATTTTTTTAAAGTACTATATGTTGTATTATTAAAAATGTCAAAGATTTTAAGTAACATTATTTGGTAAAATATTAACTATTAATATTAACATTCTATTATTTTTTTGGAATAATATAATGAAATAAATAATCATTTAATATTTATAGTAAGATGTTTTATTATACAAATATGACGTTTTTAATAAATGTATTAAAAAAATAATTATTTTTATATAAAATTTTAGTTTTGAATTATAAAAATTGGATAAATTATTTTTTAAAACTATTATTATGAAAACTATACATGAATTATTTTTAATATATTATCATACTTTTATTTGAATTAAAAAAAAAGAAATGAAAACAACATTAAAAAAGGGAGAAATCGAATAGGGGTATTAGGAGGGATCTATGGGCATCGGGTTCAAGCAGTAGGGTTGTCGACCGAGGGTTTCACAGGGTCATCCAAAAGGAGTCGAGCCTCCCGAGGGAGAGGCCACAGTTGAGGACTTTGCCGAGGAGGTGGGTTCGTCTTCGAGGATCGTTTCGACCAAGCAAAACCAGAGGTCGAGCGTAGGTTGACCATGAGGCCTCCACCATGACAAGGCCGATCAGACTTTGGAGCCGAGGAGTCGAGTCGGGGTTGAGGTTCAAGGATCGGCCATCCACAAGGGTAGATCTGGCGATGTCGAGGAAAATTAGGGCGATGTTGAGCGATATTCGATCAGTGTTGATGTGGTTCAGTTTCAGTTGGTGGTTCTGAATCGAACATCCAGGTCTAGATCCGAAGGTGTTGGATCATCTTCAACCTAGCAGGTAGGTGTTTCGTTTTTATTTTCTAGGTGACTAAATCTCCCCTTCTTTACTCACTTTCTCATAATTTCACTATTGGATCTTCTTTTGCCTTTTAAATCTGGTTTTTTGGTTTCTTCTTGTTTCTACCGAATGATTCAAATGTCTATTTTCTGATCATTTTGAGACATTATTTTATTAAACTGTGTCTGTATCGATTTTATTCAAATGGTTACTTTCCTAAAAAGTATGAATATATAATTTTAGTGTCAATTTTAAATCAATTTGGATTTGTCAATTTCTATTGGAGTATAAACAGAATGGTTTCGTTGTGGTCTGCAAGTGTCGTTGTAGTGAATTTAGCATCTTTATTTGTGTCTGCTCAGGTTGCTCTCGAAGCTGTTTGTCTGTGGTTATACACACAGTAAAGCTTAAGGATATAAAATCCTTCTATCAGAGCGAAAATTGAATTGGAAAACCATTTTTGTCAATCTGGAGTGGATGTAAGAGTGTGTGTGATTCTGTAGTAGCAGAAGATCCTCAGCATGAGAAGACCAAGTAATGGGTTTCGCATTTTCACATTTATTTTGTAAAGGAATTTTTTTTGACTTGTTTTCAAATGCTGATTTGGTTATCCAAGCAATTTAAACATTTCAATGTTTTTCAAAATTAATAAGGTAAGTTATTAGTTTTACAAGAAAATCTTTTGATCCTCTTTTTCATCTACAATCCAAGTAAGGGGACTTTTAATTATTATTATTATGTATGTATAAATAATTCTCAAATTTGAGTGCATGTATGTTTTTATACTTTTTTATGGGTAATTTATGTATGGGTTCATTTTGCTTTGTATTTGAAATTTCAAGGCTTATATATATGCATATACGTATATACAAATATATATATATATCTAGCTTGTTTGCTTTAAGAATCTTTGATGAAAGATATTTGTTTTAAATTCATGTTTTACAGGACTTATTTGGTTATGTTTGAATTCATCAATACTTATATATATGTATATATATTTGTTTATAGACAATTCTAAATGTGTACTTATTTCACATAAGAATTGTTGATGATAAATTTTTATTAATCTTTATGTTTACAAATTTTTGCAACAAATTTTTTATGTACGTGTTGTGGAACTATAAGGGATCAAATTGTTTATTTATTAAGTTATAGAATTTATGTTTTACTCTTAATGGTGTTTATATATATACAAATATATGTATATATGCATAAATATGTATATCTATCCAACTATGTATAATATCTTGAGAACAATTAATGTATGAGTGTATAATTATTTTATCAAACTTAAATTTAATTTGAAATAATGAGACACCAATTCAAAGTACGATTCCAAAACCATTATTCCACTTAAATATATGTATTTAACAATGTTTATGTTTTAAATTTGATTTCATATTAACCCTTCCAAAGGATATTCACATTTATCAAAGTTTTGATAAAACATGAATTTATTCCGCAATGATGAGTATTATAAATTCAATTCCATATGTATATATAAGAATGAAATGTTTATTTTCATGTATATATATAATAAGGGTTTTGAATTAAATGGTTATTTCTAGGACCTATGGTTTGTAAAGGATAAACTATTTTCAATCTATAAGAATTTTATACATGTATGTATATACATGTATATATTCTAATATATATATATACTAATATATACATATGTAAGTATACACAATTGTTTCTATTTAATGAATTTTTCCAGAATTAAAAACATAAGAGTTTATGTTTTACCAGGTGATTTTGTTCCAGAAATTTGTACACATATGTATATATGATTTATGTATATATATGTCTACATGTTAAGCCTTGAAAAATATATTTTTAAATAAAAATCTAGTTTGACTGTGTGAATATAATCTCTTATTTTTAATTGAAAACAATAACAAAACCCTGTTTCGTTATTCAGTATCTTAAGGTTTTAAAAGGGTTTACGACTTTGATGGTGCAATTATTATTTCGTGTATATACATACATGTATATCTTTTCATTTAATAAGATGTGTTTATCTTTTATTTCTGAATCCATATACGAAGTTAGAATTTATTTTTATTCTATTATTTTATGGTTATGTGAAAGAATATGATTTAAATGGAAATAGTCATCATTTTATGTGACAAGTCTAAACAAATTATTTTATGTGTGAGAAATCATTTCATGTGAGAAACCCCATTCGCACCTCATGGTAAGACATGCATAGTTAGTTATGTCCATATTCTAATATATAAATAAAATTCCATGCATCTTAGAGAGTATGTATGTATTTATTTCATTACCCTCTTTATTTATGCATTTCAAATAAAGAAGGTTATTTTCGTGGAATATGTATATGTTTTTTATGTTCAACCCCATTCATATAAGGAATGAATTTGACTTATTACATGATGAGTGAGACATGCTATAGACTCTCAGTACATTGGTAGGTCTCATAAGACCTACTAGTGTCTTGGAACGAGGACTTGACGGTATGATTATTATGTCCGGCATTATTTGCCCCCACATGCTTGGACTAATTATGTGACGGGTGAAGTTTGCTATAGCCTCTCGATGCATCAGTAGGTCTAATGAGACAAACTAGTGTCTTGACACAAGGTCTTGATGATATGATTATGTATGGTCTTGGCATAAGACCCTGATGGTGTAGCTATGATTTCTGGCATTACGCATTCCCTCATACTGAGATTAGTATTTGGCTTTCAAATGAATATTCGAATAGTAGAATATCCATGGTTAAGAATAATTCTCTTATGAACATTTATGTGGCTTTAATTAATCTATTTTAAATTTTCAAAAGCACATGATATAAAGTATTATTTTTAAGTATATAAATAATATAGAAATTAATTTATAAAGAAGGATTAATGTTTTGTTTCCAATCTATAAACAAAGGTTAGAAACTCATATATAAATTCATGGTTTTCTCTTAATTGTTAAATGATAATTAATATTGTTTTTTGTGAAAATTCTGAAAAAGTAATATTTCATGGGCAATTTTGTATCTGCACACCTGTTATGTCTAGGATAATATTGCGTGGCCATTATCTAAACATATAAGTCACATTTCATGAATTTTTGTTTCGTACTTTATAATGCATTTTAATAGTAAATTTTAAATAAGTATAACAATTTTTGAGGATGAGATTCTCCTTAAAAAGATTTTAGTAACTCAAAAATTTGAAAAAGACATGTTATGAGAAATCATTTTTCTTTTTTAAAAAATAAATTAAAAAATGTATTTTTATTTTAAAGAAATTCTTTAAAAGAATTTATTAAAACCACTTACTAGAAATTTTAAATTCTCACCCCTTATCTTAAATTGTTTTCTACATGTTCATTTGAGTTTCCCAAAGCTGTTAGTATCGCTTATGGTGTGAGTGCACATAATGTCATTTTTTTCATTTTATTTTATTCTTGTAAAGTTTAGATAAAAGTGCAAGGTTTGTCTATTCTACAAAACCTAGACAGGTGAAAGGTCCTTGTTTATGTATTGTGTTTTGTAATTCATCAGTTTCTTTTTATTAAAAAAATAAGATAACATATTTTTAGCACTGACTCCAGGAAACTGGGGTTGGGGCGTTACACCTACATTTCTTCATAGTATTTTGTCATTATATTTTTCATGATTTGTGAGAACTTATTGTTTAGTAAATCATCATCTGATTTGTATAGAATGTTTGAGAACATTCTTACTCCTTAATTCACTTTCTTCTACATACCACTTGAGCATAATTACAAATTCTATTCTTAGAAACTTCAAAACCTGAGTCTAGAAACCTATTTCCAAAAAACAAAAAAAAAACTTTTCTCCTATTTTATGTTTGGGAATGAATAATCATAATCTTTCTAATTTCTGAAAAAACTCATTATGATGGACTAGATCTGATTCCTGAATAAAAAACAATCTTATACTAAAAGGTTAGTTGTCAAAAATATTTTTTTAAAAAAATAATATATCACAAAGGGTCTTCAATCCCCCTTTGGATTTGTTGAAAACCATCATTAAAAACATTTCCAACTCAGAATTTTTTTTCATAACTCAACTTTCATAAACAACTCATGTTTTTTATCTTTTATCATAACATAGCCTTTTTAAAAAGTGTGTCATTACACCACACTTCTAGATAAAGTAATGTTTTCAAAGAAATTCCATCCTTATGTGGAAAGAAAATATTGTGGCCACGTATACATGAAATGGAAAGTAATGGGGTCGTATAATTACGTGTCCCAACACAAGAAATTCAGAAATAGAAGGTGTAACATAATAAAGAAACTTGAAGAATAAGGATAAATTGAATAAATCTTACAAAATATCTGCATGGTAACAGGTATATATAGGAGGGATATATGAGAGAGAAAGAGATATATCATCATAAAAACATAATCAGGGCAGTACGAGAGAGGTGAGAAAACATACCCCATCATTTTTAATTGAAAAATAAATGGGTATAACAATATATGGAAACTTGAACAAAAAATGAGAAAGGAAGGAACCCTTACAGGGATGTGTGATCCCAAAGGCTTGGGAGAGGCTTCATAGGAGCTTGGGGATGTCTTAGGAGGACACAAGGGAGTGGATAAAAGATTTAGTATGAGATTAAAGTAGTTTTAGTGATGAATAATGGTTACTTGGGTGGGTTTATATAAGAAAGGAAGGGGAATTCTTTATTATTTAGGTTTTGAACACTACACTAAAATATTCAAAACTGCAAACCAAATCGTGGTTTTTTCCCATGGTTTCTAGACAAGGGGGTTGAAAAATATTATTGAATTAGGAAAAAGGCCTAATATATTTAAATATTTACATTTCTTATGTGGAGGTGAGTCACACTCTCAAGGAAATTAATTGAATGTCATAAAACATATAATACATTTTGAAGGATTTACTATGACATTAGAAAATAAATCAAATAAATCTAAAATCACATTATTTTTAAATTTAAACATAGATTTGGTAAAATATCCATTTTATGATATCTATTACGTCACTATTGGTTCATTATGATGTCATAAAACACACTATATATTTATATATTATTTAATTTTTACCAAAAAATTATGCTGTCTCAAAAAATTATGAAAAATTAACAGTTGGATAATTTCAACCTACTGATTTCAAAAATAATATTCATTTTATTTAAATAATTTTTTTAGATATTTGAATTTTCACTTTTAAAATTATAACTGATATTTATTGAAAATTGATAGGTTTTGACAGAAACAGTTTTAAAACCTTAATAAAAATTACATTTGATTTCATAAAAATTATATACTCATTTACCATTAATAAAAGTAATTTGATAAAATTATATTATTTAAATATTAATTTTTTTTTATAAATTCATTGATTATTTAAAATTAATTAATTAAAATTACAGCTTCTGTTTTATTGTATAAAAATATAACTCTTATCAAACTGGTTACCTAATCATTTACAGAGAAGGAACATATATAATCATCATTTATAAGATTTTTTTTAATAATATTATTAATAAAAACCATAGTTTAATATAATAATGTATATATTACTCAAAATTACCATTTTTACCTGAGAAATCAATTTATCAAATTCATTTTTTTAAGAAATACTATTCCCATATAGTAATCGATGGAATACGACTTTTATTAATAAAAATGGACTACACAATAAGTAACTAATACCTTATTGCATAACCCCTTATAACACCCACATAAGACCTAACAATAATATGTGAGAGGGTGACAAACTCTTGGGGCGACTCAGATAACGTCTCCCAGGTGGTAATCTCTATTAACTTGAACTTCTCCCATAGGTGAATCCATTCAAAATTAACGTGTTGAATCTCAGCTTGGGCTTGGCCAAGATCAATGCCCAATAACGTTGCCTTCTTTCCGAGCTCCGACAAATCAGCTTCGTATGACCCGAGTCTACTAGATGAGGCCATCCTCTCCTTTTTCTATGTCAAAAGGATTTGTTAAAACCTTATATTTATATTATTCATGTGATTACTATTCAATGGATATATTATTGACGGTAAAGATACTTGACGGTAATTTAAATCCAATTTGATATAACAATTATTCAAATAAAGTGCAAGTTTTTTTATATCCATGAGACATTTAATTGAAAGAATGGGAATGTTATACATAAATGATAAGGTCGTTACAAACATCCCACCTTAAGAAATATCACCCTTAACATTTATTTTTCCCACACTAAAACAGATGAGGGTAACTATGCCTCATCACTTCCTCTAGTTCCTATATTGATTCTTCAAACTTGTGGTTTCTCCACAACACTTTGACGAGAGGAATTGTCTTATTTTGTAGATCTTTTCCCCTATGATCTAAGATCATCACCGGATTCTCCTCAAAGGTAAGGTCATTATCCAATGGTACCACCTATGGATTGAGTACATGTGATGGGTCAGGTATTTACTTTCTAAAGAGTGATACATGACATACATAATGTACTTGAGATAGGTTCAGTGGGAGTGCTAGTCGATAGGCCACTACTCCGATGCAATCAAGGATCTCAAAGGGGTCGATGTACCTTGGAATAAGCTTTCCATTATTCCCAAATCTCATCACTCTATTCCATAGAGATATAGAGGAAAAACATATCTCCAACATAAAACTCTAGGCCTCATCAACGATTGTCAGCATAGCTCTTTTGTCTAATCTAATCATCATTGATGTGCCATTGAATGGTCTTAACCTTCTCCACCAATTCTTCAACCTTTTCCAGACCTACAAGTTTTATCTCCCCAAATTCATCCCAACATGACAATGTTCTTCTCCTCTTCCCATAAAGTAATTTATAAGGATCCGTTTGGATTCTTGAGTGGAAACTGTTGTTGTAAGAGAAATAAACAAGAGGAAGATGTTGATCTCATCCTCCTTTGATGTCCACTGAGAATGCTATCAACATGTACTCAAGTGTTTGGATAGTTTTCTCAGATTTGTCATCTGTTTTATGATGATTATTCGTACTAAATTTCATATCTGTATTCGGAGCATGTTGGATACTCTTCCATAACTTAGAGGTGAATCTTGGATATTGGTCGAATACAATAGATAGTGGTACACCATGCAGCCTTACCACTTCTCTAATGTATATCTGTTCCAGTTTATCCAATGCGAAATTCTCTCAAATCATAATGAAGTGTGTAGTCTTTGTAAGATGATCGACCACAACCTAGATAGCATTGTTTCTGTTGGATGTCTTCAGAAGTCCGATGACAATGTCCATGGTGATGTTATCCCATTTCCATGTTGGTATGGGTAATGGTTGCATCATCCCCTTAGACTTAGGCCTCTCATTCTTCACTTTCTGACATACCAAGGAAATTTATGTATATTTGGTGATATCATTCTTCATGTTATCCCACCAATAACACTCTCATAGATCCTGATACATATTTTTGTTTCCTAAGTGAATGAAGAAATTTAAACTATGTGCATCTTCCAAAAGTTATTTCATTAAATCTGGATTTGATGGAACATATAGTCTTGCCCCAAATATTATAATTACTTCTTCATTAACATTGATCTTCGAGGATTTCCCTTTTCTGATAGTTTTCACTTTTTTTGAATTCTCATTTCATCTTTTTGAACATCCTTTAACCTTTCAAAAAGAGATGGTTGAACAATCATTTGTGAAAGGATTGATTATGTTTGCATATTTATGATTCCCATTTATATATTCATCAAATATAAGAATATTAGATAATTTTTAATTCTTATCAATGATAGAATTACTGGGTCCATTCTACTTAGAGCATATGCCACCCTGTTAACTTTTCCAGGGTGGTAATGGATTGAGCAGTCCTAATCCTTGATGATCTCTAACCATCTTCATTGTCTCATATTCAGATATTTCTATGTGAATATATACTTGAGACTTTTTTGATTCGTATATATTTCACACTTATCCCTGAAGAGATAATGCCACCAGATTTTCAAGGCAAAGATTACCGCTTCCAACTCCAGTTCATGGGTAGGATATTTTTTCTCATGAATTTTCAACTGCCTTGATGCATAAGCAATGAACTTGTCATTCTGTATCAACACATAACCCATTCCCTTCTTTGAGGCATCACTAAAGATTACGAAAATCTCCACACTTTTGGGTAGTGTGAGCACATGTTAAATGTTAAGCCTCTTCTTCAACTCCATGAATCTTTCTTCACATTCATCATTCCAAGAAAACATGACTCCCTTCCAAGTTAGCTTGGTATGAGGGTTTGATAATCCTAATAAATTTCTCACAAATTGGAAATAAAATGTAAATAACCCTAGAAAGATATGTATATCCATCATAGATGTTAGCCTTGTCCATCCCTCAATTTATTTTTTTAGGAATGATCCATAGATATCCAATTACTTGTGACGATATGCACCAATAATGATACATCCTTCAACAAAAACTCACACTTTTTGTACTTTTCATAGAGATTTTCCTTTTTCAAGGTCTCTAATATAGTGCTTAGATGATCCTCTTGCTCCTCCTTGGTTTTGGAGTATATTAGAATATCATCAATAAAGACTACCGTGAATTTGAAGAGTTAATCTCTAAAGAGTATATTCATCAATTCCATGAAGATTGCTGGATCATTAGTGAGTCTGAAATACATTACTATGAATTCAAAGTGCTCGTACATTGTACAAAAAAAAGTCTTTGGAATATCTGCCTTCTTCATCCTTACTTGGTAATATCCCGACCAGAAATCCACCTTGGAGAAGTATTTTTCTCCATGTAATTGATCGAACAAGTCATCAATTCGTAGTAAATGATACCTTTTCTATATCAGGATTTTTTTGAGCTCACGATAATCAATGAAAAGGAGGATTGACCAGTCTTTATTCTTGACAATGAGGATTGGTGCACCCCATGGTAAAACACTTGGGCATATGAACCCTTTATCCAGATTCTCCTAAAGTTGTTTCTTTAGCTCCTCATGCCCCACAACAACCATTATATATGGAGTTTTGGATATTTGAAATGCCCCAAATATAATATCAATCGAGAATTCAATATCTCTTCTATGAGGAAGACTAGATAATTCCTTGGAAACCACATCATAAAATTTCATCACAATAGACATGTCTTCAAGGATGGTTCCTTAGACTCAATCACATGACAATGATATTCATGTTCATAAGGATGTAATATCCATGCTTCAGATGATGGTGCTAAAGAAGATTCCTCCTCATCTTTTCATTTGAATAGAATCAATGTCGATTCTCCATATAGAGAGTGATTTCCTTCTCACAACGATTTATGTTGGCTCTATATAGGTAAATCCAATCCATGCCAAAAATTTCATCAAATTCCACCAAGGGATGTATGATGAGGTCCACCAGGATGTTCAATTCACAAATTGTGATAGAGGAGGAGTTATATCCATGGGATGCAATAATTTCCCAATTTTTGATTCTCACCAACATCTCTACTTTCATGATTTGTGGTGGTGTTTGGAATGTTCTAATAAACTTTCAGGATATAAAATAATGCATAGAACTAGAATTAAAAAGTACATTCGCTATTCTTGAATGAATAACTAGCCTACCTGTCACCACTTTATTTTTGGGATTCTCTTCGGAGGTAGTGATGGAAAAATATCACCCTTGATACCTTGGAGGTTATTGGTTGCCTCTGAAAACCCTTGTCTTAGGGTACTAGTTCACAATGTGCCCTGGTTATTTTCAATTGTAATAAAGAACAATGTGTTGAGGATCGAACAGAGAATTCCTTTCCTTAGTCGCGGTAGCATGTTTTTCTTTTTGGCAATCACTGGATTGATTCCCTCCCTTCAGGTACCTAAATAATTTCATCATCCGCTTCATGAAATTTCCATGGCGCTTCTTTTCACACCATTAGAAAGTGGGGTGTTGGAATTTTTTAGCACCATTTGATTTATCCATCAAACCACTAGGATTAGTGTCCATTATCCTCTTATTATCCCCATGATACCCATGAGATTATCCGATCACTATCTCAACTTTGAGGCCACATAAGAAAATATCCTCATAGCTATCAATGTCACGGATTACTAGGGATTTCCATAGGCAAGGTTTTGGCCCACCAAATAAAGGGGTCAACCTTGTATTCAGAGGTAACGACAAAACCAGAGGTGTGTCATTCAAGTTTGGTAAAGTTTTCCTCATACACCCCAAAATATTTTTCATCCTTTTTCTTTAGTGCAAGGAAATATCTTTCTATCTTAAGACCGAGGGTCTGGGGAAAATATTTATCGAAAAACATTTTTCAAAAATCCTCATATCCCATCGCCTCGATATCTTTCTCACGCTTCGTATTTTTAACCAATGTCCATCATTGATCAGTTTCAACCACCATATGATAAGTATCTAGAAGAACCATCTCCTTATCAGAACATTGAATGAGGGAGAAGATCTTCTCAATGGAGTTGATCTATTGTTCGACGATTGAGGGATTAGATGATCCATTGAAATTAGGAGGCCTTTGCCTCATGAAGCTCTCGATTGTGACTTATTCTTTCTTTGGGGGGGGGGGAGGACGTTCATATTGACCCATGTTTCTATTAAAAACCTGAATTAACAGAGAGAGTATGAAGACAACATTTTCTATTCCCACTTCCATCAGACTGGGCATCTCATTAGAGCTGTCATCACCTTGATCTTAATATCAATTGTTAGTCTGATTCCTCCAATTACCGCCGTTGGATTGAATAAAAGGAAAAATTAGGGGTAAATATTTTAAACTATTAAACACATAAAAGGGAATCTAATGAAAAAATGGGTAACTTATAAATTACATTTATTTCCTTAAATTATGAATTTATAATCTTCATTTTAAGTTATTCATGATCTACTTCCTAACATATATTCTTAGGGGCATTTTATTGTTCCCTTAATAATGGTACATACTAAGATTTTGAATTTCCTAAAGTATATCCCCCGAGAGTGTTGAACCAAGAGTGAATCAAGACCTATTGTCATGCACCATTTCCTTTTCAAGTCTAGCTCAAATCAGTGTTTTCGGGTTTAACCTCTATATAATCTTTACCAGAGCCACCTCTACTTGTTCGTATCTAGATAAGGATGTATTTTCTTGATAAAACACATACTCTATACTCACCAAAATTTAGGTATTATTTTCTTATACTTAGTCTTATCCCTAACGCTTTCACTATATTTTTCTAATCCTAATCCTAAAAATAACTAAACATATTCTCTGATAGCAACTATAATGACCCAGGATTTTATTACACACATAAGCATGATTAATTACATAAACATTCACTTAATACAACCCATAAGACCAAGAGGTCTAGTGTATTATGGGATTAGGAACATTACATGAAAACTTAAGACATAAAATACAACATCTTAATTGAAAACTTCTTTTACATGACCACAATATTGCTTCATACATAGCATTGCATGGGATAACCTTAAGACATACATAAGAAAAGGGCGATCTATAAAGACCATTACGGGAGTAGGCAAGGTATAACATGAAGAATACAATACATTTAGGGTAATAAACATATCAAAGTAACATAATAGAGACATTAACATAAAGGCACGATATATCATGATCATCATAACATGTAAATTTGGAAACAACTTAAAACACTGCATCATAAACATAAAGGAACTTGGTAACCCGTATACCAAAATGGTGGAAAAATGTCCTAAAAAGAATTAGGTAAACTCTTATTCCAACCTGATGTATCATGATACTAAACATTACGTAATGCATTGGAGCGCTATTAGGTAACACCTTTCACGAAAATTTTAATCTCACACTTAAGTGTGCCACATAGATCATATAACATGGATTCATTCAACATAATCAATTATTCTAGATAAAGTAATGTGGAATACATAAATCAATTCCTATAACCAATAAGTACATATTCATAAATGTGAATACCCTTGATTGAGAAATGGGCATGGTATTTACTACACAATGATTTCAGCATGGAAAATCACAATGCAATTTGGGCAGCCTAACAGCATGACATAAAAATTCCTAAAAATAGTTGATGAGAGAGAAAGAGGTATATCATAATATATATATTTATATATAATTGAAAGTAATGGGGTCATATAAATACATTTCCCAACATAAGGTATTTGGAAATAGATGGCGTAAAATAATAAAGAAACCTGAGGAAAGAGGAGAAATGAAATAACTCTTATGAAATTTCGGCATTGTAATGGGTGTACACGTGAGGGATTAATGAGAGAGAGAGAGAGGTATCTCATCATAAAAACATAATAAGGGATGAATGGGGAAGGTGAAAAAACATACCCCATAATTTTTAATTGAAAAATAAATGGGTATAATAATATAATGAAACTTAGACAAAAATGAGAAGGGAAAGAAAACTTACTTGAATGTGTGATCCCAAAGGCTTGGGAGAGGCTTCTTGGGAGCCTTGGGGTGCCTTGGTAGGACTATAGGTAGTGGAGAGAAGAGTGAAGATGAGATTCAAGGAGTTTGAGTGAAGAAGAATGGGTGATTGTGTGGGTTTATATAGGAAAGGTGCTGGAATTCTTTATTATTTTGGTTTTGTACACTACACACTAAAATATTCAAAACCACAAAGATACCCATGATTTTTACCATGTTATCTAGAAAAGGGTAGTGAAAAATATTATTTTAATAGGCAAAGGGAGAAAGATATTAAAATAATGCCCTTTCTTATGTGGAATTGAGTCACACTCTCAAGGAAATGAATTTAAAATCACAAAATATATTATACATCTGGAGGATTCACTAAGGCATTAAAAAATAATTCAAATAAATCTAAAATAACATTATTTTAAATTAAAATCATTTATTTGGTCTATTAACCCTTTTATGATATTTATTACATCACTATAGGGTCATTATGATGTCATAAAACACACTATATATTTATATATTATTTAATTTTTACCCGAAAATTCGACTATCTCTAAAAATTATACAAAATTCACCATTGGATAATTTTTAAATCATGAATCCTAAAATAATATTCATTTTTTATAAATAATTTTCTAAATACGTGAATTTCCACTTTTAAAATGAGAATCGACATTTATTGAAAATTGATGGGTTTTGACAAAAGAAATTTATAAAGCTTAATAAAAATTAAATTTTACATCATACAAATTATATACTAATTTATTATTAATAAAAGTATTTTGATAATAATATTTTATTAAAATATTAATTATTTATAAAATTCAATAAATTTTTAAAATATATAATTTAAAATTTCACTTTCTATTTTATCATATAAAAAAATAATTTTATCAAACTGATTACCTAACTATTTACATATAAGGAAATGATATAATCAAAATTTATAAGAATTTTTTTTATAATAATATTAATGAAAAAAATATTTTAATATATTAATGTATATATTTTCTCAAAAGTGCCATTTTTACCCGAAAAATCAATTTATCAAATTCATAATTTTTTACGAAAAACTATTTCCATAAAATAAATGATGGAATAATTCTTTTATTTATAAAATGGGATTACACAATAAGTAACTAATACCATATTATATAACCCCTTATAACACCCACATAAGACCTAAGAGTAAGGTGTGCAATGGTGATAGACTCTGGGGGTGGCTCAGATAATATCGCTATGGTGGTAATCTCTATTAACTTGAACTTCCATCATAAGTGATTCCTTTCATGCTTAATGTGTTGAAGCTCATATTGGGCTTGGTCAAGAGTGAATCTCAATGATGCTACCTCCTTTCTGAGATTCGAAAAATGAGCTTCGTACAACCCGAGTCTACTGGTTGTGGCCATCCTCTCCTTTTTCTCTGTCGAAAGGATTTTTTAAAACCTTATATTTATATTAGTTATGTGATCGCCATTCAATGGATATATTATCAATGGTAAAGATACATAAAGGTCATTTAAATCCAATTGGATATAAAAAATAATTAAAAAAGTTCATGTGCTTTCTATTTCTATGAGACATTTAATTGAAATAAAGGGAACTTTTATTAATAAATGATCTAGTTTTTACATTCCATATATTCTTTTGATCTACTCTTTTGAGGCATTGACCCAGATAGCTCTTTCATGCACTTATTTCTTGGAATGTAGGACGAGCTTCAAACACCCCTTCTTCTTTTTCTTCCACCATTCCTATTTTCCCACTTTTTTCTCCACTTTCCCCATTCTATAAGGCTTTGATTTCCTTGTTTCCACCCTTCTTAGCTGAACTAGTTTCCATCGGTTTAGGAAAGTGTTAATAATCTTTTCATCCCTCTGGTTTTTCCCTTTGACCATAATAAATTTCCATGAGTCTCAATTTTCTTTTCCCCCTTTCTTCCTTTTAGGGTGGTGAAGACCTTTCCCTTGAATTCATTCCAATCAATCCAATGAGAATTGGCTATAAATGTTTTCACATGAATCCTCCTCCTCTTGAGCCAATATTTCTTCTTGAATATCCAGACCTTCACAACGGTTGCCTAGCTAAACCATCGAGCCTTCTAGGAGGTGGATCTGCCTACTCAGAGACTTAACATTTCTTGTTTTAGCCTCTAAGGCAGTCTTCTTACCCACACTCATAACCTTCAGATGGGATGAGGATTTTGTAATGAGAGTGTTTGGGTCCAATGGCCCCAAAACACTCACCTCCTCCATTCTCCCTTTTCCTATTTGTGATTATATAGTAGCCAACAAAGAATCCTCCTGCAATGAATTTCTAGATGTATCAGCCTCCACACTATTGTCAACAACAATGGAATCACTTCCATGGGCCCCTCGAGTGATTATGGAATTTTCCTTCTCAACTAGAAGAGCACTGACTGAGACATGTTTTTTAATACGGATACAACTAGATTGTCCAAGGATCTGCTCCTCATTAGCTCCTCGATCTTGAAACTGATTGAGTACACCCAGGTCCTGTTTCAATCGAGTAAAAACAGATGCCACCTTCATATTTTCACTCGACCTTCTAGCGTGACACTAAATAGATGCCTATGGATTAGTTATCTCCTAATCCTCCCCCAGTGTGGTTTTACTAGTAACCCCTTTGTATCGTGGTCCAACAGAATCCTCGACTATATCCTATTGATTAACCTCTATGGACTTGCATACTGTGATTGTTACAACCTCTATAAGATGGTGAGGAGAAGTCTGAGAGAAACTAGAGGAGCTTCGACAACATTTGGAAACATCAATACCTAATCAACGACAACCAGAATAGTAAGGGATCCAAGAATAATAACATACATTATGATTCCAGAAGATCTCTCCCTCAATCTCAATGGTGATGGATTTCAGTGGGCCTTTTGATATATCAACTTTAACATAGATCCTAGGTGCGAGTGGATGAACAATGACCTTCATACGTGAATCTGATCAAAGGTAGCATCCTAACATATTTCCCATCAACTAGAGGATCTCCAGGTTTTGGAACGACAATGGAAGTCAATAAAAAGATATCTAGAGTGTTGCGGTTAGAGGGTCACACCACATATGAATGTTGAACATCCACCAGAAGATAGAAAACCTAAATCCCTCCTTAGAGTGTGGATCAACGGCCCAAGCTTAAACAAGGTCTAATTCATTTGAGAAATGGATTTGTATGTGTCTCAAATCTAAAATCCCAACAATCACCTGATCCTCCAAATTCCAAGAAGAGAACACATACCAGTTGAACAAATCAATACAGTGATCATAAATTCCAAATTTGGGTACCAAAGTGAGATCCAATAAAAGTTGGACCTTCCATGAACTATAGAGTATAAATGGGTACCGAGATAGCTTCATTCATGTAGGATTGAACTTTAGGAATTATTTCAATCAAAGGGAAAAGAGGGAGGGAGGATGTATTCATGAAAGGGGATAAAAAGGGGAAACGAGAAGGGATTGAGCATGGAGGAGAAGCTTCATCTCCCCTCCCCGGCTAAGGTGGGTCAAGGAGGGGAGGTGGCGGCACGACCATTCCCTACGCCATCAGCGGAGAGGGAAGGAAAGAGTGGAGTCTTAATTTAAATAATTTAAAATATGCTTACATGTATAACGATATGTATGTATGTGTATGTGTTTATATGTGTGTATGTATATATGTGTGTGTAGATGTGTATGTGTACATATGTATGTTTTTTATGTGTACATGTAAATGTGTTCCCATGTTTGTTTATTGATTTAATATTATTTATTATTTTTAAATATCTCTCCATTTTTAGTATTTTATGTATTTATTAATTTTTAATATATATTTGTTTTAATTTATTTTTTATGAATATATTTGTCTATGATTAATTTAATTTTATTCAATTTAAATCAATTTAGTTTAATTATTGATATTTTGGAAGTCAGTATAATTAATTTTTAATAATTTTGTTATTTATATAATTATTATCATCAATTTATTAATTTTTTCATTTTTTATATGTATGTAATTCATGTAAATGTTATAAATTCACAATCTTGTTTCTAATTTATTTAATTTTGTTTAATCAATTTTAAATATTTTTGAGAAGGTGAGGCACAATGAACCCCTTATTAAAAAAATTACACTAAAACGAACATACGTACATGAATAGTTAATGAAAAAATAGTTAAGCAACTCAAGATAGAGTACTCATACTATGGTGGGAGGTCTTCCCACCCTAACCACAAGGATGTCATACTCTTATCAATTTTTTACCTACATCCATGGACCACCTCCATCATATGGAATCCCAACGTCTACAATATCCATATTTTCTTTGATTCTAGATACTCAAACATAGCTTTGACCATCCTCCTCACTGCTCCCTAAAGCAAGAAACTCAAAAGAATTATGAGTACTAACCTTTAAATTTAGTTTATCCTTCACATGATGAACCATGTCCAAGCCCGATGTAGAAGAATAAACTATTGATTTATCCTTCTTGGGAGTCACCTTTTAAACCCCATGATCATCTCCATCTATAGAAAAATCATTACCATTATGTTGTTGGTAAGGAATGTCAACCTCATTGCCATATTCAAGTGCATTGTCCAGACTAGTGGGTACAACAACCATATGTTGTTGCCCCAAATTTGAATAATGTAATACAGAAACCTACAAAGTGGTTGAAAAAGAAGTCTAAACCTTAGAGGGAATATCACCAAAAGTGATGGGTCAACCAATTCCTTCAATACACATCAATGAAAGAACCAATTCATAATTTTTAGCTGAATTCCTGTACTGAACAGGTTCTGAATCAAAACTTACTTTCTTCATATTCTCATTGTCTCAATTAATTAGAAGTGGGTGAACAAATTCAATATTTGGAGAGTCTCTTTATTGAACAAGATCCAACACTAAAATCAAATGAACACTTGGTTCATTGAATATCGTTTCCATAATAGGTTGAGTTTGATAGCATGCCTTATTGATAGGATCAATCAAATTCAAATATAAAGGACTACTCATTGAATTATCCTTTTTTGTGAGCAGGGTCAGGAAGAGTAGAAGGAAAAGAATAATTTGAAACTTAATTTTTACATGAATCAAACATTCCCATGATAGAGGAATAAAATGTTTGCACTTAAAAGTTCAAAAAGAAAGACTTTTGGATTTTTGGTTTCATTGAATTTGTTGCAATAAAAATTTATTTCCCTTTTCAAATTTTTGAAGCAATCAATATTTTATCCTACCAAAAATTAAAATCAACATAAGCTTGAGCATCAAATTTCCCAGCAGCATGATTTTCATTTGAGTCTTTGGAAACATGCTCATTAGAAATCACCCTAGATAATTCATTTTTGAATGAAATTTCAACAATATATATATGACACTTTTTTGAAATATCAGCCCAAGAGACCGGGCTCTTATCTTTCTCTTGAGTAGGGGAAACAAAAGTAGTGTCATCTTGGGGAGGAGAAAAATATCCATGAGAAAGAAAACCAATGTTGCCATCATCCAGTGGATCTACAGAATAAGGCTCATATATAACCATAGAGGAGATTTCATCAACTTGAGCTTGCTCCCCAAGTGGAGGTATGGAAATAGGTGCAAGCCCATCATTTCCTACCACCTCAGTTTGAGTATGATAATCAATGATCTAGTTCATTCTTGTAATTCCTTTCATCCGAAGAAGCTACTAGTCCTGCACTCTAATCTGACAATTTGACCAAATCAGATTCCCTCTACACATAGAATTTGAATAACCAATAATTTTACAAGATTAAAAAATAGATGTGTTTTCTCAAATTCAATCCTATGACTTGTTTCATCCTATAGGGTGGAAATAACCAACCTATCAATCATGGTAGTACTCAAGTCCACTTCCTCTAAAACTCATGTATAATGACCAAAACTCACTATTTTAGTGGCATGATCCATTATAATTGGAGTTACAATCACACAAGTGATGTCATAAAGAATGTCAAGATTCCAAAAAACCTAATTAAGACCATGTATTTTTATCCAAACCTCTGTAAAGGAATCCTTGAAGTCGTTCAGATTTAAATTTAATTTCCATTCATGAATATGCAATGTACTGAACATTAGATTAATTGATCTACAAATTATTTCTCGTCCTTTATGATTATCCAACGAAAATAAAATGTGGAAAATTCTTTAGCCTCATGAGATACATTTGAAGTCCAAAAATCCCCAAATATCATATAATCAAGAAACAAGATCCGTGATTTTCAAGGTTTTCAAACAATTTATCAAGGAAATATGAGCGATAAAATAAAATGTACACAAGTCTATCATTTTATAAATAACATCATTTGAGGACAAAACGTGGGTGATAGAACCTTTATTGAATATTTCCTTTGATGTATGACTCATTATCAAGGAAAAAGATCCTCCCAAAAAACCCGAAAAAGTGGATAAACTCCTCTGAGTCTCCACATCTAACTCCTTGATCTTCCTTGAAGAAGACAAATTCAACTGATCAACAAGATGAATCAGATTGTATGAGAATGGACTCAAATTTCTTAGTTGATTTAGGGAAAATAAATCACATAGGGTCGATGAGGAAGACCTTTCCCGTTCCTCCATCCAATTACATCATTCATTTTTAATATTAATTCATTTATTATACTATGTTCATTAAAAATGTTAAAAATATATTTATAAAAATATATTTGTAAATAAATATTTATATTTATTTATATTTATTTATATAAAAATATTTATAAATGTATATTTACTATATTTATAAGATTATATATTTATAATTATAAATAAATATATATATATATAATTTTTTTTTAAAATTATTTACATAACTATATGTAAATAATTTAAGATTTCAATAATAATAAAATCATAATAAATATATTTATTATATTTAGAATTATATATATTTATATATTAATAAAAATTATAAATAATTATATAAATATATTTCTAATTATATAAAAATATTATAAAAATATTTATTTATAATTATAATTATAAATAAATATTTAATATTATTTACTGTAGTGGTGGAAAACACTGTAGTTGTAGTAGCGGAGGGCACTATAGTAGGAGAAGGTACTATAGGGGGTATTGTTATAAGGCCCCAGCCTTAAACCTTTCTTAATCTTGTGTTATTACAAGATTACACATTGAGGATCTTTTCAGGTTTAGAGTTTTAGAGAATTATATCATAAAACTTGCATTACATTCCACATTTAAACAAAGTGGTTACATAAAAGATAGTATTCATTTTTCCCATTAATAGAAACATATTTAAAATAAAACATGGATTCTTTCTTGACACTTCTTTGACACTATCATCATATCATGTACCATTCCCTTGACATGTGAAAAACATTTCAAAAACTTGGGATGAGCAAAAAAAGCTCACTAAGGGTTATAAACAGTATGGAAAGGAAACATGAGTACATATATACATAAGAATGAAATCATACTTTACTCATAAAACATAAGCACTTTAACATACCTCATAAAATCAAGAATAAATCATAGAAATCATAATACATAAAGGTAACTTGAGGCATTCATAAAATTCTTACGTAGGGAGTAACCCTCTTGGTTACGTTTGGAATACCCATCACAATATATTCCCTAAATCTCTTCCGAGAAACCTTAACGTTTAACTCCTTCGCGTTACCCAATGCATTGAAGAGCTATATTGGGCTCACCCGCCCTTAGTTTACCACGAAACCACCCGTATTCATAATAATGCCCAAGAACCATAACATAATCGTATCTCATAAAACATGCATAAAGGAAACATAACATTTCCACTTTTCAATCACAATATATCAATACAACACATTAATATAAAAACATTATGAAAACCATTTTCAATACCAAATTAAAAGAAAAGTAAAACAGGGTATTTATTTTTCTTTTAAAAGAAAAATGTATGGCTTGTAGAGGAAGCCGAAACTCAAATAATGGTCACGGCGGCGGAGAAGTCGTTGTCACCGCATACATACGACAAAAACATTCCCTTTTGTCGTTTAGTAAAACGCTTCGTATAAAAAAAGATTCCTTTTGGATAAATGTAAAAGTAAAAGGGGTTTATACACCGTATAAAAGAAGGTTGTGTATAAAACAAAATATGCCTCAATGAAAGTAGATTGAGACGAAGTCCCATACAAAGACGGTATCCTTGGATTAAGGATAAATCAATTACATAATTATGTGTGACAAACGAATATACCAAATATAAGTGGATATTAAGTGTAAAAAAAATCAGAGGTTATTCACACATATTCATAGAATGACATATTCAAGGAGTACAAGTTTATCCCAAAGAATCAAAATTGGGTTAAGAAGTTCCCATGCAAAAATTCGACAGCCTAACGACGTCACTTCAAAATTCAGAAAAAGAGTTGATGAGAGATAAAAAGGGTATCTCATCAGTTGGACATAAAATTTACATCAATAAGGATATAGAATAACATATCACAACATAATAGTATGTGAATTAAATGACATAACAAAATAAGTCTTTTAAAAAGAGGAGGGTGAAAGGTTCCCTTACCGATTTGGGTAACTTTCGAAACGTACACCCCATGAAAGAAGGACTATACAACATTGATGTAAATACTCATAAACGAAAGTATGTTATACAAAGAGTAGAATAATGGACAGTACATACACCACTCAAAAGGAAATATCGTCAAATTTAGCATGAATCTCACGAAAACACAAAGTGAGAAAAAAAGCCCCTTACGAAATTTCGGCAGCCTAACGGCGCCAATTAAAACTTCCAAAATGGATTGATGAGAGAAAATAGGGTCTCTAATCATATGAAAATAAAAATTACAGTAATCGTAATATAAAAGAACATCTCAATCATAAGAAATATGAGCTTAAAAGGAATGACATAAAAGAGTGTACTTAAAAAGAAAGAGAGGGGTATGATCCCTTACCTCGGGTCCGACTTGACTCGATCGTTCTTTAACCTCCTGAATAATAAACTTGAGTTAATTTATACTTGATTAAGAACCTTTTTCAAGTTCATTATTCCTTTTATATCACTTACTACCATGCTATGAACACTATGTAATTATTTAAGTTAATAATGGTCGTTTTGTAGATCATTGCTACTTGAGTAAAAAATAAACTCTTTATAATTACAAGTTGTTCATGTGGTAAAATATATATTATATCTAGAATTATATTCATTATGTAGATATCATATATATCATATATATCCATTATATACATGCATTTATAATATTACATAACATTTAGAGGTAAGAAATGAAATGCACCGTTCATGGAGACGGTAAGCCGTACGTACGCATGAACGCTACTTCCATTTCTATTTATTATTTAATGGAATTAAAACATAATGATACATAATAGTATTATAATTCCAGTATGGTATCATATATAATATCATTAAATCTATCCTTTATACGTACCACATATGTTATTAACGAATCAAATCACTTTGAGGGGGCGGTAGTCCGCATTTCCTAAAATGAAGATATCGCGTTTAACCATAATGGAAACCATAAAGGTATGCCATAAATGAAAAATACAGAAGGTTAAGTAAAACATAAACATATTATATATCATATATAAATATAGTTACATCTTAATGTCCACCTTTGAGGGTGTTAAAAGAATATTGAACAATCATCGTTTCATGAGGCAGAAATTCACCATCCACAGAAACAGTATGTTCTTTAACCATTAGATGTAGGTGTGTGTAAGTGTAGCTCAAATGCTTCTTATAACAACATCCTATTATATTTAGGATACTGTATTTTTTACAAAAAAATGAATAAAAAGAGTTTAGGGGGTTGGAGAAGCAAAATAAAACAAAAGAACACAAGTGAAGACATTACCTTAAAATCGAGTATCTCTCTTTGATTTGAGCTCAAAGGCTTCCTTGGGAAGACTTCTGCCCAAGCTGAGGCATCTAGGAGTAAGAGAGGGATTTTGAGAGGAAAAATGAGCAGGGGTTGGCCGAGCCAAAGGCTTGAGAGGTGTGGGTAAGGTGGTAGAGGTGGGGGCCTTTTATAAGAGGAGAGGAGGGGCACTCTTGGAAAGTTACAAAATGATACATTATTTTCAAATGAGTTTCAGATTTTAAAGGTCCCACATTGATGTAGTTTAAGGATAAGGTGGTAAGGTTTCGAAATATACTCATCCAATAGATATTTGACCAGTGTAAGTTATAGTTTTAACATTATCTTTTCATTTTATTTAAATCCTTTATTAATGAGGTAATCACTGCATCATCATGATGTCATAAATAATTTAATTTATTTAATGTCTAAAAATTATAAAAAAACTATCATGGTGTAGGAAATCTTTTTATCTTTATAATGAATATTTATAGTAAAAAATATGACTTCTATAACCCCATTTAAAAATTGTTTTAGTGAAACAACTCATGCTTGTGACATTTTTATTTTAACTTTAAATAAAAAGTTATTTATGTCATTTTCCAACCAAAGTGGCTCCATGGGGTCCCCAAGTTGTCCCATGGATTTTCTTGGTCGGCCATGACACATCCAATGAAGGTAGGACATGTGTCTAGGTCATTTCATATTACTAAAACATTATTTTTACCTTAAAATACACCAATTACCTCTAATCGCGATTAAAGACTTAAAAGTTACTATTCACCAAAAAATTATTTTAATCCCATTGAACCACATTTTACATCCTAATGACAACCATGTATGTCGGATTTTTGAAATTCAAATCACAGAAGTGGTAAAGTTTCATTTAAACGAAAAATCGGTTTTTAAACTACCACTTAGTGGTTTCACTATTCATCAAAAATTGAAGTTTTTCAGAAAAATACCAAAAATTCACCCTAAGCTATATTTGATGTTTTGAATTCAAAAATTATGTCTATTTTGAAAAATTTAAAACATATATGTTGCATTAATTAATTTAATAATTAATTCCCGCTGTCAAAACAAATAGCGTGTTTTTAAGAAATAATATCTATTAAAAGATTGACACTAGTTTAAGTCCAATTTAAAAGTGAAATTAATTCCAATAACCACCATTAGATTAAATGGTAAAAATATATTCTAAATACACTCTAATCTAAATTAAAAATATAATCTATCCATATAAATAAATCAGATTAAAAGGAGGTTTTGAATTAAAATGCAGCATTTTCAATAAAAATGAACTTTATCGGAAAAATAACAAAATTTTACACAAAGTAAATTTTGATGTCCAGATTCTAAAGAAGGATTTTATTTTGTCAAATACAACATATAAAATTTTCAAAAGTATATTTAAAAAGGGTTCTCCATCAAAAGGTGATTAATCGACCTTTTAAAGAATATTAGAAGATTTATGCTTAAAATTGGATTCATTTGCATTTTAAGCCTCCAACATTTATTGGACAAAAGTAAAAATATTTGACAAACATATATAATCATTTTGTAGTTAGTACCGTTCATTCCCACCATTACAACGGCTAGGCGTTAACTACCTTTTAAAATAATATTATTTTATTATTAGAGTGCAACATAAGATTTCAAAGAAACTCGTTGTTGCGTATTGGGTATGCCCTCAAGCATAGAATTCCCTTTAAAGTAATATTAATATTTTATTCAAAAATATGGATAAATATGAAAATGTCATATTCTTTATTTACCTGGGGTGTTACATCCTTCCCCCATTTTGGGAATTGCGTCCTCATAAATTTTAAAATTGGGCTTGAAAGCTTCATTGAAAATCCCACATCGGAACAAGAGTCAGTAAAAGTATCACTTTAAAAGAATGGGAGAGAAGTACAAATGTCTCCCGAGTTAACCCATACTAGGATTCCAAGTATGAAAATATGGATATGGAGGAAAAAACAAAGGGTCATGTTCTGATGGAGAGTGATAGTAAAAATGTCTAGGAGAATGTTAACAACAAGAAAATCACAAACTTGTGATGGGTTAAACGGTATTTGATTCCCCAGTAGGAAAAATTAACAGACAACATTTTTGTTTTAAGTTACTTTTCATTGAGGAATTTATTAATGAGCTTAACTAAAACATAAAGAATCATACTTAATTGTCATGTTGACTTTCAACTTTTACTATATTTCTTACACGAACTCATATTTTCTCCAAAAGACAAGTATTTAGGATGACTTGTTCACATTAAGAGAGCTATAATAAACTTTTAGAGAGTCACCTAATCCACAAAAGAGAACTATATACTTCCCATGTCTTTAGACCTTAACCAAAACTAAAACCCAAAGTTCAACAAAGACCATTCAATAAAAATCTATCCATAAAATTCTACAATGTAAACCAAACTAAGATTGAAACCCAATTCTCTGAAGGATTTAATCACATAGTCTCCTAAGATAAATTTTAACACTTTTCTCCAAAATAATATCAGTTACTCTTACAGTCTCATACTGAAAAGTAATTAACCTAATCACATATCCTCCATGATAGGCTAATCATTTCCATTGATAACCAAAAAAAAATAAACTTACTCTTAATTCATACAATCATCTATCTAAAAAGAATCATTCAACTAACTAGGGACTTCACGTAGTCCAGTGGTAGGTGATAAATACCAGTTGCACTTTGGTTGTGGGTTCAATTCCCGCATCTTCGTTCGACGTGATGGGATGTCACACGGTCTGCGTGTTGTCCCTTTTCAAAAACTATATAATTTTATAACATTCCTCAAAAAGAGATAAATTCATCAGAAATAACCATAACTTATTTTAACCACAAAGGTTATCTGATAACTTCCATTTTGCAACCTAAAATGTATTAACCAGTAATTGCCTCAAATTCAAGGATCATATAAACCCAAATGGTTCTTTATAACTATATCCACAAAAGAAAGGATAATTATTCCTTGAATAAAATTTTCGTATATCAAACATCAGGGTTACTATAAAAAGTCTTCTAATGTAACCCCATCATCAAAAAAGACTTAATACATCTAAGAATTTCACCATCCTAAAATCTACCATAACCCTTGAATCCCTTATATGATGACTTCTTACTCATTCAACATTATTCATGATCCATTATCCATTCCTTTTCAAATTATTCTGAAATAATTCTTTCCTACAAACAAAATCATGAATCATATCCTAAGATTCCAATAATAGGAAAACATATGTCAAGAAATAATCCATACCTTTCATTCTTCATTGTCAGTTTCTTCATCCTCAATCGGAATGGCATTAGGTATTGGTAAATGAATATTTGTACGATCTTGGTGACCCCATTCCTGAAACTTCTTCGTAGGACATGTGTTTGCATAATGACCATGCACACCACATTTAAATCATTCAATTGATCCTTAAGAAAGAACTTCTTTCCCTTTCCTAGAGTCAACTAGATGCTTCCTTTTTCCATGGTAGGTTCTTGCTTTATGACCTTCATTTCCACATCTATAGCATCTTTCTGTCCCTTTGAAACATTTTCCTATGTGTTTGACACATAGGTTTTTGAACATACTTACCTTTATGATTATCACCTGAAATTCCGTAGGGATTTGTTTCTCGCATACACGATGCCTTATAAAAATCACTAAGGTTCAGGTGGTCAATCATGACTCCAGATAGTTGGTTGAGGATAACCACAAGATTTCTTATTGCAGCTCCCATATCATTCAGTTGTTCTTTCATAAAACCGTCACAACTTTCTTCAAATCCACTGTTACTTTGGTTCCTGCTAGATACAACCATTTACTAAAACCAAAAAGGTCAGTGTGAGTATATCAGTAAAATAATCAAATAAAAAAGAGGAAGATAAACACCAAGATATACTTATCCAAGTTATCTAAAACTCATTCTAACTTTCAAAAAAAATGATGACTCCATCTAATATACTAACCATTGTGGTTATACACAACTTGTCACTTTTTCTTAAACAACACTCTAACCTCTAAAGTTATCTAAACCGACCTATGATACCAACTATAAGGCCCCAGCCTTAAAACTTACTTAATATTGAGTTATTACAAGATTACACATTGAAGATCTTTTCAGGTTTAGATTTTTAGAGAATTATATCATAAAACTTGCATTACATTCCACATTTAAACAAAGTGGTTACATAAAATATATTATTCATTTTTCCCATCAACAGAAACATATTTAAAATAAAACATGGATTCTTTCTTGACACTTCCTTGACACTATCATCATATCATGTGCCATTCCCTTGACCTGTGAAAAACATTTCAAAAACATGGGATGAGCAAAAAAATATCAGTAAGGGTTATAAAAAGTATGGAAAGGAAACATGAGTACATATATACATAATAATGAAATCATACTTTACCCATAAAACATAAGCACTTTAACATACCACATAAAATCAAGAATAAATCATATAAATCATAAGACATAATGGTAACTTGAGGCATTCATAACATTCTTACATAGACAGTAACCCTCTTGGTTATGTTTGGAATACCCATCACAGTATATTCCCTAAATCTCTTTGGAGAAAACTTAATGTTTAAATCCTTCGTGTTACCCAATGCATTGGAGAGCTATATCGGTCTCACCCGCCCTTAGTTTATCACAGAACCACCCGTCTTCATAATAATGCCCAAGAACCATAACATAATCGTATCTCATAAAACATGCATAAAGGAAACATAACATTTCACTTTTCAATCACAAGATATCAATACAACACATTGATATAAAAACATTATGAAAACCATTTTCAATACCAAAATAAAAGAAAAGTAAAATTGGGTATTTGTTTTTCTTTTAAAAAAATGTATGGCTTGTAGAGGAAGCCGAAACTCAAATAATGGTCACGGCGGCAGAGAAGTCGTTGTCGCCGCATACGTACGACAAAAACATTCCCTTTTTTCATTTAGTAAGACACTTCATATAAAAAATATTCCTTTTGGATAAATGTAAAAGTCAAAGGGGTTTATACACCGTATAAAATAAGGTTGTGTATAAAACAAAATATGCCTCAATGAAAGGAGATTGACACGAAGTCCCATACAAAGACGATATCCTTGGATTAAGGATAAATCAATTTCATAATTATGTGTGACAAACGAATACATCAAATATAAGTGGATATTAAGTGTAAAATGTAATAGGTTATTCACACTTATTCATATAATGAAATATTCATGGAGTACAAGTTTATCCCAAAAAATCAAAATTGGGTTAAGAAGTTCCCTTGCGAAAATTCGACAGCATAACGACGTCACTTCAAAATTCAGAAAAAGAGTTGATGAGAGATAAAAAGGGTATCTCATCAGTTGGACATAAAATTTAAATCAATAAGGATATAGAAGAACATATCCCAACATAATAGTATGTGAATTAAATGACATAACAAAAGAAGTATTTTAAAAAGAGGAGGGTGAAAGGTTTCCTTACCGATTTGGGTAACTTTCGAAATGTACACCCCATGAAAGAAGGACTATACAACATTGATGTAAATACTCATAAACGAAAGTATGTTATACAAAGAGTAGAATAATGGACAGAACATACACCACTCAAAAGGAAATATGGGAAAATGTATCATGAATCTCACGAAAACACAAAGTGAGATAAAAAGCCCCTTATGAAATTTCGGCAGCCTAACGATGCCAATTAAAACTTCCAAAATGGATTGATGAGAGAAAATAGGGTATCTCATCATATGAACATAAAAATTAAAGTAAGAGTAATATAAAATAAAATCTCAATCATAAGAAATATGAGCTTAAAAGGAATGACATAAAAGAGTGTACTTAAAAAGAAAGAGAGGGGTAGGATCCCTTACCTCGGGTCCGACTTGACTCGATCGTTCTTTAACCTCCTGAATAATAAACTTGAGTTAATTTATACTTTATTAAGAACCCTTTTCAAGTTCATTATTCCTTTTATATCACATACTACCATGCTATGAACACTATGTAATTATTTAAGTTAATAATGGTCGTTTTGTAGATCATTGCCACTTGAGTCAAAAATAAACTCTTTATAACTACAAGTTGTTCATGTGGTAAAATATATATTATATCTAGAATTATATTCATTATGTAGATATCATATATATCATTTATATCCATTATATTCATGCATTTATAATATTACATAACATTTAGAGGTAAGAAATGAAATGCACCATTCATGGAGATGGTAAGCCGTACGTACGCATGAACGCTACTTCCATTTCTATTTCTTATTTAATGTAATTAAAACATAATGATACATAATAGTATTATAATTCCAGTATGGTATCATATATAATATCATTAAATCTATCCTTTATACGTACCACATATGATATTAACAAATCAAATCACTTTTAGGGGGCGGTAGTCCGCACTTCCTAAAATGAAGATATCACGTTTAACCATAATGGAAACCATAAAGGTATGCCATAAATGAAAAATACAGAAGCTTATGTAAAACATAAACATATTATATATCATATATAAATATAGTGACATCTTAATGGCCACCATTGAGGTTGTTAAAAGAATATTGAACAATCATCATTTCGTGAGGCAGAAATTCACCATTCACAGAAATAGTATGTTCTTTAACCATTAGATGTAGGTGTGTGTAAGTGTAGCTCGAATACTTATTATAAAAAAATCCTAGTATATTTAAGATACTGTATTTGTTACAAAAGAAATGAATAAAAAGAGTTTAGGGGGTTGGAGAAGCAAAATAAAACAAAAGAACACAAGTGAAGACATTACCTTAAAATCGAGCATCTCTCTTTGATTTGAGCTCAAAGGATTCCTTGGGAAGACTTCTTCCAAAAGTGAGGCTACTAGGAGTAAGATAGGGATGTAGAGAGGCAAAATGATCTGGGTTTGGCCGAGTCAAAGGCTTGAGAGGTGTGGGTAAGGTGGTAGAGGTGGGGACCTTTTATAAGAGGAGAGGAGGGGCACTCTTGGAAAGTCACAAAATGTTACTTTATTTTCAGATGAGTTTTGGATTTTTAAGGTCCCACATTGATGTATTTCGAGAATAAGGTGGCAAGGGTTCGAAACATACTCATCCAATAGGTCTTTGACAAGTGTAAGTTATAGTTTTAACATTATATTTTAATTTTATTTAAATCCTTTATTAATGAGGTAATCATTGTATCATCATGATGTCATAAATAATTTAATTTATTTAATGTCTAAAAATTATAAAAAAAATATCACGATGTATGAAATATTTTTAGATTACTAATGAATATTTATAGTAAAAAAATATGACTTGTATAACCCCATTTAAAAATTGTTTTAGTGAAACAACTCATGCTTGTGACATTTTTATTTTAACTTTAAATAAAAAGTTATTTATGTCATTTTCCAACCAAAGTGGCTCCATGGGGTCCCCAAGTTGACCCATTGATTTTCTTGGTCAGCCATGACACATCCAATGAAGGTAGGACATGTGTCTAGGTCATTTAATAATATTAAAACATTATTTTTACCTTAAAAATACACCAATTACCTCTAATTGCGATTAAAGACTTAAAAGTTACTATTCACCAAAAAATTATTTTAATCTCATTGAACTACATTTTACATCCTAATGAAAACCATGTATGTCGGATTTTTGAAATTCAAATCATAGAAGTGGTAAAGTTTCATTTAAATGAAAAATCAGTTATTAAACTACCACTTAGTGATTTCACTATTGATCAAAAATTGAAGTTTTTCAAAAAAATTCCAAAAATTCACCCTAAGCTATATTTGATGTTTTGAATTCAAAAATTATGTCTATTTTACAAAATTCAAAACATATATGTTCCATTAATTAATTTAATAATTAATTCCCGCTATCAAAACAAATAGCGTGTTTTTAAGAAACAATATCTATTAAAAGATTGACACTAGTTTAAGTCCAATTTCAATGTGAAATTAATTCCAATGACCACCATTAGATTAAATGGTAAAAATATATTCTAAATACACTCTAATCTAAATTAAAAATATAATCTATCCATATAAATAAATTATATTAAAAGGAGGTTTTGAATTAAAATGCAACATTTTCAATAAAAATGATCTTTATCGGAAAAATAACAAAATTTTACACAAAGTAAATTTTGATGTCCAGATTCTAAAGAAGGATTTTATTTTGTCAAATACAACAAATAAAATTTTCAAAAGTATATTTAAAAAGGGTTCTCCATCAAAAGGCGGTTAATTGACCTTTTAAATAATATTAGAAGATTTATGCTTAAAATTGGATTCATTTTCATTTTAAGCCTCCAACATTTATTGGATAAAAGTAAAAATATTTGAAAAACATATATAATCATTTTGTAGTTAGTTCCATTCATTCCAGCCACTACAACAGCTAGGCATTAACTAACTTTTAAAATAATTTTATTTTATTATTAGAGACCAACATAAGATTTCAAAGAAACTCGTTGTTGCGTATTGGGTATGCCCTCGAGCACAACATTCCCTTTAAAGTAATATTAATATTTTATTCAAAAATATGGATACATATGAAAATGTAATATTCTTTATTTACCTGGGGTGTTACATCCTTCCCCCCTTTTGGGAATTGCGTCCTCGCAATTTTAAAATTGGGCTTGAAAGCTTCATTGAAAATCCCAAATCGGAACAAGAGTCAGTAAAACTATCACTTTAAAAGAATGGGAGAGAAGTACAAATGTCTCCCGAGTTAACCCATACTAGGATTCCAAGTATGAAAATATGGATATGGAGGAAAAAACAAAGGGTCATGTTCTGATGGAGAGTTATAGTAAACATGGCTAGGAGAAAGTTAACAACAAGAAAATCACAAACTTGTGATGGGTTAAACGGTATTTGATACCCCAGTAGGAAAAATTAACAGACAACATTTTTGTTTTAAGTTACTTTTTGATTGAGGAATTTATTAATGAGCTTAACTAAAACATAAGGAAGCATACTTAATTGTCATGTTTACTTTCAACTTTTACTATATTTCTTACACGAACTCATATTTTCTCCAAAAGACGAGTATTTAGGATGACCTGTTCACATTAAGAGAGCTATAATCAACTTCTAGAGAGTCACCTAATCCACAAAAGAGAACTATATACTTCCCATGTCTTTAGACCTTAACCAAAACTAAAACCCGAAGTTCAACAAAGACCATTCAATAAAAATCTATCCATAAAATTCTACAAAGTAAACCAAACTAAGATTGAAACCCAATTCTCTGAAGGATTTAATCACATAGTCTCCTAAGATAAATTTTAACATTTTTCTCCAAAATAACATCAGTTACTCTTACAGTCTCATACTGAAAAGTAATTAACCTAATCACATATCCTCCATGATAGGATAATATTTTCCATTGATAACAAAAAAAATAAACTTACTCTTAATTCATAAAATCATCTAACTAAAAATAATCATTCAAACTAACCAGGGTCTTCACGTAGTCCAGTGGTAGGCGATAAATACCAGTTGCACTTTGGTTGTGGGTTCAATTCCCGCAGCTTCGTTCGACGCGACGGGTTGTCACACGGTCTGCGTGTTGTCCCTTTTCAAAAACTATATAATTTTATAACATTCCTCAAAAAGAGGTAAATTCATCAAAAATAACCATAACTTATTTTAACCACAAAGGTTATCTGATAACTTCCATTTTGCAACCCAAAATGTATTAACCAGCAATTGTCTCAAATTCAAGGATAATATAAAACCAAATGGTTCTTTATAACTATATCCACAAAAGAAAGGATAATTATTCCTTGAATAAAATTTTCGTATATCAAACATCAGGGTTACTATAAAAAGTCTTCTAATGTAACCCCATCATCAAAAGAGACTTAATACATCTAAGAATTTCACCATCCTAAAATCTACCATAACCCTTGAATCCTTTATATGATGACTTCTTACTCATTCAACATTCTTCATGATCCATTAGCCATTCCTTTTCAAATTATTCTGAAATACTTGTTTCCTACAAAGAAAATCATGAATCATATCCTAAGATTCCAATAATAGGAAAACAAATGTCAAGAAATAATCCATACCTTTCATTCTTCATTTTCAGTTTCTTCATCCACAATCGAAATGGCATTAGGTATTGGTAAATGAATATTTGTACGATCTTGGTGACCCCATTCCTGAAACTTCTTCATAGGACATGTGTTTTCATAATGACCATGCACACCACATTTAAAACATTCAATTGATCCTTCAGAAAGAACTTCTTTCCCTTTCCTAGAGTCAACTAGATGCTTCCTTTTTCCATGGAAGGTTCTTGCTTTATGACCTTCATTTCCACATCTATAGCATCTTTCTGTCCCTTTGAAACATTTTCCTATGTGTTTCTTTCCACATATTTGTCACATAGGTTTTTGAACATACTTACCTTTTTCATTATTACCCGAACTTCCGTAGGGATTTGTTTATCGCATACATGATGACTTATAAAAATCACTAAGGTTCAGGTGGTCAATCATGATTCCATATAGTTGGTTGAGGATAACCACAAGAGTTCTCATTGTAGCTCCCATATCATTCAGTTGTTCTTTCATAAAACCATCACAGTTTTCTTCAAATCCACTATTACTTTGGTGCCTGCTAGATCCATCCATTTACTAAAACCAAAAAGGTCAGTGTGAGTATATCAGTAAAATCATCAAATAAAAAAGAGGAAGATAAACACCAAGATATACTTATCCAAGTTATCTCAAAATCATTCTAACTTTCAAAAAAAAAATGATGACTCCATCTAATATACTAACCATTGTGTTTATACACAACTTGTCACTTTTTCTTAAACAACACTCTAACCTCTAAAGTTATCTAAACCGACCTCTGATACCAACTATAAGGCCCCAGCCTTAAACCTTACTTAATCTTGAGTTATTACAAGATTACACATTGAGGATCTTATCAGGTTTAGAGTTTTAGAGAATTATATCATAAAACTTGCATTACATTCCACATTTAAACAAAGTGGTTACATAAAAGATAGTATTCATTTTTCCCATCAACAGAAAAATATTTAAAATAAAACATGGATTATTTCTTGACACTTCCTTGACACTATCATCATATCATGTACCATTCCCTTGACCTGTGAAAAACATTTCAAAAACATGGGATCAGCAAAAAAAGCTCAGTAAGGGTTATAAAAAGTATGGAAAGGAAACATGAGTACATATATACATAAGAATGAAATCATACTTTACCCATAAAACATAATCACTTTAACATACCTCATAAAATCAAGAATAAATCACAGAAATCATAAGAAATAAAGGTAACTTTTGGCATTCATAACATTCTTACGTAGGGAGTAACCCTCTTGGTTACGTTTGGAATACCCATCACAGTATATTCCCTAAATCTCTTCGAAGAAACCTTAACGTTTAAATCCTTCGCGTTACCCAATGCATTGGAGAGCTATATCGGGCTCACCTGCCCTTAGTTTATCACGAAACCACCCTTCTTCATAATAATGCCCAAGAACCATAACATAATCGTATCTCATAAAACATGCATAAAAGAAACATAACATTTCACTTTTCAATCACAAGATATCAATACAACACATTGATATAAAAACATTATGAAAACCATTTTCAATACCAAAATAAAATAAAAGTAAAATAGGGTATTTATTTTTCTTTAAAAAAAATGCATGGCTTGTAGAGGAAGCCGAAACTCAAATAATGGTCACAGCGGCGGAGAAGTCGTTGTCGCCGCATACGTACGACAAAAACATTCCCTTTTGTCGTTTAGTAAAACGCTTTGTATTAAAAAAGATTCCTTTTGGATAATTGTAAAAGTCAAAGGGGTTTATACACCGTATAAAAGAAGGTTGTGTATAAAACAAAATATGCCTCAATGAAAGGAGATTGAGACAAA
Organism: Viscum album; assembly: GCA_963277665.1. Classification (NCBI taxonomy): domain Eukaryota; kingdom Viridiplantae; phylum Streptophyta; class Magnoliopsida; order Santalales; family Viscaceae; genus Viscum; species Viscum album. The sequence goes on along the minus strand of OY728126.1, from coordinate 1,205,163,533 downwards.
GTCCCATACAAAGACGGTATCCTTGGATTAAGGATAAATCAATTACATAATTATGTGTGACAAACGAATACACAAAATATAAGTGGATATTAAGTGCAAAAAAAATCATAGGTTATTCACACATATTCATAGAATTACATATTCAAGGAGTACAAGTTTATCCCAAAGAATCAAAATTGGGTTAAGAAGTTCCTTTGCAAATATTCGACAGCATAACGGCGTCACTTCAAAATTCAGAAAAAGAGTTGATGAGAGATAAAAAGGGTATCTCATCAGTTGGACATAAAATTTACATCAATAAGGATATAGAAGAAAATATCCCAACATAATAGTATGTGAATTAAATGACATAACAAAAGAAGTATTTTAAAAAGAGGAGGGTGAAAGGTTTCCTTACCGATTTGGGTAACTTTCAAAACGTACACCCCATGAAATAAGGACTATAAAACATTGATGTAAATACTAATAAACGAAATTATGTTATACAAAGAGTAGAATAATGGACAGTACATACACCACTCAAAAGAAAATATTGGCAAATGTAGCATGAATCTCACGAAAAGACAAAGTGAGAAAAAAATCCCCTTACAAAATTTCGGCAGCCTAACAGCACCAATTAAAACTTCCAAAATGGATTGATGAGAGAAAATAGGGTCTCTCATCATATGAACATAAAAATTGAAGTAAGAGTAATATAAAATAAAATCTCAATCATAAGAAATATAAGTTTAAAAGGAATGACATAAAAGAGTGTACTTAAAAAGAAAGAGAGGGGTAAGATCCCTTACCTCAGGTCCTACTTGACTCGATCATTCTTTAACCTCCTGAATAATAAAATTGAGTTAAATTATACTTGATTAATAACCTTTTTCAAGTTCATTATTACTTTTATATCACTTACTACCATGCTATGAACACTATGTAATTATTTAAGTTAATAATGGTCGTTTTGTAGATCATTGCTACTTGAGTCAAAAATAAACTCTTTATAATTACAAGTTGTTCATGTGGTAAAATATATATTATATATAGATTTATATTCATTATGTAGATATCATATATATCATATATATCCCTTATATTCATGCATTTATAATATTACATAACATTTAGAGGTAAGAAATGAAATGCACCGTTCATGGAGACGGTAAGCCGTACGTACGCATGAACGCTACTTCCGTTTCTATTTCTTATTTAATGTAATTAAAACATAATGATAAATAATAGTATTATAATTCCAGTTTGTTATCATATATAATATCATTAAATATATCCTTTATATGTACCACATATGTTATTAACGAATCAAATCACTTTGAGGGGGCGGTAGTCCGCACTTCCTAAAATGAAGATATCACGTTTAACCATAATGGAAACCATAAAGGTATGCCATAAATGAAAAATACAGAAGCTTAAGTAAAAAATAAAAATATTATATATCATATATAAATATAGTGACATCTTAATGTCCACCTTTGAGGGTGTTAAAAGAATATTGAACAATCATCATTTTGTGAGGCAGAAATTCACCATCCACAGAAATAGTATGTTCTTTAACCATTAGATGTTGGTGTGTGTAAGTGTAGATCGAATCCTTCTTATAACAACATCCTAGTTTATTGAAGATACTGTATTTGTTACAAAATAAATGAATAAAAAGAGTTTAGGGGGTTGGAGAAGCAAAATAAAACAAAAGAACACAAGTGAAGACATTACCTTAAAATCGAGTATCTCTCTTTGATTTGAGCTCAAAAGCTTCCTTGGGAAGACTTCTGCCCAAAGTGAGGCTTCTAGGAGTAATATAGGGATGTGGAGAGGCAAAATGATCCGGGTTTGACTGAGCCAAAGGCTTGAGAGGTGTGGGTAATTTGGTAGAGGTGGGGGCCTTTTATAAGAGGAGAGGAGGGGCACTCTTGGAAAGTTACAAAATGTTACTTTATTTTCAAGTGAGTTTCGGATTTTAAAGGTCCCACATTGATGTATTTCGAGGATAAGGTGGTAAGGGTTCTAAATATACTCATCCAATAGGTATTTGACAATTTTAAGTTATAGTTTTAACATTATATTTTCATTTTATTTAAATCCTTTATTAATGAGGTAATCACTGCATCATCATGATATCATAAATAATTTAATTAATTTAATGTCTAAAAATTATAAAAAAAATATCACGACGTAGGAAATATTTTTATATTTATAATTAATATTTATAGTAAAAAATATGACTTTTATAACCCCATTTAAAAATTGTTTTAGTGAAACAACTCATGCTTGTGACATTTTTATTTTAACTTTAAATAAAAAGTTATTTATGTCATTTTCCAACCAAAGTGGCTCCATGGGGTCCCCAAGTTGATCCATGGATTTTATTGGTCGGCCATGACACATCCAATGATGGTAGGACATGTGTATAGGTCATTTCCTATTATTAAAACATTATTTTTACCTTAAAATACACTAATTACCTCTAATCACGATTAAAGACTTAAAAGTTACTATTCACCAAAAAATTATTTTAATCCAAATGAAACCACATTTTACATCCTAATGACAACCATGTATGTCAGATTTTTGAAATTCAAATCACAGAAGTGGTAAAGTTTCATTTAAATGAAAAATCAGTTTTTAAACTACCACTTAGTGGTTTCACTATTCATCAAAAATTGAAGTTTTTCAGAAAAATACCAAAAATTCACCCTAAGATATATTTGATGTTTTGAATTCAAAAATTATGTCTATTTTACAAAATTCAAAACATATATGTTGCATTAATTAATTTAATAATTAATTCTCGCTGTCAAAATAAATAGCGTGTTTTTAAGAAACAATATCTATTAAAAGATTGACACTAGTTTAAGTCCAATTTCAAAGTGAAATTAATTCCAATGACCACCATTAGATTAAATGGTAAAAATATATTCAAAATACACTCTAATATAAATTAAAAATATAATCTATCCATATAAATAAATCAGATTAAAATGAGGTTTTGAATGAAAATGCAACATTTTCAATAAAAATGATCTTTATCAGAAAAATAACAAAATTTTACACAAAGTAAATTTTGATGTCCAGATTCTAAAGAAGGATTTTATTTTGTCAAATACAACATATTAAATTTTCAAAAGTATATTTAAAAAGGGTTCTCCATCAAAAGGTGGTTAATCGACCTTTAAAAGAATATTAGAAGATTTATGCTTAAAATTGGATTCATTTGCATTTTAAACCTCCAACATTTATTGGATAAAAGTAAAAATATTTGAAAAACATATATAATCATTTTGTTGTTAGTTCTGTTCATTCCTGCCATTACAACAGCTAGGCGTTAACTACCTTTTAAAATAATATTATTTTATTATTAGAGTGCAACGTAAGATTTCAAAGAAACTCGTTGTTGCATATTGGGTATGCCCTCAAGCATAGCATTTCCTTTAAAGTAATATTAATATTTTATTCAAAAATATGGATAAATATGAAAATGTAATATTCTTTATTTACCAGGGGTGTTACATCCTTCCCCCCTTTTGGGAATTGCTTCCTCGCAATTTTAAACATGGGCTTGAAAGTTTCATTGAAAATCCCACATCAGAACAAGAGTCAGTAAAACTATCACTTTAAAAGAATGGGAGAGAAGTACAAATGTCTCCCGAGTTAACCCATACTAGGATTCCAAGTATGAAAATATGGATATGGAGGAAAAAACAAAGGGTCATGTTCTGATGGAGAGTGATAGTAAACATGTCTAGGAGAAAGTTAACAATAAGAAAATCACAAACTTGTGATGGGTTAAACTGTATTTTATTCCCCAGTAGGAAAAATTAACAGACAACATTTTTGTTTTAAGTTACTTTTTATTAAGGAATTTATTAATGAGCTTAACTAAAACATAAGGAATCATACTTAATTGTCATGTTGACTTTCAACTTTTACTATATTTCTTACACGAACTCATATTTTCTCCAAAAGACGAGTATTTAGGATGACCTGTTCACATTAAGATAGCTATAATCAACTTCTAGAGAGTCACCTAATCCACAAAAGAGAACTATATACTTCCCATGTCTTTAGACCTTAACCAAAACTAAAACCCGAAGTTCAACAAAGACCATTCAATAAAAATCTATCTATAAAATTCTACAAAGTAAACCAAACTAAGATTGAAACCCAATTCTCTGAAGGATTTAATCACATAGTCTCCTAAGATAAATTTTAACATTTTTCTCCAAAATAACATCAGTTACTCTTACAGTCTCATACTGAAACGTAATTAACCTAATCACATATCCTCCATGATAGGATAATATTTTCCATTGATAACCAAAAAAAATCAACTTACTCTTAATTCATAAAATCATCTAACTAAAAATAATCATTCAAACTAACCAGAGATTTCACGTAATCCAGTGGTAGGCGATAAATACCAGTTGCACTTTGGTTGTGGGTTCAATTCCCGCAGCTTCGTTCGACGCGACGGGTTTTCACATGGTCTACGTGTTGTCCCTTTTCAAAAACTATATAATTTTATAACATTCCTCAAAAATAGATAAATTCATCAAAAATAACCATAACTTATTTTAACCACAAAGGTTATCTGATAACTTCCATTTTGCAACCCAAAATGTATTAACCAGTAATTGCCTCAAATTTAAGGATCATATAAACCCAAATGGTTCTTTATAAATATATCCACAAAAGAAAGGATAATTATTCCTTGAATAAAATTTTCGTATATCAAACATCAGGGTTACTATAAAAAGTCTTCTAATGTAATCCCATCATCAAAAGAGACTTAATAAATCTATGAATTTCACCATCCTAAAATCTACCATAACCCTTGAATCCATTATATGATGACTTCTTACTCATTCAACATTCTTCATGATCCATTATCCATTCCTTTTCAAATTATTCTGAAATACTTCTTTCCTATAAACAAAATCATGAATCATATCCTAAGATTCCAATAATAGGAAAACATATGTCAAGAAATAATCCATACCTTTCATTCTTCATTGTCAGTTTCTTCATCCTCAATCGGAATGGCATTACGTATTGGTAAATGAATATTTTTACGATCTTGGTGACCCCATTCCTGAAACTTCTTCATAGGACATGTGTTTGAATAATGACCATGCACACCACATTTAAAACATTCAATTGATCCTTCAGAAAGAACTTCTTTCCCTTTCCTAGAGTCAACTAGATGTTTCTTTTTTCAATGGAAGGTTCTTGCTTTATGACCTTCATTTCCACATCTATAGAATCTTTCTGTCCCTTTGAAACATTTTCCTATGTGTTTCTTTCCACATATTTGACACATAGGTTTTTGAACATACTTAACTTTATGATTATTACTTGAACTTCCGTAGGGATTTGTTTCTCGCATACATGATGCCTTATAAAAATCACTAAGGTTCAGGTGGTCAATCATGACTCCAGATAGTTGGTTGAGGATAACCACAAGAGTTCTCATTGCATCTCCAATATCATTCAGTTGTTCTTTCATAAAACCGTCACAGTTTTCTTCAAATCCACTGTTACTTTGTTGCCTGCTAGATCCAGCCATTTACTAAAACCAAAAAGGTCAGTGTGAGTATATCAGTAAAATCATCAAATAAAAAAGAGGAAGATAAACACCAAGTTATACTTATCCAAGTTATCTCAAACTCATTCTAACTTAAAAAAAAACGATGACTCCATCTAATATACTAACCATTGTGGTTATACACAACTTGTCACTTTTTCGTAAACAACACTCTAACCTCTAAAGTTATCTAAACCGACCTATGATACCAACTATAAGGCCCTAGCCTTAAACCTTACTTAATCTTGAGTTATTACAAGATTACACATTGAGGATCTTTTCAGGTTTAGAGTTTTAGAGAATTATATCATAAAACTTGCATTACATTCCACATTTAAACAAAGTGGTTACATAAAAGATAGTATTCATTTTTACCATCAACAGAAACATATTTAAAATAAAACATAGATTCTTTCTTGAAACTTCCTTGACACTATCATCATATCATGTACCATTCCCTCGTCCTGTGAAAAACATTTCAAAAACTTGGGATGAGCAAAAAAAGCTCAGTAAGGGTTATAAAAAGTATGGAAAGGAAACATGAGTACATATATACATAAGAATGAAATCATACTTTACCCATAAAACATAAGCACTTTAACATACCTCATAAAATCAAGAATAAATCATAGAAATCATAAGACATAAAGGTAACTTGAGGCATTCATAACATTATTACGTAGGGAGTAACCCTCTTGGTTATGTTTGGAATACCCATCACAGTATATTCCCTAAATCTCTTCGGATAAACCTTAACGTTTAACTCCTTCGCGTTACCCAATGCATTGGAGAGCTATATCGGGCTCACCCGCCCTTAGTTTATCACGGAACCACCCGTCTTCATAATAATTCCCAAGAACCATAACATAATCGTATCTCATGAAACATGCATAAAGGAAACATAACATTTCACTTTTCAATCACAAGATATCAATACAACACATTGATATAAAAACATTATGAAAACCATTTTCAATACCAAAATAAAAGAAATGTAAAATAGGGTATTTACCAAATATGTTGGTAAATTAAAACATTCCACCATGGTTATGCATGAAATGAAAATTAATTATTTTATCTCTATATATATCAGGACCAACACAACTGATTAATGTTATTGATATTTATTTGTCTCCATTTATTTAATAATTGAAAGTATTGTGGGATTTAGGTGTTACAGTGTATGATTTTTATAGAAAAGAAGATTTCACATTATGAACCATGTTTTATTTGATGACAAATTAATTTCCTAATTTTGTAAAATTTTCAAGATATAACATTAAAGGATCTCAAGGGTGACCCACTAGTGAATAATTTACACATTAAATTAGGTTGAAACATTCATCAAAGACTATGTTTCAAGGAAATCATAGATTTATACCCGAGAGACATAAGTACTGATATTGTTTTACATCATTAGATGGGCGTTCTAAATATGATACAAAAATGTATCCACTAATAGGTGATCAAATATTTGAGAAATTAGAATATATGGAATGTACTTTTGATAAATATTTTTTTGAAAAATTGTACAAAAATAGGTTGGAAAAAGATATCATTTTTTTAATTACCATACTAGAATTGTTTGTACGCTAGTAATTTTCTTGTTGTTATACACTTGGAAACAAATTTATGTCATAGTGTCATTGGAACCTTACTAAATTCACCCGATAAAACAAAGGATAAAATTAAGGCTAGGTTGGACAAGATTGAAAATGGGATAGGAGAAGAGTTGGCACCAGTGAAGAGTAAAAAATGGACTTTTCTTCATCCAACTACTTACACTCTTTCCAGGAAAGATAGATATATATTTTGTAACTAATTTAATAATATAAAGGTTACAGAGGTGTATTCATCCAATATCCATGATATCATGTCAATGAATGATTTAAATTTAAAGGGTCTGAAGGTGCATGGAAATAATGTTTTGAGTTGAGATCTAATGCATGTATATTCATGTTCCATTTTACTAAATAACAAAAATCATTGATTAACCAAAATATATTTGTTTCTCAAAGGCATATGAACAAATTTTATAGACCTAAAGAAATTTCCAACTATGTAAAATGAAATTTATGTCATATTCTATGAATTGGATATGTTCTTCCCAACATCATTCTTTGATATGAGGGTTCACTTGATGGTTCACTTGGTAAGATAGATTCGACTATGTGGTCCTTTAGATTATATATCAATAAACCCCATTGAATAATATATAAATATTTAGAAGGGGTATGTAAAAAATCAATGTATTCTAGAAGGTTTTATTGTAGAGAAAAATTTTGCTGAGTTAGCCATTTAAATCTGTACCAACTACATATCTGACATGGAAATAATTGGTTTATAGAAATACGGTCACACCAAGTGGCTTGTGGGAGATGAAATTTCTAGAATATATGTTGTCATATTTAATTTTTCAGAGCGTGAATAGATTCACATTTATGTTTTTCATAACAGTTTAGAGGTTAAACAATATGTTGAAACCCAAAAAATTAGTTCTTCAGAATTTGAATCCATCAAGGGATGAAATATAGATATCAAATTCACATAATCAAAATTTTATAGGATGATTTTAAGACCATATTTTTAAGGAGTCAACTAAAAATACAGATTCAATTTCAAAATGAATTTTATGCCTCGTAAGAGGACCAAGTGTGCATGTATTATCTTATAATGATTATATAATTAATGATTATATATTCTATACAAATAAGAATGATGTACTAAGAAAATTAGTAGAGTTACACTTGTGGCTAAAGTGATACATTTATTTGGTAACAAGTAATAAAATCTAATTTATTCCAATATTTCATACTCTTGCATCATCAAAAATACATGGGAGTTGGATTATATAATATTCCAAGTGCTAGTTTTTCAGTGCAGGTGGGATGAAAACATCAGTTTAATCAAAATATATGAATTAGAATTTTTGAATGTTTATTATAGTTATAGAAGGTAATAATATAAAATATTTATTATGGAATCACATGAAATACAAGTATTTTATGTTCCAGATACTACAAAATTAATGTGTTCAATCATTTTATTATCGAATAAAACCACAGAAGGGTTGAATTCCAATTAAACTGAGTATAGATAATTCATTGGGACATCACAATCATTTCGTAGTGGTCCTAATATGGATTGGTTTTTGTATATTATAGGATACATAATGAGAGGATTTGGATACTCGATAGAGGGGATAAATCCCTTAAATGTTGATAAAAGAGATCAATAACCAGATTATATATTTTTGGTAATATAAATTGTGTTACCTCATAATATAATATATTTAATACTACATTTACATAAATTAAATTAAATTTACAACCCCTTCTGTGGAAAACGATTTTTCCATATGTCGATGATCTCAATCCCAAGTTATAAATGGTTTCTAAGAATATTGGTTCTTTTAATGTAGATGAACAACAAGCTTATGCACATTCCAATGTTACTAATCTAGAAGAACAACATATTGATAATGTTGAAGCAGAATAAATGTTAGACGATAAATAATCTATTTCCTAGAAAATATTGGATCATCATAGTGTGATGGTGTTAGAAAAATAACTAAGGCATGAAATATGGAAATAAAATTTGAGGATGGATAGAATATGAACAACTAACCTGTTAACCCCAACAAGGTCATGAACAGTTGTTACATTTGGCTCACAACTCAAATGCATGTGCCGATTAATTTAGATTATTGTAACAATATAGTGATCATGATTAACACACTAATTTGGGAAGATATTTGGATAAAAATATGATATACTTTTTTTTACTAAAAATAATTGAAACATTGATTTACTCTTCATTATCCCCTTTATAGTTCATTTATAATAGATTAATCATGAATTATATTTTCATTAATTCTCCATAGAAAGTCTCATAAAGGATTTCATACAATTCTTACAAAGTATCATATCAAATATACTGAAGGAAAAAATAACCCCACACCCGCCAAATATGTATGCATACCTAATAAACCAACAAGCATGGGATGCATTTATTAGTCATAGTGAGGGAACATATTTTAAGGTACATTGTGATTGGTAATTTATTTATTGAAAATATGTCTATTAATCTATTTAATTAAGAATTGTTAATTTATAAAATATAATTTGAGTACTAAAAATATTCAATGTGCATGAAAACACACATACCCCTACTATAAATCAAATATGGGGTACACTTCACATGAAAATATGTTACATATTTTTAATCTAAAGAATTAATTTAATGTTACATGAAAAAAAAACCTAATTATATTTATTTGTTTATATATATATTGGGGAATCAAAATCCAAATCAAATTTCATCTGATGTCATGTTCCATGAAAGGATGCATGTGCAAACAAAGATAAGATACTAATAGATGATAAAACATAAAAAGAATTTGGAATCATGTGTATGTATGACATAATAAAAAATTGTTTTTACTTTTAATTAGTATTACATAACAATGATTACTCATCTTATTATTATTTTATTTGACATAAAAAAAAGAATAATGATTAGTTATTCTTCATGAATAACTACTATCAATGGATTTTATGTAGCAAGAATAGTATAGTTGTATCAGATGTGCGGGTTTTAAGGTGTCACCCAAAAGCTAGTTATAAAACATAAATGAATATGGGGATAAATATAATAAAATAGATGATATATAGGTATAGTTATATTATCTATAAGAAATATTTTCATTGTCTAGTTATTATAAAATGTTATGAGAATAAATTAATGAGAAGAAAAAACACAACAAAAACCACTACTGGAATATCCCCCACCCCACTAGCATTGAGATGAGCAATTACTATCTACAGGATATCTTAGAAGAGGTAATAAATACTATCTTAATTGTTTATATTAAATGTTAACCAAGAATACACTGATAACATTCCCATAAATTTATTATATAGGGTGAAAATAATTTTTATTTATATATATCAACACCCACCCATCACCTTTTTTTGTGGGGTACCATGTAAAATATCTAAGGATATATTATACAAGACAAAAAAAAACCAATTGGTCATTTGAGAGTACTGATTCATATAGCTCACGAGTCGATCTCTAATCTACATACTTATCTTTATGATTCATATATTCATATGGTTGATCTTTCTATTTTAACTTTCATAGAATGACCCTTTTATCTTGTAAAAACATTTGTAGACATGGAGGTATTCATTTCCAATTATCTTTTTTATGAAAAAAATTATTATTTTTTGAAAAAATGTTTGAACCGATGAATGTCATTACAAATAGAAAAAGGGAAGTGGGTCAAATAGTAGGTCAAATCAAATAAATCTAAAGGATTAACCAACCAATTGAAAATATATTCACAAAGTACCTTCACCCCACCCATTAAAATTTTGAATTTACTAAAATTAAAGGTTCTTATAGATAAAATGTCAAAAAGTGGCAATAATAGCAATTTTTTTTGAAGAACAAATGTTTGGAGAGGCCATTATATATTATATTGGTCTTGAGAATTCAAATGAAATATTTAATCATGAATGGCTTGGAGTATCTATTGTAAATGTATACATCATGTGTGTTTTCCTGTTTTTCTCCTCCAATAGTTGATTTACTATATTAATTATGACTAAATACTATTCATAATTTTTTAGGTGTATATATCAGTATTATTTGAATGGAAACACTATGAACATAAATTTGGACTCATTAGTCCTCAAATCACTACTACACAACTTTTCTAATTATAAAAAAAATAAATATGAAGTAATAGTGGACAATATGGACACAATGTTTGAAAGAAAAAAAATAGATGATAGACTCTTCTTAACACCCATGATGCAGGGGTGAATCTCTAAAATCTAATCATATCAAATATATTTTCATTCATCTCACTACTTATTCATTTTTAGGAAGAATTGGTTAATCATTCCAATTGATTTGGATACTCCAATGAATTATTTTATGGATCCAATGCATGGTTTCCCAAAAAACCAACCACATATGATGAAGTTTATTAATTTATAATATACTGCATGGAACATTTTACAAATAAACTTGACATTATACATTTTATATTATATTTTAATGAAAATTATTTTACGATACAGTTGTGTTTAAATATCATCACAATCATGGAATGTGGATGATCCATGAGCACAAAAGCCTACTAACTTTGAAAAACAGATAAGTATTAAGGTATATATAATAATATTCAACTATGAAAATGTATATAAAAAAATTACTAATTTTTATCAATATTATTGTAGTTGTATGGAAAAAATAATGTAAAATATTGGGGTTATTATTTTTTTAAATTTATGAAATATATCACATTCCATCAGTAAACAAGTATCACTATAGAGTATTTCTGAAGAAAATTACAATTTCATTTAAAATAATAATTAATCCTTTATTTATTTAAAATTTTAGAACACTACCAAGAATGTTTATAATATTCATATTCAAAAGAGGAAATATTTTTTTTATAAATTAATGGGAAGAATTCATGGTGTTATATTGTATTTAGGCACCATGAAGAGGTGAATTCGTACTACTAATTTAGTGAATTTTTTAATCACCTTATCTATTTTTTTAGTTAATTTCTTTATTATTTTTTATATGATACTAATTTTTTTAATTTTCATAGAGATCATGAACTCAACAAGGATTATGAACTCATGATGATGCACTTCTCTTTTAATTTGTAAATGCATCTAACATTTCAAGTTATAAAAAAATAATATTGTCAGATATCCCCAAATACTAAATGCATTGAACTATAAAAAGAAACACTATAATGTTTAAGAATCAACCACACCTCAATACAACATAAGGTATGCCCAAGAATGATTCTAGGTTTATGTTTTTAGTTAAAACTACCATTTTACTTCAAAAAACACATTATATAATCAAAAACATTAAAACACATTCATATTATTTTAATTATTTCAGAAAACAATTCACAAGTCATTTGTGACATGTAGGAATTAGCCTCACCTCAATCCAATACATGAGGTGCCCAGTTTGACAAATATAGTCACATGTCCAAAAATAATTGTTCTTGTGATAGATTGGACTTCAAAGCAACAAATTGATATAATGGAGATAGGTAAATAGGCCAATAATGAATACAAACATCATTAAAAGAATAAATCCCATTACTTATTTAGTTATTTTTTCAACATTTTTTCAACATTTTTTATGTTAATTTCATAAAAAAAATTAACTGATACTTATGATTTTTTTTCACAAATATTTTGGGATGTAATACCTCACTATCAACTATCTGAAATAAGCTAGAAAATCTATAACATGTTTCTTTCAGATGTAAGAGGAAACTGCATGCTACCTGAAACATGAACTGAGTCATAAAGAGGCATCTACAAAGGGATTTTACGATAGTTGAATGGAAAATTATGACTTTGAAAAATATCTTTCATGAAAATTGACATGAATGGTGTAAAAATAATACACACCACAATCATCCATACCTCAATCTAATACATAGTGTGCTCGGTATGATTCAAAGTGTGAGTTTTAAGATTATAATTTACTTTTTAGTTTAAAACACACATCACATACTCAAAACTGATCCAAAACATTCATATTTTTTTGATAGTTTCAAAAAACAATATATATGTAATTTTTGATGTGTATTAATCAATTATACCTCAATATGATACATAGAGTGTTCGGTAAGAATCAATGTTCATGTTTTTAGTTTGAAATTTATATTTTAGTTAAAAAACATCATATAATCAAAACTAAGAAAACACGTTCATACCATTTTTATAACTTTGGAAAATGGTACAAAAGTCATGTATGATTTTTAGGAATTAGTCACACCTCAATCCAATACATGGTTTTCCCACTATGACACTATGTTTTTTTTCTCAGTTTAAAATTGACATTTTAGTTCAAAACATGTGTTACTCATTGAAAACCAAGAAAACATGCTCATATTATGTTGATAATTTAGTAAACAATATTCATAAGTCATTTGTGATGTGTAGGAATCAGTCCCACATAAAATGAAAACATGATGTTACCAGTATGACTCGATGTGTGTGTTTTTAGTTTAAATTGACATTTTAGTAAAAAATAAATTTTACATACTCAAAACCAAGAAAAATAATTTATATTTATTTATGTACATTATTTAAACAATCCTTAAATCATTTTTGATGTGTAGGAATCATCTAAATGTCAATATAATGCATGGTGTGATCGGTATGAGTCTAATAATATTTTTTTTATTTAAAATTGACATTTTAGTTGAGAACCAACATCACATACTCAAAAACAATAAATAATTTGGATTGTTTTTATACTTAATGAAAATGATATTTACATCATTTATGATGTATATGAATCTTACGAACCTTAGTATAACACACGGTATTCCAGATAAGGCTTAATGTGACTGTTTTCAGTTTAAAATTAACATTTTGGTTCAAAACATGCGTCACTAACTAAAAAATGAGAAAAATACATAAATTGTCTAAATAATTTAGGAAAAAGATTCGTATTTCATTTATTATTTTTATGAATTATTATCATATTAAACTAATACATGATGTGATTGGAATGATCAAAAGTGAATGTTCTCAATTTAAAATTATATTTTTTTAAAAAAGAAAAATGACATACTCAAAACTGGGAAAATACATTTAAATTGTTTCTAAACATTAGGAAAATTATCCATACATAATTTTTGATCTATAAGAAACAATAAAATATCAATAAATCGCACATTGTGTCCGTTATGACTCAAAGTGTATTTTTATTTAAAATTGACATTTTAGTTCAAAACAGAATTCACATTCTCAAAATAGATAAAATAGATTCATATTATTTTAATACTTCAAGAAAATGATCCATAAATATTTTCTTATTGGTAGGAATCAGCCACATATCAATCCAAAATATGATGTTCTCATTATGACTCAAATTTTATGTTATCTGTTTAAAGTTTAAATTTTAGTTCAAAACCCATGTCAAACACTAAAAAAAAATGAGAAAACACACTCAGATTTTCTTTGTAATTGTGGAAAATTATTCACAAGTCATTTATGACATGCCATAATTAGTTCCATGTCAATATGACACATGATGTGACGAGTTTGAATCAAATTGTGTGTTTTTAGTTTAAATTTAAATTAAAAAAACTGTCATGTGACAAACTAAAAACAAAGAAAATTCATTCAGATTGTTTTGATACTTTAGGAAAATGATCCTGGAGTCATTTTATGTGTTGGAATAGCACATGAGCCTCAACCCAGCTGGTGAGGACTTTTAAGTGCATCCAGGAAACCCTAGATCAAATCCAAGAAGATGCACAATTTCCAGGGTATTATAGCAGTACTGTAGCGGGAACTGTATTAGGTATTGTTTGGCACTATAGCAGCCGTGAATTTTCCCCCGTTTGGTCCATTGGGCCACCGATTTGGTGCCCGAGTCCATTAAGGCCTTTGGTCCACCCAAGCGTTCTGGCCAGTAAGGACTTCAGGCCACCTCAAGGCCTTTGTCCCACCTCAAGGCCTTCGGGCCACCTTACATACAGATGCAAACTAAACAACCTACAAGGAACAAGCTCTATAAGGAGGATGGGCAAGAAGCTTTAACCATAGAAGAAGCTACACAGATTGCAAGATTGAGTGTGTATGAAACCTGCCATTGGGACAAGACTTTGTAAGCATGGGATATCCTAGTCGAATAGCCATGAGAAGGTGGAGAGCTGATTTCATGATGAAGATGCTGGGGAGGAGAAGTTCCAATTAGTTATTCTTGGTTGTATGTAGTGTTTTAAGCCTACGACCATTGAATTAATCTAAGGCCTACAGGCCATGTAATACATACACCTATGGGACTTATAAGGGTTCCACCTCACCCCTTGAAAGGTGTATTATCAAAAATAAATAAAAAATGAAGGCCTTCGGGTCATTGGATGGATGCTTAGGAATAAACCGCTCATCAATCAGATGCACAATGTGACTGAAATGAATCAATATGTGTTTTTATTTAAAATTAATATTTTAGTTCAAAACAAATGTAACATACTAAAAATTAAGGAAAAATTAGGTTTTGACCATATACTCCCTTTTATAGAAATTGGACCATTATTTGAGGCACATGATGTTTGGGAGACCTCTTAGTAGTGTTTTTATTTTTATATTTACAACAACGCCACTCCGCCACTATAGAAGTAAAATCACCCCCATCAATTATTCGCACCTATAAACCCATTTGGATCTGCCAAAACCTATCCAAATCTTTTAAAAAACTTCACCCCTTCATCATAGAGTCCTCACTTTAGGCATAAATCCAACCAAGTTATCCCTTTGGTGGAAACTAAAATAATTTACCCAAAAGAAGAGGTAACATATTTTAAAAAGAACTTCTGTTTTACTTCATTCTACAATTTATAAATAATTCTTATTACATAATTATGTAATAAACTAAGTATTATAAAAATACATATATTTTTTTATTTTAATGGTATGACCTAAACTCATAAACATTTCCAAAAAATGAGATAAACAATCATTGTTCATGCGTACAACGGACTACCGCCATGTGAACCGATGTTGTTTGTTCTTCCATTACCACCATTAAAGGTTTGTATTAATGAAGGAATTAATATTTTTTATATTATATATATGATATTTATTATTTCATTATTCTTCTATAATTATTATATAACACATAAATTCATGCTTTTCATTTTTTAGGAATACGATAACTTTGTTTTTGGACGTGTGGACTATTCCCTCCTCAAAGTGATGTGATTCATTCGTGTTTTACATGGAATGTATTAAAGAAGAATTTATTAAAAATGCGTGATATTTATTATTTAATAATGAAATTTTAATGATAACATATATATCTATAAATATATATACCTCATTTAATTTTCTTTCTTTCAATATGATAAGAAAATAGAATCAATGTTCATGCATACGTACGACCTACCGTCTCCATGAATGGTGTATTTAATTTCATAGTTATATATTTTATAGATTATTATAAATACATATATATTGAATATATATGATATTTATATCATGTTTATCATTTTTTATATGATGAAATTATGATATAATTATGAGTATAAAAAATTTAACAAATCAAAACACATGTAAAAAACAAAGTGGTTATTACCCGAAATGTAACTTTTGCACGAAATTGTTAATAAACAGGTAATAAAAAATAATAAGAAAATAATATATGGTAAGATATAATTTAATATAGTTCTATAATATATTTATAATAAAATTATGTTTATTATATCAGATTTTTGAACAAGTATGATGAGATCCAAGATATAAGGTATGTGGATTTATAGTCTCACTTTTATTTCTATGAGATTTAAGCCTTATTCCCCACTAATTTTTTGTGGTGTATATACTCCCCATGGATGTATTATATGATACATATCATTAAATTTATGTTTATTTAAATATCTATTTTATGATCTTTATTTCATGGGGTTTTACGGTTCAAATGTTATCAAATTGGTGAGGTAATTTTGTCTCGATTTTTCTTCTTTGAGACACATGTTTTTTATGCACATATATTATTTTTAAAGGAATATATAATAACATTTGAAATGTTTTATAATGAATATACTTATTTTAATGATATTCTAAGATTTATATAATGTTATTATATCATGGGAACTTCTATTCAAAGTTTCCAAAGTGGTAAGAGTTTAATGATATAATCTCATTATCTATCAATATTGTTTACGATTATGCATCCATTAATGAAATATTATGATATATATCTAAATAATTCTCATGATTATTATAGTAATATGGTTTTTATAATATATTAATGTATTTTTACCATTTTACCACTCTTTGGTACTTATGATAATTAAGAAAGTGTTTTAAGAAAATCAAGACTTATTTCTCTATTTAGATAGAAATCTATTTTATTTAAAAAAACATGTTTTAAAAAATGATTTAAAAAATGATTTAAATTTATATTTTAAGACTATTTTAATGTAATAAAATTTTAAATTTATTTTTATTTTAAAAATTTGTTTAAAATGGTTTTCAAGGCTTCCCTTATATGTTTTCAAAGTTATTTTCAATGAAAAGAAATTTTCGAAGAAGAAAGGATATTTTAAATAATAATTATTAAAAATATTTCTCAGAATTAATTTACATATAATATGAAATCCATTCATATTACCTATATATTACTGGGGTTATGATCCAAATATACCCTTCTTATTCTTTTTATGTATGGTTATGGTTTTGATGACATGTTGTTTATGAAACCCATTTCTCTTCAATGGGTTATACCATGATAAATGATCATGAAACCCATTTCTCTTTCACGAGTTATATTCTTATAAATCTTGATTTTTTAATGGATTTTTATTTGATGAAATTATTATGAAACCTGTCTCATTTCCACAGTTTATGATATTATGATATTTTTATGATACCCATTTCATTTCATGGATTTTTATATGATGAATGGTTATGATAATGTGGAACATGTATGTGTGATTTAATTATAATATGGGTGGGACCTATATCTTCCTTTAATTAATTAGGTAAAGATTTATATTTCTTGTGATAGACAGGTCTAGAATTGGGAGTCAACTCAGTTTAGTAAAGGACTATTTCCACTAATATGGTCTTGGGATTGAACCTTGAAAACTATGATGGTTTGTAGAGTGAACCCCTACCACTAAGATATCCTTGAAATTATGACCTAACAACTATGAAATTATTTTTATATTCTTGTGATTATACAAAAATTACTTCTACTTTTTCATATATTATGATTTCATAGATTGTGATATTGATTCCATTTTGATTAATGTATTACAAACTACCAATATTTATTACATGACTCTTGATTATGATATTTTATATATAGGGTTGGATATTATAATGTTATGATCATGTTATCATACCCTTATGATCATGATTATGCTTACATATATCCCTTGTTTACCCTTAATGAGTATCCAATATCACCTGTTTATTGTGTTTTATATCCCCAGGTTATGAAGATATGTATTATGTATGATGTGTCTAAGAAGGGTCTTAGTCATGGATAACCTAGTAAGGGATACTGTGTCTCACTTATGTACTAGTGTTTATGTTTCCATGTATCCAAAGTCACTAAGCTAATATAGTCTTTGGGTTCCTATTTTTGTAATGTATTAAGTATTCCACAAAAATGATGTAATGTATATGTATGATAAGTGAGGGTATATAAAGTTTGTATTAGATAAAATGTTAAGTTAACCTTTGAAAACAAGGTTGAGAAAACCATAGTGAGAACCCTAACTACATTTATAAAAATAATTATAAGGATAATAAAATGTATAGGAAAATTTCTTGGATTTTATTTTAAGGATAGAGTGAGTGGTTTCCTGCCAACGAGCCTATACCCTAGTGGTATAGGCACCTGCTTGGCATCCAAAAGACCTAGGATCAAATTTGGGATTGGGCAAATTTCCGGGTTACTATAGTAGGGCACTGTATCAGTACTGTAGAAGTGGCAGAACTATTGTAGTGGCGGCACTGTAGTGGTAGAGGAACTGTAGTAGGGACTGTAGTAGTGTGGGTACTGTAGTAGTACTGTTCACTGAGGGGTCCTTTGGGCCAAAAAATGGGCTTTAAAGCCGTGTATTCAGGCCACTTGGCCTTGGGCCTTCAGGCTATGTAATGGGTCTCCCTCTACTCGGTGTAAAGAGGTCTTTGATTTAATAATAAATTGAGGCTTCTGCCCCATTAAAAAAAATACTAAGTGGTTTCCTAGAAATACATCCCTTTTCAGATACTATAAGTTGATATGGCTCTAGCAGAGATGTACATCGGGATAACAACCCCGAAATCATAGTATTGAGATAGAATCGATCAGAAACTAGTGAATAACAATTGGACTTGTTGTATACCTGGTTTGACACTCCTGGGGGATATTATTTTTAAATTCACAAAATCTTCATGAACCATAATTAAGGATTTAAATATAATTTGTCTTTGAATAACCTTGGATAAACCAAACAAGACAACATTTAAATAAGGTTTCATAATTTAGACATAATATAAGTAATTACTTGATTATGTGGTTTCTTATTGTGATTATTGTCTACTAATTTATTCTTCTTGGTTTTAGTCAATGTTGAGAACTTGAAAGAACCATGTCAATGCTAATTGTAATGGGAAATTCAATGATTTTTATCCTAAGAATTCAAATGCTATGGGAGCTAGAATGGAAAACCTCATCGCTATTCTTACACAGATTTCTCAACTATGGATCATACTAAAATTCCAAATGAGCACAGAAGGGAACAACGTTATGTGGAGTCCTTCATGAGGTAATTCCCCTTCATTTAGTGGATCTTCTGATCAACTTGTTTCTGAATAATGGATCTAAACCACTAAAAATATATTTTCTATTATTGAGTGATTGAAATATGAAAAATTCATTTTGTATATTTATTGTTTAGAAGGATAAGTAGAATAGTTTTGTAATTTAATCAAGAATAAAATAAAACATGATGAAATTAAATCCATTTATTAGGATGAGTTAAATAAATTCTTCTTCAATAAGTACTTTCTTTGTGTTCTTTGTTTGAAAATAGATAAGGATTTTCTCATGTTAAATAAAATATATGATTTATTTTTTGGTACCTATGAAGCCAATTTTACAAGATGTTTGAGGTATGGTTATGGAATTATCATCCAACCTAAAAGAAATATTGATCGTTTATTCATTGGAATAAATTAGTGTTTCTAAAGAGAGTTATCCATAAGAGAATTCAGTAGATATGAATATATTTTGAATTTTGAAATCATGGTTCAAATGTAATATTAAGTTACATATTAGTCTCATGGTTTTAACAATAAAAGGAAGATGGAGTTAAAAAGAAAATCTAAAAACCATGGAGAGAAGAAAACTAGATTTCCATTATGCTCTATGTTTGGGAAGAGTCATGGATGAAATTATCAAAAGGTTATAATAAATGTTTTATGTGGGGATGGGGAGGTCTTCATAAATTTGATTTCCTAAGTTTTTTAATGAAATTAGATAATAATGTGAATGAAGATAAAGCTTGACAGAATGAACCTCCACCACTTCAGTGATTCAAGTGTAAGTAGAATATAATTTATGCTGACCAATTCCCAAACCATACAGATAATGATGACGATCGACATCAAAAACCTCTTAATCCAAGGGATAAGGGTAAATATAATGTGATCACTATTTACAATGAGGCGCGCAACGATGACATGGTGAAAGTTACACTTACCATCAAATATAAAACTAAAAATGTCTTATTTGATTCAATATATACCCACTCTTTCATCTCTATATAATTTTATAAGGTTATTAAGTTCCCACCCAAATTATAATATGTGTAATTATTAGTGAAAAACCTTAATGGAACAATCATTTCATGTTAAATTTATGATTCCTCTCCATTTGATGTTTGTGGGTATGTTCTTCCTATAAATCTTATAACAATTCCTATGGTTTAATTTAATGTCATATTAGGCATGGATTTGAATTCTATACATAAATACCACATCAATTATTGAGGAATGGAAGTTATGTTTGATATTTCTAACCAACTTATGATTTTCTATCAATGTGACGATAAGAATAAAAATTCTAGGGAGATTAAATAAAGCGTATGGGTATTAATTCCAATTCATAAGGGATCTTTATCTCAAATGGTTGGGGAGAAAATAAACATCAATGATATGCCTATTGTTCAAGAATTTGTGGATTTATTTTTGGAAGAGTTTCCTAGCCTTCTACCAAAATCTGAATTTGAGTTCTCAATATAACTCATACTTGGTTCCACGCCAATTTCAACAACTTCTTATAGAATTTTCCCATTTGACTTGTAGGAATTGAAGAATAAACTCTATAAAAACCAGGGAAATGGATTCATTCAGCAAATTATATCACCTTGGGGTGCGCCTGTTATTTTTGTAAAAAATAAATATGGATCAATGTGATTGTAAATTGATTATGAAGAGTTGAACAAAATCACAATTAATAACATGTATCCTCTTCCCCGTATTTAAAAATTGTTTGATCATCTGTATGGAGCTGAATACTTTTCTAAGATTGACATTCATTCATAATATCATCAATTGAGGGTTAAGAAGGTATATATACCCATGAAGACATTATGTATAAGGTATGAACACTATGAATATATAGTGATTCCTTTTGGTCTTACTAAATCCCCTATTATATTCATTGATTTGATGATTAGAGTCATTAGTGATTAAATTGATTAATATGTAGTAGTATTTATTGATGATATAATTATCATTTCAAAGAACATGGAAGAGCACGAATACCATTTGAAAATTTTAATAAAGACCCCAAGGATGGATAAACTATATGAAAAATTTACAAAGTGTGAATTTTTTCTGCAAAAGGTTTCATTTTTGTGTCATATAATTTTAAGAGAGCGTATAGTTGTAGATCCATCAAATACAATGGATATTGAATGTTGGACTAGACTAAACTTGGTGAAAGGGATTCATAATTTTCTCAGTTTATCTAGATATTATTGATGGTTTATGGGGAATTTTTCATGACTATCCAATCCTTTGACCACGTTAATTAGGAAGGGTTACAAGTTCCTCTAGATAGATGAATGTAAGAGAAATTTCAAGGAACATAAGAGATGGTTAGTCAGCTCACTTGTTCATATATTACCCTATAGTGGAGAAGAGTTTTTAATCTATAGTGATTAATAAAATAAGGGATTGATATGTATTATTATACATAATATCATTTTCATACCCTATGACTCATGAAAATTAAAGATTCATGAGAAAAATTGTCCAACTCATGATTTGGAGTTAGCTACGCAAATTTTTTCGTATTAATGATATAGAGGCCTTATCTTTATGGAGAAAAGTTTGACATATATACCGACCATAAAAGTATAAAGTATATATTCATAAAAAATATTTTAAAATGAACCAAATAATATGGTTAGAGATGATAAAAGATTATGAATTCTTAATACACTACCACCTTTTGAATGCGAACAAGGTGACTGATGCTTTGAGTCGAAAGGATTATGCTAGCTTATCCACGATGAGGATAAAAAAATATTCAATATTTCTGGATTTTGAACATATGGATATGGAAATCATAAATGAAGGGAAAAAATATTGTCATTCTCAATTAAATATTCAACCCTATTTCCAAGTGAAGATTAAACAGATTTATAAGGAAGATGTAAAACTGTTGAAGAAGGTTAGAAATTTTCATGAGTTTAACATTCATTAGGATGTTAAGATAAGGTTCAGAAACATTGTATGTGTTCTTTCCATACCAAATTTTAGGAATTATTTATTAGAGTAATCTCATATTTCTCCATTATCTATTAATATTGGATGTAATAATATGTATAGATATTTGAAATAATACTTCTAGTGGGA
Organism: Viscum album; assembly: GCA_963277665.1. Classification (NCBI taxonomy): domain Eukaryota; kingdom Viridiplantae; phylum Streptophyta; class Magnoliopsida; order Santalales; family Viscaceae; genus Viscum; species Viscum album. The sequence continues at coordinate 1,205,140,517 of OY728126.1, read as the reverse complement.
TGTCATGAAGAGATATATTACAAAGATTGTATCTTGGTGCTTAGTATGCTTGCAAGTTAAGGAGAAAAAACAAAAGTATAAGGGGATTTTTCATCCATTAACCATATAGAAATAAAAATGGGATAACATTACTTCGAATTTTTTTGGACTCCCCAAAAAATCTTAAGGGAATAATGATGTATGGGTGGTAGTCGATTGTCTCACAAAGTCATCAAACTTAATTACTTTCAGAGAAGACATACCTCTGAATCATATTTTCAAGATATATATTAATAAAGTTCTATAGTTTAATGGAGTACCAAATTAAATCATATATAATCATGATCCATGGTTTACCTCAATGTTTTGTAAAAGTCTTCAACAATCCCGTGATACAGATTTGAGTTTAAACACTACTTATCATCCTGAAATGGATGGTAAGTCTAAAAGAAAAAAATCAAACTATAGAGAATATGTTGAGATATTATTCTATGGATATTAAATGTGGTTGGGATCAACTCCTTCCTCAAGTTTAGTTCTCTTACAACAATATATTTTACTCAATAATTTATATAACTCTTTATCATTCCCTCTATGGAAAGAAATGTAGAGCTCAAATGTACTGAGACGATGTTGGAGAAATAAATCTATTGGGACTTTAAATGGAAGATAAAATTGATGAGAAGTTTATAACCATTCAATTGAATGTCATGGAAGATCCAATTAGGAAGAAAGGTTTTCTTAATAACCATTGGTAGGATCTAGAATTTGATATCTGTGAGAAGTTGTTTCTATAAATCTCTCCATGGAATAAGGTCACAATATTAAAAAATAAAGGGAAACTAATCACTAGGTATATTAGTACCTTTGAAATTATTGATTATATCAGGAATGTATCCTTTCATTTAGATCTTCCACAAAATATCTCTCAAGTCCACATTTTTTTCTATGTATCTCTCTTAGGGAAGTACATACCTGACCCTTCACATGTACTAAACTCAGAGTTCATACTGATAGAGCAGGATCTTTCTAATGGGGAAAAATGGATTTAAATTCTGGATCGTATAGAGAAAGTTCTATGAAACAAGACCAATCACATGGTCAATGTTTTATGTAGAAATCATCACTTATAAGAAGCTACTTGGAAACTTAAGGATGCTATGAGACATAAGTATCCTATTTTTTTTTGTATTATAATAATGAATTTTAAGGGTGAAATTAATTTAGTGGGACAGAGTGTAACACTGTAAGTTTTTATGAACATATATTTAAAATAAATTAAATTTGTTTGATGTCTTCCATTATAAAATACACCAAGTTAAGCTTTTTCTACACACAACATAGTCTAAGCTTGTGTTACATGCAACTTTGAGTTTCGACGAAACAATATTTTATTATTATAATTATTTAGAGGAGATAGTTATAACCTAAATGATAAAAATAGTAATATTAATAGTAATAACTAATTTTTATATATTATTTATAATTATTTATTATAAATAAAACATATTGATAATGTCATATACAATTTTTTTAAAGTCTATAAGTTTAAAAAAAATATTATTTTCCCAAAAGAACTTCTTTTTATGTCCTTTTTAGAAAAGTAATAAATTTAATTTTAGATAGTTTTAGAAATTAAATTTTATAAAATAAACATTTTTTGGAATCTAAAATTTAAAAATTATATTAGGGTGAATTTTTTGGATTTTTTGTAAATATTTCAATTTTGGATGAATAATGAAAAATATAGAATATTAATTGAATCTTCTTTTTCATCTAGTTAATTTGTATAGTTAAATTATATTTTAATTTTTTTTAAAGTGTAATTAGTTCAATTATACATCAATTAATTCAATTTAGGTTATTGAGAACAATTTCACATTAAAAAATGGATGTAAAAACATTTCAATCTTTTAAACCTTTACACTTTAAAAACTCATCAACTCATCCCATCCCTGAGATTAAATTTAAATTAATCTCTACCAATTATGTGATTATAATTTGGAAGAATTAATTTCATATTTGGAATCATAATAATTTATAATTTCTTGTAATGTCAACAAAGTTTTTTACTAAAAATATTAGTGAATGTAATTAAAATTATTTACAGCGATTAAGGAAAAAATGAGTTTACTTAGTGGATAAACGTTTGTATTGTAAGGATAAATGATCTATAAAATTGTAAAAAATCCATTTTTGGACATTTTTAGACAATATAATCTCTTTTATATATAATTTACAATTATTGGGGTCACATTATTTAAGGGAGACCACTCAATATCAATTTCCTTTTTATATTTACAAGAATGTCACTCCTCTACTATAAAAGGGAACTCACCCACTAACTTATACACAATTATAAAGACCTTTTCAGAGAAAAAACATATCCAAATATCCTCCCAACTTCCCTCCCTTAATCCTAGAAGAATTAATTTGGGTTTAAATACAACCAAGTAATCCCTTTGGTGCTGACCAAATAGTTTACCAAAAGAAGAGGTAACATCCTTTTATAAAAACTTTTTCTATTTATTTATCCATCCACTAAATTATTCTTGATCAATTATTATATAATAACACAAGTATACTAAATATAATTATGTGTTTATTTGTTAATTTTATGACTTATACTAACACAAACTTCCATAAAATGGGATACACAATCATCGTTGGTGTGTACAACGGACTATCATCCGGCGAACCAATGTCATTCATTCTTCCATTACCACCTTTAAAGGTGGATAATATTGATTTTATTAATATTTTATATGATATTTATGATATTTATGATGTATTTATTCTCTTGGAGCTATTATATGACACATACCTATATGCTTTCTATTTTTTTGGAATATGGTAACTTTATTTTGCGGATGTGTGGACAACCGCGTCCTCAAAACGATGTGATTTGTTGATGGTTTACAGAGAATGTATTAAAGACGGGTTTATTAAAAATATGTTATATTTATAAAGTAATTATGATTCTGTAATGAAAATATATGTATATATATACATCCATGTTTAATTTTCTTTCATTCCGCCAATCTATATTTTTTATTTTCTAATGACACTTTTAAACGGGTAAGTGTGAACCAAATATAAAGTCGACCAGTACAAACCAATGATCATGTGCACGTACAACCTACTGTCTCCATGAATTGTGAATTTCAATTCCTATTTACATATTTTATAGATTATTATAAATAAATATATACTGAATATATATGATATTTATATCATGGTTATCACTATGCAGATGATAAAATCATGGTATAAGTAAGAGGAAAAATAAATAAAAAATCATAACACATGTGAAAAATAAAATAGTTATTACAAGAGATGTAACATTAACATGGAATTGTAAATAAAAATGTGATAAAGGTCATAAGAAAATAATATATGGTATGATATATTTGAATATTATTTTCTAAAAGATGTATAATAAACTCATATTTATTATACATGATATTTGAACCTGTACAATGATAGTCAAGACATAAGGTAATGGTATTTCTAGTCTCACATTTATTTATATGAGACTTATGCCTTATTAACTACTCATTTATTTTTTGTGGTGTATATACATCCCAGGAATGCATTATATCATCCTTAGAATTAGTTTTTGGGTATTTAAATATCTATTTTATAATATCTGTTTCATGGTGTTTTATGGTTCAACTGTTACAAAATTGGAAAGGTAATTTTGTTTCAATTTTTCTTCTTTGAGACACATTTCCTGTTACACACCTATATTATTTTAGGAGCTTTATATACTTCCATTTAAATTTTTTATCATGTATCTACTTCTATTCATGATATTATTATCTTTATGAAATTTTAATATTCTATGGGTATTATTATTCAATGTTACCAAAGTTATAATAGTTTTTTACTACAATCACATTGTTTATAGGGATTATTTATGATTATACTTCCATTGATGAAATATTATTATCTATATCTCAAGAATACTAATTATTTTTCTTATCATATGTTTATTCATGATATCTTAATTTATTGGTACCATTTTTTAAATATTTGTTACATATGATTATTAAGAAAGTGTTATTAAGAAAATCTAACCTTATTTTTCTATTCGGTCAAAAATATGTTTCATTCAAAGACTATATTTTCAAAATTGTTTTAAAAATGACTTAAAGTGATATTTTAAGCCCATTTTCAAGGAAAATGGATTTAAATTTTTTAAAATGGGTTTCAATGATCCACTTATATGTTTTTAATGTTATTTTCAAGGAAAATTATTTTAAAAATGTTTGATGTTTTAAAATGATTTTTTCAGTGATGAAATGATATTTTACTCAAGAAATGTTTTAAAATATTTCTCAAAATTACTTTGCATATAAGATAGAATCTGTTTATGATACCTATTTCTTATTGGGGTTATGATCCAAGGATACCATTCTTATTATTTTTCTAAGTGATTAATATTTTTTTGAAATTATTTTTATGAAATCCATTTCTCTTCCATATATTATAGCATGATAAATTATCATGAAACCCATTTATCTTTATTAAGCTACATTCTTATGAGACTTACTTCTTTTCATGGGTTATTAGTGGATTAAATTATTAGGAAACCTGCATTCTTTACACAGGTTATGATATGATGACATGTTTATGATACCCATTTCATTTCATGGTTTATGATGTAATGAATGTTTATGAACTTTTCTAACACATCTGTTTAATTTAATTATGATATGGTGGGACCTATATCATCCTCTAATGAATTGGGTAAACATTTATATCTCATGAGATAGACATGGTTGGAATATGGAGTGAACTCAGTTTAGTATAAGAATATTTCTGTTATGATGGTATTGGGAGTTAACCTTGAATTCTAATATAGTTTGTGGAGTGTAACCATTACTCTAAATAGACTTGGAATTAAGACTTGACAACTAGGGAAATTATTTTATTTGCTAATGTGTCCTTCACAATTCTATGTTTTATTCCTCTGTCATGCTTTCATGGATTATGACCCTGATTCCCTTTTGATTCATGTCTTATAAACTACAAATATTTATTACATGAATCATGATTATGATCATTGATATATAGAGTATGATATTATAATTTTATGATCATATTCTCATACACTTATTTGCATGATTATGCTCACATAAGTCCCTTGTTTACCTTTACTGAGCATTTGATATCACCCATTTTGTATGTTTCCCTTATTGAGGTTATAAAAATATGTATTATGTTTGATGTTTCTAGGAAGGGTCATAGTAATGGGGAACCTAGTGGGAGACACTATAGCTCACTTATGTATTAGTGTTTATATTTCCATGTTTCCAAAGGCACTAAAATAATATAGTTTTTGGGTGTCTATTTGAATAATGTATTATGTATTCCTAAAAAATGAGGTAATGTCAAGTTATAAGAAGCATGGGTCTCTATAGAATCCATGTGTATATTTATATTTTAAATTGAATTTTTATTTCAAAACACACTTAATTTACTCAAAATAATGTAAACACATTCATATTGTTTTGATACTTTAGGAAAACGGTCCATAAATCATTTGTGATGTGTAAGAATCTATGACACATAAATATTATACAATATGTTCCTTGTAGGGATAAATGTGACTGTTATAAGTTTAAAATTTATATTTCATTTAAAAAAATGTGCCACTCACTGAAAAGAAAGAAAACATGATCAGAATTTCTTAATTCATTAAAAAATGATTCATAAGTCATTTTTGATGTGCAGGAATCAGTCACACATCAAACTGATACAAGATTTGACCAATATGACTCAAAGTACTTGTTTTTAGATTAAATTTAAATTTCAATAAAAAATTCAATTGGCATACTCAAAACTGAGAAAACACATTCAGATTATTTTGATAATTTCGAAAAATGATCCTTAAGTCATATTTGACATATAGAAATAAACCACTAATTAATCCAATGCACAGTGTGATCGGTACAACTAAAAGGATGTTTTTATTTAAAAATGACATTATCATTAAAATCACACATCACATAGTAATAAATGAGAATAAACATTTGAATTTATTTTATACTTTAGGAAAATGATCCATATAAATTTTTTTACGTATAGTAATCAGCAACACCTCAATCAGATACACAATGTTCCCAATATGACTCAAAGTTTATATTATTAGATTAAAATTGAAATTTTAAATAAAAAAGCACATAACTAATTGAAATATAATAAAACATTTTTTATTGTCTTTATACTTTAGGAAACGGTTCATAAGACATTTTGGCACGTAGGAATCAGTATCACCTCAAACTGACACACGATGTGACCGGTATGACTCAAAGTGTGTGTTTTTAATTTAATTGACAATTTAGTAAAAAATACACGTGACATACTAAAAAACTATGAAACCAAATTCATATTGTTTTTATACTTTAGGAAAATAATCCTTATGTTATTTTTTACATGTAGTAATCAATTGTACATCAATCTAATACACCATATGACAAGTATGTCTTTAAGTGTCTATTTATTACAAATTCACATTTTAGTTAGAAAAAACACATCACATATTCAAAACTGATAAAACAAATTATGATTTATTTAATAATTTAGGAAAATAATACATAAATCATTTGTGATGTGTAATGATCTTCTAAACCTCAATCTGATTCATGGTTTTCCCGGTAGGACTCAAGGTGGTTTTTATCTGTTTAAAACTATCATTTTAGTTCAAAACATGTGTCTATCACTAAAAACCAATAAAAAATTTCCTATTGACTTAGTACGTTATGAAAATGATTTCTATGTTGTTTGTGATGTATAAGAATCAGTTCTCACATAAACCTACTACATGATGTGACTGTAATGACTCAGAGTATGAGTTTTCAGTTTAAAATGACATTTTAGTAAAAAAGACACGTGAAATACTCAAAGTTGATAAAACATATAAATATTTTTTAAAAATCTAGTAAACCGATCCTTATGTCAATTTTGATGTACAGGAATCAACTCCATGTCAATCCAATGCACCAGGCGACTGGTATGACTCCAAGTGTATCTTTTTTTACTTAATACTGATAGTATGATTTAAAAAAACATCACATACTCAATGCCAAGAAAAAAATTCATATTATTCTAATAATTTAGGAAAATAATCAATAAGTTATCTATGACATGTAAGAATCAGCCTCACCTTAATCTGATAAATGGTGTGCTCGGTATGACTCAAACTATGTGTTTTTAGTTTAAAAATTACATTTTATATCAAAACACACATGACATACTCAAAAAAGAGAAAACACATTCATATTATTTTGATACTTTTGTAAAAAATCCATAAGTCATTTTTGACATATATGAATCATCTACACCTAAATCCGATACATTGTGTTCCCATTATGACTCAAATTATGTGGTTTCAGTTTAAAATGACATTTTATTAATATAGTTTTTAATATTTATGTTTAATTTATTTCTTTGTAGAAATACTAATATAAGAACTATTTTCTTATATAGCTGGATTATTTTATTCAAATTTTGGTGGTTTGTTTGGAAACTCATACCATGATTGGGCCTTTTTTAGAGGGGGTCGGGTTCCAAATAAAATGAAACCGTTGATGTTTTTGATTTTTTGTATGAAATTGTTCATTCTATTGTAATTGTACAAAAAAATATTTGAAATTTTTATAAGGTAGTGTTTTTTCTTGTATTTGTGATGTCATTTTTATTTTAATTAAATTATAAATTTTCCATATACTTGTATTTGCTGAAGTAATGTGCTATAATTTTAATATCACATTGTAGTAGTATAGACTTCATTAGTTCTATTTCTAGCACCGATAAAGAGCATCCTAAATTAGTGATAAAAGAAGAATTGATAAAGGAGGACCATTTATCAGTGCAAAACTAGCACTGATAAATGGCCACATTTATCTACACTATTAAAGGACTCCATTTATCTATGATTTTTATAGAACTAACAAAGAGGCCCCCCTTTTAACATTGTAGAGGACAAAAATTCTCTTTTTAGCATTGTTAAAGTATTTTTCCAGCACTTTCTATTACCTAATATGTAGTTGTGTATTTAATAAATAGTTACTATTTAATATTTTAATAAATAGTAACTAATAAAGTCATAGTAATTATTACTAAAAATGTCATTAATATTGTTAAAATTCTAATTAATATTAAAAATTATTTTTTAAATGATATCATTAATAATGTTAATAATAATAATAATATAATTACTAATACTTTATAATATTAAAAAAGGATTGGAGGGAAAATTAAAAATACTAAATAATTTCTAATACCGAATATAAAAATGTAATTAATAATATAATTAATTTGTGATTTCAAAAATAATCAGTGATAATTATTAATCTAATTTTTATGAATTATTATTTATAAATAATGTTTTCTATCATGTAATTTTTTATTTATTTTTACAGATAATAATAATGATGATGGTGATGATGATAATAATTATGTATGTAATAATATTAAATATAATTCATATTAAATAAAATAATTTTAATGTAAAAATAAAAATAAAAATATTATTAATTATATTTTATATATTACTAATCTACCCAAAGGGAAAGAACAATGGGTAACCCATGGTCCTAGAAAATTTATTAATGAAATATAAGTACAAGGCATTAATAAAAAGACAAAATAATGTCATGAAATGACAAAGAACGCCACTAGGACAAGAGAACCACAGAAGGCCATTTACTTTTGTGTCTACGAGCCCTTCATCAATGACCAACATAGATTCTCAGGTGCCTACTCCTTTTCCACTTCTTAGGAGCCCACCAGTTGCCAACATGATCATCCATACTAGATGATTCATCCACCTCAGTATGAGGCTCAGTTCCTTTCTCACAAATGATTCCATTTTTTGGTGTCATCATCAAGTTATCTTGAGTATTTCTAAATTCTTTATGATACTCCTCTCTACTTTGGGAAATAATTAAGTTATATTTTAGTGTTACTCTATTTTTATTATGTCTAGAGTCTAAGGGGGCATGTAAATCCTCCTCAAACACCAGATTTTTCGTTATGTCTTCACTTACCCTTTTTAGGGAAATTCTATTATACAGTCCCCTAAAACCTGTTCTTCATACATCATTGCAGGATGCTTGTCACGAAACAGCCTGAGTTGACCCTGAACCGGTCATCTAGGCCAGCATGCGACAAGTCCTGAGAGGGATTCTCGATCCTCCCGGGATGGTGACAAGAACCAAGGGAATCAATAGAGTACACAAGGTAACGATTTCTCCCAAATATAAAAAATCAAACAAATAATGGAATGAAATGGACATCCCAAAATATAGTTACATAAAAATTGAATTGAACATTATTTGTACAATACACTAAAAGTAAAACTAAACCAACAACTCAAATGACCAAACCCGATAACCAACTAACTCCATGTGACCCCTCTGGTCACTCCCCAACACAATGATCACACATCGCCCAAGGAGATCGAATTCAAGATGAAACCTTCACAAGGGCTAAAAATAGAAGAAGACTAAAGGCGTGAGTATTAAAACTCAGTAGGTTAGCCATATATTAAATTCCCAAAGAAAATACATTAAAATAAAAGAAACATAAATTTCAAGTTTTAAATATAAGAAATAAAGGTATGTTTTCCAAATGAGGTCCCATGATAAAAAAAATTTACCAAACAAAAACATGCATGTTTTATAAACAAGAATGCTAGTAACAAGTTTCAAAGAGGTGCAACTTCAAAATGAAAATAGCTTTCAAGAGGGAATATTTAAATAATATACACTTTTAAATAAGTCACACAAACTTCTAAATTTACCAAACAAACACACCATATGTTGATGGTGCGTAAAAAATAGCCAATGAGCACAAGAAACGAGAACACCCATATGTTCTAGTTAGTTGTGAGCCCCAGGTACGTCGTATCTCGGTGAAAGTAACCATAATAAATATCCATTATCATGAACACGATCCACTAGTAGAGAGAATAACCATAACATAGTGGTCCCCCAACACTATCATCATCATATTTTAGTTAGTGTTGTCATTGTTAAACATGCTACGTAAAACAGGGGAGAAACCCCACATGATCACTAGCATACTAGTACACGTCCGCCCACCTAGATACCCAATATTAAATTTAGTGATAAATCAAGTTAAAAATATTATCAAATACAAATTTCACATAAAAATTCCATTCCCAAACCATAATCACACAAACAGCCCACAAAATTGCTTCACATTTATTTCATGAATCATTAAACCACTAATATTTTTCATAAAATAATTTCAAGGAGGGTATTGAGGCATTGCACATAAAAATCATTCGCTAAAAATATTTTAAGTATAAACACACAAAAAAACTACAACCAAACATATTTTTAAGACCTAGAAACATCTAATAAAATCATTTCATGGACCATAAAACAATCCCAATTGACACAACATGGTATATACATGTAAAACACAAAATCTTCATTTTTAGGAAAGGTTAAACGAGCCTTTAAACATTTACTCAAAAATAAAATTTGATAAAGTTATACATTTTAATTTTATTAAGGAGGTGTATACAAAACATTTACATCAGAAAACCACATTCATAAATCCCTTAAAACACTCATGATACATATTCAAAACAGAACCATTATCATAAGGATGTGAAACATGTCATTTTCCTGCAACCCGGGCCAAAACTTGTTGTAAACCAATACTCATTTGTTTGTAAAACCAAATAAAAATTGAAAATCCATAAAAGGATCCCAAAATAATTTTTTTCATGCTTTCTATGTATTTATAAATCCAAAAAAATCATTTTAAATTGCACAAGACACAAAAAATCCAATCGGTAAATTTACGAACACATGGCATGCACTCTTTAACAAAACAACTTATTTCAATCACATAAAAAGGGATAAAATACCATTTCTTGCCATAAATTTATTCAATGTAATGAAAAATATTAAAAATAAAATAATTCATGTGCGAAATATCAGGGAATAATTAATCAAACAAGGGGAGTGCACATTTATTCCAAAATAACTATATTTTTAACAAAATAAGGCAAAAAACATCATTTGCAAACAAAATAATTAAAACCAAGGTTCAACCGAAGAACTTTTCAAATAAATAAGGTTATAAAATCATTAGAATGATGAAACATAAATGATAAAGGCTTGTGCAAAGGATATCCTACCTCAAATCCTTTGCGAAATGGAAACACACACTCAATATCACTGTCCGAGGGTTTACAAACCATAAAACCTTTGACGACCGGCTAAAAACAAAGAAAAACCCCATAAAAAATCATGGGATAACATAACCGTATGTCATTATTTACTAGGGGAGATTATAAAACCATGAAAAAATGAAAGGATGAAGAAGAGGGAGTAGAAAGGATAAGGAATCTCATCTTTTCAACTAGAAAACTCTTCGTCATACATTAGATATGAACCTTTAGAGAAAAGGGAATGACTTGAAACTTCTTAGAGAGTATCCTATGGTCTGGGTGAACTGGGGAAAGATGATTTTTTTGAATTAGAGTACAAATTTTATGATTTATGTCTAAAACAATTTACCTTCTAAATTCTACATGATTTGAGGAAACCTGAGAACTTTCACCAAAATCAGTGATTCAAATGAGATTCAAAGAGGTAAAATAGATAATCGGGGTGATTATAGGTATTTTTGATTCCAGTGGGAGGTGGAATCACCAAAAAATATTAAAAAAAGAAATTATATAAAGGAAATAATTTATTTTTTAACACTGGAAATGGGCCCATGGGTTGGCCCAATACCGAAATAAGTAACCAAAATTCACCATGATTATGAATTATTAAGGGTTACAAATGGATATGGTAGTTTGAATATGTCAGTGGAGGAAATGTATGAAGTAGAATTAGTGAAAAAAATTTAAAAACAAAGGATTTATAAAAGAAAAAAAATTTGGTTTTTAAAACTGGAAATGAGCTCACGGTTGGCCCAAATGATGAAGTTACCACCCTTTCTCAAAATACTCATAAACAATCAATGAGGAACCCAAATTAGGGTGATTAGACATATATTGAAGTTCAAAACTGAAAATTAATCTCACCCAAAACCTAATAAATTTTTTTTTATCTTCAATGAACCGGATAAAATCTATGAAATGAAATGGAAAAAACCTGGATGTGGCGATTCTCCCCACAATTAAAGCTTTCCACACCCAAAAAGCCATAATGCTTTTAAACTGATTGAACAAAACCTAAGGATTCCATAAAAACATAATCCGGCCTCTAAAGATACGGAAATATAATTCACTAACAATGTAACTTAATACTCTTTCCCATACAAAAAACCAACTCACAACCACTTCCGGAGAATCAACGGAAAGATCAAGCCACCACCTCTATAAATAAGCCTAGAACTAGATTGTTGGGCCTTCTCCCAATGAACCAAATGACCAAAAAAACCATAATTCAGTAACAAAATACAATGACTGGTGGTTGAGGCTAGAATGGTCTCCCCAACATTAAATCACAACTAATATCTGACAAATCCTAAAGGAAATATCTTTGAGACCCGCGTGGGTCTCCCCACCACTAGAGACCAACTAGAAATGGAAAAAAGAATTCAAAATGAACTAGAATTGGGCCTCACCTGTACAAGACCACCAAAACACTCCCACAACAACCTACAAACCCATGTTAATAAGGTTACAACATGAACATCTAAACCACCAACTCCCGAATGGAGGGGACAAGAACTGGGCAAACACTTTCAGCACAAATCCAAACCCCCAACACATGGGTAGGGGAGGGAAGTGGACCCAATAATTAGTCCACTAAAACCAAAAAAGAAAGAAGGGAACTACCCAACACTCTCCACCTATGATTAGGTAACACCAAGACCGCACATGATTTTCATAAGTGGTCTACACAGGGACATTGATCGAAAATTCACATCCATGAAGGCATAACCATAGAAATTGTGTGAGGAGTAAGTCTACAATTCTTGTTGCGACAAAGGGAAATTCATAGAAATGAGGAACCAAAATAGAGACATAGAAGATGACATACCAAAATGGTGGAGGTAAGAGCCTGGTCAAGTTCCCCACACCTCTAGATATTTCCTTTCTGCGTGAAAAGATTCACTCCGAGGGCTATGGCTAGGGCCCTGATTCTTAAAGCATCTACTACAGTATAGTCAGGGTGCTAAAGATAACAGCACTAAAAAACTCACATGCTCAAAGAAACACCTTTAGCTAAATTTGAACTCATATAATCATATCAAAATTTTGTCTCACTCTGAACTAGGGGCATAATGGACAAGAATAAGGAAAACACATCAACATAATCGAACATAAATTCTTTGTACAAAATAATTATCAAAACCTGGAAGCACTTTAAATCGATCCGAAACATCTATCTATTCCAACAAATAGTCTGAGGCATCATCCAAAGAGTTGGATTTAACATTTGAAATCAATCCTTAGGTTGATAAATAGGAAATATTCCCAGCAATGAACTATCCATGGCCACATCACAACATCAAACACATCTTTAGAAACACAATGAATATTACTCCAAAACCGAGCCACCAAAAATATCTCATCTCAAGATACAACAAGAGTATGACTTCTAGTTCACAAGGAAGCTTACTGAATAATCAAATATTCTAATACATAGATAAAACTAGCCACATAAACATTAGTTTATAAACATAGGACATAATTTTTCATCTTAAAACACTTTTTAAAAACAAACTAACTTGGTTGGTTTCCACATTCACCAATGGTGTTTCATCATGTCTCACCCACATGCACATTTCCATGCCACCTCAGGCACCCAACCTCCATGCCATATAGTCCATCCTTCCAGATTTCAATAAAACCATGCATGTGATCACCCATGAAAACACCAAAGGCTAAAAAAACAACATCACTCCAAAAATCATGTACCTTTAATAGGAACACCAACCACCAAGTCAAAAACCCTTTTCATATTTCACAAAAAAACCATAGTTCATCAAGAAAAATTTTCTTAAAAACCTACCCCTTTTAATTTTTAACATGTTTTAAAACAACCATGATACTCCATAAATACCTTCCCATTTCCTAAAATTCAGCAAGGTATCTTTTCATAATCTGATGTCCATTGAGACCAATACCCTTTCTAGGAATACACCAACTGATCAAAACCAAATTCCAAAACCAATTCATCATATTAAAACACTTTTCAATATCCCAAAACACCCCATTTAAAAAAAAATTCAGAATCACCTTTAAATGATTCACACATTCAAAACATTTTATTTCAACAAACCACATGTTTCGATTAGGGAAAATCTAATCTCGTTAAATCATTTCCACTTCCTCCCAAAACAATGTTTCACAAAAAAATACAACCTTCCAAAACCATTCTTATATTAAATTTTTGAAAACTCATTTTCAACTTTTCAAAATCCAATCCTTACTTTAAAACCCATTTCTATAATTCTCACATAAGTATTTCTAAAACAAAAATTCAGAATTCAAGAAAGGTCTAAGAAACCCACAAAAGGTAACTAATGTTAGTGGGTGACTTGACCCTATCGTTGGAGGCCATATGTCAAACAAAACAACAACACATAAGACTTATTAGAACTACGACCCAGATCCACATGGCTCTCCAGGCCCTGCGAGCTCATGGAGGCCATTAGTTAGACTCCCCTTGTCATATCCCAACACCAAACAATCAAAAAGAACAAAGCACAATAATAAAACCAGATATCCTGTGGAAACTCGAGGATCAGAATGAGCAAGAGTTCGTGATGCTCTTACCGCACTTACCCATAAAGTCACAAAAATCCTACTCCATATACCTTGACATCTCCCAAATAACAAGGGCACTCTAAAAAGAAAGGTATTCTACGAGATGACCTCCTTTGATACTATTTTTTCATGAACCGGCCCGAGTAGACCATAACTGGTCACCTAGCCCAGCACGCGAAAAGACCCAAGAGGCGTTCTTGATCCTCCCAGGATAGAGACAAGCACCGAGGGAATCAATAGAGTACACAAGGGAACAATTTCACCCAATATAAACAATCAAACAAAAAGCGAAAGGAAATGGACATCCCAAAATAAATTTACATAAAAATTGAACTGAACATTATTTGTACAAGATACTAAAAGTACAACTATACCAATAACTCAACTGAAAAAACCTGATAACCAAATAACTCCATGTGACCCCTCTGGTCACTCTCCAACACAATGATCAAATTTTTTCCAAGGCAATCAAACTCAAGCTGAAACTGTCAAAATGGCAAAAAACAGAAGAATACTATAGGCATGAGTATTAAAACTTAGTAGGTTAGCCTGATATTCTACTCCTAGTGCACATCCTTTAGAATAATAGAAACATAAATTTCAAGTTTTAAATACAATATATTAAGTTATATTTTCCAAATGTGATCCCATGCTAAAAAAAATTTACCAAAAAAAACCTTCATGTTTTATAAACAAGAATGCAAGTAACAATTTTCAATGTTGTGCAACATCAAAATGAAAATTGTTTTCAAGAGGTCTTCTTTAAAGAATGTAAACTTTTAAATAAATCACACACACTTATGAATTTACCAACCAAACAAACTATATTCCGATGGTGAGTACAAAATAGCCAATGAGCACAAGCAACGGGAACACCCCTAGGCACTAGTTAGTTTTGAGCCCCAGGTACCTCGTATCTCAGTGAAAGTAATAATAATAAATATCAATTCTCATGCACAAAATATAATAGTAGAGAGAATACACAAAACATTATGGTCCACTAACATCATCATCATCATTTTTTAGTTAGTGTTGTCATTGTAAAACATGCTATGTGAAACAGTGGCCAAACCCCATGGGATCACTAGCATACTAGTACATGTCCACCCACCTAGACCCCGAGATTCCATTTGGTGCTCAATCAAGTAAAAAATAATATCAAATACAAATTTCATATCAAATTCCATTCACAAACCATAAACAAAAAAACAGACCACAAACTTGCTTCACATTTCTTTCACGAATAAATAAACCACTAATTTTTTTTATAAAACAATTTCAAAGAGTGTATTGAGGTTGTGCACATAAAACTCACTCAAAAAAACTATTTTAAGTAAAAAAACATAAAAAAACATACCCAACCATATTTTTAAGTGCTAAAAACATTTAATAAAATAATTTCATGGACCATAAAACAATCCCAATTGACACAACATGGTATATACATGTAAAACACTCAATCTTCATTTTTAAGAAAGGCCAAACATGCCTTTAAACATTTTCTCAAAACTATCATTTGATAAAGTTATACATTTAATTTTTATTAAGGTGGTGTATACACACCATTTAAAAAAGCAACATTCATTCATAAATCCCTTAAAACACTCATGTTACATATTCAAAACACAAACATTTTCATAAGGATTTGAAACGGGCCATTTTCTGGAAACCCAGGCCTAAACATGTTGTAAACCAAAACCCATTTATTTTTAAAAACAAATACAAACTCGAAAGCCATAAAAGTATCCCAAAATAATTTTTTCATGCTTCCAATGTATTTATAAATCCAAACAAATCATTTTAAATTGCACAAGACAAATAAAAACCAACCGAGAAATTTACCAAACACATGACATACACTCTTTAACAAAACAACATATTTTAAGCACTTAAAAAGGGTTAAAATTCCATTTTCATGCCATAAATTTATTCAATATAAAGTAACATATCCAAAATACCATAAACCAAGTGCAAAATCTCATGGAATAATTTATTAAACAAGAGGAGTGCACATTTATACCAAAACAACTTCATTTTTAACAAAATAAGGCATAAAACATCATTTGTAAAAAATATAATTAAAACCAAGGTTTCATAGAAAAAATATCATATAAATAAGGTTATAAAATCATGATAATGATGAATTTTAAATGATAAAGGCTTTTTCAAAGGATATCCAACCTCAAATCCTTGGCGTAATGGAAACTCACACCCAATATCACCATCCGAGGGTTTACAAACACCAAACCTATGATGACCAGACTCAAACGAAAAAAATGTCCATAAAAATTATGGTATAACATAACCATATGTCTTTAATTACTAGGTAGATTATAAAAGAAAGATATAATTAAAGGGGGAAGAAGAGGGAGGAGAAATGGGAAGGAATGTCACCTTTTCAACTAGAAAACTCTTCATATTCCATTAGATCTGCACCCTTTAAGAAAAGGGAATGGCTTGGAACTTCTTGGAGAGTCCCATAAGTTCTGGAAGAACTAGTTAAAGATTATTTTTGGGAAATATTGTAAAAATTGAATGATTTATGTATAAAACAAATTACCTTCTCAATTATGGACTATTTGAGGAAACCTGAGAACATTCTCCCAAATAAGTGACTCAAATGAGCTATAAAGAGTTAAACTAGATAATTGGGGTGATGATAGGTATTTTGGATTATATTGTGAGGTAGGATCACTGAAAAATATTAAAAAATGAAAATTTTATAAAAGAAATAAATTATTTCTTTAAAACTGGAAATGGGCCCACGAGTTGGTTTAGTACCTAAATAAGTAACCCAAATTCACCATGATTATGAATTATTAAGGGGTCCAAAAAGATATGGTGCTTTGAATATGTATGTGGAGGAAATGTATGAAGTGGAATTAGTGAATAATGTTAAAAAAAGGAGTTATAAAAGAATCAAATTTGTTTTTTAAAATTGGAAATGGGCTCACGGTTGGCCCAAATCATGAAGTAACCACCCTTTCTCAAAAAAGTTATATACAAGCAATGGGGAACCCAAATTAGGTTGGTTAGACATATATGGAATCTAAAAACTCAAAATTAATCTCACCCAACACACTATAAAAGAATCAGGATTTCTAATGAACCAGCTCAAAACCATGTCATGAAAAGGGAAAAAAACCAGGCATCACAATGCTCCATAGGATCCTGAATGATCTTCCCTTTATCATGCAAGGTAGGATGCATAGGAAAGACCTACCTAACTAGAGGTGAGGGGACCTTGAATTCCCTAGGAAATACCAATTTAATGTCCTTATCAGAAAAAAATTCACCTTATCATTCCTTTTAGAAATTAGGAGTGATTCTTTCCTAAAGTCATAATAAACCTCACCCAGTACAACATCCTCACAATCAGATTGAACAGATGATTCCTCATCCTTCCTAGAAATTTCAGTTCCCCTCACAGCTTGACATTTATCCTCCACATTTACTTAATCATCCCATTATTACCTATGATATGTTTTCAGTTCATCTCTATTCAGTCTGACCACAACCTCAACCATAAGAGCATTTTCCATACCGAGCTCATTTCTTCCACCATAATAGCCTACTCATTGCCTACACCAGACCCTCCAGCATAATAATCCTTCAATTCATTGTAAAAATATAAGGACATGACCTTAAACATTACATAAACTAGTATAATTTATTAGAAATCACTTCCTTAAATTCCCAAAGATCTTTTTATTTTAGAGTTTTATAAAATTAGGACATAATTCATACATATCAACCCTCAATATTAAAGAGTTGGTACTAATTAAATTGTATCCATTTTTTATATAATACATTAGTTTTTAATAATACATGAAATAATTTCATGAAAAATCTTCACAATATTTAGATTGGCTTCTGATTTTCTCTTACCCATCCTTAAACCCAGTAATTTTTTTTGAAACTCGGGATGATCAAAAAATGATTAGTAAGGGAAAAAATATAATTAAAGAAACTTTTATTCCCTGAATACTTATAAATATTTGAAGTAATTTTTACAAAGACATATTTCAAACCCATAAAGTATCATATACTTACATTGTGGAAAGAAGATATTTCCATAAAACATCGAAAACATAAATAGAAACATAATGGTAACTTGAGTCATTAATTAATTAATATTGTAACCCTAATAACCCCCATATGATTTCTAACCCTCATAGATATATTAAAATGTAACCCTCACATCTACCTTGTGATGTAACCCTTACAACTACCTTATAGTGTAACCATCATAGTTACACTTAGAGTAACTATACATTTGACCTCTAATATAAACTCACCCAATGCATTGGAGGGACATATATGTCCAACCCTTAAAAATAATCAATTCCTAATAACCATACATAATAAAAAAATAATAATACTTTCATAAAAACAAACCTTTTTAATTTTTTAAAAATAGAAATTTAAAAAAGGATTAAAATAATTCCATTACCTCAGGTTCGTCTTAATTAGAACAGTTTTAAACCTCTTGTATAATAGATTAAATAGTTTTTTTAATAAATTATAGAACCATATTCATATTTATAATTACTTATATAGTATTTTTATAACATTTTTTCACCCATATAATTTTTTTATTTTCATTGTTTTAGGTGAATTTATTTCATGGTTTCCATGGTTGGTTCATTAAGGATTTGATTTTCGAAAGGAAGAAAAAATAAAGAAGTGGAATTAAATTTTATTTATATGTTTCCATAATTGTAAATGATACCATATATCATTTTTTTTCAAATATTACGATGAATAATTAGCTAAAACATTAATGAAAATGATATAATTTATTTTGGTGGTTTTTACAACCATCATGAACATATATTATTTTATCTAATATCATGTTTATATAATAGTTCCCAAACATTATATGACTTATAATTTGTATAATAAAATATAATTTGACCATAATAATGTTTATATGACCAGAATTGAAGGTAGTAAAAGGAAATTAAAATGTATCATACACGATGGTGGTAAATTGACACATCACTAATGATGTTCTCATTTTTAGAATAAAAGGGAGCAACTAAGGAGTTTGATGATAAATTTTTCCATAAACATGATAAAATTATAGTATATATATGATAATATATTTTTAATTAAACTTTGATAAGGGTGGGAGAGGAGAGAATAATAAAAGAAAAGAAATAGAAAATAAAATAAAAGACAAAGACAAAGAATTTTACCTCTTGAATCATCACCTTGAGAACCTCCTTAAGGAACTTGGTTTTGGTTTTTTGGTGATAACAGTAGATCTTGGACGTGGAGAAGAGGTTTGGTAAGGGAATTGGGTATATATTAAACATGATAAAAGGCATTTATGTGTGAAGATAAGAGGTGGTGAGGGGTGGTATTTATAGTAGAGAACATATGTGTTTTCTCATTATTATATTCATTAGTTTATTATTTTGGATTAAGACTATGAATAGTTTGACAATTATAAATAAATATATTTAAATAATGAATGATATTTCTTGATTTTGGTCTTACACTAGCCTTACATCATCTAC
This sequence comes from Viscum album, assembly GCA_963277665.1. Lineage (NCBI taxonomy): Eukaryota > Viridiplantae > Streptophyta > Magnoliopsida > Santalales > Viscaceae > Viscum > Viscum album. The sequence continues at coordinate 1,205,120,234 of OY728126.1, read as the reverse complement.
GACTATAATTCATGAATTTGTTAAATACCGTAAAATACTGTATTTCACAATTCACAAAAAATGAACTATTTAAGAAAAATACAAAAAAATCACCGAATTTTTTTTTTGAAATTTATAATTTGAAAAATAACTCATATTTTATGAAATTAATTTTCTAAATATGAGAAATTTATTTTTAATCAAAATCATTATTTAATTTGAAAAATTAAAATTTTAAAATTATATTTAATTTTATAAAACATTGTAAAATTAATTAGGATCTGATAAAATTATCTTATAGTTATAAGAGAACAAAATATTAATCTATGAATATTTTTTATGAAGATAAGTTTTATTTTAAATCAATTAATTAATTATAAAATAATAAATAAACATTTGTGTTTGATAGAAATTCCAACACATAATTTATCATTTTCAAAAAATTTATTTACTTATTATATGATATAAATGTATCATATTTTCACTTATAATATACATAAATTTTATTTATAATCTCATAGGTGAAGTTACTATTGTATTAGTATAGTTTCCTTAATTTCTATAAATAATTTTTTTTATATTATTCATTTAAAATGAATTTAACTATTTAATTACAGAATGAAAAGAAATTATTTAATAAGTACCTGGGTTGTTATATTCTCCTAAAATTATGAAAATTGTGTCCTTGAAATTATTATTTATTTATTAAAGAAGTTAGTATTCCTTTCCCTCATAGAATTTTAAGATTCCCATGTTTCTTCTTTAACCATGTAGTTTATTCAAAAAAAATTATCCTGATGAATTATCTTGTTCTACAATAATTTCTATCTATGATCAATAATATGAATAGGATTTTACTCATAAGATAGGTTTTATTATAACTAAACTATTTCTATGCTCAAAACATGAGATGAATTTTTAACATGAATTCTAAACATTAAAACATGAAAAACATTGTGTACCTGAGATAAACTCGGAGGCAAAGATACTCAGTATGAAATTGTACCAAATTTAGTTATGTTTTCCAATGGTCCAATGAACTGTGAACATAGAATTCCTTTCATAAAAAAACACATAAAAATTTTCCAAGGAGATATTTTTAGGAAAATATGATCACCTACCTTGAAATAAAAGTCATTCATCATATTATCTTCATAGCTATTCTGTTTACTCTAAGCTATCCTTATAAGTTGCTGGATTACCTTCACCTTATCAGCTATTTCCTCTAGTAATTATGGTCCCACAAACTTATTTTCCCCATATTCATCCCAGAATGCTAGACTTAGACACCTCTTTCTATATAATTACTCAAAATGTGACATCTGTATAATGTAATAAAAAATGTTATTATAAGAAAACTCAACTAAATAAATATGTTGATCCCAATTTCCCTAGAAATCCATTAAAAAAAAATGTAACATGTATTCCAAATTTTTAATTGTTTTATTTTTTCATACATCATATTGAAGAGGAAAGGTTATGCTGACATTTAATTTAGTTCCTAACAACTTCTTAAGACCTTTCCAACAGTTAGAAGTGAACCTGGTATTATGGCCAGATACAAGAAATAGAGGAACTCCATGTAACATGAAAATATTTTTGAGGTATGGCCAATAAATATAATCCAAATACATAGTATCTCAAATAGGAAGGAAGTGTAAATATTTATTCATTAGATCAACAATAACCCAAATTTCATTATTACATAGAGAAGTATTTTGTAGTCCCACCATGAAGTACATGGATATAAATTTCCATTTCCACTATAGAACTTGTAAATGATAAAGTGTCCCATTTGGTAGTTGTCACTATGATTTAACCAATTGAAATGTAAAATATTTCATGGTAAAATATGTAATATCTCTTTTCATTCCATCCAACGAGTAATACTCCCGAAGGTCACTGTACATCTTTGTGCTGCCAGGATGAAATAGAAACAGATAAATATAATCATTACATAGAAATTATTTATTAATTTTAGGATAAAAAGTCACACATAATCTATTCACAAATAAAAAAACAAGATCTTTATCAATATTAAATTATAGAAACCTTCCCTTTTTCAATAACTAAACTTTTTTCTATAACTCACAGCCTTACTTCTATACTTTCTTAATTATATCTTATAGAGGTGACTACACTAAAACCAAAAAAAATAGAGTAATTTAATGCACTAAAAATTTCCAAGAAAAAATTGATCAAATCATTAATCAAGTGGTCTTATTTCAAAAAAAATCATGGTTAAAGATGCATGATGTTTTTGAATCAAGGCATCTGCCAGTTTTTTTTCTTTTCCTGGATAATAAATGATACTTTTATGTTTAGTATATATATCACATTTGGATAAATATAAATTATTTATCCATATTTTTAATGAAAAAACCATATATGCTAATTCAAAATCATGTGTGGGATAATTTAACTCATTAGGTTTCAGTTGTCCTAATGAAAATGTAATTAATCTATCATTATACTTCATAACACAACCAATTACCCTAAAAAAACATTTTAGATGAAAAATTCACCATTTTTGGAAGGTAGACCCAAAACTGGAGCATTCACGAATCATCTTTTTAGTTCATGAATACAAAAAATCACAGTCTTATGTCTAATTAAATTTAATAAATTTTTCTGTTAACATAGTTATTGGACTAGATAATCATTAAATGTTTTTGAAAAACCTATAGTAATAACCTGTTAATCCAGTAAATCTACAAATCTCGGTAATATTTGTAGGTATTGTTTAATCATCAACCACTTTTTTTTTCAGAAATAACTTTATGCCATCCTTTTTTACAATGTTCCCAAGAAAAGAAATCAGTTGAAACCAAAAAACAAATTTTCTAAATACATCATATAAATTATTTTCCTTGATTGTTTGAATAGAAATAATTATATGTTTTTAGGATTCAGATAACTTTTTGAAAAGAAAAAAATATCATCAATAAAAACAACAAAAATATTATCCAAATATTCAAGGAAAATTATATTCACAAGATCCATAACTACAGTAGAAGAATTTGTAAAACCAAAGGGCATATCAATAAAATCATAAATCTAATATATAATATAGAACACTGTTTTCAGAATGTCATCCTCCTTCACCTTTATCTAATGGTACTTGGATCTCAAGAAAATCATGGAAAAATATTGTGCTCCTTGGAGATAATCAAACAAGTCATCGATATGAGGAATATGATAATTATTATTAATATTAATTTTAGTTAAAGATATATAATCAATGAAAAGTCTTATAAAACTATATTTATTTTAATAAACTAAATAGATGCACCTGATAGTGAAGTGCTAGGATGAATGAAGCATTTATAAATAAATTCCTTCAATTGATCTTTTAATTCAATAAGTTCATCTTAATCTATTCGATTAGGGGGTTTTGAAATTGTATTTTCATTAGGGTTAAATTCCATAGTAAATTCAACTTCCCAGTCATGTATAACACCAAGAAAAAGATAAGGAAAAACATTCGGGTATCTATTTACCACAAGCACACCATTAATCTGAACATCTACCTTCTTTTAAACAAAATGATCAAGATGTATTTAATTTCCATTATTTATCTATTTATCATCATCCTAATATGTTTTAAATTTTAGGTGTTCTTTCTTGTATAAAAACTAAAAATCTTTTTAAAAAAACTGTTTTTTCTCTACAATCAATCTTAGCTTGATAAATAGAAATCCAATACATAACTAGAATAATATCCAAATCTAATGAGGAAAAAACAACAAGGTTTGTTGGTAATTAATTTACACAGAAAATAACATGATGATTCTTATAATTCCTTTTTTTAATATCCCCATTTTTGTTTTAACCATAAGCTATGGTTTAATTTCTTAAGGTGAAATTTCCAATTTACCAGAAAATTTCCCCGAAATAATGTAATGTGTAGACCCCGTATCAAAAGAAATATTATAAAAATATGAGTAAACAAACAAATTATCAGATAACAATTCATTTTATGGATCAAAATCTAATGAAAAAGTTTCAAAGGATCTCACTACACCTTTCTACTTACAATCTGGTTTCTTTCCATCATTCAGATCTTTCTTTGGGCATGTATTTTCATAATGAATCATCACACCAATATTGAAACACTTTATAGTTTTATATGAGAAATAAACTCAAGATAATTTTAATTAGAATATAAGGATGTATTTCCAAACTTACCACATTGAAAACACATCCCAATTTTGTTAAGTCATTCATCATGTTTATTTTTACCACACATTTCACAAATTGAAAACTGTAATTTCTTACCTCCAAATTTATTTGATTGATTCTTACCCATTGCCTGCTATCTAGATATTTTCTTCTGATTGTTTTCAAAGTGAATATGATAAGAAGAAACTCCATTTCTACAATATCAGTGCATCGGAAAAGGTTCTAATAACATTCAAATTCACAGGATTCCAATTACATTTGATATATTGTCTTTAATCCTCATTAAAAACAATGTATATTTCTATCAAGATCCTGAATAAGATTTGGACAATACATTTCTCAATGACTGAGGTTTTCTTCATAGACAGACACAAAATACTCCTCCATTTGATTCAATTCAAGGAATTTATTATCCTTCCAAAGTATTACAACCTTAGGAAAATATTTTTTGAGAAAAATATTCGTAAATTAATCCCATTCCAAGGCATCAATCTCAACACTATCTTTGATATTATTTTCCATTGACCACTACTGGTAGACATCATATTTAAAATTGTATATATAAATACTAGAATTTTGATTATCTAAACACCCCATGAAATTAACTATCTTTTAAATGGATTTAATCCATCCTTCATCCACCATAGGGTCATGATATCCACAAAATGTAGGTGGGTGTTGTATTATAAAATGTTCCACTATCATCATGTTCCTTTAAAGTAGTTATAGTTATTATCTTTCATAGATTACACCTTTATTTATATCCTAAATTAACTAAGACTACATGATCACAAACTAATCAGTTCCAATTCCCACTATTCCGGGTTGTGGATTTTGAACAATATTACCCTCTTGGTGCCTTCCTACTTCAACTTACCTATTTCTTCTTTAGAAAACAATTTTGAACAAACATATCTTAGATGAAGAAATGTGAAAATATTTTCATGATATATAATTTAAACTTAACCATGAGGTAAAAAAATTTAGGTTATTTTATTACCATCATCTTATCCCCTAAAATTATCTAAACCGTGATCTGATACATACTATATGAACAATACCTTAATCATTACATAAACTAGTATATTCTTTTAGAATTCAATTACTTACATTCCCAATGATATTTTTGGATTAGGTTTCAGAAAATTAATAAATAATTCATACATATCAACCCACAATCATAAAAATTGGATAATAATAATAAGTATCCATTTCTTCCTTAAATACAAATGTTTTTAATAAAACATCAAATCTTTTCGTGAAAAATCTTTAGAATTTTTATCTTGGATTCTTATTTTCTCTTACCCATCCTTAATCCCTAGGATTTTTTTAAACATGGGATGAGAAAAAAAATTCATGAAGGGACATAAAAAGAATGAATAAAACCTTTAGTCATTGAATACATATAAACATATGAAATAATTTTCACAAATACATACTTTTCACCCAAAAAGTATCATATACTTACTTTGTGAAAATAAGATTTTTCCATAAAACATAGAAAAAATAAATCAAAACATAAAGGTAACTTATGGAATTAATTAATTATAATTGTAACCCTCATTACTACCATATGATTTTTAATCCTCATGGATACCTTACAATGTAACCTCATGAATACCTTATGATGTTACCCTGAGGGCTACCTAATAGTGTATCCAGCGTAGTTAAACTTGGAGTAACCATCCGAACAACCTCCAATATAAAAAACAGCCAAGAAATTGGAGGGAGGTATATATAACACACTATATAATAAATAATTACCAAGAACCAAAACATAATACTAAAAAAATAATTTCATAAAAACATTCATTTTGAATTTTGTAAAAATATATATTTAAAAGATAATTTTTAAAGAAAAGTTAGTTACCTAGGGTTTTTCCTAAATTCAAAAATGTTAAAAACTCATGTATAATGGTTTAAATAGTGTTATTAATATATTATAGAACCATATTATTATTCATAATTACTTATATGTATTTCTTATAACATTTTCATTTATTTTGTTATATTCATTTTTTCTGGTGCATTTATTTCAGGGTTTCCAGGGTTTCTATGGTTGGTTCATTATGAATTTTCTTGTTGAAAGGAAGAAAAACTCTAGAAGTGGAATGAAAAGGTATTAATATGTTTCTATAATTTTAAATGATACCAAATATCATTTTTTTAACATGAGGATGAATCATTAGATTAAACATTAATTAAAATGATTTAATTTATTTTGATTGTTTTTACGACCATCACGAACATATATCATTTTATTTAATATAATGTTTATATAATGGTTCAAGAACATTATATAAATTATAATATTTATAATAAAGTTTTATTTAACCATAATAATGGTTTTATGGTCTAACTTGAGGGTGTTAAAATAAAATGAAAATGTAACGTCCACGATGGCAGTAAATCGACACATCACATACGATGTTCTCATTTTTATAATAAAAGGGAGTGGAGAATGAGTTTGATGATGAAATTTTACATAAATATTATAAAATTTAATTATATATAATATAATTGAGTTTTTATTCTACTTGGATATGGTTAGGTGAGGATAGAATAATAAAATAAAAGAAATTGAAAAGAAAATAGAAGAAAAAGAAAAGGGATTTTACCTCTTGAATTATACTCTTTCAGAACCTCATTAAGGCACTTGTTTTTGGATTTTTTGTTTGAAAAATGGTATTGGACATAAAAAATACATATATAAAAGAATTTTATAGAAATTAAACAAGATAAAAGGCTTTGAGGTGTGAGGAGAAGGGGTGGCGAGGGGTGATATTTATAGTGGAGGAGAGAGATGTTTTCTCATTATTATATTCATTAGTTTATTATTTTGGATTAAGAATATGAATAGATTAATAATTATAAATAAATATATTAAAATAATTAATGTGAGTTTGATATTTTAGGCTTACATCAGCCTTACATCATATATGACTCAATAATTCAAGAATTTGTTAAATACCGAAAATTACCGTTTTTCGTTATATACCAAAAACTCAACTATTTCTAAAAAATCCAAAAAAATAAACCCTATTTTTTTATGTGTAGAATTAAAAAATGAACTAAATTTATGAAAATTAATTTCTAAATATGATAAATTTAATTTTTAAAATAAATTCAATACTTATAAAAAACATTCGAACATTAAAATTATAACTGATTTTATAACACTTTGAAAATTTAATTAATGTCTCATAAAATTATATTATAATATTAAGGGAAAAAAATATTAATTTATAAATATATTTTAGTAAGATAATTTTTCTTTTAAATTATTAAATTAATTATAAAATTATAAAAAAACATTTTTGTTTCACAAAAATTCCAACACATAATTTATCATTTACAAAAAAATTATTTACTTCTTCCATGATATAAATGTATCGTATTTGTAATTATAAAATATATGAATTATATTTATACACTCATAGTTTATGTTACTATTATATTATTATAGATTCCTTAATTTCTATAAATAAAATTTATTTCATTACACGTTTATAACGAGTTTAACTATTTAATTCCATAATGAAAACAAATTATTTTATAAATACATGGGTTGTTACACATAATAAGTTCCATCATACTTTATCCTAGCCTGTCCTAGTGGGGATCGCGCCATGACTCCACAAGCCTACCTCAAATAGGATTGGGGATCATGACTAGAACCGAGTAGGCATGTCACCAACATGGGAGGCATTACCTAAGTACCTACACACAAACCCACACACACAAATATCCAATCCCATAAAGTGATGAAATATAAAAACAACTAAACAAAAAATGCATGCATACATCTATATCCCACAACCATAGTACAAAAGGATGTAAAAAAAGTGAACAGGGCCAAATACAAGCCCCCCACAAAGAGTATGTGGCACACGTTCAACCTGAATGTGAAGGTACTGAGATTACTATATGAAAGTTGTAGGAAACCTCCACGGTATGTTCGGTCTCACTAAGAACCATCTTTTCCTAGTCTACCTAATAATGTATCAAAAGGTCTATCATCTACACAAGACATGACACATGCGAGAAAATCCCATGTTGGGGTGAGTATAACAATACTAAATAGGAAATCCTGAAACCACAAGGTATATAACAAAGGGAATACAGTCATATATACACAAGTATATGTATAAAACACATATAAGAATTTCTAGATATAATAAATAAAGACACATAGTATAGGAGTAACCCACAAACATATTTGACCAAGCCTAGAACTCCAACTCGAAGATTCCACAAAGCACTCATCTGGGAGAACACACTATTGACCTTGATAACACTGATGACATCCATCTGAGAGGTACTTCTCATTAGGTAACATCATGAGAAAGATACACTCATTGATATGAAGAGAATAAGATGCACAGATGAGGATCATAGCTAGGGACATAGGGTGATACCAACAACTCAATATGGGTTAACCCTCTAAGTTGGGTATCGACGCCTTGTAGGATTGGTCACACTGATACCAATAACTCCACCTAGGGCACATAGATGAATATAGGATCCCACTCTAGGCCTCTTGGGGGGATTCTAACAACTCTATCAAGGAATTACTGCTGAAGGGATCATAGTCCTAGGAGTATGAAATAATTATCACATACCACCAGGGAATGAATAAGGGGAAAACCCCTAATGAAACTTGTCCAAGATACGAAGGAAAAGATATTAAATCCTTGTAGAAAAGAGTACAAAACATGTAGTAGAGGTACACCCTATGTCCCTTGACCCCGGGTACTTCCTGTGTAAAATGGTCCATGTGATTCAACCCTATTTGTGTAGTAATACATGCCATGTGGGCAACCAGTGTACTGTACCCATGTTTCAGTACAAGTTCTTCACCAGCGTACTCATGTCTATGTACTTGTACATGGATTATCCTGTGTACCTGGTCCAATATGTGTTGTGTAGGGGAGTAAACACCATGTAGGAAACCCGTGTACACCACCCCATTTCCATTTACTTCCCAATGTACATGCCGAGTATCCACAGAGGTACCACTCACTATGTAGGCCATGACACACGTCGTGCGATACATATATCCTACCTGAAACCCTAGCTTGCACTTAGGGGCCACACATGCCATGTATTCCTTGATTACAGATCGTGTTCTACATGACTTTCCTGAATCCCAAATTATTCTTCCCATGCCTTAGCCGATCCTCCGCCCTCCGTTCCAGTGATCGATTGTCCATGAATCTCAAGATCTAGCTTCATTTTTCCATTCCATCACGGAATCAACATGTTTAATCACCATATATCCCCATAAAATGGATATATCCATCGTTATTCATTCCATGTCAAAGATCATTGAAGAACGTGAAATTGAGAATCATTTTTTCCTAATCACATCATCTTCATCATCACACCTCTATTATTTCATGCTAATCCTAGATCTATGGTATCCGATTGTTGTGCCAGGAAATGAGTGCACAATAATTGATTAATCGGGAATAGTCGATTCATAGTCCAATTGATGAACTCCCACAAAAAATGATGAATCAAGGGAGAAATGAAAAAACCAAATCAATAGGAATGAACCATGATCAATGATTGTTTCAATCTTGATTCATCCCTATTTGAATGAAAATCATTGAAATCAGTAATCATTATAAAACATTTTTAAAAAAACTGCAAATATAATCCAACCCCGCAATATACACGATCCATGAATCAATATGTTCATAAATTGATTCAAATTAATCATTGAAATAAAGACCAATGAATTAAACATGTTGAATTACATTCACTACCTAGATTCAGTTCTATCATTGATAAATAATGATCCATCGTTGTTTTCATTAACAAGATCCATCGAATCCAAGGTTTTTTGTTCCTTGATTCATAACACCATCATCGTTCACCCAAGATAATTATCTAGAGGTTATCTCCAACAACTCTCTATAGGTTCTTGGGTATTTGGAAGACATTGGGATTTCTGTATAATAGTCTATATAATGAAATTTGATCAGTTCATAAAAACAATTGGAACAAAATATTTTATTCCAATTATATTATTAACTTTCACACCCATGATGAATTTTACACAAACGGCCTGTGATTACTAATGTTAAGTCACTCCTAGGGTAAACCTGGCATCCCAAACTCAATGGTGCCCTTGAATTTATGATCCGAGAATAGTTTTAGATGATATTATATTTTTTCAAGAAAACCACGCACGTGTGGTTTTTAATATATATATAATATATTTAAAACATTTATTTTGATCAAACTAGGCCTCAGAATAACACGCTGTCTCTGTGATTATTCTAAAAATTAATCTATATAATATCCATGAATAATACACAGAAAATATGAAACATTAAATTCTCCTCACCTTGGGTATTTACATCCTGAAAAGGCCAATTAAGGGATACTATAAAATATGAGGGTACTAAGACCGAATCTAAACCTCCCACCATCATGTTCTCTATTAAATATTCTCAATATACCACCGAACCCACACCATTGGATTTTATCTCCAAGGAAGGATTCTCTCCTCCCGATCCTCGATCTCCACTGAGTACTCTGCAAAAGTTGATGCATCCTCAATTTAAAACTCTCCCCATCTGATTATGCATGATGGTTCATGCACGTACCTCCTTAGCTGCAACACATGGATGATTTTGTGTACATAGTCCATGTTCGGAGGTAGAGGTAAGTGGTAGGATACTTTGAAAACTCAACACAGTATCTAGAAAGGGCCAATGAACCTTGGATATAGCTATTAACCCTGAAAAAATATCAATAATCCCTGTTGAGGTAAAACCTATAAGAACACATGGTTCCCTTCCTCAAACTCCTATAGCCTTCATCACCTATCATAATAAAACTTATGATGGCTATGTATGGTCTTCATCAAATCCTGAGTGAATATGTACCTTCTCGATTGCATCTCATTCCAATTCTAGGACCATGAGTTTTGAATATCTTTGGTTAGTCCAACAAATTGGTGACCTATAGGGTCTCCCATAAAAATATTCGAATGGTTCCATACTTATGGTATAATGGTAGCTCTTTTAGTATGAAAACTCTACTAGGGGTAGGTGGTGCTCCCAACTATGGCCAAAATCAAACATGGAAGACTATAACATTTCCTCCATGACCTAAATGGTCGGCTTAGTCTATACATCAGTTTTTGGATGAAACACTATGCCCAAGCATAAATGGGTCCCAAACGCCTCCTATAAATCCTTCCAAAAATGGGATATAAGGAAAGAATCATGATTGGAAACAACTGTTGATGGAACTCCTTGGAGTCAGAATATCTCCTAAATTTAGAGGTGTCCCAAGCTCTCTAATGAACTCTATTATAAAATAATTAAGAAGTGGTTGAACTTGGTGAGCTACTATAAAAACATCTAGATGGAATCATTTCCCCTGGACATACGTGTTACGACCTTCACGAAGTCCATAGATATCCCATCCCACTTCCTCTCTAGCACCTCAAGGGGTTGAGCCAAACCCGTTGGAGTTTGGTAGAAATACTTCAATTTCTAAAAAGTAAGGCATCAAGAAACAAAATCTGAAAATCCTTTCTTCATCCCTTTCCACCAAAGATAACATCAAGGGCCTTGGTATATATTTTTATCACATGGATGTACTTCCAATGAAGATTTGGGAAACTATCTCAGAAACTCCTCTCGCAACATCACTTTTACCATTGTGTGTCCTCTAAAAATACTGATGTGATCCCCGCCTTTTCAATATCCATCAGAAGTATGCCTTGTGGATATTTGAGAATGAAGGGTCTTATAGTCGCTATCCCTTGCTATGCCTCCCCGACTCTCTGCAAGAGAGGGGGGTGAAAACCATTGATTGGAGGTAAGATGATCCATCTCCATCCACAAAGGATAACTACAATGAGGCTAACTACTCCAATGAATTATTCAGAAATAGAAAACTAGATCCCTTGATGAGAGAATCTACTACCATGTTCCCCTTACAAATAGTATATAAAATGTCAAAGTCATTATCTTGGAAGAACTGTAGACATCATCTCTATCTCAATATGAGATATTTTTATGAGAAGATATGCTTGAGACATTTGTGATTGGAGTAGATGATAAATCGCTCTGCCATTAGGTAGTGTTTCCACATCTTCAATTGAAAGACTACCGATTCTAACTTCAGATTGTGGGTTATGTAGTTCTACTCATGTGGTGTCAACTGGTGTAAACCATAGGCAATATCTACTTTCCTATTCATTAAAACATAACCAAAACTAGTTCCTAATTCATCATAAAACACTACATACTCAACACCCTCCTCCAGTAATATCAATATTGTAGTGCTTTTCAAACTCGACCTCAACTGTTGAAAAGACTGTTGGCACCTTTCTATCCACATGAAAGGACTCCTCTTTCAAGTCAAAGCTATCATGGATGCTGATATCCAAGAGAAATTAGGTATGAATCTCAGATAATATCCTTCTAAACCAAGGAAGCTTCTCACCTCCATCATAGTCTTAGGTGGATTCAAGATAACATTGCCTTGATATTGACTGGGTTCACTACCACTCAATTTGCTGAGATAACATGCCCCAGAAAGTGGACCACCGGAATTCCAAACCGGATCCTCGATATATTTCCCTAAAGCTAGTTCTCTTGGATTATGTCCAGAACCATCCTTAATTGTCTCGCATGGTCCTCCCCGGCTGCCGAGTACACAAGTATATTATCATTTAAGACTACTACAAGCTGGCCAAGTATGGCTGAAATATCAGGTTTAGGAGTCCCATGAACACTTCTGTGGTTTTTTTCCTACCAAAGGTAATCACCAAGTACTCATAGTAAACATAGTGAAATCTTAATGTGGTCTTCAATATATCTTCATCCCATTCTCACATTTGGTGATAGACTGATCTAAGCTCAATATTTGGGAATCATCATGTGGCTCTCAACTGATCAAAGTGGTCATCGATCCTTGAAAGTGGATACATGTTCTTCACAGTCACCTAGTTCAAGTGTTGGTAATCCAAACATAATCTCAAGCCCCATTATTATTTCTTTTCATACAAAATTGGGACTACCCAGGGTAAAACACTGGGTCTCACAAAGCCCTTACCCTTTAATTCCTCCAACTACACCCTCATATTGTAATGCTCTATGGGAGCTGTCTGATATGCTGCCATTGATACTAGTTTTGTCATGAAGTGTAGATCAATGCAGAAGTATATCTCTCAGTAGAAAGGTAAATCGGGAGCATCTTTAAGAAATACACCCTTTTACACCACCATTACTATAGGAAACTATAAACTCATAACTTCCACTACACCAAGGTTTATTCCATCCAACTAATGAGTAATTGGTTTAACCCTCCTATGAATGAGTCCATCCTGTACTACCTAGGATTCCATTTCACCAAAAAAAGAGAACTTAGTTCCATCATTGTGGACACACTTCACCCTTCCTCTAAAACAGTCAACCTAGGCATGAACTGTAGATAACCAATCCATACCAATAATGACATCGTAAGGCCTCGACACCACTTCCAGGAGATTCCAAGAAAAACTATCACCTCCAAGGGTTAGGTCAGACTATCAGCATATGTGCATGATCACTGAGTCTTCTCTAGTAAGGGTCTCCATGTGTAAGGGTCGAGTCAATGATTCAACATGAATCTATAAGTCTTATTCAAGGTATGTGTAAAGAATAGAATGACTATCATCTGTGTCTAATAGTACTTCATCTAATGTATAAAAGTAAAAAATCATACCTCGAATCATTCCTAGAGCCCCTTGCTCATAAGCCTCAACGTATTTTATCTGTCCCCTCTCCTATCCTCGAATCCCTATGCCTAGTGTGGACCACCTAGGGGTGGTGGTGGTAATAAGTCGAAACATTGATCACCTCCTGCTGCTCTCTTAGACCCTCTTCCATGTCCACCACCTTTCGGATCAACCTTATCCTTCCACTATCTCTATCTTAGTGATCCATTCAGAGGATATATCTCAACTGTATGGTTGGTCAGACAATATCATGCAAGATTTCCCTACCATCACAAGAGTAGCATTGTCTCTCTCTATAATGACTATACCCACCCTACGAGCCTGTAACTATTGATACACTATCCTAGGTCCTTTTTCTATGGCATCTCCAACATCTAGGTCTCTGAGACTAACATCGGCTTCATACTACTGAGGTATCTTCTCATGATTTCCGACTACTAATTTCCACCAAATATATCTGCTTTTCCATGAAATTTAAGACCATAAAATCCCACTCTAGAACCCATGAATAAGTATAAATTCATAAAGGGATAACACTGGATCAGATGTCATTATGTAGACCTCATTTGATGGTTTGATCCCTAAAGAACTAGTCACGTACCATATCCATCGAGTACCTAGAGAGGTTGGTATACCTTAATAAATACTCAGATATCAACAGGCTGTTCAATAGGAGCTGTAAAAAAATCTGGATATGAAGATACTTCTACTTATAAGGTGATAATTCCTATCTAAAAAGTCTCTCAAACTCCATCCATGAAAATTTCACCTCATCATAAGACATGGTAACTAAACCCCACCATTTCCCTATTGAGACGTGTGGAAGGATCGCCTTCAGGACCACCGTATTATCTACCAGAGTCCTAAATAGATGGAAAACTCAAACCACCACCTCAAGACAGTCCTCATCCACCTATGGGATGGGCTAACCTCAAAACCTGACGGGTCACTGTCGTTGAAACACATAACATGCGCTCAACCTGCAATCCTCATCTGATTGTACTGTGGGTACCACATGCTGCTCTACAGGTGGAGGTATGGATGGTCCACCACTCTGAGGTAACATCTTGAGAATTGGTCCATGAATCAATGCCTCATAAATAAGGGGATCATCCTCATGATCATACTGAATCTTATATGGAATACATCACAGAGGCTTCCAGAAAGTAAACAAGATGTACCACGTTCAATGAGTATATCTAGAGAGATGACTCAAGAAATACAAGGAAACTACAACCCATTTATATATGATGGAAGGACCATTTTTACCTGAAACTAGTGTTCTCATGTACCGATTTGAAAAGAAGGTGACAAGAGTCCCGATGTATGGATATGTTAGCCACTAAACCAACCCTGAAGTCCCTGACCTAACTACCTAACTCAAAACACTCAACACTATTTTGGAAAACCAATCTCACAAACTCCCAGTACTATGGTAGTACCAACATAGCTTTGATAATACTCCATCACGACTCGTCCTAGTGGGTCCCATTCTGGGAATCCCATAGTCCAACTCTAATAGGCTAGGGGCTAGTGACTAGCATTGAGTAGGCATATCACTAAGCTAGGAGTCATTTCTTAAGTACCAGTAGACACAAACACATATCCATGCCCACAAAATTCTAAAATTTACAAAAATGACCAACCAATAAATGCATACATCTAAATCCCAAAAACAGAGTATGATAGAATGTAAAGAAAGTAAACAGGAAAAAATACAAGTCCATAAATAAGTGATTATAACACAAGTCCAACCTGAAATTATAGTTACTGGGACTACTATTGGAAAGTAATAGTAAAACACCTTGGTTTTTACAGTCTCACTAAGAACTATCTGGTCCTAGTCCACCTAGGACTTTGAAAAAAAGTTTGATCATCTACAAAAGACATGAAATGTAAGGGAAAAGACCATGGAGGGGTCCATATAACAATACTCAGTATGATATCCTAAAACCAAAAAAACATATAAAAATTGGAATACAATCAAATATACATAGGTATATGTCTACAAAACATATAAGAATACACAAATATACTCAATGAAGACAAAATGTAAGAGTAAGACACTACCGTAGTAGACCAAGCCTATAATTCCAGGTCAAAGATTCCATGAAACACTCATCTGAGAGAATTCAATCCTGAGTCCAATAGTATTTATGACATCCTTCTAAGAGGTATTTCTTATTGGGTCTCATCATGAGAAATATTTGATGATAGATCCAAATAGAATATGATACACAGATGAGGATCGTAGTATGGGCCATTAGGTGATACCAACATCTCCATATAGGATAATCCTATATGTATAGGATCAACACCCCATAGGATTAGTCACTCCAATACTAGAAAATCCACCTAGGGAACCAATATGAATAGAGGATCCCACTCCTAGCCTCTCAAGGGGATTCTAATAACTCTATCAAAGAAGTATTGATGAAGGGATCATAGTCATAGGTGTAGGAAACGATTTTCAAATAAATTTAGGGAAATAATAAGGGGAATAAAACATATCCAAGATACAGAGTAAAAAAGATTCAATACATGTAGAAAAGAGTACACGACGTGTAGTAGGGGTACATGCTGTGTCCCTTGACCCCGGGTACTACCAATGTTAAACATACTATGTCATTCAACTGTATCCGTGTTGAATTACACACTATGTAGGAAACCCATGTACTCTACCCGTGTGGTAGTACATGGAATAATCCCATGTACTCATTTACGTGTACTAATACATAGCTTAGACCATGTACTTGGTCCAACCCGTGTCATGTCAGGGAGTACAAGCCTTGTAGGAAACCTTTGTAATCCACCCCATGTTTGCGTACTTCCCAAAGTACACATCAAGTATCTGGGGTGGGACTACACACCATGCAGGTTAAGACATACAAAATGTGGTACCTATCTCATACCTGAAACCCTAGTCACCCCTCAGGGGGCCTCACATTCCATGTAATCCCGTATTACATGCCATGTTCTGCGGGGTTTTCCAGAATCCTAGATTATTTTTCACGCACCATGGATGATCCTTCGACATCCATTCCAGTGATTGATTCACTACAAAACTCAATATCTAGCCTTGTTTTACCATTAACTCACCGAATAAACATGTTTCATCACTATATCTTATCGCAAAACAGATAAAATTGTTGTTCTTTCTTCCACACCGAATAACACTAAAGAACAAGAAATCAAGAGTCATCTGTTGTTTGAATAGCTTCACCTCCATCATGTCGTGTTGATCCCATACCTATGGTATCATATCGTTTCACCAAGAAACAGATTCATAATAAATGATTGACCAGGAATAGTTGAGTTGCCGTCCAAATGAAGAACACCCATGACGAACGATGAATTAGGTGAGAAAAGAACAAATCAAATCAAGAGGAAAAAACTTCAATCAATTTTCATTTCGATATCAATTATTCACCAATAGAACAAAAAATAAAATAAATCAATATTTATAATAAAACTCCTATTAAAACACTGATAATATAATCACATACCTCAATACACAAAATCTACGAATCAATACATTCATCAATTGATTCATTTTCATTGTAGAAATAATGAATGAGGAATTAAACAAGTTGAAACACATTCCCTACCTCGATTCGGGTTGATCACTGATGATGAATGATCCTTCGTGGTTATCGTCAACAGGATCTGTCAAATCCAAGGTGTATTGATCCTTGATTCACAACTCTGTCGTCATTTTCCTAAGATAATTCTCTAGTGGTTCTCTCCAATGACTCTCTATAGGTCCTAGGGTTGTGATGCTAACCCTAGGATTTATGAAGAATAGTATATTTAAAGAAATTCGGTCTACACGTAATAAAAATTTGAATAAAATAATTTAACCTAATTATTTTATTAACTTCAGCACCCGTGAAGTCTTTTCCACAAACTTCCTGCACCGACTAATGTTAATTCACACCTAGGGAAAAAACCCCATTTTGAACTCAATAGTTCCCTCGTATTTCTAATCCAGACACCCATTTTAAAGATACTCCACCTTTTCAAGAAAAATTTGTGTGCTTGGTTTTTAATATATTTAATATATTTGAAACATTTATTCTGGGAACATCGGGCTTTATAATTGCATGCTGAATCAATGTATGGTATTGAAAATAATCCATATTATATTAAAAAATAATACAATGAAATTATGAGGCATTACATGCTTAGTCCAATCCCCTAATTCACCTTTTTGGGTTTCCTAAATCAAAATTCATCCCATTCAAGAACCTGTAGTCACCATTGAAGTGCCTAGATTTCTTGCAGAATGAAAAAACTAGGTTTATTAAACATTTATTAGACTAATGTCCAATGGATTTACAAATATCACATAGAATTAGAATTCTCTCACATTCTACTGAGATCTCTATGTGGTTTCTAGCAACAACCAATATTATAGATCGAATCGGTGTGATGGTGAAGTCTAACTCAACGAGCACCCTTGAAAATTATCCAAATATTTAATGATCTATCTCATGATCGAATTTTATGGGAACACATATGGAAGAAACAATGTCCCATAGAATTTCAGGGTATCGGAAAAACCTACTCAGTCCATGAATCCTTACCCATGATTGATGTAACACCCCAATATTTGATAGAACATTATTTATTCAAAATAATTCAATTACTTGTGCTACACTCAACACTGAGTTCGAGCGCACCACAACATACCAAACTAGTCATTCAAAAAGAGGTTACGAATAGTATTAACATATTTTTTAATTTTATGTACTCCATATAATTTTTGAATCTATATTAAGTGTTTCCTAGACATAATATAAGAACAAATTCATTTTTTTTCAGATAAAAGAATTATTTTTCAAAAAAAATGAAATTTTACATTCTTTTAATGGAGAATCCTTTTTAAAACCAATATTTGACACTTTTATATATTCAATTTAATTAAATTAAATTATTAGTTTTAATAATGACATAAAAATTTTGTTTGGATATATTTTTGGTACTTTTCTGATAACTTTTATACTTTTATGAATAGTGAAAAATACTAAATTTTAATTGAAAACAACTTTTTTAATAAAAATAATTTATATTTTTAAATTATGAATTTGAATGGTTTGGAAGTATAATTAGATTATATTTTTATCATTCAATACAATTTTGGTCATTATAAGTAATTTTACATTTAAATTTGACATAAACACATGTCAAATTTTTGATAGTTATTACTTTTTAAAAACCCACTTTTTGGTTTTGACAATGAGAATTAATTTTAAATTAAGTAATGTAACTTCTATGTTTTGAATATAGTAAATTAGAATTCATTTTTAAATTCAGAATATTAAAATTATTTTAGGGTGATTTTTTGGTATTTTTCTGAAAACATTCAATTTTTGATGAATAGTGAAAAACACTGCGTTATTATTTAAAACTGTATTTTTAATTAATTAATTAATTATTTTATTTAAATTTATTTTAAGTCAAAATATATACATAATACTTATATTATTTCAATGTAATTAATATGAGTCATTTTTATAATTAAATTATATATATAAAATTTTATTGAGCTTTTTACCGTCTTTTACCCACCTTCTAAGAGCATTTGAAAATTTGCATAAAACATAATTTTACCACTTCTATGAATTGAATTTCAAAAATATTTGAGAAAAGGTTGATATCAATAAGTAAAATGTGATTCAATAAGATGAAAATAATTTTCGATGAATAATATCTTTTGACTTTTATTTACCATGGTAAAAAGTAAATAAGGTAATTAATGGTAATAATAATACTAAAATTACCCCAACACATATCCTAATTCTATTAGATAAATGTAATTAGACCAAAGACTACCTTAGGAATTAAATATGATCCTTTTGGTTTACTTGGATTAGATTAGGACATTTATTATTATTTGATTAAAGAAGAGTTAAAAGTGTAAAATTCAATGTTTAATAACTAAAACATTTTTAATATAGGGGTACACATATGATAAATTAGACTATAAATATTAATTATAAAGATAATATTATTTTCTACATAATGGTCTTTTATTTATAATTTTTAGGGATTATATAAGTAAATTTATTTATGACACAATGATGATGCAGCAATTACCTTACTAATTAAAGAATGAAATAAATGGTATTATAAATATTAAAATAAATACAATTTCAATGTTTTGATGACATAGACGAATTATCTAGGTGCGTATTCCATGTTAGGTCTGATTGAATGAATTTGTTTCTAAGTAATCATGCTTTTATGACTTTCACAAAAACCAAGTAATAAATAGTGTCAAAATTGACATAAATAAGTTTTTAAAACAAATATTATATTATTGAATGATATAATATTCCAAAAAATCTAAGGATCAGACAAAGGACTTATATAATGATAAATATGTTATTAATGAACCACATGAGGTTCTATTGGAATTTTATAGTATGTTTATTAACCATAAAATATAAAAATACAAGGAGACATGGTAAACGATAAACTATTTAACTAAGAGTTAAATCTAAAAGATAAGGTTAATCTGTTATTATAAAATTTTCTCAAACCTATTGGTTTAGCGTATTTAGACCCATAAATACCTTAGGCTAGAAATAAATTCATCTGGATTCATTAGAAACTAAATAGATTGTATAATAAAATTATATTTTATGTTTTTTCTAAGATGCCCCTCACCCCTCTTAGGGCACTCTACTTTTCTCAAATTCACACCTCAAAAGCCATTTACCTCAGCCAACCCCTGCCCAAATCTCCTCCAAACTTCCATCAATTCAACCTAGACCCCTTTAATTGAGCAGAAATCCATCCTATGGAGCCATTTTTTTTCAAATCAAAAGGAAACACCCGAAGAAGAGGTAATGATTTCACCACCCTCTTTCAAGTTCTTTTCTTATTCCACTTCCTATTTCTTTGTTGTTTCCATAAAAAAATAATAACTCTAGTAAAATCTATATGCTGTGATGTTATTATAAATATGGTAAATTCTATTCATTATTCTATCAATCCTATAAATGTCAATGTCACCATAAGTTCATATGTACGACTTACCATCTCCACTGGATGGTGTAGTTTGTTACTCAAACACTTCATTATTTGGATGGGTATAATAATGAGTATAACTGATGTAAATAAGAAATATCACATGTTAATGATTGTTTATATTATATATATCATCCAATTATATACGATTTCACCATCAAAAGAATGATATAGTTGTTCGTGCGTACGTACAGCTTACCGTCTCCACGATGCGATGAGATGTCATTACCCATCGTAACCATTCAAAAATAATTTACATTTGATGAATAAAAATAACATTTAAATACTTATATCATTCTTCATATGAATAAGAAACATCCTATCCATAACAAACATGACTTAAATAACAAATCATATAAAAGAAAAACGAATCAATTAACACCCGAAACGAGGATACAACTAAAATATCATTAATAAAGAAATATTAGAAGATAATATATGATATCATATTAATATATATGGTTCTTGTATAATTTAATAAAATTCTTTTAACTATTATAAAGTATGTTAATATACCATCAACTAAAGAAAATTACAAGATAAGGGTTAATTGCGGAATCTATTTATTATCCGAGGTTGTTTTTATATAAGTATCTAATGGGACCTCATTATCATCCACATCTGTGTTTTCTTAAAAGTATATTTCAAAACATTTTTACTAGTTACTATACTATAGGTTAAAGTCATTTATACCGTTATTTGACCTTATATGTTTTTAAAGGAATCTTTCCGTTGTTTTCCAAACAAGGTACTTTATGACCTTTTCGACAAAATTAAGGTCAGAATGTTTTTTTAACTTATACGATGAGTGCAGATATTTTCTGCCGTTATAACATCATCGAAGATTCATTTACATGATTATAAGAATATTTTCAAAATAAATGTTTTATTTTATAATTATGTGACTCTTAAATGGTTTCAAAATAGAACGAGATATTTCTCTCAAATAGTTCTGATTTCATCTATGTTAATATCCTTTGATAAATTTTACACTTGTGTGAAGTTGATTTATTATGATATAAATATCCCATATTGTATTTTTGTATTTTTGATATGTTTGAATGTGGATGTGTTATTTTTATACCATTCATGGTTTATGGTTAAAGTATTGACGTTTTGTATGCTAGTTTTTATATGAATGTTTATTTTCTATTTCAACATTCTAATATGAGGAATGTATTGGACTTAGTTAGTGATGGGTGGAGCCCGATATACCTTCTTGGTTCATCGGTAGGTCTCATGAGACAATTAGACGTGGAATTGGATGAGGCCTTTCCCAATTTGATATATGGTTTTTCCTGAGGCATAAATCATTTTTAGATATCTTGGCCGAGGCTTTGAAAAGACGTTTCAGAATGTCCAACTTTATACATTCCCTCATTATGAAAATAATAATGATGGTTCATGTGGTTATTTGACTAGTAGAATACCCATTACTATGTTTTATTATGAAATAATTTACTCATCTCATATCCCAGCCATAATGTTTTCATGTTTTATTATTTTTAAAGGCATGTGTTTTCAATTATTCACCACGCCTAATGATTACATTGTCTTCCGTTGTATTTCTTACTCTTACTGAGCATCTGAGATCACCCATTTCTATGTTTTATGTTTCTCAAGATGTGAAGAAATATGTTATGACTGACCAGCAGGGATAGTCTAAGGGATATGAATGTTTCCAATGGAGACAATGTTTTTGTTGTTTTTATTTTATAATGTAATGTTTAACTTATGAATGTACCTAGTACTTACAAGGCTACTAAACTGACCGGTCCTTCATGATTTGATTCCTTATAATCATGCCAGTGTATTAAAATAATGCACTGACTATGGGCTTCTGGGGTCGGGGCGCTTCAGTCGGTATCAGATAATGTTTAGTATAAACCTTGGAAACTAGATTTAGAAAAACTCTGATTAGAGAACATTACACTAAGATATACTTTGAGGATTAATATAGAAGAAATTCCTAGAATTTTGGTAATGTATAGATTTTGTGAGTTTTCCAAGAAATACATCCCTATCTGGATATGAGCAGGTAATGGTGGCTCTGACAGAGATGTACCTATAGGTAAAACCCAAAAACACCGCTTTTAGCTAGACTCGAACGGAAACTAGTGAACAATAATGGGCCTTACTGTGCTATTGGTTATGACACTCCCGGGGGATATTCTTAGGATAATTCAAATTTTCATTAAAATCCATTATGAAGGATTTAGGAGTAAATAATTCCTCAAAGAAAACATTTTTTTTATGATTATACATTATATGCATAATCTTTTCAATTTACATTAGTTATTTTACATGTATGGAATTATGCATTACGATTTATAAACTAACCTAGTGTATGAAATTATTTAGAAATGGCGCCCAGTAAAAGGAATGCGAACTCTTGCAATATGCCTGATCCAAAGAGTAATAAGGATCATATATTTCATGGTATTAAGAAAAAATTTAGAAGGGAAATAGTCTCCCACATATTCTCATCATATGAAGAAATAGAATCATGTGTTAATAAAATAAGTAAATAATTCTCTGAGTCCTATGTCTTTGATGGGAATCAAGGGAAGAAAAGGATGGTAGAGAGAAAGATGGATAAAGGGAAGAGGGGAAAGAAGGATTTTACCATATGTGATAATGGTGGAAAGAATCACCTTGGTAAATGCTTCACGGTAATGAGAGTTTGTATTAAGTGTGGAGAAAAGGGACACCAAGTACATGATTGCAAGGGTAAGAAAAAGGTTTCAAAGGTGCAATGCTTCATTTGCAAGGAGTTCAGACACTACGAGAATCAATGTCCAAATCATCAGAGTATCCCTCAAATGATGATATTGGATAATAATCAAGTCATGATACTACCACAGAAGAAGAGGAATTACTAGTTTTCTTATGTTGTTAATAAATAATTATTTTATTTCAGTTTTGTATCAACGATGTACTGGTTATATGAATTATGGAAAAAATAAGGATTGTTATGCAGTACTATTTCATTGAGGATTTGAGATTATATGGTTCTAAGAAAAGTGACTCAATAGAAACTTATAATTTTTGGATAATACATGTATGAAGGAAAGATAAAACTTAATATGGTTCTGATACTAAGTCAGTGATTTTTAAATAAGATATGATTTACTTGGATAAATTATACTTGATATTCTTGACTACTTTGAATCTAATTAATTGTTTGTTCCATTATTGTAGGAGTTTACAACATTTTTGGATATAATGATTATATAGAGTATTTTATAATTAATAAGGGACCATGAATGTAATAAACAAGGTTTTATGGTAATTAAGGGTGTTACAATTTGGTAAAACAATACATGATGAAGGTATTCACTTGTTTTTATGTGGCAAAATAGATCTTCATTGTGTTTAACTTCCTTATAAATTTTGGACCGTGAGTTTGAACAGAAGTATTTTGGATAAGTCTAAAAGTTGGAATGAATTAAGTTTTACATTGGTTACTATTGTTAAGATTAAATAATTTCTTAAGATTATTTTTAGATTGTTATAAAAATGACAACCTGGAGGTTAGGAGACAACCTGTCATGTCTGGCAAGGCCATGAGAATTGAACACGCAACTGAAGGGTGACAAGGGTGCGTCACCCACCAATGCCCTATGTGATGTCCTGGTTTCTATAACACAGTTTTTTTAATTGTTCTGAAAAATGAATTATAAATTCATTATTTTTAGAACCCTATACGATTAGGATAAATAGAATATCTTTAAATTCTATTATCTTTTAAAGTGAAAGATGAGTTTGTGGAAGGAATTAGTTGAATGATGAAACTCTACACGCCAAGTATTTTTCCCCTTATTCTATGAATAAATTAATACTTAAAATTTAAGGATGATATCATAAAACCAAAAATGTATTATCTTAATACCTTATGTTTTGTTGAACCAATGATATTTTAAATCATCATAGATCGATGGATTTGGGCCCCTTAATTTTACACTTGTTTGTGATTGATGACCTCAAACACTCCCTATAAATATTTACAGATTCCCTCTAATTATGTGTCTATAATTTCCACTAAGGTTCTTCTATTCGAAAACTTAATTTTCTGGTGAATTTTTCATTTATCTTTCCCTCTTATTAAGACTTAATTTTATTAACCCTATTTTTGATGTGGGTTTTCGAGAACGGTAGTTTCTATTTTCAACCTTTTATTTCCGAAGAACAATTTCAAATTGCGAGGATTCAATTTATTGAAGGAGGGGATAATGTAACACCCCAAGATTTCATAGTACGCCATTTCTTCAAAATAATTCTATAACTTGCGCTACACACAACACCGAGTTCGAGCGCACCACAACTTACCAAACTAGCCATTCAAAAAGCATATATGAATAGTATAAACTTAATTTTGAATTTTATATACTTCATATAATTTTAAAATCCATATAATTTGTTTCTTAGAGATAATATAATAACAAATTCATTTTTTTAGATAAAATATGAATTTTTTAGAAAATGCAATTTTAACTCCTTTTAATGGAGAGCCCATTTTAAAACCAATATATGACACCTTTATATATTCAATTTAATGAAATAAGATTATTATTTAGAAGCAAGACATAAAAATTTGGTTTGGATAAATTTTTGGTACTTTTCTGATAACTTTCATATTTTGATGAGAAGTGAAAAATACTAAATTTTAATTGAAAACATCTTTTTTAATAGAAATAATTTATATTGTCAACTTATGCATATTAATGGTTTGGAAGTATAATTAGATTATATTTTTTATCATTTAATACAATTTAGGTCATTATATGTAATTTTACATTTAAATTTGACCTAAACACATGTCAATTTTTTGATAGTTTTTACTTTTTTAAAAACCCGATTTTTGGTTTTGACAACGGAAATTAATTTTAAATTAATTAATGAAACTTATATGTTTTGAATTTAGTAAATTTGAATTAATTTTTGAATTTCGAATATAAAATTTTTTTAGGGTGAATTTTTGGTATTTTTTAAAAACGTTCAATTTTTGATGAATAGTGAAAAACACTGCATTATTTATTAAAAGCGACTTTTTATTTAAAAAATAATTTATTTTATTTAAATTTATTTTAAGTCCAAATAGATACATAGTACCTATATTAGTTCAATGTAATTCGTTGGAGTCATTTTTATAATAAAATTATATATATATATATAAAATTTTATTTAACTTTTTACCGTATTTTTACCCACCTTCTATGAGCATTTGAAAATTTGAATAAACTGTTATTTTACCACTTCTGTGAATTGAATATCAAAATTCTGAGACACATGGTTGATATCAGTAAGTAAAATGTGGATCAATAAGATGAAAATAATTTTTGGTGTATAGTAACATTTGAATTTTATTTACCACGATAAAAAGTATATAAGGTAATTAAAGGTAAAAATAATATTAAAATATCACCAACACATGTCCTAATTCTATTGGATAAGTGTAATTAGACCGAAAAAACATTAGGAATAAAATATTATCCCTTTGGTCCACTTGGATTTGACTAGGACATTTATTATTATTTTATTAAAGAAGAGTTAAAAGTGTTATATTCAAAGTTTAATAACTAAAAACTTTTTAATATAGGGTTACACATAGTATAAATTAGAATATAAGTATTAATTATAAAGATAAAAATATTTCCTACATAATGGTATTTTATTTATAATTTTTAAATATTAAATAATTAAATTTATTTAAGACACAATGATGATGCAATAATTACCTTATTAATGAAAGAATCAAATAAATGGTATTACAAATATTAGTATAAATATAATTTCAAAGTTTTGATGAAAGACACTAATTTTATAGGTGAATTTGACATGTTATTATTGATTCAATGAATTTTTTTATAAGTAATCATTCTTTTATGACTTTCACAAAAACCAAATACTAAATAGTGTCAAAATTGACATAAATGATTTTTTAAAACAAATATTATATTATTAAATGATATAATAGTTCTAAAAAACTATGGTTCGGCCAACCGACTTATATAATTATAAATATGTCATTAATGAACCACTTGGGGTTCTCTTGGAATTTTATAGTAAGTTTATTAACCATATGATATAAAAATACAAGGATACATGATAAATGTTAAAATATTTAACTAAGAGTTAAATCTAAAAGATAAGGTTAATTTGGTAACCTAAACTTGTCTAAATCCTATTGTTTGAGTTTATTTCGACCAATAACCACCTATGTCTAGAATTAAATTCATTTTTATCCATTAGAAACCGAATATGATTGTATAATAAAATAATATTTTATGTTTTTTCTAAGGTGCCCCTCACCCCTCTTATAAAAGGGCACTTCCCCTTCTCTCAAATTCACTCATCCAAAGCCATTTGGATCGGCCAAACCATGCCAAAATATCCACCCAAATTCCTTAACTTCAAACTAAAGGCCTTCCCTTGATAAAAAATCCATCCTAATGAGACCTTTTATTCAAATCAAAAGAAAACACCCGAAGAAGAGGTAATGATCTCACCACCCTCTTTCAAGTTCTTTTCTTCTTCCACTTACTATTTCATTATTCTTTACATACCAAAATAATAATTCTAGTACCTTCTACAAACTGTGATGTTATTATAAATATGGTATAACCATATTTGTTATTCTATCCATCCTATAAATGAAAAGTCACCATACCTGCGTACGTACGGTTTACCATCTCCATGTCGTGGTGTAGTTTGATATTCACACACTTGATTATTTGTATGTGTATAATAATATGTATAAATGATGTAAATAATAAATATAACATGGTAATTAATCTTTACATATTATATACCAACAAATTATTTACTATTTCACCATCAAAAGAACGATATTTTCACTTGTGCGTACGTACGGCTTACTGTCTCCACGACGCGATTAGATGTCATTCCCCATCATAACCATTCAAGAATAATTTTCATATGATGATTAGGAAAAGTGTTTAAATACATTATATACTTATGTATATGAATAATAATCAACCTATCTATAACAAACTTTACTAACATAACAAATCATATAAAAAAATGAATCAGTTAACACCCGAAACGATGATAGTACTGAAATATCAATAACAAAGCAATATTAGAAGATAATATATGATATCATATTTATGTGTGTGGTTCTTTTATAATTTAATAACAATGATTTATCTATTATACAAGATCTTAATGTACCCTCTACCAAGGAAAAGTTCAAGGTAAGGTTTAATTTCACAATCTCTTTATTATCCGAGGTTGTTTTTCCGTAAGTATCTACTGGGACCTCTTTATCATCCACATCCGTGTTTTCCTAAAAATGTATTTCAATTTTTTTTTACTATTTAATAGACTATGGGTTAAAGTCATTTATACCCTTATATTGACATTATATGTTTTGAAAGGAATCTTTTCTTCATTTTCCATACAAGGTACTTTATGACCTTTTCGATAAAATTAAGGTAAGATTGTTTTTTAAACTTATACGGTGGCTGTAGCTATTTTTTTCCATTATTACATTATCAAAGCATCCCTTAAAATATTATAATAATATTTTCAAAATAAATGTTTTCTTTTATAATTATGTGACTCTTAAATGATTTCAAAATAGAAAGATATTTTTTCTAAAATAGTTCTGATTTCATCTATGTCAACATCCTTTGATAAATTTTAACTTTGTGTGAAGTTGATTTATTATGATATAAATCTCTCATATTGTATTTATGTTTTTGTGATATGTTTGACTGTGGATGTGTTATTTTTATATCATTCATGGTTTATGGTTAAATTATTGACATTTTTTATGCCATTTTTAATAGGAATGTTTATGTTATATTTCAAGCTTTTCATAAGAGGAATGTATTGGACTTAGTAAGTGATGGGTGGAGCCCGCTATATCTCCACGGTGCATTGGTAGGTCTCATGAGACAATTAGAAATGTAATTGGATGTGGCATTTCCAATTTGATATATGGTTTTGGCCGAGGCCTAAATCATTTTTAGAAGTCTTTCCCGAGGCCTTAACAAGATGTTTCAGAATGTCCGGCATTATACATTCCCTCATTATGAAAATAATAATGATGGTTAATGTGGTTATTTGACTAGTAGAATACCCATGACTATGTTTTATTATGGAAATATTTACTCATCTCATATCCCAACCATTAAGTGTTCATGTTTATTATTTGTAAAGGCATGTGTTTTCAATTATTCACCATGCCTAATGTTTATGTTATCTTTCGCTGTATTTCTTACTCTTACTGAGCAACTGAGATCACCCCTTTAAATTTTTTATTTTTCTCAGGATGCGAAGAAGTATATTATGGCTGACCTGCAGGGACAGTCTAAGGGATATGAATGTGTCCAATGGAGACAATGTTGTTGTTGTTTTCATTTTATAATGTAATGTAAAATATATGAAAGTATCTAGTACTTTTGAGGATACTAAACTAATCGGTCCTTTGGGATATGATTCCTTGTAATCATGCCAATGTATTAAAATAATGAACCGACTCCAGGATTCTGGGGTTAGGGTGTTACAATTGAGAAACATTCTTTAGGACCATCTTAGGGTCGAAGAGTGGGTCCCAATCATGGATCTCAAGAATCCGAGATTAAGAGAGACATGGTCGCAAGCCCATGACATAATTATGAGATCCAGAGATGGGAAGATGAGATGAGTGAACCCATTCTAATCAATACATTGTTCCATCCATCAAAACCCCGAATATGAAGAAGGTAGTTTCATAGTTCATTGAGTTTCCATGGGTTATCCTCTTCCAAGATAATTAACCACATAAGAATCAAAAACTTATACTGATCGATTAGTTCTTACAAAATATTGGAGTTTTATTCCACAATAGCCATTGTCCCATTGTGGGTAATTGAATTCATGCCAGATTATCCCTTCATGTCTGAGAAGAACCGAAGATGCTCAAATGTATTAACTATGGTGTGTAGAACACCATACTAACCCTTCAAAGAGGGGGCACCAACTGCAGGAGAACCAGAGAGAGGGCATCCAACTAGAAAACCAACTTCGAGGTTCTGAGGGTATGCCAATGACCACAAACCCTATGAATTTACATTACTATGACTCATGACTGACACCACCATCTCCAAATATTACTAATTTAGTTATTCTTTTTTAAAATTATATTATTAACTACTTTTAAAGTTACATTAATAATTATATTATTTACATAATTATTCTTAATTATTTTTGTAAATATTGAAAATATTTATTAATAATCTAATTAATAATGTTTAATAATAATAAAATATTAATATTATTTCTTAGTAATTAAATTTATAATATAATATTTAATAAAAATTATGACCATAAATATTTTAGATTGTAAATGTTATGTTTTTAAAAAATATATTTTTTGTCACATAAATTCGATTTTGATTATTATATATATAAAATTATTTTTTATTTAAATTAAATTTTTTATGTTTAGTGAGTGTGCCAAAAATAATTTAGAATATATTTATAATTTTATATTTATATGCATTCGAAATTAATTGATTGAAATATAATCATGGTTCATGTTGGTGACTTTGAAAGCATATAAATTATAATTTATAAATAAAATCTAAATGAAATTTGAAATATTAAAAATACATATATAAAATAATTAAAAATAAATATAATTTCATACAAAAATTAATGATAAATAATTTCAATGACATAAAATATTGTTTTATCAAAACATAACATTTATTATTGTAAATGTTTTTTTTCCGATAATTTTTGTTGTGTAAATTAATTTTTATTTGTAAAATAACTTTTTTAAATTTCTTTTATATATTTTTAATACTATATTTTACTCATATAAATTTTTTAAAGTGTAAATGTTATGTTTTTATTAAATAATGTTTGTGTTATGTAAATTAGTTTTTATTCATTATATTTATTATTATTTTTTATTTTCAATTATTTTTCTATGTTTAGTGAGTGTTCCAAATCTCATTTAGATTGTATTCATAATTTTATATCTGCATGCCTTCAAAAATCACCCACTTAAAATATAATAATATTTTTTGTTGATGAATTTTAAAGCATAAAATTTATAAATTATAAATAAAAGCTTAATAAAATTTGACACAATGACTAATAATATAAAAATAATTTAAAATAATAATATTTTCATAAAGAAATTAATTGAAAAATAATTTCAACGGCTTAAAATGTTTTTGTTTCAACAAATAATATTTTTACCTGTAATTTTTTTTGCAGATAATTTTTTTGTTTAAATTATTTTTCATTATGAATTTTCACCATTCCTTTTAGATTTAATTATTTTTTATTTGTAATGTGAATATTTTAAATTTCATTTATATGTTATTTATAATATATTTTAAGTGAATTTTTTTAGTGTAAATGTTATGTTTTTTCATCAATAATATTTATTCCATGTTATTTAATTTTGGATTATTATATTTAGGATTTTCTTTTGATTTTAAGAAGTTTTTTATATTTTTAATCCATGTTTTAAGTTTCATTTAGGTTTAAATTATAGTTTATATTTTATAATAATTCAAGGTTACTTGAAACTTATTAATTTTTTTAGGTTCTAATTTACTGAATTTGAATGGTTTTATGATATAAAATATACATATTATCTAAATGAAAATTAAAACTTATAAAAAAATAAAAAATATTTTATAATAAAATCATTTTTCTCAAAATAATAGATAGATAATAATATAGATGATGTTAAATAACGTTCTTTAAAAAAAAACATTTTTCCTTAAAGAGAAGTAGGTTACATTAAAATCTTAAAAAATATAAATTATAATTAGATTCTAAATGAAATATAAGACAAAAACTTAATACATATTAAATAATTAAAAATAGTAATAACATCAGAAAAAATAATTAATAATAATATTAATATATAATAATATACGACTCAACAACAATAATAGTATAAAATAATTAAATAATTAATATTTACTATGTATTAATGATAATAATTATAATTAATTTATTATATTATTAATATTATATTAATAATTAATACTATTTAATAATAATATGATTATTTACATCATTTTTAATAATGAAGGTATATTACATCAATAAAAATAATTATCATGACATAATTATCAAGACTTAATTATATTTTAATAATTATCAAGACTTTATTATATTTTATTTTGGATCCTTAGACCTGTGGGTCATGAATTTATTATTAATATTATCATTATCATGAATTTATTATCATGGCTTTATTATAATGACATTATTATCATGACTTTATTTGTCTGACTAAATTATTCATTGTCATGTCCTTGGTTACATGTATTTTTTTTGTATCTGAGTGAATATGTAATAATATTTAATTAATAATTATCTTAAAAATAATATTACACATAAATATAATAAACAAAAAAGAATTTAAAAGACTATTTTTTGTTTAATAATAATAATAATATTATTAATTATTGTTATTATATTTTAATAATTAAATTACTATTATTTTTTAATTAAATTATTATTAAAATGATCCATAAATTTATATATTTTTTTATTAGTTATATTATTAATTATAACTAATTATTTCTAATTATCAAATTAGTTATATTTTTAATTACTAGTAATTACCTTATTAAAAAATTATTAATTATTAATAATGTGTTATGATTAATTATTTTTTATCCTTAGTGTGTTATTGTTAAAAAAATATTTTTGGAAATATCTGTTTTTATCCCACATCACAAATCTTGAAAATATGTAAAGAGGAACACCCTTATAAAAGGGGTGTTTTAGAGAGATTTTGTTTAATATTTTCGGAATACATCAATTAAAAGTAATACCAAAATAAAAAAAGGTAAATAATATATATATATATATATTAAGAAATAAAAAAAAAATAAAAATAAAAAAAAATACATTAAAAAACATAGAAATGATGGGGCTTTCATGGAAAGCATATTTCTAGAAACATGTTTAAG
Organism: Viscum album; assembly: GCA_963277665.1. NCBI lineage: Eukaryota > Viridiplantae > Streptophyta > Magnoliopsida > Santalales > Viscaceae > Viscum > Viscum album. Next base: position 1,205,087,333 of record OY728126.1, on the reverse strand, counting down.
GAAGAGTCTTTCTTAGAAGGAACGTTTCTAGAAAGCACATTCCCCAAATAAATTATAAAGAAGGGACTTTCCATGATAGAACCATTACTATAGATCAAGGCAAGGGAAGCACTAACTTCTATCAGTGCTAAAAAAAGCACTGATAAAGTTGTATCATTTATGCCAACAAGCCCGTACCTGAGTGGTAAGAGCTCCTAGTTGGCATTCAAGAGATTCATGTTCAAAATCAGGTGGAGGTGAATTTATAGTACTATAGTAATACCGTAGCTGGTACTATAGCAGGTATTATTTGGTAGTGTAGTAGTTAGGAATATTAACTCGATTTGGGCCTTAGGGCCGCCAATTAGGACCTACGGGTCTCAAGGACTTCGAGTCATCAAAGGACTTATGGCCTCAGGATGTTTGGGACATAGTGACCATGGAGTAGCCGAATTCACATAGAGAAATCCCCAAAATAGGATCAGAGCAAAGAGTAGCAGTTACCAGAGCAGATCTAACCAAATTTTAATAATGATAGGATATGACAACCACCATAGGTACAAGACATCGTGTTTCTTTAAATAGGGGAAATGATAGACAATCAACAATGCAAGGTTGAGATCATGATGATCAGTGATGCAGAAGATAAGGAGGGGAAGTTCTATTGGGTTGGGCCTATAGGTCATGTATTGGGCATAATATTCCTCTGGGCCTTCGGCTCATGTAATTGCCTTCATGTCGTGTTGGGACTTGTCTCTTAGGTATACGGGTCATGTAAGGGTGACCCCTCAACCATTAAAAGGGAGATTATCTATAATAAAATAACAATAAAGCTTTCGGGCCATTCATGAAAAAGTTTTATCCTTTATTAGCAATTTTTTTAGAACTAATAAAGGTTAGATTTATTAACCATATTCTTAGCACTGATAAAATATTTTAATAACAAATATTATTAATATATATCTAATTGTTATATTTATATAAAAAAATATTTTTTTTCCTATATAAATTAATTAAAAAACACATGTTTATAATTATTATAAATAGGATTTATTAATATATATATTTTAATAATTACAATATAAGTAATGTGAAAAAAAATATTTATAAGATTATAAATAAATATATTTATATTTTAATAATTATAAAATTATAATATATTTTTAAAAATAATAATTATAATAATTATATTTTTAATTATATATAAAAATAAATGTATATATATTTTATTTAAAAATATATATATATATATATATATATTCATCTCCATTGAACTGAGTCAATAAAAATATATATACTCAAAACTCATAGTCATGGCTTTGGAAGCCAAACCTAGGACTACAAATTTATTAATAAAAGATAAAAGTATAGTGGAGAGGGCGGTGTATGCATGACACAAAAATCCCACATTGAAGTAAGATACCACTTCTTTTTCATACCCTAGATCCCATATTCCTAGGAAATCTACCTCTTCCCTTTTGACTTCATCCCCTCCACTAAGTCTTGGGTTGCGGGGGATCCTGATCCTCAACAGATGTCGACTTGGAGGATTCCTCCGATAAAACAGATTCTGAATTTCCAAGATAGCACTTATATAATCACCTCAACTTTTTATTGAAGCCCTTTATCAGAGTTAATTTTAAGTAGTTTCTATACTTACATGTAATTAGTAAATCTAAACACATCCAACTCCATCATAGAAAAAAGAAACCTACAATTATAAGAACTAGTCCATAACTTCCTTATTGGTTCCTTAAATGGGCCTATCACCCTCCAGGTATTTTGGAATGGAATATTTCAAATTGTTATCTCTTGATAGGATGCATACCTACTTTAATTCCTTCCCAAGTAACCATAAGCAATCTTAATGAGATCATAAAAGTGTGATGGATTCTTCCAATCAATGTGATTTAAACTATCCACATCACTATGAGGCTGTGAAGATAGTAATGGAATGGGTGGAGTCACCCCCTCAACTATCACCTTCTGAATGGATGATTTTTGCATCTTTTCTGAATGAAAATAATATAACAAGAAAATATACATCTTATGACTATCCATCTGAGGTGATTTAACATCACAGGTTTTCCCAATACTTGGAAGCATAATATGTAGGGCAGATGATTGTTCATGTTCCAGACCATCCTGCATTTAATTTAGTCCAGGAGCCTGTGAAGGCTAGTAGAATTTTTCATTCCTTTGGATGACCATTTGGAAACTATCTACATCAACTGAATCTTTATTTCCTTTACTGACCCCTATCGCAATCAGTTTCTCCTGCTTAAGTTATAAATCACTTACTTCTTGAGCACCATCTTCCAACATGGTAAATCCATCCATTAATGTCTCTTCCATCACTTTTTGATCACTACAGAATCCTCCATTAGTGGTACCTAAAGAATTTCTTCTACCAAAAATGGAATCACCCTTAACAAACATCATGACATTATCATTTCAGTATAATAAATAATCTTCTAGAGTGTTTGACATTTCTACAACATCCTCTATATGAACATCATCTACTTGTACCTCCTCTACAATCTCGGCCCATGTTCTAAGTAGTTTCATACTACAATTATGATCATGTTCAAGGCTATTCAAGACACTATATCTTGTTTGACCATCTCCAGGACCAGTATCATGAGCATTTCCCTGAGAGGAACCACCATTCTTTTGAACAGTTTAAAAAATACGTGCATTGAACTACCTTAAATGAGTAAACATTCCATCCTGCATCAAAACTTTTCAAGCCTCATTCATGTAAGTATTACACCTCCCACATCTTATCTTGAATCAATAAGCCTCATTATGTCCTCACCCAAAATAGATAGCACATATTGCCAATTTGATGAAATTTTCCTTTTCATGACTAATCACCTTGAAACTTAGATCAATGTGAGTAAATATCTCTTACTCAATTTTCAAACCCAATTCATCATCTTCTGTTGATAGAAACACTATATTAACTAAAACATAACACACCCCAATTTCAACCAAAAACATGGTATAATTCCCAAATCAGACAATTTTAGTCTCTTTGTCCAGTTTGATCAGCACCCAAATGGTTAATGTGATGTCGTAGAGAATCATAGGGTTTCATAAGATCCAGTTCAATCCAAATAACTTCTCCCATACCTTGAAATATGAGTGTGAAACCTTTAGTGGGTTGAATTTTTTATCCCATTTGTGTATATAGAAGAAACCATGCTTGAGAGATATCGAGCCAAAACCCCAGGCACACATCATTAGATTCGCAGAAGGAAATATAATATGGAAGTAACCACATCCCAATGAGACACATCACCAATTGGAAAATCCCAAAACAATCGAGAGATGATCAATCAGGGTCCATACTTTCTAGGGTGTCGCACCTCTTAGAAAAATTAGTCTCCTGATGATTGAGTGCTCCCTGATTTCAAGCCAGTCTGAGACAACTATTAGGTTGGCTCTAACAGGAATGACATTTCCATTTCAGCATATACCATTGACCGCCGAATCCTTGAGTAGGGAGAAGTGATTTTGAGAACAACCCTCTTCTAGAATAGGCACATTCTTCTTTCTGACACTAAGATCTCTTCCTTTCTTTGTGAGACCGACATATATGTGAGATTCAAAACAACCGTGTGCAAGAAAATCAGCTGTCAACAAAAAATCCATTCCCTAATATCTATGGAGACTCGAACCAGGAAGCTCTCACAAACCCTTCGTATCCTTATAATTCATCATATTTATATAATTATCTATATCTCATGAGATAATGATGAAATTCATGGACATGATTATGTTCATTAATTGATACAATAGAATACACAATCTATGATCATATGTTTATTTGTAAACATGGTTGGGTTTCTATATATTTTTGAAATGTTAGATTTACCCATTCATATGATGAAACATGCATAGGTTATGTATTCGTGACTCATGAAATGTTCTTTTATACACTAACACCCATATTATTCAGATTTCCAGGAATGTGATGAGTCATTTTTATGATTTAATACTTTCATCCATGTTATACCCATGAAATTATTAATATGATGTCATGAATAATTATAAAATTATAATAAATATATTTAAATAATAAATATAATTATTATATTTATAATTGTGAAACTTTAATTATATATTAATACTACATGAATATATTTATTTCTAGTTATATTTATAAATAAATAAATAAATATATTTATTTATAATTATAATTAAATATATACATATATATTAAAATAATTATAAAATTACAATAAATACATTAATTATATTTTTAAAAATATATGTAATTATAAATATATATATATACATACAAGTATTTATAAATATAAACAAATGTTTTTTTATATATAGAAATATTTATATATATATACAAATATATATATATATATATATATTTAAAAATTTATATATATATTTATTTATAATTATAATAACAAATAAATATCTATTTATTGAAATAATCATAAAATTATAATAATATATTTACTATAGTTTTATAAATATAAAAATTTATATATTGATAATTAAATATATATATATATATATATAATATTTATTAAAATATTTATTTATATTTATAATTATATATATATATATATTTATAATTACAAAATTACAATAAATGCATTTTTTGTAATTTTAGAAATATATATATACATACATACATATATATATTTATATACAAATATTTATAAATATATTTATTTATAATTATAATTATAAATAAATAAAGGTATATTTAATATATATAATTTTTTGTAAATATATATAAAAATATAAATAAATTATCAAGATTATACTTTTATTAGTGCTGATAAAGGTCCATTTTATCAGCGCTTTCTATTTTAGTATTGATAAAACTTACATATATTATCACTTTTTATGTAGAACTGATAAAATAGTTACCCAATTTTATAAAGAACCCTAACAGTCGGCTTCTGTATTTCACACATTTAATCTTTCATGAAACCCTACATCTATCACACCACCACAGCTCTTGCTGCCCTTATCATCAATGCCGCTCTACCCACCTATTCTCACAATCATCGCTCTACCCACCTCTCTCTACCCACCTCTCTCATTGATACCGCTCTCACCTCCCCTCTCACCGCTACCAATATCACTGCACCTCTCTCCGCTATAACTCTCACCGTAGTTGCTCCCTGTCATACCCTGACTGATCTACAATCGATTTTCCCTCGCCTTCATACCAGATTCACCCCCAAATTTCCTTCCCCATCACTACACATGTTCATGGTCGAACCCAAATGTAAGGGTTGGCCCTTTTATTCTTTTGATTTATTTGTGTCTACAGAATTTGAATAAATTTTTGATCTTTGATCATCCAATATTCAAATTTATGGACCATTATCTATTTATTTGTGATATGTTACCCCATGTGTTTTACATTGAATTTGAGAACCATGATTGTTTTTATGTTTAACTCCATGTTTTGTGTATAAAATAGTGGCATTAAGTGTGTTTATGTGTTATTTCTATGTTAAATAAAGTTTTACATTATATTCATTTCAATTCCAAGGAATTATCTATTTTAAAACTTATTAATAATATTTTAAATAAACCATCCACACCATGTGTTTGATAAATTGCACGTATTATCTTTATAAATAAATTTTATGATTTTAAAAGTTGTTTTGGTCATCAAATTAAATTATCAATATGCACAATATTTTTACTTTCCATTTCAATAAATACTTAATATTACAAGCACTCGTAAAATATGTCAAGTTTTTCATAAAATAAAATGAGAGGTTTAACATTTTTTGACCCCATTTAGTTTATTAGATAAGACAATAAAGGAAATTTTTTAATCAATCTGGGGATTTTATAAAGGTGTAAAAATTTATAAACAGATTTCAATGGTGGTTTAAGTGTAGTGTTCTAAAAAATGTCTTATAAATGATTTCAAGTAATTATATAGATAATTTTCCTCTTATAAATGATTTCATGGGAACCAAAATAATTAATTGGGAAATATTTATTTATTCTACACTAGATATTTTCACACTTCTATTGCCCTTGGTTATGAATAGGGCTAGTGGTGTTCCTTTTTAGTCACTTAATATTATAGGATTCAATCTTTTTGTTGTTTTGAAAGTGTTTCCTTATTATACTTATTCTAATATGAGTTCCCTTGAGGGATTAATGGTTTTTTCATGTGGTTTTAAATCATGTTATGGAATTATATTCCATGAAAAGTGTTTGAAAAAATGCCTAATTGGAATTTTTAAATATTTATATTAGTTTTAAAATTTGTGTTAATCACCAAATTAATGTTTTAAAAATTATTCTTATGTTAATTATATTTTAAACCAATAGTCTTGGTGGTTTGAAAGTGTTAATTTTTTTTGAAAGTGTATAAAATGTTCAAAAATGTTGTTTTATTTTTAAATGGGTGGGTTAGCCCTTGTGATCAATATTTAATTTTTTTATCCTTGTATAATTTTTATATCAATGATTTGGGGTGTTTAAATATTTTTGGATTTCTAAATGAGATAGATTATTTCAAAAGTGTTTTTTCCCATGTGGATTGGACTTTGAATCATTTTGTATCTTTAAATGTTTTTGAATAGTTATTTAAATTGTTGGTTTGAATTCCCATTTGTGTTTCAAATGTTTTTTTGATAAAATTGGTCCCAAGAGTAGATTGGGATGGCTGTTATAAATGATAAAATGGATTGTCATTCCAATAATATTTTGAAAATAGAATTCTCATTTCAAATTTTATGAAAAATGAGTTTTCATAAAAGGTGTGATACTCTATTAAGCCCATTTGATTCTTGTATAACCATTGTAGCTTGTGATCCCATGTGGGGATTTTTATTATTGAAAAATTTTATATTTTGTTTAGGTTTGATGTATATTGGGATACTTATTATAAGGGTGGGAGGTGAGGTCGAAGATATTTTAAATGATTGGAACGTGATTCATGTAGTGTGATGACTATTCACACATCCATTTGACTCAAAATGGGAGTATTAAGTAGATATTATGTGATATTTGTGTGTGAAAACCCTAGTGTGATAAAAATATGACTGGGGGGGGGGGGATTTCCTAGATACTCTATGTTCATTAGAATCAATGGAATATGAGTCCCTTATTCTAGGAGACACTTTTTATATGACCCCATAGGCTAATGTATCCCATAGAAATTATCCTAATTGATCTTATAGATGAAAGCCCTCTAGGGATAAATCCATTTTTGATCCCATAGAAGAAGGAATTATAGGGACACTATATTGGTGCAGTTTGATGGGACTTCTGAGGGTGTGGTTAGATTTAGTAGTGACAACCTAGTTTCCTTATCTCTTGCTCAAGCCCTTTTATTAATATAGCCTAGTGATGATGCCCATAACACTAGAATCCTTTTTAGGATTATTTAAGATATTTATCTCTCTACTAATATTGTATCCTAATTTATTTAAATTATTGTTTTAAAAATATTTTCTTATAATCTTCCCTATATTGTACGACCTGATATAGCGGTGCTTGACCATATGCTTTCTTCCTTCTTTGTATTGTCTGATTTTCAGATTTTTTGAAAAGTGATTGTGAATGGTTTTTAAAGAAGGAAAAAGGAAAGCATGATTTTAAATGTTTTTTTTACTATTTTAATAATTATCATGAAAAATTTTTTCAATTGAAAAAATCTAGATTTTTTTTGACTTTGAATCTTCATGAATTTGGGAGTTTTGAGAATGGAGTTTTAGGCCACCATGCCTAGTTTTTTTGTGGAAATGGTTAGTATTCAAACATGTTTTATAAAATTTTATGATATTTGGAAACCTATTTTAGTTTTGAAATGTGTATTTCAATATTGGGTGTTTAGGAAATAGTTTAAAGTTATATTTTAAAGAGGTTCTTTGACCAAGATGTATTGAAAAAAGAAATTTTTTTCCAAGTGATTGTTTGTATTTAATGAAAATATAATAAAAAAAGTTTTAACACAATTTAATGTGTTACTAATTATTTGATAAATCATTATAGAATATATTTTTTATATTTCAAACTATAATTTTTAGGATTTCATAAAAATGTTATATCATAGAAAAAGAGTTTTAACTCACTTAGAAAGGAATTCCTTAGACTAATGAGAGAGGAATTATATGAGGAAAAATAAAGGATGAAATTAGAGAAATTATTAACATGTAATCAAAAAATATATTCCCTATGATAATCCATGAGATAAAAGTATAAGGTAAAATGGGTAAGAAACCTGGTAACCTTAGTTGAACATCTCTTATGTATTTATTTCATTAAATATAAATGTTACTAAATCAAATAAGATGAATATGAATAAATAATGGATGGATGCCGATCGTAAGACTAAAGAGTATGAATATGGAGTGAAAGTGTTTATCATGTTTGAAAAAGATCATACATATAACCCTTAATAAATTCTATTCCTATGTTTACACTACTGTTATTCAAGACTATTTAGTCCATAGTATTTGGAAGAACACTTGATCTGTCACGTAATTGATCAAAGTTATAAATGATAGAATAAACACAGGGAAAAAGATATTGTATATTTTGAAAGGGATAATACTATGTTTTGTGGATCGTCTAATGTGATTACATGTTTGAAAAATGAATAATACTATATTGAGTATGTGATAATATTTGCGAATAATGATGAAGATTGTATTAAGGAACTGACAAGGATAGTTTAAGATTGACTTCGTGATTGTCCAAAATTGTTTGAGAAGTTAATGAGTTGTCAAATAATCCATTATATGTGGGTTGCACTAAATCTACAGCATTTTCAGTAGTACAAAAGCTGTATAATTTGAAATCATGCAATAAACGGAGTGATTCCAGTTTTACTAAACTACTTTCTCTCTTGAATGATATGATCCCAGAAGATAATGAGCTCTCTAACCCCACTTATGATGAAAAAAATGATACAATCGATGGGTATGATCTCTAAAATAATGCATTCCAACGCAAATGATTGTATACTATTTAATAAGGAACACAAATCACTTAAATAATTCCCAATGTGTAGTGCTTCTTGATTGAAGAAAGATAAATCGGGTCCTATGAAAGTTGTATGGTACATTACAATAATTCCAAGGTGTTGGAACCTATATGGATGTGAGGAGACTACAAGGAAATTTATGTGGCATGTAGATACAATAAATAAATATAGGAAACTTATTCACCTAGAAAACTCTCATGAGTGGGAGAAAATTGTTCATAAGTATCTGGAATTTGAAAACTGGCCATGAAACCTATATCTTGCATTATATACATATTGATTTATTCCTTTTTTTTTCAAAGCTGCATACATAGTACAAGTATGTTTATTTTGGTAAATTATGATTTTTCACCATGGTTATGCATGAAACAAAATACATGATCTTATCTATTCTTATATCAGGTCAAAAACAACCTGGTAATAACATTGATGTTTATTTGAATCCATTTATTAGGGATTTAAAATTATTGTGGGATTAATGTGTACAATGTATGATGATTTTAGTAATGAAGGTTTCTCATTGCAAACCATATTTTACAAGATGATAAATGAATTTTATTCTTATAGAAATTTTTCAGGATATAGCATTAAAAGAAATCAAGGGTGTCCGGTTTGAAAATTTGTTACACAATCAGTTTGGCCAAAACAATCCCTGAATACTATTTTTCTAGGACATCATAGATTTCCACACCAGTGGAATATTTACCGATATTGGATGAAATCATTTGGTGGAAGTTCAAAAGAACATACAACACCATCTCCTCTAGTAGGTGATAAACTGTTTGATAAAGTAAGAGATGTGGACACTGCATTTGGTAAACCATTTTCGAAAAACCTTAGGAAATATTTTTGAAAAAAGATATGAGTATTTTTAATTACCATACTATAATTTTCGGTATTTCGTACATTTTATTGTTTGTATGCATGTTAAAAAAAATTTATGCGATAATGTAATTGGAAGGTTACTAAATTAACCCAGAAAAACAACAGATGTGATTAAGGATAGGTAGGACACAATTGACATGGGAATATGGTAGGAGTTGGCTCCAATAAAGGGTGAAAAACAAATGTTTCTTCCTCCAACATCATAAATTCTTTCCAAGAAGGAGAGATATCTATTTTTCTACTTTCTAAATGATGTAAAGGTTCTAGAGGGGTATTCATGAATATCTAGAATATCACGTAAATGACCAATTTAAAGTTAAAGGTTATGAAATCACCTAACATCCATGTTTTTATGAGAGATCTAATATGTTTATATTTACATTGAATTTTACCAAGAATTTCCATCAAACATTAACCATGCTCCATTTTTTTTCATAGATATATGCATAAAAGTTATTTACATGATGAAACTTCCAAATATGGAAAGAGAAATTTCCATCATATTATGTGAATTGGGAATGTTCTTCCCACCAAAATTTATTGATATGATAGATCAATTGATGTTTCACTTGGTGAGAGATATTTGACTATGTGGTACTATACATTATAGATAGATGTACCACATTGAATGATATATTAATATTTTGAAAGGGTATGTCAAAAATCGATGTTATCCATAGAGTTTTATTATAGAGAAAAATATTGTTGATGAAGCTGTTGAATTCTATAGTGGTATCTTATGTGATTTGGAAAGCATTGGTCTATAGAAATATCATCTCACTGGGTAGCTTATGGGTGATGGAATTTCTAGAAGAGATGTTGTCACAATCAATATAAAAAATGAGGAGTAGGGCCAGCATTTTGTTTTCCATAACAGTTTGGAGGTTTCCCCATATGTTCAAATGCACAAGGAAATTATTAGGCATATGAATCCATCAAGGTATGACAAATATATTTCAAATACACATAATAAATATTAAATAAGATGGTTTCATGACCATATTTTAAGGATTCATATGAAAATATAGATTCAATTTTAGAATGAATTCGATGGATATCTAGAGAAAAAAGTGTGTATGTACTATCTTACAATGGTTATGTAATTAATGGTTATATAATCTATAAAAATGAATATGATGAATATAGTACCATGTAAAATATTGGATTTACACTTGTGGCTGAAGTGATGCATGTTTCTGATACTGAGGATAGAAATCTAATTTACGCGAGCACGTCATACTTCGACATCATCAAAAAAAAAATATAAGAGTATAATTATAAAACTTTCCAAGCGTAGATATTTCAATGGATGAGGGATGATAACAGAAGTGTTGTTAAAATAGATTAATTGGGATTCATGAATGTGGATTTAAGTAAATACCCATACAAAGATAAACTGTTTATAATGGAATCACATGCAGTACAATTATTTTATGTTCTAGATATCATAAACCGAAAGCCTTCAATTATTCTATTATTGACCAAACCCACTGAAGGGTTAGATGAAAATTCAATTAAGGACAACCCTTTCTTTGGGACATCATGATCATTTCATAGCGGTCCCAATGTAGATGATTTTTTTATCAGAGGAGACCATAATGAAAGAATTTGGATACTCGATAGAGGGTTCAAATCTATTCATCCTTAAAAAGGGAGAGTTCAATAATTAAGCTAAATTTTCTGTAATATACATTGATTTACGTCATGTTATTATCTGTTCATTGCTATATTTTTGTAATACAAATTAAATGTTAAAACAATTCTATGTGTAATGACTTATGTATGTGATGGTTCTTCTAATCATAAGGATAAATATGTTTACTGCTGCTCCCAGTGTGGAGGAATAATGACCTTCTACAAATGCTGATGCTACCATTCCAAAGAAACAATAGGATTCTCAACCCGATGCAGCTCCTAGTGGATAGGTACAATGACCTTCTACAGATTCAAATACTAATAATATAAAGGGACAAGGTATTTATGGTGTTCAATTCAAGGAAATGGAAGTCGAAGAGGGACTGGTGGTGCATAAAAAATAGGATTTCCATAGTTTGACGGTGTTAGAAAAAATCATCATCCAAAAATGAAAAGGAAAAAATTATGAGGATAGATGGAATATATGAGGCCCACATGTTAACCCCATCAATGATATTTTCAATAGTTACATTCGACTAATCACTTGAAAAAACATGCCGATTGATTTAGATTCACGGAACCATGTTGTTCCCATGCTTAATACACTGTTGGTGGAAGAGATTAAGGTAATATTATGATATCATTTCTTTATTTGACCAAAGAATAAAATAATCACACATCTAATTACATGTCATAATACATTGAAGAGTTCATTTATTGTACATGAATACAACAATAAATATGTATTAATTCTTTCTAGAAGGATACAGAGGGGATTTTGCACAATTATAATGAGATTTCATCTTAGTGATGTCGAAGAGAAAATAAACCCACAATGAACGCTTATGTATGCACACCTTATAACCTAAGAAGTGTGGGATGCATTTACTGGCCATCGTGGGGAGGTGTCTTCTTAGGTACATTATGGATGTTAATACATTGTTTGACAATATGTGTATTCATCACTTTGATTAAGACTTTTTTATTTATCAAATAGAAATTGATTGATGAAAATAAGGAATTATAATCAAAACAAACATACACCTATTGTAAAGAAAGGATGGGGTACACTTCACTTGAAAAAAACTGGTATGTATTTTAAATATACCATAATTCTTATATGTGACTAGAAATAACAACATAATTATGTTCCTCTATTTTTATTTAGATTAATGAATCAAAGTATAAACTCACTTACATCCCATTCCGTGTTCAATGGAAGGAGTCATGTGTAAATAAATATGGGATTATATTTGATAAAGATGAAAAAAAAGTGTGGGAAACATTTGTAATTATGACAAAATAATTCTTTTGGCATTAAATCAATATTAAATTACAATGACTACTTATTTTCCCATATTTTTTAGCTGAAATAGTGATAGGAATCATCAATACCTATACTGGATGAACACCTACTATTAGTAGCCTTGAAGTTGTTAGAATAGTATGGCCATGTCAGAGTTGTGGGTTTTGGGGTGACAACCTATTTTGAGAAAAATAACAAGATGATGATAAAGATAAAGAAATGATAGTGAGAAAATAAATATTAGATAACATTGAATAAAAATTTCAATTCTAGACTATTTTTCTAGAAAATATTATGGTGGGGGGAGAAATGGGAAGAAACAACTCAATAACATCTATTGTGTGTAGATCTCCCACCCCCATCTTCAATGCTATCCATTCCCCTCAAAGAGCTATTTTAGTCAAGGTTATCAATATTCTTATAATTGTTTCTATGAAATGTGAATCTGATAGACACTAATACCTTTTATATACTGATGTTCTATAGGGTGAAAATGATTTTGATTTATATCTATAAACACCCATACAATGCCTTGTATTGAGGGAAACATTGTTAAATATCTAAGATGACATTCTACACAACATACCACTTCCAACAGGTCATGTGAGAGTAGTGATTTGCGTAGCTCATGAGATGACCACCGAGCAAGCTATTCCACTTTATGATGAATATATTCATAAGGTCAAACAAGCTATTGTAACATTCATAGCATAAATGTCAAATCTTATAAAGACACATTTTGAAAAGGAGGTATTCATTTCAAATTTAGTTTTCAAGCTAAACCATTAACAATTAATGAAAAAATGTCTGAACCTATGAATGTTAATATAGATGAAAAAATGGAACGGGTGAAATGAAAGGTCAAGTCAAACCCACCTAATGTATCAACAAACTGATTGAAAAGATCTTCCGAAATAACCTTTACCCACCTGTTCAATATCTGAAGTTACTAACATTTAAGGTTCATGAAAATACAATGTTACTAAATGGTAGTAGTCACATAATTAATTTTGAAGAAAATATGCAAGGAGTGGATGGTACAAAATACATTAATTTTTAGAATGTAAATAAAATCCTCAACTATGAATTGCTAGGATCCTCTGTTTTAAATTTATACATGAGGTAGGTTTTTAGGATTTGATTTTACAAAAGTTGATATGATATATTAATTATGACTAAATACATTTAATATTTTTCTCATGCATATATATCAATACCAATCGAAGGGATTTCCCCATGAATATTTTGGGAATCATTAGTCCTCATGCCACCTCTACGGAACAAAAAAAATAATCCAAAAAACAATGATGAAATAGTGGAAGATGTAGTCAAATCGTTTGAAAGAAAACTTACAGATGATATACTCTTCTTAATACTAATTATTAATGGGTAAAAATATACGATTTAATACTATCAAATATATTTTTATTTCCTTCATGACTTATTCTTTTTTTGTGTGTGTGGAAACAATGTATTCTCATTACGACCAATTTGGATACTCCAAAGATTTATTTCCTTGATTCACTACATGGATACCCAACAAAACTGACCACACTTGATGGAGTTATCCAATAATTAATACACTGCATACAATTTTTTTAAACTAAACATCAAGTTATAATATTTATATTATGTTTTAATGAGGGGTTTGTTATGATGGGACTATGTATCAATATCATAAAAACAAGGAATAAGGACAAGGGTTAAGCATAAGGATCCTGAAAAGTTCTACAACTGGACAAGTATCATGGTATATATAACAAGTTGTCACTATCCAAAGACATATCAAAATAAATTAATTATTTTTTTGAATGTTTATGTAGTGTCTGAAATAATAAGATAGAAAATATTATGGTAATTATGTTTGTAAATTTATGAGAGAGATCATATTCCATCAACAAACTAGCATCACCAAAGAGGTATTTTCAATGATAATTACTATTTAATTGAAAATATTTATTTATGATTTATGTATTTATATATTTCTTGTAATACTATGACTGTAAAAAGACTCATATTCACAAGATGATATAGAATTTATTTTAAAAAATGGGAAGAATACATGATCATAGAATGTACAAAAATAACATGAAGATATGTATTCTATATAAGTAGTGGATGGTTTCATATTTATGTTTAATTTACTTCATTTTAGTATTACTCACATAATAATTGATTTATTATATAGGTGAATTTACCTTTTCAAGTTGGGGTGGTTTTTTTGAAGCTGCTCATGCTTGTGAGAGATTGGACTTTTAGGATGTAACTTAGAGTTCAATGATAAGGTAAATGCTTTTTTAATATACTATGATTTTCCTCATAATATTATCTATTCTATAATGCATTAACATAATATAAATTAAATGTTTGAATACTCATGCAAACAATGCCTTCTCCCTCAAAAAATTTTCTCCCCTACAATGTAGGAATTTCTCACATTGCTTCAAAGGTAGTGGAGTGAACTTTAAGGAAAGTGATAAATGTAAAAACTATAGGTGTATTATTTTGTTTGAGTTGGGTTGGTTTGTTAGGAGCTTCAAATTCTCGTTCGAGACTGCAACTGAGATAGTAAACACAAGGAAATGGGTTAAGAATTTATACGAATAACATAAAGATGTTACTTCCATAATAGTAGTGGATTGTTTCATATTTATGTTTAATTTAATTATTATTATTATTATTACTCACATAAGAATTGTTTTCTTATGTAATTGGATTCCTTTTTTTTGAGTTTGGGTGGATTGTTTTTAGTTTCTCATGCTCATGAGAGATTGGACTTCGAGACTCCAACTGAGATGATGAAAACTCTTTTAATTTCATTTTTTTGTCAACCTACTAACACATAATATTAGTTTATATTCATAGATGAAAAAAAATTCTCATTATTGAAAACCAGAAGAGTTTAAGAAGATATTCTTCCCATTTTTTGGACATCTCGTGATACAAAGGCAGAAGAGCTTCCTCTACATTTATGGTTTTCAAAAATGAGAATTTTTTTGGCTAATAACATTAACTCAATATGTAGTGTTGGTTGTTCGACAATAAAAAGAAATGGTAATAGTTGAAACATAGGTAATTAGGATTATTTTGAGATTTTGGGATATGTAGGAATCAACTAAAACTCAATATGACACATGGTTTGACAAGTATGACTGTAGGTACTTTATAATATTTAAAATTGACATTAATTTTATTAATATAGACATATGACATACTCAAAACTAAAGAAATGAATTTATATTGTTATTATTATTTAGTAAAATGACCCATAAATAATTTAGGATGTGTAAAAATCAACCACACCTCAACCCAATGTGCAATGTGACTGGTATGACTCCAAGAGTCTGTTATCAATTTAAAATTGAAATTTGAGATAAAAATGTTTCACTAATTGAAAACTAAGAAAACACACTTAGATTGTATTTATAATTTGGGAAATCAATTTATAAATAGTTTTTATGTGTAGTATAGCGGCCCTAGCCTTTTACACATATTATTACATGATTTTAAGCATAATTGAAAATCAAATTGCAAGACAAGGATCATAAAGTCCACTATCTTGGAAGATTAGATACATAATTAAACTTTATGAAAATAGAATAGAAACATAATCTATTTTATATTCATAATGATAAACTAACACCATTTTATCCTATATATCTTCCTAGGATATCCTTAGGAATACATGAATAAAATGTATGAGCTAAAAAGTCTAGTAAATGAATAAGCATAGGAATACAACATAAAACATGAGTTAGAAGAAATAACATGATGATATAAAGGAATGAAAAGTGAATATAAATAAGTAATAATAACATGTATAACAAGGGAAAATATGACCATGACACCATATTAATGTGATAATGACATATAACATGACATAAAAATGAGTTAAGGCTAGTTTCCAAGACATAGTGGACAATGTCCCATAAAGGAATATTATTCACTCTTTGTCCCAACAAGACCTATCATGAGACTAAACATTACCCAATAAATTATAGTGCTATCTAGGCACACGCAACATAACATGTTCTTGAATATGTGTTATACATGAAGATTCATACATAAGAAATTCAACTTAACATATGGGTTACTCAAGGAATGAAATGACTATCATAATCATATCATAAGGTAATAAAAATGGGCATACCCTAAAAGTTTACATGAAATAATGGATTTAAAAGATACATGGATATTAATAAAGGAAAATAGGCAAATTTAATGATAAATTGTGTAAAACTAAAGTGAAACCTTTTTAAAACAGTGTTTAGGAAGCTTTAGAAATTGGCCACTTTGGTGCGGTTTTAAGGGAAAATATTAACAAGTCTTTAAAACATAAAAAAAATAATTCATGAAAAAAATAAGAAATGAAATAGGATAGTTTTTCATGATTAAATGATTGATTTTATAAAAATAATTAGGTCTTTATCCATATCATGGATAACACGTGAGAATGGGTACGAAATCGGGAAATTCCCTTTAATTTTATGATTTGAGAAGGGAACATTTTTAAAACATTTATTTCCCCATAAAAAATATGATATAATATGGATACATGATTTTGGAACACTAAATGAGAATATATAATAGAATCATAAAAATAATGAGTTATTACATTTGGATAAAGATAGAGAAATCAAAACCCGAAGGTAAAAATGGAGGTTTGGAAATAATCCCTTACCTTATGTCTGAAAAAGTTCTGCACATGATCTTAATGTCCCAAATAATCATATTAAATCAATTAATTAATTAATTAATAAAATTTTATACATTTATTTTATTCAGTATATTTTTATTATGTTCATTTTTGGCATTTCTGATGGGTTATGAGATTCAATTTCATCATTTAGCAGTGTTGGTTTCCTTAGTTTTCATGATCGGTTTACTTTTATACATGTACATAAAATCACATAAAATGAGAATGGTTTTATATAATTAAGGATATATTGTATTGATGACCATACATAATATTAAATGTTTATATAAGTCATTTGGAAATTTGGGGTGAGGATGAATCATTAGATAAGATGCTAATGATAACTGTTTAGATTATTTTGGCATTTTCTCGATCATCACGAACTGGTTTTATTTTATTAATTAATATCATGTATATATAATGGATAAATAACATTAAATTGGATTTAATTCATATATTATAATCTATTTTAACCATAAAAATTTTCTTATGACCATCCTTGAAGGCAGTAATGGAAATTGAAAACTCGTCTTCATTGGATGTGATAAATTAACACATCATGGATGATGTTATCATTTTATGTAAAAAATGAGAGGGGAAGAGAAAAAATGATGAATTATTCCATTATAATAATAAAATTATAGTATATTTAAGGAACTTTAGTTATCATAACATTTGGGTGAGGGGTGGTGAGAATAGAATAAAAAAATAAAATAACATGAAAATAAATTAAATGAAAAGAAACAAGATTTTTCTTCTTGAATCCTTTTTCTTGAGAACCTCCTTAGCGGTATTGGTTTTGGTATTTTTTTGAGACCAAAGGATCCTTTACATGAGAGAGTGTCTTGGGAATATATTTGAGCAAAAATTTGGACAAATCTCAATGCTTTATAGGTGTGAGGAGAAGAGGTGGTATTTATAGGGGAGGAGAGGGGTGTTTTCTCATTATTTCATTCATTATTTTATTATTTATCCTCAAGACTATGAGTAGTTTATGAATTATAAGAAAAAATATTAAAATAATTAAGGATATTTCCAATATTTTTGCTTAAATAATCCATACATAATCTATGACTCCAAAATTCTAGAATTTTTCTTTAAATTTAAATTATAATATTTTACTATTCAGTAAAAAATCAGGTATTTTATAAAAATACCAAATATTTACCCAAAAAATTTATTTATGTTTAGAATTAAAAAATGAAATTCATTTTATGAAAATAATTTTCGAAATATGAGAAATTTAATTTTTAATTAAAATCATCATCTACATGGAAAATACCAATTTTAAAATTATAACTAATTTTGTAATACTTTGAAATATTAATTAAGGTTTCATAAAATTATCTTATAATCATAAGATAATAAAGTATTAATTTATGAATACATTTTATGGAAATAAAATTTCTTTTAAAACATTATAAAATTTAAAATAAACACTTTTGTTTTAAAAAACATCAACACATAATTAATAACTTCTAAATCTTTTATTTACTTTTACTATGATATAATTATATAATATTTTCATTTATAGGATATATAAATTTATTCATACCTTTATAGGTGAGTAAACTATTCTATTGTCTAGTATACTATCCATAAGTGTAACATTACTATTCCAAAGGTCAAGTTACCATTTCATTGGTATATGTTCCTTAACTTATAGAAACACCTCCTATTTCATTAATTATTCACTTATAATGTTTGTATTGTGTTCTTTATGGGATTATATGTGATTTATACTATATGACATAATTATAAAAACGAATTTCCATTGATAAAATTTTTGTTCATTACATTCTTCCCCCTTTATGAAAATTTCCCCTCAAAATTTCTTTTTAAATTCTATATTGATAACAGGAGTGAGTACTTATCCTTTATCGATTCCTAAGGCTCCCATGATTCCCTTCCTACTTATGGTTCCACCATAGTACTTTTATCATGTGAGTAGTCATGTTGCAAAGAACTTTATCTCTATAATCCAAGATATTCAATGGATGCTCCTCATATGAGAGATGATTCTCCAACTGTACCACCTTTGAATTCATTACATGGGAATGATCTGATATGTACTTCATCAAGAGGGATACATGGAATACATCATGTAATTGAGACACAATTGATGTAATTTCTAGTTGATATGCCACAAATCTGACAGGATCAAGAATCTAAAAGGGGAAGATATACCTAGGAATTAGCTTTCTGTTCCTCCCAAATCTCATGATACTCATTCATGGAGATATAAAGAGGAATAATGTTCCTCCAACCTTAAAATCAATGCCTCTTCAATGATTGTCTACATATATCTTTTATCAACTTTGGGGTTCCTTGATGTGATGCTTAATGGTTTTCACATTATTCACCATTTCATTAACCATTTCATGTCATTACAGCTTATGATGATCAAAATCATCTCAGTATTTCAGTGATCGGCACCTTTTCCTATAAATGGATTCAAAAGGGGAAATTAGAATGCTCGAGTGGAAAATACTGTCATAAGAGAATTTGACTAGAGGCAGATGTTAATACCATCCTCTTTTAATATACATTTGACTTTTTTTCTAAATGGTAATTCCCCTATGTGGACTTTTAGAACCCTCAACACATGGAAACCCCTCTCCCCCATGAAGAGGACACTCCCCTAATGTAGGGCCCTAGACGGGGAAGGAGCCATTTCCATCCGAGATGGCAGAGCGTCCCAGAGGGTTAGAATCCTGGGAGTTGGCTTTCGGGGTGAGCCTGTCCCCTGGGATCCACCCACCATGTCGGTGGTACTAAATTACATATGTACTCTAAAGTACATATGACATTCACTAAACATATCTTAAAATGTCTAAATAGTATTCTCAGATTGGACATAAGTTTTAGGATGAAAGGTTCTACTAAAGTTTAGCTCAGTGTTTAGAGTATGTTAGAGAATTTTCCAGAACATGGATGTGAATATCATGTATTGATCAAATATAATCAATAGTTGTACTCTATAAAACCTTAACACTTTATTGATGTATATTCATGCCAGTTAATCTAGTGAAAATTCTTCTCAAATTATGATAAAGTAAAATTTCTTTGTGATATGATTTACGACAACCCATATAGCATTTCTTCCTCTGGATGTCTTTTCAAGTCCATTGACAAATTTCATGGTGATTTTTTCCCATTTCCTTGTTGGTATGGGTAATGGTTGAATCATCCCTTTTTTTCCTTTTTAAATTCACTTGTTCATACACCAGACACTTTTATGTATATACAATGATGTACTTCTTCATATTTTCCCACCAATATTTTCCTCAATGATCTCGATATATCATGGTGCTCCCTGGGGGAAAAAGGTTGATCTATGTGTGTCATTTTGAAGCTATATCTTTATATTTTAATTGTATGGTATACATATTCATCACCCAAATCTTATGAATCCATCCACATTGATCGTGAACTCAGAGGATTTACCATTTCTAATAGCTTCCACCCTTTTCTGAATTTATACATCCTTCCTTTGAGGATCCTTTATTTTATTGATAAGATATGGTGGAGAAAAAATTTAGAAAGGATATATGATTTTCCTTCCTTAATTATTCCCATGTCCATTATTTTCAGGTCTGAAAATATTGGATCCTTTTCACTTCTCATCGTTGATAAATATTCCAGATCGTTTCTATATAGAGCATCTGCCACCTTATTTTCATTACTAGGATGGTAATGGATTAAGTAGTCATAAGATTTTGGGAGTTATGGCCATATTCAATGGTGCATATTAATATCCTTTTGTGAGTATATATTTGAGGCTTTTATGATTATCATACATCTTACACTTCTCCCCATAGAGATAATGCCACCAGATTTTCAATGCAAAGATTCCACCTGCAAACTCCATATATTGTGTGGGATAGTTTTTCTCATGAATTTTCAACTATCTTGAGGCATATGGTATCAATTTATCCTTTTACCTCATTACACAGCCTAATAAATTCTTTGAAGCATCACGGTACACCAAAAAGAGTTCCCCTCTTATGGGTAGTGTGAGAACTGGTGCATTGATAAGCTTATTTTTCAACTCTTTATTGCATTCATCACATTCACTGGCCCTTACAAAATTATCTCCCTTACAATTAATCTTGGTTAGTGGGTTCAAAAATACTGAGATGTTATTCACAAATATCTTGAAATACCCATCATGACCAAGGATACTACGGATCTCTATTACAGATATTGGCATGGGCTACTATTTAATTTGATTATTTATATAAGAGTCCACTAATATCCATTTTATAGTGATTACATGCCCCAAGAATGATACTTCCTCCATAAATAACTCACATTTTCGGTACTTTCCATATATTTTCTCCCTTCCAAAAGTTTTTATCACCTTATACAAATTCTCCTTGTGTTCCTCCATGCTCTTGGAGTATATTAGAATATCATAAATAAAGACTACCAAAAATTGGTCTAGGTAATCTCTGAAGAATATATTCATTATGTACATAAAAATTTCTGGATCAGTAGTGAGTTCTAAGTGAATGACTATGAACACATTACATCTAAATCTTGTTCAAAAGGTAGTCCTGGGAAAACCATCCTTGCTCAATTTTAATTGGTGTTATCCCAACCGAATTTCCACCTGATTGAAATTACTAGCCTCAAATATTTGTTAAAAAAAGTCATCTATCTTTGGTAAGGTATTCATGTTCTTTATCATGATTTTTTTATTTTATGATAATCAATGAAGGGGTGTATTGATCTGTCTTTATTCTTGATGAAGAGGACTAGCGTACCACCTGGTGAAACAATCAGGCATATTAAACCCTTTTCAAGATTATCCAGTAACTACTTATTTAGTTATTCCATCTCGATAGTGGCCATTCAATAAGGTTTCTTTGATATAGTCAGAGATCTATGAATAAGTTCAATTCAGAACTCAATATCTCGATCATGAGGAAATCCAAGAAATTGTTTAGGGAATACATCAATGTAATCCCTCATTATGTGAATGTATTACAACATTATTATCTCCTTTGTCTCAAGTATTTGAGTTATATATTCTTAATCATAAAGAAATAATATGAATAATTGAGATGATTCGGAAGGGGATTCATCTTCCTCTATAAACATTTAAAAAATTATAGGATGATTCAGTATTTGAAGAGTGATCTCCCTTTCCTATCATTTGATGTTTGATTTATATGAATATATCAAACCCATGCACCATATACAATCAAACTATTCAAAAGGGAGTTTGATAATATTTTTTTGGAGGTTCATTCTACAAACATTAACCGCAGAGGAGTTATAAACTTTGGATGCAATAATTTCCCCATTTGTAATTCTCACAGATAACTCAACCTCTAAATTTTGAGGTGGGGTCTGAATAGTTCTACTAAACATAAAAGAGATTAAAGAATACATATAACTAGAATAAAATAGTATGTTAACTATTATTGAATGAATAACTAAAGTACCTATCACCAAATAATTATCAGGCACCACCTCAACAGTAGTGATTTCATATGACCTTACTTTATTACATGGAGGTTTTTTGTTGATTACCTCCAACATTCCTAATCCTAGGGTAATGGATTGCATACATTCCAAGTTTCGTGTAGTTTAAACACTACACTATAGGTTGAGTGTTGATCTGAACCTTCATTTATTCTTCCTCATTATTGGAATTATTCATATACCTTCACCAGTTATTAGCCATATTTCCTTCTCTTCTGAATTTGAAGAACCTATTAGTTCCCATATGTTGTTTCCAGGATTCATCTTCCCAAACTTTTAACATGTGGGAAGTTGGGTATTTTTACTATCATGGGATTTATCTGTTGATCCACTCATATTAAACTCTATTTTCTATTTTTATTAATGATACCATGAAATCATTGAGAGTCTCCAATCACTATTTCAACCTTAAGGTCCCAACAAACAATATCATCAGAACTGTCCATGTCTCGAATCTCTAACCCTTTTTTCAGACTTAGATTTAGTCTAATAAAGAAGCGATTCACCTTACATTCGTTGTTCATGACATAGAAAGAGGCATATCTTTCAATTCATGTGAAGTTTTCCTCATACACCTAGATATACTCTTCTACTATCTGCTTCTGTATGAGGAATTTACTTTCCATCTTGAGATAGATGGTTTGGAGGAAAATATTTATTGAAATATATTTTCTTGAATTCCTCTGAAAACATAAAATCAATTTATTTTTTGGACTTTGTGTTATTGATTAATGTAGAACACTGATAAGATTCCCTATCAAAATGATAGACATCCAACATAACTTTCTCCTCTTATGATCACTAGAGGACAAATAATATATTCTCAATGGAGTTAATATGTTGTTTTGCAAGGAGGGGACCAAAAGATACACTAAAACTGAAATTCCTTTTCCACATGAAATATTTGATGATGAATTTCACTTCATTAGGAGAAGTATGGAATTCCACATGATTCATGTTATTATTCAAAACTTGATCCAGCTACCCAAGTATTGTCATAAAGTTTTGAGCACCGGTTAACATCATATTTGACATATCATTTGGGTAATCATCATATTTACATTCACATTGATTATTAGCATGGATGCTCATATTTATCTCCATTAACATATAAAAATAAATTGGAATTATAGGGATTGAATTATTAGCTAATAATCATATAAAAATAAAACATTGACCATGGAAGGATAAACATATTAATGAAAAGTAAATCCTAGCTTATGATTTTGTATGTTTCAATATAGGTTATCCATGATGATATAATTACCCTTAGTGTTCTATATAAAGTGATATATTCATAATTTTAAAAATAAACATAACTTTCTCTAATACCAACTATATTGGATCTAGCCTTTTACACATATAATTAAATGACTTCAAGAAAAATTAAAATCAAATTACAAGCCACATATCATAACGTTTAGTATCTTAGAAGACTAGGTACATAATAAAACAAAATAAAACCAAAATAAAAACATCTTTTACTTAAACTTCATAATGAGATATTAAGTCCATTTGTGACCTTATATAAGTATAGGATAACGTAAGGAATACATGAACAAACAGGATGATCTAAAAATCCCAATAAGGGTATAAGTATAGGAATAAAACACAACACATGGGTTAGAAGGCATAATGTGATGACATAAAGGAATGAAAAATGAATGGAAATAATGAATAATAACATTTATAACATGGAATAATATAACAATGTCATCATAGGAATGTGGAAACAACATATAAAATGACATAACCATTAGTCAAGGCTAGCTTCCAAGACACTGTGGACAAAATTCCATAAAGGAATCAGGTTCACTCCCTGTATCAACATGAAATCCCATGAGACTAAACATTACCCAATTAATTGGGGGTGTTATTTAAGAAAAACCATAAATTTTTTTATGAATATGTGTGCCAAACTAATAATCATACATAGGTAATCAAACATAACCTAATGGTTACCCATGGAAAGAAATGAGTACTATAATCATTCCATAAGGCATTACAAATGGGCGTATCAAAATAGTGTTCATTATAGAATGTATTTAGCATATTATAGTACATTAAAAAAGGAAAATATTAATAGATAATAATAAATAGTGACCAACTAATGTTAATTTTTTTAAAAGAGTGTTTAGGAAACTTTAGAAACATGACACTTTAGTGTGATTTAAATGAAAAATATAAACGAGTATTTAAAATGAAAAATTAATTATTGTATTCAAAAAATAATAAAGCAACCATGATTGTTTTTCACAAAAAAAATCGATTGATTTTAGAAAAATAATTATTTATTAAAACAGATTACGGATATCACATGAGAATGGGTAATAAATTGGGAATTTCCCTTTAATCGGAAGATTTGAAAAGGGAACCTTTATAAAACATGTATTTCCCCATCATAGAATGATTATATTATCTAGATACATGATTTATGTACAAATAAATAGAATTTATAACAGTTAAATAAAAATAAATAATATTTACAATGGGTTAAAGATAGATAAAGCATATCCCAGAGGTAAAAATGGATGTTCAGAAAGAATCACCGACATTATCTCCAAAATAGTTATGAACTAGATATTAATTTACTAGATAAATAGACTAATTCCATAAATTAATTAATTTATGATGATTTATACAGTTATATTATTTAGTATAATTTTATTAAGTTATGGCCTTTTTGATGGGTTATGAGATTCAATTTCATCATTTGGAATGATTGGTTTCCTTTGTTTTTGTGATTGGTTTACTTGTATACATGTACAAAAAATCATGTAAAATGAGAATGGTTTTCATGAATTGAAGTTATATGTTATTAATGAAAATACATAAGATTAAATGGTTATATAATTTATTAATTAATTTATGTTGATGATGAATCATTAGATAGGACATTAATGATAACCCTTTAGATTATTTGTTCATTTTTTTTGATCATTATGAACTAGTTTTGTTTTATTAATTAATATAAAGAATAAATAATGGTCATATAAAATTAAATAGGCTTTAATATATATTATAATCTTTTTTAACAAAAAAATGGTTTTATGACCATCCATGAAGGTAGTAATGAAAATTGAAAAGCCGTCACCCTTGAATATGATAAAGCAACATATCACAGAAGATGTTTTCATTTTTAGTACAAAATGAGAGGGGAAAAACAATAATTAATTATTCCATTTTCATAATAAAATTAAATTATAATTATGTTACTAGAGTTATCAAACCATTTTGGTGAGGGGTGGTTTGTGGAGAATAATAAAAGAAAATAACTCAAAAATAAATTGAAAGAGGAGAAAGAGGATTTTACCTCTTGAATCCTTCTACCTGAGAACCTCCTTAAAGGGATTGGTTTTTGTATTTTTTTTGAAAAAAAGCCTCATAGACGTAGGGGAGGAGATTTGGAAGTTATTTTTGCAGAATTTTTACAAGTATCATATCTCGAGAGGTGTGAGGAGAAGATTTGGGGAGGGGTGGTATTTATAGGGGAAGAGAGGGGTGTTTTCTCATTATTTTATTTGTTAGTTTATTATTTTTCCATAAAAATATGAATATTTTTAGAATAATCTCAAAAAATATTTAAATAAAAATTTATAGTTTGAGATTTTGGGCATACATAAGACATACATCATCTATGACTCCAAAATTCATGTATTTAGTGTTTATCGTAAATTTTCAAATTTTACTATTCAAAAAAATTCAAGTACTTAAGAAAATTTTAAAAAAATAACCCTTATAGTTTTTTAACAATTAGAATTACAAGATAAGCACCATTTTTTGAAAATAATTTTTTAAACATGGGAAATTTAATTTTTAATTAAAATCATCATTTACTTGTAAAATACCAATTTTAAAGTTATAATTGATTTTGTAATAGTTTGAAAAATTAATTATGGTCTCATAAAATTATCTTATAATAATATGATAAAAATATATTAATTGATGAATAATTTTTATGGAAATAAATTTTCTTATGTAACATTAGAAAATTTAAAATATTCACTTATGTTTTATAAAAATATTTGTACTTAATTAATAATTTTAAAAACATTTATTTACATATACTATGATATAATTATATTATATTTTCATTTATAGGATGGATAAATTTTATTTATAACATAATAGGTGAGGTTAGTATTCTATTATCTAGTTTAATATTAATAATGGTCAAATTGCTATTCAAAAGATATAGTTACTATTTCATTGGTATATATTCCTTAACATATATAAATACTTCTTATTTTGTTATTTCTTCATTTATAAAGTTCATATTGTGTTCTTTATGCGATTTTAAGTGATTTATACTATATTAAATAATTATAATAAGAGAATTTAAAATGATAAAATTTTGGTTCATTATATGTAGGAGTCATTCTTGTAACACCCAGAGATTTTATGAAAAATATTCTTTTAATTTCATTAATGTCTTGTGTTGTATGCTACACCAAGATTACCTTGAGCTATACGCAACACCGTATTAGCTTGCAGTATACGCCACACTATTCTTGGATCGTGTTACACACAATTTTGATAACAGTTATTCTACGCAACATTGAGTATATATATATATATATTCAATGTATAAATGAAATACGGTTGGATTCTGTTATATGAAACAATGAAGGATTCTTTCACAACACGCAACCCTGACTTGGCTTGCATTACACGCAATTGCGACCTTCCTCGATAGCATGTGTTGTACGCAATACTGAGTTTTACTAAACAACAATATATTATTATAATATTATTATGAACTAGCCATTATGAATAGTATTAACTAAATTTTGAATTTTATAACATTATTATTCATCTTACACATTTTCTAGAACATGGTATAGGAACAAAATAAAATTTTTGGGTAAAATAAGTATTTTTCAAAAAATACAGTTTTGCCACCTTTTGATGGCACACCTACTTTAAATATAGTTTTTGACATGTTTATAAGTTCAATTTGACAAAATAAAATTCTTATTTGGAATCAAGAAATAAAAATTTACTTTGGATAAATTTTTCGTATTATTCTGGTAACTTTCATATTTTGATGAATAGTAAAAACACGCTATATTTTAATGAAAAACAACTTTTTTCATCGTAATAATTTATATGGTTAAATTATAATATTGAATGGTTTTAAAGTATAAATAAAATATATTTTTACCATTTAATATAATGTATGTCATTAGCATTGACTTTACATTGAATTCGTAGGATAAATCAATTCAATATTTTGCAATGTTATAAACAAAAACTCGTTTTCATTCGACAACGGGATTAATTTTAATTTAATTTATGCAACTTATGTGTCTTGAATTTGAAAAAATGGATTCCATATTTGTAATCAGTGGGTCCAAATTATGTTAATAGGCTAATTTTTATTTTTGGGAATTATGAATAGTAACTACGGTAAATTTTATTTACCATAGTTAAAGGTAAATCAGGTAATTAAGGGTAAATATAATATTATAAAATTATCCTAACACATGAAAAAATTCTATTGGATGGATAAAAGTAAACCCATATCAACTAAGGGTTGGATTAGATTTATTTTATGGACTTTTGACCATGAAAGTAATTTAATTATTATTAAAACCAAAGAAAGTGACAACATGTCACTCTCTTAAATCTTATAAGTATAATAATTTTAATTTAGTGATAAACATCATAAAACTTAGAAAATGAATAGTCTACAGAAAGACAATAAAATTATCTACATCATGATAACTTATTTATAATTTTTATGGATTAAATAATTGTCATTAATTGTGATACATTAATGACATAGAAATTATTTATTAAGTGGAAAATAAGTAATATAGTTTTTATTGAAATAATAATACCCAGTAAAGGCCCAAAAACCTGACCAAAACTTATTGGTAGTGTATATATACACCTTAATCATACAATGACCTAATATATAACCGTTTCGATCCTTATAAAAGTGATTATGACACTTATATTATTTTATTTTAAATGATGCCAAAGTTGTCACCTTCATAATTTAATAAATATAACAATTTAAATATTGTGATTTTAAGATGATAAATTCGAGTAAAAGTATTATTGTGAAAGGTAATAGATTTATCTTAATCATAGGATTTTATTTTAAATTTTTATGAAACAAATATGTATATTAAATAATTATAAAAAAATGTTGTAGTAATTATTTTATTAAGAGATAAACCAAATAAATGGTTTTAAAAATAATAAAATAAATATTATATGAACTATTTAATGTGATCCACTAATTTTATAGATACATATGACCTTTTATGAATCTATTAAAGCTTTTAGTTTGAACATATCTTCTTTATATATTTTATTTAAATTCAAATAAATGAATAGTGTCAAAATTGACACTATTGTTATTTTATAAAAATAACATATTATAAAATTGTTTAAAAATCACAAAAATATTTAAAAATTAAAAATTTAAATTTATATGGTCTATAATGTTATAAAGTAAACAATTATGGAAAATTAACAACAAATAAGTAATTATTTGTTATAATTTAAAATTTAGAATTTTATTACCACAAATAAACTTAAATAGATTTAATAAGGATAAATCAAAATGATAAGGTATAAAATAATATCCAAACATGTCTAAATTTGATTGGTTGATGAGATTACAACCCTATATAATCTAATGTTCTAATATGAGTCATTTTTGGAGGTTTTTAAGTGGTGTTATATTTATTATAAATTAATATTTTTAAGAATTCCAAAGGTGCCCCTCTCCTCCCTTATAAAAGGGAAACTACTCCCTCTCATCCTCACACCAATTTGATCCTTAAATCTCGGACAACCCCTGAAAAATTATCTTCTCCACTTCCCTAGAAACATCCTAGAGGTTCTTTTCTACTTTAAAGACCAATATTAGTGCCCTAAGAGGAGGTTTCAAAGAGGCGTATCGAAGAAGAGGTAATTTCTTCTCCCGATTCTTTCAAGCTTGTTTCTTCTTCAACATATTCTTCTTTAGTTGTTTCATTATAAAGTAATAACATTAGTATCAATAATATACTTATTTGTTATTATAAATATGAAACAACCCCATTTCACCTTCTATCCATCCTACGGAAAACAAAATCACCACGCGTGCGTACGTACGGAATACCGTCTCCACGCCGTGGTGTAATCTGTTTTTCCACCAACACCTTACATGGATGGGTATAATGGTGTAAAGAATAACTATACATAGTTATTATTACATCATACTGATTCTGATATATTGTATCATCCACTACAATTCAATTCAATAATTATGGAAACAATATCATCGCTCGTGCGTATGTACAGAATACCGTCTCCATGCCGTGGTGTACTCTATTTTTCCACCAACACCTTACATGGATGGGTATAATGGTGTAAAGAATAACTATACATAGTTATTATAACATCATAATGATTCTTATATATTGTATCATCCACTCCATTCAATTCAATAATTATGGAAACGATATCATCGCTCGTGCGTACGTACGGACTACCGTCTCCACGACGCGATGAGATTCATTCTCCATGTTAACCATTTAAGAATGATTATAAAGTATATATAATAAATAATAATGAAATATATGACATTATAAAGCTACTGGATTTATGAATATATGTATTTCATCTACTTAATTCCATTCAACTCAATAAGGAAACGAAAACAATGTTCATGCGTACATACGGCCTACCGTCTCCATGAACGGTGTATTTCTTTCCATTTATCGATCTATTATATATATGTATATTCTGAATATATATTATATATAAATCATGTTTTATATTCTGTAATTATGTAATCGTGATCTAAGTAATCATATGAATAATTACAAGTCAAAACACGGACGACAAATGAAACGATTTTACCCAAAACACTCTTTAACATGGAATTTACAAAAGAACGGGTAATATAAAGTCATAAGTGAACCATATATGATATCATAACAATGAATATGATTCTGTAATAAGTAAATGACATTATTTAAATCATTATACAGGAGGTTTAGATACATACGAAGCATATCAGACATAAGGTAAGGGATAAATTTTGCAAATCTCATTTTTATCCGAGATTGCTTATTCATAAGTATTTACTGGGGTTATTTCTATCATCCATGTACATGTTTTATAAAAGTGTTTTCATGTATGTTTAAAGTCATTTTTACCCATTTTTGACTTTTTGAATTTTACTACATGTTATGTAAGGAATCTTTCTTTTGTTTACGTTACGAGGTACTTTTTTGACTTTTTCGACAAAAGTACGAGAAGAATGTTTTTTTAACTTATACAACATGAAAGGATTTTTACGGTTTCATAAAGCCTTATTTTCATGAATCTTACTCAAAAAGATTTCATTACTGTTTTCAACAAAATCTCTTTCTTTTAAAATTGCATGACGTTTTGTGAAAAGAAATTTATTTTGAAGAAGAAAGGATATTTTCCTCAAGAATTCATTTCAAGTATTTTATCAAAACCATTTTCCCTCTAAGATGACATTATTTCATATGTGTATGTTTCAAGTATCATGTCTATATGATATAAATGGTTTCACTTTTCTTATTATGAAATGATATCCATTTCTTTTATATGGATTATGTGATGATGGAATGATGTTTATGAAACCCAATTTTTTTATTGGGTTATTATGAATGATGTATGTTTTTTTGTGGCACAAGTAAGAATTATTTAATTATGAGATGGATGGGACCTATATATACCTCCAATTCATTGGGTAAAGATTTTATATCTCATGAGATATACATGGCTGGAACGGTAAGTTAATCCGGTTCAGTGTTACAGGACTGAAACGAGGAGTGAAATCGATTCAGAATGGGACTTTGTCCACTAAGATGGTCTTGGAAGCAATGCCTTGGATACTATAGAAATCATTACATGTGCTTAATGGATTCCACAATTACATGTTTTATTCCCATGCTATTTTATCATGGTTTATGTTCCATTATGATCTATGCCTTATGTACTTCCATGTTTTATGTCATTTCTCAAGATTTTAATGTTTAAACATTATGTTCATGTTTTTAAGTTACAATGTATATGGTATGTTTTATTTTATCCATGATTACCCTTAATGAGAATTTGAGATCACCCTTTTTATGTTTTATTTTCCCCCAGGATCAAAAGAAAGGTTTTAGGTCAGGAAACAAAAAGTGGAAGATCTTTATGGGAGATGTTGAAGATCTTTCACCACGATTAGAAGATTACGTTCCATGTTTCCAAAGACACTAAACTATTATGGTCCTTGTGTTTCTGTTTTTGTTATGTATTAAGTATTCCGCAAAAGTAATGTAATGTACATGTACATCAAGCTTAGGGTCTCTACAATTTTTATGTCAAACTGATAGACAATGTGATCAGTATGAGTCAGAGTTCCTATTTATAGTTTAAAATGTCATTTTTGTAAAAAAAAAACAAGTCCTATACTGAAAATCAAGAAAAAAATTCTTATTGTTCTTATAATTTAGGAAAAAAATCCATGAGTTAGATTAGATGTTTAGGAATCAACCAATCCTCAATCCGATGCACAATTTAAATGGTATGATTCAATGTGCATCTTTTTATTTAAAATTGACATCAATTTTAGTAAAAAAGAATAATATCCTACTCTAAACTGAGAAAACACATTAATATTGTTTCTATAAATTATATAAAAACTTCATATGTCATTTGAGATGTGTAGGAATTAGTCACACCTCAATTCGATGCACATTGTAATCAGTAAGACTCCAAATGCGTCTTTTAATTTAAAATACACATAAATTTTAGTAAATATCACAACTGACCCACTAAAAACCAATAAAATGCATTAATATTGTTTTTATACTTTAGTGAAACAATCCAAAAGTTATTTTTGATGTGTAGGAATCAAACAAACCTCAATCAGACCCACAGTGTGACCGATATAACTCCAAGTGTGTCTTTTTTATTTAAAATTGAGATTAATTTTAGAAAAAAGGACATGTGACATACTAAAAGCCAAAAAAATTCATTTTTATTGTTTTTATACTTTAATTAAATGATTTATGAGTCATTTTAGATTTTCATAAATCACCCACACCTCAATATTATGTACTATGTGACCGTTATGACGCCAAGTGTTCCTTTTATTTAAAATTGACATCAATTTTAGTAAAAAGGACAACTAACCTAATAAAAACCAATAAAATGCATACTTATTTTTTGATACCTTATAGAAATTATAAAAAATTAATTTTAGATGTGTAGGAGTCAACTGTACCTCAATCCAATGCACGATGTGATCGGTATGACTTCAAATGTGTCCTTTTATTTAAAATTGACACCAATTTTAGTAAAAAAGAATGCTGAACTACTCAGAACCGATTCAATTCATTCATAATTTTTTATACTTTAGAAAAATTATCCATAATTAATTTTTGATGTGTATGAATCAACCAAACCTCAATTCGACTCACCATATGACCAATATGACTCAAAGTGTGTCTTTTTATTTTAAACTAACATAATTTTTTGCAAAAAGAATAAGCTTGAAATTGAAATCTAATAAAACACATTATGATTGTTTTGATAATTTATGAAAACTGTATATATGTAATTTAAGACTTTAAGGAATTATAATCACCTCAATTTGATGCACGTAGTGACTGGTATGACTAATAGTGCATATTTTTATTTAAAATTAACACCAATTTTTTTTGTAAAAAGGACAACTGACCAACTCAAAACTGATCAAACACATTCATATTATATTGATACTTTAGGGAAAAAATACATAAATATTTTGAGACATGTATGAATCACTATAAACTCAATACATTTCACGGTGTAATCGGTATGACTCCAAGTGCATATTTTTATTTAAAATTGACATAAATTTTAGTAAAATGGATAACTAACCTACTCAAAACTGAGAAAATGCATTCATATTATTTTGATACTTTAGTAAAATGATCCATAAGTCATTTATAGCATGTAGGAATCTAAATATAAGGAACGATCCATAAACATTAAATAATATTTAATTATGTTAATAATTCACATTGAGGATCTTTTCAGGTTTATAGTTTTAGTGAATTAGGACATAACTATTACATCTCAAAAGATTACAAAGTAGACACTTCTACATCATTTCTATTTTTTTCATAAAATAAAAACTCTTGATAAAAAAACAATCATGTCTAGTTCTAGGTTTTAGACAGTGTGACTTTACCTTGATCCCATCCTTGACCATATTTAGCTTCATGTCCTGTGAAAACATTTCAAAACATGGCATGAGAATAAAAAACTCAATAAGGGTTAAAAAAAGAAAGAAAACATTTGTTCATAAATACATACAAAACATGAACTCTTTTACTTACCTCATGAAATAATATTATTTTATGAATAACACATAGAAATAATAAATCATAAAGCTGACTTGTATCATCCATAACATACTTATATTGTAGCCATCACAACTACATAGGGAGTTACTTTGGAATACCCATCACAGTATATTCCTTAAATCTCTTAGGAGAAACATTCACATTTACCTCTGTCATGTTACCCAATGTATTGGAGAGATATCTTGGCCTTTACCTCTGTCATTTCGATATTAGATGACTCATGGTCTAAATAAAATCATCCAATAAAAATTGGACAAGTTTTGGATGTTATTTTAATATTTATAATCTTATTTATTTAAATGATTTATTAATGAGGTAAACACTACATCATTATTGTGTCATAAATAATTTAATTTATTTGATATCTAAAAATTATAAAAATATTACCATGATGTAGGAAATATTTTTATATTTCTAACTAATATTTATAGTAAAAAAGTTACTTATATAACACCATATAAAAATTATTTTATTAAAAGATTTTTGTTTATGTCAATTTTGCCTTTACATTAAATTAATTAATCTAAAGTATCATTATTATTCAAAAGTGCCTCCATGGGGTCCCAGAATAGACCCAATGATTCCCATGGTCGACCATTACTCATTAAATAATGTTAGAAAAAGTGGTAAGGTAATTTTGAATTATTACAATATTCTTTTTTACTTTGAATTACCCTATTTACCTTTAACCACAGTAAATAAAAATGAAAAGTTAATATTCATTAAAAATTATTTTCATCTTATTGAACCAAATTTTACTTACTAATAACAACCATTTATGTCATATTTTCAAAATCCAATTCACATAAGTGGTAAATTTTCATTTAAATGAAAAAGTCAGTTTTTTTAACTACTACTAAGTGGTTTCAGTATTCATCAAAAATCAATGTTTTTCATAAAAATACCAAAAATTAAGCCTAAGATATATTTGATATTCCAAATTCAAAAATGTTGTCTATTTTTCTAAATTCAATACATATAAGTGGAATTAATTCATTTAAAATTAATTCTCGTTGTTAAAACAAATAGCGTGTTTTTAATAAATAATAACTATCAAAAGATTGACACTTGTTTATGTCCAATTTCAACGTGAAATTAATTACAATGAACAACATTGGATTAAATGGTAAAAATATATTCTATTTACACTTTAAAACCAATTAAAAATATAATCTATCCATACAGATAAATTAGCTTAAATCACAGTTTTGAATTTAAATACAATATTTATCACTATTCATAAAAAAATGAACTTTGTCGGAAAAATTCCAAAAATTTACACAAAGTAGATTTTGAAGTCCCCATTATAAAGAAGAATTTTATTTGGTAAAATAGAATGTATTAAATTTACCAAAACAAGATTTAAAGAGGCTTCTCCATTAAAAGGTGGTAAATCGACCTTTTAATGTAAACATTGCTTAAAGTTGGATTCATTCATATTTTAAGACTCTAACTTTTTATTGGATAAATGTAAATACATTTAAAAAACATGTATAATCATATTGTAGTTATTTTTGTTCATTCCTTCCAATACAATGGCTAGGAGTTAACTACCATTTAATTTAATAATATTATATTATTAGTGTGCAACGTATGATTTCAAAGAAACCCCTTGTTATGTATCGGGTACGCTATCAAACATAGGAACCCCTATAAAGTAAAATTAATATTTAATTCACAAATATTAATAAATATGAAATATGTCTTATTATTTATTTACTTGGGATGTTACATCCTTCCCCCCTTTTGGAAAATTGTGTCCTTGCAATTTTACTTATCAAAATAAGTGGGGGTATTTATACCTCATAGTATTTTCATATTCTAACATTGCCTCTTTAACCATATGGATTTTCCACAAAACCTTTACTTGGTGAATTACCTTATTCCATAACACTCTCTCTCTACGATCAATAATCTGAACTGGTTGTTCTTCATAAGAGAGATTCTCTTCTAATTAAACTACATCTGGGCTCAAAACATGAGATTTATCTGGAATATACTTTCTCAACATCGAAACTTGAAAAACATTGTGTGCCTGGGATAAACATGGTGGTAAAGCCACTCTGTACGCAACTGATCCAACATTATCTAGAATTTTATAAGGTCCAATGAACCTCGGACTCAAATTTCCCTTCTTACCAAAACACATCACACTTTTCCATGGACAAACTTTGAAAAAGACATGATCACCTACCTCAAAAGAATGATCCTTCCTCCAGTTATCTGCATACCTTTTCTGTCTGCTCTGAGCTATTCTCATGTTCTTCTGAATGAACTGAACTTTCTCTGCCATCTCTTCTACCAATTCTGGTCCCATCAGCTTCCTTTTAAGTAATTCATCCTAAAAACCTGGAGTTCAACAATGATTTCCATATAATGCCTCAAATGGAGCCATCTGTATACTGGAATGAAACCTGTTATTATATAAAAATTCAACCAAAGAAAGATGTTGGTCCCAACTTCCCTGATAATCCATTGAGTAAGCATGTAACATATCCTCCAATTTCTGAATTTTTTGTTCTGATTTCCTATATGATTGAGGATGAAAAGCTATACTAAAATTTAATTCAGTACCCAACGACATTTAAAGGCAATTCAAAATGTTAAAAGTAAACATGGGATCATGATCAAATACAATGGATAGGGGAACTCCATGAAACCTTACTATCTCTTTAACATAAAACTGAGAAAGTTGATATAGAGACAATGTATCTCTAATTGGAAGGAAATGAGAAGATTTAGTGAATCGATCAACAATAACCCAAATTTTATTATTACCCTGAGATGTTTTTGGTAATCCAACAATGAAGTCCAAGGATATATTTTACCATTTCCACTCCAGCACCGGTAAAGGCTCAGCATCCTTTTCGGTAACTGCCGCGCTTCTTTAAACTGCTGACAATTCAAACACTTCAAAGTAAAATCAACAATATCTCTTTTCATTCCATCCCACCAGTAATACTCCCAAAGATCTCTGTACATATTTGTACTGCCAGGATGAACTGAAAATGGGGAACTACGAGCATCACATAACAACTCATTATTCAACTGTGAATCACAAGGCACACATAATCTCTTTCCAAATCTCAAAACACAATCATTATAAATTTTAACTTCAAGAAACATACCCTTTTGAACCAACTCTACCTTTTTCTGTAACTCACTATCTTCCTTCTGTGCTTGCGTAACTCTGTATGATAGAGATGATCTCACTAACACTTGATACAAAATAGAAGAATTTCTAAACCAAAAACTTTTATGCCAAAGTTTATCAAATAAAAAACCAAAGGATCTTGTTCCAAATGTAACATGGTTAATGAAACATTACTTTTTCGACTCAAATCATCAGCCACTTTATTTTCTTTTCCAATATGGTAATGGATCGTGAAATCATAATCCTTTGTTAATTCCATCCATCTCCTCTGTATCATGTTCAATTCTTTTTTATTGAATATATACTTTAAACATTTTTGATCAGTATATATTTTACATTTTACTCTATACAAATGATGCCTCCAAATTTTTAAACAAAAAAACAACAACATCTAATTCCAAATCATGTGTAGGGTAATTTAACTCATGTGGTTTCAACTAACGTGAAGCATAAGAAATTACTAGATTATTCTGAATTAAGACACAATCATGTCCTTTCAATGAAGCATCATTGAAGATAACAAACTCACCATTTCTGGATGGCAGTTCCAAAACAAGATCATTCACAAATATTCTTTTTAATTCCTGACAACAATAATCACATTCTTTTGTCAAGATGAACATAACACCTTTTCGAGTTAACTTAGTCATTGGACTAGATAACCATGCAAAATTTTCAACAAACCTCCAGTAATAACCTACCAAACCAAGAAAACTTTGAATCTCGGTTATATTTGGGGGTTTTGGCCATTCTTAAACAAATTTTGTTTTAGCAGGATCAACCAGTATGCCATTTTTTGAAACAATGTGACCAAGGAAAGAAATTTTTTGTAACCAAAACACACAGTTGCTTAATTTCCCATACAGTTTCTTTTCTTTTATGGTTTGCAATACAACCCTTAAATAAATTTCATGTTCCTCTTTACTTTTGGAATAAACAAAAATATCATCAATGAACACAACCACAAAATTATCCAAGAACTCATGGAATATTCTATTCAAAAGATCCATGAATGCAGAAGGTGCATTGGTTAATCCAAAAGGCATAAATACAAATTCATAATAGCCATATGATGTATGAAATGCAGTCTTTGGAATGTCTTCTTCCTTTACATTCAACTGATGGAACCCCAACCTCAAATCAATCTTCGAAAAAATACTGAGCTCCCTGGAGATGATCAAAGAAATCATCAATATGAGGCAAAGGATACTTATTCTTAATAGTGATGTTATTAAATGCTCAATAATCAAAGAAAAGTCTCATTGAACGATCTTTCTTCTAAACAAACAATACAGGATAACCCCATAGTGATGTGCTAGGTCAAATGAAACCTTTATCTAATAACTCATGCAATTTCTTATTTAACTCTAAAAGTTCAATTTGAGCCATTCAATAAGGGAGCTTTGAAAATGACATAGCATCAGGAACTAAGTCAACAGTAAATTCAACTTCCCAAGAAGGTATAATACCTAGTAACTAATCAGGAAAAAGATCATGGTACTCATTTACCACTAAAACATCATTAATCTGAACAGTTCCTTTGTTTTCAACAATATATGCCAGGTAACATTCGTTTCCATCTTTTACTAGTTTCTCGGCTTCCTCATATGTTATCAAAAGCAAGAGTTTATTCTTGTATAAAATTTAAAATTATTCTAAAAAGAAACCTCTTTATCTCTGCATTCAATCTTAACATGATAAACAGAAATCCAATCCATACCCAAAATAACATCAAACTCTACTAGAGGAAAAAAAGGTTTGTAGGTAGATTATTTTCGCACACAAGGACATGATTGTTCTTATGTTTTATTTTTGTCTCAAAATTTCCTCCATATGTTTTTTTGTATGTTATCTATTCATATCTTGAGATGGAATTCCCAATTTACTAGAAAACTTCTCAGAAATGAAAGAGTGTGTAGACCCTGAATCAAAAAACACATTTTCATAATCTGAATAAACAAACTGTGTACTTAATACAACTTCAATTGATGGAACAACATCTAATTAAGTAGTTACAAAGTATTTCACCACCCCTTTCGGCTTGTAGTCTAGCTGCTTTACTTCGGTTGATTTCTTTGTTGGACACTCATTTGCATAATGACCCATTTCATTGCACTTAAAACATTTTACTGACTGTAAATCAGATTTTGTCTTACCATAACCCTGAACTATTTCAGTGTAATTAGGAGACTTATGTACCATTTTACCACATCGATAGCACTTAACAGAATTCAATAGACATTAACCAGCATGATTTTTATCACAATTTTCACAAACTGTAAACATAAGTTTCTTACTATCAGACTTTTTAAGAGTTCTTCCATTTCGACTGCTAGCTCGACCACTTATTCTGTTGTTTTTCAAAGAACACCTGATCATTAGAAAACTCCATTTCCACCTTCTCCGCACAACGAACAAGTTTTCCATAACTGTTTAACTAATGAGAAGCTAAATCCCTTCGATACATTGGCTTTAATCCTGAGTAAAAATGGTTTATTTTTCTATCAAGATCTCAAATAAAATTTAGAGAATACCTTTCCAGTTGAGTGAATTTTTCTTCTTAGGCATCCACTGATTCATCCTCCTACCTCAATTCCAGGAATTGTTTTTCCATTCTAAAACGAACCACATTAAGAAAATATTTCTCAAGAAATATACATTTGAATTAATCCCAATAGAGAGCCTTAATCTCCTCATTATCCCTGATATTTTTCACCATAGACCACCACTGATCAGCTTCAACTTCAAAATGGTAAATAGTGAGACTAATCTTTTGATGTTTTGAACAACCCATGACATCGAAAATATTTTACATTTCTTTAATTCACCCTTCTACTAGCACTGGGTCAGATGATCCTCTGAATGATGGGGGATGTTTCCTCATGAAATGCTCCACTACTGACATGTTCCTCTATGGTCGACCTGTCTGATCTCGTACATGGATACCACCACCATTTATTGCCTGAGTCAACTATGCCATCACTACAACAAACTGTTCAGTTCCGATTATGACCATCT
This sequence comes from Viscum album, assembly GCA_963277665.1. Classification (NCBI taxonomy): domain Eukaryota; kingdom Viridiplantae; phylum Streptophyta; class Magnoliopsida; order Santalales; family Viscaceae; genus Viscum; species Viscum album. The sequence continues at coordinate 1,205,046,791 of OY728126.1, read as the reverse complement.
CAGGTTGCTGATTTGGAAGGTTGTCTTCCTCCTAATGTCGTCCCAACATAGCTGCCTTTTTTCCTCTATGGAAAACCATTATGAACAAAGAAATATCTTAGGTGAAGAAAAATGGTAATTTTTCAATCCTATATGATTTCAATATTAACATAAATTACTTTATAGATATTAATTTAATAATACCCTAACTCCTAAAGTTATCTAAACCAACCTCCGATACCAAATATAAGGACCCAGCCATAAAAGTTACATAATATTGAATTAAGTTAATAATTTACATTGAGGATCTTTTCAAGTTTAGAGTTTTAGAGAATTAGGACATACCTATTACATCTCAAAAGATTAAAAAGTAGACACTTCTACACAGTTTCCATTTTTTTCATAAAGTAAAAACTCTTGAAAAAAAGAGTCATGTATTGTTCTAGGTTTTAGAAAGAAATAATTTTCCTTGATCTCATCCTTGACCCTATTCATCTTTATGTCCTATGAAAACATTTAAAAACTTGGGATGAGCATAAAAAGCTCAGTAAGGGTTATAAAACAAAGAAGTAAAACATTTGTTCATAAATACATAAAAAACATGACCTCTTTTACTTACCTCATGAAATCGAAAGATTTTATGAATAGAAAATAGAAATCAAAAATCATAAAGGTAACTTATGACATCCATAACATACTTATATTGTAGCTATCACAACTACATAGGGAGTTACTTTGGAATACCCATCATAGTATATTCCCTATATCTCTTAGGAGAAATATTAACATTTACCTATGCCACATTACCCAATGTATTGGAGAGATATCTCGGGCTCAGCTGCCCTAGGATTATCACAGAACCACCCGTATACGTAAATAACACCCAAGAACCATAACATGATCATAACACATAACATAAGCATAAAGGAAAGATAACATTTCCACAATGCAATAACAAAATATCATTCCAAGATATTGAAATAATAAATACATTCTCAAAATAATTTTCAATACCAAAATACGTTAAAAGAGTATATGGTATTTATTACTTCCTTTTAAAAAAATTATGGCTTGTTAAGGATTCAAAAGATCAAATAATACTCACGGCGGTGGAAAGGCCATTGTCACAGCTTACGTTAACAAAACATTCCTTTTTGTATTTTTGTAAAATGCTTCATATAAAAATATTCTCTTTAAAGGAAATGAAAATTCAATGGGGTTTATACACCGTATAAAATAAATTAATTTATAAAACTAAATATGCCTCAATGAAAATAGATTGAGACGAAGTCCCTTACCTCGTGTCCGACTTGACTCAATCGTTCTTTAATCTCTTTTAATTTGGGTAATTTCCTTTGGTTTGAACCAAAAGGAGTTTTTGAAGTGCCTTATGCCTAAGGTAATGCTTCTAGGAGGAGGAGAGGGATGTAGGGATCTTAATTGGAAATATTTTGGACAAGCCTAAAGGCTTTATAGGTGTGTGTAATTGGTTATAAGTGAGGGATTTTTATAAGGGGGAGGAGGGGCTCTTTAGGAAAGTGTGATAATATTATTTTATTATATAATGATATTAGGTTTCTAAAGGTCCAAAAATTATTATAGTCAAATATAGTATGAATAATGGTTGAAATATAATCATCCAATAAGAACTGGACAAGTTTGAATGTTATTTTAATATTTATAATCTTATTTATTTAAATTATTTATTAATGAGGTAAACACTGCAACATTATTGTGTCATAAATAATTTAATTTATTAGATATCTAAAAATTATAAAAAAACTACCATGATTTAGGAAATATTATTAGCTTTACAATGAATATTTATAGTCAAAAATATTTCTTATATAACACAATATAAAAATTAATTTACTCAAAATTTTTTGTTTATGTCATTTTTGCCTTTACATTAAATTAATTAATCTAAAGTGTCATTATCATTCATAAGTGGTTCCATGGGGTCCCAAAATAGACCCAAGGATGACCATGGTCAGAAATTACTCATCCAATAAAGTTATGACAAGTGTTAAGGTAATTTTGAATTATTACAATATTCTTTTTACCTTGAATTAACCTATTTACCTTTAACATTGGTAAATAAAAGTCAAATGTTACTATTCACCAAAATTTATTTTCATCTTATTGAACCAAATTTTACTTACTAATAACAACCATGTATGTTGGATTTTCAAAATTCAATTCACATAAGTAGTAAAATTTAATTTAAATGAAAAAGTCATTTTTTTATCTTCTACTAAGTAGTCCCAATATTCATCAAAAATTGATGTTTTTAAAAAAAAATACAAAAAACATCAGCCTATGATATATTTGATATTCTGAATTAAAAAATGAAGTCTATTTTTCAAAATTAAAATCATATAAGTGGAATTAATTAATATAAAATTAATTCTCGTTGTCCAAACAAATAGAGTGTTTTTAAGAAATAATAACTATCAAAAGACTGTCACTTGTTTATGTCCACTTTCAGTGTGAAATTAATTATAATGACCAACATTGGATTAATTGGTAAAAATATATTCTAATTAATCTTTAAAAATAATTAAAAATATAATCTTACAATATAAATAAATTAGATTAAAACACTGTATTGAATTAAAATACAATATTTTTCACTATTCATAAAAAAATGAACTTTATCAGAAAAATTCAAGAAATTTACAGTAAGTAAACATTGAAGTTCCCATTTAAAAAAAGGATTTTATTTTGTCAAATATAATGTATTAAAGTGAGAAAAAATATATTTAAATAGGTTTCACAATTAAAAGGCGGTAAATCGATCTTTTAATGTAAATTATGTTTAAAATTAGATTCATTCATATTTTAAGCTTATAAATTTTTATTGGATAAATGTAAATAAATTTAACAAACCTGTATAATAATATTGTAGTTAGTTTTTTTCATTCCCTCCAATACAATTTCTATAAGTAAACTACCATTTTAAAAAATAATATTATATAATTAGTGTGCAATGTAAGATTCCAAAGAAACCCGTCGTTGCATATCAGGTACGCTATCAAATATAGAAATCCATTTAAAATAAATTTAATATTTAATTCAAAAATATTAATAAATATGAAATATTCCTTATTATTTATTTACCTGAGATTCTATACTAACTCACCTCAATATGATGCACATTGTGACTGGTATGACTAAAATTACATCTTTTAAAAAAAACTAGTATCGATTTTAGTAAAAAACCCACTAACCTACTAAAACCAAGAAAACACATTCAGATCATTTTAACACTCCAGGAAAATTATCCATAAGTCATTTTTGATGTGTATATATCTACCAAACCTTAATATGATGCATGATGGGAATGGTATGATTCCAATTGTCTGTTATCAGTTTAAAATTGACATTTTAGTTCAAAACACATATCAGTTACTACAAACTAAAACAATGCACTCTTATTGTCTTGATAATTTAAGAAAACAATTCATAAGTCATTTATGGTGTGTTAAATGCTATCTCAAGTCAAACTGACACATGATGTGACTAGTATGACCCAAAGTGAATGTTTCCAAATTGTAATGACATCTTAGTAAAAAACACAAGTGTCATACTAAAGACCAAGAAAATGAATTATGATTATTTTGATACATTATCAAATTAATGAAAAAATCATTTTTGATGTCTAAGAATTGACCTCATCTCAATACAATTCATATTGTGATTTTTATGAGTCCAAGTGTCTGTTACTAGTTTAAAAGTTAAATTTTAGTTCAAAATGTGTCACTCACTGAAAACAATGAAAATGAGATCTGATTTTCTTGATAAATTCGGAAAATAATTAATAATTCATTTATGGTGTGTAGGAATTAGTATCACATAAAAACAACACATGATATGACCAGTATGATGAAGTAACCAAGAATGTAGCAGAAGCCCCCAAAAGTGGGTATTTTAAGAAAAATCACCAACGATTGACGTAATATTTTCGATGTCAGCTAGCTACCCAGTTTAAGCCAAGGTTCATGTATGAATAGTCTTAAGAAAAAAAATAAACTATAAAATACTTGGTTAAAATATAAAGCCACATGAAACTTCTGCTCATTTTTGGTGATTTATACTCAAATAATCCAACATCAAACTTCTCTAGATCATTCACATGCACTTCAAGAAACTATAAGAGCACCGATCATTGTATTCTGTGTTATAGTGCGAAGATACAATGAATACCTCGACACTTTGACAATCACCGCATTACTTTGCTAGTGATGCCTGAAAGATGGCTCGATTCAAGCTCGTTGAATCTAGAGCCTCTCTCTACAGGATGTGTGAGAGAGAAGAGGACTGAGAGAGACAATGAATAGTCCATAAAAAACTCCACTTCTCCTCTATTTATGGAGTGAAATAAAATTACCTGAAAATGTTGTGCCGACCTCCGAACAATTAATCACACTATATAAATAATATTTTGACTACTAAACTAAGTCATAAATATTATTTATTATTATTATCACTTAACTACAGAATATATATTACATTATAATACCTGATCCATTTACTCTGCTCATACTCCCACAAATATTAATGAACCGTGAATATTTTAATATTCATTCAAATACTATTTTTCATGTATTTACCTAAAAATGGTAAATAGATTTAATAAATAAACTCAATTTCCATTATTCTTAACTTGAATAATATGAATTTATTTATTCCTTTGTGATTTCATCTCCTTGGACAAATCCCGAACCACAGTGGTAGGGCTTACCATGTCCAAAACTCCTATTCAATTGAATAGAACAAATTCTTGAATATGCTATTGTGTGTGACCCTCTAGGACCTTATCTCGATATCATTTAATGGTATTAACAGATCAAGAGCAGAATTTAGCAACCCATCATGGGCCTTAAAGAGATAATTATTGTTATAGAAGTGACAACCAACCTACAAACATGCACAGTGTAATATAATATATTTTTCTTAAATATCTCATAAAGTTGGAAGCACACGCGTGTCATCATCCTTTTCTTACATTATTGTTTGTGCATCTAACTTGATGGATTTACCCTCGACTTGTTTGGACATTATCTTATGAAGGTACTAACATCCTTATCAATATGGAATGATATATATTACTTCCATAACCCTAAAGTGAAAAATCATTTCATGACCGTTCAACCAATGCCATGCCATCAATGATGCATCCATCACAAACTACCTCACCATAATTTTTAGCATCACGGTTTTCATATTGCATCAAAGTACGTGATCAAATATCATACACTAGAAATGATCTCATGTCAGGAGACTATTACACATGATCATAGATAGTAACATCAAATGACACCTGAAACATGTAGTGTTCCTATTGGAGGTTTTGTCCTCATGATATCACTACTTCGGATCACCAAGTGTGAACTTCATGAGAAGAAGTATCAATTATTATGATCTCAAAGCACCTGATAGTCAAACATTTATTGTGTCCAATCGGTAGGATGTATCTACACCATAGAACATATATTTAATATTAATGTCATAGTATCTTCACGACCTCATTATAAGCTAGTTTTTGGTATAACCTTTCGATACGACAATTAATCTTTGGACATTACCATATCAATAGTGTATGTAAAAAAGTCTACACTATATTGTAAGATGGTATCATGTATAGATACATGTATACACAATATGGTAACAAAAAAGCATCACATAGAAGGTTCTAGGACACCCACTATTTCAACACTTCCACTTATACTAGAGTTATCATTCTTACTATTCTTGTTATCTACTCACATGATAAAGATCGTGTTTCAGCTGAGTAATGACTTTAGCTACTGGGCCAGCCACAGTTCTGCTGCATGGCTATTCTCCTATTGTAACCTCATCCTCTTGAGTCAAACTTCTCAAGAGATTGTATCCCTGAGTATATACCTTTTTTCCACTGTCATAACATGACACCTTGTATAGTAGGAATATCATAATTAACATTATGATAATATTTTTTTACTAGGTGTTATTCCAAGAACATGAATGAATCATTACGTTTAACAGCTTCTTAACTACCTCAGAAGCTGCAATGTACTTGGTCTTTGAAGGTATGGATACCCCTGGATTATAAGAAGATGTCTCTATCATCACCTTATCCTAACTACAATACTATATCACATCAATATATAGAATACTAGTTTGTATCCATGAAAACTAGTATCCGTTCTTTTCCACTTCCAAAGAACATATCATTTTGTACTTATCAAAGTACAAATGAATAGTTCTATCTGCATCACTTGTTGTGATCTGGGATGTAACTAATATCTACCTACTATAAAATATAACTTCACAATATCAATTCTTGTACATAGTATGGAATACGTGATTGATCCATCACTTCAATGTATGGATTTAACTCATCACATTTTTCTCCTCCTATGTCTAGGGCACATCAACCTAGAGAGATCATGCCTTGTGACATAGTAATCAATTCATCTCTTGAATTATTCTAACTTGTATTTTTCAATACTATGTCACTATATGTATGATTTACATGGTCCAAGAAACCTATAGATCCCCCTCAGTAGATCTAGTTCCCTAGAACTTAGGTTGCTACTTTAAGTCAATCACTGGAGAAAATATTTCATCCTAATCTTAACTAACTATAAGACCAATGTGTATTTTCCATATGTTACTGAACATAAAATTCATGGAAAATCATGGATCTCCAACTAACATATGTTAGTTACATTGCAGTCATTCATTACAAATGAATACTCTATGATCATGTTTCTTACTTCAACCCTAAAATGGATTTTAGTAACTTAAAACCTTTACTAAAATTATGTGATGTGACCATCCTTTTCTGGTTGCGTCATATAGACACCATTTATGATTAATGGTCATGATATAAAATGATTAATATAATGATCATAGAAACCAGTTATAGAAAGTACAATTCAAATAGATGTGGGCATACCGACTTGGTATAGCCAATCGATACTTATTGGTACCACACATGTACCATCCATGTATCAACTCACTTGAATACATTCCATAGTATTCAATATTATAGGCCCATTTTAACTATTATATATGGAATCTATTTATGGAATTATAATTGATCATGTCAATCATAGCTAATTTTCATATACTTCTCACTTGTAGAAAATTTTATTTGCAATGAATAATTGATCACCGACCGTAGTGAATACAAAAATCATCACTATGGTTTTATCCTTCTTCCACAGTATGTGTCTCTGGAACATACTTTGTTCCACATGCTATAGTGGAACTAGTTCCTATACCAGCTATTTGTGCATTTGAATCCTTAAATAAGATCAAGTCAATCTTACTCCCACTATCTCTTATAGAGATGTCCAACCTTATATATGAGTGTAGTTTATTACTTAACTACCATTTTTCTATATCAAGTTTTTTTTCATATCCTAAACAACTGTTAGGATAATTAAAATAGATGCACAATGTGTTTTTTCTGGATGCAAGTTTGTTTAATTCCTACCAAACTATTTGCATCCAAACACATGTCCTTATGACATAATGAATTTACATCATACTATGACTCATATGATATTCATTTTTCATTATAGTTGACATATAGTTATGGGATAACGTCTTTATTTTTGAATCACGTCATGAAATATAATGGACGTTTATACAAATTGAAACATTATTACTCTATGCATCATAAATATGATGTGTAAAATGTGTGTTTAAGAATTACTCCATGCTACATTTTTTTGATCAATTCTAACAAATTGAAACATTGTTACTCTATACATCATAACTCTGATGTGTAAAATGTGTGTTTAGGAATTACTCCACACTACATTATAATGATTGATAATTGCATTGTCATGATATTCTTTGGTATACCAATTTGAAAAAACTCATATATTCTGACCATGTACTCACTTCACATTACCATTCATTAATTTCTTTAAGGAATATTATGAAGTGTAAATACCTACAACTAATCCTTGGAAGATTTCATGCTCACTTGCTGAACTAATTTTCAATTATTAGTGACATAAAAATATTTCTAAATGTTTTTTTGTCCCAACTAAAGACATCTATGATACAAAAGGTGTTTAGCTATACCAGGCCTAAATACCATACAATGTATCTTCTTGATGTCCACTTTTAGTTTTACAAAGAATTAATTTTTCACAACTGGGTATATGTTTTAAATTTTATATTCATCATGTATTTCCTATAACTCAACTGTGACTGAAGTATATGTTGAGTATTAAAAAACATTAATTCCTAAACCTAGAATAATGTCTCCTTGTGTCCAAGGACACAAGAGATTAATTTTTATTTTATACTCTATAATATGAAACTTTCACTTGGAAATTAGGATGTCAAGTACTTATCACCATTGGCCTAGGTATCACCCTTTGTCAGTCACTTAGAGAATATTGTTGACTTCTAGTAATATTTCTATACTTTGTTATTTTATTAGAATTCACATATGTCACCAGCATATTGTTTTTAATACCCAAGTAGTAAAACTGAAACATTACAATTGATGAATGTTTTTGAATAATAAGAGGGTAGTTTGCTTCTTTAATTAAATTTATTACTTTTAAACTTCCATTGTTTTATTTTATAATATGCAATGAAAATATCCTTTTTAATACCTCATTTATTGAAGGTCGTTGCGAATGTGGCATTGACATTACTTGTATTTTGGAATTTTTACCATGTCTCTCAATTTATTTTCATTAGAATTAAAGATAAAACTTTCTTTGATATTATTATTCAATTGGGAAACCATACCTAAATAGGTAATGAATCATTTACTAAACACTTTTTCATATTATAACCTAAAAAGAAACTTAAGTAAAGGGGTGAAAATGATATGAGAAAGGGATCCATTTGAAGATCATGATCCATATTTCAATTTACACACGCCGGTGTAACCAACGCCTTATTCATATCATTTCTTCACTTTCTCCTTGAAAAAATCTCAAAGATGAAACTTCATGTTTTCTCATCCATGTCCTGATTTATTGACCGTAACTAACATCAGACATTGATGAAAGCATAATGACATAACCATCATACTCTTGGTACATCAATCCCTTGTAAGAAATTTCACCCTCAATTCTTGAATTAGTTTAATAGGTGTAGGAGATACTAGCACCTTGAGTCTCCTATATCACAAAACTATGTGCACACACCTATACTATTCTTGGTTACTCAATTCAGTAAGGGCATTTTCTTTGTAAAATATTTATCCCAATTTAAACTTGTGGTATAATTTTTCATTTTACTACAAAAAAAATTCTACAAGATTAGTACCTTTTAACTATATTACCGAGTTAGACATTTTGATAAAATAATTAAAGCTTTAAATGTCTCCCAATATTTTTATCAAATTATTGAAACCCTATATGATAGGATTAGAATAATCTATCACAAGAGTAATCTAGTGGAAAGGATCTTGGATACACCCCTAATAGTCTACAAGCTACGACAATGCTGCTACTTGGAGGGTCCAAGGTAGGGTTTTGGCTATCCAACTACATGAACTTGCAGTTCCATGATCTATCGAGTGAAGTCCCAGCTTCTAAAATTATAAGATGATATACTCAATGCTGCCTATAAATTGATAGAAAGTTAGCTATGGACAATCCTTACTAGAACATTAGTTAACTCAAATCATCACTCTTATAAAGACTCCCTAGTAGTAAAAGGCACCCTCCAATATTCCATGACCAGCACCCCAAACACATTGTTTTATCCAAATTTGAATGATAGAAGAAGGTTATGAATTATTATATCATTGAGGGTTTTATTATTTTTAATGTGAAGAAAGAAATCATTTTCTATTTTTATATGTATGTACTATGTGATCACACTCACAACTGACCATTAAAGAAATAGAAAATTTCATCACGTCAAATATTCATTTTATCTTGAATTCTTGTTTTTATTGTTATATGTGATCACACATTAAATACACATTCACAAAAAATAATAATCCTTGAATGAAATGATGACCTAATCATGAGACAGTACTATTGGTTGATCATTGAGTGAATAACAGACCAACCATGACCCTAGGGGTAATACCTTGAGTCGTGTTGCCTTCGGCTAGAAATGAAGTGCATGCCCCTCAAATGAATCTTATCTGTTGTCCAATGTGTCATCATGACTTGTCAGGATGTGCATCACTCATCTCGTCATCATACAATATTACTTGAATGCGGGCGAGGGTGTGTCGATATATAAAAATACAAGTTTGAGAATGGGCGTGTAGAACCTTATACATATAATGACCCTGAGACAACACATATATCATTTTTAATTAAAATAATTATAACAAAAACATTGAAATAGATAAATAATTCCATAAAAAAACACCAGAGTTGCATTGGTCGGTCCGATGCTCATGACTAGTCAAATATGCATTAACTCGCGTATTAACATAAATAAAGAATTAAAATTAAAATTTCATTAAATTAAATTGGAGGCTATTATATTGAATTAAAAATTTCACTCTAATTTTAATAATTCAATATTTACATTGTTTGGTCTTGATTAATTAAATTAATTTTAAAATGAAAATAAAATTAATTAATTAATTTAATTAAACACTAAATTAAATTAATACACAATTCTAGAATTATTTAAACCAAAAATTAATATTAAATTAATTTAATTTACAATTGAAATTAAATTAATTAAATAAAATATTTTTTGATTAATTTAAAAATATCGGGCCTCCAAAACACCGGGCAGGGCCTGTGCGGGTTGGGAAAAACCTGTGCATGCCCATTCCAGGTTATGCTAACCCTATAAAAGGGTATCTGGGCCACAAAGGTCCTCTCAAGCTTGTTTTAGGCTGCGAATACCCGCCTGAACCTCTTTCAGGGAAAATCCAGTATGTGCAGACCAAAAGGAACCCATAAAAGGGTGCCTCATGGTGGTCTGGACACCTAGAAAGTGGGAGGTAGTCACTACGAGGTGTTGGAACGGTTGTCCGAGGTGCACTGGATGCGGGTAGCGGCAGCAGCAGCATGGTCCTGCAAGGAGGACCAGTGGTGGTGGTTCTCACCATTGAGGAGGAGCCTACAGAGCGGCATGTTATGTAGGCAACATGAGTCGCTGACATCGGGAACACACCGATGGAGTTCTTCTCGAACCAGGGTAATCTTGGCTCATGGAAGGGGATCGTAGTGGGAAAATCCATGGGTTCGACAGGGGAAGCTGAGGAGGACAAAGAAAGCTGTGACCAGTGTAGACGTCTCCTAACATAGCAATTGGGAACCGATCCAGCTCTAGGAGAGGAGGCACAAAACAAGATCTAGTCGGAGGAAGGGGGAAGTGGTGGTGCTGAGTGGTGCTGGAGGAGGGTGTCCTGGAGGGGAAAAACTGTGGTAGCATGATAAGGGTGATGCTAGAGGCAGGTGGTGGGTGCCACTGCGGGGTGGCTGGGTTGTGCATCTTGGAGTCACCTACGGCAGCCAAGAGGGTGGCAGCCTTGTGCGGAGCTGCTCCTTGGGGAAGAAGGGGACTATTCCCCCTTTTTTTGATTTTATCATGAGGTTCCACCCCCTCTAAGTATTATATTTATTTTTTTGACAAAAACCCAATCTAGGTGTAGATTTCCACAACCACATTATTATTTTTAGGAATGTCAATTAACCCCTTTAATATTTTCTAAAAACTATTTACTATGTTCAGAATAATAATAATAATATTATAATTATTTTATTATCGTAATAAAATTAATATTATTATAATAAAATTAATATTATTATAATAAAAACTTATGGTACCAGAAAAAACTATTCTAGTGGACGAAAACTTCACTGGAAAATTGTGTTCATCCATAACTATTTCCCTTAGGTTGAAAACAACATACATATATATATATATAAATATATATTAAAATATGTTATATGTAATTAACCCGTAAAAAAACAAGTCTAAATCTGATCAAACCTTTTGGATGACCACAGAATGGTCATCCGATGTCAGATTAAGATTTGGTCTATGATGTTGGGACACTAACAAAACCCTCTATAAGGTTTAATGAAAATTTAATTCATTTTGTCATAAAAACATCCACGTATTGCTCTGATACCAATTGAAGGAACCAGTCATATATAGGAATCCCAAAAAGGATGGAGTTTTAAAAAAAATTCACTGATGATCGACATTGTCTTTTTGATGTTGGTGAATAGATGCCCAGTTTAAGCTGAGGATCACATGTGAAGAGTTTGAACCACAAAAATAAACCATGAAATACCTGGTTTAAATCAGTAGTTGCGCATGACGTCTGATCATCATTAGAGATCACTGATCAAATAATCTGACATCAAACTCCCCTAGATCATCCATGCACAAATAAAGAAACTGAGAGAGCGTCGATCATTATAATCTGTGTGCTAGTGAAAAGATACTATGACTAACTCGACACTCTGACAATCACCATATCTCTCTGCTTTTGATGCTCTGGAGAGGGATCAATCCAAGATGCTTGGATCTAGAGCCTCTCAATATAGGATGTGGGAGAGAGAATAAGAGAGAGAGAGGTATTGATTTGTCCATGGAAAACTCATCTCCACCTCTTTTTATAGAGTGAAATGAAATTACCTAGAAATGTCGGCCCGAACCCCAAACAATTAATCACTCTATATAATTAATATTTTCACTACTAAACTAAGTCATAAATATAATTTATTATTATTATCACATAATTGTAGAAAATATATTACAAAATAATACCTGATCCATTAAATCGGATCGTACTCCCGCAAAATATAAATGAATCTTGAATATTTTAACATTCGTGCAAATAATAATTTTCATGTATTTACTTAAAACTGGTAAAAACATTTGATAAATAAATTCAATTACCATTATTCTTCACTAGAATAATATAAATTTAGGTATTATATTGAGATCGTATCACCTTGGACAAATCTTGAACCCCAGTGGTGGCGCTCACCATGCCCGAAACTCCTATTCAACTGAATAGGATAGATTCTCAAATACAGAATTATGTGTGAGCCTCTAGGTCCTTATCTCGATAGTAGTGAATATTATTCACAGACCAAGAGCGGGATCTAGTAACACATCATGACCCCTAAAGAGATAAGTATTGTCACATCAACAACATCCAACCTATGAAAACACACCAGATAATATAATATTTTTGTCCTAAATATCTCATAAAGTAGGTCGCACACGTGTTTCATCATCCTTTTATTGATTTATTGTTTTTATCTAACTAGATGAATTTACCCTCTACTTCCATGGACATGGTATTATGAAGGTAATTCCATCGTTATCAACATGGCATGAGATATATTACTTCCATAACCCGGAAGTGAAAAATAATTTCATGACCATTCAACCAATGTCATGCCATCAATGATGCACCAAACACAAAATACCTCACCATGATTTCAATGTAATGGTTTCTGTTTTCCATCAAAGTACGTGATAAAATAACATACATTGGAAATAATATAATGTTTGGATACCATTACACGTGATTGTAGATAGGAACATCCAATGACATGTGAAACATGTGGTGTTCTTATTGGCAGGTCTTTCCTCATGATCTCACTACATGAGATCACCATGTATTAACTTCCTGAGAAGAAGTCTCAATTATTATGATCCCCCAACACCTTGTATTCAAACATTTTACTTATCCAATTGGTAGCATGTATCTTGACCATAGAAGATATATTTAATATTAATGTCATAGTATCTATAGGTTCTCATTATAGCATAGGTTCCGCTATAACCTTTTGATACGACAATTAATCATTAGACATTAACATTTCAATAGTGAACATAGAAAAGTATACACGATATGGTAAGATGAAATCATGTATAGTTACCTGTATACACAATATGGTAACCAAAAGCATTGAATAGTAGGGTATAAGGAACCCACTATTTCAACATATGACTCAAAGTGTGTGATTCCAGTTTGAAATGGAATTTTAGTAAAAAAACACAAGTGCAATACTACAAATTGAGAAAACACATTCTAATTGTTTTCTATAGTTTAATAAAATGATCCATAAGTAATTTATATCACATAGGAGTCACTGTACCTCAATCCCATGAAAGGTGTGACCGGTATAACTCTAATTGTATCTTGATTTAAAATTGACATTAATTTCATTAAAAAGAACAATTGATATACTCAAAACTGATCAAATGCATTTTCAGTGTTTTGATACTTTAGAAAAATTATCCATAACTCATTTGTGACATGTTGGAATCAACATAACCTCAATACAATGGATGGTGTGACTGGTCTAACTATAATTTTGTCTTTTTATATGAAGTTTACATTTTTTTAATGTATTCTTTCATATTAATTTTTAATTTGTTTTTTATGATATTATTAACTTAAGATTTATTTTCTTATATTGGTGGATAGTTTTTCATAGGTTGAGATGATTTGTTTATAAATATATACCATGGTCGGTCCATTTTGAGAGGGGATCATGGGTGCCAAATATGATGAAACATTAATGTTTTAAATGTTTTTGGATATTTATTATAAATTTAATTATACAATTTTTTTAAATGTATATAGTAGTTTTTTTGTATTAGAGATGTAAAATTTATTTTAGTTGAATTATATATTTTTTGTATAGGTTTCAGGTTGTTGCAGTGTGCTATTATTCAAACAGCACACCGTAGTAAGTGGGGCCTTTATAAGTGCAACTTAAAGCATAGATAAAGTGCCCCCTTTATCATCACTATTGAAACGTTGATAAATGGGGACCTTTATTAGTATTTTGTATAGAACTGATAAAGGGGACCCCCTTTATCAACACTATAATTAACAAAACATTTTTAGAACTGTTAAAATCCTTTTTTATGTTGATAATGGGAATATTTTTATTAGTGAACCTAATCTTTTCTATCAAGCCAGCCAAAAAAATCCCTTGATCGGGAAATAGTTTTTGGATTTAGGTTTCTTGGGAAAATGTTTTTTCCATTGTGTGGGAAAAAATTCTTTAATATTACCCATAAACAAGTGCAGGACTGAGTGCATCACGTTCAGAGAAATTATCCTACCCCTGGTGAAAATAGACCACAAACCATTACTAGACTACACAAAAAAACACTTTTATACTATATAAAATTTATGGGGGATATAGTAGGGTTGTAGACCGCTGAACACCACCCTCTCAAATATCTCGAATCTGTCAGGCTATGTTATGAATTCTAAAACAATCATTGCAATATTGCCTTCAGCAGCCTACGTCTTCCTTCAATATGCCTTTTGGTAGAACATATAGCCAAAAAAATTTCTAACTCAACATGTGAGTTTATTCGATATGTTCTATGACCAGAGAAAGTAAAAGCAATTGACGATTCAAATTATTAACCTCTTATTTATTGGCGTGGAGTTCCACATAATGCCATAGAGAGTACATATTGTATTGGATGAAAAAACAACTTGCCTATCATTTTTGATAAGTGAGGACCTAAATGATGTTATCATAGTAGAAAACATATAGCAACTGGAATTTCAAGTGGTGTATGATGTGGGATGGCACAAGTACGGTATTCTAAAATTACATGTAAATCTTATTAGATTCCTATATTTGTTAATGATATATTTTTTTCTCATTGTTTATGTTATCATTACTTGCTCTATATTCTGTTTTTTAATTTTTCTTTGTTATAAAATTTTCTCATGGATGGTGGGATTATTCTATACAACCTAGGAATTAAAATGGTTTTAATTCATCCATATTGATACTTATTGTAATCATTATTAACTGGATTAATTTATCATCATCCAATTGAAAATATACATTGATTTAATATTAAACTTGGAGTTAGGGATGTAAACAATAACATTCACTAAATAATACTAGAATTCGGTGCTATTATCAAAGCTCAACCTCATGCTATTCAAGTATTAACATGAACCAAGTTTTATTACTAAAATAACTTAATCATGTTTATCAAAATCCCAATCAACTATTTGATATTTTAATATTATTTTATTTTTAAATACATATAGATTTAGTTTCACGCTCAATTTTCAATCCTAGGTGAGTAATCATCATAATCTCAATGTTATAATTAAATTTAGGTTTAAGTAATTGAATCAAGCGTAATTTCCCCTTATCTAGTAAATTGATCAAGCTGGGGTCATGCCTGAGCCTTAATTTTTTTTTTCATCATGCATGAGCTTAAGTACCACAATACTCATCTCATCTTGATTATATCCCTAAAATTGGTTGATGTTATATTCCCACAAAATTAATAATATATAATATGACTACCAAACACATCAATTTTTGGATTAACCAAGGTAACATAAAAAATAATTGTTTTTTAATAATTATATGATACAAAAGTATGAAATCAAAGGATATCAATTTTAGTTTTTGAATTTTCTAGTCATACATCAGGAAAACATATCACCCTCTAATTTTAAGATTTTGGATCTTAGTAGTATAGAACCTCATACCTTCATTAGGATGGGAAATCATGGGAGTTTTTAATTTTTGAATTTTGTAGATGTTCCATTTTATGAACCAGAACTCAAAATTTGACGCACGCCCTCCATAGGGCATGAAAAAACAATTTTTTTATATATTACCTAGTGTAGTATATTTATTAACCCTAGGAATTCTTCCATATAAGAGTTCACAAAAAATAGTTTTTCACATTTAAATGCGGTTAAAAATGGTGTGTTTTTAGAATAAATTGATCAGAAAATGATTGAATGGAAATTCAAAATTCAAAGGATTAAAAACTATGATATTAAATGGGTGATTATGTCAGGGTCGGTTTCCAAATATTAATGTTATCAATGTTTAATTTAATTCAAACATCTTCTTCTTAGTTTATTAAATATAGTTTTCACAATCGTTTCCTCTCACTTCCTTGGTGAAATTTTGATGGTGAGAGAAAACTTTACCATGATCTTATTTTGGTCAACTCTCCTTCCATGTGAAAAATAGTTGTATTGAGCATCCTCAATTGACATGGTAAATAACCTATCAGGTCTTGTTTATCCTAAACAATCAATAACATTTACTACCACTTTTACACGTACTGACGACCGTTGAGTACTTTACCACTAATCCCTGGTCTATTCCATCGTATATAATGTAGAAATTAGTAAAGGGAGATAATGATTGTTTTACCAAGGGAAAAAAAATCAATAATGGAATTAGAAATCATGATATATCACACTTTTTAATAAAAATGCTATATAAAATTGAAAACAACTATGAAGAAGAAGGAAATTTCATTCAATTACGTCTAAGAACTGAAGAATTACAAAATAGAAAACCAACCCTTCCCCAATAACTCTAAATGTTTACCACACCATGGTAAGAGTAATTTATATGAATGGAGAACAAGAATACATTAAAAAACCACAGAAAAGTAAATAAATAAAAGAGATAAAGCCGAAAGTTCTCCTCCTTGGTGTCCTAGAAGGAATGGGATGGAATGAGAGATGCTTTGAGAGGGAGAAGCTCCCATCCTTTTATAGAAAGACTCTTTCCCCCAAACGTTGACATGTTGTAGACCCATTAAATAAAATCTTCACATGTTTAAACCTTTTTGAATTTTGTTCATAATTATCTTGTCTGTTTCCCCTAAAAATCTCAGAATATTTGGACAAGTATTCTGAGAGTTATTCCTGTTTTACTCTCACATTTTATTTTGTCTAGTCAGACTTTACAAATCAGAAACCTCCATATTGGAATGCTTTAATGACCATTAAAATGGCCAATTCACGAGCCATTTCATTCATGAAGGATGTTCAAAAACCACATTCTCGTCCACCCACTGAATTTCACAAAATATGGGCCCACCATGAATGAGTATGGACCCCACACCAAAACTCCTCCAATATGTAAAAAAATTTCTTTCTTCCAATTGTGATCTTCTTTTGCACTTTTATATGGGTGATTCATCTTTTGGTCAAGGAAGATGAAATGAATCCATTGATGTTTAGAATTTGGAAACCAAAATAAAAATCAATTTGAATTAGAGTAGAAAATGTTATGGCCAAAATAAATAAATTATTTAAAATAGTTAAAATCCAAAATGGGTCATTTTTACTATTAAGCTCAAAATATCACCAATAGCATAAAAATATAGAAATTCATCATAAAGTAACTCTTTTGTGGGTTTAAAACAATTATATTTAATGTAAATTTAATTGAAAACATTTTTTCTATGAATTCCCCCACACTTAGAACTTAGACTCCTGGACAAGTAAACATTAAAATCAAATCAAATCAAATCCAAAACACATACACATGAGATCTATCGAATCCATACCAAGAAACAAAAATATACAATGGATCATCAAAAAAAATTATATAAAGTTCTAGATTTTCAATTTTTTAATATATTTCCACTTCATTTCATATCCTATGCACACAAAACACCTACCTCAAATGAATTTCCTCTCATCTCACAAATGTAAATGTTCAACAAGACTTTTCTCTTCCAAAATCACACAAAAGTCACCATAGGTTTGATAAATTCTTACTGCTCCACCCGATGTGATTCAAGGGCATGTTTTTCTCATGAGGACTTTTCAAGGTTGTTATGTGGATTCTGGTTGGTAGGATTTAGATGATAAAAATTACGAGGCCGAATAGGAGGGCTTTGCTCTTCTTGAAGAAAAATTACATGATTCTAATTTTCACTCATGAATGGTCTCCTTCTCTTCCCATTTGTAGAAAATCGGATTCATCATCATGAAAACTCAAAGAATGTTCATTCCATTTAGCATTTTACTAGCCAAAATTTCTTCTCAAACATTGTTTTTCTTGAAATTCCCAGATTGGCATAACATTCTTTTTAAATTGGAAGATCTAGAAAAGCACAACTTTTTTTCATCATGAAATCTATAGAAAAGGAACATATTTTAACAAAATAAAGTCTTTAGTAGAAACATAATCTCTTCCACATTTTATATTCCACCCAAATTATCACCAAATGAGGTGTAACACCACAAGAAATCTTCACCCACACGTAAGTTCAACTAGATTATCCAATTTCATTTCAATAGATGGTTAGATATGAAAAATTGTCTTGTAATGTGGATTACATTACAAGATTATCATGGATTTTAAGGGCTACGGGGATTAATGTATAATCTAGGCCATAATAAAAAGGATTATATTGAAATGTGGGCTTAAAACCAAATAAATGCCTCAATCATTTAAAACAAAATTATCTCAAACCCTCAAGTTTTGACAGTAATAAATCAAATTCCAGTTAAAGCATGTATGGTATGCTTCTCTCAAGAAACAAGATGAATGCAAAGAATATGAAAAAATGGTAAATAATCCTCACAGTAAAGTGATTTAAAAAATAAATACAGTGAGATGTGGCATGTGATATAAAAATCAGAGTACATTTCATGAAATTCCAAAATATTTGAACTTGAAACAAAGACATTTCATCATTCATTTATGCTCAGTTTCATGGAATAAATAGATTCACTCATTGCCATGGGTTTCAAAAATAGAAATGATAATTATTTCACCTCAAAAGTTTTTACAACACACTAAATTTTAAAAATAAACACAAAAATATTTTAATAACAAAAAATAATTTTTTTATGAAAATATTCAATAAAAAATAAATTGAAAATACTAAACTACAAAGGTTCCCTCAACCACACTTAAACGATGTAGTGTCCTCAATTAATTCAAATATAATTAACCTGTAAGGGGATTTTAAAATGAATCACAACAAGAAAGCATAAAGGAGAGGTACGACCTGACTTATTGGCAATTCAACATTGAGTCAGGATCCTAATTATTTCTCCTTGAAAGACTAAAAAAAGTAAAAAGATAACATAATTAATTTATTAAAATAAATGAAAATATAATTTCAATAAGAAAAGAAGGATAAATCTTAGTCTAATCCCCCATGCGGGCCTCGAGTTTTGACTTCCTCTAGAGGGGCAGTTCTAATTGGTTATCCCCAATCTGAAGGTGGGTGAGGTTTCTTGCTCATGAACCAAAAAAAACTCTTATTTCCATCATGAACTTATTCCTTTTTGTTGAGGACTCCATGGATATATCTAACCAAGTCCACCCCATTGTAATGAGATACAACCTTCATGGTGGGGTTAGTACAATGAGCGAGTCTTACTCTTTCTTAGATTCCACTTGCACAATTTCTTCTTCATTCACAAGTGTGTTCTCAAGGTATGTTGTATGAGTAGAATAATCAAAGGGAATTTCAGAGTTTAATTCTATTTGAAAAAAAATAAAGCATGAAGAATCAAGTTCAAATTATCCCCTTCTATAGTATGCATCTCATGTCTCATTTTCCTCTAGAAAATACACTTTGGTCTTCTGATGTACTCCCTATATTAAAGGTTCAACAAGTTTGGGGAGCTCTAGATGTTCCTCCATGGATGAATCTTCTTTTTCATTATCTTACTACAAAGAAATACATGTGTTGGCTGAATCTGAAAAAATAAAATAAGGGGAGGTAATACTCAATTTAGTATCATCAAAATCAAAAGATAACGAACTTATAAAAAGATCAACTCATTGAGTTTTTTCGGCTTTAATTGCTTCTTCAATGGGAGGTTCCTCATGTAGTTGAATTTACCTAGATAGAGGTAGGTAGTCAGACTTCTCTATCTTCTCTTAAAATTCCTCTAAATGGTTGGTTTGTTCCTTTAATATTTCGGAATCATCTATATTATTTGGATTGAGGGGATCAATTATTTTCTCACACTCATCCTTGAAGTTATCAATGTCTTTTTGATCTCTTATATGTATTATAGTAGAAAAATATTCTTCATCAATCTACTCTATCATTGATTGAGCTCGGAACAATGGATGATCATTTAATTTCATCAAGGCCTCTATGGGTTCTTCAACTTGAAAGATAAGTGGGGATAATTCTTCAACCAATTTTTTATT
Source organism: Viscum album (assembly GCA_963277665.1). Taxonomy (NCBI): domain Eukaryota; kingdom Viridiplantae; phylum Streptophyta; class Magnoliopsida; order Santalales; family Viscaceae; genus Viscum; species Viscum album. The sequence goes on along the minus strand of OY728126.1, from coordinate 1,205,025,900 downwards.
TTTTTTTCTTATTATGGTTTCATTTTTTGATCCTGGGAATCATGTACATATTTCATTATCCACTCTATTGTACTCTTGAGTATTTTCACTATTTGACTAATTCTTTCAAATTGGACTTCAATGTCCTTGTGAACTTCTTCTTCGTGGTGATTTACTTGTGAAATATCATTTTCACCTCTATTATTTCCTGATAAAATTCCAGAAAATACTACTAGAGATCAACTAATTCTATGGAAAAACCCTCTAACACTGGGTATTCAAGGTTCCCTTTAAGGTTTTGAATGAGATCCTTGAATTCATCATCCCTAATGAATTGGATTCAAGCTCCCTGAATTTGCTTTTCCAAGAAAGAAATACTATACTCTATATACCAAGGTGAGTTAGAAATTTGTTCTTGAACTTGTGGGAATGTGTTACATGAATTAGAAAAATAATATTTTAAAAATAACATGGTAAATGATTTTTTTAATGTGAATGGATTCAAATATTTAAAATTAGATTGTGGAACTGCCTCCCCAGAAACAACGCCTGGCGTAGGGCATGGAAAAATAATTTTTATTATATTACCTAGTATAGTCTAGTGATTAACCCTAAGATGTCTCTCAAAGAGGAGTGCACACAAAATAATTTGTCACTTTTAAACAAGTATAAAAATGGATTATTTTTAGAATAAATTTATATGAAAATTATTGAATGGAAATTCAAAATTCAAGGGATTAAAAACTATGATAGTAAATGGATGATTAAGTCATGTTCAGTTTCCCAATTTTAATGTTATCCTTGTTCAATTTAATTGAAACATCTTTTTCGTAGTTTTTTAAAGTGAGTTTCCACAATAGCTTCCTATCACTTCATTGGTGGAATTATGATGGTGGGAGAAAACCTTAACAAGATCTTAGTTTGGTCAAATCTCTTCCCATGTACAAAATAGTTGTATTGAATAACCTCAATTGACATGGGAAATAACCGATCGAGTCTTGTTTATCCCAAAAAATCAAAAACATTCACTACCCCTTTTACACGTACTGACATTCATCGAGTACTTAACCATTAATCCCTGGTCTATTCCATCATATATAAACCATAAATTTGTGGAGGGAGATAATGATTATTATACTAAGGAAAAAATCAATAATGGAATTAAAATTAAATAATGATATAACATTATAATAAAATATTCTATATAAATTTGAAAACAAATCTGATGAAGAAATAAATTTCATTCAATTACGTCCAAGAACTCAAGTATTAAAAAATAAAAACCAAACCTTCCCCAATCACTCCAAATGTTTACCCCACCATGGTAAGAGTAATCGAGATGAATGGGTAAGAAGAAGGAATTAAAAACCATGAAATAGAAAAGAAATAAAATAGATAAAGCCGAAAATTTCTCCTCCTTGGTGTTCTAGAAAGAATGGGATGGAATGAGAGATGATTTGAGAGGGAGAAGCTCCCCTCCTTTTGTAGTGAGAATCTATCCCAAAAACGTTGATGTTTTGTAGCCCCATTAAAAGACATATTCACTCATTTTACACTTATTGAATTCTGTTCATAATTATCTTGTCTCTTTCCCCTAAAAATGTTAGAGTATTTGGACAATTATTCTGAGTGTTATTCTCCTTTTACCCTAACATTTTATTTTTTCCACTCAGACTCTCCAAATCACAAACCTCTAGATTTGAATTATTTAATTACCATTAAAACGACCAATTCATGCAACATTTCTTTCATGAAAGATGTTCCAAAACTCATTTCTTGTCCGCCCACCTAATTTCAAAAACTTTGTCCCCACCATGATTGAGTTATGGACCCACACCAAAACTCAACAGATATGTAAACCGTTTTATTGCTCCCACTTGTGAGCTTTTTTTAAGGTTCTATATTACCGATTCATCTTTTGATCAAGAAGGATGAAATGAATCCCTTTATTTTTAGAATCTGGAAAATAAAAAAATTTCAATTTGGATTAGTGTAGAAAATGTTATGTCCAAAATAAAAAAATTATTTAAAATAGTTAAAAATCCACAATGGGCCATTTTTACTATTAAGATCAAAATATCACCAATATCATAAAAATGAAGCAATTAATCTTAAAGTAACACATTGGTTGGTTTAAAACAATGAAATTTAATGTAAATTTAATTTAAAATATTTGTTTTATCAATTATCCCACACTTAGCACTTTGACTCCAAGACAATTAAACATCAAAATCAAATCAAATCAAATCCAAAACACATACCCATGAAATATACCAAATCCATAAAAAGAATAAAAAATATATCATTCCTCATCAAAAACAAGTATATCATTTTATCAATTTTATATTATATAATTTATTTCCACTTCATTTGATATCTCATTCACACAAAACACCTAAATCACATGAATTTTCTCTCATCTCAAAAATTTAAATGTTAAAAAAGGATTTTCTCATCCAAACTCATACAAGAGTCACCATAGGATTGATAAATTCATACTTCTCCACCCGATGTGAGTCAAAAAATGTGTTTCTCATGAGGACTTTTCAGGGTTATTCTGTGGATTTTGGTTGGTAGGATTTAGATGTTAAAAATTACGAGGCTGGAAAAAGAGGTCTTGGCTATTTTTGAAGAAAAATTGCACGATTCAAATTTTCACTCATGAATGGTCTGATTATCTTCCCATTTATAGAAAATAAGCATCATCATCATGAGAAATAAAATAATTTCCATTCCATTTAACATTTTACTAGAAAAAATTTCTTCTCAAACATTATTTTTATTGAAAGATCCAGATAAGCACAACCTACTTTTTACATCGGAAGCTCTAGAAAAAAACAAATTCTTTTATCATGAAAGCTGTATAAGAGGAAAATATTTTAACCAAATGAAATATTCAGTAGAAACATCAGATATTCCACAATTTATATTCCACCAAAAGCATCACCAAATGAGGTAATACACCGCAAGACATCTTCCCCCAAACTTAAGTTCAACTAGATCATGCTATTTCATTTCAGAGATGGCTGGATAGAGAAAATTGGTTTGTAATGTGGATAACCTAATATGTTTTTCCTGGATTCTATGGGATACAAGGATTAATGTATAAGGTAGGCCATAATAAAGAGGATTATATTGAAAATGGGGCGTAAAACCAAATAAATGCCTCAATTATTTAAAAAACAAGTACCTAAAACCCTAACATTTTGACAACAATAAATAAAATTCTAATTAATGGAAGATTGGTTTGGTTCTCTCAAGAAATGAGGTGAATGTGAAGAATATGAAAAAAATGATAATTAAGCCTCACATGAATGTGATTTAAAAAATAAAGATAGTGAGATGTGGAAAGGGATTTAATAATCAGAGTACTTTTCATGAAATTACAAAAGATTTGAACTTGAAAGAAAGTCATTTCAGAATTCATTTATGCTTAGTTTCATGGAATAGATAGCTTCACTCATTGAAATGGGTTTCAAAAATAGAAATGATATTCATTTCACCTTAAAAATTTTTACAACACACTATATTTAAAAAAAACACACAAATATCTATATAATAAAAAATTATTTTTTTATGAAAATAATAAACCAAACATAAAATTAAATACTAAACTATAAAAGTTCCCTCCCCCAAACATAAATGATATATTTTTCTCAATGAATTTGAATAGATTTAACATGTAAGGGGATTTTAAAATGAATCATGACAAGTAAGAAAGTGTAAAGGAGAGGTAAGACCTGACTTATTGGAAATGCAACATTGATTTAGTATCCTAATTATTTCTCTTAGAAAACCTAAAAAAAGTAAAAACATAACATAATAAATTTATTAAAATAAATGAAAATATAATTTGAATAAGAAAATAAAGATAAACCTTGGTTTAATCCCCCAAGTAGGCCCTGGGTTTTGACTACCTCCAGAGGGGCAGTTCTAATTGGTTATCCCCAATCTGATGGTGGGTGAGGTTTTTTTCTCATGAACCAAAAAAAATTATCCTTTATAGCATGCACTTGTACCTTTTTGTTGAGGACTTTGTGGATATAGCTAACCATGTCCACCCCAGTGTAATGAGATAAAACTTTCATGGTGGGGTTAATACAATGAATGAGTCTTCCTCTTTCTTAGTTTCCACTTTCACAACTTCTTCTTCATTCACTAGTGCGATATCATAGTATGCTGTATGAGTGGAATAATCAAAGGTAATGTAAAAGTTTAATTATATTTGAAATAAATAAATCATGAAGAATCAATATAAAATTATTCCCTTTAAAATTAAGTATCCCATGTCCCATTTTTGTCTAGAAATTCTACTTTGATCTTCTCATGTACTACATCTATTAAATGTTCAACAGGTTTGGGGAGATCTAGATGTTCCTCTATAAATGAATTTTCTTTTTCATTGTCTTCCTCCAAAGAAATAAATGTGTTGGATGAATCTGAAAAAATAAAAGAAGGGGAGGTATTACTCAATTTAGTTTCAACAAAATCAAAATATAACGAGTTTATGAAAAGATTATATCCCTGAGTTTTTTCAGATTCAATTTCTTCTTCAATGGGAGGTGCCCCTTGTAGTTGAATTTCCCTATATAGAGGTTGGTAGTAAAACTCATCTATATTCTCTTCAAATTTAACTGCTTGGTTGGTTTATTCATTAAATGATGTTGAATCATCTACATTATTAGAGATGGAGGATCAATTAGTTCCTCAGACTCATTCGAGATGTTATCAAGATATTTTTGATCTCCTTTATGAATTTCAGTTGAAAAATATTGTTCGTCAATATCCTCCATCATTTATTGAGTTGGGAACAATGGATCATCATTTAAATTCATCAAGGCCTATATGGGTTCTTCAACTTGAAATATAAGTGGGGATTTTACTTCAACAATTTTTTTTTATTTTTCTTGATCTGGTTCCAGTTGTTGATACTGGGAGGCATTTACGTATTCCATTATCCACTCTATTATACTCTCGAGGCTTTTCACTATTTGACTTTTCCTTAAAATTGGACTTCAAGATCCTTGTAAGCTTCTTCTTCTTGGTGTTTCACTTGTAAAATCTCATTTTGTACCTCAAGTATTTCTTGATAAAATTTCAGAAAATACTCATGGAGTTCAATTAATTATCTATCCAAACCCTCTATTAATGGGTATTCGAGGTTCCCTTTAAGGGTTTGAATGATATCCTTTAATTCATCCTCCTTGATGATTTGGATTCGAGCTCCCCGAACCTGCTTAGACAATAAATAATTACTATAATTTTTAGACCAAGGTGGGTTATAAATTAGTTCTTGAAATTGTGGGTAAGTGTTCCATAATTTATAAAAATAATCATTTTAAAATTACAAGGAAAATTGTTTTTTATTATTTACTTAATTTCAAAGGATTCAAATATTTACAATTAGATTATGGCTCTGCCTCCTCGTCAATGATGCCATGTTTGATGCACACCTCTCATAGGCCATGGGAAAGCAATTATTATTATATTCCCTACTATAGTATTGTGATTAAACCTAAGAAATCTCACGAATTAGAGTGAATAAAAAATAGTTTGTCACTTTTAAATGAGGTTAAAAATGGTGTGTTTTTAGACTAAATTTATAAGAAAATATTGAATAGAAATTATGAATTCAAAGGATTAAAAAATTTGATATTAAATGGGTGATTAGGTTGGGTTAAATTTCCACATTTTATTATTATTCTCGTTCAACTTAATTCAAACATATTCTAGTTAGTTGATTAAAGTGAGTTTCCACAATCATTTTCTCTCACTTCCTTGCTGAAATCATGATGGTGAGAGAAAGCCTTACCAAGATCTTAGTTTTCTTAACTCTTATTAAATGTGCATGATATTTGTATTGAATATCCTCAATTGACATGGGCAATACTCAATCGAGTATTGTTTGTCCCAAAAAATCAAGAACATTCACTACCCCTTTTACATGTACTGACGATCGTTAACTACTTCACCACTAATCCCTGGTCTATTCCATCATAAATAAACCAGAAATTAGTCGAGGGAGATAATGATTGTTTTAACAAGGGAAAAAATAAATAATGGAATTAAAATTGAAGAACGATCACAACCGATAATAAAATATGCTATATGAAATTGTAAACAACTTTTAAGAAGAAATAAATTTCAATCAATTGCATCTAAGAACTCAAGGATTAAAAAATAGAAAACCAACCCTTCTCCAATCACACCAAATGTTTAACCCACCAATATAAGAGTAATCGAAGTGAATGGGGAAGTATAATGTATTAAAAAACTATAGAAAAGAAAAGAAAAGAAAAGAAAATAGATAAATCTGAAAAGGTCTCCACATTGGTGTCCCAGAAGGAATGGGATGGAATGATAGATGCTTTGAGAGGGAGGAGATCCCCTACTTTTATATTCATAATTTGTCCCCCGAATGTTGACGCATTTTATCCCCATTAAATTAAATCTTCACGCATTCCAACCTTATTAAATTTTGTTCATAATCATCTTGTACATTTCCCCTCAAAATCTCAGCATATTTGAAAAAGTATTTCGAGAGTTATACCCATTTTACTCTCACAATTTATTCTGTCCAGTCAGACTCTCCAAATCGCAAACCTCCCGATTGGTGGTGACAAATGAGAGCTTGTTATAACAATTTAATGAGTAGGAAATGATTTTATATAATTTTTGTATAACATTTATAGAATCTTAGAAACTTAATAAATATTGTTATACAAAATTTAATTAATTATTATAACTATCCTTTTTGGGTGGTGGTGAAAAATTAAATTCTTCATTCGAGGAGTTTTTATTCCGCATACATGCACTATTAACAATTCCATTTCTCTATGAAAGGGATAGAAAGTAGATATGTAATAAATTATAATTTAAGAATAATAATTTTGAAATATTCAACATATTAATTCATAAAATCTATCCATTATACAAAAAATGGTAGGATGTGGTGAAAAATTAACTACATTGCTTCATGGTGGCATTAGTCAACATCTATGAACGATCGATGTTGTTTTATTTTTTATAGAGGATGGAATGTATTGAATAATATTTTATAAATTAGTATAATAACATTAAAGTATAATAATAATAACGGTTTCAAGATATTAGGTTCTCTTTAAGAATTTATTAATAGTAATATTGAGAATAAAATTCTAGGGAGTAAGAAATACTCATGTAGATATCACAAGATTTCTTGAGGAAATATCATTTGAAATGGAGGATATATGCTATATAATTGAGACCATAAACTAATGAACATTATAAAATATTTTTTAGGATCAAAATTGAATAATTTTAGTATGATATTCTATTTTAATGATTTATAATGATGTGGTGTAAGTGATCCTATTGTATAAGTTAAGAAAAAGACACTTTTGGGAATACAAATTAATTTTCAACAAAGTATTGATAATATTCAAGGGTCAATGGCTACAAAAAAGGTGAAAAATAATGGAATGAGGGGCGATATAAGTTTTATAAAGACTATACATCTCATTTTAACACATATTTTAAACTTGTTTCAAACTTTTTTCAAATTTATTATTAGATTTAACCATTTTGGTTTTTATGTTGGTAATTAGTTTTTACCCAAGTAATTTATATTTTATTAAAAATATAACATATCCAATCTTACAAAATTTTCATCTACTAAAAATAAATTTAATTCTTATGTAATATAATTAAATTTATAAATAATATAAAATTAACTTTTAAATGTGAACATTTAATTTATCAAAAAATTCTTTTATAGAAAAATTGTGTTTTCGAGATTAAGTGGTCTTAATCTTATATAACATCAATTTCCAACTAAATTAATGATAAAATATCTATATACACAAGAAAAAATCTCATCATTTCCTTTATATTAAATTTTTAATTTTAATTTATTATATAAAAACTACACAACATTTGTAAAATTATTCATTGAAAATAAACCTTTCACCATTATCATAGTCATTAACTTTAATCATAGTGATCATACCTTTATGCCTAAAATTAAATCGAAATTATTACATAATATGAAAATGATGATCTAAAATATGATTTTTTTTAATATTTATTTTCTTCAAGTGATGAAAACTAATTTTTAATATAAGTGAATGAAATAGTTTTTATAGTAAAATATTAATTAAGTTACAAAATTGTTTACAACCTTTTTATAAATTTTACATTTATTTTGGATGATTTATTTTACTTTATAAATATGATTTTTAATATAAAAAATGTATTTATGAAATTTAATTCATTCTTGTTTTATTAAAATTTTATAAAACCAAAAATATTTTTTTACCATTCACCAAAAATAAACTATTATCTATAAAACTCAAAAATTTACCATAGTATTATTGTGATATGTGGAATTCAAAAATGATGTTAAATTTTCAAAATTAATGTTATAAAATTTATAAGGTATATCACTTAAATGAAAATTTAATATATATAAGGAAAAAAAATATTTTATAGAAAATGAATTTTAAAATCATTAAGTGTTTTTAATTATATTTTTCATGAATTTTATAATTGATTATAATTTTTTCTATTTATTAGACATATTATTATTCTTAATTTTATTAATAATAAATATGTTTTGAATCAATTTAGTTCAATTTTGTGTGTGGAGTAATCTATTGAAGATAAGATTAATTCATAAAAAATATATATTCCAAAACCTCGGGCTTTTAAAAACTGTAGTTGGGCAGTTCAATTATATATAATTCCATCAAGAATCTATATGGGAAAATTCTACATAGGTTATTATTGAAAATTTAAATAACTTAACATATTTTCTCAATTACCCTTAAATTATTCATCATAAGGAATCTAATGCAAATAAAAACCCACTAAGTGTCACTACACATCCATTAAAATAAGGAATACATAGACATAATCATTGAGTATCCCACCATAGATTCACACTACATGTAATATAAATAGATTATACTACAGTATAATAGATTAGAATTCCCTCCACCATGTTATATGGGAATACTCATTATAAGTTATTACTAACACTTTAAACAATTGAATCCTTATCGTTAGTGATACCAATTATAAGAAACAAAAACACATGATGTGAATCTGACATGCCATAAATCATGCATGAACATCATCCTATTACTAATTGGAAAATACCAGAAATCTATAATAAATCATAAAATCTCAAGAATCCATGTGTGCCATGTGAGGTGAAATCATAAAAATATAAAATAAAAAGAAAAGTGCAACAATCTCACGACCCCATAAAAATATATTTCCAATTGGGAAGGGTGTTTATGATGCACCAGTCTAATATACATCAAATGATCCATCACATTCCTATATCACTAGTATTATATCTTCGTAAATATTTAGTAAAAAAAATTTGATCCACTATGTGATATTAGTCACATAAAAGATCTAATACCACTTTATAACATCCTCTGTTAATCCATGGCCACTGAAGAGTGCACAAAATAGAGGAGTCACCATGTGACCTCAAGAGCACCTACCGTTACACTAGAGGTTTCTAACTAGTAGATGGTGTCTAGGGTAGTACAGTGGAGAGATTTTAACCCATATTAGAGTGCACAATAATATATAAAAAACAAACCATCTTACATATAGAGAAATAACCATCATAGAATACATAAGAAAATAAACATACCCAATAGTAGTTAATGGAATTTAGAATGTAATAAGTTATTATACTCATCAAGTTCCCCCTAGGCCGACCACATATGAAAACGAATAAAAGAATAAAATAAAAGTACCATAGAATCTACTACATCCTCCAGCCTCACCTCATCCCAATCATCAATCTTGTATGATCTACCCTGCTTAATCATGATATTCTAAGCCTCTTACCATCAAGATCCTCCAAATAATGATGTTTTCTAGGGTAAAATTTTTCCATGACTTCCCAAGTAGTGTGAAAGTATAACTTAGAAGGATATCCCAAATGTGGTCCCATACCTAACCTGTAAGGAAGCGATCACAAGTGATATTCTCAGATAATTAAATTATTATAGTGAAAAGATTAAATAAAATAACCATTAGTAATCCATGGGTTCTAACATTAATGTTGGGATCAATTGTACCTACTTTAGAAATTTATAGAATATAATTGAGAAATTGATAAAATCATGTCAATATATAATGGAAATCATTCAACACCAAGTAAACAATCCTTATAGTCCAAATTCATCTAGCCTATAGCCAATCAATTTGAGGTAATCCCTAAAAATCCAATAATCATCGGGAATATAATTGATTGCTAAGTGGATGTACCTAAGAAGTTTAGTGTCCTTAGGTTCCATAGCCAATTCCTAGGTGGAAAAACCCAGGAAATACATAATATCATCAGGCTCAATATCCAATTACTAAGGGAACACCTATGAAATCCATAATACCAATAGCCTCCACATCCAATTCATAAGGGGATGGCCATTTGAAATCATATTGTCGGGCTCAATATTTGATTCCTTGTGGGATGGACCTAAGAAATACATTAATATTAGGCTGAATAGTTGATTCTTAGGTGGATGATCCTGGAATATATAGTAATATCAGGTTTAATAATCAATTTGTTGTAGGATGAGCCTTGTAAATCCCATGATATCAAGCTCAAAAGTCAATTCCTAGGGGCATGACCCTAGTAAATCATAGTGTAAGGCTGAAAAATCAATTCCTAGGGAGAAGAACCTATGAAATCATAGTGTTAGCCTCAAAAACGAATTCCTATGGAGATAAACCTAGGTAATCTGGTAATATCAGGCACTTTATTTGATTCATAGGGGAATGAAGCATGGAAATATTGTAATTACATGTTTCATCATCTATCTTTAGGAGGTAATCCTAGTAAATACATTAATATCAGGTACCTTATTTGATTCCTAGGGGAATGATGCATGAAAATATTGCATTATTATGTTTCATCATCTATCCTTAGGAGTTAATCCTAGTAAATCCATGTTTTGTACATCCTAATAAAGTTTAAATCATTGATCTGGGTTCTAAGGCATCACCTTTTACCATTACTAACAATTTATCAAGCACCCTTTCTGGGGCAAAAAAATCAATAGGGCACCCACTGTGACACTAAGCAAGGAAAACCTTCTTGGATTCCATTGAATCAGAAACATATCTTTGGTCGTCACCCATCACTCAGTGGGAATATATTCCCTAAACACCATCAAAATTTAATTATGGCCTTATTGGGATCATAGGTAAAGTCATATTGGTACCCCTATACAGAGATAGATTAAAACCCATCTCAATTACCAAGTCATCATTAGGACAATCCCACAACCAATATATCCATAGAACAATACAAGGTATATCCACCAAGGTGATCACAATCTCAATGGGGGAGGAACACTTCCCCACATCCATCTAGACTGGCCTCAGGGATCTAAGGCATATCATAGCTCCATCATGGCCTATTTGGCTAATTATCCTAGTCCAGTGATCACCACTACTTTGAGGCTTGAAAGGAACCAATGATAATTCCCAATAATTCCTATTAATTTTGTTCCATTTAGTCTCCCTATATGTTCTATAAATTTAAAGCAAGAAATTGTAAAATTAGTGGATCCAACCATGATCTTGTTAAATATGAACAAAAAACATAAACCGATGAAGAAAAATTGAGTGGAAATCATGGAAAATATATCATAAAAGTTATCATAGGAGGAATCTCACCTAAAACCCAATTAAATCACATATATAATTTCTTAAATTTTAAGAGGAATGAAGAGGAAAGGGGAGGGGAGTCCCCATGTTTATTTCACACAAGAGGGAGAGAAGGGAAAAATCCATAAAAAGGGTCTGAGGGGAAATATAAGAAAAAAAAATTAAGAATTGGGGTAGACACATTTTATGAACCAAACCATATTTAATAGTATAAAAGTTCTACCCCTTCAAAATTACATTGCGTGAACCATGTTTCATGACCTAAAAGGTCTACCCCAAAATTTTTTTCATCATGAATGATATTTCATGGCCTAAATGACCTTGGGAAGTCCACCTATAACCCATTCAAGTTGTTAATAGGAATTTAACACCATGAAAAACTTGGATAGAGGGAATTTACCCTCATCCAAACCGTCTTCATATTTTGATCCCTATGGATAAGGATGTGAATGGATTAAAAATCTAAAAATTTATCGCTTGAGAAACCTGAACCTTATCTGATTCTTACCTGAGCACCCGTTCCACTAATATAGTCTCTAACCACATCAAAAATTAACCTCATGTGGTGTATCAACACTTGGAATCAGTTTTCAAACTCATATTTCTAAACCACCCCTGACCAAAATAAAAACTAACAATTTATCTGAATTCCATAACCCCAAAGGGTTACGGTTTTCCATTTTCTCATATAATTCTATCAAATGGAGAGTAATTATCCACCAATAACCTCTAAATACTAGAGTGATCTTGAATATTCCTTCCACCTAAATCGATTGTTGCGGTGATCATCAATGATTGAAACATGTTTCAAAATCATTTGTGCAAACACCTTGGGATTTCTAAAATGTTTTTTGAGGTCCATAATGAAAATGTGAATTTCCACTAGAGGGATTTAACACATGAATTTGATCATTACAATTATGTAACGAAAAGTGGAAAATTGATTCATCAATGAACAATGTAATTCAACATAAGTTATTTATTTATCCAAATAAATAAATTATCCATTACTCGTGATGATCCTATCTGTATGGTTCAAATGTAATGGTCAATTAATCTTAAATTTAATTCCACTGGTCATGAAATTCCCTTCATATAAATATATGTCCTTCAATGATTATAATAAACACATGAATTGACTACAACCCATAGGCACTTCCACTATGATTGGAAGCTTCTCTGTTTCTTTTAGAAGGTGTTGCAACTAGGAGTTACTAACTCGATATTTTCGATATCATCATTAAAATTGGATGAGGAATTTTATTCTATATAGATAAATGAATATGGGAGTGTTGAAACAACATGTGTCTTGAAAGAAAGAGGACATAATTATGTATATCACCATGGGTGAGTTTCCCATGCAGCTCTTGCAATAAGATATTGTCGAATGCTTTGCTAGATGTTAATCGAGTAGGGTGTCTAAAAGGAGTTTTCCAAAAGGTAAACCCATAACATAGACTGGTATGGTTACCAAGTGTTATGGTTTCCCTTGTAACTCAGTTTTTACACCATAATGAAAAATCTAGTGTGTTCCCCCAGGGAGTTGGATTAACACTTAAACCATGTAATTTCTAGTATTATGCATGTTCCTTTAATGTCATGTGTAATTTATATATTTTTTACTTTATTTATATGTATCCTATTGTTGAAGACCATCTGGAGACTGGAACCAATAAGAGGGTCTGATCAAAGCTATGGATGAGGTTCCTCAGTATCCCAATTTTAAATATTGAATCATGTTGGTTATATAAATTAGAATATATAAGTTCCAGAAATCGATGTTCTTCTCTGAACCCCAATATTTTCCATTGGATATCATTAAATATGTAGATTTTATATTTTGAAATTCATTAGAGATAAATTCCTGCAATGTATGATAGATTGGTTTAATTCAATTTACTGATGTTTTGTAAAGCATGAGTGGATACATGTGAACCTAGGTAATGTGATCGAATTCTATATAAATAGGATATAACCATGAAATAGTGATTATCTAGGATTTCTTAATAATTATTATAATCTCTCATTGATGCGCCCGTAAGGGGATCTCGACCTAGGGTTTCCTCCCTCTCGCCGCGGCCGGCTCCTCCGCTGCGGAAGGCGCGACGATTCCCTCTCATGCTCGGTGGGTTGGTGGTGGCCCTTTGCTGCTCGGCGCTGCGTGGTTGTCTCTCCAGCGGTGAAGATGCTCTCGAGCTTCGGTAGCTGCTGGTCCTGGTCCGCGGGTGTAAGACCGGTCCTGTTGACGGCACACTCTACGGAGCGCTCCTGGACCAGATCTTGGCAGTTTTCTGATGACCGGTGGTGTTTTTACTCGCGTTTGAGGGTCGCGCTCTTGCGTCGGCGGTTTGGGCTTTGTCCCCTCCCAGGTGAGTTCGATGGGGCTTTCGTTGTCTCTGTCGTAGCTGGTCTGTCTGGTGGCGGAGGGATCTTCAGCTCCTTGGATGTTTTTCTTTTCATCGTTTGCGGTTTTGATGTTCGGTTGTTGTTGGTTGCTTTGAGGGATGTAATCTGTATGTTTTTGGTTTCTTTCACCGGATTTTCATGGAAATCCGGTGATTTTTTCTACGATGCGCTGAGGGTTTCTGCCTCGTTGAAATCGGTGATGAGGGTTTCTGCCTCGTTGAAGTCGGTGAAGGGGTGTTGGTGTGCTGGTGAAGGGATGGCAGCGGTGGTTGCCGGTGAAGAGGACGACGGTCGCTGGACGACGACGGGAGTCGGTGAACCTCACCGGTGCTCCGGTCCCCGGTGTGACGACGGCGTTTGGCTTTCCGGCGTTGTGATGATGGGAGGCAGATGGATCTGACGCCGATGCGATGGGCGTCCGCTTCGAGGCAAACACGTGAATCGAGTTGAAGGGTGATGATGATGTTTAGTTTTTGAAATTTGAATTCGCGGTCTTCGGGAACCGGATACCCCTTAAACCGGCTTTTAAAAAATCCAAAAAAAAGTGATTTGCAGGTATTATAATCTCTCATTCCAAAATCTCTCTTTCTATGGTGACCTATACTTTTCATAATTAAGCATCACATCTTATTTGCAAAAAAATTATTATATATCAATATAATACAGGCCAAAACCAAAATGATTAAGAATATTTAGAAATGTGGATACATATAACATATTATATAAATGATATATATCATTTCCCTATTATGTTATTCAAAACTATCACCCTTATTAGACATAAAACAATTAAAACCCTTCTCTAAAAATCTGGGAAGGGAAACGAAAGAAAATGTGAGATTAGATGTTCAAGAGGTGTAAACATAATAGATATCAATCAATGATCATAAGTGAGTGTAATATAATCATAATGGTATGATAATATGTGATTATAAAAGGAATATCATACCCATAAATTCATAGATCATAATCATAATACATGACATTATGTATTATCAATACAAACACATGAGATTTAAGAGGTTGGAATCATCAATAATCATTCATGATCCATGAGATCATATAAAAAATAGAAAACATATGTTTTTGAAAAATATAAGCATAGAAAATCATTTCCTTAGTAAAATATCATATCCAAGACTGTCATAGCTGATTTGGTTCACTTCTCTTTTACTCATTTCCTTAGTTGATGTTTACTCCCAAGACTATCTTATTAGAAAAATTCCATTACTGATTTGGGTTCAATCCCCATTCCAATCCCTATTATATCATGATATATCAATAATTATCCAACACATTTTGAGAATATATAATTCGGTTCCATCCTTCACATAATTAAAACCATGCAGATGTGTGACACAATATCATCAATCATTCATCATATCGTCAAATAATAACCCACGGAAGGGGTACATGCTTCATTAAAATTTAATAAAAAATATAAAAAACCATCCAGAAAAAGAATAAATATGGTAAAATTTTATAATATACTTATTATATCATATGAAATAACAACAAATTTAGTTATAGATAAAAAAATCCATTAAAAGATAACTATAACAATTCCAGATGAAAAAACCCTATGAATTTGAAACTACTTATTTATAAATTAAAAATTTCTAAAAATGTTTAGGAAAAAATTATATTTGAAAAAAGAATTTAAACTTATAAATTAATATTTGATGTAAAATGTATTTAGGATGATTGGAAAAGTTGTTCTTATGGTGTATATTGAAACAAAAAACTCATTTCACATTTTCAGTAAAAATGTCAAAAATACCATATTTGGAAAATCATAAGAAAATTATTTCTAAAAATTGGTAAATAAATTAAAATATCACTAAATTTTAATTTAAATAATATTTTTTATAATCTAAAAAATGTTTCTAAAACCATTTTAATAAAAATATGGAAATAGAAAAAAAGACTCTCGACTGAAGATAAAAAAGGTCAATTTTCCTTAAAATCATTATTTTAGTATCTTGAGTACATAAAGAGAGGAATATGAAAGGAAAAAAATTTAACATATAGAAATAATAATATTAAAATAAAATTCATATTATTTTTGAGAGATATATTATATAATTTATTAATAAAAAATTTATGCGGAAATAATCTTGGTAAAAATGATGTTGCAACCTAAAACCCTTACTTAATGTCCATATTGAATTGTGAGTTTTCTAAAATACTATATAATAAATTTCTATTTTATTATAATTATAAAAAATAAGCATATTCTTACCTATAATACTATACATAGTTTACTTATAAAATCTTATCTCCCATTAATTTAAAATCATTCATTAACAACATCCATTCCGGTGTTAACTACTTCATTTTTCATGTATGTTTTGGTTGAATGTTATGGTCCTTGTACATTAATCATGGATCATTAATCTAAATAATGTAAATAATGATATAAATATATTATATTCATTATATATATATATATATATATATATATTTATAACCATTCATATATAGAAGAAATGAAAAATGAATTACATCACTAAGTGGATATGTTAGTTCCTACATACACATGAGTGACATTTCTATTTTTTATGGATGGAATGAAAGGAAGATAAAAATTAATTAAAATTTATAGAATCATTGTTATAAAATAAATATAATATAATTAAACACATTAAATATAATATAATAGCCACCCAAGAATTTTGTAGATGTAAAATGAATCATATCACTACATGGTGGCAATTGTCCACACTTACACATGAGCGATACTTTCAACACTCATTTGATAGAGGAGAGGTGGTAAATGATTATTCCATAATAATAATAAACTATCAGTATATTTATGACCCTAGATTCCTTGTTTTTATAGTTATAAAATGTATAGAGTAAGTAAAAGAAGAAATAAAATTGAAAGATCTTATTTAAGATCTATACATCTTTTTTGAGATACATCCTTTGGATTACTCCATAATCCTTGAAATAAAAGTATGATGAGAATAAAAGATTATATAGTATAAGGGGAAGGATTTTAGAAAGGTTTTTAGTAGGTATTTTATGACATAAAAAGTTTAAATTATGTGAATAATGGAGGAGAAGAGGTTCCCTTTTATAAGTAAGGGGAGGGACACACGTTGAATTTCATTAAATATTTCAATGATATATGGCCAATTTCATGGGAAATAATATCCAAATAGAAAATTATTAGAATTTAGGATAATATAAGGTTTAAATATATTTAATAAATAATAATTTCATATGTTTGGTTTTTAATCCTACCATTATTTGTTGGTTTAACTCCATGGTAAACTCGTTTTAACCTTCAATGTGGTAAAAACATTGTATTGTTTTTACTATTCACTATGATGAAAAATTATGATTAACCTATTATGTTTTATTAATAATGATTATTCTAAATACATAATCAATTTTACTAGATTAAACTTATAAAATTGGTATAATTTATTTTAAATAAGTGTACAATTCGCACTAAAAACCTATTTTAGAAAAAATGGATCTTTAAACATAAAACATAATTTTTTACAATAAATTCCTTATAAAAACCCTAAAATGAATGATTAAATAAATGATTAAATATATAATGTATAAATTTAATTATATACATTAATAAAAAGTTATTAATTTAATTTATTATGAAAGAAACACATTGCACACATAAAAATAGTTTATAGAAAAACTAGTTTTTAATTCAAAAAATGTACATATATAAAAATATAGTAAAATGATTATTATTATATATTTGATTATAATATTACAATTAATGGATAATTATGTTAATTTAATATCAAATTAAAAACATAATGGGAATTTTAATTGAAAATAAATTCCCGTTTTTACGAAAATTGGTATTATTTACAATTCATTGAAAAATAAATCGTTTTATAAAAATACTAAAAATTCAACATAATATAATATTTTAACACCAATAAAAATATTATATTCATTTATTGAAATAAAATTTCTAAAAATTTTAAAAATTAATTTTATATTTCACATGAAAAACTGTAATAAAAACTATTTTTGAAGAAAACATTTTTTTGAAGCATAAAATGACTACTGAAAATTGAATACTTATTTATTATGAATCAATGAATAAATTTTAAATATTAAAAAATTACATATTTTTCTTAAATCAGTTATTAATATTCATACATTATAATTTAATATTTAGTTTATAATGGTTTACTATATAACTATTCATATAGACTCAGAGTTGCGTGTAGGGTAAGCCATCAAATACTTTTAGTTTTATTTCAAAAGAAATACATACGAAATAATGGGTTGTTATATTTTACCACAATTTCAATAAATTTTTTCCTCAAAATTCCATCACTATGGTATAAATATACAAGTATTGTAACAGCCCAAAATTTTTGAATAAATCTTGTTTCCTGATTTCATGTGTTATTTTATTTTATTTTTATATACTCAACAAAAATGTTTTATTTGATAAACATGATTATAATTAAAATAATACCATTGGTTTTTGAGTGTTATATTACCATCGGTCAATATGACTGCCGTGAACAAAATGTTTTGATTATTGTCTCTAAATATAAGTAATCTTGGTTAATTATTATAGAAAGAAGATTTTATGGCCTCACCTAGTAGTCATGGACCGATCGAAGCCCATCTAACAGAGCTTGGGAAGGAGGTAGCACCATTGGCCTTTGGTCTGGACCAAACCCAAGCCAAACTTCATCATGTGAAGCTAGAACGGAATCGCCTTCGCGAGAAGTTCAAACTGATAGAAATTACTACTCAGGCAATGTTGACCGAGCCGCCCCAAAATTCTATCACCCTAGAACACCTTACTCTTAGGTCCTATGCTGGTATTATAAGGGGTTATGTAACGAGACCATAATTGCCTTGTGTAATCCTTGTTTTAAATAAAAATTGGGATTTCTTCTTATAATGAAGTTTATGAATTTTCAAATGACTGGATAAAAATAGTATGCATATTTTTGATGAATTTTCAAAAGGATATTTTAAAAAAATGTTTGTGTAAACCTTAAATAATTTAAAATGTGTAATGATTCTCAAAAAATGGTCTTCTACAATTATGTTCAGTACGAAATTTAGAGTCTAATAAGATCAACATGATTTTTGATGAATAGTAAATTATGAATAGTGATTTTATGATTAGGATTAGTAATATGACCAAATGGATTAGTAATCTCACTTAAATAAAGTTTTAAAATAATCTAGGCACCTTGATTAAGTAATGTGATTCAATAAAATGGTTAAATAACGGTTTCATAAATTATTATTCAAGTATTAGTTTTTTCGGATGAATAGTTTTTTTTAATTAAAAATTTAATTAAAAATAATTAGAAAATTATTTTTATAAAAATGACTTTATTTTTGAACTCAGAGCATTGATATTATGTTATGGTAATTTTTGGGGATTTTTCTGAAAAAAAATGAATTTTCGATGAATAGTGTATTTATTTAAAAATAAAATTAAAAATATTTAGAAAATTATTTTTATAAAATGGAGTTCATTTTTGAAATCATAGCATTGGTATTTGGTTAAGGTGAAATTTTGGGATTATTCTGAGAAAGTTGAATTTTCGGTGAATAGTGAAAGTATAGTTTTTAAGTTACGGGCTTTTAATGACATCATTAAATGATGTATTAAGTATATATTCAATATGGTCGAATTATGAATAGTAAGATAAGGTGTGAGGTGTCCCAAGTGGCCAATACCATGGGCAGATACCATGGGCAAGCCCATGGTTTTGCCAAAACCACTAGTGAGGTGTCCCTTGGCCATTAATGCCTTGTCCCCTCACTTTCCCTATAAATACCAAGCCCTCCTCTCATCCATTCGACTCCCCACTCATTCCCAACGAATTTCTGGTCTCATTACCTCCCAAGGAGTCCTCCCAAGGTGCCCCCAAGCCCTCAAGGTCCCAACCTTTGAGGTTTAAGAGTTACATTTTAAGGTAAGGGATCCGAACCCTCTATTTCTTTTCAAGTGATCTCTTTTATGTCAATCCTTTTATGCTCCATGTTATTATGTTGGATGATGTTCTTTTATACTCCTCTTAATGCCATTTTTATGTTCATATGATGAGATACCCCCTCTTACTCTCATCATTTCGTTTTAAGAATGTTTAAGTGGCGCCGTTAGGCTGGCGAATTTTCAAGGGATTCATTCACCTTTCTCTTTTTCAAAGTTCTACTTTCATGTCAAGTCTTTCAAGTTCATTTTAATTATGTTGGGGTATGATCTCTATATTTATCATACTGATATTTTATGATCATATGATGAGAGACCCCATTTGATCTTTTCAATTCAGTATTTTGATGTTTTAAGTGGCGCCGTTAGGCTGCCGAATTTTTAAGTGGTTCTTCACCCTTCTCGTTTTGAAGTTCTACTTTCATGTCAATTCTTTCAAGTTCCTTTATATTATGTTAGGGTATGATCTCTATATCTATCATACTGGACTCTTATGTTCATATAATGAGAGACCCTATTTGACCTTGTCAATTCAATTTTGTTGAAGTTTAAGTGACGCCGTTAGGCTGCCGAATTTTCACAAGAGAAATCTTGTTTTTTTTTCTTCCTTTCATGTTATTCATTTCATATGGTATATTTTCAAATTTCATTACCATGTTCTTAAATCCCTTATATTTTGTCCCTCTACTGTTTGATGGGTCATTTATGAATGTTTGACCCATGTCCCCTCTCTTCTCAATGTTTTCTAAAACCTTGTAACATAGTCGTTATGCTGCAGAATTTTCGTCTCAAAGTGCCTCTCTCTCTTTTCTCAAAATTATTTTATGTTATAAAGTGAATACTCAAAGCTCTTATTTCTACAAGGGTATTCACATATATACCAAAATGTTCTATTTCAAATTCTGGGATTTACATACATGAGACCCACCTTCCTTTTCTGTGGGTTTTAAAGTGACATAAAGATCATGTCTTTAAAGCAGTTTTTAAAACGTTATGATTATGAAATGAAACCCATTTATTTTATGCTATATGGGTTATTTATGAAATGTTTGATGATGATATATGTGGCTGACATGATAATAAAGGCAAATTTAAGGGTGCGCCCTGATAGCGCTCTAATGCATTGGGTAAAGACTTAATCTCTAGAGATGACCATTTTAACGACGCCTTGGTGAATAACCTTGGTAATTTTTAACGACACCTTGGGGATGGACCTTGGTGAAATGAAACGATTGTCAATATTAAATGTTTCAGCCACATATTCAAGTTATGAAAATTTATTTTTATTATGATATGCCTCGTGATTTCATTCTCGTGCCTTAAAGTTCTTTTCATGACCTTATTGAAGTATCTCAAGTTCACATATAAAATGTTTCTCTTGTTCCCTTACTGGGATTTTTGCTCATCCTTTCTTTTGATGTATGTTCCCAGGTTATGAGATGCAGTAATGAACATAGGATGAACTTGAGGAGAAGCCTTGCAAGTGTTTAAGAAGAATGTTTTTTTTGTTTCATTTATTATGTTCCTGGTTTCCAAGACACTAAACCTTAAAGATCCTCGGTTTTGTAAAATGTAATGAGAGTTTATGTGATAAAAAGGCGGGATGGTATAGTTGGAATCAAAGGATGGTTTAGTTATTTGTGGAAATTAGGATATAAAAACTTTAGGAAAAACCCTATAGAAGAGTTTAAATATAGGAAGTCTTCCTGGTATTTTGGTGAGTATTGAGTAAGGGGTTTCCAAGCAAATACATCCCTGTCTGGATACGAGCAGGTAGAGGTGGCTCTGGCACAGATGTACATAGGGGTAAAACCCGAAAACACCGCTTTGAGCTAGACTCGAACGGGAACTGGTACACGACAACGGGCCTTGCTGCACTCTTGGTTGCGACACTCCCGGGGGATATGCTTTGGTAAATTCATAAGCTTAGTATGAACCATTGTTAAAGGAACAAAGATAAAATAAAATAATGGTTCACATAAGAATATATGATCATGGATAACCTAGAAGGGAACCTAGGGGATCACGAGTTAGGGTATACTTTGCTTCTACATGTTATCCTTAGATGCATTAAGTTTCTTTTCATGATTATTGGCTAATTATTTAAGCCCCTAACTATAGCTTCTTTTCTTAGTTAATGGCTGGAAATGGAAGAACATGTCCCAACAACCAATGTGATAGTAAATGCTACGATTGTCGTATTAATATGACAGAGATGATTAGGGGATTAAAAGATGATTATTATTTTGGAAGATGTTCACTATTTTGAGGAACATATATGATAGATTACTACAATATTTTCATTGAGGAGTAAGGTTGACTTATATTTTGAAGAATCAATGAATTTAAGGTGGACTTATAGTAATTTAGGTTACTTACGGGAATGATTAACCTATCTTGGGTAAAATATGTTTAGGTTAGCTACTTTTGTTATAAGATGTTAGGAGTGGTTGATGTTGTTTGGAGATGAACAATGAAATTTATTTTGGAAGACTATGTTATCAAGTCCTTCTTGTATTTGGGTTTCAATCTTAGTTTGGTTTACTTTGAGGAATTTTAAGGACTGTTATTTATGGAATGGTATATGATGAACCTTGGGTATTACCATGGAACTTTGAAGATTTAAAAGTAGTTTCCATTCCTATGGGATTCTTTTTGAAGAGTTGTTTTACCTTACCCTTTCTAATTTTGGGATAATTTTTAAAGATAGAAGAAATAGATAGTTGATCTTTTGTGGATTATGTGATTCTCTAGAAGATGATTCTTGTGTTTTGATGAGACCAAGTAGTTTTGAATGCTCATCATTTGGAGAAAAGATTAGTTTTGGTAGAAACTTATTAAAGTATGAAACTCTACATGAAGGTAGATATATTTCGTTATGTTTTTGATCTATGTTGTAAATGAATTCCTCAAAGTTATAAAGAGGAACGTAAAACAAAAATGTTGTTGGTTTACGTTTCCTACTGGGTAATCAAAGACCGCTTACACACATCATAATTTTGGGATTTTCTGGTGGTTAAATTCCTCCTAATCATGTTTTCTATCACTCTCCTTTAGAACGTTACCCTTTGTTTTCTCCTCCATGTCCATGTTTCCTACATGGAATCCTAGTATGAGTAAACTCGGGTGGCCTTTGTACTTCCTTTTATTTATTTTAAAGTAATGGTGTTACTGACTCTTTTTCCGATGTGGGACTTTCAATGAAATTTCAAAACCCAATTTTAAAAAAAAAAATTGCGAGGACGCAATTTCTTAAGGGGGGAAGATTGTAACAGCCCGAAATTTTTGAATAAATCTTGTTTCCTGATTTCATGTGTTATTTTATTTTATTTTTATATACTCAACAAAAATGTTTTATTTGATAAACATGATTATAATTAAAATAATACCATTGGTTTTTGAGTGTTATATTACCATCGGTCAATATGACTGCCGTGAACAAAATGTTTTGATTATTGTCTCTAAATATAAGTAATCTTGGTTAATTATTATAGAAAGAATATTTGATGGCCTCACCTAGTAGTCATGGACCGATCGAAGCCCATCTAACAGAGCTTGGGAAGGAGGTAGCACCATTGGCCTTTGCTCTGGACCAAACCCAAGCCGAAATTCATCATGTGAAGCTAGAACGGAATCGCCTTCGCGAGAAGTTCAAACTGATAGAAATTACTACTCGGGCAATGTTGACCAAGCCGCCCCAAGATTCTATCACCCTAGAACACCTTACTCTTAGGTCCTATGCTGGTATTATAAGGGGTTATGTAATGAGACCGTAATTGCCTTGTGTAATCCTTGTTTTAAATAAAAATTGGGATTTCTTCTTATGATGAAGTTTATGAATTTTCAAATGACTAGATAAAAATAGTATGCATATTTTTGATGAATTTTCAAAAGGACATTTTAAAAAAATGTTTGTGTAAACCTTAAATAATTTAAAATGTGTAATGATTCTCGAAAAATTGTCTTCTACAATTATGTTCAGTACGAAATTTAGAGTCTAATAAGATCAACATGATTTTTGATGAATAGTAAATTATGAATAGTGATTTTATGATTAGGATTAGTAATATGACCAAATGGATTAGTAATCTCACTTAAATAAAGTTTTAAAATAATCTAGGCACCTTGACTAAGTAATGTGATTCAATAAAATGGTTAAATAACGGTTTCAAAAATTATTATTCAAGTATTAGTTTTTTCGGATGAATAGTGTTTTTAAATTAAAAATTTAATTAAAAATAATTAGAAAATTATTTTTATAAAAATGACTTTATTTTTGAACTCAGAGCATTGATATTATGTTATGGTAATTTTTGGGGATTTTTCTGAAAAAAATGAATTTTCGATGAATAGTGTATTTATTTAAAAATAAAATTAAAAATATTTAGAAAATTATTTTTATAAAATGGAGTTCATTTTTGAAATCATAGCATTGGTATTTGGTTAAGGTGAAATTTTGGGATTATTCTGAGAAAGTTGAATTTTCGGTGAATAGTGAAAGTATAGTTTTTAAGTTACGGGTTTTTAATGACATCATTAAATGATGTATTAAGTATATATTCAATATGGTCGAATTATGAATAGTAATATAAGGTGTGAGGTGTCCCAAGTGGCCAATACCATGGGCAAATACCATGGGCAAGCCCATGGTTTTGCCAAAACCACTAGTGAGGTGTCCCTTGGCCATTAATGCCTTGTCCCCTCACTTTCCCTATAAATACCAAGCCCTCCTCTCATCCATTCGACTCCCCACTCATTCCCAACGAATTTCTGGTCTCATTACCTCCCAAGGAGTCCTCCCAAGGTGCCCCCAAGACCTCAAGGTCCCAACCTTTGAGGTTTAAGAGTTACATTTTAAGGTAAGGGATCCGAACCCTCTATTTCTTTTCAAGTGATCTCTTTTATGTCAATCCTTTTATGCTCCATGTTATTATGTTGGATGATGTTCTTTTATACTCCTCTTACTGCCATTTTTTTGTTCATATGATGAGATACCCCCTCTTACTCTCATCATTTCGTTTTAAGAATGTTTAAGTGGCGCCGTTAGGCTGGCGAATTTTCAAGGGATTCATTCACCTTTCTCTTTTTCAAAGTTCTACTTTCATGTCAAGTCTTTCAAGTTCATTTTAATTATGTTGGGGTATGATCTCTATATTTATCATACTGATATTTTATGATAATATGATGAGAGACCCCATTTGATCTTTTCAATTCAGTATTTTGATGTTTTAAGTGGCGCCGTTAGGCTGCCGAATTTTTAAGTGGTTCTTCACCCTTCTCGTTTTGAAGTTCTACTTTCATGTCAATTCTTTCAAGTTCCTTTATATTATGTTAGGGTATGATCTCTATATCTATCATACTGGACTCTTATGTTCATATGATGAGAGACCCTATTTGACCTTGTCAATTCAATTTTGTTGAAGTTTAAGTGACGCCGTTAGGCTGCCGAATTTTCACAAGAGAAATCTTGTTTTTTTTTCTTCCTTTCATGTTATTCATTTCATATGGTATATTTTCAAATTTCATTACCATGTTCTTAAATCCCTTATATTTTGTCCCTCTACTGTTTGATGGGTCATTTATGAATGTTTGACCCATGTCCCCTCTCTTCTCAATGTTTTCTAAAACCTTGTAACATAGCCGTTATGCTGCAGAATTTTCGTCTCAAAGTGCCCCTCTCTCTTTTCTCAAAATTATTTTATGTTATAAAGTGAATACTCAAAGCTCTTATTTCTACAAGGGTATTCACATATATACCAAAATGTTCTATTTTAAATTCTGGGATTTACATACATGAGACCCACCTTCCTTTTCTGTGGGTTTTAAAGTGATGTAAAGATCATGTCTTTAAAGCAGTTTTTAAAACGTTATGATTATGAAATGAAACCCATTTATTTTAGGCTATGTGAGTTATTTATGAAATGTTTGATGATGATATATGTGGCTGACATGATAATAAAGGCAAATTTAAGGGTGCGCCCTGATAGCGCTCTAATGCATTGGGTAAAGACTTAATCTCTAGAGATGACCATTTTAACGACGCCTTGGTGAATAACCTTGGTAATTTTTAACGACACCTTGGGGATGGACCTTGGTGAAACGAAACGATTGTCAATATTAAATGTTGCAGCCACATCTTCAAGTTATGAAAATTTATTTTTATTATGATATGCCTCGTGATTTCATTCTCATGCATTAAAGTTCTTTTCATGACCTTATTGAAGTATCTCAAGTTCACATATAAAATGTTTCTCTTGTTCCCTTACTGGGATTTTTGCTCATCCTTTCTTTTGATGTATGTTCCCAGGTTATGAGATGCAGTAATGAACATAGGATGAACTTGAGGAGAAGCCTTGCAAGTGTTTAAGAAGAATGTTTTTTTTGTTTCATTTATTATGTTCCTGGTTTCCAAGACACTAAACCTTAAATATCCTCGGTTTTGTAAAATGTAATGAGAGTTTATGTGATAAAAAGGCGGGATGCTATAAGTATATATCATAATCATTACTTCCTTGGGTTCCCATGTAGCTTCCTTAAATATATGATTCCACCAAATAAATTTAACCAGTTGAGTTATCTTGTTCTGTAAAACATTATATCTATAATCCAAAATTTATACCAGTTCTGATTCATATAAATGATCACTCTCTAACAGTATAACCATTTAGTTCAATTCATGTGAATGATTAGGTGTGTAATACCTCAACAGGGATACATGGAACGCATCATGAACATGGGATATTTTTGGCGGGATTACCAAGTGATAAGATACAATAACTACTCAATAAATAATATTTAAGAGATGTATATTCATAGGTTTAAACTATAATTCTATTTAAATATGATAACAATATTCCACATAGATATTTTCATGAGAAATATCTCACCATCGTAGAATTCCATATCTCATCGATGATTTTCATCATAACTTTTCTGTCTTCTCTGAGATGTCTTGATTGGTTGTTGAATGAATCTAGTATTATATATAATTTCCACAAATAGATTAGGTCTCAATATATATATTTATCTAAAATACTCCTAGAATATTAGAGTTATGCACTTATTTCTATACAGGTAATCATACGGAGAAATCTGGATTTTTGAGTGAATGTTATTATTGTAAGAATAACTAACAAGAGGAAGGTGTTGATCCCAAACTCCTTTAAAATACCAAAAAATTGATCTCATAATATCTTATATAGTTGAATTTTTATATCATATTGATCATATATATGAGTATTATAGTTAGTACTAAATCAAAAATCTATATCCAAAACATGCTGAAGACTTCTCCAAAACATTGATACAAACCTTAGATCTCAATTAGATACAATAAAAGTGTTATTCCATACAGCCTTACCACTTCCACAATGTATATCATCGAAATATTTTGAAGATATAAATCACTCAAAATAGAAATATAGTGTTCTAACTTCATAGGGAAATTGACTATAAATAAAATAACGTAATGGAAATTATATTTTTTGGAATATGATGATGAATTCCATGGTGATTCTTTCCCATTTATATTCTTGTATGGGTAATGGTTGTAACATTCCTCTAAACATTTTTCTCTTAGACCAAACTTGTTTTAATAAAAATAACTAATATACATAATCCATAATATATTTATTTATGTTTTTGCACTAGAAATACTCTTTCATATCTCCATACATCTTCATACTTCCAGGATGAATAAAGAATGATGAGCTATGAGATTTTTACAATAGTTTCTTCTTAAGGTTTGGTATTGACGATACACATTATATGTTCCTAATCCTTATCATTCCATCACAATCAATGTTTAAATCCAGAATACTTACCATATTACATTGTAGATCTACATCCTCCTTATACACCTCTTTAATATTTACAAGGATAGATTCTTTAAAAATCATTTAAAAAGATAAGATTTATCCCCTTATATCAATATTTCATGGTTCTTACTTTGAAAATCCATAAACATTGGATCTTTTTTTATCTTAATAATAGATACTCTAGCATGATCCTTTCAACCTAAAGCATCATCCGCCTTGTTTTATTTCCCAGGGTGGTAATCTATTGAGCAGTCATAAAATTTAATCAACCCCAACCATCTTCTATGGAATATATTCAAATATTTATGTATAAATATATACTTTAAACTTTTATGATTAGTATATATGTCACAAATTTCCCTATAAATAAATTTCCTCTATATTTTTAATATAATGATTACCTATTCTAACTTGAAATTACGATTGGGGTGATTTTTCTCATGAACCTTCAATTTGAATGAGATATTGTTGTGAAAAAAGTCCGTATTCTTTTAAAACTGACACCCAATCTGATTCATGACATGAAATGAACGGTGTTCCCAATTCCTATAGTCTATAAAATGGTTCATCGGTTCCAAAAATATGCTTTTTGAATCATTTCACCCATTTAAATTAGCATAAGCAGTCAAAAAAACATAAACACTACAACAACTGATAATCATAACCAAATGAGGTACAACAATTTTGAGAATTCATGGTTTACATATTTAAGAAAAAACCAAAATGGTAAAAAAAATTGGTCATCAAAACCGTACCAAAACCTCCATGTGACAATAGAGTCATTACCCTCAATCCACCACCACCAACACCTACAAGAAGTGAAGCATTAGTAACCAGATCCACCATCACCATGATACATTTTTCCTTTACCCGGGTAAGACATAACAAAGTATACATACACCCAAATGTGTATGCAGTGTGTGAGTGAAATCCTAGTAGGATTTCACCCAGAAGATAATATTCCATTCTATAACATTATAAGACAAATTAACATGCACATTCTCATAATAATATTTGAAACATTTTTAGGAAATAATTTTAAATAAAACATCCATAAGAAATACTTTACAATAAAAACCCTTTTACACATGTAAGCATGCGTGAAATATAAATATACACATGTTTTACAGTATTCCTATGGCTATAAGCATATCACATAAGCATAATGTCATAAGATATCACCATAGTTAATTCCCCACAAGTAACTAGATCTAGTATTACCCAAGAAACATTGTCCATTGGTGATTAAAATACTCTACTAAGCTACCAACAACATCATCATGCATGATCCATTAGAAGGAAACATGTACAAAGGTCTAATGGTCTCAAAAACTACATTCACATGTATGATACACTATAGGGGAATGTGTCCCAAGGTCTAGTGGTCACCAATCATATCACATGTTTAGTTAGCATTGCAATAGTCAATCTGGCATGATGAATCCAAGCGTTAGAAACTTCTGAATCAACTAGCATACTAGTTCTAGTTCTCCCACCTAGGTAGTTTATATTCCCTTTGTGATCAAATTTCCATTCACATATCACATGAATCAACAATTTCTCATATATATTTCACACATTATAAAGACATAATGAAATCATCACTTTTTATAACAAAACCATTTGAAAACACCTTCCATACTAATTTCACAATTTATGAAAGCAATTTTGAAATAAAAAAAGAAGGAAACATGTGAAAGACTACCATTGACCCTGCAAAAATCCCCTTTCAAGATCATGTCCATATAAAAACCATTTTCATAACATGCTTTATAATTTCCGGACATAATAAAGGTGGACAACATGGAATCCTATATTCAAGAAAACTCATTTCACTTGAAAACCCCACTTTCAACACATTTTCTCCTATAAATCTCTTTGAAAACAAATTTCACACCTTTCATACAAGAAATAAAATATATTTATGAAAATCCAAAATGAAGCACACAAGATGTAAAACTAATTTCTTTTGAAAAACCATCTTTCATCACATATTCATGCTAAACCTTTTCCAAAACATGTTTCTCACCACACAAATAATCCACAGAAAATGTTTAAGCACTCAAGAAAGCATATAAAAATCATATAATAATGTAAAATAATGTAACAACCTACCTAATACTAGGAAAATTCTTTAAATTGGAGCGAAGCCACAAATGCACCACCACAAGAGCCTAATAAGGAAATATTTAATATTAATCCTTTATATTTCCCCCCAAAAAACAAGTTCAACCCCTCCTTAGGTCATACACCATGCTGGAAAATAGAAACTCAAGAAACAGGTAAGAGGAACCCCAAAAATACTGGTAAATCAAGAGGAAAGATAATTAATTGAAATTTCCTTGAAGAATCAGGGTCAAAACCACCCATGGATTGGGGTTCCAAGGCCTTAAGAAAGATTAAAGGTGGATCCCATGGCTAAAAATACCAAATGTAGAGGATTAAAGGTGAATTAGGGTTAAATTTAATGATGGAAATAAGGTAATTTCTATATTTTTATTGACTTCTTCATGCTACGTGGTTTATACACATGGTTTTCTAAACCATGTGAAAACCGTGGAATTTTCACTATTCGAAATGACATTTAGCCACAAGGATTCCAATGAGTGGTGCACAGTTTCCCATCACTGTGCTTCAACCGTGTTCCACACATTATTAAGACAAAATTCTATATTTTCTCTAAAAACATGTGGGGAAACCAAGGGAAAAAATTGAAACAAAAAAACATAATATTATGTCAAAACAGAAACAAGGATGTGACGATTCTCTCCACTATAAAAAATTCCCATCCTTGTAAAGTCAACCCAATGCTTGATAGGATGAAAAAAATAGATACTCCTCCTCAACCCAAGACTTATAATCCCAATTCTATTGTTTATAATTTGCATGTTGACCAAGAACTTGGTCCAGTGGAATTTTCTTCCCATGAATCACTCTCTCTTGGGAATATACAATCCATACCATCCATTAAAACACTAAAAAATTAATCTCTAAATCCAACTCTTCCCAATTCACCACATGGGATGTATTTGGGTTATACGTTTTCAGTTGAGAGAATGAAACACATCATGGATTGACATCAACTAAGAGAGAAAAGATAACATGTATGCCACCTTACCAATGCACTCATTAATCATAAAGGTTCTGACATAACTCGTTGTTAGTATCCCTTTATTAACCAAAGAACAGTGACCCAAGAAAGCTACCACTTTCTAGAACACTAGGTCACCCACAAAAACTCTAAATCTCATCCCGTCTAATTAACAAAGGATTTATAAAGACTCTGAACTATCAACAACCACTACTTGATCAACATGAATTTATTAGATGTCTCCTACACTAGGCTCGATCCCAAAAATGAGGTCTCACCAACCTCATCCCAATGCAATGTCAAGTGACACAACCAGCCATATAACACCACAAATGATCCATTCTAATCAAGTATTGGTAACTTTTTTATATGAAACTCAACCTATCCAAAATGAATACCCAAAAAATCTATAAATTTCCAAAACACATTCTCAAAGCATTTCCTCCAAAATATTAGTTTACCACTTAGTTTGATTATCCATTTAAGGATTGTATGATGTTCTCAACTTAACCTGAAAACCCATCACCTTCTGAAGACCTTCCTAAAATGTGAGGTAAAATGGGGGTCCCTATGAGAAAAAATCACCGACAACAGACCATGAAGCCTCAGAACCTCCCAAACAAACAACCAGCCTAACTCATCCACCTTTTTTGAATCTATTATTGAAATTAAATGGGATGATTTTTCTATAGAATCAATCACCACCCAATTTAATTCCCTCCCTGAGGTGTATGAGGAAAGACAAAAATAATTTCCATTGAAATATCGTCCCACTTTTAAGAAGGGATGAGAAAAATCTGAACTATATCTGAGGGCCTTTGGTGCTCTGATTTATCCTACTCACATGTATAACACCAATGATATGAGGTCATTTACATCTATCCTCATAATCGACTACCAGAACTACTGACACATGTCATAGTAAATGTTGGTATGACACGGATGAACAAACCACTAAGATTGGTGGCTATCCTGCATCACCAACTTCTTCAATAAAAAAATCACAAAAAAAAACATTGAATTACAAAAATACCTCATGGGATAATTGACGTTCACAAGGAATATCCCCACCATGAAATAATTTCATAGATTTCCTGAAAAACTCATCACCCAGATTCTATTTCCAAATTAACACTAGAAGAGAAGGTGATACTTGCAAATTGGCTATGAATTCTCCTATACTATGATCCATTTCCTCTATTAAAATCTTATAAAAAGTATCATAAATGTCCACTCATCACTAGACTTCATTAATTATTTCATTGGTACTTTTCTGATCAAAGAAACTTCAACAACATTACTTGTACTTGGGGTAGAAATGATATAAAAATAAAATCCCTAAAGACACTCAACCAAACGATGTTTCTTGAAATTCAGATTTTTTTGGACAAAATGTAGGCCAAGATATTATGATCTAAATAAACAAAAAACTTCTCCCCAGAAAGATAATGGAACCATGTCTTCAAGGCATACATCATCTCTTCTAACTCTAGGTCATGTGTTGGGTAAATATTTTCATCCAGTTAGAGTTGGAATGAGCCATAATCCACTACATGATAATCCTTCATCATCACAAAACCAATACCCATACTATAAGTATCATAATAAATGAAATATCCTTTTCATAGAATAATAGAAATATAAATTGGGGCTGTGGTCAACCACCGATTAAGCTCTTAAAAGGACGCCTAACACTCCAGAATCCATTCAAACTTCACGCCTTTATGGGTGAACATTTTCACGTATGAATAAAGATGATATAATTCCAAAAAAACTTCATATAATATCCTACTAGGCAGAATAAT
This sequence comes from Viscum album, assembly GCA_963277665.1. Taxonomy (NCBI): domain Eukaryota; kingdom Viridiplantae; phylum Streptophyta; class Magnoliopsida; order Santalales; family Viscaceae; genus Viscum; species Viscum album. The sequence goes on along the minus strand of OY728126.1, from coordinate 1,204,993,170 downwards.
CTCATGAACTTAAAAAAATTATTTAGCTTCTCCCATAACATCACTAAACTAATTTTATTTGGGTCCATCGAAATCCCCTTTTCTGAGATAACATAGACTAGAAAATTTACCTCCCTGATATAGAAGGTGCACTTAGAAAACATCATGTAGAGGTGATGATCATGAACAGTTCCCAAAAAAATCCACGAAATCCACTTATTCATCTTCTCATATCTGGAATAGATCCGAATTTTATACAATAATACTATAAAGAAAGAGTTAAGGTACCGATGGAACACCCATTTCATGAGTTCCATGAAGTCTGTTGGAGCATTTTCAACCCCAAAGGCAATACCAAGTACTCAAAATGGAAAAACCTATTTCAGAATATTGTTTCTGAAATATCCATGTCTCTAATTTTTTCTTGATGATACTTGGAAAACAAATAAATTTTTATAGAACCACCTTAAAAATGTGGTTGTTCTTTATTCTTACCTTAGTCAGCTTCTGGTAGTTAATACACAACCAGATAGTTCCATCATCCATTTTTGAAAATAGAACTTTGGTAGCCCAAGGTGAGATGCTCAGGTGAATGAATCCTTTGGATTATAAATCATCCTGTTATACCTTTAATTCCCTCAACTCGATGGGGGATATAAGGTATGAGGGAAAAGATATGAGCTATGTTCCCAATGCCAAATAAATATTTTAATCCACTTACCTCTCTAGAGGAAAACTGAAAAAATACCAAGGAAAAACCTTTGAGAACTCTTCCACCATATGAATAAATCACCCCACAGAAACACCTTCATAGTTATCCAATGTGAGTGATGATTTCTAGAAAATAAGATTTCCCAAATCTAGAAGTGGAGGTCTAGAACGTCCTTACCAAGGATCCCATTATCCCTACAAAAACTGGGATAAAATTTATGGCCACAAACCCATATAAAACTTCTAATAATTCATCTAATTATTTGAAATGATATCGAGTGTGTAACAAACTAGCTCTAAAAAGCAGTTATCATATTCCATCACAAACCGATCTCCCTGGGAAATCTCTAAAAAATCCCAATATCTGGCGAAGTCCAAAATAATTGGACAATAAAACTCATTAAGAACATACTTGAAATATTTCAACCTCATCTTCTAATACTTTCGAACCTACACCACTGAGTCCCACCACTTCTATCTGGTTCCTTCCAACTAGAAAAAATCAAGATTCACTCAAAATACCTTATGAGTGTAACGAAATTAAAAAATCATCTATATCTTCTCAAGAAACAACATTACATATTGAGCTTTTATGCTACCTTGGAATTAATGAGCATTTTTTTTGAGGAACTCCTGAGCTTTAACCTCTCTAAGATCTGGTTTTCCTTCTAAAAGCAAAGAAGGGCCCAAAGCCCACTCCTTGACCCAAATATTGAATAGCCCGAACCACAGCTTCCACTAACCTATGATCAATTAGCGAGGGAAAAATATCTCTGGTTTATTTGTGAAGATTCATAAAAATTCTCCAGGGAGGCATTTTACTATGAAAAATAATAACCACAAAAAAACCATCAAATACAACCATCAACACACATCTTAAAAATTTTCATCATTAACAAAATAATCTCAAACACTTCTAGGAATCAAAACCTAACAAGATATATCACGAGAAAAAGGAAAACAAAAAAATGAACCCCCACACATTGTGTCACTATATATTTTTCATCCTGTGCATCTCACCTGGAGGATAAGAAAAAACAAATTCCAACAACCCATGGCGAATTAAGTCCCATAATGAGGTTTGTTTTCCATTCAACCTACTTGAAACTAGAACCTCAGTCCCCAATAATCCTAACTTTGGTCTATCCAAACTCATCCCAATTAACTCAACGCAAAAGGGAATGAAATTATTTGATACTATTTTTTCATGCACCAAGCTGGGATACCATCTAACCTGAAACCTTGATCAATTTATGACATAGCACAAAGGTAATTTCTGATCTTCATAGGATTTAAACTAGTTCATGGGAACCAAAAATATTCTTTGGGAACAATTTCACCCATTTAGGTAAGAATAAGAAGTCAATATAAATAATAATTATAATAAATGATAAGCATAACCAAATGAGGTACACCAATTTTTATAATTCATGGTCTACAACTGTAAAACCCCAAGATTTCATAACAAGTTATTTCATGAATATAATTCAATAACTTGTACCTCAGACAACACCGAGTTTGAGTGCACGACGACTTACCAAACTAACTATTAAAAAAACGGTTATGAATAGTATTAACTAGATTTTGAATTTTATATACTAAATATAATTTTAACTTCTGTATTATGTGTATCTTAGACATATTATAAGAAAAAATTCATTTTTTTAGATAAAAAAATGTATTTTTCAAAAAATAGAATTTTAAAACCTTTTAATGTACATCCCTTTTTAAATCAAGTATTTGACACTTTTAAATATTCAATTTGACCAAATAAAATTCTTCTTTAGAATCGGGACATTAAAATTTACTTTGGATGAAATTTTGTTTTTTTTCAAATAATATTCATTTTTTATGAATAGTGAGAAATATATATTTTAATTGAAAACTACCTTTTAATCTAATTTATTTATATGGTAAGATTATATTTAAAATTGGTTTTGAAGTGTAATTAGATTATATTTTTACCATTTAATCCAATTTTGGCCATTGGAATTAATTTCACTTTGATATTATACATAAACAAATGTAAATCTTTTGATAGTTATTGTTTCTTAAAAACACACTATTTGTTTTGACAACGAGAATTAATTTTAAATTAATTAATCCAACTTCAATGTTTTGAATTTGGTAAAATATACATCATTTTTTAATTATGAATACCAAATATAGTTTAGGCTGATTTTGTGGTATTTTTTCTGAAATACATCAATTTTTAATGAATAGTGAAACCACTAACTAGTAGTCAAAAATCCGACTATTTCATTTAAATGAAAATTTACCTCTTTTGTGAATTGAATTTTTAAAATCTGACATACATGGTTTTTTTTAGTAAGTAAAATGTGGTTCAATTAGATGAAAATACTATTTGGTGGATAGTAACTTTTGACTTTTATTTACCGCGGTTAAAGGTAAATAGGGTAGTTCAAGGTAAAAAGAATATTATAATAATTGAAAATTACCTTAACACTTGTCCTAACCTTATTGGATGAGTCATGTCAGACCATGGTCATCCTTGGATTTATCTTGGGACCCCATGGAGAAACTTAAGAGTGATAATGACAATTTATCTTAATTAACTTAATGTAAAGACAAAAATAACATTATCAAATATCCTTTAGTATATAAACTTTTACATGGGGTTATATAAGTCATAATTTCGACTATAAATATTCATCGGAAATATAAAAATATTTCCTACATTATTATAATTTTATTATAATTTTTAGACATTAAATAAATTAAATATTTATGACACAATAATGATATAGTATTTACCTCATTAATAAATGATTTAAATAAATAAGATTAATAATATTAACACAATAACAAAAAAATATAAAATTATTATTGGATTATTTTATTTCGAACATTATTCCTCTTATCTTCGACTTAAATGAGTTTTGGAGCTTTTGAAACCGAAGATAAGTTTATAATAAAATAAAATTTTCAAACATCCCTAAAGAGCCCCTACGCTCCCTTATAAAAGGACACAACTTCTAACCCATTCCTCACACCTCTCAAGCCCCTTGGAACATCAAAGCCCCACCCAAATAAGCTATATATATCCCTCTCTTCCAACTATAATCCTTACCTTAGGAAGAAGTCACTTCAAAAAGTTCTTTTGGTTCAAACCAAAGGGAGTTACCCACATTAAAGGTAATGGTTTCTCTTAGCTTTTTTTCTTTTAATTTACTTATCCAACCCCTAAACTCTTTTAATTCCATTATTTTATAACAACAACAGTATCATAAATATACTATGTTTTTTTAAGAGAATTATTGAAACTACACTTACACACACCTCCATCTAATGGGTAAAGGACCTACTGTTTCTGTGGATGGAAAACTAAAGCCTCACGAAATGATGATTGTTCAATTGTATCCTACCACCTCTCACGGTGGCCGTTAAGATGACACTATATTTATATATGATATATATTATGTTTATTTTTTATATATTATTATGTAATTTTCATTTACAAACTCACCTTTCTGATTTCCAATATGCATGGACACAATAATTTCTTTTGAGGAAGTGCGGACAACCGCCCCTCAAAGTGATATGACTCGTTAATGCCTTATGGGGGACATTTAAAGGATGGAGTTGATGATATTTTATATGATATTATAATTTAATTATAATATAAATATGTATAATTTTGTTTTAATTCCATTAAAATACAAAATAGAAATGAAATTAGTGTTCATGCATACGTAGGGCTTACCGTCTCCATGAACGATACATTTCATTTCTTATCTTCAAATGTTATGTACTATTATAAATACATATATATACTGGATATATAATATATATATATGTTATAGAAATAATTTATATCTTTCTAGAGATAATGGAATTTTGACCACATGGACAATTTGTAATTATAACTAGTTCATTTTTGACTCAAGTACCAAATATCGACAAAACGACCATTATTAACTTAAATGATTACATAATGATTATAACATGGTAATAAGTGATATGAAAGGAATAATAAACTTGAAAAAGGTTCTTAAGAAATTAGAAATTAACATTAGTTTATTATTCAGGAGATTAAAGAATGAACGATTCAAGTCGGACATGAGGTAAGGGGTTTTTATATCACTTTTAATACCGTGAGATTTCCATTGTTTACCACTTATTTATTGCATGTGGTGTATTGTGTACTGCCATTTGATATATATTATAATTACTATATTTATATTCATGTTATTCTGTGATTCATTTGGTGGTTATTAACTTTTGGTCATATGACTCGATTGATTACAATAAAGTAAGGCGTTTTCATCTAACTTTTTATTCCTGTGAGATTCATGCTATATTGGCCACTATTTCCTTTTGTGTGGTGCACGTACTGCCCATGATTTTATTCTTGGTGTAATATAATTTAATTAATGGGTATTTATATCTTTATTTTACGATCCATCTTTCATGGGATGTATGTTTCTTAATTTACCAAATTGTTAAGGGAATTTCAAATTTCGATTTCATCTCATTCGGCTTTACGCACACTTCCTTGATTACTTTACTCCATGGTTATGTCTCGAATCACTATTTATTATTTTTTTAGTAATTTCCAATCCCATTTAAATGGATATAATTTTGATAAACATAATAACTCCATTTATAAATTCTCATGTCATTGATATGAACTTGATAAGAGTAATTTTAACTCAATCTCTATTCATGGAGTTAAACATCCAATTCATTGGTGTTGTTTTTACCAGAATATGTGTGAATGTACCTTGATTGATTTACACTGAATATAAAATCATATTGAGTGTATTTATATTTTTCACACATAATTATGTAATTGATTTATCCTTTACCTCAGGATACGGTCTTTATAAGGGATTTAATCTCAATTTACATTCCTTTGAGACTTCTTTGTTGACTATGTGCCAATTCACTTTTATATGGTGTATATACTTTACATTGACATAGTATATCATGAATTGTATTTTACTCATGATATTATAATATTTTTATTACCTAAATTATTTTCATTCAAGTGTCTCTCTTTTGGTTAATAACTCTAACTAAAATATCATTTTAAATGTTTTAAAGATTTATTCTTCTAAATCATTCTCATTAATGTCCAAGTTTTAAAAAATGTTTTAAAATTTTATTTATATGGAAATTAATGTTTTATAATTAAAATTACTTTTAAATGTTTCAATGTTGTATGGGACACTTCGATTCAAAAATCTATTTTAAATGGATTCTTAATAAATAGTGAGACTTTTAAATGTTTTCAAGAAAAAGGGGGATATTTCTCTCAAATAGTTTTGATGATTATTTTCAACTATGTCAATATCATTCATTATTCTCAATTGGGGTTAATATATTATAATAAAAACTTCCATATTATATTTAATGAGTTATGTTTGACTGTGGATGTGCTATTTTTATACCATTCATGGGTTGTGGTTAAAATATTGACATTTAGTATGCTAGTTTTAATACGAATGTTTATGTTATGTTTCAAAATTTTTCATATAAGGAATGAATTGGAATTAGTATGTGATGGCTGGAGCCCGCTATAGCTCCTTGGTGCATCTGTAGGACTCATGAGACAATTAGACGTGGAGTTGGGTGAGTCCTTTCCCAATTTTGGATATGTGGTTTTGGCCTAGGCCTTAATCATTTTTAGAAGTCTTGGACAAGGCCTTGACAAAATGTTTCAGAATGTATGACATTATGCATTCAATCATTATGAGATTAGCTATTGATATTTCATGTGTTTATTCAACTAGTATAATACCAATGAATATGTTTTTTAGGGAATTATTTACTCATCTCATATTCCTGCCATAATGTGTTCGTGTTTATTATTTTTAAATTCATGTGTTTTCAATTATTTGTCATACCCAATGATTATGTTATCTTCTGCTGTATTGCTTACTCTTACTGAGCATCTAAGCTCACCCCATTATTATGTTTTATTTTCCCAGGATTCCAAGAAGTTTATTATGATTGATATGAAGGGTTATGCTAGGGTATTAATGGAGTTCTCAAAGGATAATTTATGTCATGTTTTATTTTCTAATGTGTAATGTAACGTTCATGTATGTAATCTATTTTCCAAGACTGCTAAATTAATTAGTCTTTAGGGACATGATTCCTTGTAATCATGCCAATGTATTAAAATAATTCACCAGCTCCTGGCTTCTGGGGTTGGGGTGTTACAGTTGGTATAAGATGAAGTTTAGTAAAAACATTGGAAACTAGATTTAGATAAACTCTGATTAGTGAACATTACCCAAAGACAGTTTTTGAGGATTAGTATATAAGAACTTCCTATAATTTTGGTAATTTATATTTTTTTTTTGTATTTTCCAAGCAATACATCCTTATATGGATATGAGTAGGTAGATGAAACTCTGGCACATATGTACCTAGGAGTGAAAACTCTGAAAAGGAGTTTTGGGCTTGACCCGAGGTATCATGGCACATGACAACGGACCTTGTTGCACTCTTGGTTACGACACACTCAAGGGATATGCTTAGGATAATTCACATTTTCATTAAAAAATGAATTGAAGGATTTTAATATAAGATGAGAATAAATGTCCTTGGTTAATACTAAGGTGTTTCAGATTTAAAATAAGGTGTCATGATATTTTCTAAATGATTTTATGACTCACACTATGCATTCTGGTTTTAGTCAAACTAGTCGTTCAATTACATGTTATTACTTTTTGGATGAAAATACATTGTATGAGATAATAGTTATGGTTAAAATATGATAGGGTTATTTTTGAGGAATTTATCTCATTTTTGGGAATATTTAGAAATTATATAGTTCTTGAAAAGGGACAACACGTAGACCGTGTGAGAACCCGTCGCGTCGGACAAAGATTCGAGAATCGAACCCACAACCAAAGTGCGACTGGGATTTATCGCCTACCATTGGACTGTGTGAAGTCCCTGGTTATTATGACTAATTCATTTTAGTTAAATGATTTTATGGATCAAGAAAATTTTTATTTTTGGAACTTATGATTTATCCGTAGTATAGGAAAATGATTTCGTAATTAAGTGATAAATGTTATTTTGGACGATGTTCGCTCTTTTCGTAACATTATATACCTAAGGAAAATAGAAAACTATGGGATTTAATTTGAGTAGTAATAGTGGGGTTTTAACTATGTTATTATTGGGGATTTATAGGGATTTGGGTTATTTATGGAAATGATTAACCTATCATATATAATATTTGATTAGGTAAATTACTTTTAAGTATGTGACTTTAAGAGTAGTCAATGTTATTTGGAGATAGAAGTTAATGTGGAATACTACATAAGAAAATTCTTCTAAGTTTATGGTTTCAATATTAGTTTTTATTATATTGATATATTTTATTGACAATTGTTTATTGAATGATATTTATTGAACTTTGGGTATTGTTGGTTTAATTATAGAAATTATGATTAGTATTCCTTTCTCTAATGTATTATCCTTTTTGGGGATCATCAGATCTTTTACTAACGATTTTGGGTTTGGTTAATATCTAAAGAAAAGGGAAATATATAGTTCATCCTTTTTGGATTATGCGATTCTCTATAAGTTGATTCTAGCGCTTTAGGTGTGACCAAGTCATCTTGAATATTAATCGTTTGGAGTGAAAGATGAGTTTGTGGTAAGAATTTGATGAAGGATGAAACTCTACTTGTAAACTATATATATATGTATATATATATATATATTTCTTATTCTATGAATAAATTAATTATTAAACTTTATGGAAGGGATCTTAAAACCAAAAATGTGTTATCCAAATGCTTTATGTTTTGTTGAATCGATGATTTATTAAATTGTCATTGATAGATGGCTTTGGGGCCCTCAATTTTACACTTGTTTGTGATTGATGACCTCAATAACTCCCTAAAAATATTTACGTTTTTCCTCTAACTATGTGTCTCAAATTTCCACTAATGTTCTTTTAATTGAGATCATAATTTGGTGGTGACGTTTTCATTTACCTTTCCATTGCATTAAGATTAAATTCTATTAACCCAATTTACGATGTGGGTTTTCCATTAAGGTATTTTTCAATTTTTAACCTTTTATTTTCTAAGAACAATTTCAAATTGCGAGGACACAATTTATTGAAGTAGGGGAGAATATAACACCCCAAGATTTCATAATACGTTTTTTTCAAAGTAATTCAATAACTTGTAACACACACAACACCAAGTTCGAGCGCACGATGACTTACCAAACTAGCTATTCAAGAAATACATATATGAATTTTATTTACAAGATTTTGAATTTTATATACTCCATATAATTTTAACTTATGTATTATGTGTTTCTTAGACATATTATAAGAACAAATTCAATTTTTTTGATTGAAAATGTATTTTTCAAAAATGTAATTTTACAACTTTTTAATGGTGACCCATTTTTAAATATAATATTTGGCTTATTTAAATATTAAATTTGACAAAATAAAATTATTCTTTTGAATCGGGACATCAAAATTTACTTTGGATGAAATTTTGGTATTTCACTAATAATATTCATTTTTTTATGAATAGTGATAAATACTGTATTTTAATTCAAAATTTCCTTTTAATCTAATATATTTATATGGTTAGATTATATTTTAAATTGGTTTTTAAGTGTAATTAGATTCTATTTTTACAATTTAATCCAATATTGGTCATTGGATCTAATTTCACTTTGAAATTGTGCATAAACAAGTGTCAATCTTTTGATAGTTATTGTTTCTTAAAAACATGCTATTTATTTTGACAACAAGAATTAATTTTAAGTTAATTAAACCAACTTCTATGTTTTAAAATTGGTAAAATAGATATCATTTTTTAATTTGGAATACCAAATATATCTTAGGATGAATTTTGTGTATTTTACAGAAAAACATCAATTTTTGATGAATAACGAAACCACTAAGTAGTACTAAAAAATCCGACTTTTTCATTTAAATGAAATTTTACATCTTATGTTAATTGAATTTTGAAAATCCGACATACTTGGTTTTTATTATTAAGTAAAATGATGTTCAATTAGATGAAAATAATTTTTGGTGAATAGTAACTTTTGACTTTTATTTACCACGGTTAAATGTAAATAGGGTAATTTACGTTAAAAAGAATATTATAATAATAAAAAATTACCTTAACACTTGTCCTAAACTTATTGGATGAGTCATGGTCGACCATGGTCATCATTGGGTCTATTTAGGGGCCCCATTGAGCCACTTAAGAGTAATAATGACACTTTATCTTAATTAACTTAATGTAAGGACAAAAATGAAATTAACAAATATCACTTAGTATATCAATTTTTAAATGGGGTTATATAATTCATATTTTCAACTATAAATATTCATTGTAAATATAAAATGATTTACTACATTATGGTATTTTTTTATAATTTTTAGACATCAAATATATTAAATTATTTATGACACAATAATGATGCAGTATTTAACTAATTAATAAATGATTTAAATAAATAAGATTATTAATATTAAACAAAATATCCAAAATATGTCCAATTATAATTGGATGGTTTTATTTATAACATAAATCATTTTATCTTTGACTTTAATGAGTTTTGGACCTTTTTAAACCGAAGATAAGTATATAATAAAATAACATTTTGCAACTTTCCTAAAGAGCCCCTCCTCTCTCTTATAAAATGACACCACTTCTAACCCATTACTCACACCTCTAAAACCCCTTGTATTGTAAAAAACCTACCCAAATAATCTCTCAATATCCCTCTCTTCAAACTAGAATCCTTACCTTAGGTAGAAGTCACATCAATAAGTCCTTTAGGATCAAACCAAATGGAGTTACCCAAATTAAAGTTAATAGTTTATCTTAGCTTCTTTTTTTTTATTTTACTTCTCCGACACCTAAAATATTTTTATTCCTTTATTTTATAACAACACTAGTATCATCAATAAAATTGATTTCTATTATGAGAATTATTCTAACTACACTTACACACACCTCTATCTAATGGGTAAAGAACATACACTTTCTGTCGATAGAAAACTAACGCCTCATAATACGATGATTGTTAAATTATCTCCTACCGCCTCTCATGGTGGCCATTAATATGACACTGTATTTATATATGATCTATATTATATATTTTTTTCTATTATTTTATAATTTTCATTTACAAACACACATTTATGATTTCCAATATGTGGGAACACGATAATTTCATTTGAGGAAGTGCGGACTACCGCCCCCTCAAAGTGATATGACTCATTAATTCCTTATGTGGGATGTATAGATGATTTACATTATGATATTTTATATGATATTATACTATAATTATAATATAATAATGTATCAATATGTTTTAATTACATTAAAATACAAAATATAAATGAAAGTAGCATTCATGCGTACATAGGGATTACCGTATCCATAAACAGTGCATTTCATTTCTTATCTCCAAATGTTATGTACTGTTATAAATAAATATATATACTAGATATAATATATATATATATAAATATATTAAATCTCAATAATTTATATCATTCTAGAGATAATGGACTTTTGACCACATCGATAATTTGTAATTATAACAAGTTCATTTCTGACTCAAATACCAAATATCGACAAAATGAAAATTGTAAACTTAAATGATTACATAATGTTTATAAAATGGTAATAAGTGATATAAAAAGAATACTAAACTTGAAAAATGTTGTTAATAAATTAGAAATTAACTTTATTTTATTATTCAGAAGATTAAAGAACGAACGAGTCATGTCGGACACAAGGTAAGAGGTTTCTTATCTCACTTTTAATTCTGTGAGATTTCCATTGTTCGCCACTTATTTATTGCATGTGGTGTATTGTGTACAGCTATTTGATATATATTATCATTATTATCTTTATATTCATGGTATTATGTGATTCATTTGGTGGTGATTAACTTTTTTTCATACGACTTGATTGATTACAACGAAGTAAGGGTTTTTCATCTCACTTTTTATTCCAGTGAGATTCATGCTATATTGGCCACTATTTCCATTTGTGTGGCGCATGTACTATCTAAGATTTTATTATTGGTGTAATATACATTAATTAATGGGTATTTAAATCTTCATTTTATGATCCATATTTCATGGGATATATTTTTCTTAAGTTACCAAATTGGTAATGGAATTTCAAATTTCAATTTCCACTAATTCAACTTTACGTATACTTAATTGATTATATTACTTCATGATTATGTGTGGAATCACTATTTATTATTTGTGTAGTAATTTACACTCCCATTTCGGTGGATATAATTTTGATACACATAATTACTCCATTTATAAATTCTCAAGTCATCGATATGAACTTGTTAAGAGTAATTTTAACTCAATCTCAATTCATTGAGTTAAGCATCCAATTCATTGGAGTTGTTTTTACAAGAATATATGTGAATGAACTTTGATTGTTTTACACTGAATATAAAATCATGTTGATTGTATTTATATTTTTTCTCACATAATTATGTCACTTATTTATCATTTTCCTAAGGATACGGTCTTTATAAGGGATTTCATCTCAATTTACATTCCATTGAGACTTCTTTGTTGACTATGCACCAATTCTCTTTTATATGGTGTATATATTGTACTTTGACATAGAATATCATGAATCCCTTTATTCCCATTATATTATAAAGTTTTGATTACCTAAATTTTTTTTATTCAAGTGTCTCTCATTTGGTTAAAAACTCCAACTAAAATATCATTTTAAATGTTTTAAAGATTTATTCTTCAAAATCATTCTAATTAATGTCCATATTTTAAAAATGGTTTTAAGGATTTATTTATATGGAGATTAATGTTTTAAAATTAAAATTCATTTTAAAAGTTTCAAGTTGGTATATGACACTTTGATTCAAAAAACTATATTAAACGGATTATTAATAAATAGTGAGTCTTTTAAATGTTTTCAAGAAAAGGGGTATATTTCTCTCAAATAGTTTTGATGATTATTTTCATCTATGTCAATATCCTTCATTATTATATATTGAGGCTAATATATTATAATACAATCTTACATATTTTATTAAATGAGTTATGTTTGACTATATATGTTCTATTTTTATATCATTCATGGGTTGTTGTTAAAATATTGACATTTCGTATGTTAGTTTTAATACGAATGTGTATGTTATGTTTCAACTTTTTAATTTAAGGAATGAATTGGACTTAGTAATTGACGGGTGGAGCCTGCTATAGCTCTTAGGTGCATCGGTAAGTCTCATGAGACAATTAAGAGTGGAATTGGCTGAGGCCTTTCCCATTTTTTGATATATGGTTTTGGCTGAGGCCTTAATAATTTTTATACGTTTTGGCCGAGGCCTTGGAAAAATGTTTCAGAATGTATGGGATTATGAATACCATCATTATGAGATTATATATTAATTTTTCATGTGGTGACTAGTTGAATACCCCTGACTATGTTTTATTATGACATTATTTACTCAGCTCATGTTCCTTCCATAAAGTGTTCATGTTTATTATTTGTAAAGGCATGTGTTATCAATTATTCACCATGCATAATGTATATGTTATCTTCGGTTGTATTGATTACTCTTACAAAGAATCTGAGCTCCCCCTTTCTTATATTTTATTTTCCCAGGATTCCAAGAAGTTTATTATGATTGATATGCAGGGTTAAGCTAGGGTATTAATGGAGTTCTCAAAGGATAATTTATGTCATTTTTTATTTTCTAGTCTGTAATGTAATGTTCATGTATGTAATATATTTTCCAAGAATACAAAAATAATAAGACTTTCAGGACTTGATTCCTTGTAATCATGCCAATATATTAAAATAATTCTCCATCTCCGGGCATTTGGGGTCGGGGTGTTACAACAACTTTAACTAAAACCAAAAAATGTACAAAAAAGGGGAGAAAAAACCAATCCTGAAACCCCCATGTGATAAGAGAGTCATCACTCTGAATCCACCCCCACCAACATAAATATGAAGTGGAACTCTAGAAACTACATCCACCATCACCATGACACATCTTTACATTACTTGGGTTATACATAACAGTGACTACATACAGCCAATGTGTACATATAGTGTGAGCCAAATCCTAGTAGAATGCCAACAAAAAGATAATATTTCATGAAAAAAAATTATAAGACAAATTAACATGAACAGATTATAACAACATTTGAAATATTTTTAAGAAAACATTTTAATAAAAACTTCCACAAGAAATACATATCAATAAAATTCTTTTTTTAAGTAATATTGTTTGAAATATTAATATACACATGGTATACCATATGTGGATTTCTGGAACCATATCACATAAGCATCATCTCAAGAGAGATCCCAATGGGTAAATCCCTACTAGTAACTAGCTCTAGCGGTACACTAAAAGTCTCATACCCCTATGATCAAAATCCTCCACTAAACTACAAACAACATCCTAACACAAAATCCATTAGAGGGGAACATATCCCAAGGTCTAATGGTCTCCAAAAGAACATTCCTATACACGATCCACTATATGGGAATATGTCCCAAGGTCTAGTGGTCTCTGATCATATCACATGTTTAGTTAGTGTTGCAATTTTCAATCCTACTCATTGAATTCGGGCCTAATACAATTCTAAATCATCTAGCATACCAGTTTTAGTTCATCCACCTTGGTACCTATGATTCTATTTATGCAGAAATTCCCATTAAAAAATTTCATAAATTAATACGTTTTCATAGACATGTCAGGCATCATAATTTCACAAGGAAATCATCAATTTCTATAAAAAAACCATTTCGAAACACATTCTATACTACTTTCTAAATTTATGAAATACATTTTGAGGAAAATAATAAGGAAACACGTGTGAGCCTATTACTTTCCAAAGGAAATTACACTTTCAAGATCATATCATCATAAATTTTTTTATGGCATTATTCAAAATTTCAAGACACGGTAAAGGTTCCCAATAAGAAAGCCAATATTCAACTAAAATCATTTCAATTTAAAACCCCACTTTCAACACATTTTAACCATTAAATAACTTTGAAAACACATTTAACACCTTTTATACAAGACATTAAATATATTTAAGAAACACCACAATGAAGAATACATGAAATAAAACCAATATATTTTCAATAACTATATCTCATAATATATGCATTATTAAACATTTCCAAAACATGTTTCTCACCTAAAAATAATCCATAAAACATGTTTAAGGGCTTAATAAAGAAAATAAAAATCATATAACAATGTATAATTATGGAACCACATACCTTACATTGGGAAACATATAGTAATTGGTGTGAAACTACAAACGCACCGCCATAAGACCCTAACAGGGAAATATTGAAACTTAATTAACCATATTCCACAAAAAACACAACATATACCTCTCCATAGGTCATACAACCTGCTGGAAAATAGAAACTCAAGAAATATGGATGAGTAACCCCAAAAATAAGGAGTAATAAAGTGTAAATAGGCTTACTTGATAATTCATTAAATAATTGGTGTCTAAACTATGAATGGATTGGTGCTTCGTGGATTCAAGAAATCTTGGAGGAGGCCCCCCCTGGATGAAAATCCCAAACGGGGTGGATGAGAGGTGAATTATGGTTAAATTAAAAGAGGTAATGAAGGTAATTTATTAATTTCTAATCACCCAGACATGCCCTATTGATTTCCCACATGGTTTGGAAACTTTTGTGGCAACCATGCAGTCGTCACTATCCAAAATGACATTTGGATACATGGTTTGTTGGGGAAGTGTGCACAATTTATCCTAACTATTCCCCAACTATGTTCCACACACTATTAAGACTAAATTATACATTTTCACCATAAAAACACGGGGAACCAAAGGGAATAAATTAAAAATAAAAAAATGATTACCTCAAAATAAAAAAATGGATGTGACAGACATAATCTATCAACACATATTTCCACAAAAAACCCCAAACCCTTTTTTGATGAATCAATTTAAATAAAAAACTCTTCTTTACTACACGGTAGTCTGAGTATAGGTTCACTGACCAACATTCTCTTTAGTTACTTGAAATTTTCTTCATATTCATTGGTCCAAAGGAAATTTACTACCTTATGAGTTAACTTTGCGAGTGGATTTGATATCTAGGATAAATCCTTAAAAAAGAATAAAAATATCAAGAAAATAAAATAAAACTATGGACCTCAACCATAGTGGATATTCTGGGATAATGTTCATAAATTCTATAATTGATGGATGAACTGATATAACATCACTTGAGATTATATGACCAAAAAATAAAACTTTATGTTACCAAAATTCAGTCTGTCAATTTTTCATAAGTCTTATCCTTCCTTAGGGTCACCAGTAAAATCATCAAGAGATATTCATTATGTTCCCTTCTGTAGGAATATATAAAAATATCATCTATATTTACTACCAAAAATTAATCAAGGTAATCACTAAAGAATTTATTTATTAAATAAATGAAGATAATGGGGGCATTAGTTTGAATAACTGGAGTCACTATAAACTCATAGTGTCCATACCTCAATAAAATGTTATCCTGGTTATGTATTCAATTTTGGGCCTCAAATTAATTATTAATATTGGTATACGTGTAGATATTCATAATTGTGATATTGTTATGTTCCTCATCATTAATGTAGAGTCACACCGATCCATATTTATTCTTAGCATGAATTATAGGTGAACCCCATGGTGACACAATTGGACAAATGAATCCATTATTATCATTATACTATATTTTATTCTTTAATTTATATAAATCAATTGAGGAAATTCTATTTAGAGTATTTTAAATAGGTCTTGCATCTGGTATGAGTTCTATTGAAAAATAAACTTCATGATTCAAATGAAGACTATGAAAATTGTCTACAAATACTTCAAAAAACTCTCATAAAATAATCATATATTATATGTTGAGTTTCTATCCAACCATCTAAGATAAATTACCACTTTGAATAGGAATCATGACCCATGCAATATAATTAATTTCTATTAGAAGTTCACATTTATCCTTACATTGATAAACAATCACAGTTTTTTAGAATGTCAAATGAGACTTACATTCAATGAATATTGATATGGTATTTATATAATGAAATCCATTCCATGCCAAAAATCATTGTAAATTCAACTAGAGAAAGAATACAAAGATTTTTTGGGAGAAAATCTACAAAAAATTCAATTGGGAATGATTTATTTACTTGAGATGTGAACATAATACCATTAAAAGTTTTTATGGTCATGAATTAAAATTTCTAGATAATTTTTATGATATTCATGATTTTATATGACTGATCTCAGATAAGATACTTCAATTTTTGAGCATAATTATTACAACCAAAACTTGATCATCTATCTTTAATCCCATAGTAATAACATAATGGTTAGCAAGACCATCAAGAATTTTTAATTAGAGTGATTTATCATGAAAATTAATTCATTGGATGTCTAAATTATGACACCTTATTTTCAATTTAATACTATATAGGTTTAACATAGGGTATACATGGACAATATATATGGAAATTATTTATAATGGTTCATAATGAAAATGTGAATTAACCAATTAATATACTATATAAGTGTCAAACCATGTTTACAATATGGGGGTCTTCACTTTGCACTATAATAATTACCAAGATATAGCTGACCAACTTGTTTTAGGTTATTACCCCTAGTTGAATTTGTGCCAAAACCACTTCCACTTATAGTATCTACATTGATATTTATTTATAGAAAAACCACATAATCACTATCTTAACAAAATATTAGGATGTCACTAAATACATAGGCTTATCCTAAGGGTTCTCACCCAAGTTTCCTCATCATAGTTTCAAAAAGTTACTAAACCATTCTATGATACCGACTAATGAGAACTATACTTTTCATATATAAATACTACATCCTATTAGAATAAAAATTAATTAAATATCAATAAGATCCACACTAGTACTGAAAAGTTTTAGTGTCTTTAGGAACATGGATACATAATAAACTAGTACATAAATGATATACATCATTTCCCATTAATTTACTCACAGATAACACCCTTTTGAGAGATATCATACTTAAAATATTTCTCCATAACCTGGGAATGTAAACATAAGGAAGGATGAGTTCATATTCTCAATAAGGGTAAACATATGTGATATAAATAAATGATCATATAAAAGAATATGTTATAATAAGGGTATGAGAACATTATCTTAATAATATATATTCATACCCATCAATTCAAAGATCATAATCATGAAACCCAAAATAATGTTTTATTAAGAAAAGTCATAAGACATAAGAATGTGGAATCATCAATAATAATTCTTCATCCACAAGAAAAAATCATAAGAATAATAAATAATTTAATGACACGAACATAAGAATATAAAATCAATTCCATTGGAAAGGCTCACTTCCAAGACTATCATAGTGGATTGTGTTCACCCCCATTCAATTGTTTCTATAGGTGAGGTTCTATCCCAAAGCAATATTATTAGAAAGATTACCTTACTAAATTGGATTCACTCCCCATTAAATTCCTAATTATCTCATGAGATATCCATATTTACCCAATTCATTGGATGGATAAATAATTTTTTGTCCACCCATAATATAAAATCCATATATATGTGTACCAAAAGATCATAAAATATTCGTCATATCATTAAATCATAACCTATGGAAAGGATATGAGTTTAATTAACATTTAACCACCATAATCATAAACCATCCGAGTAAAGAATAAAAATGGTAAAATTGGATCATATCCATAGTAAATCATAAGAAACACCAAAGGATTTTTTTATAGTTATAAATACCTTTAAAATAAAATTTGAATATTATTTAAGGAAAATACCCATTTCATTTTAAATTTCTTATTTAGAGTAATAACATTAAAAAAAATATTAAGGAAACCATATTATTTGAAAAAAATAAAATGAAAAATAAAATTAATTTATAAAAAAATAGTATTCATGATGGTGGGTTGATTCGTTCACACTGTGTATGTTAAAATAAAAAATCCATTCACATTTTTGGTAAAAAGTAAAATGTTATATGTTTGGAAAAGATATGAAAATTATTTTTATTTTTTTTAAATAAATTAAAACATATTTAAAATTTAATTTAAAAAAATATTTTAATAGTATTAATAAAATTATATAAAAAAATTTAATGAAAATATGTACTTTAAAGAAAATACACCCAACCGTAGAGAAAAAAATGTCGGTTTTACTTAAAAATCATTTTAAAATATTGAGTACATAAAGAGAAGAAAATGAAATAAAAACATGTAATCTCAATAAATAACTAGATTCGATGAAAATAAATAATTTTATTTCTAGATATTTAATATTATTTTTTCATCAAAAATTCATGCTTAAACAATATCGGTAAAAATGACATTGTAAAAAAAAACCTTACCTAAAGTCCATCTCTCTTTGTATGCGCTCTAACCTCCTACATAATAAATTTAAATTTTATTATAATTATAATACAAACCCATAATAATATCTATAATACCATAATTGCTTTACTTAGAATATATTATACCCAATTCATTAACAATATTTGATTCACAACATCATTTTGGATGTTAAATGATTCCTTTTTCATTTAAGTATTGGTTTGATTGTTACGATCCTTACAATTTTATCATGGTTCTTTAGTCTACATAATGTCATGTTTTTTAGAAGGATTGTGCGTTGGAAAAAAATACCAAAGCTCAAATATTATAAAATAAAGTAGTTACATGAGTCTACAAGATGGAATCATATTATAATATTTATCTTGTTGAGGGAGTGAATCAGCAGAGAGATCATTGAGCAAGGTAATGTCCTGGTTTAATCCCTTGTAAGCAAGGCCATATGAAACCATGTTTTCTTATTAAATAAAGTCAATAATTATAGAAATATCCCATATATTAATTATATATATATATATATCTGTGTTTATAACCATTCATATAAAGGAGTAATGAAAAATTAATTACATCACTCTGTTAGACAACTGTCTATATATACGCAAGAGTGATGGTTCAATTTTTTGATGGATGAAACAAAAAAAAGTTAAATATTAATTAAAATTGATATAATAATTATTATTTCATAAATATAAAATATTCAAATTATGTATAAAATAATAACCATCTAATAAATATGGAGATTTAAAATGAATCATATCGCAATGTAGAGATTGTTGTCCACATGTATGCATGCACGATACTTTTATCTATCAGTTTGTAGAGATAAGGTGGTAGAAGATTTTGAAATAATCACAATAACATATAATTATTTATATGAAACTATATTAATCACTTTCTTATAGTCACAAAAATTTTAGAGGATGTAGAATATGAAATAAAATGGAAGGGGCCTTATTAAGAGATCTACCTCTTATTTGAGAGACCTCATTTGGATTACTCCTTGAGCCTTTAAATACTGGTATAAGAGGAATAAAATAAGCTATAGGATTTGTGGAAGGAATATTTTATGTTTGTTTAATTGTTATTTTTTGAACTGAAAGAATTAAATTATGTCAATAAGGGAGGATAAGAGGTTCCCTTTTATAAGTGAGGGAAGGAACACACATGGATTTTATTAAAACATTTCAATGGTAGTAGGACATTGTCATGAGATAATGGATAAAAATTGACATGGATCAGAAGGTAGAATATTTTTAGGTTGAAATAACTATGACTAATTATTATTTTATAGGTTTTAGTAGAAATTATATCCTTATCTCTTGTTTTAACCCCCATGCAAACCCTTTTTAAACATAAACATGGTAACACAATTTTAATGTTTTTACAATTGACAATGAAAAACAATTATGTTAATAATATTATATTATATTAACTATGATGATTAAAAATATAAAATACAATTTAAAATATTAAATTCATATAATTGGAAGAATTTAATTTTAAATAAGCAGCTAACCAACAACGAAAACCTATTTTAGAAGAAAGAATCTTTAAGCATAAGACATATTTTACTTACATTACATTCCTTGTGAAACGCATAAAACAAATTATAAAATATATAATTGAATATATAATAAATAAATTTCATTAAAACCATTAATAAATGGATAATAATTTAATTTACTAAGATAAAAACATAGCATGCACATAAAAATAGTTTAAAAGAAAATGTGTTTTTATGTAAAAAAACATATATCAAAATCATGTATAATGATGATTTTTATGTAATTAATTATATTATTTATAATTATAGTATGATTATTCTTATTTAATATCATATTAAAACAAAATATTACTTTTACATAAAAATAAATGATCGTTTTTATAAAAAAATGAAAGATTCATCTATTCATTGAAAAAGAAATCTTTTTTGAAAAATCTTAAAAATTCACACAATGATAATATTGAAATAATAATTTTAAAAGTAATATTAATTTTAAAAAATAATTTTCTTAAAAATGGTAAGAAATAATTATAAAGTTCAAATACAAAAAATTTGATAAACCATTTTTTAAGAAAATATATATTTAAAGCAAAAAATGAATTTAATTCAAATTAGGTACTTATTAATTATACATTAATAAATAATTGTTCATTATTAAATATATATATATTTATATTTAATAATGTTTTTATTAATATTCATACATAACAATTTAATGGCTAGGTTATAATGGTTTTCTATATCATGGTTCGTATTGACTTATTGTTGCGTGTAAGGCAAGCCATCAAATACATCAAGTTTTATTTAAATTAAAATACATTTAAAATAATCATTTTTCATAATATAACCAACTTAAAATGATCTTTTTTCTTGAAAATTATACCACTCTGGTAAAAAATTGAGGATATCGCTTATTCATCACATCCTTTGGTTCCCATGTTGATTCTTATAATTTTTGATTCCTCAAAATAACAATAAATAGTTGAGTAGTATTGTTATGTAGAATATTATCTCTATGATCCAAGATTTATACACATTTCTCTTTATAGAAAAATTCATTCTATAGAAGTGTAACTGATGAGTTTAGTATATGTGAAGGATCATGTATACCCTCCCTTGGGAGAGATACATGGAACACATCATTAACTTGAGATAAGTTTGATGGGAGTTCCAAGTGATAATATATAGTCTCTACTTGATAAAGAATCTTGAGGGGTCCAATATACATAGGTGTCAAATTTTTATTCTTTCCAAATACTGTAACCCAATTACATGGGGAGAGTTCTTTGAATACCTTCCCACCAACATATAATTCGCGATCTCACTAATGTTTTTCATCATAGTTCTTCTATCAACTTTGAGATGACTTGATATTTTTTTAGATTGACTCTAACCTTATCTACCATTTTATAAACTAGATTATTTCTAAATTACTTTATTTATACAAATACATCTAATAATTTTATATTTATAAAAATCCTTCAAAAGAGTGCTTCAATAGGATTCATCTAAATGCATGAGTGAAATCTATTTTTTTGAGAAAAGTCAACCTGAAAATTGTGTTGATAATAACCCCATTTAAAATCTTGATAAAAGGATTTCAACATATCCTCCAGGGATTTAATGGTTATATGAAATTGAATATCTATTTAAGTATTATATGAATTACTAAAGAACAGATCTCTATCCACATATTTCTAAATAATCTTCCATAACTCATGGTAACCCATACATCTCAATAAAATACCATAGAATATTTTAGTTCATGAAACCTTACCACTTTCATAATGTAAATCATGGAAATATGGTGATGAATTAAATCTAATTTGAAGTCAAAGAAGTGTGATAACTTGATAATGTGATTGACTACAACCAAAATATCAATATATAATTTGGATGTTTTGGGTAATATGATGATTAAATCCATGATGATATTTTTCCATTTTTATTCTAGTATGGGCATCGTTGTAACATCCCTTTAGAATTATGTCTCTTAGCCTAATATTTTTGACATACTAATCAACTAGACACATACTTTTCAATATCTCTCTTCATGTTGTCCCACCAGAAATACTATTTCTTGTCACTATTCATCTTTATACATCTAGGATGAATAGAGAATTATGAGCTATTGGATTCTTCTTATAGTTCATTTCCAGGTCTCTTATTTACAAGATACAAACTCGTAACCTTACACTTATCGTTCTATCACAATCAAGGTTGATGTTAGGAATATTTACCACATTCTATTATACCTCTATACCCTCCATCTATGGATCATTAACTTTTTTAGGGATATATGGTTGAACAATAATTTGAGAAAGTTATGATTTCTAACATTCCTTCAAGATTTGAAGATCTATCCTTTCTAAATACATAAATATTTTATATTTTGGTATACTCGTCATAGATAATATAGCATGATACTTTCGACTCAAAACATTATCTTTCTTGTTCACTTTCTCACAGTGATAATGTATTGAGAATTTATAATTTTTAATCATATCCAACCATCATATTTGGAATAAATTGAACAATTTTTAGGAAAACATATAATTTAAACTTTTATGATCAATATATATGTCACAAATTTTCCTATAAAGGAAATTTCTCCATATTTTTAATTAAATTACTACCATTGTTAAAATCAATTCCGGAGTCTGATAAATTGTCCCATGAACATTAAATTAGCATGAGAAATAAGCTATCACTATATCATTCTACATAACAACAGAACCCAACCCCCTTTTCAATGTATCGTTGCAAATAAAAAATCCTTATGCACTATAGGTTTGTGTGAGTATAGGTGCACTGAAATACCTTCTATTAAGTTCCCTAAAATTTTATTCATTTTCACTAGTCTAATGGAACTTAACTCCCTTATGAGTTAACATGGCGAGTGGATTGTGTGTCTATGATAAATCCTTCAAAAATCATCACCAATATACATCGAATCCATGGAAACTATGGATATCAGTCTCAGTGGTTGGTATGGTATAATGTTCAATTACATTTTTCTTTGATGGATCCATCGATATAAACTCACATGTAATTATATGACCCATAAATGTGAATTTATATATCCAAAATATACACTGTAATTTTTTCATACATATTATCCTTCCTTAGGGTCATTAGTAAAATCCTCAAGTGATCCTCATTCTCTTCCTTTGTCTTATAATATATAAGAATATCATCAATGAAGACTACAACAAACTGATCAAGGTAATCTCTAAAGAACCTATTCATTAAATCCATGAAGATAGTGGAGTTATTAGTTTGGATAAATTTAATCAATTAAAATTTATACTATTTATACATCGATTATAAGGTTATCATATTTTTATATTAAATTTCTAACTTTAATTGAAAGTATCCTGATTAAGGATCAATCTTAAAAAAAATTATGATCATTATAATTGATCAAAAAATAATTTATATAGGGAAGAGTGTACTTATTCTTGATTATGGTCTTGTTATGTTTCCAATAACCAATAAACACTCACAATGAATGAAATTTATTCTTAACAAGAAGTATAATTTCACCCCATGGTGACACACATAACTAAATTAATCCATAATTAATATTATCTTTGTTCTGATTCATTAATTTCTAATACACATTCATGGAAATTATATTTAAAGTCTTTTAAATAGGTGTAACACAGAGTATGAATTATATTGAAAACAATGTTTCATGATTTAGAAGAAAACTAGTTTAACCATTCATATAGACATCATAAAAATATTGTAAAAAAGGAATATATTCTATGTTGAGGTTCTCCGCAACCATCTAAGATAAAAACCCTTTAAATAGGAATCAAGACCTATGCAATGGATAAAATGTCCATTGAAAGTTCATATTTATACTCACAATGAAATAAAATCATAGGTTGGTTTAGAATATCAAATGTCACTTCCCTCCCATGACCTTTTATATGGGACTTATATAAAGAAATCCATTCCAGAAATCAAATAAAATTAAACTAATGGAATAATAACAAGATTTTTATTGGGAACATTCCCATAAACTTTGATTAGATATTATTTATAGACATGAGATGAAATCACCAGGCAATTAGGATATTTTACTATAATTTAAGCATCTAATCATTGAGGATATAAATTATTACTCCTTAACACTTTTAATGATATTCTGGAATTCATATTAATAATATTAAATAAGATACTTCAATTTTTTAGAATACCTATTACCTCCTAAACTTCATTGTTCTATCTTCAATCCCTTACTAAAACCAAAATGGTTATCACAACCATTAGTAATTTCTAATTATTGTGATTATTCATGAAAAATAATCTATAGGATATCTAAATCAAGACATCTTATTTTCAATTTATATCACATTAGGTTTAACCTATGCCATATATGGTCAATATCTTTTCAAATCCTTTATAATTTCCCTTAAATGAAATTGTGAATTAACCTGAGAATATCATATGAGATTCTTAGACCATGTGTAAAGTCAGATTCCATTCCGAATGCGATGGAATGATGACCATGATATACTTGACCAACTCTTTTTGGGGTTATTACCCTTAGATGTATTTGTGCCAAAACCAATCCCACATATGGAATCCCAAAATAGACGTATTTCTAAAAAACATATAATATATATCTTACAAATACATTAGGTTGTTACACTATATTTTTCTTATTTTAAGGGTTATCTGAAAAGTTTCCTCATCTCAGTTTAAAATAATTATTAAACCCTCCTATGATGCCAACTAAGGTGACACAAAATTTTTATACATAAATACTACATATTAGTAATGAAAAAATTAATTACATATCAATAAGATCCACTCCATAACTAAAAATTTCATGTTTATTTGAAAAAATGAATTCAAAAATAACTAGCGCATAAATTATCTATGTCGTTTTTCATTTATTTATTCAAAACCAACTATCTTATTATACATTTCATACATAAAACATTTATCCATAACCTTGGAATTTAAACATAAGAAATGGTGAGATTAGATTCTCAGTAAGTGTAAAAATAGTATATATAAATCAATGATCATAAGTGATTATAATTAAAAAATATGGGTATAATAACATGATCTTACTACACATCAATTATTATATCATAATCATGAAAAGTGGCATATTATTTTATTAATCAAAATGTATAATATATAAGAGCGAGAAATAATAAATAATCATTCATGATCCATGATAAAAAATCATAAGAATAAGAAATATGTTTTTGGAAGACCCATAATCATATAAAATCATTCCTTTAGGGAATGATCACATCCAACACTATCAAAATGGACTTGGTTCACTCCGTCTTCCATTATATCCTTAGTCAAGGATCATTCCCTAGACTATCTTATTGTAAAAATTACCATATTTAACTCGAATCACTCCCCCTTATAGTTCTTATTATCTCATGAGATATATATATTTACCCAATGCATTTGATTTCTAAATTTATTTTGGTCCACCATAACATAAGGAAAAAAATACATATATCCTCCACAATATCATAAAAAATTCATTATATCATCAAATCATAACTCTTGGAAAGTATACATGTTTCATAAAAATTTCATAATCACAATCATAAAACATCTAGAGAAATAAAAAATCTGCTAACATTGGATCATATCCTTATTAAATCATAATAAAAACAGAAGGATGTATTTATAGATAAAAGTTCCTTTAAAAGATCAATATAACATTTCTTAAAGAAAATACCTTTTTGTTGAATAGAAAAAATGAAAAATATAAAATTGTTTTTAAATAAAAGTGTATTTATGATGGAAGATAAGGTTGTTCATGAAGTGTATGTTAAAATAAAAAATCCTTTCACATTTTTGGTAAAATGAAAAAGTACCATGTTTAAAAAAAGATAAGAATATTTATTTTGATTTTTTTTAAGATTTTAAAATATACTAAATATTGACATTAAATATTCTTCTATGAATGGTAATTTTTTTAGAAGAAATTTTAAAGAAAATATGGAGATGAAACAAAATATTCCCAACTGAAGAGAAAATAAATGTTGGATTTCCTTAAAAATATTCATTCAGTCCCATGAGTACTTAAAGAGAAGAAAATTAAAGGAAAAAAATTTAAACTCTAGAAATTATCATATTATAATTAAACACCTAATATTTAGGATATATAGATCATATAATTTCTTCATCTAAATTTAAGAATAAAAAATCATTGTAAAAATGAGATTATAACATAAAAACCTTACCATAAGTCTTCTTACTTCATAAGAGTTCAAACATACTATATAATAAATTCAAATTTTATTATACCCATATACCAAAAACATAATTAAACCGATAATACAATTAATGTTTTTACTTATAACATCTTATCACCCATTCATTAAAAATAATTCGTCATCAACACCATTTCAGGTGTTAACTACTTCATTTTTCATGTATGTTTTTTTGGAAGTTATGGTCCTTGGAAACTGACTGTGGTTTATTAATGTCCATAATTTTAATCATGATATAAATATTATTTATATTGAATATATATACCTATAATTATAACCATACATATAAAACTATAATGAAAAATGAATTACATCACTACGTGAAGACAATATTCCGTACATATGCACGAGTGATGTTTCTATTTTTTTATGGATGGAATGAAAGAAAGATAAATATTAATTAAAATTTACAGAATAATTATTATATCTTAAATATCATATATATACATTAAATCTAATATAATTACCAACCAAGCTAATGGATATGTAAAATGAATCGTATTTCCACATGAAGGAGGTTGTCTACATGTATACATGAGTAATACTTTCATCTCCCAATTTATATAGAAGAGGTGGTAAAATAATATTCCACAACAATTATAAAATCTCAGTATATTTATGATACTATATTCATATTGTTTTAATGGATACAAAAAATATTAGAGTAAATAGAAAAGGTAATAAAATTTAAAGGGCTTGGTGAAGAACTATACATGTTCATTGAGAGACATCCTTTGGCTTACACTTTAAGCCTGGAAATATTAGAATAAAGAGAATAATTGAAGCTATAGGATGAGGAAAAGTATTCTAGAAAGGTATTTTATTATTTATTTTAATCTATAATGAATAAATTATGTAAATAATGGATGAGAAGAGGTTCCCTTTTATAAGTGATGGTAGGGACATAGATGGAATTTTTAAAAAGATGTCAATTATATAAGGTCACTTTCATTATAATTAGATAAAAATGGAAAATGATTAAATATTTTTATAATAATTTTTTAGAATATCTTCTACCAATAATAATTTTTTAGGGTTTTTTTGGAAATCCTACCCATATATCTTGGTTAAACACCTAGTGAACACATTTTAACCTTAAACATGGCAATAATTTTTTTCTTCCGTTTTTACTATTCAATATGAAAAAAATAAAGGTAATAATAATATATTATATTAATTATGATGATTAAAAATATGGAATATATTTTACTAGATTTAATTTATATAATTGGTAGAATATAATTTTAAATAAGAATGTAACCCATAATGGAAACCCATTTTAGAAGAATGAATCTTTAAGGATAAATATTATTTACTTTAACTAATTTCTGTTTAAAAACCATAAAGTAAATGAAAAAAATATTATCGAATATATAATATATAAAATTATTTTAAAAATTAATTAATATATCTTAATTAAACTTAGTAAGAAAAAAACACATTGCGCACATAAAAATAGTTTTCTAGAAAAATGTGTTTTTAAGCCAAAAAATGAGTTGATATCAAAATAAAGTATAATGATAATTATTATGTACATAATGATATAATTTATAATTAAAGGATAATTATTTTACATCAAGATCAAATTGAAAACATACTATAAATTTAACTTGAAAATAAAATATCATATTTATAAAAATATGTATTTTCACTATTATCTGAAAGATAATTGTATTAAAAAAATCCTAAAAATTCACCATAAAATAATATATATTTGATAATTAAAAAAATTCTATTAATTTTTTTTCAAAAAAAATTCTATAGATATTAAAAATTAACTATAAATTTCACATGAATAAAATGCGATAAAAATTATTTTGAGAAAACGTATTTTTGAATAATAAAACGACTTTACTAAAAATTGGGTACTTATTTGTTATGATGTTTTCATGACCCGAACTATATTATCTTACTATTACATTAGAAGGCCAAGATGTCAAAACCCCAATCCCAACTCAAATAGGCTATTGGATGGAAACATGTACCAATAAGGTATAATATAAAATGAGAGGCCTTTTCCTAATGTACTTGTACCTATACACCCATACATCTATGTTTAAGAGTTTATACTAATAAAAAATATATATTAATATGTAAAGTAAATTATTCATGTAATAACCTATAGAGAATAAATAAAATAATTATATAAGAAAATAATTTTATGAAGGGGAAAAATACACATCCAACTAGAAAATAGGATCCAACTTGAAAACATTTGAAAAAAAAGATATCTGAGTGAGATCGGCTCCTTATCTCAATAGCCTGACCAGTGTACATGGAAAATTCATGCCAATATCCCTATGATTCTCTATAATCACATAAGATCTATTTTTTGTCTTCATAAGTCACCTCAACTATGGAAAATACCCATACAAGGGTGATTATATACATACCTAGTAGGATTCCCCAAAAAACTAATGAGGGAGTGATAGAGATATACAAAAAATGTAGTCAGATCAACCCAGAGAAAGAGGACGACAAGAACACAATAGATACGCATGTATATTATTATAAATAAGCACATTAAATAATGAAAAGTTACCTCAATATCACATCCCAAAAACATTGACGAGTAAGCCTGCAACTCCAAAATTCCATCACCGAAGACCAACATCTAACACAACCTCACCTAAATATTGATGGAGGGGCCCTCTCTTCGCTATATCACTCTTGAATCAAGGGATCCAAAAATACCTTGGAGGACCCTCTTGCCACCAAAGATCAATGAAAGGGGAGTACAAATTCATAGATAGAGTACCCACACCCTCTATAGTGTATATGAGTTATGACACTACTTGTGAAAATAGAACGGGGAACCTACACCCTGGTGTGACATGGGAGTTTTAACCATGGAATATCACCAATGATCTCACCATGATCACAAAAATAATAAAGTGCCTCCTCAAAAATAATCATGAACAAAACATCTCACATCATATCTAGTATTCCATAATATAGGCCACTATCACGTTCTATACAGAAAAACACCCAAGATTGGCTACTCGTGGGCCAAAATCATAGTCCAAACAAAAGAGATATGAGAGAAAGAAGATGAAAGAGGGAATACATGACATGTTAGGGGTCCACATAGTGTGTGGACCCACCTCATTATATAACAGTTTCCTCCTATGGTCATGGATTTAAACCCATGTCATCATACACGATGTGTATAAGTGTTATAGGGAATGTATAAGTAGCTTGAGGCCTAACTTTGTATAGCTGGAAATTCTAGTATACTTTAGTTTGTGCCTGTGTACATGGATTTTCACCTAGCCATGCCCGGGTGCCAACCTTTTCCTATATGCTCTTGGAGTACATTTCGTGCTATCCAACATGGGGTACTTGGCATGTGTAGCTAGAACACATCCTCATTGCCTAGGTAGGGTCACATGATGTGTGGTTCTATCCACATGACCTATGATCCATAACTTTTCTCAAAACCCTAGTGCAAAAACTAGGGGGATACACTCCATGTGTTCTTTTGGAATACATGATGTATGGTTTGTATTTTTCTTTAACCAAACATTACTTCATGAGTTTTATATATCCTACCTCACTACCATAGATATTCCATTTTATTTCCAAATACTAAAGGAAATCAGTAATGGTCATTGTTTCCTGGCCATTCATGGCCAGAAAATAGAATTTGGTTATCTATTGGAAGAGTCACCATGTGTCCCATGCACCTCACATATCACTTCTCCCCTAAAGATCCCACATCTATGAAGTATAATCTATAGTATATACTGATCCATTAGTGAAGCACTAAACCCTTCATCACAGACACAACCACCATGAATCTAATGGTCTAATCATGCTTCATCCCTCCCCAGTAACTTTGAATCATGAACCCATGGTCCCATGATGATGAATTTGATGTTTATGTGGGATAAAAGAAAATTAAATAAGTGAAATTATCATTGTCTAAACATTCCTATCCAATGATCATTAATAAGGGATATCCATGGTGTATATCATGGAAAATAATGAATAATCTGAACTAAAAAATTTAATTCGGTTAGTGAGATCATGAAAAGTGTCAAATAAATCACATATCAAGAAGTTGGTAAATAATCATTTCTCAATGCTTTTATCAAAAGGGAAAAATCCAAAATTGATGACCCCCACCTTTATTAGGATTGATTGTTGGTGATGAATGCATTCTTTAGAGAAGGAGAAGTTCTACTGTGTTCACTGCCTCTCGATCCACCTCTATTTGATAATCCATCGTGCAATAATGCAATCTGCTAATAAAGAAAAGTCAAGTATCTTTTCAAAGATCATAGGGTTATGTATATAACCCGATAAAAATGATAAAGGATCAATTATATGGATTATTTTTGGAATTTATAATTTAAAAATAAATAAATAATTCTATTTGTTTATTTTAATTAAACACACCACCAATGATTTCGCAACTGGATGTTTTTCACCAACCAAAATTAGGTCATTCCAATTATAAAACCCATGTTAAAACTCAACTATGGTCTCAGATTTATAATCCAAGACTCTTTTTGGGATTTATTCCATGTTTTTAGGAAAACCATGTGCATGTGATATTAATATATTTAATATTTTTTGTAATATCAATATCGAACTCATATGGCCTCATAATCTCACACCGAATAAGTGACTGAATTCCAAACATTCATTAATATATTTAAAAATTATTACAATGAAAAAATAGAGTCACTACATTCTCCCCTCCTTCATAGATTTCCCCCCCAAAAAGCACAATCTAAAAAAAGGCAGGGATACTGAACTCGTATCTTGGTTTCCCACTCCCATCAACTCTTCTGTATAGTCCCATGCTTCAATAGAACATGAACCTTGGGAATGGTCCTTCCTCACAGGATCCCATCATACTGATCCTAGATATTTATAAATTACTTTATGAAGGTGGATCCATCATTAATATCTAGATCACCCTGTCCAATCACATGTGTAAGACTATGCACGTAGCTCTTCTGTTGCAAAACAAGGAATGAATCATTAACCAAATTTAACTATCACTACTAGAAAAATACCCTATACCAATGGTTTGGAACCGTTCTTATAGGCCCTCAAACCGTTGGTATAGGCTATACCAACGGTTTGGAGGACCGTTCGCAAGTAATCCGTGACAATAGGTCTATACCAATGGTTTTGGGAAAATCGTTGGTATAGACCTATACCAACGGTTTTGAAAACCGTTGGTATTTGTAATATGAAACCTATACCAACGGTTCTCAAAACCGTTGGTATATGTATTTCAAAAAAAAAAAAAATTCGGTGGGATTTGATCCCAGGACCTCTAGTTTATAATTGAATGACATAACCTCTAACCTAACATGAATCTTGTGAATATAATTTCATAAATATATATATGTATTGTTATAATAATTTTAAATTTTGATTTATATAATGTTCTCGGTAAGAAGATTCGATTAAAAATCTAAGGACCTATACCAACAGTTTTGGACAAACCGTTGGTATAGGGGGGACCTATACCAACGGTTTGGCCAAACCGTTGGTATAGGGTCTCTATAATGGACCTATACCAACGGTTTGGCCAAAACCGTTGGTATAGGTCCTATAGGTTCCCCCCTATACCAACAGTTTGTCCAAAACCGTTGGTATAGGTCCATATAAGTGACCTATACCAACGGTTTTGGCCAAACCGTTGGTATAGGTCTAAATTAATGAACTATACAAACGGTTTGGCCAAAACCGTTAGTAAAAGTCATATTTCCAGTAGTGTATGGGGGATGGTATAGGTAGTAAGAAACCTTTACAACCCTCTGTAGGATCTCAAATATCCTGAATGAACCTCAATAATAAGTTTCCTCCCTAGTAAAACCTCTAAAATCCTCATCATTAGAAAACCCTCCAAAAAATATAATCAACTTTCTTAAAATCCAAAGGGTAATGAAAGTAATATTTTTAAGATTTATGTTGGACCTGAGCTATCCTCATATGCTCACGGATCACTATAACATTCTCTATCATAACTTACACCATCTATGACCCCATAAGGGAATTCTCTCCAATCTCATTCAAGTATAAGGGTGACCTGCATGATCTCCCATATAGGGACCAGAAAGGTGTCATGTAGAGAGTAGAGTAATAAATATTATAATAAAAAAACTATACTAGTGGCATGTGATCCTCAGATAATTGGCCAAAGTATAACAAGTAATCCCTCAATACATCAAGGAACATATGGATAGTCCACCTGGTTTTCCAATTTTTCTGTTTGTGAAATTCTATACTCACCCTCAACAGGGACATGAATTCTTCCTACATTCCTCTCTACAACCCTGAGGTAAATTTCTTATTAGGGTTGGAGACAAGATTTGAGGGTACCCCATGAAGTCAGATGATCTCATGCACGTACAACTAACCCAAACTCTCTACAAAACTATGGTCCATGATAGTAAGGAAGTTCACTAACATGACATGTAGATCAACTATCACCCAAATAGTATCATATACTTTTGCAATCCACATAAGCCCTATCAGAAATTTTATGGATATGCCATCCCATTTACTCTTCGATATATCAATAGTTTGTATAAAACTTGCTGGAACCTAGTGCTAAACCTTTATAAACTGGCATGTGTGACATTGAGAGATAAAATCAGCTACACTCCACATCCTTCCATCCCACAAAAACTAGAGATGAATTCCATTTTACATATTTTCCACCCTTGTATATACAATAAATGGATAAGTGTGAAACTAACTCATCACCTCCTATCACATCATTAATGGTACCACAATCTATCCCTGAAAATGATGACGTACTCACCTCTTTCAAATAATCAATCTGGTGAATCCCTTGAAGATATATGGTCATGAAGGACCTCAAAATTGTTGTCTCCTAACCATGTCTCCCTCATATACTGAAGGAGAGAAGGATTCAACATGATCGTCTAAAGAAATGATTCACCGCCTATCATCCACTAGGGTATGTTTCAAATTAGACAACTACTTAGACGCCATCTCCACTATGAGAGAATATGACTTCCTGCTTAGGGGATCTTCCACAACATTTTCCTTCCCAGGAGTATATACATCTCAAAGTCATAGTCCTATAGGAACTCCAACTGATACCTATATCTAAAGATAATATCTTTATGAGTGAATATGTACATGCACCTCTAGTGGTATAAATTCTCAAAAAATCACTCTCCTAGATGATAGTTCCACCTCATGTTTAGATAAAAGAGTACCACTATCAAATTTAGGTCTTTATTCACATATTAATTCTTATGGGGTCTTAATTTTCCAAACACATATTAAATCAATGTTTGAAACTACATTACCACATAACCTAGCCCAACTATGGAGGCATTAAAAAACATTATAAACTGTAAACCCTCCTCCAATTGTCTCAACACTGGATCATTGGTCCACCATGGAATCAACTGATCAAAGGCTCCCTGAAACTGCTCATTCTAAGTAAAAAACTACCATTTCCTCACTAGGGCAGTCAAAGGGGATTCTAGTCTATAAAATTCATGCATCAACCTTATTTATTTCCCTACCAAGCCATGAAATATCCACACATCTGTCATACTCTTGGGTAGATCCATATATAGAACCGCATTATTATTCACTAGTTCTATAGCTAAACCCCGCTTAGAAATGAAATTCCCCAAATAGTGAACATAATGGACAATAAACTCGATCCCTGGGAGAAATTTTAGGACCATGGTTAATTAAACTACATGATCCTTCTCTAATATAGAGTAAATGAGAATTTCATCAATGATTAAAACCAAAAATTGGTCTAGGTATAGATGAATGATCATGTTAATAAAATCTATAAACACTGTTGGGGGATTCTTCACACCAAAATGAATCATCAGAAACATATAGTGCCCATAGTGACATTGGAATTACATCTTTGGAATATTATCCTCACAAACCCTCAACTGGTGGTATCTTGACATGAGATCAATCTTTGATAACCATATAGTGCCTCAAACCTGGTCAAATAGGTCATCAATACTCATTATGGGGTACTTGTTCATTATAATTACCTATTTTAGGTGATGATAATAAACAAAAATCCCAAAGGTATCATCTGTATTTCCATGGGAAAATATTATGCTACCCAAGGTACACACTAGATATGATAAATCCATTCTCTCAAAGGATGACTAACATCACCCCTAGCCTCCGAAGCTTGATAGGGGATCTTTGGTACACTAGTGAAGATATTGTTATGGTACCAGGGTACAAGTCGATGCAAAAGTCTATCTCTTGATATAGTGGTAGTCCCGAAACTCCTCTGGGAAGACTTCCATAAATTACTCTACAAGAAAAGGAATATATATGCATTATGATCTAACTATAGAATTGCATAAAACCCTCAATTTATTGGTGATGGTGTGAAACTTCCAAATCACATTCCCAACTCTTCAAACTATGTGATCTCTATCATCCACAAAGGAGGATATCGTCCTCTCTATTCATAGGCATTTGAATCAATTGTGATGATAGTAAATTTGGTCCCAAGTTATTGAAAACTAGTTCATACCCAAGATGAAATCATATGGTCTCATTGTGATGATCAATATTCCCCATGTAAAAATATCTGCCCCCAGTGATATCTTGTATTTCCAAAAGATAAGTGATGTGGAATAATCACTCCCTATTTTAATCTCTTGATGTAATTGTTGGGCTAAAGTCTTAAGTATATGCTCCATCTATAGAAATATAAATAAAGAGATGAAATAATGTCCCACACTTGTCTCTACTAGTAATAAAGAAGGATTAAAATATACATAGATCATAACTTAGATCATCTCATGTTCAACCTGGCCATAACCCTCCATAGACTACAGCAGCCAATGAACTTGACCTCTACCTCCCTAAGATTGATGTGGTCCTCCTAGTGTTGGTGATAGTGGGATATAGTAGTTCCATCCACCACAAATTTATCCACCCTCTACATAATCTCTTACTCCTCTTTCATCACCTCCACCCCAAGGGATTCTATGGCCATGTCTAGGAGACCCATGATCATGGTGCTTACACTATCATGGAGGTTTTTCCACTGTCTTCCTATTATACATAACTTGAAAAGTTGGTAAATCACTTAATAATTTACCTCAACAATTTCAAGAATATAATTACCCATATATTTTCTAATTTGATCATCTAAATGATCCCTGATATCTATATGCACATGTCTGATTCAGAGAATTATAATTCCTCCTCTACCAAGACCACGACGTATGATCCCTTCTACTTTCTATAGATGACTTAGCCATATGATGAAAACCACTACCTCCAATTACATGGAACCCCCTAATATGAATATCTCAATCACCAGAGCATGATCTAGGACTCCATCATAAGTGGGAAAGAAAAATGTGACCACACTGGATCAAATGTCTCTTTCGAGACCCTGATTTTACATCCTTTCCTAGTAGAATCCATTTCAGAACATATCATAGAAGTATCATGTATGGTAATTTATCCTCACAATGTACTTATCAAACATCATAATACTATCATGTAGCTGAAGAATATTATGGATTAGAATTTAGTGTAGGATTGAGGGGTAATACTCCTCACGATATTGCTTTTGGATTTTAGATTATGAGCGTATAATCTCATCATGGGTCTGTATAACCAAACTCCAATAGTACACAACTACTGTAGGAAAAATACATGATTCCAGTAAAACCATATATTCTTTTGGGGTACAAATATGCCTAATGACCTGAATCACAGAATTAAGGAATTCCTCTATCACCCATGGGTTTGTCTGATTGTAGAACCTCAATGAAATATGACACTAGAACTCATTGACTGAATGAATACTGTGTGCAACCATATCCTGAACTGATGATACCAAATTCTTATTTAGTGGTGGGGGTGTTGCTATCTAAATTCCTATAGGAAACACTGTATGATATAACCACTAAACTAAGGCCTCATTAGCCATAGAATCATCATCATGATCCTAAATTGGAATCCTAGATAGTTATCTTCATGGAGGAATCCTAAAAGTGATCAATCCACGCCACAGTCAGATGATAACATACATATATCAAGATATAACTCAATAAGGATAATCAAAGTACTCAATCTTAAAATATGCATTCAAAATTTGTTTCCTATAACCAGTGTCTCAACATTATAAGTCAACAATCATGCTGCTAGAGTCCTGGTGTATGGATATGTCAGCCAACACACCAAAACTGGGTTCTCTGGCTAGATGGCTATACTCAAAACTTTCTAAAACCTTTTCCCTATGTCCCACTCAAATCCATATAAGGGGAAAACTCCAAACACCATCCCAAGTAATACAATTATCCAACTTCACACTACCATGACCCGACCTACCAGGGCTTGACTGGTGAAGGTAAGGCTGAGCCGTGACAACCCCAACACCACCTCTAATAAGTCAGGGGCTAGAGAAAAGGATTTAGAAGGAATAATATAAAATGGGAGGACTTTTTATAAATTACCTATACACATGTACCCATATGTCTCTATGAAATATTATAGAGGAATAATAAAACAATAGTAACATCTAGAGTAAACCATTTATGTAATAACCTCTAGAAAATACATCAATGTATGATAAAATAAAACCATAATGTAATGGAAAAAAAATAAAAAACAAAATAGAATAGTGTACAAATAATGAAAAAATAAAAAAAATAAGAAATATGAGATATCTTAGCTCCAGATATCAATGCCTTGATCACCGTACACTGTTAATTCACCCTAGTTTCTCTAAGATCCTAAAATTTCATCACAGATCTATTCACCATCTGTTTAATACACAAAATGTGTTGGAAAATCCCATTCTGTGATGAGTATATACATACCAAGTAGGACGCTTAGAAAAGTGAATAGGGAGTGATAGAGAGATACAAATAAATTAGTCATCTGAACTAAAAGAAAGATGGTAATGAAGAACCAATAAATACAAATATATAAGATTGTAAATAAACAAATATGAGAGAGAAAGGGAATCTTAATCTCATAGACAATACAAGGTATATGGGAAAAATTGAATCTCTAAAAGACCATAAATGATTCAAAATTTTATAATTTAACCTCACCAAAATATGAGTGGAGGGTCTTACTTCTCAGTTCTAGGATCCAAAGATGAGGGAGCCACAACTCCCAAAGTAGACCCACAAGCCATTGGAGCTCAAAGATAGGGGAGTACCACTTTGTAGATAGAGGACCTTCACCCTTTTATTATGATATAGTTATGACTCTACCTATGAAATGAATATGGTGAACCTACACACTAGTGAAACAATAGAGTACTTACCCCGACATCTCTCCATTGATCCATCCTTGATCAACCCCATCATTAAGCATCACTTAATGAATCATAATACCCAAAACATAATTCATCGTATCTCATATTCTATAATTAAGGACACTATCAGATTCTACATGAAAAAACAATAAGGATAGAATACTCATGGGCCCAAATCCCAAACCAAATGAATGAGATATGAGAGAAATAAGTCGAAGGATGTAATACACTATTTCTAAGGGGTCCACATGGCATGAGAGCCTATCTGGATACATAGTTATGTTATCATATGGACATGGTTTATAATACATGTCATCTTAAATGGTGTTTATTGATTGTAAAGGGTGTGTCTTAGCTTCTTGGGGTCAGCCTATTTACATATGTCCAAGCCCATGTGAGTGGACATAATATGGTACCAGATCATTCCCGTGTACTCTCAGATTTCACACAATTTTGGCTTGCATGGGGTCTAGGATGTGTGCATATTTCACAAAACATGGATTCTAGGGTATGTTTACACGATGTTTGGGTCCATCCACATAGTGTGCGATATTTATCTTTTACTGAAACCCTAGATCCCAATACAAGTGGATACACACTATGTGTCATTTCGGAATACATGAAGTGTTGTTAGTATTTTTCTAGAAACCAAATTTTCTACAAGAATTTTCTATATATGATCTCTCTACTACAGATCTTTCTATTTGACACCCCAAAATTGATGGAAATCACCACCAACCCTCATTTCCCAAACATTAGTGGAAGGAGAACATAATCTAGTTATCTGATCGAAGAGTCTCCATGTGTCCTATTCTCCTCACATAACCTCTCACCCCATGTCCATGAATCATCACCAACAATTCATATTCATCCATCTCGAAAACACTGATTCATTTATAGTGCACATAAACACCATGACTCTGGTGGTCTAATCATGCTCGAACCAGCTTCAACGATGTCAAATCATGACCCCATGGTCCAATGATTAAGAATGTGAGGAATGGGAGGGATAAATGAACATGAACAAAAGGTGATTTCATTATTGGACAGGTTTTTTTACACAATAATCATAAATTAGATATATCCAAGTAGAATAATGTAGAAAATCAAGAATAAATAGAATTGAAAAATTTCATTCGGGTATCATGATCATGTGAAGAACCATATAAATCACCGATCAAGATGGAGATAAATAATAAACAATATTTTTTTTAATAAAAGGGATAAATCCACAATTAACTCTCCATACAATGATCAATATTTAGCATTGGTGATGAAATTGTTTTCCAGGGAAGGATAGTTTCTGCTGCATTTTCAATCTATCAATCCACCTCAATCTGATCACTTATCATCATTCAACGCAATCCACCAACGAAAAATGCTCAAGGATCCTCTCAAATATTCCAAGGACATGAGGCTAACCCAAGAAAATTTAAATATTAGGGGTTATATATAAGAGTTTAGTTGACGGTTATTTAAAAACTAAAATAATTAAATTTAATTATTTATATTAATTTAACACACCAATAATGATTTACATAATAGGACCTCCAATGTAGACCAACCTTAGGTTGTGCCTTGGGTATACCCAGCATTTCTGACTCAACCATGGTATTATATTTCTAATCCAAGACCCCATTGGGGAAATAATCCACTTTTTCAATAAAACTATTTTCACATGATATTAATATATCAAATATTATGACAATATCAATACCAGGCTCATCGGGCCTCAGAATCTCCCCCCTACTCAGCTCCTAGCTCTGAACACAATTTTTAATATATTTTAAAGTATTACAAGAAAAATTTGAGTTAATACATAATTTATCAATAAATTTTAATTATTAAAAACATTATACATATATTTAATAATGTGGTTAATAATTTTCATTCATGGAAATTTAATGTATCAGTTATAATGGTTTACTATATCTTGGATTATATAAACTTGAGGATGCGTGTATGGGAATCCATAAAATAATTCTTGTTTTTTCAGAGAAAATTCATATAAAATATTGGTTTGTTAAATCATACCCCCTTAAAATTAAATTGACCCTCAAAATTCTATCACTCTGGTAGAAACTAACAAGGATATATCTCATTCATCGCATCCTTGGGTTCCCAGGTAGCTTCTCCAAATTGTTGGTTCCTCCATATAAATTAATATAGTAGAGTAGAAATGTATTTTAAAACATTATATCTATTATTGAATAATTATAACAATTTTTATTCATATGAATGATCATTATCTAGTAGTATAAACTTTTAAATCAGTACATGTGAAGGATCATGTATGTACACCGTCAAGAGAGAAATATGGAACACATCATGAAAATGAGATAGGTTTAGCGGGAGTTCTAATTAATAATCTACTATACACAAAAAATTAGTAATATTTATGGTAACAATATACCTTGGTATCAAATTTCCCTTCTATCCAAATCATATAAACTTATTCTATGGGAAAATTTGTAGGAAAACCTTCTCACAAACGTAGAATTCAATATATTTTCAGTGATTGTAAGAATAACTCAATTTTCAACTTTGAAATATCAAGATGTGTTGTGGAATGATGCTAACCTTATCTGTCATTTAATCAACTAGCTCAAGTACCAATATTGTTATTTATCTAACTTCATCATAATATGTTGGAGTTCTGAACTAATTTCCATAGAGGGATTCATAAGGTTTAATTTGAGGGCATTAGTGAAAGCTATTGTTATAAGAAAAATCAATAAGAGGAAGGTTTTGACCGTAAGATCCTTTGAAACCTAGAGAAAATGTTTCCAATATATTCTTCAATGTTTGAATGGTTATCTTAGACTGACCATCTATCTATATATTATAGGTAGTACTAAATAAAAACTCTCTATAAATAACATCTTTAAAAAATTTCCAAAATATTTAGATAAACCTCAGATCTCGATCAAATAAAATAGAATGTGTTACTCTATAAATCCTTACCACATTCTTAATATATACCCTGGTAATCTAGTCAAGATATAAAACTTCATTGAAAGTAATGAAGTGTTAGGACTTTTTAAGTCAATCAACTACAACACAAATAGAATTATGTCCATTAGATGTTTTGGGGAATCTGACAATGAAATCTATGGTGATGTTTTCATAATTCTATTATGGTATGGGTTGTGGTTGTAAAATACCTTTAAACTTTTATCTCTTATCCTTAAATTTATGGAATACCAATCATTGAGATATAGACTCTTCAATATCCTCCTTCACGTTTTCCACCAAAAATACACTTTCAGATCACTATACATCGACATACATCCAACATGAATAGAGTATAATGTGATATGATCTTCTTCCAATAGTTTCTTCTTTAGGTCTGGTATTGAAGAGACACATACTTAGTTTCTGAACCATATCATTCCATCACAATCAAGGTTGAAATATAGAACTTTTACCACAATTATTTGTAGCTCCACATCCTTATTCTATGACTATTTAATATTTACATGGATACATGGTTGAACAATAATTTGAGAAAGATAATAATTATCCATTTACATAAATATTTTAAGGCACATCCTTTGGAAATCCATTAATATATGATCTTTTTTGATTCTCATCAAAGATAATATAGTATGATCCTTTCAAATCAATGCATAATCCACCCTGTTCAGTTTCCCATGGTGGTAATGTTTTGAGAATTAATAATGTTTAATCTTCTCCAACCATCTTTTTTGGAACATAATCAACTCTTTCTACATCTATATATACATTAAAATTTTATAATTAGTATATAGGTAAAATTTTTACCTATAATTATAAATCCTCTATATTTTAAATGAAAATACAACCTCTGCTATATTTATATCATGAGTCAGGTTTTTTGATCAAGAACCATCAATTGGCATGAGACATAAGCTATCACTATATCATTGTACATAAGATCACACCCCAAGACCATTCTTAATGAATCACTATAAATTAAAAACTCTCACTGAACAACCTTCTCCCCCATTTCCTAAATTTTTTATATATTCATCAGTCTAAAATAATTTAACTCCATTATAAGTTAACATCGTAGTGGATTAGATATAGTTGATAAATCCTTTACAAATCATTGATAATATCCACCTAATTCGATAAAACTATGGATCTTAGTCATAATGTCTGGTTTGGTCCAAATTTAAATAACTTTTATCTTTGATGGATCCACTAATAAACCCTCACTTGGGATTATATGACCCAAATATGAAACATTCTATTTCCAAAATATGCACTTTGTAAAATTTTCATATTGCATATCCTTCCTTAGGGAATTTCGTAAAATCCACTTGTGATCCTCATGGAATCCCTTTCCCATTGAATATATAATAATATCATCTATGAAGGCCAAAAAATGATCATGGTAATCTATACACACTATATTAATTAAATACATGAAGACTCTGGTGGAATTAGTTACACCAAATGGAATCACGATAAATTTATAGGGTCCATACCTTGATTAGAAGGCTATCATGGTTATTTATTCACTTTTTAACCTCAGTTGATAGTATCCATATTGATGAATAATCCTAAAATAACGTTGAACTTATCATAATTTATCAAATAATTCATTAATACAATGAATAAGGTACAAATTCTTGATCTTGATATTGTTATGTTCCTGATAATCAATT
This sequence comes from Viscum album, assembly GCA_963277665.1. Taxonomy (NCBI): domain Eukaryota; kingdom Viridiplantae; phylum Streptophyta; class Magnoliopsida; order Santalales; family Viscaceae; genus Viscum; species Viscum album. Next base: position 1,204,950,337 of record OY728126.1, on the reverse strand, counting down.
CATATTCACATTGATCCATATATATTCTAAAAAAAGTATAGGTGCACCCCATGGTGACACACTTGGCCAATTGAATCCCTTATTAAGTCCATGTTATAGTTTCTTCTTTAATTTATGAAACTGTATTGGGGTAATTAGATATAGAGCCTTTTAAATAGGTGTAGCACTAGATATGAGTTATATTGAAAAAATAGCTTCATGATTCTGAGGAATATTGAGTTACTCTTTCAAAAAGAATTCCGAAAACTATCATTAAATAAGTATATCTTATATGTTGTCTTTCTCCTTAACCTTCTGAGAAAAATACCCCTTTTAATTGGAATCAAGACTCATGCAATGGATGTAATTTCTCTTGTATGCTCATATTTATCCTTGCACTGATTGATTATCATAGGCTGGTTCAGAATATCAAATGCGACTCCCCTTCATTTAAAATTGAAATAGTATTTATATAAATAAATTCAGTCCATACCAAAAATCAAATCTTATTCAACTACAATAAAAAAATCAATATTTTCATGGAGCAAATTATGATAAACTTCGATTGGAAAAGATTTATTGATTTGAGATGAAATAATATTACAATTATGAGTTTTTACTAATATTTCAACATCTAATCATTGAGGATATTAATTAGAATTACATGATTTATTAAATGATATACAATAATTAATATGACTAAACTCATAAAAGATGCTTCAATTTTTTAGCAAACCAATTACCACCTTAACCTCATAATTTTATCATTAATTGTTTACTAAAACAAAAATGGTTAGCGTGACCATAAATAATTGTTAATCATAGTGATTAATAATGAAATATCATTCAAAGGATATCTATATCATGACACCATAATTGAAATTTATGTCACCTTAGGTTTAATATATGTCATCCATGATCAATATCTATTAAATTATTTATAATGAATCATAAAGAAAATTTTATTTAACATAATAATATCTTTTGGGAGTGTTGAATGATGTGCATAGTAATGTCCCATTCACTGTGCACCTAAATGTTGATTGAGATATAAATGACCAAATATTTTTGGGGTTATTACCTCTAGATTAATTTGTTTGAAAACCAAATCCACTTATAGTACCTCAATAGAGTTGTAATTATAGGAAAAAAAATATTATATAACTCAACCATACATTAGGATGTTATCATATACTTAGGCTTATCCTAAGTTTAACCTCCAAATATTCCTCATCCTAGTTTCAAAAAATTATTAAACTATGCTCCAATACCGACTAAGGTGACCCATAATTTTAATACGTAAATAATAATATTATTATAATCATAATTCATTACATATCAATACAATCCATTACAAAAATGGAATGGTTTAGTGTATTTGGAAACATGGATACATAACATAATAATACAAAAATGATATACATCATTTTTCACTATACTATTCACAACTAGCACCCTTCTTGGACATAACAAAATTAAAACCTTTTTCCATAACCTAGGAAGGTAAACTTAAGAAAGGGAGAGCTCAGATGCTCAATAATGGTATAAATAAGAGATACCCATCATTGATCATAAGTGAGCATAATATAATCATAATGTTATGAGAAGAAAACCATAATAATAAAAAATCATACCCATCAATTCATAGATCATAATCACGAAACACTAATAATGTTTTATCAATAAAAATACCTAAGAAATAAGATGAGAAATCATCAATAATAATTCATAATCCAAGAGAAAAAATTATAATCATAAGGAATAAGTTTGTGGAATACACATAAGAATATAAAATCATTTTCCTAGTCAAGGATCAATTGCAAGACTATCCTAGTGGACTTGGTTCACTCCACATTCTATTATTTCTTTAGCCATGGTTTAGTCCCAATACTATATTACTGGATAAAGTCCATTAATGAATAGGGTTCACCCCCAATTAAATTCATTATTATCTCCTGAGATATACATATTTTAAAAATTCATTGGTGGGATAAATAATTTTATTTCCATCCATCACAAAATGAAAACCAAACATATGTCTTCCAAAAGGTCATAAAACATTCATCAGATCTTCAAATCATAACTTGTGGAAAGGATATAAGTTTCAAAAATATTTTATCATAACAATAAAAAACCATATAAATAATGATTAAAGATGGTATAATTCTATCATATTCCAATTAAATCATAAGAAAAATCCATGCATGAAGTCATAGATAAAAATACCTTTAAATGCCACAAAAACATTTATTAAGGAAAATTCCATTTTCAATTGAAATAACTTATTTAGAACCAAAAAATTTACAAAAATATGAATGAAAACATTTTCATTGAAAATAAAAAAGGAAACTTATAAATTAATATTTAAATAAAAAAATATTCATCAAATTGGGGAAAGTCGTTCATGCAGAGTACATTAAATGAAAAATTCTTTTCATCGTCATCATCATGCAATTATTTATTCAAAGAGAGAGAGGGGTCCAAAAACACAAGGTCTGGGGAATGGAAAATGAGGATTTGGGGGGACTAAAATGGGGGAGGCCAAGGGAATACCCTCTAATGATATTGACCCATGCCGGTTTAAGACTTTCCATATTAGGCAGCAAAAGGATTTTAGAACCGGGGGTGTCCAATGAGGCTAGGTAGTCGACATATTTGTTTCCCTCTCACCTGGTATGCATCACTCTAGTGTTCTTATAAAGTATGTTGTGACATTTTCTAATTATGTACTCAATCAGCCATAGGGTGACACCAAACCCTCCAAATAATTGTGAATGACCATTGAGTCCATTTTGATCTTTGTGACACCTAAACTTATCTAGCTAAAAACACATAGTCCTATTAACAAGAACATAGCCTCAGCTTGGTGGGACGAACCTAGGCCCGGCCAGATGGAGAAGGCCATAATAAATCACCTATTACCATCTCAGACAACACCCCCACCACGCATAACCCCCCAGGCATAAGATTCATACAAGTTAAGCTTTAAGCCCCAAGATGGAGGGTTCTAGCATACCCATTTTCCCAGAGTGGAGGTGCTGTTGGGATAAGAGATAGGGGACCTAGGGTTGAACTACTGGAATGATGAGGCCTCCTTACAATTTCCCAAAACCCTAACCCGATAAATGAGTATATTATTGGAGTGGATGATGATGGAACTACTAGTCAAGGCCACCCCATCATGAACCCATTTATTCATCATCTTCGAAAAACACCAATAGCCTGCCTGAAACAGAGTAGTTCGTCTCATCCACTCTACACCCACTTCACCTGAACTACGAATCTAGCGTTCAAGGAACAGTTGATTGACCATAACCATATTAAAGAATTAATTGATTCACCAATGTAAGACCAAACCTCATGCAACTATTCACTCTCAAAGAATAGGTGACCTGAAGTTTCCTCTATATGTCTCTTGTAGGAGGCGCATCTAGAGGCCATGCCGATTTCACATCATTTGATATTCTCATACGTGGAAACGAACTTATTTATTAATCTTCAAGTTAGAAAATTTTATTTAGAAGGGATACTGTTGGACCAAAGGAGTTCCATCCATGTGTCCATTGGGTCATTCATGGTGTTCGTTTGAGGGAAGGAATTCATTGTTAATAAACCAGATTGGGAGAGGGTAAATACACACTTATCTGGTAGCGAGCTTAGATCGATAATATTATCTAGCTCTTTCTGGTCCTTCTTCAGAATAAAATTGATAAAGGATGGGTACATGCTAGATTCCCTATATTTAATTATAGTAGAAGGACATCCCAGGTAACCTATGATTTCCCCTGCCATGTTTTGATGCTAGAAGGTGAAAAAACCTCTACTGATGATCCAAAGAGAGAAAGGATTAAGAGAATTAACAATAGGACCAATCTTGGACTAGAAGGGTTATGTCATTCCCACCGTAGAGACCTGTTTGTCCTGAAGGTGTGAATTCATGGAAGTCCCCCACATGGTGCATTGTTCCATGACATACCATGATAATTTGGCATACATAAAGAGATGAGTATGTTCTAGTCTCTTCATATTAATCCCTCTTTCATTAGAAGGCCTCACAATCCCACTCAAAGAGACCTAGTGGTGCTTTCCCTCTGACATGAGATCCCAGCTGATGCCTTCAAGAATGTTGTTAATATTTTTGATCACTCCTTTAGTGACCTTTATCGATGAGAGGGCATGGACTGGTGTGGCCAGAAGCACACTATTCACCAGAAAAATACTCACCCCAAAAGAGAGATATTTGTTTTTGTAGTTAATAATTATGTCCATGATCCTGTTAAGGTGGGGACCTAAGTTACATGTCTAAAGTCTAACTGGGGATATAGGTACACCAAGATAGTCCAATGGGAACTACCCAATATGCATGTTCAAAATTCCACTCATAGTAGAAACCCGACTCGGGGGACTGTTTATGGTAATAGAGAAGTTTCTCTTAATTTTTTTGATAATATAGCCACGCTAATGGAAATAGTCCTCTATCACCCAATTAAGACCCCGCAACACTCTGCTCAAGGAATTCATGAAGATGATCATGTCGTCTAAAAACATAATATGGGACACCTATGGGGATCTCAACCATCTTCAATATGGGGTAATGTCACCATTCCTCAGGATCCTATGAATTGGCTAACTAAGAACATTCCGAGTGATAATAAAAATACTCAAGGGGGTGGGGTCCCCCTACCTGGGGCCATGGGTTTTTTTGAAGAAGCGGTAGGTGTTACCCATAAAATTGACCACCAACCACAAAGATATAAGGAAAAAAAGATAATATCAACATTCCAAGGGGAGAGACCCATACATGTGAGTAATTTTTCATTGAAACTCTATTCAACATAGTCTTATGCCTTTCCCATATCTTGTTTTATTTCTATTTTGGTGCTGCAGGTCTTGAAGTGGATATATTTGGTCATCTCACGGGCTAGAGCAATCACCCCCTGAATGGAGTTACCTTTCACAAAGACATGTTTCTCCCTAGGGATAAAATTATGAATATTATAGGATATCATTGAGTTGATGATGCTCGAAATAGTTTTGTAGGGGATGCTACACATGCTCCTTGTGCAAAAATAGAGGACAGAGGTGGGATTCCTAGAATAGGGAATGAACACAACAGAGTGTAACTCACAACTCGAGGTAGTATCCCTCCCCAAAAATTTCTTGAAAGGCCATAATAATAACTTCTTTAACCGTCTCCCACACAGATTTATAAAAGGAACCCGAGAAGCCATCAGGACCTACCACACTTTCAAGATTGAGTTTGATCATGGCTTCCCAAATCTATTTCTATTGGGGAACAATTTACAAGAGTTCATTGTCCCAGACTGAGAAGCTAGAGGGGATCACATTAAAGAGCCTCAGGTTATTTCCTGGGTAGCCATCCAGTAAGAGGTTTTTGGGGCCATCCAAGAGGTCCCTAAAGAACGATTTGTCTATTCCTCCCAGAAAATCCATATTGTCGGTATGAGTACCATATCCTATTATAATGATTGGTTTAGCATGTATTTTCCTCTCTTTAATATAGGCATGGAAATAAGCGGTGTTTTTATAACCCTCCTAAAGCCACTTGACCCTCACCTCATCCCTTTCCAGACACTCCTTCCTCAAAAGAATGTCCTCCAGAAGATCTTTCCTACTATGCTGGTCCTCAAAAACACGATCATCCCATACCTCCTCAAGACTTCTTTCAAGCAGACCAACATCTTTCATGATGGCCTCCTGATCTCAATATGAGAAAAGAGAGTCCCTTGACCACACTTGAAATATCATATTGAGTTGTATTAGTTTGTTATGTAAGGAAACATACATGTTCCCCTGGGAGGATGTATTCCAAGAGTCTCTAACCAGATCTTGAAATCCCATCACGCTGTCCTAATGCTAGTAGTAGAAAAACCGCCAATGATGTTCATGCCTAAAAGATAAGGTTATCAGCAATGGGGAGTGGTATGATAAACCCCACTCAAGGTGAGTCACCCATAGTGTTGTAAAACATAGAAATGTATTTCATGTTATAAAAAAACTAATCTATATGGATCTAATTGTGACAGTTCCACATTGATTGTTACACCATGTGAAGTTGTCGCTTGAAAAACCGAGATACGTGAGACCCATCCCCGCCATGAATTGAGTGAAGTCCTAGATGACTTTCTTGGGAAAATAAAATCTTCCCTTTATCTCTTCCAGGTATGCGGCGACATTAAAATCACTACCTATAATCCAAGATAGATTTCCAGGGTCAAACATGTTTAGATTTTTCCAAAGGAACGCCCTATGATTAGGGTTATAGCTCCCATATATAAAAGTGGTGGAGAGGGTATGAGTTTCTTGGGTTACATTCACCGTGATGAACTAGTATCCAGCCTAGATTAGGTCAACAGAGAAGCTACTATTCCATAAGATCCATATGTCTCAATTGTAAGGGTTATCATGCATGAAGCCATGAATTTTATGTTTCCTAGAGAAGTTATTGATCATTTCCAATTGTGTTTGTGTTCAGGAATGGAAACCATTAATTAATTATTCTTGATAATCTTCAAGGCCTAGAAGTCCTTTTTGATCAGTAATCATATGCCTCAGGTGTTCCAAATGAGGACCATAATTATTGGGAAAATAGTGTTTTCGGATTGTCTCTAGAACTTGCTGCAATCTTGAAGTGAGAAGGGAACTTATCCTTTAGTTTATTGGAATGTGACCTGGTACAAAATTTTTTAACCACAGATAAAGACATATTCGGGGAAGTACCTAAGTTATACTTTAAGGTTTAATTACTACCCCTCACATTGAGGGAGGAATATGATCCCTTCATTTATCCTTTTGGAGGGAAGGAGGAACCTACAGAAGGAAAGATATAGCAGAAAGGAGGAGGATATGCCCCCTCACTCAGATAGACCAATTACAAGGGTGAATCCTCAATAGGGTTCTCTTCCCCAACAACAACACTCTAGGGTAGGATTAGGATGATAAGAGAAATATCTAGGAAAGCAGTTAGGTGGGGGGTTTGCAGAGCCTCCATGCTTATATTCCATGGATCATATTTGAAGTAGTGGAGAGAAAGGGGGTGGATATTCCAACATGGGATAGGGGAATCCACATTGGAGAATAAGAGATGATGGCCCATCATAGCCTCTGATCAACCACCAACACTGGATCTTGGGGATCCACTAGAACATGACCTTGAGGAGGAGCCCTAGGAGAAACATCGAGAGCCTAAGTCTTCTACACCTCCCCTATAGAGAGGACCCCATTAAGAGGGGCCCCATGAGCACCACTATCAATAATAGCTTAGATAGAATGAAGACCCTCATCTTGGAGTCAATAATTAAAACTTTTCATAGAGAGGTTCTGAAGGAGGCAATGTGAACAGAACCTTGGGAACACCAGATATGATATATCTTGAGATCAACTAAAGGATTCATTCACTCGAAGATCAATATTTTATGGAACCTCTAGAGAGAGATCCATCTATACACAAATTTGGTCTACTGAGGTATCCACACATCCACAAGTCTGACATCCGAGAATAGAACTTCACTGGGGGAGTCCATGATTGACCTAAAGAGGCCTTCATTCTGGAAATACAGAGGGAGTACCAGGAGGCTAATCCAAACTTCTACTACTGGGTTTTCTTTGCATCAATGAAAATCCAAGGACTGTCAAGACAAGCTGAAAACCCAACGACCCTCAAAATGGGGAGCCCAACTCCACACCTGGATAAAATCATCATGTTTGTAAAGCACAAGATAGATGGAGTAACTGTGGATTGTAGAGATAATCGTCGGTCGATGAAGACACCGAAAGGAAACAAAATAATGAATGAAAGGAAGAGGAGGATTAGAGTCCCAAAAGCAGGTTACCATATTCCATTTTAAGAAATATTTAGTCTTATTTTAGGTCTCTACTATGATATCCAGAGAGACTAGAGAACCCTCCAGTGGAGGTCGAGGCATCTCCAAGTACACTGGGTGGAAGTAGAGTTGTGGGGTATAGGAGTAATTCTCACAAATGATTTCCCTGAAGGAGAGGAGAGGGTCTGGGCGGGGGAGGGGGAGGCGGGACGAGGCAAAAGGGAATACTAAAAATTGCGTGGGGGGGGGGGGGTTAGCGAGGATGCCTAGAATAGGAGAGGCTAACGAAGACCAAAAATTCAGAAGGGGGGATATAAGGAAGTAGTTCTAGAGGAGGAATCAAGATCGATGGTCGATAGATATGAAGAAGGCGGCGGAGGTCCAGTGAGAGAGGCTACGGGGTCTTTTATGTGTTTCTGATTTTTTTAAAAACATAATGGGTTATTTTTTTTAAAAAATACAATACAAAGGAAGCATCGCCGACACCGCCTTTGGACCGAATCAATGACATGGAAAAGGTGGAGGGGGGGGGGATTCCACCTTTCACCTCTGGGTAAGGCCAAAGGTTACAACACCATTACAGCCTTTGGCTTTACCCAGAGGAGAAAGGTGGCATCGGCAATGATGCATTTTCCACATATCCCTATAAATGGGAAACTCCACATTCTCTCACTCAATTTTTGCCTTAATCTCTCCTAAATCCTCTCTATAACTCACTAAAAAATTCATTTTCTTTGCGGGTTTCTGCAAAGCATCATTTAGTGTTATTTTAATTCATTTAATTTAATTTTTATATTTATTTAATTGAATTATTTTCCATTTTAAATATTTCATTTTTTAAGTATATTAGGTAGTTCTTAATATTTTTTTATTAGGTTGTATAATTAGTTATATATAGTTTTAAATAATTACTGTTAGTAGTATAGATTACTTATAGATAAAATATTGATTAAGTATAGATTATGTATAGATTAACATAGGATTAACTTAGGATTAAGTATTGTGAAATTTTTGTAGCATAAAGATTATGTGGTTATCTAAGAAATCATATATTTGTGTAGATACAAAAAAATGGATGTGGCTCTAGCACAAATGTTCCTAGTAGTGAAAACACCGAAAATATGTTTCGGTCTTGACCCGGGGTATCCTGGTACACGACAACATGCCTTGTTGCACTCCTGGTTTGACACACCCAGATGATATGCTTAAGATTATTCATATTTTCATTATAAACTACTAAAATATCTAAGATAAAAATAAAATTAGTATATTTATCAATGATAAAATTATAATTATGATTTTATAGAATGAAATAAGGACAAAAGAATTAATGATTAAACGTTATTATTAGTAATTAAATCTGTTTGAGTAGTTTAATTAGTTATATATAGTTTATAAATAAAAATTATTATTAGAAATGACTAATTATAGACTAATTAATGATAACTTAGGATTAAAAATGAATACATATGATTAGTTAATTATAAATAACTAATGAATATAATATGACTGAGGATTAAAGAATAAATAATTAAAGAATAAATTAATATTGATTAACTAGGGATTAAAGAATGAGTGATTAGTTAAATAAGATATTACTAGTAATTAAATATGTTTTGTATTAAGTAGTTTAATTAGTTATATATAGTTTAGAAATAATACTTATTATTTTTAAAGATAAATTATAGATTAATTAATCATAACTGAGGATTAAAAATGAATACATATGATTAGTTAATTATAATTAACTATTAATATTTTTTTTTCAGTATCATAATTCTGATTAAAGAAACATTTTTTACGTAGAGAGTCATGTTTACAAGTGTGTACTATTATGGAAAGGTTATTCAAACTGAGCAAGGAGATTATTATAGTACAAAACCAATTATGGTGGTTGGTACAACTGATTGTGTAACCATAAATATCCTTCAAGAGAGAATACATGGTTACTTAAATCTGGGACCCGAGTTGGAGATCAAGTCTATGAGCTATAGACATTTGATATTCCCAACAACATTGTGGCGTCTATCTTGTCCATTGGTTTCAGATGCACAGTGGGTCCAAGCAATTATTTTATTTTCTCAACTATCAGATGGTACCATGATGGATTTATACGTTGATGTTACTACTGTACAATAATAATAATGTCCATTTATACGAAGACGTAGAATTACAAGAGTTGTTGAATATAGTCCAGCCCATGAAATTGAGCCTATTCCAAATGATACAGCATAAGAGGACAACCTAGATGATATCCTAGATATTCATGTCAATCTGACTTTCGATGAATATTTTCGTAATCATGGATTAGATGGTGAAAATAATGCTAATGAGGAAGGATCGACCAAAGTTAGGAAGGAGGATTCAAGAAATCCATTAGTTGTACGTCAACCTCAACCTATAATAAATCATCCACCACTCATTTCATCTTTGTCAGAAGCAATGACGCGTGTGCCTAAATTCGACAATATTGTTCTCACACCGGCAACTGAGTTCCCCAGAGTTGTACCAGATAGGTTTAGTGAGATGGAAAAAACCTTATTAATTTGATTTAATTTTCCAAGTATTGATGCATTAAAAAGAACACTAAAGAGATTTCATATTTAGTGGAACTGCAGCTATATAGTTCATGAATCATGACTTAGTAAATATGTCATATGGTGTGAGAATTATGGGGATGATTGTAGATCTGTCTTGAGGGTGATTTCAGACATTACATTTGGAGGTTGGAGAATCTTGAGGATTGAGACAGCTCATAATTGTGTTCATCCAAGCCTCAAAAAATATTATACCTCATTTGATGTAGAATTTGTGTCATATATTATTTTTGAGATGATTAGGACATTTCAATATGTTCCAATAGCCCTTGTGCAAGAGAGGATTCAACAGACATTCAGTTATAATATTTTCTATAATAAGGCATGGATGGTGAAACATAAAGCAATTGTGAATGTGTATGGTTATTGGGATGACTCATATCAGGTGTTTCCATAATTTCTAGCCATACAAAGGAATCATAACCAAGTTTCCCTCCATATGGATACAAATGAACATGTGTCTCACAAAAATAGACTTGATCCATCTCGTGATCAATTTCATTGGCTGTTCTAGGAATTCATTCCTTGTATCTCTGTGTTTCGTTTCAGCAAACAGTTTATTCATATTGATGGAAAATTTCAATAAATAAAGTTCAAGGGTGTATTTTTTATTGCATCAACCCAAGATGGAAACCGTTCGCCTCATCTGCTTGTCTTTTCCATTGTAGAGAAAGAAAACTATGAATCATGGAGCTGGTTTCTGGCATGTATCAGCAACCATTTCACCAAAATTAAGGGTGTTTGTTTGATATCTAATTGACATCAAGAAATTAATGAGGCAATCAATTCAGATCCTGGTATATGGAGATACTGAAATTCACATCATCGCTTCTACATTTGACACATTGCTAGCAATGTGCATAAAAAATTCCACAATGAACCGATGAAGAAGGAAATCACGAGGCTTGGTATGCACTGTATTTGTCATTTTTTACTATTTGAACATAAAGATAAAATAAAATTATGTGAAAAATAATCTATTATGTGTATAATATGATTTGGACCAATGACAGTTTGAAGAACGTTTTGAAAAATTCTGCCCGGTTAATCAAGATGTTTATGATTATATGATGCAGATTCCAATAGAGAAATGGACATGGGCATATGATGGGGGGAAGAGGTACAGACACCTGATGAAAAACATTGTAGATTTCATAAATGGTGTCTTCAAAGGACTTCCCAAGATACCTATAACCTCCCTAGTTCAAGAGACATTATATCAATGCGTGAAGTACTTTATTGATAGAAAAAACTAGCATCAGAAGGAATACAACAAGAGCTAAAATATGAAAGACACATTTAATGAGAGATTGAAAAGAATATTGAGGAAGATTCTGGTTATCATGTATTCCTTTTTCGATGAGAAGACTCCAGATTTAAAGTTCAAGAGCATTCAGACCCCATCAAAAATCACATCGGCGAAAAAATGGTTGTATTACTGGAAACAAGGAAATGTCAATGCAAAAACTTTCAGGCCTTATTATTTCTGTGCACACACTCCATCGCAACATGTGCCTCTGTGAACATATCATAGGAAGCATTTGTTGATCTAGTGTATCAGATGGATTCCATTTGTAACTATTATGTTGCACCATTGACACCTATTGGGGAGTATCGTTATTTCCCAATGCCCGAAAGCCAATAGATAGTGATACATGACATAAATCTGTTGCATCCTCATGGGACACCAAAGGCCAGTAGGATGCGTAATGAGATGGACCATCCTCATGAACAAGGGTAGAGATTGAGATCCATGATATGTTATAAAGAAGTTCATAATCGGAAATTATGCCCTAACATTGTTTGGTCGAGTTCATAGTCTCATCCAGAATGATGTATTGTCTTTATTTTGACATTCTCAAATCGTAAATTAAATGTTATTATCTCTTTTTTTTCTTTGTTTTCTCCAAAAGAAGAACACTTATCCTTGAAACATCTTTCCTAAACATTAATATCCAAATTCGAAACCCTAAAACCTCAAACCTAAACCCCAACCCAAAAACATCTTCCCTTTACCACGGTTTTTTATAACATTATGTGTGATATTTTAATAAACTTTTATTTAATGAAGTAATAGTATCATAATGACTAGAATAAGTTATTCAATATTGATAATTAGATAAATTCTTAAAACATAATTAGTAATTGACATGATTTATCTTAATCCAATCCACAATTTCTTAATCATAATGCTCCTACAAAATATGTTTAACCAAATTCAAGACCCAATAATTTAGAAATATTGTCACCGTGATTTTAATATCAGTATGCCATTATTATAAAAATGTATATTTTAGTGACACATACCTAATATCTAAATACCCTATTAATCTTAACACAAAAACATCTTTCCAAGACCTCAATATCAAAATTCGAAACCCTAAACCCTCAAACCTAAATCCCAACCAAAAAACTTGTTCCCTTTACCATGGTTTTTGATAACATTATGCGTGATATTTTAATGAACTTCTATATAATGAAAAATATTGTCATAAGGATTATAAAAAGTTATTCAACATAGATAATTAAATAAATTCCTAAAACATCACTACTAATTGACATGGTTTATCTTAATCCAATCCATAATTAGTTAATCATAATGATCCTCCAAAATATGTCTAACCAAATTCAAGACCCAATAATTTAGAAATATTTTTCTATGATTAAAAAAATCAGTAGGCCATTATTTCAAAAATGAATATCTTAGTGACACATACCTAATATATAAATACCCTATTAATCTAAACCAAAAACATCATTCCTAATCCTTAATATCAAAATTCGAAACCCTAAACCCTAAACCCTAAAACCTAACACAAAAACATCATCCCTTTACCATGGTTTTTTATAACAATATGTGTGATATGTTAATAAACTTTTATATAACGTAATAATAGTATTATAATGATTAGAATAAGTTATTCAATATAGATAATTAGATAAATTCCAAAAACATCATTAGTAATTAACATGGTTAATCTTAATCCAATCAATAATTAGTTAATCATAAAACTCCTCCAAAATATTTCTAACCAAATTCAAGACCAAATAATTTAGAAATATTGTCTCAATGATTCTAAAAATCAGCATTCCATTATTCAGAAAATTTATATCACAGTGAAACATACCTAATATTTAAATACCCTATTAATATTATCCCAATTTTTTTCCTAAACCTTAATATCAAAATTCGAAACCCTATACCCTCAAACCTAAAACCTAATCCAAAAATCATATACTTAAACCCTAAAACCTTAAAAAAACCCAAAAACCTAGATATATTCCCTTAAATCATGTATCAATTAATAAAATTATTACAAAGATATTTTCATTAATAAAATTATTTCACAACATAAATTTTTCCATATAATTTTTCTCTTATTTCCTCTTGTTATATTTATTTCATTCCAAACCAAAAGACATGGAGAATTATATTTATTTTGGTAAAAATAACTTCAATTTTTTTTGAATAAACATGTCATGTCTTCCATTTGAAAAGTCATAAAAATATGCTAACCATAATGTTGTATTTACATTTTACACTTACGACTCATTTCATTTGTTTATATGGGGATGGATGATGCCATAAAATTCACTAGTTAGCCTACCCATATTTCATAGGCCATCTTAGTGGGTCATGAAGATCTATCGATCAAGGTGTGTCAAGCATGCCATTTTCATCACAGGGAGCCTCCACATGTTACTCGACCATAATTGCACTGTGGTAGCTCCTATGGCCTTGCCGTATCAGATTTCACATTTGTAGACCATTAACTACATGCTACCCTCATTGAGAGGTGGATACCAGAGAGACAAACATTCCACCTACCTGAGGGAGAGATGACCATAACCCTCGAGGATGTTTCAGTGCTTCTCTATCTTCCCATCTAGGGGAGAACCATTATTGGACTCACTCGTGCAGCTTGGCCAGACCTTGCTCATCGCTTGTTAGGCATTGATATTTTTCCCAATCGTAGGGCTACAGATAGAGCATCCATACTATGAATTGTTCAGAGTCACCGATTCCACATTTACAGGATAATGATGATGAGCAGACTGTCATGCATTATGCCAGGGAATATATATTACGGCTCATTGGCAGGGCCATGTGTACTGATTACTAGGGAATGCACGTGCACATGATGTATCTAACCCTACTAGAGGACTTTGATCAGGCTGGGACGTAAAAATGGGGATCATCCTATAAGGCATACATAAACATATCATTATGCAGGCTTTCCCACAGGAACTTCGCATGTCTCAGGGGATGCATCATCCTTATTTAGATGTTTGCATGGGAGCGTATCCCAGCATTCCGCCCTGATCTTGATGGTCCGCCGGTTGAGATGGAGGTGTTTCATGGCGCTCCACATGGAAGATGTTATGATCAATCATTTCTATTTGTTTCTAATGCTACTATGAGTAATTGAATTGAATTTTTCATTATTTTTCACTATCAATTATGTATTTTATAGGTGCTGTCAGTGACACAATTTTGACACGGTTTCGAGACAGCATTTGGGCGTATATCAGCTATAGTGGGACTGTCTCTTACCTTATCAGGTATGACTATACAATCTATCACTGTCTAACATATTTAATAATAGCATCAATTTAGGTTTTTAGTTAGGTCATTTTTTGGCAAAATCACTTGGCGTTTCAGATCTCATGGCTTCTATACTAGATTATCACGAACCATTTTCCAACATACTGAACTGATGGGCTTGAGGATACTATGGATTTGGTGATCCTCATTCACTTCCATATTATTTAGTGGTATCATCATGAACGATTCGTGTGATAGTTTTTTCGAACTCAGCCAATTCCTTTTACATCGAGACAGACAGAGTGAATTCATGGGATGAAGCTGATAGGGAGGCAGGATAACAACTGGTCCCAAGTACATGCCACCTTTATCAACTACTGGCACAAACATGCAGAGTTTTATATTCAGAGTGTTCCTACAAATCTATTCTCTCTTTCAGAGTTGGTTGAGTATGCACCATGATATAAACTGAGGTCTATATTGTATCTTAATGAACTCGCAATAGAGATGCATAGGTTGGTAAGTCAATAAATTTCCATTAGTTTTTTGTTGAATTATTTTCTAATTCAATTTGAATATCTCTACAGGGTAGCCACAGAGAGCAGCTTGTTCACATGAGTGATGAAGAGGAGGAGGGTTTCTTTATCTGGGCAACTTTCCATGATACAACATTGGAGGTGAGGACATCTTTTCGTGCGCTTTCCGAGAACATCTTCGCGCGTCCGTCATGAAGAGAGGAAGTTCCTGCCTCAGAGGAACATCCTGCAGCTACTGCTGGTGCTAAGGAGCCATGACCACAGTTATGTAGACAACATCATGCTGTATGTGAGGCCTAACTTGTTCCATAGATAGAGTTCATCCCTCTAGTAGTCCATGATCAGCCGATTCAAGATGTGCCTCAGGTGGCATGGGATCCGTCTTTCCTAACAGGATATCCGCATTTCTCTTCATCTTGGGTTCCAGATCCATCACATCCTTGGGATCAATTACAGGTTTGGGTTCCAGATCCATCGCCATATTTAGGTATACCTCCATCGCACTCTTGGTTCCCCACTATGGTGCATGCAGGTCCTTCTACCACCCTAGTGGTACAAGGATCCGGAGGATAGTGTGAGATGCAGTTGAAAATTCATCCCACTGACACTTAGACAGAGGATGCACCAATCGACATTCCAATGCCCAAGGATTCTCCTTCTCTAGGTTATCAGACTCCACTATTCACTCGAAGTGGATGTCCTATTTTCAGATCACCATATGGGACAGAATCTCCTCACCACAGACATAGACATTGATTGTACATGTTTATTTACATATTTTTTGTATACTGAAATCAAAATACTATTATTACTATAATCTCTTCTTATATGTTTATCCAGTATTTCAGTTTTCATTTATATTTTAGGAATAATTTATATTTGAAGGCTTTTAAAGTTTACTAAGTGAAACATAGACATAATTAGTCAAATTCAAGTAAATTACTTTAAAAGATAAAAAAATTTATAGTATAAAAACAATGTAAATAAAATTTAAAAGATAGCCAAATAATCTAATTTTTTTTGAAAATAAAGGGTTTCATAAATAAAATAAATAAATTATATTGAATCTAATATATGAAATGTAACTCAAAAGTGAGAGTGAACGGAATGAATGCTGAGGAGGATCCTAATACACCTACTTGACTTTGAAAGCCTATAAAATATAAACTATAATACCCATATAAATAAAAATTAAAAATAAAACTAATATTTATATGTTTAATTAATGTTTAATATTTAATTCATATCACTTTCATAGTTTATATTATATAGTCTAGAAAATTCATATACTTGAAACATTTTTATGTTTCAAGTAGGTGAATTAGAAAACTTATAAATAATTATTCACCAACATTTTTTAAGAACTTATTTTTATTTTGGACAACTAGTTATATGTTTAAGAAATATCAAAAAAATTATTCTTATCATTCTTATAGATTATATTACATATGGTAGAAAGGTCACATACTTGAAACATTTTTAATATTCTAGTATGTGGATTAGAAAGCTTATGAATAAATTTTAACCAAGATTTTTTAAGAAATTATTTTTATTTTGGACTACTAGTTTTATGTTTAAGCAATTTTTAAAATTTCATTGATATTGGTCTTGTAGTTTATATTATTATGGCTAGAAAATTCATGTACATGAAACATTTTTATGTTTAAAGTTGAAGGATTATAAATCTTATAAATACTTTTTCACCAAAATTTTTTAAGAAATAATTTTTACTTTGGACTACTAGTTATATGTTCATGTAATGTTTGAAATTTCATTAATATCGGTGTTTTAGTTTATATTATATAGGCTAGAAAAGTCACGTACTTGAAACATTTTTATGTTTCAAGTAGGTGGATTAGATATCTTATAAATAAATTTTCACCAACATTTTTAAGAAATTATTTTTATTTTTGACTACTATTTATATGTTTAAGCAATTTTTAAAATTTCATTAATATAGGTCTTACAGATTATATTATATAAGCATGAAAGGTGACATACTTGAAACATTTTTATGTTTCAAGAAGGTGGATTAGAAATCTTATAAATAATTTTTCACCAACATTTTTTATGAAATTAATTTTATTTTTTGACTAATAGTTATATTAAGCAATGTTTAAAATTTCATTCATATCAGTCTTATAATTTATATTATATATGCTAACAATGTCATGTACTTGAAACATTTTTATGTTTCAATTAGGTGGATTAGGAGTCTTATAAATAAATTTTCACCAATATTTTTTAAGAAATTATTTTTATTTTGGACTACTTGTTATATTTTTAAGTGATTTATAAAGTCTTATTCATATCGGTATTACAATTTATATTATATAGGCTAGCAATGTAACGTACATTAAGAAATTAAAAATTATGTTGAAAAAAATAAGATATATATATATATATATAACCATGTGAACATAATAATAAAACATTAAAATTTTAAATTTATATAAAAAATAATTAAAATAGAAAAAACTACTGTTTTAGGGCAAATTTGGCATCATAGATGCTGCCTTTAAGTTCTATTTTTAAATTTTTTTAACCTATGACGTTTCAATTTTTTTCAAAAAGAGTATAAAAAAACTCGAGGATGCAATAGTCGCGAGATTTGTAAATGAAGAAGGCACATGATGCATGTTATTTTGCTTCATTTTTTTTCAGAAGATGTTTCCCATACATTCATCAACTATGGAATACATTTATTTTATTTTAAGAAAAATAACTTTAGTATTTTCAGTAAAATGTCAATAGTGACACGTTTTGAAAACAATATGAAACTTATTTCCAAAACATAGTAAATAATTTAAAAATTTATTATGATTCAATTTAAATATTCTTTTAATAATAGTAATAAAATCATGAAAACAATTTAATGAAAATATGGTCATTAATGAAAATATTCCTAACTAAACAGAAAAAACATGTTCAGTTTCCCATGAAAACATTCTTTCAGTATATTGGGGACTTAAAGAGATGAAAATGAAATGAAAATATTTAATCTAAAAAAATAACCACACTATAATAATATGAATAATAGTTTGGAGATATATATCAAATAATTTCTTTATCACAAATTAAATCATAAGCCATCTTGGTAAAAATGAGATTGTAACATAAAAACCTTACCTTAAGTCTGTATTTCTTCCTAATTAATCAATCATCATGTCTGATAAATTAAAATTTTATTATAATTATTTAATTAAAAAAAATAATATTTATAATACTAATTTTTTTACATATATCATATTATCACCCATTCATTAACAATATTTCATTATCACAATCATTTCAGGTGTTAACTGCTTCGTTTTTCATATATGTTTTGGTTTGGAATCAATGATCCTTGAAATTTGATCATGGTTCATTCATATATAGAATGTAAATAAATATATAAATATGATTTATATTCGATATATATATAGAACCATTCCTAGAATGGAGTGATGAAAAATGAATTGCATCACCACGTGAAGATGGTTGTTCATACATACACACAAGTGATGTTTCCATTTTATCATGGATGAAATGAAATATGGTCAAATAATAATTCCAAATTATATAATAATTATTTTATAACAAATATAATACATATATATATATATCTTAAATCTATCATAATAACCACCTATTAAATTTTTGGATGGAAAATGAATCATATGGCTATGTGGAGGCTGATGACCACACATATGCATGAGTGATATTTTCATCTCCCATTAGATTGAGAATATGTGGTAAAAGGTTGGGTAATAATCATAATAACAAATTAATATATTTATGATACTATATTCATCATGTTTTTATGGATACAAAAAGTTTATATGAATTAGAATAATAAATAAAAGTGAAAGAGCTTGATTTAGTTTTATACCTATTCTTTGAGAGACCTCCTTTGGATTACACCTTAAAAATTGAAATATTAGTATTAGAAGGAGAAAATAAGATCTATAATTAAGATAAAGATTCTATTAAGGTTTTTAGTAGGTATTATATGATCTATAAGTTTATAATTGTGTGAATAATGGAGGGAAAGTTTTTCCCTTTTATAAGTGAGGGGTGGGACACACATAAAATTTATTAAAATATTTCAATGATATATGAACAATTTCACAGGAAAGTGGATACCAATGTAAATTTATTATAATTTAGGATAATATATGGTTTTTATATATTCATAAAATAATAATTTTATATGATTGAGTCAAAAATAATACCCATACCTCTCGGTTTAACACCTGGTAAACTAGTTTTAACCTTAACCATGATGAAGAAATGCTTTTGTATTTACTATTAAATACAAAAATTATAAATTTGAACATATTAGATTATATTATGTATGATAATTAAAATTATATAAATCATATTTTTTCATTTAATTTCAATAATTTGAAGAATTTATTTTTTAATGAGCGCACAACCCATAATAAAACCCCATTTTAGAAGAATAAATATTTAAGCATAAAAAATAATTAACATTCATTAATTTAATTTTAAATAACATAATATGAATTTTAAAATATATTATTAAATATATAATATATGAAATTTATTAAAATAATTATTAAATTTAAATTAAATTAATTTATTAAGATAAAAACACCATACACTCATAAAAATAGTTTAAAAAAAATTAAACCCAAAGATGAATTTATATCAAAATAAAGTAAAATGTGATTATTATGCAATTAATTAGATTATTTATAATTTATATATAATTATGTTACTTTAATATAAAATTCAAATCATAATGTTACTTTTACTAGAAATGAGAGGGCATTTTTTAGTGAAATCGTTATTTTTCACTATTCATTGAAAAATAATATTTTTTGAAAAAATAATACTAATTAACACTCAGGTAATATTGAAATGATAATTAAAAAATATATATTAATTTCCTCAAGTAAAATAACTAAAAATAAATTTTAATTATTAAAAACCATAATACATATTTTAATAAAGTGGTTATTAATTTTCATACCGGTGAATTTAATAGTTAAGTTGTAATGGTTCACTATATCAGGGTTTATATAGACTCAATATTTCCTGTAAGGCTAGATATCAATTACTTTATGTTCTATTTCAAAGGGAATACATATAAAATCTTGATGTGTTGCAATTTATCTTCCACCCTTAGCCTTCATGAGTTATAAACATGATATGAAGACTTGAAAAATGATATGTGGAATTCAAAATTGTTGTTCATTTTGTGATATTAAAATTATGAAATTTATAAATTTATATTTAAAATGAAAATTAAACATAAACAAAAAAACGTCGTTTATTGAAAAATAATTTCTTCCAAACATTATTTGTTTTTAATAATGTTTTTATATAATTTTTAATTTATTAAAATATTGTTTATTTATTAGGGGTTTTAATATTCCTAATTTTTATTAATAATAAATACATTGCGACACAAATTATTTCGGTGATGTGTGTAGAGAAAGATATCGACCATAGTATTAGTTTTGATTTTTTTCCAAAATATCTATATGTTCAAAGCCATAGTAAAATGGTCCATTTTTATAGAATATCACCAAGAATCTATATAGAAATTCCCCATATAGGATGTTATGGACACATTAAATAACTGAACATATCTTTCAATAACCCGTAAGGGGTTTATCTCAAGGAATCCAATGGTAGTACCAATGTGACCTCCTTGGCTTAGATCACTCACAAGTCACTGGTCTTGATTGAACAAATAGCCTCTAGTGTGCCTCCCCATATGCCAAAGGTAGATGTCATACATTGAGGTAATTTGGTGGTATGGTGGGGGGACTATATCATTATAAGTAGTGCGGATCAAAGTGGCATATAAAGTATATAAAATCATATAAATATTAATTAAGAAATATAAAATAGACAATCCAAATAATAATAAATTTACATATTTGATAACCTGGTTTGTATACAAAATAATGACGACATGATGCTATAAAAAATGAAAATACAAGGGGAACATAAAAAATGCATATACAATACATGCTATAAAAAATTAAAACAAAAGACACAAGAGAAATATCCAAAAGTATCACGAGCCAAATATCATTCCTATACTTCTATACTCTAACAAAATATAGAAAATCAAGCGTCTATTGCTGGGTGATTTTCTTTGTCCCCACATGAATCCATGAAGTCTATCTGAGTACCAACCAACAGCCTAAACAGTGTGTGGGTAAAAAACAGTAGGCCAACACAAATAATTTCTAATATTATCCAATCTATGAATATAAAATGAATAGTTTTTAGGTAATATAATAATTAAAGTAGTTAAATAAGTGAAACCAAGTCAAATCCAGTTCTTGGTGGACACCCATCCAACCCTACCAACTTTATCTAATATTGAAATGTCTCCAGGTAAGTGACCATGCGATAATAATAATAATAATAATAATAACATAGGACCCCAATTGAAATTGAAGATTCCTTAACCTTATAAGCTTAATCCAACTCATAGTATTAACTCATCCTATTCGTCTATTGTGATATGAGTGTAATTATAGTTTGAACCCTCACCATTACACACTTATGGAGAAAAAATTCTTGAACCTTATAAATATGTACCAGGTAGCCTGGGGATAGACTTGATTAGAGCCTAAAGAGATAATATGAGGTGGTTAGAGTCCTTAAGACAAAAATATAAATCAAATAAGACAATAAAAGGAATTATAAAATCCTAATAAAGTAATACATGATTCCATGAAGCCACATCCAGGCAGTTATCAATATAATAAAATGATCAAATCAAAGAGGGGTATCAAATTATTGAAAACACATCCATGAATTTGGTGGAAAACTATGGGTAGTCCTGGAAAAACCATGTGTAAAATCTTAGTATTTCTTAAGGTAGGCCATCCTATAACAGTATATAATAGTCATAATAAAAGAAAAGTTAAGTATAATCCATTTTACCTTTCAACTAATCCTATTTATTTGGGGGAATAATTTAACATTTTACATGGTTCATGTAATTAATTTTTACCATTTAAAAATTCATTAAATCACATTTAGTAAGGGGAATAATTCATATCTTTACAAGGTTCATATGACATGGAATTTCAATTAATGATCCATTAATTATGTAAATAAATTAAATTATTGTCATTAGAAACAAATACAGTCCGAAAAAAACACACCTTAGGTGGTGGTTTGGTCATAAATACATTATTAATGTGTCAAGGGCACATATACTAACACACTCTAAGGGTTGTTTTTATTTTTTTATCAAAACCTATAAAAAACTAGGGGTTAATGGGAGTTTCTCATCACGGAATATACATTTAATTAAAGGGAAAATCGATTTTAGGGGTGATCTATGAAGGTTCTGACATGTTTTACAACAACACATGATATAAATAGCTTCAATTTCATTGAAAATTACCAATTCACCTACAATATATGGGTATTCATCTCCTCATATAATATGAAGCTCTAATATGGACTAGAATAGAAAAAATGGAGGAATTAGATAAAATCCATGAAAATAGGGCATATTATCTCTGATGAATATAATTCCAATTATGGGGAGAGAAAATGAGAAAATAATCTAGTGGAATCATAAAATTTCCATTGATTATCCAAAATAATTAACAATGTATGATTTTGATATCGAATGAGAGAGATGGATGGAATCTCTGGTGGAAATAAAAGGGATCTCTCCTATGGTGGGTGAAATATAGAAATGGAGAAGTTACAAGATGGGTTAAAGGGTGAGGGGTAAAATTAGAAATTCAAACATTTATAAAGCAGCATGATTTGGCCAAATGGTTTGACATACCATGTTCCAACCTTTTATCACCACTATCTAAGTGGCACACCCATTCAAACGGCTAAGCACATGGTTAGATAAACCATGCATAGCCCTTGTGCACTCATGTCTAGGAGATATACCCCCACACACACTTCATGCAAGGTTAGGATAAACCATATTCCAACCATTCAAAATAAACCTATAATTTAATAATTGGTTTTCATGGCCATGAATCCTCCTTTTTATTGTTTAAAAAACTATGTGGAACCCCTTGTGGATTTCATGGTCGGTGTGCACAATTTCTTTTAAATGTTCATTAACTTTGAGCCTCACCTATTTCTATAAGCACTAGAGCTTTGAGATCTGAACAAGACCTAAAATCTCACAAAACCATCATTAATCCTTTAGTTAATAATACAAGGATAAAAAAAGAGTCTAAATTGAAAATTTACTAGTTTATATATCAACATAATAACTAGTGTCTTATAACCTTACCTCCTTAAAACAATTAATACTCATGTTTCCAAAAGGGTGGTTGATCATTATTTATGAATAACTCTAGACACTGAGCTTGTACATCAGCCTATATCTCCCAGGTCTCATAATGTACATAGTAATTCCAACATAACACCAATTACTTAGGAACTTTAATATCGTAGAGGGCCTTTATGATCTGATAAAAAAATAAAAAAAAGATACTCCTCAAAATAATAATCAACATCCAAATCAACCTCATCTGGATGAAGGAAACGAGGCATGTTTTTATGATAATTATGTATCAAAGAAACATAGAATACTTTATGCATATTATTGTATCTATAAGTCATTGTTATCTGATAAGATATTGGTTTGACCCTCTCCAAAATCTCAAATATTTTAAAAAATGGAGGAGGTACCTTCCCCTGCCTCCTAATTCATTGGTTCCCTAGCCTAGTCAAAACACATAAGAATACCTGATCTCAAACCTCAAGCTTTAGGGTACATTGACATTGATGAACATAAGACATATTCAAAAACTAATCTATATCCAAATGATTCCTAGTATGTTATACTAACTATAATGTTTCTCGAATGAGACATGGTCATAGTAGCGCTAAGTCACCTACCCTTAACTAGCATTGGGGTGAATGAAATGACTTACAATATAGGGCCACATATGAGTCCATCTGTATAGTTACTTAAAAACTGTTGTTATAAGATAATTAATCCCAAGGTAAATGTTTATACTAATAACCTATAACATTATATATTCATTCTCTTCTCGTGTTCTCTAATACTTATATCATATTATTGGGGTGACCATCAGTTTGAGGGTGATAGGTGGTGCTCAGAAGAAATTGTGAACCCATAGAATTATTCAAACCTTGCCAAAATTGTTATGTAAAACATGAATCCTTGACCAAAAAATGGTACATTAAACTCCATGAAGGTGATTAATCTATCAAACATAGATCCTCTCAATCTTATCCCTTTATAAGGTCTCCCACAGAATAAGGATGTGGGTGAACTTGATTATCCTATCCATGATAGCCAATATCGTGTCACAACTTTGATGTGAAATTTTAATAAGCATAATGAAATATATAGTGATTTCATCCCATTTACACTCTAGAATGGGTAATGTATTTAAATACAATTAGTTCATTGGTGTTCTGCATTCACCTATTGACAGGTGGAACATTGTAAGACATAACTCACTATCTCCCATTTCATCCCTGACATCTAATAATGGTAGCATTAATCATAATACTTCATGGTATGTTTAAGTTTTACTTCACACTTAGAGGCATTATATTCTCATATTAGTTCCTATACTATGTTATCAAGTACCCAGACATGCCCATGTATATAAAATATCTCAACCTCTTTAATTTCCCAACCAGTCGATATGTCCTAACCTAAAATAATCTCCCTTAGCAACAAGACCTAAGTATTTTAAAGCTTTATCATCTCCAAAATATCCAGTAGTGAACATGTCATTGATAAAAATGTGAGTACATTCTACCTAATATAGTTCTTTCACCTCTATATGAATTTTATAAAACAAGTCCATTAACTACCACTCACTAATGGCCACCAAAACATCTTAAGTTTGAGCCTTTCAGCACGGAGAATCAGACACAACATTTCCATTCATAGGCATATAGAATATATAAAAATAGATCTATATATGTTATTCAACTCATATTCTCTATTTTAATTTCAAGTCACACTTAGTGAGTATATATTTGATGATTTTATGTTTTTTATACAATGAACTACTCTCCCAAAAGATGTTTTCAAAAAAAATAAGGCATGAAACAATGTATTAACATTGAGTTCATGAATTGGTAATTATGATCATGAGGCATAAACAACTATGGAATGTGTACCACAAATTATTCCCCTTTCATTAGAATGACTCTCGACTTAATTCCTAATGCATCACAATAAATTATATATCCTCCTTTAATATTTGGTATGATTATGATCATTGTTGGTGTAAGTATTCCTTTTAACTCCTTAAAGTCCTTATCACTTTCTTCAGACCATGTAAATTTTAAACCCTCCTTGTTCTAGCTTATAATACATTCTATAGGTAATGATAAATCATGGATAAAACCCTGATGATATCCCTCTATCCCTAAAAACATTGTATTCCAATGATATTTTTGTGACTCTTTTGGGAAATGACAACTCTCACCTTATTTGGATCCACAGATACCCAAATTATGATATGATGTGACCCAAAAAGTGATCCTTGTTAATCTAAAAGTTACGTTTTATGATCCAGGAATAAAACATACACTCTCTCAATATACTCAATATGATATCCTCAGGTTTTTCATGACCGTGTCATGTTTTGGAGTTCAAAAAGATATCATCCAAAAAAATTACAATGAAAAAATTTAGGTATGGATATAAAACCCTATTCATCATATCCATGAAAATAGTAAGAGTGTTCATTAGTCCAAATGGCATTACCAAAAAATCATATAAACCATACATACTCCAAAAATTTATATGAAGTATGCATGAGGTTGTGAATCATACTTGATGATATCATGAAATCAGGTAAATATTTGAGAAGACCTTGGTTCCTTGGGGTTAGTCAACAAAATCATATATATGATTTATTTGATAGTGGTTCATAATGGTATGATAATTTAACCTTTATTGGTCCTTGAGTAGCCTTATTTTTTCATCTTACTTCTAGGTGAATGGAATGGATTAACCCCAAGGTGAAGTAATGGGTCATATAACCCTGTTAGCTTCTAGTTCCTCTAACTTTTATTTGGAGTTCCCATAGTTTAGTAGGGGTCATCTGGTAAGGTATAATAGATACTAGTATTTCTCCTAGAACCAGGTCAATGTGGAATACTACCCCTCTCTTAATAGGTATTCTAGAAATTTTATCAGGGAATATATCCATGAAATGATCCACCATTGGAGGAAAAGATATGTGCCAAATTCCTAAGACATTTTGAAAAATAATAGCAATATGGGTTGTTAATCCAATAATCCCGTGATGATCAAGTCCATATCGACTTTTCTGGGCATCCCATTATCCCTTATAAATATATTTACCATGATCGAGTGATTTGAATGACATCCTATGGTGATAACAATCGATATGGTCATAATATGGTACTAACCAGTGCACCCTGATAATGTTGTCGAAGCATGTCATCTTGAGTAAAAAAGGTTCCATATTAAATGATAGCAACCTATATCAAGGGGGTTCTCTATGAATAAGTGCACACTTTTTGATCAAATCCACTTTAGAGTGCCAAGTGTCACCACTCCATATAAATACTTAATTCTAAGACCATGACTCTCTATGACAGAAATGGATATAAATGATCGGGAAGTTCATGTGGTAAATAAAGAAGATACTAATGATGAGAATAATAAAATCATACCTCGAACCATATATGGATTGGGACACTGCTCCATGGGTATCGACTGCACTGTATATATTTAGTCTAATACATAAACCTAAGTTACAACTATACTACCCATAGAAGGTCCATTCTACTGGAACTATATTTTAGAAGCTTAATATCCTAGGCCTCATCCATCTCCTTAGCCCATACAACTAGAACTACTATGGATCTGTACCTAACATAGGGATACTGATCTTACTCTATAACTTTGAGTTAGTGCAGATTCTCTCTCACTATCCACTAGAGGAAATGTTATAAAAAAATGTTGAATATGGATCATTCAAATTTATGGTCAACAATCAACTATATCTATGATTCCTAGGGGCCTCATATAACTCACCCTCATGTATTGGTGGAATACCACACTGCTACATGTGAGGACACTATGGATTCCACTACCCCTAAGTGAGAAATCTTGGAGATAATTTTTTTCACTAGATGAATTACTCTGTTGTCTTGGTACTGAACCACTCTTTCATACACCTTCAGATTATATTGGATTTCATTTTGTGATGAGGTCTTAGATGACTATATCATAAATAGTCATCAGATATAAGAAGTTCTCCTACAATCATTTGGAATACCTATGACCATCATCAAATGACCTTGTTCTGGATGGCTTATCACTATGGAGATATAGGGAAAAATATTGGAGCTCTATGAAATGAGTGGAGTAGTCCATAATGGATAAATTTCCTTACTCAAAGTGCATAAAATCTATAGATCGATCATCCCTCAATGTATTCGGAAATATATACTTATAATAGAAATATTATAAATCCCTCCAAACCATAACCTGATTTTTATCATCCTAATTAAAAAAATTCCACCATATACTGAAAGACCCTCTAAGCATGTAATCTACAAGCATCAAAATCTTTTCTAATGGTGTCTCTATGTTCTTAAAGATGGTATGCATAACCTTTACCCATAAATAAGTAGTTCGGGGACCGCCTTCCCCAAAGAAGGTGGGAGTGTGATACTAATGCAGCACTATAGTCAAATATAACATAGAAGATATAGGATGAGGATACTTTTTCATGGAATCTACCAATTTCAGAAGAACAATTTGATGTTTAGAATCGATGCCCAATCCAGAAAAATAGGAGGTTCTACATGTGGCATTATCATAGGTGTGACAAGTGATTATGTTCCCACCACTTTTGATGTATGGTCATCTGCACCTTCAAATAATTTTACTTAAGAAAGTCATGGATACATAATTCTAAAATTCCAAATGAACACTTTTGAATAGAAATTGATAAGAGAAATGATCACAAATAAAAGAATATGACTGTAACAATTCCTCTTATACAAGATTCAACACCCAACTTTCAACTCCTATAGAAACATCTAGGTGATTATGATGATTTCAATGAGGCACGAGAGACACTCAAAATTTCCATATAATAATATCGGGATAAGGTAAAGTTATATATTTAATAGTAGAGGCCTAATACATGGAGTTTCAATTTAAATTTATAGAGGAATACAACCTCTAAGATGCAATTGGAATCACTATTTAACGATAAACATTTCTCTTTAACTTTAGAACTTATAATCTCATATATATATATATAGGTATATTGGTATATCAAGGTATAGTTAAATGAGTTACCCTTCCCATGTTATAAATAACTAAGCTATATAAGTTACTACCGGCATGTCATGTATCTGCAACTAACATTTTACATTTTTTAGAATACAATTTGTCATAAATGATGGATTGATTATATGAATCAACATTCCAAAATTATAAATGAAATATATTTTTATATTACATATGGTATTCATGTAATCACAACCAACTAATGTTTTAGTCCATATAACTTGATATCCCTGGATCAAGCTTGTAATAATTGGATAGTTAAGGTTTCAACCTCATGCTATATTGGAAAGCAATGTTTTGGTTGAGGTAGAAAATTTAATAACCAATTATTTCTTTTTCTTCTTCTATATGAAATGTTATAAAAATATCGAAATATTTTAATCAATAAATATAAAATATGACATAATAAACACATTAAATAAAATATACATTTCATGGAATATGCATGAAATTTAAATCCTCAGGTGCCTATAATGATGGATGATACATTACACTCTTTCCATACCAGGTTTAGAGTGAATGAAAATATATAATTATAATAAATACCACAAGTCACATGCATAAACCAATGTTGAAATATGTACAATAATAGTAGGAAAAAACCAGAACAACAAGTCCCATCCAAGGAAACTATGCCTTTTCTTTTTACCTGGGATTATTACTCCTAGTGACATGCCAATTAGAAAATTCTGACATATCCTTTTTTTATTGCTAACATCCAAAAAGATTAAGGAAAAGGAAAGATCCTTTTATACCATTTTGTGATTTCCTTGACCCATATCACTCACAATTCACAGAACCCAATTGGCCATATGGAATCAAGCACTCCTCGCTGTATGCTAGAGTCTACCAACTAGTAATGAGGGTCTATGGTGGTATGTTGGGGAGAATATAACATCATAATCAGAGGGAATCGTAGTTGTATATAATGAATATTACAACAGATCAATAATAACTAATTTGTAGAAAATAGACCATCATGTAGTAATAAAAAGACAAAACCAATAACCAAGATCGTATAAAAAATGGTTATAGCATTCTATACAAATTGGGAATACAAGGATATGAGACAATAATAATACAAAATTAATGCTATATAAAATAATGAAAATTAATCCAGATCTATCTTCAACAGAATCACGAGCCAATTATTAGTCCTTTTCTCCCACACTCTATAATAGTACAGAAAATCAATCATCCATAACTGGGTGCTTCCCTTTGTCCCTACCGATATCTATGATGTCTATCTAGGTACCAAATAGTGGCATGAAATGGGATTGAGTAAAACTCAGTAGACCACAACCAACAATGTCTAATACTATCCAATCTATGAACGTAAAATAAAAATCGTGCAAGAGATATAATAAATGAAGTAGTTAAATAAGTGAATCCAAGTTTCCCTGGGTTCTTAGATGACACCCGTCATACATTAATTGGTTCAACAAAAGCCAAAGTGTCTCTAAGTTAGTGACCATGTGATAATAATAATTGTAACACAAGACCAAAAATTAAATCAAGGTGTCCCTAACCTTAAAATGTTGAGCCAATCCATTATAGTAACTCATGCAATTCAACTATTGGGTATGAGTGTAATCTATGGATGAACCATTGACATTACACACCTATGAAGATAACATTACTGAGCCACAAGAACGAGTCCTAGGTAGCGTCGGTCTTGAACTAATTAAATCCCAAGGTGCTAATCTGAGGGGGTATGCATCATTAAGACACCAAGATGATTCTTAGGAGATAATCCAGGACATTATAATATTTAGATAAAGTAACAAATCAGTCCACAAATCCACATCATGTAATTCATCAATGTAATATATGGATTGAATCTAAGAGGGGTATCAAATCTTGTAAAACAAATCCATGAATCACATTGCATCATCTAGTAGTCAATGAAAACTCATATGGAGAATCAAAGACATGACCAAGGCTTTCAATCCTACAACTGAATATAAATTTCATAAAAAATTAATGTAAAGTATAATCCATTTCACCTTTCATTTAATCCCATTTATCCATAGTAATAATTCATCATTTAACATGGGGCATGTATTGCATTTATAAGACTTAAAATTTCATTTAATATTATTTAGTCAAAATCATAATAAACAACTTATCAATGGTTGAGTGATGTGGAATTTCCATTCAAATTACACTTATCATTTTATTCAATTCAAATTTTTTCATCTGAAACATGTATTTCAATAAAAAAAATACTTTAGGAGGTTATTAGGTCATCAAATCATAGTGAATGTGTTAAGGGGACGTATGTTAACACATCTGAAGGTATGGTTTGAGTTGAGGTAACAAAATTAAACAACAACAAGGGTCAATGGGAGTATCTCATCAAGGCATAAATGAGAAATTAAATGGACAACACATTTTATAGGAAATACGTGGAAGGTCCAGTGTGTGACATAATGATCCATGATATAAACAACTAGACATCTAGAGAAAAGTACTAGTCCGCCTAAATTATACCGGTAGTCAAATCCTCATATATTATTAGCCTCTAATTTAGAATATAATGAAAGGTATCAATGAAATATAAAATATCCATAAAAATAAGTAATATTAACTGACAAAAAGATAACACTGATTTTGGGGATAGAAAACAAAAAAATAATAAATAGAAATCAAATACTTACTATTCTATATCTAATGTAAGAAGAAATGGTTTATTACAAGCATAAACGATGGATATAGATTAAATACTATGTAGAGAGGAAAGTAATAGATCCTATAGTGGGTGGATACTAGAAATTAAGTGAAATAAGTTGGGTTAAATGGTTAAATTTTTGAAGGGTAAAATCATAAATTCTCAAATTTTGAAGAGTGCAAAATTTGGTAGCATGGTTGGACAAACAATGCACCAAACATGAGTCACCACTATCTAAGTGGAACACCCATTCACAAGGCAAGGAACACAGTGAGACAAAACATGCACAACCCTTGAATTATCACTATCCAAGATCTATATCCCCTCAAATTCTTGATGGATTGTTAAGAAAAACTATTCCCCACCCATGAAAAATACACTTAAAATTTATTATAGTTTTTACATGGCCATGTAGCCTCATTCACATAGTTTAAAAAAAATTTACACCCCTTATGGACTATATAGTTGAGGTGCGTTGTTAGCACTAACCATGTGATAACCATGAACCTCACTTTGTTATCATAAATCTAGAGTTATATGCTCCAAATAAGATTTAAATGATCCATAAACCTTTCTTTAAGTCTTTATGAAATTAACCAAGGATGAAAAAAGTGAATAAAATGAAAATTAAATGGTCATTGATTCATGTGAAAAACTATGATCTTATAACCAACACACTAAGGGTCACAAATAATCCCTTACCAGAGGGAGTGCATAACCATCAACATCGAGTATCCACCTGTAGATCCTCGTGATATGTCATCAGAATAGATCATATTATGGTCTAGATGAGTATAATTTCACCACTATATTATATGGGAAAACACCATATAATTTGTTACTAAAACTTAAAAAATCAATCCTCATCACTAGTGATATAAATCCCAAGAATCACACATAGGCGATGATAATCTTATATAGAAAAAATAATTCATGAACATTGGCCTATTTCAAATGGTCTAAGAGAAGAAAACCATAATAAATCATAATATACTAAAATTAAATGTGTGTCACATGAGTTAAAATTATACAACCATAAAAAAACAAAAAGAAAAAATATTATATCCTCAGTATCCTGAACCTTATAACATGAAGGGTGTTTGTGATGCACAAATATGATATCCCTCGCATGCTTTGAAACATTTATATATCACATGTCTTCTAGGTAAAAAAATTGTAAGAAAAACAAAAACTTTTATAAAATATTTGATATTAGTCACATAAAATCTCTAATACCACTTTATAACATCCTCCCCTAGTCCATGTTCACTGAACACTGCATGAACTAGAAGATTCCCCATATGACCAAAAACATGCCTCCTCGTATGCTAGAGGATGCCGAGTAGTAGATCATGTCTTGGGTAGTATTTTAAGGATATTTTTTCTCATATTTGAGTGCATAATAGTAGATAAAAATAAAACAATCATCATTCATAAACTTAAATAACCATCATAGAATGCAGAAGAAGATAAACATATCAATTAGTAAAAAATAAAATAGATCTTGAATGTAGTTATACAAACTCCCTGGACACCCACCTGACTGAACACATATAGAAATGAATATAATAATGAAATAAAAGTACAAGAGGTTATACTATATCCTAAAACCACACGTCATTCCCATATATAATTATATCTGAGCTATCTGACTTGATCATGCCACTCTAGGTCACTTCCCAACCTGATCCTATAAAAAATGTTATTTTCTTAGGTACCCAAGTGCCATGATCACCCGAGTTCGGTGTGATTACATCATAGAAGGATACACCCAACGATGTCCCATAAATAACCATTAATGTAGTGAACAAAATTAATATGCTCATCTGATTGAATAAATACCAAAAATAAGAATAAATAAAATATCCACTAATGATCCTTTGATTCTAACATGACACTTGGGATTGATTGTACATACTCAATCCAGTGCTAGAATATCTCTGAGAAAGTCAAAAAAATAATGACAATATATATAGTGAAACTGCCAACCTTGAAGAGGTAATCATGGGTTGTCCAAAGTCATATTGCATATAACTGATCCCTAGGAGGTAATCCAAGAAAATTTAATAGTCATCAAGAATATAGTTGATTCCAAAGAGGATGAACCTAGTAAATTATATAGCATTATGCTCCACAACCTATTCTAAGGGTGATAAGCCTGGGTAATCCATAATATCTTCAGGCTTAACATCCAGTTCCTAGGGGTAAACCAATAAAATTCATAATGTCAGTAGGCTCCACAGCCGATTTCTACGGATGGTCCTAGGAAATCATAGTTTCATGCTCAGTAACAAATTCCTTGGGGTATAAAGAAAGAAAATCTAGTAAAATCAGGCTCAAAAACTAATTCCTAAGGGGATTACCTTATGAAATATAGTAATATTAGACTCAAAAAAATTATAAATAGGGGGTTTCATATAATAAATCCAGTGATATCAGGATAAAAATGATTTATACGATGATTAACCTAATAATTTATAGTGTGAGGATCAAAAACTGATTCCTAGGGGGATGAACCTATGAAATCATAGTGTTATTCTCAACAACTAATTCTTATGGGGATAACCGTAGGAAATCCAGTAATATCAAGCACCTTAGTTTATTCCTAGGGGTATAAACCAAAGAAATATAGTAATATCAGATGTCATTATTGATACCTGGTAGGTAATCCTAGGATATCCATTATCATAACATCCAAACCAGTATTACTTCTTTGATCTAGGTTCTAAGACGACACCTTAGATCATCACTACCCACTTCTCATGAACACACACTATGGTCAGCATATCAAGGGGGAATACACCAAGGACCCCTAGTTCTCATTAATCATGTACACCCTTCGTCATATCCCTTACCTAGAACACATAACTTGGGTTTTCAAAAATATATCAGTGTGTAAGATACCAACCTTTTCTGGAGTTGTATCAGGATCGTATATAGTCACTTTTTTTCTTGTGTTGATTTCTTTTTGATTGATTTTTACCTTGGTGTGTGGTTGGATGAATGTTGAGAAAAATTAAAGGAAAGAGTGTTGTGCATGGTTGGCACATGTTTAGAGAAAACCATGCTCCCCAACCTAGCAAACTGTGTAAACGTGATAGTGGGGGTTCTCATGGATGCTTCATGGTTTGTCAAACTGTGCACCCTAAAATGAGAAACCATGCACCCCTAAAATAATAAAATAATGACTATGGTTCATGGATAGTCTAAACCATGTGCCCCTAACTAGGAAACCGTGGATGATTTTTAATGGGTTAGGGAAATTAGATTTTAATTCCCCCAAACCCCTGAAACTCACCCATTTCGACCCAAACTCGGACCGTAATGATATAGGAAAATTTAATAGCATTATAATGGGATTAAAAGGTCATCAAACCTTAATTATTCCTGATTCTATGCTCGTATTTATGATCTTCATCCCTCCTGGTAATTGAATCCTATCTGAGTTCCTCTCTCATTCTTCTCTCGTGCTTCTCTCTTTCTTTCATCGATGTAATCTCCTATTATAGATTGATATAAATCTATTTTTTGAGAGGTAGATCTATGAATATTGATCTAGATCTAAATTTATAAGATCTTTATTTTATTCAATATTGATTTAGGTTTTTGTGATTCAGATCTAGATCTATGTCATTGTAACACTCAGTATTTGGGGATTTCTATTGCGGGATTGTTATTCGCAAATTTGAGGTAGGTGGTCTAATATTGAATTCTTATAGTCATGATTTTGATATGTGTATGAAAATTTTATAATTTATATAATTATTTGGCAATTAGAATTATTAAATTGTGTTAATTAATGTGGCCAATTGATTAATTAAAGTATTTTTGAAATATATAATTTATTTGGGAATTTATTATGATATTTTGGGGTTATCAAGTTAGTTAATTAATTGGGTGATTAATTATGAGATAAAGAGACTATGATTGAGATAATTAATTTGGGAATCTATTATGTGATATTGACATCATTGATTGAGATAATTAATTGTCTAATTAATAGTGAATAATTGAGATTTTGAATGAGAAAATTAAGTCTAAAAATTAATTATTGGATTTTGAGTTGTGAGTATTGATTAATTAATTGTTAAATTATAAAATTGGATTGACCTAATTAATTAATTGGGTAAATTAACTAAAGGAATTTATGTGATAAAATAATTGTTTAATTACTAATGAAATTATAGTTATTAATTAAATGTTTAAATAACTAATATTTTTGATTTAATTAGTTACTTGTTAGATTAACTAATGGAATTATTGAGTTTAAATAATAAATGAATTAGGAATAGAATTTATGTGAATAAATAATTGTTTAATTAATTATGTGTTGGCGAATGGTAACATGGTCATTCAACTATGAATTAAATAATTGGAGCATGGTCATTCTAATTTGTGTTTATGAATGGTAACATGATCATTCAAGTGTTAAATACAGAATGAGAACATGTTCATTCTAATGTGTGTTGTATGGATAGAAACATGGTCATTTTATAAGAATTTAAGAATTATAACATGTTCATTATATTATGTGTAGTATGAATGGTAACAAGGTCTTTCATGTTTGAAGTAAATAACGGTAACAAAGGTACTCCAAGATATGACCTCACATGGGATTAAATTGGGCTCTGGAATGAGCTGAAGCAAGTATTGAGATATGATATCACATTAAAATACTTCAGGCTATGACTTGAACTGAATCTGGTATTAAGATTTTATATTACCTGGAAACACTTGAGACTCTGATATGAGATAGAGTAGGCATTGAGGTATGAGTGTCCTCAGAAACCTAAGAGTTAATATTTTTAAGTAATTAATAAATTGTAATGTGATAAATATTTTACTTATTAATTTTATATATTTATTTATACAACTGCATTCACTATTTGACTAGATTTTTTTTAGACACCATTGGTGGTGTACTACTGATTTTTTGTCACACCCTACATAGGATAGCTGATCATCACCTGAATAGAATTTTTTGTTGCAGGACATGTTAAGGGAAAAGGCTCTATGTAAGATGGATGAGTTGGGATGAATCTTGGATGAGGGAACCATACATTTTTTGGGACCCACTTTGGATTCATCTATGTATTTATTTTTTGTTTTCATTTTAGATACATGAAATGTACATTAACATGGAATATTTACTTCTATAGTTGGATAATGTATTTTCCAACATTGTTTATCTTGAGATATTTGTATTTTTTAGGGTTATATATTCTTTGTCTATTGTTTCTTATTTAAAATGGTGTATTACTCTAATAAAAGAGGTTATAGTATCCCCATGATCAACATATCAGACCCTCAATACAATTCAGTAGCCTCTAGTTTTTAGGGAGGTGTGGTTGAGGTCATGTTACTGACTGGCTTGGGACACCGGTGTGCAACACCCTGGATGAGATGTTACAAAGTTGTATTATAGGAGTATTCTTTGCTTTTTTTCCTTTGTATTACTATTTGAGAAATATATAAATGAGACTAGGATGATTTGGGTATTGGGTTTGAGATCGTTCATGGGATTTGAAAACCCTTTTATGATGGGAAACCCAAGTACTCAGGGTGGGATTGTCATTATTGATTTTTTTTTGTTATAGTTGAATATTATTACACCTTGGATGACACCCTTGTTGTGTGATGTGTTTTTTTTATTTTTTGAGAAATGACACATGGAAAAGAATGGAACAAGAGTTGAGCATGCATGCATCATTCTGGTTACTTAATATTATTTTGTGACATGGATTATTTTTGGAATGCAGGAGAAAAGAGGTTATGGGTATGTTTTTGTACTTAGTCTATTTTTACTTTCATGTGAAATTGAACTCAAAAATGGTGTCTAATGAGAATTATATTTAATAAAATGATTAAAAATTTTAATAAAAGGGTGTCTAATGAATTATGAATAATGAGAACGAGAAAAACCTTGGATAACAAAGACCTAGGTGTAATATGGTTAAGGTTAGTGATATTTCCTCAGTTTTAACCATGTGGCGAGTTTTGGGGAAAATAATTATAGTGATTATTACTCTTATGTAAATGTTATAAAGTTTCCTTATGAGTCCTAAGATGTGTGTTTAGAATTATAGATTTATGGATCCATGATGATGCTTGTTTAGTGGATGACAGGTGGTTATGGATGGAGATTGTTTACCAACAGTGGAACCCGAGGCATAGATAACACGAAGTGAAGAAGTAGGGGAGAAATTCTGATTGAACATTGATCACATTATAAAATTCATGAAAAGATACCCCAGGTGAGTTATGAAGAGTATGTTTTACCTAATGAGGGAGTTTGAGTTGATGCACTATAAAAATTTCATAGGGTAGTGTTGAACTGAGGGAGTTGAGTTATGGTTTGATTCCATCCAGATGATACTTGACCATTTAGAGAATCATGATGAGAGGAGGGTGAAGTTGACTACCTCTATGCTATAAGGATCATAGATGAACTTCTAGGATGTTTAGGCATCGACTGGACCGAATTACTATATGTTATAGAAGGACTTTTTGTAGAGTTTTTTAGAGTACTTCTATCTAGAGATGCTGAGGTATGATACAAAAGTGGAGTTCATGAAGTCGACTTAGGGGAGCATGTCCGTGAGGGATTATTATGGATACTTTAAAGATCTATAGTTCTCTCCTCTAACTTTAGTAGAATTCGAGATTGATATGGAGTGAATCTATCAAAATTGGAATAAGTGTGAGATTAAGTAACAAGTTAGCCTCATTCAATTAAAGAAGTTTGCCGAGGTTGTGGACTAGGATCTCATAGATGAGGGGAACCTAACTAGGCCTTTTGGTTTGGGACATATACTTGCTACTAAATGATCAGGAGGTGCAACTTTAGAGAGAAGGAAAGACCATTATGATAACTTTAGCTAGGCCAATGGGACAAATGGTGCACAAAAAGAGAGATCTATTGTACAAAACCTTAATGGAGTGATCATCCATTAGTGTTACAGACCAAAAAACTATTATTGACACTTCTCCTAACCATTAGTGGTGTAAAGATATTATGGAAATATGGGACATCTATATAAGTTCTATAGTACATAATAAAATATAATTAGTGATAGAGAATCTAGAAAGAACTAGGGTGTGGGAAGGGGATCTTTTTAACCATATAATCCAAACAACTAGTGTTTTACTGGATGAGGTCGTAGTGGTGGGGGATGTGGTGTTTCTAGGAAAGAGCACCCATATCATTATGGTGATGCAACTCTATGGAGTCAGACTGCATCACAGGGAAGAGTTTCAAGAAAACTATATGCAATGAAACCTAAAACTATAGTTAACGAGCCTCATCCTTCGATAATGAGAGTAACTATTGTTGTTTCGTATATATTGTCTAGCTCCTTATTTGATATTAGTGCCTCTCATTCCTTTATATTATTCAAAACTTGTTAATGTTCTATCCTTGGAGATTGAGTTTTAGAGTTTGTTAATAACTACAGATACATCATTGGGAGTATTTTTTGGAGACATATGTGTGTGAAATGGATGTTCTCTTAAGATTCAGGAGTACAATTTTCTCTAGGATATTTGTATTCATGACATGTTAGGCTTCTAACTAATTATGGATATGGAATAGATAGTCACATACTGAGTGAACATTGATTTTTACCATATGAGAGTGACCTTAATGTCTCATAAGGGTGAAAAATATATTCACTATGGAGGCTGAGATAACCAAGAAGGCCAACCGGGGCTAATAACTTAGCAACTAGGAGAGCTCATATCCCAAGTTTCTAGTTTATTTTTAGATTATAGAGGATTAAATCATGATATCCTTCCACCAGTACTGGATAGGTTTTATGATGTGTTACATGAATAGGTCTTAGGGTTTCCATGATAGAGTGATTTTGAATTCATTATTGATGTCATGCTGAGGGATGATCCATTTTCTATTCCACCATAAATAATAAAACCGATATAGATTCAAGAGATCAAAACTCAGGTGGAGGTATTGGAAGAAAATGGGTTTATCCATCCATGTACATCTAATTGGGGATCACATGTGTTGTTTTCAAAGAAGGTGGATGATAGTTTGTGCTTGTGTGCTGATTACCGGAAGAAGAACAAGATGATTGTAAAGAACCAGTATCCCCTTCCATGTATCTATGATATATTTGACTATTTGAGATGAGAATATTTGTTATCAATGATATCTTTGAGAATGGGGTATCATCAGCTGATATTTTGGACATCTGATACACCAGGGGCTACATTTAGAAGTAGCTATGGCATATATAAGTTCATCATAATTCTATTTGGGATGAAAAATAAACTGATAGATTTTATGGACTTGATGAATATAATATTCCATTCATAAGTACATTAATTAGATTTTGTGTTTGTGGATGACATATTGGTGTACTCCAAGACTCATGACAATCATGACCAACATCTTGAAATCATCCTGACTACACTGAGAGAGCATCAACTATACAACAATATATCTATGTTTAAATTTTTGATTTATCGGGTATACTTCTTAGGTAACATCATCTCAGAGGAAGGTGTGTTCGTAGACCCAAAGAAGGTTCAGGTAGTGTTTTCTTGGGAGAATCCCAACAGTTTTTTTGATATACGAAGTTTTCTAGGTTTAACTGGATACTACAGGAGGTTCATCCTTGAATTTTCTCAATTGGGAACACCACTCGCAAGATTTACAAAAAAGGGGATAACGTTTGAATGGTTGGATGCATGTGATAATTACTTTAAGGAGTTGAAGAAGCGCTTGAAATTGATACTTATATTGATCTTACCCAAGAGAGGTGAGGGTTATATGGTTCACTGTGATGATTATTTATCATAATTAGAGCTATGTTGATTCATGGAGATCATGTTATAGAGTATGTGTCCTAGAAGTCGAGGAAACATGAAGATAAATACTATATACCTGACCATAGGTTATTATAATTATTTTATTATTTGAAGTGTTGGTGAAATTATCTGTTGGGTGAGAATTTTATAGTGTTTACCGATCAAAATATTTTAATGTATATATTTTCATAGTGATATTTTAATCTTTGGTAGTATAGATTTGTTGAGTATATGAATTCATTTGATTTTGAGTTAGCGTATATGCCCAAGAAGGGAAAAAATGTGTCTGATTCTTTGAGTAGGAAAACATAGACTAAAGCAGTTTAGGATTCTAGTGTTGAGTGGAAGATGATGAATCTACTAGCTGAGATTCTTGTGGTGGTTTAGGAGATTTAGAAGCAGATGAATCTCATATTAGTTTTAGTGGATTCTGCAGTTTTGATGATGATGAAAGATAGGTAACATGAAGATAAAAAATGTTTCACCTTGATGTAAATCCATGATGTTTGGGAGTCACATTTATATTAGAGAATTGATGAGGATGAGATCATATATGTTAGGAATTGGGGTTTTCTGCCTAAAATAACTCATGAGTAGTGATGTGGGAATTTCATGCCTTGAAGTGGGATGTGCGTTCAGGTGCAACAAAAATCTAATGTGACCTGTGAAGTTAGTTTTAGTGTATGGGAATGAAAAATGAGATATCATGGTTCATGGAATGGTGAAACACTTGGTAATAGGTAAAGGATGAGAATGAATGACTAGGAGGTTTTCTATAGTTATTTCTCATTTATAAATGGAAATAAGATGAAGTGAAAATGTATTTTGTGGAATATATTTTGAATATTCCAAGGAAAATGATGCTATATGCATTATTATGGATAAAATAATGAATTTAAAAAATTTCATGCATATGTAGGAGACATTCTTGGTGGAGAAACTTGTGGTTTTTTATGATTGGGAGATAGTCCATCCACATAGGATGCCACAAACAATAGTATCAGATCATGAATCACATTTTATTTCATCTTCTAGAAGGTCTTGAAGAAGTCTCTCAGTATGTAGGTATTATTGAGTATGAATTTTCATCCTCAGATAGATGGGAAGTCAGAGTGTACTATACAGGTGCTTGGGGATAATTTGAAAGCAGTTGTGTTTGAATTTAGTGGGTATTGGTAGAAGAAAATGGATTTAATTGAGTTTTCCTAAAACATCAGTTATTAGGAAAATATAAAAATGGAACCATACACGGCTCTTTATGGTTTTCTTTGTAGATCATTGCTCTATTGTATGATGGTAGGTGAATCAAAATTGGTGTGACCAAGTATCGTGAATGAGTTGACGATATAGGTGCAGATAATTCAGAGACATATGGATATTAAATAGAGTAGATTTGAGTCATATATTAATGGAAATATATGACCCATATAGTTTACATAGGGTAATCATTTATTCCTTTGGGTGTCACTTAGACTGGGTTACCACAGGATATGGAGAGAGGGAAAGATGGTTCCCATGTTCATCAAACTGTTTGAGGTTGTGGAGAGAATCAAGATAGTGGCATATTGATTAGATCTACCAAATAAATAAATTTCTATTCATTATGTTTTCCATGTATAAAAATTTTGATAGTTTCACCCCAACCATTCTCAGTTTATCAATGTGGATGACATTGATTTTGAGAAAGATGCTTCCTTTGAGGAGCATCTAATACATGTGTTGGATCGTAGTGTGAAAGTGTTTTGGGGAAATACCATGCCAATAGTTTGTGCTTTATGAAAAATGGGATTATATAGGATAATATATGTGAATTTTATTTAGATAAGTGGGTTTAGTGGCTGATCTTTTTGTCTCTAAATCTGAGAGATTCTTGGGAGTACAGCTTGAGGTTGAGCTGATATAAGGTTTGGAGATTGTATGATCCTGATCATTTATGGATTTGTTCCAAGCTCTATTATAGGTATTATTTTTTCATGTGTTGATTAATTTTAAATTGGTTTTTACCTTGGTGTGTGTTTGGGTGATTTTTGAGAAACATAAATGGATAAAGTGTTGTGCATGGTTAGAGAAAACCATGTGCTCAAACCTAGAGAACTGTGCAACCCATGATAGTGGGGGTTCACACGGATAACACACCATTTTTCAAACCTGTCCCCTAATAGCAGAAATCATGCACCCCTAAAATAATTAGAACATAGTCAAGATGAATAGTTAAGGAAAACCATGCACCCCTACCTAGGAATTCGTGTGTGTTTTTTAATGTGGTACTGAACCACTCTTTCATACACCTTCATATTATCTTGTATTTCATTTTGTGATGAGGTCTTGGATGACTATATCATAAATAGTTATCAGATAGAATAAGTTCTCCGAGAATCATTTGGAATACTTAAGACCATCATCAAATGACCTTGTTCTGGATGGCTTATCACTATAGAGATAAAGAGAAAAACTTTGGAGCTTTATGAAATGAGTGGAGTAGTCCATAATGTATAAAGTTCCCTATTACAAGTGCATAAAATCTCTAGATCGATCATCCCTCAATGTATTAGTAAAAATATAATTATTATAGAAATATTATAAATCCCTCTAAACCATAACCTGATGTTGATCATCCAGATTAATAATTTTCCACCATACACTGGAAGACCCTTTAAGCCTGTAATCTACAGGCTTAACAATTTTTTCTGATGGTGTCTCTATGTTCTCAAAGATGGTAAGCATAACCTCTACCAATAAATAAGTAGCTCGAGGACCGCCTTACCCCAATAAGTTTGGAGTGTGAAACTAATGAAGCAATCTAGTGAAATCTAACATAGAATATGTAGGATGAGGATCTTCTTTTCATTGAATCTACCAAATACAAAAGACCATTTTGATGTTTGGCATCGATGCCCAATCCAGGAAAAATAGGAGGTTCTACATGTGGCATTACCAAAGTTGTGACAGTTGATTATGTTCCCACCAATTTGGATGTATGGTCATCTCCACCTTCAACGAATTTTACCTAAGACTGTCATGGATGTATAATTAAAAAATTACAAATGAACGCTTCAGAATAGAAATTGATAAGAGAAATGATCACAAATAAAAGAATATGACTGTTACAATTCTTATTATACAATATTCAACAACCAACTTTCAACTCTTATAGAAAGTTCTAGGTGATTATGAAGATTTCATTGAGGTACAAGAGACACTCATAATTTCAATATAATAATATCAGGTTAGGGTCAAGTTCTTTATTTAATAGTAGAGGCCTAATATATGGAGTTTAAATTTATCGTTATATAGGAAAACAACTGTTAAGTTGCAATTGGAATCACTGTTTAATGATAACCATTTCTCATGGGAAGCATATGTTGATCCAGTGTATCAGATTGATGTGATTTTTAACTTTTATGTTGCACCATGGACACCTATTGGGGTGTATTGTTATTTCCCAATGCTCGAAGGCCAACCAATAGTGATACCTGAAATAAATCGTTTGCTTCTTCGTGGGAGACCGATGGCCAGTAGGATGCGTAATGAGATGGAATGGCCTCAAGAACAAGGGAAGAGTTTGAGATTCATGATATTTCATAAAGAAGGTCATAACCAAAAACGATACCCTAACATTGTTGGGTCGATTTCATAGTCTCATCAAGAATGATGTATCGTCTTCATTGTGACATTCTCATATTGTAAATTTAATGTTATTATCTCTTCTTTTTTTTCTCTGTTTTCTAAACCCCAACACCCAAAAGCATAATATTTAACCTAGAAACATCTTTCCTAAACCTTAATATCAAAATTCGAAACCCTAAACCCTCAAACATAAACACAAACCCAAAAAAATCTCCCTTTACCATGGTTTTGATTAAATTATGTGTGATATTTTAATAAACTTTTATTTAACAAAATAATAGTATCATAATTATTAGCATAAGTTATTCAATATTGATAATTAGAAAAATTCATAAAAAATCATTAGTAATTGACCAGATTTATCTTAATCCAATCAAAAATTTGATAATCATAATGCTCCTCCAAAATATGTTTAACCAAATTCAAGACCCAATAATTTAGAAATATTGTCGCTATGATTTTAAAATATATATTCCATTACTCAAAAAATGTATATCTTAGTGACACATACCTAATATCTAAATCCCATATTAATCTTAACTCAAAAACATCTTTCCAAAACCTTAATATCAAAATTCGAAACCCTAAACGCTCAAACCTAAACCCCAACCCAAAAAAAATATCCCCTTTACCATGGTTTTTGATAACATTATGCGTGATATTTTCATAAAATTTTATATATTGAAATAATATTATCATAATGATTAGCATAAGTTATTCAATATAGATAATTAGATAAATTCCTAAAAAATAACTAGTAATTGACATGGTTTATCTTCATCCAATCCATAATTAGTTAATCATAAAGCTCCTCCAAAATATGTCT
The DNA here is from genome assembly GCA_963277665.1 of Viscum album. Lineage (NCBI taxonomy): Eukaryota > Viridiplantae > Streptophyta > Magnoliopsida > Santalales > Viscaceae > Viscum > Viscum album. Next base: position 1,204,905,597 of record OY728126.1, on the reverse strand, counting down.
AACCAAATTCAAGACCCAATAATTTAAAAATATTGTCTCTATGATTCTATAAAATATTATGCCACTATTCCAAAAATGAATATCTTAGTGACACATACCTAATATCTAAATACCATATTTATCTTAACCCAAAAACATCTTTCCAAAACCTTAATATCAAAATTCTAAACCCTAAACCCTCAAACCTAAACCCTAACCAAAAAACATATTCCCTTTACCATGGTTTTTGATAATATAATGTGTGATATTTTAATAAACTTTTATATAACGAAATAATAGTATCCTAATGATTATCATAGGTTATTCAATATATATAATTAGATAAATTCCTAAAACATCATTAGTAATTAACATGGTTAATCTTAATCCAATCCATAATTATTTAATAATAATGCTCCTATAAAATATTTCTAACCAAATTCTAGACCCAAAATTTTTTAAATATTGTCTCAATGATTCTAAAAATCAGCATGCCATTATTCGAAAAATTTATATCATAGTGACACATACATAATATTTAAATACCCAATTAATCCTAAAACAAATACAAATTTCCTAACCCTTAATATCAAAATTCGAAACCCTAAACACTCAAACTTAAACCCTAACCCAAAAATCATATACCTAAACCCTAAAACCATAAAAAATCCAAAAACCTAGATATATTATCTTAAAGCATGTATCAAATTTATAAAATTCTTACAAAGATATTTTCATTAATAAAATTATTTCACAACATAAATTTTCCATCTAATTTTTCTTTTCTTTCCTCTTGTTATCTTGATTTCATTCAAAACCAAAAGACATGGAGAATTATATTTCTTTTGGTAAAAAAAACTTGATAAAACAACATGAATAAACATGTCTTGTCTTCCATTGTACAATTCATAAAAATATGCTTACCATAATGTTATATTTACATTTTATACTTATGAATCATTTCATTTGTTTATATGAAGATGGATAATGCCATAAAACTCACTCATCAACCTACCCATATTTTGTAGGCCATGTTAGAGGGTCATGCAGATCGATCGATCAGGGTGCGTCGAGTGCACCATTTTTATCACAAGGACCCTCCACATTCCGTTCGACCATAATTGCATTGTGCTTGCTTCTATGGCCTTACTGTATTAGATTTCACATTTTTAGACCATTACCTACTTGTTTTCCTCTTTGAGAGGTGGAGACCAGATACACACACATTCCACCTGCCTGAGGGAGAGATGACCATCACCCTCATGGAAGTTTCACTGCTTCTCGGTCTTCCCATCTAGTAGAGACCCATTATTGGACTCACTCGTGCAGCTTGGCTAGTCCTTTCTCATCACTTGTTAGGCATTGATATTTTTATCAACCATTGGGCTATAGAGAGAGCATCCATATCTATGACTTGGTTAGAGTCACCAATTCCCCATTTACAGGATGATGATGATGAGCAGACTGTAATGTGTTACACTAGTGAATATATATTACGGCTCATTGGAGGGACCATGTGTACTGATTACTAGGGGATGCACATCCACATGATGTATCTAACCATACTAGAGGACTTTGATCGGGTTGGGATGTATAGCTAGGGATCAGCCTGCAAGGAATACATGTACATAGAATTATGCAGGCTATCCCATAGAGACCGCACAGGTCTCGGGGGATACTTCATCCTTATTAAGATGTGTGCATGGGAGCGCATCCCAGCATTCCGCCCTAAGATTACTGGTCTGCTGGTTGAGATGGAGGTGCTGCATGGCGCTCCGCATGGACGATGGTAGGATAAGTCATTTCTATTGGTTTCAAATGATACTATGAGTAATTGATTTTAATTGTTCATTATTTTTCACTATCAGTGATGTATTTTATAGGTGGTATCAATGACACAATTTTGACACAGTTTCAAGACAGAATTTGGGCATATATCGGCTATAGTTGGACTGTCTCTTACCTAATCAGGTATGTATATACAATGTATCAATGTCTAACATATTTAATAATAGCATCAATTTTGGTATTTTGTTAGGTCCATTTTTGACAAAATCACTTGTCGTTTCAAATTTCATGGAATCCATACTAGAGTATTACGGACTACTTGCCAACATACTGCACTGATGGGATTGAAGATTCTATGGATGTAGTACTCTTCATTCACTTCCATATTATTTATTGGTAGCAGCATGAACGTTTCATGTGCCAGTTTTTCTGTACTCAGCTGATTCCATTTCCATCGAGACAGACACAGTGACTTCATGGGATGAAGCTGACAAGGAGGCAGGATGATGACTGGTCCCAATTACAAACTAGTTTTATCGATTTCTGGCGCATACATGTAGAGTTTCATATTCAGGGTGTTCCTACAAATCGATTCTCTCTTTCAGAGTAGGTTGAGTATGCACCATGATATAAACTGAAGTCTATATTGTATCTTAATGAACCCAGAATACAGATGTAGAGGATGGTAAGTCATTAAATTTCCGTTATTTTTTTATTGAACTATTTTCTAATTCAATTTGAATCTCTCTACAGGGAAGTCACACAGAGCAGCTTGTTCACATGAGTGATGAAGAGGAGGAGGGGGTATTTAGCCGGGAAACTGTCCATGATACAACGCTGGAGGCGAGGGCATCTTTTCATGCACTTTCTTGGAGTATCTTCACACGTCCGTCCCAGAGAGAGAGTAGGTTCTTTCCCAAGAGGAACATCCTACAGCTACTGCTAGTGCTGAGGAGCCATGACCACATTGATGTAGACAATATTGTGCTGTATGTGAGGCCTAACCTGTTCCATAGGTATAGGTCGGCCCTCTTGTAGTCCAAGATTAGCAGATTCAGGATGTGCCTCAGGTGGCATGGGGTTCATCTTTCCTTACAGGATATCTGTAGTTCTCTCCATCTTGGGTTCCATACCCATCACATCCATGGGATCCATTGCATCCTTGGGTTCTAGATCCATCGACGTCTTCAGGTATAGCTCTATCACATGCTTGGTTCCCCACTACGGTAGAGGCATGTCGTTCTACCACCCTAGGGGTAAAAGGATCTGAAGGACAGTATGAGATGCAGTTGACAACTCCTCCCACTGACACGTAGATGTAGGATGCACCAATCGACATTCCAATGCCCGAGGATCAGCCTTCTCTAGGTCATCAGATTCCACCACGTACTTTAAGCGGACGTCCTATTCACAGACCACCATATGGGACATAATCTCCTTTCCATAGATATAGACATTGATTGTACATGATTATTTACATGTTTAATGTATACTGAAATCAAAATACTATTATTACTATAAGATATTATTATATTATTATATTGTATTTCATTTTTCATTTATATTTTAGGCATAATTTATATTTGAAATCTTTCAATGTTTAATACTTGAAACATTGAAATAATTAGTCAATTTCAAGTAAATTACTATAAAAGATTAAAAAACATACAGTATAAAAACAATGTAAATAAAATTTAAAAGATAGCCTAATCATCTAATTTTTTTTGAAAATAAAGGGTTTCATAAATAAAATAAATCATTTATAATGAAAGGAATGTATGAAATGTAACTCAGAAGTGAGAGCGAAAAGAATAAATTCCAAGGAGGATCCTAAGATACCTACTTGACTTTGGAAGCCTATAAAATATAAGCTACATGACCCATTTAAATAAAAATTAAAAATCCTTCAACTATTTATATGTTTAATTAATGTTTAAATTTTCATTTATATCTGTTTCATAGTTTATATTATAGAGTCTATCAAAGTCATGTACTTGAAAAAATTTTAAGTTTCAAGTAGGTGGATTAGAAAGCTTATAGATAATTATTCATCAAAAATTTTTAATAACTTATTTTTATTTTGGACTACTAGTAATATGTTTAAGAAGTGTTTAAAATTTTATTCATATCAGTCATATGGTTTATATTATATAGGCTAGCAATGTCACATACATGAAACATTTTCAAGTTTCTAGTAGGTGGATTAGAAAGATTATAAATAATTTCTCACAATAATTTTTTAAGAAATTATTTTTATTTTGGACTAATAGTTATATGGTTAAGCAATTTTTAAAATTTCATTCATATCGGTCTTATAGTTTATTTTATTAAGGCTAGCAACGTCATGAACTCAGAACAATTTTATGTTTAAAGTTGGTGGATTAGAAAGATTATAAATAATTTTTCACCATAATATTTTAATAAAATTATTTTTACTTTTCACTACTAGTTATATGTTCATGTAATTTTTAAAATTTCATTAATATCGGTGTTATAGTTTATATTATATAGTCTAGAAAAGTCACATACATGAAACATTTATAAGTTTCAAGTAGGTGGATTAGAAAGCTTATAAATAAATTTTCACCAACCTTTTTAAGAAATTATTTTTATTTTTGACTACTAATTATATGTTTAAGAAATTTCTAAAATTTAATTCATATCGGTCTTATAGTTTATATTATATAGGCTTGTAATGTGATATACTTGAAACATTTTTATGTTTCAAGTAGGTGGATTAGAAATCATATAAATAATTTTTCACCAACATTTTTTAAGAAATTATTTTTATTTTTGATTACTAGTTATATGTATATGAAATGTTTAAAATTTCATTCATATCAGTCTTATAATTTATATTATATAGTCTAGAAAATTCATGTACTTGAAACATTTTTATGTTTCAAGTAGGTGGACAAGGAATCTTATAAATAATTTTTCACCAACATTTTTTAAGAAATTATTTTTATTTTGGACTAATTTTTATATTTTTAAACAATTTTTAAAATCTCATTTATAACGTTCTTACAGTTTATATTATATTGGAAATCAAAGTAACATACTTGAATAAAAGAAAAATTATGTTGAAATAATAAGTATTATTTATGTATATATATAACCATACTAAAATAATAATAAAACATTAAAAATTTAAATTTATAGAAAAAATAATTAAAATTGAAAAAATATACTATTTTAGGGCAAAGGCAGAATCATAGATGATGTTTTTAAGTGCTATTTTTAAAAAAAATTAACAAAGGACGTTTCAATTTTTTTAGAAAGAGTATAAAAAAAACTTGAGGATGAAATAGTAGGGAGATTTGTAAATGAAGAAGGCTCATGCTACAAGTTATTTTGGTTCAAATTTTTCATAAGATGTGTTCCATACATTCATCAACTACGGAATATATTAATTGTATTTTAAGAAAAATTACTTTAACATTTTCAGTAAAATGTCAAAAGTGACATGTTTTGAAAACAACAAGAAAATTATTTTTAAAACATAGTAAAGAATGTAAAAAATATTTAAGATTTAATTTACATATTCTTTTAAGAATAGTAAATGAATTCTTGAAAACATTTTAATAAAAATATGGTCATTAATAAAAATATTCCTAACTAAACAGAAAAACATGTTTAGTTTTCCATGAAAACTTTCTTTCGGTCTCTCGGGAACTTAAAGAGATGAAAATCAAATGAAAACATGTAATCCAAAAAATTATCACATTAGAAGAATATAACTAATAATTTGGAAATATAGATCAAATAATTTCATTATCTTAAATTTAATCATAAACAATCCTAGTAAAAATGAGATTGTAACAGAAAAACCTTACATAAAGCCTGTATTTCTTCGTAATTACTCAATCATCATGTCTGATAAATTTAAATTTTATTATAATTATTTAATAGAATCATAATATTATATATAATACAAATTTTTTTACCTATATAATATTATCACCCATTCATTAAAAATATTTCATTATCACCATCATTTCAGGTGTTAACTGCTTTGTTTTTCATATAATTTTTTGTTTGGTATCAATGATCCTTGAAATTTGATCATGGTTAATTCATATCCAGAATGTAAATAAATATATAAATATGATTTATATTCAATATATATATATATATATATATATATATATTTACAACCATTCATAGAATGGATTGATGAAAAACGAGTTGCATCACCACGTGAAGACGGTTGTTCATACATACGCACAAGTGATGTTTCCATTTTTTGAGGGATGGAATGAAAAAAGGTAAAATACTAATTAAAAATTATATAATAATTATTTTAAAATATATATAATACATATATATATCTTAAATCTATCATAATAACCTCCTAATAAATATGGGAATGGAAAATGAATCATATGGCTTTGTGGAGGCTGATGTCCACACATATACATGAGTGGTATTTTCCTTTACCACTGGATTGAGAATATGTGGTAAATGGTTGTGTAATAATCATAATAACAAATTAATATATTTATGATACTATATTCATCATGTTTTTTGGATACAAAATGTTTATAGTAAGTAGAATAATAAATAAAAGTGAAAGAGCTTGTTTTAGTTTTATACCTATTCTTTGAAAGACCTCCTTTGGATTACACCTTAAAAATTGAAATATTGGTATTTGGAGGAGAAAATATGATATATAACTAATATAACGATTATAGGAAGGTTTTTAGTAGGTATTTTATGATCTATAAGTCTAAAATTGTGCGAATAATGGAGGAAAAGCTTTTCCCTTTTATAAGTGAGGGGAGGGACACACATAAAATTTAGTAAAATATTTCAATGATATATGAAAAAATTCATGGGTAAGTGGATCCAAATGTAAATTTATTATAATTTAAGATAATATAAGGTTTATATAAATTCAAAAAGTAATAATCTTATAGGATTGGGTCAAAAATAATACATTTATCTTTTGGTTTAAAGCCTGGTAAACTAGTTTTAACCTTAACCATGATAAAGAAATGTTATTGTATTTACTATTAAATATAAAAATTATTTAGTTGAACATATTATATTATATTAATTATGATAATTAAAATTATATAATTCATATTTATTTCTTAAATTTCAATAATTGGAAGAATTTATTTTTAAATGAGCACACAACCCACAATAAAAACCCATTTTAGAACAATAAATATTTAATCATAAAAGATAATTTACATTCCTTAATTTACTTTTAAATAACATAAAATTAATGATAACATATATTATTAAATATATAATATATTAAATTAATTAAACTAATTAATAAATTTAAATTAATTTAAGTTATTAAGATAAAAACATCACACACGAATAAAAATAGTTTTTTATTAAAAATAATTAACCTCAAATTTGAATTTATATCAAGATAAAGTATAATGTGATTATTATTTAATTAATTAAATTATTTATAATATATATATATATATATAATTATGTTACTTTAATATAAAATTCAAATCATAATGTCACTTTTACTTGAAAGGAAATGAAATTTTTTAGTAAAATCTGTATTTTTCACTATTCATTGATAAATAATTTTTTTTTGACAAAATAATACTAATTAAACCTCACGTAATATTCAAAAAATAATTAAAAAATATTTATTAATTTCCTCAAGTTAAATTTCTAAAAAAAATTTAATTATTAAAAACCATAATACATATTTTAATAAAGTTGTTATTAATTTTCATACCGATGAATTTAACAGTTAAGTTGTAATGGTTCACTATATCGTGGTTTATATAGACTCAAGATTTCATGTAAGTCTAGATATCAAATACATCATGTTTTATTTCAAAGGGAATACATATAAAATATTGGTGTCTTGCAATTTTTCTTCCACACTTAGCCTTCATGAGTTATAAACATGAAATGAAGACTTGAAAAATGATATGTGGAATTAAAAAATGATTATCATTTTGTGAAATTAAAATTATAAAATTATAAAATTTATCTTTAAAATGAAAATTAAATATAAACAAAGAAAAATTATTTTATTGAAAAATAATTTTTTTCAAACATTATTTGTTTTTAATAATGTTTTTATGTATTTTATAATTTATTAAAATATTGTTTATTTATTAAGGGTTTTAATATTCCTAATTTTTATTAATAATAAATACATTGCGACACATTTTATTTTGGTGTTGTGTGTAGAGAAAGATATCGACCATAGTATTTGTTTTGAAAAAAATATTCTAAAATCTCTAAGTGTTACAAATCCATAGTAAAATGGTTCGGTTTTGTAGAATATCACCACTAATGTATATAGAAATGCCCCATATAAGATGTTATGACCTATTTAAATAACTTAACATATCTTATCAATCACCCCTATGGGGTTTATCACAAGGAATCCAATGGTAGTACAAATGGGACCTCCTTGGCATAGATCACTCACAAGTCACTGATATTGATTGAACACATAGCCTCTAGTGTGCCTCCCCATATGCCAAAGGCAGATGTCTATCATTGAGGTTATTTAGTGGTATGGTGGGGGGACTATATCTTCATAAGTAGAGTAGATCAAAGTGGTATATAAAGTATATAAAATCATATAAATAATAATTAATAAATAAAAAATAGAGGAACTAAATAATAAAAGATTGACATATTTGATAACCTGTTTTGTATACAAAATAATGATGTCATGATTCTATACACAATTGTAATACAAGGGGAACATAAAAATGCATATACAATACATGCTATAAAAAATGTAAACCAAAGACACAAAAGCAATATCCAATAGTATCACAATCCAAATATCATTCGTCAACTTCTATACTCTAACCTAATATAGAAAATCAAGCATCTATTTATGGGTGATTTTCTTTGTCCTTACATGCATCCATGAAGTCTATCTGAGTACCAATCAACAGCCTAAAGTCGGTCTGGGTAAAACACAGTATGCCAACACAAAAATTTCTAATATTATCCAATCTATGAATATAAAATGTATAGTTTTTAGGTAAAATAATAATTTATGTAGTTAAATAAGTGAAACCAAGTCGGCTCAGGTTCTTGGAGGATACCCATCCAACCCTACCAACTTTAGCTAATGCTAAAATGTCTCCAAGTAAGTCACCAAGTGATAATAATAATAATAATAATAATAATAATAATAATAATAATAAAAATAACATAGGATCCCATTTGAAATTGAAGACTCCATTCCCTTAGAAGCTCAATCCAACTCATAGTATTAACTCATCCTATTCAGCTATTGTGGTATGAGGGTAATTTTGGTTTTAACCCTCACCATTACATTCTTATGGAGAAAACTTTGTTGATCCAAATAAGTACTAGGTTGCCTTGGGATATACCTGATTAGAGCCTAAGGATATAATATTTGGTGGTTATAGTCCTTAAGACAAAAATATAAATCAAATAAGACAATCCAAGGCATTATAATATCTAGAGAAAGTAATATATGATTCCATGAAGCCATATTCAGACTGTTATAAATATAATAAAATGATCAAATCCAAGAGGGGTATCAAATTGTGGAAAACGCATCCATGAATCTGGTGGAAATCTAGGGATAGTCATGGAAGACCCAAGTGTGGAATCCTATGAATTCCTAATGTAGGCCATCCTATAATACAATATAGTAGTCATAATAAATGAAAAGTTAATTATAATTAATTTTACGTTTCAATTAATCCTATTTAGTTGGGGGAATAATTTATCATTTTACGTGGTTCATGTAATTAATTTTTACCATTTAAAATTTCATTAACTCTCATTTAGTAATGGGAATAATTCATATCTTATCAAGGTTCGTATGACATGGAATTTACATTAATGTTCTATTAATCATGTTAATCAATTACATTATTATCTTTAGAAACATAGATGGTTAGAAAAACCCACCTTAAGATGTGGTTTGGTCATAAATGAATTATTAAAGTGTCAAGGGCACTTATACTAACACACTCTAAGGGGTGGTTTTTTTATCAAAACCTATGACAAAACCAGGGGTTAATGGGAGTTTCTCATCAAGTAATAAACATTTAATTAAAGGGAGAACACCTTTTAGAGGTGTTATATGAAAGGTATAACATGTTGTACAACAACACATGATATAAATAGCTTAAATTTTAGTGAAAATTACCATTTCACCTACAATATATGGTTAGTCATATCCTCATATAATATAAACCTCTAATATGGTCTAGAATAGAAAAAATTGAGGAAGTAGATATATTCCCTCAAAATAGAGCATATTATCTCTAATGAATATAATGCCAAATATGGGGAGAGAAAATGAGAAAATAATCTAGTAGAATCATAAAATTTCCATTGACTATCCAAAATAATTAACAATGTATGATTTTGATATCTAATGAGAGAGATTGATTAAATCCTTTGTAGAGGTAAAAGGGAGCTCTCCTATGGTGGGTGAAATATAGAAATGGAGAAGTTACAAGATGGGTTAAAAGGTGAGGGGAAAATCACAAATTCAAACATTTATAAATGAGTATAACTTGGTTAAATGGTTTGACATACCATGTTCCAAACATGTACCACCATTGTCTAAGTGGCACACCCATTCACACGACTAGGCAGATGGTTAGATAAACCAAGCATAGCCCTTGCGTACTCATTGTCCAAGAGCTATACCCCCACACACACTTCGTGCATGGTTAGAAGAAACCAAATTACAACCATTCAAAATAAACTAGTAATTCAATAAATGTTTTTCATGGCCTTGAATCCTCATTTTAATTGTTTAACAACCTATGTGGCTCCCCTTATGGATTGCATGGTCGAGGTGCACGATTTCCTTTAAATGTGAATTAATTGTAAGCCTCACCTATTTTTATAAGCACTATAGCTTTGAGATCTGAACAAGCCCGAAAATCTCACAAAACCATCATTTATACATTAGTTAATAATACAAGGATAAAAAAAGAGATTAAATTGAAAAGTAACTAGTTCATATATCAATTAAAAAACTAGTATCTTATAACCTCCCCTCCTTAAAACAACTAATCCTAATGTTTCCATGAGGGTGGTTGATCATTATCTATGAATAACTCTAGACACTGAGGATGTACGTTAGCCTCTATCTCCTAGGTCTCATCATGTACAAAATAAATCCAACATAACAACAATTATTTAAGAAATTTCCTACCGCAGATGGAATTTATGATCAGATAAAAAATTAAAAACTAGATACTCCACAAAAGAATCATCAACATCCAAATCATCCTAATCCGGATGAACGAAACAAGGAATGTTTTTATGACAATGATGTAACATAAAAACAAAGAATACTTTATGCATATTACTATATCTATAAGGGATTGTTTTATGATAAGATATTGGTTTCACCCTCTCCAAAATCTCAAATGGTTTAAAAAATTGAGGAGCTAACTTTCCCTGCCTTCTAATTCATTGGTTACCTAGCCTAGTCAAAACACATAAGAATACATGATCCCCAACCTCAAGCTTTAGAGTACATTGACATTGATCAACATAAGACTTATGCCAAAACTAATCTATATCCATATGCTTCCTATTTAGTTTTACTAAATATAATGTTTCTTTAATGAGACATGGTCCTAGTAGAGCTACATCACCTACCTCTAACTATAATTGGGGTGAATGGAATGACTTAAAATATAGGGCCGCGTATGAGTCCATCTGTATAGTTACTTAAAAACTGTTATTATAAGATAATTCATCTCAAGGTAAATGTTTCTACTAATAACCTATAACATTATGTATTCATCCTCTATGCACGTTCTCTAACACTTATATCATATGATTGGGTTGACCATCAGTTTTATGGTGATTGGTGGTTCTCAGAAGAAATTGTGACCCCATAGCATTCTTCAAACCTTGTAATTTTTTTTATTTAAAACATGAATCCATGCCCAAAAAATGATACATTTTACTCCATTAAGTTGAATTATCTATCAAACATAGATCCTCCAAATCTTATCCCCTTATAAGGTCTCCCACAGAATAAGAATGTGGGTGAACTTTATTATCCTATCCATAATAGCCAAGACTATATCACAACCTTGATGTGACATTTTAATGACCATAATGAAATCTATAGTGATGTCATCCCATTTACACTCTGGCATGGGTAATTCATATAAAAGAATAGTTGTTCACTGGTGTTCTTCATTCACCTATTGACATGTGGAACATTCCAAGACATAACTCACTATCTCCCATTTTCATCCCTGACATCTAGTAATGGCAGCATTAATCATAGTACTTCTTGGTAAGTTTGAGTTTTACTTCCCACTTAGAGGCATGCTATTCTTATATTAGTTACTCTATTAAGTTTTCAAGTACCCAGACATGCCCATGTAGATAAAAGATCTCACCCTCTTCAATGACCTAGCCAGTCGATAAGTCCTAACTAGAAATACTCTCCCTTAAGACCAAGACCTAAGTATTTAAAAGTTATATCATCTTCAATCTATCCAGGAGTGAACAAGTCATTGATAACAACGTGAGTATATGCTACCCAATATTGTTTTTTACCTCTATATGAATGTCATAAAATAATTCCATTAACTACCAATCACTACTGGCCTCCTAAACATCTTAAGTTTGAGCCTTTCGGCATAGAGAATCTGACACTACATTTCCATTCATAGGCATATAGAATATCTAAAAATTGAATGATATAAGATGTTCAACTCATATTCTCTATTTGATGTTCTTGTCACACTTAGTGAATATATATATGATGATTTTATGTTTTCTATACAATTAACTACCCTCCCAATAGATGTTTCCTAAAAAAAATAAGGCATGAAATAGTGTAGTAATATTGAGATCATGAATTGCATAATTATGATCACGAGGCATCAACAGCTATGAAAGGGGCACCACAACTCATTCCCCTTTCATTATAATGACTCTCAGCTTAATTCTTGATGCATCACAGTAAATTATATAGCCTCTTATAGTAGTTGGTATGATTAGGATCGTTGCTGGTGTAAGTCTTCCTTTTAACTCCTTAAAGTCCTTATCACTTTCTTGAGACCAAGTGAATTTCACACCCAACTTTTTCTAGTATATAAAAAGTTCTATAGGGAATTATAAATCATGGTTGAAACACTTATGGTATCCATATATCCCTAAAAACATTGTATTCGAAATATATTATTGTGACTCTCTTAGAAAATGACATCTCTCGCCTTATTTGGATCCACATATACCCAAATTATGATATGATGTGACCCAGGAAGTGAAACATGTTAATCTAGAAGTTACATTTTGTGATCTTGGAATACAACACACACACTCTAAATATAATCAATATTATATCCTAATGTTTTTCATGACCATGTCAAGTTTTGGAGTAAACTAAGATATCATCCAAAAAAATGACAATGAAAAAGATCTAGATATGGATGGAAAACCAAATTCAACATATCCATGAAAATAGTATGTGTGTTCATTAGTCAGAATGACATTACAAGATAATCATATAAACCATACATACTCCAAAAATATATATGAATTATTCATGAGGTTGTGAATCATACTTGATGATTTCCCGACATCAAGTCAATATTTGAGAAGACCTTGGTTCCTTGGGGTTAGTCAACAAAATAATATATGTGATGTATTTGATAGTGGTTTATAATGGTATACTAATTTAACCTTGATTGGTCCATGAGTAGCCTTTTTTGTTTCATCTCCCTTCTTGGTGAATGGAATGGATGAAACCCAAGGTGATGTAATGGATCATATAACCCCATTAGCTTCTAGGTCCTCTAAATTTTCTTTTGAGTTCTAAAAGTTCAGTGGGGACCATCCGGTAAGGTAGAATAGATGCTATTGTGGCTCCTAGAACTAACTCAATGGTGAATACTACCTCTATCTTGGGAGTTATTCTAGAAAATTAATTAGGGAATATATCCATGAAATGCTCCTCCATTGGAGGAAGAGATATATTCCAAATTCCTAGGACATTTAGAAAAATAATATTAATATGGGTTGTTAATACAATAATTCCATGATGATCAAGTCCATATATACTTTCCTAGGCCTCCCATTATCCCTTATAAATATTGTTACCATGCTCTGGTGATGTTATTGACATCCTCTGGTGATAACAATCGATATGGTCAGAATATGGTACTAACCAGTGCACCCTGAGAATGATGTCTAAGCCTATCATCTTGGGGAAAAAGGTTCCATATTAAAAAATACCTACCTATCTCAAGGGGGTCTGTATGAATAAGTGCACACATTCTGATCAAATCCACTTTAGAGTGCCAAGTGTCATCACTCCATAAAAATACTTAATTCCAAGACCATGAATCTCTATGAAAGCCATGGATATAAATTATTGGGAATTTCCTGTGGTAAATAAAGAAGATACAAAAGTTGAGGCTAATAAAATCATACCTCTAACCATAGATGGATCGGGACACTGCTCCTTGGGTATCGACTACACTGTATATATTTATTCCAATACACGACCCTATATTACCACTAGAATACCATTAGAAGATCCACTCTACTAGAACTATATTTTATAAGCTTAAAATCTAAGGCCTCATCAATCTCCTTAGACAATACAACTGGTACTACTCTAGATCCGTACCTATCATAGGGATACTGATCCACCTCTATAACTTTGAGTCAGTGCAGATTCTCTCTCACTATCCACTAGAGGAAATGTCATACTAAAAATGTTGAATATGGATCATTAAAATTTCTTCTCGACACACTACTAGATATATGGTTCCTAGTGGCTTCAAATGACTCGCCCTCCTGTACTTGTGGCATACCACACTACTACATGTGAGGAAGATATGGATTCCACTACCCCTAAGTGAGAACTCTTAGCAATAATGTTTTCCAATAGATGATTTACTCTGTTGTCTTGGTACTGAACCACTCCTTCATACAACTTCATATTATATTGGATTTCATTTTATGATGAGGTCTTGGATGAATATATCATAAATAGTTATATAATAGATGAATTTCTCCTACAATATTTTGGAATACCTAAGACCATCATCAAATGACTTTGTTCTGGATGTCTTATCACTATAGAGATAAAGAGAAAAAATTTGGAGCTCAATGAAATGAGTGGAGTAGTCCATAATGGATAATGTTCCCTACTCCATGTGCATAAAATCTCTAGATCGATCATCCCTCAATGTATTGGGAAATATATAATTATAATAGAAATATTATAAATACCTCTAAACCATAACTTGATGCTGATTATCCTGATTAAAAATTTTCCACCATATACCACAAGACCCTCTAAGCCTGTAAGCTACAAGCTTCACAATATTTTTTTGATGGTCTCTCTATGTTCTAAAAGATGGTAAGCATAACCTCTACCCATATATAAGTATCTCAGGGACCGCCTTCCCCCATGAATGTGAGAGCGTGCTACTAATGAATCACACTAGTCAAATCTAACATTGAAGTTGTAGGATGATGATCTTTTTTCATGGAATCTAAAAATTTCAAAATACCAATTTGATTTTTGGCATCGATGCCCAATCCAGAAAAAATAGGAGGTTACACATGTGGCATTATCATAGGTGTGATAGGTGATTAAGTTACCACCACTTTTGATGTATGGTCATCTCCACCTTCAAAGAATTTTACCTAAGACTGTCATTGCTGTATAATTCTAAAATTCTAAATGAACCCTTTAGAATAGAAATTGATAAAATAAATGATCACAAATAAAAGAATATGACTGTTACAATTCTTCTTATACAAGATTAAACACCCAACTTTCTACTCCTATAGAAAGTTCTAGGTGATTTTGAAGATTTCATTGAGGCACAAGTGATAGTTATAATTTCCATATAATAATATCATGTTAGGTTCAAGTTCTTTATTTAATAGTATATGCCTAATATATGGAGTTTCAATTTAAGGTTATAGAGGAATACAACCTTTAAGTTGCAATTGCAATCACTATTTAACGATAACCTTTTCTCTTTAACTTTAGAACATATAATTTCAAATATATATATATATATATAGTTATATAGGTATATCAAGGTCTAGTTAGATGAGTTACCCTTCACATGTTATAAATACCTAAGCTATATAAGTTACAATTGGTATGTCATGTATCTGTAACAAACATTGTACATTTTTTTAGAATGCAATATGTCTTAAATGATGGATTGATTATATGAATCAACATTCCAAAATTATTAAGTAAATATATTTATATATTACATATGGAATTCATGTAATCACAACTAACTAATGTTTTAGTCCTTATAACCTGAGATCCACGTCTCAAGATTGTAATAATTGGTTAGTTAAGGTTTCAACCTCACACTATGTTAGAAAGCAATGTTTTGGTTGAGGTTGAAAATTTAATAACCATTTATTTACTTTTTTCTTCTATAAGAAATGTAAGAAAAATTTCCATATATTTTAATCAAGAAATATACAGTATGACATAATAAACACATTAAAAAATATATATATGACATAGAATATGCCTGAAATTTAAATCATCCGTTTCCTATAATGATGGATGATACATAACTCTCTTTCCATACCAGGTTTAGAGTGAATGAAAATCTATAATGATAATAAATACCATAATTCTTGTGCATCACTCAATGGTGAAATATGTACAATAATAGTAGGAAAAACCAGAACAACAAGTCTTATACGAGGAAGCTCTGCATTTTGTTTCTATGTGGGATTACTACTCTTAGTAACACACTAATTAGCAAATTCCGACATATCCTAGTTTTATTTCTAACATCCAAAAAGATTAAGGAAAAGGAAATATCCTTTTATACCATTTTATTATTTCCTTGACCTAAATCACTCACAATTCGCCAAACCCAGTTGGCCATATGGAATCAAGCACACCTCCCTGTATGCTAGAGGATACCAACTAGTAATTAGGGTTTATGGTGGTATGTTGGAAAAAATATAACATCATAATTAGAGTGAATCATAGTTTTGTATCATGAATATAACAACAGATCAATAATATATAATTAGTAGAAAAAAAATACCATTATGTATTAATAAAAAGACAAAACCAATAACCAATATCGTATAAAAAATGATTATACGATTCTATACAAATCCTAAATACAAGGATATGAGACAATAAGAATACAAAATTAATGCTATATAAAATAATTAAAATTAATCCAGATCTATCTCCAATATAATCACTAGCCAAATACTGGTCTTCTTCTCCCACACTCTATAATAGTACATAAAATCAAGAATCCATAACTGGGTGTTTCCCTTTGTCCCTACCGGTATCCATGAAGTCTGTCTGGGTACCAATCAGCGGCCTGAAAAGGGACTGAGTAAAACTCAGTAGACCACAACCAACAATGTCTAATACTATCCAGTCTATGAAAGTAAAATAATGATTACCTGGGTTCCCATAGGACATCAGTCCTACCTTAATTGCTTCAACAAAAGCCTAAATGTCTCTATGTAAGTGACCATGTGATAATAATAACAATAACACAAGACCAAAAATGTAAACAAGTTGTCCTTTTCCTTAAAATGTTGAGACAACACATTATTATAACTCATACAATTCAACTATTGGGGTCTTAGTTTAATCCATGGATGAACCCTTAAAATTGCACTCCTATGAAGATAACATTACAGAGCCATAGGAACGAGTCCCAGGTAGCCTCAGTCTTGAACTGATTAAATCCCAAGGTGCTAATTTGAGGGGGTATTCATCCTTAAGACATCAATATGATTCATAGGAGATAATCCAAGACATTATAATATTTCGATAAAGTAAAAAATTAGTCCATAGATACACATCGTGTAATTCATCAATGTAATATATGGATTGAATCTAGGAGGGGTATCAACTCTTGGAAAATACATCCATGAATCACATTGCATCATCTAGATAGTCAAATAAAACCCACATGGAGAATCCAAGACATGAACAAGGAATGCAATCCTACAACTAAATATTATGGTTGTAATAAAATTCATTTAAAGTATAATCCATTTCACCTTTCATTTAATCCCATTTATCCATAGGAATAATTCACCATTTAACAGGGGGAATGTATTTCATTTACTTGACATAAAATTTCATTTAATATTATTTAGTCAGCTACATAATTAACAACTTATCAATGGTCGAGTGATGTAGAATTTCCATTCACATTCCATTTATCATTTTATTCAATTCAAATTTTCTCATCTGAAACATATATATCAATAACAAACCAGTTTTGGAGGTGGTTAGTTCATAAAATCATAGTGATTGTGTTAAGGGAACATATGTTAACACACTTGATGGTATGGTTTGAGTCGAGGTCACAAAATTAAACAATAATAATGGTCAATGGAAGTATCTCGTCAAGGTATGAATGAGAAATAAAATGAAAAACACATTTAATAGGAAATACGTGGAAGGTCCAGTGCGTGACACAATGATCCATGATATAAACAACTAGAGATCTAGAGAAAAGTACTAGTCCACCTAAATTATACTGGTAGTCAAATATTCATCTAGTATTAGCCTTTAATTTAGGATGGAATAATAGTAATCAATGAAATATAAAATAACCATAAAAATAGGGAATATTAACTCACAAAAATATAACACTGATGTTGGGGAGTGAAAGAAAGAAAATAATCAATAGAAATCATATAATTACTGTTTGATATACAATATAAGAAGAAATGGTTTATTACAAACATGCATGATGGATATAGATTAAATCTTAGGTGGATAGGAATGGGAGATATCCTATAGTGGGTGGCTAATAGAAATTAAGTGGAATAAGTCAGGTTAAATGGTTAAATACTTAAAGGGTAAAATCATAAATTCTCACATTTTTAAAGAGTGGCCAATTTGGAAGCATGGATGGACAATCCATGCACCAAACATGCGCCACAACTATCTAAGTGGAACAACCATTTAAAAGGCAAGGAACACAATGATACAAACCATGCACAAACCTTGGATTGTCACTATCCATGATTTATATCCCCTCAAATTCTTGATTCATGTTTAAGAGAATCCATGCACCAACCATAAAAAATACACTTACAATTCATTATAGTTTTTACATGGCCATGTAGCCTGATTCACATAGTTTGAAATTTTGTGACACCCCTTATGGACTATATAGTTGAGGTATGTGGTTAGCACTAACCATGTGATAACCAAGAACCTCACTTGGTTATAATAAAACTAGAGTTCTAGGCTCCGAATAAGATTTAGATGATCCATACACATTCCTTAAGTATTTAAGAAATGAACCAAGGATAAAAAAAGAGTTTAAAATGAAAATTAAATGGTCATTGATTCATGTGAAAAAATAAGAACTTATAACCAACACACTAATGGTCACAAATAATCCCTTACAAGAGGGAGTGCATAACCATCAACATCAAGTATCCCTTTGTAGATCCACATGATCCGACATAAGAATAGATCATATTATGGTGAATCTGAGTATAATTTCACCACCATATTATATTGGAAAACACCATATAATTTGTTACTGGAACTTAAAAAATTAGTCCTCAACACCAGTGATATAAATCCCAAGAATCACACATGTGTGATGATAATATTATATAGAAAAAATAATGCATGAACACTGGACTATTTCAAATGGTCTAATAGAATAAAACCCTAATAAATCATAAAATACTAAAAATAAATGTGTGTCACAGGAGTTAAAATTATAAACCATAAAAAAAGAAAAAATCTTATATAATCAGTATCCTGAACCTTATAACATGAAAGGTGTTTGTGATGCACCAATATGATATCCATCGCAGGCTTTGAAACATTTCTATATCACATGTATTCTATGTAGCAAAATTGTATGACAAACAAAAAAATTTATCCAATATTTGATATTTGTCCCATAAAATCTCTAATACCACATTATAACATCCTCCCCTAGTGCATGTTCAGTGAATGCTACCTGAACTAGAGGATTCCCCATATAAAAAAACATACCCCCCCCCCTATGCTAGAGGATTCCGAGTAGAATATTAGGTCTTGGGTAGTACTGTAAGGATGTTTTTCCTCATATTTTAGTGCATAATGGTAGATAAAATTAAAACAATAATCATTCATAAACATAAATAACCATCATAGAATGCAGAAGAAGATAAACATATCAACCAGTAAAAAATAAAATATATCTTTAAAGTAGTTATATAAACTCCATAGACACCCACTTGACTAAACACATATAGAAATGAATATAATAATGAAATAAATGTACAAGAGGTTATACTATATCCTAAAACCACACGTTATCCCCATATTTAATTATATCTGAGCTATCTCACTTGATAATGCCACTCTAAGTCACTTCCCATCATGATCCTCTAAAAAATTTTATTTTCTTAGTTACCCAAGTGCCATGATCACTCGAGTTCAGTGTCAGTACATCATAGAATGATACACGCAAAATGGTCCCATACATAACCATTAATGTAGTGAACACAATTAATGTGCTCAACCGATTGAAAAAATACCACAAATAAGTGTAAATAATATAACCACTAATGATGCTTTGGTTATAACATGACACTTGGGATTGATTGTACATACTTAATCTAGTGCTAGAATGTCTCTGAGAAAGTCAAAAAAATAATGAAAATATATACAATGAAACTGCCAACCTTGAGGAGGTAATCTTGGGTAGTCCAAAGTCATATGGAATATAACTAATCCTTAGGAGGTAATCCAAGGAAATTTAATAGTCATAAATATTAGAGTTTATTCCTAAGAGGATGACCCTAGAAAATTATGTAGCATTAGGCTCCACAACTTATTCTAAGGGCAATAAGCCTTGGTAATCCATAATATCATCAGGCTTGACATCCATTTCCTCGGGGTAAACCCATAAAATCCATAATGTAAGTAGGAGCCATAGCCAATTACTAGGGTGGTCCTCAGAAATCATATTTTCATGCTCAACAACCAATTCCTTGGGGGATGAAGCAAGAAAATCTAGTAAAATCATTATCAACAACTGATTCCTAAGGGGATGAACTTAGGAAATATAGTAATATTAGACTCAAAAAATTATTAACAGGGGATAGACCATGTAAATCCAGCGATATCAAGATAAAAATATGATTCATAGGGGGATGGACCTGAGAATTTATAGTGTGAGGATCAAAAACTGATTCATAGGGGGATGATGCTAGGAAATCATAGTGTTATTCTCCACAACTAATTCTTATGGGGATAACCATAGGAAATCCAGTAATATCAGGCACCTTAGTTCTTTCCTAGGGGTATTAACCCTGGAAATATAGTAATATCACATGTCATCATTGATCCCTAGTAGGTAATCCTAGGATATCCATTATCATAACACCCACACCAGTATTACATCTTCAATATAGGTTCTAATATGACACCTTATATCATCACTACCCATTTGTCATGATCACTCACTGGGGTCAACATATCATGGGGGAATCCACCAAGTACCCCTAGTTCTCATTAATCATGTACACCCTTCGTGGTATCACCTACCTCGAACACATATCTTGGGATTTAAAAAATATATCAATGTGTAAGATATTGACCTTTTCCGGAGTTGTATCAGGATTGTCTATAGTCACTTTTTTCATTGTGTTGAGTAATTTTTGATTGATTTATACCTTGGTGTGTGGTTGGATGAATTTTTAGAAAAATTAAAGGAAATGGGGTTGTTCATGGTTGGAATATGTTTAGAGAAAACCATGCTCCCCAACATAACAAACTGTGTAACCCTTGATAGTGGGGGTTCTCGTGGCTGGTTCATGGTTTGTCAAACTGTGCACCCTAAAATGAGAAACCATGCACCCCGAAAATAATAAAATAATAACTATTTTTCATGGTTAGGCTAAACCATGTGCCCCTTATTAGTAAACCATGGATGATTTTTAATGGGTCTCTGAAATTAGATTTTAATACCCCCAAACCCCTGAAACTCACCCATTTCGACCCAAACTCAGACCATAATGATATTGGACAATTTCATAGATTTATGATGGGATTAAAAGGTCATAGAACCTCCATTAATCATGATTCTAATCCCATATTGAATGTCTTCAACCCTCCAAGTAAGTGAATCCTATCTGAGTTCTTCTCTCGTTCTTCTATCATGCTTCTCTTTTTCTTTCATTGATGTAATCATCTCTTATAGATTGATATAAATATATTTTTTGAGAGGTAGATCTATGACTCTTGATCTAGATATACATTTATATGATCTTTATTTTATTCAATCTTGATTTAGGTTTTTTTGATTCAGATCTAGATCTATGTCATTGTAACACTCAGTATTTGGAGATTTCTATTAGGGGATTATTATTCAACAATTTGATGTAGGTGGTCTAATATTGAATTCTTATAGTCATGGTTTTGATATGTGTATGAAAAATGTAGAATTTAAGGAATTATTTTCCAATTATAATTATTAAATTGTGTTAATTAATGTGGTCAATTGATTAATTAAATTATTTTTGAAATATATAATTTATTTGGGCATTTATTATGAGATTTAGGGGTTATCGAGTTAGTTAATTAATTAGGGGATTAATTAAGAGATACATGGACTATGGTTGAGATAATTAATTTGGGAATCTATTATTTGATATTTACATCATAGATTGAGATAATTAATTGTCTAATTAATAGTGAATAATTGATATTTTGATTGAGATAATTAAGTATGACAATTTATTTATGTATTTTGAGTTGTGAGTATTGATTAACAAAATTTTAAATTATAAAATGGGATTGACCTACTTAATTAATTGGGTAAATTAAATAATGTAATTTAACTAACAAAATAATTGTGTAATTAGTAATGAAATTAGAGATATTAAATAAATGTTTAATTAACTAATATTGTTGATTTAATTAGTTAATTGTTAGATTGACTAATGGAATTATTTATTTTAAATAATAAATGAATTAGGAATGGAATTTATGTTGATAAATAATTGTTGAATTAATTATGTGCCGGTGAATGGTAACATGGTCATTCAACTGTGAATTAAATAATTAGAACATGGTCATTCTAATTTGTGTTTATGAATGGTAACATGATCATTCAAGTGTTAAATACAGAATGAGAACACAGTTATTCTAATGTGTGGTGTATGGATAGAAACATGGTCATTGTATAATAATTTAAGAATGATAACATGTTCATTCTATTATGTGTAGTCTGAATTGTAACATGGTCATTCATGTTTGAAGTAAATAATGGTAACAATGGTCCTATAAGATATGACCTCACATGGGATTAATTTGGTCTTTGGAATGAGCTAAAGCAAGAATTGAGATATGATATCACATTAAAATACTTCAGGCTATGATTTGAACTGAAGCGGGTATTATGATATTATATTACCTGGAAACACTTGAGACTCTGATATGATCCAGAGTAGGCATTGAGGTACGAGTGTCCTTAGAAACTTGAGATTTAATGTGGTTAAGTAATGAATAAATGGTAATGTGATAAATATTTTACTTATGAATTTTATATATTTATTTGTACAACTATAATCACTGTTTGGCTAGATTTTTTTTAGACACAATTGGTGGTGTACTACTAATTTTTATTCACACCCTACTTAGGATACCTGATCAGTACCTAAATAGAATTCATTATTGCAGGACATGTTAAGGGAGAAAGCCCTATATAATATTGATGATTTGGGATGAATCTTGGATGATGGAACTGTAAATTTTTCGGGACCCACTTGGGATTCGTCTATGTATTTATTTTTTGTTTTCATTTTAGATACATGAAATGTACATTAACAAGTCATATTTTCTTTTATAGTTGGATATTGTATTTTCCAACATTGTTTATCTTGAGATATTGGTATTATTTAAGGTTTTATATTCTTTCTCTACTATTTATTATTTAAAATGGCGTATTACTCTAATAAAAGAGGGTATAGTATTCCCATGATCAACTTATCATACCCTCAACACAAGTCAGTATCCTCTGGTGTTTGGGGAGGTGTTCTTGACGTCATGTTATTGACTGGATTGGGACACCGGTGTGCAACACCCTGGATAAGATGTTACAAAGTGGTATTATAAAAGTTTTCTTTTATTTTTTTCCTTTGTATTACCTTTTGAGAAAGATAGAAATGATACTAAGAAAATTTGGGTATTTGGCATGAGATCATTCATGGGATTTGAAAACACTTTTATGGGGGGAAACCCAAGTACTCAGGGTGGGACTGTCATAATTTCTATTTGTTGTTACAGTTGAATATTATTTCACCTTAGGTGACACGCTTCTTGTGTGATGTGTTTTTTTATATTTTTTGAGAAATGACACATGGATCAGAATGAAACAAGATTTGAGTATGCATGAATCCTTATGGGTACTCAATATTATTTAGTGACATGAATCATTTTTGGAATGCAGGAGAAAAGAGGTTATGGGTAAGTTGTTGGACTTAGACTATTTTTCTTTTTATGTGAAATTGAACTAAAAAATGGTGCCTAATGAGAATAGAAATTACTAGAATGATAAAAAAATATGTGAATAAAATGGTTTCTAATGAAATATTATTAATGATAATGATAATAACCTTGGATAACCAAGACCTAGGTGTATGATGGTAAATGGTTGTTATATTGCCTCAGTTTTAACCATGTGGCGGGTTTTGGGGGAAATACTTAAAGTGATTATTACTCTTATGTAAAAGTGATAAAGTTTCCTTATAAGTTATAAGATTTTTGTTTGGAATTGTAGAGTTATTACTCCATGATGAAGCTTATTTTGTGGATGAAAGGTTGTTATATATGGAGATTGTTTACCAACAGTGGAACCTGAGGCACAGATAGCACCAGGTGAAGATATAGTGGAGAAATTATAAGTGAACATTGATCACATTATGAAATTCATGTAAAGATACCCTGATGAGTTATGAAGAGTATGTTTTACCTAATGAGGTAGTGTCAGTTGGAGCACCATAAAGATTTCATAGGGTTGTGTTGAACTGAGGGAGTTGAGTTCTGGATTGATTCCATCTAGATAATACTTGGCAATTTAGAGAATCATGATGAAAGGAGGGTAAAATTTACTACCTCTATGATATAAATATCACAAAAGAAAATCCAGGATGTTCAAGCATAAACTAGGCAGACTGACTATATTTTATAGAAGCACTTATTGTAGAGTTTCTTAGAGTACTTCTATCTAGAGACGCTGAGCCAGGATAAAAAAGTGGAGTTCATGAAGTCAACTTAGGGGAGCATGTCTGTGATGGATTATTTTGAATACATTACAGATCTATAGTGATCTGATCTAAGTTTAGTAGAAGATGAGATAGATACATAGTGACTCTATAAAAATTGGATTAAGTTAATGATTAAGTATCAGTTTATCCTATTTCTATTAAAGAAGTTTGCTGAGGTGGTGGATTAGGATCTCATAGATGAGGGTAACCTAACTGGGCCTTTTGGTTCGGGAAATATTATTGCTACTAAATTATCAGGAGGTGCAACTTTTGAGAGAAGAAAATAATGTTATGATAACTTTATCTAGGCCATTGGGAAGAATGGTTCCCAAAAAGAGAGATCAGTTGCACATGACCTTAATGGAGTGATCTTCAATCAGTGTTGCAGAAAAGAACACTATTGTTGATACTGCCCCTAACCACTAGTGAAGTAAACATATTATGGAAATATGGGACATCTATATAAGTTCTATAAGACATAGTGACATATAGTATGTGATAGAGGATCTAGAAATAACTTGGGTGTGGTAAGGGGATCTTTTGAACCATATAATCCTAACAGCTAGAGTTTTGCTGGATGAGGTGGTAGTGGTGGTGGATGTGGTGTTTCTGGGAAATATCACCCATATCATTATGGTGGTGCAACTCTGAGGAGTCAAACTACATCATAGGGAAGAGTTTCAAGACAACTATATGCAATGAAACCTAAAACTCTAGATAACGAGGCTCATCCTTCGACAATGATAGTAACTATTCTTGTTTCTTATACATTATCTAGTGCCTTGTTTGATATTGGTGCCTCTCATTCATTTATATTAAGAAAATATTGTTAATGGTCTGTCCTTGGTGATTGAGTTTTAGAGTTTGTTAATAACTACAGATACATCATTGGGAATATAGTATGGAGACATATGTATGTGAAATGGATGTTCTCTTAAGATTATGGAGTAAAATTTTCTCTAGGATATTTGTATTCATGACTTGTCAGGCTTCTAACTAATTATGGATATGTAATGGATAGTCACATACTGAGTGAACATTTATTTCTACAATATGAGAGTGACCTTAATGTCTCATAAGGGTGAAAACTATATTCACTATGGTGGCTAAGATATCCAAGAAGGACAACAATGGATAATTACTCAGAAACTAGAATAGATCATAGCCCAAGTTTCTAGTTTATTTTTAGATTATATAGGATTAAATCATGATATCCTTCCACTAGTACAAGATAGAATTCATGATGTGTTTCATGAATATGTCTTAGGGTTTCCATGATAGAGTGATGTTGAATTCTTTTTTGATGCCATGTAGAGGGATGATCCATTTTCAATTCCACCATAAATAATGGAACCAATATAGATTCAAGAGATCAAAAATCAGCTGGAGGTATTGGAGGCTAATGGGTTTATCAATCCATGTACATCACCTTGGGGATCGCATGTGTTGTTTTCAAAGAAGGTGGATGATAGTTTGTGCTTGCGTGTCGATTACCAAAAGTTGAACAAGATGATTGCAATGAACCGGTATCCTCTTCCATGTATCTATGATCTATTTGACTATATGAGATGAGATTTTGTGTTATCAAAGGTCTCTTTGAAAATGGGGTATCATCAGCTGATATTTTAGACTTATGATACACCGAGGGAGGCTTTTAGAAGTAGGTATGGACTATATGAGTTCATCATAATGCTATTTGGGATGAAAAATAAACTGATAGAGATTATGGACTTGATGAATAAAATATTCCACTCATAACTGGATTAGTTAGAAGTTGTGTTTGTGGAGGACATCTTGGTGTACTCCAAGACTCATGATGATCATTCCCAACATCTTGACATCATCCCGACTACACTGAGAGAGCATCACCTATACACCAATCTATCTATGTGTAAATTTTGGATTTATCGGGTATACATTTTATGTCACATCATCTAAGAGGAATGTGTGTTCATAGACCCAGAGATGGTTCAGGTAGTGGTTTCTTCGGAGAATCCCAATAGTATTTTTGATATCCAATGCTTTCTAGGATTTACCGGATACTACAGGATGTTCATCCATGACATTTACAAATGGGAAACACCACTCACAATATTGACCAAAAAGGGGAAAAAGTTTGAATGGTTGGATTCATGTGATAATTACCTTAAGGAGTTGAAGAAGAGCTTGACATTCACATATATATTGATCCTACTCATGTGAGGTGAGGGTTATAATGATCATTGAGATGATTATTTATCATAATTAGAGCTATGTTGATTCATGGAGATCATGTTATAGAGTACGGGTATCATAAGTTGAGGACACATGATGATAACTACCATATACATGACCATATGTTAGTATAATTAATTTATGATTTGAAGTGTTGGGGAAATTATTGGATGAGTGAGAATTTTACGGTGTTTAACGATCAAAATAGCTAAAGTTATATCTTTTCATAGTGATATTTTAATCATTGGTAGTATATATGGGTTGAGTATATTAATTCATTCGATTTTGAGTTAGCATATATGCTCGAAAAGTGAAAAAATGTGTCTGATGATTTGAGTAGGAAAACATAGACTCAAGCAGTTTAGGAGTCTAGTGTTGAGTTGATGTTGATGAATCTACTAGCTGAGATTCTTATGGCAGTTCAAGAGAGTTAGAAGCAGATGAATCTCTTATTAGTTTTAGTGGATTCTACAATTTTGATGATGATGAAAGATAGGTAACATGAAGATAAAAAATGTTTGACCTTGAGGTAAATCCATGAAGTTGGGGAGTCACCTTTATATTAAATAATTGACGAGGATGAGATCATATATAATAGGAATTGGGTTTTTCTGCATAAATTAACACATCCGTAGTGATGTGGGAATTTCATGCCTTGAAGTGGGAGGTGTTTCCAGGTGCAACGAAAATCTAATGTGACCTATGAAGATATTTTTAGTGGATGGGAATGAAAAATGAGATATCATGGTTCATAGAATGGTGATACACCTGGTAATAGGCAAATGAAGAGAATGAATGACTTGGAGGTTTTCTGCAGTTATTTATCATTTCTAAATGGAAATCAGATGAAGTGAAAATGTATTTTGTGGACGATATTATGAAGATTCCAAGGAATAATGATTCTATATGGGATATTGTGGATCGAATGTTGAATGTAAAACATTTGTTGCATATATGAGAGACATTCATAGTGGAGAAGCTTGTGGATTTTTATAATTGGGAGATAGTCCATCCTTACAGGGTTCCACAAACTATAGTTTCAGATCAGGAATCAAATTTTATTTCATTCTTCTAGAAGGGCTTGAAGAAGTATCTCAGTACGTAGGTATTATTGATTATGACTTTCCATCCTCAGATAGATGGGACGTCAGAGTGTACTATAAAGGTGCTTGGGGATATTTTGAAAGCATTTGTTCTTGAATTCAGTGGGTATTGGTAAAAGCAATTGGATTTATTGGAGTTTTCCTAAAACAGAAGTTATTTGGAAAATATAAAAATTGAACCATACAGGGCTCTTTATGGTAGGTTATGCAGATCACCGTTCTATTGTATGAAGGTAGGGGAATAAAAATTAGTGTGACCAAGTATCATGAAAGAGTTTCCAAAATAGGTGTAGATAATTCAGAGACATATTGATATGACATAGTGTAGATTTGATTCATATGTTAATGGAAATAGATGAACCCTATAGTTTATAGAGTGTAATCATTTATTCCTTTGGGTGTCACTTAGACTGGGTCACCACATGATATGGAGAGAGGGAAAGTTGGCGCCCAGGTTCATCGAGCTGTTTGAGGTTGTGGAGAGAATCAAGATAGTGGCATATTGATTGGATCTACCAAAAAAATACATTTCTATTCCTTATGTTTTCCATGTATCAAAAATTTGATAGTGTCACCACAACCATTCTCAGTTTATCGTTGTGGATGGCATTGATCTTGAGGAAGATTCTTCTTTTGAGGAGCATCCAATACATGTGTTGGATCATAGTGTGAAAGTGTTTTGGGGAAATACCATGCCAATAGTTTGTGCTTTGTAAAAAAATGGGATCTGATAGGATGATACATTGGAATTTAAAGTAGATATATGGGTTTTGTGGCCTGATCTTTCTGGCTTGAAATTTGAGAGATTTTTTGGAGTGAAGCTTGATGTTGAGCTGATATATGGTAGAGAGATTGTATGATACTGATCATTTATGGATTCGTCCTAAGCTCTATTATAGGTAATATTTTCCATGTTTTGATTATTTTTAAATTGGGTTTTACCTTGGTGTGTGTTTGTGTGATTTTTGAGAAACATTAATGGATAAAGGGTTGTGCATGGTTAGAGAAAAACGTGTGCTCAAACCCAGAAAACTGTGCAACCCATGATAGTGGGGGTTCACATGGATGACACACCATTTTTCAACCTTTTTCCCTAATAGCAGAAACCAAGCACCCCTAAAATAATAAAAACATAGTAAAGGTTAATATTTCGGGAAAACCATGAAACCCTACCTAGGAATCTGTGTGTGATTTTTAATGTGGTCAGAAAATTAGTTTTTAATTCCCCCAAACCCCCCAAACCCACCCATTTTGACCAAAACTTTATCCATTACAATTTGAATGATTTAAAAACATTTTAGAGGGATTACAAGGATGACTGACCTCTATTCTTCATGATTCAAATACTTGGTCTATGATCTTCATCCCTCCCAATAAGTGAATCCTATATTGATTAATATATCATTTTCTCCCATTCATTAGGCTTTCTTTTAGTGATGAAATCTTTTATTATGGAAAAATGTAAATATATTTGTTTATATCTAGATCTATGATTCTGGAACTAGATATATATTTATAATATCTTGATTTTATTCATTAATGATTTTGGGTTTTGATATTCAGATCTAGAACTTCATCATTATGCCACTCAATTTTTGTGGATATTTGTTGGGTGATTATTCATCAATGATATATGGTTAGTGGTCTATTATTAAATTTAAATAATCTTTATTTTGATAAATTTTTTAAGATAATAGAATTACTAGCACTTTTTAGAAATTAGAATTTCTAAATTGGGTTAATTAATGTGGGTAATTGACTAATTGAAGTGCTGTTGAAATAGATAATTAATTTGGGAATTAATTATGAGATTCACGGTCTGTAAAATTGGATAACTAATTTTGGGATTAAGTATGAGATTTATGTATTGTGATTTAGATAATTAATTGGGGAATTAGTTATGTGATATTGAAATTATAGATTGAGACAATTAATTATGAATAAATGAGATTGTGAATGACATAAATAATTCTGAAAATTAATTATGGGATATTGAGTTGTGAGTATTGATTAATTTATTTATGAATTAATTAATAGGATTTACATTAATAATTAATTTGGAAATTAATTAAGTTTTATTAAGTAATAAACTAATTTTTGAATTAGTAATGAAACTGAAGTTATTAAGTAATTGTTGAATTAATTAATGAAATTGATATTGTTAGTGAATTATTTGATTAAATAATGGAATTGTTGAGTTTAACTAATTTTTGAATTAGGGATTGATTTTTTTGTGGGCATTATATTGTTGAATTAATTATGTGGTGGTGAATGGTAACAAGTCCATTAAAGTGTGAATTAAAGAATGGGAACATTATCTTTGTAATGTGTGTTTATGAATCATAACATGGTCATTAAAGTATGAAATAGAGAGTTGTAACATGTCCATTCTAATGTCTGATGTATTTAGGGTGTTGTGGTCCTTCATGTATGAATTAAATAATGAGAATATGGTCATTCTATTGTGTGTAATATGAACGGTAACATGATAATTCAAGTATGACCTATAGAATAGTAACAAAGGAACTATGAGATATGACCTCACTTGGGATTACATTGGGCTCCAGCATAATCCGAAGAAGGTATTGAGATATGATATCACCTTTTAATACTTAGGGATCTGACATGAGATGATGCAAGCATTCTGATATGATATTACCTAGGACCACTTCAGAATCTAGCATGAGATGAAACATGTGTTAGGTGATGGGTTTTCTAAAGAACCTAGGAGTTAATTTTCTTAGGTAAAGAATTAATGATAATGTGATAACTATTTAATTTTGAATTGTAATTATTTGTATATACAACTGCATCCACTATTTAACTGGATTTGTTTTAGACACTATAGGTTTTGACATATAGTTTTGTACTCACACCCTACATGGGTTCCTAATTGGAACCTAAATACAATTTATTATTTGTATGATGTGTTAAGGGAAAGGTGCTTAGGTTAGATGTCTGAGTTGGGATAGATCTTGGATGAAGTAATTGAATGTGGTTTATGAACTACTTGAGTGTCATTAGTGTATTTATTTTCAGTTTTCATTTTAGACAGTTGACACGTGCCTTTTCAAGGCATGTTTTCTTCTTTGGTTGCATATTTTATTTTCTAGTATTTATTATCATGAGATATTGGTATTGTTTGTGGTTATATATTCTTATTCTATTGTTTATTATTTCCCCTGGTACATTTCCCTTATAAAAGAGGGTACATTCTCTCTATGATCAACTTATTAGACCCTCGCTTCTAGTCAGTAGACTCTGGTACACGAGGAGGCATGCTTGAGGTTGTGTGACTATCAGGACCAGGGAATCAATATGTGGAACCTGATAAAGGACATTACACAATGGAAATAGCTTCCCTTGACACCATCAAAATATCATTAAGTCCTTATTAGCCTCCTAAAAAAATATAAGGCCCCAGCCTTAAACCTTACTTAATCTTGAGTTATTACAAGATTACACATTGAGGATCTTTTCGGGTTTAGAGTTTTAGAGAATTAGATCATAAAACTTGCATTACATTCCACATATAAACAAAGTGGTTACATAAAGATAGTATTCCTCATTCCCATCAATGGAAACACATTTGAATTAAAACATGGATTCTTTTTGACACATCCTTGACCCTATCATCTTATCATGTACCTTTCCCTTGACCTGTGAAAAACATTTCAAAAAACTTGGGATGAGCATAAAAACTCAGTATGGGTTATAAAAAAAACATGGAAAGGAAACATGAGTTCATATGTACATAAGAATGAAATCATACTTTACCCATAAAACATAGGCACTTTAACACGCCTCATAAAATCATGAATAAATCATAGAAACCATAAGACATAAAGGTAACTTGAGGCATTCATAACATTCTTACGTAGGGAGTAACCCTCTTGGTTACGTTTGGAATACCCATCACAGTATATTCCCTGAAAATCTCTTCGGAGAAACCTTAATGTTTCACTCCTTCGCGTTACCCAATGCATTGGAGAGCTATAACGGACTCACCCGCCCTTAGTTTATCACGGAACCACCCGTCTTCATAATAATGCCCAAGAACCATAACATAATCATATCACATAAAACATGCATAAAGGAAACATAAAATTTCCACCATTCAATCACAAGATATCAATACCACACATTGATATAAAAATATTATGAAAACCATTTTCAATACCAAAATAAAAGAAAAGTAAAACATGGTATTTATTTTTATTTTAAAAAAAGAAGGAATGGCTTGTAGAAGAAGCCGGAACTCAAATAACGGTCACGACGGCGGAGAAGTCGTTGTCGCCGCATACGTACGACAAAAACATTCCCTTTTGTCGTTTAGTAAACGCTTCGTATAAAAAAAAAGATTCCTTTTGAATAAACGTAAAAGTCAAAGGGGTTTATACACCGTATAAAAGAAAGTTGTGTATAAAATAAAATATGCCTCAATGAAAGGAGATTGAGACGAAGTCCCATACAAAGATAATTTTTAAAATTAAATAGATACATTATGTGTATTCACTATAAGTACACATAAATA
Organism: Viscum album; assembly: GCA_963277665.1. NCBI lineage: Eukaryota > Viridiplantae > Streptophyta > Magnoliopsida > Santalales > Viscaceae > Viscum > Viscum album. Next base: position 1,204,872,729 of record OY728126.1, on the reverse strand, counting down.
AAGTACAAATACAAGATACGACATAATAATATAATGACATAATTTGAAAGTAGGAGATTAACCCAAAGAATGGAAATTGGGTTAAAAAGTTCCCATACCTCGTATCTGACTTGACCCGACCGTTCTTTAAACTCCTGAATAATAAACTTTAGTTAATCTCTACTTGCTTAAGAACCTTTTTCAAGTTCATTATTCCTTTTATACCATGTTATGAACATCATGTAATTATTTAAGTTAATAATGTTCATTTTGTCGGTATTTGGTTCTTAAGTCAAAAATAGGCTTCTTACACTTACATGTTGTTAATTTGGTCAATGTTTCATTATATCCAGAATGGTATTCATGATGTAGATATCATATATGTCATATATATCCAGTAAATACATTCATTTATAATATTACATCACATTTAGAGGTAAGAAATGAAATGCACCGTTCATGGAGACGGTAAGCCGTACGTACGCATGAACGCTACTTTCATTTCTTTGTCATATTGATGGAATTAAAACTAAATGAGACTTATGTATATTTTAATTCCAGAATTATATTCATCATTTAGATATATCATTAATTATATATATCCATTATATACATGTACTTTTAATAATAAATTACATTTGGGGATAAGAAATGAAATGCACCGTTCATGGAGACGGTAGTCCGTACGTACGCATGAACGCTACCTTCATTTCTATCTCATACATTAATGGAAATAAAAAAATAATGATATGTAGGTATATTATAATTCCAGTATAACATCATATATAATATCATTAACTTTATCCTTTACACGTCCCACATATGGCATTAACGAATCAAATCACTTTTAGGGGGCGGTAGTCCGCACTTCCTAAAATGAAGATATCGTGTTTTACCCATAATGGAAACCATAAAGGTATGACCAAAATGAAAAAAACAGAAGCTTAAGGAAAACATAAACATATTATATATCATATATAAAAATAGTGACATCATAATGGCCACCTTTGAAGGTGTTTAATGAGTGTTGAACAATCATCGTTTCGGGAGGCAGAATTTCGCCATCCACGGAAACCTTATGTTCTTTAACCATTTGATGTAGTTGTGTGGAAGTGTAGCTCAAATAAATCTTATAACAACATCCTAGTATATTGAAGATACTGGTGTTGTTACAAAAGAAGTATATAAAAAGAGTTTAGGGGGTTGGAGAAGCAAAATAAAACAAATAAACAAGAGAGAAACAATTACCTTTAAAAGTGTAACTCCTTTTGATTTGAGCCTAAAGGCTTCCTTTGAAAGGATTCTGCCCAAGGGGAATCCTCTAGGATGAGGAGAGGGATGTGGAGAGAGCAAATGGGCAGGGGTTGGCCGAGCCAAAGGCTTGAAGAGTGTGTGAAATGGGGTAGAGGTGGGGGCCTTTTATAAGAGGAGAGGGGGGCACTTTTGGAAAGTAAAGAAACATTACATTATTTGAAAATGTGTTTCGGTTTTAAAAGGTCCCACATTGATGGAATTCGTGGATAAGGTGATAAGGCATCGAAATCCATTCATCCAATTGGTTTTGGCCATGTGTAGGTTTTAGATTTTACATTATCTTTCTGTTTTATTTAAATCGCCAAATAATGATGTCATCGCTGCATCATTATTATGTCATAAATACTTTAATTTATTTAATTTCTAAAAATTATAAAACAAATACTATGATGTAGGAAATCTTTTTAGATTTCCAATGACTATTTATAATCTAAATTTGGACTTGTATAACCCCACTTAAAAATTGTTTTAGTAAAACAATTTATGTTAGTGTCATTTTCACTTTAACATTAAATAAAAAGTAATTTATGTTATTTCCCAACAAAAGTGGATCCATGGGGTCCCCAAGTTAGGCCATGGCTTGTCTTGGTCGGCCATGACACAACCAATGAGGTTGGGACATGTGTCTAGGTCATTTTATATTATTAAAGTATTATTTATACCTTAAACTACACTAATTACCACTAATCGCGATTAAAACTTAATAAGTTACTATTCACCAAAAAATTATTATAATCTCATTGAACCACATTTTACTTCTTAATGACAACCATGTATGTCGGATTTTCAAAATTCAGTACACATTAGTGGTAAACTTTCATTTAACTGAAAAATCAGTTTGCTTGATTACCACTTAGTGGTTTCACTATTCATCAAAAATTGATGTTTTTCAGAAATTTACCAAAAATTCACCCTAAGCTATATTTGATATTCCGAATTCAAAAATGAAGTCCATTTTACAAAATTCAAATCATATAAGTCACATTAATTAATTTAATAATTAATTCCCGCTGCCAGAGCAAATAGCGTGTTTTTACAAAACAATAAGTATCAAAAGATTGACACCAGTTTAAGTCTAATTTCAAATAGAAATTGATTCCAATGACCACCATTGGATAAAATGGTAAAAATATATTCTAATTTCACTTTAAAACCAATTCAAAACATAATCTAATTGTATAAATAAATCAGATTAAAAAGCAGTTTTGATGTAAAATACAACATTTTACACTATTCATAAAAAAAATGAACTTCATCAGAAAGGTACCAAAAATTACACAATGTAAAATTTGATGTCCCGATTCTTAATAAAAGTTTTATTTGGTCCAAAAGAATGTATAAGAGTGATCAAAACTATATTTAATGACGGTTCACCATTAAAAGGTGATAAGTGAACCTTTAGTGAAAATTAGAGTATAAAAGCCTAAAATTGAACTCTTTCCGTATTTTAAGCCTTTATCTTTTATTGGGTAAATGTAAAAACATCTAAAAATATATCTATTCATATTTTAGTTATTTCTATTCATTCCCGCCAGTACAACGGCTACTTGTTAACTAACATTTAAAATAATATTATTATATTACTAGTGTGCTACGTAAGTTTCAAAGAAACTCATCGTTGCGTATCGGGTACGCTATCGAACATAGCAACCCCTTTTAATTAAAATTCATATTTAATTCTCAAATATTAATAAATATGAAAATTATTTATTCTTTAATTACCTGGGATGTTACATCCTTCCCCCCTTTTGGGAATTGCGTCCTCGCAATTTTATTCACTTATCAAAATAAGTGGGGGTATTTATCCCTCATAGCATTTTCAGATTCCCACGTTGCCTCTTCAATCATGTGGTTTTTCCACAAAAACTTTACCTGGTGAATCACTTTATTCCGTAACACTTGCTCCATGTGGTCAAGAATCTAGACCGGTTGTTCCTCATAAGATAGGTTTTCTTCCAGCTGAACTACCTCTGGACTCAAAACATGAGATGGATCTGGCATATACTTTCTCAACATCGAAACGTGAAAAACATTGTGTACCTGAGATAAACTCGGAGGTAAAGCCACTCGGTATGCAACTGATCCAACTCTCTCTAGAACTTCGTATGGTCCAATGAACCTTGGACTCAACTTTCCTTTCTTACCAAATCTCATCACACTTTTCCAAGGAGAAACCTTGAGAAAAACATGATCACCTACCTCGAAAGATAGATCCTTCCTCCGGTTATCCGCATAACTCTTCTGCCTGCTCTGAGCTGTTCTCATGTGTTTCTGAATCAGCTGAACTTTTTCTGCCATCTCTTCTACCAATTCTGGTCCCATCAACTTTCTTTCACCCACTTCATCCCAGAAAGCTGGAGTTCGACACTGCTTCCCATATAATGCCTGAAATGGTGCCATCTGTATACTGGAATGAAAACTGTTATTATATGAAAACTCAACCAAAGAAAGATGTTGGTCCCAACTTCCCTGATAATCCATAGAACAAGCTCGTAGCATATCCTCCAATGTCTGAATTGTTCGTTCTGACTGCCCATCTGATTGAGGATGAAAAGCTGTACTAAAATTTAATTCAGTACCCAACGACTTCTGAAGGCCTTTCCAAAAGTTAGAAGTAAACCTGGGATCACGATCCGATACAATGGGGAGAGGAACTCCATGTAACCTGACTATCTCTTTAAGATACAAACGGGAAAGTTGATCAAGAGAGAAAGTATCTCGTATAGCAAGGAAATGAGCAGATTTTGTCAAGCGATCAACAATAACCCAGATTGCATTATTACCTCGATATGTCTTCGGTAATCCAACAACAAAGTCCATGGATATATTCTCCCATTTCCACTCTGGCACTGGTAAAGGCTGAAGCATCCCTTTCGGTAACTGCCGCTCTGCTTTAACCTGCTGACAAGTCAAACACTTCATAGTAAAATCAGCAATATCTCTTTTCATTCCATCCCACCAGTAATACTCCCGCAGATCTCTATACATCTTAGTACTGCCCGGATGAACTGAAAACGGAGAACTATGAGCTTCACATAACAACTCTCTCTTCAACTGTGAATCAGAAGGCACACACAATCTCTTCCCAAATCTCAAAACACAAACACAAACTTATCCAAGAACTCATGGAAAATTCTATTCATAAGGTCCATGAATACAGTAGGTGCATTGGTTAACCCAAAAGGCATAACTACAAATTCATAATGGCCATATCTAGTACGGAACGCAGTCTTCGGAACGTCTGCTTCTTTTACATTCAACTGATGGTACCCCGACCTCAAGTCAATCTTCGAAAAATACTGAGCTCCCTGGAGCTGACACCACTTCATTCGATGGCCCAACATCTGCTGAAGTAGTTGCAAAGGATTTCACCACCCCTTTCTGCTTGTAGTCTAACTGCTTCCCATCACTCAAGCTCCTTGTCGGACACTCGTTTGCATAGTGACCCATCTCATTGCACTTATAACATTTCACTAACTGTAAATCAAATTTGTTCCTACCTTCACCTTGATCCTTTTCAGTGCAATCACGCGCCTTATGTCCCATCTTACCACATCGGTAGCACTTCCCAGAATTCAGAAGACATTCCCCAGCATGCCTTTTTCCACATTTATCACAAACTGGAAACTTAGTTTTCTTACCATCAGACTTTTTTGAAGAATTCTTACCTTTCTCCTGCCACCTCGGTCTCTTCTTCTGCTGGTTGTTATAGAACACTTGATCATCGGCAAACTCCATTTCCACCTTCTCAGCACATCGAACAAGCTTTTCATAACTTTTAAACTCACGAGACGCTAATGCCCTTCGATACTTTGGCTTTAATCCTGAGTAAAAACGATTGATTTTACTATCAAGGTCCCGGATAAAATTGGGAGCATACCTTGCCAATCGAGTGAACCTTTCTTCATAGGCAGCCACTGAGTCTTCCTCTTGCCTCAATTCCAAGAATTGCTTTTCCATCCTAAGTCGAACAGCCTTAGGAAAATACTTCTCAAGAAACATACCTTTGAAGTCATCCCAGTCAAGAGCATCAATCTCATCGGCATCCCTGATATTTTTAACCATAGACCACCACTGATCTGCTTCACCCTCCAAACGGTAAATAGCAAGACTAACCTTTTGATTGTCTGAACACCCCATGACATCAAAAATCTTCTCCAGTGCTTTAATCCACCCTTCAGCTTGCACAGGGTCAGATGATCCTCTGAATTATGGGGGATGTTGCCTCATGAAATATTCCACCACTGACATGTTCCTCTGCGGTTGATCTGGCTGATCTCGTGCATGGATACCACCACCATTTATAGCCTGAGTCAACTGTGCCATCACTGCAACAAACTGTTCAGTTCCGATTCCGACCATTTCTGGATGCTGATTCGGAAGGTTATCTTCCTCCTGATGTCATCCCAACATAGCTTCTTTGTTTCCTCTGCGGAAAACCATTCTGAACACAGAAATATCTTAGGCGAAGCAACATGGTAATCCGTAAATGCTATATCATTTCAATCATATTATAATTTAACACTTTTCTAACTCCTAAAGTTGTCTAAACCGACCTCTGATACCAACTATAAGGCCCCAGCCTTAAACCTTACTTAATCTTGAGTTATTACAAGATTACACATTGAGGATCTTTTCGGGTTTAGAGTTTTAGAGAATTAGATCATAAAACTTGCATTACATTCCACATATAAACAAAGTGGTTACATAAAGATAGTATTCCTCATTCCCATCAATGGAAACACATTTGAATTAAAACATGGATTCTTTTTGACACATCCTTGACCCTATCATCTTATCATGTAACTTTCCCTTGACCTGTGAAAAACATTTCAAAAAACTTGGGATGAGCATAAAAACTCAGTATGGGTTATAAAAAAAACATGGAAAGGAAACATGAGTTCATATGTACATAAGAATGAAATCATACTTTACCCATAAAACATAGGCACTTTAACACGCCTCATAAAATCCTGAATAAATCATAGAAACCATAAGACATAAAGGTAACTTGAGGCATTCATAACATTCTTACGTAGGGAGTAACCCTCTTGGTTACGTTTGGAATACCCATCACAGTATATTCCCTGAAAATCTCTTCGGAGAAACCTTAATGTTTCACTCCTTCGCGTTACCCAATGCATTGGAGAGCTATAACGGACTCACCCGCCCTTAGTTTATCACGGAACCACCCGTCTTCATAATAATGCCCAAGAACCATAACATAATCATATCACATAAAACATGCATAAAGGAAACATAAAATTTCCACCATTCAATCACAAGATATCAATACCACACATTGATATAAAAATATTATGAAAACCATTTTCAATACCAAAATAAAAGAAAAGTAAAACATGGTATTTATTTTTATTTTAAAAAAAGAAGGAATGGCTTGTAGAAGAAGCCGGAACTCAAATAACGGTCACGACGGCGGAGAAGTCGTTGTCGCCGCATACGTACGACAAAAACATTCCCTTTTGTCGTTTAGTAAACGCTTCGTATAAAAAAAAAGATTCCTTTTGAATAAACGTAAAAGTCAAAGGGGTTTATACACCGTATAAAAGAAAGTTGTGTATAAAATAAAATATGCCTCAATGAAAGGAGATTGAGACGAAGTCCCATACAAAGATAATTTTTAAAATTAAATAGATACATTATGTGTATTCACTATAAGTACACATAAATAAAGTACAAATACAAGATACGACATAATAATATAATGACATAATTTGAAAGTAGGAGATTAACCCAAAGAATGGAAATTGGGTTAAAAAGTTCCCATACCTCGTATCTGACTTGACCCGACCGTTCTTTAAACTCCTGAATAATAAACTTTAGTTAATCTCTACTTGCTTAAGAACCTTTTTCAAGTTCATTATTCCTTTTATACCATGTTATGAACATCATGTAATTATTTAAGTTAATAATGTTCATTTTGTCGGTATTTGGTTCTTAAGTCAAAAATAGGCTTCTTACACTTACATGTTGTTAATTTGGTCAATGTTTCATTATATCCAGAATGGTATTCATGATGTAGATATCATATATGTCATATATATCCAGTAAATACATTCATTTATAATATTACATCACATTTAGAGGTAAGAAATGAAATGCACCGTTCATGGAGACGGTAAGCCGTACGTACGCATGAACGCTACTTTCATTTCTTTGTCATATTGATGGAATTAAAACTAAATGAGACTTATGTATATTTTAATTCCAGAATTATATTCATCATTTAGATATATCATTAATTATATATATCCATTATATACATGTACTTTTAATAATAAATTACATTTGGGGATAAGAAATGAAATGCACCGTTCATGGAGACGGTAGTCCGTACGTACGCATGAACGCTACCTTCATTTCTATCTCATACATTAATGGAAATAAAAAAATAATGATATGTAGGTATATTATAATTCCAGTATAACATCATATATAATATCATTAACTTTATCCTTTACACGTCCCACATATGGCATTAACGAATCAAATCACTTTTAGGGGGCGGTAGTCCGCACTTCCTAAAATGAAGATATCGTGTTTTACCCATAATGGAAACCATAAAGGTATGCCCAAAATGAAAAAAACAGAAGCTTAAGGAAAACATAAACATATTATATATCATATATAAAAATAGTGACATCATAATGGCCACCTTTGAAGGTGTTTAATGAGTGTTGAACAATCATCGTTTCGGGAGGCAGAATTTCGCCATCCACGGAAACCTTATGTTCTTTAACCATTTGATGTAGTTGTGTGGAAGTGTAGCTCAAATAAATCTTATAACAACATCCTAGTATATTGAAGATACTGGTGTTGTTACAAAAGAAGTATATAAAAAGAGTTTAGGGGGTTGGAGAAGCAAAATAAAACAAATAAACAAGAGAGAAACAATTACCTTTAAAAGTGTAACTCCTTTTGATTTGAGCCTAAAGGCTTCCTTTGAAAGGATTCTGCCCAAGGGGAATCCTCTAGGATGAGGAGAGGGATGTGGAGAGAGCAAATGGGCAGGGGTTGGCCGAGCCAAAGGCTTGAAGAGTGTGTGAAATGGGGTAGAGGTGGGGGCCTTTTATAAGAGGAGAGGGGGGGCACTTTTGGAAAGTAAAGAAACATTACATTATTTGAAAATGTGTTTCGGTTTTAAAAGGTCCCACATTGATGGAATTCGTGGATAAGGTGATAAGGCATCGAAATCCATTCATCCAATTGGTTTTGGCCATGTGTAGGTTTTAGATTTTACATTATCTTTCTGTTTTATTTAAATCGCCAAATAATGATGTCATCGCTGCATCATTATTATGTCATAAATACTTTAATTTATTTAATTTCTAAAAATTATAAAACAAATACTATGATGTAGGAAATCTTTTTAGCTTTCCAATGACTATTTATAATCTAAATTTGGACTTGTATAACCCCACTTAAAAATTGTTTTAGTAAAACAATTTATGTTAGTGTCATTTTCACTTTAACATTAAATAAAAAGTAATTTATGTTATTTCCCAACAAAAGTGGATCCATGGGGTCCCCAAGTTAGGCCATGGCTTGTCTTGGTCGGCCATGACACAACCAATGAGGTTGGGACATGTGTCTAGGTCATTTTATATTATTAAAGTATTATTTATACCTTAAACTACACTAATTACCACTAATCGCGATTAAAACTTAATAAGTTACTATTCACCAAAAAATTATTATAATCTCATTGAACCACATTTTACTTCTTAATGACAACCATGTATGTCGGATTTTCAAAATTCAGTACACATTAGTGGTAAACTTTCATTTAACTGAAAAATCAGTTTGCTTGATTACCACTTAGTGGTTTCACTATTCATCAAAAATTGATGTTTTTCAGAAATTTACCAAAAATTCACCCTAAGCTATATTTGATATTCCGAATTCAAAAATGAAGTCCATTTTACAAAATTCAAATCATATAAGTCACATTAATTAATTTAATAATTAATTCCCGCTGCCAGAGCAAATAGCGTGTTTTTACAAAACAATAAGTATCAAAAGATTGACACCAGTTTAAGTCTAATTTCAAATAGAAATTGATTCCAATGACCACCATTGGATAAAATGGTAAAAATATATTCTAATTTCACTTTAAAACCAATTCAAAACATAATCTAATTGTATAAATAAATCAGATTAAAAAGCAGTTTTGATGTAAAATACAACATTTTACACTATTCATAAAAAAAATGAACTTCATCAGAAAGGTACCAAAAATTACACAATGTAAAATTTGATGTCCCGATTCTTAATAAAAGTTTTATTTGGTCCAAAAGAATGTATAAGAGTGATCAAAACTATATTTAATGACGGTTCACCATTAAAAGGTGATAAGTGAACCTTTAGTGAAAATTAGAGTATAAAAGCCTAAAATTGAACTCTTTCCGTATTTTAAGCCTTTATCTTTTATTGGGTAAATGTAAAAACATCTAAAAATATATCTATTCATATTTTAGTTATTTCTATTCATTCCCGCCAGTACAACGGCTACTTGTTAACTAACATTTAAAATAATATTATTATATTACTAGTGTGCTACGTAAGTTTCAAAGAAACTCATCGTTGCGTATCGGGTACGCTATCGAACATAGCAACCCCTTTTAATTAAAATTCATATTTAATTCTCAAATATTAATAAATATGAAAATTATTTATTCTTTAATTACCTGGGATGTTACAAAAAATCCTCCCCAACAAACTGCTACAGAGATGGCTTAAAGCCCATATCAATTCCCAAGTTATCATTATGTTGATTCCACACCCAACCAATCCATATATCTTCATATGTTTTATCCACCAAGGTAACCACAATCTCAGTGGGGGAGGAACACTTTTCACATGAACATACCGACTAGCCCAACATCTCTAAGGAATATCATAGCTCCATCATGGTCTATGTGGTCAATTATCCCAGTCCAGTGCTCACCATTACTAGGAGGAACCAAATACACCAATTCTAAGAGCCACTACATCCTATTCATTAAATTTTCTTTAATTTTCTCTCTATAGGGTCTATAAATTTCAAGAATAAAATTAGTAATAAGGAATCGACCATCACCATTTGGGGAAATCATGATAATGAATAAGGTTTCATTATGATCCTTGAAACATTGTCCAAATCAATAATAAAAATCCACTTTTAAATAAAAAATTATATTATTTAATACATTAATCAACATTGCTGGTGAGATCACACATATTAGTATAATATGGGATGGAAGAGGGTGGTGGATCATCGTGGAATGCAGGTGGTGAGAATGAGTTCCCTCCCTTTCTTGGATTTCATGACAATTTGTATTTGTTCTCTTTGCCTTCAGGTGAACTCATTCAAGCATAAAGAATGAAAAAATAAATTATACATTGTCAAAATCACATATATGATCAGGATAATTGCAATTTCATTTCCTCATACTAACACCCCTATAATAGAAAACTCATTCATCCAAAAAAATCCATAGTTCACTAATCATCGATCTGTAACTATTGTTATTAAATTTGTTTAATTTTAGAGGGGAAGAACTAGGTCTCAGTGTTATTCACCTATATTCTGATAAAATACCCCAACTAGAATTTTTTTTAAATTAGTATCAACATGAAATTTTCGTAGTTGGAAACACAGAAATGATGGACATTAAAGTGGTGTCTAATGTGAGATATGTTAGGATCGAGTTTGGTTCCATCACATGTGCCTATTTTCCCAAATTTTTTATTTTTGTACAATTTATTTCTATTTGGTAAAAATTTCTTGTTCTTTCATCCATCATGTTTCTTTGTTTTATACTTTTATTATGTTATACTGTCTATCAATTAAAATGTTTTTAATTCAACCATAATGATACCGCATGATTTCATTATTAAATATTTTAATTTATCTTCATTAAATTAAAAGTATAAATTGATTTAATATTAAACCACACGATAAAGATGTAAATGATACACATATACTCAAGAATAAAATAATTCAATTTAACCAGGTAAGCTAAAACTTAAACTACTCAAGTATCAAGTCGAATTGAGTTCAAGTACCAAAACCAATCAATCAAGTTTCTCATAATCCTAATAAACTATTAAATACATTAATATATCCTTATTTTTAAATATATAGTCCTTTAGTGTCAAGATTGAGTTTTTTACCCCAAGTGAATAATTGATCTGAGCCCTAGATTATAATAAAATTTTTGTTTAAGTGCTTGATTTTAATAAATAGACCCTAATAGAGTAACTCGATTGATCTTGAGTCAAGACTGATCCAAAATAATATGTTATCGAGATCAAGACATTAAGATCAAGCTTTACTGGATCTAAATGGAAGGCTAATGACCATAAATATACTAAATTTACCTGATATGGTATATTAGTATACTTTACATTATTATCCATCCATATTTAGGATAATATTAGTTTTGATATAAGATGGGTGAGTAGTTTCTATTCAGTCCGGGAAACATAGGATGCATAAATAGAACTAACTAACTCATGACATACATTTTGTAGTGATGATGCACACATTAAAATGTTAGCATAAATATCTATTGGTAAATACCTTTGTGATCTATAGTGACCAAAATATACTGAATTAAATATCTTGACAATGTAATTTGAACCTTTGACAAAGAAATTGGGTCCAATACCTTTAGTATTTTATCACTGATATAATGGGAACTCCTTGAAAGGTAAATGATGAGGATAATATATTGAGTAGGAAGACTAAATACTAGGTGGTTAAAGATTCTAATAGTGAGTGTAAATTGATGTACTTCTTCATAAATGTTCATTTTAAATTCAAGAAGTTTCAAGATAGGGATACCCTCATAGCTCTAAGCATTACCACATTACTCCTAGATAGGGTGGAGAGTCATATCCCAAAATTTGATTACTAGGTTATGAGGAAAAAAATATATTGTAAAGAATACCATTATATAAATCCTAAGATGACTATGTGATATTTATGTGCATGGAAAAAAATTGGTTTTTATGGGAATGCATAAGGATTTTAGGTATGACTTAGAAGCCAAGAAATGATATTTTTTCATTGTTTTGACAAATATGTACCATGAATTCCATAATAATTAATGGTTTCTATGGATAAAAAATTAAATTATAGTGTCTATTTTAAAGTGTCACACTAATCACTAGGAGAATGATGATTACTGGTGAATGACTAGTCCTCTTCCCTTATTATCCATTCTAAAGTGTAAATGGGATGACATTATAATAGATTTCATCATTGGGTTTCCAATGTAACTCCAAGTATATAATGTATTATGAGTTATAATTGATTAATTAACCAAAGTGTGTCATTTCATATTTATTATATATACCTAATTCGTTGATATATATGAAGGAAGTATGTTTGGGGGATAATAATGATATATATTGAGCTTATGAGTATCATATATAATTAGGATTCTTAATTTATGTCTTGTTTTTTGGTAGGGATTGTGAAAATCATTGGATACTCTATTGAATTTGAGAACAACAGACAATATTTATAATAATGGTTAACATGAGAGTACATATCATATTCTAGAGTATATTATTTGATATTGGTGGTTTGTGGAAGAGTTATATTGTAGTAACAAGTTCCACATATAAAAATATCTATCAAGTCTCTATTCATTTGAATCTATTTGAGGTATTGTATGGTAGACCATTTTGATATTCTCTATATTTGATATATGTAGGGAGTCTTTTATTATTTGACTGAGTCACATATAGGAGACCTCATAGAATAGTCATATTATTTGGAGGAGGTTATATTCTGACCATAATAGTTAAAAATCCTATACCGGTTGGTGAATCTATGCTTTGGAGATCGAGGTACCTGACTAGGTATTCTAAAGGCCTATTCATGGTTGGGACATATGAGGATTCAAATGTAAGGAATGTTTACACCCCAGTTTTTGGGGCCATTTTTGATCATGGGGAGGATCTATAAAGTGGAATAAAGATCCTACATTTGATAGAGACATAGTAAGATGCACAATGTATTCTATATATCTCCACTTTAGATCCTTATCATAAGATCAACATTGAAGATGTTAAGAAAGAGGATAATGAGTCATTTGAGGAATTTAAAGTTCATATAGTGGACTAGTGAATGAAATTTTTTAAATTGAATATGCTACTCATGGTTTTTGTGTAGTTACCACACCGATATATTCAAGAGGATACATGGGATAATATGGTTAATATGCACATATAGTGATTGAATATTTTTTATGATGTAGCTCAATGATGAATTTGGAATATTAGCAATAATATGGTGGGGATTTTGTGGTGAAACACATTTATAGAGGTGTGGAATCAATTTAATTTCCATCAAACCATGTGTATTTTGACCTATTTTTGGATTCATCAAATGTTTAATAAACATTGATATTGAGATTCAAGGAAACATGTCGGGTTTTGAAAATATACCTAGGAGATTATTTCCAGCCTGAAGCCTGATGGGATGCCATCAGACTCCTGTGGCTGAAACAAGGGATACTGACCCTACCATCTAGGGTCTGGTAAGAACCTAGACACACATTTTTTATAATGGTTTTCTGGTAATTATGAGGTTATAATTTTATTAAATATTAGATTCCTACTCCTTTTTTGGTTTTAGGGCCATTTAATTTTCTTCATTGAACTCTCTTATTATAAGAGAGGATTTACCTATTATAAACTATGATCATAACTCTATTTAATTCATTAGCTAGATTACGATATTTCTAGTTAGACGCTTCTATTTATTCATGATTTCTTTACTATTTTGACTATTCTCCAATATAAATCTAAAATTCGGTTGCTTTCATATGAATTATAGATTATTCTTGATTGAATCCCAACCAACAAAATATCATTAATGTGTGGGATCCTAGAACTATAATTTTGGTGATCTATCAACTTTTTCACTTGTTTATATGAGTTTCATGTGTTATATACTGTGTGAGTTATGAATGGTGTATTTGTATATCCAGAAAAGTACTTGAATTGTATTTCTTGTCTCTTTGAGAGTGTGGTAAGGATTATTATGTCCATGGTAGTCCATCATGGGATATGTCTTTATTCGGTGTCCATTAAATACCACACACATGTGAGAAAGTGTTATGTATCATGTACTAGGAAGCCAATAATGGTGTGTCTTTGATATATTATAACACAATAAAATGTGATATATGACCTTAATATAAGAGTTCATCCCAAGGGTATCCTTGTATTGGGATTTTGGTATAATTTATGATATTTTGGATTGTCTTAATATGAATTTTAAAATATAAAAATGTATAAAATTGGTTCACACTTATTTGAAATAAAATTGGGGTTGGTCTTACCTTGTATTTGGTAATAGGGAAGGGGTTGTTCAAATGAACACTATACTAATAATAATTATGAATTGAAAATGGATGTGATTCTAATATATATTTTTATTTTGAAATTTAATTTGGATTCTATTCCCGTTTATCATGGATTTTGGAATGGGAGTTGGATGACATATGTCCCCATTATACTAGGAATTTGAGTATAATTCATTACCCACTCATTCATTGATATTATGTTGTGAATTAATGCTATATAAAACCACTGGGGGCATAGATGATGGGTGGAACATTATGAACATCCCCCCATTATCATGTTTAATGTATTAGACACTATTCCCATTCATCCTTGATATTTTTATTTTATGAGATTCTATTTCAATTCATCATTAACATTATTTATTATGTGACACTATTCCCACGCATACTTGATGCCGATAATTGAATGGGATATTATCACATTATTCCATAGTATAGGTCATGGAATGGGATTCTATTCCCACTCTACACTTAATAATATAAATGTGTTGGACATTATTCTACTCAAGAATATGAGTAATCCTGATTATGTGATGATTAATAAAGTGTTTATGTCACACCTAGACACTGATATATTAATTATTTTTAGCCTTGATTTTGAGTTTCGGGCCGAATAGGGTATAAATTTTTAAATACAAGGGTTTTAAAATAGGCACACAGTTTGCACATGGTTAGTATAAACTATGAACCACCTGTCAAATCCAATCTATATTTTTTTGATAGAGCCAAATCATGTTGTTAGTGAATAGTTTTCCATACTATGCATCCAGCCCATACGAGGTTCTCCATGGGCCTAGTGAGTGGTGTAAAGTAGGCATATGGGTTGGTCAACTATGTGGCATGCCCATTTGAGGTCCCCCAAGGGCCCAGTGAGGGGTGCACAGTTTGGCCAAACTTGCTGCCAAACCATGAATAGTGTCCATCCTTTAATTTTTTTAATAATAATAACATGATTATGATAATGAATATGATTTTGATAATTATAATTATGATGATTATGAATATGATTATGATAATAATATTAATTATTATTATTATTATTAAACACCCTATGGGGTTTCCTCCCCTTTTCACCCTCATCATGTCACAACCCCGTCCCCTCTACCCCTCATGCATGTCATCCCCTTCCCAGAACAACCTCTCTATTCCATTTCTTGCACCGATTCATGGTGCAATTACCTTAGGTAAGGTTTCCTCCTCCTCACTTATTTTCCATTCCATGTTCATTATACCATTTGTCTTTCCCCATGTGGTGTGTGTGACTTATTTGAACCCTAACACCCATTTGGGTATTTATTTTGTTATCTTTTGGTGCCTAGGGTTCTTGGGTCCCATTGAATATAGTCTTAGTCACAATCATTTGAGGAAGTGCTTTTTTTTTTCCATCAATTTTGGGTAGGTATTATGATGTTCTAATTCTTTGGCCCAATTTTCATTATGGATTTTGTAATTTTCAGTTTTATTTTTATTGTTTAGGGTTTCTTATTTTTCATTGATGGAAACATGAATGTTTATACATAGATAAGCATGAACGCATGTGCGCACACACACACAAAGATATTTATATATCATTTGTATACATTTTTCATAATAGATAGAAGAATATGTATATTGGGTCAAAGGGTATATCTATTTGTGTGTGTGATGGTGTATATGCATGAAATTGTGAATTTATATCATCAAAGGTATCATGTTTTGAGGTAGGTTCCTTATTTTTAACCCTTCAATTGAGAAACTATGATTTCATTATTTTTATCTTCATGTTTTAATTATATTATGATGTAAATATAATATAGGAAATGATTTTGGTGATTGAAATTATCTTATTATATGTTTTTATTCTTCTATTGTTGTCTCCTTAGTATTATTTTATTATATAATGTTTCCATGTTTTTTCAAAATGCCAAGAACCTTGGATGTTGGATTTATTTTCTAAATGTATTTAAAATAAGAAATCTATTTATGAATGGGGTTTCCAAATGAGTATTATTTATTTAATATTATTATCCATGTTTGGAACCTTTATGTATTTCTTGGAAAATGGATTTGAACTCTCATGATGTGTATGACTATTTGGATCCTTCGAAACAGTTAATGTATGATGGGAATCCATGAAGGGTATCCACATTTATAGTGTTAGGAAGTGGGAAATTGATGCATGTTGGCACCCATGTTAGTGCCAATAATGTGATGACCTCCTCACTTATCCATTATGATACTGAAATGGGATACTAGGCATCATAGTGAGAGTCGATAGACAGTTTCTATTTAGTTCCAATCAAACAGAATAGATCCCCATGGAGTATCCACATAGATTGTGACAATAATGAGGCTGGTTGATAGTATTTGGGTTGGTTATTAACATTGGATCGCATCAATAGACCAATAGATGGATTCCAAACCAAGTACGTCTAGGGTATATTTATTTAGTGTATTGTTATAACCCATTATTATCATTTTACAAGTTTTATAATTTCCCTAATTTTGTGATGGTTTTATAAAATTATTTATAACTTTTATGATTCTACTAGAAACTCTTACTATAGAACATATTTACATATATTTAGTTTTCCACTATTTTGGTAGCACTTGTCATATGTTTTTCACTTCTGTTCATTGAAATATTTTTTCTCAGCATGTTTCTTCTTATCAAGGGGTTTTAAAATGTATTTTATTATACAGAAATATATTTTTGAAAAATAAAGGAAATTATTTATTAATAATTATTAGATTGTAATATATTTTAAAAAAGGAATGAAAAAATTATTTTAAATATATTTATTTCAAACTAGAATGGATTTTTTTTGAAAGGTAAGTAATAGGTCATGGTTTTTTCTTTGGCTTCCCTACTAGGCATTTTAATGATCATGTCTACATTTTTTAGAATTTTTCAGCATTAGGTTATTTTATCTTTGGATTTATCATGGATAGAGAATGGTTCTATAGTTGGGGGTGACCCATTAGGTCACATGGTGGTATATTTAGTCGTTTAGTTTTATTTATTTCCCACTACTAGTGTTTATTTTAATTTTTTAATTTTATTTATTTACATTTCTATCATTTATGGGCTGAATTGTTACAAATTGAGTATTAGTGATGCTTGAAAATAGTTTCCATCTACAGAGGATCAGGAATTCCCCTCATTACATATTTCAAACCTTTTAGGGTGTTCAGTTCAGGTTTGAAAAAGGTTGGTCTGTGAAAAATTGCAATTTGAGGATTAAACCATATTATATTAGAATTATTGATAGTTTAGAGTGAGGATTATCAGAATTCATGTTTTTAGTAGTTTTTAGTTCCTTGAAACCACCTATTTAGAAGGAATAACAAATTTCCAGGGTGGTCTGGGATGGTTTCACATCAAAATATATGCCTGTATCAAATTTTTCCTTGAGGTTTTTGTTTTTCTGTAGTTTTTTTATTTGTAATTTATAATTGATAGGTTTTTTTTGAGAAATTAAATAGTTTGGAGTGAAGATTAATAGATATTTATAGGGTGAATGTTTACTATGCATGAGATGGAAAACCATGAACAAAACATTAAACTTACTTCGTTGTCCTCTATTGTGTTAACATGACTGGTGTACTCTCAGCCAAAATGTATAACCATACTATGTGTTGTGGATGTAGTTATATGTTTGTTGAATTTTGGTCTATTTAGCATTGAGTGTTTTTTTATTCTTGGCATGGTTTTACATTTTCTTGTGGTGTTGCGCTTCGATTTTGAAAATGAATATTTCTTATTAAAATTTGATTTCTAAAATAGAAAATAATGGATTTTTTGAAAATTTTAGTGGAATTTGTTTTTGATTTTGAATGGTTTTGTAAAATGTGAAATTTGATGTAAATTGGGAATTTAAAACATGGGTTGTATGTTTTGTTTTTGGAATAGACATATATTTTTTTCTCTTGTATTCTTATTAATTATCATATATATGGATGTGTGAATTTGGATGTGGATGGTTGGTGGTGTGTGTGGATGGGTTCCTAAGATGGTGTGACAATGTATATGTTTTTGGCTTCATGGTATAAATTTGGTAAGTGGCCAAATTATCCAGATTGTATTTATTTTCAAAAGTATTTTCAAAATGGAAATTATAATGTTTTGATAATTTGGTGTTGTGTGATGTATTCCTTTGTGATTTGGGGATTATTTTTTTGGGAATTTTTAGTTTTGGGTATATTGGAAATGTTTTTTAAGTGGTGTTTTGATATTGTGTTCTTTATTTATGATTGAGATGTTAATTTTTGGTTTATGATATGTTTTGGTTTATTATCTTACTTATTGTTTTCAAATTATGACCAAAATGAGTTATAATGGTTTTGAAAATCCTCAACAGGTTGTTCTCCCCTCATGTATCATTCATTGGATTATGTCATACTTAAAACATTTCGTTTATCCATTTTGGATATAAAGCCTAGTGTTCCTCATTACCAGGATTTGTTATAGATGATCCAAGATCCAAACCCTCCTCATTTCTTTTGGTAATTGGAACTAGAAAAATTTTAGTAATGGATTAAAAATATTTAGGAAATCTTCATTAATATTGAGTCTCCCAATCCTCTCAATCTCTCATTTTCCTCCTTCATGTAATAAGGCCTAGGTCGGGAGTGGTGTTAGTCTATTATTCATGAAAAACCACAAAAGGATAGTCATATGAATTATTAAATTCCATGTTCATCAAACAATATTTTCTCAAATTTATGAGGGTATAGAAGGGTTTATAATTTTACTATCTTGAAAAAGGAAACTAAATGATATTGGAATATGCTAGGTGTCTTGAAGAACTTGTGTCATATCCCCAAAATCCTATAAGAGATGAATTATTGAATGCTTGATTATTTAGAAGGTCCTATGATAATAATTTCAATAGTTAGTGACTTATTCACCTGACTCTTATGAATATGTGATGAGGAAATATATTCAAGTTGAAGCCGGTTTAACGGTGTTTAGATTTTTGGGAAGTGGTATAATAACACCATTGTGTTTCATCTCACCAGTTTCAGTTGAGATTAATTTATTTTTGTGGTATCAATGTGGGAATCCTAGGCATAATAAGTCTTTATATAACAAATAACTAAATATTTGTAGTACTTATGGACATTTAGGTCATTTGAGAAGATTATATTTGGGTGGTTCCAAGAAGTGACATGGAGCCAGATACACTCTCTTTGATAATATTCAAGCTCCATTGGATGAATGCAGTATTGGTGAAAGATCAATCAAAAGAACATTTTATTGAAAATAATGTTTTGTTTTAATTTATGCATCTTATGGTGTTATCTTATTTTGGGTATGGATAATGATGTTGTAGATATTTTTGGAACACTATTTATTTTTGTATTTATTTAAAAAGTTCAGAATATTGTTGATATAGAATAGTGTTGTTTGTTGTCCTATTATTCATTTGTTTGGGTTTTTGGGTTTTCATTAGGAAATTTTGAGTATGTTCTAGTTTAAGGAACCATAATTTAACTTGGTATCTAAAAATGGTGGATAAAACCAAACTAATGAGCTCACGGTGAATCAAGATTTTTAGTTCTTGTTTGTGTTCTGAGTAATTTTGAATTCTAGTTTCCTATATGATTTCTTTATTCCACCCAACCAGAACCCAACAATAGTAGTTTGTATGGATTAGATAACGGGTCATCTGAAAAATTCATGTGGTTATCCTGAACATATCATAATGGGGTTCCTTAGTTATTTATATGTTAGGGGCCAAGGTGTTTAGTTTTTTGAATTTTTGTTTGGAGGTTTGAGTCTCTTTCATTGGGTCCTTTATTGGATGGTTCATGTTCTTTATTATTTTTCATTTTTTATTTTTATGTAGGATCATTTCCTTGAAGATGACCTCCTTAGTCTCTTTGTGGGTTCAAATTTTCAATATAAGGGGGAGTATTAGCTTTTACTCATTGGGTTTTTGGAAACTCAACTCATGCAACCGTTTTCTTTCGTCAAATGTTGTGACCAACTAAATATTTGGGACATTTTGGGGGAAGAAAACGTCATAGTGGGGAGAATGTTCCCACCCCAAACCTAAAATATTAATTTTTTAATCCTTTATTTTGATTTTTTGGGATTTTTGGGTTATAAGTTTAAAATTTTGGGTTGTTTTTGCATTGGGGCTTGGTTGGCGCATAGGTAGTAGAAACCATGTGAAACCTATGTGCTTATTTTAGTATTTTTTAATAGAGATGAATCACATGAATGACACATGGTTTTCCAAACCATGCATCCTACTCATGCAAGGTGCTCTTGGGGCCCAAATAGTGGCACATGGTTGGTGCACAATTTGGCTAACTATTCCACTAAACCATGCGTAGTGTCCAACATTTAAAAAAATATAATAATAATAATAATAATAATAATAATAATAATAATATTGTTATTGTGATGATGAGGATGATTATTATTATTATTATTATTAAACCCCATAAGGGGTTTCCTTTCCTCTGCCTCTCCTCCTCACCATAACCCATCCCCCTCCTCTCTACCCCTCATGCATGACACTCCATCCCACATCCACCTCTCCACTCCATTTATTTTTCTAATTCATAGAGTGATCACATCAGGTAAGGTTTCCTCCTCCCAACTTTATTTTCCTTAATTTTTTTCATGATTTCTCTTCCCCTACTTGGAATGTGTGAACCATATAAAACCTAACCCCTTTTGGGAATTTATTTTACTTTCTCCTTATTTTTGGGGTTATTTGTTCTTATTGAGGTTGACTTTAGTCAATTCCATTAAGGAAAGTGTATTTTTCATTGATTTAGGGCAGGGTTTATTCCATCCTAATTATTTGGCCTAATTATAATTGGGGATTTTGTAATTTTTTGTTTGATTTTTATTATTTAGGGTATCTTGTGTCACTTTGAAAGAGACATGCATATGTATACAGAGGTAAGAACAGACACACAAGAACACATATCATCCTTATACATATTCCCTCATAGAAAATGGAATATGTAAATTCTATCAAAGGGTACATGTATATATATATATGTGATGGATTATATGTGTGTAAGTGTGAAGTGGAGATCTTAAAAGGGAGTATGTTTTGAGTTAGATTCCTATTTAAAAACCTTTAATTTCAAAACTATGATTTATTTCTTATTATTTTCATGTTTTAATTATATAATGATGTAAATATAATATTGGAAATGATTTTTCTGATTGGAATATTTTCCCATGTTTTTCATGATTTCCTAAGTTGTTATCCTTGTTGCGACCCTAACTATAGTAACCTGGAGCTAATGTCTACATCATTACATTGGATTAAGATATAAGGAATCACATCCGAAAGGATTAAATAGTATAGTAGTATTGGTAAACTAGTTAAAAACAAATAATTCACATTACATTTTAAATATAAAATACAAAAAATATTTCTTTTTTGAACTCCATTATTCCCCATTTAACATCCCTTCATATAAATCAAAAATAAATTCATGGTATCCTGAGTAAAATTTAATATAATGAAGGGGTTATTTCAAATTCTCATTAAGGGTAAGTGTATAACAGAAGATATGAATGAATAAGGAATAATAAATATGGAATGGTAAATAAATGAAACACATTCAATTTAATCAATTACATGGTCATAATATGGAAAGAATAAATCAGTATCAAATAATTCAAAATAAATAATCATATGAGATTGAAACTTAACCATGTATGTTAAAAATAATCAAATAAGAACATGGATTATCAATAGCATTATTCATAATAATGAAATGAATAATTATAGACATCTTAAAAATACAATCAGGTCCTTATTAGAAGACTTATTACCATCAATTCATCATTCCAAGACATTGTACATAAATGGATACTGGCTTACCAAATACCCATGCTAGTTGGTCTAATGACACCCAACGATATATTGAGGGGATATGTAATTTTGGGCCCTAACAATCACTTAATAAGTACAATGCATTCCTCATATGAAATGGGTGTAAAATAATAAACATAACATTCATTTTGTGAAACTAACATACACAATTTTAATATCTAATCCAATTAATAAACAAAATCATAAACCATCTGGAGTAATATGGGGAATGATAAAAAATTGAACATCCCCGGTAAAATTGATCATAAACCACCCTGATAAATAATAATTTGTGCACCAATGAAAGATATACTTAGTGTATCATATGTGAAATAATGGTTTTTGGTATTTTATGAATAGAAATTCTATAAATATTTTATTTATAATATTTTTGAGGAAATTACATTATCACTTTTAAAGTATTTTTAAAACTAAAATTTATGAAAATAAATTAAAAATAATTTTATTTTAAAATAAACATTTAGAAATTTTAAAATAATGTTTAAATTATGGAGTGTTCATGACATTGGAAAATTTATTTCATGCCATACACGTTAAATAATTATTACTTTAACATTTTAAATAAAATCCAAACAGGCCATGTTTAGAAAAAGACATGAAGATTCCATTAGAATTTTTAAATAGTAAAAATAGGTAAAAAATTTATTAATAAACAATTTTAAAATGGATAAAAATAATTTTCAACGAACTTTTGGAAAATAAGGATTTTGCTGATAAATAATTTTTGACCGATGAGAGAAATAAAATCAATTTTTTTTAAAAAAAAATTATATATCATTTTAAGAACTAAAGAATGAAAAAATGGTACAACAACAATAAACAGTTAATGAGAAACAATTTTATAATAAAATATATTTATTTTAATATTGAAATACCAAATAAGTCCCCCAAGGGAGAATTAAATAAAAACAATCCTGAATAATGATGAGATTGTGGAATAAACCCTCACCACTTTGGTAACATTTGAATAATAATCCCCATGAAAGAAATATATTTAATTGATATTTTAAATACCATGAATCGAAATATATTATTGATATAAAATATTAAATTGGTATTATATATTCCTCCAAATGGAATAAGTAGTGAATATGTTGTACGTTTTGTGGATGTAAAATTGAGAGAGAAACCCATACCACTTGATAAAATTCCTTATTATGTTCCTAAACGTACTGTATAAATAATATATTTTTACTAAAAAAAATTAAATAACCATAATAATATATCTTATACTATATATGATTTATTTATAGTCATTTTCACTTGTTTATTAGTAATGATTTGATAAAATATTTGTCTCTGGTGATAATTGCTTCGTTTTTCATGTATGTTTTGATTGGATAATTTTGGTCATTTTAATTTTATCATGGTTACATGATATATAGAATTTTAATCATGATATATGTCACGGCCCGTCCTCTGGGCCCGTGTCGTGACTACCCCAAGCCCGCCTTCCATAGGCCAGGGGCTGGCGACCAGCACCAAGGCATAATTCCGGATAAAAAGGGAAGGTATTGACTTTGTAAAGTAAACAAACACCACAGAGAAAGCAAGTAGTAGAAGTAAACACTATGTAAAAAATGATACAAAAGTAAGTGCGGAAAAGTAAGTGGGCCAATATACAAACCCAAACTAAAAGTAAAGTACTACTGGAAAGGGAAAACAACAACTGAAAGTAAAGCCGCAGCCTCGAGCCATCCACAGGAAGTCCCACCTGAAGGGTGAGTACAGATAGCCTCCACAGCTCCTCAAGTCCATTCGTCAGCTCCGAGTACGTCCCGCCCAGTGGTCCACCTCCGGGTACCGACCTGCTCCGTAAGCCTCAAACGCGATCAGTGTTGTCTGTCATCTGCAACCAACACAACGTAGTGTGGGAATATCCCGTAAAGGGGTGAGTATAAGCTACTCAGTAGGGACCCCAAGACCCCCGAAGGTCTCCCAGAATCCACAAAGGATAATCCAAAAAGGAAGACACAATCAGGAAGTAACATCCGTCACCACTTAGGTATATGCCCATACATATACCTAAGTCATCAATTCTCATTCGGCTCCAACATCCGGGCCCGAGTACAACCCAGTCCACACAGGAAACCACAACCATATCCACACATGATAGCATAACGTAATCCACATAGGAAAGCAATTCAAGATTCAGCTCACACAAGTATACTTCTTCGTAAGATGATAAAGATGATCAGATGTAGTCACTGATTCATCTAAGCTATTGGACCAACACAGGATCGGTAGGTACTAACCCCCGCAATGACCCACAAAGGATCGATAGGTAACTAACCCCTGCAATGACCCACAAAGGATCGATAGGTAACTAACCCCCGCAATGACCCACACAGGATCTGTAGGCGCTGGCCCACACAGGACCGCTGAGCGCTAACCCACACAGGATCAGTAGCACTGATTCACGTAGGATCGATGAGTGATGTAGTTGTTGTCGTCGAATCCACAGAGGATTCCTGCACAGTCATCATCATCGTCGCAATCGCAGCCAGATCTAGGGTTCCCGCACACAACAAGCTCATTCGGGAGGGTCCACTCCACTAGCCGAGGGTCTGTATACATCAACTGACCCAAATTCCAGAGTTGATATATCCAAAAGTTCTGTATCGTCAACAGGAACTCAACGTCACAGACGACACGTCAATCAGACGCCCGGTCTGAGCACCAGTAGAATACTAACCTATACCAACGGTTCCAAACCGTTGGTATATGCCTCCAAACCGTTGGTATAGCCTATACCAACGGTTTGGAGAACCGTTGCGAAGTAAGCCGTTGGGATAGGTCTATACCAACGGTTTTGGGAAAACCGTTGGTATAGACCTATCCCAACAGTTTTCAAAACCGTTGGTATAAGTAATATGAAAATCTATTCCAACGGTTATAAAACCGTTGGTATATGTATTTCAAAAAAATACATGTGGTGGGATTTGATCCCACAACCCCCCGTTTATAATTAAACGCCTTAACCACTAACCTAACAAAACTTTTATAAACATAACTTCATAAATATATATATGAATTATCATAATTGTTTAAAATTTATATTTATATAATGTTCTCAGGTAGTAGACCTGGAAGAAATCAAAGAATCTATCCCAACGGTTTTCAAAACCGTTGGGATAGGTGATAATTTCTAGGGGTGAATGCTGGATTTTGGGATGAGTTTTCCCAACGGTTCTTCCAAACCGTTGGGAAAGGGGGGGGGGGGGTCTTTCCCAATGGTTCTTCCAAACCATTGGGAAAGGGGGGGTCTTTCCCAACGGTTCTCCCAAACTGTTGGGAAAGGGGGGGTCTTTCCCAACGGTTCTCCCAAACCGTTGGGAAAGGGGGGTCTTTCCCAACGGTTCTCCCATACCGTTGGGAAAGGGGTGTTTTGAGGCCCCTTTCCCAACGGTTCTCCCAAACCGTTGGGAAAGGGTGTATATAAGAGTTGAGAAAGATCCGATTTCCAGTAGTGGAGAGTTATTGGCTTTTTAGTCCCAGGGGCCCGGTTGGTTTTTAAGTCAAAACCGACCTGACTATACTCCAACTGCATCCAAACCTCAAGAGGAGTAATCCAAAAGGTCCGTCTCACTTAGAGAATTCCAACAAAGTCGATGGCACGTCAATCGGACGTCCGGAGTTTAAGTTATGAGTGTTTCCGCTCTGAGGGGCGGGTTGGTTTCTTGTACGAACCAACACGGACAAATCCAAAATACTCTAAAACCTAGAGTGTAATATACCGAATTTACCGTCTCGATCCAAGGATCGCTACTCAACTGACGGTGCATCGATCGGAGGTCCGCATCCCAAGTTATGGGTAGAAGACCGTGAGGGGTTCAGTAATAGGGGGTTCGGGCCTAGCCTGACCCGGACTGATACCCCCAGGGTCAGCCCGAACCGGGTCCGGCCCGGCCTGGGCACGGCCCGGCCCGGTCTGGCGGACCGGTCAGGGCAGCCGGTCCGGCGCGCCGGCGCGCTGGCGCCTGCAAGGGGCTCGGCCGTTTGGCCGAGCGAATGGGGGTGGGGGGGGGGTGCACCCCATTTTGAAACCACAACGCCCAATTATGGGGCCTCTCAGCTGGCCATCCGGGGGATTGTAACCCCCAGCTTTTCCCCTGTCCCACCGGCCCGTCACGGCCAGCCGTCTGTTGCCGCCACGGGATCGAAAAGGCCGGTCCCCCTGCTCCGACGCCAGTGGCCCGGAACCGCATGCCGGTTCCCCTGCTCTGCCGCGGCCCAGACCCGGTCGTGGCCTTTGTTCGTCTGGCACGGCAGGACGGCGCCGCACCCCTCCGCTGCGGCCCCGCTCCGGCCGCGGTGCTTTTGTGGTTCTCAGGTGCGGCGCGACGGCGCCGCGTCTTTGGTTCGTCTTCAACGGCACGACATGACGACACCACACTTCTCCCCCTTACCTTAAAAATTCTCGCGCGATGCTTCAGCACCGCAGTACCTTGCTCGTGCTGCATCAATATCAAACAACCAAAAAATGGGCGAGAGTCGACCGTGTTCGTGTGGACTGACCTCCTCCCGTTATTGCGATAACAGACGGTTCAATATGGAAGGAAGAAAGCGGCGTGAGTAATCAGGAACAGACAAATAAAATCAAACCCTACCTCGTCGAACTCGTTGAGTGAGGGTTCGTCGCGGAGATAACCGTCATAGAAGAAGACGTCGCAGAAGGAGGGAGTCGCGTCACGGGGACAACGTTGCGTTGTCGATCTCCAAGGAATCTGGAATTCTTCGCGTTCTTCAAGTTCTTCATCGAAGAATGAGAAGTTCTTCAAGCTCCCCAACTTCTATCCAAATCCTCCCAAAGTATCAACACAACAAACCCCCAACAATAATGAAATAAGTTCATCACTTATTTTATTAACATAACATAAGCATTTGAATTTTTAAACATTCAAATTAAACTCAATTAAATAACTTAAGTTATCAAATTAATGGTGAGTTGAAGGAGTTAGAGAATATGAAAGGGTGGGGTTCATGTGGGCCCCACCACTCCCATAAACTCCCATGGGAAGTTGGGTGGTTACCCCAACTTCCACTCATCGGATAAACCACTTAAAGGAAATAAAAATTGTAACTCAATTTTTATTTTACCTTCCAAATTTTTTTAACAACTCCTCCCATTAAAACACAACTCCGAAAAAGGTGTTCCTAAGAAATTACCGGCACTACGAATCCATCGGTGCCCTCAGAATTTGATTCCAAGCACCGGTTCAAAAGTTATAAAAACCCGCTCGTTCGTTCACTAAATGTACCCGAGCTAAACTTCGGATGGAAATTCTGGGCACACCGGGCCTCAGAATCAAGTGCCGTCAGAAACCGCGTTCTTGTAAAATCTCAAAGGAAATTAATAAAAAAAATTTCCCTTGAATTTTATGGGTCTTTACATTACTCCCACCTCATGGATTTACGTCCCTGTAAAGATACATCAAAAACTATGGGAATAAATGTGGGTACTGGACACACATCTGAGCCTTCCGCTCCCAAGTGCTCTCCTGGAGGTTTTCGTGATGCCATCTGATGCGCACTAGAGGAATCGACCTTCCACGTAGGACCCGCTCCTGTCGATCCTTGATCTCCACTGGGACCTCTGCAAAAGTATCCCCATCATCAATGTCCAGCTCCCCATGGTCAATGATATGCGTCGGGTCATGCACGTATCTCCTCGGCTGAGATACGTGGAAGACGTCGTGCACTCGGTGCAACTGAGGTGGTAGAGCCAGGCGATAAGCCACCTCACCAATCCTACTGAGGACGTGGAATGGTCCGATGAAGCTTGGAGACAAATTTCCGCCTCGGTCAAATCTCTGTATACCACGTTGAGGTGAGACCCGCAAGAAGACGTGGTCGCCATCCTCGAACTCCAGTGGCCTCCACCTCCTGTCAACATAAGACTTCTGTCAGCTCTAAGCTGTCCTCATCTGGTCCTGGACGACCTGGACCTTCTCTGTCGTGGCTTGGACCATCTATGGTCCCACAATTGATGACACACCAGGGTCTGTTCAGCACAGAGGTGACCTGCAAGGTCAGCCGTACAATGCCTCGTATGGTGCCATCCCGATGGTGGAGTGATAGCTGTTGTTGTACGCGAAATCCACCAAGGGTAGGTGTTCCTACCAGTTGCGACCAAAGTTGAGGACACATGCGCGGATCATGTCCTCGAAAGTCTGAATGGTCCTCTCCTTTTGACCATCTGTCTGAGGGTGAAAGGCGGTGCTCAGACGTAGCTGTGTCCCGAATGCCTCCTACAACTACTTTCAAAGTCGGGAAGTAAAGCGAGCATCTCGATCGGAGACGATAGATGATGGAACCCCGTGAATTCGTACAATCTCATGAATGTAGAGACGTCCCAAGCTCTCCACTGAGCCGAACTCTCTAATGGGTAAGAAGTGAGCCAAATTGGTGAGTCGGTCGACAATCACCCAAATGGAGTCGTGACCTATGGAAGTGCGTGGAAGTCCAGTCATGAAGTCCATAGATATCCCTTCCCACTTCCACTCCGGGACCTCCAAGGGTTGTACCAAGCCTGTTGGTACCTGGTGCTCTGCCTTCACCGGCTGGCAGGTGAGGCATCGAGAAATGAACTCTGCCACAACCTTCTTCATTCCCGACACCAGTGTTGTCGTCTGAGATCCCGGTACATCTTCGCCACTCCAGGATGTACCGCCAAAGGGGAAGTGTGAAACTCTCTCAGCACCTCCTCTCATGAAGAAACAGGTACCAAGGTACGTCCTCTGAAAAGGACATCGTGCTCTCCTCCCATGGAGAATCCATCAGGTGCCTGTCCTGAGGATATCTGCGCACGCCGCGTCTCACAGTCGGTGTCCCCACGCTGTGCCTCTCTGACCCGCTGCAGTAGTGGAAGAGTGACTGTGAGTGACTGAAGGAAGGCTGCTCCATCTCTATCCACGAAGGATATCTGCAAAGCGACTAGCTGATCTGTCGCCTCCCCAAGTAGTTGAATGTCCGTCCTCCTTCTATGAGCATCGACTACTATGTTCCCCTTTCCAGGAGTATAGAATATCTCAAAGTCATAGTCCTGGAGGAACTCGAGCCATCGCCACTATCTCAAGTTCAGGTCCTTCTGCGAGAAGATGTACCTGAGACTTTGGTGGTCAGAAAAGACTGTAAAATGCTCTCCCATCAGATATTGTCACCACATCTTCAGAGAGAAGACCACTGTTGATAACTCTAGGTCATGGGTAGCGTAGTTCTTCTCATTCTGCCTCAATTAACGTGATCCATAGGCGATCATGGCCAACTCCTACACCAGGACACATCTGAGTCTGGTCCCTGATGCATCGAAGTAAACCACGTACCCTACCTCCTCCTACGGTAGCCTCAAGAAAGGTGCATTGGTCAAACTCTATCTTAGTTCCTGGAAGCTCTACTGACATCTATCTGACCACATGAAGGGTTTCCCCTTCCACCTTAATGTTCTGCAAAGCTACAAAGATTTCTCCTTTGCCGAAAAGGCAAATCCGGTCTCATTCCCTAGATGATCCACATTCCTTGACTAATATAGTCAGTCCCATCATGATTAGTTAATTCATTCCACGGATGACGTCGTAAGGCCTCGATGCTACTACCAATAGATCCAACTGTTACTCTCACCTCCAAGGGTTGAGTCACACTGTCGGTATCATTGTGTGGTCACTGGGTCTCTTCCAGTGAGAATATCATAAGTGAGGGTCAAGTCAACAGTTTTTAACTGGTATCTCTTAGTATTAACATACAAAAGACAAGAAAGAAAACGTCACCAATTAAAGTACCTTTTATTACTTCAACTCAAAGTACAAGGACACAAGGAAACAAAAAAAAATATCCTAGAGGCATTATGGTCAAGGGCCTCTATGCCTGGAGCTAGTCCCACAATTGTCCACCCGCTTCCGGAGCTCCATGATCATAAGCTTCAGCTACCTGAAGCTATGCTCTCCCTTGTGGTCAGTGTGGACCTCCTGGTGGTGGTGGTGGTAGAGCCTCAAAACGTCACCCACCACCTGCCGCTCGACCAGCTCGTCAACCTCATCCGCCTGCTCCCTACGGACCACCACGGTAGAACCTCTACCTCTGCCTGGGTGGTTCCTCACCCATCTTCTGCTCCTCTGCATGGCAGGTCAGGCAGTCATGAGCCAAGTGGCCCTGCCCACCGCATGCATAGCACTGTCTTCCACTCGTAAGACTGGCTCTGCTATGTGTTCCCCGCACCTCTGAGCCAGTATCCTGTGGTCGTATGCCTAAGGGTCTGGTCTGTCTGGACCCCTGAGTCATCTGTAGACTACCTGCTGCAGAAGACTCTTCTACGTGCTGCCCTGCGGCAGGTCTCGCCACTGATGTGGGCTCAGCAAGGAAGCTCTTGATCAGAAGGGCTCGCTCTAGTACCCATGCCTGTGTCGGAATGCTAAGGGAGATCAGCGATGCCCTGATCTTCTTCCTCAATCCCTGCTCGAATGCCCGGGCCCTGAAGAATGGGTCTCGTACCATGTCCGTCAAATAGCGCGATAGATCTGTAAATCTCGCCGAGTACCGGGGAACCGTCAAGTTGCACTGCCGTAGCTGAAGAAGCTCCTGGATGCGCACCGCATGGAGGGTGGCTGGGAAGAACTCCGAGCCGAAGAGGATCCCAAAGTATGTCCAGAGAGGAGATTCCTCGTCGTGCACCTGGATCATCAAGCTCTACCATCTTCTTGCTTCCACGTGCAATAGGCTTGCTGAGAGGATCACCATGAGGTCTGCTGGTGTCCTCACTAACCTGAAAACTCGTACAACTGCCTCCAGCCAAACCTCAGCTGCCTGAGGGTCCGTCTCTCGTGGAACCTGGGCGGTCGCTGGCACTGAAACTCGTGCAGTGCACTAAGGCGATGTGCATCGTCAGTGGCTGGGGCTGGTAGCATCGGTGGCTCGGTGGGCAGAGGTACCGCCGGTTCCTCTGCTGTCAAAGGGCCCTGTACCGAGGCCTCATCGCTCGGTGGAATGTCGTCACGTACAATGCTCAGAAGACTAGCTGGCTGCCGCCGTGGGGCCATCCTGAAAAGAAACAGGTGTGCCACAGTCAAACAGTATACCTGGTGAGCTGACACAAAGTAATCACAAAGAAAACTTGAAACACACATGCAATCAATGTTTTCGTGCATTAAGTCAGAAATCATAAGTCAGGGTCCTGGTGTACGGATAAGTCGGCCATCGCACCAACACTGGAATCCCTAGACTGATAACCACACCCAATACTCTTAATACTGTTGCTTTACATAGATAAATTTTAGAGTCCAGAGTTCTGTGGTAGAACCGAACTCATCTGATACCAATTTGTCACGACCCATCCTCGGGGCCCCTACCGTGACTACCCCAATCCCACCTTCCATAGACCAGGGGCTGGAGACTAGCACCAAGGCGTAATTCCCGATAAAAAGGGAAGGCATTGCCTTTGTAAAGTAAAAAAACACCACAGAGAAAGCAAGCAGTAGAAGTAAACACTAAGTAAAAACTGATACAAAAGTAAGTGCAGAAACGTAAGTGGGCCAGTATACAAACCCAAACTGAAAGTATAGTACAACTGGAAATGGAAAACAACAACTGAAAGTAAAGCCGCAGCCTC
The DNA here is from genome assembly GCA_963277665.1 of Viscum album. Classification (NCBI taxonomy): domain Eukaryota; kingdom Viridiplantae; phylum Streptophyta; class Magnoliopsida; order Santalales; family Viscaceae; genus Viscum; species Viscum album. The sequence goes on along the minus strand of OY728126.1, from coordinate 1,204,840,597 downwards.
GAGTCGTCTATAGGAAGTCCCACCTGAAGGGTGAGTACAGATAGCCTCCACAGCTCCTCGGGTCCAGCCGTCCGCTCTGAGTACGTCCCGCCCAGTGGTCCACCTCTGGGTACCGACCTGCTCTGCAAGCCTCAACCGCGATCAGCACTGCCCATCCTCTACAACCAACACAATGTAGTGCAGGCATAGCCCGTGCAGGGGTGAGTATAAGCTACTTAGTAGGGACCCCAAGACCCCCGAAGGTCTCCCAGAGTCCACAAAGGATAATCCACAAAGGAAGACACAATCACAAAGTAACATCCTTCACCACTTAGGTATATGCCCATACATATACCTAAGTCATCAATTCTCATTCGGCTCCAACATCCGAGCCCGAGTACAACCTAGTCCATAAAGGAAACCACAACCCAATCCACACAGGATAGCATAATGTAATCCACATAGGAAAGCAAGTCAAGATTCATCTCACACAAGTATACTTCTTCATAAGAAGATAGAGATGATCAGATGTAACCACTGATTCATCCAAGCCATCGGACCCACACATGATCGATAGGTAATAACCCACGTAATGACCCACAAAGGATCGATAGGTAACTAACCCCCGGAATGACCCACAAAGGATCGATAGGTAACTAACCTCCGCAATGACCCACACAGGATCAGACCCACAAAGGATCTATAGGTGCTGGCCCACACAGTACCATTGAGCGCTGACTCACAAAGGATCTGACCCACACAGGATCGGTAGCACTGATCCACGTAGGATCGCTGAGTGCTGTAGTCGTCGCCGTCGAATCCACGGAGTATTCCTACACAGTCGTCATCGTCGTCGCAGTCGTAGCCAACTCTAGGGTTCCCACACACAACAAGCTCGTTCGGGAGGGTCCGCTCCATGAGCCGAGGTGCTGATACATCAATTGACACAAAGTATGGATTTTATGTATCCAAAAGTTCCGTATCGTCAACAGGAACTCAACATCACAGACAACGCATCAATCGGACGCCCGGTCTGAGAGTTATTGGCTTTTTTGTTCCAGGGGCCCGGTTAGTTTTTAAGTCAAAACCAACCCGACCATACTCCAACTGCATACAAAACTCAAGCGGAGTAAGTTAAAAGGTCTGTCTCACTTATATGAATCCAATAAAGTCGAAGACACGTCAATCAGATGTCCGAAGTTCATGTTATGAGTGTTTCCTCTCCGAGGGCCCGGTTGGTTTCGTGTACGAACCAACCCGGCCGAACCCAAAGTACTTGGAAACATTGAGTGTAATATACCTAATCTACCGTATCGATCCATGGATCTCTACGCAACTGACGGTGCGTCAATCGGAGGTCCAAAAACCAAGTTATGGGAAGAAGACCATGAGGGGTTCGGTAATAGGGGGTTCGGGCCTGGTCCTACCCGGCCCGATATCCCCAGGGTCAGCCCGAACCGGGTCCGGCCCGCTTGGGCGCGGCCCGGACCAGCGCACCGGCGCGCGGGCGCGAGCAAGGGGCTTGGCCGTTTGGCCGAGCAGATGAGGGGGTGGGGGCTGCCCCCCATTTTGTAGCCACGACCCCCAATTATGGGGTCGCTCAGCTGGCCATCCGGGGGATTGTAACCCCCGACTTCTCCTTTGTCCGGCCGCCCCGCCCCGGCCAGCCGGCTGTTGGAGCCATGGGACCGAAAAGGCCGGTCCCCCTACTCCGACGCCGGCGGCCCGGAACCGGCTGCCGGTTCCCCTGCTCTGCTGCGGCCCGGAACCGATCGTGGTCTTGGTTCGTCCAGTGCAGCGCGACGGCGCCGCGCCCCTCCACTGCGGCCCCACTCCGGCCACGGTGCTTTTGTGGTTCTCAGGTGCGGCGCGACACCGACGCGTCTTTGGTTCGTCTTCAACGGTGCGGCGCGACATCACCGCGCTTCTCCCCCTTACCTTAATAATTCTCACGCGATGCTTTAGCATCGCGGTACCTTGCTCGTGCCGCATCAATATCAAACAACCAAAAAGGAGGGAGAGTCGGCCGTGTTCGTGCGGACCGACCTCCTCCCGTTATTGCGATAACAAACGGTTCAATATGGAAGGAAGAAAGCGATGGGAGTAATCACGAACAGACAAATAAAATAAACCCCTACCTCATCGAACTCGTTGAGCGAGGGTTCGTCACGGAGATAACCATCGCGGAAGAAGACGTCGCGGAAGGAGGGAGTTCTGTCGCGGGGACAGCGTCGCGTCGTCGATCTCCGAGGAATCTGGCGTTCTTCACGTTCTTCGTGTTCTTCATCGAAGATGGAGAAGTTCTTCAAGCTCCCCAAATTTTCTCCAAATCCTCCAAAAGTCTCAACACAACAAACCCCCAACAATAATAAAATAAGTTCAACACTTATTTTATTAACATAACTTAAGCATTTGGATTTTTAAACATTCAAATTAAACTCACGTAATTAAATAACTTAAGTTATCAAATTAATGGTGAGTTGAAGGAGTTAGAGAATATGAAGGGGTGGGGTTCGTGTGGGCCCCACCACTCCCATAACCTCCCATGGGAAGTTGGGTGGTTACCACAACTTCCACTCAACGGATAAACCACTTAAAGGAAATAAAAATTGTAACTCAATTTTTATTTTACATTAATTTTTTTAACAACTCCTCCCATGAAAACACAACTCCGGAAAAGGTGTTCCTAAGCAATTACCGGCGCTACGAATCCATCGGTGCCCTCAGAAGTCGATTCTGAGAAATGGTTCAAAAGTTATAAAAAACCACTCGTTCGTTCACTAAACGTACCCGAGCTAAACTTCGGATAGAAATTACGGGCACACCGGGCCTCGGAATCAAGTGTCGTCAGAAACCGCGTTCTTGTAAAATCCCAAAGGAAATTAAGAAAAAAAAATTCCCTTGAATTTTATGGGTCTTTACATTACTCCCACCTCTTGGATTTACGTCCCCATAAAGATACATCAATAACTATGGGAACAAATGTGGGTACTGGGCATGCATCTGAGCCTCCCGCTCCCAAGTGATCTCCTAGAGGTTTCCGTGATGCCATCTGATGCACACTAGAGGAATCGACCATCCACGTAGGACCCGCTCCTGTCGATCCTCGATCTCCACTGGGACCTCCGAAAAAGTCTCCCCATCATCAATGTCCAGCTCCCCATGGTCAACGATATGCGTCGGGTCGTGCAGGTATCTCCTCAGCTGAGATACGTGGATGACGTCGTGCACTCAGTGCAACTGAGGTGGTATATCCAGGCGATAAGCCACCTCGCCAATCCTGTTGAGGACCTGGAATGGTCCGATGAAGCGTGGAGACAAATTGCCACCTCGGCCAAATCTTCGTATACCACGTAGAGGTGATACCCGTAAGAAGACATGGTCGCCATCCTCGAACTCCAGTGGCCTCCGCCTCCTGTCATCATAAGACTTATGTCGGCTCTGAGCTATCCTCATCTTCTCCTGGACGACCTGAACCTTCTCTATCGTGGCCTGGACCATCTCTGGTCCCACAATTGATGACTCACCAGGGTCTGTCCAGCACAGAGGTGACCTACAAGGTCAGCCGTACAATGCCTCGTATGGTGCCATCCCGAAGGTGGAGTGGTAGCTGTTGTTGTACGCGAACTCCACCAAGGGTAGGTGGTCCTACCAGCTGCGACCAAAGTTGAGGACACATGCGCGGAGCATGTCCTCGAGAGTCTGAATGGTCCTCTCTGTCTGACCATCTATCTGAGGGTGAAAGGTGGTGCTCAGACGTAGCTGTGTCCCGAATGCCTCCTGTAACCCCTTTAAAAGTCGGGATGTAAAGCGAGCATCTCGATCAGAGACGATAGATGATGGCACCCCGTGAAGTCGTACAATCTCCTGAACGTAGAGGCGTCCCAAGATCTCCACTGAGCCATGCTCTCTGATGGGTAAGAAGTGAGCCGACTTGGTGAGTCGGTCGACAATCACCCAAATGGAGTTGTGACCTCCTAAAGTGCATGGAAGTCCAGTCACAGAGTCCATAGATATCCCGTCCTACTTCCACTCCGGGACCTCCAAGGGTTGTACCAAGCCAGCTGGTACCTGGTGCTCTGCCTTCACCTGCTGGTAGGTGAGGCATCGAGAAACGAAATCTACCTCAACCTTCTTCATGCCTGGCCACCAGTGTTGTCGTATGAGATCCTGGTACATCTTCACCACTCCAGGATGTACCACCAAAGGGGAAGTGTGAAACTCTCTCAGCGCCTCCTCTCATAAAGCAACTGTTACCAAGGTACGTCCTCTAAAAAGGACATCGTGCTCTCCTCCCATGGAGAATCCATCAGGTGCCTGTCCTGAGGATATCTTCGCACGCCGCGTCTCACAGTCGGCCTCCCCATGCTATGCCTCTCTAACCCGCTGCAGTAGTAGAGGAGTGACTGTGAGTGACTGAAGGAAGCCTGCTCCATCTCTATCGACGGAGGATATCTGCAAATTAGCTAACTGCTCTGTTGCCTCCCCAAGTAGCTGAATGCCCATCCTCCTGCTATGAGCATCGGCTACTACGTTCCCCTTTCCAGGAGTATAGACTATCTCAAAGTCATAGTCCTGGAGGAACTCGAGCCATCGCCGCTATCTTAGGTTCAGGTCCTTCTGCGATAAGATGTACCTGAGACTCTGGTGGTCAGAAAAAACTGTAAAATGCTCACCCATCATATAATGTCCCCACATCTTTAGAGCGAAGACCACTGCTGATAACTCCAGGTCATGGGTAGCGTAGTTCTGCTCATGCGGCCTCAAATGATGTGATCCATAGGCAATCATGGACCACTCCTACATCAGGACACTTTCGAGTCTGGTCCCTGATGCATCACAGTATAATACGTACCCTACTCCCTCCTCCGGTAGCCTCAAGAAAGGTGCACTGGTCAAACTCTGTCTCACCTCCTGGAAGCTCTACTGACATCTATATGACCACACGAAGGGTTGCCCCTTCCACCTTAACGTTCTGCAAAGCTGCAAAGATTTCTCAATTGCCGAAAAGGGAAATCTGGTCTCATTCCCTGGATGAACCACGTTCCTTGACTAATACAGCCAATCCTGTCATGATTATTTAATTCATGCCATGGATGACGTCGTAAGGCCTCGACACTACTACCAAGAGATCCAACTGTTACTCTCACCTCCAAGGGTTGAGTCACACTGTCGGCATCATTGTGTGGTCACTGGGTCTCTTCCAGTGAGAATCTCGTAAGTGAGGACCAAGTCAACAATTTTTAACCGGTATCTCTTATTATTAACATAAAAAAGACAAGAAAGCAAATGTCACCAATGTAAGTGACTTTTATTACTTCAACTCAAAGTATAAGGACACAAGGCAACACAAAAAAATAAGCTAGAGGCATTATGGTCAAGGGCCTCAATGCCTGGAGCTAGTCCCACACTTTTCCACCCGCTTCCGGAGCTCCATGATCATAAGCTTCAGCTGCCTGAAGATGTTCTCTCCCCTGTGGTCGGGGTGGACCTCCTACTGGTGGTGGTGGTAGAGCCTCAAAACGTCACCCACCACCTGCCGATCGACCAACTCATTGACCTCGTCCGCCTTCTCCCTGCAGACCACCACTGTAGAACCTCTGCCTCTGCCTGGGTTGTTCCTCAACAGTCTTCTGCTCCTCTGCATGGCAGGTCGGGCAGTCACGAGCCATGTGGCCCTACCCGCCGCATGCATAGCACTGTCTTACACTCGTAAGACTGGCTCTACTGCGTGTGCCCCGCACCTCCGAGCCAGTATCCTGTGGTCATATGCCTAAGGGTCTCGTCTGTCTAGACCCATGAGTCATCCGTAGACTACCTGCTGCAGAAGACTCTTATATGTGCCGCCCTGTGGTAGGTCTCTCTGCTGATGTAGGCTCAGCAAGGAAGCTCTTGATCAGAAGGGCTCGCTCTAGTACCCCTGCCTGTGTCAGAATGCTGAGGGAGATCAGCGATGCCCTGATCTCCTGCCTCAATCCCTGCTCGAAGGTCCGAGCCCGGAAGAATGGGTCTCATACCATGTCCGTCGAATAGCGCGAGAGATCCGTAAATCACACCTAGTACTGGGAAACCGTCAAGATGTACTGCCGCAGCTGAAGAAGCTCCTGGATGCGCACCGCATGGAGGGTGGCGGGGAAGAACTCCGAGCGGAAGAGGCTCTCAAAGTCCTTCCAGAGAAGAGATTCCTCGTCGTGCACCTGGAGCATCAAGCTCTACCATCTACCTACTACCGCGTGCAATAGGCTCACTGCGAGGATCACCATGAGGTCTTCTGCTGTCCTCACTAACCTGAAAACTCTTACAACTGCATCCAGCAAAACCTCGGCTGCCTGAGGGTCTGTCTCCCCGAGGAACCTGGGCGGTCACTGGCGCTGAAACTTGTGCGGTGCACTAAGGCGATGTGCATCGTCAGCGGCTGGGGCTGGTAGCATCGGTGGCTCGGCGGGTAGAGGTACCGCTGGTGCCTCTGCTGTCAAAGGGCCCTGTACCGAGGCCTCGTCGCTCAATGGACTGTCGTCACGCACAACGCTCGGAAGCCTAGCTGGCTACCTCCATGGGGCCATCCTGAAAAGAAACAGGTGTGCCATGGTCAAACAGTATACCTGGTGAGCTGACACAAAGTAATCACAAAGAAAACTTGAAACACACATGCAATCAATGTTTTCTTGCACTAATTCAGAAATCAGAAGTCAGAGTCCTGGTGTATGGATACGTCTGCCATCGCACCAACACTGGACTCCCTAGAATGATAACCACACCCAATACACTTAATACTATTTCTTCACATAGAAAAATTTCATAGTCCTCAGTTCTACGTTAGAACCGAACTCCTCTGATACCAATTTGTCACGACCCATCCTCGGGGCCCCTGCCGTGACTACCCCAAGCCCGCCTTCCATAGGCCAGGGGCTATCGACTAGCACGAAGAAGTAATTCCCGATAAAAAGGGAAGGCATTGCCTTTGTAAAGTAAAAAAACACCACAGAGCAAGCAAACAGTAGAAGTAAACACTAAGTAAAAACTGATACAAAAGTAAGTGCAGAAAAGTAAGTGGGACAGTATACAAACCCAAACTGAAGTTTTAGTACAACTAGAAATGGAAAAAAACAACTGAAAGTAAAGCCTCATCCTCGAGCCACCCACAGGAAGTCCCACCTGAAGGGTGAGTACAAATAGCCTCCACAGCTCATCGGGTCCAGCCGTCCGCTCCGAGTACGTCCCGCCCAGTGGTGCACCTCCGGGTACCGACCTGATCCGCAAGCCTCAACCGCGATCAGTGTTGTCCGTCTTCTGCAACCAACACAATGTAGTGCAGGCATAGCCCATGCAGGGGTAAGTATAAGCTACTCAGTAGGGACCCCAAGACCCCCGAAGGTCTCCCAGAATCCACAAAGGATAATCCACAAAGGAAGACACAATCACGAAGTAACATCCTTCACCACTTAGGTATATGCCCATACATATACCTAAGTCATCAATTCTCATTCGGCTCCAACATCCGAGCCCGAGTACAACCCAGTCCACAAAGGAAACCACAACCCAATCCACACAGGATAGCATAACGTAATCCACATAGGAAAGCAAGTCAAGATTCAGCTCACACAAGTATACTTCTTCGTAAGATGATAGAGATGATCAGATGTAGTCACAGATTCATCTAAGCCGTCGGACCCACACAGGATCGATAGGTACTAACCCCCGCAATGACCCACAAAGAATCGATAGATAACTAATCCCCGGAATGACCCACAAAGGATCGATAGGTAACTAACCCCCGCAATGACCCACACAGGATCAGACCCACACAGGATCTGTAGGCGCTGGCCCACACAGGATCGCTGAGTGCTGACCCACACAGGATCTGACCAACACAGGATCGGTAGCACTGATCCACGTGGGATCGTTGAGTGCTGTAGTCATCACCATCGAATCCACAGAGGATTCCTGCACAGTCATCATCGTCGTCGCAGTCGTAGCCAGCTCTAGGGTTCCCGCACACAGCAAGCTCGTTCGGGAGGGTCTTCTCCATGAGCCGAGGGGCTGATACATCAACTGTCACAAAGTCCGGAGTTGATGTATCCAAAAGTTCCGTATCGTCAACAGGAACTCAATGTCACAGACATCACGTCAATCGGACGCCCGGTCTGAGAGTTATTGGTTTTTTTGTCCCAGGGGCCCGGTTCGTTTTTAAGTCAAAACCAACCCGACCATACTCCAACTGTGTCCAAACCTTGAGCGATGTAAGCCAAAAGGTCTTTCTCACTTATAGGAATCCAACAAAGTCAACTACACGTCAATCCGACGTTCAGAGTTCAAGTTATGAGTGTTTCCTCTCCGAGGACCCGGTTGGTTTCGTGTACGAACCAACCCGGCCGAACCCAAAGTACTCCGAAACATTGAGTGTAATATACCAAATCGACCTTCTCAATCCAAGGATCTCTACACAACTGACAGTGCGTTGATCGGTGGTCCGCAACCCAAGTGGGTAGAAGACCGTGAGGGGTTCGGTAATAGGGGGGTTGGGCCCGACCCGACCCGGCCCGATACCCCCAGGGTCGGCCCGAACCGGGTCGACTCGAACCGGGTCCGGGTCCGGCCCGCTTGGGCGCGGCCCGGCCTGGCGGACCGGCCAGGGCAACTGGCCCGGTGCGCTGGCGCCAGCCAGGGGCTTGGCCGTTTGGCCGATCGGATGAGGGGGGGGGGGGGGGCGCCTGCCCCCCGTTTTGTAACCACGGCCCCCAATTTTGGGGACGCTCAGCTAGCCATCTGGGGGATTGTAACCCCCAACTTTTCCTCAATCCATCCGGCCCACCCCGGCCGCCCGGCTGTTGCCGCTATGGGACCGGCAAGGCCGGTCCCCCTGATCCGACGCCGGCGGCCCGGAACCGGCCTTCGGTTCCCCTACTCCGCCGTGGCCCGGAACCGGCCGCAGCCTTGGTTCGTCCGGCGCGGCGCGACGATGCCACACTTCTCCCCCTTACCTTAATAATTCCCACATGGTGCTTCGGCACCACGTTACCTTGCTCGTGTCGCATCAATATCAAGCAACCAAAAAGGGGGGAGAGTCGGTCGTGTTCATGCGGACTGACCTCCTCCCGTTATTACGATAACAGGCAGTTCAATATGGAAGGAATAAAGCGACATGAGTAATCAGGAACAGACAAATAAAATAAACCCCTACATTGTCGAACTCGTTGAGCGAGGGTTCGTCACAGAGATAACCGTCGCGGAAGAAGACGTCGCGGAAGGAGGGAGTCGCGTCGCGGGGACGACGTCACGTCGTCGATCTCCGAGGAATCCGGCATTCTTCGCATTCTCTGTGTTCTTCGTCGAAGAAGTAGAAGTTCTTCAAGCTCCCCAACTTTTCTCCAAATCCTCCCAAAGTCTTAACACAACAAACCCCCAACAATAATAAAATAATTTCATCACTTATTTTATTAACATAACTTAAGCATTTGAATTTTTAAACATTCAAATTAAACTCACTTAATTAAATAACTTAAGTTATCAAATTAATGGTGAGTTGAAGGAGTTGGAGAATATGAAAGGGTGGGGTTCATGTGGGCCCACCACTCTCATAACCTCCCATGGGATGTTGGGTGGTTACCCCAACTTCCACTCAACGGATAAACCACTTAAAGGAAATAAAAATTGTAACTCAATTTTGATTTTACCTTCCAAATTTTTTTAACAACTCCTCCCGTGAAAACGAAACTCCAGAAAAGGTGTTTCTAAGAAATTACTGGCACTGTGAATCCATCGGTTCCCTTGGAATTCGATTCCAAGAACCGGTTCAAAAGTTAGAAAAACCCGCTCGTTCATTCATTGAACGTACACGAGCTAAACATCAGATAGAAATTTCGGGCACACCAGGCCTCGAAATCAAGTGCCGTTAGAAACCGCGTTCTTGTAAATTCCCAATGAAAATTAAGAAAAAAAATTTCCCTTGAATTTTACGGGTTTTTACAATATAAATATCATATATACTCATTATAAATTTATCTATACTAATTTATAATGGATATATATATAAAATGGATTACACTGTTCATGGAGATGGTAGACCTTGGGCACACATGAATGATTTTCCCATTTCTTTATATAATTTTATATGTATAAATATATATTTTATATTTATAAATTCCATCCTTATTATTATTCATGTAAACAGAAAATGGAAAACATTTCAGTCTCTATGTGGAGGTTGTAGTCCACACATACGCATTAGTGACATTACTGTTTTCCAATGGATTAGAATGTAAGAATTTATATCTGATATTAGATTTAGAAAAAAGATTTTATATCATAAATATAACATATATTCAGTAATTTTTTTCATTACCACCATCCATGTAATGCATTTGTGAATAAAAAATGACATCGATTCACTAGGTTGTAGTCTGTCGTGAATACGAGCGACGTTATCGTATCCCTCAAGGAATGGAAAATAAGAAGGTATATGTGATATCAAAATTAAATAAGTATAAAAATATTATAAATATAATATAAATATTTTAAACGATCATTACCTCCGTCCTTGAATGACAGTGATGGAAAACGAATAACATTGGTTTTTAAGGCGGTAGCCCGCCGTACACATGAATTATGATTTCGAAGCCCATTTTATAGAATAGGTGATGGATATAGGTCATTAACATAACAAATAACCATATAATTATATTTAATATAAATATTTTATTATATAATCATGGTTTAATAATAATTGACGTAGGTGGAGGATGAAATAATGTAAAATGATTTGTTAGAGACGTCTCCTCCTTTTCAAACAAATTGTTTTAGTTTGAATGAAAATATTTAATAGGTTTTATTTATGAAAAAAATATGGATTCTATAATGATATTATAAAATTAAATATGTTATTTGGGAAGGTATTTATCAAACCAATGGGTTTTGGAAGTGTGAATATGAGAGGAGAGGGGGTGAAATTTTATAAGTGAGGTGAGTTGTACACTTGATACTTTTGAATCATAAAAGGTGTAGCCAAGTTTTTAACAATCCAAAATGATATAAAAAATGGACTATAATATAAAATAGAACACATTAGTTTAAAATAATTCTATAAAATCCAATTTTTATATGTTTTGTTTCATTTAAAATTCTTATCATTTTAGATTTATCCCTAGGTAAACGCATTTTTACTATAACCGTGGTAAATAATTTTTACTATTTTTACTATTAGTTATTGTAAAAAAATATGATGAAATTTTTATATAATATTTATTTTTATTATTAAAAATATTTAATCAATTTTTCAAAATCAAATTTATATAAGTGAATTCTTTTTTAAATTAAAATCAATCCCATAATTGCAATGAGAAAACAAGTTTTTGAAGAGAAAATGTTCAAAAGTTTATAATGTTTTTTATATCAAAATATAGTATGAAAGTGATTAAAATAAATGAATTGGATTTAAAAATATATAATTTATCAAATATTGATTTAATATAACTTTCAAATATAATTTAAATGAAAAGGTAGTTTTTAGTACAAAAATAATTTTTCAATCTTCATCAATAAATGAAACATTTTAGAAAAATACAAAAACATAATCCTAATATAATTATTTATATCATTATTTCAGAAATTAATTTTATTTTTTCAACTAAATTTTCTAAAATTGGTAAAAATTAATTTTATCATAAGTCTGTATGGAACGATGAAACTGTTTCTTTGAAAAATACTATTTTATAGAAAACATTTATTTTAATTTCTAATGATCCAATTTTATTTATAATCAAAATATATAAATTGAATTAGTTTGAAAAAAATTATGAACCATATAATTTTCATCATTTATTTCTTAATATTCAAATCCACTAATTTAAAGGTGATGTTATAATGGTCATGTTTAAGTAATAACATTTTAATAGAGTATCATGTTTCGTTTAATCCTAGTGTTCCATGATTAAAAATATATAGAAGAGATAGAATTTATTTAAAAATAAATAAATCATATATACTATAGGTTTTACATTATCATCTATTATTAGTGCTTCTTGTGACATATGTAATTAAACATGATGTTCTAATTTCAAAATTTTAGGGTCTTACATTCTTCCCCTTATATAAATTGCTTCCTCAAAATATAATATTTATCATGATAATCAATGGTTTTAAATCAGGAAATACCTTTTTTGGAAAGCCACATTATAAAAAGTGTTAATATAATATACTCTTGATAAGAGATAAATGGAAGTAAGAAAGTCATCTGGAATAATTACATAACAAGGTTTCTAAATAGAAGAACATATGTGGGATGTGAAGAAATGGACTGGAAGGAAAACATAAGTAAATATAAATACACTTTGAGATAATTGATAACAAAAATATGGGTGATCCAAAGAAGGTTGAATACCACAAAACCATAAATCTGTAAATGTTGAAAAGACAATTAGTTCATCAGAAATAATGGTACTAGTATAAAATTTTTGTTTCAAGATCCTTTTCATAGAGTTTAGGATTATTTTAATATTTATTAATATAAATATATATACATAGATTATATATTTCTATTTAATATGTACAATTTTATCCTTTGTTTGTGCTTTGATCAATTTATAATTCATTTATTACTCCAAGAATTCAATATCAAAAATGATTTTTTTATTTCTGAAGTAGTAAAATTTACATTTAATGTATCCTAAGATCCATAAAAGAGTAAAAATATATGAAATATTTCATTAAAAAAAATGGTTAGAAAATGTTATCTAATAACACTTAAACATCAACATCATCTATTTGATAAATAGTTGAATTATAGGATCGTCTAGAAAATGTTTGACCAAATATTGAAGGAAGGTCACTAAATCAATATTATATTCCTTAGAAAAAATAAAGTGGCTATTAATGTAAAATTAAAAATATGTTAATTAAATTATCACCATAAAACCTCAATGGGAACATAAATTCTTCGAAAAATATAATCTCAGATTATAGAATATTTTCCATAGATCAAAACATTTAGTAAACTCCAGAAAATATAACATAAAACATAAAATCACCAAACAATTTCGTGGACACCATTACTATCCCATAAACATCTCATGGTAATTATTATCTCAACATAGAGAACATATGAATCTTTATATTACCTTAAAAATATGTTTTTAAAAAAGATAAACTTTCAACTGAATCAATTTTCTTAGTACCACAGAAAACATGCTTTTAAATATTTAATAAAATACTACTGTAAATACAATCCTTCTATATTTAATGACTCCTATAATGAGAATATCATAAATAAAAAAAATTATAACTTATTTCATAGATCCATATACAAAATTAAATTAATCATTCCACTCTAGTTGTTTCAATAGAATAAGTTTGAAGTTGACCCCATAGATTCTATAGAGGTATATTCCCCTGATGCTTAGGGAATTAGTTGGAGTAATTCACCATATTTTTACATGTGAAGAACAATAAATTGAGGTATTTGTTTATATCCTCGAATTCATTGTAATTATGGAATTTTCATCCACACTTAATGAAAAATAAAATTTCTTTTAGGTATATACCAAGGTTTTTTTTCCATAAGTATCTCATGTGGGAAAATCCTTCATTCCCATTTTCCCTTTACATATTCATTTCTGTAATACCCTCTTCTTCTACTTTGAAAACATAATACTTTATAATTATTTCTTTTTCATGACAAAATTTAATAATGTGTTCTCAGATGATGAGAATTTTGGGAGGCTAGTTCCATTCAAAGGCCCAGATTAATCCCATCAATGAAATGGTCAATCATTGTATTTGGATTATTCACATAGTATTAACATTACTTTATATACTTGTAATATTTTATTCATATCTAGAAACATTTTCATCTAGATTCTATATTAGGATTATCAATTATCTTATCATATCCGCTTGTTTCTCATGAGAAAAATATTTTTCCCATAACTGTACCTTGAAATCCTTACATTCCATGTTTTTTGTTTTTTATTAATCCTCAGTGTTTCAAATAAATGAGAACCATTAACACTCATCTATAGAGTGATGATAAATATCCATGACCACTTTATCCCTTTCATAGCCTCCCAGAGTGAGAAATATATTCTTTAATTAAATTATCCATTACTCTGCTAAAAATTATTTTTACTACCATTGAATGATAGAGGCTGTTGATGCCTGAAGCAGTCTAACATTGTTACATTTCATGATGGATCATATGGATTCTCCATACAAGAATGGTTATTACTTATAAGCAGATTCATCTTCCCCAATAGGGTTATAATTTTATTAGTTCCAGCAAAACTCCATCTCCTACATTGTTATCTTACTTAGGAGGTAAATCCCTACATGGAGTACGTGCATTGATATGGTTCCCATTCCAACTATTAGGCTATATTTCTAAATAATTAAACACATTAGATTATATCCTTACATTATGAAACATAATGAATAATACAAAAACTAGTGAAATACTTAACATAATTTAAAAATTTATGCATATATAATATCAAAATAATAAACATGGTTTCTTTGGGGATATCTTGATTTTCAAATTTTTAATAACGGTTTGTAAATATTGTGTGAATTATTCTAAGAATATCCCCCTAGAATATCAAACCAAGTGCATAGTAAGGATCATTTTTCAGCACCGGGTGATGATTTAGTCAAGACCAATGCACTCTTTTCATAGTTATCACCCATAGGTAAATGTATTGCAGAACAAAATTAACTCATAGTATCCAAGAAGGGATATAATTGTAGTAATATCCATATAATATATTCCTTACCAAAATATGATGATGTAATTATATAATTATCCTCAATGTATGCCATACTATTATGTTTCATAATATATGTTTTCTTAATTCTAGGTTATATGGTTTCTAATAAATATACTCTCATACCAACTACAATGACCCCAAATCTATTAAACCAGATCTAGTTTAAAATTTATTACATTATCACTAATACAAGGTATCACATCCAAAAATATTAAATAGGTTAGAATTATTGGTAAAATAGACACATAATTGAAATTTATGTTACATTTAAAACATAAAATATAGAAAGTTTTTACTTTGTGAATTCCATTATTCTACCTAGAATATTCCTGTATATCAATAAAAAAACACATCCTGGAGTCCTGGGGAAAATAAAACATAAGAAAGGGCTAAGATTATATTCTTAGTATGGGTAACCTTATAATGGAATCTATTAATAAATAAGAAATAATAAATATTTAAAGGTAACCAAATTGAATTTAATCAATAACTTGAGCATAATATAAAAGGAATAAATAATGGTCAAATAATTCCAAATAAATAATCACATGATCTTGATACTCAACTATGTATATTCAAAATAGTCTAATAATCCCATGGAATATCAATATCTAAATTCATAATGATGGAATACATAATGTTGGACATCATAAACATAACATCAAGGCCTCTTTACAATAATTATTACCATTAATTCCTCATTTTAATAAATCTTATATAAATGGGGAAGGACTTATCTATTTACCCAATCAATTTTCTAATACCCCAATATTCTAATGTATGTGTATTTTTAAATTTAATAACTTCTATATCTTATGATGCATGAAACATGCAACATAAAAAACAATGAAATATTATTATGCGATCATTTTAAATTATTTTTTAAATTGGTGTGGGTGAACCAGGTTACCTATATTATGAAATATATATCAATGTAATATTCTATTCAAATTTATTTATTCAATGAAAATAAAAACATAACTTTTAGAAAATTCATTTTATTATTCTAATATATGTTTTCTTCAAAAATCGATTTAATTACCTTGTATGAGAAAAATATAAAGTTAATTTTTGACACTTTTCAAAAATTTATTTTATAAAATGAACTTAATTTTTGATACTAGAATATTAAAATTATATTACATTGAATTTTTGGGAATTCTTTTGAATAGATTGATTTTCTAGTGAATAGTGAAAATATGTATTTTTATAAAAATGTCAATTTATTTATATTAAATTCTGAATTATGATATTAATTTTATATAAAATTAAATTAATTATTCTTTAATTATATTTTAATTCCATTAAAACCATCCTTATACCTTATTTTAGTATATTTATATTTTCTAGATTAAAAATGTTATGTTGGAAATTTTTTTTTTCAATGTCTATTGTAGGATTAATTTTAATTAAATTATAAAAATTCTGGTTTTTGAATTTTAAAATATATATTATATATTTGGATTCATAAGTTCCAAATCTATTAAATAGGAAACTTTTATTTTTTGGAATGTATTATTAGAAATTTTTATAATTTTATTTAGCATAGTAAAAGGTAATTTCAGAAACATAAGTTAAAAATAAGGGGGTAAAGACTATAAAATGACGCTAATACATTAGTAAATTTTATTTTATGAGTTATTTTGATCCCTAATCATTATGTTATCAGATATATGTTAATGTTTCTCATACTATGAAGTGATTATGATCCTTATAATATTTTATTGAATAAAATGTCAGAGATGTCACATTCATGATTTTAATAAATATAACTTCTTTAATATGCTGTAATATTGAATATATCTTCAAATATAAATTTAATTTTCAAAATTTAAATATCTGTCTTCATAATGGTAATTTATTTTTTATTTTTAGTGAAAAACTAATTTCTTGAAATGCTTACACAACGTTGATGCTGTAATTATTTTATTTATATAAATATCAAATAAATGTTATCAGAAAAGTAAATATAATTTAGATTGATTAATGTGATAAATTTTTTTAGAGAAAACCTTTACATTTTAGGGATGTATTAAATTATTTTCTTCATTGTTATATTTCCTTGTCGATATTTTTTTGATTTCAAAGTAAAGAATATTGTCAAAACTGACATTATTGATATTTTGAAATAAAAAATATTTTCTTAAATAATTTAAAATTCCTAAAAAAATTGAATTAATAAAAATGATTGGGATAAGGTTTAACATGAAATACGTGATCCATTTATGGGTCATTTTTCATTTTATTATGTCTTCTTTAATAGTTAATGAGTAAAAATCCATGTTTTCATGGTAAAAGTTAAGAGGGTTAGATAAGGGTTAAAACCTAAAGATAAGGGTATAAATATAGTCAAAGATTTTCTAAATCTTATTGTATGAGGTGATTTTAAAACCTAATAATATAATCTTATAAATAAATTAATTTTGATTGATTTGAAAATGAAAATTCATTTATATTAATTTAATATTTTAAAAAATTCCTAAAGTTTCCATCAACTTAATTATAAAGGGAACCCCCTCCTACACTTATTTACACCACATTGAGCCATCTAGATCCACCAATTACAGAAAATTACTTCTCAAAAATCCCTTATTCAAGTTATTGAGGTTATATTATACTCAAAATACCAACCTTAAGCCTTTTTTTATTAGGTATAATTGGAGTCCACCGAATAAGTGGTAATCATTCTTATCAATTATTTTATATTTATTTGTTCTTCTACATCCTATTGATGTGTTTTTTATATAGTAAAATAATAACTCTAGTATCATATATATAATAAGATGTTATATTTTTTATGAAAAAACTATATTCTTCCTTCTATCCATCCAATGAAAAAAAGCACCGTACATGAAAATATATGACTTAATATCCCCAAATAGAGTTGTAATTAGTTTTTCATCACATCTTAACAAGGATTGTTATAATGATGTAAAATATTAATATATATGGTACCTATAAAATTATATTAATTATCTATAATTAATATATCACTCATTTTTTACCATTTCACACATTAATGGAATGATATTGTCACTCATCTATACATATGACCTGCCATCTCCACGATGTGATGCGATTCAATTTTTATGCTCAAAATTCATGAATTATTCCAAAAATATATATAATGAATGAATATGATATATATAACCTTCATAATTTTTATTATATTATAGAATAATATCCTATGAATAATAATTGGGACTTACATGACTAAACATGCATAAGAAAATGAATTAGTTAACACCCTAAACATGGGTCATAATGAAATACTATTAGAAAATGGGAGAAAAAATGATATAAGAGGATCATATATGATATCATAAATATTAATCCGGTTCTTTCAATAATTAATACCATGATTTAAAAAATTATGCAGGAGGTAAAATAATGTAAAACTAAAGGAAAGTGCAGTGTAAGAGTTTTCTTAACTCAATTTTCATTAACATGGTTAAACATCCACTTCATTGATTATATCAAGCTACGATTATCTATATAGTTAGTTTTGCTTAACTTATTTTTCCCACTTTTTTTGTGTATTTATATTGGATACACATAATTTATTCATTTATTAATCCTTACCTCATCATTATGATCATTTTAAATATTTATTTTATAATCTCATTATAATTGAGAATGTTTATTCTTTAATATAATTTGAAGGAAATCACTTGAAAATTTCTTAATAAATATTTCCATACTCATATCATCAAGTTATTAGTTAAATATTTCAAATAATATTACCATTTTCCACTCTTTGGTACTTAAACTGTTTTAGAAAATGTTTTCCAGAAAATACAACTTCATTTTTTTCTTCAGTCGAAAATATATTTTCTTCCAAAACCATTATTTCTAAATATGATTTCAAAAATGTTTTAAATTTTTTAAAATATTATATTAAATAAATTTTCAACCATTTTTACTCGTTTAAAAATATTTTCAAATTAATTTTTATCTCATTTTAAAAATAATTCTTTTTTGGTTTTTACTAATAAAGTAAAAGGGAAAATTGTTTTATAATGTAAAGCATGAATAGAATTTATAGCCATTATGAATGCTAAAATTATTTGAAGAATCTTTTATAATTTTAAAAAAATCAATTGAAATATTTTTAATAATTTTTCTTAAATTTTACTTTTTAAAATTTGTTTTCAATGATAATTATTTCCATTTTTTTCAAAATTATAAGGATATTTTCATCATGATTACTTATAATGACCTTTTTATGTTATTTATATTTATAAATGACAAAAAATATCATTATTACTCTAATGGATATATATTTTATTTATATCATACCTAATCTTCCTTTGTATGGTTTAAGATCATTTTTTCTATTTTAAGTAGTGTTATTCACTTTCTTAATTGATTTTTTATAATCAATAACATTAATTGAAATATCTACTATCCTATGATTCTTATAAATAAATTTTCTCTTAAATATTAATCTTATATTGTGATAGATATGATCATTTCCTAAAATTTATACCATTTTTAAATATATTTTTTAATTTGAATGTTATTTGATGAAATTGGATAATGTTGATAATTTCATATTCTTCCTTAATACATATATTTGATAAGGAGAATTATTTAAGAATTAAATAAATTATTTGGTATATGAGGAATAATTTGGACTAGAATTAAATGATTTGGGGATTTTTTAAAGTACGCCCCTCGATGCAGCAATTGTCTTTAGAGATGAAATCTGTTAGAGAAACCTGCATGTTTTTAATCAGTATGTGTTAAAATGTATTATTAAAGTATATTATAGTAGAATTCTAAAACATCATATGAATGGTCCGAACCATAGAGTTATAATGTTATTATGAAAGATGATCTATGATAATTAATAATTTCTTCATTGAAATTTATTATTATCAAGGATATATTCACTATGAAATTGTATCGAGCTGAACTTCATTTTCAGTTCATTGATTAAATGTCACAAGTGATAAGTTATTAACCTTTCCATATAGATTATTATTATTGATTCATGATTGATTCTACTGTACATAAACCTTAATGATAATTTTATCTCACCATTATATGTTTTACAATTCTTAGGATTTCATGAAGTTTACTATGATTGATATGCATGGATACATTATGGGGAATAACATATTTCTCCAAGAAATTCTTAGTTTATTTTATGTTTTAAAATATAATGTCATTTTAAATTACTCATATATTTTACCAAGAATAATAAAATATTATATACATTGGGATGAAATTTCTTGTATCTTATGATAACTTAATAAAGTAATACACTAGATTTGGGATACTACGGCTGGGGTTCTTACAATTGCTATCAGAAAGTGATTAGTAAAAATGTTGGGTAATAGATATATGAAAAAATAGATTGGAGAATATAACCAAATTAAGGACATTAATGATAAATTTAATTATAGGATATAATTTTATAGATTAGGTAACAACCATGTAAAACCTACATTAAACCAATGGACTGATATATTAAGATGAAGGTGTCATGATTTGTACATCCTATAAATGATTTCATGACTATATATGGTTATTATTATTCACACTACGATTTTTTGTTTTACTCAATGGATGGAAATAGAAGGAACTAGTTTGAAATTGTATGTTACATAAAATTAATTGAATAAGTATTTCACAAACATTATTAGGGTTAAAAAAATCATGAAAATTATAATAAATGGGGTTTATTTTGGAATAATATATGTTTTCATTAACTTAAGAGTTATAGACACAATTATGGGGTTATGAGTTTAATGTAAATAAAAATATTAAATTCATAAAATCATTTTGTAGGTTTTTTTATAACTGGAGTTATTCATGATTAAGGGTAATTTTGGAGATATTAGTGGTAATACAACCCATTAGTTTAGTATGTGTGAAAGTTTTATTTATAGAATAATTCCTTTACATTTTATAAAGATAAATTTAAAGTTAATGATAAACATTAGGGTCTATATGATATTTTATTTTATTTTAATTATGGGTTATTATATTTTATGAAATGCTAAATCAAATATATGAGATAAACTTTGAGGTTAAAACAAATCATTAATGACGAATATATTAAGGTTTTTTAGGATGTTAATCATTTTTTTGGATTTTTTAAGGATTATATTAATATAGTTTTATAAAAAGGGCTACCTATATGTTGAGTGATAACCCTTTTAATTTAGAAAGTCCATGAGGCTGGAAACCAAAATTGAAAGGAGACAAAGGTTCATCACATACCAATGAACAACATGAATTATCAATAAGTATGAAAATTGATTTTAGTTAAATCGTTTGGATGGATAAGGGTAAGTTCATTCTGGGAACCCCATATGATTACAGTAAATATAATATTGTTTAATTATACTTGGGGAATAAAGGCTGAATTGTATTTCATAGGAATATATTTATTTATTTTGTATTTATTGTGATTCAAGTTATTTTTGGAAACAATTTACATATCATGGAGATTATACGTTTATGAAATGGAAATTTTTTTAGATAAATTTAACATTTATGATGGAAGATGATGTGATAAAATCCTTATGATTTTTGGGTTTCAATATTAGGATGGAATATTTTTATGTAAAATTTAGGAAACTTATTTATTGAATGATCGAAGCTGGATTCTGGGTATTACTGATAAATTTAGGGATATTAATGTAGTTTTACTCACATGAAAGTTTACTAATTTTGGGAATCATCTAACCATATTTTTTTGAGTTAACATATAAATATAGTATAAATAATTTTTTTATTCTTTCGAATTTTTGATTCATGGAAGTTGATTTTAGTACATAAGGAAAAAAATTCATACTCATCATTTTGAGAAAAAGATGATATTGTGGCTGAGATTGATTAAATAATGAAATTATTATTATCATGTAAGTATATTTTCATATATTAATACATTGGGAATTAATTTAATTATTTAATGCTTGGAAAATGATATTGGAAGAAAAAAGTTATCCTTTTAATATTCATACTAAGAAATGAATGATCTTCTAATAAATCACAAACATATAGTTTCATGATGGTAAAATTTCTCATTATCAGGTTTTCTATCATTATCCATCATAAAATGATAGTTATATTTATTTTCCAGATCCATATTTTCAATTACCACAAATTTTTCCTATTTTAATGCTTCATTTTGGGGGGAAATCCACATTTCCATTTCCTTCTTTTAAAGAGGATGTTTTAATAACCCTATTTATGGTGTGGGTTTCCTATAAAAGAATATTAAAATATCAGTATTTTATGTTGAAAGGAAAATGTCAAATTATAAGTAAAAAATTTATTAATGTATGATAGAATTTAATACACCATTAGTTTTTGATCAATCTCTTTTGAAATGATATCACATTGATAACTTACGATGTATGAAAAACCCAACTTGAACAAAAGTGAAATATTATTATGATATCATTATAACATAGACAATAAATGTGTGGGTTTGAATAGGATTAAATATATTATAAAACAAATATAAAAGTGATATTCAATACAAATTAATTTATTCTTATGAAATAAACACAAATATAATAGAAAGTCATTTTATTCTTCAAATATATATTTTCTTCAAAAAGAATTTTTTTTAATACTTTCTATGATAAAATAAATAAAGATAATTTCTAAAAAATTTATTAAAATATATTTGACAAAATAAGTTTAATTTTTAAAACATAACATTAAAATAATCTTATGGTTACTTTTTTTGGAATTCTCTTAAAAAGTTTTATTTCCCAGTAGGTAGTGAAATATACTCATTTTTATAAAAATGTAAATTTATTTATAAAAAAACTACCTTTATGTTTTTAATTTGATAAAAAAGTAACATAGATAAAATTTAGTTTGGTATAAATTAATTAATTACATTTTAACAATACTTATACCATATTTTTATATCAATACATTTTTCTTCTTGAAAATAAATATGTCAAGAAAATGCGGTTCCATTACATTTTACATGATTTATATTAAATAAAATTATTGAAATTATGTGGGTATAATTTTGAAAATTTTATTTCATATTTGTATTTTAAGGTCCAAATTTTGAAAATAGGTCCCTTGTTAGGACAACATGAATAATAATCTCGGTTATTTTTCTTACCAATGTAAAGTGTAAATTGTGTAATATAGGTTAACAATAAAATGAAGAGGACATGAAATTACCCCAACACTTGAAAAAATTTTATTGTATGAGTTAATTTTATCAATAATCATCCTATGATGAGTTATATTACTTTTTGTTACTATTAGGAATTGATTATTGTCCTTATAATAATTAATTTTATGAAAATTCAAAGAAGAAACATTAATGATTTTAATAAAAATAAATTTTTTAATATGCTATTATACAAACGATATCCTAGACTATAAATTGTATTTTGAAATATAAAATATTTGACATCATCATGTTAATTTATTTTTAAATTTTAGTGAAGAAATAATTACCTTGAATTTTTACACAACATCGATGTTGTAGTTATTTTATTAATGGAAATATCTAATAAATTGTATTAAAAATGTTAAATTAAAGATCATTTAAGATAGTTAATGTGACAATAAAATCTATTAGATGAACTTTACATATTATTTATGTCTAAAAATATATTATATGAACTTATCTTGTTTTATTTATATTTTTAAAAGGCAATGTAATTAATACTGTCAAAATTGACATTAATATTATTTTAAACTATATAATATTTTATTAAATCATATAAAATTCCTAAAAGTTCTAGATTCTTCCGAATATTTGGAATTATAATTAAAATTTCATAAATCATCCATTTATGGGTATTTTGTCATATTATTGTAATTAAATGAACCCTCAAAGGGTAAAAAATCATGTTGTCATGGTAAGAGTTAAAGGGGTTAAATAATGTTTAAAACAAAAAAGAAAGGGTAGAAATATAGTAAAAAATTATAATTTTTTTATTAAAATAGGAAATTTAGACCCATAATAATGTGTTCTTGTAAATATTCCACATTTAATCCATTTATAATTATAAAAAATATATTAATTTAATATTTTTGAAAATTCCAAATGTGCCCCTAACATGAATTATAAAAGGGAACCCTTTATATCACTTATTTACTCCAATTTTATCCATATATCATGACCATGTCATACCCATTAATTTTCAAAACTTTATTATCCATATTTTATTGGTTCTATTATCCTTAAAATTCAAATAATAATCATTTTAAGGAGAGATCTAAAGGAAGCCCACAGAAGAAGAGGTAATCATTTCTGTCACTCTTTTAGTTTTATTCCTTCTTTGAAATCCTCTTATTATATTGTTTCAATCATAAAATAATAAATATAGTGTCATATATATATATATATTAATATGTTATTATTATTTTTAATCAACTATATTCTAACTTTTTTCCATCCTATTAAAAACAAAAGCACCACACATGCGTACGTACGACTTACTATCTCCACATAACAATGTAATTTATTTTTCATTACCACAATAAAATGATGGATATAATGACCAAAGTAGTGGATATATATGGAAGTAATGAAAATATATTAATTATGTAAAATTAATATATAACCCACTTTCTTACCATTTCACCCAGTAAGGGAATGATATCATTGTTCGTGCCTAAGTAGGACCAACCGTTTCTATGATGCGATGTGATTCATTTTCCGCGTCCAACGTTCATGAATGATTATAAAAATATAAATAATTGATAAATATTATATATATGACCAATATTCCATTAAAATTTATTATATAAATATACCCTAGGAAAAATAATCAATACTTACATTAAAAAACCAGGATAGTAAAATAAAGTAGTTAATAATCAAATTAAGGGAAATAATAAAATATTATTAACAAACTATTGACGAAATGACAAAAAAGGTTCATATATGATATCAAAAACATTAATCAAATTATGGAATGAATTAATAACACAATTTAAACCATTATATATCATTATAAAGAACCTTCAACTAAAGGAAAGTGCAAGTTAAGGGATTAATAATAATTCAATTTCCATTCATTAGGTTAGTCATATAATTCGTTGATTATATCAACATAATATTATGTGTGTAATGAATATTTATTATCTTATGTTTTATTTTTTATTATTTTATGTAGATTTATAGTGGATACACATTATAGATTAAATTAATAGTTATCACCTCAACATTATGATCATTGTAGGTGTTTATTTCACAATCTCATTGTAATCTAGATTATTTATTATTGAATATTTTTTGAATGAAATTATTTATTATTTCATAATAAACCCATAAATTTTATTATAATATTGTTATTAGTGATCTTATTAAATTAATTAAACTATTTCCCACTCTTTGGTACTTAAAATGGTTTAGATTTTTTTAAAAAAATACATCTTCATTTAACTCTTTGGTTGAAAATATGTTTTCTTCCAACACCATGTTTTTTAAAAATGTTTTAATTTTTTTAACCTTTTCAAAATTAGTTATTAAATATTTTTTCACCAATTTGTACTATTTAATTTTTTTTTCAAATGAATCATTCTATCCATTTAAAAACAATGTCTATTTGGTTTCTATTGAAAAAGTGAACGGAAAATATATTTTAAATAGTATTTAATGAATATAATTTATAAACTTCATGACCAATCAAATGTTTTAAATATTATTTTATATTTTTCGAGTTTTTTTTAAATAATTTTTTTTTCAAATTTTTTCTGGTGTTTTTATTTTTATAAATGATTTTCAAATAAAAGGGGTTTCAAATTATTTTTCAAAATAAAAAGGATATTTTCAAAAAGAATGTTCTTAAGATATTTTGTTGGTATCTCTATTAATAATTGATATAAACCATTTATTATCACTCTTAAGGGTATACATATATGGTAATGATACAATCCTCAATCTTCCTTTGTAAGGTTTATGATTATTTTGACAGAGAAAATTATTAATATTCACTTCCTTGATTCATTGTTCTATTCAATAACATTACATGGAAATATTCATTATCCTATGACCATTGGAGATTAAATTTTTCTTAATTATCCATATACTTGTGTGATAGATACAATTATTTCCAAACTTTAATTCAATTTTTACATATGTTGTTTACTTTGAATTTAAATTCATTAACTTGGAATATATTTTAAAATTCGTATTCTTCACTCACTATGGGTATTTGAAAAAGAAAATTTTTATGAATTAAAAATATTATTAAATATATGAGGAATTATTTGAGTTGGTATGACATTGGTTGGGTATTGGTTAAATTTACACCCTCAATACATCAATATTAAAATGATATGAAATCAGTTGGACAAACCCTATGTTTTTGTAACTGGTATGTTTCAAACTGTCTTATGGAATGTCTTGATATTCATATACTAAACCATATTTTTAAAGGTATTAAAATAAAATGTATCATGTTTATTGGAAGCATAAAAACTAATAATTAATCATTTTATTACACTACGAGTAATTACTATCCAAGATATTTTCCCTATGATATTATATATGGATGAATTTAATTTTTAATTCATTGATTAAATGTCATGTGTGATCAGTTATTTACCATTCCATGTAGAATATTCTAATTGGATCATGATATATTAAATAGTACATAACACTTATTGAGAATTTGAGGTCACCGTTATTTTTTTCCTTTCACCTGGATTCCATGAATTTTATTATGATTGTTTTTTAGGGATACACTAGTGGGAAAAATGGATTCCTCGAAGGAAATCATTATGTACTTTATGTTTTATAATGTAATGTGAAATTAAATTTATCATCCTGTTTACCAAGAGTACTAGAGTATTTATTCATTTAGAATGTGATTCATTTTATCTAATGACAATGTAATAAAGTAATACACCAGATCTAGGCTATTGGAGTTGGGGTTATTACATAATTTTCTTCATGAGTCTTACTAATGTATCTAGGGGAAATATAGTTCTATGACCCAACTACCACATAAAAAGTCCAATTAATTCCTCATATAAAGTGGTTGAAACAAAATCAACATGAATATTATTATTGAAAAACTAACATAAGAAATGTTAATACCTATCCCAATCAATAAACATAATCATAATTAATTCAGTGTAATATGTTGAATGGTGAATAAATTGTATATCCTGAGTCAAAAATTTCCGAATAAATCTAAGGAAACAATAATTATGGAGTAAATGAAACATATCCTTAGTGTATAATAAGAAAAAAAGGAATTATTTCATTAATGAATAGAAATACAATAAAATTGCAACTGAAAACATTTTTGAGAAAAATAAACATTCAACTTTGAAAATATATTTTAAACTAGAATTAGAAAAATATCATAAAAATAATTTTATTTGAAAATTAATTTTGAAGAAATGTAAAGAAATATTTTAATCATTTGGTGGTAATGATTATGGAAAATTCAATTCATTTGTAACCCATTGAAAAAAATATTCCTTTCATATATTCGGTAATATCCAAACATACCTGGTTTTAAAAATTATATGAAAATTCATTTTTATTTTTTTAAAATAGTCAAAACGGGTAAAATTTTCTTTCATAAATCAATTTTAAATGTATAAAAACATTTTTTAAAAAATACTTTGAAAACATGGACTTTGATAAAAAAGGAATTTTGACCATTGAGAGAAATGTAGCCATATTTTATAAAAAAAGATTTTCTCAATCATTTTAAGTAAGAATGTTTTGAAAAATAATAATATTACTTGAAAAGGATCATGAATTAATAGTGTAGAATAAAATATATTTATTTTAATATATATATATATATAATAATCCCTCAATAGAGACTTAATAAAAAAATTCCAAATAATGTTGACATTGTAAAATAAACCACTACCACTTTGGTAACATTTGAACTATAAAACGCCTAGAATAAAAAAATTAAAATGAAAATTTATATACCATGAATAGAAATATATTAATGATATAACATATCAATATGGGTAGTAAATACACCCCACAAATTAATAATCATTGAATATGGTGTATGTCTTGTGGAAGTAAAAGCGAGGCGAGAAACCTTTAACAGTTGCTCGACTTCCTTTGTTTGTTTATGAAACTATTGTATACTAAATATTGGTTTTTTAAAAATCCATTATATAACAATAATAATATATTTCATACCATATATTATTTACTTATAGTCTTTTATCACTCTTTAAATAGCAATTCATTGTTAAAATTAGTATTTCGGGTGATAATTGCTTCATTTTTCATGTATGTTTTTGTTTGATAATTTTGGTCCTTTTAATTTTATCATGGTTATATCATCTAAATAATTTTATCCATGATATAAATATAATATATATTCATTATATATTTATTTATATTAATATATAAAATTTATATATAGATAATTGATTAGACTATTAAGGGAGACAGTATGTCGTACGTTTGCCTGAATGCTATTTCCATTTTTCTAAAGGGATGGAATGAAAGGAAAATAAATATTAATTAAACATTAAATAATAATTATTATTTTATATATATAATCTATATACATAAAATTCTTCCTTATTAACATCCATGTAATAATAAAATGAAAACAATTACACATCGCTATGTGGAGGTGTAGTCCACACTTACATACCAGTGACCTTATTGTTTTCTAATGGATTGGAAGGTAAGAAGTTAGAAGTTATATTATATTTCTAGATGTATTTTTAGATCATAAACATCAAATATAATCATTATATTTTATCCTTTATTCCTTCTGTGTAAATTGTAAGTGAAAAACAAATCATATCGCTTTGTGAGGTGATAGTTTTCCATACACAAGAGTAACATTATAAAATCTCTAATTGAATGGAAAGTGAGAATGTATACGTGATATTATAATTATAGAAGAATATTAATATCATAAATATCATATTAATATGTTTAATCCATCATTATACGAAGGATTTGGGTGCGAAGCAGAATCCGCAAACTTGTGGGATTTTAAAAATTTTCCACTGAATATCGATGCAATATAATCAACTTCGGAGAAAACATGCCCAGTTAAATCTAATGATCATCCGTGAAAAATATTAAGCAAAAAATAAAACCATAAATACCTAGTTTAGATCTGAATCCATGCACAAGGTCATCTCATCATTGTTGATCACTCCTTTAAGAATCTGAGGCCTAATTCCTCTAGATCATCCACACACACTCCATGAAACTGTGGGAATGTCGTTTGTCGAAATCCAGGTGTTAGCATGGAATTAAAATGACACCATTGGAATTTCAACGTTCACTTAATCGCTCTTCATGCGATGCCTGAGGGAGAGCTCGATCTGGGCTCCTTGGATCTAGAGAATATCTCTCAAGAACATGTGAGAGAGGATAAGAGAGAGAACTCCCATGAAAATCATTCATTGTGAACGACCTCGCTCCTCAATTTATAGTGTGTTATGTGTTTACCCAGAAATGCCAACCTCACCCCTGAATAATCAACACACAATTAATGAAATATTATTAATACTAAATTGAGTCCTAAATATTATTATCATTTTCTTGTAATATAGTAAATATATTACATGATAATAATTATGTTCAAGACTTGAATCATCCTTCCCATATATATTAATTGAACTTTGAATAATTTCAAAATTCGTTAATTAATATTTTAAAAGTATTTACTTAAAACTAATAAATATATTCAATAAAAAAATTCAATGTTCATTATTCTAAACTTGAATAATATGAATTTATATATTGAATTTTTGATCATATTTCTTTGGAAAAATCATGAACCCCAATGGTGGGGACCACGATTTTCAAAACCTGTATTCAACTAAATATGGTCGATTATCAAATATTTTATTGTGTGTGACCCTATAAGCCCTTATCTCAATAGTAGTCAATATTATTCATAGACCAAGAGTGGGATCATGCAACCCATCATGGCCCATAAATAGATAAGGATTGTCACAGCAGTGACCACCATTTTATGAACATAGATTTTGTAATATAATATCTTTTTATGTAATATATCGTAAAGAAGGATGTACTCACATGTCGTTTACCTTTTATTTCTTAATTGTTTGTTGTTCTAACTGGAAGAATTTACCCCCAAATTCCATGGGCGTGGTCTTATGAAGGTACTACCATCCTAATCAACCTGGCCTGAAATATAATACTTCTATAATCTAGAAGAGACAAAACCTTTATTGACCATTCAACCAATGAGATGCCACCAATGATGCACCCAACACAAACTACATTACCACGACTTCATTTCCATGGTTTTCATCTTACATCAAAGTACGCAATCAAATGACATACATTGGTAATGATCTCAAGTCATGAGACCATTACACATGATCTTAGATAAGAACATCCAATGACACTTGAAACATGTGGTATTCATATTGGCAGGTTTGTCCTCATTATCTTACTACTAGAGATCACCAAGTTAAAATTTCATGAGAATAAGTCTCATTTCTTATGATCCCCTAAAAACTGGTAGTAAAACATCTACTATGTCCAATCAGTAAAATGTATCTATACCATTGAACATATATTTATGATTAATGTCATAGTATCTTAATGTTCTAATTATAGCCTGGGATATTCTATAACCTCTCGATACGACAGTTAATTTTTGGACATTACCCTTTCAATAGTGGACGCAGAAAAGTCGACACTATAATGGTAAGACTACATCATGTATATCTAACTATATACATGATATGGTAATCAAAAGCACTGAATAGTTTGTTCTAGGGAACCCACTATTTTAACAATCCCACTTTCACTAGATCCAACTTGCTAACCAAACTTCTTAGCTACTCACATGATGAACATCATGTTTCTGCTGAGTAACAAATTTAGCTATCGGGTCCGCCAAAGTTCCACCGCATGTCTATTCTACTACTGTGACCATATATCTTATTGTAAAAATTTTCAAGATATTATATTCTGAGTATGTCCCATTAGTCCACTATCATAACTTGAAATCTTGGATAGTAATAATATCATAATTTACATTATGATAATACTTTTCTCACTAGTTACGATTCCATAAACTGGAAAAAATCATTGCATTTAATAACTACTTCATAGATGCCTCATAATCTACAATGTTCTTAGTATTTGTACGTATGGCCACCACTAGATTATATGAGATTGACTCACTCATCATATTTATCCTAACTATGATAGTAGATCATATTGATCTCTGTAAGACTAGTTTGTATCCCCAAAAACTACTATCCATTCTTCTCCACTTACCAGGTACATATGTTTTGTACTTTCTGAAGAACAATTATATAATTCTAACTGAATACCTTGTAGTGCTCCAATATATAACCGATATTTTCCTATTATAAATAATATCTTGGAAATATCAATTCTTGTACATATCATGGAATACGTGATAAATCCATCGCTTAAGCATATGGACTTCAAATCCCCATGTTTATCTCCTACCATGTCCCAAACTTGTCAACTTGAAGAGATTATGCCCAGTGACATAGGAAACAATTTATCTCTTGAATTGTTCCAAATTGTATTTATCAATACAATGTCACTATATGTATGATTTTATAGGACTAATCAACCTATAGATCCACATAAGAATATCTTGTTCCGTATAACATAGGTTGCTACTTTAAGTCAATAACTGGAGAATCAATTTCATCTTGGTCTTAACTAAAAGTAACACAAATGTATGATTTCATATGTCTCCAAACGAAATTTTCTTGGAAAAACATTGGAACTACCACTGACCTTTGGTAGACACATAGAAAATATTCATTCCAAATGGAACCTTTATGATTATGTTGCTTACTTCAATACTAAACTAGATTCCAGTAACATGGAAGAAATATTAGTATTTTGTGAAGTGACCATCCCTTTCTGGCTGCGATGTATAGACACTATCCATGATTAGTGGTCATGAAATCAGATTCTAAATAAAATGATCATATAAATTAGCTATGAGATGCAATATTCTAATGGATTTAGGCATAAAGAGTTGGTTAAACCAATCAAACCTTATTGGTGCTGCCCTTTTACCACCCACGTATCAACTCACATGAATATCCACCATAGTATTCATTATGTAAGCCCCTTTTCAATGTGATACATGGAATCCATTATTTAATATTAGTTGGTCTTGTCAATCTCATCTATTTTCCATACTTCTTTTAGGAAATATTATTTGCAATGAATAAAATATTACTGACTGTAGTGAATATAAAACCACCACCATGGAATTAAACTTCCTATGGTGTATGTGTCTTTGGAACATCATCTGTTCCACATACGCTTTTAGAAGTAGTTTATATGCCAACAATATGTGCATTTGAAGCGTTGAATATGCTCAAGTCAATCTGGATCCCACTATATCTAATAGAGAAGTGAACCCTTATAGAAATGTAGTCAATAAATTTACTATTTCTTTTATATCTTA
This sequence comes from Viscum album, assembly GCA_963277665.1. Classification (NCBI taxonomy): domain Eukaryota; kingdom Viridiplantae; phylum Streptophyta; class Magnoliopsida; order Santalales; family Viscaceae; genus Viscum; species Viscum album. The sequence goes on along the minus strand of OY728126.1, from coordinate 1,204,808,463 downwards.
GGGATTTATGTAACATCCTAAGTGACCATTTGGATAGATACACTGATTCACCATGTGTTTAACTTGATGCATGTTTGTTTATATCCTAACAAACTCTTCACATAAAAACACATGTCCACATGACAAAGTGGATTCATCATCATACTATGAATTTCAGGAGATCCATTTGTCATTTTAGTTGGAATATGATTATGGGATTACACCATTATTGGCGAAGCACATCATGAAGTATAATGGATGTTTCCACAAGTTGTTACATTAATACTACTTACATCAATACTATGATTTATAAAATGAGAGTCTAGGAATTTCTCCATGGTACATTTTGTTGATCAATGTTAACTTGTAAAACTTCACCATCTATCCACCTCATTAACATCAATTCCATGATATGTATAAGGTAATTTATATTTAGTAATTTCTCTATGCAACATTATCATGATTGATGATTGCACATTAAATATATTTTTCAGCATGTCGACCCGAAGCAACTCATATTTTCTGACCATGCATATACATCAATTATTATTTCTTAATTACTTATAGGAATATTATGAAGTATATTTATACCTATATTTTACCCTTAGAATAGTTCATGTTGACTCGTTGAACTACTTCAAAAAAGCTTTGTGACAGACCTTTATTTCTAAAAGTTCCATTTTCCAAACTAAAGACGCCAATAATACATAATGTATTTAGTTTTACCGAGCCTAAATACCATATTGAGTATATTATTGATGTGCACTTTTAGTATTACTTGACAAAAAATTATTATTTCACACCTTAGTGTAAGTCTTACATTTATATTCATCACTTATTTCCTATGATTCATGTATTACTTAAGTAGTGATTGATTTTTAAATTCCAAAAACAACATTCATTCTAGAAGCTTAAAAAATGTCTCCCTGCATCCAAGGGGACATGAGATTAATGTTTGTGGTTATACTCAAAAATAGATCAACATGAATCTTTCAATTTAAAATTAAATAAGACATGTAATTCTCAACACTGGCCAAGGTATCACCCTTCACAACCATATGGAGAACACACCAAACTTCTAGTAAAGATTCTATACATACTTGGTTAACATATTAGAATACACATATTTCACCAACATATTGTATTTAATACCCAAGTAGTAAAACTAAAACATTAAAATTAATGAATATCCCTGATGAAGAAGCGAGTATTTTGCTTCTTTAATTCAGTTAATTGAATTTAAACTTCAATAGTATTATTTTATAATATGAAATTCAATTAACTTTTGTTAATGCCTCATTAATTGAAGGACATCGCGAATATTCCATTGGAATTACTTTACTTTTGGATATATTTCAATTTAATCTCCATAAGAATTAAAGGTGAAATTTTCTATGATATTCTTATTATCTTAGAGAACCTTACCTAAATTGGTAATGTTGCATTTACTCAATACTTGTTCGTTTTATTACTTAAAATAAAAATTGTGTAATGGGGTGAAGATGATATGAGAAAGGGATCCATTTAAAGATCCTGATCCATATTTTTATGTACACATTCCATTATAACCATCAACTTATACATTTCATTGCTCCTCTTTCTCTTGAAAAGATCTCTATGATGACAATTCAAGTTATATTATCTATGTCTTGGTGTAGTGACTGCAACAGACACTGAATGTTAATGAATTAATAATGATATAAATATCATATGCTTTGAACATAAGTCTCCTGTAAAAAATTTCACCCTCACTTCATCAGGTAGTTTAATAGTTTTGGGTACACTGGCACTTTGAGTTTCTTATATCATAATACTATGTGCATCCACCCATATTATTCTTGGATACTCATTTTTTTTGTAAATGGGGAGGACCATGTTTGTTTAAGGTTCAAACTTTCCAATCGCGTTTTAATGGGTTTATTTATAGAACCGGAAACATCCAATGATTCTATATCCATTTGGAACTACTTTCCAAAGGTAGGTGCTCATTAGTTGTGGACCGATGAGGCTTAAGAATTTGCATTGGTCTAGAGGATGTGAGGTCCGGCTCATCACACCTCTTTTATGGGAATTATTGACTACTACGGTACTCTCTCATAGATTGAAGTTATGTTCATGAATCCTTATTATTTCACCATGTTATGAAAATGAGACTTCCTTTAGATTTAGCAATCATTTATTGATATATATGGGATTTATAAAATCTTTTGTATGTATTTAAGGTTCTTCATCAATGGAGAATCATCCGTATGTATTAGAGATTCTTAGTAAATGGTATCCTTCAATACATTATATAGAAATCTCTTGGTCATTATGATAACCATACTGGTTTAAAATCCACTCAGTGGGGCACTTGAAGTTTATTGTCATTCAGAAAGATGGGGATTATTTCAGAGTTGGGATCATACCCGCAGATGGTCTACCTACGTATCCTTGTTAAAAAGGAATCATAACCCACATAGTTTGATATGAAGGATATAGTTTAACGTCATATGGGATGGAAAATAATTAATGAAAGATGGTCTTGAACCTTATAAATGCTTCCTATGTACTCTAATTTTAAGGTAGAGATCAAACTCCACGTAGTTTGGGTAAGGAAATATGGGGTTTATGCATGGTTAATGGACCAAAAAGATATGTCGTGATTACTTTTAAACTCTAATCTCATGTGAGTCATGATCAGTGTGTGAAACAAGAGGTATCCGTAAACTTGACGATGGTTCCATGAAAGATGCAGTCCTAAGAAATGATTTGGGGCTTATGTATGTATGACCGCCTAGGTAGATGAAAACTAGGACTTACTTCTAGAAATAAGCCCAGGAGCAGGGTCCATAAAGGTATTTGTACTTTATGGAGATTTGGAGTTTTAACTTGGGGGTTCCTCATGAGAAGGAGGCCTAAGAAAAAATGAACTTATGATTGGGGTTTATTCCTAAGAAGGAGGTCAAAATCAAAAGAAATTATGATTGGGGCTTACTCCTAAAAAGGATTCCTAACTAAAGGGAACTTATAACCTGGTGATTACTCCTGAGAAGGAGGCCCAGGTTAAGTGGACTTGAGACCTGGGTATTACTCTTGAGAAGGAGGCCAATACCAGAGGAACATGGGGCTTACTCCTGAAAAGGATTCCCTAAATCAAATGATCTTCTCATTTTAAAGTCCGAGGTTATATAGTAAACCTCTAAATGTGGTGACATAAAGTTTTTAACTCATGATGTTTTGGGAGAGGTTCTCATAGAATTCCTTTCATAAAGGAAACCAACAAAAGAAAAATTCCATAAATGGCTCTGAAAAGGTGTTTGAGGGCTAATAGCTTGAAGAGGAGAGGTGAATGGGAGAGAGGCACACAAATAAAGTTGGCATGCAAGTATAGCCACAAAAAGCATTTGGAGCACATGTCTTACCTACGCAAGTGTACTTGTGCGGCATGGGTTCACCTGACCGACGAATAATATATAGGTTAATACTTGGGCGAGACTTAAATCATGCCTTTAGTATTATCATAACATGTTTTCAAAAGGGAGGCGCGCAAGTTTCATTGAAAGGGTAGGGAGGCACGCAAGTGTTTCCTCTTTCAAGGTGTTCTATACACTTAGGCATCCACGTTTTGATGAATTCTAAACACTAAGGCCTTATCCTACTCCTTCAAGTCTTCCATTCTAGGTAAAAAGTTACCTTATAAGCTTTCGGAAGAGACGAGTTGATGAATTGCGCGACCGGAGCTTGAATCTGAGTTTTTGAAAAATCGTCCCTTGAAATGGGGGGCCCACAGGGCATATTTATAGGCCATCATGCACCTTTTGTGAAAAAATTAATAGGTTGTGCATGTGACTTGCACGACCCATAAGGGGCACGCAAGTGATTTACGCGGCACGTAGGAAACTTGTGAGGCTCCATCCAAATGGGTTCCTTGTCCATGCCTTTGTCAATTTTTGATGTTATTCATAGGATGACCCAATTTGAGTTTAAGGTATTCCACTTTTACATTCGTTGGACACTGTGATGGAAAGGAGCGTCAATAAAAGTCCCCCCCTTAGAGTTGGATCTGAAAAAACAAAGAGGATCTGGATCTAAGGTAAAGCTGGAGAAATAAGGGTCTGTGGGGTGATAGTTCGCCACGTAGATGCTAGGGTATGCAAGTATGGAATAAAGGTGGTCTGGATCGCCTATATATACGGGATCACTCTTGTGTGAACTCATTTAGCTTCCCGCAACTTGATCTCTTGTCGCGCAGGTGCTTCAGTCTTCGGCGAATCACTTTTCATGATTTTATCACGCTTTTGCATATGGTATTTGACTTGAGCGCCATGACTAGGGCGGAAAAACTTGCGTGACCCTATTGAATTGTGCACCAAGTTCAGACTTGCATGCCTTAATGCATTTTCCATTTGTTTTTTGATTTCCTTCCTCAAAATTTCACAAAACAAACTTACATAAGGTTTGTCTGTTTGATCTTTGTGCATATTCAATGGCTCACAAAATAATTGGATGAGCCGATGAGTTAGCGAGCAAGAGAATAGATGAAATGATTAACGTTATTGTCCATAATTATTATATTATCTGCAATAGCACTATACTGGATTTGGATAAGTACTTGAATAAATATCATGCCAATTTCCCACAGAGTATCTACTTGCATTTGTATGGCCATGGTCATCTGCAAGGAGTCAATGATCTAGAGGCAAAGAATTATATCCCTCATTCCTGGTTTCAGACATACTCCAATTTCTCTTTGGAAAATGTCTCAGTTTCAGGATCATTTTCAAATGTTAGAATAGTGGAGAAGGCATTCATAATGCATCATAGCCCATGTGCTTGAGATCTGAAGCCTCACAAGCCTGAGTTGTAGCTGCATTACTATCCCTATATTTTCCGAAATTCTCAGATGGACCAATCTAAGGGATGGAAAAAGAGTTGGGATTTCTGTCCTGGAGGAGGTTTGAAGCCAACATGGATGTAGTCATATTGGGTGCGAAAAACCTGTGTAGAGTTTATCGATGATCTGAAAGAAGCTGAAATATATGAAGTCATCTGGGCTAGGCATACATATGACTATAGGAATGACAATTTCGTGCCGGAGTTAATTAGTCGTTGGATCCCGGAAACAAATTCTTTCTATCTGACTCATGGAGAAGTAGGAAACAGTTTGTGGGATGTCAACAAGATTTCAAGGGCTCAAATATTGGGAGATATTTATGATGAATTCAACCCCCAATGTGACCCGAAATGATTCATAGAAGACCCCAGACTTGGCTCGAGAGTTAATGAAAATTTTCCACAAGCATAAGAATACCAGAACCACGAAAACCAACTCAAAAAAAAATATCCATCCAAAGGAGTGGATGTACATGTTTCTTATTGAGAAGAAAGAGTAGATACCTTCCTGAATTCATCCTACTAGTTTCTCTAGAGTAGCAAATAGGGGTGCTCCAGGCACATTTTGGCCAATTTTAGAAGTAGGATAATTTGATAGGTGGGGGTATGAAGTGAACCTGAAAATTCCAGAAAAGACCCGTCTGGCAGGCTTTTTAGATTTGTGGCTCAGTGTTTACCATTTACCAGTTTGGGATTCGAAAGGAGGCGTGAGGCTGGGGACCATTGTCGTTGCAGCCAAGCTAGCTGAAAGGAAAATGGTTGGGTAGGCCACCCCAGATTTAGAAAAGTTTCATAGGAGCTTACTTATTTTTTATATGGGTAAATCTTCTCTAATAATAGTGGGACCATTCCAAGTTTTATGGGGATGGATCACCACTCACTTTAGAACATATGTTGTACAATGTGGGGTACCGGTTCTTGGAAGTTCTTTTTGCCCGTCTGTGCAGGAATTTTCTGGAATTTCTCCCCTATCCCTCAACGCTTATGATATCATGATAAGGATGAGCATGTTCAAGGAGTTTCATTTCTCTCCTTATGGAAATACACCTACAAGGCAATTTTTTGATGATGGGACAACCATCCTGGAGTTAAGGGAATATATGCTGGCACGTAGAGATAGTACACTGGCCATGAGGATTGACGGATAAATTATATGTGATGCTTATGCTTCATACAGATTCACACGTCAATTCAAATTTCAGCAGGAAATTACCATATCCCCTCCGGTGCATGTCAGGTTAGAGAAGCATCTGATGGTTACTCGTCAACTATGGTTGTTGACATCTATAGAGAAGACTAGGGCAGTATTTGATCTACCAGCTGTTGGAGCGGCAATTCGATTGACTACATGGTATGCTGAGTGCTGGGTAGCATCATACCCTGAAGGGGTACTGAATCAGCCAGTCCCTCGGGTGGTGATAAAGAGGAGAACCATTAGGAAAGAAATTTTTAATTTAGAATGTGATTCTTCCTCACCTGGAGCTGATTCACTTGTTTCCTCACTCGGGGCTGATTCACTGGATTCCCGGGATGGGAATGATGAGGCTCGAAATGCGTCAAAGTGGCCTCGTTCCAGATATAATCCACCTACTAGAGTCAAGAGTCCTACTCCATCAACACATGGTGAGTTATATCATTGAGGAAATTTAGTCTCCATTATTTTAAATACCAAAAAATTTCATTTTCTTTTCCTTTATCTGTGATTGAAGAAGCTGTGAAGAAGTTGAAGCCCCAAATTATAGGACCCTCCTCGAAGCCTTCTGGTGCACATTCTGAATATCTACAACCAGTGGCTGTCCAGACATGGTGGAGTTTATATTTTGATGTTGAAAGCGCCTGGATGGACTTATGAAAAGGTCTGCATATCCCTGAAGTGGGGAATCTCCGGGTTTCCTCTGACATCCATTTTGAGGACAACCCCAATGAAGTGAGGGCTTACATCAAAGAGCTTGGAACGCTCATATATGCAGGTAATTATTCAGTTCCTGTCACCAAGAAGGTGATGGAAATGATGGACCGTGGTACCACTGAGTGGATTAGTCCTTCATTAGACGAAGAGTGGTGTGACTATGTGGCTCCTAAAGATCTAAGTTTTCCTTTTTTTTTCTCATATTTCTATTTTCATTGCAATTTGAATTTATTCAAAGATTTGTTATTCAAGGAAATAATATTCTTCATCCTGTAGCTTGTGAAGGAAAGAACCACTGAAATTCCTTCACCTCGGTATATCCTTGGTGGCACCACTCTTGGAGCCACTGAATCTCCTCGTGAGTTGGGTGAAGTATCTCCAAGCCAGCAATCCATGGATGCAGAGTTAGAAATGGTGTTATTGTCTTTGATACCTATTTTTAGAGATGATGACGCCAGTCCACCCAAAAAAGACCAAGAATCAAAATCATTGAAGAAAGAAGACCACAATCAAATGCTTTATCAGTAGTGGTAAGTGTTTCTAGTAGTCATGAATATTAACTTATGAAAAATTTCCCGAACTTATTGGGATTGAAGGGGCTTATTCAGTTTCTCCTTTAAGAGAATGGACTGATCATCCTCAGAGTACAACATAGTTTGTTAGAGAACAGCTGCAAGTTCCGGCTCAAATGGTCGTTCCTGACGAAATACTGAGAGCAGATGAGCCGACGTCTATTTCCAACACCCCTTTTATTTCTGATTCCAGGAGAGAAAAGACATATTGTAATTTAACAATATCTCGTAGAACATCAAATGAGACAAATAATGACTTCCATTCTATGATGTTTTAGGTTCAACACATGCACCAAAACATTTGGCAACCACCGCATCTGACCCCACAACTGTCTGTGAAGAAGCTATCCGAGTTCAGAGATTTTTATATGAAAGTCACGAAGAAGACATACCGAGTGCTCCCACTAGTGAGACTAACCTGGGATCTGGGACATCATTGGATAAAATTCTGAAACATGGCATGTACTTTGATGAGTTTTTAGATCATGTTGAATTACCATGTGATTTAGAAGATTTTGGAGGTCTAATTATAAAATCAAATGGACATGAGTTTCATCATTTTTCCTTTTAATATTATCATGATTACACTTCTAACCCAGTTTGGTTAAAAATTTATAGTTCCATCTAAAGAGACTATTGAACCGACAATGCTTGAAAGAGGTGTAGACATTGATGTTAACCCTATTATTGCATAAACACTGGCTCAGGTGGAACTTAACATGGAAGACCCTCCTGAAACCCATCATGAAAATCTTGTTAAAGCTAGGAAATATGGGGATGAGTCTTCACAAGTTTTTGATCTACTGTTAGGTAAAATATGATATTTGTGGCTTACTTAACCTGCAAGACAATCAATCAACTTTTACTATTGTTTGAAACTAACCATACTTCCAAGTGACCAAAGAAGACTGTCAACATCAATGGCCAGATTTGGAGGTGAAGCCTCAGCCTTAGCCCAAGAAGTAGCATAAGGTGAAGTAACCAGGGTCAGGGAAGGAGCATAATAGTGAAATTCCTTAAGTGCATTAATTCCAGACTATGTTCCTCCCTTTGATAGCGATGCTGAATCAGACGTAGAGGTGCAAAAGGCACTCCAATTCTCACGTCACAAGGCATGGAAAAATATATGGAAGATAATATCTGAGGTACCTCTTGAAGAGCTACCTTCAAAAATTAAAGACTTCCATCAATTTTCATCAAGATGGGACTTGGTGGTTTTGGATATCAAGAAATCCATGTTGTAGTGAAACAACTCATTCAAAAGAAGTAGCAAGAGAAAATGTGATGTCAAGACCTGATTAGAGCTAGATTTCGGATCAATATCAATGAATTTTAGGCTGCAGTGCCCCAAGATGAGGTTGATCGTGCTGCAAAGCTGAAGGAGCTGAAACAAAAGATCAAGGAGAAGATTGTCTAGCAGTTGCACCATTAGCAAGAGCTATATGCTGTTATTGGGGAGCTTGAACAGCTTCATAATTCGTTGGAATATGTCCAAGCAGATGGTATACAAGCCATCAAAGATGACAAATACTCACTTTTTTGAGCTGAAAAGAGTGAAGTTGGTTGAGTATATGAACTTCAAGTGGCTGATAACGAAGTTCAGGATGTTGTGAAATAGATTCGAAGTCATGTTGAAGGTTTTTTGTAATTTTTGAAGAAGAGATAAGAGACTCTAGTCTATGGATGTTCATCTAATCTTATTCATCAATTAAAAATAGTTCATCTTCAATCATGATAATTTCTCTCTATTTTTACCTAGTCAATGGGCCTTGTAAAAATAGTTTTATTTTTTATAAACAAACCCACAATCTTTATCTTTTTATTGGTCAATATTTCCTAAATCATACAAAATGTATGTTCAATGAGTTGGGACTCGACTTTTGTTCAGAGTACCCTTTATAGGTTCTCAATTTAATGAGTACCATGTCTTTTGTAATTGGAAGTTCAAAGTCATGCATGTTAGACTATAAAAAGGCTAATATTTAGGTTGAATAGCTTTGACCGAATGGATGATATTGACTCAATATTTGATAATTTGTTTGGACACATATTACCATATTCATGTATGAAGGGGGAAAATTGTAAAACTGTGACTCGAGAAATTTTGAATTTGAGGAATGACATGGGAAAAGAGCTAAAAGGCATTATAGGAATTATTTTCTATGAATAATGTTACCACAACTTTTCAAACCCGTTATGGGGGATGAATTATGCAGGGCCAACAAGGGCATAAGCTGCAAAGTCAAATAGTAATATATTTTTGCCGACAGGTCTGTTATGTAGACAAATTATGCAAGGCCGTCGAAGGGCAAGTGCTGCATAGTTGGGAAAAAGAAATTTTATAATTTTTACTTTCTATTGCTAAAAGATGAAGAAAGTTTTATTAGGATCCAAACTTTCTAAAGCACAGAGTCTGCTTTATGTAGAAAGGTACTTGAATATAGAGAGGATATTTCCAATAAGAATTTTAAAATAATTGGAGGAATGTGACTTCTTCGAAGGTCTGACCCAAACGTAAGAAAAAAGGTATTTTTGGTTTTAAATCATAAAACTAAAACTAGAGATAAAAAACATTATACGACATAATACTTTATGATCATGAGAAGGAGTATGGAACAAATATGTTAAGGATGTCAGTTTGTTTTTGCAGATCCCTACATATCTTCATTAAGACTAATATGGACAAAAGAGGCTTTTCCTAAGAATGAAGTTACCTTTACTTGAAAATCCTGTTATGGAGTTTGAATTATGCAGGGTCAACTAGGGAATAAGCTACATAGTAAAATAATAGCATTTTTGGATGATAGGTCCGTTATTTAGACAACATAGGCAAGGCCACCTAAGGGCACATGCTTCATAGTCATTCAAAATAACTCTCAGGTATCAAACAATTTGCGACCAGAATTCTAGAAAAGGGATAAAGAGATCATGAATATTATTTGTATAATGTTGCGGCTGGGTCCTAAATTGAAATTCTAGATGTCACTACATATCTCATTAGGATGAGAATCAAGCCACACATAGTTCTTGAAATACAGTTTAACGTCATGCAGAACGAGAGCATGGAACATCTTAGTTTAGGGTCATAGATCTCAGACCATAGTGAGGGAGAAAAATCATGCATTTGTTATAAACCTAATGTGAATAAGGACCAGGGTGTTCCATATCACACCATGTGCTCCCAAGGGGTCTTTTTAGTCAAGGGACCAAAAGTGGAGTTTGGGGTTAGGCCCAAAGGATCAAGGATGGACTCGAGGAAATCTTGAGCGTTCCTACATATCCCATGAGGATGAAAATCAAGCTGCACATAGTTATTGAAATACCCTTTGTACAGATTTAGTTCATACATATGAGGGGAAAAGAATAATTTATTACAATTATGGTTGGAACCAAGATTAAAGACTTGAGTGTCACTACTTATCTTATACGGATAAGAATCAAGCCACACATAGTTCATGAAACATGACATGGTTGGAGACCATGTATATAATGATTCCTCTCGAATTAGGGTATCAGGGATTGTTGTAATATTTTTTCATTCAGGACAAAAGGTGAAAAATTAGTTTAAGGCCATGTTCTTGGACCAGTGCTATGCATTTTAATGTCCTGTAACAAGGAAAATGGGGAACTGTATAGTTTAACGTCATATATCTAGGATGATGGGACATACACAGTTTAACATCATGTATGAAAAAAGTGAACTAATATGAATAAGATGGTTGACGGGGGATTCACGGACCAACATTGTATGGGATGAAGGTGAATCAATGTGAAGAAATTGGTTTTGGGCTTGAACCTTAGGAGGTTGCCTACGTACTCGGCCTAGGAGGCAAGGATCAAAGTCCACATAGTTCAATTGAGAGGGATTTGGTGATCGGGGTGTACCTGAGGACAGCGACCCGAAGATGATGTTTGTACATAAGCATGTTTAGCAGCCCAGAGAAAATGTCATTGTCAAAGTTTATTCTAGGCTCACGTGAGTCATGCTTGGTGTGAGAAACAAGAAGCAGCGATAGATCTGACGATCGTGTCACGAAAGATGCGACCACGAAGGATGATGTGGGGCTTATGCAAAATTAGCTTCTCGGGGCACGCATGGAAACAGAGTTTAAAAGATAGTTGTGCATGCAACAGTCAGAGTTTAATGTCATGTTTCACAGACATGGGGTGCTTGGCAGTTTAACATCTTTCCGCTCGGACGATGCACAGTTTAACATCATGTTGGATGACAAATGGGACACAGTTTAATGCCATGTTGTATGATATAGGGGACTGTGCAGTTTAATGTCCCACAACAAGGATAATAGGTGTATTTGTGTAACACAAAATACTTCTTCATGAATCTTGCATTGTATGGAGTTTGTAATGAGTTCTCCATCCATTGAGATTAAAGAATAAGCTCCATTGTAGTAGACCTTATGTATTGAGTAAGGTCCTTCCCACTTTGGCTCAAGATTTGGAGGCTTTTTTCCCGGTATCATTGTGGTTCTAAGGACTAATACCAATTCTCCTTGAATGAATGAACGAATACAATTTTTTTTATTGAAATCTCATGTTATTCGTTTCTGATAGACTTTTAAATAGTGTAGTGTGAACAATCATTTTTCATCTGGTCATTCTAATTCATCCAATCTCTTTTGATATTGTTCATTTATAGATAGCTAATCACAAATGGTGACTCTAAGTGAAGGTAATTGGACTTAAACATGCAAGATTGCTTCCGTTCCATATACAAATGAATATGGAGTTGATCGTGTAGTAGTGCGGGTGGTAGTACGATAAGACCATAGTGCATGAAAAAGTTTATCATACCATGACTTCTTATCTTTATCCACCATCATATGAAGTATGTTTGAAAGAGTTTTATTGAAAGCCTCTACTTGACTATTGGCCTCTTCATGACATCGAGATGAATGGTTAGATCAGATATTGTATTCTTGATACAATTTTCTTACTTCAGATGAAAAAATGTTGGTGCCATTATCCATCAATATGGTATGAGGAACACCAAATCTGGTAATGATGTTAGACCTGACAAAGCTAAAAATACTTTTAGAACCAATTTCTTTGAAAGGTATTGCCTCTTCCCATTTGGAAAAGTAGTCAGTAGTAGTAAGAATATACTTAAACTGCTTAGCTGTAGCCAGAGGGTAAGGTCCTACTACATCCATTCCTTGTGTAGAAAACAAATAGGAATATTTAGCCGTATGAAGCAACTCTGGAGGTTGATGAATGATGTTGGCACATAATTGGAAAGAATGACTCTTTCTTGTGAAGAAAACACAATCTTGCACCATTGAATGATAGAAGTATCCAAGCCTTCAAATTCGACCAGAAATTCTATGTCCCGACTAGTGGGCACTACAAACTACTGCACATAATTTGTTCTTGATAGCCATTGTCTCTTCACCAACAACACATCTGAAGAGAATTCCATCAAAACGTCGCTTGTAGAGAATTTTTTGGTGATCTGGGCTATCATAAAGAGTAACATTGACCACACTTCACTAGAATTGTTCTTTCCCGGCTCTATTAGGTGGGAGTGTTCCATTTTGAAGGTATTCCCTGATAGGTTTCTTCTATCCTGTAGTATGACCATATGGTTTATAAATGGGACTGATTTCATTGATTTCCTCTATTCTGATTTGATAAAAAGGTGAAACTATACAATGATGGGAAATAATGATGATTGTTTCATTATGATTTGGATCTGCCAGGGCTGTGGCTACATTAGCCAGTGCATCAGCTTCGGCATTTTGTGACTGCAGGATATAAGAAAATGTCGGTTCCGAGGGGGATTACACCATTAACTCTTTGACGTAATCAAATAATGGGATTAACTCTTTCTTTCTGATGGAATAATCCCCATTGATTTGTTTGATTACCAAATATGAATCACCTATTACCTTCAAGTGATTCACATGTTCCTGAAGTAGCAATTCCAAGCCTGCGATGAGAGCTTGATATTCTGTTTCATTGTTTATGCTGACTTCAAACAATAAGAAGGATTAGGGTAGCACTACATTTTCTGGGGAAATAAGCATGATTCCTAACCCACCATTGTTAAATTTAGGATCTTCCATTTTCTTCCCAGTTGGACTTCTGGAGGCACCATCAAAGTACATTTCCCATGTATGAGGATTATCGTGAATAGAGAATACTTCCTCAACAGGAAGTTCAATATTTAAAGACGTATCTTCTATAGATGTGTGTTCATCAAGGAAATCGGCCAGAGCATGGACCTTTATTTCCTTTTGAGACACATACTGGATATCAAACTGCTGCAAAATAACTGCCCACCTTGCCAGACGTCCTGTAAGCATTGGAAGACTAAGGATAAATTTGAGTGGGTTTTTGCGAGATACCAATTGGACCTTAGGATGTTATAGGCAGTGTCTCAATTTCTGAACTGTAATGATTAATGCTAGGAATCACTTTTTAATACTTGAATATCTAGTTTATTCCTCAAGCATAGTCTGACTGAGATAGTAAAGGCTGTTTTCATTCCTAGCATCATTCTTTTGGGAAAGGAAGGCGCCCAATGATCGCTCTAAAGCTATCACATAGAGAATAAGTGGTCTTCCTTCAACAGGTGGCATTAATACTAGTGGACTCAAGAGATATTTCTTGAGGATATCGAATGCTTCTTGGCATTATTCAGTCCACTGTTAGGTGACTTCTTTCTTCATTAATCTGGTGGAGGGTAAACACTTTCCTACCAAATTGGCAATGAATCACCGAATATAGGCTATGGGCCCATGAAGTCCTCTTAATTATTTCAAATTTCTAGAAGGTGAAATTTCAAGGATTGATTTTTTCTTCTCAGGATCAACTTCAATACCACGATGGCATACAATAAAGTCGATAAATTTTCCTGAGGTTACCCCGAAATCACCTTTCAGGGGGTTCATCTTCAAATTGTGTTTTTGAAGTTTGTTGAATATGATTTGCAGATCGGCCAAGTGATCAGAATGTTTTCTAGATTTAACCACCAAATCATCCACATAGCATTGAACAAATTTCCCTAAAAAGGGTTTGAAGATATGGTGCATGGAACGTTGATACGTTGCACCTGCATTCCTCAGAACAAAGGGCATTAACCGATAGAAAAACACACCTTGAGGAGCTCTAAATGATATGTACTGTTCATCTTTTAGGGCCATTCATATTTGATTGTACCAAGAGTAACCATCCATGAAGGAAAGAGCTTCGTAGCTAGTTGTTGCATCAATTAAGAGTTTTGTGATCTGAACTGGAAAATTATCCTTGGGACAATACCGATTAAGATCTATGAAGTCAATGAAAACTCTAAATTTTCTATTATTATGTTTCACAGTGAAAATATTTTCTAGCCATTTGGGATATTGAACTTCTTTGACGAAGTTAGCCTTGATAAGATTATCAACATCAGCATCAATATTGGAGGCATAAGTTGGGCGTGTTCTTCTTGCTGCTTACTTGAATAGTCGATGTTATTCTGGAAAACCCAAATGACGAGTGGAAAAATTGGGATAAAGACCTTGCGCTTCTCTATAATTCCAAGAAAATACATCTCGATTTTACTTTAGAAATGAAGTATACATTTTATTTTCTTCAAGAGTCATGGCTTCACTAATTAAAGTGAGGCATGGATCTTCTTTTGTACCCATATTTATTTCTCTGAGTTCATCCATAGTGGTAGAGATACTCTCTTCAAATGATGGAGGAGCATCCCTTAGATCATTCTCTTCTTATTCAATATGTGTTACTTATTCTGTTTCTACTTGCATAGTAGATGATGAAGCAAAATTTCCATGGTCAGGGGAGAAGTTAAAATTTGAACATCTTGAAGAAGATGTAGCCATTTCTGACTATATTGATGATGAAGGGTCTTCCTAGGGTGACAGAGAGGAGTTGATGGATTGAGAATCAATATCATTATATTATTCTAGCATTGCTATAACTTCTTTTGACTTGGTTGATGAAGTATAGAATTTCTGGATTTCAGCGGATGAAATGAATACATATCCATTTAAGCTTTCATCACTGCTTAGAGAATCAACAATTTCTGCCATGCTATATGGATTGGTAGCCGTATTTCACATTATGGAAGTTTCCATAAGATTATTTGGATTTAGGTCCATCCTGTCAATTTTACTGATAGGAAACACATAATCTGTACTCAAATGTACAAATGGGTTTACTAGAATCTTTTCCAAAACATTTGAAGCATTAATTTTTGTGAGCTTCTTTGCCGTGGATTTTTCCTTTCCCTCCATGTGATAAAATTATAACTCAATGTATTGAGATTCACATGTTTTGAATGGGGACTTGTCACCATACAATGTCCCAATTTGACCATTAAAACAATATTTGAGACATTGATGATACGACAAATGTACTACCGCATGTTGATGTTGCCAAGGTCATCTACACAAAATGTTGAAGGCTGTGTCCTGACGAACAACCATGGCATATGAATTAGACACAAGGTATCCAAACTAAATTTTGAGTGTAATTTTTCCCAGAGGTTCTTGTTCATTGTTATCATATCCCTGAAATATCAAAGTAGAAGGAGATAAATCAGATTCAGTGAGGCCCAATCGACGAAGTGTACAAATAGAAATGAGATTGAATCATGAACCATTATCAATGAAAGCTCATCAGATGTCTATATCATTGACTTTTCCAGATAGATACAAAGTTTTGATATATCCATGTAGAAAATCATCTTCATCTTCATCTATAAAAGAAATCACTGCATGGAATTCTGCAGGATCATTCTCTATATGGAAGACCTCAGCTGTAGAAATTTTAGTTTCAAATTATTAAGGACTTGACAAAGCCCCAATAACTGCCTCCAGAAGATCTTTTGATAGATTCAAGTCATCTAGAATTGATAACTTGGCCGGTACTTGAGCCAAATTTCTCAAGACATCATAATTTTTATCCAAAGGTCTGCGTTTCCCATCATAAAAATGTTGTTTTGCAGGTATCTTGGATATTGATGCTTTGGCAGTAGATGAATCCCCTATCTAGGTAGGAATTGGAAACACTTCTGGCTTCAGTAGATTAGACAGACTAGTTTTATCTATTTGTTGAGAGGAAGAAGGTGTGACCTCTAACCGGTCTTCCAAAATAACTGCATCAGGACCAAATCTGTCTTGTGTGGAAGAACTATCTTGTTCCTTTTGAGCCCGCTGAAGGTATTTCCCATGATTTTTCTGCCGCATATATAGTTCTAGTAGGAGTAGTACTGAAATAGTGGCTTCTAGAATATCCACACCTTCCCCTGTATCTGAGACCTCTATCTCTTCCTTTAATTACTCTGTTAGATACAGGGGACTTAGGGTCATCATAATAAAAACTTTCATTGGCATAAGGATCCATTAAATGAATCATGTTAACAGAACCAAAGATCAAGTCTTCATCTGATGAAGATTCTGCCTGATGAACACATTTATGTTGTGCCGTTTGGTGGGATGGTTCCCATAATTTTGATGTAGATGACATAAAATATGCCAGAGTCAAAGACAATTTAGGCTTTGACACGAGCTCATCTTATTCTAACAGCTCTTCTTTCTTCAAATTATGCTACCTCTTTGAGGATTTTCCTTCTGATGAAGGGGGATTTTCTATGGAAGAAACAATATAAGACACAATTGGTTTATTCAATTATGTTCATAAAATGACATGAGTTCAGTTGATCATTTTCCCGACCATCCAATCGTCATGTTTATGATCATTTTTACTTCTGACTTTGTGCCACCCACCTTCTTCCTCTGGATCAGTAGCAGTAACACATGACACCTGGGCTGAAGAACCTTTCTCTTTTACTTGTCTAGATTCTACCATCTTTTGTAGGAGGTATTTGAAGAAAAACACTCTTGAATTGGATGCCCCAACATTTGATAAAATAGGCAATAGTTGGGAAGGTCTTTACCTCTTTCCTTGTTCGGCCTTTTGGGCCTTGGCATCTGAACAAGGTTGTTTTCTAGAGCTGAGATGAAGTAACCATGAATTTGTTCATTTTGGAAAGAATAAACTTTTTTATTAATATATTTAAACTATTTTGGCCTTTGATATCTTTGATCATCTTGATGAGGTGGTTGTTGTTGTTGACGATCAGGAGGTAGAGCCCTTCGATATGATAAAGGTTTTGAAGTGGAAGTAGGTACAAGTACTTGTTCAAGTGCAACTGTAGCAGTATCTTCATTACCTATTCTCCTTCCCGGAACTAATGGAATTACACGAGTTTTATCCTTAGTCTTTATTAGAGATTATTATATCTACTGAGCATTTTAAGTAAGGTCTCAAAACCGTCCTGTGTATTTCACAGGGATCAATGGTGTGCGTAATTCATCACACATATTTTCCACATAGATTGGAAACAAATATTCATGAGGGAGTGCTAAACTTAAGGAATATGATAATCCCTTCCAGTGAGCAATGAAATTAGAAACTCATTAATTTTACCTTTTCTTACAATTGGTAAGATAAAAAACTCTAGTATTTGGCAATGTTGAGCTAAATTGAAGAAGAAATCTTTGACGGATATCTTCCCACCTAGTAATTAACTGAGATTACAAACTTGTATACCAAACAAAAGCAGGTCCTTGTAATTACTACAGAAAACACCTGAGCATAACTGCTTCTTATTGTTGTGGAGTTCCCATCATAGGATCACAACGAGAAACAAAATGTGTCAAGTGTTGTTCTAGATCTCCCAAACCATTAAAAATTGGGAATGTGGTATTCAAAATATTTGATGGGGGAGGGATTTCATCCACCCATTCAGGGTAAGCTCTCTTTTCTAATTGAACTTGCGCATTCTTTCCTTCCATATCTTCCAAAAAAGCTGTTAATGACTCAATGGTTGTCATTAATTTTTGAGAAATATCTGGTTGAGCTTGGACCTGAGTGTGTGCAATAACTAGAGTTTGGATGGGTGTGGCGACCGATACTGCCACTGATGGTAGTATTGCCCGTTTCTGTTGCGTATGACCCATGGGATTGGATCTATGAGGGTGTACTTGTAAAAGGGGATATTCTTGATCCATCCTAGTATCCTCAACAAGTTCCCTTGATTGATTAACTCTATCATGCTTATGAGGAAGACTACCGTGATGTAGTTATGCATTTAACCTCTTTAATTCCTTTATTTCTTCTTCTTGATGTGAGAACATTTCCTCTAATGAGAGTGATTGGCCTTCTCTAGAGGTAGGGTGGGATGTAACCTGACTTTTACCCTTTTCCATGGCATGTTCCTTTCAGGATTATGGAATTCAATTACCCAAAGGAATGTCTTTCCCCTAGGAAACCCTCTGTCTTTTGGTATGCGCATCTCCTTCATTCATTTTTGAGTGTACAACCTATTGAACAGTAAATTCTTCATCTGATTCCTCTGAGTGAGCCTCATGTTCTGGGGGATTTGTAACAATTGCATTGATGGAATTTATCGATACATGAGGCATTACAGCCCTACTGTCAGCACTTCTGTGATGTTGTCATCTTATTTGTTCTTTATGAGACACTACCTTTTTTTGTTGATCCCTCAGGAACTTCTTTGATGAACCATAATTTAGAGTAAATATCCTGATAATTCGGCTCTGCATTCCTCTTGTGGATTCTTCCCTAATCGAGAGAAGACTTAATTTCACAGAGGAAGAGATTGAGAATTTGGAAAAGTCCATAGTCTGGTGGAATGGGGTTGTTCCTATTTTTCCTGCTCAACTCCTCGAATCCTGCCTGTTGATCCCGAGGGTTGGATTAAAAGAGTCCCCAGTCTGGTAAGCTGAGGTGTCTCTTGAGCTAATACATCTGAAACTTTCTTAAATTCCTTCCTGATTTTGTGGACTTTAGTCCGGAAATTGGCCAGATGCATCATCTTATATCCACTCAAATCACCCGGATCAGATGACCATTGGATAATTTCTGACACTTCTATCACCTGATTATGTGCATGCTCAAAATAAGATTCTTGTTATATATTTACATTTTCTTGATGAAAGAGTAATTATACAGCTTATTCTTTATATGCCTAACTTTGGGAATAACTAGTTGAGGTATGTTCTTGAGAAAGCCTTTGATTACACACAAAACCAGTTAGATATGGCCAGAAATGGGCAATAACATTACATGAGACCACTTTTGGTAGGCTTTGTTGGATAGAGAGCACAGTGAAATTCAATGCTCCATGAACACCCCATCCCCTGATATGAATACCAGATGGGGAATTGGTAATTAACTGGCTCAACCTTTTTAATGCGCAAAGGCATGTACGCTAAAGGACTCTCTATTGATTTTCATCCTTTGGGTGTCGGGAAACTAAGAGAGATTCCAAGTCAATTGGGTGTTGCAACCCTTCTATTATCTTGACATGGTTTTGATATTCATCATAAGATAATATTTTCTCTTTTTAAGTGACAAAGAGTTTTCCATATGTTGAGATGAATATCATGAATACAATCCTCTATCAATGTTTCGAGAATATCATACTGAGAGTTATCCAAAGTCCAAAACATGACTGGTATTTCACCTTTCACCAGTTGTTTTCTCATATTCAGCACTTCCTATTTTTCATTTGATGAAGATTATTCTACCTGATTGGACCAAAGATGGTGATTCTTTGTTGCTTCATCAGATTTAACAAGATTGGTAGAGAATTAATTTGTCAAATTAGAAGATGAATGACCCAGGGGTGGTATGGAGAATGACCTACACCCCAAGCTATCTTCTGATTGAGAAACTATTTCACTTGTTAGCGGTAAGGCATCAGACATGACTGGCTTCACATTTTCAAGTGTCTCAAGATACGAGGGTTTTCTCATTACTACATTGTCCATTGAATAATTTTCCAATCAATGTGAATTACTAATGCGGAGAGGAATTTCACAGCTAAATTCATCATCATGGGGAGGAACACCATTGTTGGTTACAACAAAAGATGAATCCTCTTGCTCCTAGGCCTTCTGACCACATAGAGGGTTATCTTGGCTCTCATCTGAAGATGATACTTCGAGATTGACCGAATAATCATGAATAAAGCCTCCATGAGGAAGTGTCTAATGAAGTACTTCAGAATTATTATTGTTACATCCGGAATCTGGAAATGAAAGAGTAGAATCTTGAGTTACAATAGACAATTGTCTGAGGGATTCAAGAACTCTAGCATTGAGCAAGGCATTATTGCATATTGGCTCTTTATTTTTCAAATGTGTGGGATGTTTCTTTTTCTTGGACACATTATTACTCACTTTGGAAACCACTTGTTGAGGAAAGTGATTATTATGGGAAGGTGTATGTGCCTGCTTAGGAGGAATGGTCAAGTTAGGCTGATTATCTCCATTTAAATCGGGTGTATGTGCCCAACTTGATTGTCCGTATGACATGGGGGTGTATGCCCCATGACCCTCATGGACTGGAACAGAGGTTTGTATTTGCTCCTAAGTGACATGTTGATGAGTAACTCCACTGATAGAGATATATTTATGTTTCTTTCCCTGTGATGTTGTTGAATTTGTTATAATATTCGGATAGGTATCCAGAATATGGGCAGTGATTTTCTTATGCTATTTCACCATTGTCAGAATGTGCTTGGTGACTTCGACTGCCTGAATGGGAATATACGTCCATTCCTTGTTTGGATTAGGTGTGTGTTCATCCTCCTTTCCTCATTTTCCTATCAGTGAATTCTAACAGTACTCATGTGTGGGGGAAGAAATTTGTGTCAGCATCCTGTTTGTCATTGGGGTTTTCCAATTGACATATCTGGGTGCTACCAAATGAGACTGTTGGTTAGGTTTATGAATTATAGGTGTATATTCATGATGATTGTTATCCAAAAAATATGATAGATTAAGTTCCTTAAATACTGGAAGACGAGACTGCTGATAGAATTGATGAGTACAAGCAGGTGTATGTGCCTGTTTACAAGTGGTCACAACTTTTGGTTGGTGAGCTTCTTTGGATGTAGTCAGACGAGCCTGCTGACTGGATGATGAATTATAAACAGGTGTATGTGCCTACCTATAGTACTCTGCGGGAATTTCCTAGAGGTATTGGTGTGTTACTGCCAGACGAGTTTGCTGGGAAGTGAAATCAAGACGGATGGGTGTATATGCTCGCTCGTTGTTTGCGATCATGTTAGATTGATGGACTTCTACAGAGGGGGCAGAGGTAAGAACCTACTCCCTTTTTCCCTAAATTCTCCTCTGACGATTCATCTTGCATGCTCGGGACTGAGGAACCTAAGCCAACCACCTAGAGGTGATACCCTCATCATGTTGTGGGTGCACTACTATACGAGTCTAGCGGCGATTGTTGGTGGGATTCCTCATGGACTCCTGTCTTCTTGAACTAAGGCCTTGAGTGACCTCTTCATTCACCTCTCTATAATATGTGAGGGACTGGTTGTTTCGTTCTGGGGATAACGACCCGAAACGTTTGGAGACGGTGGTTGGCACCACTTGCTTCTTGACCACTGGTCATCACTGTCCGGACAACCAGGGCGAGTTGTTAACATGAAGGGCTTGTTGAGCAACCTCCAAAGTCAGGATGGTACCGTGTTGATGGTATTCCCTCACCAATGCATTTGAGACCCGCGTTGAAGATTCTGAGTAGGTGATGTCATCCTCAGAGCGGACGAGGATCCAACAAGAGTAGCGGCTGAGGCATTCACAAGTGTGAACTTTAAAGAAGCCATTTTGAGTTGCAGAGAGATCTTGGAAAAGAGTGCTTGATTAATATAGCAAACATAATCAAGATAAGTTTGGTCAGACTACATCTATTTTATGAGTACATATGTTATTGATTTCTTTTTTGGCCCTCATATTATGTTTAATAGGGGCCTAACAAATAAGTAAAATATCATTTAACTTGGTTAATGATTAACGTCGGGTTCACCATTTTTTGTTTCTTCTGGAAATGGGGATGACCTTGTTTTTTTAAGGTTCAAAAATTTCAATCAGTTTCAAACAGGTTTGTTAATAGAACCAAAAACATCCAATTCTTCTATATCCATTTGGGCCTACATTCCAAAGGTAGGTGCTCATTAGTTGTGGACCGATGAGGCTTAAGAATTTGCATTGTTCGAGAGGATGGGAGGTCAGGCTATTCACACCTTTTTAGGGGAATTATTTCCTACTCCGGGACTCTCATAGATTTAAGTTATGTTCACATATCCTTATTAATTCACCATGTTATGAAAATGAGTTTACCTTTAGATTTAGCAATCAAGGATTGATATGTATGGTATTTAGAGAATATTTTATATGTATGTGAGGTTCTTCATCAATGGAGAATAATCCGTATGTATTAGAGATTCATAGTCAATGTTATCCTTCAATACATTATATAGAAATCTCTTGGTCATTATGATAACCATAATGGTTTTAAAGCCACTTAGTGGGGCACTTGAAGTTTATTGTCCTTCATAAAGACATGGATTATTTCAGAGTTGGGATTGTACCCGCAAATTGGCTACCTACGTATCCTTGTTAAAAAGGAATCATAACCCTGGTAATTCAATAAGAATGATATAGTTTAAAGTCATATGGGATGGAAAAGAATTAATGAAATATGGGCTTGAACCATATAAATTATTTCTATGTACTCTACATTTAAGGCAGAGATCAAAGTCCGCATAGTTAGGGTAAAGAAATATGGGGTTTATGCATGGTTAATGGCCCAAAAAAAGATTTCATGATAACTTTTATACTCTATGCTCACGTGAGTCATGCTCTGTGTTAGAAAAAAGAGCTATCAGTAAACATGAGGATGGTTCCATGAAATATGCAGTCATGAGAAATGATGTGGGGCTTACGTATGTATGACTACCCAAGTAGATGAAAACCATGACTTACTTCAGGAATGAAGCCCAGGATCTTGGTCTATAAAGGTATTTGTACTTTATGGAGATTTGGAATTTTTACTTGGGGAATACTCCTGAGAAGGAGGCCTAAGTTAAAAGGGACTTATGATTGGGGTTTATTCTTGAGAAGGAGATCCAAATCAAAAGAAATTAAGATTGGGGGTTACTCCTAAGAAGTATTTCCAACTAAAGAGAACTTATAACATGGGGATTACTCTTGAGAAGGAGGCCCAATGTTAAAGGAAATTATGACTGGGGATTACTCTTGAGAAGGAGTCCCAAGTTAAGGAGACGTGAGACTTGGGGATTACTATTGAGAAGGAGTCCCAAGGCAGGGGAAATTAGGGCATACTTTTGAAGAGGATTCCCTAAATCAAAAGATCTTCTCGTTTTAAAGGATGAGGTTATATATGAAACCTTTAACCGTGGTGACATAAATCTTGTAAGTCATGAGGTTTTGGGAGAGGTTCTCACAGAATTCCTTTCAGATAAGGAATCCAAGAAAGGAACCATGCAATAAATGGCTCTGAAAAGGTGTTCGAGGGATAATATCAAGAAGAGGATAGGTGAACAAGATAGAGTCACACAAATAAAGTTGGCACACAAGTATAGCCACACAAATCATTTGGCACAAAAATCTTGTCCGCACAAGTTTAATTGTGCGGCATGGGTTTACCTGGGTGATGAAGAATCTATATGGTAATACTTGGGATAGACTTAACTCAAGCCTTTAGTATTATCCTAAGATGTTTCAAAAAGGGAGGCATGCGAGTTTCATTGAAAGGGTAGGGCGGCACATAAGTGTTTCCACTTTTGAGGAGGTCTGGAGACTTAAGCATGCAAGTGTTGATGAATTCTAAACACTTAGGCCTTATCCTACTCATTGAATTCTTCCATTCTAGGTAAAAAGTTACCTTAGAAGGTTTCAGAAGAGTTGAGTTGAAGACTTGGGTAGGGCGGCACATAAGTGTTTCCACTTTTAAGGAGGTCTGGGCACTTAAGCGTGAAAGTGTTGATGAATTCTAAACACTTAGGCCTTATCCAACCCCTTCAAGTCTTCCATTCTAGGTAAAAAGTTACCTTAGAAGCTTTTAGAAGAGTTGAGTTGAAGACTTGGGTGATCAGAGCATGAATTTGAGTTTTGGAAAATCTGTCCCTTGAAATGGGGGGCCCACATGGGCTATTTATAGACCACCAGGCAACTTGGGTGAAAAAATGAATAGGGTGCACAAGTGACTTGCGCGACCCATAGGTGGCGCGCAAGTGACGTGCGCGGTGCATAGGAAACTTGCGCGGATCCATCCAAATGGGTTCCTTGTCCATGCCTTTGTCAAATTTTTATGTTCTCCAAAGGGTGACCCTCTTTGTGCTTAATGTATTCTCCTTTTCCATTTGTTGGACTCTATGATGGAAAGAAGCGTTAACCCTCATGTTAGTGGGGAAATTTAATTTCTCCAAAATTTATTGTAGTTTTTATACATGTGGTATAACATGCCATTTTTAAAAAATGTAAATATTAGAAGATTAGTACTTTTTATCTGGATTACCTATTTAGACATTTTTATTAAATAATTAATTAAATGTCTCCCACTATTTTATGGGATTCTAGGAATCCTATGTGCTGGAATCACAGTACTCTATTGCTTGACTATTCTAGTGTAAAGGATCCTAGAACCACCACGTGTAGTCTAGAAGCTATGGCCACACCAGTACTTGAAGGGTTCAAGGTGGGATTTTGGCTGGCTGACCACATTAGCTTGAGGTTCCTTGATCTGTTGAGTGAAGTCCTAACTTCTAAAATCAGAACTTGATTTACTCAACGCTTTCCTCTAAAATGGTATCAAGTTAGATATGGATAATCCATACTAGCACTTTTTTTATGTCAACCAATCATTCGTACATGGACTCCCTGATACTAAAAAGAACCCTCAGATATGGCATGACCGGTACCTCTAACAACCAGTTTTGTCCAAATTTGATTGATGGAAGGTTGTTATGAATTAATATATCTTTGAGGGTTTTATTGTTTTTAATGTAATGAAAGAAATAATTTTGTTTTTTATCAGCACATACTATGTGATCACACTCACAACTGACCGTGTAAGAAATAGAAATTTTATCACGTCACGTGTTCATTTTATCTTGTATGCTTTTTTATTATTATTCTACCTAATCGCGCTTTTACTACACATTCAAAAAATAATAAACCATGAAGAAATAAAATGAAAAGCCTTATTATGATATGGTAATAATGGTTGATCTACTGAGTGAATAACGGACCAACATAAACCCTATGGGTAATACTTTGAGTCGCGTAGCATGCAACTCGTATTGTAGCGTATATCCCTCCAATGCATCACATACCCTATCTTGTGCACTGTCAGGACTCGGCATGAACTGCGAGACTGGTCGTCTTGTCATTATACAACAATACACACACACACATGCGATGGGCTCTCAAGAGGAAAATTTAAAACCCAGAGAAGTGGACACACATACCCTTATACTTATAATGACACTGAGACGACACACATACCACCTTTGATTTAACAAATTATTACAAACCGGTATAGAATAATTAACTAAATAATTAAAATAAATAAACATACAATAGGCATGCATTGGTCGGTCTCATGTTCATGATCAACATACACATTAAATCATGTATATTAAATAATTGCAGAATTAAGATTAAACTTACATTAAAATAAAATCAATGGAATTTTAATTGAATTAAAAATTTCACTCTAATTTTTAATCCAATATTTATGTCGTTCGGTCCTATTTTATTAATTTAATTTTTAGATTGAAATTAAATTCATTATTTAACTTAATTAAACATCCACTAAATTAATTACACTACATTATTTATTTAAACCATAAATTATTACTTAATTAATTTAATTATGAAATAAAATATAATTAATTATGTTATTTAATTTTTTATTAAATTATAATTTCTAGACCCCTCAAAAACTGGGCAGGGCCTATGCGGGTCAGGGAGAACCTGCACAGTCTTAGCGTGTTACATGAAGACCTCATGCGATTGAGTTCTGGGTCAAGTAGTTCTACCCATGCTGGTTCCATTAAGGGAGAAATCCCATGGGTCTAGGGCCGAGGGAGAAGACAAGGTAGCCGTGCAGACATTGTAACAGCCCGAGATTTTATGAAAAATATTCTTTTTAATTTCATTAATGTCTTGTGTTTTACACTACACCAAAAGGAGCTTGCAAAACACGCATCCTTGACTTGCCTTGCATTACACGCAATCACGACCTTCCTCGATAGCATGTGTAGTACGCAATAACGAGTTTCACTAAACAACAATATGCTATTAAAATGTTATTAAAACTAGCCGTTATGAATAGTAATAACCACTATTTTGAAATTTTTTAAATTTTATTTTTCAAAATAGAATTAATTTTTGGATTCGTAATATCGAAATTAGCTTAGGGTGATATTTTGGTACTTTTCGGATAACTTTCATTTTCTGATGAATAGTGAAAATTACTAAATTTTAATTAAAAACATCATTTTTAATCGAAATAATTAATAGTGATAAATTATTAATGTGAGTGGTTTTAAATTATATTTAGAATATATTTTTACAATTTAATACAATGTTGTTTATTGGATGTAATTTCACATTTAAATCAAACATAAACAAGTGTCAATCTTTTGATAGTTATTATCTAGTAAGAACACACTATTTGTTTTGACGACGGGAATTAATTTTTAAATTAATTAATGCAACTGTTATGTTTTGAATTTGGTAAAATAGACATCATTTTTGAGTTCATAATATCAAATATCTCTTAGGCCTAATTTTTGGTATTTTTCTGGAAACATTCATTTTTTTGATGAATAGTGAAACCACTAAGTGGTAGTTAAGAAAAATGAATTTTTCATAAAACTTAATTTTACCGCTTCTGTGAGTGGAATTTCAAAAATCCGAGAACACGGATGATATCAGTAAGTAAAATGTGGTTCAATGAGATGAAAATAATTTTTGGTGAATAGTAACTTTTTACTTTTTTTTACCACGGTTATTAGTAAATAGGGTAATTAAGGGTAAAAAATGATATTATTATTACCCTAACACATGTCCTAATTCTATTGGATAAGTGTAATTCGACAAAAAACAACTTTAGGAATAAAATATGACCATTTAGGCCCAATTGGATTATATTAGGACATTTATTATTAATTTATTTAACGAAGGGTTAAAATAGTTAAAATAAATGTTTAATAAGTAAATAATTTTTAATGTAGGGTTATACATAAGATAAATCCGACTATAAATAGTCATGAGAAAGATAAAAATATTTCCTACTGAATGGTATTTTATTTGTAATTTTTAGACATTAAATAGTTTAATTTATTTATGACACAAAGATGATGCAGTAATTATCTTATTAATGAAATATTGGCATAATTGATGTTATAAATACCCAAATAAATGTAATTTCAGACTTTTTATGGAATAAACTAATTTTATAGGTTAATATGACATGTTATTATTGATTTAATTTAATTTGTTCGAACTAATCATTCTGTTATGATTTTCAAAAAAATCAATTACATAATAGTGTCAAAATTGACATCAAATTGTTTTTAAAACAAATATTATATTATTAATTGTTATTTTATTACTAAAAATCTAAGGTTCGGCCAAATGACTTAAATAAGGTTATATATATTAATAATAAACAAATTGGGGTTCGTTTGGCTTATTATAGTAAGTTTATTAACCTTATAGTATAAGAACAGAAGAAGACACGGTAAAAGTAAAATTATTTTACTTAATGTTAAATCTAAATGATAAGGTTGAAATAGGAACCTAAACTTGTCTAAATTCTATTGGATGAGAGGATTTCGACCCATCCCCACTTTATCTTCGAAATGAATCAATTTTGAGCTATTTAAAACCGAATTGGACTTTATAATAAAATAATAGTTTTAGTTATTCCAAAGGTGCCCCTCTCCTCCCTTATAAAAGGGCACCTCCTCCCTCTCTTCCTCACACCACTTTGAGCCTTCAAGCTCGGACAACCCCTGCCAAATTCCCTTCTCCACTTCCATAGAGACATCTTAGAGGTTCTGGTATTCCTCAAAGACCAATTTTAGTGCCCTAAGAGGAGATCTCAAAGAGGCGCTTCAAAGAAGAGGAGGTTCGGACACATACGAAGCAAATCGGACCTAAGGTAAGCCAAAATATCACGATCTCATTTTTATCTGAGATTGTTTATATTTTGGTATTTACTGGGGTGTATTTTATCATCCACATCCATGTTTCCTCAATATGTAATATTATTTCCATCCACCTACAATTGTTTAAATCCAATTTTACCCTTCGGCAAGTTTTTAGTAAAAGATATGAAAGGAAACTTTTATCGTTTTTCATACGAGGTACTCTTTGACTTTTCCGACAAAAGTATGAGAATATTGTTTTTTTAACTTATATGTCATGAATTAATTTTTAAAACATTATTTCCAAGAAGCTTCCTTTACAATTTTTCAAATTTATTTTTAATCAACTTTTTTTAGTTTAGAATTGTATGACATGTTTAGAAAGGAAAAGTGTTTTTGAAGTAGAAATGATATTTTCCTCAAGAATGGAGTTCAAGTGTTTTATCAAAATTATTTTCCATCTAAGATAATATAGGGTTCTATTCCTATCCCTATTATTACATTGATTTGATTATGTTGTGATGGAATTATTTTTTTGAATTCCTTTATCCTATATGAATTGTTTTATGATGTCATGATGATGTTTAAGATTACCATTTTTATTACATGGGTTATGCAATGATGTATGATTTATGATTTTGTGGCACACATAATAATGGTATCATTATGAGATGGGTGGGACCTATATCTCCCTCCAATGCATTGGGTAAAGATTTTATATCTCATGGGATAAACATTGTTGGAATGGTAGGTTATACCGGTTCAGTGAAACAGGACTGAAACGAGGAGTGAACTCGATTCAAAAAGGGAATTTTTCCACTAAGATAGTCTTGACAATGAGTCTTGACTAATAATAAATGATTATCTATGATTATGTGTGTATTAAAAAAAGTTTCATGTTTTAATTTATGATTATTGGGATTACATTTCACTACTATGATTTATCCCATGTTATGAAATTATGATCTCTTTTGCAGGTTAAGATTTCCAAAAGATATGTTCTTATGAATATGAAGTGATTGATATTTATTTTGTTTACCCTTACTGAGCATTTGATCTCACCCTTTTATGT
The DNA here is from genome assembly GCA_963277665.1 of Viscum album. NCBI lineage: Eukaryota > Viridiplantae > Streptophyta > Magnoliopsida > Santalales > Viscaceae > Viscum > Viscum album. The sequence goes on along the minus strand of OY728126.1, from coordinate 1,204,779,016 downwards.
TTTCTTTTCCCCAGGACATAAAGAAAGGAAATAGGTTTAAAAAAAAGAATATCTTTATGGGAGATGTTGAAGATCTTTCACCACGATTAGAAGATTATATTCCGAGTTTCCAAAGTCACTAAACTATTACTGTCCTTGTGTGTGTGTTTTTGTTATGTACTAAGTATTCCGAAAAAGTAATGTAATTTCCATGTATGTCAGGCTTTGGGTCTCTACAGTTGGTATCAGAGGAAAGGTTTAGTCAACCTTTGGAAACTAGGATGCGAAAACGTTAGTGAGATACCTAGAGATATTTCTATGGTATGTCTAGGGATGTCCCTAAGGATAAGTATATGTATAAGATACAGTCCTAGAACTACGGTAACGATTATAGAATTTAACCTAAGATGTTAGATATTGAGGATACTCCCCCTTTATTATGTTCTTTCCCTAGTATGATTTTTTCCTCTCACACTATTCTTTTTGGGTTTTAGACGATGGCTAGAACTCGAAGGAACCGTGTTGATCATTGCAATGTTTAATGCAATTATTGTCCTACTGAACAAAAAAATGTTATGGGAGATGGAGTGAAAAATCTTATTGCTATACTTACACAAGGTATGAATCATTCTTGACTTCCAAATGAGCAGAGAAGGGAACAATATTCTATTGAGTCCTTCATGAGGAAACGTCCACCTTCTTTCAGTGCGTCTTCTGATCCACTTGTTGCTGAACAATGGATCAGTACTACTGAAAAGATATTTTCAGTTCTTCAATGTTCAGAACATGATAAATTCATCTTAGCAGTATATAGTTTGGAAGGTGAAGCTGATCAATGGTGGAATATTATCAAGAATACGAGGCAAAGAGATGAAATTGAGTCCATGGAATGGGACGAGTTCAAGAACTTATTTTTCAATATGTACTTCCCTCATATTCTTCGAAAAAAGATGGAGAAGGAGTTTCTTGAACTAAAGAAAAAGGATGATGAATCTGTTGTTATATACGAAGTGAATTTTACAAGGCTTGCAAGGTATGCATCTGGATTTATCATCCAACCTGAATGTAAAGTTGATCAATTATTCAGTGGCTTAAAACCAAATCTTCGAAGGGCATTAGCTATAAGAGACTTCAGTAGCTATGAAGAAATTGTGCGTTGTGCTATCAAGGTAGAAATGGAAGTTGGTGTTACTTATCCATCTCATAGTTTTGACAAGAAACAAAAGATGGAGTTCAAGGAGAAATCTCAGAATAATGATGAAAAGAAGATGAATGTTTACTTATGCTCAAAGTGTGGAAAGAAGCATGATGGAGATTTTCTTAAAGGAACTAGAAAATGTTTTAAGTGTGGAAAAGAAGGTCATCGAGCAGCTGAGTGTCGAAGTAATGGAAAAAGGGTTTCTAAGGATGTGAATAAAGAAAAGACTGCAGAGAACTCACCACCAACTCTTCAATGCTTCAAGTGAAAGGAAATGGGGCATTATGCTAATAGATTCCCTAATCCAAGGGTTAATGATGATCGACATGAGCAACCACTTAAGTCAAAGGACAAAGGGAAGTCACATGAGATCACTATTGGTGATGTTGAATATGCCAATGATGTGGTGGAATGATTAAGTGTTTATGTAATGGGATTCCAAAATAATGTTGTATATAGTATCGTGGAATATTGGAATATTTATGTTTTGGTCTATTGTGGTTTTCAATAATTTTATGGTACCGGTAACCATGAAAAGTGATTGAGACATTTTTGGTAAACAGATGATATGCACATAATGAAGGGATAAGAAGATAATGAGATGTTTGATTGTATTCATGAGCTCATGATTGATATAAGGACTAAGTGATATCATGGTTTGAGGGTATAGAATTTTGAGGATTTTGGTATGTGGAAAGTGTTAACTTTTAACTGCATTCATGTTTTCACTAAGGTTCAATGGATATTCATTCTTCAAGAGAATACATGATTAAGGTATTCACATATTTTTAATTTGACCAAAAAGATATATCTTATGATATATGGGGGATAAATGATGACATTCACGTGATCATTTTCATTATACTATGATCTTGGACCGAAGTATTTTAGATAAGCCTAAAGATTGGAATGGATTATGTTGGACATAAGTTAGTATTGTTTAAGGATAAAACATTTTTGATATTGTTGATGGAATGTTATACTAATATAGCTTTAGAAAAAGGACAACCTGCAGGACGGGCGACAGCCCTTCGCGTCGGACAAGGCTGTGGGAATCGAACCCACAACCGAAGTGCGACTGGCCTTTATCGCCTACCACTGGCCTACAGGAAGTCCCTGTTTAGTAGAAACTAGTTTTATTATATTAAGCAGTATGATATATGATGTATAAGTCCATTTTAGGAACCATATATGACTAATCTCACTATAGATGGACATATGTATTTTTTGATAACTTTTCTAACCTTTTGTTTGAGATAGATGGAATGACCCATCATTCTATCACATGATCTGCTAACACATCAAAAATGAAAAATTCAAATTCATTTCTTTAAGAGATGAAGTGGAAATTGTCCAAAGGACGACAAACGGTGAGACCATACCAAAATCATGAATGTATTTCTTCTAATTCCAATTTCATCAACTTTAGGGAAATGATCTTGAAAACAAAAATGTTGTCCTAGTGCTCTTATATATGATGAATCAGATGGTACATTAGATCGTCACAAATTTATGGCTTTGTGATTGCTGGCTTTTCCATAGCCATGTTCTCTACCACTCTCCATCAGAACATGATGGTTAGATTTCTCTTCCATATCCATATTTTCACCTATGTGGAAACCCAATGATTAGATTATTTGGGTAACCGTTACGTTTAATACTTTTGTTTTTAAAGATTGGTTTTGGTATTCCTTTTTACGATGTGGGTTTCTATTAAAGAAAATTTCGAATAGTAAACCATTTATAACCTCGATGAATTTCGAGGGCGAAATTCATTTTAAGGGGGGTAGAATGTAACAGCCCAAGATTTTATGAAAAATATTCTTTTTAATTTCATTAATGTCTTGTGTTGTACGATACACCAAAAGGAGCTTTCACAACACGCATCCTTTACTTGCCTTGCATTACACACAATCACGACCTTCCTCGATAGCATGTGTAGTACGCAATAACGAGTTTCACTAAACAACAATATGCTATTAAAATATTATTAAAACTAGCCGTTATGAATAGTAATAACCACTTTTTGAAATTTTGTAAATTTTATTTTTCAAAATGGAATTCATTTTTGGATTCGTAATATCGAAATTAGCTTAGGGATAAATTTTGCTACTTTTCTGATAACTTTCATTTTCTGATGAATAGTGAAAATTACTAAATTTTAATTAAAAACAACCTTTTTAATCGAAATAATTAATAGTGATAAATTATTAATTTGAGTGGTTTTAAAGTATATTTAGAATATATTTTTACAATTTAATACAATGTTGTTCATTGGATGTAATTTCACATTTAAACCAGACATAAACAAGTGTCAATCTTTTGATAGTTATTATCTCTTAAGAACACGCTATTTGTTTTGACGACGGGAATTAATTTTTAAATTAATTAATGAAACTTATATGTTTTTAATTTGGTAAAATAGATATTATTTTTGAGTTCATAATATCAAATATATCTTATGCCTAATTTTTGGTATTTTTCTAGAAACTTTCATTTTTTTTGATGAATAGTGAAACCACTAAGTGGTAGTTAAGAAAAATGAATTTTTCATAAAACTTAATTTTACCGCTTCTGTGAGTGGAATTTCAAAAATCCAAGAGACACAGTTGATTTCAGTAAGTAAAATGTGGCTCAATGAGATGAAAATAATTTTTAGTGAATAATAACGTTTTACTTTTTTTTACCACGGTTAAAAGTAAATAGTGTAATTAATGGTCAAAATGATATTATTATTACCCTAACACATGTACTAATTATATTGGATAAATGTAATTAAAAAAAAACAACCTTAGGAATAAAATATGACCATTTAGGCCCACTTGGATTAGATTAGGACATTTATTATTAATTTATTTAAAGAAGGGTTAAAATAGTTAAAATCAAAGTTTAATAAGTAAATAATTTTTAATATAGGGTTATACAAAAGATAAATTCGACTATAAATAGTCATTATAAATATAAAAATATTTCCTACATAATTGTATTTTATTTGTAATTTTTAGACATTAAATAATTTAATTTATTTATGACACAAAGATGATGCAGTAATTATCGTATTAATGAAATATTGACATAATTGATGTTATAAATACCCAAATAAATGTAATATCAGACTTTTTATGAAATAAACTAATTTTATAGGTTAATATGACATGTTATTATTGATTTAATATACTTTTTTAGAACTAATAATTCTGTTATGATTTTCACAAAAATCAATTACAAAATAGTGTCAAAATTGACATAAAATAGTTTTTAAAACAAATATTATATTATTAATTGTTATTTTTTTCCTAAAAATCTAAGGTTGGACCAAATGACTTAGATAAGGTTATATATGTTAATAATAAACAACTTGGGGTTCGTTTGGCTTCTTATAGTATGTTTATTAACCTTATAGTATAAGAACACCAGAAGACACTGTAAAAGTAAAATTATTTTACTTAATGTTAAATCTAAATGATAAGGTTAAAATAGGAACCTAAAATTCTCTAAATTCTATTGGACGATAGGATTTCGACCCATCCCCACCTTATCTTAGAAATGAATCAATTTGGAGCTATTTAAAACCGAATTTGACTTTATAATAAAATAATAGTTTTAGTTATTTCAAAGGTTCCCCTCTCCTCCCTTATAAAAGGGCACCTCCTCCCTCTCTTCCTCACACCACTTTGAGCCTTCAAGCTCGGCCAACCCCTGCCAAATTCCCTTCTACACTTCCCTAGAAACATATTAGAGGTTCTGTTCTTCCTCAAAGACCAATTTTAGTGCCCTAAAAGGAGATCTCAAAGAGGCGCTTCAAAGAAGAGGAGGTTCGGACACATACGAAGCAAATCATACCTAAGGTAAGGGAAAATATCACAATCTCATTTTTATCTGAGATTGTTTATACTTTGGTATTTACTGGGGTGTATTTTATCATCCACATCCATGTTTTCTCTATATGTAATATTATTTCCATCCACCTACAATTTTTTAAATCCAATTTTACCCTTCGGTAAGTTTTTAGTAAAAGATATGGAAGGAATCTTTTGTCGTTTTTCATACGAGGTACTTCTTGACTTTTCCGACAAAAGTATGAGAAGAATGTTTTTTTAACTTATATGGAATGAATGAATTTTTAAAACATTATTTCCAAGAAGCTTCCTCTACAAGTTTTCAAATTTATTTTTAATCAACTTCTTTTAGTTTAGAATTGTATGAGATGTTAAGAAAGGAAAAGTGATTTTGAAGTTGAAAGGATATTTTCCTCAAGAATGGAGTTCAAGTGTTTTATCAAATTTATTTTCCATATAAGATAATATAGGGTTCTTTTTCTATCCCTATTATTACATTGATTTGATTATGTTGTGATGGAATTATTTTTATGAATTCCTTTATCCTATATGAATTGTTTTATGATGTCATGATGATGTTTAAGATTCCCATGTTTATTACATGGGTTATGCAATGATGTATGATTTATGATTTTGTGGCACACATAAGAATGGTATCATTATGAGATGGGTGGGACCTATATCTCCCTCCAATGCATTGGTTAAAGATTTTATATCTCATGAGATAGACATGGCTGGAATGGTAGGTTATACCGGTTCAGTGAAACAGGACTGAAACGAGGAGTGAACTCGGTTCATAAAGGAACTTTGTCCACTAAGATGGTCTTGGCAATGAGTCTTGACTAATAAGAAATGATTCTCTTTGATTATGTGTGTATTCCAAAAAGTTTCATTTTTTAAGTTATGATTATTGGGATTACATTTCACTACTATGATTTATCCCATGTTATGAAATTTTGATCTCTTTTGCAGGTTAAGATTTCCAAAAGATATGTTCTTATGAATATGACATGATTGATATTTCTTTTGTTTACCCTTAATGAGCATTTGAGCTCACCCTTTTATGTTTTCTTTTCCCTAGGACATAAATAAAGGATTTAGGTTTAAAAAAAAGAAGATCTTTATGGGAGATGTTGAAGATCTTTCACCACGATTAGAAGATTATATTCCGAGTTTCCCAAGACACTAAACTATTACGGTCCTTGTGTGTGTGTTTTTTTATGTACTAAGTATTCCAAAAAAGTAATGTAATGTCCATGTACGTCAGGATTCGGGTCTCTACAGACATCCTACTAGCGCAGCACCCAGAGGAGGAGGATAGTTGGTCCGAAGTACATGAGGGCCAAGATACCAGGAGAGGGACTGGCCAGGAGTAGGGGAACTACTAAGGGAAAGGTATTTTGGGGAAAGGAGGCCAGACTGAGGCGGTGCAGATGATCTTCCAGACATGCACAATGAGGAAGAAGGCCGATCGACCTGGGTGTATAGTGGATACATGTGATGAACCAATGGTGAATAGAGAAGGGCGCCTGCACGACTGTTGTAGGGAGCAGGTGCTGCAAGCTTGGTTTAGGTTGTGCTGTTCTGGAGAGGGGAGTGGGCGCGGGGAGCCAGCTTGACCAGAAAGGGATGGTGCACTAGGGGTCGGGGCGGTGTGGCTGAGGCGCTGCTGGCGAGGTGGGATGGTCCTAACAAGGATGCACTGGGGTCGTCGGATGTGCGTGGCTCCACGGAAAGAGGAAAGGTGACCCGAGGCTGGGTTGTGCCTACTGGGTTCCATTTTTTTTAAAATTTTATTCATGGGGATTTTATAAAATCCATCCCCCATTTATTTTTTTAAAAAAATTCACACATCCTTATTTTAATTTTATAAATCCTATTCTTAGTCATTAGAAAATTAATAATAATATTATAAAAATATTATTATAGTAAATATATTATTATAATTGGTTATTATTATAATAAATTAGTGTTATTATTATAGTAATTATAATTATCCTCATCGATAAATAACTGGTCCTAGAAATCACTATTCCTGAGATTGGAATTCCACCGGGGAGGATGAATACATCCGATTTTAGTACATCAGACTGCTTCAGATTGGCCATCCAATATCGGATTCAGAATCTGTCTGCGGAATTAGGACTGTATTGAAACCATCATTATATTTTAATAGAAATTTAATTATCTCATTGGTTTAAAATAAACACGCATCCCTCTAATACCACTTGAAGGAACTGAACACACAACAGAAGCCCCAAACAGGTAGGATTTTAAATATTTTCAACTGACAATTGACAAAATCTTATCAACGTCGGCAAAAAGATTCCTAGTTAAACTAGAGGATCATGCATGAATATGTTTAAGCACAAAATAAAAACTCTAAATACCTGGTTTAGATTGGAATCCATGTACGATGTCTGCTCTTCATTGGCGATTTCTACACAAAGAATCTATGGATGAATTCTTCTAGATCGTCCACACGCTCTCCAAGATACTGCGGGTACTCCGTTCATCGAAATCCGGGTACTATCTCAGAATTTTGACGATGGCTTACACATTCCAATGATCATAACATCACTCTTCTTGTGATGCCTAAGAGAGAACTCGATCTGGTCTCCCTAGATCTAGAGAATCTCTCTCTAGAAAATGAGATAGGAGAGGAGAGAGAGCTTCAACGAAAATCATTCTTTGTGAAAGCCCCTCCTCCTCTATTTATAGTGTGTTATGTGTTTACCTGGAAATGCCAACCGAGACCCTGAATAATAAACACACTATTAATGACATATTTTGACAACTAAACTAATTCATATATATTATTATCATTTTCATGTAATATATTAAATATATTACATGAAAATAATTGAGTCCTAGACTTGAATCATTGTTCATATAAATATTAATTGAACCTTGAACATTTTTAATATTTATCAATTAATATTTTTCATGTATTTAGTAAAAAATCATAAATACATTTAATATATAAATTCAATGATCATTATTAGAAACATGAATAATATGATTTTATTTATTTCATTTGTGATCTCATTTCTTTGGACAAAGCCCAAACCATAGTGGTGGGGCCCCCATGTCCAAAACTCATATTCAACTGAATATGGTAGATCCACGAACACACTATTGTGTGTGACCCTCTATGTCCTTATCTCAATAGTAGTGAATATTATTCAAAGTCCAAGAGAGGGATCTACCAACCCATCATGGCTCCTAAAGATATAAGGATTTTCACAGAAGTGACAACCAACCTATGAAAACATTTTGTAATATAATCTCCTTGTTTGTAATATCTCATATTGTTGGATGCACTCACGTGTCATTTCCCTTTTCTTGATTTATTGTTTGTTGATATAATGGGATTTATTTACCCTCAACTGCCATGTCCATGGTCTTATGATGGTACCAACATCCAAATGAACATTGCCTAAGATATACAACTTCCAAAATCCGGAAGCGATGAATCCAATATTAACCATTCAACCAATGACATGCCACCAATGACACACCCAACACAAACTACCTCTCCATGACATCATTTCCACGGTTTTAATCTTGCATTAAAGTACGCAATCAAATGACATACATTGGTAATGATCTCAAGTCAGGAGACCATTACACATGATCTTAGATAAGAACATCCAATGACACCAAATACACGGGGTATTCCTATTGGTAGGTTTTTCCTAATAATCTCACTACTAGAGATCACCAAGTGTGAATTTCATGAGAAGAAATCTCAATTCTTATGAGCCCCCAACACCTGATAATAAAATATATACTATGTCTAATTAGTAAGATGTATCTAGACCATATAACATATATTTAAGACTAATTTCATAGTATCTCAAGGTTTTCATTATAGCATTGGATCTTCTATATCATCTCGATATGATAGTTAATCTTTAGGCATTACTATTATAATAGTGGATGTAGAAAATTCTACTCTACAATGGTACGATGACATCATGTATAGCTAACTATATACAATTTACGATAATCAAAAGCACTAAATAGTTGGGTCTAGGGAACCCAATAATTCAACATTATATCCATAATTTAATGTCTGTGATGGAAATCAAATAACATCAATTTGTGATGCGGTAGTATGCTAAACACACGAATGATTATTTCATAACCAATTTGATGGAAGAGGATACAGATATAGGTAATGGAATGAAAATAAAAAAATATAAGTATATAGAATAAAATAAGTTAAATATATCAACATGGTTAAATAATAATTTAAGGATTTATATGAACAAATAAAATAGAATGCATTGTTAGGGATGTTACATCTTTTTTGGGAAACATCTTCTGGTTTGCACCAAAATCATTTCTCGGTTAGCTTTATGAAACAATAAGGATTATAGGATGATATTAGGAAATTAGGATATTTATTTTCTTAGGTATTGTATGATCTTGTGGGTTTGGTATTGAGTGAATATGAGAGGAGTGCGTTGGCCTTTTATAAGTGAGTTGAGTGACACACTAGTAATTTTTGAGAAATCAAAATGCATACCCATGTTTATAAAATTAAAAAAGGATAAAAGTAGTTTTTTATAACAATATATATGATATAAGGTAGAAATATGGCCATACAATGGGTTTTTAGATATTTGTGTCAATTTTAACACTTAATTTTTTTAACCCCCAGGTAAACCCATTTTTACCAAAATCGTGGTAAATAATTTTTACTATTTTTTACTATTCATTATGGACCAAAATTAAGTTGAAGTTATTAGAAAATATAAATTATTATCATAAAAAATATGCAATAAATTTTTCAAAATTTCATTCACATAAGGGGTACTATTTAATTTTAAATTAACCCCGCAAACGAGGCGAGAAATCGAGTTTTTGAAGAGAAAATATTCAAATGTTTACAATGTTTTTATTCCAAATAAAAATTTGAAAATGATTCAAATTACCTATATTATATTAATAAAAAGATAATTTTACTAATTTTACTTTAAATCCAAATTAAAATATAAATTATCTTTATAAATAATTTAGACAAATAAGCAGTTTTTAGTAAAAATCAGTATTTTAACTTTTCATCAAAAAACAATACATTTGAATAAAATCCAAAAAATTGACAATAAGAATATTTTGATATGATGATTTTAAAAATATACTTAATTTAACAATTTTTTTTCCTAAAATAAAAAATAATAGTTTTATCAGAAGTGTAGAAGAAGCGACAAAACTGTTTTCTCATGAAAAATATAGATTTTCAAAAAACAATCATTTTACTATTAAATGTATTTTTATTTTATTTACATTAAATATATATACATTTAATTTATTTTATACAATTATAAACCACATAAGTTTAATAATTTTTTAATTACCATTTATACCTTCCAATTTAAAGGCATGATTATAATGGCCATGTTTAAATAATAGTATTTCAATAGACAATCATGTTTCATTTAAACCTGGAAATGCATGCATCAAAAGATATCGAAGAGATTGAATTTAATTAAAAATAAATATTTAATAAATTCCTATGGTGTTATATTATATTTTTATCTTATTGTTTCATGACACATACATTATCGAAATTTATTTTTATATTTTAAAATCTCTGGGTGTTACATCCTTGATTTTATTTTATTAAATAACATTTCAATGTTTTTTTAAAATTTCAAAGATATCATATGTTGTATTTATTTTATTAATGGTTTTAAAATAAAAAATTTATATATACAATAAGTTTAAAAATAATTAATATATTTTTTCAAATGTAGAGGCCCACTTGGCACCTTTAATTATTTCCTAGAAAATGGTTATGAACTTCAATGATGTGCATGCTAGGAAGAAACCTTTGAAATGGTTACCGTGTGATGGGAAAACCATGGTTTTCCTATAGCTAGAGAGGGTATTTATAATAATAGTTTCATGAAGTGGGAAATGAATGCACATTAGCACCCATGTTAGTGCCAAGCATGTTATGTACTCCTTGCTTATCCTTTATATTACTAACAGGAGATCCTTGGTGTCGTAGTGAGAGTCGAGATATGGTTTCTATTTAGTACCAATTAGGTGAACTATGTCCCCATGAATTATCCATGTGGGATGCGCTATTGGTGAGTATAGTTAAGGTCAACCAGGTTAGTTATTGACTTTGGATTTCATTGATAGACCAAAAGATGGATTCAGAACCAAGTACGACTAGGGTCTCTTTATGTGGTGTCTAGGTATATCACATGATAACTATTTCACAACTATTCTAACTTACCTCATTTTTGATGTTTTTATAAATCCATTATAACATTTATTCTTTTACTAGAATCTCATAATTTAACACCCATCTACATGTATTAAATTTTACTTTGTTTTTGTTGCACTTGTGATATGTTTTTCTCTACCTTTCATTTAAATGTTTCTTCATTTCATGTTTATTATTGTAATCAGCTTTTCCTAATGTTTTTTATTATTTAGAAATTGTTTTTATAAAAATAATGGAAAATATTTCATTTGACTAATTATCTTATTATGTACTCTAAAAAAGTAATGAAAAAATAATTTTAAGTATATGTCTTTCAAACTATCATGAAATTGTATTTTTTTAAAGGTAAGGAATATGCACGGGATAAACTTTGTAATCCCTACTAAGAATTTTCATTCTCATGCATATATTCTTTATTATATTTTCATCTTTAGGTTCTTTCTACTCTAGATCACTCATGTAGCGAGTGTGGTTATATGGTTTGGGGTGACCCATGAGTTCACATGGAGGTATGTTTTTCTAATTTGTTTTTTTTATTTTTGTCCACTAATAGTTTTTATTTTATTGACTTGTTTTTATTTATTTTTATATCATTTATGGGATAAATAATTCCTAACATAGTGTTCATATCACCCGACACTGATTTCTTGCCTGAGAAGATTGGGAACACATCTCCAGACTTATCCCAGACCATCTTGGGTGCCTAGTTTAGGATTGATCCAGATTGGTTTGCTACAATTTACTGGATATTTTAGAATGTTATAATTACATAGGTTAATTATTATGATGATGTGTCTCATAATTTGGATTGTTAAAAGAACCACCATATTAATGAAATAACATAGATATGGGTGAATAAGTGATTAATTTTATATGTTTATTCTAAAAACAATCATCACCACCTATTAAGTTGTTATTTTTTTTCTACCAACACATCCAAATAAAAATATAAAAAGTGAAAAATAGATTTACAAGGTTTACCTTTAAAAATAAAAGTGTAATCCTTGACATGATCAGTATTTCACTGAGACCATATGACCTACTAGTATCAACATATACATAAAATGAGTAGGAAATATCCATGTATTCTTGTTATAGACCTCTTGATAGTGTTTAAAGTGATTCCCATGAAAATTCAATAATAAGAAATTGGGTTTAACCATCCAGATGTAAATTTTTTATTAAGCCATTTTAAGGAAAAATGGGAAACCATAGTTCGCAAACAAGATACCACTAAGTGATGAAAGATATCACAAAATGATGAAACATAATACTAATATTACTTGAATTAGCTACTTTGTATAGTTCCCATTGCAATGGACTAACCTGGATATCAGGATCCTCTCTGATAAGCTCTTGAAAGTGAGTAATCATCTTGTCCATTGTCTGAATAAATTCCTCCATGTTGATTTTTCTATGATTGAATCCCTGTTCCAGAATTCATCCTGTTTACCTATCCACACTTCTTTTCCCTCATTTTCATCAACATCCAACTTACTTTCATAAATTCTTTTAATCTCCTCTTTTGAGACATTGGGTCGGACAACTTTTTCCAGCATTTCATCCTTGGAGTGCAGGATAAGTTTCAAACACTCCCCATCCCCTTCTTCCATGTCTCTTATATTTCTCCTTGCTTCTTCACTTTCCACACTCTATAGGTCTTTTCATGGATTGTTTCTACCCTTCATGGCTGACCTTGTCTCCATTGGTTTTGGAAAGTGGGAATAATCCTTACTCCCCTTTGGTTTTTTATATTGGACCACAATACGTTTCCTCAAGTCTTGAGTTCCTTTATTCCCCTTCTTCCTTATAGGACTATAAGGACCATTCCCTTGAATTTGGTCCATGCTATCCAATGAGAGTTGACTATATATGTCATCCCCAGAAGTGTCCTCTTCTTGAGTCAGTGGGGGTTCTTGTACAACCAGACCATCAAAACGTTTCCCAGTTCAGTCATCGAGCCTTATTTGAGGGATATCTTCTTAAACAGAGATTCCTCCTTTCTTAAATTATTCTCTAAACCATTATTATTACCCCCATTCCTATCCTTCAGAAGGATTGCAGAGTTGGAATCAAGGGAGTTCGGGTCTAAGGGTCCCAAAACATTCACTTCGGCCGGTATCCCTTGTCCACACATATAATCTGTTGTAGCCGGTAATTCCACTAGGGCCACATGCAAGGGACCCTATATTTCTGTACCACCCACATGCACAACCTCATTTCCTTCCCCCTTCAAGGATTTTATACCCAAATCATGTTTTAGATGGGCAAATACGCCCACTAACTATGGCTCTTCCTCCTTAGATATGGGCTGATCCTCCCGAGAGATGGACTCCGCACCTAAAATGTGACTAACAGGTTCTATCACCTTTGGAACAGCCACAAGAACCTCCTCATACTCTCCCAAGCCAATATTATCCCAAACCTGCTGGTACACAATAGGATAAACCTGCATATTCTGTATCTTTGACTCCGAAGAATGATGTCCAAGTCTTTCTGAGTGAACCTTAGGGACTGATCTGGGATGCTGGATGACACCCCTATCAGCATTAGAACTTGAGGGCAGAGAGGCCATGTACGCATAAGAACTAAACTTGTCTTTACCCGAATACTCCATATCCTGAACCCAATTTGAGTGTGAGCCACTCCTGTAGACTTGTTGGAGGTGACCGAGTCAACAGCAAGAAGAGAAAAAATCTATCCAATATTCGAAATGCACCTTCTGTCTTATCTGGTATTCATGTTCTATATCAATCCATAAAAATTCAGTCAGAGGTTTGGAGACATCTATTTCTACTCATATATAGGTCCAACAAATCATATGTAAATTAAAATGACACATATGTAATTCAATAATTACTCATAAACACCTATATACTTATCAAATTTTTGTCTTGACGTAAAATTCCATAATACATAAAAATACATCCAAATTTTTTCCAAACACTTAAAAACTTCTTCCAATAAACTTTAAACACTACATAAATATTATAGTAAACAATATATTAAATTAGTCGAAAAAATAACTTGGGTGTGAACATGTTTTTTGTGCTGAAAAAAAACACACGAACTGTATCCACATAAAACTTGTCCAAACCACATTCTCTTTATAATATCCATATTCCAGAAAAAACATCATGTATCAACATTACCCCAATGTATTTTAAAACATTAAAATAACTTTTTTCAAGTCAACTGTATTTCCCTTTAGATTTTGTTAGAAACCAAGGGACATAAACCACTATCAAACTCAATCCTTTCAAAAATATTTCATAATTAAATAATTTATAGTCTAATTAAGAGAAATAATAGAAAAGAAAACTTAAATTAAATATCAATTTCATATATATCATTAATGATTGATTTACATTCATACATTCACATACTTTAATTCTTGTTATTCAATTAGATGAAATAACATAACTTGAAAATTGATTAGATAATGTAAAACTTCTTCTTAAATATTAAATCACCATGAAATCAAATATTCCCATAAATTATTTGAGAACCAATACATTACTATTCAATAAATACTTCATTGTCACATCAAATCAACCCACAATATGAAAAATATTTCTAGAGAATTTGTACTAAAATAATTTCTACACGCACATTAACAAAACAATTTAAAAGATGGCCACATGAACAATACTAAACTCAAAGATTACCCCTATAAAAAACTCTATCTAAATTCACTATCCCCTTTAACAATAAATCTATCACCAATTTGGAATGTACATATCAATTGATTCATTTAAAAAACTTTTCAATCCCCTTTTGTAAATAAAATTTTAAAATATATAAAATAATAAATATATTTATGGTTTCGTTTTATTTTAGGACCCATTTTAAAAAAATAATCCAAATAAAAACATGATAGAGGAGTAAAACCACCATATCTTAGCCTTGATATTTTTGAGGTTTAACTCCCAATATTAACCAAAAATTTTAAAATGCATCCTTTGGAAATGGATTAGTAAACATATTGAATATTTTCTCTTATATATGATCAAATTCACAAATTATTTCATCTATTTCTAAAATCTACATGATGAACTTTTAATTAATGTCAATGTTCTTATAACATGAATATTGAATTGGATTCCTTGAATGACTAATAACACCTTTATTTTCACAACAAAAATGTAATAGAAACATCACCTCAAACACAAGATATTCAAACTAAGTATTTATCCACATCAATTGGGTTATGGATAGAGTGAATCCCAAATACTATACTTCAATATAGATCAAGGGAATAGAGCTCAACTTATTTGCGTTCTAATAGAAAAGCATTAATACAAGGAATAAAACTCTAGTAGATGTAGAACTCCTATTATCAACACAACATGTCTAATCAACATATGAATAATAGAACGAGTTTTTATTTACTATCATATTTCAAACTAAAATATGTTGTAATATTTTTGAACCTAATAATATTTATTCTACCACATAAATGTTACCATTTTGGTGAAATTTATATACATGGAACAATGTGTACCAACAAAAACTATATTCAAACAAAAAGATGTGACCTAAAAATAATTTAATTTATCTCCATAATTCACTTAGATCTACTTAATTTCCTTTCAAATATTTATAAATCATGGTCTCTAATAAAACTGAGGTGTTAAGTATATTTTAATCCTCCATCCCATGCCTTTTAAAAATTTCTCTAGCATAATTATCTAGAGAAAGAAAAATGTGATATCTTTCTTCAGGAATTTGTAAGACAAAAAGTATCTCATCACATAAGGAAAAGTCGTTTAAAAAACAATCATTAATATTATTTAAAAAATAATAAAAACTAAATTGTCAATACAAAAAATCATATAATATATATAAATAATAATAATTTGAGATACCTCTTCTTCACCTAAAATATAGAGGTTGTTGTCCCCTATTTAATTTTTGAATATAAATTTATTCAAGAAGATTCCAAGAATTTAATAAAAATATATGATGTATTTTTTAGCCCATATAATTCCTTATTTATCTTAAAAAAATAATTATCTTCTTTAAAAATAAACAATCCTTAATGTCTCTCAATATATACCATATATTTCAAGTCACCATTGAGGAAGGAAGACTTAAAATTCATTTGGTGTATCATGTATTTCCTTTGGGTTGAAACAATAGTAAATATAATTATGGTTTCTAGATTTACAACGGTTGAAATGGTTTCATAAAAATAAATTCATTCTATACGAGAATACTATTCACATACAATTATTTCTTTTTTCTCATAATCCCACCCATTTCATTCAAATTATCCGAGAATACCAATTTAATTCAAATGATATTTTTTTCTATCTTTGGCAACATGTCTCATGAGTCACTATTACCTATTTTTTCTAACTATATATTCATATAATCAATGCACTCTTTATTTGTTAAATCATTTAACACATATCCGGGTTCAAAATGAGAAAATAGTGATGTGTGTGATGCTATTCTAAAAGTTCATTTATTTTAATAATACTCTCCTTATTGTCCTTTGATATTATTCACTTGAAATTTCTTTATAATACTTTGATGAGATAAGCATTATTATTACCCAACACATGAAATTGGTGAATCTAATTATCCATCCTACACATATTCCAAATATTCTTCAATTTCACATACATATTTCAGGCTATTCTTCATCTTTATTACTTATAGAACATTCTATATAACGAATTGTTTCACTCTTTGTGTGTCTTAATACCACCACATATATTTTATAAAAAATAATCCTCATCACTTTGTTTTAACAATAATACCCTTTTTTATTTGTAGGATAACTATGAAATATCCTATCAACACCTTTCTTATAAAACGTCCCACAATTTTATTCTTCAACCTTGATCACAAAAGGTCTTCCACGCACCCTTAGATACTTATTTTTTTTGGATTCTTGTAATTAATTTAATTTTATGAAATATATGAATTTGGACTAGAAAAACAATGGTATTGAAAGATTACCATTGTACCAATTTCATGGATCCAAATATATCAAGATTCATCTTGCTCTATTAACATAGTTTGAGCAAGCTCTAGAAAGATTCTTTTTTTCTGTTCAGCCACCCCATTCTTTCATGTTGTGTATAGTTCAATGAATTTATGTCAAATTACATGTTTATAAAAATAAGATTCAAAATTTTAAATGTTAAATTTAAAATCATTTCTTGTTTGGATATTCTTCAAAGTAAAACTATACTTCTTTTTAATGCTTCTATAAAAACTTTTAAACATTCTATTATCATTATAAATGTGTCTCATGAACATAAAATATGAAATTTGAGTTAATTAATCAATAAAATAGATAAATTACTTAACCACATTATTTTATTTACTCATCATCAGATCATCCACATGTTAATTAATAAGCTCTAAAGGTTGAGTAGACTGAATCACCAAATTTTTATGTGATGAGTTAACAATCTTCCCCATTTGACATGTTGAGAAGATCAAATATATTTATATTTTAAAAATAGTAATATCAAAAAAATAATATCCTTTGGTAATATTACTTATATATTTTGTCCTAAATAACAAATACTTTCACCCCACAAATTCTTTTACTTTTTCATTCATAAACAATTAGAACATTCCGTATTACCAAACTAAAATAGATTACCCATTATCCACTATCCTCTTGTCAAAATACATTAATATTTCAGGATAATAACTATAATTTGATTGTTGTAATAGATTCCTTTATTTTATTCCTTAAATAACAAAGAAATAGTAATCATATTGAGTTTGAATCATTTAAAAAATAAAATATTATTGTATTTCAGTTATTTTTTACTAGTTGCAACTGATTTAAAAACATTTATTTTGAATTAACCATCATTTAAAAAATTCACTCATCCCAAATCAATCCCTTAAAAACTCATAAGACCATTATAGTGTTGATAATTTAATAAACACATTCATTATGAATCAAAAAACTAAAATAAAAAAACAGAAACAGATTATTTATCAAATACATTCATTATTAGGTTCATTCATTCACAAAGATACCATAGTTCCCAACAAACTCATAGAGATCACACATTCCCAAATAGACTGACTAAAATCTATCTATTGAAACACATCTTCTTTCATTCCTTGATTCATCAATCTTGGATGTTCTTTGTTAACTAAAATTATTAAACACTCTTGACATGTTCTTATTCATATTATAATTCTTTTTAGGCTCTCCCAATTCACTCTGTGTTCTATTTACTGAGTGCAATTTGGTGTACCAAAAATTTAAATAATTTATAGGATAACCATATTTATCTAAGAACCTTATATTCTTATATTTCTTCTTAACTTTATGATATTTAAATTGATATAAATATTTTTAATATACTACATATCATCAATTTCATTACTCTAATTATTATATTTTTTTTATATCAATAATCATATCAAATAACGAATCATCATTAATTTCCTTATAACCATGTAACTGTAATCTATTAACATTAATAATAAATCTCTAATTTATTTTAGGCACTAATTCTAGAAGAATAATTCAAAAATAACTGTAATCTTCACACGGTATTTTTGAGTCAAAATACTACTTTCATATATCTTTTTTGAGAATCTCAAAAAACATTAATTTGAATTTGATTTTTCTTGAAGTTTAATATAGTTGTTTGTGTTGTATAGGATGAAGATATATTAATCATAATTATGAATAATTATTTCTAATTTTAAGAGAGAATAAATTTAGAGAACCAGGGTTTCATACCTGAGTTCATATTATAGATGTGAAAGCACTATAGTGGTGTAGAATGATCTTATCAGAACATGATTAATGCTTCTAAATCCACCAAAAGAGAGATGTTACAACTTCTGATTCCATTATAAATGTACCTGATATGTATATTTCATACATATATATAAAATTGTTTTAATGTATTGATTTTTTTATTTTAATGAATATTATTTCCAATTTTGGGTTGAATTGATTTGTTTTATGTTCAACAGATGGATTCAAAGGATATTTGGAAATGGAATGAAAATGGGTGAAATTAAGAGGTTATGTAAACTTCGTTCCATGACCAAAACCAAGTGGAATGACACCAGAATTATAAGTATGAACAAAGATGTAAAAACCAAAGCATAATGATTACACGTAATGTTATTAAATTACACATCATGACTTTTTCAATAAGATTTAGCCACACAAGACAAGATGTAACAAAAATTCACACTGTGAAGAAAATTTCCTTGTTGTGAGTCCCAGTTACACATCATGATAGGATTCAATGATCATGTGATATTAACGTATATTCATAAATCATTGAGAAACCTCATATTGGGATTACACAACCTGAATGTACAATACACGTCATGTAAGTTCCAACATACTAAAAAGAAACAAAGACTCCCCAGAGAAGGATTTTGATGGGATTGGCTATAAAAGGATCACCTTGACCACCCTTATAGCACACTCTAGGACTAGTGGAGGTAAATTGATGCCAAAGGAGGCTCCAAAACAATGAGTGATGATCCCGAGTCCCACTTCACCAACGTTCATCACCTCCTTTCTTCTTCGTGTACACATGTTGCTCATTCTCATCATGCCTAGCATGAGCAAGAATTTTTCTTAGTGCTAGGTGATGCGATTGGTGGGGGTGATTCATAGGGATTATTTCTTTTTATTATTCATGTTTTGGATGCCTAAAACATTTTTTACCATATCAAAATCTCTTTATTTTAGTATTGCATGGCCATTGATGCATACTTAAGGTTATATTTTCATTGCACCAATTAATATCCTTCATTTCTGAAAGACCATTATGAAATATAGGAAAATTATGATTAAATAATTGTTTGGTTTGCCTAATTTTGTGATTTCATTAGTAGATGACCATTACAATGGTGAAATCATAGAACTAGGATAAGATACCAAGACCAATGATCCTAAATAACCAAATTACAACATCAAACCATAATAAGTATTTTATTAATCATGTCCGTAGCACATGAACCTGAAATACATCATATCCTGATATCAAATCTAATACTTGCTGCTATCTTAATTTATTTCAAAATAATACAAAAATAGGTTTTAATTTTCTTAATTAATTTGGATCATACAATTCGTCATTGTGGGTTCAAAACTCAGACATACTAGATACTACATTTTTAGTTATTTTGACTGAGTTTAATAAATAAGTAAATTATTTTAGCCCCATAGGTGTTAACGACGCCCTACGAGCTATCAATACCGAATGTTTTTGGAATTTTACAATTAGAGTAACACATATAAATAGAATCAAATCCACATAGAATAAGTGGTTATTAATATATTATCTGGAATATTGTGTTCAAAGAATACATGTTTTTGGTCGAAATCATTTGATTATATTTACTTTGTTGGTGTTTTGATAAGAGATCTATTGTGATGATTTTTTATGTAATAATGTTTGATAGTTATTGTAATAATTTTTGTTTAAAATCATGTGACAATAATGATTTGGATATGTGGATATGGCCTACTTATAATTAGTGTGATTGAGGGATTCTATGTGTGGAAGACAAAATATTATTTGAAAGGTATACTTTTGAGATATTCCATGTAGAAGAATCAGTACCATAAGATAGTTCTAAATTAGAGAGACTTAGAGGTTTGAAATAGGATACGTTGCATTTGGATTAGTGATCCTCCTCACACTTTAAATTAAATGTGTTTTTTATAATATACATTATTTTAGTATAATTTTTTTTATCCTTTAATATATTTTTTATTAATTATGTTGTGTTTACAATCTAGATTATTTTATATATATCAAATATTCATATATAAATTTTTCTGATAGTTTAATTAAATTATTTTTATACTTTGATATTATGGGTAGATCCAAATTTCATAAATCCAATTCGTTTATAGTTGATACTGTTGAAAAAAATTATAACATGTTTTCAAACTAAAATTCACCCCACTTGTAGTTTTATTTACATATTTATCTAGGATACTATTCAGTATTATATTAGGTTACAAAATTTGAGATTGTGTGTGACCTTATTTTTGAATTTCCATTGTATTATTAAAAATATCATAGTTTCCTAATTCTAACCAGATTATAGATAAAATATTTCTTTTTATAACGTCTCGAGTATAGTTGGATCTATTAATAGAGTTAATCATAATAAGTATCTGATTTTTTCTATTTTGGTGAGTGTTTATATTTTAGATAATAGATGGAAATATAAATTATTAATACTTGTGTTAATAATTTTTTTATATTATCTAGAAGTTATATTATTCTATAAAAATAAGTTTCTAATTTTAATTATGAGGAATCAGCTGAGTTTGAAATAAAAATTTAAGATTTAAATACTTTATTTCAATCAATTCAATGTAATAAATTTCATCATGTTTTATCATGTCGAATTTCATATATAATATGGAATAATTTTGAGGTTACAAACCTCATAACTTCAAAATAATAAAAGACTAAATGGTTTTTGTTGAGAGTACATTATTAATGTTTTGATTTTATGATTGGAGAATCTGCAACACAAATGAATCAGATGTTCATGATTATAGTTAATAGTTAAAAATGTCTTGATGAGAAGGAATTGTCTGACGATCAACTTATGGGAAATGTTATAGATATTTTATGGGAAACATGGGAATCAAAGAGAATCAGAATATATAATACTAAACATATCACTAAGTTGAGTTTGGATGATATTAGTGGAACTGATATGAAAAATTAAAGAATAATTAAATGTTATACCAAGATGGAGTATAAGAATAAATTTTTATAATTTTAATCAACTCTTAGAGCTCGAAATTCTAGAATAAATATTAATAATGATAGTAAAATATTTTTTAATAATAGTTATCTAGAATTTTTTGGAGGTGAGTTTTTGCATATGAATAAAAATATGTATAGAATTTATATTTTTAAGATATATTAAAAGAATGATAAAAGGTAAAGGAATAAAAAATATATTACATATGATGATCCATATAAAGTTAATTTTTATAAATTTAAGAAGTCAGGTCATATAAGACCTGACTATCCTAGGTTTAAGAGGAGAGATAAATAGAATTAATATAAGTTACCTTATAGTAAATAAAATAACAAGTGTTTGGGATTTTTAGACACTTTGTGTTGATGTGGTGGAGACACTACATCAGACAGTTCATTGGAAGATAGTTATAATAAAATAATATTCAAAGGATCAAAACATTTTATGTAGATATATCCAATGAATATATATATTTAATTACTAGAAGAACAGATTGATTGTTTGATCAAAATTTATTATATGATTATCCATTCTGATTATAAGAGGAAAAGTATATTTCTAAATATAGGAAAAGTGAAAAAGAATACAAAAAGAATATAAATCCCTCACAATGATATTTAGACGAGAACATTAATAATTTTTAATAATCCTATAATAATGTATATAAAACTAAAAGGGGACTTAGGGAATAAATGGGTTAAAATAAAATAAATCTAACTGAATATATGAATAATTTTTCAAAGGATAAAGGTGAAGTTGTTAAACTTACTTCTGTGTTGAAAGAGAAGACTGATTCTTTTACATATACGGAATATGGTCTAGCTAAAATAGAGAATGAAAATAATAATATTTCTTTATAATTATACAAGTCAAAAGAAATTATTTATATGGTGATTTCTAAAAATAAAGGAAAAAGAATCATTATTTCACAAATAGATAAAGGAAAGTCATATATTATCTCAATTTTTGATAAAAAAGGATGTAATTAGTGTATTGTTTTCATAGTATAATGTTTAAGTTGTAATGGTGAAGTCTAAGGTTTAAAGATAAAAAAAGTTATTGGAAAACATTTCTACTGGAGTATTTTTTTTGAGATGTTATGTGGAAAACTAATTTTAATGAGAAATACTTCTAGATTTAGTTTTTAAGCCAATGGATGATCAAATTATTAGTTTAATTACCTTTTCCTCAATGAAGTAATATTTTTATACTATGTTTCCATAAGGGTTAAAATGGAAGTAACATCATTATTATAATTGAAGTTAATCATTGAGAAAAACCCATAAATTTATTTTTATAGAACCTTATACTTATGAGAATCAGATAACTAAACAAAAATAACTATTAAAGATTATATTATTTAACACTCCAGGATCTAAAAGTCCAGTCTTTGAAGAAATTAATTCTGAAGACTTGTGGTCATTTCATATTAGAAGCATAATATATATCAATTGTATCTAGTAAATGTTTCTATTTTACATAATTTTATTTATATTTGTATCTTTAAAATTTTTAATAATATTTTGAATGAAAACATTTAAATTAGGGAATTTTTTTTTCTTCAGCTAACATTTAAAAAATTAAAATAATTTATAAGTATTTATATGTTTTTGAATTGATCTTTTCTAAAATAATATTTTACTAAAGACTATTATTTCAAATAATATGGATATAACATAGAGGGGATTACACAACGCTATGTTAAATCTTATGGATTAGTAAATATTTTCCATTTTTATTTTATTTTTTATTTCTAAACTTTATGATTCTATTTTTAAATTAATTATAAGGTAAATCAATATACGTAATAAAATATCAATTTTATTATTTTATGATTTTATTAAATTATAATTTATAATTGTTTTACCACCAAATCATCATGAGATCAAATTTTTAATGAGATTCCTTTATAATAGTAGGAGAATGCAGAGTTTTTTTGGAAATATTTATTGTCAAAAGTTGATCAAAGAGTTAAAGAATTTGGTTGGTTTATAGATTGAATATATTTAACAACAAAAAAATATTATCATTAACCTAGAAGAGTAGTTTTCATTTCAATAGAATCATTTTGAAAATTTGAAACACATGATTGGAAAAACATTAAAGAGAAATTTAAATCATATTTTATGATGTATTTAATTTCCAATGGTTATAATAAATTATTTTTCAAATATTTTCTGAACATAAAAAATGATTGTCTTTGTTAAATAAATTTATTTTGAAAGTGCTTATATTTATAATTAATCTCTTTATGTTTTATTAATATTACTTATTTAATTATAGTTACTTATATATTAAATTATCATAACTATTGTGATTCTTTATGAAAATAATAAAGGTCAAGAAAACCAATAGATTATCATCTCTCTATTTTATATGGGTGATAAAAGATGGAAATAATGATCGATATTCCACATATTAATAAAATTAAAAAACAATTTTTACTTTACGATACATATAATTTGTTTTTATCAATGGTGATGATATATAAGTTTAATATTTTTTATTTTTTATTTCAAATGAAGCTATATATTTTTTAGAAACCTATGGTTTCTTATATGTTTTTTCTTTTCAAGAGAGAAGAGTTTATTAAACCAAAAATAGTTTAATATATATGTTTTGAATATTATAATACACATTAAATTTTATTTTTACTCAAAGAATATTTTATATGTTTGTGTTATGAGGGATTAAAATTTGGTAAAATTAATTTTAGATAATTAAACTTAAGCCGGAGAGAGAGAGTAAGTATATAGAAATGTGGTTTTGTACCTTACATTGTCTAGAAGATATTGAAGTGCTATATTATCATAAATTGATGTCATATAAGGATTATATGTGTTTATAAATTCAACATATGATGAGGGTTTCTTCTTTTGATGTCATTATAATTGTACCTATGGTTTTCAAAATCTAAAAGTTGGAGAAAAATATTTAAATAGAATTTTAGCTTCATGGAACATAAGATGAAAACCTGATACTCTAAAATATTATGATTTATGTTTAAAATAGTTTATTGATTTAATATATTTATATTGTATTTTATTTCTATGATTTTTTAAAACAGGTCTATTGTGAGGATTTTTATGTAAAGATATTACCTTGTTTTTGTAATAATTTGTGTTTAAGATCATTTAATCGATGATATTGTAGTACACAGTAGTGGGATACTAATGATCATTGTGATTTAGGGCTTACATGTGTGGAATATGGATTAACATTATATAGGTCTACATTTTAGGGCTTGTATATTGAAGATAGAGTACCTTCTGAATCTAGGCACTGCAATGTTTTAGGTAGGATACCATAAATTTGGTATAATTATTCTCTTTACCCTTTGTATTAAAATAATGATTTTAATAATATAATTATAACGAGTATAATCATTGTTATCTTTTACACTATTTTTTTCAATTTCATTTTGTTTACTTTTTTTTATTTAAATATACTTCATCTATGCTTATATCAATTATTTCGATAGTTTAATTTAGATATCTTAATTCTATTAGTTTTAAACTACGATCTTGTTGGTTTATTATAGTTTCATAAATTTCAACAAATAAGACTTTAGGTAGTTAGAAAAATTATAGATTATTTTCAAACTACAATTCACCTATAGTTATAGTTTTACTAATATCTGTAACATTGAAAAAATTATCGCCCTTATAGTATCCAGTTCCATAGAAGTTCCAAAATTATTAATCTAAATATTCTTCCAAATTCTATTTGATATCACACAAGAAAATATAAAACAATATATAGTTTTATTAATAAAAAAACATCATACACCAAACCTTATATTTCACTTGAAACTAAAATATTTCATTATGGGTAATGTTTAAAATTTCCATCTCTAGATTATTATATTTTCAAAACATCGTTTGATAATTATGCACACTAGTACTTACCAAAAATATCATTATCTCATCTCTTTTGTATTTATAATCACCACCATTAGTAATGGGTGGCTAGCTATGGTTTATGGTTTCTAAATATCTGAGAGGTACACTAGATTCAATAGAAAATGAAATCTCTTCTCTTCTATATACCAATATAATGAAACAATGTTGAGATAAGATTTTTTTTAAAAACATTCCCCAAAAGGATTCTTCATGAAGAGGGTGAACTGATGTTTTTTTGAAACATATAAAATTTTACCAATCTATGTAATGTGTAGTCTTAAATTATTATGTTTTGATAAAATTTGAGTAACATCATATCCTAGTGGAAATTAAACATTTATGAAGATAATAATCAACAGAACAATATAATGTTAATAGAATAAGAACAATATAAAATTTAATAATGAAAAGAGGTTTTAGTTAACATACAAAACCATATAAAAAACTAATATTAAAGGATATGATAGTTCCAAAAAAATATATTCACTTTTAATACTAATTGGTAGGAGGATCAATGTGGAGATCTTAAGGTAACAATGCTTATGAAACAATATAACTCTTTAATCTAAAAAATGAAATGAATTTTTTTACCCATTTTTTTATAGATTTCAGAATAAATAAGATATCACCTCAAAGTACCTATTCAATAAAAATATTAGAATCATCCAAGTTCATATACCTAAGACTTATTTGAGTATGAAATTCAAAATCACCAGTTACTATCCTTAAAAATATTAAATCACAACCCAATAAAATATGATTATAATGGAAAATCTAGAACTTATATGAATCCTCGCAAAAAAATTATCTATGGTCACACTTAAAAAACTCGAATATTTCATGCAACTATGTTAGTAAACAAGAATCTATAGTTATTAATTAAGTGTGAACTAACATTTACTTCTTGAAAATCACTCTTTTATTTATCAAACATAAGAATAATAGACTCAAAAAAATATACTCCAAGAACCTATAGAAAAACAATAACTTGTAAAAAAGTGTAAAACTATAATATAATTATCTTCTAATTAAAATATTTTAATTGGATTCATTCACTTTCTAAATATCATTTTATAGATTTTTTTCATTAAAAAAAATGTTATTCAGAAGTTAAATTATCACAAAAATAGAACTGACAAAATATAAAGTAATAATAATTAATATAGGAAGTGTATTGTGATTTTCAAAATAATGAATATGTAATAACTCATTTAAGAATATGATTAAAATTTTATAATAATTTTCTTTTATAAAATTAAAATATTACATAACATTTTAATTATGAATCCTTCTATAAGGGTCATTCTAAGGCATAATAGTTGGTTGGTAATTTTGTTAAAAATAAAATCAAAATTATGAGGATTTAACACAACTAACATTAATGATTAAGATCAATATAAATATATTAAATTACCTTTCTCAATTACATTACATGTGAAATCAACAAAAATAATCTCGTCCCTCTTTGTATTTGTTTGACAATTCAATACAATATCTGCAATGTTAAATACAGTCTATTTATTCTCTATGATTTTTTAATTTTTTCATCAAAAATTCCTCAGTTTCATTTTATATACATTTTTATACGATTTTTATATATATAGGATTTTAGGGAAATAAAATAAAAATGATATATATCTTATGAAATTTTTCTTTCCCAAAACCAAATGAACTCAACCCAAACATCCTCTCATCCCATATGTACCCAATCATAAATAACCTCTATAATGAATCCAATCACAAACTTATGATGACATATTACCTTTAAAAATAACGAGATTATAGTTATATGTGATAATTGGCTTGGCATGTTTTGTAACCGATAACTACATTCATGGATTCTAAATAATTGTAAGGGCGGAAAATCCAAATATGGTTCTCATGGGTATTTGGGGACATTAAAATGTGACTTAATCATTTTAACTCAAATAATGTACTTATAATACATTTGATAGAGAATGAAACAAAGTTATTAATTTTAAATCAAGTATCAGTTTCTCTCAACAAAATGAGTTCATTGGGATTATTATGTTAAAAAGGCCTAAAATACATTTTAGTTATGCCTTTTGGGTTTACCAATGCACCTAATTTATTCATGGATCTTATGAATATTATTTTACATGAGTTTTTGAATAAGTTTGTGGTTGTGTTCATTGATGATATTTTGGTTTCTTGAAAAATTAAATAGGAGCATGAAAGTCATTTAAGGGATGTATTGCAAAACGTAAAAGAAAAAAAACTATTTGTGAAATTCATCATGTGTGAGTTTTTGTTACAACAAATTTATTTCCTTGGTCACATTGTTTCAAAAAATAGCATAACTGTGGATCCTGATAAAACAAAAGTTGTTGAAGAATTCACAAGACACAAAAATATAATATATATTCATAGTTTTCTTGGTTTGGAAGGTTATTACAAGAGGTTTGTTGAGAATTTTGCACGGTTATCTTGTCCAACGACTAAATTAACTCGCAATGGTGTTAATTTCATTTGGACAAAATAATGTGATGATTGTTTTCAAGAATTGAAAAAAAGATTGTTGTATGCTCTATTTCTGGCACTACATTCTAGAAATGGTGAGTTTGTTATCTAAAGTGATGCTTCGTTGAAAGGACTTGGTTATGTCCTTATGAATAATGACTAGGTAATTTCTTATGCTTCACATCAGTTGAAACCTCATGAATTAAATTACCCTATACATGATTTGGAATTAGCTGTAGTTGTTTTTGCTTTAAAAATTTGGTGGCATCATTTGTATGGAGTAAAATGTGAAATATATAATAACCAAAAATGTTTTAAGTATATATTTAGTCAGAAATAATTGAACACGAGACATATGAGATGGTTGGGATTAATCAAGGATTATGATTGTACAATTCATTACCATCCGAGAAAAGAAAATAAAGTGGCTGATGCTTTGAGTCAAAAAATTAATGCTTCATTAACCATGCTATGTTTGGAATGAGATCCTTTGGATTTTGATTTGATGAACTTTGGAATAGAAGTTTTTGGTGCAAGAAATTATTCTGTTTTGTTTTAGGTATCAGTGAAATCATATCTATCAGATAGTATAAAGCAAGCATAGAAAAATAATAGTGAGTTACAGAAAAATGTAGATCTGATTTAGAAGGGTAAGTTGTGGGATTTTATCATTGATAATGATTGTGTTTTGAGGTCTGGAAAGAGATTATGCATTCCTTGTGATTCACAGTTAAAGAATGAGTTGTTATCTGAAGCTCATAGTTCTCTATTTTCAGTTAATCTTGGAAGTACTAAGATGTACAAAAATCTTCGGGAGTGTTACTGGTGGGATGTAATGAAAATAGATATTACTGATTTTACTGTGATGTGTATGATTTGTCAGCAGGTTAAAGAAGAGTGGTAGTTACCAAAATGGATGTGTCAGTCATTACCGGTGCCAGAGTGGAAATGGGGAAATATAGCCATGGAATTTGTTGTGGTATTAACAAAGAAATCTCGAGGTAATAACGCAATCTGGGTTATTGTTGATCGATTGACTAAATCAGCTCACTTCTTTCCTATTCTAGATACTTTGTCTCTAGATCAAATTTCTCAGTTGTATGTTAAATAGATAGTCAGTTGCATGGTGTTACCCTCTACATTGTATCTGATTGTGATCATGGTTTTACTTTTAGCTTTTTTAAATGCCTTCAGAAGTCGTTGCGTACTGAATTAAATTTTATTATAGGTTTTCGTCCTCAATTAGATGGGCAGTCGGAGCGAACAATTTAGACCTTTGAGGATTTTCTACATGATTGTTGCCTATATTACTAGGGAAGTTGGAACCAACATATTTCTTTGGTTCAATTTTCTTATAAAAATATTTTTCATTCCAGTATACAGATGGATCCATTTGAGGCATTATATAGAAAGCGTTGTCAAACTCCAGGTTTTTGGGATGAATAGGTGAAAGGAAGTTTATGGGACTAGAGTTGGTAGAAGAGATGGATGAAAAATTTTAGTTTATTGAAAAGCACAAGAGAACAACTCAGAGAAGACAAAAAAGTTTTGCGGATAATCGGAGGAAGGATATTTCTTTTGAGGTAGATGATCATGTATTTCTCAAAGTTTCTCTATGGAAAAGTGTGATGCATTTTGGTAAGAAGGGAAAGTTGAGTCCAAGGTTCATTAGACCCTATGAAATCTTATAGATAGTTGGATTAGTTGTGTACATAGTGGATTTACCTCCATGCTTAACCCATGTACACAATGTTTTTCATGTTTCAATGTTGAGGAAGAATATGCCAGATCCATCTCATGTTTTGAGACGAGAAGTAGTTCAGCTGGAAGATAATATCTCTTATGAGGATCAACCAGTCCAGATTCCTGGCCATAGAGAGCAAGTGTTGCGGAATAAGGTAATTCACCAGGTAATGGTTTTGTGTAAAAACCATATGGTTTAAGAGGAAACGTGGGAATCTGAAAATGCTATGAGGGATAAATACCCCCATTTATTTGATAAGTGAATAAAATTGCGAGGAAATAATTTCCAAAAGAGGGGAAGGATGTAGCATCCAAAGTAAATGAAGAAATATGATATTCTCAAAATTATTAATTTTTTTAAATTAGATATTAATTTTTCTTTAAAGGGGTTTATATGTTCGATGGCGTACCTGATACGCAACAAAATGTTTCTTTGAAATCTAATGTTGTACACTAATAATATAATATTATTATATTAAATGGTAGTTAACGCCTAGCCATTGTATTGGATGTAATGAGTAGAACTATCTAAAATATGATTATAAATATTTTTTAAATGTTAGAGGCTTAAAATGTGAGTGAATCAAATTTTAAGCACAAATACTCTAATATTCTTTAAAAGGTCAATTTACTACCTTTTGATGGAGAACCCTATTTAAATATCATTTTTCTCAGTTTTATAAGTTATATTTGACAAAATAAAATTCTTATTTAGAATTGGGATATAAAAATTTACTTCGGATAAAATTTTGGTATTTTTCTGATAAAATTAATTTTTAATGAATAGTGAAAATATTGTATTTTAATTCAAAACTGCCTTTTAATCTAATTTATTTATATGGTTAGATTATCTTTTTAATTGGTTTTAATGTTTAATTAGATTATATTTTTACCATTTAATTCAATGTTGGTTATTGGAAGTAATTTCACTTTTAAATTGGATATAAACAAATGTCAATATGTTGATAGACATTGTTTCTTAAAAACACGCTATTTGTTTTGACAACGGGAATTAATTTTAAATTAATTAATGAAACTTATATGTTTTTAATTTTGTAAAATAGATAAAATTTTTGAATTAGGAATATCTAATTTAGCTTAGGGTGATTTTTTGGAATTTTTCGGAAAACATTCAATTTTTGATGAATAGTGAAACCACTTAGTAGTAGTTCAAAAACCAACTTTATCATTTAAATAAAATTTTACCACTTATGTGAATTGAATTTTGAAAATATTACCGACATGTTTGTCATTAAAAAGTACAATGTGGTTTAATAAGATGAAAATAATTTTTTATAAATAGAATCTTTTGACTTTTATTTACCGCGGTTAAAGGTAAATTGGGTAATTCAAGGTAAAAATAATAGTATAATTATTCAAAATTACCTTAAAACTTGTAATAACCTTATTTTATGAGTCATGGGTGACCATTATCATCCTTCGGTCTATTTTGGGACCCGATGTAGCCACATGGGAGTGATAATGACACTTTAAATTAATTAACTTAAAGTAAATGCAAAATTGACAAAAAAAATATATCTTTTAGTAACTCAGTTTGTATATAGGGTTATATAAGTTATATATTCAACTATAAATATAATTTTTAAAGATAAATATGATTTCCTACATCATGTTATTTTTTTTATAATTTTTATACATCAAATAAATTAAATTATTTATGACACAATAATGATGTAGTATTTACCTCATTAATAAATGATTTAAATAAATAAGATCTTAAATATTAAAATAATATCCAAAAAATTTCTAATTCTTATTGGATGATATTATTTCTACCATTATTTATCTTATCTTCGACTTTAATGATTTTTTGACCTTTTGAAACTGAATATAAGTTTATAAAAAATAATTGTTTCAAACTTTTATAAAGAACCCCTCCTCTCCCTTATAAAAAGAGACCACTTGTAAACAATTCATCACAACTCTCAAGAATTTTGGCTCATCTAAACTCTGACAAATTAATTTCCCTACATCCCACTCTTCCACTTAGAAGCCTTACCATAGGCAGAAGGAATTTCAACAAACCCTTTTTGTTCAAACCAAAGGGAGTTACCAAAATTAAAGGTAACTATTTCTCTTAAATTGTTTTCTTTTATTTTACTTCCAAAACCTCCTAAACTGTTTTTATTCCTTTATTTTATAATGAACCAAGTATACTAAATATACCATTATTTTTTATGAGATTTATTTTAACTACACTTACACACACCTCCATTTGATGGGTGAAGAACATAATTTTTCTGTGGATGGAAAACTTACGCATCAAGAAACGATGATTGTTCAATTACCTATTACCACCCCTCATGGTGTCCATTATGATGAAACTGTATTTATATATGATATATATTATGTTTATGTTTTCTTTATGATTATGTATTTTCCATTTATAGAATTCCATTATGGTTTCCATAGTGGGTAAATACAGTAATATCATTTGATGAAGTGCGGACTACCGCCCCCTCAAAGTGATATGACTTGTTAATGTATTATGTGGGATGTATAAAGGATGGATTTAATGATATTATATATGATAATATAATATAATTATAATATAAATATTTATCATAATGTTTTAATTCTATTAAAATAAGAAATTGAAATGGAAGTTGCGTTTATTTGTACGTACGACTTATCATCTCCATGAACGGTGCATTTCATTTCTTACCTCTAAATGTTATGAACTATTATAAATACATGTATATACTAGATATATATGATATATATGATATATAAATCATGAATATCAATCTATATATAATGAAATTTTGACCACATGAAAAACTTGTAATTATAAGGTGTTCGTTTTTTACTCAAGTACCAAATATCGACAAAACAACCATTATTAACATAAATGATTACATAATGTTTATAACATGGTAATAAGTTATATAAAAGGAATTATAAACATGAAAAATGATCTTAAGAAATTATAAACTAATATCATTTTATTATTCATGAGATTAAAGATCAAACGGTTCAAGTCAGACACGAGGTAAGTGACATCATCTCAATCTTCTTTCACTGAGCCATATTTTGTTTTATAGTCAACATTATTTTATACGGTGTATAAACCACTTTGAATTTTACTTTTATTCAAAAGGAATATTTTTCTATGAAGTGGTTTAGTAAACTACAAAAAAAATTTACTTTTTAACTTAAGCATTCACAACGTCCTTTCCACCGCCGCGAGTATTACTTGATCTCTAGCTTCTGTAATAAGCCGAAATGTATTTGAAAGGAAAATAAACACTATATACTCTTTTTACCTATTTTGGTATTGAAAATAGTTTTGGTAAATTAATTTTTTATTTCAATATTTTTAAATGATATATTGTTATTGATATGTGGAAATGTTATCTTCCCTTTATTTTTGGTTTAGGTGTTATGAATATGTTTTGGTTCTTGGGCATTGTTTACGTATACGGGTTGTTCCATGATAAACCTAGGGTGGGTGAGCCTGAGATAGCTCTTGAATGCATTGGGTAACGTGACAGAGGTAAACATGGATGTTTCTCCTAAGATATTTAGGGAATATACTGTTATGGGTATTTCAAATGTAACTCTCTAAGTAGTTATGATAGTTACAATGTAAGTATGATATGGATGATACAAGTTACCTTTATGATTTATTTCTATGTGTTATTCATAAATATTATGATTTCATGAGGTATGTTAAAGATCTTATGTTTTGTATTTAATGATGAACTAATGTTTTCTTTCTTTGTTTTATAAACCTTACTAAGACTTTTATACTCATCCCAAGTTTTGAAATGTTTTTGCATAGGACATAAAGATGAATAGGTTCAAAGATTGGATCAAGGAAAAGTCATGTTATATAAAACATGGAATTAGAAATGAATCATTTTTAAGAGTTTTTTTTGTGAAAAAATGGAAACTAAGTAGAAGCATATACTTAGTAATTTTTGAGATGTAATGTAATAGTTGTGGCCTAATTCTCTAAAACTCTAAACCTGAAATGATCCTCAATGTGAATTATTCATTTAATTCATGATTATTTAATGTTTTAAGGCTAGGTCCCTATAATATTATTCATATATATTAATCTATGAGGTTTTTATACTGACTATGACATGTTATACCACAAATATATATCATTTAATTACATTTTATGCTTAATTAAATGTAATCATTTCCATTTTATTATGATTCAATGTTACCAATGTTTTAGCAGTTAATTGCTACAATTTCATTATTTATCAAGATTACTTATGATTATGATTACATTGATGAAATAATGTGATCCATATCTATAGAAAAATCATTAATTTTATTCTCCTCTATTTATCAATGAAATCATAATTTATTAGTACCATTATTCCACATTTTTGTACTTAATATCATTAAAAAAGTGTTCTTAGGACAATCATACTTTATTTATACCTTCGGTTGGAAATATGTGTTCTTTAAAATAATTTTATCTAAAAATATTTTCAAAATTATTTTACTATTATGAAATTATGTTTAAAGGAAATATTTCTCAATGTTTTTCCATTTAAAAAAATTATTTTACAAGGAATATTCTTTTCATTTTCCAATCAAGGAACTTTTCTATGCTTTTAAGGTGCCAAATAAATGTTCAGCATGGATGAACTTACCCACCGTCATGAACATAATTTCCATGGATCATACTTTTTTTTATTTATATGGTTATTTTTTTATAAAAATTATTTTCTAATATTATGGATTTTTTTTGAGTTTAAAGTGGTTGTCAATGAAAACGTTTTTCAAAAAAAAATATTTTTAAATTGTGTTTTAAATGATTTTCAATGCTTCTTTTGTATGTCATCAAAAAGATAATTTCAATGGAAATAATTTCGATTATTTAAATATTTCATTATATAATTTCAATTCCATTTTCTAGAAAAGGTGTGTCAAAATGATTTCATTCATTTTTTTGGGGTTTAAAAGTATTTTAAAATAAAATGGTCTTTAAAATATTTCCAAGCTTCCATTATAGGTTTTCAAAGCTATTTTAAAAGAAAAATGTTTAAAAATTATTTATGTTTAAAAAATAATAGAGGAAATGATATTTTCCTAAGAAATTATTTTAAATTAAATTGTAAAGATTTCATTATAAGGAAATGATTTTGGAATAGTTTTACAAAATGTATTTTCAATGAAAAACTATTTTATTTTATAAATGTTTCATGTTGTCTTTCAAAATCATTCTCTATCTAGGATGACATACTTTGATATAGTGATGATTTTTTGGGAATTTTATCCAAGAATACCATTCATATTATTTTATGAATGGTTTGTGCTTTGATGGAATTATGTTTATGAAACCCATTTTTCATCCATGGGTTATACACTTTTCAATATCCTTTTTTCACGGGTTATGATTTGATGTAATCATTATGAGAAATATCTCTTATTCATAGGTGATGCGATGTTGAAATTTTTATGGTACCCTTTTCATGTTAAGGCATTATGATATGTTGTTTTCGAAACACATATATTTTTATGGTTCATGTTATGATTCATGTTTCATTATATTGTGAAATATTTATACATGATTTTATTTTTTGTCATATGGGACCCATATATTTATTCGATTCAATTAGTAATGATTTATATATAATATGATAATGATGGGAATAAGTTGATGGGATTTATCCAAAATGGGAATTACATCTTGATAAAAATATTAGAAATAGGTGTGTCCTAATCCTTAATAAGACGATGGGGAAATCCGATCAACTATGGGAAGATGTGGAAACCGATCTACTATGGGAAGATGGGGAAACTCGATCCCATATAGGAAAAGAACTACGGCTGGGGAAGGTGGTGTTTCATTCCCTATAGGTGTAGTCCTCATGAAGTGACCTAATAAGTTATTTGTAATAAGCCTTGAATTATAGGAAATTATTTTGATTTTTTTGCATCTACCACAAATTCTTGGTCTTATACTATTTTCATGATCACACGTTCCATGTTATTGATTATGTTAGGATTCATTTCTTATAAACTGCTAATATTTTTTCCATGTATCATGATTATGAGAATTTGATGTAGTTTATGATCATAAAATGTTATGTTCATGTTCTCATACCCTTATGCTCTTGTTATGAATACATGTTTTCTTTATTTACCCAAACCAAGAATTCAATGTCACTTATTTCTTATGTTTCATTTCCCTAGGTTTGGGTTAATGGTTTTATATTGTAGTAATGAAGGTTAATATATTTAAGGGAGATATTGAACAGCATTCACCAAACTAGAAGTATGTTTTATAAGCTTCCAAAGACAGTAAAATATTATAGTCCTTAGGGATGGATTTTTGTAATGAGATTAATAGTCTTATAAAATGATATAATAACCTTGTATGTTAAGCCTTGGCTTCTATTGTTAGTATCAAAGTAAAGTCTTAGCCAACCACTAGATACTAGGATGAGAAAAATTTAGTGAAATACCTAGAAATATTTCCCAAGATATGTCTAGGGATGTCTATAAGGATAAGTATATGGAAAAGGTATAGTATATAAAAATATAATAGATTTTTAGAGAAGGATAGAGTGAGTGGTTTCATAGAAATACATCCCTGTCAAGATATTATAAGTTTATGTGGCTCCAGAACAGATACACAAAGGGGTAAAAACACTGAAAATAGTGTATTGAGCAAGACTCGATCGAGAATAGGTGTATGACAACAGCGCTTATTGCACACCTGGGTTGAGTGTCCTGGGGGATATGATTTTATAATTCAGAAACACTTTACAAAACATCATGAAGGATTTAAATAGAATATGACTAGAAATAAAATTGGAAAAACTGAGCTGTTATAGAGTAAAGAAGTAGGTTTCATGATTTGTACATCCTATAAGATTTTTCTTAAG
Source organism: Viscum album (assembly GCA_963277665.1). Taxonomy (NCBI): domain Eukaryota; kingdom Viridiplantae; phylum Streptophyta; class Magnoliopsida; order Santalales; family Viscaceae; genus Viscum; species Viscum album. The sequence continues at coordinate 1,204,741,997 of OY728126.1, read as the reverse complement.
ATTATGTGGTTTTCTTCTATGATAATTATTTCTCACACTATTCATTATAATGTTAGTTAATATAAAGAAATATAATGAACTAGGTTAACATAGAATGTTTTAGGTGTGATATGTATGAGCATTATACAAATCTATATCTTAAGTGGATATCCCATGAAGATAATCAAGAAGGTGGTATGAGTATTGGTTGTACTTAAGAAGATAAAGATACCACAAATGAAATGTAAAATTTATGGGATATTATAAAATTATTTCTTATATTAAACATAAAAATAATGATAATATTTAGGTTTAGGAACCTTAAGACATGGTTTACATTTTATATTATAGGATATGGGGTTTTAAGGAATAATTTGAAAAATCATGAGTAATTGTTTAAGAATAATGTTTGATGATTGAATTGTATATGTTTTGGAATTCCAAGATAAAATTATGTGAATCATGAAATATATATAATTTTTTTAGTATAAGTTTCTAATTAAGAATTGAAAAGTATATTTTGAATGGTGATGTAATGGAAATGTGATATTTTGAAATCATGGAAGGTAACTCTTAATGTTTTCAAGATGTTGAGATAATTGTGTTTAGGTAGGATAAAGAGATAACTGATATGGATAATGTAAATTGGATAATACTAATTACCCTATAACTGATTATTGATTTTTGTAAAAATTGATATATTTCATCACAGATGATGTTTTTAATTTCTTTAATTTAAAGAATCTATCCATTAATCTTAAGAATATGGAAGCATTAATGTTTTCCAAAAGGATTTATGGAAATTCAGTTTATTAACATGTTTACAGAGAATATTTGATGAGGGTATTCACATGTTTGGAATGTGACAAAAAAGTTATACTTTGTGATATATTAGAGATCCATGTTAATCTAATTTCGTGACATTCTTTATAATGTTTCGTAATTTCATCATTAGTAATGTTTATGAGGCTAACCATTTATGAAAATTTTAAGTAAAAAATTGAATGAAGTTTGTGAGATTAATGTAATATATCATCTCATGAGGATATATTCATGTTGGATAAAATATTCTAAACAATTTGTGTTGATATTAACTTAAGATTCATGTGATGAATTATCATGGATCTCATGATCTGTTAGTGATTCAATAATGAAAAATTAAACATAATTTTTAAGAGAAAAAGGTGGTGTTGAAATTGGTAAAGACACTACCATAGGGTGAGATTTAACTTATGAAATGGAATGAAATCAAGTATTTATATCTTCTTATTAAAAAATTAATCAACTTTCGGAGAAGGGTCTTGAAATAAACTTTTTCCTATTATAATCATTTTTGATTCAATGACCCTTTTCACGCTTCTTCACTTTATGGTTTTGTGATTGTTAACATTCTCTAGACCACCAAATTTTTGGTGAGCATTGATATTGATAAATAACTATTATTATTTTGGATTTAATTATATTTAAATGTTTTAACTTTTTATATATGTTATCAAATGTGTAATCATTTGTTATGTGATACTTTGGGTAACCGTTATGTTTCAAACATTCCTTTTTAAAGGATATTTTAGTATTAATTTTTACGATGTGGGTTTCTATGAATGGAACATTCAAATATAGAACCTATGATAAACCATAATAATTTAGAGGTAGAAATTAATTTTAAGAGGGTATAATGTAACACCATGATATTTTGTGAAATATATTTTTCAAATTAAATTAGTCTTTTAATATTTTTAATTTTACAAAATACTGTATATAACATTTGTTATATGAAATAACTTACAATGGATTACATTATGTGAAACAACAATTCAATATGGTGCTACATGAAACACTTATATTAGGTCATGGTATATGAAACACTATGTTTGGACGGTATCACAAACAATACAGAGTCCCTTAGATAGCTTGCATTACACGCAAGACAGAGTTTTAACAAACAATAATATATTAATAAAACATTGTTATTTAGTATAATAGGATATATCCTAGAAGTTCAATTGGTGTTTTTGAGTATTATTAACTAACTTATAAAAATATATGTTCTATAAACATATAATATGAATTCATCGATTACCAATTAATTCAAATGAAAATATAAATCGATTGAATACAAATAAAATATTGTTATGATCCCAAAGTAATGTTCTCTTAATAATATAAATTAATTACAAATAAAAAATTATATTAATTAAATATTTATTTAATACATTCAATCAAATATTTTTTTTTAATTTATACAATATATTTTATACGCATAAGATAAATAAAAACCCCAATTTTATGCAAAGAACCTATTTTTCTTCTTCTAAAGTTTATTTTACTACCTTTAAATGGAGAACCTATTTATATATATATTTTTTAGAAATTTAAAAAATTTAATAGGTATGAAAAAATTATTTTAGAAAAAAAATAAAACTATTTTAGGGTGAATTTTATTATTTTTTACGATGATTCATTTCTTGATGAATAGTGAAAAAATTGAATTTTAATTCAAAACTGAATTTTTTTCTAATTTATTTATATTGTTAAATTATATTTTTTTGGTTTAAAATATTAATTAGATCACTATTAAATAAATTAATACTATTTATGACATTTTAATCAATTTCACTTTGAAATTTAATATTAAATTATAACAAATAATTGAACATCTCACTTTAAAAACCATTTTTATCATCCCATATATGAGATTAAATTTAAATTAACTTATTCCACTTCTATTATTGGTATATTGAAAAATATATCAATTTTTTTTAATAAGAATAATTTATAAATTATAATAAGGTCACAATATTTTTTTAACGAAATAATAGTGAAAGTGAGTAAAATTAATTACAGTGATTAAGATAAAAATTATCTCATCAATGTAATAAATCTTAATATTAAAAGCTAAAATGACATAGAAACCAGTAAAAAAGCTATTATATGGACATATTTTGACCCTATCATTTATTTTATTGGAAGAGGACAATTATTGGAGCCAAGATTCATAGTAAAAACATGGGTGTAATTTTCTTTTCAAAACATTACAAGAATTCCACTCTTCCTCCACGATAAAAAGGCACTCACCCCTCACAAATATTCACACATATAAAGACTTTTGTCTCACCCAGAAACTCATAAAATTATCTTAAAACAACCATTCCTTCATTCTAGAATCCTTCCTTTGTACATAAATCCAACCAAGGAATTTCTTTTGTGGAAACCAAGAGGAGTTACCCAAATAAGGGGTTACATCCTCCCTCAAGGTCCTTTGTATTATCTCCATTATCCTCCCCATAATATTTATTTTATTTTATGATTATATAATAAAATAAGTATAATAAATATATTGATATGTTTTAATTATTTTTTTAGTCCAAAAAATACACACACTTCCATATAATTTGTAATGAACTTATTATTCTTGTGTATAGAAAACTACTGCCACACATAATGATGTTGTTTGATCTTCCTTTTCCACCCCTCATGGCTGGTCATTATGATGAAAAATAAATTTTTATTATATATATATATATTATTTAAAATATATCTATTTTTCAAGAATTATTATATTAGACATTACTTCATGAATTATATTTTGTGTAAATATGATAATTTAATTTACGGAAGTGTGGACTACTACCTCCTCAAAGTAACATGATTGATTCACACTATACATGGAATGTATTAAGTATTAATTTAGATAAATGATATGGTTTATAGGAAATAATAATGACACATTAATGATATTATATAAATATAAATATATTTCGTGTAATTTTTTTCTTTAAATATGAAAATAAAACAGAAACATTGGCCATGCGTATATAAGGCCTACCATCTCCATGAAAGGTTTATTGCATTTTATACTTATATATTCTATAGATTATTATAAATACATATATACTAAATATATATTACATTTATATAATTATTTACATTCTTTAAATAAGTAAATCAAGATCTAAGTAAGTGTATCAAGAATAAAAATCCAAAACATTTATGAAAAACAAAGCAGATATTACCGGAAACGTAACATTAACATGAAGTTTCTAATAAATATATAATATAAATCATAATAAAAAAATATATGATATTAGATATAATTATATGGTTCTATATAATATCTATAATAAACTTATATTTATTTTACAGTTGGTTTTACGGTGTATGAAGTAAGGAAAGACTTAATATAATATAATTTTATCACCATTTTTATTTCTATGCGATACCTGCCATATTCACCAGTAATTTATTTTGTTTGGTGTGTATAATACCCATGGATTTATTATATGAATCATAAAATTAAATTTATTTTTATTTAAATATTCATTTTATGATGTTTATTTCATGGGGTTTATGTCTCAAAAGTTACCAAATCGGTAAGGTAACTTTGTCTCAATTTTCCTTCGTTGAAACACATGCCATGTTATAAACCTATATTTTTATTTGTGGATTATATACTCACATTGCAATATTATATCATGAATATACTTATTTTCATGATATTTTAAGCTTACTGAAATATTATTATTTTTGTTTTATTATGATTCAATGTTAACAATGTGGTGATGATTAATTGTTACAATCTCAACATTTATCAAGATTGTTTATGATTATGCTTCCATTTATGAAATCATATAATATATCTCACAAGAACACCCATGAATTTTATTATCTTATATTTACCCATGATATCTTCATGTATTAATATCATTTTTCAACTTTTTTAACTTATGATAATTGAGAAAGTGTTCTTAAAAAAATTATACTTTATTTCCATTTTTAGTTAGAAATATGAGTTCTTTCAAAACCATGTTTTATAAAAATGTTTTAAAAAATGTTCCACTTATATCATATGATGCATAAAGAAAATTTTTATTTATTTTTAATGTTTTAAATTTTATTAAAGGGAATCTTATTTTCATTTTCCAATCAAGGAAATTTTCGTAAAATTTATGGTGTAAAAGAAATGTTCTGCATGTATGAACTTACCCACCATCAGGACCTTAATTTCCTTGGATATTAATTTTTTTGTTTCAAATGTTATTTCTTGAAGAATTTTTTTCCAAATATACTATATTTTTTTGAGTTTAAGTTGGTTTTTAATTATTCTTTTTTCTAAAATGATTTATTGTTAAAAAGTGTTTTGGATGATTTTCAAAGATTCCATTATATGTTTTCAAAAGATTATTTTCAAATAAAATGATTTAAATGATTTGAATATTTTTTATAAGTTTTCAAATCCATTTTATAGGAAAGGGTTTTAAAAATTATCTCAAACTATTTTTGGTTGTAAATCTATTTTAGAAGAAAAAGGTCTTCAAAATATTTGCAGGCTTCTATTATAGGTTTTCAAAGCTATTTAAAAAGAAAAATTTTCAAAAATTGATTTATGTTTTAAAAATAATTTTTCATATACGAAATTATATTTTCATCATGAATTGTACTGAAAGAAAATTTAAATCACTAATTATAAAAAATTAATTTTAAATGGTTATTTAAAAATTATTTTCAAAGAATGACTACTTTCCTTAACAAATGTTTTTTGTGGTAATAAACAATACTTCACTATCTAAGATCAAATATTTTTTTATCTATTATTTATTGAGGATTTGATCCAATAATACCATTCATTTTCTTTATTTAATGTTTTATGTGTTAATGAAATGTAGATCATGACACCCATTTCTCTTTCATGGTTAATATGCTCTCGAAGACGACTTCATTTAGAGGGTTATGCTTTAATGAAATGATTATGAGACTTATCTATTTTCCATAAGTGATGATATGATGAAATGATTATGGGAACTATCTATTTTTCATAAGTGATGACATTAATAAAATTTTTATGATACCTATTCCATTTCAGGGGTTATGATATGATGCTTATGAATCCCTCCTATTTTTATGTATCATGAAGTTATTCATGTTTCATTATCTTGTGTGGCATGTATGTATTATTTTATTATGTTATTGGAGGGACCTATATCTCACTCCAATTCATTGAGTAATGATCTATATATCATGAGATAATTATAGGAAACAAGTCGACATGCTTGATCAGAAATGGGAAATAGGTGTGTCTGGATCTAAAGAGGGAAATAATTGTGTCATGAACTACTATGTGAAGATAGGGAAGCTAATCCACTCTGAAGATATGGGGAAACCCAATCCACTATGGGATGATTGGGAATCATGATCACTTTTATGTAAAGGATTGCGAATGGGGATGTTAGTGTTTCCCTCCCAGTAGGTGTAGTCCCCATGAAGTGACCTAATATGTTTTTGGAAATGAGCCTCGACTTATAAGGAATGATATTACATGTTTATGAATTTGAAATGAATACTATGTGTTATTACATTGATATACTCACATGGTTCATGTTCTTAACTATCTAACGATTCCTGTCTTATGAAATTCCAATATAAATTCCATGTCTCATTATTATTATCTTTTTATGAAAGGTATGATCATTAAACATTTTTTTCATTTTCTCATACCCTTATGATCATGTTATGCTTATGTATTTCCTTTGTTTAGAATTTCTGAGCATTTGAGTTCACCTATTTCTCATGTTTCCTTTAGAAAGGTTATAAATAATGTTTTTATATATGATTACAAATGGGGATGATATTTAAGGGAGACTTTGATGATGTTTCACCAAAATAAAGAATGTGTTCCATGTTTCCAAAGACCCTAAACTGTTATGGTACTCAGGCATGTATTTTTGTAATGTGATTAATATTAATATAAAATAATGTAATATCCTTGTATTTTACGCCTAGTTCTCAATAATACCACTCTTATTTTCATACCTAAACTACCTTATACATTTTAAGGATGCTCGGTTGAATCATCCCCTTAAAATGATTATATGCTGAAAAATGATTCTCCTGATTATAAGGTAGAACCACTATATTGTCATGAAAGTGGAACACCAAATTTCGATCTTATATCCATCCTTAAATAGTCTCCCACCAATGAGTTTTGATCTAATAATAGTGTAATCATAATTTTATCTTCAATAATTAATGACGTGGGAAAAATTTATGAATAATGGTGATAAGAAAGAATACTGCAACTTTATTATGCTAATTGCAATTCAATTTTATCTCAGTAATGACACTAACCAATTTCCACTAATCATGTTCTTATCTATATAATTTATTATATGAATTTTAGTAATAATAAATAGTCACTGAATTCCCATTTCCAATTCTATAAACCAAGTCATAGGCAAACATTTTGTGGCACTCCACCCATAATTATTGTTTAAGGTTAAAATATAACTATGAAAAGATGTGATTCATGATTTTATGTTATGTAATAACAGTGAAATTCTCAAAAAATATAATTATTCAATGTTTTCTAATCATAGAATAAGTAATCTAGAACCATATAATGCATTATATAATTATTTTCATGCATCCATAAATGTCTTGATTCATAAGCTATGGCATAATCCCTTTGCAAGAGGACTCAATTCAAACTAGATCTAAATGCATCACATTAGACAATATAAAATTCCTCTAGTCCCATAAATATGAGGATGCGTGCTGATGCGAACCCAAACATAAACTCTAAAAATTATTTATGAAAATCATCAATCCAGCATATTAGAGTTTCATTACTCATTAATGTCTCTATAGGATAATAAATATATGAAGAATCACAAACAAAGTAGTGATAATTAACCTTCAATCACATCAAGCTTCATATATCAAAAACATTATTTAGTGATTTCCTTGGGATACTATATTCTATATTTTTAGGGTCTAATGTAATGACTTTCTCAGAGATTAAATGCTTATGGAAGCACACTTCTTGTATCTAGAAGACAATCTTCGGGATTTCTTTATAAAATAAATTTTCTTGAATGATTATAAATAAAATCTCCTAGTGTAATTCATGATCATTTCTAGTCTTTAATTACAATAGGATTTCTTAAAATATATACAACAACAAATAAATCTAGTAACCTCTTAAAAATGCGATTAATCACTCCAATGAATATTTCTAGTACATTCATGAGACCAAAAGACATGGTTAGTTCTTCATAACGACTATAACATCTCATAAAAACTATTTTTATAATATCCTCTCTTCAAACTCAAATATTATGGTACCCATAACATATGTAAATTTAGGATAACCACTTCTCTCAATTTAATTTATTGAATAGGTTATCAATTTGAAGAAGGTGAAATCAATTCCTGATCACAACCAAATTTAGTTTATGATAATCAATATAATAAAGAAGTGAACCATATTACTTCATTAAAAATAGAATCATAGTATCCCATGGTTTGTCCATATGAATCCCTTACTATGAAACTCATCCTTCTATATTATATGTTCTCTAAATTTGATTGGTTTCAACCTTTACGATGAAAGTTAAATAGAATTCAATCATGTAAGTAGGTTAATCAAATATCCTACTTCACATTTAGGTGTAAATTTCAGGAAATTTTCATGGAAAACATTTAGATATCAAACGAAATGGTAGTGAATTATCCAATCTGAATGGAATTAATAGTCCCCAAGGTAACTATTTACGATTGATAAAAGATAGTTCCAAATATCTGTTCCAATGGTAATGATGTCTCTATATTCACAAATCAATTCCGTTTAATGAGTTTTAACATTACATCATTATATGTAAATCTCACTTGCCCAACATAAAAATTAGTATGAGCTTTAAATGCCACCAATTAGTCTTTTTATATGATAAAATAAAAGATGTCTATTCCTAGAACTAAAAGGTCCCAAAAAAATTTAGATTTCATCAATGATAATCAAACAAGGTGAACAACTAAATCCTTCACACTCTAATTTCCGATTAGGTTTCTATATTTTCATTACATGTGATATAATTTCTACATTCAATCTCATTTAATTTAACACATGATAAGTAGGAAAATAATGGGATGTACGTATATCAATCAAATCATAAAATAGAGTATATTTTATAAAGATGGTACCTTGTACCATCAAGGGTCCTAATTTATCTTTTATGATGATCTTATCATCACCATAAAACATTATAGTGGCTCTTGTTGAGTAATCCTTGATTCCTTACCAAGGTTCCATTGTTTGGGGAATCTTGGTATTTTTGGAATACCCTTGAATTTCCTAGTTCTATGGTAAAGAAATATTTTGACATTGGTGACCTATGAGGGATATAGAGGCCTATTTCAGAATAAAATCATTCCACTACTACAAATAAGGTCTTTAGTAGCACTATAATAGGGCTTTTCAGTGTAACAAAATAGTTGAAAATCAGAGTTCCCTTAAAATCCCTAGGACTTTATGAGAACTAAAAAGTGCTGATAAAGGCCACCATTATATATTATTTTATTTATCACTCATTAAGGGATCCTTTTCACTGATAAAAATATCACTGATAAAGGGGTCCCTTTATCAACACTACTTTAGAGTTGATATAGGATCCCTTTATAAGTTATTTTCTAAGGATAATAAATAGACATAATGCTATTGTGTGCTGCTGAAATCACCACACACTACAGTAGAAAAATCATAAGGAAAATATGGATAGATAAAGTATAGAATTTAATTTCCATAAAATATACAACCCAAATATAATAAAAATGACTATATTATAGTCATTTCAAATATTGGTTTTTATAATTAAATGAGTAAATACAATTTATCACAATCATTAAAAAAAATTAATGTTCTTTTGTAGTTATCCCCTATGCCTTAGTCATGCTATTAGTTTCTGAAAAAACCACACCATCTAGATAAAAATAATTAACCTATAAAATAAGAAAATTATTATGTTAGTAATAATCTAAATAAATAAACTAAATACAAAGTGTTAATTTAAAACTAAATAAAAATACTTTGAGTAATACTAGACAAACCATGTTTCATATTGAGTTGTGGTTAATTCTTAAACATCACACCATTTATTTTATTTCTCAAAAGTATGTGATATTGAATTAGCTCGCATCTACGGTGATAAAAAACACACTACTAATGTGAGCCAATTCAAGAGCACTTTCTTGTTGAGAACATGCCTTCAACTATCACACCATTTCTTGTTCGACTTAAAGAAGTATCTATGTGAAAATTTACTAAATAAATATCAATTAAAATTTCTAATCATTTAATTAATTAATAGCATATAAAATAATGAGTAAAATATGATATTTTTATGTTTAGTTGTGCATATGTGATGCATTTTTTAAACTAAAATGGAAGTTATATATTTAAAACATGCATTTGAGTTATACCAACCTCATCATGTGTCACAATGATGAGTTTTCAATTTCAACATTTCAAAAATTAAATATTGATTAGTTTGAAATGTTGAAAAAAAAACAAATAACTTTTTTTGTTGGTTTTGTTTAGTGACGTGTATTTTAAAATAAAAGGACACCTTTATATTAAAAACACACGCTTTGAGTCATATCGGGCAATTTTTTTTTGGATTGATGTAAATTTAAATATTACATGTGACAAATTAGTTATCGCCATTTTAATAAGATATAAAAACAATATGATTTTCTTTTATTAATTTTGAAAATTTGATGGGCGTTTTAATCTAAAATGGAACTTTTTTATTGAATAAACACCCATTCGGTCATATCTACTACATCATTTTTCAGATTGATGTGTGGTTAATTCCTATAAAAAAAATGAACAATGGATCTTTTTTGTAATGTTTGAATAAAATATGAGATCATTTTATCATTTTTGATGATGTGACATACATGTTAAACTAAAGTGGAACTTTTGTATATAAAACACAGACATTGAGTCATATCGACACTAATGGGTGTTAAATTGATGTGTGGTTTATTACTACATGTCACAAATTAATTATCAATCATTTTATGAATTTTTGAATTTAATATTGGATTTTATTTTTGGTTTTTATGATGTGACATGCTTTTTAATCTAAAATCGGACTTTTATGTTGAAAACATGAACTTCAAGCCATATCGACCACATAAAGTTGCAGATTTATGTGTAGTGAATTCCTACACATCTCAAATAAATTATGTATAATTTTCATAATATTTGAATGAATTCCAAGCTTATATGACTAATTTTTTTCATTATGATTCATTTTAATCTACAATTACACTTATATTGAAAACACACCCATTTAGTCATACCAACCACATCATGCGTCAGATTGTCATGAGGACAATTAATATATATAATAAATAAATTATGGTTCATTTTACTAATATTTTTAAATAATATGAGATTTTTTCTCAGTTTTGGTAATGCGACATGCATTATAACGAAATGGAACTTTTATATTGAAAAAACATATTTTGAGTAATTATGACCACATTAGGTGTCATATTGATGTGCGTTCAGTTCCCACACATCAAAAATTAATTATTTATTATTTACCAAAAATTTGAAAACAATTAAAGAACATTTTCTTTGTTGTTGTGATGTGAAATGTGTTTTAAAATAAAATGACACTTTTATATTGAAAACACAGACTTCGAGTCATATCTACATAATCTGGTTTTAGATTTGTGTACAATAAATTCCTACACATGAAAATATAATTTTGGATTTTTTCCTAAATTTTGAAAATAATATAAGCTCATTTTCTTGTTTTTAGTTATATGACACACATTTTTAACTATAATGACACTTTTATATGCAAAGCACATACTTAGAGTCATACCAACCACATCCAGTGTTAGATTTATGTGAGGTTGACTCCTATATTTCACAAATGAATTATGGATCGTTTCCTTAATTTTTGAAAAAGATATAAGATCATTTGATCAATTTTGACTATTTTAAACATGTTTCAAACTAAATAGACTTTTTCTATTGAAAATTCACACTTAGAGTCATACTAACCAAATTTTTCTCAGATTCATGTTTAGTCAATTCGTATATGTCAAAAATGAATTATGCATTATTTTCCTAAAGTAACTAAACATTATAAATGTGTTTTATTGGTTTTGAACAGATGATGTGTGTTTTTAACTAATGTTTAAATTTAATAAACGTAGTATCAGATACAAATGTTATAGAAATTAACTAAAAAAGTATATAAAATGTTGATAAAATTAACTAAATATTTAGTAGGAAGTCACCACTCCATGATGTCTATTTATATTATGACTCCATATATTCTGCCAATTCATTTCTAAAAAAATAGACATTATCTATTATTATTATCCTTGATAAAAAGATCCAAAACAATATATAACCATCCTGATGCTAATGATTTACATCCAAAGTGTATCTCGTAGGCCTTAACCCATACTAGATCATAAAAATAATAGTTAATCATCTATATATGATGTTGTAAAACATTCTGACACGAAGTACACCTCCCAATCATCAGCAGAAAATTTAATTCTTTTTTTCAGTACATATATTGTTTGAGATCTTTGTAGTATGGAGAAAATGTAGAACAAATGATTATGAAATATTTTTAACAAAGTTTCAATTACCTTTTGAAATTACCTATTTAGGGATGCTAGTATTTTGATGGTATATGATATCTTACATAAATTTACAAACATAATATCAATAATCATCACCGTTATATATTTTTTGGACACTATAAAAACATTGAAAAAAAATAAGTAAATTGTTTTATAACATGTTTTTGTATTTAAATATTTCTATTTAAATTTAAATATGTTTCCATTTGAAGTGATCTATAGACATATTATGGTTAGTGGTCGAACTCATACCATAATTTTTCCCATATTAATAGATCTTTCTATTATAGAAAAATTATCATTATAAACACACTAAAACATATAAATTGTTGTTTATATTTAGAGTATGGATTGATGTGCAATGGAAATTCACAATACACATCATCTTTGGTTTATTTCATGGAAATATTTTCATTGGAACCACAAAATATATTTGGGGTATCCAAACAGATTTCTATCAACATCTACTGATTCATAAAAAATTAAAATATGTAATGATAAAAATAATAATATATTTTATTTAATTAAATTCCATATCTTTACCCTTTCATTTTAGGGATTATCAAGATCAATTCATCATTAATTTTCTACATGAAATCATCGGTAATATCATCTTTTTTCTTAATATTTTATCTCACTTCTAAGTAAATTTCTTACATAGAAATGTAAGAGTGATTAATGGGTCCAAATCATGCATTACATCGTTTTATATTTATATTATAGTTATATAAACTTTAGTATAAAATATGAATAATAATTAACTTTAATGAACATTATAGATCATTTTTTGTGCATATGAATTATGAATTTTCACCTCATGTATGCATTCACAACTGAGACTCACAATAATTCAAACTTGAGAATATAATTTACACTCTCGAAAGAAACCATGACTGAAATGAAATTTCCAAATATTTATTCTTAATATTTTATTTAGAATATATATACATCATTGAATGTGGTTTCTTTATGGAGTTTTAATGTTAATACAAGTTTCAGTGGAACTAGAGAGGAGAGGGTACTCCTGGAAGGTCCATTTCTTTTCTCGATTGATTCACTGGATTCTCTTGATCTTACCTTCTATTTCCCTATAGTTTTATGTATTTGTAATACCATTCCTAACTTCCAAACTTTTTCATAAACTTTTATCAGTTTTTTCATTTTCCAAAATTTTTAAGTATATACCTAATGTTTTTTTAATAGATTAGATGGTCGTACAAAGAATTTTCCAATAGAATCATCGACCAATGTAATATCTAGATCATCAAATGGAACATGAAACTCAATAAAAGGATATTGAGATACTTTATTCCCCACTCTCTTGTAATATTTTTGGATTTCTTTATTCTGTATCATGTCTCCCTATATATTCTACATTATACTCCTTACAACAAGGTTGTAAAGTGGTGTTTATTAATAGTAATCACATACAACTTCACCATGGTAAATTTTTATAATATAAAGTTATAAGAAGTTTTTTGATTCAATATTTGGAAAATTTATATGGAAAAAGATGATTACTTCAACTAAGGTATTTCATTGAGGGGAATAACTATCCTCAATGCTTTTGGGGCGTTTGGCGCTTCATGTGCTGATATTTTTTACACAATTAGTTTTCTTTTATCCATTCATATATACTGGTCTGCCAAACTGGAGTAGTCAATAATATCTGGTAAAGCGTATATTTTTTTCCTAAAATACTTTAATAATCTAATATGTATCTTATTATAGATTTTTATTCTAGATATATGTTTGAGGTGACACTCTAATACCTACTCCTCTTTCATGACCTTATTGTCTCGGCCTCTTCGAAGCCACTGAATGTAGTTTTCCATCAGGTACGGTCGCTAATGATTATTATGTCTAGACCATATAAAAATATTATGAAAATAAAAAGATATTTTTACGTAGTACGATTTAAAATAATAATTAATTTCTATTATATCATATTTACATGTGTTTCCAATACTACTTATGTTTTTTCGTCAACTATTTTACCCTCTATATTTATGCTAGCCTCCTTCCACAACACATTACATGGGATGAATGTTGATTTATATTTTTATTCCTCAATATATATAAAAAATATAAACATAGTTTGTTTCATATTTGATAAAAAAATTATTGTTTATTTAAATTACATAACATTTTATTCTCTAGTGATGTGTTCCTCATCGTTAATTTGTTAAAGGGGTTCATATGTTTTGATTCACATTGTTTATTTTCAAAACCATTTTTATGTTTCATAAATTAATATTTTTGTATCAAATTTTATAAAATAAATAATTTCAAATAATATTTTATATACTAAAACACACATTAAATGATTTATCATTATGAAAACTGATGAAATAATTAGATGTTTCCTTATTTATAAAGTCTGAAAACATAATATGTGGTTGGGGATTTAAATTAACCTTAGAATCTATGAGATAAATATTTGTAAGATGTGTTTGGAATCATTTTTGGGAATTTATAGTGGCCATTAATACATATTTATTATAGAAATCCTCTAAAATAATCAAACTCAAAAAGGGATTATAAAAATTAAATAAATGTTTCGTTATATAATTTTATGGTGAAATAGAGAATGTATACTATATAAATTCCTTAAGATCTTCCCAGAGGGTTTCCTTTGTTATAAGATTGAAATGGAATAAAAAATCTATATCAAATGGAATATTCATTCGCATTGTGAACCCAACACAACTAATGCATATTGACTTTATGGGGTCAACGTGTCATCCATGTGGATTCTATTAAACCTATAATTTTATACCCTTTCTTCCCACCATAATAATTTTAGTAAACATAGTGATTCAATGTCATTTCTAATTTTTTATCATCAACATATTTTTGATCCCCTAAAAATTCTACAATTTGAATTACAACCATATTTTCTTCATGAGATTGGTGACATCATATTGGGCAAAAGTCATTATTTAATTGATCAGTTAATAATTTAATTTAGATTACATTAATATAGTAGATAACACATAATTTCATGAGAAAAAAACTAGTATATTTAAAAACATATTAATCTATTTTTTTGAAATATATTTCTTTTATTTAAAGGTTGAAGTGATTTTACTCATCAATCATGAATCCAAATCCCCTATTTATGGTTCCATCTAATGTAAAAGATATTTTTTACATTGGGACTTCCATGAATTGATTGTGATCTTCCAATGAAAGGGTCATCCTCAATTGAATTTTCATATAACCCTACTATTATTTTATTAACCAGTAGTTCAATTGATCAATTTTTATTTGCTTTATCTAAGACATGAAATACCTGCATTTTTTGTGATTCGATTATGAACGACTCATCTTTATACCCCTGCACACTGAAATTCACCTTTATAATGACAACTCCATCAATTATCACTACAATCTAGTTTTCAGCCCATTTGTAATAGGAAGTACCCACTTTAAATATTTTATAGTCAAACTCTTATATCATTTCGATGATGAATGAAATATAAATTATTAACATAAATTGGATATCTGTCCTTGTAACTAGATATGTGCATCACTGTTACCACAAGTATAACTCCACTTTTTTTCATCACACTACATTCATTATGTTCTTTCAAATATAATTTATAACCATTAATAATCAAACAAGAGCATGATATAAAATTTTCCTGGGGTACCTTTGCAAGACATCAATTTTTTTTGACAAATGTATTCATATTTTCATATAATTCCTTATAAATATGATCTCAGAACAATCCTATAAGTAGTTGATTATATATATTTGATATCCATCCTTAAGTCCTTGATAGATTAAACTATCCAAAAATCACATTGTGGGTTTCAATTTTTTTATTAACATATTCACCACTATGTAATATGTAATTGTTATATTTATCCCTCTTTGTGATGAAAATTGTGACAACATCTCTTCTGGAACTCCCATCACCCATAAGGAATCGACTGTGATGAGACTTTAGTAGAACGATGCTTTTAACATATGATAATAAATCAATAAACAATTCAATAGATCCTCCAACAATATATCATTATGTAATATAATGTTAGGGCCAAATTCAATTCATGACGCTCCCTTTTAAAATATTTATACACCATTCGATGGGGTATATAAATATGTAATGGGAAAAACCACATAGTTGAACTTATATTACTAAGAGAACCATCATTTGTGCCATTTTATTATTTAATGATGTTGAGAAAAACATATATAATTCACATAATATGACTGAAAAATCCTTATTCATGATTCAAAAACTTCATCAGGTCTATAAATTTATTGCATATATATTTGATAAATAAGGAGAGTCTGGTTAATATATATCACACATTTTTAGGCAGAATATAGTGGAATGGGATAGACATAAAATATTACATCAGTAGATGATAGTAATGTGATTTTATTCTATATAAATTCAAATTATTTATTGAAACAATATTATTTATATTTGATGAATGCCCTTATATATCTTTTATATCACTAAGGAAAATGAAAAATTGTAATGTTTCTTTTTTGGGTAGAGTGTAAGCTAATATAGGAAGAAAATTATTCCTTTTATCCTGTACTGATGAAAACTATTCCTTTATCTCTATGTAAATCATGTACAACCTAGACTTTATTATTTATTTTATTTTTTCAGTAAAATTTAATAATATTCTAATAAAACTATCAAATACAAGTTTTTCTATATTCAAGAATTCAGGAAAGTTTCTTACGTACAAATAATTACAGTATGGTAATTTAATGACAATTGATCTCATTTTCCAAACTGATTTCACAAGGCCTCTAATTTTTTTTTGACCCATAATAGTGTCAATTTATTTTACTAAAGAGAATATTTTATCTCTAATTAGTAGAGATGGTGTCTTAACTTGTTCATTATTCCTGTTGAATGATATCACCAATGATCAATATTTATGTTATCCAGGTAGAAATTTATGATGTCTTACACATTTCTTGGAAGAATATTTCCACTAAATTGTGTATATTCATTCTTATAAAATAGGACACCGCAAAATTCCTATAATTACATAGCCCAAAAAATTTCCATAAGAAGTAAATTTATATAATATCCTAAACAACATGGGTTTCAATGTGAATTCATAAATATTATGGGTATCATAAATTTTTGGGAAAAAATCTCTCGAGGAATCATTGAAACATTTTTGAGGTGATTGTGTTTATTGAAAAAGTGGACATCTGTGTTGAGATTATTGACAAAGAAAACCATGACATACCAATTTGTTGACAAAAGAGATTTCATGGTGACATGTCGAGTTCAAGGGTTGTAGTTAATGATCCATGATTGATTCAGGAACTTCGACAAAGGAATGGATGATCTGGAGGCGATACAAAAAGAGAAAATACAAGGTGGCGCCATTTTCCAGTGATTGCCAAATTTTTTGGCCTTAAAATCAATAAATAATGAAAAGTGATTTTTGAAAAAGGGACTTAAACGCCATGTACATGAAGGAGAAAAAACTTGTGCACCTATTGTTTTTCAAGATAAAAAAATCAAAATATGGAAGATGGATAAGGGTCGCGCATGTTTTTGGTTTGGTCGCGCAAGTGATTTTTGCGGCACGAGACTTGCGTGCCGAAACTTGCGTGCTGAGGGAAGAATTGCACAATGTCGTGCAGGGTGTCCAAATGCATATAAATACAGGTTGACCCCTCCTCATTTGGTGAAGAGTTAAATACTTCGAAAAATCAGAGCTCTCATCGTGCAGGTGTGGTGGTCGCGCAAGTGGTGTGTGGTTGCACAAGTATAAGTTACACGCGAGGTGATAGTCTTGCGCCTAAGGTGGTTTGGGCGAGAAAGGAAGTGAGTTTGGTAAGTTTTGAGTTGAAGAAGAAGGTGTCGCGCAAGTAGTTTGGTGACACTTGCGTGCCAGATTTTGAAGAAGTGTGAAAGTTTTTGGTTGCGCACCAAAATTGGATTGGGCGTAAAAGGTTGTGTTTTGCGCAAGTTTGGAGTAGCAGAAGCTTGTGTCACACAAGTGGTTAAGTTGGACTTGCGCACTGAGACTTGCGCGCCAGCTTAGATAAGGGAACCAAGTTGGTTGATTCATGGTAGAGATTCAGGGCTGCATGAAAGCGTGAATATTTCCTGATACCTTCAGTACAAAGTGAGATTCATCTAGGGGTGAAAGGTGAAATTCAACAGAGCATCTACATATAGGAGAGGATTCATTCATTAGTGATAACGAAGAGACCTACAGGTCTATAAACTGTGAGTGGATCCTTTCCAGAGTAGTGAGAAAAGGAAGAGGAAGAAGGTGATCCTCTCCACTAGTAGTGAGCCAGAGAGAGAGATTGAGAGTGACCCTTGGGAATGTAATGAGCTGACACTAAAAATTATAAACGCAGTGATCCTAGGAATAGAATCGATCTATCCCAAACCATGTAAATAGAAATGCATTTTTGTGGATTTGGTACATTGTTACATTGCTGGTGTATGATCCTTGGACGTAGACCATTGAGGGTGAACCAAGTAAAAATTGATGTGTCATGTGCATGCTTTTCTTTCTGTTTATTTTATGCAACGAGAAAGAGATAGAAGAGTGTTTTTCTTAACAGCGAAACAAGATCAAAACGGGCTTTAATTTAAAATTATTCATACCCCTATTCACCCCACTTCTCAGGGTATTCAGCCTTTTGGACCTAACATAAATTATAACACTTATATCCCACATTAATTTTTGATCTTTAATCAATGGATAAAAATATGAATCAATATCATTACTATGTTGTTTTATTCTAGATATAAAAATACTCAACAAAATGTATTTTTGCCTCATCAATAACCATGGAGGAATGTAATAATTTACCAACCTAACTATCCATGTATTGTGCATAATAATCTACAAACCAAAAGGATTAATTCCACACATATATAAATCAAAATGTATGTTTATCACCTCAATTCTAAATTTAGGATAATCATAATAAATTTTCATCCACTAAATAGAGTCCATTGGATGATGCAGTCTGTAATATTTAATTATTTTATTTTTATGCCTTGTCAGTAGTCTCATGTTTTCCTAACATTGAAAATCCATTTAATCCTTGGAATAACAGAAAAATATGATACAACCATTGAAGGTATTTATTTTTATGTTTATATCTATTTACACCACACTTAGATAATTTTATGAGTGATTCTTGGTTCATTTGAAACAATATTTAATCCCTTGGAAATTATTTTATTTTTTGGAGATTATTTATATTGAAAATAGAATTCATTTTTTATAATATGTATGATAAGAGAGTTATTTTTATTCTAGTTTAATATCATTCAAAAGACAATGTAGATCTATAAATATGTCGTTAGTACATCCACTTCCATATTTCATATTATATGACTTCAATATAGATGAACATATTGTGTATTTAGTACGACCTATATACAATGATCTCTTAGTGCGCTTATTTAGATTCTCAAAAAACATTGTAATGTCATGAAATTCATCTTCAATTATCATTAGCATCACCTCCATATGATCTACATCATCATTTACATTGGTATTCATATCAAATTATCGATAAACTGTAGTATCATCCCAATTGGTGTGAAAATTTAATTTTTACATATGTTTAATCTAACATTTATAACTCTGATCTATTCTATGACAAATAAAATGTTCTTAAAACTTTTCTAGACTAATGTTTTTTGAATTAAAATAATTTAAACATATAAAAAGGATTTGGAAAGGGTCATATGCATGCTACATTACAAACATTATGAACTCATTAACTTCATCTTCATAATATTTGTTTCATAAAAATAGCATTCATCCATTTTTAAATCAAATCCATCATATTTTGTTTATAAAATATTTATTTTAATAGAAAATAAATGAATACACATAATATAATCACAAAAAATATAATAATATTATAGATAATTCATATAAGTGGAACATAAGACTTGAATTTTATCGATGATGATTCTAGAAAAGTGATCGTTTTACAGAATGAAGACATAAAAGGAAAAAACATAGGGTAAACATGTGGTTTTTGGCCTTGGATCCTGATTTTATACTATGTGGGAAAAAAGGTTGTAATTTTAGAATGGTTTTTGGAACCATGCAAGGTGGGAGTCAAACATGATAGGGGTTTTTATTTTTATTTGTTTTTTCACTTGGTATATGGTGGGCCATGTTGTGATTTATTGATATTCTATGTGGATATTTAATGGAGTTGGAATGGTTAGGTGAATGTCACCTATCATCAGAAAAATTTAACATACGATTAATTTTAATATTAATAAAAAGTGTGAGTAATTGAAATCATATGAGAAATTTGACCACTAAAAAGTATTGGTCAACCCTTGATCCCTCTTTACTTTAGTTATGAAATTCTAACAATGATAGGTAGAAACATAAAGTGAAAATGTTTACTCTCCCATTTATTCTAATTTTATATGTTTTGATACAATTTACATCATAAATCAAGTGCTCTAAAATTATTATTTCGTGAATAATTATAAAATATATTAGTGAAAATGTTAGTAAAATTGATTTCTTACCTAACTGAATCACTTAAAACATATATTAATTAATCAATCACTAATAAATTTTTTGGAAAAGAATTTCTTTATTTTTGGATGAAAGACTTCCCTTGGAAATTCTTGTTCTTGATTTCTATTTAATGGTGGAATGGATTTATATTTTTCTTAAATATAATCCATCAGTACATACATGGTTATGCAATCACTATATTTTGAAGAAAGGTCAAAGATCTTATAATTTAATGAGGAAAATGGATGAAACTGTTATTGACGATAGAAGTGAAGTTGGATTCCATTTTACATTATTTTTCTATAGATTATTCTAAACCATTTAGCATTGGTATACAACAAAAAATATTTTTAATATAACCCACTAATAAACACCCATTTCAAAAAAGTAGAGTCATTAATCTATGTTTCATTTCACATATCCTACAATATCGAAAATATATAATAAATTTACCTAAAAACACCACAAATACATTCAATCAATAAAAATATAAAAAATATTTAGCTAGCATGGATTCCACATCCTTGAGATCCAAAACATTCATATTCTACCTTTAATAGGTAGTGCCAGATGTTATATAAAATTAATATCCCAAAACATAATCTTATATAGTTTGTTAATTCTATAGTCCAAGGTAAGACGTGAAACTTATACAAACCCACACACCTCAAACCATTGCTAATTTTCATTGTTCACCCCAACATTTAAGGTGAATAGATAAGAAAATGAATCAGAAAAAACCTTTTCTCAACATCTATATTAACCAATGAAAACACACATCACCATAAATATTATGAGTCATACTATAATACATAATGAATTATAAAACTCTAAAACACCTTTAAACCTCCCTAGTAATTAGACGGTCCATTATATAACTATTAACTAGAAGGTGAAAATAGTTTGAATAGAACAATATGATTTTGTGTCCTCACATAATGGGAAAACCCCATACCCATTAAAATATATCTTAAAATTATGTAAACTATATAGAATTATATCATAATTTCTATCACTATAATAAAATTACATTTTCACAGTGGTTATTTTTGGATATTACGGCAGTTTAAACCGCCTCTATATGCTTCTGTGCAGGTTTCTGAAAACCACCGGTGAATTGTGTTTTGAGAAACTATCGGTGGTAGTTGAATCACTTTAGCAGAGGTTTATGGGAATCCTCATAGTTGGCACATTCTCACGGTTGTTATAATGTTTTAATGGGAGTTTTTCCGGGGAGGGGATTACTTTTTTTATGAACAGTTAAAACTGCAGCTAAAAAAATTAATCCCCTACCTGAAAAAAACACCGATAAAAACGTTATAACCGCCGCCAAAATGCTTGCGGAAGAGGGGACAATGTAGAGGCGGTTAAAACTGATGCTTAATTTAAGACTGTAGTGGTGGTTAAAACAGATGCTAATATAAAAATACCCACATTTAGAGGAGGTTAAAGACACTTATAAGTATAAAGGTTACATTTTTCGGGAGTTAAAACAGCTACTAAAAACAGATTAAAAAAAGTAGTTTTTGAATCCCTTGTACCAGTGCATAGAAAAAAAACCATTCTATGAAAACAAAAGATGAAGAAAATACATATTACAGTCAATATGAAAATAGATTCTTATCTAAGCACAACCAAATGCATCCTTCAGTAGGTAAAGGAATGCAGATAAACATATTACACAACCATTAGAACATTAAACAAAATTAATAACAAGCATGAATGTCATATTTAATGAAAAAAATGCCAAGGCTTGGTTCAACCTATTCCATCTATACCAGTTCAAACCCTGGCATAACCATTTATATCAACATACATCCGACTATAATTGGTGATAACTACTCCAAAAACTCAGGCCTCCCTACCCATACCTCATCAACAAATAGGCATCCTAAGATCACATAACATTATAAATAAAGGCCTAGATCCATAGAAATTAGAAGACAAAAATCATCAAATAGAGTCAATCTGGAAGCTAGTCCCTAAAATAACAACCCATCCATCATAAGAAAATGGGCTTACTTGACACCAGAAATTTATCATTACCGAACTAATTGTTCAATTAAAGTCTTGGATTAATAAATTTATTTATGATGTGTTACTAATATTGAAATTATAAATTAACTAGAATCACCATCATTAATTATTCTTGTTTAAATAAAATGTATAGAATAAATTCACAATAATATTCCTCTAATATTAAAAACATCCTGAATTTTCAGCATTATTCTCTTTATCCAATTCCATTTACATATTGATGAAAAATTTATATAAACATGAATTAGGCATAAATTTATTTCCATCAAATTATAATTAAGAATATAGTAGTTAAAAAATCATATTTTATTATTTTGGAATCCAATTTTGACCAAAATTACATTGCAAAATGATTTTCAACATATTATAATTTAGGTTAACTTGGGTTGATATCCAATCCTTTGTTGAGTTCACATACAAATAAAACAATAATTAAATTAAAATTACACATTTTGGCGCACTTTATGGTTCGATGTTTCATTCACTAATATGTTAGGATTAGGAGGGGGTGTAATAATTATGGGACGTTCGTGATTTTAGAGAAATTTGTGAGATTGTACTAGATAATGAAGTATTTAATCACTTATTATTTAAATTAGAGATCACATGACAATGGTAGGAGGAAGCACATGTAATTCATTGTGGTTGTTTGAGTTTTATTATGGGAGACTCCTCAATTAGGGAATCAATGATTGGATAAGAAAAGGATGCTGGCACCAACATTTATGGGGTTGTTTGGGATTATCATGAGTGTCATGATAGTGGAATTATATTTGGAATTTCCTCCACAACATCAAGGAATGTGGGATGTTTTAGATGTCTCTTATATCCAGTTGTACATTCTTGATCAAAATTAAATGATAAACTATAAAGAATTTTAGTTTGGGCGTTAACCGACATTTGTGGAGCGCTCAGTGTAAATCATGGACTGTAGTGAGGAAATGTTTTTAAGAAAGATGATGTCACTTTTTAGAGTCATATGGGAGAATGGAAGTTTGTATGAAGAGTTTTAGAAGCGATAATATGATGTATGAACTCAATAGCCCTAGTTTTTTGCGTGTGAAATATAGAGGAACAACGTAAGGATGATAAATACTTAGAGGGGGAGATTATAATGACATGATGTTTTCCAAGGGCCTTAAGCCTTACATTATACACTTATTTAATTGTATTTGAGATATGATTTTATTAGGTGAATTCTTAGGTTGTTTGTTTTTTTTGTTTTAAACATCATAGTGGCCTCTAAATGGTTGCATGATAAAAACATGGTCATGGGAAACCATGAGGTTCTACCCAGAAAACAATGTGCCGTGTTTGAAGAAGGATATCAGGTGGGTCATGGTTAGAACACAGTTAGAGATGATCATGAATCATTTAACATGAAATATACGTGTCTCAGAATAGAGGAAAAAATAATTGTTAGAACACAATTTACCAAATGATAATATTCATTCATTGACAATGTGCTAGAATATCATATTCAAATAAGGAAGAATGGAGAGAAATGAGTATCAGGGAAAGTAAAAAAGAACAAGAGTATCATGAATACCCAGAAAAGTAGAAATTTTTGATGTTAAATATTTTTAAATGTCATAAATTTAAATGTAGTTGTAAATGCATTGTGCTAGAAAATATAGGATATGGGAGAAATGATTTCATTAGTTGAATAGAATATCTTATCTTCACTGTAGGACTAGTTGGTGGGTGTAGTTGTGGGTTTAGGGGAATCAATGTGGGAATACATAGAGATAATTTTTCCATTGGTTAAATAAGTAAATATGAGTTAGAATATTGTTATTGAATGTATCATGATGTGTGATAGGTTGGAAGAATGTGAAACTTTTTCAGGATTGAATTTTGATATACATGGAGTGTTTATAGTTCATAGTATGGTAATGGTCACATATTCCAGGATAGATGTGTTTATGAGATCCAATAATTCATTGAAGTTGGATGTTTAACTTGGGATGAAAAACCTAATACATTTAAGAAAAATGAATCATAAAAAATGAATCATCACAATAAAGAGTCGACATATATGGTGCATACCAAACTCGAGAAATCAAGACCTAAAAGGAAACATCTTGAATCAATAAAATACATAAAAGGAAACATGAGAAATCAAGAAAATGTTAGGTTATGAAAATTTTTGGTGAAAACTGTGTTCCACACATGATACATATACAAACTGATTGTTACCACATATGTTTAACTTATCAAAAATACCACTAATCATTGTCTGATGATGAACACATATCGTCACCCTATCCACCTCCATCTCCACTTGATAATACCACATACAAGAACATTATATGGAAAATGAAATAGTTTTTCATATTTAAATTTAAACATAAAACCTATAAATGTTTGAAAACTAAATTATTTTTAATTATTTTTATTTACCTGCTCACCACCAGTCGATGCAATATTACCGGGGGAATATCTGCTCCTATGCTGACGTATATCATTCAACACCTTCTGCAAAGCAGATATCTGAGCCCCCTGGTCTTGAACTGTGTTTCATAGGGAAATAATCTCTCTCTGAGAATCTTTGGGTATGGAATGACTAAAACTAGGATTAGATGCAGCTGTAATCCCTGATGGCCTGCCAAAGACCTCAGATGGTACCTGTCCTAAACCCATCACGTGCACTCTACTAGGATGCTCTTTCCCAAGGACTTTAGAAAACAGGTCATCCTCAGAGACTGAGTAGGGCTTCCTAGGATTTTCAACCCACATTTCTTTAATTTTTACCTATAAATAAAATATCAATATATATTAACATAGTAAAAACTGATAATAAGTTATTATAAAGAAAAAATGAGTTCATACCCCAAATTATTTAGCAGGATCACTAACAAAACTTTGATCAAATTTTTTTGTGAACATCCAACCACACTTTAGTTTGGGATGCTTCATGTCCTAAACTCTGTAACTACATTAGACAAAGATAAATCAATAATTTAATATGTTAAACTGATAATATTGTCTTATAATTATGAAATCTAATTCAATGATTACCATAGTCGATCGGCTTGTAGATAAGCTTTTTAACCCCGCTGTGTGAGGAATGACTTGATTAGTCTAGCTTAATGCATTTTTTCATGAGATATCCTGAAACAAATAAAATACAATTTAACATTAATGTATTCAATGCCATCTCCTTTTCATATACATGAATAAATGTAAAATGAGGTTAATATAATAATATAAATTTAAATATTATCTGTGTAACATCACGATGTCTGTCAACAAAAAAATTCCCCTATTATTTGGGTACCCCATTGGGTGGATTCTCTTAAATTTGGTGGACGGTCAATGAAGTATCGTTGACAACGCTCTAAATCTCTATTTTAAGTCTTTACATTTCTTACCAAGATTTTTCAACTTCCACTTTCACGATATCACATCATCAACTGTAAAGTGGAAAAACATCTATATACAGAAATTCATTTTGAACATATTAATAACTTGACATTAAATTACACCATAATGTATTAAAATTACTTTTTTTTGTGTATCAAAAATTTCATATGTTTTTACTATACAAATACATATGGTAAATCACCCACTAGAAAACTGAAGCATGAAAATTAAGAAGATCCATAAAATAATACGAGAACAAGGATCCGATCACTGTAGTTTTTTGAATATCGAGCTACACCAAAATAGATAAACAAATTGATTATTCCATAACTTTGATATCACTCAGGTAAGGGCTTGATAAATCATATAATAATTGAATAGAAGTTAGGAATATAGAATGGAGAAAACTCTTAGCATAAATTATTGGCCTTGAATTAGGATTCAAAGAGTTGTGTACGGTCTGGGGTTGAGAACTTTCGAACATGTGGGGAATCATGGTGAAGTGTTATGGGTAGAAACATGTTGTGACCCTGCATGTGGTTTAAATTTTCATATCTGGGATGAATCATGGAACATAAATGGGGGTTTAAACATAATGTGGACCTCTATCAGAATGAAATTATAGTGGTCCCTATGATGTTTTTAATGTAGTATCTATGTAGATTGGTAAGTATACAATGTATTATTGGACCCATTGGTGGGTAATTATATGTGGAATAACAGTGATATTAAGAATCCATATCTTCATTTAAATATAAAGGTTGGGTTGTCTTCGGTGTGTCTCTTGGTCCTAGTGTGGACTCTCTTATCATGGTAGTGAAGTCTTACTATGGAAATATAAATTGATTAGAATAAATGGTTTGAATTGGATATTATTATGGAATATAGAAATGTAAAGTTGAAGAATCCATTTGTAAACACTTTTCAGGGTGTTACTTGTAAGAGAGCATGTGGCCCTTGTGAATTATAAATTGACCTTGACGGATTCATGACAATTGATGACATGTCATGATAGAAGTAAATATAATCTAAAATGACCAAACATAAACAATAGTGTAAGATTACAGAAACATAATATAACTAAGATGATGTATTGTTCATAAAGTAGGAATTTAAGAGTGTAGAGTGTGCATTAACATTTAATAGTAATAGTACTATATAATTATTAAAAGATTATATAAATAGAGGAAAAAGATAATTCATATTTTGTCAAATATCTAGGAAATAATGAGATATTTTTAGTGATGAAATTTTTGTTAATGTTATAATACATGTTAATGATATACCCTTATCATTTCATCCATTATGGTGATTCTAGTAGATTATATAGTCTTAGGTGATTCTCGATCATTCCAAGGGTTATATTACCAATTTGGGTGCTAAAAATTTTATATCAAGTTTTTTTTATATTTTGTTTCCATAGTGTGTGTGATTTAATTAGTGATTTTTCTCACTCTAATAGGTAAATTAGGTTTATTTTTCAAGAAATCATAAAATTAGAAATGAATTACTATTCACTGGTTCAAAACCATCTCACTAAAAAAACTCTATACCCGGTACCATCACATGTTTGTCTTGAGAATATTTTATTCGCTCATAGAACAACTACACCTTCTATATCATTCTCTTCACCAAATTTGATCTAAGATTAATTAACATTCTAACCTCATTCCAACACAATAAATATATGAAAGAACATTCATACAATTCTTTAAATAGAGTTTTACCAATCTTTAATCAATAGTTATTATCATAGTAAAACTCAACCTAAGGAAAATTATTCACCATAGAACCTATAAAATTAAGAATAAACATCTTCAACACAACCATTACCATTTGAATCATTTTCCTTATCTGACCTTCCATCTAATGATGAAAAGTATTACTTAGAATAAACAATGGAAAAAATTATGCTACAAAATATTCTACAATAGGGAGTTAAATTAAGATCTTGATCATAGATGACCAATATTGAAACTAAATGAATCCTCACCACAATGGGAACATATAAATGGAAGAACATACCACAAAAACCGTGATTGAAAATAAAGAAGTAAGATTCAACCAACATTAATGAAACCAACCCAAAATCAAACTATAACCGCTATATAATGGTATACAAACCTATGTGGAGTGGCGGTAATGGTAGTCAATGAAGGTTATGGGTGGTGAGACACGTTGAGGGGTGGCGGGAAGTGTCTAGTGGCGACATGGGTTAGGACCGACAATGAGGAGGCGAGCTAGAGCTTCGGGAGGTTGGCAGCGATAGGCGTCGAGGTGCACTGATGGGTGGTGGGGCATTCTTATGGGTGGCGAGGTCACTATCGGCAAGAGTGGGGAGCCGATATAGGGTTTGGGGCTTGTCGAGTTTGGGGTGAGAAGGTGGCGTCACAGGGGTTGGGGGGAAGTGAGACGAGGTTGGGTGGTTGGGGAAAGTGGCACCACTATAAAAAAATGGGGGTTTAATAATAGTTTTTAATAAACTGATGCTAAACCATTTCACAAAAAGGTTTAGCAGCGGTTTTGTAAACCGCCGCTAAAAGACTGCTGGTAAAGGAGATTTATGTTGTAGTGTATACCTCAAACCTTATATATTTACATGATCATATCCTAAATATATAAAATAGACCACATTCTAAAAACCTATGAGAAACCCATTTAATAGGTCTCTTAAATCATATATAATGTTAATCAAAAAAATGTTTTTACATTTAAAACAACACATTATTATTTTTAACTAAAATAAAATCTAATTCAATATTTATTTTCACAAAAAATATCCATTTACCCATTTAATCAAGTAATCCCTTTAGAAATAAATCTTATAAAATCATTGACTATTAATATTCATTTTCAAAACAAGTTATCAAAATATAATACAACATAATTTCATAGGAATAACAATAAAAAAATAAAACATCAAAAATTCTATATAGAGATGGTGGTGAGGTGGCCAAGAAGGGGAGGGTGAATGATTTTCACATTGGACAGCTGAGTGAATAGAATATGAGGAAAGTGTGGTCATTGGAGGGTAGATTCATGATGGTGTGTGGTAGGCGTAGGCTGATCACAATGATGGTCAGAAGGCAATGTGGGATAAAGTAAGAAATAAAGGATAAGAAAATAAAACATGTTCTGAACTCGGTATGCGTGAGAGAGGTCATTGATTAAACTGATTAATGATAGAGGACGAAAAATAATAATATATCATAGATTTGAGAGTTGATTCATCCGAGAGAGGGTTGAGGGGAGTGGTGGAAGAGATGAACATTCACAAGATCTTGAATGTTGTGAGAGAAAACTTTTCATTTAGGGCTATATTTAGAAGATCAGTTTTTGTCTTATCAGTGTTAAAATAATATGGACTGATAAAATACATCATTATAAACACTAGACAAGCATTGATAAAATATATGTATATCAGCGCTAAAAAAGAACTGATAAAGACCCATATAATTAATATTAATAGTATGTTGAATAAAAATTATAAACATAAAATTATAAAATTATAATTAAATATAAAATTATAATTAAATATAAATATATAAAATATTTTTAAATATGTTTTTATAAATACAATTATTGATAAAATTTTATAAATATTTTTATATAATTATAAATATATTTTTATAATTATTTATAATTATTAAATTATATATATTTAATAAATATATTTAAATATAAATATAAATATAGTAAATGAATTTATTATTTAAATAAATGTGTGTGTATATATATTTATATATTTATAACCATATAATTTTTTTAAAAATAATATTTATTTACCTATAATTATAAAAATATAATTTTATAAATTTAGAAAATATTCATTTGTAAATATATTTATTTGTTAATATTTATTTAGAAATAAATATTTTTACATTAGTAATGAATAAGTAATTTGAAATGCATGAATGCTCAAAATGAGTGAAACTGAATAATTAAAAATTAGTATACATTAAACAAATTAAAAAATGGATAAGTTTATTTAAATTATAAAATTATACGAAAAATAAAATATGGATATACATTGAAATGAAGATGAATACATATTGAGAATATTAAGACAGTAAATAAATATGTACAGATAAATATATGAGAAAGATTAAATTCCAAAAAAAATATTAAAAATGAATAAATTTTACTAACATAAAAAATATTAAAAATAAATAAATAAAACATACTCATTAAAAAAATAATATATTAAATATAATATGTTACTAAATGAAATTCCAAAATGAATATTAAAATTTGAATAAAATACATAAATAATAGGTGTGTGTGTTTCAATATAATATTTCTATATAATACTTCATAGAGAGACTCTCTCTAATGAAGGGAATAAATCACTCTTTAGGTTCCAATGGGGATTTCTATTACAAACCAACATATACAATTGATTAAATTGTTGGTCATTTTGAGTAGTTTTATGCCTGTGGTCTACACCATTAGGTTGAATCTGATAAAAAAATGGGCGATGATCTATTGGTGGTTATGTATATCCCTCAATGTCATAGAGATGACATCAAACTTCATTCTGATTAGGAGATAATGGTGAACATGAGGCAATGTGGCAATGGGGTTTTGAAATTGGAATCTAGTATAGTTGGGAGATGATAGTGTCTAATGATTTGGTTCAATAGTGCTTCGGTAATATTATTTAATATCTACAGTGATGGAGGTCGATAAATGATAATGAAGAGCTGATAATGCATATGGGTGGAGAATTACAGGTGACGTTGGGTGTAGGTGATGGCGGTAACCCTTCTCGAAGGCAGGGATGGAAACACACTTGTGTTGTGGATATAGGATCATGAAGGTGATGGATGAAAATAGGCCCAATTCCCAATGATGATGGCCATGGATTTTCTGGTTGGTGAGTTTTTTGGCCGACAACGACGTGAACTACTAGGAAACGTCTTTGGCATTGTAGGGTGATCTAGGGATGGTGATGTCATCTATATATAAAATTAATTATAGGAATGGATGTGTTGGCTGCTGAAAATTATTTTTTTATTGTATATCAAAAAACCCTCGACAACAGTGAGCCCCCCTGACGGTGGTGTTGAAGTTCGGGTACGGATTGTGCAAGGAGGCGACTATGGTTCATTTCATCTTCCTGATAGGTGGTGATGGCGGAAAGGGAAACGTCATGTCGAATGGATGAGGGTGACCTCGGGAGGAGGTGAGAAGACCTCACGTTATGGGATGAAAAATTAGGGATTCGGGTGTGCAAGGATGACCATGGGTGATTTTTGAAATGGATGGTAAGGTCTTTATTATGTTACATGAAGGAAGGGATTATCAGTAAGGATGTAGATTCTATTTTATTTAGACGTGCCATTGGGGATTTTTTGGATCCATGGGTTGGGTCATGAAAATATATATTATTACATGATAGGGTATTTGGGTTTTGATGATGGGGCTTTAGGCCAGTAGAATTTATGGGCTCCTACAGACATGTGGGTGGGAACTTTCGATTCTCCATTTTTATTTCAAGGGTCTACATCTAATGTATTTGTGTGGATTTTATTTACTTTATTCCAATTAAATTTCCATGACCATGGTTTTGGATTACCAAATCCACGATCTTAACCATTTTAGTATATATACATTTTTTATATATGTTGAACTAAACAATGACATTATATCATATGTAACTTCTATTAATGAAAATAATAATAATAATGAATAAATTTTAATGAAATGTATTTCTATTTCTAATTATATAGATTATATAAAAAGATAAAAAATGAATATGTATATATATTAAAATGAAAATTAGTTGATATTAATTATATAAATTTGAACCATATAAAAAATATTAAAATGTAATAAAACAACATGTATAAATAAATATTATAAATGGAGAAAATTAAAAAAAAAATATTTTATAGTGAAAAACTAAAAATGAATAAATTACAAAATATATTAAATTTATTAATAAATAATTATGTATATAAAAAAACAAAAATGAATAAATTATAAAAATATCAAATGAATAAATATTTAAAGTCTAAAAATTAAAAAAAAAAATTAATGTAATAACCTTAAAATTCTAACCTGTTACCTTTCAATAAATTTGATAATTAAGAAATTTGGGGATACACTAGGGTATTTCTAAGACATGTCCGTCATTTCCAACGGTAGGTCATTCTGGAAGATCACCATTTTTTTTTGAAAATTTCCACCAGGGGGTCATTTCAAATTTTAGTTCATTCTAGAAACTTTTCATTTTTACCAAAATATTGAAATGGTTGATCATTTCCAGCTGTATACCTTTTTAGCAGTGCCATTTTTATAGAAATTTTCCAATGATGTTTCATTTACAATGGTAGGAAATTTTGGTAGTTTTTCATTTTTCTAGAAAATTTCTCTTATCCATTTTTCTAGAAAACTTACAACAATGGATCATTTCCAATGGTCAGTCATTCTGGTAGTTTTCCATTAACCATAAAATTTTATGATTTTCCATTTTGACATATGTTATTGAGAAAATCGATTCTAATGCCTTAATGAAGGGGATTTAAAGCGATTTCAAAGTTTATAATTCATATATTCATTTTAAAAATAGTATGGAGAAATTTCAAATGTATAAACCACATGGATTTAAAAATATCCTCCATTAATGGCCAATCTATTCCTCTTAAAAACTCACTAGTTTTAGACATGATATTTCAAAAGAGAAGATCGTTCTTTTGTTCCTCTCGTTCTTATTTATTTTGGGATTATAGGTTAAAAATAATTATTCACTAGGAGTTTAAGAACATTATTTCCTCATTTGGTTTCTGTTCCCTCGATGAAAATCCCTCTTGTATGTGAGCCCCTTGTTATGGTGGGGAAATTTTTAGAAAAGCTTCTTTCTTCCAGGGGGCATTTCCATCCTTTCCCCTTATATGTATCATATAGGATGGGAATATTATTATTATCTCTTATAAAAATAGTTTCATCCATATTAAGAAATATAAATGAATTGGTTTAAATTAAATCGAAAGAGGATGGGGATGATAAGTATGATCTTACATCTTTGTTTTTATTGTTTTGATATTGTTAATTGTATGGTCTTAATTTTAGACAAAAAATGTCTCCATTGGGGGTATTTGGTTATGCTATTATGATGTGAATTTTGGTGTACATGTTATGTTGTTGTTTAAAAATCATAAGAATATAACTGGATAATTATGTATATTTTGTAATGAATTGAATTCCCTAGGTTCTGAAAACCTTTGTGACGAAACCCCTAAATAATGTAGTGCAATTTAATTAGTGCCCCTTTGGAAATATGAAAATGTGTTGTGATGTGGTGTGTGATATGATGTGTTTAATGTGGACTGGTTGTGTGCATGGGGATGATGTGTTGTGTAGGGTCTATGTTGTGATGTGTGTGGTGGATGTGGATGAGATGTAGTGGTGTAGTAGGTATGTGATTGTGGTTGTGGAGTGGGTTTGTAGTGAGGCTGGGAATGTAGATTTGGATGTAAAATGATGCAGATGTGTAAATTTTTATGTGGTGTTGTGCCTATACTATATGGATGGTTTTTTAATAGTTACCCAAGTATTCATGGAAATAAATTAAAGATAATGACTTCAAATTGGAACTTTTAATGAGTTCATTGGTGATGAGATATGTGGTTTAAACAAATAATGTTTCTATACGAAGTAATTAGTTATAAATATGAAATATGTTGTCTTCCAAAATGAAATAGGATGCAAAAAACTGTTGAATACATATAATAAAGGTGTTGTTAAGTTGTAATTTATTATAGACAGAGTCATTGGAAAATCTATATACGACTAAAATATTAATTTTTCTGTGTGTTTTGTTAGTGTGATTTTATAAATTTTGAGGTGGCAGTGATTTTGTGGATTTAGTGATATGGTTAGTTGTTTTGCTGATACCATATGATGGGTTTGTATTATTTAAAATTATATATATATACCTTATATCTTCTTGTGATTTATATATACACCCACCCTCATCAAGCACAATGTACCAAAACCAACATAGTCATGTGGGGGGTGTTTTCCCAACATCCCAGTGAGAGGATGAAAGGCTGGGTACCTGATCTTCCTCACTCACACATTTTAATGATGATATGGACATGCATGAGATGTGATGGCTAGAAACAAAAGTTCCATTTTCGAGTTGTGATGTGATGATATGTGATGTACTATGTGTGTTCAGGTGAGATGCGGCGATATAGCTTATGATAGTGGTTGTGTATGGTAGGAGTGGGGAATGAGTATGATTTCCTTTAAATTCGTGATACCCTATTACCCTAGTTATGATATGTTATTTTTTGTGATGGACAAGGTGTTTGTGGGTGGGATGTGATTTTTTGTGATAGCCTAGGTGTGTGTAGATGAGATGTGATGTGATGTTATTTGGAAGAGGTGGGACTGCCAGGACGTATGATGCTGGGGTTTGAGTTTGGAAAATCAATGGGAAATAGGTGTGGGGTAACCTATCATCGATGTAGTTCATGTTATATAATTAAACATGGATGTTCTATTTGGTGAGGGAGCCTTTGTGAGGTTGGTTTTTTGGTTAACATGCCTATATTGGTTCTATTTGGTTCTTCAATTTTTTTTCTTATGGGTGAATTTGAATGCTCTTTTAACATGTGTACGAGTGACTTTGGTTTTCCTACTATGTATACATGTATGCTCACCCTACATATTGAAGAACTATTTTGATGATTCCAGGATGATTTTCTAGACCGTGAAGGACATTTCTAGTTCTGAACTTTGGAGTTGTTTCCATGTCACTACATTCCTCACCTTTTATTATTTTTTGGATTCCATTTAGAGTTTTTTTATATATATCAGTTTTTTTAAATGTATTGTGGGATGTGTTGACTTAATTTTATATTATGTCTTGAAGTTTATTGTGGATTATTAATCTTCTCTCATGGTCTTGTGTTTATTATAGAGGGTAAATCCACCCACACATGAGATGTTTTTACCCTCAACGCTAGTCTACAACTTGGGGCCTACTGGAGGATGGACTCGTGGATAATTTTCTCCCTCTATTAATTTGTAGTATAGGAGGGGTACCGTTAGAGGGGGGGGGGGTAATGATAAGTAACCACACACTAAATATTATCAATTAATAATATATATTGCAAAAATTCATGTTAATAAATTGTGTAATTTAATTATATATATAAAATAATATAATTAATATACTCTTTCTAAATAATAAAAATGACTAAATTTATTAAATACTCAATAGACTAGATAAATAATTAATATACCATTTATTACTATATATATTTTCTATTTTTTTAAATAATTTTATTCATTTATGTTAATTATAAACAATATATTAAATTTTTAATTATATAAATAATAAGTATACTATTTGTTACTATATATATTAAAAGTAATAAATTTAAATAAAAAAATTTAGGGGTTGGCTCAGTCCAACTCGTGGACCTGTATGATTATATATTTACGTAAAAATGAAAATATATTAGTTATGTAAATTAAAATTGTATTTAAAACATAAAATTAAAAAAATATATAAAAATTTATTAATGAAAATTGTATTAACAGAAATGAATATATTTAATATATATATATATCCAGTATTAAATATTATATTAATTATCTAATTATAATATTATGTATTAGAAAATTTTATTCCTTTTGAATAATTATAAACATTTAATTGTATTTTTATTTATATATATTATTTTTTGTGTGAATTATTAATTTATTAATTTATATACTGTTATTACTATATATATAATTTAATATTATATATATATATAATTAAACAATAAATATACGATTTATTAATATATATATATATATATTAATATGTGTTGTTATATATATGCACACACATTAATACATATATTTATATATATATCAATATTTAATTATTATGAATATATTTATATATATATGAATATATTATTATATATATCAATATATTTATATACATATATCATTATATATTTTTATAAATCAATATTCAATATATCAATATATATTTTTATATATGAAATATGAATTTCCTTATAAAAAATGATTTAATATTAAAAACTAATAAAATTTTAAAAATATTAAACAAATAAATATAAATAACAAAAAAATTTAATATATATATATATATTAAAATTTAATATGTTCATATATAATTTTTTTAAATATAGAATAACAATATAATTAGAAAAAATTAATTAACTCATCTCGACGTAACCAAAGATGACCTACTGAGCGTGAACTACAATGACCAGAAGGTGTACGCAAACTTGTTGGGGTCTGTGGAGTGGATCACAGTGAGTATAGGGTGGCCTAAGAGTCATGGGGCCAATGCGTATAGGCACATGCACATCTTGGTATGAGGGGAGTTTATACGGAAGTCAGACCCCACATCATTATTTTGGTGTTATGGTGTTGCAGAATTATATTAAAAGAAGTGGTTGATTATTTGTATGTTTGATGTGGGACTCATGTTCATGATCACCATAGTTTTATCAGAAATTTAACTAGTAGTGATAAAGATAACCTTTATTAGCCCTTGAAAATGCACTGATAATGGGTACCCATTATCAATTCTATAAAAAAAGTGCTCAATAATGTAACCCTTTATCAGTTCTATAAAAAAGTGATGATAAATTTGTTATTTTATCTATTTTTTGCCACTAATAAAAGGTAACCTTTATTATTGATTTTTATAATATAAAAAAGAAACCATTATCAACACATTTCATTAGAGAGGATATAATATACCAATGATTTTATCCAAATATGTATTGGCATTCCCGCCAGCTAACTTTATAGCATTAACAAACTGATGTTGAATTTGTCCCTTATGATCATATTTGTAACATTCTCATTATGGTTCCACAAAATGATCCATCACGTGGTCGAATTGACACCATTGGAAAAATACTATATTATTTCTACGATAAGGTGGAAAAGAAACTAATCCATTTTTATGATTTTATGGTAACTTAATTCCATGGGAAATAGTATCACCATTTCTCTTATTTCAAGCATTGTAGTTACCATATATTCCAATATAGTCAAAAGTGTTTCCTCCACTAGAATTCTCAAAAAGTCCCCCTTTCACTACTAATACTTTATTGAACATTTTTTTTGTAATAATTATTAAAAATAAAGATGATATTAGAGTGAATATATAGACCTATTTCCTCCATATATATATAAATATTCCTTCAAGTACTCCCTAGAATCCACTTATAGTGAAAACCAATCTATGTTCATAAACATAGCTATGAAATCTACCGTAGATAGGTTTCCTTACTTCAAACCACTGAAATCCATCATTTTGGATACATTGAAGGTATAAGGATAAAATTGATTGTTAAAAAATTCATCCAATCTTTTCCATGTAAGGCCTTATTTTTATTTAGTTCTAATGACTAAATCCCACCATTTTTGTATGAGATCCACTAGCATGTATGATATTAGTTTCACCTTTTATAACTCTCTCTCTTAGGGTTTTTAGCAATCAAAAAATAAACTATATTTGTTAAAATTTAAGGTGATTATATTTATTAAATTATCATTAGACCTCATCATAGTGAATAAATATACAAAAAGATTTCATAAAAATGAGTCTGGAGGGATGCAATGGAGACTATCATTAGGTAACATAATTGATCATCTGGAAGAAGACCAATGGATGGCCAGTTGATCAAATTAAAACCACTAGACATATTGTAGGACCAATGAATAAATTTAATATGTAAAGTATCATTGAAATATACAAGTAACGCACCATCCACCCAGTGGATTTTACCAGCCAACCAGTGATGTCGATAGAGGTTGTCAAAGCATGCAATGAATATGGCCTCACTTTATCATACTCAACTTACAATAACTTATTTGACCCATTAAAACATCTTAGCTGAACTAGATACCCACCATAGACTATAAATACATCCAATGGGAGGATTTTGAATATTATTCAATGATATTCATCAGACTATACTGAATGAAAATCAATCCAACAAGTGT
Source organism: Viscum album (assembly GCA_963277665.1). Taxonomy (NCBI): domain Eukaryota; kingdom Viridiplantae; phylum Streptophyta; class Magnoliopsida; order Santalales; family Viscaceae; genus Viscum; species Viscum album. The sequence continues at coordinate 1,204,703,654 of OY728126.1, read as the reverse complement.
TAGTGAAAAAATTTATTCCATTCATTCTTATGTTGAGATCTCTTTATTTTATTTCTTCAAGAACCTTTATCTCCCATATTTACCTCTCTATAAATTTCTAAATTTAATATTATATATCTTTTTATATAATTTAGGGCATTTATTTAAAGTTTTAGTGCCAAAGAAAACCACAATTTTCTTTATTTTTGTCTTCTCAGTTACTAATAAAACCAGGGTATTTCTTTTAGGGTTCTTGGATACCGCTAAAACCAAGGGGTTATTCCATTTTTGAGGGGCGAAAATAATTTCATGGGTTTTTATTTATTTCATGTTTCATAACATCCACTAATTTAATGTTTTATTAGTTAAAAAACCCTCAAGAAGTTGGGATTGTAGATATAGGTTGTATTATTGGGAAATTGACGAACTCCCTTATAATGTTGTGTAAATTGACATATATTTACTTTTAGAATCATTTAATTTTTAATATATATAAATAAATTATCAATTTTTAAAAATTAAGTCATATAAATAATTTATTTATTTAATATATATATTGTTTCCAGGATATATATCTATTGTTCTTACTCAATCACTTAATTTCATATTACTCCCACTTTTAATGTTTACACACAGATATATATATATATATATATATATGAAATAAATAATTTATTTATTTAATTAAAATTTTATATCACCACTTTTAGATTATTTTTTCAAGAAATTCACGCCTTCTTACCATCTTCCTAAAACCAATAATTAGTTTCAATGGAACAAATTGTTTTTAAAATTTGTTTTAACAAATTTTAATTAGTTTCTAAGAATGATCATTAAAAAATGGACTCTACCAATAACACCCAAGGTGATCCTAAAGAAAACTCAATGGGCCATGCCCCTTTATTTGGTGGAACAAACTATTATTATTATAATAATTACATCTTTAAGTTACTTAGAATCATTTTTTATTTTTTTTGAAAATTTTTTATTCCTGGAAACACACCAACTATAGAATTAGAGGAAAAATGTTATCGTATTGACATTGTCTCTTTTGAACAAGACAAGAATATCAATATTCTATTTACTATGGTCAAAAAATAATAATTTAATAGAGTTTCCACAAGTAAAATCTCCCACAAAATTTGAAAACTACTTGAATATACTCATGAAGGCACTAATAAAGTTAAATATAATAGAAATGAAATGTATATAATATATTTTTATTGTTTTTTCATGTATACTAATGAATAAAATATGAAATTTATTACTTTTTTTATTGACATTTGAAATGGAATAAGGTAACTTAGTAAAAATATTTATTCAAAAAAAAAACAAATGAATAAAATAGTTTTTGTCTTTCCAAGTAATTGGTAACCAATGTTAAGAATGTTACATGAAGAGAAAATAGAAAGAACATGTTTGTTGACCCACTAATTTGTTATCTCATGAACTATAAGATCATCCTCAAAAGAAAATATGAGAATTAATCCAATTAATTCAAGGGGAAAATACTATTTCCTTTAATAAAATTTATAAATTCTCTTATTTAAGTGAAGCTATGAAAAAACACTTCAAAGAAAATGAAAAAATATATAAAGAGGAAGAAATACTACAAATGCATAAAAAATAATAATGAATGAAAAGAACCTAAGTTAATTAGTTATAATTGAAAAAATGGACACATCAAGATAATGTTTCCAATATAAAAACAGAAGATGAAATAAATGTTACAAGGTATCAAATCTATCAATGTATTTACTTAAAATGTATGTATTGACTCCCTCTCCTCATCCGAGTCAACTGATGGAAGTTCTAAATGACTGATGGACAAAATTGAGGTATGTGATGAAAATAATTATCCTGCTTATTTAATTTATAATTCTCCTATATATTCTTGTTCATTAAGAAAACATGATTATGATGAATTAGTGGATGAATTTTTTTACACACAAAATATTCATAGAACTAAAAAATAAATAATTTTTTTAAAGAATAATTTTTTTGACGAAATTTATGCATAATAGATGAAATTACTCTAGAAACCAAATATCTAAAAAATATAACCAATTATTAAGGTTCCAAAAAATTACCTTTCTAAGTTCAAAGAAGGTGATAAATGTTTAAATACACCTCGTAGTTGTAAATAACATGCAAAAATTCATTTTGGTATTGGTTTCACTAATAAATCAAGGACCTCAAAAAATAAAACTACTTTCATAATAATAATATCATAAAATAAATCATGAGAATATTATAGAAAAACTTGATATTTTTTTAAGTGTTTGATAGTAAAAATTATCATTATTGTAGGCCTAAGTCAATTCAACTATCATATAAGGATTTTTTACAAATTATTACAGGAAATAATATGCTAAATAACTATGGATTCCAAAATACCTCTTACATAACATTACTGTACCAAATTTTTGTGTACCAAAGGATTTAATCTATTGATTACTTTATGGAAGAGGTGTCTCAAAAGAAAATACCATGGAGATAATTGGTTCTTTGATAAAGAGTTCTCAAAATACATGTATAATGATTTATATAAATTTAAATCAAGTAGTAAGATAATTATAAGAGGTATAATTCGTTTTTTTCTAAACTTATCTTTTAATAAATCTTTTTTTGAATGTTAATGTTTTAAAAAATTTGAATATATTTCATTTAGTTAAAACATAAAACCACTAACTCTAAAGTGTTTTGTTTTTTTAAGTAGGATCTAGGTGTTGTTTATTAATGTAACAAACGTTTTGGTTATGGCATGCAAGATATTTATTAAATCATTTTATATGGATTTTTTTTTCTGAATTAAAATTTATCTTTTGATAAATAATAACCTATCAACTTAAAAGGATTTAAAAATTTAGTTTTTTCTTTTGTTGAATTCTGAATTGAATAAACATAATGTTTTAAATCTTGTGATAATTATTTTTAATTTTAATTTAACATTTAATTTAATCATTATTTTATTATTTTATTCATAGAATTAATTTTAAATCTATTTATTTTTTAACTATTATAAGGGTTTAAATCATATATTTTTTTAATTTCTTAAAATGGAAAATTATTAATGTTTTTTAATCAAGTTTTTTATTTCGTTTTTTTGTAGATTATATATTATTTCAATGTTATATTAATCATAATGAATCTGTTTTTATTTTATTGGAAGTAAAAATTTTCACTTTAAATATAATTAAATTTATAATCATGCGAGGTTTATTAGATTAATCTGTTCGTATTCATTTATTGATATCATTGAACTTTTCAACATTTTTATTAGCTCTTTATAATCATTCCGATTATTATTTTGAAAATTTATATTTGGGTTTCCAATGTGATCACTGGATAGATTCTAGCTCTCATCAGCTGGCCATTAGAGCTTGGATTAACTTTATAATTTCTATTGGTTGAGAAATCATACCTTTCAGAGAATTATTTCCACCTTTATTTGTTCTATCTTGTACTTATTTATCATTCCTTTTCCTATCCTACACTCACTCACTAAGACTAGACAAAAATTATTATTTTTCCCTTCATTTTCATTTCTCTTTATGAAATAATATAAGGAACCATATGAGGGGGAGATATCACGTTTATATGAATCTTTTGAAAAATATATTTCATTTTATAATTTTATATAGTTATAATTATTTTATGTTATTCATTTATCCATGTATGGAATTTTTCTAACCAACTATGAACATATATTTTAAAATTTAGGAATAAATCTATTTCTTAAATATTTTTGATACTTATGTAATCTAATAATACTCAGGAGTATTTTTATTGCATAAATTATTTCCACTCTATATGATTTTCCACCTAATAATTTTTATGAGTTTTTTTCAAATCCCTAAATTTTTTTACTATATGGTTGAGAAACATTTTAATTGTATTATCCTTTCCTTGAATATTCAAATTTTTTTATCATTAAACTTTTTATATTTCTTATTTAGAATATATTAATCATTTAAGGGGTTGATAAAAACATTTTTAATTATAACTTATCCATTTATGTCACCTTATTTAGGAGTTATCATGGGTTTTCATAATAGGGATAATATTTTTTTGTTTTTTCTTTTTATTTTTAACCATCAATGCTGAAAAAATTATATACGTGTTATTTTTCTAGAAAAATAATCCATGTATAGATACACACTATGTGGACGTTATTTTTTCATAGGATCACCATTATATATTAATCTAAAAAAAGGATAGTTTAGTTTTCTTACCAATATTCACATTGTTAATGAGTTGAGGGCCATTACTACAAAAATATATTGACACATCTAGAAGATATTAATTAAATATTTCACATTACCTTTATGATAATCAATGAAAAATTATTTCTATATTTCTTTATGTTCAAAATTATTTCAATTTTTTTGTTTCTTTTTTTCAAAATCTACCATCTCATGAATTTTTAAAGAATATATGACTTCTTGAATTTATTACAAAATATCATAAATTATGAAATTATTTTTAAATAATGCATTGGAAATATTCTTATTAATCTTTTCATATTTATTTTTATCTTATATTGTTATTATGAAATGTATTTAATGATATTTAATTATTTCTAGATTTAATCTTTCCAATTATTTTTTTGAATGAATTTCTTGATTTTTATGTGTTTCTTTCAAGTAATTTATTTATTTTTTACATCTTTAATATTTCATATTAGTGGATTATAAAATTTTGAATACTCTAATTGTTGGTGATCCAACCCTATTATAGATATTTGTATTAAAAAAATTTAAACAAGATTTTGAGATGTTTGGAAACCATTTTTATCCTTTAATGTTCTTGATTTAATCAGGTTTGAACTTATAGAAAATCATTTCTATTAATTTTTTTTAAAAAATAATCCATTTTTGATTGTAGAAATATTTTAAAAATAAAAATTCAATATCTTTATCTAGTTTTTCAAATTATAAACATTTGTATTTGTTTATTAGTTTTATTGGATATCATTATATTAAAAATTATATCTCAAACCCTGATTATATATTTTTAATAATTAAAATTGGTGATAGGTTTATAGTTTCTATGAAATTTATTGTATCATTGCAATGCTTATAATTAATTTTTTTGGGGAATTTTATTTTCATTATTTTAATCTATTTTCATCTGAGAAAGAATTTTATAGTATCTTTGTAACATTAATTTTTTCCATATATGTATTATTTTGAAATAAATTTCATTATATTTCAATTTACTCTTTTTTTATTTCAAGTAATTGGGATCATTAATAAGAGGGATATTATTATACATCACACTCTTAGAGATTTTTAGTTATCATAAACACAAACTATGTTTCCAACCATTTTAATTGAGTATATTTTAGGAATTATATTTATAAAGAATCATTGGGAATCAATGGATCATTCCAAGGAAATAAAACAATTGTGTGTGGGGGGGATACTTTTATTACCCTCATTGGGAAACAATAACTTCTCAAGAAATTAAAATAGTAATTTAATTTTAATTAAATATTTATTTTATAGTTTTTTATAATTTAAAACAAATTAAGAAAAATTTTAATAAAAAAAATATAAAAATAAGATATTTTATATAATGAAAATATGATTTTATTCAAATTATAAAATATCAAATTTCCATAAACAATATTTTCTTTAAATAATTCTATTATTATTAAAATTTGTTAAAATAAATTATTTATTTAAAATTATGTATTAATATTGAATTTCTTGATTATATTATTAATTTTTTCAAGTAAAATATTTTTATTAAAAAATAATACTATTATTATAAATGTTTCTATAATTTATTTACTTGATTTTTTTAAATTATGGATTTGAATAACAAAATTTAAAACAATTCTGAAAAGTAAAATAATTTGACATTTTAAAATCAACTTAATAAATTATAATTATAAATTTAAATAGAAATTTTGGATACTAATTAAATTTTTTTCATTATTTGAAATATTTAGTTTTCAATATATTTTTTTATAATTATAATTTGTTTTAATTTTTTTAATTATGTGCAGTCATGTTTTTAAAATTAAAATATATGTAAATAAATGAAATAATCATATTATATACAATATTTAAATATTATAAAATTATATATATCAAATAATAATTATTAAGTAATGTTTTTAAAATATGAAATATGATAATTTTTAAAAAAGTAATAGAGATAAAAATGTAAAAAAAAAAGAAAGGAAAACGATAGAGAAAAATAGCTTGAAAATTTAATTTTAGAAAAAAATGATTAAAAATTTAAAAAAACAAAATGAAAAAATATGGATAAAATATGAGATGGAAAAAATTATAAAAAAATAAAAAAATATATATAAAATAAAAATATATAATAAAAATTAAATTGGTGATTCGTGATGGGTGTGTATGGAACCCCAAATGTTTTCAAAATCATAGAAAGTAGGGATGATTATTTATATATGTAATATACATATTATACGAGTGTGTGATGTGTAATTATTTTAAAATATGAGATTCCATACATTCCTCTAAATAGAAGAATGATATAATGGGATGTTTGGATAAATATTATAGAAACAGTAAATTTGAAAATATTAGTAACAATTTCTTTCATTCTAACAGTTTTTTAGATTCTACAATCCTTTCTTAAGTTCTTCACACCTAGATGGGTGCTCCATGCTCTATTGCACACCCTGCTTGGTGGTGTATAATGTGCATAATATGGAACTGTCTTCTAGACCCCTTCTTTATTTCTTCTTCTATGTCCAAGCTATGGTCGTCTGTATGAATTTAATGTAAGGGATGTTTTTGATTTAAAAAATTATATATATATATATATATATAAATTATATGGTAGTATTTTATAATTTTTATGAGGTCCTCGATTTTGAAAAATAAAATCTCTATTTTGTTTTCAAACATTGATTTATATTATAATCTTTTTAAGAAATACAAGAATTTATTAATTTATTTTCGAATAAATCAATATATATATGTACATTTATATATATTTTATAGAATTAATGATTTAAATAATTATTCTATGATTTTTAATAAGGTGTTTCAGAAAAATAATTATACTATATTATGTGATTATTATCATTAAACTATTTTGTTTACCAATAAAATGATAAAAGTTAATATTTTATGCACAAGATATCATTTTATATTTTCCATTCATCTATAGTAATATTTAAATGATAAAATTTATCATTTATGTGTGAATTGATTTTATATCTCCTTTAATGTCATTCATAACATCAAACATGGCCATCATCTAATATATTATTGTCATTTTATTCACTTTAATTAAATCATTTGTTTAATCTATAAATAAGTAATAATTATATCTATTGAATAAGAGAAATTATTTAAGAATATGAATTTATATATGTTATTTTTATGAAATTATTCATGAAAATAATATTGTTTCCGGTAAAGAAATTTGTAATATTATTTTATTATATGAAAATAATTTATTTTTATTTTTGAATTTTTTTTAAATTATGAGTCATAAAGGAATGACCATTAAAAATGATTTCATAAATTATTTAACTAGAGTATAAAATAGTTTGATGAGGTATGGGTAGTCAACCCATAACCTCATGGGGATTCTATGGCACATGTGATTTGACTATGTTTCTTAAAGGTTTTTAATGACCTCTTGAGTATCATGATTAATCCTTTAAAACTATTATTTTCAAAATTGAGAAATGCAAAGTAGTATTTAAACTAATTATTATTTTTAAAATATATAGTTTTCAAACTAATATAAACTATTTAAGGATATTTATAAAAAAAATCCATGTATGGAAAACATTTTTTTAAGTAATGGTTTTATCAAATGATTTATTTGATAGATGTTATCACATAAATTATATTTCTCAAAGAAAATTATTTCCAAATGAATTTTAAATCCCATTAATGGGAAAATTAATTATCACCCTATGTTTTACATTTTTTTCAAAGGTTCAATAAAATTTAAAGTTTTCTTGTGTATTTAATACAAGGAGGGAGCTCACACGAAGATATTTTTTTAAAATATTGTTCATCTTTGTAATTTCCTAACTTAGTTGCGATGCTATGGTACCCTAAGTCAGTTCTCCACATGACCCCAAGAACACCTCCATGTACTCTAGAGGATGTTGAATTGCAGTGAGGGTATGGTAAGTCATTCACAAGGAGAATATACCCTCATTTATCAGAGTAAAATGCCAACAGAAATGAATAAACTCTTGAAGAAGCATATATAACTATAAAAGGCTCATGCCATAAGATAACCAATTGGGAAAACAATACTCAACTAAAATGGAAATCATTATATACCAACATAAGTGTCAAGTATCTAATATGAAATTGAAAATAAAGACACTATGACTCCCCAAGTGGGTCTCGAACCATGTTTTCTTTTCTCCTCCAGGATCCATCCTCAATCAGCCACCTTTCCCAAGGACTTTACCTTATCTAGTCTTGAAACAATATAATTTATTTGGGTTCTGATCATGTAGCCTAAATAGGGTGTGAGTAAAACACAATAAGCTTCCAAATATAGTGTCAAAAACAATCCCATTAAAAATACAATGCATGAATTTCTATAATGAATAAGTACAATGAAATATTAAATAGTTGATCAAAATTTCAACTAGTCTTTTCTAAATACATTAACTCTAGGGTTCCCAAGGATACTAATACCTCAATACCAACTTCACATCATACTATATCATGAATTATAACCTATGTAATACCATATTATAATACATACTTTTAGCCGAATCTTGAAGTATCCAAGGTCCTATGATATCTCAATAACTGATTTGACTCATGCCAGAGTTTGAATATTCTCAAGTGAGGACATAGCTCAGAGTTACATTATTTACAGTCATAAATTTTATAATTATAATCTACATTTCCATAATTACCAATTTCACAAATGTAAGTAAGATTACCATGCTACCATGCTTACCCCTCACTAGAGTATCCATGTTTACATTATCTTTACTCATAAGTATAATGACCATGTTACTATGTATACATCACATTATAATTACCATGTTCCTAGTCGCTTAATCATAAGTATGATGACCATGTTACCATTTGTAATTCTCAATTTAGAATGACCATGTTCCCATTCCTAAACACATAGTTAATTCATTAATTAATTATCCACATAAATTCCCTCACCAATTCAGCAATTAGTAAAATACATTAAATCCATTAGTTAACACAATAATTAACTAAATGAGTCAACAAACTTCACAAATAACATCACATAATTAATTTTACAGAATTAGTTACATCATTCTAAATAACAACTCTTAATAATTAATCCCACAATTAATTATCTAGATCATAATCTCAAAGCACATAAATAATTCAAAATTATTTATCTAAACTTTTCCAATTTAATATCTCATAATTAATTTTACCTATTAATTTTCTAGATTAAAACACACATATAGTATAACCAATTTCCCAAATTAATTATCTAATAGGGAGAACCCTTAGTCTCATGATTAATTCCCCAAGTAGTTACCTATTTTAATAAGGCTTCAATATTTAAATGGGTCAATATAATAAACCCAATTCAAGGAAAAAAATTAAAAAGGTTGTTAGAAATTCTACAAAATTTCACATAAATATCGAATACATGACTATGGGAATTGGATTTAGACAACCCACCTCAATTTTTTGAAAGATGTTTACTCAACCGAAATCCCTAAAATCTAAGCAGCACAACAACGTTGATTAAAGATCCATATATACATCCCCAAAGAAAAAAAAATATTATAGACATCAATATCATATAAATATAGATCTTGATCCACAATAATAGATATATATCTCACTAAATAGGTTTAAATATATGTAAACAGAAGATATCATCTGCGAAAAGACCTAGGAATGATAGAAGAATGAATGGGAGAAGCATTAGGATGAAATCCACTTACTGGGAGAAGATAAGATCATTAATTTGGGAATTTGGTCTCGAATAATGTGGTTTGTAAGGCCTTGAAATCCCTCTGAGTCTATGAGAGAACCTTCCATTACCCATAGGAAAGTAAAATCCCTTGTTAGGGTCATAGAGAAGGTGACAGAAGTCATTAAAGGTTTAAAATAACTGAGATTCACAATTTTAGGATCTCACTATTGGCATGTGCATGGTTTAGTTGTATGATTAAACAAACCATGTGCTAACCATTATTTAGCCACTACATCATGGGTGGGACTTTATACGACTACCTTGAACTGTCTATCAAACCAATCTTTAACTGTGTTGATGCTACTCCCTTAAAAACCATAGTTCACACGATTTATCATAGGAAGCCTCAAAATTTATTAAAACAATGCACCAGTAATGGACACAGTATTTTTTCATGATTTATTTAGACATCACCCAAACACACCACAATACATTACTACAATAAAAGGTACTTATGTAAAAAATATTACATTAAATGGTGCTTGAGAGAACTCAAAAAAAAGTCGGGATCTTACAATGTCATGAGCCCCTCCCCACAAAGTGAACCCCTCTTAGGTCGGAAATGTGAGAAGAGAGATAATTATCCCTAGATTACCAACTCTTGTAGTCATAGGGTTGGGGACTATAACCAAGGTTGTATAAAACACACATATGGGATGCATTACCATCTAAAAGGACACATACGATAAAGAGAGACAAGGAAAACACCAACAAACTCAATATGTTTCTATGATTTGAAAAGAAACCCAAGTACACATATGTAATTTCATGAAATTACTAATATAACTAAATAAGAAAACTGCAATTACAAAAAGAATTTAAAGCAAAAACATCCACGTAGCCCGAATAGCTCTTGTAAAACCCACGCTAGTACAAACCATCCCAATCTCAATCCTTCTACAAGTGACCATAAAAGTGTATTATATAACATAATGTGAGTATAATATTATACATAGTTTGATCCACCATGAAGCCTCTCGTAAAAAAGTAATGGAATCATGATAAAGAAAAGTGAATCAACATGTGAAAATAAATCTTCATCTAAATTGGTATACTAAGGTCCTAACCTTACCATGGATACTCTCACCACGTATCGAATGTAAGAGTATATAATATAGTAATGAATATTAAGGGTACCATGCTACAAATTCCCCACATGTTTGCTGCTTCACCCTAATGCCACACGTCCTAAGCATCACTCACCAAAAGGGCTGGCCTGGAGACACCTAGGAGAGCACCACAACATGAACATCATACTATAGAAAGGCTTTCCTGAGGACACAAGGGTGAAGAACCATGCCATCCCCATGTCCAAAGGTAACCTGGTAGTTTCTGAGAGCCACCACATCTTTCATAATGCATATCATACACCTAGTTTTATACATCAAGCCATTACAACCCATAAAATGAGTAAAGATCTTCAAGATATCACAAACTATACACATTACACCTATACAAGTCCATAAGAAACTATATCTAGAATAAATGTGTCTAAAGAACCACAATCCATTACAGCCCTCTACACACATATATGGTGAAAAATAACTTATGTGCCAATAAGTACAAGTAACTACCAAGAAAAGAGAGACAGAACAAAGGGGGTAGTCAGCCATCAATCCTACCACCAGGATTTTTGGGGACACACCCCCTATGGATTTGAATCCATGGGGTGTCATTCTCTATAACTGAAAGGGTGGGGTATAATATAGAAACAAAAAAACTAAATGATATAATATATCTCACAACCACACTATGGGAATAAAATAGTCTTAGTATCAACTACAGATAACATCTCTCAGACTACCATCTACCACTAATAAGACTAGATATCCTATAAGCACACATCAATTTTAGGAGATTTATTAAATAATATTTCCCCTTTAATTAGTTTCACTTTCTCTTAATTAATTCATTAACCATTAATTAACTATTAAAAATTCCATATTACGTTACATTAGAATTCAAACAACATCCCATGCCCTCAATGCATAACCACAATGTGTTTACAAATCCATAGAAGTGACCAAAATATTTCATCCCAGTAAGCTCCAAAACCCATGTATTCAACATCATTTATTCAATATTTTATTAACAGAATCAAAACTTTTCCTATAATTCCACGTATTATATGAAGGAAATATAGGCTATGAAATAAAAGGGGATCAACACAGTGAGAATATAAACTTGTTGTGATGGTATGTGAGTATGATACACTCTATAATACCAAATTTAGGATCGAAATAATAGAGATACTGTATGGAGTATCTAATGATGCAAAAAATCCAAGAGGGGGGTGAATTGTATATTTTTAAAAATTACATTGGAACCTTTAAAAACGGTTATATTTAACAAGGTTAAATCGTATAGAATTTAACTAAATCAGAGTACAAGTATAAGGATGTCTATGATAGTTATACTTTCCTCAACAATAAAAATGAAATAGAAAACTTGTAACAAATTAAGTAACAAGTAGTAATTCTTTTAACACCAAGAGAAGGGTATCCAACAACGTTGGATAAAGGTACCTTGATTTATACTTTCAAGAAAGTCTATTTTACCCACACCAGGGTAATCCCTCGATACAAAGATCAGTGTATGTCTTGCTATCCCTACAAGACCTCAACTTCTAGGTAGTCAGAACCTCTGTCTCCCTATCCCCGGAAGCCCTCGATTGTACATAGCAACAATCGGAGTCGCACAAAGCAAATATGAACAAGTAGTTTAGTATGCACAAATCAATGAAAGTCACTCTCTAGAAATCACTTCAACAGCATGTAATCTCTAGATTCATCAAAAAGTATTGAGATATTTTCAGATGAGCTTCTATTTATAGGCACAGATTAAACGGTCGACTCCTTCCTACAAAGGTCACATTTTTCTTGAATTTTGGAGGGACCTATACACGTGTCACTCAAACAATGGTTAGTTAGTAATTGAATACATGACATCATTTTATGGAAAAACAGGTGTAAGAAAAAATATGGTTATATAACTAAATTCAATATTTGGAGTGTAAGCAAATAAAAGTTCAGAGTCTAACCAAAATTGAATTTGGAGTATATATTAATAGATATTCATATTCTGTTTTTCTCAAAATTCTTAACTTGAACTCACAATGTTCGGAGTCAGAGTTCATGAAAATTCGGAGTTTGAACTCACAAGAGTTCGGAGTCTATATTCTGGGAACTCAGAGTCAGAACTCAGAGAAGTTCGTAACCAGAATTTATAATCAGAATTCGGAGTCAGAACTCAAAAGAGTCCATAACCAGAATTCGTAATCAAAATTCGGAGTCAGAACTCAGAAGATTTCATATCTAGAATTCATAATCAGAATTCAGATTTAGAACTTAGAAGAGCTCGTATCCAGAATTCATAATCAGAATTCAGAGTCCGAACTTAGAAGAGTTCGTATCCAGAATTCTTAATTAGAATCCGTATTCAGAACTCAGAAGAGTTCGTATCCAGAATTCGTAATCAGAATTTGGAGTTAGAACTCAGAAGAGTTCGTATCCATAATTCATAATCACAATTAAGAGTCAGAACTCAGAAGAGTTCGTATCCAGAATTTGTAATTATAATTCTGAGAATTAGTATCCTAAAATGGAATACTTCATATCTAGGTAATTATAGAATTCTGAGGTTTTGGATTCAAACCGAATTTTATTCTTAGAAAAATAATGATATGAACAATGAAAACAAGGTAAGGATAAATTTCCTTGGGAAAGGAAATTCTTCCTTATAGAAGTAAAACACAGGGTAAAAAGAGATTTGCCTTGAGATAAGGTGTTTGTGATTTTCAAAACAATAAGGAATAGTAATTTCATAAGGAAAACCTTATTGACTCAACATTCTCCCCTTTTTTAAAATCACAATCATCCTTATGAAAAATAATATAAGAACTTAGAATTTTTTTCTAGACTTTGAAAATAATACTTATCTCTCATTATTCATGGTCAATGGTGAATATGACTAACTTCCCCTTAATCTTTGGGACACTAAGGATCGTATTCTAGATTTCCGGAATAAGAATTTTCATTATATTAAGTATAGAAATCTTCATAATGGAAAAATCCCCCTTACATAGGGATATTTCTCCTTTACATAGAATTTTTTTTCCTTCTCCCCATTTTTGATTTTTAAAAACAGTTTGAGGGAATGGAAAAAAATATAGTACGTGAAATATTAATACAAACATCCAAACAAAAAACGAGCAAACACATTTTCATTAGGGTAGGAAAAAATTTTACAAGGAGGAAATAAATACCACAAAAGATCAGATCGATCTATTTTCCTTCCTTCTCCTTGGGTTTCCACTTCATTACAATGGTCTTCAGCATCTTTAGCTCCTTGTGATCATCCTCTTCTTGTTTCTCTAAGGCTTTGATCTGATCATCCTGAGCTTTCAGAGCCTCTTCCTGAACTTTCAACAGGTCATCTTTCTTTACTAGCTTTTCTTTAATCTCGATCCGGAGATCCCTATCTATTTTCCAACTTTGGACAACATAATTCAACTTCCCATTCAGATCTTTGTCATCCTGAATTTGGGTATTCTGCTCAAGGGTTAGCTTTTTCTCAAAGCTATTTGTGAGATCTTTGATTTTACTATCTTGAGTATCAAAAGTTTCCTTAACATAATTTTTAAATTAATCAAGCTCTCTCAAATATTCAACAATATTCATCGACCATATAACAATTTTCATGCAAGATTTTTTGTGGGCTTCATAGATGATAAAGAAAATTCTTGTAATTAGCCTCAATCTTTGTACACCTATCCATCACCATGAATATAGAATCTAATTTCTGATTCATTCTACATTGGATCATCTGATGTAATGCCCCGACCCTAATTACCTAGAGTCGGTGCATTATTACATAACATTTGCATGATCACAAGAAGGATCAAATCTCGAAAGACCGATTGGTTTAGTATCCTTGGAAACACTAGATATATTCATAAAGTTTTACGTTACATCATAAAGTGAAAAACTACAACAACAACATATTGTCTCCATAATCCACACTATTATCCCCTCATAACATCCCTGCAGGTCATTCATAATTTACTTCTTCACTTCCTAGGAAAAATAAAACATAGAAAAGGGGTGAGCTCAAATGCCCAGTAAGGATAACAATATAGTAGAAACTTTCATAAATAAGAATAAACATTTAATGCAATGTATAAATAAAACAAAAGTCTTTTAAACTTGAACTTCAACATAGTATGGAAAAAATAAAATGAAATAATCCCATTTACTTATTCACATGGATATTCTAATAATCGAATAATCACATGAAATATCAATAACCACTTTCATAATGATGGAATGCATAATGCCAGACTATCACAACCACATAACCAAGGCCTCGTGCCAAGACTACAAATAAGATTTTGCCAAGGCCTTGTTCCAAGACACTAGTTTGTCTCATGAGACATACTGATGCATCGAGGAGCTATAGCGGGCTCCACCCGTCACATATTAAGTCCAATGCATTCCTATATTAAAAGGTTTAAACATAACATAAACATTCGTATTAAAACTAGCATTCGAAATGTCAATACTTTCACCATAAACTATGAATGGTATAAAAATAGCACATACAAATTTAAACATATCACAAAACCTTCAATACAATATAGAAGTTTTGTATCATAATAAATCAACTTCAAATAAGCGTAAAATCCATCAAAGGATGTTGACATAGATGAAATCAAAACTCTTTTTAGAGAAATATCTCTTTATATTTTGAAATCATTTAAGAGTCATATAAAATGAAACATTTTCTTTAAAAGTATTCTTATAAGCTTTTAAGGGAAGCTTCGTCGATTTTATAATGGCAGAAAATAGCCGCACCCACCGTATAAGTTAAAAAAAACATTCTTACCTTAATTCTGTCGAAAATGTTAAAATCACCTTATTTGGAAAACGACGGAAAGATTCCTTTATAAAACCCTTATAAAAAGTCAAACAAGGGTATAAATGACTTTAACCCATAATTTTTTAAATAGTAAAAATGTTTTGAAATACATTTTTAAGAAACATGGATGGGGATGATAAAGAGATCCCAGTAGATTATTACGTATAAACAACCTCAGATAATGAAGATATTGTGAAAAAACCCTTACCTTGTAATTTTCCTTGGTTGGGGTAGGTTAACCTCCTGTATAATGGTGAAATAATTGATATTAAATAATACAAGAATCATATACATTAATATGATATCATAGATGATCTTTTAACATTGATTTGTTAGTAATATCTTAGTATTATCGTTGTTTCGGGTGTTAAGTTACTCGTTTTCTTTTAAATGTTTTGTTACATAAGCCATGTTTTTAATGGACAGGTTGTATATTATTCATATCCAGAATGATATCAAGTCCATAAACATCATTTTTAAATCATCAAATGATAATTATACTTGAATTGATACGATGGAGAATGAATCTCATCGAGTTCGTGGAGATGGTAGTCCGTACGTACGCACGAGCGACAATATCATTCTTTTGATATAAAAATAATACATAAATGGATGATATATCATATATAAAGAATCATTAACATGTTACATTTATTATTTACATGAGTTACAAATCATTATTATACCCATCCAAATAATAATATATTGAATAACAATTACACCACGACGTGGAGTCGGTAAGCCGTACGTACGCACGTATGGTGACATGTTATTCAAAGGGTGGATAGAATACTGAATATGGTTGTACCATATTTATAATAAAATCACAGTATATATATGATATTGTAGTTATTATTTTAGAATGGTAACAACAAAGTAAGAAGAAGTGGAAGAAGAAAGGAACTTGAAAAAGGGTGGTGAAATCATTACCTCTTCTTCGTGTTCTTCCTTTTGATTTGATCAAAAGGGCTCCATAGGTTGGCTTTCTGATCAAACTAAGGCCTCTAGGTTGTAGTGAGGGATGTTGGGAGAGTATTTGGGCAGAGGTTGGCCGAACCAAAAGGCTTTTATGGTGTGAAGAAATGTGAAGGAGGAGTGCCTTTTTATAAGAGGGGTGAGGGTCACCTTTGGAAAAGCTAGATATATTAATTTATAAGAAATTCATATTCGGTTTCTAATGGATCCAAAGTAGATTATTTAAATTTTAAGGAGGGGATGGGTCGAAAACCACTCAACCAATAGAATTTAGATAGGTTTGGGTACTTATATTAACCTTATCTTTAAGTATTAACTCTAAGTTAATTAGTTTCACTTTTACAATGTCTCTTTGTATTTTTATATTATATGGTTAATAAACATACTATATACATACAAGAGACCCCCAAGTGGTCCATTAATGATACAAATATTATGAGATAAGTCTCTTGGCCGAACCTTAGATTTTTATGAATTTAATATCAATTAATAATATAATATTTGTTTTAAAAACTCTTTTATGTCAATTTTGACACTATTCAATAGTTGATTCTTTTGAAACTCATAACAGAATTATTACTTCGAAAAATGTTAATTAAATCAATCCTAATATGTCATATTATCTTATAAAATTATTTCAAATCATTAAAAGTCTCAAATTATATTTATTTGGGTATTTATAATATCAATTATTTTAAATTTTCACTATTATGGTAATTACTGCATCATCATTGTGTCATACATAAATTAACTTATGTAATCTCTAAAAATTATAAATAAACTATAATTATGTAGGAAAGTGTTTTATATTTATAATGAATATTTATAGTCGAAATTCCAACATATATAACCCTATGTAAAAATTGTTTTTCTAAAAGATATATGCTTGTGTCATTTTTGTATTCATTTTAACTTAATTAAAATTAAGTGTCCCTATCACCTACAAGTGGCTCCATGGGGTCCCAAAATCGACCCAAAGATGACTATGGTCGAAAATATATCCAAAAATAAGTCTAGGACAATTTTTAGGGTAATTTAGTATTATTATAATATTAATTTTTAACCCTTATTTACCGGATTTACCCTTAACCATCGTAAATAAAATATTTACCCAAGTAATTATTCAAAATGTCTAAAAATAAAAGTTACCTATTTACACAATTTGAACATCCTGATTCCAAATATGGAATCCATTTTTCCAAATTCAAAACACAGAAGTGGAAGAAATTAATTTAAAATTAATTCCCGTTGTTAAAACAAAAAGCGTGTTTTTAAGAGATAATAACTATCAAAAGGTTGACACTTGTTTATGTCCGGTTTAATTGTAAAATTATGTACAATGAACAACATTGAATTTAATGGTAAAAATATATTCTGAATATACTTTAAAACCACTCAAATTCATAATTTATCACTATTAATTATTTTGATTAAAAATGTTTTTTTTATTTTAAATTTTGTAATTTTCACTATTCATCAAAATATTAAAGTTATCTGAAAAGTACCAAAATTTCACCTTAGGCTAAATTAGATATTCCGAATCCAAAAATGAAATCCATTTTGAAATATAAAATATATATAACTTCAAAAAGTAGGAATTACTATTCATAACGGCTAGTTTGATTGGTTATGGTGTGTTAGAACTCGGTGTTGCGTACAACACACACTATCACATTATTCAAAGAGAAGTGTACCTTAGAAGCTTGGGGTGTTACATATGACATCTGGAGTCAATGGTTGGAAAGATCAAAATGGTGTCAACAAGAATCTTTATAGATTGAATGAAAAAATCATGACCCAGAGTTGATGTTTCTGAATCTAACACTTTGCTCAGTGATGATTCTTTCTCTAGCTCGACCATCTTCCTTTTAGAAGATCCACCAGCTTCTTTCTTCCATAAAATTGTTTTGTTTGGGGTATCAAAAACCTCTTGTTTCCCCTTTTTGGTTTTTAGAATAGCTTCTTCATCTGAATACTCATGCTCACTTTCAGACAACCGAACAATCTTATCTTCATAAATTTTTTCTTTCTCGTCTCCTACCTCAATATCTTCAGGATAAATGAAGTCATGATTATGACTCTATTCCTCAGATAACTTGTTCACTTCCTCTTCAAACTTCTATTATTCACCTTCCTCATCCTTCCTGGGAGATGGGAGATTTGAAGACTTTTCTTCATAAGTTCACATAGATAACCTCTCGGATGGAGTTTCCTTTTCATGAAAGTCCTTCACTTGCTTAATCATATCATCTGTATTATCACTACTTTTAGATTCTTGTACATATTTCACATCTTCCTTTGCTTCAACAACTTTCTCAAGTACTTTTTCCGGAGTCATGAACTTTTTCCCCGGTGTCTCAGTTTATGGATCTACTAAGAAAGATTTCGGAACAGGAATGTTCTCGCATGATACTTCTGTAGTCTCCAAAAGAGATTGCACAATTTCAGCCTCAGACATTTTCTTCTTAATCTTCTTCTCTTTGGATTCCTTCTCATTCTCTTCAACAATATTTTCTTTTAGATACTTGGCCTCAGAAGGATGTAGACCAAACTGTGGTTCTTCTTCCTTCCAATTATTTTTATCCTCCCTCTATTAGGCTACGAAATCATCTGGATAGGCTTTATGCTTTTTGGGTTTTGGAGGTGCTGATTGAGTTTCCATAGATTTAGGGGTTTCACCTTTATATTCAACATCCATCAATTTTCTTTTCTTTCTAGCATTCTTCGATGGTTCAGACTCTTCTAAATCTTTAGGAACAACTTATTCTTATTCTACTGGTAGATCATAAAACTCTCCAGATTCTTTAGAAAAACGAACATTCATTCTTTTAAAAGTGTCATCACTAACTAACATAACTTTGCAATTCCTCATCTTGAAACTGCAAGAAATCTTGAAGGGCTCAAGACATCGAAAAATCAACTTAGAGAGTAGGGCATGATACATGATTATTTGTGCTCTCAAATTACCATTCTTGATATTCACTATCGTAATGAGTATGTTCTTCATCAGATTGATCTTCCGTAGATTTACCAAAACATCTAAGATATATGTATCAGTCTTCTTCAGTGTGTCCTTGTCACCCTTTCATGGTACGATAAAACCCTGAAACCATAACTCAAGGATCCAATTGTTGGTAGACAAGTGAGAAATCTTTGCGGTCTTGACATTTAAAATTCCAAGACATTCCAAATCCTTTACCTTTATAAAACATCCTTGAACATCCGGTAACTTTTAAGAAAAAAATTATGATTCTCCATCATAGGATAACCCTACCAAGATAGTATCCTTTTTGTATTAAAGTTTATATGTTTTTCCATAACTCTTGAAGGAAAATTTTTCTCTACCATCTTCCTTGAAAGAACAAACTGATTCATAAAATTCAATGAGCATATCCAGATTCACAACATCCTGAGCTCCTGGATTAGATATAGATACACTCTCCCATCCATTAAGCTTTATATTCTTTGATATAATAGAATCATATGTATTGAAGATGTTTTGATGCACCAACATCTCCCTGTATATCTACCACTATGAAATCGTCTTGACAGTAGACATCTCTTGAGAAGGAACTTCACCAGACATTCGGACTTGAGCACTTCTGAAAAGTTTGGAATGGTATTTTTAAGTAGGTCAGAGCTTTGACACACAAAAGATTGAAAACATATGGGGGACAACCATCAGGGTTCCAATTTTACAGGTGTTGATGTGACGGTTGAAATTCCCATCTAAATCCAATGGCTTAGAATTCTTCTGATCAGATCTGACGGTTTAAAAGATAGCCGCAAGGAAAATTTTGTAAGATCTGATCTTTTGAAGTTTTTAAAGGAAAAAATTTGGATTTAAGAAAACTAGAATTCAAGAAATTTTAAAAGAAAAAAAAATCTACCAGCAAGTAAAAGGTGATTATGAAAACTCAGGAAAGAATCAAACCTTTTCAATTAATAGGAAGATTATTCATATTGAGATAAACTCTTCTTGAAGAACTTTAGATTCCAAAAGGAAAACTTGACTACCGGAAAAAAACTCTATTAAAAAAATAAATTAAGTAAAAAAATTTTCATTACGAAAATATTCATTACAAAAGTTTTCATTACGAAAATCATCATTACAAAAATAATCATTACAAAAATCTTGAGTACAGAAAAAAACTTCATTACGAAAATTTTGAGTACGAAAAACATCATTATGAAAAAAATGAATAAAAATAATTACGAAAAACATGAATAAATTCATTAAAAAAACATGGAAAAAACTTCATTACGAAAATTTTGAAAAAAACTTCATTATTAAAAATTTGAAAACAAAACTATCAAACAAATGTAGTCTCCTATTAAAAGAAGTTTAATACTATAAGGAGATTGATTCAACAGGAATTTAAAAAGGAGTATTAACTTACGGTTATCATTCCTAACTTCTATTTAATGTATTCAAATCTATCGGGGGGTAATGATTTTGTAAAAATATCATCAAGTTGATCTTGCGTTCTAATAAATTGAAGAATGATATGTCCTATTTGTGTACGATCCCTAAGAAAGTGATACCTAATGTCTATGTGCTTTGAACTAGAGTAATGTGAAGGGTTTTTACTAAGGGAAATGACACTTGTATTATCACAAAAAATTTGTGTTTTGGTAAAAGTCGTACCATAGTCTGTGAGTGTGTTTTGTATCCACAACAATTGAGCACAACAACTTCAAACTGCTATATATTCAGCTTCAGCAGTGGAAAGTTCTACTGAGTTTTTCTTCTTGAATTACCATGAAACTAATGAATCTCCTGAGGAATTACAAGTTCCGGATGTACTCTTTCTATCCATTACACATCCACCAAAGTCATCACATGATTTTTTTAAAACAAAGCCATTTACATAAGTATAAAAGAGTCCTAAATCCATGGTTCCCTTTAAGTAGTGAAAAATTCTTTTCACTGACTTTAAAAGAGATTCCTTAGGATTGGATAGATATCTTACACAAAAGAATACTGAAAACATTAATTATAGATGACTAGCTTTCATGTAATGTAAACTTCCTATCATACCATTAAAAGATGTTTGATCTTCTGGTTTCCCAGCATCATCATGATCAATTGTATTTGAGGTACCAATGGAAGTACTTATAATCTTATTGTTTTCATATCTATACTTTATAAGATGAAAATTAATATACTTATGTTGGGATATATAAATTTCTTCTGGTTTTTGAGAAATTTGAAAACCAATGAAAAATGTTAACTCACCCATCATACTCATTTAAAACTCATATTTCATTAGATCTACAAAGGAATCAGTTAAATTTTACTGAGTTGAACCAAATATAATTCCATCAACATAAATTTGAACAATCCAAACAATTTTCTTATATTTATTTATAAATTTTTTTTGATCTGCATTTCCCTTAACATAATTATTTTGAATAAAAAATTTGTAATTCCTTCATACTAGGCTCAAGGGGCTTGCTTAAGTCCATACAAAGCTTTGGTAAGTCTAAAAACATGATCAGGATTTTTTGTATCTTCAAAACCAGAAGGTTGTTCAAAAAATAAACTTCCTCTTTAACATAACCATTAAGGAAAGCATATTTCACATCCATTTGAAAATTTTTGAAATTGAAGAATGTTGCAAAAGAGAGTAGGATATGAATAGATTCAAGTCTAGCTACCAGAGCATAGGTTTCTTCATAGTCTATTCCTTCATGTTGATTATAGCCTTTTGCAACTAATCTAGATTTATTTCTTACAATGATTCTATTTTCATCACACTTTTTTCCTAAAACCCATTTTACTCCAATAAAAGAAGTTTCCTTAGGTCTTTCAACCAAGTTCCAGGCTTTATTCCTTTCGAATTAATTTAGTTCATCTTTCATTGATTTAATCAAATAATCATCACATAAAGATTCATCAGTTATAAGGCCCCAACCTTAAACCTTACTTAATCTTTATTTATTACAAGATTACACATTGAGAATATTTTCAGGTTTAGAGTTTTAGAGAATTAGATCATAAAACATGCATTACATTCCACATTTAAACAAAGTGGTTACATAAAATATAGTATTCATTTTTCCCCTCAATGGAAACATATTTAGAATAAATAAAGGATTCTTTCTCGACACTTCCTTGACACTATCATCATATCATGTACCCTTCCCTTGACATGTGAATAACAATTCAAAAACATGGGATGATCATAAAAAGATCAGTAAGGGATATAAAAATATGGAAAGGAAACATGAGTTCATGTATACATAAGAATGAAATCATACTCTACCCATAAAACATAGAAAAATTAACATAACTCATCAAATCATGAATAAATCATAGAAATCATAAGACAGAATGGTAACTTGAGGCATTCATAAAAATATTACGTAGGGAGTAACCCTCTTGGTTACGTTTGGAATACCCATCACCGTATATTCCCTAAATCTCTTTAGAGAAACCTTAAAGTTTAACTCCTTTGCGTTACCCTATTCATTGGAGAGCTATATCGGGCTCACCCACCCTTAGTTTATCACGGAACCACCAGTCTTCATAACAATGCCCAAGAACCATAACATAATCGTATCACATAAAACATGTATAAAGGGAACATAACATTTCCCCATTTCAAACACAAGATATAAATAACACATTGATATAATAAAAACGTTATCAAAACCATTTTCAATAACAAAATAAAATAAAAGTAAAAAATGGTATTTATTTTTCTTTTAAAAAAAGTACGGCTTGTAGAGGAAGCCGGAACTCAAATAATGGACACGGCGGTGGAGAAGTCGTTGTCACCGCATACGTACGACAAAAAAAATCCCTTTTGTCATTTAGTAAACGCTTCGTATAAAAAAGATTCATTTTTAGTAAATGTAAAATTCAAAGGGGTTTATACACCGTATAAAAGAAGGTTGTGTATAAAACAAAATATGCATCAATGATTGGAGATTGAGATGAAGTCCCATACATCGGGTCCGACTTGACTCGATCGTTATTTAACCTCCTGAATAATAAAATTGAGTTAATTTATACTTTCTTAAGAACCTTTTTCAAGTTCATTATTACTTTTATATCACTTATTACCATGTCATGAACACTATGTAATTATTTAAGTTAATAACAGTCGTTTTAATGATCATTGGTACTTGAGTCAAAAATAAAATCGTTATAATTAAATGTTGTTCATGTATCCAGTATATCCAGAGTTATACTCATGATTTAGATATCATATATATCATATATATCAAGTATATACATGCATTTATAATATTACATAACTTTTAGAGGTAAGAAATGAAATGCACCGTTCATGGAGACGGTAAGTCGTACGTACGCATGAACGCTACTTTCATTGCTATTTCTTACTTAATAGAGTGAAATAATAATGATATAAAGGTATATCATAATTCCAGTATTATATCATATATAATATCATTAAATTTATCCTTTATACGTACCACATATGGTGTTAATGAATCAAATCACTTTGAGGGAGCGGTAGTCCGCACTTCCTAAAATGAAGATATCGCATTTACCCATAATGGTAACCATAAAGGTATGTCATAAATGAAAAATACAGAAACTCAAATAAAACATAAACAAATTATATATAATATATAAATATAGTGACATCTTAATGGCCACCTTTTAAGGTGTTATATGATTGTTGAACAATCATCGTTTCGTGAGGTAGAAATTCGCCATCCACAGAAACAGTATGTTTTTTAACCATTAGATGAAGGTGTGTGTAAGTGTATCTAGAATCCTTTTTATAACAACATCATAATATATTGAAGATTCTGGTGTTTTTAAAAAAGAAAAGAATAAAAAGATTTTATGGGGTTGGAGAAGCAAAATAAAACATAAGAACACAAGAGAAGACACTACCTTTAAAATGGGTAGCTCTTTTTGATTTGAGCTCAAAGGATTCCTTGGGAAGACTTCTGCCCAAAGTGAGGCTTCTAAAAGTTATAGAGGGATGTTTAGAGACAAAATGGGAAGGGTTTGGCTGAGCCAAAGGCTTTGGAAGTGTGGGTAAGGTGGTATAGGTGTGGGCCTTTTATAAGAGGAGAGAAGGGGCACTCTTGGAACGTTATAAAAGGATACTTTATTATAAAATGATTTTCAGATTTAAAAGGTAACTAAATTATATATTTCAATTATAATGTGATAATAGTTCTAAATCCACCCATACAATAGGTTTTTTACAAGTTTAGGTCTTAGATTTTACATTATCTTTTCATTTTATTTAAAACGTTAAATAATGTGGTCGTCACTGCATCATCCTGGTGTCATAAATAATTTAATTCATTTAAAGTCTAAAAATTATAAAAAATATATCATGATGTAGGAAATAATTTTAGTTTTCTAATGAATATTTATAGTAAAAAATATGACTTGTATAACCCCATTTAAAAATTGTTTTAGTAAAACAACTCATGTTTGTGTCATTTTTACTTTTACTTTAAATAAAAGGAATTAATGTCATTATCTTACCCAAGTGGCTCCATGGGGTCCCAACAATCGACCCATGGGTTGTCTTGGTCGGACGTGGAACATCCAATAATGGTAGGACATGTTTCTAGGTCATTTCATATTATTAAAATAGTATTTTTACCTTAAACTACACTAATTACCTCTAACCGCGTTTAAAAACTTAAAAGTTACTATTCAACAAAAAATTATTTTAATCCCATTGAACCACATTTTAATTCTTAATGACAACCATGTATGTAGGATTTTTGAAATTCAAAACACAGAGGTGGTAAAATTTCATTTAAACGAAAAATCAGTTTTTTAAGTACCACTTAGTGGTTTCACTATTCATCAAAAATTGAATCTTTTTAGAAAAATATCAAAACTTCACCCTAAGCTATATTTGATATTCCAAATTCAAAAATGATGTCTATTTTACAAAATTCAAAACATATAAGTTACATTAATTAATTTAATAATTAATTCCCGATGTTAGAGCAAATAGCGTGTTTTTATGAAACAATAAGTATCAAAAGATTGACACTAGTATAAGTCCAATTTCAAAGTGAAATTAATTTCAACAACCAATATTGGATTAAATGGTAAAAATATATTCTAATTTAACTTTAAAACCAATTCAAAAGATAATCTAACCATATAATTAAATTAGATGAAAAATCAGTTTTGATGTAAAATGCAGTATTTTTCACTATTCATTAAAAAATAAACATTGTCAGAAAAATACCAAAAAATTATCCAATGTAAATTTCAATGTCCAAATAATAAATAATAAGTTTATTTTGACAAATATAGCTTATAAAATTGTCAAAAGTTTGATTTAAAAATGGTTTTCCATCAAAAGGTAGTAAAACACTCTTTTAAAAATATTAGTGTATTCCATGCTTAAGATTGGATTTATTCTCATTTTAAGCCTCTAAAACACTATATAATTCATTAGTAGATATAGATAAAAATATATATTATTCATTACTTACTTGGGATGTTACATCATTCCCCCCTTTAGAAAATTTCTTTCCCGCTATTTATTTACTTATCGAATAAGTGGGGGTATTTAGACCTCATTGCATTTTCAGATTCCCATGATGCCTCTTCAACCATGTGGTTTTTCCAAAAAACCTTTACCTGATGAATCACCTTATTCTGTAACACTTTCTCCCTGTGGTCAAGAATATGGACCAGTTTTTCTTCATAAGATATGTTCTCTTCCGGCTGAACTACCTCTGAACTCAAAACATGAGACAGATCTGGCATATACTTTCTCAACATCGAAACATGAAAAACATTGTGTACCTGAGATAAACTCGGAGGTAAAGCCACTCGGTATGCAACTGATCCAACTCTCTCCATAATTTCATATGATCCAATGAACCTTGGACTCAGCTTTCCTTTCTTACCAAATCGCATCACACTTTTCCATGGTGATACTTTGAGAAAAACATGATCACCTACCTCGAAAGAGAGATCCTTCCTCCTATTGTCCACAAAACTCTTCTGCCTGCTCTGAGCTGTTCTCATGTGTTTCTGTATCAGCTGAACTTTTTCTGCCAACTCTTCTACCAATTCTGGTCCCATCTGCTTCCTTTCACCCACTTCATCCCAGAAAGGTGGAGTTTGACACCGCTTCCCATATAACGCCTCAAATGGTTCCATCTGTATACTGAAATGAAAAATGTTATTATATGAAAATTCAATGAAAGAAAGATGTTGGTCCCAACTTCCCTGATAATCCATCGAACAAGCACGTAGCATATCTTCCAAAGTCTGAATTGTTCGTTCTGACTTCCCATCTGACTGAGGATGAAAAGCTGTACTAAAATTTAATTCAGTACCCAACGACTTCTAAAGGACTTTCCAAAATATAGAAGTAAACTTGGGATCACGGTCAGATACAATGGATAGATGAACTCCATGTAACCTGATTATCTCTTTAAGATACAAACGTGAAAGTTGATCTAGGGAAAAAGTATCTCGTATAGCAAGGAAATGAGCAGTTTTAGTCAAGCAATCAACAATAACCCAGATTGCATTATTACCTTGATATGTCTTCGGTAATCCCACAAAACAATCCATGGATATATTATTCCATTTCCACTCTGGCACTGGAAAAGGTTGAAGCATCCCTTTCGGTAACTACCGCTCTGCTTTAACCTGTTGACATGTCAAACACTTCACAGTAAAATAAGCAATATCTCTTTTCATTCCATCCCACCAGTAATACTCCCGCAGATCTCTGTACATCTTAGTACTGCCAGGATGAACTGAAAATGGAGAACTATGAGATTCACATAACAACTCTCTCATCAACTGTGAATCACAAGGCACACACAATATCTTCCCAAATCTTAAAACACAATCATTATCAATGTTTAATTTAGGCAACTTACCTTTCTGAACTAGCTCTACCTTTTTCTGCAACTCACTGTCTTGCTTCTGTGATTGCTTGATTTTGTCTGATAGATAAGATTTCACTGATACCTGAAACAATATAGAAGGACATCCTACACCAAAAACTTCTATTCCAAAGTTCATCAATTCCATAACCAGAGGACCACGTTCCAAATGCAACATTTTTAATGAAGCATTACTTTTTCGACTCAAAGCATCATCCACTTTATTTGCTTTTCCCAGATGGTAATGAATTGTACAATCATAATCCTTAATTAATTCCAGCCATCTCCTCTGTCTCAAGTTCAATTCTTTCTGAGTGAATATATACTTTAAACTTTTGCAATCAGTATATATTTCACACTTTACTCCATAAAAATGATGCCTCCAAATTTTTAAAACGAAAACAACAATAGCTAATTTCAAATCATGTGTAGGATAATTTACCTCATGAGTTTTCAACTGACGTGAAGCATAAGCAATTACCTGATCATTCTAAATTAGGACACAACCAAGTCCTTTCAATGAAGCATCACTGTAGATAACAAACTCAGCATTCCTGGAAGGTAGTGCCAAAACTGGAGCATTCACCAATCTTCTTTTCAACTCTTGAAAACAATCATCACATTCTTTTGTCCAGATAAACTTAACACCCTTCCATGTTAGCTTAGTCATTGGACTAGAAAACCGGGAAAAATTTCTAACAAACCTTCGGTAATATCCTGCCAAACCAAGGAAGCTACAAATCTCAGTTACATTTGTGGGTCTTGGCCATTCTTCCACAGCCTTTGTTTTTGTTGGATCAACAGTTTTCCCATCTTTAGAAACAATGTGACCAAGGAAAGAAATTTGTTGCAACCAAAACTCACACTTTCTGAATTTTCCATACAATTTCTTTTCTTTAAAGGTTTGCAAAATAACCCTTAAATGTCTTTCATGCTCTTCTTTACTTTTAGAAAACATCAAAATATCATCAATTAAATCAACCACAAACTTATCCAAAAACTCATGGAAAATTCTATTCATTAAGTCCATGAATACGACAGGTGCATTGGTTAGCCCAAAAGGCATTACTAAAAATTCATAATGGCCATATCTTGTACAGAACGCGGTCTTCAGAATATCTGCTTCCTTTACCTTCAACTGATGGTACCCCGATCTCAGGTCAATCTTTGAAAAATACTGAGCTCCCTGGAGCTGATCAAACAAATCATCGATATGAGGCAAAGGATATTCGTTCTTAGCAATGATGTTATTCAAGGATATATAATCAATGTAAAGTCTCATAGAAGCATCTTTCTTTTTAACAAATAAAACAGGGGCACCCCATGGTGATGTGCTAGGTTGAATGAAACCCTTATCTAATAAATCTTGCATGTTCTCCTTCAACTCTAAAAGTTCAATTTGAGCCATTCGATAAGGGGGTTTTGAAATTGGCTTAGCATCAAGAACTAAGTCAACAATAAATTCAACTTCCTGAGCTGGTATTATTCCAGGAAACACATCAGGAAAAACACCAGGATACTCATTTACCACTGGCACATCATTAATCTGAACAGTTCCTTTGTTTTCAATGATGTGTGCACGGTAACATTCATTTCCATCTTTTACAAGTTTCTCGGCCTCTGGATAAGTTATCAACAGTAAGGGTTCATTCTTGTACACAAACTGAAAGAATTTATGAAAATAAACTTCTTTAGATCTACAGTCAATCTTAGCATGGTAAATAGAGAGCCAATCCATACCTAGGATAACATCAAACTCTACTAGAGGAAAAATAATAAGGTTTGCAAGTAGGTTATTTCCACGGATAAGGATAGGAAGATTATTATAAATTCTTTTTGCCTCAACATTTCTCCTAGGTGTTTTTACCACAAGACCAGGAGTCATTTCTTGAGATGGTTTTCCCATTTTACTAGAAAAGGTTTCAGAGATGAATGAATGTGTAGACCCCGAATCAAACAACACACCGGCATAATCTGAAAAAAAAAGTACCTGATACAACTTCATTTGATGGCCTGACATCTTCTGAAGTAGTTGCAAAGGATTTCACCACCCCTTTTTGATTGTAGTCTAACTGCTTCCCATCACTCGAGCTCTTTGCCAGACACTCATTTGCATAGGGACCCATCTCATTGCACTTAAACCATTTCACTAACTGTAAATCAAATTTGGACTTACCATCACCTTGATCTTTTTCAGTGCAATCACGAGCCTTATGTCCCATCTTACCACATCGGTAGCAATTTCCAGAATTCATAAGACATTTCCTAGCATGCCTTTTCCCACATTTATCACAATCTGGAAACTTAGTTTTCTTACCGTCAAACCTTTTTGAAGAATTCTTTACTTTCTCCTGCCACCTCGGTCTCTTCTTATGCTAGTTTTTAAAGAACACTTGATCATCAGAAAACTCCATTTCCACCTTCTCAGCACATCGAACAAGCTTTTCATAACTTTTAGACTCACGAGAAGCCAATTCCCTTTGATATTTTGGCTTTAATCCTGAGTAAAAATGATTGATTTTACTATCAAGGTCTCGGATAAAATTTGGAGCATACCTTGCCAATCGAGTGAACCTTTCTTCATAGGAAGCCACTGAGTCCTCCTCTTGCCTCAATTCCAGAAATTGTTTTTCCATCCTAAGTCGAACAGCCTTAAAAAAATACTTCTCAAGAAACATACCTTTGAATTCATCCCAGTCGAGAGAATCAATCTAATCAGCATCCTTGATATTTTTAACCATTGACCACAATTGATTTGCTTCACCCTCCAAATGGTAAATAGCAAGACTAACCTTTTGATTTTCTGAACACCCCATGACATCAAAAATCTACTCCAGTGATTTAATCCACCCTTCAGTTAGCATAGGGTCAGATGATCCTCTGAATGATGGGGGATGTTGCCTCATGAAATGTTCCACCACTGACATGTTCCTCTGTGGTTGATCTGGATGATCTTGTGCATAGATACCACCGCCATTTATCACTTGAGTCAACTGCACCATTACTGCAAAAAACTGTTCAGTTCCAATTCCGACCATCTCAGGATGCTGATTCGGTAGGTTATTTCCTTCTGTATACCTTCCTAGCACTGCTTCCCTATTTCCTCTGCGGAAAACCATTCTGAACAAACATGTCTTAGATGAAGCAACATGGTAATCTTCAAATGCTATATCATTTCAAAAACATATTTTTTGGATAATCATTTAATATAATTATAACTCCTATAGTTATCTAAACCAACCTCTGATACCAACTATAAGGCCCCAAACTTATACCTTACTTAATCTTGAGTTATTACAATATTACACATTGAGGATCTTTTCAGGTTTAGAGTTTTAGAGAATTATATCATAAAACATGCATTACATTCCACATTTAAACAATGTGGTTACATAAAATATAGTATTCATTTTTCCCATCAATGGAAACATATTTAGAATAAAACATGGATTCATTCTTGAAACATCCTTGACACTATCATCATATCATGTACCCTTCCATTGACCTGTGAAAAACAATTTAAAAACTTGGGATGAGCATAAAAAGCTCAGTAAGGGTTATAAAAATATGGAAAGGAAACATGAGTTCATGTATACATAAGAATGAAATCATACTCTACCCATAAAACATAGGAACTTTAACATACCTCATCAAATCATGAATAAATCATAGAAATAATAATACATAAAGGTAACTTGAGGAATTCATAACATTCTTACGTAGGGACTAACCCTCTTGGTTACGTTTGGAATACCCATCATAGTATATTCCCTAAATCTCTTCGGAGAAACCTTAACGTTTAACTCCTTCGCATTACCCAATGCATTAGAGAGCTATATCGGGCTCACCTGCCCTTAGTTTATCACGGAACCACCCGTCGTCATAACAATTCCCAAGAACCATAACATAATCGTATCACATAAAACATGCAAAAAGGAAACATAACATTTCAACATTTCAATCACAAGATATCAATAACAAATTGATATAATAAAAACGTTATCAAAACCATTTTCAATACCAAAATAAAATAAAAGTAAAACATGGTATTTATTTTTATTTTATAAATAAGTATGGCTTGTAGAGGAAGGCGAAACTCAAATAATGGTCACGGTGGCAGAGAAGTCGTTGTCGCCGCATACATACGACAAAAACATTCCCTTTTGTCATTTAGTAAACGCTTCGTATAAAAAATATTCTTTTTCAATAAACGTAAATGTCAAAGGGGTTTATACACCGTATAAAAAAAGGTTGTGTATAAAACAAAATATGCCTCAATGAAAGGAGATTGAGACGAAGTCCCGTACATCAGGTCCGACTTGACTCGATCATTCTTTAACCTCCTGAATAATAAACTTGAGTTAATTTTTACTTGCTTAAGAACCTTTTTCAAGTTCATTATTCCTTTTATATCACTTATTACCACGTCATGAACACTATGTAATTATTTAAGTTAATAATGGTCGTTTTAACGATCATTGGTACTTGAGTAAAAAATAAACTCTTTATAATTACAAGTTGTTCATGTATCCATTATATCCAGAGTTATTATCATGATGTAGATATCATATATATCATATATATCCAGTATATACATTCATTTATAATATTACATAACGTTTAGAGGTAAGAAATGAAATGCACCGTTCATGGAGACGGTAAGCCGTACATACGCATGGACTCTAATTTCATTCATATTTCTTACTTAATGGAGTGAAATAATAATGATATAAAGGTATATAATTATTCCTGTATAATATAATATATAATATCATTAAATTTATCCTTTATACGTACCACATATGGTGTTAACAAATCAAATCACTTTGAGGGGCGGTAGTCCGCACTTCCTAAAATGAAGATATCACGTTTACCCATAATGGTAACCATAAAGGTATGCCATAAATGAAAAATACAAAATATTAAGTAAAACATAAACATATTATATATAATATATAAATTTAGTTACATCTTAATGGCCACCATTGAAGGTGTTATATGAGTGTTGAACAGTCATCATTTCGTGAGGCAGAAATTCGCCATCCACAGAAATAGTATGTTCTTTAACCATTAGATCAAGGTGTGTGTAAGTGTTGCTTTAATACATCTTATAACAACATCCTAGTATATTGAAGATACTGGTGTTGTTACCAAAGAAAATAATAAAAAGATTTTAGGGGGTTAGAGAAGCAAAATAAAACATAATAACACAAGAGAAGACAATCCCTTTAAAACAGGTAACTCTTTTTGATTTGAGCTCAAATGCTTCCTTGGGAAGACTTCTGCCAAAATTGAGGTTTCTAAGAGTTATAGAGGGATGTGGAGAGACAAAATGGGCAGAGGTTGTCAAAGCCAAAGGCTTTGGAAGTGTGGGTAAGGTGGTAGAGGTGGGGGCCTTTTATAAGAGGAGAGGAGGGGCACTCTTGGAAAGTTATAAAATGATACTTTTTTATAAAATGATTTTCGGATTTAAAAGGTCCCAAAATTATATATTTATAGGATAAGGTAATAATATTTCGAAATCCACCCATACAATAGGTTTTTTACAAGTTTAGGTATTATATTTTACATTATCTTTTCATTTTATTTAAATCATTAAATAATGAGGTCATCGCTGCATCATCATGGTGTCATAAATAATTTAATATATTTAATGTATAAAAATTATAAAAAATATATCATGATGTAGGAAATCATTTTATGTTTCTAATGAATATTTATAGTAAAAAATATGACTTTTATAACCCCATTTAAAAATCGTTTTAGTAAAACAACTCATGTTTGCTACATTTTTACTTTATTTTAAATAAAAGGCATTAATGTCTTTTTTTTACCCAAGTGGCTCCATGGGGTCCCAAAAATCGACCCATGGGTTTTCTTGGTCGGCCATGACACATTCAATAAGGGTAGGACATGTGTCTAGGTCATTTCATATTATTAAAACATTATTTTTACCTTAAACTACACTAATTATCTCTAATCGCGTTTAAAAACTTAAAAGTTACTATTCACCAAAAAATTATTTTAATCCCATTGAACCACATTTTAATTCTTAATGACAACCATGTATGTCGGATTTTTGAAATTCAAAACATAGAGGTGGTAAAATTTCATTTAAACCAAAAATCAGTTTTTTTAAGTACCACTTAGTGGTTTCACTATTCATAAAAAATTGAAGCTTTTCAGAAAAATACCAAAACTTCACCCTAAGCTATATTTGATATTCCTAATTCAAAAATGATTCCTATTTTACAAAATTCAAATCATATAAGTTACATTAATTAATTTAATAATTAATTCCCGTTGTCAGAGCAAATAGCATGTTTTTATGAAACAATAAGTATCAAAAGATTCACACTAGTTTAAGTCCAATTTCAAAGTGAAATTAATTTCAACGACCACTATTGTATTAAATGGTACAAATATATTCTAATTGAAGTTTAAAACCAATTAAAAATATAATCTAACCATATAATTAAATTATATGAAAAAGCAGTTTTGATGGAAAATGCAGTATTTTTCACTATTCATTAAAAAATGAACATTGTCAGAAAAATACCAAAAAGTTATCCAATGTAAATTTAAATTTCCCAATCATAAATAATAAGTTTATTTTGACAAATAGAGCTTATAAAATTGTCAAAACTTTGATTTAAAAATGGTTTGCCTTCAAAAGGCTGTAAAACAATCTTTTAAAAATATTAGTGTATTCCATGCTTAAGATTGGATTTATTCTCATTTTAAGCCTCTAAAACACTATCTAATTCATTAGTAGACATAGATAAAAATATATATTATTCATTACTTACTTGGGATGTTACATAGGTGGTTTTTGGTTCTTATTGGGAAATGAATGCTAGATGTTCTACTTCATTTCTTAAAGAACTTCTAGTCCTTACAGGTTGATTCACATTTCAAACGATGCTATCAATAGGATGATTTTTTAGATATGACTGATTTGGGTTTTGTAAAACCTGGTCATTAACATAGGGTAGGAAATCTTCCGTGGTAAATGCTTCAGAAACATTTTCTTGGGAATTTTCTTTATTAGAAGGGTCTTCTATCACATGTTGATAATCAGTTTTTGAAAACACATCCGAAGATGTAGGTTGGGGTTGTTTAAAAAAAAGGATCAGTTTTATCAAATTTTACATGTACTATCTCTTCAACAGTACATGTGTTTTTATTGAAAACTCTATAAGTCTAAGATGTTTTTGAGTAGCCTAAGAAAATTCCTTCATCATATTTTGGTGTGAATTTATGAATATTATCTTTAGTATTCAGAATGAATACTTTGAAACTAAAATCCATAACATAGGAAATTCTTGGTTTTTTACCATTCCATAACTCATAAGGATTTTTATTAAGAAAAGGTCTAATTAAAACTCGATTTATAGTATAACAAGCAACACTTACAGCATCAGCCCAAAAATGTTTGTCTATAGAATACACACTCAACATGGTTCTAGTTATCTCTTGAAGAATTCTATTCCTTATTTCAACAACACCATTCTGTTGAGGGGTTCTGGGTGCTGAGAAGTTGTCAGTAATGTCTTTTCTACTACAAAAAGTTTCAAAATAAGAATTTTGAAATTCTCTATCATGATCACTACAAATAGTTTTCAATGGAAGGGTTTTCTCATTTTTAACATGGGCTCTAAAACTTTTGAAATTAGAAAAAACATCAGACTTCTTTTCTAGAAAATAAACCCATGTAAATCTAGTGTAATAATAAACTAAAACAAATACATAATACATGCCTCCAATGCTTCCAGTTTGAGTAAGACCAAAAATATCCATATGCACTAACTGTAATTCATCAGTAGTTGTGACTTCACCGACTAATTTAAAACATGATTTATGTTGCATTCCGTATTGACAAGGGTCACAAACTTTTTAAGAATCAAATATAAGCTCCGTTAGATCCTTAACTAATATTTTCTTAGAAATTTTGCATAAGTTCCTAAGGTTACAATGTCCTAACCTTCTATACCACAACCAAGAATTATCCTCCATTGCACTAAGGCAAGGTAGATCTTGGCTCCTAAGGTCTTCTATATTTAGTGTGTAAACATTCTCTTTCCAATGGGTAGAATGAATAAACTCTTCCTTAAAATTTTGTACTAAGAACTTGTCATTCCTAAAATTACAAGGCAACCTTCATCACATAATTGGTTTATGCTAACGAGGTTGTACTTAAGACTTTTAACAAATAATACTTTTGAAATCAGAGCTTTACCAAGAAGAACAATATTACCTATACCAATAATTTCTCCCTGAGCATTATCTCCAAAAGTTACTTTTCCTCCTTTCATCTTGATAATCTTCTCAAAATAGTTTTTGATTCCATTCATATGCCGGGAACATCCACTATCCGTGTACTAAGTATTTATGTTGGTACCTTCTCTATTTTTATAAAAATAAGAAAAAGTTAGGTTTTCGGAATCCAGACATGCTTGGATCCGGAAATCTCAAAAAGCAAAACTTTTGGCACGCACATCTATTTAGAAAAATAGGCTTTATGAAATCCTAAAGACTGAGTTTTGTTTAGGGAACAATTTTTTTCCCAGTGTTCACTACACTAACACTTAGTGCAGAATGGATCACTTTGAGGAACATTTTAACTGTTTCTAAAAACCGCTTTATAACCGGTATAACCAAAACCAAAACTATTCCTTAAAGGTCAGATTTGAGAATAAATTGTATCAAAATTTTCCTAACCTAAGTTAATGTTTGACAAAAACTACCTCAAAGAAAATATTTTGGATTTCATTTTGATAACCATGTTCTTGTCTTCAAAATCATTTGTTTTGGAACTAGAGTTAGGATTGAAAGCATTTTTCTATGAAATTACGTTCTCTAGATCATTAGAAAGATTATTATTCTCAGAATTTACTTCCTCAAGATTTTTTGAAATATTTCAAAAAATGAACATTTTTCTTATCAAGATATTTAGAAAGATCTGATATTTCCTGAGTAAGAATAGTATTCCTAGATTTTGGCTTATCAAGTTTTTTCATGAGTTTTGAGTTATCAATCTCAAGGAGTTTGGACAACCTTGAACTTGTTCATAGGAAGAAAAAGTATTATCTTCATCAGAAGAGGATTATTCATCTGAAAAGTTATAATATTTATCATTTCTACAAGTTTCATTTAAAGAAACATTGGTTATTGATTCATTATTCTACAACTTAGCCATTAAGGAATGATTGTCAATAGGAAGTCTGGCTATTAGACCAAGATTCTTCTGACCAAGAGATTCATAATCTGAAGATTCATCTGAAGAGTCACCACCACTAGCACACTATGTGTCATTAGATTTGAAGAATTTCTTAGCTTTAGGCTTGTAGTACTTATTTCTATTTTTCTTAGAATGCCTCTCCTTTATTTCTTTTCTTTTAAGCACAAGACAACCAGATCTTATATGTCCAACTCTCTTGAATTCATAACACGTAACTTCTGAGTCTTTCTTATCTTTCCTTTCATTCTTCTTGTATCTGGATTAAAAGTTCCTATGTTTGGCTATCTTGTTTATTCTTCATGGAAGATTGGATAGTTCATTCTCTAAGGATTCACTTACACTAGATTCAGATTGGATAACAACCTTCTTAGATTTGATCTGGTATCTCTCTCATAAGTCTTAGCTATAATATGATTTGAAGTTATAGTAAAAGCAACACTACCATTCCCATTATTCTTCATTAAATTATCAGAATCCCTCTTAATTCTAGTTTAATGCTGAAAAAGAGTTCCAAACAGCTCATCTAAGGTAATCTGAGTAACCTTTATGTTCTCATCTATAGCTATCCACTTTGATTACCACTCATTGGGCATGATGTTTACGATCTTATCAACAAGAGCTTCATCATCTAATCCTTTCTCACCCATGGATTATAAGCTATTCACAATAGTCAAAAATCTTTTTTGCACATTACATATGGGTTCTCCATAAGAAAATTTAAAACCATGGTATTTAGATCTGAGCATAGCTCTTCTTGTTTCATGAACTTTGGAAGCTCCAAAGTGAGTAACTTAATGTTTCTTCCATATACAATTTGATACTTCACAAGATGAAATTTGGCTATATATATTTCTAGTCATGGAACAAAGTAAAGTATTGTGTACCTTCTAATTCAGTTGATATTAATTATATTATTATTGATTAGTGAAGGTACTAACTTATTTGTCAGGAATTTTATATCCTCCAGTAAGCACGACAAAATTATCAACTCCAGTATTGATAATAAAAGTCTTTGTACGATCTCTCCAATACTCATAATCATTTCCATGAAAAATAGGTGGTCTAGTTGGATTGAGATTTTCTATGGAACCAACATTCATTCATGCCATCTTATAGAAAATTATTTCCACAAAATCTTGTTAATAGAAAGAGTTTGTAAACAAGGAAAATATTCCTAAGGAAAATATAGAACAAGAGTATCTCTAAGAAAAAAATGAATCCGAACATTATGAATCCAAAAAACTGAATCCGAAAAAGAATGAGATGAATTCTCTTATGAATCTAATCGTGAGATTAATTCAGATTTAACCAATCCTTTGATACCAATTGTTGAGATGGTATGTGAGTATGATATACTCTTTAATACCAAATGTAGAATCGAAATAATAGAGATTCTGTATGGAGTATCTAATGATGCTCAAAATACAGTAGGGGGATGAATTGGTTACTTTTAAAAATTCATTTGGAACTTTTAAAAACGGTTGTGTTTAACAAGGTTAAACAAGGTAATTCACAAGACTTCTAGTTCTACACATTTTCTTGATTCTGGAAATATGATTCCGAGAATGTGGATCTGGAAAGATGGTTCCGGAAATGAAACTTAATGAAAGTTTACAAATATAAAGATTCTACCTTAAAGCGCATAGAATCTATCTAAATCAAAGTAAAAGTATTATATGATAGTTATACTTTCCTCAACAATACAAATGCAGCAGAAAACTTGTAACAAAAAAAGTAACAAGTATTAAATCATTTATCCCAAAGAGAAGCATATCCAATGACCTTGGATAAAGGTCCCTTGATTAAACTTTCAAGATAGTTTGTCTTACCCACACCATGGTAAGCCCTCGATAAAAAGATCGGAGTCTGTCTTGCTATCCCTGCAAGCCCTCAACATCAAGGTAGTCGACACCTCTGTCTTCCTCAGCAAGGAAGCCCTTAAATTCAATGTAGTCGGCACCTCTGTCTTCCTATCCCCGGAATCCCTCGATTGTGAACAGAAACAATCGGAGTCGCACAAATCAAATATGAACAAGTATTTCAACACGCACAATGCAATGAAAGTCTCTCTCTAGAAATCACTTAAACAACAAGCAATATCTAGAGTCATCGAACAACATTGAGATATTTTCAAATGTTATTCTTTTTATAGGCACAGCTTCCATGGTAATATCCCTCCTGTAACAGTCATATTTTTCCTTGAATTTCAGAGGGACCTATACACATGTCACTCAAAAAACTATTAGTTAGTAACTTATTGCATGATATAGTTTTATGGAAAAACATGTGTAAGAAAAAATATTGATACATAAATAAATTTAACATTCAGAGTGTAATAAAATAAAAGTTCAGAGTCTAACCAAAATTGAATTCGGAGTCTATATTGATAGATATTCATATTATGTTTTTTTAGGAATTCGGAACTTGATCTCACAAAGTTTGGAGTCATAGTTCATGAGAATTTGGAGTCAGAACTCATAAGAGTTCGGAGTCTGTATTCATAGAACTCGGAGTCAGAACTCATAGAAGTTCATAACCAGAATTCGTAATAATAATTCGGAGTCAGAACTCAGAAGAGTTCATAACCAGAATTTGTAATCAGAATTCGGAGTCAGAACTCAGAAGAGTTCTTATCCAGAATTTGTAATCAGAATTCGGAGTCAGAACTCAGAAGAGTTCGTATCCAGAATTCGTAATCAGAATTCGGAGTTAGAACTCACAAGAGTTCATATCCAGAATTCATAATTAGAATCTGGATTTAGAACTCAGAAGAGTTCGTATCTAGAATTCATAATCAGAATTCGAAGTCAGAACTCAGAAGAGTTCGTATCTAGAATTTGTAATCAGAATTCGGAGTCAGAACTCAGAAGAGTTCATATCCAAAATTCGTAATTAGAATTCTGAGAATTAGGATCCTAAAATAGAATGCTTCATATCTAGGTAATTATAGGATTCCGAGGTTTTGGTTTCAAATAGAATTTTATTCTAATAAAAATTATGATATGAACAATGAATATAAGGTAAGGATAAATTTTCTTGGGACATGAAATTTTTCCTTATTGAAGTAAAACACAGGGTAAAAATATATTTACCTTAAGATAATGTGTTTGTGATTTTCAAAACAAGAAGGAATGGTAAATTCATAAGGAAAACCTTATTGAATCAAAAAAACTATCCTTAGAGTCTTTACCACCCAAATATGTAGCGTAGACCCATCCTTCCATGAGAAGATAAATACAGAATGCACATGGCATACTCCATGCATTTTTGCCATTTTTGGAAGGAGGGTAAGAAATTCTAGCTACCTAAAGTAGTGTAGAAAGTAATTTATATAAACAAAAAATAGATTCTATATGATACCAATTTCACATGAACATGTAAAATCAACTTTAACATGTTCCATCATCACTGGTGACCTCCGCAACACCCACTTGTGTAAACAGATGCATCTCACCACTGTAGGCATCAACTAAGACCACAACCACCCGATATCCCTTCCCCACATACCACAATAGACTTCCTAGCTCGCATCACTTCACAAGAAGTAGGATAAAATAATCAACTGGGCTTTTTTCCCCAAGAAAAGCATTCAACCCTCACACATAACGAGCACTAATGGCTCCAAAGCATACGTCTCTTTGCCTTTACAAAGAAGTGGGTAAATCAGAACCCTGCCAGTCATTGTCCTTTATCCAAAGAAACTCATTAATATATATTTAATTAACTGATTCATTATTATTAGGTTATAACTATGGGAAAACTAACCTAAAATTTACAATAGCTATCCGAAATTAATTAAACATGCTTACTACATAAATTTGATTTTCATCAAATTACAACAAAAATTAGATTCATTTAAATGACACTTTTTCATTGGATAATTAATTTACAATTAATACCATATTTATGTTCATTACCAATTTCCATCAAGAATGACATTCTAAATCATAAAAACATAGATATCACATTGTCTATAACAAAAGAGGCAAAAACATATGATTGATACCAATTATTTTAAATCGGTTCGAATATTTATTTTGTCAATTCCATTGTGATCAAGTGGAATTAAACTAGCTAACTCTATTAATACATATAAATATAATAGAGAAACCCTAAATCCACTACCTTAAAGGGTTTCCGACATTATTTGTATGAGAACATGCCAAAACAATGGACAACAATCACCTCTCCCGCAATGACTTCATCCACCCAAGGATGCCATAGAACAATAGAATCATACAACACTCAAGATCGAAACATTATAAACATGGAGATCACATTCAATCACATGGAAAGGTGAAGAAGGAGGAAACATATCCAGGAACCCCGAAGAATGATGTTATAACAAACTTTATTGAAGCCCGATTGACACATTCTAATTGTACCAAAATAGAGGGTGCACATAAGGATTTGGAAAATATCCATGGAGAATAAATATAAGGATCAATGTTGGATTGCACATATCCTATGGGAACGAAAGGTATGGGAATATCATTCCAGGGGAAAACAATGATGGATGAACAAGGATAAGAGTATCTCAGCCTTAAAAATATCTAAACATAGCAGTTGTTTAAATATGTTTTAGATTTTCTATTAAAAGTAGATCACATTAAACAATGAAATTTGACCAATTAAAAGGCTCTAGACTTTTAGAAAATTTTCAATATGATTATATCCCTTGAAACAACTTCAAACCCACATAAATATGGCATTCAACTCATTTTATGTCAAAGAATGACATCAAAAGGGAAAAACTAGGAAATTTGGAAAAATATGGATATTTCAAAAAAAATTGGAAATGTATCCCTATTCTAGAAACACTATTCATGACACCGTTCCAAAAATTTGGCATAGGAAATGACTCAACATTCTAGAAACACTATTCATAACACTCTTTTGGAAATTTGGGAAAGGAAATGACACACCGTTCAATAAAAACTGATCATGGAACTCTTATAGAAATTTGGAAAAGGAAATGACTCACCATTCTAGAATCACTATTGATAAAACAATTCTAGAAATACAAAAAAGTAAATGACTCACCATTGTGGAAGCACTATTTATGACACTGTTCGGAAATTTGAAAAAGAAATGACTCACCATTTTGGAAACACTGTTCATAACACTGTTCCAAAAACATGGAAAAGGAAATGACTCATAATTCTAGAAACATTGTTCATGATACCATTTTGGAAATTTGGAAAAGGAAATTACTCACCATTCAGTAATCACTATTCATAGAACTAGAAATTTGGAAAAGTGTTGGGTATAAGTCACCTTGACCTCCAAAAATAATTCAAACACTATATTTCAGAAAATGAATGTACCAGAGAGGCCCAATATATTACCTTAGATACCCCTCAAAACATTAACATACTCATTAATTCAAAACCAACCTAGACAGAAAACAGAAAACAGGGTCTGAGAAACCACTCTTCAAGATAGTTCTCAAGGTTATCGCCACTAAAGGAGCTCAACCGATTCAAAATGAAACACATGCCAACCACACGATGACCACAACAAGTTCATTAAAAATCTCTAGGTGGATATACCTCTCAAAAGAGAGAATTATAAAACGAGAGACAAAAGAGAGACATCTCATAAACATGAATGGTCAACAATCACAATACAAATATCGTTTCAAGAATAGAGATAAACATCAAACAACTTGGGGTACTGAGTGCGTATCTATGACTCATGTTCCAAAGTACTCTCCTCCATGCCACTTTTCTACCAAAAGACACAAACCAAGGGGATAACATTCCCATGTAACACCTTCCCCATATAGTCCAGGATCTCTATAGGACACTCTTTGAAGGTAACATCATATTCAACATTGATGTATCCTTAATCGATGATATAAGAGCCGTTATAAAGATAACGATAGAGCTGTGACCCAAGAAAATCATCATGTATCAGACTCATCTACAGGGGAAGTTCAAACCAATACACCACATCTCCAACAAGAGTCAACACATCAAAAGGCTCATTAATCTAGGGATAAATCGTAATCCCATGACCAAACCTTCACTACCCATGATGGGGAGTCACCTTTAGAAGCACATGATCCCCAAAATAAAAATCTAGTGGTCTCCTCCTATGGTATACATATGAATTCTGATGATATTATGCTACCTTCATCCTCTCATGAATCATTTAACCCATTTCTGTCATATTTTGTAATAGATATGGCTAAGGTATTACAGAATCTTCAACCCTAGTCTGGCAGAACAGAGAATGGAAAGGTCGGCCATACAGGGCATCAAACGATGCCATACTGATAGTGGAGTGGAAAATATTATTTTAGAAAAATATTCCAAGGGAAGGTTCGTTATCCCTGAATCTCCAAAATCTAGGACACAAGAGAGAAATATGTCTTCAAGAGTCTTGATGGTCCTCTCTATCTGAAAATGAGTCAGCATATGAAGAGAAGTGTTATGGAATAGTTGAGAAAAAAAATTATATTTGAGACCTCTCCACAACCATGAGGTAAAATGAGGATCTATAATGGAAATGATTTTCCTAGGAACTCTAAGAAGTCTCACCACCACCTCTAGATACTACCTTGACAAAACCTCCACTAAGCTAAAATTCTTGATTTATATAAAGTGAGTCGACTTCATTAAACAATCCACTACCACCCATATAGCGTCATAGCCTCCATGAGTTCAAGGTAAAATGGTAAAAATGTCTATCATGATTTCCTCCCACTTCCATTGAAGAACATATAATTGCTAGATAAAATCACAAGGAACAGTGTGCCTGAAATTCACATGGTAGACCAATCATCGAGACATAAACAATGCAACTGCACGATTTAACCTAAGACACCAAAAATAACCCCGCAGTGCTCGGTAAATTACTTTCCCATCATGATGTACTATTAAAAGTGGACTATGGAACTCCCTAATAACCATATCCTACATCGACAATGGAACAAAATGTCTTCCCCGAGACAACACCATGTGTTGT
Organism: Viscum album; assembly: GCA_963277665.1. Lineage (NCBI taxonomy): Eukaryota > Viridiplantae > Streptophyta > Magnoliopsida > Santalales > Viscaceae > Viscum > Viscum album. The sequence continues at coordinate 1,204,659,745 of OY728126.1, read as the reverse complement.
TCATCCTCAGACCAACCTTCATGGGAGTCACCACAAACAATTGGGTCTCTATAAACCTCAAACTTAAGATCCTCCAACTAGGAATATTCTACCTAATTCACCAAATACGACTACACTATCAGTTAAAAAAAAACCTCTACCAAAACTTCTCCTATATCGAGATGTAATGATGACTGTTCTTCCATTACTCTCAAGGAATCAGCTAATTCACACACTGCATCACTATGCGACTTCATGCACATTGCATCAACTAAAACATTCCTCTAACAAGGTGAATACAATATTTCTAAGTCATGATACTATTATAACTCCATCCACCAGCACTATCACAAGTTCAAGTCACACTAGGATAAAATATACCTCAGGATTTAATGAGACCGGTGAAGACAAAAAATCACTCTTCAATGATTTATTCTATTCACAACTGTAAGGATAACACCACTTCTACAAAATATAGATCATGGGAGGCATAGTTATGCTTATGGGGATGTAACTTACAATAACCATATGAAATGACTGATTTATACTACATCTGAACACATTCTAACCCCAGATGTGAAGCATATAAAAAAACCTTGAACTGAACTCTTTCTACTGGAAGAAAAAGAACCTGAGCACTGCCCAAATTTCCTTTTAGATAATAAAAAGCTTCCAAAAACTGATCAGTCCACACAAAAGGCATATCCTTTTTGTTAAATGCTGTCAAAGAAGTCGCAACATGAGAGAAATAGACCATGAACCTCCAATAATAGCATGTGAGACCAATGAAACATTACACCTCTACCACAGTCTTGGGGGATTCCCAAGACACATCTGTTTATATATTTGACAGATCCATAGCTACTTCATACGAGGACACAACATTCCCCAAGAAGAGGACATATCGAGACCAATACTCACACTTCAAAAACATCCCAAATAACTGCTATCGAAGAAAGACTCCAAAAGCGGCACACATATGCTTTGTGTGCTCCTCTGGAGACACGGAGCACACAAGGATGTCATGGGTGAAAACCACCATGAAATTATCCAGTAACTCATGGGACACAGATTTTATCAACCCCATGTACACAATTGGATAGTTTATCACACCAAAGACATCAACAAGAACTCATAATTCCCATGAAGACAGTAGATAGAAGTCTTCCGGATATCCTCATACTTCACATGCATCTGATTATATCCTGAAAACAAGTCTATCTTCAAGAATGAACTTGCACCCTTAAGTTGATCAATGATACCATCAATACTCAGAAGTGGATAGTGGTTCTTTATTGTCACCGTGTCCAAGTGATGATAATCGACACAAAACCACAAACTTCCTTCAGTATTCTTTATGGAAAAAATTGGTGTACCCTATTTAGACACACTCGGAAAAACAAAACCACAGTACAATAGACCATTGAGCTGTATACATAGCTCCCTCAACTTAGAAGGGTCCATCATATATAGAGACATTGAGAAACGAGACACACCCAACTACAGCTTGATTTTGAACTCGATCTTCTATCGAGGGGTTAACGCTACAACGTATTCTATAAAGACATCAGGGTACTCTTCTATGACCTAGGGAAACACTGACTACTAAAGATCTAATGAAATATGAATTAGCTCATCCATCATGAATGATATAGAATGAACACATTCTTGGCCCATCATAGGGTTTCACTTGAAAAAAAACCCTTCTGCCTCTCCATCAGCATCAAATAAGACCACCTGCCTCAAGAAGCAATCCACGATAGCATGCACTGAATATAACAAATCCCTACCTAGGAATTCAACATATTTCTGTATTAGTAAACATAAGAAATATCCCCAAGGGTTATGCTACACCATCACTAGCTTATAGTCTCTACATACTTCAAACAAGTCAGCTCAAACTCTGACTAGGATAGTCAATTATGTAACGCCCCGACCCCAGTTAGTGAGAGTCGGTGCATTATTACATAACAATGACATGATCACAAAAGATCAAGTCTCGAAAGACCGATTAGTTTAGTATCCTTGGAAACACTAGATACATTAATAAAGTTTACATTACATCATAAAGTGAAAACTACTACAACACCATCTTGTCTTCATATCCCCTCATACTATCCTTGCAGGTCATTCATAAATTACTTCTTCACATCCTAGGAAAAATAAAACATTGAAAGTGGTGAGCTCAGATGATCAGCAAGAATAAAAATATAGCATAAACTTTCATAAATAATCATAAACATGTAAGGCAATGTATAACTAAAACGAAATCCTTTTAAACTTGAACTTAATCATAATATGGGGAAGATAAAATGAAATAATTCCATTTACTTATTCACATGGATATTCTACTAGTCGAATAATCACATGAAATATCAATAACCACTTTCATAATGAAGGAAATGCATAATGCCTAAATTTAATTTCTGTGTCAAGGCCTCGTGCCAAGACCTAAGGGATAACTGTAACCGGAACCCAACCCAGAGACCTCTATAACCGGACTCCATTCTAGAGAGCCTCTGTAACCAGACTCCAACCTAGAGTGCCTCTAATAACCGGACACCAAACCAGAGTGCCTCTCATAACCAGACACCAACCCAGAGTGCCTCTAATTACCGGACACGAACACGGAGGGTCTGATATAACCAGACCCCATCCCGGAGGGCTTACTTTTACCGGTCCCCAACCCGTAACATTCTAGTCCAACACAATCATCTTAAGAAGAGGTGAAATATAACATAAACATTTGTATTAAAACTAGCATACGAAATGCCAAAACATTAATCATAAATCATTAATGGAATAAAAATAACTCATCCATATTCAAACATATCACAAAATATTAAATACAACATGAAAGATTTGTATCATAATAAATCAACTTCAAACAAGTGTAAAATTTATCAAAAGATGTTGACATAGATTAAATCAAAACTATTTGAGAGAAATATCTCTTTTTTTGAAATCATTTAACAGTCACATAATTATAAAAGAAAACATTTGATTTGAAAATATTCTTAAAAGCTTGTAAGGTAAGCTTTAAAGATTTTATAACAGCAGAAAATAGCCGCACCTGCAGTATAAGTTAAAAAAAGACATTCTTACCTTAATTCAGTCGAAAAGGTTAAAAGAGACCTTGTTTGGAAAACGATGGAAATATTCCTTTATAAACTTCTTTTAAAAAGTCAAAAAAGGTTATAAATGACTTTAACCCATATTCTGTAAAATAGTACGAATTTTTTGAAATACATTTTTATGAAACATGGATGTGGATGATAAAGAGTTCCTAGTAGATAATTACGTATAAAAAACCTCGTATAATGAGGAGATTGAGAAATAAACCCGTAAATTGTAATTTTCCTTAGTAGATGGTATGTTAAACTCCTATATAATAGTTAAAAAAATGTTATTAAATTATACAAGAACCATATACAAAACTATGATATCATATATGATCTTCTAATAATGTTTTGTTAATAATATTTTAGTATTATTGTCGTTTCGGGTGTTAACATACTCGTTTTCTTTTATATGTATTGTTAAATAAGTTGTGTTTGTTATGGATAGGTTGTATCTTATTCAAATACAGAAAAATATAAAGTTCTTAAAAATTAATTTTAATCATCAAATGAGAATTATTCTTGAATGGATACGATGGGGAATGAATCTCATCGCGTTCATGGAGACGGTAGTTCGTACGTACGCACGAGCGACAATATCATTTTTTTGTTATAAAAATAATACATAATTGGATGTTATATCATATATAAAGAATAATTATCATTTTATATTTATTGTTTATATGAATTACACATCATTATTATAACCATCCAAATAATAATATATTGAATAACAATTACACCACGACATGGAGATGGTAAGCCGTACGTACGCACATATGGCGACATGTCATTCAAAGGATGGATAGAATACTGAACATGGTTGTACCATATTTATAATAACATCACAGTATATATAATATACGGGAGTTATTATTTTATAATGGAAATAACAAATAAAGAAGAAGTTGATGAAGAAAGGAACTTGAAAGAGGGTGGTGAAAACATTACCTCTTCTTCGGGTTCTTCCTTTTGATTTTATCAAAAGGGCTCCTTAGGATGGATTTATGACTAAATGAAGGCCTCTAGAATAAAGGGAGGATATTTTAGAGGGTATTTGGGTAGATCTTGGATGAACCAAAAGGATTTGATGGTATGAATTTGAGAGAAGAGGGATTTCCCTTTTATAAGAGGGGTGAGGGGCATCTTAGGAAAAGCTTGTAATATTATTTTATAATAAATTAATATAAGGTTTATAATGGATCCAAAGTGGATTATTTAAAGTTTATGGTAAGTATAGTTCGAAAAAAAATCAACCAATAGATTTTAGATAGGTTTGGGTCATTATAATAACTTTATCTTTTAGTTTTAACTCTTAGTTAATTAGATTGACATTTACCATGTCACTTTGTATTTTTATTTTATATAGTTAATAAACTTAATATATACATCTAAGGGACCCCCAAGTTGTCCATTAATGATACAAATATTATGATATAAGTCTCTTGGACAAACCTTAGGTTTTTAGGAATAGAATATAAATTAATAATACAATATTTTTTTAAAACTCTTTTTATGTCAATTTTGAAACTATTGGGTATTTTGTTTTTGATAATTTCATAACAGCATTATTACTTTGAAAACAATTTATATAATCAGTACTAATATGTCATATTAACCTATAAAATTAGTTTAATTAATAAAAAGTCTCAAATTACATTTATTTTGATATTTATAATATCAATTATTTTAATATTTCATTAATACGATAATTACTGCATCATCATTGTGTCATAAATAAATTAAATTATTTAATGTCTAAAAATTATAAATAAAATACCATTATGTATGGAATCATTTTAGTTTTCTAATGAATATTTATAATTTAATTTATCTTATGTATAACCCTATATTAAAATTTTTTAGTTATTAAACTTTGATTTTAACTCTTTTAACTCTTCTTTGAATTAAATAATAATAAATGTCCTAATCTAATCCATGTGGACCTAAATGAAAATATTTTATTCCTAGGGTTGATTTTGGTCGATATACACTTGTGCAATATAATTAGAACATGTTTTTGGGTAATATTAATATCATTTTTACCCTAAATTACCCTATTTACTTTTAATCGAGGTAAATAAAAGTAAAAAAGTTACTATTCAAAAGAAATTATTTTTATCTCGTTGAACCAAATTTTACTACTTGATATTAACCGTGTCTCTTGGATTTCCTAAATTCTTCTTACAAAAGCAATAAAATTATGTTTTATTTGAATTTCCAAATTCTCCTAGGAGGTGGGTAAAAGACAATGAAAAGTTCAATAAAATTTTTATATATTTAAAATTATTCTAAACTAACTTCAATGAATTAAATTGAACTTATAAAGGTATTATGTATCTATTTTGACCTTAATTATATTTAAATAAAATAAATAACTATTTATATAAAAATTCATTTTTAAACCATAACTCAGTGTTTTTTAACTATTCATCAAAAATTGAACGTTTTCAGAAAATACCAAAAATTCACCCTAAAAAATTTTTGATATTCAGAATCAAAATATGAAGTCCATTTTGAAAGATAAAATTTATAAAATTTCAAAAATTTGGTATTACTATTCATAACAGCTGCTTTGATTAGTCGCGGTGTGTTAGAGTCTCGAAGTTGCGTACAATGCAAGCAATTGTATTATTCAAAGGGAAACATACCGTGGAAGCTTGGGGTGTTACATTATCCCCTCTTTCAATAAATTGTTTCCTCACAATTTGAAATTGTTCTTTGAAAATAAAAGGTCGAAAATAGAAGATACCTTTGTGGGAAAACCCACATCGGAAATTGGGTTAATAAAATTTAGTCTTAATAATAGGAACAGGGGAATGAAAAAGTCACCACCAAATTATGATCTCGATTAGGAGAACATTTGTGGAAATTAGAGACACATAATTGGAGGAAAAATGTAAATATTTATAGGGAGTGATTGAGGTCATCAATCACAAAAAATTATAGAATTGTGGCCCTCAAAAGCCACCAATCTATGATTATTTAAAATACTATCGGTTCAATAAAGCATAAGGTATTAGGATAACACATTTTTGGTTTTAAGATGCCTTACCTAATGTTGGAGAATTTATTTCTTCATAGAATAAGATAAGAAAAAAAAATTTACTTGTCAAGTAGAGTTCCATCCTTTAACAAATTTCTACAACAAACTCATATTTCACTCTAAAAGATAATAGAACTCAAAAAATATTCTATTTATCCTATTTGTACAAGGTTTAAAAAAATGAATTTATAATTTATCTACTAGACCCTTTTAAAAAAATCTACATTACTCAATCTAGTTCATCGCGTGGGTTAGTTGTAGGTGATACACCCTTGTCGCCCTTCGGTTGCGGGTTCAAGTCTCGCGGCCTTTCCGGACGTGGCGGGTTGTCGCCCGAACTCTAGGTTATCCTTTTTATAACAATCCAAAAATTATCTTCAGAAATGAATTAACCATAAAAATTGTATCAAATTTCAAATATAATCCATTCCAACCTTTATACTTAACCAAATTACTTCTGTCCAAACTCACAGTCCAAAATTTATAAGGAAGGTAAATATAATGAAGATCTTTTTTTGCCATGTAATAACATGTGAATACCTTTATCATGTATTCTTTTAAAATATGGTAACACCATGAGTTACCATAAAACCTTATTGATTACATTAATGCTCCCTTATTCCTTATATAATACTAGATATATTCCTTATATCCAAAAACTTTGAATATTCCAAAAATGACGAAATAAACAAACAATGAATTAGTGCCAAGGTAGTCAAGAATATCCAATATAATTTATCCAAATCAACCATCTCTTATTCCAAAATTACTTCCTCAGTATCAAGACCATATTAAGTATTACCTTTCCTTCAACCATGTATTTTCAAAAAAACGTTTAACTTGCTGTTGAATCACTTTTCATAGTACCATATAATCTCAAATCCTCAATGAAATAGTACAATCCTTATTTATTTACAGTACATCATTGATAGAAAACTTAAATGAAATAATTCCAAAATAATAACATAAGAACACTAGTCATTCCTCTTCATCTGTGGTAGTACCATAACATGATTATTATCCAATAGCATCATTTGTGGAACAGTCTAATGATTTGAAAATTTATTCGTGTAGTGTCCCCACTCCTTGAAGATGAAGCGTTGTACATTTGAAACCTTTTCCCTACCCTCGCAATCACAAACATGGTGTACTTTTCCTCCACACTTATAACATACTCCCATTACCTTCAAGCATTTTCCAAGGTGATTCTTTCCACAGTTATCACATATGGGAAATCCTTCTTTACCTTCTTCCCATTATCTGTCTTTCTTTCTACCATCCTTTTCTTCTATGGCTTCACTTAAAATCCATAGGACTCTGAGAAATATTTACTTATATTATCAGCACATGATACTATTTCTTCATATGATGATAATACAAAGGAAAACATTTCCCTTCTAAATTCTAGCTTAAGACCAGGAAAGATATGATCCTTCTTACTCTTGGGATCATGCATATTGCTGGAGTTCTAATTACTTCTACTGGGCACCATTTCTATACAATGACATACACTAGATTAGTTTATGAATAGAAATACCTAATCCCAAACATATAAATCACATAACATAAATTAAATTGTTTATGGATATAATACATAATCATAAAAAAATGTTTTCTTTGAGGAAGTATATACTCATAAAACCTTCATAATGGATTGTAAAGAAAATGAGAATTATCCAAAGCATATCCCCCGGGAGTTTCGTAACCAAGAGTGCAGTAAGGCCCGTTGTCATGCACTAGTTCCCGTTCGAGTCTATCTCAAAGCGGTGTTTTCGGGTTTTACCCCTAGGTACATCTGTGCCAGAGCCGCCTCTACATGCTCGTATCCATACAAGGATGTATTGCTCGGAAAACTCACAAAGTCTCTAAAATACCAAAATTCTAGGAAGTTCTTCTATACGAATCCTCAAAGTCCATCTTAGGTCTATGTGCCCTAATCCGAGTTTATCTAAATATAGCTTCCAAGGTTTGTACTAAACTTCCTCTGATACCAACTGTAACGCCCCGACCCCAGTTACCCATAGTCGGTGCATTATTACATTACATTGGCATGATCACAAAAGATCAAGTCTCAAAAGAACACTTAGTTTAGTAGCCTTGGAAACACTAGATACATTCATAAAGTTTACATTACATCATAAAGTGAAATATACTACAACAACATCTTGTCTTTATATCCCCTCATACTATCCTTGTAGGTCATTCATAAATTACTTCTTCACATCCTGGAAAAAATGAAACATTGAAAGGGGTGAGCTCAGATGCTCAGTAAGGATAACAATATAGCGGAAACATTCATAAATAAGCATAAGCATTTAAGGCAATGTATAAATAAAACAAAATCCTTTTAAACATGAACTTCAACATAATATGGAAAAGATAAAATGAAATAATTCAATTTACTTATTCACACGGATATTCTAATAGTCGAATAATCACATGCAATATCAATAACAACTTTCATAATGAAGGAAATTCATAATGCCGAACTTTAATTTCTGTGTCAAGGCCTCGGGCCAAGACCTAAGGCATAACTGTAACCGGAACCCAACCCAGAGAGCTTATGTAACCGGACTCCATCCCGGAGAGCCTCTATAACCGGACTCTAACCCGGAGTGCCTCTAATAACCGGACACCAACCCAGAGTGCCTCTAATAACCGGACACCAACCCGGAGTGCCTCTAATAACTAGACACCAACCCGGAGGGTCTTCTGTAACTGGACCCCAACCCGGAGGGCTTACTTTAACCGGTCTTTGACCCGGAACAAACTAGTCCAACACATTCATCTTAAGAAGAAGATGAAATATAAAATAAACATTCGTATTAAAAATGGCATACAAAATTCAAAAACATTAAAAATAAACCATTAATGGCATAAAAATAACTCATCCATAGTCCAAAATATCACAAAACCATAAATACAATATGGAAGATTTTTATCATAATAAATCAACTTCAAACAAGTGTAAAATTTATCAAAGGATGTTGACATAGATGAAATCAAAACTACTTGAGGGAAATATAACTTTTTTTGAAATCATTTAAAAGTCACATAATTATAAAAGAAAACATGTACTTTGAAAATATTTTTATAAGCCTGTAAGGGATGCTTCAAAGATTTAATAACGGCAGAAAATATCCGTACCCGCCATATAAGTTAAAAAAAGACATTCTTACCTTTATTCTATCGAAAAGGTTAAAAAGGACCTTGTTTGGAAAACGACGGAAAGATTACTTTATAAACATCTTATAAAAAGTCAAACAAGGGTATAAATGACTTTAACCCATATTCTGTAAAATAGTAAGAATGTTTTGAAATACATTTTTAAGAAACATGGATGTGGATGATAAAGAGGTCCCAGTAGATAATTACGTATAAACAACCTCGGATAATGAAGAGATTGTGAAATAAACCCTTACCTTTTACTTTTCCTTAGTCGATGGTATGTTAAACTACTGTATAACAGTTAAAACATTGTTATTAAATTATACAATAATCATATACATAATTATGATATCATATATGATATTCTAATAATGCTTTGTTAATAATATTTTAGTATTATCATCATTTCGGGTGTTAACTTACTCGTTTTCTTTTATATGTTTTGTTATATAGGTCTTGTTTGTTATGGATAGGTTGTATCTTATTAATATACAGAATTATATAAAGTTCTTACACATTACTTTTAATAATAAAATGAGAACTATTCTTGAATGGATACGATGGGGAGTGAATCTCATCGCGTTCGTGGAGACGGTAGTCCGTACGTACGCACGAGCGACAATATCATTATTTTGATATAAAAATAATATATAATTTGATGGAATATCATATATACAGAATTATTATCATTTTATATTTATTAATTACATGAATTACACATCATTATTATACCCATCCACATAATAATATATTGAATAACAATTACACCACGACGTGGAGACGGTAAGCCGTACATACACACGTATGGTGACATGTCATTAAAAGGATGGATAAAATACTGAATATGGTTGTACCATATTTATAATAACATAAAAGTTTATAGAAGATACTTGAGTTATTATTTTATAATGTAAATAAAAAATAAAGAAGAAGTTCAAGAAGAAAGCAATTTGAAAGGGGGTGGTGAAAACATTACCTCTTCTTCAGGTTCTTCCTTTTGATTTGATCAAAAGGGCTCCTTAGGTTGCATTTATGACTAAAGGAAGACCTCTAGGATGAAGGGAGGATAGTTGATAGGGTATTTGGGTAGATTTTGGCCTGAACCAAAAGGCTTTGAAAATATGAATTTGAGAGAAGGGGTAGTGCCCTTTTATAAGAGGGGTGAGGGGCACCTTAGGAAAAGCTAGAAATTTTATTTTATAATAAATTCATAATCTGTTTCTAATTGCTCCAAAGTGGATTATTTAAAGGTTAAGGTGGGGATAGGTCTCAAACAACTCAACCAATTTATTTTAGATAGTTTTGGGTTATTATATTAACCTTATCTTTTAGTTCTATCTCTTAGTTAATTAGATTGACACTTACCATGTCACTTTGTATTTTTATATTATATAGCAAATAAACTTACTATATACACCCAAGAGACTGCCAAGTGGTCCATTAATGATACACCTATCATGATATAAGTCTCTTGGCCTATCCTTGGATTTTTAGGAATAGAATATAAATTAATAATATAATATTTGTTTTAAAAACTCTTTTTTGTCAATTTTGACACTATTGGGTATTTTGTTTTTGATAATTTCATAAAAACATTATTACTTTGAAAAAAATTTATATATTGAATCCTAATATGTATATTAATCTATAAAATTAGTGGCATTCATAAAAATTCTCAAATTACATTTATTTTGATATTTATAATATCAATTATTTTAATATATCATTAATACGGTAATTACTTCATCATCATTGTGTCATAATTAAATTAAATTATTTAATTTATAATAATTATAAATAAAATATCATTATATAGGGAAACTTTTTATAAATCTAATGAATATTTATAATATAATTTATCTTATATATAACCTTATACTAAAATTGTTTTAGTTATTAAACATTGATTTTAACTCTTTTAACTCTTCTTTAAATTAGATAATAATAAATGTCCTAATCTAATCCAAGTGGACCTAAATGATAATATTTTATTCCTAAGGTTGGTTTTGGACGAGATACACTTGTCCAATAGAATTTGGACATGTGATAGGGTAATATTAATATCATTTTTACCCTTAATTACCCTATTTACTTTTAACCGAGGTAAATAAAAGTAAAAAGTTACTATTCACCAAAAATTATTTTTATCTTATTGAGCCAGATTTTACTCCTTTATATTAACGATTTCTCTTGGATTTTTTAAATTCTCTCACAGAAGCAGTAAAATTATGTTTTATGTGAATTTCCAAATTCTCCTAAGAGGTGGGTAAAAGACTGTGAAAAGTTCAATAAAATTTTTATATATCTAAAATTATTCTAAACTAACATCAATGAATTAATTTGAACTTATATAGGTATTATGTATCTATTTTTACCTCAATTAAATTTAAATATAATAAATAATTATTTAAATAAAAAATTATTTTAAACCATAACTCAATGTTTTTTCAATATTCATCATAAATTGAATGTTTTTAGAAAAATACCAAAAATTCACCAGAAGCTAATTTCAATATTCTGAATCCAAATATGAAGTCCATTTTGAAAGATAAAATTTATAAAATTTCAAAAAGTGGGTATTACTATTCATAACGACTACTTTGATTAGTCGTAGTGTGTTAGAGTCTCGAAGTTGCGTACAATGAAAGATATTGCATTATTTAAAGGGAAATGTACCGTGGAAGCTTGGGGTGTTACAAATTCTATGTGAATTGGAAGCCTCTCTACCTCAAGTCTGAAAGCATAGACAAGGGTAGGTGATATGATGTAGTTCATAGGCCCTAAATCAATCAAGGAATAAACCCATGTAGAAAATAAGAAATGTGTACCTCGAACGACTTCTGGATCACCTAGAGCTAGAAACAATAAAGCACTAAGATGACCACCACCGGCTCCACGAACTCTCTGAACCTTATGAAAACCACATCCATGGACTCACACTGCTCTTTGAGGATGAGGAAATACAAGGGCTATCCAATTACTGCTTCATATGTTATTTGCTGATCCAAATATGGTTAAAACAACTACTACTTCCTCAGATGGAACTGCCTCAATGGAGGTACCTGGAGTAGAACACCTGACACATGATGACTACTCCAAAAAGTTAGGCACTATTTCTTCTAACGACTTCAACCTCTATAAGAAAAAAAGCGCTTAAAACCCCCAAACGATAGCTATGCTTTGTGAGGAATCTTGAAGAATCCTCTCTCAAGAAGATCCATTTCTAGATAATTTCATCTCGATGATAGCTTCCCTAACCTTCACCTCAAGATATGTCATCATTATCAGTGGGGTGACATAGTTCCCGATCTTTAGACGGAAAGCTGCCTCTAAATACTTCACCATGGCCTCCTCATCTTACAACAAGTATAAAGCATATCACAAGAAGGTTCTATAAATGGATATCGAACTCTCACACACTGGTGCTTCTCTACTGAATGGTAAGTTTCTCATGGTAACTAGCCTTATTCATGTTCAAAGAAAGAAACTCAACTCTGAACTACTAAAAAAATTCTTTGATGAGATCACTGACTCCTCGCGATCCCCAATGAACAAGAACCACAACTGCCTCGTATCCCCACACAACAATGTCACCAATGATACATATTTCTACTTATGAGTATGGATAAATATAAAAGATATCTCAAACTATTAAAATAATTCCTCTGTGATTGCATCAAAAATAGATCCCTCTTCCTTTTGTAGACTTTTGGGCTAAAACTCTCAGAGTTTTCTCCTATCAGTGTCATCATCGTCAACATATACACTACGACAATCAGATGGCACAACATAATGAAAACAAGTTTCACGAAGCCGGTGACGATGTTGACCCGAATCCTTACCTACAAAATAAAAAATAGTTAGACCTCCTAATCCTACAATAAGGATGACTTAACATTAATTAATTTTTTTAATTTATTCATTTTAGGTTAACCTATCCCACAGTTTGACCATTAAAACACATGAAAAACGAATAATGATTCATGATCCTTTCCTAGGTCTCTACCCTACAACAAGTGTCACCTCATTTAGTAGCCACTATAAACTTAATGTTCTTTTCATCAAATCAAAGGGGGGCCCAAATACATGTTTCTTAGCTAGTCTCCAATGTTTACAGTTCTTTCTAATCTTAGCTGACACTATTTTCCCGCAACCCATGAAGCCTCACTTATACCTAACTTCAAACTCTATCCTATCCCTCCAACAGAATTCAGATACCACTCAATCATGATCCCCTCTCCACAAAGTAAACCCTCCTAGGATATAATTGTGATAAGTGACATAATGACCCCTTTATTCCCACCACCAGTAGGCCCTGAGTTGATGACTAGCACTGAGGGTGTAGAAAACAAACAGACGGGAGGCATTACCCCCTAAGTGAACACAGGTGATAGATAAAGATAAGATAGAAACCAACCGACTTTATCTCAGAAATTAAGATATAAAAATAAACCCAATTAAACATATGTAATGTCATGATATAACTAATACAATTGAAAGAGAAATATGCAAGTTCCAAAAGAAAGTAAAACCTAAGAAACCACAAAGCCTGAACAACTCCAAAAAACCCCAAGCTAGTAGAAACCAGCCTGATCTCCAACATGCTCCATGTGTCCCAAAAAAATAGTTTATATAACATAGTTTGAGTATAATAGTATACCTAATAAGATCCTTCCAAAATCCTCTCGTTCAAAATTAAATGAAGCATGCTAAAGCACAGTGAATCAACAAGTGAAACTAAATCATCACCTAAAGAGGTATACTATGTTACCAACCCAATAATGTCTACTATCACCAAGTATTTTACACAGAAGTCAATAATATAGTAAATAATATCAAGCATACTCCACTACCACTTCACTAATGGTTTTCCACTTTACCCCAACGTCGCACGTCCTCAACATCTCTCTCCAAAAAGGTTGACCTAATGACACCTGGGCAAGCACCACAAAGTGCACCTTGTGTAACACAATGGATTATCCATAGACATGTAGGTGAAGAACCACACCAGACTCAAAACAAATATTAACAAGTTATTTTATAGGATCCACCATTGCTTGCATAATGCATATCACACATCGAATTATATAACTCAAGCCATTACATCCCATACACCGAGTAAGGATCATCAACCCATCAATACCAAATCACGTTACAACTAAAATAGTCCATAGGAAACTATATATAAAATATATGTGTTTTAATAAACACAAGCCATTATAGCCCACAACACACTTATATGGGGAAACCTAACCCCTGTGCCTGCCAGCAAAAGTAACTACCATGAGAATAGAGCGGGGACAATGGGGGTAGTCATCAATCCATCCTCCCACTAGGATGTTAGGGAAACACCCCCATGGATCAGAATCCTCGAGGTGTTAGTCACCCTAACCAATAGGGTGTGGTAGCATATAGAAATAGAAAAATTAAATGATATAATATATCTCACAACCAAACTATGCACATAACTTATTTTTGGATTCAACTACAGCTAATGTCTCTCAGACTCTCAGATGCTACTACTAAGACTAGATATCCTATAAGCATACAACCTTTTAAAGATCTTTATTAAATCAAATTGTACCCTTAAATCAGATTCAAATTAGGTTAATTTATTCTATAACCATTAATTATCTATTAAAAAATTCCAAGATATATTACATTATCATTCCAATGATGTCCCATAACCTCCTGGCATACCAACACTGAGTCCATGGATCCTCATAAGTAACCCTATAATTGCATCCCAGGAATCTCCTACCCCATGGGTTAAACATCATATATTAAATCATTTATTGAAAAAATTAACACTTTTCCTTGATTCGAGTAATTATAAGAAATAATTATATGCTACCAAACACAAGGGGCTAAACACGATGAGTAGACAAACTACCCGTCAATTATTTACCACACATTGCAGGAGAGTAGAACTATCAATCATCGAGAAGATAAACACAGCAAGAATGTGGAATTCCCCACACAACATTGTCTCTTTTGGAAGGAGGGTAAGAAAGAAAAGATGCCTCAAGAAGTGGGGGAAAGTAAATCAGATAAACAGACAAAAGATTCAAAATGCAACCACATTCACATCAATGGGTAGGCCCAATTGAACATGTTCTATCATCCGTGTTTTCCTCTCTGACACCAAAATGTATAAACAATTACATATCACTACCCTATGCATCCACTCCTACCACAAAAATTGGGATTACCTACCCCACATACCACAAGAGCCTTCTAGTCTCACATCACATCACTGATAGCATGAAACAACAAGCAACTGGGCTCTTGGCCCTAGGTAAGGAATTCTTTGTAATTACCCGATCATTTATGAATAAAATTACACTTCTTTTAATTCATTATGGATATAGAAAACACATTGACTTATTTTTTATTATTGGGATTAAATGGCCATTAAGTATCATTATCGCTGATAATATAACCATTAAACAGTCATCACAGAACTGATATAAATATATATATTTTTAAATTCATTCGACATAGACTAAGGATAGGTTGGCCTCATGCAGTAGAAATAGGCTATAAAAATCTTATTTTTCATAGCTATAAAGGATTTAGCATCACTAATTTTATCTATTGACCATGCCCATTCTAAGCTTTAATACATTAAGCTGGAACATAATCACTTAAGGGAGAAGTTCAAGTTAATAGAGACTACCACCTGAGCGATGTTATCCAAACAACCCCAAGAGTCTATTACCATCTAACACCTTACCCTTAGGTCTTATGCAGGTGTTATAATGGGTTATGTAACAAGTCAATAGTTACCTATTGTGTAATACCTTTCTTTAAATAAAATTCTTATTCCATCAATTCCTTTATGAGAATAGTCTTAGTAAAAAAATGACAAATTTGATAAATTGACTCATCAGTTAAAAATGGTACTTTTGAGAAATATATACATTATTATATTAAAATTGGGTCTTTATTAATAATATTATAATCAAATTCTTATAAATTATGAATATATCATTTCATTATATGTAAGTGATTAGGTAATCATTTTGATAAGAGTTATATTTTTTATAAGTTTAAATAGTAAGTGTATTTCAAAAAAAAAAATTTTAAAGAATTATTTTATTTTTGAAATAATTAATATTTTAATAAAATATTATTATCAAAATAATTTAATGAATAATAAATGAGTATATAATTTTTATGATGCAAATGTAATATTTATTATGGTTCGAAAATTGTTTATGTTAAAACCCTTGAATTTTCAACAAATATTAGTTTTCATTTTAAAAGTGAAAATTATTTCATTAGAAAATTATTTAGATAAAATGAATATTATTTTTGGAATCAGGATGTCAAAATTATCCAATAGTTAATTTTTCATTATTTTTTGAGACATTTGATTTTTTGGGTAATAATTAAATACAGTATAACTAAAATATGTGTTTTATGACATCATAATGGCCAAACAATGGTGTAATAAATACTATAATGGGAATTATAGGACCAATATATGTTTTCACATTAAAATAATTGGATTTTATATTGGTTTTACTTATTTTATAAAGCCTTTGTGAATCCTCCAAAATGAATAACATATTTTAGGAATTAAAATTCATTTCTTTAATAATGTGACTCACCTCCACATAAGAAAGGCTAATATTTTATTATGTTTGGAATATAGGCTTTTGAAATAATGTTTTTACTTGTATTTGGATGAACCCGTGGGAAAAAACCAATTTATGATTTGTGGTTTTGAATATTTAATTATATAGATTCCAAAACCTAAGTTTGTGTAATATTAAAGAATTCCCCTCTAATTTACTATATAAACCTACACAAGATACTAATTATATTCACTAAATAAACTTGGATCACGTCCCTAATCTATCCTAATCTCTATGTAATTCCTCCCAAGGCTCCCCCATGCTCCCAATAATCCTCTCCCAAGACTTTGGGGCCACACATCCAAGCAAGGGGTCCTTACATTCCATCCTTTCTAATTTCCTCCAAGTTTCTTTATGTTGTTATACCCTTTTATGTTCAATTAAAAATGTTTGGGTATGATTTTTCAACTCCCCCATACGTCTCTCCTTATGTTTTAATTATGATAGAAACCTTTTTCGGTCATTAATTCCTTCCATGTACACCTGTTACCGTGCCGAAATTCTGTAAGGGGTTTCACTTTTCTTATTTAAATTTAAGAGTTTCTAATATGTTATGCCTCTAAAGTTCATTTCATATGTTGGGATATTATATTCCATGATCCCCTTAATATATGTTTCATGTGTAAATCATTAGAGACCAATTTATCTCTCATCAACCCAATTTAGGAATTTCTATTTGACGATGTTATGCTGCCAAAATTGAACCACGATTTTCCAAGCCAAAATCATAGTGTAGTGAATGCCATACCCATTTATCTATCAAGGTTATTCACCTTTATGAACACATACATATTTAATGGTAATAATATTTATTTATTTAAAATTATTTTATGATGGAATAAATGATTATATTTAATAAATTCATGTTATATGATCTATGTGGCACATTTATGCTTGGGATTAAAATGATTATGAAGGGTTCTCCCTAACAGCAGTCCAATGAATTTTGTAATGTTTAGTATCATGATACACCATATTGGGAAATTGGTTTACCTGATTCCTTTTGGGAAATTTTTCCACCATTTTGGGACATGGGTTTACCTAATTCTTTTATGTTAATGATGCACTGTTTTAAAATGTTTCAACATTAGCATGTTATGATAATCATGATATATTAGGATTTTATATTCATTTTTCTCTTATGCTCCATTGGTATTCCTTTTTCTTAAATGGTATATTATTTTTCATGTTATTAATTGTTCAATCCCTTAACGAGCTTTATAGCATATCCTTTTCTTATATATGTCTTCGGGTTATCCCAGGAAATGCTAAGTACGAAGGAATGTTGTGGTCATGTAAAATAAGTTTTCAGTAAAGATGTTGTACTATATATATCAAGTTTTCATGTAATGTTCCTAATCCCTAAACACACTAGACCTCCATATTTATTATGTTTTATTAAGTTCATGTTAATGTACTATAGCATGAGTATGTATGTAAAAATTCAAGGGTTGTTATAGTCAGTGTCAAAGAATAGGTTTAGTTTTTTTTGGATTAGGGTTATAAAACTATAATGAAATACTTAAGGATAAAACTGAGTATAAAAAAATAATCCCTAAATTTTGGTGATTATAGGGTAAGTGTTTTATCAATAAAATATATCCCAATCTAGATACAAACAAGTAGAGGTGGCGATGAGAGAGATGTATCTAGGGGTAAAACCCAAAAATGCCACATTGAGCTAGACTCAAACGGGAACAGGTGCAAGATAATGGGCCTTTATCAACTCTAGATTAGACACTCCTTGGGTATATGCCTCAGTATATTCATAAGTTTAATATGAACCATTATTATGGGAATAAATAATTCTTTTAAGAATATATTCTAGGAAATAGATCATGGATAACTTATATAGACGCCCATAAATTCATAAGTTAAGGAAAAATAATTTAATTTATAAGTTATCACTTTTTGGCATTGTATTCCCCTTTATGTGTTTAATAGTTTAAAAACATACCCCTAATTTTCCATTTATTTTCTCCAATGGTTGTTAATAGAAGGAATTGGTCTAAAAGAAATGTGAAGATCAATGCGATAACTATTCTAATGAGATGCCCAATCCATTGGGAGAAGGAATAAAAAATACTGACATAATAATCTCCCAGTTAACTCATGTTCTCAATATAATAATTGT
This sequence comes from Viscum album, assembly GCA_963277665.1. Classification (NCBI taxonomy): domain Eukaryota; kingdom Viridiplantae; phylum Streptophyta; class Magnoliopsida; order Santalales; family Viscaceae; genus Viscum; species Viscum album. The sequence continues at coordinate 1,204,640,656 of OY728126.1, read as the reverse complement.
TCAATAGTGATGTCCAACCGCCATATGAATGAACTAGTTGTAATCAAGATATTCATGAGATAAAGACCTCATACTTTCAATGGATCATCTGATCCCTAAATCGTATAACAATGGATCAACTCCATTGAGAAGATATTCTCCATCCATCAATGTTCTTAACAAGAGAAGGTTCTTCAGGGTTATTATCATATGGAGGGTGATTCTGATCAATGGTGGACAATTATAAAAAATATAAATCCTGAGTAAGAGATGGAGGCATTGGAATGGAAGGATTTCCTAAAAATGTTTTTTGATAAATATTTTCCTCACACCATCCAACTTATAATGGAAAGGGACTTCCTTTCCATAAACCATAAAGATAATAAATCCATCGGATCATATGATAAAAAGAATAAAATTATTGTTTGATACGCCTCTAGATTTTTCATTACACCCAAATTCAATGTTGACGACATCTTTGGTAGGAAAAAACCTAGCCTATGGAAGTCCCTAGAGTTTCGTGACTTTAATAGCTATGAGGAAATTTTCTGATGTTCCGTCAAATTCAAAATGGATATTGGAGGATCTCAGAGGGTATCAAGGGGATATGAAACCAAAAGTGGACTCAAATTCTAGAAATCCAATGGATAAACACGATAATTCTTAGAAATTCCAACACCCCACTTTTCAAAGGTGGTAAAGAAGAACACCAGAAACTGCCTGAAGGGGAGGAGGAAATGCTATAGGTGTGGAATATAAGGGAACCTGACCAGTGATTTCCAACAAGAAAAACCCACTGCTATGACAGGGGAGAGGAACACTCCATTTAACCATCAATACATTGTTAATTTCTACAGCTGTAAATAACACTGAGACTTTGAGAACTAGTACCCTTAGCCAAGGGTTGTCGAAGGGAACCAAGAACTTCCATGGTAGGAAGTGAATGCTTCTGCCATCACTACCACCAAAGAGAATCCCAACAATGAAGTGGTGATTAGTACGCTAGCTTGTTTTTCAAAAATAGCGATCATATTTTTTGATTATTATTATACACATTCTTTTATATTGATAATGTTTAGTAGAAGAATACAAACACAACTACAAATAATGGAAGTATATATTTTAGTGAGAATGACAGAGGGAGAAATTATTTCATCTCTTGAATATAACTCATAACCTATAAATTTTTTTGTATTGAACCTCATGGAGAACCTTTTCATAACACCTATGTTGCAATTTTAGGATATTCTTTGCATGTATTGGATTTACCTATATATATCCAAAATACATTTCCATGAGAGGGAAATAAATCTCTATATGTAGAATCGAACCCCGATTCTGTACAAGTTCAAGAAGGAGGATGAATCTTTTTTAGCACCATCATATCAAGTGTGGGTATTAATATCCTATTATCATGCATATCATACTGAGATGATTATGTCTATGTAACGAACCATCCTCGAATACATTCCTATTTTGTTGGAATTCACTGATGTGTTTTACAAGGAATTTATTTGTCTTCCTCTTAGAAGAGATGTTGAATTCTCAATTGATCTCATACCAAGGGAATTTAAAATATTCAAGACTAAATATAGAATGGCTATTGTAGATCTTGAGAAGATAATGAAACAACTACAAGAGTATCTGGATAAATGGTTAATACACCCATGTGCTTTACTATGGAGTGTACCAGTCCTATTCATTCAGAATAAGGATGGGTCAGTGCACCTTTTCGTTGAATATCATGATCTTAACAAAATCACAATAAAGAAAAAGTATCCTTCTCCATGAATTGTTGACTTGTTTGATTAGATACTTGGAGAACAATATTTCTCTAGGGTGGTTATGTGGTCAGGATATTACCATGTAAGGGTGAAGATGGAGCATATCCCCAATAGTACTTTCGTACAAGGTACATGCACTATGAATTTATAGTAATTAATTTCGAACCCACTAATGCTCTATAAATCATTAGGTACTTGATTAATAGAGTTTTTAGATATTACCTCAAAAAAAATTTGGTAGTCTTTATTGATTATATTATAAAATACTCAAAACCAAGGGGGGGGGGGAATGAGGAGTATTTTAGCACTGTACTAGAGACCTTGCGAAAGGAGAAGCTCTATGAAAAGTACAGTAACTTTGAGTTCTGGTTGAAGGAATTATCATCAATGGGGAATATCATTACAAGAAATGAGATATCTGTGGATCCCTCAAATGAAAATACAATTTTGGGATGACCGAGGCCAATATTTGTGACAGATATCTTTAGCTTCCTTGGTTTATCTAGATATTACCACCAATTTTTGAGAAATTTCTCACGTTTTTCAAACCCTCATGCCAATCTAACATGGAAGGGAGTCAAGTTTTATTGGAATGATGAATGTGAAGAGAGCTTCAAGTTCAAGTAAAGGAGGATTATCACTATAGACGTTCTCACACTACCTATAAGTGGTGAAACTTTTGTGGTATTTAGTGATTCTTCAAAGAAGGGAATGTGATGTGTGTTGAGGAAAAATGTCAAATTCATTGCCTATTATTCAAGGAATTTGAATGTTCATGAGAATAACTATCCAAAACATGATCTAAAGTTTTATTTAGTGAACTTCACTTCGAATATTTTATGACATTACCTCTTTGGGGAAAAGCGTGAAATATATACAGACCAGAAAATACTCATGTATATATTCACATAGATGAGTTGAATATGCACCAATGAAGATGGTTAGTGATAATCAAATACAACGACTTCTCAATTCACTACCATCCATGGAATGTATATAAAGTGTAAGATTCTCTATAAGAATAGATCCAGCGACTCTTTCATTGATAATAATTGAAAATGATCCTATCTACATAGATTTGATAAAGATAGAAATGTGAATCATAATGAAGGGAGCATCATCAATCCTTAAAAAATGATTTCTCAACCATATTGTTTGAAAAGGTTAATGGATGCTCAAAATGATAGTGTGGGAATTCTGAAGAAAGTGGAAACTATTGGAAAAGGTAAATCATAGAAGTTCAATGTTAATAAAGAACGAATTGTGTGATTTGGGTCCAGACTATGTGTTACATAAAATCAGAAGTTAAATAAATATATTTTGGATGATGCACATAGTTTGATTTTATCTATTCACCCAAGAAACACAATGTTGTTTTGATATCTTCAAGAGCATTATTGGTGGGATAACATGGAGAAGGATATCGCTAAGCATACATCAATGTTCCTCATATGTCATTAATTGAATACTAAGAGGAATAATTATAATGGGATGATAAAACCAATACCCATACCAACATGGAAATGGGAAAAAATCACCATGGACTTTGTCAATGGACATCTGAAGACATCCAAAGAAAACAATGATATCTGGGATGTTGTGGATCATCTTACAAAGATTAAACAGTACATTGAAAGTAAAGAGTATTTCTCATTGGATCAACTGGAAAATATATACATAAAATATGTGGTAAGGATTTATGGAATAACACTGTCGATTCTATCTGATAGAGATCCAAGATTCACATCTATATTTGAGAAGAGTCTCTAACATACTATGAATACTTAGATGAACATCAATACAACTTATCATCCTCAAACTGAAGGAAAATATGAACGGACTATCCAGAAACATGAGGAAATGTTGAGATCTTTCTAAATGGACTTCAAAGTTGGATGTGATCAACATATTTATTTGGTGGAGTTATCTTACAACAACAGTTTTCACTCAATAATCCAAATGGCTCCTTATAAAGCCCTTTTTGGGAAGAGGTGTTGAGCACCAGCATGTTGGGATGATGTTGGGGAGTGAAAACTTCTATGTCCATAAATAGTCAAAGAAATGGTAGAGAAGGTTACGACCATCCAACATCACATTAAATCTGACCAAAGTTGAGAACAAAGCTATGGTTTCAGTGTATACATCCTCAAGAGTGATACATGGAATGCATTATGAAAGTGAATATTGAGGTATGGGATTATTGGATTATAAGAAATGGAATATTATTCATAAATGATCGAATCATTAAAAATCGCGAGTACAAAATTTCTTAGGGGGGAAATTTGTAATGATTTAATCATTTATGAATAATATTCCATTTCATTTAATGTTTTATGGATATATAAAACACATATAACCTTTTTTTATTAGGTTTAAATGATCATAAAGTATCATTACCATTGATAATATAACCATTAAATAGTGATCACAAAACTGATAAAATATAAGGTTTTTAAAAAATCCTTTCGATAGAGACAAAGGATAGGGTGGCCTTATCCAGAAGACTCAGGTCGTATGAAGCTCATTTTTCAGAGCTCAGAAAGGATGTAACAACAATAGGATTCTCTCTTGACCAATCCCATGATGAGATTCAACAAATTAAGATTTAATGGAATTGCCTATAGGGGAAGTTCATGCTAATAGACATTACCACCCAGACGATGTTATTCGAGCTGCCCCAAGAGTCTATCACCATCGCACACCTTACCCATAGGTCTTATACAGGAGGTATAATGGGTTATGTAATAAGGTATTAGTAACATATTTTGAAATCCCATTATATAAATAAATTTTTTATTCCATCAATTCCTTTATCAGAATAGTCCTTAAAAAATGATGAATTTGATAAATTAAATATTCGAGTAAAAATTCTAATTTTGAAAAGTATATACATTATTATATTAAACTAAGGTTTTTTATTAATAATATTATAATTTTTTTATAAATGATGATTATAACATTTCCTTATCTTTATATGATTAGGTAATCAGTTTGATAAGATGTATATTGTTTATACGTTTAAAGAGAAAGTGTGTTTTCAATGAAATAATTTTAAGGAATTAATAAATTATTAAAATAATTAATATTATTAAAAAATATTATTCTAAAATTACTTTAATGAATAATAATTGGGTATCTAGATTTTATGAAGTCAAATGTAATTTTTATTAATGTTTGAAAATTGTTTTTGTCAAAACTAGTGAATTTTCTATAAATTTCATATTTCCTTTTAAAAGTGAAAATTCAAATATTTAGAAAATTATTTAGATAAAATAAATATTTTTTTCAATCAGGATGATGAAATTATCAAACAATAAGTTTTTCATAATTTTTTTATACAACCGAGTTTTTAAGTAAAAATTGAATATCATATAAATAAAATATGGGTTTTATTACATCATAATGACCCCAAAATGATGTAAGAAATACTATAATCACTATTCTCATCCCAATATATGTTTCTTATATAAATAATTTGATTTTATATTTTTTTTAATTATTTTATAAAGCCTTAGGGAATCCTTCAAAATGTATAATATTTCTTACAATTTGAAATTCATTTCTCCAATAATGTGACTCAACTACACATAAGAAAGGCTAATATTTTAAAATATTAGGAAATTTTCCTTATAAAATAGCATTTTCCAATCATCTATGGAAAAAAACATTTTCAAATTCCATATGAGGGTTTGTGTTCTTGATATTAATTAATATAAATTCCCAAACGTATGTTTGTGAAATATTAAAGAATTTCCCTCTCATTTCGTATATAAAAAAACCCAATCCCCCACTTCTCATCACAAAAAATACTTATATCAGGCCCCTAATCTTTACTCCAATCTCTAGAATCCTCCCAAGGTGCCTCCATTCTCCCAAGAAGCCTCTCCCAAGCCTTTGGGATCACACACCCACGTAAGAGATCCTATCTTTCCTTCCTTTCTCATTTTATCCATGTTTCTTTATGTTGTTATAAAATTTTATTTTCAATTAAAAATGTTTATGTATGATTAATAACCTCTCCAATACTTCCATCCTTATGTTTTAATGATGAGAGACCCCTTTATCTCTCTAATTAATGCACTTAGTGTACACTCGCTACCATGCTGAAATTCCATAAGTGATTTCTATCTTCTCATTTCGATCTAATAATTTATTCTATATTATGTATCTAAATTCTATTTCATATGTTGGTATATTAATTTTTATGATTACCATAATTTCAATTTTTTTTATAAATTGTGGATATCCCTTTATCTCTCATCAACCCAATTTATGAATTTTTATATGGCACTGTTATGTTCCCAAAATTGCACTATGATTTTCCAAGCCAAAATCATCATTTAGTGAATACCATACCCATTTCTCTATCAATGGTATTCAAATTTATTCACATATACATATTGAATGGTACTTACATTTTTTTATTCCACATTCTTTTATTATCTAATAAATGATAATGTTGAATGAATCCATGTTATATGATCTATGTGGCATAATTAAGAATAATATTGAAATGATTATAAAGGGTAATACATAATAATGCTTCGATGTATTGGGTAATGTTTAGTATCATGATATATCATGTTGGTACATGGGTTTACTTGATTCCTTTTAGGACATTTTCGGACCATATTGGGATTGAGGTCTACCTAATTCCTTTATGTTAATGATGTGTTGTTTTAAGATGTTACCACATTACCATGTTATGAGAATCTTGGTATATCATGCCATTATGTTAATGTTTTTTATGTGCATTAGTGGTATGACTATTTCCTTACATGTATTGTATTATTCATGTTATGCCTGATTTACTCCATTACCAGGAATTATATATCACCCTTTTTTATGTATGTCTCTAGGTAATCCCATGCAATGGTAATTACAAAACAATGTTGTGGTCATTTAAAAGATGTTTTCTATAAATATTCTGTATTTTGTGTCTTAATTTGTCATGTAATATTCCATATCCCCAAATACACTTGAAAACTTTATAATTTAGGTTTTATTAATAGAGATTTTATGTAATAAATCACATTTAAGTATTTAATAAAATCCAGGGTTGTTATATTTATCCTTCACACATAACGAGCACTCACTGCTCTAAAGCATAAGGCTCTTGGACTTTACAAGTATGATGGTAACTCAGAATCCTACCAGTCAATATCCTTTATCAAAAACTAGTTATATTATCCAACTTTAATTAACCGATTCATTATTAATAGATTCCAACTATGGACAATCTAACCAGCAAGCTACCATAACTATTACAAATTAATTAAACATTATAACTACATCAATTTTAATATCATGAAATTAAAACAACAACTAGATTCATTTACATGCCTCTTTATCTTTAGAAAATTAATTTACAATTAATCCCATAATTAAATTCTTTACCAATTTCCAAAAATAAGGACATTCTAAACAATAAAAGTATAAATATAACACTATCTAGCAAAATAGGAGGCAACAACATATGATGTATACTAATTCTTATAATCTGGTTCAAATATTTATTATTTAAAATCCATTTTGAGCCAGTGGGATAAAACATTATAAATACACTAATACCCATAAATATAGTATAGAATCCAAAACCCCCATACCTCAAAAGGGTTCCAACAATCTTTTTAGGAGAATGGGCCAACACAACGGATCACGATCACCTCTCCCGCAATGACCCCATCCACTCGATGACGCAATGGAACAACAACATCATACAACACCCAACAAAAATCCATTAGAAACATGGAGATCAAATTACATCACATGGTAAGGATAAAAAGGAGGAAACATATCCAATAACCTCAAATAAAGATAGTAGAACACACCTTATTGATGACCGATCGACACTTACGAGTTTCACCAAAATAGGGAGTGTGCATAAGCAGCAAGAAAAACTCCAAGAGGAAACAATCCAAGGAAAAATATTTGATGATGTGAATCCTTTGGGAAATAAATGACTGGGTGTCTCATTCTAGTGGAGAAAAATGATGTAAGAACAAGGTGTAGAATATCTCATCCTCAGAAATATTTAAAAAGAGTAGTTGTTTTGATACATTTTATATTTTTCATTGAAAGCGGATAAAATTAAACCATGTGGTTTGACCAATTAAATGCCTCTAGATTTTTAGAAAATTAAAGATCTGATTTATATTCCATTAAAGGTCTTATACCCTAGTAAAATATGACATTCAACTCATTTTATGTATAATAGAGATGTCAAAATGGAAAAATTGGGAAATTTGCAATATTATAGAAATTTGAAAATATGTTGGAAATGTCTCACCATTCTAGAAACACACCTCATGACACTATTCTAGAAATTTGGAAAAGTAAATGACTCACCATTTAGGAAAAACTGTTCATGAGACTGTTATGGAAATTTGGAATGGAAAATTAGTCACTATTTTAGAAATACTATTCATGACATTGTTCTAGAAATTTGGAAAAGGAAATGACTCACCATTCTTGAAACACTATTCACAGAATTGTAAATTTGGAAAATTGATGGGTATAAGTCACCTTGACCTCCCAGAACACCTCAAACACTATATTTCCACAAAGGAATAGACAAGAGAGGTTTGATCCATTACATATAATATCCACAACTTATAACAGCTCGTCCTTGAGTTGTACTTCCAAGCCTCCCTAAGATTCCATGACAAAAAATATCAGGGCATTGAGCCCTCATATCTACTTTTCTTTCCCATGTTTCCTCTTTTACATGTCCATATTTTCATAACACATGAACTATTAGAACAATCTTTCCCCAAAACACTTTCTCATGATTATCAAACAAACATACGAGATGCTCCTTAAAGGATTTATCTATCTAAAGGTCATCCTCATCGACATCGATCACATGAGTAGGGTACAGGTGATACCACTAAATTTGTGACACATGAAAAGCATCATACATTTTTTTTGTATTTATGTGGAAGAACTAATCAGTATTCCATCAACTCTATTATCTTTACTATCTCAAAAGGTCCAATAAACTAGGGAAAAACATTCGTTGATTACGTATCATGTTGTTACCCAACCAAACTGACACCCGAATGAACCCACAATCACCATCTCCAAAATCTAGGTCTCATCTACTTCTATCAGCATATGGGTTCTGTCTACTCTGAGAAGAAGCTATAAATTTTCGAATCAATTTTAGTATTTTAATTTCCCCTGCATTAGACTCTGTCCCAACAACTCTAACTCATCATCCTCTATCTAGCATAACAGCAATCTTCAAGGCCGACCATAAAGACCCTCACATGGTTCGATATATATAATTTCTTAATAAATATTTTTATTGGTTAATTACACTAAATCCATGTGATTTTCCTAAGATCCATTGAAGTCAAGCAGACATGCCCATAGCATATCATCAAGCACTTTTATAGTAAGTTCCCACTACCCATCTGTATATAGGTGGAAATATGTACTCAATAATACCTATGTTCCAAAGGATTTATACAAGACCTTACCGAAGAGTGAAGTGAAGTGTGAATCATGATCTGAAACTATAGTCTGTGGCACTCCATACCAAAGGACTATATCTCAAACATATATTTTCCCAAATTATTCTTCTGTAATGTTATCCCTTATAGGTATGAAACGTGCTACCATTTTCAATCGACCCACAATGACCCAAATATAGTCATTCTTCTAAAGTGTCTTCAGAATACCCACCACAATGTCTTTTGTCATGTCATCCATTTCTACTCCAGAATAGGCAATGGTTGTAGTAAACCTAAAAGTTGTTGATTCGTAACCTTCACCTACAGACAAGTGTCGTATCAAGTAAAAAACTCAGAAGTCTCTTTTTTAATTCTTGGCCCCCATAATTGTCATTTTAGGTCATGGTTCATTTTGGTTACACCTAGATGCACCAACCACATTGAGGCATGAGATTCCCATATGAGTTCCTCTCACATACTTGTAGGTACCACAACCCGATTCTTCATACAAACGATCTCATATTCATATATCAACTGGTATGATGATGTCTATCAACCATTAGATATTTCTCTAAAGATAATTGAATCTGGATCCTCATACTATCTATTCCTAATCTATCTCAAAATCACAGACTCAATTGAAATTGAAACCAGAGTTATCTGCTTCTGACTCTCCAGATCCTACACATGTGTTTCAGCCAGCATGGTCGTCATCATTCACTCTACACTCGACTCCAGTACCATCTAAATCTGATCATTCCTACATTATGAATTATCCACACTATTTCCAATCATAGGCATATATACTAGTTCAAAATCAAATGAAATCATATACTCAACCCATTTCTGTGGCTAACGATTCAAATCATACTGTGAAAATATATAATTTAAGATCTTTTGATTTTTATAGACATTAAAATTTTCTACTAAAAGATAGTGTCACCAACACGTGCATAAACCACTACTTCCAACTCGAGGTTGTGAATAGGGTAATTCCCTTCACGATGCCTCAACTACCAGGACCTATACACCACAAATTGATATCCATGCATTAATAAATCTCCATTTTCAATCCTAGATGCTTCACAAGAAACCACATACTCCTTACATGACATAGGTAAGATCAATATCAGTGTAGATGTCAAGCACTTCTTCAACTCCATAAAATCTCTCTCAAAGCCTTTGAACATTCATTATTTACTCCATTTTTGGTCAATCCCGAAGGTGGTGCTTCCAAATAAGAAAATTCTTTTATGAATATCCTATAATATCAATATAATCCTATAAATCTTTGGAGATAAAAAAAATATCAGGATGCTCCCAAGAAACCACTGATTGAACATTATATAGGTCCAATAACACCCTTTTTTTCTGAGATGATGTTCTCTATGAAGTGTACATGGTAAATCCAAAATTGAAACTTAGATAACTTGGCATATAACCGATTCTCTCATTGTGTAACCATGACGATATTAAGATGTTTGGAATGATTTTCATGAGTCTTGGGGTACAATAATATATCGTTACAAAAAACCACCACAATGTGATCTAGATAGAGATGAAAGATCATGTTCATCAAATCCATAAACACTACTGGTGCATTGGTTACCCCATATATCATTGCAATAAGCTCATAATGGCCATAACTGATTATGAAAGTAGTCATTGATATAATAGAAGTCTGGAATCTGAACTGATGATACCCTGAACTGAAATATATCATTGAGAAAACACAAGATATCTTTAGTTGGTCAAATAGATCATCGAAATGAGAAACATGATATCATTTCTTCACAGTCAATTTTTTCATATTATTGTAATCGACACACAAAGATAAACTATGGTTTTCTTTTTTGTGAACAAAATAGGTGATCCACAAGGGGACGTACCGGCACTGATAAATCCGTTATCCTCAACCACCTCCAACTACGTATTAAGATCTTGAAGCTCAGTCGGTTCCATTCTATACGGTGGAATAGATATTGGATCATCCCCCGACATGAGCTCAATAGTGAATTCCACATATATCTCTGTTGGTATCCCTGAGAAGTTTTTAGGAAAGTCATCCAGAAAATAGTGCCACTACTATTGGAAGGACATATTTCCTAACACCACATCATCCAATAAAAATCTCGAAACATGGGTTGTGAGATCTCCTAGTTGCTGAGTAATTGGCCCTGATCGGCCAGCCTATATATCCCACTCTCCATGGTGATTATATCGATAACCCTTAGAATATATAAACATAACCCTCCTATGATAACATTTGATATGGGATTGGTGTGCCACTAGACAATCCATACCCATAATTAGGTCAAATCCCATCATATTAAGAGAATAGAGATCCCATAGGAAATGATATTCCCCAACCTCTAGTGAATATCCATTGAAAATATAGATATCTCTAGACTATACTCCCATCGGTGTATCTATAGTCATTACCCCACTCACAAAATTCACTTCTAGACTCAAACTGTTAAAATGTTTTTGCTGATATAAAGTAATGAGGGGATCCAGTATCAAATAAGGAAATAATTAAATTAGAATCTACAAGAATAGTAACACTCAATGTCGATGGTCCATCCGAGATTTCCATAACTGTAGGATATACTGCATATAACTGTGTTTTCCCTCATCCTCGCAATGTTACCTGACTCTCCTGAGTAGCATGACTCTGCTGATGTGGGTGCTCCTGCTCATAAGAACCACATCTACTACCTATACTACCTCATCCATTAGAAATCCAACTACCAGGCCGATTTGGTGTAGAATACCATATTTCCACACTCTAACTCTACCCAACTACTTCTTCATTACCAATCTATCACTGCAACCTACAAAACAAATGTATATTTCCAATCATTCCATAATATTCACACTCTAATGGAATTCATGAACAATTTCAGCGATAGTTTCCCAAACTACCACCTTAATGATATATCACCCGAGTAAGATCCTGTCCAATAGACAGTCCTGTATCCGTACTCTACTTCCCACTACCTTGGATAAAATTGTCATCTTGAAACTTCCTCCTACAAGATGTCACACCTTCTAACCGTTCAGTAACAATTACATGTCCAACACAATAATCCTCCATTAGGTTCCCTTAATCTATGATAGAATGATCCACCATTTTTGTAAACTTCATCAGACTGAAGATATTCACATAGGACTTAATATCTTACCTATGTCTGTCCTGTAAACGTTTTTTCATATATGGGTCATCTACATCTAACATTGGAGAAAATTATTGAAGATCTGTGTTGTGTCTAGCATAGTCCATCACTGACATTCTTCCTTGTGTCAGATTCATGAACTCTTTATATTTCTCTTAGCTCAGTATATCTGGATAAAGGTTTTCCAGAAACCTCTCTAATAATTTCTTCCAAAACATACCATTAGTCTGTCCAGTTCGTGCATGAATGTCCCACTAGTTCTTATATAATCACCATAGCGTATAAGCATCCAACATGACCCTACTCCCACCTGGATTCTCCAAATGGATAATTATTATCTATGTGGACTCAACACAGAATTCATCTCCCTCATGTCCACACGCTCTAGTAAAAGTTGGAGGGCATTGCAACTAAAACTCCTATCTCAACTCAGACATACTTTTCACAACCATCCCCATGTCTCCTTCCATGAATTTAATGAATCGAGAAAATTTCTCTCAGAACATTTCCCCTTCATCTTCAGATGGCATTATCGGTGCGTTAAGTTACTTATTGAAAAAACATTCATAAGCATGCCCCTCAGTTGTCCCCTCAATAAACATTGTGGATTCATAATCACTAAAAATCCAAACACACATCTAAGTTATCATAACACAACCATATAACATTTACATAAGAGGAAATGATTAGAACAATCCCTTTCCCCCATCTCACCACACAGTCACAACCGATGCTCAATCACTACTCTTAACCATCCTACACCTAGGTTTTTGTTAACAAGGGTAAAAACACTATCATAATTCATGTTTCTCATTTATACACCCAATTATTCTAATTTTTCATCATTTTAAAATCATTATCAATTCTTATAAGTCACCATTTTTAAAATAATCTCACAACAAGGAAAATAGTTCATGTACAACAACATACCCATAACCCGTAACCCCATGCGTGCCTAAAATGATGCATGTCATAATAACACTGAGTGCCTAGAATGATGCATGTAGACTCAACTCTCATACCATTATAGTTCACAAATAAATACTAAAAAAAATTTCATGAGAAATAATCACATCACACCAAAAGTGTGTCACCCAAGGTGAAATAACATTCAACTATAACAAAAAAACAACAACAATCCCACCATGAGTACTTTGGTATTCCCCCACATATGGGTTTCAAACTCCCATGAATGAGCTCGTTACCAAGTATCGATTATTCTTAGTCTCCTATCAACCTTTTTCTAAATAGTAAGACAATAAATGAATAATGATAATTGGAGTGCTGATACCACTTTGTAACATCCTGACCCGGTTTCCACGCTACGGTGCCCCGAGCCAATTCACCACATAAGCTCAAGCATGCCTCCCCATATGCTAGTGGCTTATGACTAGAAAAAAGGGTTTAGTAATTTATTCATGGGGAGAATATACCCTCATTTAATCAAGTAATATTATAGTAGAAATAAATAAAAAATAGTGGAAGCATATATAACCAGAAAAGATACATGTCATAGGATAACCAAATGGGAAAAAAAATACTCAAATGAAAGAGAAATCATTTTATACCAACATAACTTTCAAGTATCTAATATGAAACTAAAAATGAAGACACAATGATTCCACAAGTGGGTCCCAAACAATGTTTATTTCCCTCCTCCAAAATCCAACCGCAATAAGCTACCTATCCCAGGGCCTTCGACCTTATCGAATCGTGAAACAATATTGTCTATTAAGGTTCTAATCAGGAAGCCGAAATATGGTGAGAGTATAACATAGTAGGCCACCACAAATGGTGTCTAAAACAATTCCAGTAAAAATATAGTGTATCTAGTTCTATAAGGAAATAAATACAATGAACTTATAAATCGTTTATCACATTTTAATTTATTATTATCTATCTATATTAACTCGTGGGTTCCCAAGGATAACTGTACCTCAATATTAACTTCATTACCTAATGGTGCCTGAAGTGTTCCCTTGGTAATTCCATATCTTAATACCTATTTATAGCTAAAGATCAAAGTATTAAACGTTCTATGATATCTCAATACCTGATTAGACTCATGCTAGAGTTCGAATATTCTCATGTGAGAACATAGATGAGAGTTCCATTCTTTTCATTCTTTAATTTCACACACATATGCCAAAATTCCAAAATTATCAATATCATTGATGTACATAAGATGACCATGTTACCATGCTTACCCCCCAAAAGAATGACCATGTTTCCATTATCTTTAATAATAATTATAATGACCACGTTACCATGTAAATATCACATTAGAATGACCAAGTTCCCATTCTCTAACTCATAAGTATGATATTCACATTACAATTTTATCTTCTCTATATAGAATGACCATGTTTCTATTCATAAACACATATTTAATTCATCAATTATTTATCCACAATTATTCCCTCACAAATTCAACAATTAGTTAAATACATCAAATCCATTTGTAAACACAACAATTAACTAAATGACTCAAACTCATGAATTACAACGTTAAATAATTAATCAACATCATAACTCATATCAAAATGTTAATTCTATAGAATTCATTATATCATTCTAATTCTCAAGTATTCATTATTAATCCCAAAATTAATTACCAAAAACATAATATCAAAGAACATAATTAATTAACAATTAATTATCTCAACATAGCCAATTAGATATATCACACAATCCATTTTATTAATTTTCTTTAAAATCCACTTTTGGGTAAGTGGGGAACATACATAGAGAGACACGCTAACCCGAGATAAACATAAGCCACAACCCACAACCCACACATTAAAAATTCAAAAATTATATCTTTAAATTTCAAAAGTCGAAATTCAAAAACCCACTAAATCCACCTCAAAACACGAGTTAACCAACTTCGAACCATGAACCATGAACGATCACAAGGGAGCCCGTCATGTAGCTACCATCCATCAGTGTCATCATCATCCCCAAACTCACCAACATAGATGAAACACACCACCATCGACATCGTACAGACTTTGACCACCATCACCGTCCCAACATCACACCGGTCACCAGAAAAAACCAATATGATACCGTCGTCGCCGTCCTCATCTGTTCAACACAGTCGTCATCGACATTATAGAAAATCTCCACCAAATCTAGAAAAAAATCCATAGAATAGCCGATCAAACCCAACAGAACACCGAAACCCATCGACAACACAATCCGACTCCGATAACTCACCTTCACATTACAAGAGACCAAATAGGGATGAAACCACAAACTAGAACAAACACTGCCAACAGAAAAGAGGACCAAAAAAGAAGAAACAAAACTGGGGATGAAACCATAAAAGGAAACATCATGGCTCCTAACCGTGTGTCCCAAAACCCCTGTGTATCCATCAACCCATCTCCAACCTAGAGAGGAGCGATGGAACCCGTGGTCAGAGCTGGTTTGGGCTGCCTGGACTGAAACAAAGCACAAAAAAGGATCGACAACGGTAGAACGAGAAACTCACCTCCCACCGCACTAAAAATCCCAAAACCTGGATGTTAACACCACCCCGTCTCCGACGAGGAGAGGCACATAGAAACTTGAGGCCAGAGTGAGGTACGTCGAAAAAGGGTATCCACAGCACGTACCTTCGTCGGAATAGAAAAAGCAGTACTATGGGAATTAGATTTAAACAACCCTTCAAAATTTTTAGATGGATGTTTGTTCAATAGAAATCCCCAAAACCTGAGCAGCACAATGACATTGATAAATGTTCTGGATATAAATCCCTAAACCAAAAACAAGATTATATACATCAAGATCTCAAAAATCTAGATCTAGATATGAAATCCTAGATCCAGATCTCACTATATAGGTCTATATCTAAGGAAAAAAATATATTCCATGAAAGGATCAAGGAATGATAGGGGATATAAAGAGAGAGACATCGAGATGAAATCTACTTATCAAGAGAAGAGAGGATTTTCAATTTGTGCTTTAAATCTCAAAGAACGGTGTTTTTAAGCCCTTGGAATCCCTCTAGGTCTATGGTAGAACCTTCCTTTAACCTTAGGAAAGTAAAATCCCAATTTAGAACTGCCAAAGAGGTGTAAAATGTCATGAAAGGATAAAAAAGAGTGAGATCAACAATTTCGGGATCTCACTATTGGCCTGCGCATGGTTTATTAACATGTATATAAAAACTGTGTGCTAATTTCATGTTGGCCACTACTTCGAGGGGGGAAATTCACATTTCCACCTCACACGATCTATAAAATCTATCTTTAACCATTATAAAGCTACAACCTAAAAAACTAGAGTTCACACAGTTTATCATAGGCAGCCATAAAGATTATTCAGACCATACATCAACCTTGCATAACCTCTTTTCTCTAATATTTTCCTAGACTTCACCCAAACACACTCTAAGCCATAAATCTCATCCAAGGTACTTAAGTAAAAACAAAAAATACCTAAAATAACACCAGATATAAATACAAAAAGAATGGGATATTAAAATATTTGAAATTTTGTAATGTATATGTATGATTATTCAAAATATAGACTGTAAAAGGTCCTCATATGTAAAATGTTTTGTGTATTTTTCATTTTTCTATTATAAAAAAATAATATGTTTTTATGTGCTGATCCTGGATGTGTGGGTTTGGGGAATTACAAGTGGATTTTGAGCGATGTTCTAGTTGACATTGAAAATTAGGCATTTCCATTTGTGGAATATCTAAGCAGTATAGTATAAAGTTCAGTAGTTCTAGTTTTTTATAATTCTGAAGATGTAAATTCTGTTTTTTTTAATTTTTGATGGCATAACTATTTAAAGGGGGGAAGAATGTGACATCCTAAAAATTTAAATAGTAATATTATTTTAATTAATTTATTTTTTAATATGATGATTTTAAATAAATTCTATTTAATAAAATATTTAATAAAACTTTCCTAATACTTAGATATTTTTTATACTAAAAAAATATTTGATTCAAATTATAAAATACCAATTTTAAAGAAATAATATATTCTTTAAATAAGTGTATATTTTTTAAATACATTTATATATATTCTTTATTTAATTTTATGTTTTAATATTAAATGTTTTGATTATATTGTTATTTTTTCATGCAAAATATTTTCATTATATACAAATAAATTTTTTATAAATGTGGTACTAATTTAACTAATTAATTAATTTTATAAAATTAGGTTTTTGAATATAAATATTTGAGATAATATTAAAATTAAAATAATATGAAAATAATTAAAAATATAAGAAATTATATTTAAAATTTTATTAAAAAATTTATGATACAAATTATGCTTTTATCATTATTTGAAAAAATATTGCTCAATAAATTTTGTAATAATTGTAATTTTTTTAAAAACTAACTATAAATAATGATTTTATTAAAATTAAAATATATGTGAATTAATTAAATAACCATATTTTAAATAATGTATATTTTATAAAATGATAAATACAAAATAATTATTATAAAATTATTTTTATAAATAAAAAATATGAAAATTTAATGAAAAAGAGAGAAAAACAGGATACAAAGAAAATGAGAAAAATGAGAGATAAAAAGAGAGAGAAAAACGTGAGTTTATAAAAATGGAAAAACAAATAGAAAAAAAAAATTAAAGTAGAAGAAAACTTTAGATTGAAAAAATGCAAATAAAAATTAGAAACGATAACGAAAAAAATCTAATTGGTGAATCAGAAGGGGTGTGTATAAGGAGAAGTCGAAAAGGGAACCCCAAAAGATTTCTTACTCATTAAAAGTAGGTATAATAATTAATATAAATAGAATATGCATATAATTTGAGTGTGTGTTGTGCATTGATTTAAAAAAAAGAGAGTTAATTCCTTCCTCAACATGGAAGAATGAAATAATTGGTATCTTATATAAATATCATATAAATATTAAATTCTATATTATAAATAAGTGTATCCTTCTACCTCTGGATTAATTTTTTTAAGTTATGTTCACCTTTCTTATGTTCTTAACTCCTAGTTGAGTGTTGTACCCCATGTTTAACAATATGATTTAGCGCATCACAACCTATGTAAAAGGGAAATGTCTCCATCACCCACTCTGCACTTAATCTTGTGTATCCAATCCATGATAGTTGGTCTAAATTTATGATAAGATATGTTTTTAATTTAGAAATATTTATATATGTAAATTTATATACATATAAATATTTTCAAATTCTATTGTATTATTTCATAATTTTTACCAACTTTATGTTTTAGAAAAAAAGTATCTTTTTTGTTATCTATATTTTATTTGAATTATAATAATTTTAAGAAATAGAATCACTTATTTATTAATTTTCAATTAACTCCATATACATATATACATTTATTTATATATATGTATATATATTCCCATGAAATAATGATATAAGGATTTATTATATGATTTTAAATAAGTTGTGATTGTTTTTATTAAATTATGGCACTAGAGTATTGAATAGTATGATGTGGTTTAGGGAGTAAGTCGATGACCACAAGGGGAAACTGTATCACAAGTTGTATGGCTATGTGGACTTATCGTTATCGTTTGGCCTAATGAGTATGATGATTAATCTATAAAAATTATTATTTTCAAAATTGAGGAATCAAATTAGTGTTTCAAAATAATCATTATTTTTAATATATCTTGTTTTCAAAGTAACATACACTATTTAATAATGTTTAGAAAATGTTTTTAATGTATTTAAAACCCTTTTTGAGTAATTGTTTTATCAAATGATTAATTAGATAAATTTTTTCATATAAATTATAGTTTTCAAAGAAAATAAGTTCCAAATTATTTTTTAAAATACCCTATAGGGAGAATTAATGGTTACCCTATGTTTTAATTTTTTCATAGGTTTAGTAGAATTTTATTTGGATTGTATTTCATATAAGTAGTTAGTGAAAGCAGACACATATTCATTAGGTTTTTGTACAACATTGATAATTTTTAATTTATATTTCTAATTATCCAACACCTATACAAATAATGGTCATAGTATATAAAATGATTTGTGTATTTTTCAGCAGTGTTTTATAAAAAATACACAATATTTTTTTTGTGTTGAACCACGAAGCATGAGTTCAGGCCTTATACTTGGTATCAAAGTGATGAACTAGATGAATATAGAAATTATATAAAGTCATTTGAGGGAAATATAAGTAGTAGAATATAGAAGTTAAGCAGTTCTATTTTTTTTAATTATGATGATGGAAATTCATAATTTTTTTATCCGATAAACGAATTACAATGGTGAAATTATCTTAAAGGTGGTATAATTTAACATCCGAAGAAATTTATATTACAATTTGATTTTAATTATGCATTAATTAAATAGTGTTTTTTATAATTTATAACCAATTAATAATGTTTTTAACAAAAACATAAATGCAAATAAGATATTTTGTATAACCAAATTATGATTGGATTCAAATTATAAAATATTAACTTCCAAGACATAGTATTTTATTTATAAAAATATATTTTTCTTCAAATCTGTTAAATATATTATTTATTTAATAGTATCATTTAATATTGATTATTTTTTATTGTTAATTTTTCAAGAAAAATCTTTCGATTATAAGTAAATACATTTTTTATAAATGTCGTATTCATTAATTTAGTTGATTATTTTTTCAAAATTAAGTATTTGAATAAAAATTAAATCATCTTTGAAGATTTAAATAATATCAAATTAAGTAAAAACCTGAATAATTATGTTTATAAATCTAATTAAAAATTTTGGATACTGATTATAATTTTAAAATTTTTTGAAATAAAAAATGTTCAATATATTTTATTTTAATCAAATTTTTTTATATTTTTTCTTATGAATATTGATATATTTAAAAGTAATATATTTTTGAATAAATTAAATAATAATATTTTATATAATGTGTATATGTTATAAAATGATAAACATAAAATAATTATAATCAAATTATGTTAATTTAATAAGAAATATAAAAATGTATATAAAAATAATGGAAAATAAAGAAAATGTGATATAATAAATAGTAGAAAATAAAGAAAATGTGAGTTCCTAAAAATGATAAATAAATAACGGGGAAATATGAGATGTAAAAAAACCTAAAAAAAAATAAAAAATGATAATAATAAATTTAATTGATGAATCATGAGGGGTGTGTGTGTGGTGAAGTCAAAAAGGGAATCCCTAATGTTTTCAAAATACATGAAAGTATGGATAATAATTTATATATATAATATGCATATAATATGAGTGTTTTATGTGAAATAATTTAAAAAACAAGATTCAATTCCATCCTCAACATGAATAATGAAATAATTAGATGGTTATATAAATATTTTATAAACAACAAATTTGATATTATAAATAAGGGTTTCTCTCTAGCTTTGTTTTTTTATGTTTTTTACACCTTTCTTCAATTATGAACACCTTCTTTAGTGTTTCACATCCTGTTTCACACCCTGATTAAGCGCAACACAACATGTATAAAAGGGAAACGTATTCACGACCATTTATCTTATTTTAGTCTGTCGATGTTGTGATAATTGGTCTAAATTTAAGGTAAGGTATATTTTTGAGTAAAAAAATCAAATAAAGGTATATATAAATATATTCAAATTATAGTTTTGTATTTAATAATTAATATATAGACTATGTTTTAAAAAAATATCTCTATTTTTTTTCAAACATTGATTTGGATTATAATATTTCTAAAAAACTCAATAATATGGTTATTCATTTTCATAGAAATATATATGTATATATTTGTTTAATTATATAAATATATTTGTGAATTAATAATAAAAATAATTATTCATTTATATTACATAAGTTATCTCAAAATAATAACAAAAAATTGTTCTGTTATTATTACCATTAAATTGTTTTTTTAATAAAACGAGATAGGTAACTATTTTTTTGTATAGGCTGTCATTTTATGCATACCATTCATTTTCATGAAGTTTTAAATGATAAATTTTTTCATTTTATGTGTGACTAATTTTTATATGTCCATGAATATCATTTATAACATTATATATGACTGTCATATAAGATATTATTGACGTTCCATGTTCTTTAATTTAAGAAATCATTTAATATTTAAGTTGTTATATTTATGTATTCTAAATGAGATAAGTTATTTATTAGTATGTATATATATTAGTTAAATCCTTAAAATTATTTAAGTAAATTATATTTTTTTATGTAATTAATTTTTTAAGATTATTTTTACTATGAAAGTAATTTATGTGTGGTTTTCAATTGTTTTTGGGTTATGATTGAGAAAGGTACGACCATTTAATATGTTTTCATAAATTTTGGAAGAAGAGTATTGAATACTGTGATGTTTTATGGGGAATAATCCCATGTCCTCAAGGGGAAACTATATCTTTTGTTATACTATTATGTGGTTTTATTGCTTTCTTACGGTTTATTGAGTATGATGATTGATCCATAAAAAATATTACATTCAAAATATAGAATTCCAAAGTAGTATTCCAAATGTATTATTATTTTGAATATATTTGGTTTCCAAAGTAATATATAATATTTAAGGACATTTAGAAAATGTTTTCAATGTATAAAAAACCCTTTTTATGTAATGATTTGATCAAATGATTTATTTGATAAATGTTTTAATAGAATTTTTTTAAAGAAAATCATTTTTAAATGATTTTAAAAAACCTTACTTGGAAAATTTATTCTCAACGAATTTTATTCATTTATTTTTCATAGGTTTAGTATAATTTCAATTTGGTGTGTATTTCATATAACAAGGTAGTACACATGAAGATAGTTTGTTTATATTTTTTTACATATTTGATAAATTGTAATATATATGTCCAATTATCCAAAACCTAGATAGAAAAGGTTCATGGTATGTAAAATGCTTATTGTATTTTTCAGTTTTATTTTATAAAAACAATACACATTATTTTTATGTTCGGAACCAAGAAATACAGGTAGGTGGATTCATTGAAATATCACCAAAAGACTAGTAGAAGACCGCTGACTTGCCAGTAGATCAAAAACATAACCACCAAACTAATATGATACCCATTAGCAAGATGATGGAGAACACTACAATGTCGATGAGGTCTAAAGAAACTTGAAAAACATATAGGTATCCCACCAGTAGCCAAGTGGAGGTTACTGGCTAGATTATGGAATCATGATATATGGTCAAACCGTGAACTTAATATGTCCCCACTTGTCTTGAATATGGTCACATCAGAATTGACTGAAAATCCAATGGATTCTTTGACCCATTAGAACCTCCCGGCAATCCTAGTGACCCCCAAAACCTATAAATACATCCTATATGAGGCTTAAAAATTATTTTACAATAAATTAATTGATATATATTTAATAAAAATAAATCCAATAAGCATCAATGACAAATTTCCTCTATTGTCCCCCATCTTGAGATATCATTGTACTTATTTATTTAAACACTTTTATCTCCCAAATTTTTCACTCCCCTTGTCTAAATTTAATATTCATTATCATTATTGATAATTGATAAATTTTTTATAAATGTTTTTCTCTATAATAATCCTCATTTTTATTTATCTTTAGGTTCTTGGATTCTACTAAATCCAGGGTTTTTATTTTCAGTTCCGTTGAAATAGTTAAAATAAACGCCCTTTTACATATTTATTATATACCACCAAATTAATGTTATTGTGTTTATTGGTCTATTAGATACCAATAAATTAAATATATATTAATTCATAAAACAAATAGTAATCGGGCTATGATTTGTAGGGGATATTATTGAGCTATTGATCAACCCCTAATTTAATAGTGTTCCTTGTCTTATGTTTACTTTCAACATATTTTAGGTTTTAATATACAGTAATCGATTGTGTATTTGAATATGAATATATTTTTTAAGTTTAATCATATTTATATTCTTTAACTTATGAATAAATGGACTTATTTTGTTGATGTTGGGTTAGAGTGAGGCCTTTATCACACAACAATGAGTTCATCCACCCTTTTTAACTGGTCATAAATATTTCACCCTATTATAGAGGAATGGAATAAAAAATATGATTATCCTAGGGATGAGAAAGAATAAGGTAGAAAAGAATCAATGAAGTGATAAATAAAGTCTACGTAAAAGTATTTTGATCTACCTAATAATAATTTTTTGGGACATGTTTTTTGATCACACAAAATAGTGTTCATAATTATCTTATGAATGCATCCTAGTGTCTAACTAGAATTTCAACACTAAAGAGGACTATATTTTATTAGTTTTTCTTAATTTATATCATTTATTTTTTTCGTATTTTTATTTTTAATGAAAAAATTCAAAAGGGAATATCATTATATTGTAGAAATAAAACAATGAAATTAATTAAAATATAAGGAATACAAATTTTCGAAAATAATATTGAGATATACTAAGGTAGATATTTTATATATTCCATTATATTGTTTTCTCATGATTATGATTAATCCAATATAATTATGTTGGTTACATAGTACAATATACACCTTACAGTATTTGTATTTTCAACTTGGAACACCTTTTAATGGAGTGTACTAAGATCACTCACTAATGGGACAAGGTGGGATCAATCACTCAAATGAGTTCTTGCCCCAAAATTCGTCATATCTGAAACCATTAGTGTCACCTCAAATAGTTGAAACACCAATTTTCCAATTCATGAGCTCCCTTCACATATGCCATCATACAACAGCTATTTCTCCACTAATATACTTATCTCCAATGTCTTCTTGATAGTCAATGTCGGGACTCGTAAATGTTCTGATTAATGATAAGGGGAGAATAATGTGGGAGGAGGGGAAAATTATTGTCACATTATCCTTATACATATTAGATATATTGATCATAGTGAGAGAAAAGAATAAAAATATAGATATATTATGAACATAAATTGATGGGAAACCTGAGCCCTCCAACTTGGTTCACCTAATCATATGGCTATCTATCCAATGCAATATAGAACATGTTATAGAGAAACAACTAAATTATAAAATTGAACATAATTAAAAATTATATCCATGGAATAAGTAATCTATAAGTCCTTCAACACTTCATACACTCCCCAATCATTATTTTATATTCTAAAATCACCCAAATAATAAGATAAATGGAAAATATTTAAAAATTATTATTCTAGAAATCATACCATTATTGGGAAAAAAAATAATATCCATTCATTCAGTACTTAAATGTGTATAGTGACAACTCATCTGCAAAATCCATATATTATAGACTTAACAAAAACGAACTCCAAATTGTTTCAGAAATAATTGGGAGAAAGGATTTAATGCTTTGTGGAATAGAATAATTTAGTGAATTTTTGGTCTTTTTATTGGTGTTATTAATACTTACATTCCCCTATACGAGTAATCTTATTTTTAATTAAAAAATTAGGTTTTTTGTTAACACATACCTTTTGAATTGAATATTTTGTGTCAGATTAGTGTACCAATCTGATGGAATTAGGCTTCAATCACTAACTAGAATAATCCTTATGGTCTAATGTTGTTGTCATAATATTTCATGGAGTATGGGTAAAATTCATAGATTAGATCATATCATGTTCATTTAAAAATTATTTATGGGTGGATTACTAAGTAGGTACTTTAAATTTGATCTTACTAGGATACACCGGTTCTTTATATATAATACTACTCAAGCGGCGAGGAATATCTTAAAACATTTTCAATGCTTTATTATCACATGAATAATTATATGATGTGAATGACTACATGTAATGGTAGTTAAAAATATAGAATTGTGCTAGTAATTGACCCATTGTACATGGGGGATCTTGAGGATTTGTCTAAGGGATGATGTAACAACCAGAGATTTTATGAAAAATATTCTTTTTAATTTCATTAATTTCTTGTGTTGTACGCTACACCAAAAGGAGCTTGTACAACACGCATCCCTGACTTGGATTTTACTACACGCAATCATGACCTTCCATGATAGTGTGTGTTGTACGCAATACCGAGTTTCGCTAAACAACGATATGTTATATAAACTAGCTGTTATGAATAGTAATACCCACTTTTAAAATTTTTATAAATTTTATATTTCAAAATGGACTTCATTTTTGGATTCAGAATATTGAAATTAGCCTAGGGTGAATTTTTGGTGTTTATCTGAAAACTTTCAATTTTTGATGAATAGTGAAAACACTAGGTTACTATTCAAAAACCAAATTTTTATTTAAATAATTATTTATTTTATTTAAATTTATTTTAGGTAAAAATTGATACATAATACTTATATAAGTTCAATTTAAGTCATTGGAGTCATTTTATAACAATTTTAGATATATAAAAATTTTATTGAAATTTTCACCGTCTTTTACCCACCTCCTAGGAGAATTTGCAAATTCACATAAAACATAATTTTACCGCTTCTGTGAGTGTAATTTCTAGAATCCGAGAGACATGGTTAATATCAAGGACTAAAATGTGGTTCAATGAGATTAAAATAATTTTTGGTGAATAGTAACTTTTTACTTTTTTTACCACAGTTAAAAGTAAATAGGGTAATTAAGGGTAAACAAGATATTATTATTACCCTAACACATGTCCAAATTCTATTTGATAAGTTTAATTCAATCAAAAATAACATTAGGAATAAAATATGACCATTTAGGCCCACATGGATTAGATTAGGACATTTATTATTAATTTATTTATAAAAGGGTTAAAATAGTTAAAATCAAAGTTTAATAGCTAAATAATTTTTAATATAATGTTATACATAAGATAAATTAGACTATGAATATTCATTAGAAATATAAAAATATTTCCTACATAATTGTGTTTTATTTATAATTTTTAGACATTAAATAATTTAACTTATTTATGACACAATGATGATGAAGTAATTATCTTATTAATGAAATATTGACTTAATTGATGTTATAAATACCCAAATAAATGTAATTTGAGACTTTTTATGAATTCCAATAATTTTCTAGGTTAATATGAAATGTTATTATTGATTTAGTTAACTTTTTTCGAACTATCCATTCTGTTAGGAGTTTCACAAAAATCAATTACCAAATAGTGTCAAAATTGACATAAAATAGTTTTTTAAAAAAATATTATATTATTAATTGTTATTTTATTCCTAAAAAACTAATGTTCGGAAAAATGACTTACATAATGTTATATATATTAATAATAAACAACTTGGGGTTCTTTTGGCTTGTTATAGTATGTTTATTAACCTTATAGTGTAAGAAAACAAGAAGACACAGTAAAAGAAAAATTATTTAACTTAAAGTTAAATCTAAAGGATAAGGTTAAAATAGAAACCTAAACATGTATAAATTCTATTGGATGATAGGATTGCGACCCATACCCACCTTAGATTTGAAATAACTCAATTTGGAGCTATTAAAAACCGATGATGACTTTATAATAAAATAATATTTTTAGTTATTCCAAAGGTGCCCCTCTCATCCCTTATAAAAGGGCACCTCCTCCCTCTCTTCCTCACACCACTTTGAGCCTTCATGCTCAGCCAAAACCTGACAATTACTCTTCTACACTTACCTAGAAATATCCTAGAGGTACTGGTCTTCTTCAAAGACCATATTTAGTGCCCTAAGAGGAGGTTAAGAAGAGGCGCTGCAAAGAAGAGGTAATGTCTGTTACCGAGTCTTTAAACTTTATTTCTTCTTCTACTTCTTATTCTTTAGTTGTTTCATTATGATGTAATAACATCAGTATCAATAATATACTGATATGTTATTATAAGTATGAAACAACCCTATTTCACCATCTATCCATCCTATGGAATTTGAAATCACCACGAGTGCGTACGTACGGAATACCGTCTCCACGTTGTGGTGTAATTTGTTTTCAACCACCACCTTACTTGGATGGGTATAATGGTGTAAAAAAATAACTATATATGATTATTTCAAAGTGATATTTATTCTTAAATATTATACATACACTTCAATGCAATTCCACGATCATGGGAATGATATCATCACTCGTGCGTACGTACGGACTACCGTCTCCACGACGCGAGGAGATTCATTCTCCATGTTAACCATTCATGAATGATTATAAAGTATATATAATAAGTAATCATGAAATATATGACAGAATAATGATACTTGATTTATGTGTATATATATGTATGTTATCTACTTAATTTCATTCAATTCAATAAGGAGACGAAAACAGTGTTCATGCGTACGTACAACCTACCGTCTCCATGAATGGTGTATTTCATTCCATTTAATCAGTCTATCATATATATATGTATATACTGAATATATATTATATATAAATCATGTTTTACCTTCTGTAATTATGTAAATCAGGATATAAGTAATAATATTAATAACAACAAGTCCAAACACGTACGATAAATAAAATGATTTAACCCAAAATGTTGCTTTAACATGGAACTTACAAAATAACGGGTAATATAAAGTCATAAGTGAAACATATATGATATCATAACAATGAATATGATTCTTTAATAAGTCTATGACATTATTTAAATCATTATACAAGAGGTTTGGAAATGTACGAAGCATATCGGACCTAAGGTAAGGGAAAATCTCGCAATCTCATTTTTATCCGAGATTGTTTACACTTCTGAATTTACTGGGGAATATTTATCATCCACATCCTTGTTTCCTCAATATGTAATATTATATCTATCCTCCTACAATTGTTTAAATCCAATTTTACCCTTCTTTGAGTTTTTAGTAAAAGATATGAACGAAATCTTTTGTCGTATTTCGTACGAGGTACTTTTCGACTTTTCCGTCCGAAGTACGAGAAGAATGTTTTTTATAAGGCATGAATGGATTTTTAGAACATTATTTCCAAGAAGCTTCCTTTACAAGTTTTCAAGTTTATTTTTAATCAACTTCTTTTAGTTTAAAATTGTATGACATGTTAAGAAAGGGAAAAAAATTTCAAGTAGAAAGGATATTTTCCTCAAGAATGGAGTTCAAGTGTTTTATCAAAATTATTTTCCATCTAAGATAATATAGGGTTCTGTTTATATCCCTATTTTTACATTGATTTTATTATGTTATAATGGAATTATTTTTATGATGTCCTTTTATCTTATATGGATTTTTTATGATGGCATGATGTTTAAGATTCCCATTTTTATTACATGGGTTATGCTATGATGTATGATTTATGATTTTTTGGCACACATAAGAATTGTTTCATTATGAGATGGGTGGGACCTATATCTCCCTCCAATGCATTGGGTAAAGATTTATATCTCATGAGATAGACATGTCTAGAACAGTAAGTTAATCCGGTTCAGTGTTACAAGACTGAAACGAGGAGTGAAATCTTTTAAGAAAGGGAGTTTGTCCACTAAGATGGTCTTGGCAGCAATGCCTTGGATACTATGGAAATCATAACATGTGATTAATGGTTTCCACAATTACATGTTTTATTCCCATTCTATTTTATCATGATTTATGTTCCGTTATAATATATGCCTTACATACTTCCAAGATTCATGTCTTTTCTCAAGATTTTGATGTTTAGATTTTATGTTCATGTTTTTGCATTCAAATGTTTATGGATTGTTTAATGTTATCTATGTTTACCCTTAATGGGCATTTGAGCTCACCCCTTATATGTTTTCTTTTCCCCAAGATATAAAGAAAGGTTTTAGGTAATAAAAAAGGGGAAGATCTTTATGGGAGATGTTGAAGATCTTTCACCATGATTAGAAGATTATATTCCGAGTTTCCAAAGACAATAAACTATTACAGTCCTTGTGTGTCTGTTTTTATTATGTACTAAGTATTCTGCAAAAGTAATGTAATTTCCATGTACGTCAAGCATTGGGTCTCTACAGTTGGTATCAGAGGAAAGGTTTAGTCGACCTTTGGAAACTAGGATGTGAGAACTTTAGTGAGATCCCTAGAGATATTTCTAAGGTATGTCTAGGGATGTCCCTAAGGTTATGTATAAGTATAGGTTATAGTCCTAGAATTACGTTAATGATCTTAGAATTAAACCTAAGATGTTAGATATTGAAGGTACTCACCCTTTATTATTTTGTTTTCCCTAGCATGATTTTTTCCTCTCACACTATTCTTTTTGGGTTTTAGACGATGGATGGAACCCGAAGGAACCGTGTTGATCAATGTAATAGAAAATGCAATGATTGTCCTCCTGAACAAGAAAATGTTATGGGATATGGAGTGAAAAATCTTATTTCTATACTTACACAAGCCTATGAATCATTATGGACTTCCAAATGAGCAGAGAAGGGAACAATATTCTATTGAGTCCTTCATGAGGCAACGTCTACCTTCTTTCAGTGGGTCTTCCGATCCACTTGTTGCTGAATAATGGATCAGTACCACTGAAAAGATATTTTCAGTTCTTCAATGTTCTAAAGATGATAAAGTCATCTTAGCAGTATATCGTTTGGAAGGTGAAGCTGATCAATGGTGGAGTCTTATCAAGAATATGAGGCGAAGAGATGAAATTGAGTCCATGGAATGGGACGAGTTCATGAAGTTATTTTTCAATATGTACTTACCTCGTATTCTTCGAACAAAGATGAAAGAAAAAGGATGATGAATATGTTGGTATATACGAAGCAAATTTTACAAGGCTTGAAAGGTATACATCTAGCTTTATCATCCAACCTGAAAGTAAAGTTGATCGATTATTTAGTGGCTTAAAACCAAATCTTTGAAGGGCATTAGCTATAAGAGACTTCAGTAGCTATGAAGAAATTGTGCATTGTGGTATCAAGGTAGAAATAGAAGTTGGTGTTACATATACATCTCAGGGTTTTGACAAGAAACGAATGATGGAGTTCAAGGAGAAATCTCAGAACATTGGTGAAAAGAAGATGAATGTTTTTTTATGCTCAGTGCGTGGAAAAAAGAATGGTGGAGATTGCCTAAAAGGTACTAGAAAATGTTTTAAGTGTGGAAAAGAAGGTCATCAAGTAGTTGATTGTCCATGTAATGGTAAAAAGGTTGCTAATGATGTGAATAGAGAGAAGACTACAGAGAACTCTCCACCAACAATTCAATGCTTCAAGTGCAATGAAATGGGACATTATGCTAATAAATTCCCTAATCCACGGGTTAATGATGATCAACGTGAGAAACCTCTTAAAGAAAATGATAAAGGGAAGTCTCATTCAATCACTATTTGTGATGTTGAGTATGAAAATGATGTTGTGTAATAATTAAGTGTTTATGTAATGGGATTCCAAAATAATGTTGTATATAGTATCGTGGAATATTGGAATATTTATGTATTGGTCTATTGTGGTTTTCAATAATATTATGGTACCAGTAACTATGGAAAGTGATTGAGATATTTTTGGAAAGAATATGAAATGCGCATAATGAAGGGATAAGGAGAGAATGAAATGTTTGATAATATTCCTGATATCATGATTGATATAAGGACTAAGTGATATCATGGATTGAGTATATAGAATTTTGAGGATTTTGGTATGTGGAAAGAGTTAACTTTTGACAGCACTCATGTTTTTACTAAGGTTCAATGTGTATTCATTTTTCAAGAGAATACATGATTAAGGCCTTCGAATGTTTGGAATGTGACCAACAAGACACATCTTTTGATATATGGGGATCAATGATGGTATTAACATGCTTGTTATATGAACTCTCTGGTAATCGTTTTCACTATAATATGAGATTGGACAACAATATTTTAGATAAGCCTAAAGATTGGAATAGATTATATTGGACATAAGTTAGTATTGTTTAAGGCTATAACTTTTTTGATATTATTGCTGGAAAGTTATAATAATGTAGTTTTAGAAAAAGGAAAACCTGTAGGATGGGTGAAAACCAGTCACATCGGACAAGGCTATGGGAATCGAACCCACAGCTGAAGTGCGACCAGCCTTTATCGCCTACCACTGGCCTACATGAAGTCCCTATTTAGTAGAAACCAGTTTTATTATATTAAGCAGTATGATATATGAAGTATAAGTCCATTTTAGGAACCATATATGATTAATCTCACTATAGATGGACTTATGTATTTTTGATAACTTTTTCTAACCTTTTGTTTGAGACAGATGGAATGACACATCATTTTATCACATGATCTGCTAACACTTCACGAATGACAAATTCAACTTCATTTATTTAAAATATGAAGTGGAAATTTTCCAAGGAACGATCAACGGTGAGACTGTACCAAAATCAAGAACATATTTATTCTAATTCCAATTTATTCAACTTTAGGGAAATGATCTTCAAAACCAAAAATGTTGTCCTAGTGCCCTTATATCTGATGAATCAGATGGTACCCTATAACATCACAAATTTATGGCTTTGTGATTGTTGGATTTTTCATAGCCATGTTCTCTACCACTCTCCATCAGAACATGATGGTTAGATTTCTCTTCCATATTTGTATTTTCACCTCTGTTCTCCTATGTGGAAACCAAGTGATTAGTTAATTTGGGAAATCATTACATTTCATACTTTAGTTTTTAAATCCATGTTTTGGTATTTCTTTTTATGATGTGGGTTTCTATTAACGAAAATTTTGAGTAGTAAACCATTTATAACCCTGACGAATTTCGAGGGCAAAATTCATTTTAAGGGGGGTAGAATGTAACAACCCGAAATTTTATGAAAAATATTTTTTTAATTTCATTAATGTCTTGTTTTGTACACTACACCAAAAGGATCTTGCACAACATGCATCCCTGAATTGTCTTACATTACATGCAATCGCGACCTTCCACGATAGCGTGTGTTGTACGCAATACCAAGTTTCGCTAAACAACGATATGTTATATAAACTAGCCGTTATGAATAGTAATACCCATTTTTTGAAATTTTATAAATTTTATCTTTCAAAATGAAATTCCTTTTTGGATTCATAATATTGAAATTAGCCTAGGGTGAATTTTTGGTATTTATCTGAAAACTTTCAATTTTTGATGAATAGTGAAAACACTGGGTTACTATTCAAAAACCGACTGTTTATTTAAATAATTATTTATTTTATTTAAATTTATTTTAGGTAAAAATTGATACATAATACCTATATAAGTTCAATTTAAGTCATTGGAGTCATTTTATAATAATTTTAGATATATAAAAATTTTATTGAACTTTTCACCGTCTTTTACCCACCTCCTAGGAGAATTTGCAAATTCACATAAAACAGAATTTTACCGCTTCTGTTAGTGGAATTTCGAGAATACGAGAGACACGGTTAATATCAAGGACTAAAATGGGGTTCAATGAGATGAAAATAATTTTTGGTGAATAGTAACTTTTTACTTTTTTTACCACGGTTACAAGTAAATAGGGTAATTAAGGGTAAAAATTATATTATTATTACCCTAAAACATATCTTAATTCTATTGGATAAGTGTAATTAAACCAGAAACAACATTAGGAATAAAATATGACCATTTAGGCCAACTTGGATTAGATTAGGACATTTATTATTAATTTATTTAAAGAAGGGTTAAAATAGATAAAATCAAAGTTTAATAACTAAATAATTTTTAATATAGGGTTATAAATAAGATAAATTAGACTATAAATATTAATTAAAAAGATAAAAATATTTCCTACATAATGGTGTTTTATTTATCATTTTTAGACATTAAATAATTTAATTTATTTATGACACAATGATGATGCATTAATTATCTTATTAATGAAATATTGACATAATTGATGTTATAAATACCCAAATAAATGTAATTTGAGACTTTTTAGGAATTAAACTAATTTTATAGGTTAATATGACATTTTATTATTGATTTAGTTAACTTTTTACGAACTAATCATTCTGTTAGGATTTTCACAAAAATCAATTACCAAATAGTGTCAAAATTGAAATAAAATAGTTTTTAAAACAAATATTATATTATTAATTGTTATTTTATTCCTAAAATCTAAGGTTCGGCCAAATGACTTATATAAGGTTATATATATTAATAATAAACAACTTGGGGTTATTTTGGCTTGATATAGTACGTTTATTAATCTTATATCGTAAGAAAAAAAGAAGACACAGTAAAAGACAAATTATTTAACTTAAAGTTAAATATAAATGATAAGGTTAAAATGGAAACCTAAACTTTTCTAAATTCTATTGTATGAGAAGATTTCGACCCATCCCCACCTTATCTAAGAAATAACTCAATTTGGAGCTATTAAAAATCAAATATGACTTTATAATAAAATAATATTTTTAGTTATTCCAAAGGTGCCCCTCTCCTCCCTTATAAAAGGGAACCTCCTCCCTCTCTTCCTCACACCACTTTGAGCCTTCAATCTAGGCCAACATTTTTACAATTTATCTTCTCCACTTACCTAGAAACATCCTTGAGGTCCTGGTCTTCTTCAAATACCATCTTTAGTTGACTAAGAGGAGGTTAAGAAGAGGTGCTCCAAAGAAGAGGTAATGTTCGTTACCAATTCTTTCAACTTTATTTCTTCTTCTACTTAGTATTATTTAGTTGATTCATTATGAAGTAATAACATCAGTATCACTAATATACTGATATGTTATTATAAGTATGAAACAAACCTATATCACCATCTATCCATCCTACGGAAAACGAAATCACCGCGTGTGCGTACGTACGGAATACCGTCTCCACGTTGTGGTGTAATCTGTTTTCAACCACCTCCTTAATTGGATGGGTATAATGGTGTTAAATAATATCTATATATGATTATTTCAAATTGATGTTGATTCTGAAATATTATACATACACTTAAATGCAATTCCACGATCATGGGAATGATATCATTGCTCGTGCGTACGTACGGACTACCGTCTCCACGACGCGATGAGATTCATTCTCCATGTTAACCATTCACGAATAGTTATAAAGTATATATAATAAGTAATCATGAAATATATGACATAATAATGATACTGTATTTATGTGTATATATATGTATGTGATCTACTTAATTTCATTCAATTCAATAAGGAAACGAAAACAGCGTTCATGCGTACGTACGACCTACCGTCTCCATGAACGGTGTATTTCATTCCATTTAATCGAGCTATCATATATATATATATATACTGAATATATATTATATATAAATCATGTTTTACATTTTGTAATTAAGTAAATCAGTATATAAGTAATAATATCATGAACAACAAGTCCAAACACGTACGATAAATAAAACGATTTAACCCAAAACGTTGCTTTAACATGAAACTTACAAAAGAAAGGGTAATATAAAGTCATAAGTGAACCATATATGATATAATAAAAATGAATATGATTCTGTAATAAGTCAATGAAATTATTTAATTCATTATACAGGAGGTTCAAAAACGTACGAAGCATATCAGACCTAAGGTAAGGGAAAATCTTGTAATCTCATTTTTATCCCAGATTGTTTATACTTCCGAATTTACTGGGGAATATTTATTATCCACATCCTTGTTTCCTAAATATGTAATATTATATATATCATCCTACAATTGTTTAAATCCAACTTTACCCTTCTTTTAGTTTTTAGTAAAAGATATGAATGGAATCTTTTGTCGTATATCGTATGAGGTATTTTTTGACTTTTCCATCCAAAGTACGAGAAGAATGTTTTTTTATACGGCATGAATGGATTTTTGAACATTATTTCCAAGAAGATTCCTTTAAAAGTTTTCATGTTTATTTTTAATCAACTTCTTTTAGTTTAAAATTGTATGACATGTTATGAAAGGAAAAATGTTTTTGAAGTAGAAAGGACATTTTCCTCAAGAATGGAGTTCAAGTGTTTTATCAAAATTATTTTCCATCTAAGATAATATAGGGTTATGTTTCTATCCCTATTTTTACATTGATTTTATTATGTTATGATGGAATTATTTTTATGATGTCCTTTTGTCTTATATCGATTATGTTATAATGGCATGATGTTTTGGATTCCCATTTTTATTACATGGGTTATGCTATGATGTATGATTTATTATTTTGTGGCACACATAATAATGGTATCATTATGAGATGGGTGGGACCAATATCTCCCTCCAATGCATTGGGTAAAGATTTATATCTCATGTGATAAACATGGATGGAATGGTAAGTTAATCGGGTTCAGTGTTACAGGACTGAAACGAGGAGTGAACTCGATTCAGAAAGGGACTTTGTCTACTAACATGGTCTTGGCAGCAATGCGTTGGCTACTATGGAAATCATAACATGTGCTTAATGGTTTGCAGAATTACATGTTTTGTTCCCATGATATTTTATCATGATTGATGTTCCCTTATGATATATGCCTTACGTACTTCCAAGATTCATGTCTTTGCTCAAGATTTTTATGTTTATATATTATGATCATGTTTTTGCATTCAAATGTTTATGGATTGTTTTATGTTCTCTATGTTTACCCTTACTGGGAATTTGAGATCACCCCTTTTATGTTTTCTTTTCCCCAGGATATAAATAATGGTTTTAGGTAAGGAAAAAATGGGAAGATCTTTATGGGAGATGTTGAAGATCATTCACCATGATTAGAAGATTATATTCCGAGGTTCCAAAGACACTAAACTATTATGGTCCTTGTGTGTCTGTTTTTGTTATGTACTAAGTATTCCACAAAAGTAATGTAATGTCCATGTACGTCAAGCTTTGGATCTCTACAGATGAAGTATGAAATTTGAAAAGTTATCATTTTTTTGGGTAATTTTATACGGTTTGACGGTGTGTTAAACTTGGATTATGACCTCTCATTGTGATTTAATTAGATTTTTTATATAATAATCCTTTCTAAGACATCATTTGTGTATTGTATAGATTTAGTCAATTGAAGTTGAATGGGTGAGTTAAATCAATATTATAATGGATTAGGCGACTTCGAGGGATTTTTATAGGGGGTTATTGGAGTTGGTGACCTAGAACCAACTACATCATACTTTAGAATACCATATATATTAATATATTTAAATATTTGAGAAAAATATTTTTTTATTATTTTTCATGAAATTATTGTTATAATTTCCAAGAGTATATTTTGAATTGATATGGTTATATTAGTTCCCCTTTATAAAATGAACCATGAAATTATATGATTATATTTTTAAAATATATATCCTATTATCATACAACATCAACAAATGTGACACATGTGATACATAATATTAATTGTTGGATAATAAAAATTGGGTGAGACTTTATCTGGTGAATCTCAACCCAGAAAATCTCTGTGATTATAGAATATAAGGACTGAACTACTAATTAGAATTCCAAATGTTTTATGTCAATGAATATCCCTATTTGTGGGCATCTGTAATGATCCTTATAATTTAATATTATTATTGGAACATATAATTAATCATGTACTTTGATGTATTGGGGAAAACCATGACATCATATTCTCATAGTGATGTAGGATATGCTGGGTGCTTCACGAATGGTATGTCACTATTGAATTAGTCAAGGATGGATTTTTCCATACCATCTTTATAGAAGTTTATATCTTAATCCTATGATTGAAATATAACAATTTATCTAATTTCCATAGCCATGGTATATTTATATGTTCATTTTAGATAGTCATAGAATGATGTATTGTGTATATAGGTTGATTACATGAGCTTGATACTATCACGACCCCTCCCCACAAGGTGCACCCATCCAGGGCGGAAAATGTTAAAAGGGAGATAGTGACCCCGTGTCCCTCCTCCAGTAGGCCCCGAGTTGGCTACTAGCACCGAGGGTATAATAAACACACAAAATGGAGGCATTACCCTCTATAAGAACACATGTGAAAGAAAGAGATAACATAGATATCAACCAACTCCAACTCAAACTACAAAATAAAAGAAATCTCAATTGACATATGTAATGTCATGAAAAACTACCACAACTGAAAGGGGAAAACCTGCAAGTACCAAAGGAAAGTAAAAATAGCAGCGACCACAAGCCCAAAAAGCTCCTACAACCCCAAGCTAGTAGAATCTAGACTATTCTTCAACCTACTCCAAGTGACCTAAAAAATATATTATATAGACATAGGGTGAGTATAATATTAT
This sequence comes from Viscum album, assembly GCA_963277665.1. Lineage (NCBI taxonomy): Eukaryota > Viridiplantae > Streptophyta > Magnoliopsida > Santalales > Viscaceae > Viscum > Viscum album. Next base: position 1,204,603,219 of record OY728126.1, on the reverse strand, counting down.
ATAGACATAGGGTGAGTATATAATATAATAAAGAATATAAAGGTTACCCCGCTACTACTTCCCCACTGGTTTTCCACTTTTCCCTAACGTCGCACGTCCGAATCCATCTCTCCCCAAAAAGAGTAGCCCGCAGACACCTGGGTGAAGCACCACAACATGAACGTCATGCAACAAAACCACCACATCCATGTAAGCAATGTAACTAAGTAGTTTTTGGGAACCACCACAGCTCTGATTATGTGTATCATACATCCATCATTATAACTCAAGCCATTACATCCCACACACTGAGTAAGGATCCTCAATCCATCAAAAAATATACATGTTATACATATAGTATTACATAGCAAACTATATTCATAATATATGTGTGTGAATAAACACAAGTCATTACAGCCCGCTACAAACATATATGGGTAAAACTAACCGATATGCCTATCGACATAAATAACTACCAAGAGATGAGAGCGTGGCCAAAGGGGTAGTTAGCCATCCAACTTCCCACCAGAATGTTGTGGAAAACACCCCCCAGAAATCAGAATCTCCGGGGTATCAGTTTCTCTAACTGACAGGGTGGAGTACCGTATAAAAAAAACATAAATTACAGAATATAATATAGCTCACAACCACACTATGGGCATAACTTATTCTTAGAATCAACTTTAGATAACGTCTCTCGGACTCCGGACTGCCACTTCTAAGACTACGTATCCTATAAGCACACAACCATTTAAAGATAATGATTAAATTACATCATTCCCTTTCTATCATTTTAACATTGCGTTAATTAATTCATTAAACATTAATTATCCGTTAAAAATTTCCACATTATATTTCATTAGCATCACACCCAAAGTTTACAGTTCCTTTAAATTGCATCCTCAGAATTGAGTCCCAGCAAGCTCCAACCCCATGGGTTAAAATCATTAATTCAATCATTTATTAAAAAAAATATTACATTCACATATTCCCATGAATTATAGAAAGACATTATATGCTACTAAACCCAAGGGGGATCAACACGGTGATTAGATGTACTACTTGCCCTGTCTTTGCCACCTTTAGCAAGAGCATAGAGCCATGCTACCCCAAGAAGCTAACCACAGAAAGCATGTGGAATACCCCGCTCATGTTCACCCCTTCTGGAATGAGGGTATGAAAAAAAACTACCTTGATCAATGGGGAATTTATGGAATATAAACAACTAACAAGAAATAGAATGCATACAAACATTCACATCCAACATGTTCCATCATCTCTGGTGTCCTCCTCATCACCCACATGCATAAACAGATGCATCTTATAACTCTATGTGTCAAACGTGGCCACAAAAAATAAGCCTATATAGACTATATATCATAACAGCCTTCCAGGCTCACAAAAAAACACAAGAAGTATGAAAAAAATCATATCATCTGGGATCTTAGCCCTTAAACAAGCCACATGGTAACTCAGAACCCTACAAGGAATTATATTTTATCAAACAACCAGTTCTATAATCCATCTTGAATTAACCGATGTATTTTTCATAGGATATAACTTCGGGAAACCTAAAAAATAAGCTATCACAAATTTATTAAACATGCTTACTGTGCCAATTTGATTAACATAAAATTACAACAAGGGGAAACAAGTTCATTTACATGCCACTATATTAATTCACAACTAATCCCAATTTACATTCTATTCCAATTTTCATCAAGAATGAAATGATAATCAAAGAAGACATAGATATCAAAATATCCAAAAAAAAGTGGCAATAACATACGATCAATATCAATTTATTTATCTGATTCAAATATGTATAATGTTAATTCCATTGTGATCTAATAGGCTAAAAAATTCTAACTCTGTAGTTGCACGTAAAAGAATAGAGAAGAAAAAAAATACCCTACCTCAAATGGTTCATGATCCTCTTTATATGAGAACGATCCACACAAAGGATTACGATCTCCTCCAACTGTGACAAATTATATCGATGATTAATCGATACTGCTAGGTTGCATCAAAACAGGGGGATGCACATGTAGTAGGAAAAGACATCAAGGGGAAATGATCCGAGGATTAAGGTTCAATCACACCACTTCCATGGGAAGATGGAAAGGTTCAAGCATCTCGCCCAAGGTAGAATAAGATAGGATGATATCTTTCCCCTTTAGAAGATTTAAAGGAGGAACCGTGTAAGATACACTGGATTTTTCAATACAAATAGATTGCATTAAACCACAAGGTTTGACCAAGTAAAGAAATCTCGAGCGTTAAGAAAATTAATATAGGAGTTATGAGATTTGAATCATAATTAAATCCATTGAAATAAGGCCTTGATTGCATTTTACATCAAAGAAAATGTTAAAGGGGCAAAACTATAGGAAGATGGAAACACTGTTCACGATCCTGGAAATACTATTCACAGAATGACTCACCGATCTTGGAATCACCCATCCTAGACTCAATATTCACAGAATGAAACACCGATACTGGGCTCACCAATCATAGATTCACTAATCCTAGTAACACTGTTCATATAATGAGTCATTGATCCTAGAATCACTGATCCTAGACTCACCGATCATGGACTCGCTGATATTGGAAACACTGTTCACAAAATATCTCACCGATCCTGGAAACACTGCCCACAAAATGACTCACTGATATGATGGTACTGTTCAGAGAACGACTCACCAATGCCGATGGTACTGTTCATAGAACGAATCACTAATACCAATGGTACTATTCACAGAATGACTCACTGATCCGTTTGTGTTGTTCAGAGAAGGATACACCATTGTCGATGGTACTATTCAAGAATGAATCACCAATCTGATGGTACTGTTAACAGAATGACACACCTATCTGATGGTACTCTTCACAAAATGACTCACCAGTGGATTTTTTCACATCGGTCTCACCAATGGAAATGTTCACATTTGTCTCATCGATTGAACTTTTCACATCGGCCTCACTGATGGAACTGTTCACATCGGTCTCACTGATGGAAATGTTCACATCGGTCTCATAGATGGAACTGTTCAGATCGGTCTCACTGATGGAACAATTTTTAGAATTGGAAATTTGTAAATGTGTTGGGGATAAGTCACCATGACCACAATAACACCTAAAACACAATATTTTCATAGAGGCATAGACCAAAGAGTTCGGGACCATTACATCAGATATCGCTGAAAACATTCTCATCTATGAGAATTAAAAACACACCTAATGGGAAACAAAAACGTGGTCTGAAAAACCACCCATCAAGATACCTCTCAAAAGAGAGAAATCCACAAGAAGCAACCAAATAAAACCATCTCATAAACATGAAAGGTCTAAAATCACAAATCAAACATCGTCACATGAAAAAAGTTAAACATCTAACAACTCGGGGTACTGAGCACGTATCTGTGACTCAAGTTCCCATGTACTCTCCTCTACACCACCGTGTCACCACAAGACACAAACCAAGGGAATAGAATGCCCACAAAACATTTTCTCTTTACTGTCTTGGATCTCCACAGGCTGCTCCTCAATGGTTGCATCATCATCAACGTCGATCTCTACCCAATCTGTGACGTTTGAGTCATCATGAAGATAATGATGGAGCTGTGATAAATAGAAAACATCATATATCTGGCTCATCTGTAGGGGGAGTTCTACTCGATATACCACGACTCCAACATGAGACAACACCTAGAAAGGCCCAACAAACCATGGAGAAAGCTTACTCCCACGACCAAACCTTCACTTCCCATGATGGGGAGTCGCCTTAAGAAAGATGTGATCCCCAACATCATTCTCCAAAGGTCTCCTCCTTTGATTGGAATATTATTTCTAATAATCATGTACTATATTAATCCTATCATGAATTACTTGAACCGTCTCTATTGTATTCTTCACTACATCCAGTATGAGAATTGCTGACTCTCCAAACCCATTCCAGCACAACGAAGAACGGAAATGTCGGCCATACAATGATTCAAATGGCGCCATATTGATGGTGGAGTGAAAAATATTGTTGTAAGGGAACTCCACTAAGGGTATGTTCCTCATCCACGAACCTCTAAAATCTAGGACACAAGAGCGTAACATGTCTTCAAGAGTCTGGATATAATGCTCCATCTGAACATCCTTCTACAAATGAAAAGCGGTGCTAAGGCATAGCTGAGAACCAAAATCATGCTGGAGACCTCTCCATGGACAAGAGGTAAAATGAGGATCTTGATTGGAAATTATCTTCCTCAAGACTCCATGGAGTCTCAACACCACCTCCAGATACTACTTGGAAAAACTTCTACGGAGCTCAACTCCTTGATTGCTATAAAGTGGGATGATTTTATTAAACAGTCAACTACCACACAAATAGCATCATGTCCTCTAAGAGATCGAGGGAAACTAGTAATAAAATCCATTGAGATGTATTACCTCATTTACTACGGAATATCTAATGGTTGGAGAAAACCACCGGGTACACGGTGCTTAGCATTAACCTTCTGGAAAACCAAACATTGAGACAAAAACACCGCAACTGCACACTTCAACCCAGGCCACCAAAACTGACTCCTCAAGGCTTGGTACATCTTCTTCATGCCAGGATGACCAGAAAAAAGAAAACTATGGAACTATCTATGAACCATCTCACACATGGACAATGGAATAAATAGTCTTCCATGATACAACACTCAGTGTTGCTCATCATTAGGCCAACCATGAGGGGCCTTTCCACAAACAAATCGGTCTATCCATACCTCAAACTCAAGATCCCCCAACTGTGACACATCATCCTTCTGCACTAGAGATGACTGCACCGTCATCTGGAAAAGATAGTCTCTGCCACCAAATTCTCTAATATCAAGATTTAATTTTGACAGTTCTTTCATAACTCTCCAGGAAACACCAGATTCATGCACTACATCACCACATGACTTCCGGATCAGTGCATCTGTTACAACGTTCCCATTTCCAGGGGTATATGTTATTTCAAAGTCGTATTCCTATAAAAACTCTATCCACCATTGCTATCTCAAGATTATGTCATGTTGGGAGAAAATACACCTCATGATCTTATGATTGGTGAAAAACAAAAAGTGCTCACCAATGAGGTAATGTCTCCACAACAATAGAGAAAACACCATGGCTTCCAAATAGAGATCATGGGTGACATAGTTACATTCATGGAGACGTAAATAATGAGAACCATTAGAAACAAGTGATATCTACTGCATTAGAACACAACCTAACCCTTGGTGTGAAGCATGGAAAAAAGACATCAAACGGAACAACCTCAACTGGAAAAAAAAGAACTAAAGCACTTACTAAATTCTACATTTGATACACAAAAGAAACCTGACTCTGATTAGTCCACATGAATGCCTGATCCTTTCTATTCATTTCTCTGAAAGGAGTCTGAACCCGAGAGAAATCAGTTATGAACCTCCTATATTAGCCTGTAAGACTAAGAAAACTTCGCACATCTAACACTATCTTCTAGGATTACCAAGAAAAAACTTCTAATATCTTTGATGGATCCATAACTACTTCATAAAGGATCACAACATGCCCCAAGAAACGGACTTATCGAGGCCAAAAATCACACATCGACAACTTCCCAAATAGCTGATGTTGCTGAAGAACTCCTAAAACAGCGTGTAGATACTCTGCATGATCTTCCATAGATAGGGAGTAGACAAGGATTTTGTCGATGAAAACCACCAAGAACTTATATATAAACTAATGGAACACCACTTTCATTAATCCCATGAACATTGCTAGAAAATTCTTCACACCGAATGACATTACAATAAGCTCATAATGCCCATGAAAACCACAAAAACCAGTCTTTGGGATATCCTCATCTTTCACACGCATATGATGATATCCTTATGATAATTTGATATTTGAGAACCAACTTTCACCCTTCAATTTGTAACACCCCAAGCTTCCACAGTACGCTTCTCTCTGAATAATACAGTAGCGTGTGTTGTATGCAACATCAAGTTCTAACACACCACAACCAATCAAACTAGCCGTTATGAATATTAATACATACTTTTTAAAATTTTATAAATTTTACATTTCAAAATGGACTTCATTTTTGGATTCGAAATATGGAAATTAGCCTAGGGTGAAATTTTGGTACTTTTCGGATAACTTTAATATTTTGATGAATAGTGAAAATTACTAAATTTTAATTAAAAAAAACTTTTTAAATCGAAATAATTAATAGCAATAAATTATTAATTTGAGTGGTTTTAAAGTATATTTAGAATATATTATTACCATTTAATACAATGTTGGTCGTTGGATGCAATTTCACATTTAAACCGGAGATAAACAAGTGTCAATCTTTTGATAGATATTATCTCTTAAAAACATGCTATTTGTTTTGACGATGAGAATTAATTTTTAAATTAATTAATGCAAATGATATGTTTTTAATTTTGTAAAATAGACATCATTTTTGAATTCATAATATCAAATATATCTTAGGCCTATGTTTTGGTATTTTTCTGGAAACTTTCATTTTTTGATTAATAGTGAAACCACTAAGTGGTAGTTAAAAAACTGAATTTTTCATAAAACATAATTTTACCACTTCTGTGAGTGGAATTTTGAAAATCTGAGAGACATGGTTAATAGAAAGGAGTAAAATTTAGTTTAATGAAATGAAAATAATTTTTGGGGAATAGTAACTTTTTTACTTTTTTTACCACGGTTAAAAGTAAATATGGTTATTAAGGGTAAAAATGATATTAATATTAACCTAACACATGTATTAATTCTATTGGACAAGTTTATCTAGACCAAAAACAACCTTAGGATTAAAATATTATCATTTAGGTCCACTTGTATTAGATTAGGACATTTATTATTATTTAATTCAAAGAAGAGTCAAAAGAGTTAAAATCAAGGTGTATTTACTAAAACATTTTTAATATAGGGTTATACATAAGATAAATTCGATTGTAGATATTCAGTAGAAATATACAAATATTTCCTACATAATGGTAATTTTTTTATAATTTTTAGACATCATATAATTTAATTTATTTATGAAACAATGGCGATGCAGTAATTTCCTAATTAATGAAATATTAAAATAATTGATATTATAAATATCAAAATAAATGTAATTTGAGACTTTTTATGAATTAAAATAATTTTATAGGTTAATATGACATATTATTATTGATTATATAAATTGTTTTCGAAGTAATAATGCTTTTATTATTTTATCAAAAACAAAATACCCAATAGTGTCAAAACTGACATAAAGGAGTTTTTAAAACAAATATTATATTATTAATTTATATTCAATTCCTAAAAATATAAGGTTCGACAAAGAGACTTATATCATGATAGGTGTATCATTAATGGACCACTTGGGTGTCTCTTGGATGTATATAGTATGTTTATTAACCATATAATATAAAAATACAAAGAGACATTGTAAAAGTGAAACTAATTAACTAAGAGTTAATACTTAAAAATAAGGTTGATATAAGGACCCAAACCTGTCTAAATTCTATTGGTTGAGTGGTTTTAGACCCGTCCACACCTTAAACTTTAAATAATCTACTTTTTAGCCATTAGAAACCGAATATTAATTTATTATAAAATAATAGTTTTAGCTTTTCCAAAGGCGCCCCTCACCCCTCTTATAATAGGGCACCCACCCTTCTCACTAATTCACACATTCAATGCCTTTTGGATAGGCCAAAACCTGCCCAAATACTCTCTCAAATTCCCTCACTACAACCTAGATACCTTAGTTTGATCAGAAAGCCAACCTAAGGAGCCCTTTTGATCAAATCAAAAGGAAAAACCCGAAGAAGAGGTAATGTTTTCACCACCCTCTTTCAGGTTCCTTTTTTCTTCAACTACTTTTTTCTTTATTATTTCAATTATAAAATAATAAATCCAGTATCTTCTATATACTGTTATATTATTATAAATATGGTACAACCATATTCAGTATTCTATCCATCCTTTGAATGGCATGTCACCATATGTGCGTACGTACGACTTACCGTCTCCACGTCGTGGTGTAATTGTCATTCAATAAATTATTATTTGGATGGGTATAATAATGATGTTTAATTCATGTAAATAATAAATATAACATGATAATTATTCTGTCTATATTATATACCATCCAATTATATATTATTTTAACATCAAAATAATAATATTGTTGCTCGTGCGTACGTACGGACTACCATCTCCATGAATGCGATGAGATTCATTCTCCATTGTATCCATTCAAGTATAATTCTCATTTGAGGATTACAAATAATGTTTAAGGACTTGATATAATTATGGATATGAATAATATAGAACCTATACATAACAAACATGGCTTACGTAACAAAGAATATACAGGAAAATGAGTAAGTTAACACCCGAAATGACGATAATACTAAGATATTATTAACAAATCAATGTTAAAAGATCATATATGATATAATATTAATATAAATGATTATTGTATAATTCAATAACAATTATTTAACCATTATACAGGAGGTTAACCTACATTTGACCAAGAAAAAAGTACAAAGTAAGGGGTTTCTTATCTAACTTTTAATTCCGTGAGAATTCCATTGTTCACCACTTATTTATTACATGTGGTGTGTGTACTGACCATGTTTGTATTCATTGTGTAATATACTTTAATTCATGTATATTTACATAATAATTTTATGATCCTTATTTCATGGGTGTATGTTATGTATGTTACCAAATCAATAAGGGAATTTGAAATTTCAATTTCCACTCATTTGGCTTTACGCATATTTCATTGATTATTTTACTCCATGATTTTTTGTGGAATCACTATTAATTTGATTATATCATAATTTCCAATCCCTTTTCTGTGGATATACTTTTGGTACACATAATCACTCCATTGATAAATTCTCAAGTCGTCGATTTGAACTTGATAAGTGTAATTTTAACTCAATCCCCATTTGTTGAGTTAAATATCTAATTCATTGGTGTTGTTTTACAAGAATATGTGTGAATTTCCTCTGATTGATTTACACTGAATATCCAATCATATTGAATTTATTTAAATTTGTCACACATAATTATGTCGTTTATTTATCCTTTACCGAAGGATATGGTCTTTATAAGAGAATTCATCTCAATTTACATTCAATTGGGACTTCTTTGTTGTTACACACAAAATCACTTTTATATGGTGTATATAATGTACTTTGACATAGTATATCATGAATCCCTTTATTATCATGATATTATAAAGTTTGATTACCTCAATTATTTGTATTCAAGTGTCTCTCTTTTAGTTAATAACTCAAACTAAAATATCATTTTAAAATGTTTTAAAGATTTATCATTCTAAATCTTTCTCATTAATGTCCATGTTTTAAAAATGGTTTAAGGATTTATCTATATGGACATTAATGTTTTCAAATCAAAAATCCTTTTAAAAGTTTCAAAGTGGTATGGGACACTTTGATTCAAAAATCTATTTTTAAACGGATTCTTGACAAATAGTGTGGATTTTAAATGATTTCAAGAAAAAGGATATATTTCTCTCTAATAGTTTTGATGATTATTTCCATCTATGTCAATATCCTTCATTATTCTCGATTGAGGGTAATCTGATATAATACAATCTTCCATATTGTATCTAATGAGTTATGTTTGACTGTGGTTGCAATATTTTTATACCATTCATGTGTTGTGGTTAAAGTATTGAAATATCGTATGCTAGTTTTAATACGAATGTTTGTGTTATGTTTAAACCTGTTCATATAAGGAATGCATTGGACTTAGTAAGCGACGGGTGGAACCTGCTATAGCTCCTTGGTGCATCAGTAGGTCTCATGAGACAAACTAGTCTCTTGGCACAAGGCCTTGAAAAAATCTTATTTGTAGTCTCGGCACGAGGCCTTGGATATGTGGTTATGATAGTCTGGCATTATTCATTCCATCATTATGAAACTGGTTATTGATATTGCATGTGATTATTTGATTAGTAGAATAACCATGTGAATAAGTAAATGGAATTATTTCATTTTATTTCTGCCATATTATGTTGAAGTTCAAGTTTAAAAGGCTTTTGTTTTAGTTATACATTGCCTTAAATGTTTATTCCTATTTATGAATGTTTCCGCTATATTCTTATCCTTACTGGGCATTTGAGCTCACCCCTTTCTATGTTTTATTTTTCCTAGGATGTGAAGAAGTATTTTATGAATGACCTGCAAGGATAATATGAGGTGATAAGAGTGTTGACTATGGATACTATAATGTTGTAGTTTTAATTTTATGATGTAATGTAAACTTTATGAATGTATCTAGTCATTACAAGGATACTAAACTAATCGATCTTTCGAGACTTGATCTTTCTTGTGATCATGCCAATGATATGTAATAATTTAACGACTTTGGGTAACTGGGGTTGGGGCGTTACATAATTGATCGAATAAATCATCAATACGTGAAAGAGGATATTGATTATTCGAATTCAATTTGTTTAAGCGATGATAATCAAAACACAACCACAAAGTGTCGTTAGCCTCTATCATGAAAAAACCAGTGCACCCCATGGTGACACACTAGGCTGAAAAAAACCACATTATAATAGACCATCAAGAATTATACATAGCTATAATAACTTAGAAGGGTCTATAGTATATGGAGATATTGATATAGGAGAATCTCTTGGTTGTAGCTCTATCCCAAACTCGATCTCCCGTCAAGGGAGTAATGCTACAACCTCTTATAGGTAGACATTCAGGTACTCTTCTATGACCCTAGGAAACACTAACTACTGATCCTCTAATGAACTCATCATTATCTCAACCATCATGGATGGTAAAGATGGAACATGCCTCTAACCAATATGAGGGCCTCTCTCTCCAAAAAACACCACTGACTCTCCATCTGCATCAAAGAACACAACCTGCCTCCTGAATTAGTCCACTACACCCTGTACCAAATACAACCTATCCATGCTGAGGATGAAATAAAATGGTTGTATCTGTAAACATAGAAACTATCCCCAAGAGCGGTGCTTCCCCAACACCAGATCACAGTATCTACATAATTAAAAAATTTTAGCTCAACCTACAACTGGCATAGTCGACGCCAAGGGCATTGTAATCCTCTCTTCCTCATGTCCCAAATCATGGACAAGGGTAGGCGATATGAAGGAGTGTGTCTCTCATGAATCAAATAAGGCATACAACGTGGTAGAAAATAAGAAAAGGGTACCTCAAATGATGTTTGGCTCTCCTGGATCTAGAAACGCTAATGAATGAAGCAGAACACAACCTCTTACACGACCTCTCTGATTCTAATGATGACTACCACCATGGTCCCACACTAATATCTATGGATGGGGAGAATCACGGGGTTGTACTCTACCTGCGCCATCTACCCTCTACTAACCCAAAGCTGGTGCAACCTACTGCGGCTGCCTCGGCTGGAACTTCCACAATGGAGGAACCTGAAGCATAACACCTGGTGCAAAATGACTACTCTAAAAGGTCAAGAACTCTCGCTGCTGATGACCTCGACCACCATAAGAAAACAAGTGCCTGATCCCTTGGTATAGGCCTGAGATCTTCTACCCCTATAGTAACGAGAAGCTGAGGGCTGGGACCTACCCCCAACTAAACAAAAACTCTTCTGCCCTGAAAAATGGGAACCTCAAACCACATCTCTTTTTTGTCAGGACCCATGAAAACTCCCATCTCATGATGATCATGTTCTAGAAAATTTCCACTTGATGACCTCTTCCCTTGCTAGCACCTCAAGGTATGTCTTCAGCATAAATGCAGTGACCTTATGCTGGATCTCTGGACAAAAAGACTCCTCAAAATGCCTTGCATTGGCCTCCTCATCTGGAAACTGGACCAAAGCATATCATAAAAGGTTCCTGAAATAGATTCCAAACTCTTGCACACAGGAGCTCCCCTCTCGAAGGGTATAAAGCTCTTGGTGACGGGAAACATTCATGTTTTAAGAATGAAACTCAACTCTAAACTTGTCTAGGAACTCCTACCATTTGATCTATGACTCCCCGTGATCCCCAAGGAACATGAACCACCACTACCTCACTGCTCCACACAGCATCGTCAGACACAAAGACAACCAGTGCTTCTTCTGAGCACAAATCGATCTGAATCCTATCTCGACCTCCTCCAACCAATATTCTTTGACTGCATCTGAAACGGATCTCTTGTACTTAAGCAGACTCTGGAACTGGAACTCTCAGAGTGTCCTCCTCCATGTTTCATCATCGTGTACCTCTACTCTATGAGGATTTGCTGGCACATCCTGCTAGAAAACTTCTAAGCGATCATGACGAGGTCGTCATCCTCATCCCATTGCTGTAAAATAACAAACAATCAGAGCTCCTTAACATGGAATATGGAAGATTCAAAATTAACTAATTAATTTTGTTCTTTTTTTCTTTTTAGGCTAACCTATCCCAAGGTCTACCCATTCAAACACAAGCACAAAGAATAATGCTGCATGATACTTTCCTAGGTATCTACCTTGAAAGTAGTATCACCTCATTTTGAATCCATTGTAAACATAATGGTCCATGAATCAAATAATAGGGGGACCTAAACGCGTATGTCTTAACCGGTCTCCAGTGTTTACATCACTTTCTAAACATGACTGACACGATTTCCCTACCAACCAATGAAACCTCACCTATGCCTATCACAAAACTATATCCTATCCCTCAACCAGACCTCTGATACCACTCTATTAAGACCACCTCCCCACATGGTGTACCTATCCTAGGTCGGCAATGTGAGAAGGGATATAGTGACCCCCCGAGTCCAGCCTTCAATAGGCGTCAGGTTGAGGACTAGCACTAAGGGTATAATAAACACACAAATAAGAGGAATTACCCTCTAAAAGAACACATGAGGAAGATAGATATAAGGAATACACCAAACAACTCCAACTTACACTATAGTATATAATAAATACCAAGTGCACATATGTAGTGTAATGAAAAACTACTACAACTGAAAGGGGGAAAACTGAAGGTACCAAGGAAAAGTATAAACAACAATGACCAAAATCCCAAACATCTCCTACAACCCCAAGCTAGTAAAAACCAACTTGATCTCCAACCTACCCCACGTGACCTGAAAAATAGTATATATAGAAATTGGGTGAGTAAAACAGTATACTCAGTAGGATCATCTCCGAGGCCTCTCATGAAAAAGTAAAGAGAGCATGCTAAAGAAAAGTGAACAATAAGTGAAACTAACTAATTGCCTAAACATGTATATAGAGTTTCCAGCCTCACTATGGATAATCTCACCAAGTATCGCATACGAGAGTATATAATATAATAAATAATATCAAGGGTACCCTGCTACTACTTCCCAACTGGTTTTCCGCTTTTCCCCAACTTCAAACGTCCTAATCCATATCTCTCCAAAAAGGCTTTCCCGTAGACACCTGGGTGAAGCACCACAACATGAACCTCGTGCAAAAAACCACCACATCCACATAAGAAAAGTAACCAGATAGTTTCCAAGAGGTAGTATATCTCACATAACATGTATCATACGTCAGGAATTAGACATCAAGCCATTACCAGCCACACACCGAGTACGGATCTTTAAGGCAACCCAACCTATACATGTTATACCTATAGTATTCCTTAGGAAACTATATCAAGAATATATTTTTGTGAATAAAAACATGCCATTACATCCATATACATACATATATGAGGAAAACTAACTATTGCACCTACCAGAACAAGTAACTTCCACGAAAAGAGAGCGGTGCCAAAGGGGGTATTCAACCACCCATCCTGCCACCATAATGTTAGGGAAAACACCCCCAGGGCTTAGAATCCAAGAGGTGTTAGTTTACCTAACTTATGGGGTGGATTAGTCTATAGAAACACCAAAGGTACAGAATATACTATAGATCACAACCAAAATATGGGCATGAACTTGTATTAGACTCAACTACAACTAACATCTCTTGGACTCCCGACTGCCACTTCTAAGACTAGGTATCCTGTAAGAACACAACCATTTAAAGAGCTTGATTACATTACTTCATTACCTTTCAATTAGTTTCACTTTATGTTAATTAATTCTTTAAAAAATAATTTTCCATTAACAATTTCCTCATTATATTTCATTAGCATCACAAAGAAAGTTCACTATTCCCTTAAATTGCATCCTCAGTATTGCATCTCAGCAAGATCCAACCCAATGTGTTAACATCATTTGTTCAATAATTTATTAAAAATATTATTACTTTACCATATTCCTAGTCATTCTAGAAAAACATTCTAGGTTAATAAACACAAGGGGGATCAACACAATGAGTATATGAACTACCCGTCGAGTCTTTGTTGCCTATATCCGGAGCATAGACCCATCCTCCCTCAGGAAGCTAAACATGGAAAGCATGTGTCATACAACACACATCATCAGACCTTTTGGAAGGAGGGTAAGCAAACCAGCTTCCTTGAGAAGATGGGAAAGTAAGGAAGACAAACAACCAACAAGAAACCGCATGCATCCAAACATTCACATCCAACCCGATCCATTATATATGGTGTCATCCCTTACACCCACATGCATAAACCAATGCACATTGTCACTCTAAGCATCAACTGCTACCACAACAAAAAATAATCCCTACCCCACATATCACAACAGACTTCTAGGCCTAAATCACAACACAAGTAGTAGGAAAACAATCATCATATCAATTGGGCTCTTGGACCTTATACAAGCCAGACGGTTACTCAGAACCCTACAAGTAATTATCTTTTATTGAAAAACAAGTTCTTTAATCCGTCTTGAATTAACCAATTTATTATTCATAGGTTCCAACACTGAGAAACCTAACCATTAATCTCTCACAAACTGATTAATATTGCTTACTGCATCAATTTGGTTAACATAAAATTACAATAAGAAGAGAAAGATTCATTTACATGCCTCTTTATTAATTTACAATTAATCCGGGGTTACGTTCTTTAACAATTTCCATCAACAAAGAAATGCTAATCAAATCAGGCATGTATATCACACTATCTAAAGAAACAAGAGGTAATAACATACGATTGATATCAATTTATTTATATGATTCAAATATTTATTATGTCAATTACATTGGGTAATAGTGGGATAGAACATCCTGACTCTATCGTTTCACATAAATGAATAGAGAAGCAACAAATCCTTTAAATCAAATGGTTATTAATGTTATTTATATGAGAATGATCCACACAATGGATCATGATCATCTCCTACTGTGATAACTTATATCAAAGATTGATCGATACTGCTAGGCTGCAACAAATAGGGGGTGCACATGTAGTAGGATGAAACTTCAAGGGAAAACAATTGAAGGATTAAGGATCAATCACACCACTCCAATGATAAGAAGGAAGGGTTTGTGTGTATTATACAAGGTAGAAAAAAAGAGGAAGACACCTCATCTATTTAGAATATTTAATGAAGTAGTAGTTAAAGATACACTAGATTTTCCATTAAAACTTGATCGTATTAAACCACACAGTTTGAAAAAGTAAAGCCATCCCAGGCCTTAGAAAAATTAATATATGAGTTATGGGATTTGATTCAGCCTTAAATCCCATAAAAATTTTTCTTGATTGAGTTTTACGTCAAATAAAATGTCAAAGGGGTGAAACTGTTGGAAACTGGAAAACACTGTTCACGATCATAGAAACAGTGTTCAAAGAATGACTCACCGATCATGGACTCACCAATACTGGAAACACTGTTCACAGAATGAATCACCGATCTTGGAATCACTGTTCACATAATGAGTCACCGATCCTAGACTCACTGATCTTAGAAACACTCTTCAAAGAATGAGTCACCAATCCGATGGTGCTGTTCACAGAATGGCTCACCGATGCCAATAGTACTTTTCACCAAACGACTCACCGATACCGATAGTTCTGTTTACAGAAAGACTCACCAATACATTGGTACTATTCATATAAGGGCACACCAATGCTGATAGTAATTTTCAAGGAACGGCTCACCGATCTGATGGTACTGTTCACAGAACGCCACACCGATCCGATGGTACTGTTTACAGAATGACTCACTAATGGAACTGTTCACATCGGTCTTACAGATGGATCTGTTCACATCGGTCTCACCGATGGAACTATTTCCTGGATTGGAAATTTGGAAAAGTGTTGGGGATATGTCATCTTGACCACCAGAACACCTCAAACACTATATTTTCCGAGAGTAATGGACTAGAGTGGTCTGGGCCATTACATATACCTATTTAACGAGATATTAAAATAAATAAATTTTATTTTATAGTGATGGTTCATCTATGTTTGTAAATATTTCGTTGATTAATTCTCACTCCTAGAGTGAATTTTTATGTTAGTAGATGGTGATATTAGACTTTTGGAAAACATACATAATTCCAATTAGAAATACGCACAACGGGTCACACACTTATTTTTTTATCTCAATTAAATTCAATGTGAATATAATTATTGGAATAAAAATTATTCACTGACCATATAAAAATTTTATCTTAGATTTAATGATTACAAATTTTAAATAAACATATTTATATGTTTGTTAAATATTATATAAATAACTATTCACAAGATTGTGAACCCTGTAAATATTTATAAATCTATAAAATGGATAACATTTACTATTTGAGGCTCACTAAATTCGATGAAAGTGTCAAATGAGTTATCAGGTTTGGTAGAAAGGATATATTAAATATAATTTAAATATATATTAATTTTTTTTAAAGATGCTAGTTTATAGCATATAAAATAATAATATTATTATTATTATGAAAAATGGGGATTTCTAGAGGTAAAGTGAATAGTAATGGACTTTGGTGAAATTAATTATTCTATAACATAGCTCAATAATTACATTATCATATCATTTCCAAGGGTTTGACTTTGTTTCACAAATCATATCTCTTCTATAGAATCTCTAAACCCAATAGGGAAAGTTTCATAGAAATCTCTCATAAACCTAGAGCTTCATCCTTCCTCATCATATAAAAATAAATAGAACATGTAACACCTCTTTAACTTTTGAAATAGTTTTTTTTTCAAATGAGTTGAATCTTTTTGATATTTTTCATTAAACTTAACTCTGAGTTTTGTTTGTGTTACACGAAACCCATAGCTTAAATGAAATGGTACATATTAAAAAATATTATTATATGATATAAATAAAAAATATATTAGAATGAAGGGTATTAATAGGTATAATTAAATTCTTAATAATTATGATTCAGTCATGTATATAAAAAAAAATCATTATCCTTCATTTACCTATAGCTAGAAGTAATGGAAATATTTTTTTGAAAAAATATTATTCTGAAAAAATATGTTTTCCCTTAATACATAAATAACAAATTTTCCAAATTAATTTAAGTCAATTTATAATGTATATATTCAATAAACTCTTTAAAATTCATCTTATTTTTTTACTAGATAATTGATAATAATTAATACAATTTTAGGGTTAAAAACATTATTTTTCTAAAAAAATGTTTTGTCACCATTTGTGCACTTATTTGGAAAATAAATTTTGAAACATTATGAATATTTATTTGAAAATTTTAATTTCATTTTCTTATTTACTATTTTGAAAATTATCTTATGGGTATTGTGTGAGAACTTTTTGAAAATATGAAATTTTTAATGAATAGTTAAAAATACAGAATTTTAATTAAAAACAACTTTTTTGTTTAAATTAATTTTAAATTTATATTATATTTAAAATTATTTTAAAAATAATATTAGTTAAAATATATATCTATTTATTCTTTTTTGGTCATTGTAATAATTTTTCATCTTAAATTTCTATATAATTTTCTTTTAATCTTATGAAAATGTTTCATTGAGACACCGCTTTCTCATCAAATTTGCGTGATTAATTTTAAATTATACCTTTTCAATTAGATGAATTGAATTTAATAAAAATGATTCCATATTTATTATTAAAATAATTTATATTATATAATAATTTCAACCTAATTTCTGACCAAAATTAATATTAAAAAAATAAAAAAAGATATATCGTAGTGAAGGTAAAATTCGGATTACTAGGGGTTATACTAAAACGATAAGAGTTAAAATGACCTAAATAAATTTATAAAATAAATTAGATGGAAATATTTTGACTCTATAATTTTTAAGGATATATAATACATATTATTTTTCCCTTTTTGATTGTGAAAAAATGGGTACACCTATTACTTTTAAAAAATTACAACTGTTCCACTCACCTCACTTATAAAAGCCACCCCTCTCCTATACTCTTCACACCATAAAATAATTTTGATTCAACATCTACCTACCCAAATAAAATCACAAAATTTCTAATAACATATTTGGATACTTATTTTGTGCCTTAATCTATGATATAATGTGTTTTTTTGGGAAAATCTAAGGATGTTACCCGAAGAAGAGGTAACATTCTTTAACAACATTTTATATTTTATTTATTCTTGAACCTCATTAATTTATTATTAAAAAATAATGATATAATAACCTTAGTATATATAATATACTTACATTTTTTGAATTTAGGGTAATTACTTATAACCATCACAACATCCATTAAAGGGTTTTGAAATCATCATTCACATATACGAAAAACTACCTCCTCATGAACTGATGCAATTTGTTTTTCCATTAACTCATCTCACAGTTAGGTATTATTATGGATATAAAGTATATATTTATGAAATTTTTGATAAAATTATATATTTTTAGTCATTAATTCATATATTCCTTTTTTACTACTCATTCTGTAGGAGATACGATAACATCACTTATGGGTACTGCAGACTACCTCCTCACGAAGTGATTGGAGTCGTTTTTAACCAACTTTTTACATGAAATATAATAAGGGTAACGTTAATTAATATATATGATATAAATTAAATAATTATTGTATTCATAAATTATTTATAATTTTAAATATATATTATGTCATTTTATGTCTTACATTTCCACTCACTGAAATATGATAACGCCATTTGTGTACATGTGGAATACTACCCTCATGAAGTGATGTTAATCTCGCTTTTAATAAAAAAACCTCATGGTTAGTATATATAAGTATATTTGAATTTTTAGAATTATATTAATGATATTATTAATTATATTTAAATATAAATTAATAATTATCTCTTTTCCATAATTATCATTTTAAAATGGAAATGTTACTCATGTGTACAAACTGTCGACCTTCTACATTTTCCGAAAATACTTCATTTCCCAAAACAAACATACATGATTAGACTTAAAAGTATAATTTATGAATAAATATGATAATTATTTCATTATTATTATTATTATAGAAAATATGGAACCAGGATCTATTCAAGAGTACTAAATATAAAAAATACAAACATTAATGAAAACTAATGGGGTTCTTACCTGAAATGTGATTTTAATATAGAATTGTAAATAAATAAGTAATAAATTGTCATAATTGAATTATATTTTGTATAATATGTATATGTATGGATATATAATATTTTTATGAGGATATTATAATTATAATATAGGATTATTAAATATGTATGAAGGAAGTCGAGAAATAAGGTAAGGGATTTCTAGTCTCTCTTTTATTTTTGGATACTTATTCAAATTCACCCCTAATTTATGTTGTGTGGTGAATATAATAACCATTTTTAATGTTATATCATGAATAAAATTATTTTAATAAATTTATATGTTACATTTAATTTTTGTTATTTCATGGGGGTTATGATTCAATTTTACCAATAAGGATGAGTTTTATGCTACAATCTCATCATTTATGAAGTTTTATTATGAATATGACTGCAATGACGAAATATTATTATTTATCTCTAATTAAACTCATGGATTTAATTTTCCCCTAGTTAATTCATGATAATACAATTTTTCCCATAATTTTCCTCTCATTTTATTCTCACGAGTTCAAAATAATGATTAAAAAAAAACATCTACATTTCTATCTTCGGTCGAGAAATTACCATATTTGAAATTAATGTTTTCTAAAAATGTTTGTAATATTATGAAAATGATTTATTAAATAATTTTTTACCATTTTATTAATTTTTACAAAGTGTTTTGATAAGATTATTCTTTTAATTTTCCAAATAATTCATGTTTTTATTTTATCAAAAATATAAAAGGAATATTTGTTATAATTTGAAAAACATGAAACAAATTTCCCACTATCAGTACCATTATTTACTTTGATGATTAGTTTTCATATTTTCAATGTTATTTTCAAAGAAAATTTGTATCCAATATTTTAATGATTTTTTTAGAATGAAATTTTTAATGAAAAGTTATTTTCTTCAAGAATTGTTCCAAGTGATCTTTGAAAATAAATAACAATCTAAAATGTTATCCTTGTATGTAACTTATTTTTTTCGGGGATATGAACAAAGGATATAATTATTATAATATTTATGAATGTTTTTCATGAAAAAATGTTTATGAGACCCATTTATCTTCCACAGGTTATACTATTATAATACTATTATGAAAACTGCTTTTTTTAAAGTGTTATGTTATAATGAAATGATGAAACAATTATAAAACTTAATTATTTCCCACTTGTTATGATATGATTAAATTTTTATGAAATGAATTTCATTTAATGGGTTATGATATGATGAATGTTTTATGATCATGTGGAACCCATACATATGATTTGCACAATATGATAAGTGGTACCTATATTTACATGTAATAAATTGGGTAAATATGGATAACTCCAGAGTAGATATGGTATTCATGAATCTGATTACATGATTATAAGGTTATGAGTAATCTAGATCACATGTTCAAAATGATATGCGTGAAACAGATTATAGGTTCCCAATTTTATTCATGAACCTAATTATATGATCAGAATGTTATGTGTGTACCTAACATTCGTGTCAATAATGTTATCAGTGGACCTGGTTACATTTCTATAAGATTAATATGCAGACTAATTTCATATACTTATCATAATGAGTGATCATGTCTCTATTTATACATGTTCAATATTTTATAAGTGGATGCGTATTCCACAAATCAATATTTTATAAAAAATTTCTCTCTAATAGATTATGTAATTTTATTAAATTATGATTCACGTATTATTAACTTACAATCTATATTTTATGACTCAATATTATGATATTTTATATGTAGAGTATGGATTTCATATGAGATTCTCATGTTCTCGTACAAAAATAATCTGTTTAGGCATTTTTATCTCCCATAAATACCCTTATAGAGCATCGAAGCTCACCCATTCTAAACCTTTCTTTCCTAAATGATGATAAAAGGTTTCAAGTAGGGTATTTTTTGGAATATTACTAACAAGGAATACATTTATATTATATTTTTTAATATCTTTAATCAAATTATAATATTGATTACCTAGTATGCAAAGACACTAAAATATTATTATCCTCATATGTTTGTTTGTGTAATGTATAGAATATTAATATAAAAAGATGTGATATCTATATATGATAAGATTCAGTTGATAGGGTTGGTATCAAAGGAAATGATTAGTTACCTTTTGAAAACTATTGTGAGAGAAAAATAGTGAGATACCTAGGGATATTTATAAGGATATTTCAACATATTTCATAAAGGATAATTATTAATATGAATCTATGTTTAGTAAAATGTCCTAGAATTTTTTTAAAGGATAGAGTGAATGGTATTTAAGAAATTACATCACATTCTGAATACTACAAGTAGCTACGACTCTAGAATAGTAGTACCTAGTGTAATAGCTTTGAAAATGGAGGATTGATGTGGACTCGATTGGAACATAGTGCACAAAAATGGACCTCTCTACCCACCTAGTTTGACACTGCTAGGGTATATTATTTGGAAATTAACTACCTCTTTAAAAACCATTGTGAAGTATTTAAATAGATGATGAATATGAATAACCTAGTATTAAAAGAATGTTTCCTAGATAAAAATAGGGTGTTATGATTTAGAATTCCTATAAGTGATTTTCATTTTTACTTGGATTACCATTAGAATTAGAGTTTCTGAAACTATTATTTTTTGTTTTAGTAAATTATGTGAACCAGAAGGGAATGGGTTAGAATTCAATGTGACATAAAATTTACTAATGAGAAACCAAATCGAATCATGACAGAAGTGAAGGATGTTTTGATTATTCCCAATAATTTATCATAGGACATAATTAATTTTTTTTCATAAAAACAAACTCTTACAATCAGTAAAGAAGACATGTTTAGATTTCGTTGAGAGTTTTGGTATTTGAGACCATGGAGAGAAGGTGATTTAGTTTTCAATATGTCATAAATGTTAGAAAACAAACTCTATGGAAATTCTCCAAGGAAGGGGAATATGTTTTATGTGTGGAGAATGACATATAGTAAGAAATTTTTGAGAGAAGATGAAAGTTTTAGTTAATGAAATGGATTGGAATATTGGTCTCCCTAAGTTATTATCAATTTATGAATTCTTTAAATTTGGAATTTATGTGAATTATGAATATCTATGTCATAGGGGGAAATCTTGTTAATAGAATTAACAAGGTGATATTAGTAATGGTTGGACTACTAATGATTAAGATATTAAAAATGAAAAAATGGAATGAAAGAGGTATTATTGAATAATATGGTGAATCCTAGTTAATGGATTGAGGATGGTGTGGAATAATAGAAGTGTTTAGGTATTTAAATTCATGAATTAAGAAAATTATGAGGATTTTTTTCTATTATATTTTCTTTATGGATTTAAAAGAATATGTTGAATGGTACTGATGACCTAAAAATATTATTTAATGTAATGATTAGATTTAATGGAAAACACATGATTATGGGAAGATAATAGTTAATATGTTCTTAATATTGAGATACTGGTGTTTATCTTGGATAAAGAGATGATTGATATGAAATAATTTAAATTAGATAGTGTTGATGAACTCATAATTGAAAAATGAATTTTTTGAAAAATTGGATTATAATATCATTGATGGGGTTCAATTCATTTTTTGATTTAATTAATATTTCTAATAGTCTATGTTATAGGTAATGAATGTAGCATATTTTTTTTTCAAGATGGTTTTATGGAGATTCATGTCATTACTATGTTTCAAGAGAATACATGATGATGGTATTCACATGTTTTGTATGTGTCATCCAAGAGATAATTTTCGATATATGGGGAATCAATGTTAAGTTGATTTGAATAAATTTAATAAACTTTTTATAAAATTTGAATTTTGGAAGAGTTATAAGATATAAAATTTATAGAATGGTTTATGTCAAACTTTTGGAGAGTTTTTAGAGATTAACATATTACTTCACCATATAATGATTTACACGTATTGGATTATAGTGATAACATTTTTTTAAACTGAAGATATATTTATCGACTTATAATTCTATTACGGATCTTATTTAGTGCTTCATATATGGGAAATTCACATCATATATATAGAGATTATTTAAAAATTGATCAATTTACAACCAATGGATGAAATTGTAGCTATGTAATAAAAATATATCATGTAATTAAATTTTCATATGTAACATGAAGTAAAATTTTGTCCTCTTATGATCATTTTTTATGATATCAAATATCTTTTTCAAACCTCTTTGGTTTATATTTTAGTGGTCATTACCCATCCCTGGGTAACACACATTATTGTTATTAATGATCCCTATCACTCAATATAATTATTTTTGATTTTATAACATTTATATATATTCACCTCCCACCTATATTATTCATTTTTGAAACATATAATGTTTTATTCTAGTTGAATTTGAGACATCCCTTTCTCTTTTTTAAAAAGTTGTTTTAAACCCTTTTTACAATGTAGGCATCTGAAATGGAATTTTTAGATGTTAAACCTTAGATGTCCAAGATGAATTTTGTATGAAAATTAATTATAATTGGGGTATAATGTAACACCTCTAGATTTTATAATATATGTTTTTTCAAATAAATTTAATCTTTTCAATATTTTTCATTACATTTAACTTTGATTTTACCTTTTATTACAAGCAAAACTGAGTTTAAACAAAACATGAAATATTTTTTAAATATTAATATATGTTAGAAAATGATTATTCATTGGAATTTTGTGTATGGATAGTATTAATTAGATTATGAAAATATATTGTATACACAAGTGAATAAAATTCTTTCTTGGGAGACCTTTTAATTAAAAATAAACATAAAGGAAATCATTGTTTGGAAAACTATTTTTATGAAAACAAACACGTTTTACATCAATAAATAAAAAACCACTTTTTTGAATGGTTTTAATGAAATATGTACATTATATATTCAATCAACTATTTAATAGTCATCTTATGAATTCTCTAGAAATGATTTGATAATAATTCAAATTTTACGTATAAAATTATATTAGTCAAAAAAGTTGTTTTGTTGCCTTTTTCAAACATCTTTTGAAATTAGTTTTTCGACTCTATTAAAAAATAATTTGAAAAAATTATTTTCATTTTTTAATAATTATTTAAAAATTATCCTCGGGTTATTTTTTGATAATTTTATGAAAAGATACAATTTTTTGATGAATAGGGAAATTACTGTAATTTTATTGAAATATACGTTTTCATTTAAATAATATGGAATGTTAAATTGTTTTTCAAATTGGTTTTAAATTAAAATTAGTTCAATTATATATCCTATAGTACCATTTAGGTCATTTTAATCTATATAATGTCGATTTTTGATGTAAAAATCTTGAAAATGTTTTATCATTTTTTCTTTAAAAACATGCTTTCTCGTCCCATTTGTGGGATTTGTTTTACCTTTAAAATTTACACTTATGTGAATGTAATTTTGGGAAAATTGATTCAATATTTGGAATGTAGAGATTTTATATTATATAATAATTTCCACATTATTTTTTGACCAAAATGTATAGTTTAAACAGAAAAAATTATATTACACAATTAAGGTAAAAAATATTTTACTGAGGGGTTAAACTAAAATATTAGGGTTAAAATGACATTTTTTTTCTAAAATCTATTTTATGGCCATATTTTGACACTATAGATTATGATACGTTATAATAATATTTTTTGGACCCTTTTACCATGTTAGAAATGTGGGTACCCATTTTTATTTTAAAAAATTACAAGTGTGCAACTCACATCACTAATAAATGGACACACACTCTCATATCATATTCACATGTTCCAATCAAATTAGTTCAGAAAATAAATAAAAAGATTACTTCCCAATTTACTCTCTCTCATTATTTAATACTTATTTTTGGCATAAATACTATCTAAGAATTCATTCGGTGAAAAACTAAGGAGGTTACCTGAAGAAGAGGTAATGTTCTTCAACAAGAATTTCTATTTTATTTCATCCTACATAGCTTTAAATTATTATTAAACCATGATGATATAAAATATTTACTATATTACAAAAAAAATATGTTTTTATGTTACAGAAATGACATATAACCATCTCCAATTTCATCAAATGTGTTATAAAATCATCATTTGTGTGTATGATGGACTACTACCTCATGAACTGAGGTCATACATTTTTCCAATAGAATCTCCCAAAGTTAGGAATAATTATGTATATGAACTGTATAAATATAATATATATAGTTCATATACATCATAATTTTGTGGTAGAATGTTCAGAATCAATTATGTATCAGGTATTTATTACCTGACATATGTTATTTAAAACCATTTAACTCAGAGGTGGCATAGTGTGTATCACCAAGAAATGTTTTCCAACTCAGAAATTTCTGTATCTGAAATACATGATATATCATTAGGCATGTGTCATAGATAATCAAAGAAGAAATATACCAAACATGTTTTTTTCTTGAACACATTGATTATCTTAACTATTTCCATGGAAAAATGAAAAGTATATTTTTACTCTAGTAAAATTAAGAATAATTTTCTATTATGTAAACTATTAATAGAAAATTCCATGTGATAGATTATATATATATTTAACGAATAAAAAATATTCATGTTAAAATTTGGAACTATACCCCACGTCTAGACCTTTATCACAACATATTTTAGGTTCATCAAAATAAATTCTTACTAAAAAATTTACATGATTTATTGAAAATGAAAAACATATAATTATGTAACATATTATATATTCTAGATATTGTGTGAGTACATAGTTTTGTATAAGCACCATACTAGTTTTTTTAGATAGGAACACACCATGTTTCCTCCTTGTACATGTTGTGTACTAGAATAATTAAAATAAAATTAATTCATTTAATTAATTTGAAATTAAAATGGATGAGATTCTAAAGGAATTGTCTAATGGAAATTAAGATAAATTAATAAATTAATTGTTAAATATTTTAAATAAATCTTAGAACATTTTATATAAATTAAGGTTTATTTAAATGACTGATAGTTTCTTAAATTCATATTAATTTCATGTATAGATGATCATGATCTTGAATTACTTATTTTTGTTTTGGATTTTTTTAAATTTAATTTTTATATGGGTGGGTTTTCATTTAATATTATTAAACTAAAATGTTGTCATGAAAGGAATCCTCTTTTCTTATTATATAAGGACATTTCCGTCTATGGTTTATTTTTTGTATACCATGTAACCTTTCAATTGGTTTCCCTTATATTTTTATAAGTAATGAATTTGTGAGGATGGAATTCCAAGGTGATTGGATGTTGTTTTAGAAAGTGGTATCGTGAAATCAACCCTAGTGATACATTAGACCTAGGAGGAATGGTGAAATTTGAGCTATGAATGACTCACAACATTTCCCCTAGGATCAATACTTTTTTTTCACTCAAAAAACAAACAAATAAAAAATCTCATGATCATGGTAATGTTTTATTGTAGTATTTTTCATGGTTATTTACTTTATGTATGTTTTATAATGATCACATAATTAACTGAATCAAATAAAAAACATGATCATATAGAATAATGTAGGATTATTATGCATATATAGTGTATCAACACATGTTTAATCACTTAAGAAAAATCTGCTTAATATTAACAATAAATTTAACTCAATAAAATAATTCAATTTACACATAATAAAAAAAAATCCATACAAATATTGATTCATACTATTTTCCTCCATCATATTAACTAAGATTAAACCACAATTAAAGTGTTAGTGAAGCCCATCATCAGGGGGAATTTTATTTATCAGGAAGTCTTAATAGATATAGTGGGTTTACAAAACCAAACTTGTATTGGATTTAATTACCATAGACTATTCAATATAAACATATAGGCATATGTTAAGGATATCAGAGTCAGGATTTCTAGATTTGGTAGTCCACTCATTAAAACATGGTGCTATAAAATATTAGTGGGAATGACCACTGACATAAATAATTATTATTCTCATGGCCTCCTTATATATTATAAGAAGGAAAAAATGGAATGTTTCCATGAGAATGTAGATGAAACAATAAATTTTCAGTCCAATTATGAGATTATTGGAACTTGAAATATGGTGTGATAATAATAAAATAAATATATTATATCTCACAAATTTTGGTTATAAAATAAATTATATTTAATAATTTTTTCTTATTGTTGTAATAAAAATGAAAATTCCTTAAGCATCTTGTCCTTGTAATAATTTTTGGGTAAATAACATCTCTTTTTTGGTATTAACTTCAAGGAATAGTATGGACACATTAAAAATGTATTAGATCATATGTAAATAATTTTCATGCTATAATCTCCAAATCATGATCCACTTGAAAGGTAGGAATGTGATGAAGGGTTAAAAATCTGATGAAAACACATGGATGATATGTTGAAGTCCAGTGGTTTTTGATTTCATACATATCTATTGTGCTCATGAAATCTCATGAGATCATGAATTATTATAGTATCCTCCATTATGATGGTGAAATTTGACATCTCCAAAGAATTAATTAGAAGAAAAAATAGATATGGTACACTAGATAGGCCTCTCATAGTTAATATTGTTGGCTAATTGAGCATATAGAGTTTCCTAGTTTTTTGGTTCCCAATGAATTGCACACTGATATCTTACTGACATCACTCACAAATATCTTCTCCAAAATTGTTATAAATTTCAATATGAAAAACATTGATAAGTCTCTCCAAAATATATTTAATCAACATCTCCATGTTGGTTAGGACATAAATCATGAAAATAATTCAATCCTTATGATGTATAAGAGGAAATTCCATGCAAAGAGTTTCAAGAATAACTAAAAGTCTAAATATTCTTCTCAATACCCATATAAAGAGGATTATCAAGGGGAAAGAAATGGAAAACAATGTTGTCTGTTTTACTTATAAAAAAATGGACACTATAAGAATAACTGCACCCCCAAAAAGGAGTAATGGGATGATTTAAGTGTTTAAATATTCCAATGGTATTTATTTATTTCTAAATAACATGTATGAGATATAGGATTCAGTTTTCACATTTTATCTAATTAAATTAACCATGTAATGAAATAAAAGTTGAACAAGGTTTGGTGGATCTATGAGAGACTAATCTAAGCTCACATGAGTAGCTATTGGAGACTACCACATCACACTTTTGACATGAAATACGGTTGTTTTAAATGATTGTTATTATGTTAAATCCATTAATATAAACATCATTTATTTATTCCTTGTTTATATGGATCGATTTATAATTAAATTTTTGAATAAGTGAATCTTGTATAATAAAGATAACTTGTGTTATTGAAAGGGAACAAAATAATAATAGTCTTTATATGTTGGATTACCCAAACTTTGTAATAAGAATTGATAGTGAATCTTATTGAGTTGAATCATATACACCCATCCATTCAATCACATATTAGGTCATGTGAAAACAAATTATTGACTAAATTATACCAAGCTATTTATTTAGATTCCATTGAACAAAACCCACTTGGATAAGTCATGTGTTTTCTCAAGGAAAAATTTCCAGAGCTCCATTTAGTAGAAAAAGTAAAAGGGATATAGAGCTTCATAATTTGTTTATAATGAAGTGTTTTTTCCATTTATAGTTTAGTAAAGTGATGAATAATCATAATTCATAAATTTTTCTAATTAATTTAGTAGATATGGATATGTATACTTAATGGGATATGTGTTAGATTATTTTGATAAATTATAGGAATGAATGAATTATGTTGAGACCTATATTTTTTATAAGATAAAAAACCAAACTAAAAATATGATGGAGAATAACTAATCCAAGAACTCATTGATTTACTATGGGAATTGAGATATTTTCCCATTTACCACCACATCATAAACCATAATTGATGTTTTGAAGTTGTATTGGGAACCAAACCATGCCAAAAAATGGTGATATCAATGATTAATCAGGAATTTATTTCATAATTCTTTTAAGGATACACATTATATATGTTAACACGCATAGTGAACAGAGTGCTAAACATATTAGAAAATGATACTCCATATGAAATTTGGTATAAAAATAAACCTTTATTGTCACATATATGAGTGTGGGGTTGTGATTTTTTTTATAAATCCTCCTTAAGTGACAAGAATAAACCCCAAGGTACTAAGCTTATCTATATGTGGTATCATATGGAAAATAGATCATAGTACACATATAATCCTTTTTACATAAATAATTTGGTTAATATATATATTTCAACATTATTGAAAGAGATGATATCTCTAAAAGAGATAGTGGGAGTGAAATATAATTCAATTGAGTCGTGGCTCAAGATACAAAAGAGTTGGCACATGAACAAATTTTTAAAATCCCCTTAGAAGAGGATGTTCTATATACACAAGTACTGCATACGAGTATATGATATGTTACAAAAACTAATATATATATTTTTTCTATATTTGAGGATATAGACTCATTATTAGTATATAATAATTATCTTCATTCTTATAAAGAAGTATTATGATTCACAGAAGCTACTGAGAGTAATGAACCAATTTTTTAAAATGCGTTCCAAATACTAAAATAGTTTTTTTATTTTTGTTGTTAATTGAATGGATATAAATACTATTTGTTTGAAATGGGTATTAAAGAAGAAACTGTACATGAATAGACAAGTCAATTACTATATGATAATTGGTTGTAAAAGGGTTTACATTTTCAATTAATTGACTATGATGAAAACCTTTATATAGTTTTCTGCTAAAATCCATCTAAATTCTACTTTCCATTGATGTATATAATGACTATGAGTTTTGAAAAAATTGATGTAAAAATATATTTCCTTAAATGTAACCTTTATAAATATGTCTATATAATAAAAAGAATAGGGTTTTGCGACTCAAAATAATCCAAACATGGTATGAAAGTTGTAGATATCTATTTATTGATTAATGAAAGAATCTAGATTGTTTAACATTCTCTTTGGTGAAGCTATAAAAGAATTTGGTTTCATAAATAATGAATGTAATACTTGTGTAAACAAATGGAATAGTGTGAGTACCACAATTTTCTTGATAATTTACATTAATTATATAACGTTGCTCAAAAATGATATACTAGACTTATAGACCATTATGGAATAGTCAAACTCAATAATCTATATAATGGAAAAAGGTTAAATGGTATATAATTTTCCATTCAAAATAGATGATGATAAATCTAAGAGGATGCTTGTACTATTTCATGGTATATATGTTGACATGATAATAGAGATATTATTATAGAATAATATTATATGGTATTGTTTCTAAAATCAAATTGTTTTCATGGTTTAAAGAAAATAATTCCTGAGACACATGAGGAGATACTGAGGATTGAAATGAACCTATATGAATCAAGGATATGGTTTTCAATGTATGCTAGGTTGTGTAATAGTCCAGATGATTCTCACACTGTCACACCCTGACTTAGAAACTATTTATGTAGTTCTCCAAGATGGTCCACCACATGGACATAGGCATGTATTTTCATGTATGAGAGGTTTTTGACTAGGGATGAGGGTTTGTGAGGTTACAGTGCAGAAACTATGCCACCAATATCAAAGTAGATATAATAAAATTAACAAAGATGACACAAATTAGTCTAGATAAAGATCACATATATGCTATGGTAACTTCTAAAAATAACTACAATATTAAATTATATGAGAATTATTAATTCAATACATTCCATAAATGAACTTTTTGGTTGGATCCCATACAAGGGTAAAATATAAAAAATAAAAATATTACAAAAACTCATCCCAAAACTGCTTCTATGTCCATCATGATCAAATTTTCTAATCTCCACAAAAGTATTTCCAAATCAATGCAAAAAATGGAGAGTTATTAGAAATTATTGAATCTACAACCAAATAGTCTTTTTCTTAGGTAACCGAGTTCCAGGTGGCCTATATAGGGTGTGTGTAAGACTTAGAAGGCCAGAAAAATGATGTCCCTAAAATAACCAGCCCATAAAAGAGATAATATAATAGATATATATTTAATAATTTATATATGAAACAAATTAATAAGTATGAAAATTAAATGATTTATTATTTAAATTTAATGTATTAAAACAACTACTGATGCTTGGGATCTTTAGTGATACCTAACACTTGTTTATTCCAACTTCGTACTAATCAAGTGAGTCTATGATCATAGTAAAAATAATGTATTTAATTTTTCAATGGAATACCACTAAGGAATCCACATTCATACTAAAATAAGGGAATCCATGTGGCTTGACCAGAAATTGTCTCTCTATAAATCCCATAGGGAATCCTTGGGAGGGTGATAATTGGAATTAAACTGATTTGAACTACCATTCTGAACTCAAGGAAGTATCATTTACATCCCAAATCAAGTCTTTATGGGAATCCTTGAATTACACCAAATGAATCTACTGATATAGTTCGGATGATTCAACTAATATCATCTCGTATCTGTCACCAAGGTACACCATGAGATTCCCTGAAATTAATCTATGGAATTCAATAAATATATACATTACCCAAATCCATGGGCTATCCAACCCATGTAATTCAATAAAATTAATCTAAAAAATCCAATGGACTTATCTTCTAATTCCATGACATTGGACCTACATAAATCCATGGGTGTCATTAAAACATGGAATTCATGTGATCCCCTAGGTGAATCCATGGATTTATCATAGAATTCCACCAAATTATTGTTCTATATAGGCTGAGTGGAATTATACTAATGAATTCAAACTCATTCTCATATCAAGAGAAATCAATTTTAAAAAATTATTTACCAATAATTCATTTAAATTAAACAAAACCTCATTAATTTAGAAAACACTTGGATCTTATTCATGAAAATTTTCAACCAAAATACAAGTCCTATTCCAATTAATTCCATAACCCCATGTAATTCCATATTTTACCATAAATTGTTTCGATAAAAATCACTAAAAAAATTGATCCACTTACGAAGTCATATTTGGCCTCTTAACATTTATACATCATTATTAAACTACTTATTGGGTTATTAATAATCACTTAAAGGTTACAATTTCTTTAATTTAAAATCAATGGGAAGTTACCAAACAAGAATATATGGTTGTAAACTCTCATTGAACAACCATCATTTCCAAACAAAATTTCTCTCTTAGAATAATTAAAACACAAATAAACATTTGGAAACATTTATTACTTCATGGATAATACCACCAATATGAATTTTTTCACAGAACTACCAATTCCTAATATTTATGGCATGTTAAATGGAACATTTATATATTAAAATAATAATAAAAAGCATTTAAATTAAACAAAAATAATGCCTGATAGATTCAGCGAGACAACATTATGAACACAATAAGAAATAATGAAAATATTATAGGTAAAATTAAAGAGACAAACTATCTTATCTAAATATAATTCCACAAATCCAATATCAGCCATATATCCATCTTGAATCAAGATGAATTTTAAAACTACACAAATTAAATGAAAATAAAGAGTATTAGAATAAATATTTACATAAAAAGGCGACTGAAATAAATAAATATTGAATTCAAAAGGACTCATAGAGTCACCAAGAGATTTTGATATCAAATGATTATGCATGAAATGGATAGGGATTGAAAAATATGCCCCATGGGAATGGAATATGAGAGGGAGGGTCAGGAATGAAGGTTTTTGGCCAAAGGGGAGGATAAAATAGTGTTAAAAACTCAAAATTCAAGCGGTATAAACTCATAAATTTTAATATTTTACAGACGTATATGGTTTATGAAGGACCCCAGAACACCCTGCGAGGGGAGGGGTGAATTAGGGTGTCAAATGTTTCTTCAAAAGTGGTGGATCTTATTCACAATTTATAGGAACCATTTAAACCTGTCTAATAAGAATGAGAAGTAAACAAAAAAAATCAAAAATAAATTTCCAAAAAAATAATTTTACATGGCTCGCCACTAAGGGATAATATAAGGAGCATACACAGAAAGTGTGTCAGTTGTACCTAAATCCAAACATATTCACTAGTCGTGGAGTAAAAATTTTTAGGTACAGTCACTATGTGCCAAGAAGTATTCATTTACAATGTTTTAGGGATAGCTCAACGCATCCCTAGGAACACTACCATTGGATCGCCCTTTTTAACTGTGTTTGGATGGATCCAATTTTTTTGGACTTGTAGGTCCCTTTATATTCATGAAAATATGCATCCC
Source organism: Viscum album (assembly GCA_963277665.1). NCBI lineage: Eukaryota > Viridiplantae > Streptophyta > Magnoliopsida > Santalales > Viscaceae > Viscum > Viscum album. Next base: position 1,204,569,572 of record OY728126.1, on the reverse strand, counting down.
CAACTTTAGATAGATGCTATGTCTAAGTCATGTTTTTTCCTATAGATGTAATCCACTTTTCTCAGCACTGATAGTTCTCAAACCATTTTTAGTGGACTTGAAATATTTCTTTTGAGAACAGAACTTCTTCTCATAACACCACCACTTACTGCCTCCTCAAACCACATGTGAGTACTACCTTTTCGTACCTCTTCCGCGTATTACTTCTTATTTTCAGACCAACTCATTCTCTAAAAACTATTTTCTGTAAACCTTCTCAATCGAATTGTCTAATGAAAACTGTCTTACATCATGAACCATATTCTTATACAGGTTATAGTGGCTCGCAAAAACTCCTTTCATAGACAGTCTCCATGGAACACATCAATTTTGGTGGAATCATCCTCGTGAACATCTTTCCCTTCATGGAATTTTATTCTTGTAAACCACTCTAGACTCCACCAAATTCATCCCATTTTTCTAATAAAAGTGTCTATTCTTAATGAAGGGGATAAGTTCTCTTAATATAGTAAATATATCAAAAAATCACACTTATTATTTTTTCTTAATCATTCGATGTGGTATAACCTTCACCCTGTATTTCTCCTTCTGGGAACCATTTTCCTTTCACGGTTTGCATACTGCCTCTCTCACTTTGCGTCTTCAAACATTATTTCCCCATTTTCATAAATGATGAGACATACCATGAACCGTTTTCCTTTTGCATATTAAGAACCTTATGACAAACCATATTCATCCCGCAAACTGTTTTTCATTCATGATCTATGAACTTACTATGTTTTCCATGAATTTTCCTTTGCAATATTCGAACCAAATTTTTTGGACTCCTTTGAATAAAACCTTCCTTTTCAAAAATAATTAACTCACAATATTCAGGGCCAAAAATATGGAAATATATAGGAAACTAGAACACCATAAACCCATGATTCTGCCTATATTGTAAGAATCCTTATCAGGATAACTCATTGATCAACAAAATTTGGATTAACAACAAACCAAACCATACACCAGTTTCTGTATAACAACCTTGGGTCTATCAATCTCCCTCTTTGGGTTCATTGGATATTTGTAGATAAATTCAATAAAGAACTTGCAACTATCAGGACCTAATAAGAATGAAATAGCCGGACAAACACTATAAGTCTAAGTGAGAAATGATCATTATAGAAAGAAATGGTTAAGCATGAATTTCGTTTTTGTGTCTGAGAAAGGTTAATGATTTCGAATATATTTGTCAAAAACCTGTAACCATTATACCATATTTTCTATTCTCATGCGTTGTTTCTCTACTCTCCTCCTTCTTCTCATTTCTCCCCCATTTCTTCTGAAAACATAGAGAATTGAATTTATCCATTCATCTATCCATTTGGAAATAAACCCAAAGAACATATTATTGAACGTTCAGAGAACAAAAAACACTCTCTATGGATTGTATCCCCCCATAAACTTTCACCACTTCTACAAAAAATATTAAAACTATTTTAATAATTAGGGCGAGGGTAACAACCAAGACCTCCTCTTTTAGATGGAGGTGGTTGAAAAATGAGGTTCATCTAATGTTTGCCAAACACATGTGCTGAAAATGGATTGGTCAAAATGTTATCCACTTGATCATCAGTTCCGACATGATCCATTTTAATCAAGCCTTATTCCATTTTTTCCCTAATGAAGTGATTTTCAATGTGTTTTTTCACAAACTAATTTTGGTCGACCCTGAACCAAAAACCCGATCCAATCCACACTAAGGCTTGAGAGGCATTCCAGATACTCCCTGGGAGGTGACATGGACCATGGGCATCAATAGAGATAGAGGGAAGAATTTTTCCCTTTAATAAAATAGAAACTAAATCGAAAGAAGTTTCACATGTAGTTAAAAATTTAAATGAAATTCAACTCAATATCATTTAAATAGGAAAATAATAATACAACTAAACTAAACAAATAGAGTAACCGAAAAGAACTACCACTAACTCCATGTGACGCCGTAGGCCACTCTCTAACTCAATGATCAACCATCTCCATAGAGGAACAAACCAAAGTTGAAACTTGAAAAAGGAATAAAATAGAAAAAACTATATACATGAGTATTTAAACTCAGTAGGCTAGCCACCTAATCTACCTCCTAATTCAATTCCATTAATATTATAGAAACATCAATTTCATGTATGAAATACAATTTATATTAGTATGATTTTATATACATTTTTATTAAAAAGTTACAACACATTTACCCTTTTTATTTACAAAACAAAGATCATACCATTAGTGAGACATTATCATTTTTATAGGAAATTGTGTATATATTTTTAATCTATAGAAATGATCACCAAAAACTTCTATTTGGAAACAATTTCCAAAAGCCTTATTAAAATTAACACATAACATTCCAATAAAAACACTTCATAAGAAATTACCAATGTAATCACAAAACAGGGGAAACAAAAATAATCATAAAAGTATCTCAACATCACTGGAAGTGACTAAATCCTACAAATAGAAATGATCCATATAGATTGATAATAAAATAAAAGAAACTAATACATGTTACTAGATCCCTGATTACATTTGACATGTGATTAAATCAAGAAATTCTCAATACACTCAACCTCCCAAACTCATGACAGACCGAGGTAAATTCCAACAGTAGAAAACTCAAAAATATATATCCATCTACAGTGGGCCACTAGTTAGTACAACAACTACTAGTGAAAAAATCATTCAATATTCCAGGTTCCCGTGTCTTAGGTATATAATGTGGGTGAGCCGACCGATTATATATGGGTATCTAATAACATGTATATGTAATAATAAATGAATAACAGGATTCACCCTGTTACACTCCATGGACTGACTCACATTCCATAGAACAAATGAAACACAAGGGCTCCATAATTAGGACCTCTAATAATTGGTAATGGGGAATCCATAGTGAGTAAAACACAACCATTAAATATCACAAATCATGAGTGTTATCCAATGGAAGTTTTTAAAATAAATATTTTCACCAATTTCACAAACCCTCCAAATGGGCCTTTATGTACTTCACAAAACCAACATTTATCAACATATAAAATCCACTAGTTGTGAAAGGGTTTAAATTCTCCATTTTCATCATCAAAACATTTATATAATAGTCTTGAAACATTATCAATATGTTCTCACAATAAATTAATTCTTTTAAAAGTTCCAAATGAGTAATTTGACGGTAACACATGCCAAAACACTTAACCATTACTGAAGAATCACTTTAAATCCTATTTTTAATATGTTACAAAATATAAAAAACACCATAATATGCTAATTAATGGCACTCTAAATATGAGAATAATTTTTAAAAATTCATTGGAATTACCCAAGAATCAATAAATTACTTCTAAAAATTTTAAACTTAATGAAAAGGCCAACCTAGAATTTAATCAAATACTTTCCATGCACTATCTACTAGTGCAATTCTAGTGATCTCAAAAAAGGAATTACAAACATAAATTTCATGCCAAACAATTATTCTCAAGATTACAAAACAAGGAAAATATCATATAAATGTTGGAAAAAGAATGAATTAAATGAATCTAAAATTAAAAAAGTAATGTGATTGGGGATTCCTACCTCAGATTCATGATGCGATGACAATGCATACCTGAAAAAACCCCAAGTGGGTTCTAATACCCAAAACCTATGAAGTGAAACCCTAAATAATAAAAAACACCATAAAAAATATAAAGGAAGTAACATTGTAGGTCACCATGACCACAGGAGAAGAGAAAATAAAGAATAAAAGTTTGAAGAGAGGATATCATACCGGGGGAGTGTGGCCAGAGGAGGGGTGCGCCGGTAGGGGTCACAACTGAGAAGGGCCTCACTATTAGGGTGTCATGTCAGAGAAGTGCTACACTTGTATGGGGTCACACCAGAGGAGAGTGTAGAATAAGGGGGGATGCACACTTGAGAGGTGCACTGAAGGAGATGGCACCGACGGGGAAGGAAAGATGGAAAAAGGAGGTATCATCGGAGTAGGGTTGGACAGTAAAAGGGGGAAGCCAAGAAGGAGGAATGTGTAAATGGGGTGAGACGTAGGAAGGATAGAGGGGGAGGAAGAGTATAGGATGGAATGAAAGAAAAAAAACAAAAAAAAGTGGAAAGAAAAACCCTAGAAAAAATTAGTAACCTAAAAAATATACTAAATTAAAAAATATATTAACTACAATATTAACAACTTAAAAATAAAAATATTATATAATAATTATAATAAAATTGATAATAACATATTAGTAAAAATTAAAATTAAAATATTAAAAATATTCATTTCATTTTAAAAATAATAAGATTTTTAATAATTATAATAGCATCCTTAATAATAGTAACTCTTGATAATAATAATAATTAACATTCATAATAACTATAATAATTATAATAATTACTCAAAAAAATTATAATATGAATATTATAATTATTATTAAAAATTATATTGGGATAAATTTATTTCTTATTTCTTATTTATTTATTTTAGACAGTGGGAAGTTGCGCGGTCTATACACAGCTCAAGAGATCATGCACGGACCGTGTGGTAGCTTCTTCCCACTCCAGAAGCGGTTACTCATGTGTCTGGATGACTACACGGTTTCTACTATCCGTGTCGTGCCTGTGAATTGGCTTAAAAACCTCCAATGATTTTAAATAATAATAATAATAACAACAAGTTTAATAAAATTATTAATAATAATAATATAATGAGAATAATAATAATATTGTTTTAACGATATTATTGTAAATAATAATAATAGTAACAATAATATAATTCCCTTAATAATATTATCATTACTATTATTATTAAAATAATTTTTTTAATTCTATTTTCAGTTTTCTTAATTTTAATTTAACTCTCATTTAACTCCATTTTATTATACAATTAATTTTTATTTCTATTTTTCGAATACAGGCATGTTGTACGGTGGCCGGGGGAAAGCTACATGGCTTCCAAACCATTATCTTCCTATGTGTGAAATGCCGTCAAACCCAAAATATTTATTTTTCAACAAAAATTAAAAAATTTATTCTGGGTCTCAACCCAACCTTAGAAAAAACTATTCAAATACAATATAATAATAAAATTAAGTAAATAAAATGCTTAGAGTGTTATAATTCTCCCCACTATAATGATTTCCACATCTATAATGCCACAACACATTCCAACCAATTGATCAACATCTAAGGATTCAACATCAACACTATCCAGCCTCTCAATCCCATGACATTTCACCGACCACGAACGAAAATCATACCCATTGCCTGAAATAGATCACCAGTAAGGGTGATGCACGAACTGATTAACCACCAATATAATTCAACTAGAATTTTATAATATCTTAAGAGAATACACAATGAGACATGCGGTGGGTTTCCCCACAATAAGAACCAACTAAGAACGACCAATCCAGAAATTCAACACTCAACCCTCACAAAAAATAGAAACCAAGACCACATCTATCTCAAATGGGTGTCCACACAAGGTAATTGATTAAGAACTCACATACTAGAAGTCACATTATAGGTATAGTTTGATGGAGAAGTCCACCATGCTTTGAAACTAGATGGAAATCAATGCGATATGGAATCCAAAATAGAAACACTAGAACTTCCACAACGTAAGGTAGAGACACAAATTATAACATCACAAACATTTTATGGAATGTTTCTCTTAAATACAATATATTCATTTCCTACATTTTATGAATAACTAATTATATTTTAGGAAAAACTTTTTTTTTAGGATATAGTCATAACCTATCCATTAAACATAAATTTGCTACTTCTGTGTTTCAAATTTTGAAAAAAAGTCATACATGATTGCAATCATGGTGATATTTGGAGACTGATACAATAAAGTTAATTTTTGGGAAATAGAAACAAACCCGTGTGAATATTAACTTACTATAATGAATATTAATACAACCCTTATGAATGGTATCCTTACTCATGAATGTATAATTAAAATTTATGAACCAGAAAAATGAAGATGAATATTTTAAGTGTTAGTATTTTTCGATTAAATAGCGTATTTAATTAAAAAATATAAATTAATGATATTTATAAAATAATTTTCCAAAAATGGTGTTCATTTTTTGTTTATACTCATCGAGAAAAGGTTAGGGTGAATTTTTTGTATTTTTCTAAAATTCTTGAATTCTGGATGAATAGTAAAATACGATAAATTAAGATCAATGTTAAATGCATGATTTACTGCATCATAAGTTATTAAAGGATGATTTAAGACCACATGGTTCTAACTCACATGCAATTATTACTATTTGGGATCACATTAATTATGAATATTCATAGTCTTCAACAAAAATATTAAAATAATGACTAAAATAATGTAAAATCCCTCATCCCCTCCAGTATATAAACCACCCCTCACCGCCACTTCCTCCCACACACCACAAGATTCATGGATTTCCAAAATTAAGCTAAATTTTTTTTCCTAAGATCCTACCCTAATTCCAAGACCTGATGGTCTAACCAAAATTACAAAAATAATGGCCTTAAGGAGATTCTCAAGGAGGATTACAAAAGAGGTGAACCTCTCTTCTCTTTTATTTCAAATTCTTTTACAAGTTCCATTCTTTTATTGTTCTCTCCTCACATACCCTCATACAAATTATATTATAATAAAATTAACTTAAATTGACTGTAATTTTATTATTCTAATAGAATATTTTATCATCATCTCTCTTTTTCCTCTAAAAATGAAAATACTATCCGAGATGTGGTAATTTATCACATTTAAGAATGAAAAGTTTTAAATTTCTATTACTATATTCTAGAATAGTCATGAAAAACTTGTAATGGTTGAACCATATCATATTATATTTATTTTATCTAATCAATTGTTCAGTAATCCTTAGACACTTATAATAAAAAATAATACAAAACAAGTTCTTTATGCACTAAACCTCCAAGTTAATCCAAGCGGTTATCAATAACATTTAACTAATGAGTCCTATTCATGGTATGTAACCCAAAATAATTATAATATAATTTATAATTTGACTGAAAATATGTATTTATGATTATGGATGATTAAAAACATTTAAAATGAACTTAAATTCATGAATACCAACAAACCGGCCATGAAAACCAAGGAAGAAAATGCTTCCAAAACAATAAAATTGAATCTCTTAAACAGATCAAAAAGGGAATTAATGAAACTAATAATGTTATAATATATCAAATTAATTTTTATGAGGTTATGAAATTATTAATTAATGAAGCTAAATTTGATTCTACAAGTTGTTAAGATCAAACAAGAACACAATCAGGCATAAGGCAAGGGATCCGCTATATCACTTTTGTTCAAAAATTCCCCTATGCTATATCCTTTTATATTTAATTCATAATTATGGTGTATGTTTTAAAACCTACCCCATATGGAATTTTTGATATATGAATTAAGGGATACCCTTTTACATCTCTTTAATCCATCACAAGAACACTTGGTAACATGCCAAAATGTTTGTAAGGGGTTCATCATCTCACTTTCACTTCCGTGAGATTTCCATTGTTCGCCTTTTATTTCTTATATGTGGTATATGTGTACTACCTTTTGATATAAAATATCATGATTATTTTCAAATTAATGGGGTTTTGAGATTCATTTGGTGATTAATGATTTTTGGTCATACGATTCAATTGATTACAATGTGGTAAGGGACTTTGTCTTAATTTCGATTTCATTGAGACCTACATTGTATTTTGAACCTAATAATTATTATGTGGTGTATCTACTGAACATTTGAGATCATTTTTCATTTGAAATTATATTTCTAGTAAATAAAACTTTTGGTAGCATGGATATGATCATTTCCTTATGTTTTATACCATTTCACATATGGAGTAAATTTGGAATGTTTTTATAACTATAGAAATATTGATGAATAAGTATTCTCTACTCTATATGAATATTGAGAAGACATATTTTACATGTATTAAATCTATGTACAAATAATTATTTGGAATTTCTGTGATGGGAGGGGCCCGCTATAGCCCCTCAATGCATCAACCGGTCTCCTGAGACAAATAAGTTGGAGACAAACCCTTCGAGTTTGATTCAAAAAATCAAACGGGTTTCAACTAAAAGACTGAAACCACTATGATAGTATTTTGGTATCATGTGCCATAACATGAAATAAAATTAATAATCATTCTATTTGTTAATTTTTAGTTATTACTATCCATGAGGTTTTCACTATGAAAAAATCAACCGATGTAGTTTCATTCTCAGTTTATTAATGGTGCGTGTTTTTCATTTATTCCCGATGCCATATTGATTATATAAATTTTTTTATGATTCGGTTATTTTTTATTAATGATTCCTCTATATGTAACCCTTACTAAGAATTTGATATCACCCATTTTATTTTCATACCATTAATATGTTATGAATATGAGACCATTTATTTAGTTATCATGGTTGCAGTTTATTAGTTTTTGTTATGTTTTGTATTTTGTACCTTTCTCATTAGAATACGAGTTTCAGGTATGTATATAATTTATTAAATACTTAATAAGTTATCTTTCCTTCAGTATTTCATTCCATTTAATCATGCCAACGCACCAGCTTTGAGATTCTAGGGTCAGGGAATTACAGAAACTTAACTAGACTCCTGAAACCTATGGGGTTCCTAACTATGATTCATCTTCACTACAAGAACTTTGGCTGGATCCGTAATGCATGGAGCATCTACTGACTGACATTCAAGAGCTTCTAATTCCCTAACTGGTAAACACACTGCCCGTTTAGATAAAAATAGAAGGATATGAATTTTTTAAATGAAACCAAACATTCATGTAAAAGGGAAATTCATAATGAGACTCACAATATCAAATACATTTCCACTGAAAAAACCAATGAAAAAATATTCCTTACAATGGAACGAAAAAGAAAAATAGAAACTCCAAACAACATTCCAATAGCACATCACCTCTGAGTATTACCTCCGAGATGCTTTCTAGTAACGCCTCGACAGCATCGCCGAAAGTGAATCCAACATCCACATGCCTCAAAGGGATTTGGATCATTTATACAGATCAGATTTTTGTAACCCATATTTCCACACTGATAACCCATGATGATCTCCCAGTCCAAATATTTTGATGAAAGATACCGATTACTTTTTGATTCAATGGCCTACTCCATCAACTTTCAACCGCTTGCTCATATCCTTATCAATATTTTCCCCATTGCTTTATGGGATTAAAGTATGGAGGAATGCATCATGAACTTCATATATCACATGTTTAAAGTGAAAATCATGCCTTAACACATTGGAAAACAATTTTATATTTTGTTCTAAAACTATAGACTATAGGTTAGGATGGATCCCAACCTCGAAACGTCTAGATTTCATGGAGTTATTTGCAGCGTACCCTAGATCATAAGGGACAAGTAATAAAAAGGATTGGAAATACTGCAAAATTAATCCATCACCCTGCTACAAACCACCGATCTCCATCCCCTTTCTCACCCTTTAATTCTTAGAGAAATACTAATGAATGGACAAACCCTTGAAAAACTCCCAAGTAAGATCTTCACGAGGCTTGTTCGAAGACACTGACTTCCTTCACATCCATGGAGAACCTTCAATGTTGAACATTGAAAACTAAACCCACAAGGACAAGAAAATCAATAAGGCTAAGGTCTCTTTCGATCTTTCACATACAATTCTCCACTATAGAAGGGTATTCTTGACTATAAAATAGAGTTTAATCAAGCATCTGAAACTCATGAATAAATTTCTTAGGTTGATCAACCTGAAATCCAGCTAACGGGGAATCCCTCACAACAACACTATAATCACCCATCAAAGATTCATGGAGAAAACCACTATACATGAAAAAGTGATGAACGAAATCATGGCCAAATCAATAGAAAAAATATCCAAGATCAAACAGTACATAGTTGACATGCATTGAACACAAGAAAACAAGTCATTATACCAAAAAACATTTCTTTTGAAACCATCATTAATTTAAAACAAACATGGTGGGTTGAACAATCACCATTGGTATTCCTTGGAGTCTCACTCACATGCATGTTTTTATGCCACTCAATTCACCCATCCACTAAGCCATACCAGACATCCATTCACATTCTCATATATCACAATTCATGTAAGAACCAATAAGAAAACCAAGGCTAAAACAAAACAACTTCATTTTCCAAAACAACCATTTTACATTTTCATAAATTATTCAAATTATCTTTTCATTTTCTACTAGACATCAAGATAAAAATCCATTTCGATTTAAAAAATACCCTTTCTAAAAAACACTAATCATTCTTTAAAAATTTCAAAAATCAATATATCAAATTCAAATACTTCTCAATAAGACATAAGTTTTGATTAAGTAAACCCAAAACAACTCAAAAAGGAAACTACTGTCAGCGGGGCTCCACATGGCCTCCCAGACCTTGTGAGTTCACAAGTACTATTATTCCAACTCCCCTTATTCTACCCCAACCAAAAAACATTCCCTAAAAACCAAGAATAATAACAAATCCAGACCTCCAATGGAAACATGAGGATCCTAATGAGCAAGATATCACGACGCCCTTCCTACACTTACCCCTCGAATCTTTAAAATCATTAACCATCTACCTTGACATTCCCAAATAGTAAAGGGTGCTTGGAAAATAAGGGTCCACCATGAGCCGACCTCCTCTAACACCATTTTTTCACGAACCAACATGGTTCGACCTTGAACCAGACACTTGATTGGATCCACGAAAAGGGCCGAGAGGCATTCGCAATCCTCCTGGTCTAAAAACAAGTGCCAAGGGAATCAATAGTTATATAGGTAATAATTTGTATTAATAATAAAATAAAAAATAAATAGAAATTTTTTGAACATTTAGTAAATAATATAAATTAAAATGAACAGAATATCATTTAAATAGGAAACTGAAAATAGAACTGATCTATAAAAATAGACTAAATAAACCAAAAAACCAATAACTCCATGAATCCTTACAGGTCACTCTCCAATATAAAGATAAAATTTGTCCCAAAGAGAAAGAACCAAAGATAAAACCGTCACAAAGACTAAAATCGAAATTAAGCTATATATGTGAGTATTAAAATGCTTTTGGATAGCACATAATTCTACTTCCCATTGCACATACTTTAAAATTAACGAAACACCAATTTCAATGTTGAAATACAATTTATAACAGTATTATTTTCTATACATTTTAATTTAAAACAATGTATAAAACATTTCCCCTTATTATTTTCAAAAAAAATATCATACTATTCGTGAGACATTGATATTTTCAAGGGAATGTTTGTCTATATTTTCAATATCCACAAAATATGATAAAATAATTTTATTTGAAAATAATTTCCAAAACCTTATTAAAATCAACACATAACTGTCACATAAAAACACTGCACAAGGAGTCAACACAGTAATCACACAATTGGGGAAAAAGAAATAATCAATAAGTATATCAACATCACTATAAGTGACTAAATACAATATACATAGGTGAACCCATGATATCGAGAATAATTGAGAAGATACTAATACATGTATCCCTATCCCCAATAGCATTAAAAACACAATGAAATCAAAAAGCCTCAATACACTCATCCACCCTAACTCAGGATAGAACAAGGGAAAACCTCATAGTAAAAAAATGGAATATATATATATATATATATCTACCTACTATAGGCCACTGGTCAGTACATCAACTAACAATGCATCAATCCTTCATAGACAATTCTCTCAATATGTTAGGTTCCCATGTCTCATGTATATAATTGGGGTGAGACCACTGATACTTTCCGAACATCCAATTACATGTACATGTAATATTGAATAAAAAATAGGCATCTACTCATGGAACTCCAAAGATCGACTCACATTCCATGGAAAAAATGGAACACTAGGAGTCCATTCGAAGGACCTCCAATAATGGGTCACTGGGATTCTATAGTGAGGAAATCCCACCGATTAAATATCACAAGGTCTGGTAATCATCCAACGAATGTGTTTAAAACACATATTTTGACCAATTTCACATAGCTTCTTAATGCAACCTAATGTTTTTCTCAAAACCAACATTTGTGAACATATAGAATAAATATTTTTTGAAGGGGTGTAAACAATCCATTTTCAGCATCAAAACATTTATATAATACTCATGAAACATTCAAACTACATATTCAAGACAAACCATTACTTATAAAATATCCAAACAGGCACTTTGTCGATAAAACATGTCAAAACACTTTATCATAAGTGAATAATCACTTTCAAAACTATTTTTAATAATCTATAAAAACATTAAAAAAACATTAACAAAATAATTAAGGTCATTATGAAGCTGCAAATAATTTTTACCACATCATTGAAATGACTCAAGCATCAATAAATTACTTCTAAAAAATCATAAACTACATGAAAAAGAAAAACCATGAATTTAATCAAACACTTATTGTGTGCTATCTCCAAAGGCAATTCCAGTTATCACAAAACCTATCTTAATATATCAATTGCATGTCAAAAAATTATTCTCAAATTGGACATCAAAATTTAACTCTTATAAAGGGTGGGGAAAAATGAAATAAATGAATTTAAAACTAAAAAGAAAGATCATGGGAATTCACACCTCATTTAGTGGTGAAACAACAAAACATACTCTCAATCACTCCATGAAGGTTCTAAAACTCTAAAACCATGAAGTTAAACCCTAAAAATCAAAACTAAAAAAACATAAGGGAAGAAAAACCCTAAGACATCATGACCATCTGAGAGGATGAAATCAAGAACAAAAGATATAAGGGATGGAAGAATAATAGAGGGGTGTGGATCTAGGTGGGGTACACTAGAAAAGGGGTCGTGCTGGAGAAGGGTCTCCCTAGTAGGTGGTCGTGCTAGAGATGTGCTTCACCAGCAGTGTTTTGCGCCAGAGGAGAGGGTTCAATAAGGGGTGATGCATGCTAGAGAGGTGCACTGGAAGAGAGGGTGCTGACTTGGAAGTGTCGCTGACTATATGAGTTCTCGTTGGGGTAGGGTTGACTAGAAAAGGGGGCGTACAAGAATAAGTAGTGTGCATAGGGTGTGCGACAGAAGAAAGAGAGAGTGGGGAGGAAGATGAGAGGAGCGAAAGAATGAAAAAAGGAAAAAGAAAAGAAACAAGGAAAGAAAAATCCTAGAAAAAACATATTAACCTAAAAACAATATAATAAATTAAAAAATATAAAAAAAAAATTAACAACCTAATAATAATAATAATAATAAATAATGATATAAAAATTTATAATAACAATACTGATAAAAATAAAATTAAAATTAATAAAACTATTCATATCTTTTTATTTAAAATACAATTCTTTATAATTATAATAATATTATTATTAATAATAGTTATCGATTATAATAATAATTTACATTCTTAATAATTATTATAATTACTCATGATAATTATCATATAAATATTATATTTATTATTAAATATTATTTGAGGTTAAATTTATTTCTTATTAAATTTTTCTTTATTTTAGACACTGGGAAACCATGAAGTACGCACCAAGCTCAAATGATAGTGCACGAACAGTGTGGAAGCTTCTGTTTACTCTAGAAGTGACCACATAGGTACCTGAACTAAATTCATGGTTTCTACTATCCGTGTGGTTCCCACTAACCAGCCTAAAAACCATGAAATATTTTCAGTAATAATTATAATAAATAGATTAATAATAACAACATAATATAATGATAATAATAATAATAATAATATAGTTTTAATAGTACTATTAATAATAATAATAATAGTAACAATAATAATATTCTCTTACTAATATTATCACTACTATTATTGTTAGAATATAAAATTTTATTATACATAAAATTTTCATTATTTTATTTTAACTCTCATTTAACCCCGTTTTATTATTCATTTAATTTTAATTTTTTTCAAAGATGGGTAGACTGCAAAGTGGACTGGGAAAATTTGCATGCATTCCAAACTATGATCTTCCTATACACATGATTCGAGTAAACACAAAACACTCATTTTTAAACAGAAAAAAAATTAAACTGGGACTCATCCTACACTCTGACAAAAAAATAAAATCCTTGGAAAATAATAAAATAAAATAACTACAAAGGTCGGGGTGTGACTTATTTCACACAATAATTATAAAAATTATTTTTAATAACAACAATTTCACTCTTTTTATCATTGTGAATCACGATTGGCTATTTCACATCAACCCCAATACCATTCAGTTGTTGCTTATTCCACAATAGCTGAGTGCACGCCTTTGTAATATATATATATATTCAGCTTCATTAGCACTAATAGAAGTACTTTACTATTTATTATTCAACCATCCTATACATTTTTTTCTAATTAAAAATTCTCCACCACTTGTGGACTTTCTATCAACCCCATATCTAACCCAATCAACATCAGAAAATGCTGATAGTTCACTATATCTTCTTGTTGTAAATATAAACCATAATTTTGAGTACCATTAATTTACCTCGTGATTCTTTTCACTACCACCATATGTTGTAAATACAATATCTGGCCATGTCACTATCAGATACCTTATGTTTTCAATTATTCACATGTATATTTTGGGATCCAAAGATTCCCCATCATCATGCTATCCAAGATTAGTTCCCACCATAATCAGATTCAAAATTGGTTTGGATTATTGCATAAGGAATATATTCATCAACCCTCTCACATACTTTTCATAATAAATAAAAATTTAGTCTTTATTTTGAGCCACTTACAACCCCATGAAGTATGTGAGTTCACCAGTCATAATCATTCCAATTATAATTTCATGTGATTGTAAAATTCATCCCTAGATACCTACTTACCTTATTTCACCAACAATATTATCATCTATGTACACCAATACCGTGAACTGGTATTTCTATGAATTTTTTTCATAGGTATTGTGATACACTCCTCTTTTAAATTCATGATTCATTTGAAAAGAATCCAGCCAAGAGTACAATGCTTGTAGTGCCTGTTTCTGACCATATAGTGCCACTGTAAATCTACACACCTTTATTTCACCATTACTAAGAAGAAAACCCACAAATTTTTCAACATAGGATTCTTCTTCGAGAAAAACATTTAAGAAAGTTTATTTGAATTCAATTCATTACACTTTGTATCCTATTTGAATTTCAATGGAAATAAAAAGTCGGATTGACTCCAGTCTAGCCACCAAGGAAAATGTTTCTTCAACATCAACACCTTCAATATGTGAGTAGCCTTTATAAAATAATCATTCTTTCTTTCTGACCAATTTATCATGCTAATCCGTTTTTTTAAAAAATTAAATTCATACCATTCACATTATGATTTTAAGGTTTCTTTACTAGATCCCATGATTGGTTCTTATCAATATTATCCAAATATCCATTCATAGATTTCACCCATGATTAATATTTTACAGCTTTTTCAAATTAGGATGGTTCCACAAGTAATTAAAGGGCATATGGTGCATTATTTTTAATTCTTTTTCTTTGTGTGGGTGTTGTATAATCTCCAATGATGATGGATTGATCAATTTATTCTCCTTGATTTCTCCTGTGAGGTTTAATATAGTTTTCCTCAACCATGGTTTTGTCTTTTTATTCTTCTTTAGAATCAACATTGTTTGGCGACCTCTAAATTTTTGGTACTCCTTTCGCTACTTCTCCATTTGACTATGTCCCATATACACTATATTCTAAAATTTCAGTCATATCAGTACAATATCCCCTAAAAGTGTTTGCCATTTTTTCTTCAATGATCTTGATATCACTTCTTTCCAAAATACTTCCAAGAAGAGTATTGAAACATTTGTAGGATTTCTTTTTCATTGAATATACAAGGAATATTCTTTTGTCTATAGCATCACCATGTTTACCTTGATTTCCTTCATTGTTTTGAATGAATGATTTACTTCTAAAAACATGAAAATACATAAAAGTGGGATTATTTCCATGCCACAACTCATATGGTGTCCTGGACTATCCATATAAAGCCATGTTTGATTTTGATTATATACTGTATCTTGGAAAACCACTTTTTAGTAATGGCGATGGATACGAATCTCAATTAGTATAGTTCTAGACACACCGTTCATATGTCGATTACTACAGTTAAGAACTCTATTTTTCAATGCAGTTCTCATAGAATCCACCTCATCTTTTATTCCATGATTATCTAAGAAATTTTGAATCTCAATGGATGTGTATTCTACTCCATTATCAGACCACATAACATTGATTGTTCGACTGGTATAATTCCTAGTAATTCGGAGATACATTTTCATAAATTCAATCACTTGTCATCTCCTGTATATAACCATCACACAATCCATTATCATATAATAATCAATGAAAAGAAAAATTTATTTTCTCCATATGTTCCATCCATAATTATCGGACCGCATACATCTGTATTAATGAGATCAAGAATATTTGATTCCCTTTTCTTCTTCAGTAGAAAAGAACTAAAGACCAACATCCCTCATATGTATGAATTACAAGTCTTTTCACATTCATGCTTCAGAATGCAGATACAATGACTATCTTCATCATAGATATCATTTACATGTCATGTTTATTAATGTGACCCAATCATTAGATCCACAAGTTATTTTCTTCTTCAACTATCATGTAGAAAATGTTCTCTTTACTATCAACCTGACATAAGTTTCCATATCTTATGTATACTTTCATAAGTTAAATCAACATCTCTACTTTGACAGTGAACTAATTTTCATTGAACATCACCATCAGTCATGAATCACATAGTTGACTCACACTCAAGATATTGTGATGTTGGTCCTCTTCATAGAGAACTTTTGTTTTCTTTTTCATTCCATTAGAAAATTTAGTACATCCACAACCTTTGAAATTCAAATAACCATCATTACTAAATGTACTCTTCCATATACCATCTTTATAACATCCATTGAAGGGTATGAATATCGCATCATATTGGATGAGAATCCATAATCGATAATCTAGGTGTTGCTACTCTTTGTAGCATTGAGGGGAAATTCAGAATGATTAAATTTATCAATATTCTTCTATTCCATCCATGAAATATTAGATTGAGTGATGGATAAATATGGACTTTCAAATCTATTTTCGATGTGAATGGGTTCATCATACTTTTACTCTTTTTTCATAGGATAAAATCAGTTTTTAAGAGTAACATCATCTAGTTGATGAGTATTGGCTTGTCTCATAGTTTTGTATAAATTTTTCATACCTATCATATACCATCAATATATATATATATATTCCAAATGTTAAAATACTAAAAAAATTATACCTAATTTTTTTTCTTCTATAAAAATTAGGATATGTATTCATTCACTTTTGATGACTCCATAGCTCTTTTCCATTCAAATAGATGAATTCCTGTTTACAATATGATATTGTATTGCCCATATAGCCACATAATTGAAATTTTATAAGAGAAAATTACTTATATAATCTATTTCTATAGATTTCTCCTTCCTTCAAAAAAGAATATGACTAATGATCATTTCTAGAAACTTATGTATAGTTTTTAGTTTTCCTTTCAGTCTTTCTTGTGGAATTCTTTGTTAATAATTCAGGAAACTCTACGATTTTTCCATCTTTTAACTCCCCTTTATTCAGGTTTATCTTTTTTCCAGCCTTCGATGTTTCATTATCACAACCAATTCGACTTTTTTGCACAAATGGGGATCTTTGATCATCCAAAGCCTTCTCTACTCCATCATAACCATGCTTAGCTTTCTATATCATCACAACATCTATGAATCATAAAAACTATATTTTATTCTTTATATCCATTGAATTAAATTCACTTTAATTTTTACTCTTAAGTGTAACAACTTATTTATCAAGGCCCTGGACAGTCTTAGACTTATTCTCTAATCTAAATGTATGGCCGTTGATGACATTTTCTTATTATTCAATTCTGAGCTTCAGTTACACTACATCTTCTATGATTTAAAGGGTTATTTATTATTCATTAACTACTTATCCTAATATTTTATTTTCAGCTTCTAGTTGATCAATATATTCTGATGGTTCCTCTGCAACTACTCTCTACTTTTTGTATCTGTTGTTTTGATTCTCAAGTATACCGAGAGCACAATAGTGATATAACATGATATTAACATCAGCAATCATATAGTCATCACTAGCTCTATATTTTTATGGTTCTAAAATTTCAACTATATCCATCACATATGCTCGGGTTCCAAATTTTGGATTTGGTTCTTCTTACTCAATGAAATCATTATCTTCATCATCATATTTCACATAAAAAACTCTGTAAATTTTTTTTCTCTAGATTTCAACACTCCCTTTTGAGGAAACTTTTTCTGGGGATTCTTTGAGCTTCCAGCCACACATTCATCATCATCTATCTTCCTTGAGAAATAAGAGGCAATATAGAAAAAATCAACCACAATTAAAGCATACTAAGTGTAGCTTTCCTTCAAATCTCCCTACTACTCTCATGATTTTCATAATAAAGAGGGAAATAATTTTGTCTTATTAATTAAATATATTAACACATACTATTGAAATATCATGTTCTTTCCATGAATTTGGAAGCCATATCCTTATAAACACAACATGTTGCATGATCTAGTTTTATGATAATTTTATATGTTACCAAACTAATCAGTATATTTGGAAAATAATCTTTATAAAGATATCTTTCTTCATGGGATGTCACATTTTGATTATAAAGAGGTGGAAGAATTCTCAATATTTTCATTACAATTTCAATGACTTTTATTTCCTTCCCCATCCCTCTAATTGATCCTATAACCTTAGTAATTCGATTGAAAAAGTTATCTATATTTTCATCAAGATGTATCTTCAGATCATCAAACCTATTGTGAAATATTCAAAGTTTAGCTTACTTAAATTTTTTATATCCTTTTTATTTTTTTTCCATCTCTTACCAAATATAATTTAAAGAATTATTTCTTCGCACCTTTAGATTTATTTAATCATTCAGAGCTTTAGTGATGGAATTTTTTATTATAGCATCTGAATCAATAAATTTTCTTTCTCTATCATTCTTAGATTTTTTATTTCGATTAGTTACTTACATTACCAGTGTAGTAGAAAAAAATACTTCCATTCCAATAGATCATTGATGATATTTCATCGTGTTCTTCAATATCTGATGGTTACTTAAAACAAAATGGGAAACTCCAATTACATGAACTGTATTATATATGATAGTGAGGAAGGAAAAATTTAACACCAACAACCTGTATGCTCTAATACCACTTCAAGGACCCTAGAACACCCTGCACTGAGAGGGTTTAAATGCGAAGAAATAATATCCCTCAAAAGTGATAAATCTTGTTCCCACATTGGTAGTAACATATTAAACTTGTCTAATGAGAATGAGCCATAAACCAATAATCACAAGAAATGATCCAACACAACAATTTTACTTGGTTCATTACTAATGGCTAGTCTAAAGAGTATATGATGACAGTGTGTCAGTCATACCTAAATCCACTAATACTTACTAGTTGTGGAGTGCACAATTTTAGGCGTAGTAACTCTGTTCTAGGCAGACTTCCTTTATAATGATTTAGGGATATATCACCGAGTCCCTCAAAACACTTCCATTACCTACACATGCTCATGGCATTTGGAAGGATCCATACATAGTTCATGGACTTGTAGGTCCCTTCATTAACATGAAAATATTCCCCCTCACCTATAGATTTATTCTCTATTGATGTCCCATTTTTACCTACATATATAATCAACTTTTACATGCACTAATAGTTTTTGAACCATTCCTCAATGAACCTGACCACTTCCTTCATGAACAGATCTACACTACATACCAACTCTGTATGTCACCTCCTCAAATCGGGTGCATGTACTACCTCAACATACATTATTATCATATTTCATCTTCCACATGTACAAAATCCTACTCTATTAACTGTATTCTTTAAACCATCTTGCATGAACTATCTTTTGTGAACTGTCCCTGCTGCATGAACCATTTTACTTTATAGTCTATAGTGCCCTATGAAGACCCATTCTACAGACTATCTCATCTATCCACTTCTCCTTTCATAGAATCCTCCTTGAGAACCTCTTATTTTTCACATTATTTTTCGTCCCTAGAACCACTTTGGACTCTATTGAAGGTATCTCAGATTTCTAATCAATTTATCTATCATAATTAAGGCGATTATTACTCCTTATATAGGTAAATAGATCCAAAAATCTCACTAATCAGTTTTTATTGAAAATTCGATACAGTACAGCCTTTACCGTATAATGATCCTTCCACAAACTATTTTCCTTATACACTCCACATACTATATCTCTCCCTTCATATATTCAAAAATAATTATCTCATTTTTAAATACAATGAGGAATCTTGTGAACCGTTTTACTTCTATGTACTGTGAACCTTCAAACGAACCATATCCATATCGTGAACCATTTTGTGTTGACAATCCCTATAATTCAGTTGTAGTCCACGAAATATACTTTGTCCCCTGAAAACCTTGTTTTACAGACTCCTTTTCAGTAAAACATCTATTTTAAAAAATTTTAACTCCTGATTTTGATGCCCAATTTTTTTTAAAATCACTAGGAAACTACACCACCATAAACACCTACGCCGTCCTGTACTATAAGAATAATTTAATTAAAATCTCCTTGGTAAACCAATATTGATTGACAAAAAACAGAAACCATAATCTAGTTCTAAAAAAAGAACAACCTTGGTTCCAAAAATTTGACAACAGGGTTTAACAAACCATAAACTATCTTAAAAGATCCCACTATTTGTGAAATCCATTTCACATAGTCAAGTTGCATGCTTTAGATAACTATTTTCCAACTGTGAGAAATGGATATGTACTTTTTTATAGAATTTCATAATGGTTTATTAGATCCAATCTATTGATTTAATAAAACAATGATCCTATACATCCATGATTCATAGTTTAGGTGCATGGTTTTAACTAACCATATGCTAATAGTGTACCATAGGTCCCCCCAAACTAAAATTTAAAACCATGATGCATTTGAGACTTATATAATGACCTGAGACACATCTAGAGTTGGAAATACCCCTCTAAGACATTTCAAATCTTAGGTTCTTCATCCAACACACTAATTCAAGAATAGACCACTGGCAAATATCAAAAATCAAATTATATTTAAGATCCAAATTCCTGTATGGTCAATGGAATTAAAAACTCCCCATTATAGCACTTCTCATCCCTGAGAATTCCAGGTGGTCAACCCACAAAATCACCGAACCCAAACTGGTAATAAAAAATTATCCATTGTCCCCATTCCATTTATGCATTTCTAAAGGACACCATTAACACTACATCCAATAACCATCCATTTATTCTGGAAACATGAGCGACTGCTTCAATACAAAATCAAGACAATGAGATGATGCTCACCAAATAGAAACTATTCCAAAAAATGATCATGTTGTTACTCAACTATTCTTCTGGTGTATGGTGGTCATCAAAAATATCCATATTCCATTATTGTGAATTGTGATCGATGGTGCTTCCAACCATCAAAATTTCTTAATCCAACACAATCAATGGGTTTTAGCGATGAAACCAATGTAGTTTCGAATGGAAAACACTCAAACGTATGTTGGAACGATAGTCCTTCACTAGTTCTCATCTTTATTTCCAAAGGAAAAACTTAATATATGTCCCTCCTTTCCCATACATATCCTGAAATTTCTGAATTTTCCTGAATATTTTTAACTAAAAACTGAACAACACCCATTGCACTGTATTAGGTGAGCTTGATGTGGTTCCAAGCCTCTCGCATCGAACTCACACAAGACTAGTGGTCATAAATCAATTAGAAAAGACACTATATCAACACTTTTTTCCAATTATCAATTCACCATTAACCATAAAAGTACATTTTCTTGATCATATAATGAATCATAGAACCATTTCGACACAACAAGGTCTTACCCAACCCATAATGTGATTCTAGAACAAAACATCAAAACATAGTTGGTTCAGACCATTCTATCCTAATCAAATGAAGACCATTAAAATTTCAACTCACACCATAATAAAATTTACATTTTCAATGCACATGTGAACCCAAATTACATAAAAACACCGTGCGTACCAACAAATGGGGTTTTCATGGCCATAAAAAGACCAGTTTGAAACACTGATAACCTCTCCGAAATAAAATTTTCATAACCAAAATCGACATGACACTCCATACCATGGAGTTTACTTTTCATATTCCCATTGGGTCTTATCCCTTACATCAATGGTTTACATCCCATTCATCATCAGACATACCATTTGGATGTTGAAAAACCCCCTCATACATGAGTTCCATTCTGAATATTAAACACTATCATCTTTTGAATTACAAAACACCGTCCCAGATACTCATAAGGAAACATAAAATATCAGGGTTACTCCCCCCATATCTTATGTTGTATCTCCACTATACTACATCCCTTGCACTACTCCTAGAGCACTGACCCCTTATGGATTCTATCTTTAACACATGCATGTTCATCAACCTAAGACATTCCCACCTCCTATGAAAATATCAGTAGGATTGAACTATTGGATTGACCTTATCATATCAATTACATCCAAACTGACACCACACCTCTCAAATGAGTGTATATACCTATTACAACCAAACCCTAGGAAACTATTCTTGAAACTCATAATTATGGTATTTTTTTCATAGATATCACTCAATTATTATTTGATCAAAAAATTGACAGGATGCATGTTTACCTCTATACACTACCTTTCTCCATTAAAATAAATTGTGTGAACATTTCTCTACAACAACAAAATCACGTAGTCCAAATAAATCTTCTATGAGTCTCAGTGCATCCAAATTATGTCCTCATAACTAAAACACAGACCTTTCTCACACACTTTTCAACCTTTATTAAACATAAGTTCCGTTAGAAATTATTTTAAAAATTTGGTGTTTCATTTGTTATAAATCCAAACCAATGACCAAATACCTCCTTGAATCATTCCAAAATAACATGAATCTACCTTCAATCTAACTATGATTTAGGAAGTGCATCTCAAACATGAGAGAGATAGGCACTTGATTCTCCCTACTATATACCCCCAACATTGATATAGAGAACTGAGACCTACGGTGCTCCAACATTTAAAACCGTCCAAGAAAATAATATTCCTAAATCGTGAATAAAATCACACCTCACATGAATTGATACAATATAAAAACATAAATTTAATTACATCTAGAAACTGAGTTCTCATAGTCATAATAAACTAAAACTAACTTATAGAACCAAAATAATTATCTCGTGTGTCCAATGTCACTAGTACTAGGCTAACACACCTTACCAAGAATTAGGATATAATTTTAAAATGTCACTTCCAAAAACCATAGGCGTCCAATATTCTAAATTATAATATTTATGACACTGTATACACATAAAGACCATGAAAATGACCCCCCATATTCTAGGGTGGCATTTCTAGAACCTCAAACCTCATACCTATTCATCCACCAAATTCCCCATGAACAACAATAACTATTAGGGTTAGGAATCAACATGCCCCTTCCCTTTGAAATTGGACTAGAAAAAAGTCTTTATCACCATGGTTTCTCAACCTTAACTAAATCATCACATGGAACACATCAGTAAACAAACTCAAAATATCAGATCAGCAACATTCAAAAGTTTTACATGAAGGCCATAAGAGATAAACTCCCAAATTATGAGTCACTCTCAAGGGTCACTATGTTTATCCACCTAGCACCAAAAATAATCCTCACTAGGGTCACTAATCATGAGATGACGCTCATTTCTATCTCAATGGAATGCACCATATGTCATAAAAAAACCCATGTTATGGTTATCAAATATATAACTACATAAGATACCATATCACTAGCTTAAAAGGACACTAAAAACCATAATAGAACATGGTCCATAAGATAACATGTTAAGGAATGACCACAAGTCACATGTTTTCCTTAAAAGGGATACATATCAAGAGAAAATACCAAATGGTATAAGATTAACTATTGAAAAAACCAATAATGAATCAATGTTAAAGAAAAAATGCATTCATACAAGCACATCCTACCGTCACCATGTTCATCACCACACATTTGAAAGATCCAAAACATAGGATCCTTAAAACTCATGCATTCAGAACAGTACCATTACCCACTAAAAAGGTCAAGATGATCCCACAAGGCCTATAATTAACATCACTATCATATGGTTCATCAATTTATAGATTATATTGTTAAACCGTTTCCATGTCTCAAGATTCACATTCTAGGGCTAGTTAAATAGAGTTACATTCATATGTTATGAGGGAAAATTCCTAATAAGATGCTTAATGGAATTTTATTTATCCAAAAAAAATCATATTCTCTAAAGCTTATATTTTAAGGGATTTCCACTAACATAAGGTGTAAAAAAATAGGGGGGGTGGTTGTTTATCGAGATTTACAATTTCCCAATGACTAATTAAATAAGGTTTTATCCACAATATATAAAAGGAAAACATGTTATAGGTTATTAACTAGAACACGATTTAATAAATACCATCATTTAACAATTTTTTAAATATCCTATAAGTCATTATTTGATTATATTCAATATATAACAATATGATTTATTTAAATGATTGATTAAATAATTATTCATTCACAAGTTTTCATGAACCCACATAGGAAAACCCTAAACTGGGAACTCAAGCCAGCCTACAAAAAGACCATGGAGGTGTTCCTTTTAATAAACAGATGTTTTTATGAAATATTTTCATTAAATAATTATAATTATGAAATAAATTTCATTAAATTCAAACATGAGTTTAAAATAACCACAATATAATCTTAGTATAAAAATGACCATTATAACATAGATTTTAGGTTAGCCGGAATAAATATAACTAACATATGAAAATGTATGAAAAATATAAATCAATTATATATTTTAATTTTAGTTAAGTGAATTACTATTATTAAATTAATTTAATAAATATATATGTTATTTACTTAATAATTTTTCTTATATTCATCTGATATATATTTTATTCATAGGGTATGTATAAATCATATTTCATGTATAAAAACATATATTTTTCAAAAGGGAAATTTTATGCCTTTTAATGGAGAACCCCTTTTAAATTATGATTTTGAAAAATTAATAATTTTTTTAATACACTATAAATTTTATTATTTTTAAGTAGGATATAAAAATTTACATTGGATGAATTTCTAATATTTTTTTTGAAAACATTCTTTTTTTTATGAATAGTAATTATAAACTGAATTTTAATTGATATTTTTTTTTCATAAAATTAATTTATATTGTTAAATAATAATTTTGAATGGTTTTAAATTTTATATATAATATATACATTCATTCAATATACTTTAGTTCATTGTAATTAATTTTATATTAAATTCACATTAAACATATTTCAATCATTAATGATATTTTAACTTTTAAAAATCGTTCTCTCATTTTGATAACATGAATGATTTTAAATTAATTACTACCAATAATGTATTTTGAATATTGAAAAATGGTCTCTATTTATGGAATAATTAGTTCCAAATTATTTAAATATATTTATTTAATTTATGGGCTTTATGAAAAGTAAATTTTAATTTTTTTATTAATACGGTAAAATGGTAAATCAGGTAATTACAGGTATAAATAATATTATAAAATTACCCTAAATCATGTATTAATAAAATTTTTAGAGTATGTTTCAACCAAAATCATCATTGGGCTGAAATTGTATCCATTTTAAACCACATGGACGAGATTAGAACATTTAATTTATTTTATTTCAAGAAATGTTAAAAACACCTCACTCAAATTTAAATATTTAATTTTTTTTAATATAAGGTTATATAGAAGATAAATTAAATTAAAAATAATGATTTTAAATATAAATTTTCATTCATTATCAGGGTAATTTATTTGTAATTTCTACGAAACAAATAATTACCTTACTGAGTTATACTTCAATGATGCAAAAAATATTTAATTGTTGAGAAATGAATAAAATAATTATTATTAAATTGATAATAACTATTAAAAGACCAAAAAACTTGACAAAATATTATTTTTAGAGTATATATTTACCATAAACATCCAATGGTAGTGTTATTTCCCATTTGGAGCCTTATATAAGAGATTTGGATACTTATTATTTTCATTAAGGTGATGATAAACTTGTCACATTCATGTTTTAAAATTTATAACATTTATAATGATGGATTTTACAAAAGATATATTATAAAAAAAGTATTATTATGAAATATATTATATATAAATTAATCATAGATTTTTATTTTAAAATTTTACCCAAAAAATAATTTTATTATATAATTATATAAAATTTTTATAGTAATTATTTATAAGGAATAAATTAAATAAATGTTGTTAAAAATATTAAAATTAATATAACATAGGATAATTAACTTCTACAATTAATTTTTTATAATAAATTGTCCTCTAATTAATATAATAAAGTAATTTTTTCAATGTTAACTTAATATATTAATATTTTTAAAAATCAAGGAATTTAATTACGTGAAAATTGACACAACTGATTGTTTATAAAAATAATTATTTATTAAATTACATTAAAATAATGAAACATTTAAAAAATATAAACTATAGTTATTATATGGTCTAAAATATTATATGTTATTTTTTCTTCTAATTGACATCAAATACGTAAATATTGCAAACTTTTAGTATTGAAATATTTGTTACCATGGTTAAAAATTAAATAAAATAATTAAGTGTTAACTAAAATGATAAGGTTTATATTTAAATAAAAGCTTATATAAAATTATTGGATGATGATATTACATAGATATAAAAAAAATATTCAAAATTGGGACATTTTGGTGGTTTTGGATGGGGGTTTATTTTATCACAAACTATTATTTTTGAATATCCCAAAAGTTCCCCTCACCTCAATTATAAAAGGACACCTCCTCCCTCACAACTTCACTTCACATTGAGCATTCAATATTTCCAATACCATTAAATTTTACCTTCTAAACTTCATTAGTCACATTCTAGATGTTTTGGTATTTTTCAAGGACCAACTATAGTGCATTAAGAGGAGATTTAGAGGGAGGACGTTGAAGAAGAGGTAATCTCCTCTACCGATCCGTTCAAAATTATTTCTTCTTATACATTCTTTTCATGAGTTGTTTAATCATAAAGTAATAAATCTAGTATTAATTATATACTGATATGTTATTATTGTGAATCAACTATATTAAATATTCAATCCATCCTTTGAAAACATAAATCAGTACATGTGTGTACGTATGACTTACCATCTCCGCGCCATGGTGAAATATGTTTTTCACCACCACCTTACCTGGATGGGTAAAATGATAGGATTAAGGAATATATTTTATTATTATAAAATTATATTTATTCTGAAATATTACACACCATCTAGTTCAATAGCATTCAAAAATTATGGGAATGATATCGTCATGTGTTCATACGTACGACCTATTGTCTCTACGATGCGATGCAATTAATTCTTCATGATCTTAATTCAATAATTATCCCATAAATGTATAGAATTAATAAATATGAAATATAATATGTTAATATAATTTATTTATGATATAAATATGACCGATGAAGAAGAACCATAACTTATTCAACAAACATGCATAAGAAAATGAATAATTTAATACCAAATTGACAACTAATAATTAAATGTAATTAAACAAAGGATGATAATATGATCATATATGATATCAGAAAAAAGAATATGATTCTGAAATAAAATAATGACATTAGTTAAATCAATATATATGAGGTTCAAGTATATAAAAAAGAAATTAGACCTTGGGTGAGGTATAATTTGGGAATCTCATTATTA
This sequence comes from Viscum album, assembly GCA_963277665.1. NCBI lineage: Eukaryota > Viridiplantae > Streptophyta > Magnoliopsida > Santalales > Viscaceae > Viscum > Viscum album. Next base: position 1,204,541,586 of record OY728126.1, on the reverse strand, counting down.
TCCTAGATTGTTTACAAATATGTATTTACTGGGGTATATTTACCATCCACATCCATGTTTCCTAAATATCTATTCTAAAATTTTATTTATATCCTGCTAAAAATTTTTAAATACAATTTTATCCCTTCTTGAATTTTTTATCAAACATATGAATGGAATCATTTGTCATTTTTGATACGAGGTACCTTTTGAATTTCTAAGAAAAGTATGATTAGAATGTTGTTTTTTAACTTATAGGGTATGGGAAGGTTTTTTCACTTTAATAAGACATTATTTCAATGAATTTTAATTTACAATATTTCAGTGTTATTTTCATATAAATTATTTTCTTTTCAAATAGCAGAAATTTTTTTTAAAAAAAGTTTTTGAAGAAGAAATGATACTCCCCCCAAGAATTAATTTCATTTGTTTTATAAAAATAATTTTCCATCTAAGATGAAATTACTTAAATATGGTTATTTTTCTATCCCTATTTTTATTATGATTTTTTTGTGGTGGAATACTCTTTATGAAATTCCCTTGTTTTATATGGATTATTATAGAATTATGTTTATGAAATCCATTTTATTCTGTGGGTTATGTTAATTAATGATTTATGTTTTTGTAGAACACATAATAATGATTTAATTATGAGATGGTTGGTACCTATATATCCCTCCAATGAATTGGGTAATGATTTATATCCCATGAGATAGACATGACTGGAATAGCGAGTAAATATGGTTCATTAACATCAGGGTAGAAGGAGTGAACTCGGTTTAGTAATGAACTTTGTCTGCTATGATAGTCTAGAAATTGAGCTTTGAATAATATGAGATGACATTCTATGCTTATGTGTATGCCAAAAAATTTCATGTCTTCTGTTATGAATTTTTTATTACGTTCTTTGATGCCTAGGAAAAATTTATGATTTATCTCCTGGAATGATATCACGTCTTTCATATGTAGGATAATATTTTCAGATGTTATGTTCTTATGTATTAATTGTTTTGATATGATTGATATCTGTCCTGTTTTCCCTTAATGATCATATGAGATCACCCTTTCACATTCATCTTTTACCTAATTCTTAAAATGGGTATTCAATAAGATATGTCAAAAGCAGTCTAGTTATTACGAAATAAGTGAGGGAAAATAATGATTTATTATAAAACTATTGTTTATATTTCCTAGTTTCAAAAGACACTATACCTATATGGTCATATCATGGATTTGTTATATATTTTAATGAATATTCATAAAATTTAATGTAATATCAATGTATATAATCTATGGGTCATTATATTCATGATCCTCCTTGGATGAAAAATAGTGTTGGACACCATGTAAAATGAATTAGGAATTATTTTCCCATGAAATTAAATAAATAATATATGAACTAAATTTATAAGGTAAAAATTGGTAGTAGAAAAGAAATAATTACCAGACATACCTCCATATGACCTCACGGGTCACCACCAAACAACAAACCACACTCATTCCATGAGTGACCTAATATCCAATAAAACCTAAATTTGGGATTAAAATAATTCCATGAGTATCAACATTCTTAGTAGGGATGGAAAGATAGAAACTACACCATTTGTATTACCTTTAAAAAGAAAATAATTCTAATATAGTTTCAGAAAACTAATATATAATATCATGGTTTTCCCTTCTTTAAAAACAAAGATAAAAAAGAAACATCTGAAGAACCATTTCCCTTTTTATTATAAAAATAGTTTTCAATAATGGAGAGACTTTCCAATAACTCATTTATAAAAAAATAATCAAGCGACAAAGAAATGGTTTTATTAGAAATTAGTAGCTGTGGAAGATGATTTTATAAAATTGTAAAAATAGAGAGGAATGTAGAGTACATGTATAACATTTTTCGTGGGATCCTAAGATCTAGCCAATATAGTTTAGGATAGATTTACCAACAAATAAACAATTTATACTCACCAGTGCCAGATGCCAACTAATCCCCCTATAACAAGAATCAACATTACTGTTGATTGTTCAACCAAGGGGAAAATCCCATAAGCATATGAGTGATCTAAATCAGGAACACTAGTTAGAGTGTGATACTAAACTAATGAAACATTAGTACCTAAAGATCCTGGATAAAGAACCATGTATTCACATGATATATGATTGATGTTGAGTTTATAAAAATATTTTATACATACTTATCATAAATTTTTTACTAAATAAACAATCCAATTTGTTCCCTCCAAAATACCTTTTCTCTGAAACACATTTTTTCTATTCCATGATACATAAAAAAATATATAGGTCCCCGTATCGGGCATTCATCACATATATTCCCCCATTCAACACCCACCCTAGTTCCATAAACAAGGGAACACCTTAAGGGGGGTTATCATTTTGAAAAAAATTTCTCAAAGTGAAAACCCAACATCACTATATTAAAATAAAAATTAATCACTTGAAATCCATTTACATGTTAAACCTTTTCAAGTTCAAAATAACCCCTTTTCCCGACTTATAAACAAATTCACTTTTCTTTCTCTCTCTCTCTCTCTATCTCTCGATATATATACCATTTATCCGAATGTATATATTTAGTTCAAATATTAAAAAATGTGAGACCTATATTTCTATATGTTCACATGTTTATAATCTATATTTATAAATGAATATGAATTAAAAGTCATTTTGATGATTTTTAGAAATTAATAATTCCATTATGACATTATGAAAATCATGCAAATCAAAAAATCATCTATGGGAATTTCCAATTCATCTGGTAAAAAAAGTTTAGGACAAAACTCAATCACATAATATTCATGAAATTTCAAAGAAATATTGAAATCTAGATATTGTAAAGGAAACCAGTAATGGAATCTTTGAAATTTTTGAAAAACATGAATAAACCCATCTCTATCAACCACATCATTTTCTATAGTATATATATTATTTATAATATAAATAAATACACCCATTAAAACAATAATTTTTTTTTTCATATTTAAGAGATGTACATTGGGTAATGTATCTTAAACAGAGTGAAATCCTTCTCTTCCGATTAATATCTCAAGAACAACCTCAAATTGACCCTCAGGAACCCTAGGGGACCATGAATCAAGAAAAAATACCCAAATTGGGTTAGGTTTTCCAAATCCATGTGAAATATGATGGAGGAAAAAAACAAAATAAAAGGAGAAAATAAAGATGAAGAGAAGAGGAAATTACAACCAATGATGTTGAAAACCATAATAGGGGAAAAATCAGCCAAAAGCAGACATAGGGAAAGGAGGAGTGGTACACAGATGGGAGACTATATTGGGAATCACATGAGGGAGGGTGAGGGTGATGTTTAGGGAGAGAACCCATATTAGGGTAAAATTAATTAATTTGAAAATATAATTTTCAAAATTTTATACCCCAAGACATTCTAAACAGTTTGGCCACATGGTTTAGATATATATGAACTAAATAAGAACCAATGATGATCCCTCTTCTAGGATTCTAGATCATGGGACTTAGGGAGGCTGTAGAGTTTGGAAAACTATAAATCAACTTTCTGTATTGGATCTAGAAACTCATAAAGGATATCATATTTTATATATGTGGTTGAAAAATCCTTGTGAATTAATTATGTTACATTCTTTTCATTCAATAATAATCCCAATTTTAGTGAAAATAGTTCTATAAATAAAATTGAAGCAAATAAACTAAAAAGTAAAAAAATAGAGTAGTTTCAAGTTGGAGTGTTGCAATTTCCTACACCATAAAATTTTTTTCCATAAAAAAGTATTAGGAAGGAAGGATTGATTTTAAAACATAGTAATTATAATATAAGGACTAAAACAATTCTCCCAGAATCATAAGACCAAAGAACCCACACTCACTTTCCACTTAAATTATAAAACATCTATAATCCCAAAAGAAGAAAGAGGATAACCAAAATAATTGTACCAAACATCCAAGGAGATATCCAATGATAAAAATAAACTAGAAATTACAATCTATATAATTCAAGAAAGAGATATACCCATACTTATTAGAACAACAAAATTCAAGGGATACCCCTACCACTAGCATTGAAATCACCAATGAAACTGATTATTGTTTTTTTTGTCATATCCATGAGAATCTATCACATGAACCTCAATCTAGGCTAACCAAATAATTATGAGATAGGTTAGATGGGTGGGAATTAGGAATCCCCTAATAAAAAATGATCAAATACTATATTCACTACAAAACCATTCTATGGTGGTAACCCCAACAATTTATGACACTGGTCAAATAATAATTCCCAAAGCCAATCAAAAATTTTGAGTCATAGAAAGAGATAAATCTATGAGAAATTAGATAAGGGATGATAAAAATAGCTACTCCACAAAAATATGATTAATTGTTTCCTAAAATAAATTTCCATTCAAAAATAGAATTCCTAGAGGATTGAAAACATCATCCTCCATTTTCACAAAAGGTAACCCATATGTCCCAACAAATAAATTTACATTCAAAACAAAAATATTTTAATATAGCTAACAAAAACACCATGTCTAATAAAATGAGGTAAAATATTCATCATGGGAGTGGATCTATCTCCATATCTATTCATAGAAACAATCATTTAGATTCATTATAGGTTCCCAAATTGACTGAAAGATTATAAGGTATTCATTTCTTCTTGATATGATGGATTCTTATGTACTATCATTCCAAATTTATGGAATCCTGAGAGTTTATTTTTATATTAATATAGAGATATGATAACAGAACATAATTTTCATCCTATTTGTCACACCCTGAATACAATTACTCTATTATTTTTTATTTTATATGTGTTGATATTTTTTTGATGTTTAGGGTGATTTCCCGACATAAATTTTTGAGTTTTGGAGGTTTCATGTGAGTTTTGTCCCTTTTAATGATTTGAGGGTTAACCATGCGGCATGTTGATGATGTATCATTTTATAGTTGTTTTTATTCATGCATGGGTTTCCTAGAAAAAATTTAGCATGGTATGGGTCAAAAAATAAAAGTCCAATGAGAAGCTTTTTGGATTCTTCTTGGTGTCAGGGACAAGGTGAACAACTTGAGCATGTTAGGGAGAAAATTTCTTCCAAGCATGCAGGGAGGCTCTATAGTTTGGCAGATCCATTTTTCATGCTCAGTGTGTAGTTTCCCAAACCAACCATCCGAATCAAATGGGGTGACCATCTTCTCTATTAGGGTGTGCATGGATAGTGCATGGTTTGGATAACCATGCATCCAAACTGTGTGACTTTCACGGATCATTAAAAGGTTATAAATTCACATTTCACCCCTCCCTGCTTTAAACGAACTTCAGTTTTCTTCCCCATTAGTCTGTTTTGGCGAATGAAGGGGTCTCCCAAACAAATATCTCTTAGATAATATTCTTCCAGTGAATCTCTGACAAACTTTCTATGTGTGTTTTATTTGTTTTGGAGAGGATTTACTTTGTCTATCTTATACCTCTCTTAGTTCATGATTCTTTCTTCATGGGATCTCTCTCTTGGATGAATAGTAGAGGCCATGGATTATGTGGTTCTTGATTTTCTTACATGTTAGAGTCTTTGGAATGTTCCTCGAGCTTACTTATTCCTTCTATGAGAGTTTTTTCATGATCAACCATCATTGAGGTAAGAATTTACATTATTTTCCTTCTTATGAAATTCAATTGATGCTTGAGATTTCCTAGATTTTTTTATCTATGATATCGATTCTTGTGATGTGTTAGTATAAATTTTGTTGGAATTTTTATGATAGTGATTTAATGGAGATGGTTTTTCAATGAGGTTTTCATGATTATACCTATATACATATTATCATTCTAGGTATTTGTGGAAATTCCAATTGTCCCTTTAAAATGGGATTGATTACATTGAACTGCCTTTGGCCTTGGATATCCCATTGATGTATGGATTTCTTTGAAAATTGAATTTTGTGTGTGGTTTGGGCGATTCTTCATGGATTGATGGTTATGTGGGAAATGGATTCAAAGACCTTTTAAATTATCAATATGAAATTATCATAGTTCGGTGATTTCTGAAGGGTCCTATTGAATATGGTCATGACCATATTTGGACAGGGTGAACATATAGATGAGATCACATATTATAATGGGTTTCCTTGAAAGAATGTCTCTATTGAACCCGGGTTTTTGAATGATTCTCTCTCATTCCTCTTCTCATGTCCATAATCCCCTCAAATGGTTATTCCAAATGCATTGTGCTTCTAAAATGGTTACTTGGTTTATAAATGGTAACATGGACTTCAATGATTTGGAATTTGGTTTCTAAATTTATTTTTTAGTGTTTATACCATTTGGGCCTTTGATGTGTTCTTTATCAAATAATTGATATAGTGTCCCGTTTTGTACCTTTTATAAACACATTGCATGATTTCAACTTTACTTTTGTAAATGGTTGTGAAATGGATTTGGATTTTAAATGTTAAGGTCTGGTTGGCACGTTATTATTATTTTGAACATTGTTTTGAAACTCATTTGAGGTGTATGATCTATTGGCACATTTGGATGGTTGTTCTATGACGGAAACCTCTATGATGGTCCCTCTAAGGAGATGGAAATCCCATAGGCATTGTTAGTGTTTGGGCTAGGAAATCATTGTGATATATGGGTTATTGGTTGGGGACACACGTATGAGGAATGCCTCAATCACCATTTAATATTTTCAAAGTATTCATAGGTATAATATAGAGGTTCGAGTGATAGTTGATTATCAAACACAATTAGACGGGTTGGTACCCCCTGTGTTTGCTGAGAGGCTAGGTGGTATTTTCTACAAGATTGAATAGTTTAGAAGGTCCATTTGGTTATTGACTATGGAGATACAATATATGATTATAGGTGAGTCTGAAATGAGTACATCCTATGATTTCATCTAAAAATGTTTTGGAAATAATGATTATTTTCATTATTACATTTTTTTCTCTTCAGTATTTGATTTCTGACTTGTTTTGTTTACCTTTATTCACTTGCATTGTTTCCTGTATTTTATGCTATTATTTGTGGTCAAATTATTACTGTCTTCTGTTAGTATTATGTTTATAAACTGGTTTTTCTAAATTGGAAATCCATTTTAAAAAGATGAAATTGGGGTTTGTTTTTTTTAAAATGGAAAGCTATTTTTGTTTCTTAAAAGTGGTAAAGACATATTTTCAAAATACATTTCAATCTATTATTTATGTACTATTTATAGAAAGTAAATGTATGGATTATATGGTACTTACCTACTAATCTCTTTATGATCACACCCTAATTGTTCCACTTAGTGTCTGTAGACCTGATATGTTATGCAGTTTCAGGTTTTATTTTTCCCTTGGAGTAGGATGGTCTTGAGGTTGGTGGTGACCAAGTGGCCACATAGAGATTGTGTAATGCTATTATGGTTTTAGTATCATTTTATAGTTCTGTTTTGTTCAATTGAAGTTGTATCCAATTCCATTTATGTGTTTATTGTGTTTCAGTTGTTATGGGTTCATGCTGCATGTTCTGTATTGTGTATTTGATTTTGGTTGTCATTGGGGTAAATTGAACCCATTGTGACAACATGAGTCTTAATTCTTGTCACTATCCTAGGAGGATCAAGAATGCCTCTCAAGCTTTGGTATGGGTCGGGTCAGGATTCATGTCATATTCTGTCAAGAACCACTTTTTTGAAAAAATAGTATTAGAGTTCTCCAGTTTTTATATGCGGCCATAGGTGTTTGGAGATTAGGACTGCCCATAATTGATAAGTTGGTACGAGAAGAGTGTCACAAACTCTAACTCGTCTTAAGCCTCAAGATACTATATAAAGTTTGTGATTTAGTCTTTTTTTTTGGTTTTTGGATATGTGAACGATGAGGGACAATAGGATGAACATGTGTTTCAGTACGAGATTATGTGAATGTGTGACCATTGTGGATCCTGAGTTCATGGTTAAAGGTCATCCTATTGGTACATGCTTCCTTGGGGCATGGTTCAATAAACCATGTGGCCAGGTTATGCATGCCCACTAGTTCCTCATTCATTATTTTTATTCAACTTTTGTTTTGGTTTGGTTTTTTTTGGTGTGAGTGGATTCTGAAATGGAATTTTTTTTGAGAAAAATATGATTATAATTTTTTTTGTTTCGGTTTTTAATAGAAGGGTTTGGTATGTAAATTGGTTTTGAAAAGTAGATATTTTTATTTTTCAATGTGTCCTTTGTAGAATGTAGATTTGAATTTAAATGTAAATTTTGGTATTTGAAATTTGTATTTTGGAATTGTTTTATGGTGTTTGGATTGAGAGATGGGTGTTTTGGATTGAGGTGTTCTTTTTGGATGAGTTTAATGTTGATTTCATATTTCATTTTCATTTTATATTCAATGTATGTTTCCTAGGAAAGGCCCTAAGGTATCTAGCGAGCCTCTTCTTATTTTTGACCTTTCACACAATCCTTGTGAGGTGGTGGGGTCATGTAATTTTTTTTTGGTTTTTTCATTTTTATTTTGGTTATCGAGATCTATTAGAGGATACAAAATGTCTTGAGGAATTTGAAGGTGTTTTTAGGACTTTGGGAACTCCCAATGCTATGAGAGTGTATGCTATTTAGGGTTCATTTGGAGGTCTATCTCTGGATTGGTGGAAGTTGATCATAACATAATCATTGTAAGATGGGATGATTTGGGATATTTTTAAGGCCTCTTTAATCAAATGTTTATATAAGAATAGGTGAATGTGAAGAATTTGGAAGAGATGTTTGGAAATCAGTATCGTTAGAGGATAGTGAAGTCTTATGTAGGTTAGTTGTAATGATCGTTCATTTTTTTGTAGATAGATTTAGAAAATTAGAGAAAGGTTTTATTTACATATGAGGTATTTATATAGATATTATGTGTTGTGTCCTTTCATCCAGTGAGGTTTAGTTTGAGAAGCCTTCAGATGAGGTTTTTTTAGCTAAGTTGGTTTGTGGAGTGAAGTTGGTTTAGGTGGGTTCTCTTGACGATTTCCCATTTGGTGAGTTGTGTATTCCATAAGAAACATTATCTGAGATGTCTACTATTTCAATTCTGGCTTCTTTCTTGTTAGACCGATTTCTTGTGTGTGTCTAGTGAGGTTGGATCTGGAATTCAAATTCATCATTCCATAATCCTCTCATGTCTTTTCGATGGTGTTTCCATTAGGGTCAACTAGAAAAGATCTATAAATGGATTTTCTTGGGTAGGAAGTCTCAATATGAGGACTTAATCTCATGAAGGATGGGCATTAGATGCTTCAATACATTCGGATTCTATCCATAGGTCCCAAAGTGAATATCTTCATGTTGTCTAGAATCACCGAGGGGTGTGGGGAACCTTGTATTAGATTTTTTATATGATGTTGGAGTGGGGACAGTTCAAGTCTCTCTATGTTAGTTCTCTTTATCATTGTAATTATCTCTTCCTCTTATAAAAATATTTGTGGTATTTTCTCATTTAATTCTAGTGGTTGTTATTACTTTAGAAATTCTTGTGTTTTTTTGGAATTTATGAAATGTCGTTTGGTTCATTATTTCACTTAAGATCCTATTGTGGGTTTTCACTAGTCTGAAGGGTTTTAGTTTTATGAGTTCATTCTTGGTCTTTGTGGTGTGGTTTGTGATGGGGGTTTCTATGTTTATTCTATCACATTTGGAATTACCCTTTTGATCTCATTGAGTAAGTCCATTTATAAATTGTGGGGAGACCCACCATGAATCTTTTTTTGGTCTCTTACATTATTGATAAGTGTTAGTGAGGTTCATATGGTGTGGATAACCCTTTTCATTTTTAATCCATGAGTTCTCTTTTCTCTATATTATTTAGAGATGTTTATGTGTGACTCATGTAGGTAAAAACTCAAACTAGTGTTCGTGGTTTCATTTGGATTCATTTCGTTTTGGTTTTTAGTTTTTTTGTCATTTGGTTGGGTGAATTTATGGGGGTAGAAAGTTTTTTTCTGGTGGGACGAACTTCCACACTCTAACCATGGTTCTTCATTTATTTTCTTTTTCTCTTACTAATGGATCTTTTGGTTGATTTTTATTTTGAGTTCATGGCTCAAATTTATTTGTTTTAGAGTTTTCGTGTGATTTTTGGCCATGTTCAAGGTTTTTGTGTACGATTTATAGGTCAATAATGAAACCAATTGAGGAATAGGTATTTTCCAATTGTTTTTCATAATGCATGGGTTTCATGGAATGCTTTGAGCATGGTATAGGTAAAAATTTATTAGGATAAGGAGAAACATTATGGTTCATTTTAGTGCCAAGGGAGGGGTACGTGACATGAAAATCAGGAAGACAAACCATGTGCGATTGATCTTTAATTTGATAGATCCATTTTTTGGTTTGGTGCAAGGTTTCCCAGATCATGTGGCCAAACTGTGTGTGGTGTCCCTCTTCTCAAGTAGGGTTTACATAGTTGGTGAATAATTTGGAAGATTGTGTACCAAAACTGTGTTTCCAAGTTCTTTAAAAAGTTATAAATTCCTCTTTCCCGTCGTTTGATCCCATTTTGGGTTTCTTCCTCTTTGGTCAATTTGGACGCACAAAGGGGGATCCCAAACCCCTCTCCATTGGATCCTCTTCCTCAATTGAAGCTCCCTAAATATTTCTAGGTGAATTTTTTTTGGTTTTAGATGGATTTACTTCTCCAATGTTCCCTTTATCATGGTTCATGGTTTTTTCTATGTAGATTCTCTCTCTTAGTCGAACCATAGAGGATGGTGTTGATGTGTGTCTTTCTCTTCTTATGAATGTTCCCAGTTAGGATAATTGTATCAATGAGAGGGTTAGGGTTGAATTAGTGATACATTTTAATTTATGTTTCTATGAAAATGAAACAACGTTCTCCTCCAATAAATTATTTTATTCCATATTGAAAAATATTAGACACACATCCTCGAGAACACAAGTATTTACAAGGTTCACTAGTCAATAAGAATAGCTACACCCTTGGTATGATTTGGAAATTATCCAGAACCAAACAATTCACTAAAAACCAATCCTTTTGTGTGCAATAAAATGAGTAGGATATGCCCTTGCACTAGTGCAACACTTTGAATACATTGCCGTAGTTCATGTTCTCTCTATAGCACAAATGTTGTAATACAATGTTGGTGTAACAAAACATGTTACATGTTCTTCTATATCAACTTCCACATATGTATTATTTGAAAATAATTTCTCAATTTCAAGAATAGAAGATGCTAAGAACATCAAGAAAGTTGATATAAAACTCAAATCTTATTTCTAGTAGGATTCTCCCAATATGATTCTCCCAGTCAAATTCTTCTTATATGATTGACCAATAAGAAAAATATATATATGTTAGAATATTACTGAGAGAATTAGAATACCTTCTTCCTTAGTCCATAAATCACAATATAAAAATATTGATCTAATTATCCTGCTTAATATGACAACCAAACAAATACTATGAAAAGAATAATATGATAAATAGATATTAATGATGATCACTGAATACAATTTTCTTCTAAATATGTTGCAATCTTGTCTCTTATCATTTCATTTATCTCCAATTAATCTTCTTCAACACATCTCTATATGGAAACTTATTCTTATCTCCATAAAATTATTCAGTGTCCCTCCTTCTATACTCTTCATCATGAAAAATACTTCCATCAAAAATTACTGTTCACTTATCGCCATTTATCGGTGAACCAAAGGCTATTTTTGAGGGAAGATGAAATCAATTCCCACTCAACCAAATTCCCCTAATTTTCATGATTCCTTAAATTTTGGTTGAATCTTAACATCGCATATGCTTCTCAACTCTTGTCGTTTCTTCACGATCCTTATCAAATCATCTCCATGACTTCAACTCTTCTTCATACTTTCATTCCAGACCCAAATCCGAATCCATTTTCCCATTCCATATTTCTCAATCCAATTTCTTCAGTATAATGAGAAGTACTGATTAAATAAAATTGAATGAAAAATATACATGTTTTATCTTTTTTCCAAACTTAATTCTGATGTGTTTTCATTATTATGATGCTTTGTACCAACTTTTGAAAAAAATATTCTACAAATTTCAATCATACCCTCTATAACACATACATTTTTTTCTGTCATCTCTTATCTTGGTCCACATGAATGATGTTATTTAATCACATCTACCACTTCTTCTTTTTGTAATTTTCATGAATTCCGATATGATGGATCTTGACCCAATTGAAAAAGAACTAAAAACAAATCATATTTCATCTTTATCTTCTAAATACAATACTCATGACTCCCAACAAACAATAATTTTTTTTCATCTTATGAATACAATGAACGACTAAATATGAAGGGCCATATTATGTAAATGAAAATTTTAAAACTTCCTTTAGTCACAAAGTAGTGATTTTCTCATGAATTTTATCATTACTTGGAATAAAATGAGGAATAGCTTCAAAATTGTCTGAATTACACAAGAATGTATTTAAACATCCCAAAACACCATCAACCAGCTTTCATTCTAACTCAGCCTCAAAATGACAGTCCATAATTAAATTGGCCTAAATACGATTGGCCTGATTAGGATCAGGATGAATTCGATCCCCAATATCTTTTTTCTCTCCATCCAGATATGATCAATCTGAATACAATTGACAACATCATTTTAAATCCCATTTATTTCACAACATTGCATCACACGTTTTTGAAATACTTGTGTTTTATGAGAAATACAAGATTATAAAAGCATCATCACATATATATCATAGTCATGTAGACTTCAATTCTTATCCATTATGATCATTTCATCCAATACAGATCCAGAGTGAATCTTATGAACATTTGCTTACAACTACATTATTTCTCAATACAATAAAACTCTTCATGAAATGTGAGTCTGATTTATCAAATATGATGGTCAGTCTAATTTTTATCTTTAAAAAAGTGAGGAAAGTTTCCTTTCTTCTAAATAATCCTTTGTTATTAATTAAACCTTCGTTACAACAAATGAAAATATAGGAATTTGATCGCCTTTATTCTCACCTTGGACCAAACATTCTCACCCTTTAGATTCTTTTTATCAACCATGTTTAGTAGATGGATTAACTGTTTATCCTCAACAAATGGGTTACTTATCAATAATTCTAGGCCTACACAGGTAAAAACTATGTAGGAAGTAAGAAATATTGATATCGAAGCCATGTTGTCCAAAATAAGTGATTATGAAAACATCCTCAAATTTATTCCATAACATCTCCATGTTCTTGGAAAAAAAATTATTTCTTAATACCACTCCAACAAACAGTTAGAATACATCACAAACCTACAATGATGTATTCACATCTTACCCACAACTCCCCCTTTTTATATGATTTCAAAAGGAAGGATTTTTGAAACAATTAAATTCCCCCCTTGACAACACTATCAAAAAGAATGAAAAGGGTGGGGATATAAACACGTACCTCAAACATTATGGGAAAGTGGTTGGAAACCCATGGTCAACCTCAAATTTGAAAAATATTCCTTCAGTAATGGTTTTGTGAAAATGTCAATAACTTATTCTGATATAGGAATGTATTCCATATTTAATTCATTATTCTCCAAATTCTTTTTGAAATTTTTTTTTGATATCAATTTGTTTTGAATGAAAATTTTTAACTAGATTCCTTTGGAGATTGGTAACAAATCAATTATCACAACCTAAGAGAAAGGGTAAATTCAATTTAATCACTAAATATTATAATTGAGTTTTCATCCAAAAAGATGAGTAGTGGCTTGAGTGGAAGTAACATACTAAACATTATTCTGAAAAAGAGTTTATGAATTATTTCTATTTGAATTTCAAATATCAAAATTCCTTCATTTAAATAATACTCTACCTGATTTGGATCATCTTCCAAAGACATTTCCTACCCAATCAGCATCTGAATACCCAAAACAATTTCTACATTCTGAGCTATCATACCTAATTCTGATTTTTTGTTCTTTTGATGTATTTGAGAATTATTTTTCCAGAAACTAAGTGAGATTCATTAGGATAATTATAAAATATGGCACATAAATTAACATAAAGAATGTCGGGTCTTCAGGCACTCAAATACAAAAAACCTAGAATCTAATTTTGAAAACATTTATGGTCAACATCTTTTCCTTGTCCATATTTTTTAAATGTTGTTCCCACTAAAATTGTTGCAGAAATAGTGTTTGAGTTTTCCATAATGAACATCTTATGAAGTTACTTACAATACTTTTCATGAGAAATAAAAATATGTTTATCCTTTTAAAAAATTTATCACCCAAGAATCTGTTTCATTTACCCCATCACATAAATATCAAATACCTTTTTCATTTCATTAGAAATTATTTCAATAATTATTTTATCTTTTCCAGAAAGGATAATATCATCAACATAAACAATTTTTATGAAGGAATACTCTTGATTTTCTTTGATATAAGGATTTCTATCAACTATTACTTTCACAAAACTCATCTTCCATAATCAAATATCCATTTTGTAATTCCATGCTCTCATAGATTATTTTATCCCACACATGGCCCTCTTCAATCGCCATACATAACATTCATCATTCCTGACAACAAATCTACAAGGTTGTTCAATGAATATTTTTTATGAAGATCATCATTCTATAATGCGTATTTAACATCCATTTGAAAGATATTGTAACATCATTTTTTAGAAATAGTAAGAAAAATAAGGATTTTTTATAATTTTGTATCCAGAGTAATGGATTCCTAAAAATCAATACCTTCAATTTTTATATCCATTACACACTAATGTTTTCTTATTTCTTATCACATCACCATCTTTATTCTTCTTGTTCCACAGAAACCATTTTCTATAAATAATGTTTTTGTTTTATGGATTTGCCACTAGTTCCCATGTATCATTATTTACAGTATTATCTATCCCTTATTTCATGTCTTGATCACTATGCACATACTCAAAATATTATTTCATGACATTCGACTCAGCTATTGAATACAAAAAAGTATGTGTAATAGCATTTTTATTCTTCTTGTTTGAACCTAGTAATGCTGATGTCAAATGATATTCTGAGATTACACTTAGTTCCTCTGCAAGTATATGATTTTTGACTATCTTCGACATAACTCAAAATAGATGAGTCCAATTCTTCTCTTTGAATAGGATTAAAATTGTCAATTTCATTATCAGAATTATTTTGTAACCTTTTTAGATTAAATTACTTATCATCCCAAATGTGTTTGTCTTCTTATGATCTTACAATGAATTTCACATCAATTGGATAAAAAATAATTCTTTTTTATTTTTTGAAATATATATATCCTCTTATATTTATAGTATATCCTAGAATGATTCCACTGTCACCTTTCTACTCAAACATTCCATAGTTTCTACCTTACATAATTATAATAGATGGAATCACAGAACCTCTTATGTGTAAAAACAAGGTGTTTTCCCATAATATAATTCATATGGAGTCATATCTGAATAGTCGTATAGAAACATTGAGTTTAAATATAAACATAAGTGATCATGGATTTCCTCCAATAGTAATGAGAATGACAATGTTCAAGTAACATGATTCTTCCCATTTCCAGAAATCTTTTATTATTTCTTCCAGCAACCCCATTTCCTTGAGGAGTATATGGGGAACTATAATCAAGACAAATTCCATTCTTCTCCATATAAAATTAAAATTATTCACTTCTATATTCTCCCCCATTTTCAATTATCAATTTCTTCACTGAATACTCAAATCCCTTTTCAGCTTCCCCAATGAAACATTTAATCATTTTCAATGCATATAATTTATGTGTCATATACATAACTCAAGTAGTTTGTATAAAATCCTCAATGAAAATTATGAAGTAATTATCTCGATTTGTATATTTTATTTCTCATTGGAAAAAAATATCAAAATGAATCAACTACATTGATTCTTTTGAAAGAATCTCATCATTATTATGCATTGAGATTGCAATTTTTCATTTCAAGAAATTAGCACAACACCAATCCATTATTCTTTGAAAATCAAGAATATCTCATGCACTATCTCGATTTACCAATTTTTACTTTATCCCTAGAATTTTATGCCATAATTAATTCTCTTCCACTATACTCAAGTAACAATAGCATTATATTTCACCAAGATGAGAAAATATTCAATTTTTTACATTGGCATATTTTCCATTCCATATTCCTCACTTTTCACAAAAAATCAATCTTTTCTAAAGACACCATTTTTACTCTTATTAAAAAATTGTAAAACAAGTAAAAAATTGTGTTTTATCCCATCAACATACAAATATTTTTGGATTTAAACTTTTGTATTCCAATGATGGCTGATCCAAAACCGTTTATTTTCAGAGATTCATCATTACAAAATGTAACTTTTTTTTCTTTAAAATATTTCACATTATTCATCAATGTAAAATATATTTTCATGTGGTAAGATCACCCACTATTAATAATCTAAGGTCGTTATCCTTTTGTATCCTTAAGAGTGTTTTCAATAACAAGAGAATTTTCTTCTTCCTTTTATTTCTTCAAGTTCAGCTTCTACGAATTGTTATGAATCTTTTGATGTCTAGTAAAAAATTAAGACATCATTTTGCAAGGTGTCTAGGTTTTTCACATATTTCATATATAGTTTCCAAATGTTTGAACCTATTTTCAACTTTCACCCCAACTATCTTAGGTTTCTATAAAACAACATTCTTGAACATCTTCTTTTGATGGAATTGACCCCCGTCAACATTTTCTATTCGTAACTTTTCGAGTAATATTAGTATTGTTGGTTGAAAAATTAAATATTTAACAAATGTACAAATACCCCACAATACCATTAGTATATATAGAAAGAATATTTTCCTCTGAAACAACTATACTAACGAGAATTGTGAATACGTTTCCCAGTAACCTTATTTTCATTATTTCTTGATCCACTTACCTTTATGTTATCAATATGAATCTTCTTTTTATTTTTATATTTATTGGAATTACATGTATTATAATTTTCTCCGGATCAATAATGTTTTGATATTTTTTGGACTTAGAGTATTTTGAAAATTCTTAATTAAAAACATTATTGTTCTTGGATACATACATAACTTTTCCAACTTTCTTCATTTCAAAAACAATTCCATATTTGTAGTCATATTTTGAAGGTAGCCTTTGTTGACACTTTTTAGGGTTCTCATTTAATGAAATCTCATCTAATTAAGAGATAGATTTTTTGAAACTTTTATTTCTCTATTCAGATTTAGAATGTTTTTGTTGGAAAAGTTTAATCTGTTCTTCTTTTGCCTTCAGTTTCACCTCTTGATTCTTATTATGATTATTTTCATCTGCAAGATATTTCTTCGTAAAATAATTTTATTTCACCATACTAAAATTCTCCCAAGGAAGACATTATTGATTTTTAGTTGAGGAATATTCTACATCAAAATTCTTATTTTTATTATCAAGAATTATAATCATAGTCAAACATTCTTTCAACTCTTCTTTAAAATGAAATTCAAATTGAGTGTCTTCTTCTTAGGAACTAATGCTTTTGAATTCCTCATCATTCACTATTGAAATAAATGTATTATCAATAATATACATGAAATAATTTTCAGATTCAACATCACATCCTTCTTCTTCATCGTATTTAGATAAGAAAGATATAATTTTTCATTTGATGAATTTTCATTCCTTCCCAATGGAATAAAATTTTATATTATATCCCTGTTTCTTCAATGATATTCATGGAATTATTTATTCTTCATAACCATTATATTATTTCTCCATTTTAGGGAACTTAGCCACAAATTTCCCAATGACATCACATTAAAAACATTCCAAGGTATGTTTTACTTTTAATTTCCTTATACCAATTTCACATTTCCTGAAAATAAGGATAAAACATCATCAAAATTTTTATATAACTCATTTTTAGAATTGGATTCAAGGGCTTCATATTGAATAAGAATATTATTTGAATTTTATTTCTTTGCTACCTTGAATGATATTTCTCTAATACATTTTTTTTTCTACTCAAAACTTTCTCACTTATTGTTTCATAAGTAATGAGAGTGATATTTAAATCATATAGAGATAATTCTTCAAGATCTCTTTCTATAGTGAGAGAGAATTTGGATATATCTTATCTAGGAGTATTCTCATCATATTTTCAACAAATGTAGAATTATCTAAATTTTCACCAAGACATCTAATAGTGATGAAAATATCATTCACCTGGGTAAAAGAAGTCCCCAAAATATTTTGCATTCATCCATATTTAAATCATCTTACACAAATCTATAGATTTTTAATATTTTCATCTTCACATTTGTATTGACATAGTATATATTTTTCAATATTATCTATATAAAATTGACTGTGGAAGAAACATACTCCCTTAGGAATTCACTTTCATAAGGTAATGATAATAAATAATTATTTACCCTTCTATCATTATCAATATTATTATTATCAAAAATATGTGGGAACATAATAATTAATTGGATGAAAAATATCTGTTTCAGCTTCAAGAACATCATATCCAATAGACATAATATAACAGAACCTTTTATTGTTTAATATATGATAATTATTTTCATCAAAAATACAATTACCTTTACTATTCACATAATCAAAATTCTCCAAGAATAATAAATAATCAATGGGAATCGAAGGATCTATTAACAATTGAAAGTTCCCAGTCAGGATAATTGAATCACTAAGAGGAGGAGGGTGTGGATCAGTGATACATTTTATTTTATATTTCCTTGAAAATCAAAAATCCTTGACATCCAGTTAAATAATTAATTACCCTCCAATGAAAATAAAAAACATATCCAGAGAAACACAATTATTTACAAGGATCACTATTCCATAAGAATAGCTACGTACTTGGTATGGTTAGAAAATGATCCAAAACCACACATTCCACTAGAAAATAATCATTTTTATCGAATATAATTATTAGTATATCCCCCTACACAAATGTAGAACTTTGAAAAAAAAAATCAAGGAGTGAAT
Organism: Viscum album; assembly: GCA_963277665.1. NCBI lineage: Eukaryota > Viridiplantae > Streptophyta > Magnoliopsida > Santalales > Viscaceae > Viscum > Viscum album. The sequence goes on along the minus strand of OY728126.1, from coordinate 1,204,522,602 downwards.
GTTCTCTCTCTAGCACAAATGATGTAACACAATTTTTGTGTAAAAAACATGTTACCTATGATTATCTATCAACATCCACAAAAGTATTATTTGAAAACCAATTATTTAATTTTTTACCCAAAATCTATTAATAACAGTAAGGACATTGATATATAACTTCAATCTAATTTCCAGTACGATTCTCCAAATACAGTTCTCTCAATTTTATTCTTCTAATATAATTTCCCAATACTAAAACCATGTCTCTTCCAAAATATTAATGATTCAATTCAAAATACTTTCTTTCTCAATCCAAATATCCCAATATAGAAATCCTGATAAGATTATCCAGCCTGATATGATGAACATCGAAATATTATGACAAGAATAATATGATAAATATCTCAATATGATGACCACTGAATAGAATGATCATTTTATTTTTTTGAGATATTTTCTTTTATCCTTTCACTTCTGTCTAACGAAACGTCATCAACATAGCTTAATATATAAAATTATTATCATATCTCAAAAAAATTTCAGTGTAAAGCCTTCTATGATCTTCACCATGAACAATACATCAGTCAGAAACAAAAATGTACTTAACACCTTCTATAGGTGATCTAGACTTTGTTTTGGAGGTAATTTGAAAATATTTTCCGCTCAACTAAATTACAGAAATTTTCACGATTCCTTGAATTTTGGGTGCACCATGAATTCATCAAATTTTATCAGTTCTTCTTGTTTCTTCTCAATAATTCTCAAATCTTTTCCATGACTACAAATATTATATAGAATGACTTTCTAGACATAAATTGAAATATTTTTTCCCATTTAATTTTGATCAATCCGGTTTCTTCAATATAATGATCCAAATGAGTTAAAAGAAATTCTGAAGAAATAGAGTAATTTTATCATAATTTTAAAATACATTACCATCTGTTTTATTTATTAGGAATATCATTGAAAACAATTGAGAACAAACATCTTCATCAAATTTAAATCTCCCCCTAAACAACATATCCAACTATTTACTTCATATCTTCTCTTGATCCACATAAATTGAGTGATTCAATCACAACTACTTCTTCTTGTATTTAGAATTGGAATCAATTATGATATGAAGGAGCTTTAACTAACTATAAAAAATATGAACACAATATAGTGGTCATATTTCTCTTGTGAATACAGTACCACTGACATATCCCAAACATGAAATTTATTCCACTGTTGAATATGATGAAATACTTAATAAGATGGACCATATTCAGAAGACTCAACTTCAAAAAATTCCTTTAATAACAAACTTGCACTTCTATTATGAATTCCTTAATTTCTTGAAATACATTAAGTACCAACATCATAATCGTCTGAATTACATTGGAAGGTAGTGAAACATTCAAAACACTAAAAACCATATTTCTTTTCAACTCATCCAGAATATGGTTATCCAGAATTCAATTGGAGTAAATAATATTGGCCTAATTATGATAATTATGAATATAATCTGTATAATATTTTCTCTTTCCATCCAGATATGATCAATCTGAGTACAATTGACAATATATATTTCACTCCCCCTTTCTTTCATCAATATTTCACCACATTCTTTTCAAATAATTATTATATATTAGAACTCCAAGATTATAAAATCAATGTCACATTTGTATCATAATCACAAAGAATATTACTTTTCTCTATTATGATAATTTATTCCAAATTGGATCCAGAGTCAATTTTAGGACCATTTTCTCCCAGTAAGATTCTACCTCAAAACAATATACATTTTCATGAAATGAATGTATGATTTCTATAATATGATGGTCAATCTGATTTTCACCATATATAAAGTGTGTTTATTTTATTTTCTTCTAAAAAATATTTTTATTATTTCTTAAAACTTATTGGAAACAAAATAAAATAGCTAAATATGACAATCCTTTATATTAGCTTGGTCCTAACATATTGGATGTTAGGGTGTGTGGAATGTTCGTTTGGCTTTGTTCTTAATTCTCTGAGAGATTTTTTGTGATCAGACATCTCTGAGGTAGGTGTTTCCATTATTTTCTATTCCAAAACATCCTATTGATGTTTGAACCTTCTAATTTATTTTATATGTGTGAAATCCTAGATTTTGATTTACTAGTGTAAATGGTTTTGTAATTATTTTTATGTTGATTTGATTGAAATTGGAATTTGAAGATCTTTTATTAATTATACCAACATATATACGCTATCATATATTTTGGGAAATTCCAACTGTCCCTTCAAAATGGGATTGAGTGATTTGAATTGTGTTTCTACATGGTTAGGATTTTGTAACACAGTTTTCATTATGAGTTGAATTTGGTGTGTGGTTTTGGTGCTCCTTTACGGTTTGATGGTCAGATAAAAAATGATATAAATGGTATTTTTGATTCTTTAATTATAATTTTTATCATTTTGTGATGCTTCTGGTGTTCCATTGGATGTGTGGACATCCATATGTGATTATAGTGCACATATGGGTAGGATCACAAATGGTAATGGTTTTATTTTAAAAAATGTATCTATTCAACCTGGGTTTTCAAATTCATATCTCCCATTCCACTTCTGTATTCCCTCCACATTCTCTCAAATGGTTCATACAAAACCTTAGTGTTTCCAAAAATCATTTTTTTCTAATTGGTTACATGGAGTTAAATTATTTCAAATGTTTTTTTTCTATAGCTATATTAGAATATTGATGCGTGCATTGGTAAAAAAATGATATAGAGGCCCATTTGAATCCTTTTTGAACATGTTTCATGATTTTGACTTTGATTTTGTAAATCTTTGGGAAATGGATTTTTCTTTGAAATGTTTATTCCTGATTGGAACTTTTTTTTGGAACTTTTCTTTAAACTCATTTGAGGTGTGAGCCCAATTTAAACTTTTGGGTGGTTGTTGTATGATGTGAACCTCTATGGTGGACCCTACAAGGAGAGGTCTATCATACAAGCGGTGTTGGTATTTGGGCTAGTCAATCACAGTGGAATGTTGGTTATCAGATTGAGATACAAATGTGGGGAAATCCATATTCACCATGTATTGTTTTCATGGTATTCCTTAATGTCATCTTGAGGGTCACGTTATTTTTTTTTCATATCGACCCCGATCTGACGGGTTGGTGCCTCTTAGATTTTCCAAGAGGCCATGTGGAACCTGCCAATAGATTGTCTAGTTTAGAGAAGATAACTGGTTGTTGACCATGAATCTTCACCATATTCATGTAGGTGAGTCCAAACTAAATATGTCCTTGTATTTCATCAAGAGATGTTTAGAAAATTCCCATGATTTCTATCTGAATGTTCTTGTTTCATCACTATAGTATTTGGTTTCCGACATATTATGTTTACCTTTTGAAAATTGTGTTGTTTCCTTTATTAACTATAACTATTTTTGGTCACCTACATAGTATATTAATTTAGTATTTGTCTTATAACTTGGAGTTAATAATTTACTAATCTGTTTCAAATAGAGGGAATTGGGGTGTCTTTTTTAAAAAAAATTAATCCCTTGTTTGTTTCATTAAAGTTTTAAAACACTAGTTTCTAAATGTATTTCAAACTAGTGTTTTTGGTATATTTAGTGAAATTAAATGGATAGATTCTATGTCTCTTACATTCTGAGAAATATATGCTCACACGATTCTTGTGTGACTTAGTTTTGATAGAACTGAGTTGTATTGTAGGTTTAAGTATCTGGTTCATGTTTTCTCTTAGATTAATTTGGTCTTGTGGATCGTGGTGACCAAGATGTCACATATATTTCATGTTTTTCATGGCTGGTTTTAGTTTTGTTTTCTAGTTGTATTTTCTTCAGTTATAGTTGTATTATATTCCATTTATGTATTTAATATGATTCAGTTTTTATTGGTTCATGCTTTATGATCTTATTTGTGTACCTAAACATGGTTTTTATTGGGCTAAATCATTCCCACTGTAAAAACATTGATTACTGGCTCTATTTTTTCAGGCCAGGAAGATCATGAATGCATATCAATCCTTGCTACTATTTGGGACATGTGTCAGGATAGATGGAAGCATGACATGATTTTTCAAAATATACACCAATATACCCGACATATTTTTATTTCCATTCCCCTTATTGGAACTACCATATTCACTTCTAGGGATAAGTGGTTCATCAAATATTTTTGGGTCCCCTACAAATCCTTCTTTGGCTTAAACCGCCAACCTCACCACATCATTATTATTGTTGGGATTGTGCAATGAAACTATGATAAGAAGGTCTGGTAAGATACCTCTTCTGAAGTGTCTCATCATCAAGGATTTATCTCACTACAAAAAAAAGGCATTTAACAGTGCTAAAAGGCATTTCAAAGCTCTTTAATTTTGAGATGAGGATGGTTACATTTATTATAATTATAAAAGTGATGATAAAGTAACTATTTATCTTCACTTTTGAAAGAGCTATTGAAGGAGTAATTTATCAGTTCTTTCAAAAACACTGGTAAAACGGTATATTGTAGTGTGTTATTACTGCAAACTACAGAAGCAGTGCAATGTACCGTGACAACACATCACATCACTATAATAACCACCAAATATCAAAAAAATCATTCCATAATATATAATTTAGGTGAAATGAAATTTATACCTCAAATACAAAAAACACAATATTCTAGACATTTCAAATACTGCATTATACAATTAAATATTTTGAATTTGTTACATATATTCAATAACATCAATGTTCATTTTTTCATTATAACCCCATATCATAATGTTAAGGAAAAAACCACCTATGATAATGAACAATAACACACCTGTATAAGAAAATTATTCTTATGTTAGTAATATTATAATGTAATAAATGAACAGAAGGTGTAAATTTTAAACATAACCCTAAGTAAAACCTATAACACTCTTTGTCAGATTTAATTTTGCTTGATTCTTACACATCACACCATTTATCATTCATATTAAATTTTTATCTATGTGAAAATTAATTATGTATGATATAATTCTCTATGGGTGAAACCATTTTTGGGTCATTTTGTGGTTTTTTTGAGGTCTCTATTTATCGTCTAACCATGTGCATTTAAGAAATTTATCATTATTTTATTCCCACTCCCTATACTGATGTAATATAAATAAGTATAAGATAAATATAATAAAGAAAACACTTATGTAATTGTAGATATAATGATGAGGAAACAATATTGGATCATTTTCTAGGTTTTTGTAATGTGATGTATGTTTTAAACTAAAATGACACTTATATGTATTGAAAATACACACTTGGAATCATACTAGTCACAACATGAATAATATTGGGGTATGTATGATTGAAACATAAGTTAAATTACATATGGATCATTTTACTAAAGTTTCAAAAAATTCGTAATGTGTTCTCTTAGATTTGAGTTTGTGACTTGAATTTTTTTTAATAAATTGACATTTAAACAGTAAACTGGAATATTGAATCATACCAATAACATAGTTTATCCATCTTGTGTGAGAAAAATTCATACATATTAAATATGAATTAGGAGTTATTTTCATAAATCATCATGAAAATCTAAGAGAATTTGGTTGGGTTTTAATAAGGGACACTTTTTGAACTAAATTGTCGGTTTTAAACTGACAACAGAAACTTTGAGTCATACTAGGAACATTATGTATCTTATTTAGGTGAAAATGATTTATATAAATGGAAAAGGACTTTTATATGATTATCTCAATGTATGAAAAAATATGAATTCTTTTTCTTGTTATTGGGTAGTTCTGTTGTCCATTTTACTAAAAATGATGCCAATTTCAAATAAAAATATGCACTTAGACGAATACTAATCACACCATCCATCAGATTATAGTGTGAATGATTCATAAATGTCTAAGATGAGTAATGAATCATTTTCAAGAACTATTAAAAAAATATGAATGCATTTTCACAGTTCTGAGTATGCCACTTTTTTTTTTACTAAAATGTCATTTTAAATTGAAAAACATTCACTTTGACTCATATTGATCACATCGTGTGTTAGTTTGACATGAGGCAGATCCTTACATATAAAAAATGAAATAATAATCCTTTTCATAAGATATAAAAAAATCCTAGTGTGTTTAATTGGTTTTTAGTGAGTGATACTTTTCTAACTAAAATGTCAATTTTAAAATGACAATGAACACTTTTAGTCATACCGAGAATATCATGTATTTGATTGAGATTTGGATGACTTCTACATGTAAAAAAATACTTATGGATCATTTAAATTATGTATAAAAATAATATGAATGTTATTTCTTAGTATTGAGTACATTAGTTGTTCAATTTCACAAAAAAGTGCTGTCAATTCTGTAACACCCCAAGCTTCCATGGTACCCTCCTCTTTGAATAATAGAGCAGCGTGTGTTGTACCCAACTTCAAGTTCTAACACACACCTCAACTAATCAAAGTAGCCGTTATGAATATTAATACCCACTTTTTAAAATTGTATAAATTTTATATTTCAAAATGGACTTCATTTTTGTATTCGTAATATCGAAATTATCCAAAGTTGATTTTTTTGCAATTTTCTGAGAACTTCCAATTTTTTATGAATAGTGAAAATGCTTAAAAACAATTTTTTTTAATCAAAGTATTTTATAGTGATAAATTATACTATTGAGTGGTTTTAAAGTATAATTAGAATATATTTTTACTATTTTATCCAATGGTGTTCATTAGAATTAATTTCACTATGAAATTGGACATAAACAATTGTCAATCTTTTGATATATATTGCTTCTTAAAAACACGCTATTTGTTGTGACATGGAGAATTAATTATAAAATTAATTAATGCAACTTATATTTTTGAAATTTTTTAAAATAGACATCATTTTTGAATTCGGAATATCAATTATAGCTTAGGGTGAAATTTTGGCATTATTCTGAAAAACTTAAATTTTTGATGAATAGTGAAACCACAAAGTGGTAGTTAAATAACTGATTTTTTGTTTAAATGAAATATTACCAATTCTGTGATTTGATTTTCAAAAATCCGACAAACATGGTTGTCATTAGGAAGTAAAATGTGGTTCAATGGGATTAAAATAATTTTTTGGTGAATAGTAACTGTTAAGTTTAATTAATCGCGATTAAATGTAATTAGTGAAATTTAAGGTAAAAATTATATTATAAAAATATGAAATGACCTTGAAACTTGTCCTAAACCTATTGGATGAGTCATGGACGACCAAGAAAATACATGGGTCAACTTGGGGACCCCATGGAGCCACTTTGGTAGGAAAATGACATAAATAACTTTTATTTAAAGTTAAAATAAAAATGTCACAAACATAAGTTGTTTTACTAAAACAATTTTTAAATGGGGTTATACAAGTTATATTTTTGACTATAAATATTAATTATAAATATAAAAAGATTTCATACATCATTATATTTGTTTTATAATTTTTATACATTAGATAAATTAATTTATTTATGACACCATGATGATGCAGCGATTACCTCATTAATTAACAATTTAAATAAAATGAAAAGTTAATGTAAAATACAAGGATTACACTTGTCAAAAACCTATTGGATGAGTATATTTCGAACACTTATCACCTTAGCCTCGAATTATATAAGTGTGGGACCTTTAAAATCCGAAAATAATTATATAATAAAGTAAAATTTCATTACTTTCCAAAAGTGCCCCTCCTCTCTACTTATAAAAGGCCCCCACCACTACCACCTTACTCACACTTTAAAAGCCTTTTGGCTAGGAAAACCTCTGCCCTAATACTCTCCCAACTTCCCTCCCTTACTCCTAGAAGCCTCACTTTGGGAATAGTTTTTCCCAAGGAAGCCTTTGGCTCAAATCAAAAGAGTTACCCGATTTTAAGGTAATGTCTTCTCTTATGTTATTTTGTTTTATTTTTCTTATCCGACCCCCTAAACTCTTTTTATTAATTTCATTTGTAACAAAAACAGTATCATAAATATACTAGGATGTTGTTATAAGAATTATTCTAGCTACACTTACACACACCTACATCTAATGGTTAAAGAACATACTGTTTCTGTGGATGGCGAATTTCTGCCTCACGAAACGACGATTGTTCAACAATCATATAACACCTCTAATGGTGGCCATTTTGATGAAACTATTTTCATATATGATATATATATTATGTTTATGTTTTCCTTATGCTTATTTATTTCTCATTTGTGGCATACTTTATGATTTCCATTATGGGTAAACGCGATAATTTCATTTTAGGAAGTGCGGACTACCGCCCCCTCAAAGTGATTTGAATCGTTAATGCCATATGTGGGATGTATAAAGGATGGAGTAAATGGTATTATACATTATATTATACTGGAATTATAATACACCTTTATACTATTTTTATTTCATTCCATTAAATGCAAAATAGAAATGAAAGTAGCATTCATGCGTACGTACGGCTTACCGTCTCCATGAACGGTTTATTTCATTTCTTACCTCTAAATGTTATGTAATATTATAAATGAATGTATATACTGGATATATATGATATATATGATATCTAAATAATGAATATAATTCTGGATATAATGGATATTTCTCCACATGAACCACTTGTAATTATAAGAAGTTTATTTTTGACTCAAGTACCAAAGATCGAAAAAATGACCGTTATTAACTTAAATAATTACATAATGTTCATAACATGGTAATAAGTGATATAAAAGGAATAATGAATATGAAAAAGGTTCTTATGTAAATAGAAATTAACTCTAGTTTATTATTCAGGAGGTTAAAGAACGGTCGAGTCAAGACAGGACGCAAGGTAAGGGAATTTCTTAACCCAATTTCCATCCTTTGGGTTAATCTCCTACTTTCAAATTATGTTATGATATTATTATGTCCTATCTTGTATTTTTACTTTCTATATGTGTACTTATAGTGAATACACATAATAGATCTATTTTATAAAAAAAATTGATCTTTTTAAGGGACTTCGTCTCAATCACTATTCATTGAGGCATATTTTGTTTTATACACAAATTTACTTTATACGTTGTATAAACCCTTTTGACATTTATGTATATTAAAAAGGAATATTTTTATATGAACTGTTTTACTAAACGACAAAAGGAATGTTTTTCTTGTTGTACGTATGCGGCGACAACGACTTCTCTGCCGCCGTGACCATTATTTGAGTTTCGGCTTCCTCTACAAGCCATAACCTTTTTTAAATGAAAAATAAATACAACGTTTTACTTTTCTTTTATTTTGGAATTGAAAATGGTTTTGAAAGTGTTTTAATTATATCAATGTTTTGTATTGATATCTTGTGATTGAAATGTGTACATTTTATGTTTCCTTTATGCATGTTTTATGTGATATGATTATGTTATGGTTTATGATATGTTTAAACCTGTTCATATAAGGAATGCATTGGACTTAATAAGTGACGGGTGGAGCCTGCTATAGCTCCTTGATGAATTAGTAGGTCTCATGAGACAAACTAGTGTCTTGGCACTAGGCCTTGACAAAATCTTATTTGTGGTCTTGGCACGAGACCTTGACTACGTGGTTATGATAGTCTGGCATTATGCATTACATCATTATGAAAGTGGTTATTGATATTTCATGTGATTATTCGACTATTATAATATCCATGTGAGTAAGTAAATGGCATTATTTCATTTTACTTTTGCCATATTCTTCTAAAGTTCAAGTTTAAAAGGCTTTTGTTTTAGTTATACATTTCCTTAAATGTTAACGTTTATTTATGAAAGCTTCCGCAATATTGTTATACTTCCTGAGCATCTGAGCTCACCCCTTTCAATGTTTTAATATTTTCCAGGATGTGAAGAAGTATTTTATGAATGACCTGTAGGGATAGTCAGAATAGTATATGAGTGTGGACTATGGAGACTTTGTTATTGTAGATTTTCAATTTATGATGTAATGTAACATTTATGAATGTATCTAGTGTTTCCAAGGCTACTAATCTAATCGGTCTTTCGAGACTTGATCTTTTGGGATCATGCCAATGTTACGAGGTAATGCACCGACTCTGTGTAGCTGGGGTCAGGGCGTTACAGTTGGTATCAGAGGCTGTTTAGTACTAACCTTGGAAGATAGATTTAGATAAACTCTGATTAGAGCACATAGCCCGAAGATAGACTTTAAGGATTAGTATAGAAGAACTTCATAGAATTTTGGTATTATAGAGATTTTGTGAGTTTTCTGAGCAATAGATCTATGTCTGGATACGAGCAGGTAGAGGCGGCTCTGGCACATATGTACCTAGGGGTAAAACCCGAAAACACCGCTTTGAGCTAGACTTGAACGGGAATTGGTGGACAACAATGGGCCTTGCTGAACTCTTAGTTACGACACTCCCATGGGATATGCATATGATAATTCTCATTTTTTTACAAACCATTATAAAGGGTTATGAGTATATACTTCCACAAACAAAACTTTTTTTATGATTATGGATTATATCCATAAACCGTTCAATTTACATTAAATATTTTACAAGATTGTAATTATTCATTGCAATTCATAAATTAACCTAGTTTATGCCATGGTATAGAAATGGTGCCCAGTGGAAGGAATGTGAACTCCAACAGTACATATGATCCAAAGCGTAAGAAGGATCATATCATTCATGGTATTAAGACAACATTTAGAAGGGAAGTAATCTCCCATGTGTTCTCAACATATTAAGAAATAGTATCATGTGTTAATAAGATAAGTAATGAATTCTCTAAGTCTTATGGCTTTGAAGGGAAGAAAGAGAAGAAAAGGATGGAAGAGACAATGAAGGAAAAAGGGAAGTGGGAAAAGAAGAATTTTCCAATATGTGATAACTGTGGGAAGAAACACCTTGGAACTTGCCTGAAGGTAATGGGAGTTTGTTATAAGTGTGGAGAAAAAGGACACCAAGTGCGTGACTGCAAGGGTAAGAAAAAGGTTTCAAATGTACAATGCTTCATCTGCAAGGAGTGGGGACACTACGCAAACCAATGTCCAAATCATCAGAGTGTGCCCCAAATGATGTTATTGGATAATAATCAAGTTATGATACTACCACAAATGAGGAGGAATGATTAGGGTTATTATGTTGTTATTAAAGAATTTTGTAATTTGAGTGTTGTATCAATGATGTACTGGTTATAATAATTATGGAGTATATAAGGATTGTACTGCAGTATTATTTCATCAAGGACTTGAGATTGTGTGGAACCAAGAAATGTGACTCTACAGTAGGTTAAATTTTTGGAAAATATATAGTTGAGAGAAAGATAAACCATAATATGGTTCTGATACCGAGATAGTGATTTTGGAATAAGACATGATTGATTTGCATAAATTATACTGGATATTCTTAACTTCCTTGAAACTGATTGATGATTTGTATACATTTTTGGACAGAAGGAGTATATCTAGTATTCTATAAGGAATAAGGGATCATGGTAATTCAGAATGTTGCAGTGTTTTAAAAGAATACATGATGAAGGTGTTCACATGTTGTTACACGGAAAAAAGGGGATCTTCATTATGTTTACCTTCCTCATAAAATTTGGATTGTGAGTTGGATAGAAGTATTTTGGATAACTATAAAGGTTGGAGTGGATTAAGTTGATCTTTGGATAGTAATTTTTAAGGTTAAAACATTTCTGAATATTATTTTTGGAATATTATAATAGTTTTAGAAAAAGGGAAACCTTCAGGTTGGGCGATAACCCGTCGCTTCGGACAAAGTTGCAGGAATCGAACCCACAACCATAGTGCGACATGCCTTTATTACCTACCACTATCTTACAGGAAGTCCCTGGTTGTTAAAAAATAGTTTTCCTAATATAAACGGTATGTGTTAATATTTTGAACCTTGTATGATTAGGATAAATATAATATTTCTGAGTTATATTATATTTTTGAGTGAAAGATGAGTTTGTGGTAGAATTTTGTCGAAGGTTGAAACTCTACTTGTCAAGCATAAATATATATACCTATCTCTTATTCTATGAATAAATTAATTCTTAAACTTTGAAGGTATATTAAAACAAAAAATGTGTTTTCCTAATACCTTATGTCTCGTTGAACTAATAATATTTAAAATCAACATAGATTGAAGGCTTTGAGGCCATCAATTTTACACTTGTTTGTGATTGATGGCATCAATCAATCCCTACAAATATTTACGTTTTTCCTCCAATTATATGTCTCTAATTTCCACCAATGTTCTCCTTATTGAGATCATAATTTGGTGGTGACTTTTTCATTTCTCTTTGCCTCTTATTAAGGACAAATTTTATCAACCTTATTTGCGATGTGGGTTTTCCACAAAGGAATTTTATATTTTCAACCTTTTATTTTCAAATAAAAATTTCAAATTGTGAGGACGCAATTTATTGAAGGAGGGGAGAATGTAACACCCCAAGCTTCCATGGTACGCTCCTCTTTGAATAATAGAGCAACGTGTGTTGTACCCAACTTCGAGTTCTAACACACACCACAACTAATCAAAGTAGCCATTATGAATAGTAATACCAACTTTTTAAAATTATAGAAATTTTATATTTCAAAATGGACTTCATTTTTGTATTCGTAATATTTAAATTATCCAAAGTTGATTTTTTTGCAATTTTCTAAGAACTTCCAATTTTTTATGAATAGTGAAAAATGATTAAAAACAACTTTTCTTAATCAAAGTATTTTATAGTGATAAATTATAATATTGAGTGATTTTAAAATATAATTAGAATATATTTTTACTATTTAATCCAATGGTGGTCATTAGAATTAATTTCACTTTGAAATTGGACATAAACAATTGTCAATCTTTTGATATATATTGTTTTTAAAAACACGCTATTTGTTGGGACAACAGGAATTAATTATAAAATTAATTAATGAAACTTATATTATTGGATTTTTTTAAAATAGACATCATTTTTTAATTCGGAATATCAATTATAGCTTAGGGTGAAATTTTGGCATTGTTCTGAAAAACTTCAATTTTTGATGAATTGTGAAACCACAAAGTGGTAGTTAAATAACTGATTATTTGTTTAAATGAAATATTACCACTTCTGTGATTTGATTTTCAAAAATCCGACATACATGGTTGTCATTATGAAGTAAAATGTGGTTCAATGGGATTAAAATAATTTTTTGGTGAATAGTAACTTTTAAGTTTAATTAATCGCGATTTAAGGTAATTAGTGAAATTTAAGGTAAAAATGATATTATAGAAATATGAAATGACCTTGACACTTGTACTAAACCTATTGGATGAGTCATGGACGACCAAGAAAATACATGGGTCAACTTGGGGACCCCATGGAGCCACTTTGGTAGGAAAATGACATAAATAACTTTTATTTAAAGTTAAAATAAAAATGTCACAAACATAAGTTGTTTTAATAAAACAATTTGTAAATGGGGTTATACAAGTAATATTTTTAACTGTAAATATTCATTAGAAATATAAAAAGATTTCATACCTCATGATATTTGTTTTATAATTTTTAGTAATTAAATAAATTAAATTATTTTTGACACCATGATGATGCAGCGATTACCTCATTAATTAACGATTTAAATAAAATGAAAAGATAATGTACAATACAAGGCTTACACTTGTCCAAAACCTATTGGATGAGTATATTTAGAACCCTTATCACCTTATCCTAGAATTATATAAGTGTGGGACATTTAAAATCCGAAAATAATTATATAATAAAGTCACATTTCATTACTTTCCAAAAGTGCCCCTCCTCTCCACTTATAAAAGGCCCCCACCACTACCACCTTACTCAAAAATTAAAAGCCTTTTGGCTAGGCCAAAATCTGCCCAAATACTCTCCCAAATTCCCTCCCTTACTCCTATAATCCTCACTTTGGGAATAATTCTTCCCAAGGAAGCCTTTGGCTCAAATCAAAAGAGTTACCCGATTTTAAGGTAATGTCTTCTCTTATGTTATTTTGTGTTATTTTGATTATCCAACCCCCTAAACTCTTTTTATTCATTTCATTTGTAATAACAATAGTATAGTAAATATACTAGGATGTTGTTATAAGAATTATTCGATCTACACTTACACACACCTACATCTAATGGTTAAAAAACATACTGTTTCTGTGGATGGTGAATTTCTGCCTCACGAAACGATGATTGTTCAACACTCATATAACACCTCTAATGGTGGCCATTTTGATGACAATATTTTCATATATGATGTATATATTATTTTTATGTTTTTATTATTCTTATTTATTTCTCATTTGTGGCATACTTTATGATTTCCATTATGGGTAAACACAATAATTTCATTTTTGGAAGTGCGGACTACCGCCCCCTCAAAGTGATTTGAATCGTTAATGCCATATGTGGGATGTATAAAGGATGGAGTAAATGGTATTACACATTATATTATACTGGAATTATAATACACCTTTATACTATTTTTATTTCATTCCATTAAATGCGAAATAGAAATGAAATTAGCGTTCATGTGTACGTACGACTTACCGTCTCCATGAACGGTGCATTTCATTTCTTATCTCTAAATGTTATGTAATATTATAAATGAATGTATATACTGGATATATATGATATATATGATATGTACATAATGAATATAATTCTGGATATAATGGATATTTCACCACATGAACAACTTGTAATTGTAAGAAGATTATTTTTGACTCAAGTACCAAAGATCGACAAAATGACTGTTATTAACATAAATAATTACATAATGTTCATAACAAGGTAATAAGTGATATAAAAGGAATAATGAAGATGAAAAAGGTTCTTATGTAAATAGAAATTAACTCTAGTTTATTATTCAGGAGGTTAAAGAATGGTCGAGTCAAGATAGGACGCAAGGTAAGGGAATTTCTTAACCCAATTTCCATCCTTTGGGTTAATCTCCTACTTTCAAATTATGTTATGATATTATTATGTCCTATCTTGTATTTTTACTTTCTCTATGTGTACTTATAGTTAATACAGATAATAGATCTATTTTATAAAAAAAATTGATCTTTTTAAGGGACTTCGTCTCAATCACCATTCATTGAGGCATATTTTGTTTTATACACAAATTTACTTTATACGGTGTATAAACCCTTTTGACATTTAAGTATATTAAAAAGGAATCTTTTTATATGAACCGTTTTACTAAACGACAAAAGGAAAGTTTTTCTTGTTGTACGTATGCGGAGACAACGACTTCTCCGCCGCCGTGACCATTATTTGAGTTTCGGCTTCCTCTACAAGCCATAACCTTTTTTAAAGGAAAAATAAATACGTTTTACTTTTCTTTTATTTTGGTATTGAAAATGGTTTTGAATGTGTTTTTATTATATCAATGTGTTGTATTGATATCTTGTGATTGAAATGTGTACATTTTATGTTTCCTTTATGCATGTTTTATGTGATATGATTATGTTATGGTTTATGATATGTTTAAACCTGTTCATATAAGGAATGCATTGGACTTAATAAGTGACGGGTGGAGCCTGCTATAGCTCCTCGATGCATCGGTAGGTCTCATGAGACAAACTAGTGTCTTGGCATGAGGCCTTGACAAAATCTTATTTGTGGTCTTGGCATGAGGCCTTGACTACGTGGTTATGATATCCTGGAATTATACATTCCATCATTATGAAAGTGGTTATTGATATTTCATGTGATTATTCGACTAGTAGAATATCCATGTGAGTAAGTAAATGGCATTATTTCATTTTACTTTTTCCATATTTTGCTAAAGTTCAAGTTTAAAAGGCTTTTGTTTTAGTTATACATTTCCTTAAATGTTAATGTTTATTTATAAAAGCTTCCGCAATATTTTTATCCTTACTGAGCATCTGAGCTCACCCCTTTCAATGATTTAATATTTTCCAAGATGTGAAGAAGTATTTTATGAA
The DNA here is from genome assembly GCA_963277665.1 of Viscum album. Taxonomy (NCBI): domain Eukaryota; kingdom Viridiplantae; phylum Streptophyta; class Magnoliopsida; order Santalales; family Viscaceae; genus Viscum; species Viscum album. The sequence continues at coordinate 1,204,506,704 of OY728126.1, read as the reverse complement.
TGACCTACAGGGATAGTCAGAAGAGGATATGAGTGTGGACTATGGAGACTTTGATATTGAAGATTTTCACTTTATGATGTAATGTAACATTTATGAATGTATCTAGTGTTTCCAAGGCTACTAAACTAATCGGTCTTTCGAGACTTGATCTTTTGTGATCATTCCAATGTTACAAAGTAATGCACCAACTCTGGGTAGCTGGGGTCGGGGCGTTACAAATTCTGAATAAAAAGAAGTCCCTAGAGTCATATTTTCCACCATGTGCATCATATTAAGGTATATCATATTCCTGAACATCTCAAATTACATAAGGACCATTTTTCTAATGCATCAAATGTCTGAATTCATTTTTTTTTGGTTTTGAGTATGTCACTTAACTTTTTTAATAAAATCGTATTTTAAATTGGAAACATGCACTCTGAAACATATAGATCACATCATGAATTGGTTTGATGTGTGATCAATTCATATATGTCCAAAAATCACAAATAATTCATTTTCCTAAATTTTCATGAATTTTCAAGTGTATTTGATCAGATATCAATGAGGGACATTTTTTGAACTAAAATGTCAATTTTTAACTGATAACAGACACATTGAGTCATACCAGGCACAACATGCGTCAGATTGAGGTGAGGATGATTTATACATGTCACAAATGACTTATAAAACCCATTTAATAAAGTATCAAAATAATATGGATGCGTTTACCTAGTTTTTAGTAGGATTCTTTTTTTATTTTACTAAAATTGATGTCAATTTTCAATAAAAAGGTGCAATTCAAGTCATACTGGTCACACTGTGAATCAGATTGAGGAGGGAACAATTCCTACACATCATTAATAAAATAAGGATTTTTTACTAATATATCATATGAATATATATGAATATTCTTAGTTTTGAGAATCTCACATGAAATTTCAACAAAAATATCAATTTTAACTTAAAACTCACACTTTGACTCATACTGATCATATCGTGTATCTATTTGATTAGAGGCCAATTACTATAAATCAAAAATATCATATGATTTTTTTGCCTAAATTATCTTAAAAATAAGAGTATTTATGATTATTTTTTATTGAGTGACACTTTTTTATCTAAAATGTAGACTTTAAATTCATATCAGAAAGTTTGAGTCCTATCTAGAACATCTTTTATCATAATGTGGTGAGTCTGATTCCTACACCTAAAGCATGACCTATGTATATTTGTTTACTTTATGAAAACAATATGAATTAATTTTCTTAGTTTTGAGTTGGTCAGTTGTCCATTTTACTAAAATTGATATAAATTTTAAATAAAAACACATACTCGAAGCCATACCAGTCAGACCCTACATTAGGTTGAGGTGTTGATGATTCCTAAACATGTCAAATTAAAGACAGACATTTTTCCTAAATTACCAAAACAATCCGAATTTTTTTCTTGGTTTTGATTACATCACATATCTTTTTTACTGAAATTTATTTTTAAACTCGATACACACACTTTGAAATATTTTGATCATATCATTTATCAGTTTTATGTGAGACCAATTCCTACAAATCAAAAATGAAATATGAATCACTTTAATAAATTATCATGAAAATAAGAGTGTGTTTGATTATATTTCAGTGAGTGATTTATATTGAACTTAAATGTTGATTTTCAACTAATATAGGAAACATTAAGTCATGCCAGGCACATCATGTATCAGATTGAGGTATGGATAATTCAAAAACATCACAAAAAACAAATGGATAATTTTTCTAATGTATAAAAATATTATTAATATCATTCCTGGGTTTGAGTATGTGAATTTTACTTTTTACAGAAAATAATTTCAATTTTAAATAAAAATACGTACTTAGTGTGTTATTAGTCAAACCATGTGTCAGAATAGGGTGAAGATGATTCATACATATTCCAAAGTCTCAAAAAATTCGAACTATAAATATTACAATGATTTCAATTGGCTTGAGTTGTCGAACATGAGCACTGTATACTAACTCAATGTTCTTAACTAAAAAACCATTCTCATTTATGAAATATTAAACTGTAAAGGAACATCATGTGCCAATTGTGTCTTGAAAAGTCACCACAATGAACGAATAAGCATCTTGTAATCTACTTTATTTTAATAAGAATGGTTTCTCAGCTATGAAAATCGAGTCATTATGAATTTCCACGATATCTATGAAAAAAATAAAATAATTAGTTGATAAAAATGATAAGAAAATTAACATAAACATTTTAGATAAAATTATGGAAAAAAATAATTAAAGAATTTATAGGGAATCAAATTTTCATAATTGTTGTATTCATTCTTAACACATTTCCTTAATTTTATTATCATAATTTTAGGATCGATGTCCAATCTCTTGTGAGCATGAGAATCTTAAAACAAACAACCCTAACTCAAACAAAATAATACATGCTTATAAAAAATTATTATATGTGTAATAAAAAATAAAAAAAATAAATATGAAGCAATTCTTTAATTATATGGCAAAATTATTTTCTGTTTAAATATCAATATTGCCTTTGTGATTGAGTTGAAGATAGAACTTGAAGGATTGTGATAAATTTTAATATAGAAGGGGTCAAAAGTTTTTGATGGAGAATAAGGATATGAATGTTTTGGTGCAGAAACACATCAAATATTTAATGACCACCCCAACATGAAAAAAATAATCCACCTGTATAAGAAAAAAATTATCATCTGAGTAATACTAAAAATAAAATAATTAATAGTAATTATGAAATGATATATTAAATATATGGGTAATTATTTTAATGTGAAAACATCATGGTTACCTTTGTGATTGAGAAGAGACAATGTTATTTCTCTTCTTACAAAGTCATGAATCATGGATTAAAATCTTCCAAAATAAACAAAATCATCCTGAAATAATTAAAATTAAATCAATGTTCCATTATATAAATTTTCCATAAAAGTTAGAATGTACATCATAACATTTACATTACATATTACCAAAGGGTTTCTTTCATTATAGTTTTTTCTTAAAAGGGATTGGTAACATCATCATGTGCCGAAGAGAATGCCTTCATGAGTATTCAAAAATATAATTTATATTATATTAATGAAATTGAGAATATATAATATTATTGAAAAAATAGTGTATTAAAAACAGTCTTACCTAACCATTGAACTCTATTTCTTCTTATAATGGTTGTTGGAATTTGGTTCCACTATTAAGAATCCACATCCCCTCTTCTTGGACACCTATAACATACAAGACGTTGTCTACATTTGGACTAGAATGATCTGATTATGATTTCCCTATAAAATGGTCATCCCTAATTGAATTTCCAACTAAGATGACATTTTTTTGGACACCAATATGGAAAATTGTATAATTCTTGTTTTCTAGATCGAAGACATAAGATAATTACAATAATCAATATTCCATTATGAATGGATCATCTTTTCCCCCTTCAACACTAAAATTCACCTTCAAAAAGCCCATTTAATCAACCATAATTATAATTATTTTTTCAACACGTTTACAATGGAAAATAAGAACTTGAAATGTTGTATAATCCAACTCATATATCTGTTCAATAATGACATAATTTTTCATATTTACCTAAAATTCATTTCTATCCTTGGGAGTATATATGTGAATCATTTCAACCAAAAACATAACACAATTGTATTTTATCTCACTATATTCATTTTTTTATTTTTATAATAGAATGTATAACCATTTATTACAAAAACAATTTAATAATTAACATTTACATTCAGTCCATTGGTTATCCATTGATGTTTGTCCACAATTGAATTCATATTTTTAGATTACTACTTATAAGTTTTATCTTATAAAAATACTATAAATAATTGATTATGTGTATTTTATATTAATCCTGCACTCCTTGTTGGATTGAAATATCTATCCAAAATTTTAGGATTTAATATATGGATCCACATTTTCAGTATTATGTAAAAATTTAAATCACTCTTTCTCCATCTCTGTCAAGTTAATTGTAACAATATTTGTTCTAGAAATACCTTCACCCATATGGTGTCTTCTATGATAGGTATATATGTGACTGATGCTGTCAACATCTGATAGGTAATTAGTATAGAATTCTATAGCTTCTTCACCAATATATGGATCTACAATACAACCTATTGGCTTCCATCGAATCTTGAAATAACCTTTCAAAATCCTCATATACTTTTCAATGGGGTACATCCATCTATAATATCTAGGACCACATAGTTGAACCTCTATAACCAAATAAACCCTCAGGTAGAGAATTATATATAATAATGATGGTGGGATGTATATATCTAATTCATGTAATATATTAGAACATTTTTATTCATGATTTAAAACTCCCCTAGGTCTGTAACATTACTACATACGGCTTTGAAAAAGAAGAAGAGTTTACATAATGTATGCAGTACCTTTTGAGGAAGAATGCAATGGAAAAATCATTCATGAAATATTTCATAGAAAAGGAAATCGATGTTATTTTAGTCCTTTTAACATGAAATTATTCATTAACACGATATTCCTGATATTTAATGAATACCGCTGTGGAACTTTTTCACTATTAAAGAAAAGGGAGAATTGTGAATTTTTATATACGAATAGCATGTTAGCTGATGGAGGAAGAAAAGTCTGCCTTTACCCTACACTAGTTCCCACTCATCCCTAATCCCCATTTCAATCAAGTCTCATATATCTTTGATTTCATCTTTTTTTTAAATAATATTAAGAAACTTTACAACAACACTATCAAAAAAATTTTATTTCTATATACATGACATCATGAAAATGATTGACAAAAAACCAGTTCCAATAAAGTAATTCAATGAAAATTGATATCTTCTTTCCAACCTGATTTTGAACATTTTTTAATAAATATTTTATAAAAAATATTTTCAATATATATTACATTACTGTACATTTTAACACCCATTACTAGAGATGATTTTGTCCCTTAATAGATATTCCAATTGAATGTTGTCATACATGATCAGTATTTATGTTATCGAGGAAAAAAATTCTGATTTACTAACAACATAGTCTCTATGGAATGTTTAAAACAAACTGATTATGTGCATTTTTCATGAATGGGTCACCCCAACATTCCTATAATGCTATATCCTAAAAAAATTTCTTAAGTGGGGAAGTCATTTATCATTTAGTTCAACATGACCTCATTGTGAATTATTCACTTCTATAAGAATCATACATTGTAACACCTATATATCACATCAATTTCAGATCCTCTATCAATGGATCCAAATAAACATCAATATCATTACTTGATTCCATCGGTCCAATATAATATGAGACAATATAATGTATTATCACCTCATGCATAACCATGACAAAAAATTATAATTTAGCAGCGTAATAGTCCATGTACTATGAGTATTAATGTATAAAAAAGGATTTATTCTATCTTTAGGTAATAGATGATAAATTTTATAATCTTATTTCCAAATAGAAGATAATCGAAATCAATTTTCGTCGACTGAGGAGAATCTATTGGATGACGTAGGTTCCCATGTTTAATTGTTCTATATGAATTCTATTATAATTGTCTCAAGGAATCCTATCATCTATATAATATTCTAAACTATTGATTGATAAGAACGTACCATGCATATTTTTGAGGATTTAATTTAGTTTTCTTGTATCAATCGGTTCCACACTTAAGGTATTTTAGGATTCATTCATGTTCCATTTGATACAATTTGCAATTATTTGGAGAAACATTTATTTTTAATAGATCATTCCCAATAATCATATAATTCGTTTAGCATCATATGTTTGAACTAGTAGTTTATTTTCTTCTACTAATATATCATATAACAAATCAAGTAGTTCTGTAAAGATTGATTCAATTCATTCACAGCCAGCTTTCAGGTTATATAACTTCAATATATTAGACAATGTTCTATATTTTGTAAAATTGATATAAAATAGTCTCTTGGAACAACTATTTTACTACTCAATCAACATTTGAAATTCCTGAATGTTATCTTCAATTTCTATTTTTATTTAATATATGTGATATCCATCAACATTTACACTAGTATTCATATCAAATGATCCATAAACCACATTATCATTACTCGAGTGGTTGTAGTCATTTACGAGAGAGGTGATCATGATCCATCGTGTTGTCCATTCTCTTGAAATTAATGTCTCAAGCTATTTGAGGTAGGGGATTCATGGATTCTATATTATTTTACATGAATTTGTAGAGTATTCTTGTTTTATCCACCGTATCGAAATGAAATTTACATAATAAATAAATGAACTGGATTAAATTATTAGTATCAATTTCTTATAAATTTTATGATCTCTTGATTTTCTATATCATATTATATCTATTATTTTCATGTATAGCATGTTGTTATTAATGGAAATTGGTAAAGCTTGTAAATATGAGATTCATTATAAATGAATTGGATAATGATAAAGAGGAATGATTGATGAATCTGGTTGTTATTGTTGTTCTTGATGATCATCAAATGGATGTAGTTATGCATGTTTAATTAATTAAATTAATTAAATTTTGAGTAAAGGACCATTTTTGGGATAATGATAATGACTTTATGGGTTCAATGTTACCCTATTTCTTGTAAATTCTAAGTGCCTTATTCTTTGGATATGTGAGTGCTCGTTGAATATCAAGGTTGAATGCCATGTTTGTGGATAAGAACCATGTTTCAATGTTGTTTTTTTCCTACTTCATGGGTTGTGGTGTAAGCCTGGAATGGCTGAGCCTGGAGGGATGTTGTGGTATGTTAGGGTTGGGAGGCCCAATGGTGGTGGTAGTAGTGGTGACATAGAGTGTTGAGATGAATTGGTTTATGCATGTGGGTGTTGGGGAGGACACTAGGGATGATAAAGTAAGTTGAATATGGGCTTAACCATTTCTATTAAATTTGTTTTTATTGACTTTGATGTTTGATTATCTGGTTTAATTTTACCACTCCTTGAGACAGATGGTATTTCTTACTCTCCTTTTTAAAGATGTAATGTTTTGATAGGCACGCCAAATGATATTCATGATTAGATTCTCAAGGATTGATAGGCCTGCGCTCCAGCTATATGTATAAATACATGATGGGTAGTTCATCTACTCACTATGTTGAGAACCTTGTGTTTGGAAGTATTGAATGATTTTATAGAATATCGGAAATTATAGAAAAGTGATATTTCTGTTAATAAATGATTAAATAAATGATTTTAACCTATGGGGTTGGATCTTGGTGGATTTTAATGCCAAGGTAATATTTCTAAGAAGCTGTGGACTGGGTTTTGTTTTTCCTTCAGGGTATGGATCTTTGTTGGAATGCTAATAGAATGTAATGTATAAATGTAAATGGTCAATTAATGGATAAATAAGTAATTAACTAAAATTGTAACTATTTAAAATGAAAAAATTAACCTAATGTATCTCTTTAAATGGTAATGTGATTTTAATATATCTAGTCTTAGTAGTGGTAGACATGATTCCGAGAGACGTTATCTACAGTTGAGTCAAAGACTATGTTACACCCATAGTATGGTTTTGAGATATATTATATTCTATTTTTTTGTTTCTATACAATACTATACCTTTTTGGTTAGGGATACTGACACCCAGAGGATTCTGATCCATGGGGGGTGTTTTCCCCATCATCCTCATGGGAGGATGGATGGAATACTACCCCCTTTGGCCCCGCTCTTTTCTTTTTCTAGTTACATGTATTGGAAGGAAAAATGGTTAGTTTTACCTATATAAGTGTGTAGAAGGATGTAATGGATTATTGTTATTAACAAATATATATTATCGATATAGTTTCCTATGGACTACTATATGCTTAACATGTATAGGTTGCGATGGCATGAAGATCCTTAATCAGTGTATGTGATGTAATGGAATGAAGTATAATACTTGATGTATGATACAAATTTTGTGATCTATGATGGCTCCTAGAAACAACTTGGTTACATTGGTTAAGCTAATGCGGTAGTTGTGATGCACAAGATGCATGTTCTGGTGCTTTGCCCAGGTGTCTGCATGAAATCCTTTTTGGAGAGATATACTCAGGATGTGTGATGTTGGCGAGAAGCTGAAAACCAGTGGGGAAGTTTTCGCGGGGTACCCTTGACATTATTTATTATATTATATTCTCTTTTATGAAATACTTGGTGAGAGTATACATGTTTTGGATGGGAACATAGTATTCCTATGTAGGTTTTGATTTAGTTTCACATGTTTTTCACTATACATTACCATGATTTCATTACGATTTCACGAGAGGAATCATGTATGATATTAATTAGTATACTATTATACTAACCCTACATTATATAAACTATTTTTCAGGTCACATTGATATGTTTGGAGATCTAGCTCATTACTATTAGTTTTGTGTTACAGGAGCTATACGTTCTTCATGGTCACTATCGTTTTACTTTCTTTTGGTACTTTTAGTTTTTTCCTTCCAACTATAGTAGTTCTTAAATGTAATTAGATATGTGTACTTGGGTTTATTTAATTTTTTTTGAGTAGGAGTTGGTAGTTGTGTATATTATCTCCCCATTTCACATTTTTCTCCTTGAGGGTAATTCCTCCCATCGGTGTGTTTACTATACCCTTCGTGTTAGTTTCCAACCCGGGGCCTACTGGAGGTGGGACTCAGGGGTTATTATCATTTTTATCACATTGTCGGCCCTGGCGGGGTATACATTGTGGGGAGGGGGTTGAGATAGAGCTGTATTAGAGTTTTTATTGAAGGATTGGATGTTGTTTGGAGTTAGGCATAGGTAAGGATGCATGGGTTGGTAGGGAAAGAATGTAAGTTATGTTTATAAAGAACTATACACATGGGGGAACAAATGAGACATTGGTATCTAGGGCTCCTTGTTACCTGATTCATAGACCATTAAGTTTATAGTGTCTACTAAATGCACTGATACATGTTTCATGGTAGAGATATAGGAAAGGATATTGCATCATTATTCATTGTGCCTATGTTCTAATGGGTATAACTTGTGATAATTTAACCTAAAATAAATAATAGAAAATAACTAATTAATTTTAAATATTTTATATTCCATGTGTAGAAGCTCAAAATGTATTTTATTTTGTAGTTATGGCTCCACATTTATTTCCTCATCAGGTTCACACAAAAGATGTTCAGCAGGCTGTGCGAGTTGATCATCACAGAGTAGAGGTTGAATATGGTGACACATGTTGGAGGAATCTATGCGAATATTAGTGACAACGTCTGAAAAATTATGAGGGCTCTATTTTATATGAAGTAACCAAATACTCGTTAGAGAAGGTTGAGATATATTTCAGTTTGATTCATGCTTTAAAGGAGCACTCAATGTCATTGTTAGTGACTATGATGTGTCAAGTAGTGAGGCAATGCTGGTTCTTATTCCTTAGGGATCATGGGGAGTCGATAGTATGCTGGTAGGGGTTCTGATCCCAGTTCATAGTCCTGTTTATTTCTTCTACAATGAAGTTTTTTTATTTTCATAAGCTACATACCAATCAATAAGGGAGCTATAATGTGTGAGAGTTTGGTATCCATTTCAGGATCCTTTTGAGATATGTTTCAGACCTGTTTCCAGATGAGGAGGCCTGAGTGAGGCATTTTGAGAAGACTTTATGTCACTAGATCTGGATCCAGGTCACCCCATTTATTATGAAGATATAACATGAGATTTGGGTGAGGGTAGAGGTAATCAAGATGACTTGAGACAAAACTGGATCATCATGAGAGGGGATTATTCGTATACCTCAAGAAGTAGTGATGTGGTCCAAGGTTCTAGGTTTTTAGGTAATAAGAGTTTTTGTTCATCCGATGTAGGTCCCGGCCATCAGTATCTCATTTATTTAGGTGTAGAGGATCTCATACATATTATAAGGGATTATGTGTTTTTTTCTTGTGGAGGATAAGGACATCATTATCTAGAGTGCCTAACCATTCAGAGTAGTCATCATGTGCTAGGTATTCTGATTCATGTTTCTTAGTTCAAGCAGTTTTAGTCGAGGAAGTAGTAGGGGGTTGCAATAGCTTTGGATAAATAGAGAGTAGATCGGGAAGGTATAGGATATCCCCAATATATTCCTTGTCCTCAGAGATAATAGCACAAATGTGGTTGTGTTTTTTATTATGATAAAAGACGCAGTGGATTTGGTCATGGTCACCTTCATTTTTTAATAAAGGCAGAGCCAGATGAGCAAGATGTCATTCGAGGTAACCTTTGCTTTTTTTTCAACTTAGGTGTATGTATTTTTTCATTTAAGAGTTTCACAATCCATCATATCAAATACCATTTTACATTATTTGGGACTTGAGTAAAATTGGCTTCTAGTTCCCTTGGCATTGACTACATTAGTTGGAGGTTGAGATGACTAGATTGACGTATGTAGAGAATGTGAGCTAGTGTTGGGGCATCACCTATCCTCGAGAGATTTACTATGTTTATGGATAAAACTATATTATTTTATCCTTGGTATGGATTGGTTGTATTCGGTTGATGCTATCAACGAATGATTCAAGTGATAGGTGGTGTTCTACAATGATGATGGAGATCAAACAATGTTTTTTGGGGAGAAAGAACCTCAGATGGGTCATATGTGTGTTCCTTCCTTATCATCCCTGAGGACTGAGATAATTCTGAATTTGTTAGAGGTTTTGTAGTTGTAATTTACTTGGTTCGTAGAAGAGTACCATGACTTCTTTCAAGAAAATGTTTTAGCATTTCCCCCGTGATGAGAGATCAAGTTTAAGATCCAGGTACAACCAGGCATGTATCTTATCTTAATGTCTCTGTATACGATGGAACCTTATGAGTTGTGGGAGCTATGAGTAAAACTCAATGGTCTTTTTCTATGTGGTTTTGTTCAACCATGTGCTTCACCGTGGGGTGAACCATTTTTGTTCATGAATAAGAATGATGAGAGTTTTTATTTGTGTATCAATTATTGTCACATAAAAAAAGTGATAGTGATGAATCACTAACCTCTTCCACATATTAATGATTTATTCGATCAACTAAAGGGTGGAAGTTGGTTCTCAAAGATTTAATTTCAATCATGGTATCATCAGATGTGTGTGATGGAAGAGGATATACTGATGAATTATTTCTATTGTCATCATGGGCATTAAAAGTTCTTTGTGACACTGTTTGGTGTGATGAATTCTGTTGTTGTGTTTATGGGTTGGATGAATGATATGTTCCGGGAGTTCCTGGATATGTTCATGGTGGTATTCATTGAAAACAAAAATCCTTTTTTACTCTGCATCTATGGAGGATCATGTAGAGAATCTCCCTGCCATTTTAGGAGTCCTTTGTCGACATCAGCTATTTGGGAAGTTATCAAAGTGTGAGTTTTGTCCTCAATAAGTCAGTTTCATGGAGAATGCTGTATCCCAGTAGGGAGTATCTGTGGATCCATCAAATATTTAAGACAATGTGTCTAGGTAATTCCCAAAGATAATGGTAGAGGGGTTATTTTTCTTTTGTATTGCACGCTATTACAAGAGTTTTGTAGCTGATTAATCTCGGGTCAAATATCCTATAATAGTATTGACCAAGAAGGATCAAGTATTCAGGGGGATTGATCATTGTTTGGTAGCTTTTGAGTATCTGAAGGAGAGGTTTTTCCATGCTATGGTTCTTTGTCAACCAGTAGAATAAGTTCAGTTTGATGTATTTTTGGGATTCTTCATGTCTAGGGTTAGACTACATTCTTATGTATTAATGATCGGTCATTTTATGGGTCATGGTAGTTGCATCTCCAAGAGCATAAGTATGCTACCCATGAAATTTATTTGGTTGTAGTGGTGTTTTCCCAGATGTTGTGGAGATATTAACTCATTGGAGAGTGGTTCCTCATATTTACTGACAATAAAATCCTAAGTAATGTTTTCTCCCGGCCTTACATGAACTTGAGGACAACATTGGTGGATGGATTACTTATAGGATTACAAATTAGAAATATCATATTCACCTAGTAAATGGAATGTTGTAGATGATACACTGAGAAAGAATTTGTATTGTGATGAATTGCGTGAATCATGTGATTCCTAGGGAGTTATGTAAGGACATTCATCATCACATCTGGATATGGGAGAAGTTAGGTCCATAAGATGTCTTTTTCAGAAGACATTTTAATCATATTTGGTGTAGCAAGTGGAAGTTTCTTAGTTGGGTGATCTTGAGGTGCTGTTCTGGAGAGATAGAGTTGTTTGTGGAGATGCCCATGATGGGTGGTCTTAGCATGTACAACAATAAGTGTTGTTTTAGGGAAGGGTTTTGGTTCCATTGGAAATGCGTGACATAGTTCTCTAAGTGTTCCATAGTTCACCCTTAGCGGTACATCCTAGAGTGACAATGATGTAAAAATATTTGAGGAGTTAGTGTTTGTGGACTGGGTTAAAGCATGTATTTTTATAGTTTGTGTTAGGAAGATTGGTCTTCCAGAAGGTGAATGCCGAGAACCATGATTCAGTGGGTTTCTCCAGTTATTAGATGTTCCTCAATGGATGTGGGAGGACATATCAATGGAATTTGTAACCAGTTTACCTCATTATTATAGAGGTTATGATTCTATATGGGTACTAGTGGATCATTTTATTAAATCAACACAATTTATAGAAACCAAGGATTTGATCTTAGTAGAATTTTTTTCAATTTAATATCTGGAGGAGGTGGTGAGAATCCATGGGGTCCCTAGGATGATCATTTCTGACTAAGATCCTCATTTTTCCTACACGGTGTGGATAGGTCTCTAGAATTATTTTGGTTCTCATCAATACCTTAACACTTCTTTTTTTTTCTGCAAATGGACTATCAGACAGAGTTGACCATCCAGACTCTTGAAGGCATGTTATTATCTTATTTCATGAATTTTGGAGGTTCGTGGATGAGGTACTTAACCTTAGTAGAGTTTTCATACAAAAATACTTTCCACTCCACCATCGGTATAGTGCCATTTTAATACTTGTATGAAGAAACATTATGTTCTCTATTGTTATAGATTGGGGTCACAGAGTCAGAAATTCTCTGGCCAAAACTAGTACAGAATATGACTGAGATGGTTCAGGTGAATCATGAAGGATGAAGGTAGTGCAAGACCTTTATAAATACTATATCGATCAATGGAGGAGTCCATTGGAGTTTGAAATTGGGAATCATGTTTTTTTAAAGGAGAATCACCATTTTGGGAAGCGATGTTTTGGGGATTTATCTAAAATACTAAAATATTTTTGTGAATTGTGAAATATGATAATTAAAGATAATTGCTAAATAAATGCATTTCTGAATCATGCTTGAGTCATGGATAATGTAAATAGACATTGTTTCTAACTCACAAGATATATTTTCTATTTATGGTCACTATAATTGATACTAATAATAGTCTTGATAAAAAATAATAAACTACTGATTAAAATATTGGGAAAACCTTTCTCTCATCAACTTAAAACCACCCCTATTTACCTCGTCTCCTCACACCAATCAAGCCTTGTTCCTATTCTAAATTATAGTAAAATATATCCATACTACTCTCTCATACTTACCTAACGTCTTAGTCTAATAAAATTCCAAAACCTCTTCCCTAAAGAGGCTCTCAAGGATGATATATTCCTCAGGTAAATTCTTTGTTTACTTTCTTTTATTTTCTTTTCATGTTCCTATTTTCATTTCTATAACCATTTATTCTCATAAAAATTGTCTGATAACTCCAGTACCTTAGCTGTACTTGAATTTTGTTATAATAATAGAATAAATCATCATAATCTCTATTGTCCCCTCCTTTTATACTAGAAATGAAAACACCATCTGAGATGTGTTAATTCATCAAATTCAAGGATGAATGGATTTTAATTTCTTTTACCATATTTAATTCTCGTCATGAAACCATTTTTTGGGATGAACCAGACTATATTATTTTTTTCATTTATAATGTAAGGTTATGAATTCTTTTGTACACATGATATTAATTTATAAATAAAAAAGTGTTTTTTGTAATAAAAAGCTGCTAATTAATTGAAACTGTTTTCATTATTGTTTTATATAATGATTCATCTTGACTAAAAATAAAAAAAATCAATTTTATAAACCTATAATCTTATGGATGTTCACCGGCAACATATATTTCCAATTCTTGAAAACCATTCTAACCTTAAATTTTTATCTTTACATGTATATAAGTAAACCAATCAAGAAAACCATGGAAAAAAATGCTGAAAAAAAAGAAATTGAACCTCTTAACCCACAAAAAATTTCATGAATGAACATAATAAGGTTATAATAAATCTATTAAAAGTATAATATGTTCATGAAATATTAATTAATTAGTTTAATATTTGTTATCTAGGACATTATGATCATGTGAAAGACACAGTTTGGTTTTAAGGTAAGGGATTCTACCCGAAACTCAATTGTCATCCTTTGGGTTTCTCGATCATTATTTTTAGCCAAATGAAGTTATCTGTTGCATTCATGTACATATTATAAATTTTTTTTAAATGATCCAAAATAATTCATCAAATTCCATTTATTATTCACTTTTGGGGATATACATTTTCTTAACTGGTTCCCTCTTCAATACTTCCTGATAAGCAAACCCCTTTAAGGGATCTTCCTGAATTTTAATCCATTTTAAATTACACTATATAATCTATTTTTAAGAAACCATTATTTTTATGAAACAACACATTTTATTATTAAAAAATTCTTGGTTCCACTATGGAATTATATAAAATTCCATTCCCATTTTATTTTAAATGACTTTTTATATTTTTCTTTAACTGCACTTAAATTCGATAATACTAATGTTTCCTAAGTACTCTTTTTTACATGATAATAGTTCAATTTGTCATCAATTTTCCTGATGTATTCTTATACTACCCTATGATTTTCCATTCATGATCTAATTCCTTTCCTTCATGGACATTTTTATGATACTCCTATTTGTTATGCTTAAGGACCTGATTATGATACCCAGTTCTTATTATGGGTAACATTATGTTTATGTATGATTATATATATTGAAAGTATATTAATTAAAATGTTATGATGGGTTTTCCTGGATAGAGCTCTGATTCATTAGGTAAGGTAGAGTGTCATGAAACGTTATGTGCAATGGTCTTGGTGGTTAGCCTTGAATCATGATACAATGTGAAATGGTCTTGGTGGTAAACCATAACTTGTGATCCTCGATGTGTAACGATCCAAGAATCATGATAATGTCATTTTTCATGTTGGATCTACTTTATTTTAATCCATGTTTATTTTATCCCATGTTTATATGTTTTGTTTCTAGATCTTCCATTCCTTTTTATATCATTATGTCATGTCTTATAACCCATGTGATAAAGTTTTATTCTTATGTTTATTACCTTTCTAGGATTTTAAGCACATTTCATTTTTCATGTTATCCATAGGTTATCCTATGAATATGTATGTGAAAATTGGATGTTATGATCTTACTATAAATATTAAAGAAAGAAACATTTTATTTAGTACTATGTTTTTAGATTTATGTACCTAGTCATCCACGATACTAGTCATTAAGATCTGTTGATTGTAATACGAATCTTTGTTAACTTAAAATAATGTAACAATATGTGTAAAAGGATAGTGTATCAATAAAATCAAACACTATGCTGTTTTAGTATAGTTTTCTTCCAAAACATGAAAATAAATTCTTCCATCAAAACATGGATACCTCTTCGGT
The DNA here is from genome assembly GCA_963277665.1 of Viscum album. NCBI lineage: Eukaryota > Viridiplantae > Streptophyta > Magnoliopsida > Santalales > Viscaceae > Viscum > Viscum album. The sequence goes on along the minus strand of OY728126.1, from coordinate 1,204,490,975 downwards.
AATATGGGAACCATTATGTAGGTTATGATTTATTGATATACCCGATCACCCAAAAAAGAACCCGTTCATCATGATTTAATCCATATTAAAATATTGAATTTACTCTTTGTAGATTGAATATACTCTTATGTATTATTTGCAATGAATTTTTATAGTGTGGTCACCTCTATCGAGGAATTATATCATTTTGCTCATCCCCCCTGAACGTCACATCCATATGAATTATACTATAAAATTTATGTTTCATGGTGAAATCAATTATTATTATAAAAATAATTAAAATATAAATAGTCACATGTTATTTTTATGGATTGACATATACGTAATGAATAACCATTTTATAACATCATTATATTTAGACATTAATTGCATAATTGAACCACAAGTCATATAATTATTTTCTCATCCAAAAGAACATAATTCTACTACCCATTAAGAATTTTATCTCAAAAATATAATATTTATTATCTTATAACATAAGTTATAGCATAGAACATTTCATTAGGATAATATTATATCTAAAACCTGATTAGTTATCCAAGACTCAATTTTTTATGTTCTAGACACCTTCAAATGACTTCTAATAACTCCTTAACCTTATAATGATCTTCAAATAAATAAACACAACGAATCACTTGGGTATGAACACGACTAATTTGTTGATTATCTAAAAAAAACATATCAACTTCATCCCTTATCCAATTATCACCCCTTTGAAATACATCATAATGTAATGGAAACCTTATTTTAAATATAAACAAAGAATTTACCATTATAATATATTGTTAAAAACTTATTAGTTATAAATATTGGATGACTAAAAAACTACAAAACACACATTTATGGTTTTGAATCTTCCGTGAAAAAAATGAATATATATTTCCATTGAAATATATTACTTGAGAACATTTTTTTTCATTATCTAGGTTTATGTTTAGTATAAACTTAAAAAATTTATTCTTTAATCACTACTAATCTATTATTCATTCATTTTATCAGTAATAAAATTTTCACCTAATTATCTTGATTTCTGTACATCCTCTAGATACCCACTAGGAACATTTTTTTCAAACTTAGATATGAAATTTTCAATTATGGGATTGTAAAAATAATTTCCTTACACAATAAAGAAAACATTGAATTTTAAAATCCTTATTCTTAATTACTTATGAAACACGTTGGATTTTCATTCCTATATTCACACTCATAATTTAATATAATGTTTCATAATTTTCTACAAAATGACCAATTACCCAAAAATGAAGTAAGTTAGTGGTGTCTTTTTCAGATGTTTAATTTTTTACTCAACTAACAATTCTTGAAATGAATTACATGTTTTTATAAAATATAATTTCCACATCATATTTTTTAGAATAATAATATTCATCTATGATAATTTTGTTTTTACTTATATTTTCTTTTGTGGATTTAAAGGATATTTTAATATATTACTTACTCTTGTTCTTAAAATAAATCTACATTCTCCATTCATAAAAAATATTATTTTATTAATATAATAATATTTATGCATATTAGGGTCATGGTGTTCAAGTTTCAATTCATTTTTATAAATATATTTTAAATTATATGTATAATATTTCTAACAATCATATAATTATTTATATTTTCACAAAAAGAATTTATGGTTCCCACAACATAATAAAATTTAGTGAAGAATTAATCTACTATTTCATCATCATTCATATTGATGTATTAATATATTAATTTAAAAAATTGTATATTTCCTTACATCATCATCCCATTATACTTTTAATTGGTTTCTAAATAATCCAAAATTAACTTCTATATCTTGATCCCTTAAAAATTTCTGATCATATTTTTCTAAAAGATATAACATGATTGAATTTTTATCACAACTATCCTTTTTAAATTTTTTTATATCCATTAAAATCATAGAAACATAGTAAACATGAAGAACCAAAATAGTAGCAGTAGCTTCCAATTTAGTTAGTTTGATTTAAAATATTATGGAAACATATGTTCTTTAATAGAAAAATAATTATCTTCATAAAAATTATAAATGAACTAACTTTTCATATATTTAATTTCATCCATTAAAAAAATACAAATTAAATAAAAAGTAATTTAATTAATTTATCATCTTCTAAGGGAAACTAGAATTCTCTACTACCACTTGAGAAAGGAACCACAAATAATAAAAATTCCTTAGGGAATGTGGTGTGAATCCTTGAATTAAATTACAATCAATTTTATATTTTAAACCATATTTAAATCCCGTTTAATGTTTATGAGAAGTAATTTTACACAAACCACACACACTCAATACAAAAAATAAAACTTTAATGATAGATTTTTAGAAACCTAAAAACCATAAATTAGTAGATATATAACTCACATGGTTTGGTAAAACCCCTAATTGCACTCACTAAAAATAATTATCTACTCCAAAGACAAGAAAACACCAAAAATTATAGAGGTATTTAGTTGTGTAGACCATGATATTCTCTAATTGAAATGATATTATAATTTCTTGCAAGGGATCTTGTGCTATAACAAATAACAAAGCTATCAGCCAGACCTCCTTTACTAGCAAGGCTATAAAAGGTAATGTTCCACACACTCAATGTGCATGTAACCTCACTTCTATTACAAAAGAGAGGCTTTAACATCCTCATATAGTAAATGAGATACCACTGAGAATTTATATTGTCTCAAATGAATCTCATTAGTAACATAGAATCATATTCAACCACCACAATATTGAAATTGTAAATAATGGAAAAATAAATCCTAGTGAAGAGTGATATAGCATCATCTAAAATTTAATTACCTAATCAATAAAATGAAATGAACCCTATAACCAATGATTCTACGGAATCACGAAATATTCCTCTTTATCAATTAATTCTTGGAATGCATGACCAATCAATGTTATGTTTTTATATTGATTTATCAGGGTTTAAATTGATGCATCTTCAATGAGAGGGAGTGTATCTAGAATTTATGCCTCGAGATGTATGAACTCTTCGAGCTACCTATGTCTCTCTACCCAACATTAAGGACCCAAGTTCCACATACATTGAAAAGACTCAAATTTTAAAAATCTTTTGGGATTTATATTTCTCTTACAAGTCGTTGTTCCAAATGTCCCATAATTCATAACAAGACTAAATAAGCACCATTAGTCAAATATTTACATTATCCACCAAAGCATCATTCCCCTAAAACATGCTACATAGGAACTCCTAAATGTACCTTGAATGTGCACAATGGTCTATAATCAAATAGAAAAGATCACAATAGAAACATTCCCAATAAAATTTAAAAATTATGTTCCAGATTGATTTTATATCAGGATTATCATAACACATGAATCATTATGCTTGTTTTATCCTCTTATTTTGAATGGTATCATTCAATACGATAGACTTGTTTTGAAGTATCTAGATAAAATAAATTATCTTGAATGAGATTTATTTTCTCCAGAGGTTGGATTCCCAAAAGCCCGAATTATGATTGAAATATATGGACCTTAGAATGTCTCAATAAATAACATATCAAGATGGTAAATCCATGAAAAAGCCTTTTCGTTTTTTAAGGGCAGTCCTTTCATGCGAGTTTTTTTATCACTATCCAACATGGTTAAAATGAACTAGTATTATCACTCACCCACTAAAACATCATCCCCAGGACCATGCATCGTAGAATGAAGATAATTTGACCTCCTCAATTATTTTTATAATACAGGATTTATCTCGATCCAACTACCCATTCAACCCAACCATATAAAAATCTAAGATGGTTTTTAATGAATTCCTCTAGGCTTGAGAGTTTACCAGTCCATTCATTCTAGTTACTCCAATCACCCTCATATTAATTTTTTCCTTAAAATTTCATATAGGGAGTTATCTTATACAATATCCCATTATTACATGGATTTCATGGGTCACATTATATAATAAACACTCATATAGTTGATCCCGCTTTCTGCAAGAGGATTTTCTAAACAATTACACAAACATAGTGACACCTACTTTCATGGATGTTGCCCCAAAAAAAATTTAGATTATTTATTAAATATTATGGTGATTTCCTTTATTGGATTGATGATATAGAACATATCTATGGTCATGGAATATATACCATTGTTTACCATAATTATCCTACCACAGAAGAAGAGCAGTTGATTTTTCTAGTTGAAAATGTGTACCATCCACCAATTAAATTGATTATCAAATAAAACATTTTTAGTATTCACATAAAATATCAGATCCCCTAAGTACTCCATTGGAAGACTTTTTTTTTCAATACCAATTATTCCTAGATTTTTCTTCCTCTTCTTCCCGACCAGTCCTTTGAAACGTAGATGTTTCACCTCCCATATTTGATATGTTGACCACTACAATGGCTCTAAGTCGTCATTCTTTATTGAATATAGCAATTGATTTTTACATGTAATTAATAAATAATATAATATCATATTTTTAAATTATTTAAAACACCAAATCCATTATATATTTGATCATGAAATCATGGATGGTTCCACTTTCCAAGTAACAATTTATATTTCTTAAGCAACCCACTTATGCTAGAATAAATAGTCTAGGTAAAAGGGGGTACCCTTAATTATTCTACATATATATTTTAAAAATCCAAATCATCACCCCATTAATGACACTCATATCTATGGAGAAGAAAAGATCCAAAAGATTAGATCATAGTTCTAGACAATAAAGCTGAACTTCTCCATGGACTTTAAAATTTTTCTCTATTACATATAGTCATACAATTTATCCATTCACATACTGATCATAATGTTAGACATGAGGATATTCATATTTATTTCATTCAACATCTCTTTCACAATTCCTATTAAAGTCTAAATTTTTATCCCCTTTAATAAATCATGCTTCTCTTTATAAATGATCATTGAAAACACATTTTTAATTATTTTTTATGATATTAGTGAGAATATTGTAAAAGGAATTTCAAAAAATGATTGGCTTAAACTAGATCCTGGTTGTAGACTCCGAAAATTTTATAATCCGAGCTAGTTTAGTGGCGCTGATAGATTTGGTAATGGCTCCTCCCTGAAAATTTTCATGCATAACGTCAATGATATGTGTAATAAAAACATATCAATAGTGTTTTCATCAAAAATTTACATCCATATTGTTGTTGATGTTCCTCCTCATATTATTATTCTTCATTACATCAAAACCCTTATTTATTTTCTTTCTCCAATTTATCTATAATAAGATCGACCCTTATAGAACCATGTCGTTCTATTCATTAACCAAATTTAAATTCTTGTATGAGTTTATATAGAAGCATAAAATGTAACCATTATTACAAAAAATTGATTTCTACATCATATTGAACAACTAAGTGGGTTTTATAAAAAATAACATATATTTGGGTGTTTTATTTCATCACATCATAACCCATACCATTATAGTGCGAAAAAACTGAGTTTTTTTTCACTTCACAAAAAATGGTTCTTCCATGTGGCTACTTCCATGACAACATGAACTAGTTGATGTAGCTTAATATTTATTTGAATTCATGTACACCCATGAAATGATCTCATTACTCATAATGTTTTCAATATTTATCTTATCATGTTTTTGTTTTGTAGTATTAATCTACCCGAACACAAGATTATAAGTGATTTTTTGCAGCATGATCATGCCCATCATAGCTTAGTTTCCATCCACTCATTTTCTACATTCATTCATCTAGGAGTATTTTCCAATGAAATTTATGTGTCATAGTTCAAAAAACTACTCTTATAAAAGTAGTTAAAACAAAAGGAATCATTTGTTATTGTTATGATGGAATTATATTTTATTAAGGATGATATGAAAACATTAATAGTTTTAATATTTAATCACAAGATAAAGATATTGTTTACAACATGAATTACTCATCAAAAAGAGTATTTTACTATTATAAATAAACTATGTTATCTCATGAATCTCATATTTATTCTTCTAAAAAATGAATTTTAGGGTGTCACCCATCATTATGATTCAATTGCATAAACAATATAACTATAGGAAAAGAATACTTATTTATAGAAAAAAGAAAAATTAAACCTATTCCAATCATTCTCATACCTTGGAATGAATATCACCTAAAATGAAATACTATATGAAACCTATGTTTGATCATGATTTATGTATTGACTGTAAAAGAAATCACATAAAAAATATATACTAAAGTTATTCTCCAATTATTCTCCCCATTGGTAGACATCATTAATTTAGGAAATACTTATTCATATTTTGAAATAAATATATTCCATAGAAATATAATTTTCAAACATAGTTAGAATTTAATGCGAATTGAATGTAAATATACCTAAAATCACAAAATATGATTTCAATGTTTACATATAAAATATATAAATATATTTCCATTTCTTATAATAATTTTTTTTATATTTTATGATATCATTAAAAATTATTTCAAAATTATACATAAAATTTAAAATAGAACCAATTTTTTTAAAATGAACAAGTTTTTAAAAATTTTATAGTAGTTTTGGATATTTTTTAGAATGATTTTAAAAAAATTAAAAATTTGGTCCTATTAGAAATAGTATCCATGTACCCAATATAAAATAAAACCATTATATTTTATTATTCACATAAATAGAATTCACATTTATATATTGTAATGCCATTAGTTTTTTGTATTGTGGAAAACATGTATGATGTTTTATTTACTATAATTTCATTCTATTCCAACGTAAGTATTATCTAGTGAATTTCCCATCACACAGGGAATAATATTATAATCCTTGGTCAAATATTCCCTATATTAGAATTTTAATTCCTCTCAAGCATCTTCTAGGATTCACTATTCCATATATCAATTGTTTTCAATGGTGTCTCTATAAAAGTGTGATTTGTGATTATTTTGATGTTGCCTTTGTTCAACAATCTATATAAACATACCATGATCTAGAGAAACACAAAAATATTTTTAATTTAGTGATTATGTCAAAAATTAAGTTGATTTCTCCTTCAATTATTAATACTAGTATTCATATTATTATTTATTATGATTTTATTTTACTTTTTCATTTGACCAATAAGTGTCTATGGTACTCTACATCTCTATATATTTTAGAAATCTTTTAATAATAATAGGTTTAAATAATTTTATATTATATTCAATGTTTAATTGAAAATTACGATATTGTAATAATGAATAATATAACAATAATGTGTCATAAAATTAGACAATAAGATATATATTAATATTAACAACAGTAATGGAGAATCATGTTGGGTTTATTTTATTTGTTCTATATGACTAAAAGAAGTCTTGTAATACCAAAATAACCCTTGATATATGATATCAACCATGTAAAGGTTTTTATAATATGGTATAAAAAATCTATATTATATAATTTAAAAGAATTAATATGATAACAATCTATAATTTTCGAAGTTTTCCTAGTGTTTTTTGGGAATTATAAATGGAATATGATGATGAAAACTAGAATTTAGAGAGAAATTAAACATGACATAGATTATTTATTGTGTAATGTTCAAACCCATTGATACTTGTTTCAATAATGGAATATTACAATAATTTTTTTTAGTTAAAAGGAGGTTGAGGATGATTAATTCATTAACATAAATTACATTATACATACATCACTATTTTTTTGTACACATCATCATTTAGAGGAAAACATTGATTTTATTGGACATGGATATAAGGTTTAATTGGTTATAATATTAGAAATAAAAAGTTAAAACGTGGAATGTTTTATTTAAAACATTTCAGGGCTAATTAATATGTGGTATTGATGATTCAATTGATTGAAAAAATAAATGTGAGATGTTAAGATTTTATGCCATGTTTTATAGATAATTTGAATAACTCATCAACATTTCAACATCTTTTGGGGATAGTTTTAGCTTAGTTGAAAAAATTTTGTACAATAATATAGAATGTTTGGAGGAAATATAAAACAACTTTTTTTTGAAATAGGATTTGACAAGTGAAAACACACCATGATTATTGAGGTTGAAGATTTGAAATATTGAAAACCACAAAAAATTAATTATTGTCTAATTAAAAGGAACTTATGATAAGCAAATTGAAAATTCTTTAGGATACATTTATATGTATTTTGAATATATTTTAATATTTATTCCCAGTAGGGATAGAATTAAATATTGGGACAAAAGTGAGTGTGAATGTGGAATTATTTGTTGTGGATGTTTGCATAACTATTCCTTGTAACTAGTTATGTTTATAATTTGATATATGCAGGGGTAAACCAAAAATTTCATATCATTAATATAGATTTATGGATTCTAGTACCTACTTAATAAATTAATATCTAAAGGATAAAGCTTTGATGATATAATAGTATGTAACATTATTTTTATACGTTCTTAGTGAATTTGTGTAACTGAGTTGAAGTGTTGGTGCATAAGGTATATGGTTATTATGGGATTAATTATTAATGAAAATTTTAGATGGGATATGTATGGAAAGATGAAATTTTAATTACATGAAATAATGAATTTCTTAAAATATTTAAAATTATGATAAAATATGACTGAGAAATAGGCATAGATTGAAAATTAAAATGAGATGAGTGAAATGAAGTTGATATAATTCTGAGGTAAAGGAAATTAACATCATGATTTTAATATATACGATTCACGCTTATGTGGTTATGATAATGACCCATCCATAAACATTACATAATATTTAATTAAGTTAATAATTTACATTGAGGAACTTTTCAGTTTTAGAGTTTTAGAGAATTAGGATATAACTATTACATCTCAAAAGATTACAAAGTAAACACTTCTACACAGTTTCCATTTTTTCTATAAAATAAAAACCCTTGAAAAAAATGAGTCATGTCTAGTTCTAGGTTTTAGAAAGAATGTTTTTTTCCTAGATCCCATCCTTGAACCTATTCATCTTTATGTCCTGCGAGAAGTTTTCAAAACTTAAGATGAACATAAAAACATCAGTAAGGGTTGTAAAACAAAGAAAGAAAAAAAAATTCATTATAAATACATACAAAAAATTAACTCTTTTACTTACCTCATGAAATCATATGATTTTATGAGTAACACATATAAATCATAAATCGTAAAGGTGACTTGTGACATCCATAGCATACTTATATTGTAGCTATCACAACAACATAGGGAGTTATTTTGGAATACCCATCACAATATATTCCCGAAATATATTAGGAAAAACATTCACATTTTCCACCGTCACGTTACCCAATGCATTGGAGATCCATCTCGATCTCACTCGCCCTAGGTTTATCACAAAACCAGCTTTATACATAAATAATTCCCATGAACTATAACATGACCATAACACATAACATAAGCATAAAGGAAAGATAAAATTCCCACATTGCAATAACACAATATCATTTAAATATATTGAAATAATAAATCCATTCTGAAAATCATCTTTAATACCATAATACATAAAAAGAGTATATGATATTTATATTTACTTTTAAAAACATTACGGCTTGTTAAGGAAGCCAAAGATCAAATAATACTCGCAGTGGAGGAAAGGTCATTTTCACCTCTTATGTTAAAGAAAACATTTCTTTTTGTCATTTAGTAAAAATCTTTTTATAAAAATATTCCCTTTGAATGAAATGAAACGTCAAAGGGGTTTATACACCATATAAAATAAAGTTGTGTATAAAACTAAATATGACTCAATGAAAATAGATTGATATGAAGTCTCTTACCTCATGTTCGACATGAATCGATTGTTTTTAAATCTCCTGAATAATACAATAAAGTTAATTTCTACTTGATTAAGAACATTTTTCATGTTTATTATTCATTTTATATCAGTTATTACCATGTTATAAACATTATGTAGTCATTTATTTTAACAACGTTCATTTTGTAGATATTTGGTACTTGAGTAAAAAATGAACACCTTATAATTACAAGTATTCCATGTGGTGAATAGTCCATTATATTCATAATGACATTCATTTTATAGATATCATATATATCATATACATCCAGTATATATATATATATAAATATAACAATACATATCATTTGGAGGTATTAAATGAAATGCACCGTTCATGAGGACGGTAAGTCGTACGTACGCCTGAACGCTACTTTCATTTTTATTTATTATTATTAAGGAATTAAAAAATAATGATACATAGTTATATTATAATTCCAGTATAATATCATATATAATATCATTAAATCCATCCATTATACGTCCCATATATGGCATTAATGAGTCATATCACATTGAGGGGGTGGTAGTCCGCATTTCCTCAAATGAAATTATCGCGTTTACCCATAATGGAAACCATAAAGGTATGCTATAAAATACAAATACAGATTCATTAATAAAACATAAACATAATACATATCATATATAAATATATTTTCATCTTAATGGCCACCATGATAGGTGGTAGGAGATAATTGAACAATCATCGTCTCGTGAGGCGTCAGTTTTCCATCCACAGAAACAATATGTTCTTCAACCATTAGATGGAGGTGTGTGTAATTATAGTTTTAAAAAATCTTATAACAATATCCAATTATATTTAGGATATTGGTGTTGTTATAAAATAAATGAATAAAAAGATTTTAGTGGTTGGAAAATTAAAATAAAAGAAAAGAAGTTAATAGAAACAGTTACCTTTAATTTGGGTAACATCCTTTGGTTTGAACCAAAAAGACATCATGAAGTGCCTTATGCTTAAGGTAAGGCTTATAGGATGTGGATAGGGGTGTATAGAGATTAATTGGGCAGAGTTTTTATGAGTATAAAGGCCCGAGAGGTGTGTGGAATTGGCTAGAAGTGAGGGATTTTTATAAGGGGGAGGAGGTGCTCTTTAGGAAACTATGATAATATTATTTTATTATATAATGATATTCAGTTTTTAAAGGTCCAAAAATCGTTAGAGTCAAAGATAAGATGACTAATGATCGAAATAAAATCATCCAATAAGAATTGTACATGTTTTTGATGTTATTTTAATATTTATAATCTTATTTATTTAAATAATTTTTTAATGAGGTATACATTGCATCATTATTGTGACTTAAATAATTTAATTTATTAGATATCTAAAAAATATAAATAAAATACCATGATGTAGTAAATCTTTTTATTTTTCCAATTAATATTTATAGTCAAAATTATTTCTTATAAAACACCATATAAATATTATTTTATTAAAAGATATTTGTTTATGTCATTTTTGCCTTTACATTAAATTAATTAATCTAAAGTGCCATTACCATTCATAAGTGGCTACATGGTGTCCCAATATAGACCCAAGGATGCCCATGGTCGGCCATTACTCATCCAATATGGTTAGGACAACTGTTAATGTAAATTTCAATTATTACAATATTCTTTTTTCCTCGAATTACCCTATTTAACTTTAACCGCGTTAAATAAAAGTCAAAAGTTAGTATTCACCAAATATTATTTTCATCTTATTGAACAAAATTTTATTTAATAATAATGACCATGTATGTTGGATTTTATAAATTCAATTCATATAAGTATTAAAATTTCATTTAAATGAAAAAGACAGTTTTTTTAACTACTACTAAGTGGTTTCAGTATTTATCAAAAATTGAAGTTTTTTAGAAAAATATCAAAAATTCAGTGTAAGATATATTTGATATTATGAATTAAAAAATGATGTCAATTTTGATATATTCAAAACATATAAGTGGAATTAATTAATTTAAAATTAATTCTCATTGTTAAAACAAATAGCGTCTTTTTAAGAAACAATAACTATCAAAAGATTGGCACTTGTTTATTTCCACTTTCAAAGTGAAATTAATTCCAATGACCAAAATTGGATTAAATGGTACAAATATATTATAATAACACTTTGAAACCAATTAAAAATATAATATATCAATATAAATAAATTATATTAAAACACAGTTTTGAATTAAAATTCAATATTTGTCACAATTCATTAACTAATGAACTTTATCGGAAAAATTCGAAAAATTTAAACGAAGTAAATTTTGATGTCCCCATTCTAAAGAAGGATTTTATTTGGTCAAATATAATGTATTAAAGTTACCAAAAACTAGATTTAAATAGGGTTCACCCTTAAAAGGCGGTAAATCGACCTTTTAATGTAAATTATGCTTCAAATTAGATTCATTCATATTTTAAGCCTCTAACTTTTTATTGGATAAATGTAAATACATTTAAAAAACATGTATAATCATATTGTAGTTAGTTTTGTTCATCCCCGCTAATTCAATGTCTTGGAGTTAACAATCATTTAAAATAATAATATTATATCATTATGTGCAACGTAAGATTTCAAAGAAACCCGTTGTTGCGTATTGGGTACGCTATCTAACATAGAAAGCCGTTTAAAGTAAAATTAATATTTAATTCAAAAATATTAATATATATGAAATATGTCTTATTCTTTATTTACCTGGGATGTAACATCCTTCCCCCCTTTTGGGAATTGTATCCTCATAATTTTACTTATCAAAATAAGTTGGGGTATTTATCCCTCATAACATTTCCAGATTCTCACATTGACTCTTCAACCATATGGTTTTTCCACAAAACCTTTACCTAGTGAATTACCTTACTCTGCATCACATTCTCTCTACAGTCAAGAATCTGAACAGTTTGTTATTCATAAGAGAGATTCTCTTCCAACTGAACTACCTCTGGGCTCAAAACATGAGATGGATCTGGCATATACATTCTCAACAACCAAAAAAGAAAAAAATTGTGTATCTGGTATAAACTTGGAGGTAAATCCACTCTGTACCCAATTGATCCTACTTTCTCCAGAATTTCATAAGGTCCAATGAACCTTGGACTCAACATTCCCTTCATAACAAAACGAATCACACTTTTCCATGGAGAAACATTGAGAAAGACACGACCACCTATCTCAAAAGAAAGATCCTTCCTCCGGTTATCTGCATAACTTTTCTGTCTACTCTATGATGTTCTCACATTCTTTTGAATCAACTGAACTTTCTCTGCCATCTCTTCTACCAATTCTGGTCCAATCAGCTTCCTTTCACCAATTTCATCCCAAAAATCTACGGTTCGACAACGCTTTCCATATAATGCCTCAAATTGAGCCATCTGTATACATGAATGAGAACTGTTATTATATGAAAAATCAACCAAAGAAATATGTTGGTCACAAATTTCATGATAATCTATCGAGGAAGCACGTAACATATCATCCAATGCCTGAATTTTTTGTTCTGATTTCCCATCCGGTTGAGGATGAAAAGTTTTACTATAATTTAATTCCGTACCCAATGACTTCTAAATGCCTTTCAAAAAGTTAGAATTAAACATGGGATCATGATGAGATACAATGGAGAAAGGAACTCAATGAAACATGACTATCTCTTTAAAATACAGCTGGGAATGTTGATCTAGAGAGAATATATCTCGAATAGGAAGGAAATGAGACGATTTAATCAATCGATCAATAATAACCCAGATTTCATTATTACCTCGAGATGTCTTTGGTGATCCCATAATGAAGTCCATGGATATATTTTCCCATATCCACTCTGGCACCGGTAAAGGCCGAAGCATCTCTCTCGGTAACTACCTCTCTGATTTAACCTACCGACAAGTCAAACACTTCACAATAAAATTATCAATATCTTTTTTCATTCCATCCCACCAGTAATACTCCTGAAGATCTCTCTACATATTAGTACAACTAGGATGAACTGAAAATGGGGAACTATGAGCTTCACATAACAACTCATTCTTTGACTGTCAATCACAAGGCACACATAATCTCTTTCCAAATATCAAAGCACAATCATTACCAATGTTATGTTCAGGAAACATACTCTACTGAACCAACTCTACCTTTTTTCATAACTCACTATCTTCCTTCTGTGCTTGCTTAATTCGAACTGATAGAGTTGATCTCACTGACACCTGATAAAAACAGAAGAATTTTCTGCACTAACAATTTCTATGCCAAAGCATATCAAATAAAAAACCAAAGGATCTTGTTCCAAACGTAACATTGTTAATGAAGCATTACTTTTTCGACTCAAATCATAATCCACTTTATTTGCTTTTCACAGATGGTAATGGATCGTGCAATCATAATCCTTGATTAATTATAGCCATCTCCCCTGTCTCACGTTCAGTTTTTTTTGAGTGAATATATACTTTGAACTTTTTTGATCAGTATATATTTTACATTTAACTCAATACAAAATATCTCTCCAAAATTTTAAAGAAAAAAAACAGCAGCTAATTCCAAATCATGTGTAGGGTAATTTAAGTCATGTGGTTTCAACTGACGTGAAGCACAAGCAATTTTCAGATCATTCCGCATTTGGACACAACCAAGTCCTTTCAATAAAGCATCACTTTAGATAACAAAGTCAACATTTCTAGATGGAATTTCCAAAACTGGAGCACTCACCAATCTTCTTTTCAATTCTTGATAATAATCATCACATTATTTTGTCCAGATGAACTTAACACATTTCCAAGTTAACTTAGTAATTGGACTAGATAACCATGAATTTTTTTTAACAAACCTCTGGTATTAACCTACCATACCATGAAAACTACAAATCTCAATTATATTTGTGGGTCTTGGAAATTCTTCAAGAATTTTTGTTTTAGCAGGATCAAACATTATTCCATTTTTTGAAACAGTGTGACCGAGGAAAGAAATTTATTTCAACCAAAACTCACACTTCCTGAATTTCCCATTATGTTTATTTTCATTTAAGGTTTTCAATATAACCCTTAAATTAATTTCATGTTCCTATTTACTTTTGGAATAAACCAAAATATCGTCAATGAACAGAAGCAAAAATTTATCCAAGAACTCACGGAAAATTATATTCATAAGATCCATGAATACACCAGGTGCATTGGTTAAACCAAAAGGAATAACTACAAATTCATAATGGCCATATCCTGTATGAAATGTGGTCTTCGGAATGTTTTCTTCCTTTATATTCAACTGATGGTACCCCAACCTCAAATCAATCTTCAAAATATACTGAGCTCCCTGGAGTTGATCAAACAAATAATTTATATGAGGCAATGGATATGTATTCATAACAGTGATGTTATTCAATTCTCTATAGTCAATGAAAAGTTTCATTAAACCATCTTTATTTTTAACAAACAATATAGGAGAACCCCATGGTGATGTTCTAGGTCAAATGAAACCTTTATCTAATAACTCCTTCAATTTCATATTTAACTCTAAAAGTTCAATTTGAGCCATTCGATAAGGGGGTTTTGAAATTGGCTTAGCATTAAGAACTAAGTCAATAGTAAATTCAACTTCCCGATCAGGTGTAATAATAGGAAACTCATCAGGGAAAACATCAAGGTACACATTTACCTCTGGCACATCATTAATGTGAACAGTTGCATTGTTTTCAACAATATGTGCAAGGTAACATTCATTTCCATATTTTACTACTTTTTCAACTTCCTGATATTTTATCAAAAATCAAGGGTTAATTCTTGTATAAAATCTATAAATCATTCAGAAAAGTATCCTCTTTATCTCTGCAGTCAATCATATAATGATAAAAATAATTCCAATCCATACCCAAAATAACATCAAACTCTACTAGAGTCAAAACAATAAGGTTTTTATGTAGATTCTTTTCGCACACACGGACAAGAATGTTCTTATGTTTTATTTTTGTCTCAAATTTTTCTCCAGGTGTTTTTAACATATGTTCAGTATTCAAATATTGATATGGAATTCATAATTTAGAATAACACTTCTCAGAAGTGAAAGAGTGTGTAGACCCTAAATCAAACAACACATTGGCATAATCTGAACAAACAAACAGTGTACATGATACAACTTCATTTGATGGACCAACATCTGCTGAAGTAGTTGAAAAATATTTCACCACCATTTTCTTCTTGTAGTCTAGCTACTTTCCATCAGATCAGTTCTTTTTTGGACACTCATTTCCATAATGACCCATTTCATTGCACTTTAACCATTTTACTGACTGTAAATCAGAATTTTGTCTCACCATTACCCTGATATTTTTCAGTGAAATTACGTGCCTTATGTCCCATTTTACCACATCAGTAGAACATTCTAGAATTCAAAAGAAATTCCCCAACATGCTTTTTACAACAAATTTCATAAACTACAATCTTAATTTTCTTACCATCCGACTTTTTTGAAGAGTTCTTCCCTTTCAATTGCCACCTCGACCTCTTAATCTATTTTTTTCAAAGAACACCTAATCATTAGAAAACTCCATTTCCACCTTCTCCGCAAAATGAAAATGTTTTTCATAACTTTTTAACTCACGATAATCTAAAGACCTTTGATACTTTGGGTTTAATCCTGAGTAAAAAACAATTTATTTTACCATCAAGATCTCGTATAAATTTTGGAGTATACCTTTCCAGCCGTGTGAATTTTGTTTCATAAGATGCCACTGAGTCATCCTCCTACCTTTATTCTAGGAATTGTTTTTCCATTCTAAGATGAACCACCATAGGAAAATATTTCTCACGAATCATACCTTTGAATTTATCCCAATGGAGAACATAAATCTCCTCATTATCCCTGATATTATTCACTATAGACCACCACAGATCAGCTTCAACTTCAAAACAGTAAACAACGAGACTAAATGTTTGATGTTCTGAACAAACCATGACTTCCGAAATCTTCTCTAGTGCTTTAATCCCCCATTATGCTAGAACCGGGTCAGATGATCCCTTGAATGATGGGGGTTGTTGCATCATGAAATGCTCAATTACTAACATGTTCTTCTGTGGTAGATCTGGCTGATCTCGTACAAGGATACCACCACCATTTATAGCTTGATTCAACTATGCCATCACTGCAAAAAACTATTCTGTTCCGATTGCAACCATCTCAGGTTGATGATTTGAAAGGTTGTCTTCCTCCAGATGTCGTCCCAAAATAGCTGCCTGGTTTCTTCTGTGGAAAACCATTTTAAACACATAAATATTTTAGGTGAAGCAACATGGTAATCTATAAATTCTATACTATTTAAATATTAACATAAATTAATTTATGGATATTAACATAACAATACCCTCACTATTAAAGTTATCTAAACCAACCTCTGATACCACCTATAAGGACCCATCCATAAACATTACATAATGTTAAATTAAGTTAATAATTCACATTGAAGATTTTTATAGTTTAGAGTTTTAGAGAATTAAGATATTACTATTACATCTAAATAGATTACAAAGTAGACACTTCTACACAGTTTCCATTTTTTTCAAAAAATAAAAACTCTTGAAAAACAAGGGTCATGTCAAGTTCTAGGTTTTAGATAGCCTAACTTCTCCTTGATCCCATCCATGACCCTATTCATATTTATGCCCTGTGAAATCATTTCAAAACATGGGATGAGCATAAAAACCTCAGTAAACGTTATAAAACAGAGAGAGGAAACATTTGTTCATAAATACATACAAAACATGAACTCTTTTACTTACCTCAAGAAATCATAGATTTTATGAATAACATAAAGAAATCATAAATCATAAAGGTGACTAGTGGCATTTAAAATATAATTATATTGTAGCTATAACTACTACATAGAGAGTAACTTTGGAATACCCATCACAATATATTCCCTAAGTCTCTTTGTAGAAAAATTCACGTTTACCTCTATCACGATACCCAATGCATTGGAGAGCTACCTCGGGCTCACCCACCCTAGTTTTATCATAGAACCACCCGTATACGTAAATAATTCCCAAGAACCATAACATGATCATAACACATAACATAAGAATAAACGAAAGATAACATTTCCACATTGCAATAAATAAATATCATTTGAAGATATTGAAATAATAAATCAATTCTTAATATAATTTTCAATAAAAAAATATGTAAAAAGTGTGTATGGTATTTATTTTTCCTTTTAAAAACATTACAGCTTGTTAAGGAAGCCAACGATCAAATAATACTCACGGCGGAGGAAAGGTCGTTGTCACCACTTACGTTAAAATTGTTTTTGTCATTTAGTAAAACCATTAGTATAAAAAGATTATCTTTGAATGAAATTAAAAGTAAAAAGGGTTTATACACTGTATTAAATAATGCCATGTATAAAACTAAATATGCCTCAATGAAAAAAGATTGGGACGAAGTCCCTTACCTCCTGTACGACTTGAATCGATCATTCTTTAATCTCCTAGATAATAAACTAATGTTAATTTCTACTTGCTTAAGAACATTCTTCAAGTTTATTATTCATTTTATATTACTTATTATCATGTTATAAACATTATTTTATTATTTAAGTTAATAATGTTCATTATGTCGATATTTGGTACTTGAGTAAAAAATGAACATCTTATATTTTCAAGTTGTCCAGGTGGTCAATAGTATATTATATCCAGAATGACATTCATTATTTAGATATCATATATATCATATATATCCAGTATATATATATATATATTCATAACAATACATATCATTTGGAGGTAAGAAATGAAATGCACCGTTCATGGAGACGGTAAGCTGTACGTACGCATGAATGCTACTTTTATTTCTATTTCTTATATTAATGGAATTAAAACATAATGATACATATGTATATTATAATTCCAGTATAAAATCATGTATAATATAATTAACTCCATCCTTTATAAGTCCCACATATGGCATTAATGAGTCATATAACATTGAGGGGGCGGTAGTCCGCACTTCCTCAAATGAAATTATCGTGTTTACCCATAATGGAAACCATAAAGGTATGCTATAAAATAAAAATACAGAAGCATAAAGAAAACATAAACATAATATATATCATATTTAAATATAGTGTCATCTTAATGGCCACCATGATAGCCGGTAGGAGATAATCGAACATTCATCGTCTCGTGAGGCGTTAGTTTTCCATCCACAGAAACAATATGTTCTTCACCCATTAGATGGAGGTGTGTGTAAGTGTAGTTTGAATAACTTTCATAACAACATCCTAGAATATTTAGGATACTGGTTTTGTTATAAAATAATGGAATAAAAAGAGGTTAGGGGTTGGAGATGTAAAATAAAAGAAAATAAGTTAAGAGAAACCATTACCTTTAACTTGGGTAACATTCTTTAGTTTGTACCAAAAGGGCTTCTTGAAGTGCCTTCTACATGAATTAAGGCTTCTAGGAGGAGTAGGGGATGTAGGGAAATGAATTGGGTATAGTTTGGATGATCCTATAGGCTTGAGAGGTGTGTGGAATTTTTTAGAGGTGAGGGATTTTTATAAGGGGGAGGAGGGTTCTTTAGGAATGTGTGATAATATTATTTTATTATATAATGATATTCGGTTTATAAGGGTCCAAAAATCATTAGTGTTGAGGATAAGATGACTCATGGTAGAAATAAAATCCTAAAATAATAATTGGGCAAGTTTTGGATGTTATTTTAATATTTATAATCTTATTTATTTAAATGAGTTTTTAATGAGGTAAACAATGCATCATTATTATGTCTTAAATAATTTACATTATTTGATATTTATAAATTATAAAAACATACCATGATGTAGGAAATATATTTAGATTTCCAATGATGATTTATAATAAAAAATATTACTTATATAACACCATATAAAAATTAATTCACTAAAAGATTTTTGTTTATGTCATTTTTTCCTTTACATGAAATTAATTAATCTAAAGTGTCATTATCATTCAATAGTGGCTCTATGGGGACCCAAAATAGAACCAGGGATGCTCATGGTTAGCCATTACTCATCCAATAAAGTTAGGACAAGTTTTAAGGTTTTTTTTGAAATATTAAAATATTCTTTTTATCTTGAATTACCCTATTTACCTTTAACTATAGTAAATAAAAGTTAAAAGTTTCTATTCAAAAAAAAACATTATTCTCATATTATTGAACCACATTTTACTTAATAAGAATAATAATGTATGTCGGATTTTCGAAATTCAATTCAGAGAAGTGCTAAATTTTCATTTAAATGAAAAAGTGAGTTTTTTTAACTTCTACTATGTGGTTTCACTATTCATAAAAAATTAATGTTTTTCAGAAAAATAAAAAAAATTCAGCCTAATATATATTTGATAATATGAATTAAAAAATTATTATTATTTTGATAAATTCAAAATATAGAAGTGAAATTAATAAATTTAAAATTAATTCTCATTGTTAAAACAAATAGCGTGTATTTAAGAAACAATAACTATCAAAATATTGACACTTTTTATGTCCACTTTCAAAGTGAAATTAATTCAAATGATGAACATTGTATTAAATGGTAAAAATATATTTTAATTAAACTTTAAAGGAAATTTATAATATAATCTAACTATATAAGAAAATTAGATTCAAACATAGTTTTGAATTAAAATACAATATTTTTCACTATTCATTAAAAAATGAACTTTATCGGAAAAATTAAAAAAAATTACACGAAGTAAATTTTGATTGCCCCATTATAAAGACTATTTTTCTCTATTAATTAAAAAAATGACATTTTAATGTAAATTATGCTTAAAATAAGATTTAATCATATTTTAAGCCTCTATCTTTTTATTGGATAAATGTAAATACATTTAACAAACATGTATAATCATATTGTAGTTAGTTTTGTTCAATCCTTCCCATACTATGTTTATGAGTTAACTACCATTTAAATTGATAATATTATATTATTAGTATGCAACGTAAGATTTCAAAGAAACCCGTTGTTGTGTATCAGGTACGCTATCGAACATAATAACCTCTTTAAAGTAAAATTAATATTTAATTCACAAATATTAATAAATATGAAATATGTTTTATTCTTTATTTACCTGGGATGTTATAGTTATTACCATTTTTGTACTCATTTGATATTGTGAGTTGGGATAAGTGTTGTATAGGAAATCACATTGAATAAACAAAAGTTAAAGGGTGTTATGTAGTAATGAAGTAAAATTATACTTAATAGATAATGGGATTATATATTGATAAACAAGATATGTTTCCTACAGACAACTAGAAGGTTTTAAATGGGAACATATCTTATATATGAGGTTTGTTTTTCCATTATGCTATGATTATTATCATGATTTAGCTGTTTATTATGTATTCTATTTGGTGTTATGATTTTTTATATCTTTTTATTTTTATGATGAAAAAAGTAATTATGTAAACTACAATAATAAATATTTAATTGTTTATAATAAAAATATTATAGGGATACCAAATTACCATATTTTATTATGTTGTGAGTGATGTTTTATTCCCAAATGATCTTCCTAAATAAGAATGTTGTATTTCTACAAAAAAATTATTTTTTTTTATTTTTGTTATTGTACAAGATATTATTAAATGGTGAGTATTTTTTATTGTACATTCTTATATTAAATAGGATTTTTAATGGTTCTATATATGTTAATTTTAAAAGTGTAGATTACAAGTGGAGGAGGATGTTATTTGGACTTTAGATTTACGGTCACTTGTCATAGATATTGAAAGAAAAAAACTTGCGGAGGTTTAAATGTGTCTATATTTATCATTATTATATTTCATACTTAATTAATATTTTTTTATGTGATTCATGGATGAATTATATAACTTATTCTCTTGACATAATGGATGTTGGGGAGGAACATATAGGGTAAATTTTTATAATCATCCTATTTTTATTAGATTTTTTGTGTTCATAGTGGTTTTAGACCTTGGAGATTCATGTAAGAGGTGTTGTTGATTGGTTTAATAGTAGTATTATATTGGTGTTGAGTTTTATGATAATGACTCATTTATGTTTTTTTGACAATACCCATTCCTTTTTTATATTTTGAGAATCGATAACTATATATGGAGGTAGTTATTTAAAAAATAATAAAGGGTAATTACTCACATATTTGTAAATTTATAACCTTTATGCTTGTTCTTACCTCATGTCCAATTATAGGTGGGCTTCAAGGGTCACTCATGATTTGTTTTTAGCATTGGGGGAGTCTAAAAGAGGCCAGAATGTGATAAAATTGTGTCAAATAAAGTGTTCATGAATGGAAGTCTGAGTAGGAACAAGAAATGGTTGCATTGATTTGTAAGGTAGTTCAATTATAAGATCCTAGTATTTGATATAGAATAATAAAACCTTACATATATATACATCCCCCTATAGTTTTAAGTAAGAAAATTTATTTCATATTAATAATCCCTAAAGGGATAGTGTTGTAACCAAGAGTATGTATATTATAGTTTTTGAAAATCACCGAAGGTTGGTGATTTTAGGAGTGTATTTGAAGGTTATATGTTACAAAAAAAAGTAATATGTGATGATTATTGATGTCCATATGTTTTACTAAGGCTGTATTTATTCTAAAAGTTAAGAAGAATCATGATAAGGATTCTCTACTCGAAAAAGTAA
The DNA here is from genome assembly GCA_963277665.1 of Viscum album. Taxonomy (NCBI): domain Eukaryota; kingdom Viridiplantae; phylum Streptophyta; class Magnoliopsida; order Santalales; family Viscaceae; genus Viscum; species Viscum album. The sequence continues at coordinate 1,204,468,551 of OY728126.1, read as the reverse complement.
ATAGAATGTTTATCTGAAATATTTTTTGGATGAAATTATGTTCTTAATGTTATTCAAAAGTAAGATTCCAATATTATAGAATTAGTGATTTCGTTCAGATGTAAATATGTTCCATTATATATTTTGATAAGCTTTGAAGAATTCTAAAATAATTTGATACGGCTAGAGATATTTTCTAATGGTTTTTAAGTTATAGAAACAAACATTATAATCATTCCATTAGTAAGGTTTACTGAATATTAACCAAAGTGAAAATTTTAAAAATTATGAAGATACATGTATTCATAATGTTCATTATTTACTATATTTTAGAAAATATACACTCCTATACGTAACTATTATAAAAACTATATATTTAAGTGTAATTAGTGTTGAAAATATTTCTTCTAGTAAAAGTGAAATGGGGATTTACTAAAAACGAATAAATAAGTGTTTGTTGAAACGTTTAAGTGATAAATAAAATTAATCTAATAAAATTGGCAATAAAACCATGTTTCCATTCTAGAAAATGAAAATCTATTTGGTATATAACATATATTATATGATTTATACTATATTATAGAATAAAGAAATATAGTTGAATGTTGATCTATATTCTAATAAGTAATATCATTTTGATTTTGATAAAATGGAAAATTATTTTAAATATGGGGTTTTTCATGTTAAATATGAATATTGAAAACCTCCCTTGATACGGAAGGGGATATAAGAGCATTCTTAAGGGTACTGTTGAAATAGGATCCAGGAATACAGACAATTTTATATTTCCCTTTGATGAAAATAGATTAAAATTAGAAAATATGTAAGAGTTATTTTTGGAAGTCATAAGACGGAATATAATATGTTATACAGTATAAATTGTAAAATAAAATTGATAATGTATCTAGTTATGGATAATGTTAGGCCATAATAAAGAGGTCACAACATGATTTAAAAAATATAGATAATTCAAATATAAGAATGCTTTGGAATTTTATAATAATTTTATTTTTATATATTGAACTTCAACAACAGGAATTGAGTTGTAATGGGGGTTAATTACTTGAAGGTCTCATAAGAGATAAATTAAAAGTTCAAAGAAGTTAAAATAATTTAACTTCATCAATTTTATTTTTAAATTCATATATTCTAATTGGAAATCATGGTATTTTGTTATAAAAATAACAATGAATAATGTTATCGGTAGATTAAGATATAGAATAAAGGAAATGTGAATGAGTATTCATAGAATGTATGAGATAAAAAATGATAGTGGAAAGAACATGGACTTCATTGAATATAAAAATTAAGAGATTTTTTTTAGTTATTTGAGGTTATATTAATGATTCAATTTTTGGATATAAAGGGTTATAAAAAATTTAGAAGAGAAAAGTGATGGTTTTCTGTATATAACTCTAACGATCATGAAGGTAATAATTCCTGTTATAGAATTATTCAATCTGGAGATTATTTTTTATTGGCTACGTTAATTATTTTTGAAGATCAAATATTCAACTCTTCTTATAAGGATTTTATTATACAGGGTTATTGTATTGGGAGTATCATATCGAATAAATTGGATTGTAAATTCGAAAATTATGATGTAGTTTACAAGAGGTCAACAAGATGATCATGGAGAAAAAAGCATGACCTTAAATTGATAAGATACATAAAAGTAAAAAATATTTTATATTTTGGATAATTGTGAAAAATAGGATAATAGAGTGTCCTATGGGAAGTTGTTATATATTTTCTAGATTAATTCATAGATTGTAATAACTGGTGAGATTGAATTAACTCAAATTTTACAAGTAGTGATCCTTATTATAGATTGATATTTACATAAATTTTATATCATCCAAAATAGAGAGTCATAGATGATTTTTTTTGTACACCAACCCAATTAATAGTGTATACTACTTGGATATAGCTAAATATGGGTGACCCATGTAAAATCAGAATTCCTCACCATGTTTTACTTTTTTACATGAAATTTTTATTCGATGTTTCTAAATTTGATTAAGATGTACATTGAATAATACTCATTTTAAAAACAGGAATGGATTTGATGGTAAATATTTTAGGTGAAAATGGTTAAATATAGATAATCCTTGATTCACCCCCCATATATGGGTGTATCATTTTACAATGAGTGGAATATGAGCCTATAGATTTTTCTATGGAGTTAACCTGACATATTGATATTATAATGATTTTAATAATATATAAGATATGTATTCTATGGTGAAAACTCATTTTTATGGTGGTTATTATTCTTATTAGAAGGAATTAATTTCAATTTTTAGGTATATATTGTAATCACTCAAGATATCCTTTTAAATGGAATTTTTTTGATATGTTACGATAGAATTATTTTTGAGATGATTCATATAAATCTTCAGATTGATGGATATGTCTAGAATGTCCAAAATGAGACATTATATATAAATGTGTAAAATAATATACGTTAACATAATAATTCAATGGTTATATGGATAATATTGGATCATTTGTATGGAAATAATTTTTTTTAAATAAAATGATAAGGTTTATTATACAAGTATATAATTTGAATCAGTTGATGTCCATGGTATGAATTCTATTAGAAAATTATTATGTATTCCCAGAAGCAAGAAGTGGAAGAACAAGAAGAACCAAAAAAGGAATTTGGGAATTCCCATTGTATTACGAAATATATATTCCTTATATGTATGTAAATGTTACTCTATTTAAGATGTTAGTATTAAATATAATGAAAAGCAATATATACCACCTAAATTATTGGAGTATGATGTTAGATTTTAGGAAAAAATATCGTTAATTAATTTTTATATTTTTTATATAAAATAAGGGATCTATGAATAAATTCATATTGCTGTAAAATCCATGAAGGATAAAATTGAAAATAATTTTTGATAAAAAATATTTTGGATGAAAGAAAAAAAATAGATGAAGGGATTACTTGGAAGGCATTAATTACTGGAATGAATGTGGAAAAGAAGAACCAATGTTATATACTTGAATAAATTATCCATGATATGAATTTAAGGTTTTAAATAAGGGAAATTCCATGAAGTATTTATGTATTTGATCATAATATAGTTTAAAGAGTAATTTAATATTAAATAAAATGAAAATAATTCCCACTTTGATAACATACAATTTCAACCAATATAGAATTATTCAAGGATTAAAAATATTTATGGGATGCTTCATGTTATGAGGATGAATATAAACACCAAAGATTCATAGATGGAAATTTTATTCAGTAACATGAAAAAACTAAATAGGGAATCATTATAAATAATAAATTTCGATGAAATTTTTGGAAAGAGAAATAATTTATTGCATATTTTTTATAAGTAATATAATTATAGAATCATATGAACTAAAAACTAATTTATGCATGCAGGAATTTGATATTTGAAGTCAATGGAGACTTATTGATACATTTCATTCATGGTGTTATACTACAATGTAAGAGTATTTCATTAATATATGTTATATTTATACTAACCTTAGTCATATTTTGAGGTGTTTTAGTAAATGAGTAATGTAGATGATTAGATGAGAACCCCATGACAATGAAAATAATGATACATAAATTGAATAATAAGAGATTTGTTCAACTAAAAAATATATTCATGATGTTGGATGATTATATTATAGGAAGGAAAAGTAGGATTCATCACTTATCACTAATGGATTATTAACATCAGCCATGATGGAGATAGTAGAATAGATCTATTTATGATAGGTGTATTGTACACACTATAAAATAATGTGTATAAAGGTCATGGGGAAAATATCTAAAATAAGAAAACTTTTATCATATTATCCACAAGGAAAAAATGAATGATATGATTTAGTTAGAAGATGTTTTTTATACTCCAAATATTATAATAAAGAGATATTGAATTTCAAAAGTTAAACAGTAGAGAAAGAGATAGTTGTTTGGATTGATCCCTCTCTTCATGAACATAATTTCTATATCAGATGATTCGAGTTATATAGGATTAAGGGGGAGATACAATCCATGAGATGTATGAATTTAATGTAGAATAATTCATTGTACATTTAGTTATGTTTTCTTCCCTGTTCATCATGTTCTTTCAATACATATTAAAGTCGTGATTCCATGTTTTTAATATAAAATTTTGACTGATACCATTTGGAAAAATCCTAGACAACAATTTAGTTAAGAAATAATTGAAGGTGAACCATTTTAAATATTTAGATACATGTGGTGATGATTAAATTCCGATGCTGTTAATGAAAACATGATAAAAAATAATATCATCTATCCACCATGAAATATAAAAGTTTAATTTGGTTATATATAATGAGATGATAAAGTTCAAGTTATATGAAGCCATATATAGAGTGATACTATTGAGAAAACCATATATGAGTTTTCCAAATGGTATCAGTCAAAATTTTATATTAAAAACATGGAATCACGACTTTAATATGTATTGAAAGAACATGATGAACAGGGAAGAAAACATAACTAAATAACAACTACATCTATATAAGTATACACATTATTTTATTCACTCACTTATAATATGGTATCATCTAGTTAATTTCCATGATACCGAGAATCTTTTTTCCTACACATAGTTCATAGAAAGAATGATTATAGTATTTATATAGTAATCATTTCTAAGTAATAAATTCAATCGTTGAACTTTATTAAGAATAATAAAATTTAAAATAATGATATTTGAAATTTGAGTTACAATAAATGATAATAAAAAGAATATCATGGTTCAAATGATATTAATTTTTTAAGAGTCTAATTTTTGGATGATGAAAAAAAGGGAATGAAATACATAAAGGTATGTGCTATGATAGGGGAGAAGTGTAACACTATAAATTAGGATTTTATATTAATTAGTCAAATGATATCAAGGTTCATTAATATGTAATCTATTTTAGATTGGAAGTGAATAATAAATTGGTCCATAGTCAAAAAATAATATGGATATTCTAAATGTATATTATATATGATGATATTTCCTAAAAATTTGGTGAAAAAATATGATTGAAAAATGGGAGTGAGGTTAGTGGAGGTACCCTAATAACTTTTATGGAATAAGGTAGAATAAGATGTTAGTTATCTAGAAATGCTCATCCATTTTCATTTTCTTATGAAGGAGGGTAGATAATTCTATAAAACCTAAATGTTTAAGAGATATTCGATTAAAATAAAATAGGGGGTAAATTATCTCCATATTTTCTTTTTTATAGACCTTAGGGATTAATTTTCAAAAAATTTAATAGAGTGAGATTTTTTGTAAAATGTGGTTTTAGGTTTGTTGACCTCACCTATTTTGATAATCCCAATTATGCTTCAATATGTTTTGATAATCTCAAATAATATCTATTATTTTATTAATTATAATCTCATAATGATATTGAGTTAATAATAATATCAAAATAATCATTAGAATATTTTTTTCTAATGTTCATCTGTGTTTATAATTATTATAACTTAATCTAGATATATATTGCATAGAACAGATAAATATAAAGTGATTAGGTCACTGATAGAACAAGTGTTCAGGTCTACCGTCACAAATCTCACTGATATGCAAAGGTCACCATTACCTATAGCTACTGATAGACAAAGGTTACTGTTAGAGTAAGTGTTCTGTGACACAATGTCATCGGTACAGAGCTACCGATACACTAAGTCTATCGATATAGACTTAGTCTGATTTTTATAACAAGAGCTACCAGTACAAGAAAGTTACCGATACAGACAGAGCTACTGATAGAAAGCTACTGGTACAAGCCTACTGATACAAACAGACTGCGTCACTAATATAAAACAGCTATCGGTACAAGCCAGTTACCAATGGACAGTTCTACTGACACATCCTAGCTACTGATTCAGGGAAGCTACTGATTCAAGGAAGCTAGCACAACAACTTCTATTGATACACAGAGACTACTGCTACACAGAGTGACAACTACCAATGCAACAAAATACCTACAAACACAAGTCCACTGTTGCAAGCACACTGATACAATGTGCTACTGATGAATAATAGTCACCGTTTTGTTAAATCTACTTATATTTGTTTTATCTAAAAATAGTCATATTTATAGTTTTAATGAATCTACTATTAATTAAATGTTTTCTGTTGAATGTCAGGGAACCGTACCTCGTACCTGTAGGGGAAATCATCCTATTTATCGGACCACATGTGCTATAAGAAGAAAGAAATAGGGAGCGCATATAAGTGTGGGTGACAAAGTGGAGACACGGCGGTGAAAGGATAATACACAATGGTATGAACAAGCCAAAAAATAAAAGAAATTTTGCTGGAAGCTGATGCATAGTGGTGAGCTTCATATTCTATTTCAACCTCGAGAAAACCTCATTCACGAAGGACTCCGGAAGAGAAACCACGACACTCTATTTTCTCAACAGATCCCATAAGGACTCAAAAACCTCATCTGCTCAATCCAGAAGGAGTCCAGAGCTGCATTACTATCACATAAAGCATTCTAAACTCATCTCAAGTATTATTCACTCTGTTGTGATTCATTTACTTACATTTTTAGTACTGTGTGTGTGTCTATGTTTATGTGAAACGCACACAGTCTCATGAGCATAACTGAAGGATTTCTCAATACTCACTCAAATGTTCCAAACTCTTTCATACCCCCACTGTGAATTGTGGTAGAGGTCGAGTGTGACCTGGATAGCCGGCGTGCTATTGTTTTTCCCATGCATAACTGTTGTAGAGGTTTTAGGACCTGGACAGTCCGTGTAATGGTGTTTACCCCCGATCCAGGGTGTGGATAAAAAGTTTATATAAAATGTTTGAGAGGACTACGTCTCACCTTGAGACTGGACCTCTTGGTTAACCTTGTTGTGTTATTTCAAAATATATTTTATATTTTGCTGCTAAGTACTTTAAATTTAAATCTGTTTTAAAGTAACTCTGATAGTTAAATTAGCAAGTGTTTGTAATTATTGTAAGCCAATAAGTTAGTTTCAAAAGTCAAATTAATCTTCAGATTAAATTGACTGAGAAGTATTCAATCTTTGAGAAGCTAATTAAAAATTCATAACCTTTACAAATTTACTAATTTTTATCTTATATGTAATTTGGGGGATTTTAATCCTAATTTTTAACAGAAATTTTTAATTGGAACTCAATTCACCCCCCTCTTGAGTATCCACTCCGACCAATATTTGGTATCAAAGTGAGGTTTTTATTTATAAAATGTTTTCAAACCCTCTGCTTTTCAAACTGTGATTTTAGTTTTATCTTAATGGTCTGAAATTTATTTTAGTTTTATATTTTATCCCTTTAATATATTTTCTAAAATCTAGTTATGAACAATAGACTAGAAGGTGCTGCTACTAACAGGCCAAACTTCTTTAATGGTGTGAATTATGATCAATGGAAAATTAAAATGAAAATTCATTTGGAAAGTATTGGTTTTGATATTTGGTCTTCTATAGAATCAGAATATGAGATCCCCAAAACTGCTAGATCTACTTGGGATGATGAAACAAAGTCTGACTATAACAACAACTGTAATGCTATTAATGCCCTTTACTGGTCTTTAAGAGATGATAAATTTAACCAAATTTTTGCATGTAAAACATCTCATGAAATTTGGGACACCTTGGCTATTTCTTATGAAGGAACAACCAACGGGAAGAAAATGAGATTAAATACTTATAATATTATATATTATAATTTTAAGATGAGACATAATAAACCCATTTCTGACATGTACCTCAGGTTTAATGAGATTGTCAACACCATGAATTCACTGGGAAAAGCTGTTCCAGAGAAGGAGGAGATCATGAGAATATTGAGATGTTTTCCATACAGATGGAGAGGCCCTTCGGTGTATATCCGAGAGTCATGTGACATAAGCATGATACCTGTTAAGGAGTTGATTGGTAAATTAATGATGTATGAATAAGAATTGAAGGTGAACAAGGAAGAAAGTTATGAACCCAAGATAAAATCCGTGGCATTCAAGTCCATTTCTTCAAAGAGAAAAGAGAAGGAGGAAATACATGTACCTATTAAATGTTCAACCAGTGAAGATTTGTATATAGACAGTGAGTAAAAAATGGATCAAATATCTAGGAGATTTAAGAATTTATATAGGAAGAAGTAGTTTTTCAGAAAACCAAACTACAAGGGTAAGTATGATCAACAAGGTAAGTGGAAGAAGGATTGGAAGAAATCCGATTAGGAAGATGATATAGTCTGCTATGAATGCAAGAGGAAAGGACACATCAAGTTTGACTGTTCGAAGTTAAAATTCAAAATGAAATATCAAATACGAAAAAGAAGTACAAGAAAGCCATGAAAGAAACCTGGAGTTCTTTGGAAGAAAGCAGAAGTGAATCATAGGCTACTGATTCTGAAAAGAATCATGTCAACATGTGCTTCATGACTAACATATCTGAGGTACTTGTTTCTTCTTTTCTAAAATATTATTATTCTAGAAATAACATTGATTCAGATAATGATGAAAATATGTCTAATGCTGAACTTTTTGAATATTTCAATATGATTGAAGCTACCTGAAATGAACTAAAAGAGAAGTACAAATATTTGAAGAAACATCATGCCTTGACTAGTACTGCTAAAACAGATCTAAGTGTAGAAAAAGAAAAGAATGATCAAGTGTTGAAAGAGAACACTCAACTCAAATTATCAAATGAGCAACTTAAAAAGGATTTAGATAAATTTACCAATGGAAATAAAAACTTAACTAAAATTCTTGGAAAAAATGCCACCAAGGTATACTACTGGTTTAGGTTATCAACCTATACAGAGACAGCTTGATAAAAATAGATTTACTTTAAATTATGACCAGTATGCTGCTAGTTATAGTTATGGAAATTCTATTGCCTCATCTATATTTTCTTATTCTGCTAGACCAAACATAATACACTATGCAAAATCAATTGAACCTAATAATTATGGAAAACATATTAGGAAAATATGGATGCTTGAAGTTTTTTTGGCTAACCTATCTGGACCCCAGAAGATCGGGGTACCAAAATCATTTTCTATTTAAATCTGTTTTGTAGGAAACTTGCTTCAAGAGTTCTCACAAGAATATATCGTACTTGGACAGTGGATGTTCAAGGATTTTGAGTGGAGATTACTCCTGCTTCAAAAGCTTAATTAAGGTAGATGGAGGACATGTCACCTTTGGTGATAACTCAAAATGAAAAATCATCGGCCTAGGCCATATTGGTAACACTGATTCAATTTTAATTTCCAAAGTATTATTTGTTGATGGGATAAAATATAATCTGTTAATAATTTCTCAGTTATGTGATGATGGATTTAATGTTAAATTTGAAAATGATTCTTGTAATGTATTTAATTATAAAAATGATTTAGTATTTACTGCTTTAAGAAATGAAAATGTACATGCTGTAGATTTGAACTCTTTATCCAAACAAAATGTTACTTGTTTAAATGCATTTCACAAAGATTCCTGGCTATGGAACAAAAGATTAGGACACTGTAATGTTCATTCTCTTATGAAATTGACTAAGAAGAATTTAGTTAGAGACCTACCTCAATTAAAATTCCAAACAGACAAAGTTTGTACTCCCTGTCAAAAGGGAAAGCAACATAAAGATTCATTCAAATTAAAGAAAGAAGCTTCAACTTCTCAACCTCTACAGTTGTTTCACATGGAATTGTTTGGACCATATAGGATTTCTAGTTTGAATGGGGCGAACTATGTTTATGTCTTGGTAGATGACTTTTCTAGATATAATTGGGTATAATTTCTTGCTCAGAAAAGTGAAGATTGTTCTTACATTATTAAATACTCCAAGTTTATAAAGAACCTTAGTGGACTTATGATTAAGACACTGAGAAGTGATCATGGTCGTGAGTTTGAGAATCAATATTTTGAAACCTATTGCTCACATAACGGCTACAATCACAAATTTTCTGCCCCTAGGACACCTCAACAGAATGGTGTTGTTGAAAGGAGGAATAAAACCCTTCATGAAATTGCTTGAACTATGCTAAATGAGTATGACCTACCTATTTATTTCTGGGAAGAAGCTATAAATACATCTTGTTACATTATTAATAGAGTCATAATTTGACATGTTATTAAAAATACCCCTTATAAGTTATGGAATAATAGGAAACCTAAAGTTAGTTACTTCAGAGTTTGTGGTTTCAAAGTTTTTATTCTTAATACAAAGGATAATATAGATAAATTTCCATCTAAAAGTGATGAGGGAATCCTACTAGGTTATTCCATATCTAGTAAATCTTATATAGTCTTTAATAAAAGGACCAAATGTGTGGAAGAATTAGCGCATATCACGTTTGATGAAACTAATCCTCAAGAGCCTAAAACCTCTATTGAATGTATTGAAGAAGACCTGTCTGTTTTGGACCATATTGAAAAAAACAGTGGACCTACTGTAAAACAAAGAAATTCTGGACAATTTCCAGAACCCGATTCTGTTGGAAGAAAACCCATTGAAGAACCTGAGTTTTCTAGTACTACCTTGAGCAGACCAACTAGGATTCTAAAGAACCATACTTTGGATGCTGTTGTAGGAGATTTAGGTAGAGGAACCCAAACTAGAGCTTCTCTAATAAATTTGGTTGAACATCAACCTTTTCTATCACAGCTTGAACCTAAAAATATCAATGATGCAATCAATGATAAATTCTGAGTAATGTCTATATATGAAGAATTAAATCAATTTGAAAGAAACAAAGTCTGGGAATTAGTTGAAAGACCTAAGGACGCATTGACCATAGGCACTAAATGGTTTTTAGAAACAAAGTTGATGAATCTAGAAACATCAATATAAACAATGTTAGGCTATTTGCATAAGGATATAGTCAAGAGGAAGGAATAGACTATGGGGAAACCTTTTCACCTGTAGCTAGACTGGAATCTATTAGGATTCTACTTGCCTATACAGCTCATCTGAATTTCAAGTTATATCAAATGGATGTTAAAAGTGCTTTTCTAAATGGATTTATAGTTGAAGATATTTTTTTGAACAACCACCTGGCTTTACAAATCCTCATTTTTCAAATTGAGTTTTTAAACTTTCTAAAGCTTTGTATGGTTTAAAACAAGCTCCATGAGCTTGGTATGATACACTTAGTAGTTTCCTTATTTCAAAAGGTTTTACAAAAGGAATTGTTGACCCAACCTTATTTATCCAAATAATTTCAGATGATGTGTTGATAATACAAATCTTTGTAGATGATATTATTTTTGGATATTCTGAAAATTCCCATTGTATTGATTTTTCAAAAAGTATGCAAAATGAATTTGAAATGAGTTTAATGGGAGAACTTAAATACATTGTTGGATTTCAAGTTTTTTAAATGGAAAATGTTATTATCTTAAATCAAAGAAAGTATACAAAGGATCTTTTAAAACGTTTTGGTTTGGATAAAAGTAAGGGTAATGACACACCCATGAATACCACATGTAAATTGGATGCTGATGAAACTGGGGAACTAGTAGATCAAAACAATTACAGAGGTATGATAGGGAGTCTGCTCTATCTTACTACTAGTCGACCAGACATTATGTTTAGTGTATGCATGTGTGCTGGATTTCAAGCTAATCCAAAAGAGTCACACTTTCTTGCTGTTAAAAGAATTTTTAAGTATCTGAAACATACTACGAATTTGGGATTATTTTATCCAAAAAGAAAACCAATTGAATTAATAAGTTATTTAGAGGCTGACTTTTTTGGATGCAAGTTAGATAGAAAGTTCACTTTTAGAACATGTCACATTATTTGTAAGTCCCTAGTATCATGGTGTAGTAAAAAGCAGAACTCTATTGCATTATCTAACACTGAAGTAGAATACATTGCTGCAGGTAGTTGTTGTGCACAAATTCTGTGGATGAAACACACATTACTAGACTATGGTTTTCAATTTAGACATGTATCTATAAATTGTGACAACACTAATGTGATTAATATCTCTAATAACCCTATATCTCACTCTAGGACCAAACAAATTGATGTCAGGGACCACTTTTAAGAGTTCATTACCAAAAAGGTGATATTACTCTTGAATTTAAAGGCACTGAACTTCAGTTGGTTGATATTTTCACCAAACCCTTGAGTTCAGAAACGATAAGCTTCATTAAGAATGAACATGGAGTGATTAACTATGAATAAGGCAAACCTCACTGTTAGCCAAACTCACTGTTAGAAATCCTCACCATTATCTGACCTCACCGTTAGCTAGATCCTACTGTTAGAGAGACCTCATTGTTATCATTTTTGACTGTTAGGTACACCTCACTGATAAAGAAACCATACCATTAGAAATCCTCACTGATATAAGTCCTCACCGATAGTAAACTACTCACTGTTACGAATCCTCACCGGTAGAGTAACCTTACCGATAGATAGACCTCGTTGATAGGTAGACCTCACCGATAGAATGATCACCATTATGACTTTACGCTACTTTAATTTTCTATTGCCTAATCCGAAACTCTTATTATTTTAAACATATTGTTTTTGTTGATTTTTGATTCCTAAATGATAAAAATGAGATTTAAGTAATCTCTCAATCCACCGATCCCTCTACTCCTCTTCCACTCTCAAAACCGACTCCTCAAATCACCGTTCGAAAACCCAAAACCCTTCAGTCCTGAAATGGAAAAAACCAAGCTTCCTAATGTCAGAGATACCAGTGAGGAGCCAAATGTTAAGAAGAAAAAGACTACCACTAAAGCCGGCGTTAGTGGAGTTAGAACAAGAGCCGCGAAGGACACAGTGAACCTGTATATGTTACATAGATAAATGGTCATCGAAAGAGAACCATGTGAAGAGTGGCTGATGACTAGTAAGACGCTAGTTCTAAAGGTACTGGAGAAGCAAGGATGGTTAGATTGTATTTCGAACAATACTGGGCCTTAATCCCCAAATTTAGTGAAGGAGTTTTATGCCAATGTTTGTTATGAAAAAACTGATGAGGAGAACCTGATGATATACTTAGTGAACGGTAAGGATATAGCCCTTTCTTCGGCTGAGTGGGAAGAGATCTTAAAAGTCCCACAGGAAGGTGATTATAGTTATTCATCCAAAACCATTCCTGCTTCAAGTGATGTTTTTAAATATGATGTTGCTTTGGAAGAGCTAACTGGAAGTGGAAAGAAAAGAAATGTGGTAGCTATTGAAATGAATGGAGAGAACAGGCTACTGTTCAAATTTCTTCAACATGTTGTAAGTCCAAGAAGGGGAGATTTTGAAAACCTATGTTATCAGGACATTTACTTGTTACATATGCTGAGGCAAGGAGTAAAGTTCAACCTGTGTAGGCTGATTATGATCCAAATGGAAGATATGACCAGGGTAAAATCAAAGGCAAATGAACTATTCTATGCTAAGTTGATTTTGGTCATGATCAAAGGAAGGGATGCAGCTGAGTCTCAGGATGAGACTACAATGGTTAAGGAAAACTTTTCATTACTAGAATCACTTGAAAGTACATGAAGATAAGATGGAACCCATAGAGAAATCAATTGGTGTTAGATTATGGAAGAGTCTAAGATAAATTCAATCCAGTGGATCACCCAAGTAGGCCAAGGGATAAGAGAGATCCAGGCCTAGGATCTGATGAGGAAGAGACAGAGTATAGTGATGAGTCTGATGACTTAGATGAGGAGGACAGATCTGTATGAGATAAAGGAGATCCAAACCTACCTCCCAGTCCTAAGGCTGTAATATTTTCTAAAGAAATGACTGTGGGTTATGAGGAACACCAGCTCAATATGAACCCTGAAGAGACTTCTTAAGGCAATGAATTAGAAGAGGATTCAGAAAGTAGAGGATCAGGATTTGCAAGTCCTGACAAAATCATTTCATCAAGACTTAGTCAGTCGATAGGGAATACTATTACACCAGTAGAGTAGATCCCAAAAGAAGACAAGCATGAGGAAAAGTATGAGATAGATAGGCTTGAAGAAATTACAGATCTAGTCAAACCAGAAGAAGTGGTTGAGAAAGAAAAACCGGTTGTTAGTTTTCAGACACCCCAAACAGTTCCAACTGATATGGAAGAAGTTGTTGATGATTCATCAGAAGATGAAGTGAATGAAGTGGTAGCTAATGATGAGAAAGAGGCAGTGGCTGCAGAATCATTTGATTTTGAGGAAGAAAATATGGTTGAAGAACAAGATGGAGTAGAGGAAGCTCAAGTTGAGGGGGAGAAACCTGCTTCCCTTGGTTCAGTTTCTGTGCTGCATGACAAACACGATTGGTCATCAGATCCAGGGTACATGGTACATGGACTCAATTATGGAGATTATGATAAGGAAGACCATCCTCATAGGGATTTTGGTATCCTAACTGAAATAATTCCAGTAGTTGTGGCTGACAATTTGGCAACTATGGAGGACCTTGAGTCCTTAAAGAATGAAATGAAAGAGGCCCTGAGAGAATCAGTGACATATTTGAAGAATATCCTTGTTGAAGAGCTGATGAGTGTGGAGAAAGCCTTGGAGATATCTCTGGGATGTTCTATGTCTAGTCCAGTAAAATAAATTCATAATGAGATTAGAGTGTGCCATACTCCATTTGAAAGTTGGACAGGAGCTGTAGTTTCCCTGAGAAAATCGGTTCCTTCATTGACTGCCATGAGAAGTTCTCAAAACCAAGTGAATGGTGAGATTTAATACATCCAAGAAGTATTCAAGATGTTTGTGGATGTTTTTGAGGCTGTTAAGACAATAGTAAAAATACATATGAACAATCAGCATGCACTTGTTCAGAAGGTGATTGGTAATTTGACTCAGTCTTTCAAAGAGACAGTAGCTTTCTCGGTCAAACCCCTTCCATCATCTAGCACCTCTGTGAACATTGACCAGGTCAGAAATGTGATCCAAGAAGAGCTTTATAAGGCCTTTACCAATATTACCTCTGATTCTCAGGTAATTGCTACCACCGGGGACGTTAACAGTTATGTTCGTGAACACTTGAGAGAAGCTACTGCTACTCAGGAAGCCATTAAGGATAAGGTGGATTCTTATTTTTAGAAGATCTATACCAACAAAAAAATGACCAACCACTTCAAGATTCTGATAGAGAATATGAATCTTCCTCCAGTGACTCAAGAATTCAGGGAGTAGGTCAGAAAACTGAGAGAATAGACCCATACATTGGATAAATTTTTGGTGAATAAAGATGATTTTATATATGCTATGGAGAGGGGAGGTGGAATCATTATCTACTTCAGGAATTTGCTTATACCTTTCTTGAATGTGGACAGTAAACCTGTCATAGTTCATCCTACTTTACCAGCTTCAACTCAGTCTGCTTTATCTTCTCAGATGACTCCAGTTTAAGCCATTCCGAGCCATTCACCTATGACCCCTCAAAAACCTACTAATTACCGGACAGGCACAATTTCAGTAGCTCATGCCCCTGTGGTTATCACTGGAGTTCGTAAGCCTTCTCCTGCCTCTACAAGAACCCGAACCATCTGATCCTAAAGGAAAATTCCATGCAACTGATGGGGATATGGATTGATTGTGGCTTAGATTTTTGATAGGGATCCTTTTGCAACTTTTTATGTATTTCTCTTGTAACTTTTTGACTCAAGTAATACATACCCTTTTCTACCTCTGATCACTTTATGTTTTACATTTATCTCTGATACATTATCTATATCTTTTTTCTAATCACAAAGGGGGACAATAATAATGATCATCTTGATATTCATTATGATGTGGATAGAAAGGAAGATAGACCTATGAGATATAGTTTACCTCTGATTCCTTTATTTTCTAATGCTGCTAATTTTTTTTCTCTGATACATTAGACTCTCTCATTATTCATACTGAGAACCTATTATATTTTATCTCTGATCGTCAATGCTTTTTTTGCATTACCTCTAATATATAACTAATTATTCTGATTTTCCTTTGATACCTTAGTAATTATTTTGGATCACCTCTGATACTTTACTGATCGTTTTGGATTATAATATCATAAGTTGTGATTATCAAAATGGGGGAGACTGTTTACCTCACCTATTTTGATAATCCCAATTATGATTTAATATTTTTTTATTATCTCAAATAATATCTATTCTTCTATTAATGATAATCTTATAATGATATTGAGTTAATAATAATATCAAAATAATCATTGGAATATGTTTTTCCTGTGTTCATATGTGTTTATAATATTTCCAACTTAATCTGGAAATATATTGCATATAACAGATAAATGTTAAGTGATTAGGTCACTGATAGACCAAGTCTTCAGGTCTACCATCACAAAGATCACCGATATTCAAAGGTCACCGGTACTGATAGCTACCGATAGACAAATGTTACGATTAGAGTAAGTGTTCTGTGACATAAGGTCATCGGTACAGAGCTACAGATACACTAAGTCTACCGATATAGACATAGTCTTATTTTTATAACAAGAGATACCGGTACAAGAAAGTTACCGATACAGATAGAGCTACTGACAGAAAGCTACTGGTACAAGCTTACTAATACAAACAGACTGAGTCACCGATATAAAATAGCTACTGGTAGAAGCCAGTTACCAATGGACAGTGCTACTGACACATCCTAGGTACTGATTTAGGGAAGCTACTGATTAAAGGAAGCTACCAAAACAACTTCTACGGATACACAGAGACTAATTCTACACAGAGTGATAGCTACCAATTCAACAACAGACCTATAGACACAAGTCCACTATTTGAAGCACACTAATACAATGAGATACTGATGAATAATAGTCACTGTTTCATTAACTCTACTTATCTTTGTTTTATCTACCAACGGTCATATTTATGCTTTTAATGAATCTGCTATTAATTAAATGTTGTCTCCTGAATGTCACTGAATCGTACCTAGTACCTGCAGAGGAAATCATCCTCTTTGTCAGACCACTTTTGCGATATGAATAAAGACAAAGGGAGCGCATATAAGTGTGGGCGAAAAAGTGTAGACACGGCAGTGAAAGGCTAATGTACAAAGGTACGCCCGGGCCAAAAAATAAATGAACTTTTGCTGGAAGCCAAGGCATAGTGCTGAGCTACATATTTGCCTGCAACCTCGAGAAAACCTCATTCAAGAAGGAGTCTGGAAGAGAAACCATGACACTCTGGTTTCTCAACAAATACCAGAAGGACTCAAAAACCTCATTTTCTCAAACCATAAGGAGTCAAGAGCTGCATTACTATCAAATAGAGCATTCTAAACTAATCTCAAATATTATTAACTCTATTGTGATTAATTTACTTACATGTTGAGTACTGTGTGTGTGTGTGTCTCTATTTATGTGAAACACACACAGTCTCCATAGCATAATTGATGGATTTATCAATACTCACTCAAAATTTCCAAAATCATTCATACCCGCACTATGAATTATGGTAGAGGTCTAGTGTGACCTGGATAGCCTGTGTGCTATTTTTTTTTCCATGAAGAACAATGGTAGAGGTCTTAGGACCTGGACAGTCTGTGTACTGGTGTTTACCCCCGATCCAGGGTGTGGATCAAAAGTTTATATAAACTATTTGAGAGGACTAAGTCTTAGCTTGAGACTGAAGCTCTTAGTTATCCTTGTTGTGTTATTTCAAACTATATTTTATATTCCAGTGCTAAGTACATTAAATTAAAATCTATTTTAAAGTGACTCTGATAGTTAAATTAACAAGTTTTCGTAATTGTTGTAAGCCAGTAAGTAAGTTTCAAAAGTAAAATTAATCTTCAGATTAAATTGACTGAGAACTAATCAATTTTTGAGAAGCTAATTGAAAATTTATAACCTTTACAAATTCACTACTGTTTAACTTATATGTAATCTAGGGGATTTTAATCCTAATGTTTTTAATAGAAATTTTTAATTGTAACTCAATTCACCCCCTCTTGAGTATCCACTCTAACCAACAAGGTTCTAGTATTTCACAATCACCAATGATTGATAATTCTATAAGTTCATGTGAAGGTTTTATGTTCCGGAAATAATGAAGTTGTTCTAAAAATGGATGTATGGACGTTTTTTTAAAATTTGAGTTATTTAAGAAGTGAAAATGAATCTCCATGAAAAATATGTTTTTGGAAAAGTAAATTAGAAGTTGTTTTATATGTTTCCCTAGATGTGAATATTTTTTCATTTTATTTTCAAAGAGAAGTTGAAGATGTTTTCGAATTCAATAGTTGTTTCATAAGTGAATATTTTACTGAGATGTTTTAGAAGTTGTTCTCAAAGTTTGATATTTTTTTGGAGATGTTTAAAACAAGTCGATTTGGATGGAGATTTATTCTAAATGTTTTAATATTAAAAAATAGTGGACTGAGTAGAAGGATCATTATGTGACAGAATTTCATAAAAAATTGAATAGGTATTGAAGTACACTTTATCTACAAGGTTTTTGGATTTTCATATTGCAAAAATTATGTAAAGAATGACATAGTGGTATATTAATAACCTAATAATTAATTGCAATCTATGTTGAGAGGGATGTGTTATGGAATAATGTATATGTTTATAAAATCACTAGATCTTGTCATTTTACATTGAAATGATAATATAATATGTAATGGTAATCCCATCCAATGCATAATATATCTCAGATTGTTCTTTGTAAAAAAGAAAAGAGTTTTCTATATATGAATTTCAAAATGATGTGTATTACATTATATAATTATAAAATGTTGTAATGTTTTAAACAAAATTGGACATGCTAATATCCTATGATTATGATAACATGGAAAAGTACCATATATAAGGGTATTTTTCTTAGTATGATGTAATGGTTATTAAAACATTCCCCAAGATATGTAAGGGTACAGAATAAAATACATAAAGGTACTCTAGAGTGATGAAGCATATGCAAGGATATAATAAATTTATCAATTTAGGTATAGAGATAGCACTATGATAACATGTAAGAGTTTTTTTGGAAGAATTCATTGGGCCACTATAGAATTATATATACATTTTCCAATTCATAATACTATTGATAATACATCATGTTTTTGGATATTATTGCACCAAAATAAGATTATAATATCATGATGGCTAAAACATAAATAACAAAACTATAATTTTTATTATTAAAATTTTATATTTTTTGAAGATTATAGAATAAAATTAAATAATCTATATGAGGATTAATAGTGAATATATAATTTATAATTATAATAGATATGAATTTTATGTTGATGAATCATTGAGGTAGTTACCATCATTTAGATAAATTTTAAATTCATACAACATGATTGGAAATGGAGGGACATGGTTAAAATAAAAATAATGAAAATGGTTCTTAAACTAACTAATTTATATAATAGTTTAAATGGAAAAGTGTATTATGAGTTGTAAGGATGAATGATAATTAAGGTTCAAAAACATGGTATTTGTAAAAAATATAAATTCATATGATTTTTTGTTTATATTTGAGGTTATATGAAAGACTTTATTTGTTGAAAGATTGTCTTGTATGTAAAATAGGGTAAAAAGTATTGATTTACTGTATATATGTATATGAATATTTTAAAGGTGATAATTATTATGATTGATTTATTCAATAAGAAGAATATTATTTACTATAATATGATATTTATATAATGATCAAATATTCAAATAGTTTCACTATGATTGAATTATAACTATCTATGTTATTGGGGGAAAACATAAAACATATTATATCATTACATCTATAATAATGATGTAGTATACATTGGGTCATTTTGTTGATCCTATAGTGAACTCAATGATGATCAAATATAAAGATACATACATGTTTATGAAATAACATATTTTGGATCACAATGTTTATAAAGAGAATGGAGCTACCATTAGAAGTTAGTGAGAAATTCCCCAAACCATTCTATTGGCATTAGGTCATGTTGTGTAGTGAATTCACTTATTTTGTATGGTTATTGAGTCATGTTGAGAAGTAGATTCACCTAAATCCTATATCATAAAATTTGTTTAGTTATGTTGAATATTTTTTATGCATGAAAAATGAATATTTTACAATCCTAATGGAAAGGGATGAGGAAAAATGTTTAAATATACTTTCATCCATATTCACCTACCTCTTAACGAGTACCAGGTTAGGATAAATAATGTGTTACATATAGAGTAGTAATAATTCTATGTTTTAGTGCATCATATAATATCATGAAATAATGATTTTTTTGTCTATAGAATTGAATTTTATTGATCAATATTTATGAAGTATATGTAGTGACGTATACATTTTCCTTCACATGATAGTTTTTTTTACATTTATACAAGATTCTTATAGATTGAAATTTTGTGGTATAGGAAGAGAGAATCTAAAATCATTATAGTGATGTTTATAAGAGGGTAGACCCACCATCACTAAATATATGGGGAATAACTTACCAAGAGTTCAGGTGTTATAACTAAAAAGACCTAACCCTAGAATCCTGGAGCCAGTGTATTATTTTAATACATTGGAATGACTATAAGGAATCTATTACTAAAAGGATGATTAGTTTAGCATTATTGGAAAATATATTACATACAAGAATGTTACATTACACATTAGAAAATAAGACATCACATAAATTATCCTTTGAGAACTCCATTAACCCCTAGATCAACCATTCATATCAATCATAATAAACTTCTTAGAATGCTGGGAAAATAAAACATAGGAAAGGGGTGAGATCATATTCTCAATAAGTGTAAGCAATACAGTGGAAGATTACATAAACATTAGGCATGGTGAATAATTGAAAACACATGCCTTTACAAATAATAAACATGAATACATTATGACATGAATATGACTTGAGTAAATAATTCCATGATAAAACGTAGTAATGGGTATTCTACTAGTTGAATAACAACATGAAATATCAATAGATAATGTCATAATGATGGAATGCATAATGCCAGACATTCTGAAACATTTTGTCAAGGCCAAGGCCAAGACGTCTAAAAATGATTATGGACTCGACCAAAACCATATATTAATAATTGGGAGAGGGATCAGCCAATTCCATGTCTAATTGTCTCATGAGACCTACCGATGCACCGAGGATCTATATCAGGATCCACCCATCACTTACTATGTTCAATGAATTCCTCATATGAAAAGGTTGAAACATAATATAAACATTCGTATTAAAACTAGCATACAAAATATTAATATTTTAACCACAACCCATGAATGGTATAAAAATAGCACATCCACAGTCAAACATAACTTATTCAATAAAATATGGAAGATCTTATTATTATATAACAACCTTAATAAAAAATAATTAAGTTTATTGACATAGATGAAAATAATCATCAAAACTATTTGAGTGAAATATCCCCCTGTTTCTTGAAAACTTTTAAATGGCTCACTATTTATTAAGAATCCGTTTAAAATAATTTTCTGAATCAAAGTGTCCCATACCACTTTGAAACATTTAATTGGAATTATAATTTTAAAACATTAATGTGCATATAAATAAATCATTAAAACAATTTTTAAAATATGGACATTATTGAGAAAGATTTAGAAGAATAAATCTTTAAAACTTTTAAAATGATATTTTAGTTATAATTATTTTCCCAATGAGAGAGACAATAATTCAAATAATTTAGGTATTAAAAACTTTATAATATCATGATAATAGTGGGATTCATGATATACTATGTCAAAGAACATTATATACATCATATAAAAGTGAATTGGTACATAGTCAACAAAGAAGTCTCAAAGAAATGTAAATTGAGATGAAATCCCCTGTAAAGACTGTATCCTTAGGTAAAAGATAATCAATGACATAATTATGTATGAAAAATATAAATAAACTCAATATTATTGTATAATCAGTGTAAATGAATCAAAGTACATTCACACATATTCTTGTAAAAACAACACCAATGAATTGGATGTTTAACTCAATGAATGGAGATTGAGTTAAATATACTCTTATCAAGTTCAAATCGATGACTTGAGAATTTATAAATGGAGTGATTATGTGAATAAAAATTATATCCACATAAATTGGAGTTTAAATTAATACAAAAATAATAAATATTGATTCCACACATAATAATTGAGTAAAATAATCAATGAAGTATGTGTAATGCCGAATTAGTGGAAGTTGAAATTTGAAATTCCGTTACCAATTTGGTTACATAAGAAACATACATCCCACAAATGATGGATCATATAATGAAGATTTAAATACCAATAAATTAATGAATATTACACCAAGAATACAATCATGGGAAATACATGCACCAAAAAAAATGAAATAGTGTCGAATATATCATTAATCTCACGAGAATAAACAGTGAGATGAAAAACCCTTACTTCGTTGTAATCAATCGATTCGTTTGACCAATAGTTACTTACCCCCAAATGAATCACAGAATACCCTGAATATAAATATAGTCATGATAATATAAATCAAATGGCAGTACACAATACACCACATGCAATAAATAAGTGGGAAACAAAGGAAATCTCATGGAATTAAAAGTGAGATAAGAAACCCCTTACCTCGTGTCTGACTTGACTCGTTCATTCTTTAATGTCATGAATAATAAACTAAAGTAAACTTATACTTTCTTAAGAACCTTTTTAAAATTTATTATTTCTTTTATATCATTTATTACAATGTTAAAAACATTATGTAATCATTTAAGTTAATAATGGTCATTTTGTCAATATTTGGTACTTCAGTAAATAATATACTTTTTATAATTACAAATTGTCCATTTGTTTAAAATTCCATTATATCCAGAATTATATACATGATTTTTATATCTTATATATATTGTATATCCATTATATTTGTATTTGTTAGAGTAAAAAAAATTTGGAGATAAGAAATGAAATGCATCGTTCATGGAGACGGTAAGTCGTACGTACGCATGAACGCTACTTTAATTTTTATTTTGTATTTTAATGGAATTAAAACATAATGATACATAGTTATATAATAATTATAGTATATTATCATATAAAATCTCATCAACTAAATCCTTTATACATCACACATAAGGCATTAATGAGTCATATCACTTTGAGGGGGCGGTTGTCTGCAATTCCACAAATGAAATTATCGTGTGCACACATATTAGAAAGAATAAAGGTGTGATTGTAAATGAAAATTAAAGAAGCATAGAGAAAACATAAACATAATATATATCATATATAAATATAGTTTCATCTTAATGTCCACCATTAGAGGCAGTAGGAGTTAATTGAACAATCATCGTTTAGTGATGTGTTAATTTTCATTCAATAGAAACGGTATGTTCTTTGCACATTAGATGGATGTGCGCGTAACTATAGATCGAATAATTCTCATAACAAAATACTAGTATATTTATGATACTGGTGTTGTTATGAAAGAAAGTAATAAAAATAGTTTAGGGGTTCAATAGGTAAAATAAATGAAATAAAGATAATATAAACCATTACCTTTAATTTGGGTAACTCCCTTTGGATTGAACGAAAATGACATCTTAAAGTGACTTATGCCTAAGGTAAGGCTTCTAAATGGAAGATAGTGATCCTAATAGCTTATTTGTGTAGGTTTTTGATGAGACATGGTGCTTGATATGTGTGAGTAATGGGTTATAAGTGGTATCCTTTTATAAGGGAGAGGAGAAGCTCTTTCAGAATGCTTGAAAATGCTATTTTATTATAAAATTATCTTCAGATTCAAAAGGTCCAAAACTCATTAAAGTCAAATATTAGATGACTAATATTAGAAATAAAATCATCAAAAAATAATTGGACTTGTTTTAGACATTGTTTTATTATTAATAATCTTATTTATTTAAATCATTTATTAATGAGGTAAGTACTGCATCATTATTGTGTGAAAAATAATTTAATTTATTTGACGTCTAAAAATTATTAAAAATTATAAAATGTAGGAAATATTTTTAAAATTCCAATTAATACTTATAGTCGAAATATGACTTATATAACCCCATGTAAAAATTTATATATTAAAGGATATTTGTTAATGCCAATTTTTTCATTATGTTAAGTTAATTAAGATAAAGTGTCATTATCGCTCTTAACTGGCTCCATGGGGTCCCATAATCGACCCAAGGATGCCCATGGTCGGCCACGACTCATCCAATAAATTTAAGACAAGTGTTATGGTAATATTTAATTATTATAATATTCTTTTTACCTTGAATTACCCTATTTACCTTTAACCGCGGTAAATAAATGAAAAAGTTACTATTCACCCAGAATTATTTTCATCTTATTGAACCAAATTTTCCATAATAATAACAACCATGTATGTTGTATTTTAAAAATTCAATTCACATAATTGGTAAAATTTCATTTCAAGGAAAAATATGGTTTTTTAACTACTACTTACTGGTTTCTGTATTCATCAAAAATTGATGTTTCTTAGAAAAATACAAAAAAAAATTGCCTAAGAAATATTTTTTATTACAAATATAAAAATGATGTCTATTTTAAAAAATTCTAAACATAGAAGTTGGATTAACTAATTTAAAATTATTTCCCATTGTCAAAACATATAGCGTGTTTTTAAGAAACAATAACTATCAAATGATTGACACTTGTTTATGTGTAATTTCAAAGTGAAATTTATTCCAATGACATACATTGGATTAAATGGTATAAATATAATCATATTAAACTTCAAAACAAAGTTGAAATATAATATAACCATACACATAAATTATATTAAAATGGAGTTTTGAATTAAAATACAATATTTCTCACTATTCATATAAAAATGAATATTATTAGAAAAATACCAAAATTTCGTCCAAAGTAAATTTTGATTTCCAGGTTCTAAAGAAGAATTTTATTTTGTCGAATTTATTATTGAAAAGTGTCTAATATTTGATTTAAAAAAGGTTCTCCATTAAAAGGTGGTAAAATTTTATTTTTTGAAAAATACATTTTTTATCTGAAAAATTTAATATGTTCTTATAATATGCCTAAGAAACACATTATAAATAATTTAATATTTTATGAAGTATATAAAATTCAAAATATAGTTAATATTATTCATAACCAGTTTTTTAATAGTTAGTTTGGTAAGTCATCGTGTGCTAAAAGTCGATGTTGTTTCAGGTACAAGTTATTGAATTACCTTGAAGAAATAACATATTATGAAATCTTCAGGTGTTACATTCTCCCTTCCTTCTATATATTTCATCCTTGAAATTTGAAAAAAAAATTGAAAAAAAGGTTAAAAATAGAAAAATACTTTTGTGAAAAACCCACATAAAAAATTGGGATAAAAAATTTAGTCTTAAGAAGAGGGAAAGGGAAATTGAAAAACTCACCACCAAATTATGATCTCAATTAGGAGAACATTGGTGGAAATTAGAGACACATAATTGGAGGAAAAACATAAATATTTATAGGGATTGATTGAGGTCATCAATCACAAAAAATTATAAAATTGAGGGCCTCAAGGCCATCTATCTATGACGATTTAAAATGTCATTGGTTCAAAAAAACATAAATCATTAGGATAAAACATTTTTTTTAAGATCCCTTCCCTAAATTTTAATAATTAATTTATTCAAATAATAATAAGGAATATATATAAATCAATAAACATGGCAAGTAGAGTTTTTCCTTTATCTAATTCCTAACACAAACTCATCGTCCACTCGAAACGATGAGTATCCAAGATGACTTGGTGACACATGAAGTGCAAAAATCAATATATAGAGAATCACATAACACACAAAAGATGAACTATATATTTCCCTTTTCATTAGATATTAACCAAATACCAAATGGTTAGTAAATGATCTGATGATCCACAAAAAGGATATTACCTTAGAGAAAGGAATACTAATAATAATTTATAAAATTAAACCAATAATACCCAAAGCTCAATAAATACCTCTTAATAAAAAAATTTCAATAAAAAATTTCAATATAATCAAAACTAATATTGAAACCCAAAACATAGAATAATTTTCTTACGTAGTCTTCCACGTTAACTTGTATCTCCAAATAAAATCGACTACTCTTAAATTCACATACTTAAAATTAATTATCCTAATCACATATTCTCTATAATAGGTTAATCATTTCCATAAATAACCCAATGCACTATAAATCCTAAATAGAAACATTGGTAAAAACCCACCATTACTCCTCAAAAAAAATCCCATAGTATTCTATTTTCCTTAAGCATAAAGTGTTATGAAAATAGAGAACATATTCCAAATTTACATTTATCACTTAATCACCAAATCATTTTCCAATAATAAGGATAAATCATAAGTTCCCACAATCGACATATTCATGATCCATAAAATCATTTAACTAAAAATAATTATTCATACTAATGAGGGAATTCACGTAGTCCAGTGGTAGGTGATAAATCTCAGCTGCACTTTGGTTGTTGGTTCGATTCTCGCAGCTTTGTCTGACGCGATGGGTTGTCACACGGTCTGTGTGTAGTCCTTTTTAAATAACTATATAATTTTATAATATTCCCAAAAAATGAGATAAATTCCTCAAAAATGACCATAACATATTTTAACCATAAATTTTATCTCATACCATATATTTTCATCCAAAAAGTAATAACTTGTAATTGAACGGCTAGTTTGACAAAAACCAGAAATCATTTTGTGAGTTATAAAATCATTTTGAAAATATCAGGACACCTTATTTTAAATCTGAATCACCATATGATTAACCAAGGCTACTTATTCTCATCATATATTAATATCCTTCAATTATGTTTGTAAATATAATGTGAATTATCTTAAGAATATCCCCCGAGAGTGTCATAACCAAGAGTGCAGTAAGGCCCATTATCGTGTACCAGGATACCCTAGGTCAAGCCCAAAACACCTTGTCAGAGTTTTCACTCCTAGGTACTTCAGGGCCAGTGCCGCCTATACATGATCTTATCTAGATAGGGATGTATTTCTCGAAAAAAAAATATATATTACCAAAATTATAGGATTTTCTTTTATAATAATCTTCAAAGTCTATCTTAGGGTAATGTGCACTAATCAGAGTTTATCTAAATCTAGTTTCCATGGTTTGTACTAAAGATTCTCTTACACAAACTATGACACCCCGACCCTAGAAGCCCATAGCCGGTGCATTATTTGAATACATTGGCATGAATGCAAGGAATAATGTCCTGAAAGACTAATTAGTTTAGCATTCTTGGAAAATATATTAAATACATGAATGTTACATTACACATTAGAAAATAAAAGATGACAAAAATTATCCTTTGAGAACTCCATTAATCCACTAGATTAACCCTTCATATCAATCATAATAAACTTCTTGGAATCTTGGGATAATAAAACATATGAAATGGGTGAGGTTAGATGATCATTAAGACTAAGAAATAAATCAGAAGATAACATAAAAATTTGGCATGGTGAATAATTGAAAACACAAGCCTTTACAAATAATAATCCTGAAAACTTTATGGCAGGAATATAAGTTGAGTAAATAATGCGATAATAAAACATAGTCATTGGTATTCTACTAGTCGAATAACCACATGAAATATCAATAAATAATCTCATAATGATGGAATGCATAATGTCGGACATTCTGAAACATTTTGTCAAGGCCTCAGCCAAGATGTCTAAAAATGAACAAGGCCTCGTCCAAAACCATATGTCAAAAATTAGGAAAGGCCTTGTCCAATTCCACGTCTAATTGTCTCATGAGACCTACCAATGAACAGAGGAGCAATAGAGGGATCCACCCATCACTTACTATGTCCAATGCATTCCACATATCAAATGGTTGAATCATAACATAAACATTCGTATTAAAACTAGCATACAAAATGTCAATATTTTAAGCGCAACCCATGAATGGTATAAAAATAGCACATCAACAGTCAAATATAACTCATTAAATAAAATATTGAAGATTGTATTATAATATATTAATTTCAATCAAGAAAAATGAAGGATATTGACATAGATGAAAATAATCATCAAAACTATTTGAGAGAAATATCCCCTTTTTCTTGAAAACATTTATAAGTCTCACTATTTATTAAGAATCTGTTTAAAATAGATTTTTGAATCAAAGTGTCCCATACCACATTGAAACATTAAAAATGAATTTTAATTTTAAAACATTAATGTTCATAAAAATAAAACCTTAAAACAATTTATAAAACATGGACATTAATGAGAATGATTTAGAAGAATAAATATTTAAAAAATTTGAAATGATATTTTAGTTAGAGTTCATAACCAAAAGAGAGACACTTGAATAAAAATTATTTAGGCAATAAAAACATTATAATATCAAGAGAAGAAATTTATTCATGATATACTACACCAAAGTACAGTATATACACAATATAAAAGTTAATTGGAGCATATTCAACAAAGAATTCTCAAAGGAATGTAAATTGAGATGAAATCCCTTATAAATACTGTATCCTTATGTAAATGATAAATAAATGACAAAATTATGTGTGAAAAATATAAATAAATTAAATTTGATTATATATTACATTTAAATCAATCAGAGGACATTCACACATATTCTTGTAAAAACTACACCAATGAATTGGATGTTTAACTCAATGAATGAAGATTGAGTTAAAATTACTCTAATCAAATTCATATCGATGACTTGAGAATTTATCAATGGAATTATTATGTGTATAATAATTATATCCACATAATTGTTAGTGTAAAATACTACATAAATAATAAATAGTGATTCTGCACATAATCATGGAGTAAAATAATCAATGAAATATGCGTAAAGCTGAATGAGTGGAATTTGAAATTTGGAATTCCCTTACCAATTTGGTAACTGAAGAAACATACATCCCATGAAAGATGGATCATAAAATGAATATGTAAATAACCCATTAATTAAATAATATTACACCAATAAGACAATCATGGGCAGTACATGCACCACACAAAAGAAAAAAATGGCCAATATTGCATGAATCTCAAGGGAATAAAAAGTAATATGAAAAACCCTTACTTTGTTGTCACTAATTGAGTCGTATGAAAAAAAGTTAATAAAAACCAAATGAATCAAAGAATAACATGAATATAATGAGAATCATGTTAATATTTTTCAAATGGAATTACGAAATACACCACATGAACTACATAAGTGGAGAACAATGGAAATCTCATGGAATTAAAAGTGAGATAAGAAACCCCTTACCTCATGTCCAACATGACTCATTCGTTCTTTAATCTCCTGAATAATCAACTAAAGTTAATATATACTCACTTAAGAACCTTTTTCAAGTTAATTATTCCTTTTATATCACTTATTAAAATGTTATAAACATTATTTAAGCATTTATGTTAATAATGGTTGTTTTGTCAATATTTGGTACTTAAGTAAAAAATGAACTAGTGATGATTACAAATTGGCCATGTGGTCAAAAGTCCATTATCTCAATAATTAATAACATGATTTATATATCATATAAATATTATATATCCCATATATATATATTTATTTATAATAGTATATAACATTTGGAGATATGAAATGAAATGTACCATTCATGGAGACAGTAAGTCGTACGTACACATGAACCCTACTTTCATTTATATTTTGTATTTTAATGGAATAAAAACATAATTATACATAGATATATTATAATTACAGTATAATATAACATAAAATATCATCAAATCTATCCTTTATAAGACCCACATATGGCATTAATGAGTTATATCACTTTGAGGGGGCGGTAGTCCACAATTCCTCAAATTAAATTATCGTGTTCACACATATTGGAAAGCTTAATGGTGTGTCTGTAAATGAAAATTACAGAAAAATAAAGAAAACATAAACATAATATATATACATATATAAATATAGTTTCATCTAAATGGCCACCATGAGAGGCGGTAAGAGATAATTGAACAATCATCGTTTCATGAGAAGTTAGTTTTCCATCCACATAAACAGTATGTTCTTTACCCATTAGATGAAGGTTTGTGTAAGTGTAGTTTGAATAATTCTCATAACAGCGTCCTTGTATATTTATGATAATATTTTTTTTGTAAAATAATTGAATAAAAAGAGAATAGGGGTTAGAGAAGTAAAATAAAATAAAAGAAGCTATGAGAAACCCTTACCTTTAATTTGGGTTACTCCCGTTGGTTTGAACAAAAAGGACATCTTAAACTAACTTCTACCTAAGGTAGGGCTTCTAGGTAGAATATAGGGATAATGAGAGCTTATTTGGGCAGGGTTTTGACGAGACAAGGGTCTTGAGAGGTGGGAGAAATGGGTTAAAAGTTGTGTCCTTTTATAAGGGATAAGAGGGGATCTTTAGGAAAGTTTGAAAATGTTTTTTTATTATAAACATATCATTGGTTAAAAAATTCCAAAACTAATTAATGTTGAAGAAAAGATGACTCATGTCCTAATGAAAGTCATCCAATAATAATTTCACATATTTTGTATATTGTTTTAATATTAATAATCTTATTTATTTAAATCATTTATTAATGAGGTAAATATTGCATCATTATTGTCTGCTAAATAAATTAATTTATTTGATGTCTAAAAATTATAAAAAATACCATTATGTAGGAAATACTTTTATATTTCCAATGAATATTTATAGTAGAAAAGTTGACTTATATAAACCCAGGTAAAAATTTATATACTGAAGGATATTTTTTAATGTCATTTTTGTATTTACATTATGTTAATTAAGATAAAGTGTCATTATCACTCTTAAGTGGCACCATGGGGTCCCAAAATCGACCGAAGGATGATAATGGTTAGCCATGACTCATCCAATAAGGTTATGATAAGTGTTAAGGTAATTTTTTATTATTATAATATTTTTTTTACCTTGAATTACCCTATTTTCCTTTAACCACGGTAAATAAAAGTCAAAAGTTACCAATCACCAAATATTATTTTTATCTTATTGAAAAAAATTATACTTACTAATAACAACCATATATTTAATTTTTTTGATATTAAATTCATAGAGGTGGTACAAATTTCTTTTAAATGAAATAGTCAGAATTTTAACTTTTACATAGTGGTTTCACTATTCATCAAAAATTGATGTTTTTTAGAAAAAAAAATCAGCCTATGATATATTTGGTATTCTGAATTCAAAAATGATGTCTATTTTATCAAATTCAAAATATAGATGTTAGATTAATTAATTTAAAATTAATTCCCATTGTGAAAACAAATACCTTGTTTTAAGAAACAAAAACTGTCAAAAGATAGATATTTGATTATGTATAATTTCAAAGTGAAATTAATTACAATAAAAAAAGGATTTACTGGTAAAATTATAATCTAATTACACTTCAAAACTAATTTAAAATATAATATAACCATATAAATAAATTAGATTAAAAGGAAGTTTGGAATTAAAATACAGTATGTCTCACTATTTATAAAAAATGAATATTATTATAAAAATACCAAAATTTCATCCAAATTTAATTTTGATGTCCCGATTCTAAATATGAATTTTATTTTGTCAAGTAGAATATTTAAAAGTGTAAAATATTGGATTTAAAATGTTTTCTCCATTAGAAGGTGGTAAAATTTCATTTTTTGAAAAACAATTATCTTAAAAGTTGATATTGTTCTTCTAATATGTCCAAGAAACACATAATAGATATGTTAAAATCATATGGAGTATATAAAATTCAAAATCAAGTTAATACTACTCATAATTTGTTTTTGAATAGCTAGTTTGGTATATCATCATGCGCTTGAACTCAGTGTTATGGGAAGTACAAGTTATTGATTTACTTTGATGAAATAATGTATTATGAAATCTTGGGGAGTTACAATTAATTACCCAAATGTATGAGGAATCTATTTCAGATAGATAAATAATACTGTCTCAATAAGACACCATGAAATCTCTTTAAATTATTCCGGTGGATAAGGATCATTAGATTCCACTGGTAGTTAGCATGTTTCATGGGGTAACATAGTAGTGGATGATTTTATACAATGGATATTTTGATTCA
The DNA here is from genome assembly GCA_963277665.1 of Viscum album. Classification (NCBI taxonomy): domain Eukaryota; kingdom Viridiplantae; phylum Streptophyta; class Magnoliopsida; order Santalales; family Viscaceae; genus Viscum; species Viscum album. The sequence goes on along the minus strand of OY728126.1, from coordinate 1,204,436,561 downwards.
ACTATGATTATGCTGAACCAGTTCAGTGAAAATTTCCAAGTGAATTTTTTATATTCAATATTTGGTCAGACTGATAAAAGGATATCCTTTCAATATAATTGGGGAACCTATTTATTTTTAGTGTATGGTGATATTTATAGAACTATTCTATATTTTCTATATTTGATATTTTATGAGGAGTGTATTGATTAGAGTTTATAGAGAGTCTAATGAATTTAGATTCTATAGAAGGTTAGTGTAGTACACCAGAAGAGTTATATTGTGGCATTACATATTTCTACTATAAATGGGATGAATTGAAATAACTATAATGGGAAAAACTTATTTTTATGTTTTCTAGAGATATAAATAGGATCCCATCATTCCAAGGGTGAATAAATCATCATCATATCCCACCTTAATCATGTTTATTGGGAGTGAGTAGTTCATGTACATATGTAATGACTGCTGATGTGATGTATTATTATTTTTATGATAAAGGACATTGAAAATTATTGTTTCCTTTATAATACTTTATTATCATAGATCAGTGCACATTGTGATTTTTTATTTGTTACCACTTCAAATGTAGTATCCATAACAATATCCTTTAAAAAAAATAACAGAAAATATAGAATTTTCCATCAGTATTATGTTGTATTTTTAGAATTTAACATGGTAATAATCCTTATTCTTAAAGAAAAGGGATTAATCACAGGTGGGGCATTAGTGGGTCAATTGGACAATGAGTTAGTTAAGTTCAATATAGACCATGTATTGTTTCTTAATCTAGTTTGTTGTTGGACCCTCAGTGGTGTGAGATGCATTTTATAAAATTTCTACCCTTTACGCCATTTAATTTTATTTTTTCATATCACATTCCTTAATTAAATGTGGATTAGTAAGATGAATAGTTTTAGCTATAATTATTAGTGTATTTCCTCTCATGTTATCAGCTTTAAGGGATTATCATTTGGGGGTCATTAATGTGAATCTAAATTGTTAATTGATGTTAGGATGTAATGTTATAATGTTGATTCTTGTATTGTTTCACATGTAAATATAACATTTCATAGATGGCATGGATTGGTTATTTTCTATTTGAGAATATATTTATTTATGTTTAAATAGAAATATTTCTTCTGTTATGGATGATATTTAGGGTATTTTTATTTGATAAATATGTCAATAAAAAGATTTTAGCCATCCTTAACTGTATCTTTTTAAATTACAACTTCTGGATTTAATTTCTTTGGTACCATGTGATTTTGTGGGTTATAAGTACTTTCATTAATATTTTTAAGGAGGATATTACCAATTTTCCATTAAGGTGGGAGACTGAGTTTTTTATTGGGATATATCCATGTACACCTTTGAAATCAATACCTTATTATAAAATCTAATATTATTATTATTGGGAGTTAAAAATTATGATTGATGACATATTTCATCTTTGATTTGTTCATCCATGTTTATTTCTAGTTAGAGAAATTGTATTTATTTACAATAATCTTAATTTTTATTCATGGTTCGGTATTTATTCAAAAAAATATAATCATGTCTTTTTGAAGAATCGCTGTCCAAAAATATGGATTTATGATATTTTTGTTCAAATAAATAATCTTATTGGTTATATAAAATGTATTTTTGGAAATGTAATTACCACATTATATTGAAGAGGGGTAATAGTAAAAATATTTCCTCCCAATGTTGCAATAGTCATTTTTGATTCATGATAAAACCTTTTATAATTTCTATTACAACAATATTATTTATGGGTTTTATGTAATTATGGATTAAGAATTATCTGTGTTGTTTCATAATAGTTCTTATTGGTGATTTTTATTATTATTATGGTTCAAGGAGGATAATTTTGAGTACCAATGGTAATTTTTAGATCCAATAATCATTTGTACGAAAAATTTCTAAGTGTATGTTCTGGGCATGAGATTTTCACATTCTCATACTTTTAATTTTTCAATGAGATTAAAAATTGGATCCATCTATGATTGGTGTGATTATTTAACTAGAACCACAAAAAAATGTCTTTGAGGTGCATTGATTTATCATTTTACTTGTATATTATTAATGTTTAATAGATATTTTTCTTGGATTTAATTACCCTTATAAATAAAAACCAAGAATATTCATCCATCAATTTAGACTTCATAGTTCCAGTCATCATTTTAGTTCTTAAATAAGAGTTGACTAGAGCCTCAACCATTACTTAACTAAGAAAATCGGTATTTCTGAGGTCTATTGTGATTTAGTATATCCTTCATTGGGGTTTTTAATGGTAGAAAAGTAGATGACTTGATTTTATGGGTAAATAATGTTTTGACCATATGATTTTAATTATTAGACCTATAATCACGAGTTGGGAGCAATTTTATTTTCTCTAATGATTTGTAGGCATTACATGATTGCACAATGCATTGTTTTATTCATAGAAAAAAGATGTCATGTTTTTTGTTATCACATTAGAATTTAGATCTTCATTTCTTTAGATGGGTACGTACCCTTTAGTGACATGTTTTTTAGATATTTTATACTCATTTAAATGAAATTTAGTTAATGATAAATTAATGGGGAAAGATTGTGATGTTGTTTCATATGAAGAATCTAATGACTGGAAGATGATAAAGTAATTGTTGATATCACATTTGAAAATAAATAATGATATTGGGAAGGTTTTATATATTATATAATAGTTCATTCCAATTTATTTTATCTCATTAAGGATTTCATGCTAGGGAAACACGAGGTGGTAGTGTGGAGAGACTAGATAATCATTGATGATGGTTTTAATAATTTGAAAAAAGTTGAATAACATTTGGTACAATTTATTTATAAATTATATGTTAATATGAGTTTATAGATGTATATTATATGTACATTTCACAGATCATTATAAATAATAAATTCAAGTGATGTGATGATATATATTTCATTGAAGAAGCTATTTTAATGGACAGAAATAATGAAAGTAAGTGAAAATTTTTTATCCTAATACCATGAACATTAGTACGTGAAGTTAAAACATTAGGTTCTACTAAGTTTACTATAACCCTTGAATTTTATATTATATTAGTCAGAATATATATATTTATACTTTTTTATTGGATTTACCCATGAATTAATGTGTTATGCAACTCTTTAGAACAATTTTGATTGATTATCAAAATCAAATAATTTCTTATTGGACAAGGAATAAAGTTTGGTATATTTGCAGTGAGATATTATACAAATCGTGATGTGGATATTTTAGGGGTTCGATGGGTGATTGTTTATGGAAATGATATAACGACCTTGATTTCTCATCAAGTGATACTTAACACATTTTGAGTCATTGAAAACTGTGTCCTCTAAAGAAGAAAAATAGTATGTTAACCCTAGCTATTTTTTTCTAATACACTTTTTGATCTCATATTGAGGAATTTATAGTGTGGCTGAAATTATATAGAATTATGTGTTGGTAAAATTTTAAATTATATTTAATATTTTTAAAATAATAATATATTTATCTCATGAATTTTCGTAGAAATATATCCTATATGTAAGATTTACTGGTAATTATGAAACATAAACAATATCTAAAACATACCATTTTACATTGGAGTGGGATAAACATCATTTATATTTTCTAGGTTCTGACCCAAATGTTCTCATATTTCCAGTTAAAATACATTGTAACCTAATTGTTGAATATAAATTCATACATTAACCCATTTCTATGGGTTTTCAAGCTATCTACTTGAATCTTAGAGTGGTGATCACTGTTTCTAGGAAATAATTATTGGATGTGAAAAAACATCCATGGACATAGATCAAATAATTGATGCATTGACATTTGTGCCATTGAGGTAGGGTTTGTTTTTCGTTTTGGGACTTTTTTTATATTTTATCTATGCATATTTATTGGAATGCTATTCAGGATATTGAAATTAATTGTATTATCTAAAGAATGAAATAGATATGTAGTACATTTATGATAATTAATTACTTTTGTTTTTCATTAATTATATTATAATGATTCATGTTTAATTAAATGAATTCCCATGAGAAATTTACACCATCTATAATTGTCTTGATTATTCTGTAATAATTTATATTTTCATGTATCTTATATGAGAATCCCAAGGTGAAATATTTGAGTATTTTTCATCACATGGACCATTTTCCTCATTTTCACTTCTCCCACATGTGATGAATGATCTCTACTGAACATCACATTGAACAATTTTTCATATATTGAGGGTTAGTTTCATGGAATTTTCAGTTTCTACACAATATATTATCTATGGGTATATCCCAAAAATCCACATTCATGTCTCTAAGAATCATTAATTAACATGAATCAACTAATTCTACAACCTGGGGCATGTATTCCCAAAACTAATCATCTATATTAGGACCACACCACATCGAAATGCAAGGATCATATTTGACATATAGAGGGTAAGAAAAAACAACGACTATTTGAGCTTAAAAAATGCATCTCAAGTGAATCAGTAATATCAATGCTCACACCCACTTGTAGTATCAAGACCAAGAAGGTAAATCATATAAAAACAACATAAAGAAGATCCCTATGAGAAAGGTAGCTAGTTTCTCTTTTACCCTTGAACTATGTGTGAGAAATAGACATGCCATAACTAATTAGATTCATTATTTTCCAAATTTGACATTCGATATTCATCAGAGTAGTGCCGACACCCTATAGTGACCTTTGAATAATAAGAGAGTCTATTTCTAGAGCTGTTAAATTAATGTTTATCCACTCAATAATTGATTTCCATTCAAATTATCATTCGATTAATCCTATAAAGATATTTTAATCCCAAATAATGAAATGAAGGTAGTTCTGATAGTGCCTTTGGTTTCTTGAACCAAAGAACCCCCTTCATGAGTCCAGTGCTGCATCAAGAATCAGTGTTGAGTTTTAGTCCCCAACTGTGTGGGATCCAAATTATTTAATAGCCTAAAAGAAGGATGTATGAAAAATAAGTGGGCCAAAACATTTCCCATAATATCTTGAATATAGAGAGAAGAATTACAATTATTGATCAGCTAAGCCATGTTGATCATGATATACCTTGTTTTGGAAAAAATAGTCATCCTATAAGTATTATCCCCCTCGAACTGGGCCATAATTGAAGCCTTCAATAAGAACCATTATCTTACCTCCAAGATTATGGCACAAGATTGTTACCCCATTATATTTCTCCTGAATCCCTGAAACCAAAATTCAAGGATGTTATCCCTTGATAATTTATGAATTATCTCATAAATGAAGATACCAAGAGATATCCAAACCCACCTAGCACACTGCCTATCGATGAAAAGATAAAAAATGTATTCCTCTTGATGATATAAATAGTTGTAGCATCGAGAGAACATGAAAATACTTTTACATTTAATATTATCATCTCTAGAAAGAGAATTATTCCTGACGTCCCAAAACAGGAAGCTTAACTTTACGGGAATATCTTTTCACCATAGCACATCACCCAACCAGACTTGTTTGAAATTCGTATGTAAAACCCAATGAAACTACTTCACCAAAAAAGCACCCATCACCGAACCAATAAAGATAAATGTGTTGGGATCAATAGATGAATCGACGAGAAAAAAAAATCATTGGTTCCTGTAAAAAATATCCAAGATGAAAAATGATCAATTAAAAGCTTTTCAGACGTTTAGATCTATGGTTTAACATCCAAGAAATCCAATATTAGCACCATCCCAAATATGAAACCTTAAAATTATTCCACCCCTACTGAAAATCCATCGAGCATGATTTTACAGAAAGGGGATATGAGGTTGATCTACGCAGCATATACTTGATGATCTATCCTGTAAAATCTCATGAACATCCCAATACTTATTACCAATGAAATTGCCTCAATGTGACCATACTTCTAATAAAATCCCATGAAACATTTTTCATGCTGCCCATGCATCATTCTCGTGATTCCCCTGACACCAATACCACTCAACCTTATAGGATGAGACATTATATTACAAGATTCCTAATGGTGTTTGAGTTCAATGTGTGAATCCAATATGAATGTAGCCATTGTTTGGTCTATTCATGAAATGATATATACCTTTATATTGGATGAAGACAAACCTTGATTTGGGAAGGAAGATAAAATATGTATCATAATGGTAACTCTACCACCAAATGATAAAAAATTTCCCTTCAAGTTAGGAATCCTACAACTTATCTTACCAACTAGAATATCAAAGTGATGCACGTAGGGTCTGCCCATGGATATAGAATCTCCTAGGAACTCAATAAGAAAGATCCTCTTCCTGAATCCTAAAAAATATTGTATATACCTTTATATTCTATATGATCACAATTTTTATAGAAAAACGTTTCTATTATCAAATTTCATTACCATTCCACTCCATAGGAAATACTATTCAATTTTTTCCTTGATAACCCATATAGAGTGATTACTACCATTGATAAAAATAATCAAGTCATCAGTGATCATCAAGTGAGACAGGCCTTGGATATTATATCTACATTGAAAAAACATTACTCTTCCACCAAGAATACTCTTTTTTATTTATCTATTTAGAGTGTCCTTCATTGAAAAGAAAATATTCGATGAAAATGGGTCGCCATGTCCTAATCCTTGAATAGATTTTAAGAAACCATATATTTTACCCAAAAATGATACAGAAAAAAATGTTGAGAAGAAACACGTCAAAAGATGGTTAGTGATCCAATCTGATAATCCCATGCTTTCAATAAATATAATGATAAATGAATTAAGATAAATAACCACGTTGAGGATCTCTTGCTCATCTGGGATAGATTCCATGCCAAATTCATCCTCATAATACACCACCCCGGGAGTTTCATCTAATAGTGCTACATAACTAGATAGATAACCTCTTTTAAAGATAATATTCATTCCATCAAGTGTATTTATGATATACACTTCGACCGTACCTCCCATCGTGTCCCTAACTTTGTAGAAAGACCCATTCTCCAAGAGGATATTTGGTCGAATGATCTGTGAATTTTCATTCATGATATCTTGAAAATAATCATTTTTTCTTGTCACCTTATTTACGTCACCTGATCTTCGATTCATCATGATCCAGGTATTAATTCTCCAAAATATTCAACATCAATAATTTTTCTTCTAAACCAATGTTTTAAAAGGATATTCATTCCATTAGTATATGAGATTTACCTCAATCTTCTCTACATCTAGGCTTCATATATCTATGTCACTGAACCAAGAAGGTTTGAAATGTATCCAGGATTTTTAATCATCTTTATTTAATCTATATATATTTTTAATCCCTATATAATGAACAATTTGCACAGGTTTAAACCATAATGAAGAAACATACTGATGATATCCTAACCTAGAGGTCCATCTTTGGTGATAGAAAAAATATATCCCCATTTATATGCCTGAGGAAAAATTCACGACAAATTAGTGAATGATCAAAAATAGATTGAACAAGGTGAGTGATATTAGATTCTGAGAAGGAGGAGATGCCATGAAGAATTTATAGGCATCGATCAATCATTCACCAGTTTCGGTGCCTCCCCTTATAGTTATTTAACAATGTGTAATGGTCTATGAAGAAACAAAACATCAGAATAACCTTACCAAAATTGAGTGAGGAAGAATCTAGACTCACTATTATTGGGAAGGCCCTCCCCTCATCTAATTAGGATATATATGGTATTGTAATCCCCTCACATAGACCATGAAATTCCATCTGGGTAAAACTCAAGAACATTGTACCACAAAACCTCTCTATAAAGAGAGTAACACATGAAATTGATATATGTAAATAGTAAACTATTTAATCCCTTATTAACTTATATTGTGAGAAAATGGTTTGAGGAACACATGAACACAAAAACTACATTTGTTTTCTAGATGATTCATATCTAGTGATTATAAGGATGAGCCTTCACAATTTTTGAAATACAGATCTCATGAGAAAGCATTTAAATATTTGATACTTTAGGTTTTGGCTCAAGAACATCCACAATCAACAAATTATTACACTAGAGTTCATGAGATAGGATGCCATTTTTTTCTCGAGAACCCAAACCATGGGTCTTTGAAATTAATAAGGAAGTAATTTAAAAAGGATACAAGGTAATGACACTCACTACCACTGGATATTAAATGGAAAAAACATTTGAAGAGTGAAAATTCCATTATTGGGCCTTGTGCACCATTTTTAGGAGGATATGATGGAGTAAAAGTAATAGGGCATTTTTCTCATATATTGGAATGGATCAAAAAATGGTCGATAGTGAAGAAAACCCATTCGACATAGGTTGAATAACTGAGCATGAAGATCCCGGTTCATTCACCTGAATCAGGTATGATGGAGTAAAAATTTATTTTCCCTTCTTAGAAGGAGGTGATAAGGGGAGAAGCATCTTCCAAACCACACCTCAATGCCTTATACACCACTGAATCCTTACACAAAAATATTTGTAGGAGTGGGGGTGACAAGAACGGTCTAGGGAGGATGGTGGAAAATATATTTGGAATGATTAGAATAATTGAGGTAAGAGGTCGAAGAAGGCATCAATATGAAGAACCTGAAATCAGATCTGATTTAGAAGGATCTGAAATGTGAGAATAACGAATATTGAGATGCGTGAATGAGGTTGTTGAATAGGATCACCTGGAAGAAGAACCACTAATCTATAGATCCTATGGGCTAGAAACATACCTTCTACACATTGAAGTACAGTGACCTTGCAATTGGAAGTTGGAATCAAATTTACCAGAGACATAGGGATGATTTTATAGGAGCACAAGAATACCTTTCTAGAATCCAAATAATCTTGTCTAAAATAGAAGATGATAATATGACATACACATATATCCAAACCATAGATGCATCCAGAATATTGGAGGATTTTTTATACAAACATAGAAAGGACCCCACCATATCACACATGTACTGCATAAAAAATGATATTAAATGGAAATAGAATCCCCCAAAATATTAAACCAAACCACCACATGGGGGAACTCACACCCGAAATGAACCCCTATAGTTTAGCAGAATAGTTTAAAGCACCAGCTACCACAAAACCTGGGCGGAGATGACCAAACATTCAAAAATTCCAAATTAGACTCTATGACCACATAGATTGATGTGTAGTTCAAAACTGAGACACTCTCCTAAGAAGCCATACCCCATGAAGCAACCACCTTCTAAATATATTTATGTGAGGGTCGGTCAAGAACAAAACTCTCTACCATGGTATGATGAATGTGATGATAGGATGTGTCAAAGGTGACTTCACGGAAGGATATCATCGGGAATCCATACACCATCATAGAACAAATCTATTTCTGGGGAACCACTAGAGAAAATGAAAAAAATAAAGGAATGGGGAGGATCTAGTGGGAGAAGGATCTTCTTAAAGGAAGGAACACTGAGGATCCCATGAGATTATAGTTTGGAAACACACCATTTTAAGTTTCATAATGTTACTCCAATGTATGATCCCTAAAGAAATGATGATAAGTGTATGATGAAGAAGGACAATCCGAAGAATCTAGGCCCATAGAGGGAAAATAAAATGTTCTAAATGTATGAATAATCAGTTTTCCATGCCACACGTTAATTGATAAATTTACAAGATATAAATTCACTCTCATTGATGGATTTTCTGATGGAATGATCTGTGATCGATAGTGATGGGCCTATTTAGACATGCTTGTGATGAGGAGGTGACACAAGGTTTTTTTAATGGGCTAAGATCATGTGAAAAACTATAGTATTAGCTAGGGGATTCCATTGATGGGTAGTAGAGAATATTTTTTATTTCTTATGATAGAGGGCTATAATATAAATGATGTAAATGTATGATCATATAACGCACAAAAACAAAATGATTTTGATGAAGAATAATGAACTAGTGAATATTTCTCAACTATAAAACGTATATTCCTAGGTTTCAAAAATCATGTATCCATATACCTATATTTCAATGGATTATATATCGAGATAAATATCACATGGTGTGTGTATTCAAAGAACTATTCATGAATGACCAACTGATGTAATAAATAATTTTGGGGAATAGTTAAATATAACATAGTATGTTTCTAAGGATTAAATACATCATATTCCTAGAGTTTTATGACCATGGGTGTAATATGGTATATTCTTTGGAAGATAAATTTCCACACATTGCATTTAGTTTAAGTTACATGACATGAATAATTTCATGGACATACCATTGGGATCACCAGGGTACACAATGAATAAACCATTGGAGTCTCACATTGTGTGTAAGAGGATGTCATATAGTGTATACCACAATGAATAAACTCAGGTATCGACATAAAAAATTCTAAGTAACCTTTGAGAGTCAAACACAATGTGTTGATGAATGATACACTATGTGCATTTGGATAACTTGAGTCGGAATATCCTCTAGGTATATTCCAATGAACATTTTAATCCTAAATCATAATATAACCTAAATAATAATCCATGTAGGATGTCACCACACTCTAGAAAAAATGTAGATCATGACTCTTTCCTAATCATACATTCTATTTTCCAATGAGTTCATGTCATGTACTTCATAGACATAATTTATTCTGAAATGTGATTATGTATTAATCAAAATATGATTAGTAATTTTCCTATTATATTATTCTTTTCCATTTATATCATTATGATATGATCCTATCATTCAATAATAATTTCTTATAAAGATTATTGGTTTACCCAAGGTTCTTGTCTCTATAGAGTTGATGGATGATTTTGGGAGAGGTGATCATAGAAAACAAGGAGTTCAGGTAATCCCTAATGATTCAATGTATGGTCATCTATTAAATGATTTTTCTAACTCACTGTGATTCTTGATGATTATATTCAATCTTTTGCCAATATATATTGTAGAGTTGAGCTATATTCAATTTAACAAGGGTGTATGACATGTATTCTTGTGGTGTAGTTCCTATATTTAGGCATGGGTTTAAGTACTCTATTTTTGTCTTGGGGTGAGGGTTCTCTATACAATTCCTATACTCAATACTACACCACATGATGGGGTATGAGTGATAAAAAAATATTATTATGGTTTTTACACCCGAGATATGTTTCATTTTCTATTTTTTATAGGGTCTATAATTATCTCGGCTAACAGATTTACCTTAGCAGGGCACATAACCCTACTAAAACTAATGATAGGGTACATGGAGATAATGAGGCTGGGGGAGTCTTGATGATATGTTTTATATGTTTTTTGGGTCTTGTTACATGTTATAAATCCTTGTATATCTTTTTTACATGACAAACAACTTTTTTTGTATTTATATTATAAAGTTATTTTGATCATATTTGTGTCTCTAGTTTCATTCGAGAAATGATTCTTTTGGATGTAGGTTTTGAAAACAATAATTCTGTCATTAACATTAATTTTTTTAATATATTTCATGTCTAAACTTTGTGAGTTTTCTTTAAATTCCCTCATTCCTAAGTTTGATATTTATTCTTGTTTTATCATGTCCTTTTGTTTTGGAGGATTTCTAACGAGTACACTCACCCTTGCATGAAACTTATTCCCACACATGTTTTTTATTTTTATTTGGTAGATAGTTTTTTGGATACATGGGTAAACATAGAGCTAGCGGTTCTAGCAGATCTAGGGAATAGAAGAGGTTAATGGTACATGGTGTTTATGGATACAGTTGGTGTTCTATTTTGATTTGTTCATAAATTATGGGATTTTTTAACCCAACAAGATTTCATTTTTTCTAATTAATATAATCTATTATATTTTTACCATTTCAATTTTCCTACTATGTAATTATACTTGAATGTTGTTGTGTCATATATAAATTTTTATATATTTTATTTTTATACATGTGTATGAATTTGGTGTTTGTTGAATATATATTGTTTATTAGAGATTTATTTTTGGTAAAAGTTGATATAGGTTGTGTCTAATCAGGATAATTATTCACTCTTAGTGCTAGTTTAAAACCGGGACCTATAAATAGTTGTCTTGGGCTGGCACAGTCAACTTAATTCTTGACTAGGTAGAGGCCCAATGGGTCAAGTCATGTTAGTATGGTATTTGATAGGTTTGTGTCTTTGATAAAATTGTCAAAAACAACTATCTTATAATGATTATTTTGGATATTTGTGAAGCGATGCATAGGGTTTATTGTTTTTGGTTATTAGATTACATAAAAGTTTTTGGTGAAATGAATGATGCGTCCTTACCCAAGAATCTATTAACATTTTAGCTAAACTAAAACTCAATGGCATAATTTTTAGGTTACAAAAAATTGGTATATGAATCATTCATTGACGAGTTATGAACTATTCATGTCCTTCCTACAATAGATCACTAAAATAAGGTCTTGTAATTTTGTGTTCTCCCCATCTAATAGAGGGTGTTACATGGCGATATGTAATGGACCGGACCCCTCTGGTCCATTCCTTTGTTGAAATCGATGTGGTCAACACGACGCACGTTATAATGATAATTTTAATACCGATGATAAAGTAAAAATATGTTAAATAATAATGATGATGACATAAATTGTGTGATTAATTAAACTAAATAGAATAATCATGATAAAATGATTTAATGGGTGTTGTTATTATTATTGATGTGAATTGGGAAGGTGTGTGATCCATTAGACGTTGATAAATAAAACATGCAGTTTGTTATAAATTGAGAAATTGTTGAAATTAAATTTGAATAATAATAATGGGTGCTGTGTTATTAATATTATTCATAATATTAATAATAATGAGAAATTGATGAAATGAGTCATGGTATTTATTGCAAAGAATTAAATGAAGATGCAAGAGGATGCATGGTGGTGCGTTCATAAAATTAAAGGTGAGTTCGTTATATTGAGTTTATTAAATTGAATGGTTTTAATTTAATAAAAGTGGTATCAATTTAATTAGTGTGAAATAAAAATAAATAGAATTAAAATAATTAAATTTAAGGATGTTACGCGACATTGACGTGGCATGGTCGAATTCAGATATCTAATAAGGTGGTTTAACATGATCAATGCGACGAGCGTAAATATTTTTGTTATTAAAAACAATAACATCAGTGTGTTAATAAAATAACTTGATGAAATGTTATTGTTATTGAAGAACAATAAATAAAATTGATGGCGTAAAACTATGTGCGAGAGGTTAATAAAATTAAATGTATTAAATGGGGTTAAGTATATAAGTTAAATTAATTTTGTTTTGTCTTTTAATTCAATTGAATTAAATGGTTTTGAGTCGCATGGAATGGTTGTGCATAGGTTCTCCCAAAATTGAAATATGAAATTAATAAAATTTATCGTATAATAAATATAATAATACAATTAAAAGGAAAGTGGTTTTATTTAATAAATTATAATAAATTAATGGGGAGGCGCATGACATGGGGAGGGGGAGGCGTGAATGCCCCCTTTCCCTTGTATAAATCATATATTTTTTATATAATTTGATTTAATATATCATATATTTTATATAATGTTGATTTAATATATTATAATAGTAATACAATAATGATATAAGGGAGTGCGCATGGAGTAAGAGGAGAGATTCACGTTACAAGCCATTTTGATCTAAATATTAACTTATTATAATAATAATAAAATAATAGTATTATTATTTTGGGTGATCAAAACTTAAAAATTATATAACTTCTTCATATGGTGTCGGAATGACGAACCGTCAGCGGCAGTGTAATCCTGTAATTAAGACGGTCATTTTAAGACCAATGATTTATAACTTTTCATGACTTATTACACAGGTCAATGAAAAACTAAATATTAATAGAATTATCATTATTATTAAAACACGTGGAAACTGTGTGTCATGTCGTGTGTTGACCAGTCAAAACGTGTAACGGGTGTACGGTCACATCGTGTATTCATTAATACACATTGAATACTGTTTTACCTATTTGTTGCCTATATAAGAAAGGGTCGCGGATTATTTCCAGACCAATCGCTTCTTCTTTGCACGACAATGCTCTTGGATGATCGTAAAGTCTTCCTCCTCTAACTTCTCCATCCGGACTCCGATTGTCGATCCGTTAGTGGCTGCGGGATCGTTTCGGCAAGGAGAACACCATAAACCCTGTTTTATTCCCTCTTCTTCAACCTCCCCTCCTCAGTTTCCAACCGAGGAGACTATTTATAATTGATGGGAACGACGGTCTTTGACGAACGACTCTAAAAAGGTATGTTAAACATCTATTCTTGTATTCTCTTTCTGATCCTACTTCTCCCATTTTCTTTCAATGCTACGGCGTGTGATCTCTGTGTTGAGGAAGTTTCTTGTGTTGTTGATTCGGTGGTTCCGTGACGTCCTTGGTGGGTGCAGACATTCGTGGAGAAGCCTTGTGATTGTGGTGGTCGTGTTCGTAGAAGGACATAGGAACCTGTTAAGGTAGGGATCTCACCTTTGTCTCTCTAGTTTGTGTATCATGCGGGGCAGGTATCCTTTTGTTTTCATGAGAAAATGTTGAACCATTAAATAAAGATAATAACTGTTTTGATAATGGGGTTGGGAAGTTAGTGATTGCTGTTACTTTACTATTTATATCCTATGATATTATATTTGTGAATTGAATGAGCTTCTACCAACTGAAAATCACGGTCGTTGGGGGACTTTGCTTACGTAATTAAATGTTTCCCTCTCCTTCTATATTTTCATATGGATGGAATCTTGTCGAATCTGGAAATTTGATAATCACATAAAGTTGGCTGATTAAATGAAAATCTGGAACCCTTTTGTGATCACCCCGGTTAAACAAAATGGAATAATGAACATGTGGGTGTTGGCTTGGTTACATGGCATGTGTTGGGGGTGTTTTTGTGGGTTGTTGTGGATCGGGTGAGCAGCGGGGCTTCGGTTGACTTGGTTGTGGGTTGGTGTGAATGTTGTGTTGGTAACAGACACTGGGGATGCAATAAATTGTATTAAAGGGATATTGATGTACAGGTTTTGGTGCGGTTGTGGTTATGGCGGTTGGCAGCAGGGCTGCAGGGTTGGGTTTTAATGTGAACGGGTTATGGGATGTGATTAATAAATAAAAGTGGAAGAGTTAATGAATGGTGGGGAGTGGTAATGAAACAGAAATAACAATCAATGGGGTTGGTTGGTTGATAAGAGGGACTTTGTTGTGCTGATTATGTTTTACCTAACTTGTTTTGTGGAAGGCAGGGATATGTTTTACGAATGATTGGTGTGGTTAGTTGTGGATAGTTTCCGAGTAGTTAAGGAACTAAATAACTATTTCTACTGAAATGTGAAAACCTAATGGGGTTTGGGTTTGTTTGTTGTATGCATGATTCGTAGTAGAAGTGCCGAGGCACATGCTCACTTTCTCTTTTTAGAAGTCGTAGGTTGGGCTGTGAAGTTGGTATATATATATATATATCTGTATATTTTTTGTTTTTATCGCACCCCACCCATGTTGAGCACTTAGTGCCGAATACTCACATTTTATTGGATAGGGTGTTTTTCCCTTAGTTACTAGCTCCTTCCTGCTCTTTCTCCCCTAATCTATGATGGCTTGAGGTGACCTTACACCTAAGACTTTTCAGGTAGGTTTCGATTTGGGTGGTTTTAGCCCAAGACTCTTCGGGTAGGTTCTAATGTTTCCCAATAATCTTTGGGATGAGGCCCAGGTGTGTGCGGGTGGGATACGTGGTTGTGAGGCCCAGGTGTGTGCGGGTGGGATACGTGGTTGTGAGGCCCAGGTGTGTGCGGGCATGATATGTGGTTGTGAGGACCAGGTGTGTGCGGGCGGGATACGTGGTTGTGAGGCCCAGGTGTGTGTGGGCGGGGAGAGTGTGGCAGCGTCAGGATGTTCATCGTTAGGAAGAGAAGCTAACTAAAGGGAAATGATGTGGGGTACCCAGTACTCTTGTTTCCTATATACTTCTACCTATTGTGCTTGTGTTTTGGTGAGTGTGGCTGGTGAGGTTGGGTGGATAGAATTCCTTGCTAGGTTTCTTCTGTTGTTCTCACGGGACATTAGGATGTCTCCCCACTTGTGCACGAGAGCTTTATGTTTCCCTACTAAGTATACTTGTATGCTCACCCTACATTTACTTTCAGGTTTCCAGGAGGACTACCAGGGCCGTGCGGGACCCTACTAGTCAGACAGTTGGAGTTGTTTCTATTTTTGTACCTTTGTTTTCTTTTGGTATTGTACTTTGAGCATTGTTGTACTTTTACCTTGTTATAAACTGTTTAAACATGCATGTGGTCTTGGTTTGGGTTTTTTTATATACACTTGTTTCTTTTCCTTTTGGGTGTTTGACTTATCCTATTTCCCGATCCTAAATAAAAAAAGGGTAATGTATCCCATATTTGTGAAAACTCATACCCTTGGTGCTAGTCGCCACCCCGTGGCCTATTGGAGGCGGGACTCGGGGGTCATTATCTCCCATTCACCATTGCCAGCTCAAGAGGGGCATCTTTGGTTGGAGGTGGTCATGATAGAATGGTATCAGAGGTGATGGTTGATAGATAGGATGGAGTCTGGAGTTTGGAACAGTGAGGATTGCATGGTATGGTAGGGCAACAATGTTAGTTAATCTTGGTGTGTGACATAGGCCAGGGAGGACCAGCTAGTACACTGTATTTTAGGCCCCCCATGATCCGATGCAAGGACTCTGAGCTTACTGAACGACCAAGTGAGACCACATTGATTGCAGGGTAGAGACCCTAGGGAAGGTTTATGCATCATCATGATTGTGTTTTACTTGATTTGGGTGTTTTGGGAATGAAATTGAAATAATGTGATAAAATAAAACCTTGAGAAATTTCCTTACTACTTGGGCTTAGGAAAACCTTGTTTATCGTACAACTATGGCACTTGGACGTCGTCCCCGGGTGGCTCAGACGGCCGAGGCCCAGTAGATCCAGGCGGTCGATCAGTTGTGGATTGACCGAGAGGAGTAAGATAGCCAGTGGCAGAGGACTCTCCGCTCTTTCCAGTGGCAGACCCTCAAGAAGTACGAGGGTAGTACATCAGATATGGAGAAGGAGGGGTGGCTTGAAGAGCCATGGATCGCTTTTACCTTGATTCGTGCTCTGAGGGAGTACTGGTTTCCCCTAACAGTCACTCAGCTGAGAGGTGTGGCACGATAGTGGTGGACGCTCTACCTCGGAGAGAGGATAGAGGAAGAGGTTCCATGGGCTGACATTGAGAAGGAATTACGATAGGAATTCCTTTCTTCCATGATCAAGGCGGAGAATCAGCATGAGTTACTCTCCCTTCAGCAGGGGAGTATGTCAGTGTGAGAGCTGGGGATCATGATCATGGATCTCCTGCGCTTTTCTCCGGATCTCTTTCTAGATGAGGAGTCTCAGGCAAGACATTTGGAGGAGGCGCTTCGTCCTTCGCTCTAGTATGCTATCACCCCCTTCACCCTTCTGACGTACTTGGCAGTACTGAAGAATGTAGAGGTTTTAGAAAGGATGCACTCGTAGGGAGGTGCACCATGTGAGGGGATCCAGCCATGTTCTTCAAAGGGGAAGGCAGTCAGCAGTAGGTCTCCTGTGACGGGACCTTCCAGTTTCAGGCCAGCAGGGAGTAGGCCCCAGCAGTTCTAGTTCAGATCTTCAGGTCCTCATCCCTTTTTCACGAGCCCAGGACCAAAGTTTTTTTTCTTGTGGAGGTTTCAGGCACATTCAGTGTCGGTGCCCGACCCAAGCTCAGTACGATGGAGATGGATAGGTTCAGTGCCCACCTCAGCAGCACCAGTCATCGGCAAGACCCTTCCAGCAGCAACAGGCTCCAGTCCCTCTGATGGGAGATGGAGCAGGTGGTGGACAGCCACAAGGAGTTCCTCAAGGATCCCAATCGAGATGTGGTTGAGGAGGCGGGCGCCAATAGAGAGGCAGAGGACCTGGGCGCAGATAGTTGCATGCATCAGAGGCAGCATCTCTAGAAGGACTAGGGATCGATAGAGATGTGTTTTGGTTCTCTTGAATGATCTCCTTTATGTTTTCGTGGGAGCATTACACTCCATTGTTGGAACTCTTTTGCTCATTCTTTGGGCCTAGACCTTTTTTTTGTGAGTTTTTAATGCTATGTCATTTCCCACTTTTCTTTAAATGTACGTGAAGAGCCCTATCATGTGGGGAGGGTAAGACCTAATCCCTAATCGAGACGCATTAATATGGATGCGATTAAACCCGTGCAGCGGATAATATCTCGACATGGGAAAAGGAATTCCCCAAGCCATGTGTACGGGTAGTGTGTGGGTTTTACGGTGTTGGGGGCAGTATAAGTTGGAAAATCCTAATATATGGAAGTGGTAAGGCCCAGTCCTTAATCGAGACGCATTAATGCGGATGTGATTAAACTCGTGCAGGCGAGTCAGTGCCACCCAAAGCGGATAATATCTCGACATAGGAGAAGGAATTCCTAACTCATATAATTAGGGTTGTCGGTTGATTCTTGTTATGAAAAGAGCTCTAAGAGGTATCTTACGGAGTGGTTGTTTGGATCCATTCTTTTTTTTTCTGGGTTGGTTTTTAATTCTCGAGGACGAGGATGTTTTGAGAGGTATCTGATGTAATGGACCGGAGCCCTCCAGTTCATTCCTTTGTTGAAATCGATGTGGTCAACACGACGCGCGTTAGAATGATAATTTTAATGCTGATGATAACGTAAAAATATGTTAAATAATAATGATGATGACATAAATTATCTGATTAATTAAACTAAAAAAGAATAATCATGATAAAATGATTTAATGGGTGTTATTATTATTAATGATGTGAAGTGGGAAGGTGTGTGATCCATTAGACGTTGATAAATGAAACATGCAGATTGTTATAAATTGAGTAAATGTTGAAATTAAATTTGAATAATAATAATGGGTGTTGTGTTATTAATATTATTCATAATATTAATAATAATGAGAAATTGATGAAATGAGTCATGGTATTTACTGCAATCAATTAAATGAAGATGCAAGTGGAAGCATGGGGGTGCGTTCAAAAAATTAAAGGTGAGTTCGTTATATTGAGATTATTAAATTGAATGGTTTTAATTAAATAAAAGTGGTTTCAATTTAATTAGTGTGAAATAAAAATAAATAGAATTAAAATAAATAAATTGATGGATGTTATGCAACATTGACTGTAACGACCCGAAATTTTGAATAAATCATGTTTCCTAATTTTATGTGTTATTTTATTTTTTTATTTTTATACTCAACAAAAATGTTTCATTTGATAACATGAGACCGTTGGGTTTTGACTGGTATATGACCATTGGTCAATATGACCGCTTGAAACTAAATATTTTGATTATTGTCTCTAAATACAAGTAATCTTGATTAATTATTATAGAAAGAAGATTTGATGGCATCACCCAGTAGTCTTGGACCGATCGAAGCCCATCTAACAGAACATGGGAAGGAGGTATCACCACTAGGCTTTTCTCTGGACCAAACCCAAGACGAACTTCATCGTGTGTAGCTAGAACGGAATCGCCTTCGCGAGAAGTTCAAACTGATAGAAATTACCTCTCGTGCGATGTTGGCCGAGCCTCCCTCGGATTCTCTAACCTTATCACACCTTACACTTAGGTCATATGCTGGTGTGATAAGGGGCTATGTAAGGAGACCGTAACTGCCTTGTGTAACCCTTTGTTTTAAATAAAAATTTTGATTTCTTTTTATGATGAAGTTTATGATTTTTCAAATGTCCGGATAAATATAGTATGCATATTTTTGTTGAATTTTAGAAAAAGGATATTTTAAAAATGATTAGGTAAACCTTAAATAATTAAAAATGTGTAATGATTTTTAAAAAATGGTCTTCTACAATTATGTTCAGTACGAAATTTAGAGTCTAATAAGATCAACATGATTGTTAATGAATAGTAAATTATGAATAGTGATTTTATGATTAGGATTAGTAATGTGTCCAAATGGATTAGTAATCTCGCTTAAGGAAAGTATTAATATAATCTAGGCACCTTGATTAAGTAATGTGATTCGATAAAATAGTTAAATAACGGTTTCATAAATTATTATTCAAGTATTAGTTTTTTCAGGTGAATAGTGTTTTTTAATTAAAAATTAAATTAAAAATATTTAGAAAATTATTTTTATAAAATGGATTTCATTTTTGAACTCAGAGCATCGATATTATATTAAGGTAATTTTTGGGAATTTTTTGAAAAAAATGAATTTTCAGTGAATAGTGTTTTTATTTAAAAATATTATTAAAAATATTCAGAAAAATATTTTTATAAAATCCAGTTCATATTTGTAATCAGAGCGTCAATATTTGGTTAAGGTGAAATTTTGGGATTTTTCTGAGAAAGATGTTTTTTCAGTGAATAGTAAAAAAAGCAGTTTTAGGGTTTCAGTATGTTTAATGACATCATAACTATGTCATGGTGATGTCATGATATATTTTATTTGTTGGCCGGCCAAAAGTGATGAATTATTGTATGGGGGAACCATGTGGCCTAACTTCATGGGAAATATCATGGGAGCCCACATGGTTTTGAGAAAACCACTTTTGTTGTGTCCCTTGGCCATTAATGCCTTGTCCCCTCACTTTCCCTATAAATACCAAGCCATCCTCTCATCCATTTCTCCTCCCCAGTCTCCCCCAACGAAGTTCTGGTCTCATTACCTCCCAAGGAGTCCTCCCAAGGTTCCCCCAAGCCTTCAAGGTCCCAACCATTGAGTTTTAAGAGTTACGTTTTAAGGTAAGGGATCCGACCTCTCTCTTTCTTTTCAAGAAATCTCTTTTATGTAATTTCTTTTATGATCCATGTTATTATGTTAAAGTATGTTCTTTTATACTCCTATTACTGCCCTTTTCATGATCATTTAAGGAGAGATCCCCTATTACTCTCATTATTTTGTTTTTTGATGTTCTAAGTGGCGCTGTTAGGCTGCCGAATTTTTAAGTGGTTCTTTCACCTTTTTCCTTTTTCAAAGTTCTAATTCCATGTTAAGTCTTGCAAGTTACTTTTTATTATTTTGGGGAATGATCTCTAAATCTATCATACTGATATTTTATGTTCATATTATGAGAGACTCTATTTGATCTCATCAATTCATTTTTTTTGAAGTTTAAGTGGCGTCGTTATGCTACCAAATTTTTAAGGGATTCTTTCACCCTTCTCGTTTTCATGATCTATTTACATGTCAAGTATTTCATGTTGCTTTTTATCATGTTGGGGTATGATCTATAAATCTATCATATTTATCTTTTATGTTCATATGATGAGAGATCCTATTTGATCTCATCAATTCATTTTTGTTGAAAGTTTATGTGGCGCCGTTAGGCTGCCGAATTTCTAAGGGGTTGTTTCACCCTTCTCATTTTCAAGATCTACTTTCATGTCAAGTCTTTCAAGTTACTTTTTATTATGTTGGGGTATGATATCTATATCTATCATACTGATCATTTATTTTCATATGATGAGAGACCCTATTTGATCTCTTCAATCCATTTTTGGAAGTTTTAAGTGGAGTCGTTAGGCTGCAGAATTCTTATAAGAGAAATCTTATTTTTTTCTTCCTTTCAAGTTCTTCGTTTCATATGGTATATCATTAAAATTTCATTATTGTGTTCTTAAATACTATATATTCGGTTCTCCTACTGTTTTATTTATCATTTTTGAGTGGGTGACCCATGTCCCCTCTCTTTTCAATGTTTTCTAAAACCATGTATCGTAGACGTTATGCTGCATAGTTTTCGTCTCAAAATACCTCCCTCTTTATCTCAAAATTATTTTATGTTATTAAGTGAATACTAAAAGCTCATATTTATACAAGGTTATTCACATATATATCAAAATTTTCTATTTTAAATTCTGGGATTTACATACATGAAACCCGCATTCCCTTTTTCCGTGGGTTTAAAGTGACATAAAGATCATGTATTTAAAGAAGTTTTTAAAACGTTATGATTATGAAATGAAACCCATTTCTTTTATGCCATATCGGTTGTTTATGAAATGATTTGTGATGATATATGTGGCTCACATGATAATAAATACATGTCAAGGGTGCTCCCAGATAGCGCTCCAATGCATTGGGTAAAGAATTAATCTCTAGAGATGACCTTTTAGACTGATACCTTGGTGAATAACCTTGGTAATTTTTAATGAAACCTTGTGGATGAACCTTGGTGAAACAAAATTATTTTAAATATTAAATGTTGTAGACACATCTTCAATTTATGAAAAATGTTATTTTTATTATGATATATCTCATGATTTCTTTCTCATGCCTTAAATTTCTTTTCATGACCTTATTGAAGTATCTCAAGTTCACATGTAAAATTTTTCTCTTGTTTCCCTTACTGGGACTTCTTCTCACCCTTTCTGTTGATGTATGTCCCCAGGTTTTGAAAGGCAGTAATGAACCTAGGATAAACATGAGTAGAAGCCGTTCAAGTGTTTATGAAGAATGTTTTATGTTTTCATGTTTTATGTTCCTGGTTTCCAAGACACTAAACCTTAAAGATCCTCAGTTTTGTAAAATGTAATGAAATATTATGTGATAATAAAGGCGGGATTCTATAGTTGGTATGAAAGGATGGTTTAGTTATTTGTGGAAATTATGATATGGAAACATTACGAAGAATCCTATAGAAAAGTTTAAATATAGGAAATCTTTCTGGTATTTTGGTGAGTATTGAGTAAGGGGTTGCCAAGAAAATACATCCCTATCTGGATACGAGATGGTAGAGGTGGCTCTGGCACAAATGTACATAGGGTTAAAACCCGAAAACACCGCATTGAGCTAGAATCGAACGGGAACTGGTACACAAAAACGGGCCTTGTTTTACTCTTGGTTACGACACTCTCGGGGGATATGCTTTGGTATATTCATAAGCTTAGTATGAACCATTATTAAAGGAACAAAGATAAAATGAAATAAAGATTCACATAAGAATATATGATCATGGATAACCTAGTTTTAAACCTAGGAGATCACAAGTTAGGGTATACATTTCTTCTACAGGTTATCCTTATATGATTTAAGTTCCTTTTCAGGATTATTGGCTAAGTATTTAAGCCCATAATTATAATTTCTCTTCTTAGTTAATGGTGGGAAATGGAAGAACATGTCCCAACAACCAATGTGATAGGAAATGCGACGATTGCCGTATTAATATGACAGAGACGATTAGGGGAGTAAAAGATGATTATTATCTTGGAAGACGTTCACTATTTTGGGGACCCTATATGATCGAGGTAAATAGATTACTACGGTATCTTCATTGAGAAGTAAGGTTGACTTATATTTTGAAAAATCGATTAATTTAAGGTAGACTTATAGTAATTTAGGTTACTTATGGGAATGATTAACCTATCTTGGATAAAATATGTTTAGGTTAGATACTTTTGTTATATGATGTTAGGAGTGGTTGATGTTGTTTGGAGATGAACAATGAAGTTTATTTTGGAAGACTATATTATCAAATCCTTCTTGTATTTGGGTTTCAATCTTAATTTGGTTTATTTTGAGGAATTTTAAGGACCGTTATTTATCGAATGGTCTATGATGATCTTTGGGTAGTACCATGGAACTTTGAAGATTTAAAAGTAGTTTCCATTCTTATGGGATTATTTCTTTTTGAATAGTTGTTTTACCTTACCCTTTCTATTTTTGGGATAACGTTTAAAGATAGATGAAATAGATTGTTAATCTTTTGTGGATTATGTGATTCTCTAAAAGATGATTCTTGTGTTTTGATGAGACCAAGTAGTTCTGAATGCTCATTGTTTGGAAAAAAGATTAGTTTTGGGTAGAAACTTATTAAAGGATGAGACTCTACATAAAGGTAGGTATATTTTCTATGTTGTAAATTAATTCCTCAAAATTATGAAAAGGAACGTAAAAAAAATTACATTGTTGGTTTATATTTCCAACTAGGTAATCAATGACCGTTTACACACATCATAAGATTGGGATTTTCTTATGGTTAACTTTCTCCTAATCAAGTTTTCTATCACTCGCCCTCAGAACTTGACCCTTTGTTTTCTCCTCCATGTCCATGTTTTCCTACATGGAATCCTAGTGTGGGTTAACTCGGGTGACCTTTGTACTTCTTTTTCTTTCTTTTAAAGTAATAGTTTTACTGACTCCTTTTCCGATGTGGGGCATTCAATGAAATTTCAAAACCCAATTTTAAAAATTGCGAGGACACAATTTATTAAGGGGGAAGATTGTAACGACCCGAAATTTTGAATAAATCATGTTTCCTAATTTCATGTGTTATTTTATTTTTTTATTTTTATAATAAAAAAAAATGTTTCATTTGATAACATGAGACCGTTGGGTTTTGACTGGTATATGACCATTGGTCAATATGACCGCTAGAAACTAAACGTTTTGATTATTGTCTCTAAATACAAGTAATCTTGATTAATTATTATAGAAAGAAGATTCGATGGCCTCACCCAGTAGTCTTGGACTGATCGAAGCCCGTCTAACATAACTTGGGAAGGAGGTAGCACCACTGGGCTTCGCTCTGGACCAAACCCAAGGCGAACTTCATCGTGTGAAGCTAGAACGGAATCGCCTTCGCGAGAAGTTCAAACTGATAGAAATTACTACTCATGCGATGTTGGCTGAGCCTCCCTCGGATTCTCTCACCTTAGCACACCTTACACTTAGGTCATATGCTGGTGTGATAAGGGGATATTAACGGAGACCGTAACAGCCTTGTGTAACCCTTTGTTTTAAATAAAAATTTTGATTTCTTTTTATGATGAAGTTTATGAATTTTCAAATGTCAGGATAAATATAGTATGCATATTTTTGATGAATTTTAGAAAAAGGATATTTTAAAAATGTTTATGTAAACCTTAAATAATTAAAAATGTGTAATGATTTTCAAAAAATGCTCTTCTATAATTATGTTCAGTACGAAATTTAGAGTCTAATAAGATCAACTTTATTTTTGATGAATAGTAAATTATGAATAGTGATTTTATGATTAGGATTAGTAATGTGTCCAAATGGATTAGTAATCTTGCTTAAAGAAAGTATTAATATAATCTAGGCACCTTGATTAAGTAATGTGATTCAATAAAATAGTTAAATAACGGTTTCATAAATTATTATTCAAGTATTAGTTTTTTCAGTTGAATAATTTTTTTTAATTAAAAATTAAATTAAAAATATTTAGAAAATTATTTTTATAAAATGGATTTCATTTTTGAACTCAGAGCATTGATATTATGTTAAGGTAAATTGTTGGGGTTTTTTCGGAAAAAAATGAATTTTCGGTGAATAGTGTTTTTATTTAAAAATTTAATTAAAAATATTTAGAAAATTATTTTTATAAAATTGAGTTCATAATTGTAATCAGAGATTCAATATTTGGTTAAGGTGAAATTTTGGGATTTTTCTAAGAAATATGAATTTTCACTGAATAGTAAAAAATGAGTTTTAGGTTTTCAGTATGTTTAATGACATCATAACCGTGTCATGGTGATGTCATGAGATATTTTATGGTTTGGATGACCAAAGGTGATGAATTATTGTATGGGGGGAACCATGTGGCCTAACTTCATGGGAAATATCATGGGAGAGCACATGGTTTTTAGAAAACCACTTTTGAGGTGTCCCTCGGCCATTAATGCCTTGTCCCCTCACTTTCCCTATAAATACCAAGCCATCCTCTCATCCATTTCGACTCCCCACTACCCCCCAACGAAGTTCTGGTCTCATTACCTTTCAAGGAGTCCTCCCAAGGTTCCCCAAGCCCTCAAGGTCCCAACCTTTGAGTTTTAAGAGTTACGTTTTAAGGTAAGGGATTCGACCTCTCTCTTTCTTTTCAAGAAATCTATTTTATGTAATTTCTTTTATGATCCATGTTCTTATGTTAAAGGATATTCTTTTATAACAATATTACTTCCCTTTTCATGTTAATATAATGAGAGATCTCCTCTTACTCTCATTATTTCGTTTTATGAAGTTTTAAGTGGCGCCGTTAGGTTGCCGAAATTTTTGTAACAGATTCTTTCTCCCTTCTCATTTTTCAAGATTGATTTTCATGTAAAGTATTTAATGTTCCTTTTTATTATGTTGGGGTATGATCTCTAAATTTATCATACTGATCTTTTATGATCATATGATGAGAGACCCCATTTGATCTCTTCAATTCAGTATTTTGAAGTTTTAAGTGGTGCCGTTAGGCTTCCGAATTTTTAAGTGGTTCTTTCACCTTTTTCCTTTTTCAAAGTTCTAATTCCATGTCAAGTCTTGCAAGTTAATTTTTATTATTTTGGGGTATGATCTCTAAATCTATCATACTGATCTTTTATGTTCATATGACGAGAGAACCTATTTGATCTTGTTAATTCATTTTTGTTGAAGTTTAAGTGGCGTCGTTAGGCTGCCAAATTTTTAAGGGATTCTTTCACCGTTCTCATTTTCATGATATATTTACATGTCAAGTATTTCATGTTCCTTTTTATCATCTTGGGGTATGATATCTAAATCTTTCATACTGATCTTTTATGTTCATATGAAGAGAGACCCTATTTGATCTCATCAATTCATTTTTGTTGAAAGTATAAGTTGCGCTGTTAGGCTGCCGAATTTCTAAGGGGTTCTTTCACCCTTCTTTTTTTCAAGATCTACTTTCATGTCAAGTCTTTCAAGTTCCGTTTTATTATGTTTGGGTATGATATCTATATCTATCATACTGATTATTTATTTTCATATGATGACAGACCCTATTTGATCTCGTCAATCCATTTTTGGAAGTTTTAAGTGGCGTCGTTAGGCTGCCGAATTCTCATAAGAGAAATCTTATTTTTTTTCTTCCTTTCAAGTTCTTCGTTTCATATGTTATATCATTCAAATTTCATTACCATGTTCTTAAATACTATATATTTTTTTCCCCTACTGGTTTATGTTTCATTTTTGAGTGGCTGATCCATGTCCCCTCTCTTTTCAATGTTTTCTGAAACCATGTATCGGAGACGTTATGCTGCATAGTTTTCTTCTCAAAATGCCTCCCTCTTTATCTCAAAATTATTTTATATTATTAAGTGAATAATCAAAGCTCTTATTTATACAGGGGTATTCACATATATATCAAAATTTTCTATTTTAAATTCTGGGATTTACATACATGAAAACCACTTTCCCTTTTTTCGTGGGTTTAAAGTGACATAATGATCATGTCTTCAAAGTAGTTTTTAAAACGTTATGATTATGAAATGAACCCATTTATTTTATGCCATATGGGTTGTTTATGAAATGATTGATTATAATATATGTGTCTCACATGATAATAAAGACATGTCATGGGTGCACCCAGATAGTGCTCCAATGCATTGGGTAAAGACTTAATCTCTAGAGATGACCTTTTAGACTGATACCTTGGTGAATAACCTTGGTAATTTTTAATGACACCTTGGGGACGGACCTTGGTGAAACTAAATGATTGTAAATATTAAATGTTGTAGCCACATATTAAAGTTATGAAAAATGTTATTTTTTTATGATATATCTCATGATTTCTTTTTGATGCCTTAAAGTTCTTTTCATGACCTTATTGAAGTATCTCAAATTCACATGTAAAATGTTTCTCTTGTTTCCCTTACTGGGCCTTCTGCTCACCCTTTCATTTGATGTATGTCCCCATGTTATGAGATGCAGTAATGAACCTAGGATGAACATGAGGAGAAGCCGTTCAAGTGTTTAAGAAGAATGATTTATGTTTTCATGTTTTATGTTCCTGGTTTCCAAGACACTAAACCTTAAAGATCCTCGGTTTTGTAAAATGTAATGAAAGATTATGTCATAAAAAAGGCGGGATGCTATATTGACATGGCATGGTCGGATTCAGATATCCAACAGGGTGGTTTAACGTGGTCAATGCGACGAGCGTAAATATTTTTTTATTAAAAACAATAACGTCGGTGTGTTAATAAAATAAGTTGATGAAATTTTATTGTTATTGAACAACAATAAATAACAATGATGGAGTAAAACTTTGTGCAAGAGGTTAATAAAATTAAATGTATTAAAATGGGGTTGAATATGTAAGTTATATTAATTTTGTTTTGTCTTTTAATTCAATTAAATGAAATGTTTTTGTGTCGCATGGAATGGTTGTGCATAGGTTCTCCCAAAATTGAAATATGAAATTAATAATATTGATCGTATAATAAATATAATAATACAATTAAAAGGAAAGTGGTTTTATTTAATAAATTATAATATATTAATGGGGAGGCGCATGACATGGGGAGGGGGAGGCGTGAATGCCCCCTTTCCCTTGTATCAATCATATATTATTATATAATTTGATTAAATATATAATATATTTTATATAATGTTGATTTAATATATTATAATAGTAATACAATAATGATATAAGGGAGTGCGCATGGAGTAAGAGGAGATATTCATGCCACAATCCCTTTTGATCTAAATATTAACTTATTATAATAATAATAAAATAATAGTATTATTATTTTGGGTGATCAAAACATAAAAGGTCTGTAACTTCTTCATATGGTGTCAGAATTACGAACCGTCAGCGGCAGTGTAATCCTATAATTAAGATGGTAATTTTAAGACCAATGATGAATACCTTTTCATGACTTATGACTCAGGTCAACGAAACTCCAAATATTAATAGAATTATCATTATTATTAAAACGTGTGAAAACCGCGTGACATGTCGTGTGTTGACCAGTCAAAACTCGTAACGGGTGTACGGTCACACCATGTATTCATTAATACATGTTGCATACTGTTTTACCTATTCTTTTCCTATATAAGAAAGGGTCACGGATTATTTCCAGACCAATCGCTTCTTCTTCTCACGACGAAGCTCTTGGATGATCGAGAAGTCTTCCTCCTCTAACTTCTCCATCCGGACACCGATTGTCGATCTGTCAATGGCTGCGGGATCGTGTCGGCATGGAGAACACCGTAAACCCTATTATGTTCCCTGTTATTTGACTTCCCCTCCGCTGTCTCCAATCGAGGAGACTGTTGATAATTGACGGGAACGACAGTATTTGATGAACGACTCTAAAAAGGCATGTTAAACCTCTGTTCTTGTATTCTCTTTCCGATCCTACTTCTCCCATTTTCATTCCATGCTACGGAGTGTGATCTCCGTGTTGAGGAAGTTTCTTGTGTTTTTGATTCGGTGGTGCCGCGACGTCCTTGGTGGGTGCAGTCGTTCGGGGAGAAGCCTTGTGGTCGTGGTGGTCGTGTTCGTAGAAGGACATAGGAACCAGTTAAGGTAGGGATCTCACCTTTGTCTCTCTCATTTTTGTATCATGCAGGGAGGGTATCCTTTTTTTTATGAGAAATAGTTGAACCATTAAATAAAGATAATAACTGGTCAAATAATGGGGTTGTGAAGTTAGTGATTGCAGTTACTTTACTTTTTATATCCTGTGATATTATATTTGTGAATTGAATGAGACTCTACATACTGAAAATCACGGTCGTTGGGGGCCTTTTCTTACGCAATTAAATGTTTCCCTATCCTTCTGTATTTTATTATGGATGGAAGCTTGTGGAATTTGGAAATTGGATAATCACGTAAAGTTGGCTGATTAAATGAAAATCGGGAACCCTTGTGTGATCACCCCGGTTCAACAAAATGAATTAATGAATATGTGGGTGTTGTCTTGGTTATGTGGCATGTGTTGGGGGTGTTTTTTTGGGTTGTTGTGGATCAGGTGAGCAATGGGGCTGCTGTTGACTTGGTTGTGGGTTGGTGTGAATGTTGTGTTGGTAACAGACACTTGGGCTGCAATAAATGGTATTAAAGGGATATTGATGTATGGGTTTCGGTGCAGTGTGGTTATGGTGGTTGGCAGTGGGACTGCAGGGTTGGGTTTTAATGTGAACGGGTTATGGGTTGTGATTAACAAATAAAATTGTAAGAGTTAATGAATGGTGAGGCGTGGTAATTAAATAGAAATAATAATAAATGGGGTTGGTTGGTTGATAAGAGGGACTTTGTTGTGATGCTTATGTTTTTCCTAACTTGTTTTTGGATGGCAGGGATATGTTTTACGAACGATTGTTGTTGTTAGTTGTGGATAGTTACCCAGTAGTTTAGGAACTAAATAACTATTTCTACTGAAATGTGAAAACCTAATGGGGGTTGGGTTTGTTTGTTGTATGCATGCTTCGTAGTAGCATTGCCGAGGCACGTGCTCAGTTTCTCTTTTTAGAATCCATAACATGGGCTGTGAGGTTGGTATATATATATATATCTGTATCTTTTGTGTTTTTATCGCACCCCACCCATGTTGAGCACTTAGTTCCGAACACTCCCATTTTATGGGAGAGGGTGTTTTCCCTTAGTTACTAGCTCCTTCCTGCTCCTTCTTCCCTAGGCTGTGATGGCTTGAGGCGACCTTACACCTAAGACTCTTCGGGTAGGTTTCGATTGGGGTGGTTTTAGCCCAAGACTCTTCAGGGAGGTTCTACTATTTCCCAAGAATCTTCGGGATGAGGCCCAGGTGTGTGCGGGCGGGATACGAGGTTGTGAGGACCAGGTGTGTGTGGGTGGGATACGTGGTTGTGATGCCGAGGTGTGTGTAGGCGGGATACATGGTTGTGAGGACCAGGTGTGTACGGGCAGGATACGTGGTTGTGAGGCCCAAGTGTGTGCGAGCGGGGAGAGTGTGGCAGCGTCAGGACGTTCATTGTTAGGAAGAGCAACTAACTAAAGGGAAATGGTGCGGGGTACCCAATACTCTTGTTTCTTATATACTACTACCTGTTGTGCTTGTGTTTTGGTGAGTTTGGCTGGTGAGGTTGGGTGGATAGAATTCCTTGATAGGTTTCTTCTGTTGTTATCACGAGACATTAGGATGTATCCCCACTTGTGGACAAGAGATTTAGGTTTCCCTACTGAGTATACTTGTATGCTCACCCTACGTTTACTTTCAGGTTTCGAGGAGGACTACCAGGGCCGTACAGGACCCTACTAGTCGGACAGTTGGAGTTTTTTCTATTGCTGTAACTTTGTTTTCTTTTGGTATTATACTTTGAGCTTTCTTGTACTTGTACATTGTTATAAACTATTTAAACATGCATGTGGGCTTGGTTTGGGTTTATTTATATACACTTGTTTATTTTACTTTTGGTTGGTTGACTTGTCCTATTTCCCAATCCTAAATAAAAAATAGGGTAATGCCTCCCATATTTGAAAAAACTCATACTCTTGGTGCTAGTCGCCACCCCGGGGCCTATTGGAGGCGGGACTCGGGGGTCATTATCTCCCTTTCACCATTTCCAGCTCAGGAGGGGCATATTTGGTGGGAGGGGTCATGACACGATAGATATTTGATGAACAAAGGGAGGGTCATAAAAAGAGCATGAAAGTGTCTGACCCATTCACCACTGACCAGTTGAGTGATGAAACTTCACTTTATAGAACAACTATGTTGTGTCATTTATGATGCGAAGAGAGAGGATATTTAATAATTATTTTGTCATGTATGTAACACCCCATGATTCCACGATACGTTTCCCTTTGAATAATGCAATGGCGTGCATTGTACGCAACTTCGAAATTCTAACACACCACAACCAATCAAACTAGCCGTTATAAATAGTAATACCTAATTTTTGAGATTTTATAAATTCTATCTCTCAAAATGGACTTCTTTTTTGGATTACGAATATCAAAATTAGCCTATGGATAAATTTTGGTACTTTTCGGATAACTTTCATATTTTGATGAATAGTGAAAATTACTAAATTTTAATTAAAAACAACTTTTTTAATCAAAATAATTAATAGTGATAAATTATGAATTTGAGTGGTTTTCAAGTATATTTAGAATATATTTTTACCATTTAATACAATGTGGGTCATTGAACATAATTTCACATTTAAACCAGACATAAACAAGTGCCAATCTTTTGATAGTTATTATCTCTTAAAAACACTCTTTTTGTTTTAACAATGGGGATTAATTTTATATTAATTTCTGCCACTTATGTGTTTTGAATTTGGAAAAATGTATTCCATATTTGTAATCATGATGTCTAAATTGTATAAATAGGTAACTTTTATTTTTAGACATTTTGGATAATTACTTCGGTAAATATTTTATTTACAATGGTTAAAGGGTAAATCCGGTAAACAAGGGTAAAAAACTAATATTATAATAATACTAAATTACACTAAAACGTTTCTTAACCCTATTTGTTAATACATGGTCAACCATGGGCATCTTTGGGTCGATTTGGGGACCCCATGGATCCACTTGTAAGTGATAGGGACACTTTATTTTAATTAAGTTAAAATAAATACAAAAATGACACAAGCATATATCTTTTATAAAAACTATTGTTACATAGGGTTATATATGTCGGATTTTAGACTATAAATATTCATTAGAAAGATAAAAAGATTTCATACATAATGATATTTTATTTATAATTTTTAGACATTAAATAAGTTAATTTATTTATGACACAATGGTGATGCAGTAATTACCATAATAGTGAAAAATTAGAATAATTGATATTATAAATACCCAAATAAATATAATTTGAGACTTTTATTGAATTAAACTAATTTTATAGGTTAATATGACATATTATTATTTATTTAAGTAACCGTTTTCGAAGTAATCTTTCGGTTATGTGTTTCAAAAAAATCAACTATTGAATACTGTCAAAATTGACACAAAAGAGTTTTTTTAAAAAATATTATATTATTAATTGATATTAAATTCATAAAAATCTAAGGATCGGCCAAGAGACATATATCATGATAGTTGTATCATTAATGGATCAATTGGGGGTCTCTTGGATGTATATGGTATGTTTATTAACCATATAATATAAAAATACAAAGAGACATTGTAAAAGTGAAACTAATTAACTAAGAGTTAATACTTAAAGATAAGGTTAATTTAATGACCCAAACCTGACTAAAATTTATTGGATGAGTGTTTTTCGACCCATAACCACCTTAAAATTTAAATAATAAACTTTTGAGCTATTAGAAACCGAATATTAATTTATTATAAATTAATATTTCTAGCTTTTCCAAAGGTGCCCCTCACCCCTCTTATAAAAGCGCACTCCTCCTTCTCATTTATTCACACCATCAAAGCCTTTTGGTTAGGCCAAACTATGCCCCAATACTCTCCCAACTTCCCCCACTTCAACCTAGAGGCCTTAGTTTGATCATAATTCCAACTTATGGAGCCCTTTTGATCAAATCAAAAGGAATAACCCGAAGAAGAGGTAATGATTTCACCACCCTTTTCCAAGTTCCTTTCTTCTTCCACTTCTTCTTCCTTGTTGTTACCATTCTAAAATAATAACTGCAGTATCATATATATACTCTGATTTTATTATAAATATGGTATAACCATATTAAGTATTCAATCCACCCTTTGAATAACATGTCACCACACTTGCGTACATATGACTTACCATCTCCACGTCGTGGT
Organism: Viscum album; assembly: GCA_963277665.1. Classification (NCBI taxonomy): domain Eukaryota; kingdom Viridiplantae; phylum Streptophyta; class Magnoliopsida; order Santalales; family Viscaceae; genus Viscum; species Viscum album. The sequence continues at coordinate 1,204,403,096 of OY728126.1, read as the reverse complement.
GTAATTTTTATTCAATATATTATTATTTGGATGGGTATAATAATGATGTGTAACTCATGTAAATAATACATATAACATGATAATGATTATTTATATATGATATACCACCCAATCATATATTAATTTAATATCAAAATAATGATATTGTTGCTCGTGCGTACGTACGGACTACCGTCTCCACGAACGCAATGAGATTCATTTTCCATCTTATCCATTCAAGTATAATTCTCATCTGATGATTAAAAATAATATTTAATGACTTGATATCATTATGGATATGAATAATATATATCCCATTAATAAAAAATATGGCTCACATAACAATGAATATAAAGTAAAATGAACCCGTAAACACCCGAAATGACAATAATTCTAAGATATTATTAACAAATCAATGTTAAAAGATCATATATGATATCATATTAATGTATATTATTCTTGTATAATTTAATAACAATTATTTCACCATTATACATGAGGTTAACCTACCGTCGACCAAGGAAAAAGTACAAAGTAAGGGGTTTCTTAGCTCACTTTTAATTCCGTGAGAATTCCATTGTTCACCACTTATTTATTACATGTGGTGTGTGTACTACCCATGTTTGTATTAATTGTGTAATATACATTAATTCATGTATATTTACATCATCATTGTATGATCCTTATTTCATGGGTGCATGTTTTGAATGTTACAAAATCAATAAGGGAATTTGAAATTTCAATTTCCACTCATCCGGCTTTACGCATACTTCATTGACTATTTTACTCCAAGATTATGTGTGGAATCACTATTAATTTTATTATGTCATAATTTCCACTCCCTTTTCTATGGATATACTTTTTATACACATAATAACTCCATTGATAAATTCTCAATGTCATCGGTATGAACTTGATAAGATTAATTTTTACTCAATCTCAATTTCTTGAGACAAACATCCAATTCATTGGTGTTGTTTTCACTAGAATATGTCTGAATGCCCTTTGATTGTTTTAAACTGAATATACAATCATATTTATTGTCTTTATATTTGTCACACATAACTATGTCGTTGATTTATCCTTAATCTAAGGATACAACCTTTATGAGAGATTTCATCTCAATTTACATTCCATTGAGACTTCTTTGTTGTTATACACCAAATCACTTTTATGTGGTGTATATAATGTATTTTGACATAGTATATCATGAATATCTTTATTCTCATTATATTACAATGTTTTGATTACCTCAATTATTTGTATTCAAGTGTCTCTCTTTTGGTTAGAAACTCTAACTAAAATACCATTTTTAAATGTTTTAAAGACTTATTCTTCTAATTCTTGCTAATTAATGTCCATGTTTTAAAAATTCTTTTAATGATTTATTTATATGGACATTAAAGTTTTAAAATTAAAACTCGTTTTAGAAGTTTCAAGGTGGTATGGGACACTTTTATTCAAAAATCTATTTTAAATGTCTTAGTGACAAATAGTGTGACTTTTAAAGGTTTTCAAGAAAAGGGGGATATTTCTCTCAAATAGTTTTGATGATTATTTTCATCTATGTCAACATACTTCATTATTGTTGATTGAGGTTAATGTGATACAATACAATCTTTCATATTGTATTGAATGAGTTATGTTTGAATGTGGATGTGCTATTTTTATACCATTCATGGTTTGTGGTAAAAGTATTGACATTTTGTATGCTAGTTTTAATACGATTGTTTATGTTATGTTTAATCCTGTCCATATGAGGAATGCATTAGACTTAATAAGTGATGGGTGGAGCCCTCTATAGCTCCTCAATGCATTGGTAGGTCTCATAAGACAAACTAGTGTCTTGGCAGAAGGCCTTGGCAAAATATTATTTGTAGTCTTGGCACGAGGCCTTGGCTATGCGGTTATGATTTTATGGAATTATGCATTCCATCATTATGAAAGTGGTTATTGATATTTCATGTGATCATTCGACTAGTAGAATATCCATGTGAGTAAGTAAATGACATTATTTTATTTTATCTTTTCCATTTTATGTGGAAGTTCATGTTTAAAAGGCTTTTGTTTTAGTTATAAACTTCCTTAAGTGTTTATGCTTATCTATGAAAGCTTTTGCTATAATGTTGTCCTTACTGAGAATATGAGCTCACCCCTTTCAATGTTTTATTTTTCCCAGGATTATGAAGAAGTAATTTATGAATGACCTGCAGGGATAGTATGAGTGGATATGAAGACAAGATATTGTTGTAGTTTTTTTACCTTATGATTCAATGTAAGACTTATGAATATATCTAGTGTTTCCAAGAATAATAAACTAATTGGTCTTTCGAGACTTGATCCTTTGTGATCATGCCAATGTTATGTAATAATGCACCGACTCTGGGTAACTGGGGTCGGGGCGTTACAGTTGGTATCAGAGGATGTTTAGTAAAAACCTTGGAAGGTAGATTTAGATAAACTCTGATTAGAGCAGGTAGACCTAAGATGAAATTTGAGGATTAGTATAGAATAACTTTCTAGAATTTTGGTATTGTAGAGATTTTGTGATTTTTCTGAGCAATACATCCCTGTCTGGATACGAGAAGGTAGAGGAGGCTCTGACACAGATGTACCTAGGAGTACTACCCGAAAACACCGCTTTGAGCTAGACTCGAACAGGAACTGGTGCACGAAAACAGTCCTTGCTGGACTCTTGGTTACGACACTCCCGGGGGATATGCTTAGGATAATTTACAATTTCTTTACAAACCTACTTAAAGTAATATATATATAAGATGAGAGTAAATGACCTTGGTTAATCCTAATGTGTTTCAAATTGAGAATATAGTGACATGTTAATCTCTAAATGATTTTATTACTACTCTTACAGACACAATGCTTTCTGGTTTTAGTCAATGGCTAGATTCCAAGGAAGTCATAGTGACTTTGAGAATGATGTACAAGGTGGGAACAGTGGTGGCAATGAGCAACAAAATGGATTATTGATAGGCGTAAAAGATATCGTCTTTATGCCAAATCAGTTTTACATAAATATGATCAAAAACATATATATTAACCAATTACCAGACTCAATAAGGAAGAAAAGGTGATGAATGATAAGAGCTCCAGTAATGGAGGCCATGGAGAAAAGAACCCTCAATTACCATCATGCAAGAAATGTGGTAGGAGACACCCAAGAAAGTGTCTCAATGGGACCAAGAAATGCTTTACGTGTGGGAAGGAAGGACATAAAGTGAAGAATTGCCGAAGAAAAATGAAGAGTACTATGGAAGAAGATAAAAATGGTCCCAAGAGTCTATTTACATTCATTTTCCTCAAATGTAGGGGACCTGGCCATTACCCGAGTGAATGCCCTATTCTATAGGATATTTTCTTGGTCAAAGAAGAATCCATGTGGAAATAAATGGTCGGAGAAATGTTTAAAAAGTATTAGTTCTCCTTGATGATGGGTTTACTTTGGAATAATTTTCTCTTGTATTTGTAACCCCGTAGTTTTCCATGTGAGAATGATATTTGAGGAAAAATTATCTCTTCTCTTGTGGATATAGGTATAAATAGCCATTTGGTTTTATTTGTTCTTTGGGGTTTGAGAGAATTATAAGTTATTATAATTTGGGATGAAAATGGAAGGTTTGATATAACATTTGTGGTTAAATTATGTTATGGTATTTTGAGGAATTTATCTCATTTTGGTAATATTATAAAATTTAGTTTTTGAAAAATGACAACACGTAGACCGTGTGACAACCCGTCGCGTCGGACAAAGCTGTGGGAATCGAACCCACAACCAAATTGCGATTGGGATTTATCACCTACCATTGGACTAAGTGAAGTCCCTGGATAGTGTGACTAATGTTTTTAGTTAAATGATTTTATTGATCAATAATAAGTTGATTTGGGTTCGTATGTCTTATCAAATGAATACACTTGGTATAGGAAAATGATTTGGTGATTAAGGGATAAATGTTATTTTGGAAGATGTTCGCTTTGTTGGGAACACTATATGCCCAAGGAAAATAGAATACTATGGGATTTCATTATAGGAGTAATGATGTATTTTTATCTATGTTTTTATTGCGGATTTATAGTGATTTGGGTTATTTATAGAAATGATTAACCTATAATAAAGAATATGTTATTAGGTTAAGTATGTGACTTTAAGAGTAGATGATGTCATTTGGAGATACAATTTAACGTGGAAGACTAAATTATTATATGTTTCGGGTTTCAATATTAGTTTTGATTATATTGAAGGATTTTATGGACAATTTATTATTGAATGGTATTTATTTAACTTTGAGGCATTGTTTGTATAATTTTAGAAATTAAGATTAGTGTTTATTTATCTCAAGGAATATCCTTTTGGGGATCATTAGATATTGCACTAACCATTTTGGTTTTGATTAATCTCCAAAGACAATGTAAATATATATTTTAACCTGAATGCATCATGTGACTCTATAGAAGTTTATTCTAGCTCACCAGTGTGACCAAGTCTTCTTGAATACTCATCGTTTAAAAAAAATTGAGTTAGTGGTGGAAATTTATTAAAGAATGAAACTCTACTTAAAAATTAAGTATATATATTAATATTCTTGGTCAATATCATAAATGAATTCCTCATCCTTATGTAATGTAACTTAAAACAAAAAAATGTTGTCCGTTTACTTTCCTACTAGGAGACTAATGACTGTTTGTCCCAACACAAGTTTGTGGTTTTTTAATTGTTAACTTTCTCTTGATCATGATTTCTATCCCTCTCCATTAGAACTTGACACTTAGTTTATAGTCCATATCCATGTATTTTACATGGAATCCGAGTATGGGTTATCTTGGGTGACCTTTATACCTCTCTTTCTTTCTTTTAAAGTGATAGTTTTATTGGCTTTTTTTCCGATGTGGGACTTTCCATTATATTATCAATCCCAATTTTTAAAAAAAATTGTGAGGATGAAATTTATTGAATTAGGGGAGAATATAACAACCCAAGCTTCCACGATACATTTACCTTTGAATAATGCAATGGCGTGCATTGTACGCAACTTCGAGATTCTAACACACCACAACCAATCAAACTAGCCGTTATAAATAGTAATACCTACTTTTTGAGATTTTATAAATTCTATCTCTCAAAATGGACTTCATTTTTGGATTTGGAATATCGAAATTAACCTAGGGTGAAATTTTGGTACTTTTCGGATAACTTTCATATTTTGATGAATAGTGAAAATTACTAAATTTTAATTAAAAACAACTTTTTTAATCAATATAATTATTAGTGAAAAATTATGAATTTGAGTGGTTTTAAAGTATATTTAGAATATATTTTTACCATGTAATAAAATTTGGGTAATTGAACATAATTTCACATTTAAATCAGACATAAACAAGTGCCAATCTTTTGATAGTTATTATCTCTTAAAAACACGCTTTTTTGTTTTAACAACGGGAATTAATTTTAAATTAATTTCTGCCAATTATGTGTTTTGAATTTGGAAAAATGGATTCCATATTTAGAATCAGGATGTTCAAATTGTGTAAATATGTATCTTTTATTTTCATACATTTTGGATAATTACTTCGGTAAATATTTTATTTACCGCGGTTAAAGGTTAATCTGGTAAACAAGGGTTAAAAACTAATATTATAATAATACTAAATTACCCTAAAACGTGTCTTAACCATATTGGTTAATACATGGTAGACCATGGGCATCTTTAGTTTGACATTGGGACCCCATGGATCCACTTGTAAGTGATAGGGACACTTTATTTTAATTAAGTTAAAATAAATACAAAAATGACATAAGCATATATCTTTTAGAAAAAAAATTGTTAGATAGGGTTATATATGTTGGATTTTAGACTATAAATATTAATTAGAAATATAATATATTTCCTACATAATGATATTTTATTTTAAATTTTTAGACATTAAATAAGTTAATTTATTAATGACACAATGATGATGCAGTAATTACCATAATAGTGAAAAATTAGAATAATTGATATTATAAATACCCAAATAAATATAATTTGAGACTTTTATTGAATTACACTAATTTCCAAGGTTAATATGACATATTAGGATTGATTTAATTAACTTTTGTCGAAGTAATCATTCTATTATGTGTTTCAAAAAAATCAACTATTTAATAGTGTCAAAATTGACATAAAAGAGTTTTTAAAACAAATATTATATTATTAATTGATATTAAATTTCTAAAAATATAAGGTTCGGCCAAGAGACTTATATCATGATAGGTGTATCATTAATGTACCACTTGGGGGGTCTCTTGGATGTATATGGTATGTTTATTAACCATATAATATAAAAATACAAAGAGACATTGTAAAAGTGAAACTAATTAACTAAAAGTTAATACATAAAGATAAGGTTAATATAATGACACAAACCTGTCTAAATTTTATTGGTTGAGGTGTTTTAGACTCATACCCACATTAAGCTTTAAATAATCAACTTTTTAGCTATTAGAAACCGAATATTAATTTATTATAAATTAATATTTCTATCTTTTCCAAAGGTTCCCCTCACCCCTCTTATAAAAGGGCACTACTACTTCTCATTTCTTCACACCTTAAAAGCCTTTTGGTTCTTACAAACTCTGAAAAAATACTCTCCCAACTTCCCTCACTTCAACATAGTGGACTTAGTTTGATCATAAAGCCAACCTATGGAGCCCTTGTGATCAAATCAAAAGGAAGAACCCGAAGAAGAGGTAATGATTTCACCAACCTTTTCCAAGATTCTTTCTTCTTCCACTTCTTCTTCCTTGTTGTTACCATTATAAAATAATAACTCCAGTAACATATATATACTGTGATGTTTTTATAAATATGGTACAACCATATTCAGTATTCTATCCACCCTTTGAATAACATGTCACCACACATGCGTACGTACGGCTTACCGTCTCCACGTCGTGGTGTAATTTTTTTTCAATATATTATTATTTGGATGGGTATAATAATGATGTGAAACTCATGTAAATAATAAATATAATATGATAATGATTCTTTATATATGATATACCACCCAATTATATATAATTTTAATATCAAAAGAATGATATTGTCACTCGTGCGTACGTACGGACTACCGTCTCCACGAACGTGATGAGATTCATTTTCCAATGTATCCATTCAAGTATAATTCTCATTTGATGATTAAAAATAATATTTAAGGACTTGATATAATTCTGGATATGAATAATATACATCCCATTAATATCAAATATGGCTCACATAACAAAGAATATAAAGTAAAATGAACTCGTAAACACCCGAAATGACGATAATTCTAAGATATTATTAACAAATCATTGTTAAAAGATCATATATGATATCGTATTAATGTATATTATTCTTGTATAATTTAATAAAAATTATTTCACCATTATACAAGATGTTAACCTACCTTTGACCATGGAAAAAGTACAATGTAAGGGGGTTCTTATCTCACTTTTAATTTCCTGAGAATTCCATTGTTCACCACTTATTTATTACATGTGGTGTGTGTACTGCCCATGTTTGTATTCATTGTGTAATATAATTTAATTCATGTATATTTACATCATAATTGTATGATCCTTCTTTCATGGGTGCATGTTTTTTATGTTACCAAATCAATAAGGGAATTTGAAATTTCAATTTCCACTCATCCGGATTTACGCATAATTCATTGACTATTTTACTCCAAGATTATGTGTGGAATCACTATTCATTTGATTATGTCATAATTTCCACTCCCTTTTCTGTGGATATACTTTTCATACACATAATAACTCCATTGATAAATTCTCAATGTCATCGGTATGAACTTGATAAGAGTAATTTTTACTCAATCTCAATTTGTTGAGACAAACATCCAATTCATTGGTGTTGTTTTTATTAGAATATGTGTGAATGTCCTTTGATTGTTTTACACGGAATATACAATTATATTTAGTGTATTTATATTTTTCACACATAACTATGTCGTTGATTTATCCTTAATCTAAGGATACTACCTTTATGAGAGATTTCATCTCAATTTACATTCCATTGAGACTTCTTTGTTGTTATACACCAAATCACTTTTATGTGGTGTATATAATGTACTTTGACATAGTATATCATGAATTCCTTTATTCTCACGATATTACAATGTTTTGATTACCTCAATTTTTTGTATTCAAGTGTCTCTCTTTTGGTTAGAAACTCTAACTAAAATACCATTTTTAAATGTTTTAAAGACTTATTCTTCTAAATATTGCTCATTAATGTCCATGTTTTAAAAACTGTTTTAAGGATTTATTTATATGGACCTTAAAGTTTTAAAATTAAAACTGATTTTAAAAGTTTCAATGTGGTATGGGACACTTTGATTAAAAAATATATTTTTAAATGGATTCTTGACAAATAGTGTGACTTTTAAATGTTTTCAAGAAAAGGGGGATATTTCTCTCAAATAGTTTTGATGATTATTTTCATCTATGTCAACATCCTTCATTATTCGTTATTGAGGTTAATGTGATACAATAAAATCTTCCATATTGTATCTAATGAGTTATGTTTGACTGTGGATGTGCTATTTTTATACCATTCATGGTTTGTTGTAAAAGTATTGACATTTCGTATGCAAGTTTTAATATGAATGTTTATGTTATGTTTAAACCTGTTCATATGAGAAGTGCATTGGACTTAATAAGTGACAGGTGGAGCCTGCTATAGCTCCTCGATGCATCGGTAGGTCTCATGATACAAACTAGTGTCTTGGCACAAGGCCATGGCAAAATCTTATTTGTAGTCTTGGCAAGAGGCCTTGGCTATGTGGTTATGACAGTCTGGAATTATGCATTCCATCATTATGAAAGTGGTTATTGATATTGCATGTGATCATTCGACTAGTAGAATATCCATGTGAGTAAGTAAATGACATTATTTTATTTTATCTTTTCCATTTTATGCTGAATTTCAAGTTTAAAAGGCTTTTGTTTTAGATATAAACTGCCTTAAGTGTTTATGCTTATCTATGAAAGCTTTTGCTATAATGTTATCCTTACTGAGCATCTGAGCTCACCCCTTTCAATGTTTTATTTTTCCCAGGATTATGAAAAAGTAATTTATGAATGACCTACAGGGATAATATGAGGGGATATTAAGACAAGATATTGTTGTAGTTTTTTACCTTATGATGCAATGTAAAACTTATGAATATATCTAGTGTTTCCAAGACTACTAAACTAATCTGTCTTCCGAGACTTGATCCTTTGTGATCATGCCAATGTTATGTAATAATGCACCGACTCTGGTTAACTGGGGTCGGGGCATTACAATATACATACTTTTAAAGACTATGTAACATCCCATTTTGTTAAACCAAAATACCTATAGGATTAATTAATAATCATTATAGTTATATATGACTCATCTAAACACTAGGTAACCTTAACCCTCATGTAATAGTTGGTGGGTTATATTTAGAGACCCATCCTTGACATTTTTTTGAAAATCTATTAATTGTTTAGTCGTTATATGAATTTATTTTCTTTATTATTTTACAGTTCATTATTAGGATTTATATAATCACATGATGAGAGTTTTTTTCCATTGTTGGAGTTTAAGACCTCATTTTGAGAGAGGTATATTTAACGAGGACAAGGATAGTTTGAGTATGGATGCCTTTGTATCTTCTTTAGTGTTTTATGACCATGATGATGTACATGAATATTTTAAAAAAATATTTAATACTTATAAATTATTTATGGTATACGTCAATTAGATCATAAGTTTTAGGGAGGCCTTCATAGTGATATTCTATTGTGGTTGAAAATCTATGTATACCTTACATAAACTAGAGACCTTGATAGAGAAGTAGAAATTGAGAATTTTCTGCAAGTGAGTAACCCTTATATGGATATAAGAAAATGTTTCCCTATGTTTATCTATAGTTATTTCATGGATATACCTCCAAATTGAACAAAAAAATAGGTTTTGAGATATTATTTTGTATTTGTTTTTCTGGGAGGGTTATGCATTAATCCATCTCCACCACCACCTCTTAGTGGTCCTCATCAGACAATGATTTCTAAAAATCAATATTAGTGATGATGGACATGATGTATGACTCCAATCATTTCATACTCATTAAGGTTTGATATATGGTTTGTTTATTTTTAAATGAAAATAATACTCATTGATGTTGATATGGTCTATTCATTTCTTCCCATGCAATTATATAGTATTAGAAATTTTAGTGAATCTCTTAGATAGATTGGATATATACAGATTCTATGCAAGGTCACATGTTCTGTCATATTGGATTGTAATGTATGTTTTATTTCATGGGAAGGATATATTTTATGGTATTAAATCATTTAAAAATAAATTATTTCAACATCATTCATTGAGTGGGTTAGATGATTCATATTTATTTTGATGTGATATGTAGTCTACCAGATGGGTTGTGGTTCACTATCATTGGTGAGTAGGACCCTCATATAAATGGACTAGGCCAACCCTTGAAATATTTTTATACTTACCCACCAACAAGGGTTCTTAACTCAGTTCTCTAAGAATGTTTTAGTGTAGTGGTTTCCATTATAGGTAGAGTGATAACATGAATATTTATGAATAATGTTCAATGGATTTACTCACTGAGATATAAAAGACTACATTGACATTCATCAGAGACAATACAATTATATTTTATATCTTATTGTTTAGTTTTTCCATGGTTGAGGAGATAAGTGTGTTATTGGAAGAACAAATAGAGTTGGGTTTCAATACACTATATGTTGACTCCTTGAACTGTATAAAAAAGAAAATTGGTCCTTAGTGGTTGATATTTGGTCAGATTTTATAATCATAGGTTCATTAAAAAATATTTTCATGGGTAGTCTATGTGTTTCACTATTGATAGAATAACTTCTCAGTATATTTTTTTGAAGTATGGAAGACCTCAACATTGATAATAAGACTAATTAATCATTTTTTGATGGGTCCATTAGGGAAAAGATCATTTTATTTATCCTAGTTAGTTATTTTAGGTTTCCCATTGAAATTATTTGATAGAAACAATTTCATTGTGAACTCATTGGGTGAATATTTTGGAATATTAAAGATCTATCATTCCTAATAATTTTAGAAAATAATAATTGTATAGGGGTTGTTCACTTTGTTTTCGAGGTTGTCATGATTTATGTGATCAAAGTATAAAAATGGTACTATAATATCTTATTCTCTTATAAGAAATAACACACTCATTAGATATAGAATATGAATGATAAGATATCATCCGTGTAGTTATTTGTTATACATGATGTATATTTTATATGTCTATTCATATTTTTTATATCTATCACATCTGAATATGTGTGGCAGTCCCACATTAACAAATTAAATTGCTTTATCTTCCATAAAAATTTAATATTAATTTATGAACCTAATATTTCACTTTAATTGTGGGGAGAATATCCACCTACCTTAGCTATAGATGTTGGTATCCCCATGAGACTCAACTTCACTTCTATGATGGGAATGTTTAAACTGAGCTCACAATGAATGATATGATACCTTTATAGTGGAGGAATAATTTAGAATTACAATTAATCATGAGGTAAATCAAGCTATGTGGTTAGGTGTACTCCGCTATGGGTTGATTTTTTGGTCAATAGAGTTCTAAAATGTGTTTCATGGGATAAAAAGTTGGTAGGGAAAGTTCAATAGAATGTTCTATGATAATATAATTGGTATTTTTGAAGAAAGGTTAAATGATGAGAATATGATTGGCTGAATTTTAGTGAAGTATATTTTTATATTTCATGGTTTTATGAACATTCCTTTTGTTAATGAATGGCCAAAACCCAACCAGAATATATTTGATAATGGATGTGACCTTTTATATAGTTGTGGATTGAAGGTTTTCATAGGTGTTGTAGGAATAGTTTTTTTGAATGATTTTGTTCTCCTCATTCATATTTTCAGTGATGTTACATTATTATTGATGTATTGTTGAATAATTACCAAGGATTTGATTTATAAAAGTGAGTTTTTTGATAGTCCTTATGCAACAACCTCCTAGTTCACTCATTAAATGTGGGGTTAATGGAAATCCCTGTAATGACCTAGAAAAATTGATTCATGACACCGAATCATGGGAAAGACATGAAATTTGGTGATCCATTCCACTTTCCTGAGACTACTGACCAACTACTAAGTATATGATCATCATTTGGAAGACTATAATATCCATATCACACAACTTAATAGAAACAAAATAACCAAATATTATCAAACATAGATAAATAGAGAATATATAAATGGAACTACATATAGAATACAAGCATAAAAAACAAACAACCATTTCCTAATAATTTACAATACTGATCATATTTTAATACATTCCTATAGACCCCCCAAGTAGGGTGATCACACATAAAAATACAAAAAATGAAAGAAATATACATAGTGACTTCACTAAAACCCATATTCCCCACTTTATGCTTTTATATATTCATAACCAGGAAACTATAGGCTGATCACCTATGAAACCCTTACTCATATATACATAGAAAGCATAAGGTCTGCAGGTACCCTGAGGTGTTTTTTCAAGGTGGGAGTATGAAACATAGTAGCGAACTATAAATGTGTGTTTAGTATATGCCATAATATACATTTGTATATATGTGTAAAATAAATTAATATTAATGTAACAATATATAATCATACATGTTTGTTTTTCATGTTATATATAGTAAACAATGACACCGAATCACACATTCTTTAGTTAATTCATGAAAAGATGTTTCATTTTACAATATAATCTATCTCATACCATCTCACATAGAATATGTTCTAAAATAGAATTTTTTACCATCAACTATCACCCAAGGTTGGGCCTCACAATCAAGTATCACACGAACACCCTAGAAGTCAATATAAAATCAAGAATCATATCTTAATCCAAACCCCTATCACTCATGGTGAGGGATCAATACCATATATCATGAAATCATTATTTCATCCTGGTGAGGTCCAATAACATTTCCAATGACAAAACTCATTCACTTTTGGTGAGGTATCATACAAAATCCCAAACCAACACCCCATCACCCAGGGATAGATCTCATACCTAGTGTTGTATGAATACCAATCACATTGTATATGGTCTAAGGATATGTATATTACCACTACCCTATCACTTAGAGTAGAGTATTATACGATGTTTCATGAAAAATATCTATCACATAGATATTTAATAATCAAAACTATGAAATAGATCAAATAGTACCTAAACATAACTAGGGTTAACCAAATAAACAATGAGACACAATCCTAAGTTATATATTGTAGCTAACATCCTACACAAATAGTGTATCCCACACAATAACTAATATTAATGAATCCAGGCATCCTTACATAGATCCATTACCATATCAGAATTCATTTTATACCTATCATCATTACAAACCCATATATAGAGGACTTTAACATATAATAATGGAATATATAAAATAATTATCATTCAATTATTCTCAGGGAATGAGACCACTCTATTCCTAGTAAAATGTTGGCCAACATGAACTCTTATGGTCTACTAGCTTCACCTAACCCATGAACCTATGAGAAATTATCATTCCTCATTCAAATCCTACACCACCATCTCATTCATGTTATTGGAGGACCACCCCTAGCTGATCACACTCATTTCCACTTGGAACAGATTTATAGATGATATTTAAGGATTTCTCACATTTTGCACATGTTTACTATTAAAATCATATTATATAGAACTCAACACACTTACATACCTAAAGAATACCTTACCACTCATCACTAAGACCCATATGACATAACATTGTTAATAAATGATCCAGGAGTCTAATTGAATCCCAAGAGGGTTATCCCAAATAGTAATAAGAAAATTTACAATATTTTTCACCACCATTTGGCCTAATCCCTTTATACTAACCTCAATTTCATTTAGGATTCCAATGTAGTCCATTCCAAACCTATCACATGACCAATGACCTTCCATGACCTGCACATGATTTCAATTATCACCATGTCACTTTAGCGTTATAGTGAATGGGAAATTCTAAAATTCACTACATGTGGCAGTGAAAACTCTCCAATTCTATATAGATAAATTCCACCCACCACTACACTAGAGAACTATCAACCCAACCCATGTTTCTAAAAAACCCCCATGTAGGTGTTCAAAAGACTATATACATAAGCATATTATTAGGTATAAAAAATTCATCCAACCCCTTAAATGGAGATCTACTACATATGAAAAAATCAACCAAGCCTCAACCTATATTTTATCCAACCCAATCTATACAATGAGATCCTATATTATAACATAGGGTTGATTAAATAATAATAAAAAATAATTAATTAAACTAAATAAACCCAATAACTATAGCTATTGAAAGTTTTTGAGTCACCTAAAAATTCTAAGACCATGGTAAAAAATATGTGTATGGTTTGTGATGTTCCCCATATGATAATAAAATAAAATTTCCATTACCAAAAATCACATAAATAAAAAATTTAATCTAATTTAATAAAAAACTAAAAAAATACTCTGAATAAAAACCCATAACAATATTTGGGAGGGATGGTGTGATTTTATCACTACCTAAAGTCCTTTATCCATTAAAAACAAAACTCCATGTATTTGATGAATCTTCTATAATCTGGTGGAATCATGAGAAAAACCAAAACACAATAATAAAATATATTAGAGATTAAAAGAATAAGATGGATATTGGAGGAGGGTGAGATTATAACTCCAATATACCGTATAAAACAATCCAAAAAACCCATTATAAAATGGTGTCCAAGGAAGGAATAAAAAAGGGGAGGGGAAAATGGATAAACCCTCATTACAGCACTATTCCCCTCTAAATTTGGAGAGGATGTGACTATAAAATTACATTCATTTACAAAATTCAAAAAATACCTTCAATGTGTACGAGGTACCTAGTTAGACTATACTAGTAAACTATTACCCTATCAGCTACCTAATACCATTCAAGAGGATGTTCGGTAGGTGAATATGGGTTACCACCCTAGGTAAGGTCACTAGGTATCTAGTTCCCTATACAAGTTACCTTATTCACATTATATAGAATTTTTATAGTAGGTACAAGACAAATAAACGGTGATATTTTCACATTATCCCAATAATACTCTAGAACATCAAAAAATGACATTAAACATCCCATAGATATGTCTCAACACTTTAAATTTCAATATGAATCTCTATTATCAAATAAACCCGGCTTTTGGGGAAAAAAATTAAATTCCATATAAAAAAGAACCCTTTAGTGGAAAAGGCCATTCCAAACACCACAACATAAAAATTATCATCCATAAGAAGTAGAAATATTTATCTCCCAACATCATATTCCCAAATTATAATCAAATATTGATCCATGATCAAAATTTCAAACTGAATTAGGTGAAAATGGAATAACCACATGATGTACTTGAATCCACTACCTTTTAATAAAAAAATCTTTTGTTATTGTCAAAAATTATATATTCAAAACTATTAAGATGAAACATATGGGATTTCCATGTTAACACATGCAATTAGATATGAAAAAATATGGAAGTCCTCCACTACCCAACAATTTCCAATTAATATTCCTACAAAAAAAGGTTATCTACTCAACCTAATCATGATTTCATATCTATCATATACATCATGAAATCACCCAAGCACATAGAAAGGATATTTTTCTCATCAACTAGTGAGGTTCAGTAATTGAATCCTCAAATTAACCAAAATCACCACTGAAAAATCTATGTATGAACTCAATAACCCCTTCTCTATGTCCCACTAAGAATAAAATGTTGAATTCTAACTAATTCATCCACCCAAGGAACTGAACCATATTGAATACCATAACTGTATTCTATTGACTAAGGAACTAGATAGAATCCTTTTACATTCACGCTAACATCCGGGTAGTATCTTAGCCACCACCTATTATTTACACTACATTATTAACCCTCTCATGATGTGGTTATTCATTAGAGACCAATAATATTCCAAAAAATTATGGAAAACCATTTCAATTTCCATTTCAACCACCAAAGAATTTTTTACATAAAAACTGATTCCATGTGTGGATGTAATAATTGGATATGAAAAATCATCTCATATCTGGTCTCTAGAAATAAAAATGAATTAGTAAAAAATAGGATTACTTGGAAATCATCCACCAACATACTACAAAATTAGGTTAGAACAAGGGTGACATGCTTAAATAGTGAATGGTGTGATCTCAACCTAAATTAACACTGTATGCTATTTCCCCAGAATCTTGTTTGTCAAATTCCACCATAACTATCCTATTACTCATCCTAAACCATATTCATCCCATTGTAGAAATCCTAAACTTATCCATATGATTAGATTTATATCCATATGTTCATTTGACCTATGGTTGTGAAAATTCATATATGGATTATAAATTTTCATAGAAACCTTATTGGTTTTTTCATGAATCAACTAGTTTCCTAACCATTAATAAAATTCACATGTTCTTCTCCATGAATAATGTTTCTAGCATCACTGCATCCCTAATACACATTTACGTCCCATCTTACCATATGGAAAACTCCTAATCACCCATAAATACATAAATCCATGCAACCCTTATGAATGTAACCAATCCTATCAGTCATTCAACCATAACATAGGTTAGAGAAGTCGTATCTTAATTTTGATAACAGACCAGGGATATTAATGATAAAAATTCTGATGATTTTCTATTTATCAACACCAAGCCATTGATACTAAGGGGTAAAAATACTATTTCAATTTCACTACATCTTCTAGGTCCTAAAACCATTGTAGTTCTCTACATAAAATATATATTCTATCCATTTGTCCATGAAAAAAATGAACCACATGAAACCCACACTCCTTTTCCCTCCGAAATCACAAAATTTTCATGAGAGATTCACCATTTTCTATGGAAAAAGTTTACTTTCTCGATACCCATTTCAAACGTGATTGTCCAATTAATCATACAAAAATAATAATAATAAAAAATGGGTATATAGTCCTATATTACTTGATTATATAACCATAACCATGCTTCAATGAGTCATATTTAATCATCCATAGGTTTATGTGGGTAATGAACTATACACCCAACTCTTTCTTCGAAAATAATCCTACTAGAAACATCTTCAAAACATTTATTCCAAATAATACAAGTCATATCACTAATGTCATCTCCAAAAAACAACACATATGACTCATTAATTTTAAAAAAAATCTACCCATGTTCTTATAATCATACGATTTCCATATTGAATCACTTATCAAAACCCCTTAAAAATCCATACCCATATCTAAACAAGTCTGGAATCCATCAAATTTTTCCTTATAATAATAGCAAAAGATCTACTAACACTTAGAATATTTATAGATCAAGGAATTACTCACACACTTATACAACCCCCTCAAGTGTATCTAACTACTCAATGAAACCCATTCCCATTCTTAACAATTCCATTAGAACACAATTACTATATAATACATTCACTAATGTATCAACTACAAGGACTATGGTTCTTATGGATCTCAAAAATCACATGATCATAGGATCAAATTTTTTTATAGTCATATAATATCACACAAAAATAAATAGTTATTGTTTAAATTATTAATATACTAACAACCTCTTATTATGGAAATCATCAAATAATTTATATTTAATTTTTTCATTAATATAAAAACATTCTTACTCCCTTAAATAATGTTACCATTTTATTTCCAAATATGTGTTCCAAAAAAAATTCTCGTCCGAAACCACATTGATAATAATGTGTAATTATGCACAAGTCCAAAATGACATACATAATGTATATTATACATAAACATAGATCTAATACCACTCTGGTCCATGATTATAAGCAAAAAATAATTGTTCCAAACTAGTACATTAAACATTATGAAATATATCAATAATAATAGTGAAAAAAATAATCACATTACCTGGATAATAATGGCCTTTCACTTGATAAGTGTTCCTGATAAACTAAATTAATATCCATAACATGGCCAAACACATTCTTGTTTTATATACTAGGTCTTATAAACAATAAAAAATAAAAAAATCACTCATTTAAAATAATGTAACAACCTAGATAAAATAGATTTATTAAACATGATCTGAAGAACAGCATGACCTCAAGAACAGGTCTCCGTACCGAATGTATTTTTTTAGTATTGGTGAGGGTCCATGATTAATTTTAGGGAAACTATAATAACTAAATCACAATAGTTTATAATAAATAAGTTATAAAATCTCTCATAAAATATATAACTATATTGTGAATAAAGAGAATAATATCTAGAAGTAAAACATAAAAGGTAAAATACACATAGGTTATAATTAATGAATAATGTCAATGATAATGTCTTATATCCTAATATATCACCAATTGGTCCAAATACATTTAAATATATTTGTAAGAAAAAAAATATTTATATTTTTTACTACAACCACATAGCCACACCTCATTCTTATATTATATTATGAAGGAGAAATTGTATCCCAAGCACCAATACAACCCATGATTAGACTGGCATACATGTTATGAGGTTTTAATGCACACTAGGGTGGTTTTATAGGGAATGTTCATAAAACATAGAGTGTAATTAGATACACATCCAAATATATATCATGATATAAATTTGTATTCAAAGGAAAAATAAATATGTATGAATAAAACTGTATATCAGAACAGATGAATTTTTATCATGTGATAACAAGAAACCTATGATACCCAACACCACTTGGTTTAACCAATGATGGAAAATATGTTTCTGTATACAAGAAACTTGACCCGTACTACCTCAGTCAGTGAATGTCTCGTATTTGATCATAATACCACAAACCTCATGCTTTACCCTCTCACTTAGGGCAATGCCTAGAAACTATGTTTCACCCTATCAAACTATGAATTTGGGTGGGGTTCACAACAAAGTCCCTCAAAAACAACCTATTACCCATGGTGTGGTCACAAATAAAATCTCATACAAACAATTTATCAATTTTGGGTGGAATTATAATCACTAATTATTCCATCACTGAATTACTCGGGGATAGGTATGATACAATATGTCTTGTTAACACCATTCTAATCCAAGAGTTGTCTCATTTAAAATCTCATACCAATACCATAACACATAGAGTGACATTCCATAAAATGACTCATACCTCAACCATACCACTCAGGGTTAGATTACACACCAATAACCATCTAAACACACTATGACTAATGGTTTGGGATCATATAATGTTTCCTGCAAAATCCCTATCACCCAAATCTATGCTACTGCCACTATGATGTGGCTCAACACCTATACAATCATTGTTGTATTAAACCAAATCAAAAAAGTATCATAACCAGATGTCACAGCTCTACGATAAAACACGCACGCATAGTGTTTCTGACAACATAACTCATAGATTTAACAGTTTTCACCAAGAAACATCTCTATTAACCATATAAAAAATGTTCATATATAGACCCTCATACTACCCCTTTATAATATAAAATATTAAATAAGGAATAATTAACCAAATATATTTGTTCTATATCTTTCTCAAAGAAATAATCTACTCTGTTTCTACTCCAATCTCTATCCTAACCCATAATACCAACTTACATTTAATATTACATGAGTGTTATTAATACCCATAGGTGGCACCTAAACCAATACCCTATACACTAATTTAATTCATCATAAAACTTCTATATCATCAGTGATATTATGAAATCAAAGAACCATACTCATCAACCTATAGTAATAGACCATTGCAAATGAATATCAAAACAATAAAAATATGTATCTCATACGCCACACTTGTTCTCCATTGAAATTATCTCAATGAGAAATAAGAACCCATAAATCTCTAGGAAATCCATCAACACTCATTAACAAGACTCAGTAGACGTTACATGCTCACCATAAGAGCCAAGAGGCCAATCCACCATTAAGAGGTTTCTCCCAAACACTAATGACACAAAAATCATCTCATCCATATCCAATATTCATAAACCCACAATGATTTACACTCTATAATAAATGTTTCCACTTTATGAAATTCAATACACATATCGAGTACAACAATTTTCTCATGCCCCACATATAAGAAACAAGAAACCTAACCCCATAGAGTTGTAGCTATGGGAAATTATGAATTATGTGATGTGTGGTGGGTATCTCATTCCTATTGTAGAATTATTAATGAATCCTAAAACATCAGTAGACCAATATCAATCCCCATTTAGTTTAGCATATATTGATCCCCAATGGTGGGATTAATAACCATATATAATGAATAATATTTTTCATTGTATCATAGGTATGACCTAATTCTTTAATGGATTTATACCCTTATAACCAACTCTTAAAATCATAAACCAAGATATAACCATGCCCTATTCATTCCACAAGACATTATCTTATACCATAACACTCAAAAATTAATTGTAAATAGTTTTAATTAATTTAAAAAATTAATCACAAACATATAACACATTAAAACTCTTTTATCAATGTAGAGATTCCAAGAACATGGAAAAACATGTTTAAGGTATGCAAACAATCCTTAGAATCACCATCACACCCAGTTTTCAATTTTCATAATTTTTCTGGTTTATTTTTTTCGATTTTGGGGTTTCTCTTGAGTTAGGGGTATGAAGAGTTTTGAATTTTGAGGTTATTATTTGTTTAGTTTTGATCCTATGGTTATCTTTTAGATTTCTTTGTCTCCATGGAGAAAAGGTGAGTTTTTTTCTTGGTATTGTCCTGTGGATTGTTGGTGTATGGTTAGGGAAACCATGAAACCTCTTATATGTAATAATGTGACATAAGTGTTGGTGGAAGAGGAATATAACACAACATGTTCAAATTTGTAAAACCGCAATGCATGTCTGTGGGGAGGATATTCCTCAGCATAGTGGAATTTGGTATTTTTGGGTAACTAATTTGAAAACCATGCGGCTAGCTAATGCGAGTTCCTTGGTACGTCCTGAAAGGGGAATATCGTTGGCGCATGGTTAAGAAAACCATGAGGCCAAAATGTGTGTGCTTCCTAGATCAAAAAAATTATGAAATTAAATTTTTTAACCTCAATATGTTTAACCCAAAATTCGTCCACTCTCGTACCCCTAATTTTTGCGGCCCTAATGGTGTTTCTACTTCTTCACCAAGACTCTCTCCTCCTTAAATTGTAAATGTAAGTTGATTGTTCTATATTGGTTTAATATCTTGATATAACAAATATTTTTGAGATTTTTTATGTATTTAAATTATTTAATAAAAAATAATTCATTAATATGAGCTTATTGAATCAATTTGTGATATATAGTGTGTTATTAGCTAAAATGTGAAAAATGCTTAATTCTAGATTTTATCATATTTTTACAATAATGGTATTTTGCACATTTCATTAAAATTTAATTCCTAATTGGGTGATTCATTTTTTTGAAATCCTTTATTTATTTCCTTCAATATAGTTTTCAAGACATAGATATGATTTTAAAATCTTTTAGGCCAGACAATTACTTGAAATTTAGATATTTCCTAGGTGGACAATATGGACCCCACCTCCTTAACAGATGCACAACATGGTACCCAAAACTAAAATTGGGATGATTCTACCTGAAATGGAATGAGAAATAATAGGTTCAGTTTTTTACAAAAAAACATGGAGTTATTAGATCATAATGGTGGACTTTTAATGAAATAATTTGAAGGATGCTTCATCAAAATATCATCCAGAAAAAGAAAATTCCAATAAAAAATTTATAACTCCAAAATGAACAGTCCAATTTCCTTGTAATTTGCGGAGTGGATGAGAAAGATGATTTTAAACAACATTAATGATGTTTCCAACACATGAAAATTTCATTTTCTAGGTCATAAATTCATGATAATCGAGAACATTGATATATGGAGAAGCTGAATCTGATGAATAAATTCTTGTAGTAGAATGGCCATAACAATGGCGACAGACGTCAAAATACCATGAAATTTTCAGTGTAGATGGAAAAGAAAATTACAATGAAATTTTATGAAGGAAAAAATGAGATATTAGGTCTTTAATTGGGAATGAAACTTGTAAAATTTCATAGTACAATTCTTCCAAAAAATGGAGGGGAGCACCTACCTCCAATTTTGTTCCATCATCACACCCTCCAATTGATAGGTGAGGGAAGCATGGGATGATGAACTTCTATAGAATTTTTTATTTTTTTATTGTAGTTTCCTCCTCTCTGGTATCATCTCAACTTTACCATACATGTAGGGGTAGTTTCATTGAGTGATCTGAAAGGGGGGAGGCTAGACCAACATGCTTGCTTGAGTTTTTGTGCTTCAATTTAATATGATCCCTTCATTTTTCTGTATATGGTTTCAATAAAAAAGTCATTAATAAATTATGAATACAATTTTGTTAGGTTTTAATTAAATTAATTTTACATTATTTGGATTATGATCTCATCTTCCTGTACTCATTTATAATTTTTATATGGTGAAATAGATTTGGGTTTCATGGTGAGTGCACGACCAAAGTCAACACATGTGTATGCTTGTATATATAATATTGGTTTATTAGGGAACACAAATTTTTAGTTAGAAATTCTTCTAATTTTTCAACAAAACCGTCTACAATCCTACACAAATTGCGATGAGGATAGACCCATATAGGGTTTGGGATAAGAAATATTCTCATTATAGCCATCTGGACAAGGGAGATAGAAGACTCAACAGGAGAATCTATCTCATACCCATCAAGGGATGAGAAATGGTATATATTTAGAAACCATGATAACAAAAAACATGGTCTAGCCAAACTCTCTCTAATAACCATCTTTCTTATCTGTTTGAAAACCAGTAAATTCATGTATTTTTATTTCTCTCACATCTTTCAAAATAATTAAAACCAAATATTTTTAGAAAGCCTACAAAAATTCACATCCTTGTTTTGTGTGAACTTCTCTTTAAGAGACTACCTATGATCAACTGATATATTATACTTAGGTAATTAAAATATTTTTTTCCACACCCCATGACAGGAGTGCTTCAAACATGCAGCCATTACCGGGGAGGCAGTGCCTCAAAACTTAATTTTTTTAAAATATTTTTTTGAATGACCCATAGTTCGAATAATAATTTAATTGAATTTGGTAAATAATTTGAGAGAAAAATAACCAAATTGAGAAATAAAATCTTGAATAAATAGTTAGAAGAAATGAACTAAATAGATTAAAGTGACACGTCCCATGATCACTTGAAACCTCCTATGGTTTTCAATCCCAATGAAACATTGTGCGTTCTTTGTGCACCACAATTCTCTATGAAAAGAAATCTACTAGATATCACTACCATAGAATTTCATTTTGAATTGCGCATTAACATTATTCAACTTATTCCTATATTAAATGGACTTGCAGGTGAAGTCCCCTAAATAAATATCTTGGAATTTACAAATGTTCCCTCCAACTGTAGACCCCGAGGTGTTGCAAAAAACATGTAATGTGGAGGGTATTATCCTTCTCACTCAAGGGAGAAACAAAGGAATGGCTGTACAATCATCAACCTGGAGAAATCCAAGACACAAATGATCTTTAAATATGCTTCATGTAACGATTTTCCCACATCCATGTGCATGATAATCGAAAAATAGATCTATGAAATTTTTCAACTGACTAGTGAAATGCTTTAGGAATACTGACACTACACCAAACGGAGAATTTAGCGGTGGTTTA
Organism: Viscum album; assembly: GCA_963277665.1. Lineage (NCBI taxonomy): Eukaryota > Viridiplantae > Streptophyta > Magnoliopsida > Santalales > Viscaceae > Viscum > Viscum album. Next base: position 1,204,379,295 of record OY728126.1, on the reverse strand, counting down.
CTGAACGACAGATAATATTTTTAATTAATTTCATAGTGTTTTTTATAAAATACAGTAAAAATTACATATTTCACAAACCTGAAAATTTTCCCCTCCCCCAACACCCCCAACACACACGACACCCACCCTACCGAATCCTTGAAGCCCTCACCTCATCATCTCCCTTCATCGTCCATCGCCACCCTCTGACACCCATCACTATCACTCGCCTTCCCTCGTCACACCTTGCCTCACCACCCCTCATGATTCCTCGCATATCCGTCCCTTGCCTCACATCACATCTCCACCCATTATTAGTTTACTATAATTTACAACATGATTATGTGTTTTATGTCCTGATATGAAAGAGTTATATTACATTTATATTATTCTATGATTATATATATTAATATAATTCTATGTTTTATTATTATGTTTCTACCTCTATTTAAACTAAAAAATTCCATGTTAATCATTTACCACTATGAAATTATTTTTAATGGAGGTTACACTTCTTCAGAATATAAGGCACATTACCCATATAAAATAGTTATAGAAGGTGTGTACCATAGTATTATATGAAATGTACATTACACTTACATCCTAAATATGAAATTATGTTATTTACTTTATTGGTTTTTTATTTTTCCTCTTTAGTGGACTTTAATAAAAGGCTAGCTTACAAAATTCTATTTGGATTACATGATTAAAATAAGAGTAAATTGATACATGTATGTATGAGTAATATGGTGCCCAGTAAGAAAGTTGATTCATTATAGTTGTTTTAAACATATTTTTTTTCATCTCCATGTATGAAATTTATTTTGTTTCATCTTATCATCGCATATTTGGAAGGTCATGACACCCTACATGATCCTTACATATGCAAATATTATTGTAAGACTAAAGATGTTCAGGAGAGATAAGTGAACACCACATCATTATTTTATACCCACACCCATCATGTGAACTTTACATTCTTTTGTAAACATTATACATCATAATTCATGTAATGTGAAGGTCCAAATGATTACTGGTGGTTGTCAAATAATGTTTAGTAGAAAAGTGTGAATAGAACAATCAGATTTGACACTGATTACTATTTTGATGGCTCTGGTATCTATTTATTTACTATTTTTTAAAAACTATTTCTATATATGATTAACCTAATGTGAGATATTTAACAATTTATACTTATGAATATTCACATATATTACATATATATCATTATTTTATTTTTCATTATGACCATAGTTTCTTTTCCATTTACCCTATACATTAGGAACAATTTTTATTATTTTTTTCTATTCATTTATGACTCCCTCATTCTCTATGTATTTTACAATTAATGTAATGAAATATCTTGGATTTTATAGGGGTCCCTAGTGGGTCTTTATTGGATTCATACCTCTTTCTTCAATCACATTATTCATTACTAAGTAATGGGAGTGACCTAACATGGAGATTATGACTCTGGATCAGGATTCCATTATGGTTTTTCAACCTCACAAACATTTTTTCCTCATTACCTTTTTAGTTTTTGGGAATACTAGTTGAACTAAGAAGTTGAAAATAGTTTAGGGTCACAATATTTGGACCACATGGTTTTATATAATATAATTTCATAATGTTCGAAATATGAATCCATGTGTAATGTCATAAACCATGGACTATGTTGATGCGAATAGTTTAGGGACATAATTCTTAGACCTAAATTGATTATTCAAAGAGGAGTTTTAATGACACTAGAGGGTTTGAAACCAAAATAAACAGTCATCCTAGGAGGGCCTAAAAAAATAAAAAATAAAATAGGGTTATGGAATAAATAAATTGAAATTTGGAATTTATGAAACATTGAATTAATGTGCTAAATATGGTGGATAAAAAGTGGGAAAAAATTTACTCATAAAAAATCATACTCTATTACTTGTGCATGATGAACCATATGACTAATAAACATTTACTCATAAAAATTATTACTCTATTACATAGCCATAGACATGTATAGTTCTCTAAAACCACTGAAACATAGTACATCCACTTAAAACTCATCACATTAATTATGACATAGAGATACCCGAATTTTTTTTCAACTAAATATCACAGTACTGCCTATATTGTTTTTCATCAATTTTAAAATGTGGAAAACATGGTTTCAATAAAACCCCTTATATCTAAAATTAATTGATTTATTTTACATCTTACTCAAACCACATAAAAATATAGAGTATGAAACCTTGTATTCATTTTTATCTTATGGTGAAACTGAGTTCTATTTCTATGTCCCCACAACATTGCCTCTCACTATGTATACACTATATATCCTAGATGACTTTCATGCCTTCTATGTTCTTCACACCATGGGACTAGTCCTTTTGGATTTGACCATAATTACATGATACTCCACCTAACAACCATTTCATCATTTTCCATGCATCTCATGTCTTTTTAATTCTTTTTGAACTATATATCAACATGTTGAACACATCCTTTTTTGTTTCTTCATTCTATACCAAGAAATAATTTAATGTCATTTTTTGGATATCTTATTAATAAAAAGAATATTTTAATTGAATCCTCAAGAGTATTCTATACATCCAATTGTAGTAAGAAGGAAATAGAAAACCTTATTTAAAATGAATCATTATTTTTTGATTTTATGTGTATTTTTTTGTTAGTTCTTTACATCTGTTATCATTTATAATTATTTTTTTGGATATTTTTTTGAAATATATGAACTGAATTTAAATTTATTTTATTAAATGAGAGGAATTACAAGGATGAATCGTTACACTATTCCATCAACCACACCAACATATAATGAGTCATCTATCACACACCCCATAAGCGTCCCATCTGTATCTGAGTTGATGCCTTCCCATTCAGTAGCCTCTTCCATGATGGATCATGGTGCCACTCCTAGTTCTTCATGGGGATATTAGAGAGTTACAGTTATAGGTACATATTTTAATATGAATAAATTTATTGTACTTTTTTATACTAACGGTTTGTTCATAAAATATGGAAACAATGTAATTATGGAGAAACATATAAAATGCTTAAATGTATGGAATCTATTAGTACTAATGATAGTTGTCCCATTTTATTTATATGGGGTCTCTATGGATGATTTTGTAGGATTACTTTTCCATATTCTTGGACATGTAGTAGCAAAACCAGTTTCCGTTCTGATTACATATGATGATTTGAATCATATGACTTCATCTAGGAAAAAATGACGTTTTATTCACAAATAAAGGTAGCTTTATTACATTATTGATTAATTGAATTTCGGTATGTTATTAATTTATAATATTTTTAAAATGAATTTCTTTGTACAGATGTTTTTCCACTTTACATTTGTTGAAGTGCTAGCACAATTGTAGACATTGAAAAATATGGACAAAAAATGGAAATAATTTAAATGGAGATTATGGGGAGATTTCAGTGATACTTCATTGAGAACCTGACAGATTTATGAAAATGTACCCAATGGGGTACCTAGAGAGCAATGTAATGTTTTTATTAACAGATATCGTGATGGGAGCACATGGTAATTAAATTTATATTATTATATTAATCCCTTTTTCATTAATACATGTATACGAAAAGGAGATCATATTGCATACATTACTATTAAATTATATTATATTTATTTCATGATCTTTCATGGAAGAGTGCATTGATCCGGTTTAATAAAATCTTCAGTCATCGAATGGGGTGAATGTGTTTTTATAGAATCTAGTCGAATCTGGTAATTATTTCTTTAGATTAAATATTTAAATGAAAATATAATTTTTTTAATATATTAAATTGTTTATTTATCTTTTTTTAATTCAATCATAGAGTTTAGGTCACTAAGACACCCGAATAGAAGTGTGTCTGGATGTTCATCAAAAATATGATTGGAGTTTTGTTAATGGAACCACCAAATAAGTAGGGACATGAAGTCATTTTTAATTATAATAACTTATTATATGTTGTCACTATGTTAATATATATTGCTTTTAATATGACTGATATTTAATTTATATGTAAAAATTAATTACCTATGGAATGTCAATCACATGCAGACCTACTCAGTCTCCTAGGGTAACCCAGTTGGTGGAGTTATTGGGAAGGATCATCATGGTCATGTACATGGGATGAGTTGGGACCCTTACCATCTGAGGTATTTAACAATAATTCAGGTATTGGAGCTATATCTAATTCTAGTTGTAGTCAAGATGCTTAGAGAGATTATGTTTCTATGAGAAAAAAATTCAGTAATATGGGGCTCAGATATCCGCCTTATAGAAATAATTGGTTGATTTATATATGAATATGACTGGAATTATCCGTAGTGATATTGCATCGACAACGGGTGGTGAGCAGGTAAATCAAAAAACATAAAAAACATTTAGTTTTCAAACATTTGTTGGTTTTATGTTTAAATATAAATATACATGATTATTTAATTTTAAATATAATTCCCTTATAATTGAAGGTAGTAGTATTTAGAGATGGAGGTGGAGAGGGTGACAAGTCGTGTTCATCATAAGACAGTGATTAGTGGGTTTGTTGATATATTGCAAAATATTGAAACATTGTGTTGGTTTTTGTATCATGTATCATGTGTCGCATATTTTAGTCACATAACATTTTAAAGAGATACCATTTCCATGATTTACCATGTTTTATAATTGAATTTGAATTTTATATGGCTTGATTATTATGTAAGGTAGTGTGTCTATAATTGGTGGAGTATTAAGATGGTGGAGAATGAAGTAATATTTGTTTCGTATGGAAGATTGAGATATTTAATATTTTCATTTGAGTGATGTTAGGATGTGTATATTACTATTTTGGACTTACAATTATTTTATCTATTTGATTCATATTATTCATGTTTGACACACATGCCCCACTACTGTTTCATGCAATGATGATCCCCACAAATGATTGGTCGACCATTTACCTCATTTGAAACTTGGGAATGATCACTTCTCAGAAGAGATCATTTTTGTTGCATGCCCTAGATTTAATGATATACTATTTTGGCCACACACCATCACTATAGGGGAGAATAATACTTGGAGGATGTTGGGGATACAAATTGAGGGAGACCTAAAGTGTGGAGGTGAACATTAGATAATATATGAGAATATTTAAATGCTTTGGGAGACATTCCACTTTATTCTTGAGCACATTCATTGAGCCTATATATAAGAGTGATTTATACCCATTATCAAGGGGAAGTCCTTGAGGTTGGTCATTGTTGTTTATGGGACTAAGATATGATATTTAGGAAGTTCATTATATCTAATGAATAGAATCCGTACATATATTGTTTTGAAAATCAGTGTGGTTGATGACCATCATTAGAATATGATCTTTTTTCAGGAAATAGATAGTATATCATACTCATTACATACTGGTCCAAGATAGTCAATTTCAGGCATGGTAGTTTAATGTCTTATAGATTAGAAGTTCATGCTATATAGTTTCTATAAGAAACCAGTTTTTATTTTTGAGGTACGGGCTTCTTCTTTTCTCTTTTTCTTTAAGTGTTTTTGAGAAAATATAGAAAATGGGGAAAATCCTAAATTTTGGAACTACACACCGTGTACTTTTCCACACGCCGTGTACTTTTGGCCGTGTGGGATGGGTACATGGGGCGTGTATCCATGTCAGTGATGAGGGGTGTTGGAACTGAATACACACCATGTAGTGGTCCATTACACACTGTGTAGTCAGTCGGCATGCCTAAATAGTAAGGCGGTGGAGTAGCCGCCAGCTAGGTGACATTACACGTCGTGTGCTCAGAAGTACATGTTGTGTACTCATGTTGACGGATGAACAGTGTGGAGGTGCCGCCAGAGGAACAGTTAAATGAAGGAATTACACACCATGTACTCAGAAGTACACGATGTGTACTTTATTTTTTCGGCTTAAAACAGAAAGTAGCCTCCCCTTTTGGCAGAGGTGGCATTTGAGCCGTTTTGGAGCCAAAGGAGGAGGCCGAACCTTTGAAGATCCTCCTTGTGTTCGTCTGGAATCTGATTCCGCCTCGGGCCATATCATTGGAACCGCACATGTAATCCCTTTCTTCTCTGTATGTCGTTCTTACCAATTCATTCCCGAGGGAAAGTTATTTGCGTTTGAATGGGATTTCTTCTTCGCCAGATCTACGTCGTTCTTGGGCGTTTCTTGGATTTACGTTCGTGTATAACGCTCGTTGGCATATAAGGTAGCTGGCTTGGTGTAAATTTCCAACTGTCGTGCATTTTTGTTTGTTTTTGTGCCGCGAACCCATGTTGGGGTGTCGTGTGGCTGAGGCGGTTGCTATATTTAATGCATAGAATTTCATAGGTGATTAAATTGTGATAATAAAATGCTAGTTGGGATCATTGTTTGGATCCGGAACCACCCCGGGGGTGTGTTTCGCTGTTTAGCCATTTGGCCAGGATACCCGAGGGTATGCCTTTAAAGTAGTAATTGTAGAATTTCCTGGAGAGGAATTTCTTGTTACTGCTTGTTTACCTGTTGGGCATGGCCTGGTTACCTGTTTAGCATGAGGGCATTGTTGTGATTAGCCTGAGGGCACTGCACTGTTTAGCCCGAGGGCTGTAGTTATTTCGCCTGAGGGAAACCTTTTGTGCCTGAGGGATTGGATTTTGTGCCTGAGGGAAACACATCCTATGCCTAAGGTAAATTTCTGTTATGCCTGAGGGCAACACCTGCGGGTTGGATTCTGTATAGCTTGAGGGAAAGCCTGAGGGCATGGTTTACTATTTTATCCTGAGGGCACAGTTTTGGTTGGCCTGAGGGCTTGGTGCTATTGAGCACAAAAATGTTACTAAATTAAATGAATTAAATAAATAATAAAATTGAAATTTAATTGTTAAGTTAGTTACTTGTCAATACTACTTACTTTATTGCATTTTACTATTGCACACTATTGTTGCATGCTTACACGTAGTTGGGAATGGGCCTTTGGTGGGTGCCTACTGAGATATATTTCTCACACCCTGTTTGGGTCATGCTTTTTGGACCAAACAGATTACGTTTCTACAGGTGTAGATATGGGAAAGTGTCCTTATATAGGTACATGATTGCTGTTGGGGTGTATGAGAGCATGGGACCGAGAATTGGCTTGTGATGCCATGGACTATTCTATTTTTCTTTTCTGTACTTGTACTTCAGTCGTATTGTATTGATTGTGTAACATGTTTTTGATGTTTTCTTCGAATTTGAGGCATGTTGCATCATTATTTATATACTGGTTGGTATTATCTACTGCAATTGTTTATTTCAGTTGTGTATGGTCTACTGCTTCCGCTATTTTCTATATGTTTTATTTCAATTCCGCTACGCTACACTTTGACAAATGAGGGCATAGTTTCCCCACTATCAGACCTGGGCCCTCACTGCTAGTTGGCACCCTCTAGCGTTTGGGGAAATGTGCTTGAGGTCAAGTAGAGAACCGGGTTCGGTGCACTCGTTGCGTGGCCCCCGGGTCTAGGATGTTTCAATGTGGTATCAAAGGGGTTCATTTCTTTGACTTACTAATTGGAGCCGTAGTCAGGGATAGGACGAACAGTAGTTGGTAATAAGCTATGCTTGGGCATAGCTAACCCATGTATTGGGAAAAACCAGCCTACATCATATTTCTCAATTCTTTGATTTTGCAACTTTTACAGTTGATATGTTTTAACCGTTGGGTGACACACTTGGTTTGTGATGTTTATAATTTATCTGTGGTTTCTATTTAGTTGCAACCCGATGAGATGAGGGTATGCTGTCTCATACATCATATAGGCACATTATAGAAATCTCATGCCATGCATAGTTTCCATGGAATGTAGGTGCATTAGAAATTCGCATGTTGTTGTGATAGTTGTTGTGCTAGAAAATCATGCTTTTGTGATAGCATCTCTGATAAAATACCTGCAATTTGATAGGGTAATTTTATGTGAGCCTATTTAAATAATGGATGCCAAATTTCAGTTTTTAGGGAGTATGGGCCCCCATTGACGGGAATTTGGTGGATCATTGACTGTTTATTGGTTATAACACATATGAGATGTCAAACTTTGATTCGTGGGGAGTATGGGCCCACACGGGTCAAAATTTGACACTTAGGTGTTGTTTTTCAGTATTTTCTGTGTTTTGGGGATGTTTCTGAGGCATACTGTCCAGAAACCCAGTATACACGCCATGTAGTATTTTTTGATACATGTCGTGTATGTTATTATGTTCGGGAAGAAAAATAATGTTTTTCATTACACGCCATGTACCCAGAGTACACGCCGTGTAGTCTCTTCCCGTGTCACAAACCGTGTGGGCGGCGACACGGGGTAGGGAAAGGCTTGGGTAAAACATGTCGTGTAGATTTTGTACACGCCGTGTAGGGTTGACCCGGAGTTTGGCCGTATAACTAACAACACGGGTCGGTGAACTCCTTGAGAGAACATGTCGTGTCAATGATGGACACACCGTGAAGTGTAACTTAGGGACTTGGCCATTTAACTAACAACACAGGCCGGTGTCACCTCTCCCTGAACATGTCGTGTACCTTTGGGACACACTGTGTAGTATTGTCCGAGGACAGACCGTGTGGTGTTAGCCGCGTGGCTGGGAAACGGGGTGTTGTACATACCGTGTACGGGTGTAACACGCCATGTAGTGTTAAGCCAAGTAGTTGGCCATGTCACAAACGACATGGGCAGTTGGAAAATAACATCGTACACGCCGTGTAGATATTATACACACCATGTAGTTTTTGTTTGACGGAAGCCGTGTAGCTTAGCCGTGTGTAAGGACCTGGGCAGGGGAGGAGAAGTCAAGTACACGCCGTGTAGTCTTGTTTTGAAAATTTTGAATTCCTTCTTCCTCTTGTTTCATTTATGGTTCCTTCTCTTTTTGGTCATAATAATCTTGAATCTGAGGCGTGCTTTTGACCATGTATTGTCATGCCACCTAGATGACCGCGAGTTGTTTTCCAGGAGAGCGGCGACGATTGTACCTCAGAGATGGTGGGCCATGGGCTACCAGTTGATCCTCCAGCAGAGCCAGATGCAGCGCCAGCTGCTATACCGGACACAAGAGTGGAGGCGCAGTTCCGTGAAGCCTTCATGTGGCTCATGCAGACCTTTCAGGGAGCATTGCAGGCTACCACATCTATGGATGAGCTGACTCATTTCTTCCAGCAGCTGCATCCGCCTACGTTTTCAAGGGATGGTGGACCACAGGCTACGAAGTCTTGGATATGATCGATGCAGAATATTTTCGAGCATCTTGAGACACCTCCAGGGCAGGAGGTCAAGCTCGCGACTTACATGTTGTGTGACTCCGCCAAGAGGTGGTGGGATGTTACCACCCAGTCAGAGCATCATAGAGACATGGAATGGGAAGATTTTCAGGCAGTATTCTATGACTTCTTTGTTCCCAAGACACAGAGGGAAGATAGAGCTCGAGAGTTCATTAATTTGCAGTAGGGTGCTATGTCGGTGATGGAGTATTCTACTCGCTTCACTGAGCTTCAGCGTTTTTCACCTGTGCTGGTGGGTGATGAGACGTTGAGAGCCATAAGTTTTGAGGAAGGTCTTCAGTATGAAATCCAAGCGCTGGTGAATGTTTTCAGGTTGACTTCAGTACGCGCTATTGTGAACCAGGCACTGATTACTGAGAGGAACCTGTGGGAATATAGTGGTGTAGGCCAGGGCCGTTCAGCACCAGTTACTGGTAATATTTCTACTAGCAAGAGGAAGAGACAAATGGACTTCTCTTAGGGTGGCAGTACCAGCCATGCAACATCTTCAGGTGGCCCGATCAGGTGCTACCAGTGTGGTAGAGAGGGGCACAAGAGACCGCAATGTCCACGAGACCCAGTGGAGTGCCTAGATTACGGCAAGTTGGGTCATCTGATGTGCTTTTGTAGGGTGTTTACACTAGCGGGTAGTGAGAAGGGTTCTGTGCAGACTCCGCGTGCGGGAGTAGGACCAGTGGCTTCTTACCAGTCATGGAACTGGAATACATCAGGGCATGCAGGAAAAGACGGTGGTCGTGGCCGTGGTAGCCAGACACCTAGATCGCATAGGCAACATGGCAGGACAACTTAGGGTAGCTAGGCTGTGTCGTAGGGCCGCGGCACTCGGCAAGCTTATACAATGCAACAGTCCCATCACGAGCAGGATACTGAACCTTCTACAGTTAGAGGTACTATTTTAGTAGTTTATGTCTTATCTTCAGTACTTTTTGATACGAGTGCTACGCATAGTATCATATCTGTACCCTTTATGGAGAGCCTTCAGCTTTGTGTTTCTACTTCTTTCGATATCATGACGCTAGACACTCCATTGGGGACTAGAATGGTGGGTGTGCGTCAGTGCAAGGAGTTCCTCCTTGAGGTTGGAGGGTGTCACTTTCTATGGGGCCTCTATGTCTTGGAGATGACGAGCTATGATGTCATTCTCAGGATGGACTGGTTGGCTCCATTTCGAGCCTTTGTAGACTGCTATCATCGCAAGGTGAGTTTCACATCACCAGAGGTAGAAAGTTTCTATACAAGGGAAAGTGGGATGTTCATGTGAGTCGAGCTGTACTAGAGAATCATGGGAGATGTGGATTCACGACCCAGATTGTGAGCTTGTATCTAGATGACAAGGGGACTTGCCAGACAGGTTTCCCACCAGTTGTTGATCGTTTCAGGGATGTCTGGCTGGACATCTTTTCAGGTCTACCTCCGGAGAGAGAGGTGGATTTCTCTATCGATCTTGAGCTAGGGGAAGCAATGGTGTCCATTCCTTATTATATGATAGCTACACCTGAGCTGTAGGAGCTCAAGAGGCAGTTAGAGGAGTTGCAGGAATAGGGCTTTATCTGACCCAGTTCTTCTCCTTGGGGTTCGCCGGTCCTTTTCGTGAAAAAGGCGGAAGGTACCCTCATACTTTGTGTAGATTATCGGAAGCTGAACTAGTTGAAGGTTAAGAATCGATATCCATTTCCGAGGATTGATGATCTTTTTTATCCAATTCATGGGGAACGAGTGTTCTCGAAGATTTACTTCAGATCGGGATATCAGCAGCTGCGCGTGAGACCATCAGATATCTCGCTTATAACTTTTCGGAGTAGATATGGTCTGTACAAGTACTTGGTTATGCCGTTCGGACTCATGAACGCGCCAACAGTTTTCATGACTCTGATGAATCATGTGTTTCATTCGTATCTTGATTATTTTGTGGTTATATTCATGGACGAAATATTGGTGTACTCTCACACTCGACACGACCATGCCACCCATCTTGAGATTGTTTTGAGTACACTGAGAGAGCATCGGCTATATGCTAATCTCTCGAAGTTCCACTTTTGGATAGACCAGATTCACTTCCTAGGTCATATCATCTTAGAGGAAGGAGTTGTAGTAGACCTAGAGAAGGTGAGAGCAGTAGTTTCCTGGGAGTAGCCTAAGAACGTGTTTGAGATACGGAGTTTCTTAGGGCTGGCTGGTTACTACAGACGCTTCATACAAGACTTCTCCAACTTAGCAGCACCGTTGACGAGACTGACTAAGAAGGGTGTGAAGTTAGTTTGGTCAGAAGCTTGTGAGGAAGATTTTCAGGACCTAAAGGGAAGGTTGACATCAGCAGCAATCCTGATACTCCCAGAATAGGGGACGATCTATACAGTTTCCCATGATGCATCAGGGATTGGGATAAGAGCAGTTTCGATATAGGGAGACCGAGTTTTTGCGTACGAGTATCGGCATTTGAGGCCACATGAGCGGAATTACCCGACGCATGATCTCGAGTTGACTGCAGTTGTTCATGCGTTGCACTATTGGAGACATTATCTGTTGGGAGAGCATTTTGTGGTTTTCACCAACCAAAAATGCCTCAAGTATATCTTTACTCAGCGCGACCTAAATCTGAGGTAGAAAAGGTGGGTTGAGTACCTACATTCCTTCGATTTTGAGCTTGCCTATACACCTGGTAAAGGTAATGCAGTAGCTAATGCACTGAGCAGGAAGACTCAAATATAGGCAGTGCAGGAGGGTAGTGGTGAGTGGAAGCTCATGGATTTGTTCTCAGAGATGCATCTGGAGGTGCATGAAAGTCAGGGGCAGACATATCTTTCCTCTTTAGCTGTGAAATATACCCTCCTGTATAGAGTGAGGATGAAGCATCTATCTGATCTTGAAGTCCTAGTTCTACGGGAGTCGGTGACAAGTGAGGACCCTCCTCCTAGTTGGAAGATAGGCGATGATGAGGTCATGCATTTCCATGGACGAGTATGGTTTCCAGGGCATATACGCAAGGAGATGATGTGGTAGTTTCATGCTTCGTCTTGGATAGTTAATCCCGGGGTTACCAAGATGTACCATGACTTGAGATGTTAGTACTGGTGGCTGGGTATGAGGAGAGATTTAGATGGGTTTGTTACAAGATGTTAAACCTGTCAGCAGGTGAAGGCATATCATCAGAGACCAGCTGGGCTGTTACAACAGTTACCCATTCCAGAGTGGAAATGGGATGATTTCGCGATGGGTTTCATGATGGGATTGCTGAGGTCACCTCGAGGCAATGATGCCATGTGGGTTGTTGTGGACAGACTCACGAAGGTAGCTCACTTCATTCCAATCAAGGAGACCTTCAGTGTAGACGATTTTTGGGAGGCTGTATATTCGAGAGATCGTACGTCTTCACAGGGTCCCCCGTTCTGTCATTTCAGATAGGGACACCCTCTTTACGGCTCGTTTCTTGCAGAGTTTTCAGAGGGGACTGGGTACATAGGTGCTTCTGAGCACAGCATACCACCCTTAGACCGATGGCCAGTCGGAGCGTACGATACAGGTGCTTGAGGATATACTGCGTGCATGCATCCTAGACTTTGGGGGCTCCAGGGAGAAGCACATACCCCTATTATAGTTTTCCAATAACAATAGTTTTCAAGAAACTATTGAGATGGAACCATACTAGGCTTTATATTGTAGGCCATGACGATCACCATTATGTTGGTTAGAGGCAGGTGACGTTGCATTACTGGGACCACAGCTTGTGCAGGAGACATTTGAGCAGGTCCAGTTGATTCGGAAGCGGATGACTACCACGCAGTCTCAACAGAAGTCATTTGATGATCGCCATAGACGAACTTTGGAGTTCGTGGTCAGGGATCAGGTTTTCTTGCATGTTTCTCCAAGGCTGGGACACAAGCGGATCAGGAGACAGGGTAAACTTTCACCAAGGTATGTGGGGCCATTCGGGATTCTGGAGAGAGTCGGGATGGTTGCCTATCGGTTGTAGTTACTACAACGATCCCAAGCCATGGATGATGTCTTCCACATGTCTCAGTTGCACCGCTATTATTCAGAACCGTCTCACATTTTTTAGCATAAGGAGGTTGATCTGGAGGCAGATGCATCCTTTGAGGACCATCCAATTCATATCGTTGAAAGCTACACGATGGTTCTCCGAGGCCGGTCATTTCCTCTCGTAAGGGTGCTATGGCAGCATGGGAGAGGCAGGACGAGACCTGGGAGCGGGAGGCCGACGTACGTGCTCAGTGGCCAGAGCTGTTCTGAGCATTATCTTCACCACCCTGTGAAGGGCAATTCAGGGATGAATTTCTATAAGGGGTAAGTTTGTAAGAACTCAGTTATTATTTTTGATGTACGAGCTTCTTATTTAATATTTGTCTTAAGTGTTTTCGAGAAAATATGGAAAATGGGGAAAAATTTTGAATTTTGGAACTACACATCGTGTACTTTTCCAGACACCGTGTACTTTTGGCAGTGTGGGATGGGTACACAGGGCGTGTAGCCATGTCGGTGATGAGGGGTTTAGGAACCGACTACACACCGTGTAGTGGTCCTTTACATGCCATGTAGTCAGTCGGCAGGCCTAAATAGTATGTAAGTGGAGTAGCGCCAGTTGGGCGATAGTACACGCAGTGTACTCAGAAGTACAAGTCGTGTACTCATGTCGATGGATGAACAATATGGTGGTGCCGCCAAAGGAACAGTTAAATGAAGGAATTACACGCCGTGTACTCAGATTTACATGTTGTGTAATTTTATTTTTTCGGCTTAAAACAGGCAGTAGCCTCCTCTTTTGGAAGAGGAGGCATTTGAGCCGTTTTGGAGCCAATGGAGGAGGCCGAACATTTGAAGATCCACCGAGTGTTCGTCTAGATTCTGATTCCGCCTCAGACGATCTCGTTGGAACCGTGTGGGTATGCCCTTTCATCTTCTTAAACCGTTCTTACCAATTCTTTCCTAATGGAATGTTATTTACGTTTTAATGGGTTTTCTTCTTCATCAGATCTACGTTGTTCTTGGACGTTTCTTGGATCGGCGTTCGTGTATAACGCTCGTTGGCATATAAGGTAGGTGGCTTTGTGTAAATTTCCAGCTGTCCTGCGTTTTTGTGCGTTTCCATGCCACGAACCCATGTTGAAGTGTCGTGTGGCTGAGGCCATTGCTATATTTAATGCCTAGAATTTAATAGATGATTAAATTGTGATAATAAAATGCTGGTTGGGATCATTGCTTGGATCTGGAACCACCATGGGGGTGTGTTTCGCTGTTTATCTATTTGGAAAGGATACTCGAGGGTATTCCTTTAATGTATTAATTGTGGAATTGCCTTGAGATTAATTGCTTGTTACAGCTTGTTTACCTGTTGGGCATGGCCCGGTTACCTGTTTAGCCAGAGGGCGTTGTTGTGATTAGCCTGAGGGCACTACACTGTTTAGCCTGAGGGCTGTAGTTTTTTCTCCTGAGGGAAACCTTTCGTGCCTGAGGGCTTGAATTCTGTGCCCGAGGGAGACACTTTTGTTACGCCTGAGGGCAATAGCTGCGGGTTGGACTCTGTATAGACTGAGGGCAAGACTGAGAGTATGGTTTACTATTTTAGCCTGAGGGAACGGTTCTGGTTGGCCTGAGGGCTTGGTGCTGTTGAGTACAAAAATGTTACTAAATTAAATGAATTAAGTAAAAAATAAAATGGAAATTTAATTGTTAAGTTAGTTACTTGTTAGTACTGCTTACTTTATTGAATTTTACTATTGCACACTATTGTTGCATGCTTACAAACAGTTGGGCACATGCCTTTGGTGGGTGTCTACTGAGATATATTTCTCACACGCTATTTGGGTCATGCTTTTCGACCCAAACAGATTACGTTTCTATAGGTTTAGATAAGGGAAATGGTCCTTATACAGGTACATGATTGCTGTTGGGGTGTATGAGAGCACGGGACCAAGCATTGGATTGTGATGCCGCAAACTGTTCTATTTTTCATTTCTGTACTTGTACTTTAGTTGTATTGTATTGATTGTGCAACATGTTCTGACTGTTTTCTTAAAACATGAGGCATTTTTCATCATTATTTATATACTGGTTGGTAATATCTACTGCAGTTGTTTATTTTAGTTGTGTATGGTTTACTGCTTCCGCTGTTTGTTGTATGTTTTATTTCAATTACACCGCGCTACACTTTGACAAATGAGGGAATAGTTTCCCCACTATCAGACCTGGGCCCTCGCTGCTAGTCGGCAGCCTCTGGCGTTTGGGGAAATGCGCTTGAGGTCATGTGGCGAACCAGGTTCGGGGCACCCGTTGCATGGTACCCAGGTCTGGGGTGTTACAGTTTGAAGGCTTACAACTCAAACATTAGTTCAATACAATTTAAAGTCTTATATTTAGATCTATGAAACATTGTTAGATGGTTGAGATGATATGGTTTAAATTATTATGTTAGATGTTCTCTATACATGAGTTTTTATGAAAAAAATTATATTGTTGACAAGTGAACATTGTTATATGGTATAGATTATTCTGTTATATGTTCTCTAAACATTGTTTTTTTTCATTGTACTGGTACTGGGGATGCCGAATTTGTAGAATTTTTTAATTTGTAAATCTACATTTAGTGTTTGTTTAAACTGGAACTAATGAATTGGACCATATTTATTGATGGTTTAAAAAAGTGAAATAGGTTGATATTTTCTAATTAAAGGTAGTTAAACAGTCATAAATTTAATGCACGTTATTGTTATATCTTGTTGATGGTTGTTTTACCGACAGTTTTAATGTAAAAAATGGAAAAAATCTGCGTCGGTTAAAACCACCGCTAAATACAATATTTTGTTAATGTGAAACCATCGATAAATATGTTATCTATCATAGTACCAAAAAAACACCTCAAAATTGAAGAAACTACCACACGTGGTATTCAGAAACATGGTTTAGAGGCAATTTAAACCACCTCTATGAGTTTATTTTCTTTTATAGTGGAAGTGATTCAAGAAGTTCTACTCCAGATTCCCATCTCAAATTGTGGATGAACACCATTTCACTATTTTATTCTATCAATTATTACTCTAAAATGATCAAAACTTTCTAGATGAGTCATCTGAAGTAACCTTGATTGAAAAGTTACAAGAAGATACCAAAGGTATGATTGAAAATATCGCACAAAACTCACAACAGGTTGGCACGTTAGGTACAAGTAGCATATGAATTCTAGAGGTGAGGACATCAGATTCTTCCACACCCTTTCTTGAATCAAGACTTAATGAAATGACCAATTTGAAAAAGAAAACGTTAAATGAACCATGTGAAGGAACAACAAATCCTGAGTCCGGTATGCAGTTTGTTATCTTCTACTTATCATTACACTGACCATTGTCCAGATGTGCATGAGATAGAATATTATGATTGAGCCTATCAAAAAAGTAAATTCCAATCACATACGCATCTCGGGTACAAATTTCAACAAAAACAAGGTATGAAACCGTTTTAACAACAGTATCAGAACACAAAACCATTCTAACTACCTTTTAAACCGTCCTACTGAAAACAAAAAACATTTGAACTGCCACCTTTCCTATGAGATAATTATGAGAAACTATCCACAAGTTCACCTAAAAATAAAGATCAATAATTCAATGAAAAAAATGCAGGAATGGAAGATAAAATTGAAAAGATAACTAATAAATTATCATGCCTAATGGTTGTTCTAACCAAGAACCAAGGTAAACCCCCAACATAGACAGTTCAAAATCCAAAGGACAATGTCACTGCAATCACTACCCAAAGTGGAAAGGAGCTCACACCACAAGTACAATGTGAGGATGATGATTCTGAAAAACATCTTGAAGCTCAACCCATCCACCTAGAATAAGTGAACCACAACAATAATGGATAAAGGCCAAGTTTCAGGAAGGATAGATTAGAAATGCCATTGCAAAAACTATAAAGGGGGAAATAGTATATCTAAACACCATTCATATCTGCATTATTTGAGTCAAAGAAGGGTAAAAAATAATGAATTCAATGGGAAATCAACGAAACATTCTAGAAAGTGGAGATTAACATCCCAGTAGTTGAGGAAATATGAAAAATCCTTATGTTTGAATATTTCTAAAGGATTTGTGAAGTAATAGAAGGAGGCTGGATGGGAATAAAAGGATCAACATGGGAAAAGATGTCTCAACCCTGATCAAGCCACCAATACCACAAAAATGTAATGATCCAAGGAAATTTTTTATTACCTAAACCATTAGTTCTTTATAGTTTTCTAATACACTATTTGATATAGGAGCTTCAATAAATTTTATACCTTAATCAGTATCTACATCTCTCTAGATTGGAAAATTGAATCCTACTAGAGTGGTGATCCAGCTCGTAAATATATCAATATTTTTCCTAGTAGGTGATCTATAAGATGTTCTTATAAAGGTAAATGATCTACTAATCCAAACTGACTTTTATGTGATGAAAATGGAAGAATATAGGAGTTCATCACTCTCACCCATATTATTTGGGAGACTGTTCTTAAAAACTACCAATACCATCATGAACATGCAGAAGGGACCAATCTCAAAGGACATCAGATATAGTCAAGTTCATTTTAATATAATGAAAAACATGATGAATCTATCAAATCTCCATTCATTAAATGTAATCTATTGCAATCAAGGAAAAGAACCAACTAAATATTTAGAAGAGAACACCTAAAATTTATTAGATAGTTTTTTAGAAGAGGCTAGAAAATCAAAAACCTTGAGATGATGAAATGATTGAGAAATATAAACTCAAAGAGGATGAACATGAAAAGACTATCACAAATATTCATAGGGAACCTGTTGTGAAGAAACAAGAATTAGCTGAAAAACATTCCATATTTATTATTGTGGATCCTGATCTGTAGAAGGTTAGGTAAAACCACATCAACACTGAATAGGAACTTAAAGGGTATTCTAAAACAAATGGCAAGAGTAGACCACAAGATAAAGGTAAATATATACTAAAAAACATTCGAAAGAGACCTATTTTATTTAAATATACAGAGGTAAAAACCAAAACAATGTTTGTATGGGTAATGAAAAGTGAGGTTCAATCTTCTGAATCAAGAGAAGAGAGGGATTTTCAATAGACACCACAACCCCTTAAATAGAGTGAGGTTTATATTTCAATAAGAAAGCAATAAATGTCTGGAAATATTAAAAACTATCTCATAATAACAAATTGGAATGGGTTATTCTGGTGTTGTGGTATTTTTGAACACAAATCATACACTTGATGGTATACCATGTCTTTTCCAGGAAATTAGAAAGAGCTCATACTCGTCGAACCTGTTTATCAATAAAATATATCTGGTCATACATCACCTTTAAATTTACTAGCTTACTGCGATTCATTTTCAAGTAGTCTAACATGTAAAATAAATTTAAATTAATTATGTATATTGTATCAATTAAGTGTGGGGGAGTGAATCTTTTAGTCGATGGTTTTTCATGAGTTTTCCAAAAATTAAAATCACTTCTTGAGTCAAGCTAACGACATTAAGAAAGAGAGCTTTTGGGAGGTGAACCACAATTTTTATTCCTTAGTCCGCTCTTCCCCATAGTCATATAATCTCATGATTGACCATTCCTACATTATAATTTGTTTTTTATTGTATTTCAGGTCCATTAAGGAAGATGTTTCAAGGCTAAATAATGGATATAATCAGCAGAGCATACATCAAGAAAAGGATCAAGATGAACCTCCTGAATATCCCAATTGTGAATATTCATTTTGAAAGGGGATTAAGAGTTAAAATATATTATTTTCGATCTATACTCCCACATTTGAAAATGATTTTGAGCTTATAGTTGAAATTTCATTCCCACACATGAATTCATGTTTTACATGACTTATCAAGGATACATGAGTTTCATAGGAATCTAATGATTCTATGTTCTAGATTTAAATGTCAATGAAATTGAATGAGTAAAACTAAGAGTTGGATTATTTAATTGAAACATGGATATTGAAATTGTGACTCATCATTAATGAAATTTATCAATTCATTTTTATAAGATTAACCTACCACTTTTCATGATTTGAATTTTTTAAATTCATGTGAATTTTCTTGTTATTATTAGTCATTCCTTGAGTGATTGAACATTATCATATTTCCCATTATAGAGATTATTTCTAAACCAAGTACTTCTTCTTTTATCTTGATAATATTTCTTGAGTGTTCATGGGACATGCCACTGACTAGAACATTCACTTGAACCTGTCAAAGCAATGACTATCAAAAAACACATTTAAAATGGTTATGACATATTTTGAGAAGCCCTTGTCCTTAAATACCATTTTTAAATCAATATTTATTTTATCCCATAGAATCCATGAATGAACTTAATAGTAATGATCCATGTTTTAATCCATTTTCCCATTCCTACCATTCTCTTGGTTTTTTAATATTATTTTAATGTTGAAGTTTTGGGGTGAAGGGAATCATGGTCAAAGGGATGATTTAAATGACAAGGATGAAGTGTGGGGGTTCTTATTTTGGTAATAAATAATGGTTTTCTATTCATTCACTATACCATTTATTGTTTTTCCCCTCATGAATAAAAAAATAGAAAAAATGGGCTATGATTTGGGAAATCCAAAAATCACCATCTTCTAAACAGATGTTATTTTTTTAGAATATTGTAATGTGATAGATGTGAGTTTTGGTCTAATAATAACATTCCTGAAAAGAAAAAAAATACCGAATTAAAATAAAAAAGTAAAAAATAAAAATATCACCATGGGTGTAAAAATTACTTGTTAGGCTTACTTGATCATCACCATTACTTTGAGTTTTTGGGAATGTAGGTGTTTCTTATTTGAAGGGGAGAAATTAATTAAACATTTACTTTATATATGATTAATTGTACATAAGATATTATCCTCCTCCTTGGGAAATAATTTTTAAAACAAAAAATAGTACCAACCATAAGCCTTAGAGTCATTTGATCCTTTATTTTTAATTCTTAAATATTTTTTTTGTATTTACAATGTGGATAATGTAGTTCATTTACAAGGATATGTATAAGAATAATGTTTTCATGATATGAGTATAACTATAATTGAATGTATCATGATATATGAGGTAAATGATTCATTTGAGGTGAATCATGACCTAACATGTCTAATAATAAAGAATTTATGTGCTTTATGGAAGGAAGGAGAAGTTCCATCATTTTTAAAATGTGGAAGTAAGATACATGAATTAATTGTTTCTTTGAAAAAGAAAAATGAAATTGATACATCATGTGGAATTTTTAAATTATTATATTACCTTGAAAATTGTTTGATTTCATTACGTCTATATTTGAATATTGGTAACATTGGTGTCCTTTGAAATTCGATGTTGAGATTTTAGGCTTGAGGGAAAGAATAGTTTACGAGTGGGGGAATTTGTAGAAATAATATTTTCCACTTATTAATATTTATTTCAATTATTTAATCCAAACTGATTCATTAATATGAGAATATTGTATCTTTTTTTATTTATGGTGTGTTTTGATCTAAAATGTGAAAAGTACTTATTTCTAAACTTTTGATAGATTTTTACATCAAGGATATTTTTTATATTTATATTAAAATATAATTTTGAAATGATAAGATAAACTTATGTTAAAACCCTTTAGTTATTTCCTTAAAAACAATTTTTAGGACCCACGGATGAATTTAATATCTAGTGGCCCAGTCCATTTTTTGAATTTTTGAAATTTTCCGACTGCACAATGTGGACCCCACCACCGTAACAGATTCACAACCTGATCTCCAAACATCCAATTGAGGTGATTTAACTTGTAATGGAATGAGGAATTATAGGTGTGTTTTCAGAATAAAATTCATGGAATTATAAGATCTTAATGATGGACCTTGAATGAAATTATTTGAAAGAAGCTTCCTAAAAATTTCATCTAGAAAATGTAGCATCCAATAAAAAATTATAAATCATAGATGATATGTCCAATTACATTTTAATTTTATGGGTGTATGATAATGATTATTTGGAACAACATTCATGAAGGCTCCAACATATTAATAGTTTGTTTTAATGGTCATAAATGAAAGGTAATATGAATGTATGAAATATAGGGAAGGTGACTGGGAAGAATAAATTCTCCGAGAAAATTGGCCATAACTCCTCGACACACATCCAAATACATTGAAATTATTATGGTTGATAGAAAATAAAATTATTATAAACTTTAATGAATGATACAATGCATTACTGGGTCATTAATTTAGGATTCCACATGTCATCCTTTAGATGAGAATTCTGCCTATAAAAGGAGTTGAGTTGAGTGCCTACCTCTCATTCCATTCTATCCTGACTCCCACCAATCGGACAATGAGGGAATCATTGGATGAGAACCTTCAATAGATTTATTTGTTTTCTTTTATTTTATTTTATTGTAATTTCTCCCCTCACCCTCATTATCTCGACTTCACCGTCCATGGAGGGGTAGTTTCATTGACTTATCAGAAAGGGGGATGGCTAGATCAAAGTGTTTTCCTGAGTTCCTATGCTTCAATTTATTAAGGTACCTTCTTCATTCTACACCTGGTTTCAATAAAAAATTCAGTTTTAAATTCTGAATGTGGTTGTGTTAGGTCTTAATTATGTTAATTTAAATTTCTTTGGTCAATGATCATATCTTCATCCACCCAATTCTAATTTTTATATGGTGAAATAGATTAGGGTTGGGTGGTTAGTGCTCAATGATATATATGACATGTGTATGATTTCATGTGGAATATTTGTTTATTAGAGAATAATAATACATGGTTAAGTATATCTCTAATTAATTAATAAAACCATCTACAATACTATACACATTGGAAGGAGGGTAGACCAATATAATGTTTTGGATTAGGAATATTTTCATCAAAACCATCTGGCCAAGGGAGAGAGAAGAATTGGTAGAAGAATATATCTCTTACCAGTTAAGAGATGAAAAAGGGGGAAAATATGGAAAAAATGGTAGCACAGAATAAGTTCAGCCAAACCTAGTCCGATCACAATATTTCTCAACTATTTGAAAATCAATCAATTCATGATTTTTATTTATCTCACTTCATTCAAATTAATTAAAACAAATTGTTTTAAAAAAACCTACAAAAAGTGACAACATTTTTTTATGTACACTCCTCTTAAAGTGATTATGTAGGATCAACATATTTATTATACATAGGTAATTTCAATGTTTTTTTTTCATACCCCATGACAGGCATGCATTAAACATGGCTCCATTTACAGGGTGTAAGTGACTCAAAACCCAAATATTCTTTTTAGAAAAATCTTTTTTTGAATGACCCATAGTTAAAATAACAAATTCATTTACTTTTATCTAGAAATTGAGAGAACAATAATCTGATTGAGAAATAAAAATTTGAAAACACTATTTGAAGAAATTCACCTAATAGATTCAAGTTACATATCTAGTGTTCAATCTAAACCTCCAATGTCTTGTAATGCTAACCACACATTGCATGATCTTTTCACACCACAATTATCGAACCAATGAAATGAACTAGCTATCCCTTCCATAGAAAATGATTTATAATTGTTTATTAACATGTTTCAACTTCACCGAAAATTCCATGGTCTTGCAGGTGAAGACCTCAATAGATATATACTTGAATTTAAAAATGTTTTATCAATTTAAAGACCCTTAAATGTTGCAAAAGAAATGGTATAGTGGAGGTCACTCGCCTTCTCATTCGAGGGAGATATAATGGAATGGTTGTACAATCTACATAAAAGAGATGTCCAAGACTAGGATGATCTTGAATGATGCTTCATGACATATTTTTTCCCTACTTATAGGTGACATAATATCCAAAAAAGAGATATATTACATTTTCCAATCGACCTGTTAAACACATTAGGAGTAGTAAGACCAATTCATGAAGCTATGTTCCAGATTCCCTCAGCCTATGGAAGAACACCATTTCATTGTTTCATTCTATGAGGTATATATCGAAAATGATCACAAGTTTCTAGATTCATCATATGTAGGAGCCTTGATTGACAAGTCACCAACAGATTATAGTGGAATGTTTGAAAAAATTGCATAAAACACACAATAGTTTGGCCTTATAGGTATGAGAACCAGAGGCATTCATGAGGTATGTATTTTTTTATTATTTCTCACTATTAAATGAATCATCTTTTATGGAAATGACTAGTTTGATAAGTCAACAATCGATGAATATAGTAAAGGAACAACAATGCATCAGTCAAGTATGTTCTTTATTCTCTTCTACTAATCATTACAATAACCAAGGACAAGAAGTTAATTAGATAAAATGTTGTGCTAAAACTTATCAATATAGGAAATTCCAACCACAGACACAACTAGGGTATGGATTTCAATACAACCAATCAAAGACACCTTTTCAATAGTAATATCAGAACTAAAAACAATTCAAGTAAACATACAAACTGTCTTATGAGCAAAAAGAAAAAATTCAAACCAACAACTTTCCAGTGAATGATTTATGAGAATCTATACATAAGTAAACCAAAAAAAGATAATCTATTTAAGGAAATATTTGTTGCAGTGGATGATAAAATTTACAAGATAACTGATCAATTTGAATGAATAATGGACTTTCTAGCCAAGAACCAAGGAAAAATATATGAACTAACACTTCCAAATCCAAAGGATAATCTCAGTACAATCACATCCCAAAGTGGGAAGGATCTCACACCACCAGAACCATGTGAGCATAATGATTCAAAGAAACCTCCTAAAGCTCAATCCATCCATCCAATACAGGGAACCCAAAACAACAAGGGTGAAATAAAAAGGTTCAAGAAAGAATGACCATAAATGATTATGAAAAAACAATAAAGGGAAGAAAATGATATCCCATCACTATTAATATATGCTTTAGTTGAGTCGATGAAGGGTGAAAAATAACGATTTAAATGGGAAATACATGAAACATTCTAAAAATTGGAGAATAGCAATCCACTATAGGAGGAAATACGACAAATAAAAAAGTATTTAATATTTCTAAAGTGGATGTGCATTGATAGAACAAGGATAGATAGGAATGAAAGGATAAACATTTAAAGAAGTGTCCTAGCACTGATCACTCCACTAATACCACAAAATGTCAACATGTAGGGACATTCACACTTCCCTGAAACATTTGTTCCTTAATTTTTTTGATGCACTTGGTGATCTTGGAGATTCAATAAATTTTATGCCTCACTCGGTATTTACATATTTATAGATTGGATAATTGATTCCTACTAGATTAGTGGTTTAGATGTCAAAAAAATATATAGTTTTCCCTGATGGTGTTATAGAAGATGGTATTGTAAAGGTAAAAGATCTATTATTCGAAACAAACTTTAATGTGCAGACCATGAAAGAAGATAGCAGTTTATCACACTCACCCATCATATTGGGGAGTCCATTTTTAAAGACTACAATGAAAATCATCAATGTGAATGAGGGAACACATTCAATGGAGCTCGATTATAGCCAAGTACATTTCACTATAATTGAATCCATGATAAATATGCCAAATGTTAAATCAAAAAATGTAATCTACCACATGTAAAGAAAATAACTAACTTAAAATTACAAAGATAAAACCTCATAATTGTTGTATAGTTGATAGAATAGGTTGGAGAATTAAAATCATGAGATGATGTTGAGATTATTAAATATAAATTCAAAGAGGGTGAAAATGAAAATATTATCATAGATATCTAGATTGAACTTTTTGTGAAGGAAGAATAACTAAAAGAGAATATTTTCCAATGCCTTACTATGGAACATGATCATAACAAGGTTAGGGAAAAACACATTAATACTATATATGTATGTAAATTATATTATCAATCCAATGACATTAGTGGATCATAATGAAAAGGTAAATTTTTACTCAATAAATTTCAAAAGAGGCCTATTTTTATTAAATATAAAGAGGTAAAAAAACCAAGTTCATTGTGGTAATGAAAATTGAGGGTCATTTTATTAAATTAAGCAAAGATATGAATTCTGAAAGAAAACCACAACACCTTAAAAAGAGCTATTTTCCTATTGCAACAAGGATGCAAAAAAATCATGAAAGATTGAAAACAATTCCAGATGAAAAAAATTTCAATGGTTTTTCTAGTGTTGTGTAATTAATGGAAACAATTCATACTCTTGTTAGTAAAACAAGTATTTACCAAAAAATATGAATGATCTAGTGAAGGAGATCAGACTCCTCCAACCTGGTTGTCAATAAATTCCATTTGGCCATACCTCACCATTAGATTTACTTGCTTAATGTGATTCATTTTCAAATAATCATACATGTTAAAACAATTTAATGTAATTTAAGACACTATAACAATTAATTATGGGGGAGGGAATATTGTATTCTAAAATTTTTCAAGATTTTTTTTTAAAAAAAATTCACTTTTTGAGTCAAGATAACGACATTAAACAATATCCCTTTCAAGAGTTAACACAAAATTTTCCTCCCTTATTCCTCAATTCTCCTTGTTCGTACACTATCATGATTTAACATGTCTACACTATCATATGTTTCTTATTGTATTTAAGGAAAATTAAGGAAGAATATGTAAGGCTGAAAAATAGAGATAGTTAGCAGAACAAACATAATGAATTGGTTCAATTAGAACCTCCAAAATAGCCCATGTATGAAGATTCAATTTGAAAGCGGAGTAAAAATTTTAATTTAATGATTTTAAACTATACTCCCACATTTTAAAAAAATGGATCTTAAACTTGAAATTTAATTCACACACATGAATTCAGGTTCTACTTGATTTATCTTGGAGACAATAGTTTATTAGGAATCCAATGATTCCATGTTTGAGATTTTAATTTCAATGAAATTGAATCAGTAAAATGAATAATTAATTATTGAAATTAAGCATGGATAATGAAATAATGGCGAATATTTGAAGGATTTAATTGATTCATGTAAAAGAAATATCCCTACCACTATTCAAGCTTGGAATTTTTGAATATCTTGTGAATTGATTTCGTATTATTAGTCATCGATTGAGTGATTTTCCAATATCATATTTCCCATTACCAAGAGGATTTATAGACCAAGTACTTTTTATTTAATAAAGATCATATTTCATGAGTGGTCATGGGACATGTCACAGACCAGAACATACATTCGAACTTTTCAAAGCTATCACTGTGAAAAATACATTTAAAATTATTTAGGAAACTTTTTAAAATCTATTATCATTAAATACCACCTTGACATAAATCATTATTTTATCCCACATAATCCATGAATGACCATTATAGTAATGTTCCATGTCTCCAGCCATTTTTTCTATTCTTACGATAGTATTGATATTTTCATGATATTTTAAAGTTGAAGTGTGGGAGTGAAATGAATCATGGTGGAAGGGATGATTTACATTGAAAAGATGAAGTGTGGGGGTGCTTATTGTGGTACTAAATAATGGTTGTTGATTCATTAATTTTAATATTTATTTTTTTCTCTTATAGAATAAATTCAATAGAAAATGAAGAAAAACAGGAATGAAAATATGGGTTGTTATATGAGAAAACCAAGTAGAACCATTTTCCACGCTGAAGAGTTTTCGATTGTATGTGGTTAGGTGATATATGCGAGGTTTGATCTTATCATAACCTTCAAAAAAATAATAAAAATACAAAAATAAACTAAAAAAAGAAAAAAAATTAATATTCATGAGAATGAACAAATCATTCATCATTGTTACTTGATCATAACCTTTTTGTTTTAGTTGTTATGGATATAGGTGTTGATACTTTGAATGGGAGATTTTCATTACAATTTAACATTTTATATCATTCATTGTACATAAGAGATTAGCCTCCTTGAGAATTAATTTTTTAAACATCATATATTACTATCCTTAAGCCCCAAAGTCATTTGAACCATTATTTCATGTCCTCGTGATTTTATGTTCCTTTTTTCTTTGCAATGTAGATAAAGTAGTTCATATATAGGAATATGAATAAGGATCATGTTTTCATGATATGAGAATAAATATACATAAATTGTACCATAATAGATGAGAGATAAATTTAATGTGTGGTAAATCATGAGTTTGTATTTTTAATAGTAATTAATTGAGAATCTTGAATGAATGAATGGAGAATTTCATTGATTTTCAATGGGACAAAGTAAATTACATGAATTAATTATTTCATTGAAAAATGAATAATTAAATTGATATTATTATGAATTTTTTAAAATATGATTTGACATTGGAAATTGATTAATTTTATTACTTCGGACTTTGAATATTGGTAACATTGTTTTCCTTTCTAATTTAATGTTGAGAATTAATGCTTGAGGGAAATCATAGTTTAAGTTTGGGGGAATTGATAAAACTAATATTTTAAATAGTTTTATATGTATTTGAATTATTTTATAAAAAAAATTCATTAATATGAGCTTATTTCATAAATTTTTCATATATGGTGTTTTTTGAGGTAAAATATGAAAAGTGATTAATTCTAGATATTTAACAGATTTGTAAGTCAATGGTATTTTGGAAATTTCGTTAAAAACGAATTTCAGAATTGAGTTATTATATTTTTTAAAATTTTCATTTATTTCCTAATACATGGTTATTATGACCTATATTTAATTTTAAAATCTAGTGCCCTGAACAATTAATTTAAATTTGGAAATTTTCTGGGTAGACAATGTTTACCCGACCACCATAATAGATGCGCAACTCGGTCTCGAGACCTCCAATTAAAGTGATTCCACCTTTGAAGGAATGAGGACTTAGAGTATCTTTTTTCAATATATTATATAGTGTAATGAGGTAAAAAAGGTGGCCCTTTAATGACATTTTTTGTGGAAGTTTCATAAAAATTTCATCTAGAAAAAGAAATAGATTGTAAAAAATTTATAACTCCTATATGAATCTTCTAATTACACTATAATGTTTTGGGTGGATGAAAAATAAGATTTGGAACAACATTAAATAAGCCTAAAATATGTGAATAGGTCATTAGCATGGTCATAAATTCATGATATTCTAGACGACTGAAATCTATGGAAGTTGACTCGGCAGAATATATTCTAGATGTAAAATGGCTATAACTCCCATGACATAATTTCAAATACTCTGAACATTTTAGGGATGATGGAAATGGAAATTTTTAAGAACATTAGTGAAGAAAACAATTCAATATTGGGTTATTAATTGGGGATGAAACATGTGAACTTTCAGAGGGAAATTCTTCCTATAAAAGGAGGGGACCACCTACCTCTCATTCCATTCCATCCTCAAACCCACCAATAGACTGTTGATGGAAGCATTGGTTTAAGGCCTTATATTGATTTATTTATTTTCACTATTTTTCTCTTATTATAATGTACCCCCCTCTCACGTCTAATATGTATACTGTGAAATAGATTAGTGTCAGGTGGTGATTGTTGGACAGTTGTTAGGATGTGTGTATGCTTGATTGTTGATTATTGGTTTATTAGGAAACAAAAAGTTGTGGTTAAGGACATCTATAATTAATCAATAAAAATCATCTACAATCCTGCACACATTAGAGAGAGGATAGAAAAATATAACCTTTTGGATAAGGAATATTCTCATCACAACTGTCTGGCTAAGGGACGTAGAAGACTTGGAAGATGAATCGATCTTTTACTAGTTAAGGGAAAAAATGGGACAAATTTCGCAACCATGAGAGCATAGAAAAAGGTCTAGCCAAAAATACTCTGATCACCATCTTTCTCATCTATTTGAAAACCAAACTATTGAAGTTGTTTTTTTCTATCTCATCATTAAAATTATTTATAACTAAATGTTTTTAGAAAACCTAAAAATAGTGACAAAAATTGATCTTTTTGTACTTCTCTTCAGGATACAACATATGATAAAATTCTATATAATACTTAGGTAATTAAAATATTATTTTTCTATGCACCATGATAGGCGTGTGTTAGATATCCCTATATAATTTCATATCATCTTATTAATTTTACTATTTTTCTACCTTATCTTGATATTTTCTACTCTAATGGGCATGTGGTTATAGGGTTTTTGTTTTCCTTGATTTATTATGGGGTTTTTTTGTATTTAAGGTTCCTCCTGGTAGATCCTATCTTTTGGGACATTCATGGTGTGATTTTGGGTGCACATTCTTGAAGTTCAATGATATTGATTTAGGTTTATCTTTGGACATTCCTTTATAATTTATGGTTTATTGGATTATTTAAATTTTAACCTTTCATACATGTTAAATATTTTTTGTGATCATTGCACAATTTTTTTGGTTTGTGAAGTCATGATTTCTACTTTATTTTGTTGTAAATTGCGTTTTTAGTTAATTATTACATATCGAGTGTTCGATGAAAGACCCATTTGGATTTGTTGGATATTTCTTCGACATTTAAAACATGTATTGTATTTGAAAATATATTTTTGAGATCTAAATTTTTGTTTTGGGTTTCTAAAATGAATTTATTAATGGTTGTTGGCTTCTGAAAATATAATGGCTTGTGATAATGGTGTGTGTACTAATTAGAACATTGAGGAAAATGGGTTTATTTTCTGTATGAGGTGAGATAACTTGAATGAGATATTTAAAATGATTTTGAAATGGAAAATAATATGTTTTTACCATTTTTTGAATTTTGATTTGGTTAATTGATAAATAATGGTCTTTGTGAAAAGAGCTTAAGGATGATTTTGATCCTTGACAAAGTAGTGAACCCAAATACTGTAACCTGGAGTAGGTAAACCGAGAGAATATTCGAATGACTATAGAAATCAGAACACCTCACTACCCAATTAGGCAGGATGATGCAATGTACTATGAAATAGAAGAGATTTTCGGTCATACTAACAAACCCGATCTATCTCCTGCTACACAGTGTCTACAAGCCTCTAGGGATGAGAAAACTAAACATATTATTGAAGGCAATGCACTGTACATTCATAGGAAACCCCTACATATAAATGGGAGGCTCACACCAATCCATTAATCCAATGATTGTGACAATGTTCATCAGGAAGAGGGCTCAACATGTATTAAAAATAATCATACCTCTACTAACTCTCAAATATACTTGTAGGAAAAAATCGCAATGCCAAACATGGACTCTGCTAAGTAATTGAGGAAATATAAATGGGGAAAGAATGCCATAGGTAAAAAAATAAAGGGGCCCAGCCCCAAGCGTAAGTATTAATGATTATTTTATACTGGAATTATTAGGTTATTACCAACCCAGACAGAAATTAAACTTTAAGAAACATTTTATTTATGTATAAACCTATGATATTTTCTTTATCTATGCCTAAAATCACCATTGTTTTTGGTTTTAATAGTTTGGATAAATGTAATTATAATTTTATAGGCACCACTTATATGAATAAAAAGTGTGATTTTTATGGGTCTTTGCTCATATCTCTATAAGTAATGAAAATATATATAATAAAGATTCTAAATCATTGACTTGTGATGTGACACTACATGATGACACCTTTTTCTGTACTTTTGTGCATACATGCAGTAGATATCAGGATATCAGAACTTTTTTGAACAATGTATACTCTCTTAACAACACCATTCAAGAACCTTGGGTCATTGTTGGTGACTTTAATGCTATTCTTGGACCTAGAGAAAAGCTAATACACTTACAACAAAATATCTCTAATAAGGAGTTTAAGATTTGTATTGATATTAACAACTTACTGGAAATAATCTTGTTGGTGAAAAATGAACTTGGTATAGAAGACACTAGAATAGAGTTTGAGAAAGTAATCTACATAGAGCCTTCACTAATTTTCATGCTCTTGATAAATGTAATACCATCTCAAGTATTACTTTTACTAAGCTAAATTATGATCAGCACCCAATTTTGGTGAGCCTCAAAACTAGAGATAATTAGAATATTCTTTCTTTTAGGTTTATTAATTCCTGGAACAATGTTATAGATTCTAATAAAAATTTCAAGGATAATGAGAACCCAATTAACACAAATGATGCCATTGCTTACTTTATGAAGATAAAATTACGGAAACAAAAATTAAAGCTTTGGTGCAAAGACAAAGTCTAACAAACTGATGATGAAATCAACACCCTTTATTATGAACTTAATCAAATAAAAACTGATTTAACCTATAATGAATTTAATATGGATACAACACATGAAATAGAGATTATTAATAAACATAACTCTCTTTTTTCCTTAAAAGACATTCATAGGTAAAACACACTCTTAAAATCAACTGTTTTAAAGATGGAGCTGGAAATACTAAATTCATTAACACTCTAAAAAGGGATAGAAAGGATAGTAGAACTTTTTATTTACTTAAATATGTTTATAATATCATTGATAATGATGAGACTTTGGCCAATAATGTCACTACCTACTTTAGTAACATTTTTAATGGTCCTACTTGAAATAAGGATATCAAGCCATACATCATTCCCCTCTTAGTGGTGGGTTGTGATACTGACCTCTTGAATAAAATTCCAATTGACCATGAAATCAAAGAGGTGTTTTTAGGTTTAGAACCTAATAGTGTGCCTGGATCTGATGGTTTCCCTAATTCTTTTTTCCAACATCATTGGGACATTGTTCGAATTGATGTTGGTCACCTTGTTAGATAATCTTTTACTAATGGTTTCTTACCTTATGGTATTAATGATAAATTTTTACCCTCATACCTAAAGTGGAAAATGATTTATAAACACACCTTTTTAGCCCTATTTCTCTTATTAAAACTTTGTATAAAATTATTTCGCAGATTTTATCTATGAGAATGAACCCTATTTCCAACAAAAATATATCTTGGAATCAATTCGGTTTCCTTAAAAGAATGAATATCCTAGATTGTTTGTGAATTACCTTTGAATTTACTAACCTATTTAAAAAGAATCAATGATGAAGAAGTGTTTCCATCAAGTTTCATATTAGGAAGACTTTTGATACCATTAAATGGAATTTCTTCTTCAAAATTCGTTATAGCATTGGCTTTAATGATTAGATTGATAACAAAATACAAGCTCTCTTTCACTTTTTTCACTTTTCTATTATAATCAATGGCTCTCCAAATGGATATTTCACTTTTTCAAAGAGTGTTATGAATGGTGACCCCCTTTTTTCCATCCTTTTTGTTAATACTGATGAGTAACTTAGAAAAATCATCACAGAGTCCATTAATCAGGGTAAAATAATGCCCTTTTTGCCTCCAAAACTCTAAATATTGCCTCTCATCTTTTATATAATGATGATATAAATTTATTCTTTCAAGGAGTCAAGAAAAATATTTAAAAACTCAAATATGTCCTATCCCATTATGAGGATATCTATTGTCAATCCATAAATTGGAATACATCTTCAATTTTCATTAGTAAACATTTTACCACAACCCAAAAAACTGATGTGATAAATGAACTAGGGATAAAAAGAATATTCCTTCCCCTTTACATATCTGGGGGTACCCATATTTTGGGGAAATCCCAAAAACATGCACTTCATAACCATCTTTGATGAGATCAATAACCAATTATCCACCTGGAAAGGAAAAACACTTTTTATGGAAGGTCATATCATTCTTTTCAGACAAACCATAAATTGTAAAATTGTATACTCAATGATGGTGTACAAATGACCTGCTGATTTACTTAAAAATATCAACACAAGAATGAATTTTTTTTCATTAGTGGAAAGAATCTTGAAAGCTACCTGTCACTTTTCCCTAGAAAATATGCTAAACTACCATTAATAATGGGGCCCTTGGTATGAAGAACCTCTAGCATTTCAATGAAGACCCTCAAGCTAAGATTACTTGTAATATTATGAAAAATATCTCCTAGAATTATGAATTCCCTAATGGTACATTTTATAATAATCATAGGAAAAAATAATACGTATATGGACTCATCAATATGGCCTTTCATCAAGAATAGTTTTTCAAAAATCTTATCTAACACTAGATGAATAGTCGATAGGAATACTTCTCTCATATTCTGTCAAGATAACTTGAATGGAATACCTCTCTATAACATGATAGAATTCATCACTTTGTCCAAAATTTCTAAAATCACTATCCAGAATTGTGCAAACTCTACTAATTTGGATCTATCAGTTGAAATCATTGGAATTATCAAAAAATACACTTCTGTTAACACTAATGATTTTTTAGTTTGAGACTAAGATCACAATGGTGTGATAACCTCTAAACATTACTATATAAATAATATCACTACAAAAAATAATAATAATTTTTCATGGTTAAATAATTTAATAAAAATATGGATTATCCCCTTCTGACTCACTATAGTTTGGGGAATTTCACACAATATGATTCCCATGGATCACAATCTTCAGATATGTGCTATTAATATTTATACTAAATGTTGCATGTGTAACCAACATAGAGAATATATAGATCACCTATTTTTAACCTGTTCTACTGCTTCTGCTACATTTAATTATATTTTTGACATTTTTTATTTTAGATGGGAATTTTTGGATACTATTGGTTAGAAACATCAATGATGAACCACTATTTATGCCTCTCAACGAATTCATCAGTTATTCAATTTTGTTGTGGCATAACTGATACATAATACTTTGTATGGAAGAAATTATTTAAAACTCAAAGGTAATACCTTTAATTTTCGTGCAACACAAATAATGATACACACTACGATCAAAGAGGCTAGAATCATGCAAAAAAGAACATGCCACAATCCAGTCAAGGATTTCTATGTCCTGATACAGATTGGGATCAAGGGATGATACAACCTGATGAGAGTTTTGTTATAAGTTTTCTATAAACCACCTATTCTTGGATGGATAAAAATCATTGTGGATGGTTCATCAAAAGGAAACCCAATGCTTGATGTCTACACCATCATATTCAGAAACCATAATGAGGAAATTCATGGAAGCTGCTATAGTTCATGTGGTCACACCTCCTCCCTTGATGTAGAGATGTAAAACATCATCAATGCAGTTGATTTGATATAGAAAAATGATGAAAAAAATGTTAGGATTGAATGTGATTTAACTACCATTGTCCAAGTTCTTTGATATGGAACTTTTCACTTAGTATGGACTCTCACAACTAAATGGATTGGCTACCATTAATAACTATTTGGACTCAATCATATTATCAGGCACACCTACAGAGAGGCGACTAAGGTGGGCAATGGTCTCACCAATAATGGTTATGACTAAAATAGTACATACATGGAGAATATTCCTTCTTATCTCACCCCTATTTTCCAAAATTATTTTAACAATTTCCCCACATTACGACTCTTGTTAGTTTTTATTTGTTATGTATTTTGATTACCTATCTAAAAAATGTGAGGGTTTTCCAAATTGTTGAATCCTTAGGACCCATTTTCCTTGAGAAATATGATATATCTTCTGTATGGACCCCTCAGAGATGTTATTTCCCTATGGTAAGATATTGATCCTTATCATGACTCCAGTGATTCTTATTATGTAAATTATTATATAAGTGTTTGTGATTGGATGATCATCTGGGATTTGTGGGATCACCCTTTTAAATACTCTGGACATGTAAAACATGGAATCTCTATTTATTTTTCTAAGAGAAATTGCTTCACTAGTTAGGTTACACACAATATGGTGGCCCAAATCAAGGAAATATTTGTTATTATTGGAATGGGATTATTCCCCTTGGTCTATTCCAAGTGGGGTATGTCCGAGCATATTAGGGAGTTTTGATGTCATCGAGTGAGGAATGATTTCTAGGATGAGTAAAATGTATTATTTAGTAATATATTATTCACAATATTCAATGTTAATCTATGTCTATTGGGACTTAGTTTCTTATATTAAAGAATTTAATTAATGTTTGTTGGTTAATATTGTGTAATTATTTAAATTTCAATTAATTATATCGATGTTGTGGTGTTCTCACGTGTGAAATTATTCTTTTTGAAGTGATGTGTTGGACTTCAAAAGTTTATAAAAGATGTTTTAATGTAAATATTTCTTATAATATTTTGTGTTGTTTTGAAGAGTAAGCATCATTTACCTCTTGAAAATGTTTATGTGCCTTGAATGGAAATGAATTTTCATTTGGAATAAAAATAGGAATTTACCATGTTTTGTTTTAAAAAGAAATATGTGGAAAATATTACTTCATTATATTTTTTTAAAAAACATTAAGTTGATGTTTCTTTTGTTTTGAAAGATGTGCATTGGGAAGAGATTTGTTGAGGCACATCTACTGAGTCTTAATTCCCATGCCTATAGATTCATCTATTATTTACCATTTGATGCAGATTTCAACTTTACCTTATTTCCATGGGTGATAGTTATATTTAGTATCGATGACTGAATTTAGGGGTCACATGGAGATGTTGTTGTTGTGAGGATCAACTGGTCTTCATTTTCAATTGTTTTATTTTCAGTCTCTCTTGTAAAATATGGTTCCGTTTTTACAATTATATATGTTTGGATGCCCTATTTTGTTTCCAATGTTCTACTAATTTATTTATAGTGGTTGAAATTATTCATTTGTTTACTCTATTGATGCCTGAAACTAGCTTCCAGCACATTGGAATTGGGAACTCCATTCATGCCTTGCCAAAGATTGAATCGGGTTACTGGCTCGGGGTCGACTTGGGATGGTTTTTAAAAAAATGTTATCATATGAGGTTTGTATTTTGAGTACCTTCCATTTAAGGAACCTTATATTTTTTGGGGTGTCTATATAGATGGATTAGGTATATCGTAGCTTAGGTGCTTGTCTGGGGGAGTGTCTAGCCAACACTTTTTGAATAGAAGTGTGTGTTTCAATTAGATGTTGTGTTTCTTTGGGATTCTTTAGATCATGTGGTTTTATTGTGTTTGGGATACTAAAAAAGAGTTTTAATAGAATTCTATGTGAGATATTAGGGACTAAAAGTCCTTGTAGATTAGAGGACATAGTCCTAGAAGACTCTCTATTATGGTGATATGTTTTGAATATGACTGCCAATCATATTTTCAAGTCACCAATTCACCCTAATTCTCTCTTTTGAGTCGTTTTGGGACATCCTTGGCTCTGAAAATTTATTTTTAAGACATTTGTTTTGATATTTTGAAATGTTTACTTTAATGGTAAATTTTGGATTTCTATAAAGGGGAAAAGTAATTTTCAAAATCATCATTTAGGAAGCAATAAAAAAACTATTTTTTGTAAAATTACTCTTTGGGGTGAAACATTAATGGGTTAATGGGTTTGAATTTTTGTAATTATAAAATGAAGTTTGTTTAATTTTTTTTTGAAATCAAGAAATTTACATTAATGGATGTTTTGGAAATATGTTTTGAATAAGAAGGAATGGGCTTCTAACCAAATGCTATTTGATGGAATGGTTTTGTTGATCTAATGAAAATGTTTTGAAATGTATGAGTTGTGATTTTGAGTGGAGTAAATTAGATTAAAATATGGAATTTGAATTTTTTTTTACATAGTGGTTCATGACATTTTGAAAATCATTGTGAATTTTTAAATTAGAATATTTTATTTTTTCCATTGGTATTTTCCATTGGTTCCCACTTTCATAGAGATGTGTGGATAGTGTAAAAATGATTATGTGGGTGGATGAGTGCTTGGTATAGAATGTGTTTATATGTCACTGATTTTCATGAAAATTTTCATGTGATTGAGACTATATGATATACCCTTGGATAGTGTGAAAATAAAATATTTTTTTTTGATTTAAAAAAGTGTTTTGAAGAGGTAAATTTTGTGTTGTCTAAAAATTTGGTAGTTGTATGGTTTGTTTTTTTAAATTTGGGAAGTGTTTATTATGTGGTGTGTTCTCATGTGATTTGTAAGTGTTAGCCATGCTATGTTCTTAGTTTAGATTCTCATTAGAGATTGAATTTTATATATTAGTTTATTGGATTTCTATACATGTTTTGGGAATATATATGATGGTTTCCCTGTATGTTGAATTATTTTCGAGGTTAATTTTGAGTTTTAGCTAGTTTTGATCGATCACTAGACATTATTGTATTCGAGTGTTCTCCCCTATGGATATTTGATGATTTTATGTGGTGCAATGACTGGTGATACCCCTTTAGAAATAATTCTGGTTCATCAACCTAATAAATTTATTCTTGAGTTTTGAATGTTAAATCTACCTCTTCAAAGGACAGACCGCCAAATTTGTTAGAGTAGAGAGATTTTTAGGTTTTATTTAATGTAACTTCATATTTTGATGATTTTTTATGTTGTGGAAGTTGTTCGTGGTGGTTTTACCCTATGTCTTAATGTCTGGTGGATTTTGTGGATCTTATGAGGATATATATTTCAATAAAAATGTGTGTTCCATATTTAGAATCCAAAAAATTATTCTATTATATAAGTCATGGTGTATTTGGTGTGTTCATCCTCGAGGAACCTATTTGGGGGAGGGTTCTATATTAAATATTGTGAGTTTGATAGTGTTATAATCATCTATTTCTTCATCGGGTTCTGTGTGGCTTCTTATGGTACAAAAAATTGAGTCTTGATCAGGGATTAAGAGCTCTTGACAATGAGGAAGTGGATGCATAATGCATTAGGGATTCAGAAAAAGGCCTCAAATTGAAGTTTGCACATGGTTAGGAATCCCAGGGGAATAGGGAGTTTGGATCATCTCATTTCTACACCACTATGGTGAGGCATTTTTTATTTTTATATTGTGGTTTATCTATAATTGTGAATTTCGATTTTTTCTCAAAGTGCATGGTGGACTTACACATCATGAAATGACAATGATTGTGCCATCATGGATGCATGTTTTGGATTAGTTTTACAGACTTGGATAGATTGTGTGAACCTAGTGTGGACTTGGTCTGTGTAAATCTATATTTTTCCATTCATGTATTATTTTCTATTTAGATCACTGCTCCCATCATTGGTCCCCTCCAATCCCTTCTCCTTGTGGTAGGGATTTCTGGTCAGTGTGGGGAAGTTTCCATGTTTTATTGATCTAATTGGTTTTTAATGGTGGGGATAACCACTATGGGCCTCATTGAAATTTGTTATACAAAAAATAAATGAATGTTTTTTTAGTGGTGGGGAGTCCATTCATGTGTGAGATTCTATTTGGAAGTGTTTGATTTCGAGTACCTACCTTGAGCAAGTGTTGGGTTGGATTTTGAAGAGTAAATTTGGTGAATAAATGTTTTGGAAGTGTTTTTTGAGATGTGGTTTGGGCTCATTGGTTCATCTATGGTAAGAGATATGAGTTTTATTTAGTGGTTAAGGTTTTCATTGTTTGAGAGGTTGGATGATGTGGTTGTAGTAATCTGTAGTATTTGATGATCAACTACAAATTTTGTGGCTTTATGGGGATAGAAAGAATTAATAGTGGGGATAATTGTCACACCTAAACATTCATGATCATAATTATCTTAAGGTTTGTTTTTGGATCTTAGTTTTTATCTCGATTTTTGGGTGTGATTATTATCATTTTTTAAGTGATGATTTGTTTATTATTGATCTCATGGTCATTATTCAGTTTTATCATGATTTTTTATGGATAAAAGTTGAATTTTTGGTCTTGGAAGAAGACTATGCATGGTTGGTGAATAGTTAAAGAAACCATTTCTCATTCTCTAGGTAATTGTGTGGCTTATGTGTTAGTGAGAGAGGTATGGAGCACATCTTGCGCTCAGTTCTTTCAAAATTGCGACAAGGGTGAATCGAGGTTCTATTTCAGGACAATGGATTGTGGCATAGTTGGCGTATATTTTTGGAACCGTGTGAGTAGCCCATTTGAATTCCTTTGTTTATCTAAAAAGTGGCACACTGTTTGGTAAACCGTGAAACCTAATATTGTGTGGTGCCCATATCATAAAATTTTTAAAATTTAAATTGTTAATTCCTCAAATTTTCATCAAAAACCAACCCCCTATCCACCCTATGGTCCATGTAGACATAGGGGTGTTTCCACCTTCTTCCCCATCTCTCCCTCATCCTTGGTTAATCTAAGGTAATTCCTAAAGCTTGGGGTTAGATCTCTTAACGTAATCTCGTATCCTTTTCTAGATTTTATTATTTTTTCCACTTTATATCATGTTTATGTCCTCTAATGGTCATGTGGTTTAGGGGTTTTTTATCCCTTGATATATGTTGGGCCTTTTGTTTGTTTAACGATCATTCTGGTTAATATTTCCTCTTAGAACCTTTATAGTGTGATTCTAGGTTTGTGTTGTTGATGTTCCATGAGATTGAGGTAGGATTATATTAGTATTTTCCTTTATAATTTATGATTCATTGATTTATAAATTTCCATACCTTCCATACATGTTAAATATATTTTTTTTTGATCTTTGGATAATTCTTTTGGAGTGAAATGTGGTTATTTATCCCTAGATTTATAATAAATTCCATTATTTTCATAATTATTCCACACCGAGTGTTGAATGAAATTTCTGTATGGATTATGTGGATGTTTTTGTGACGTTTAAAGAATGAATTTTAATTTAAAACATATTTTTAACATATAAATGGTGGTTTGGGTCTCTCAAATAAATATATATATGGTTTTGTATCTTGAAATTAGAATGACATGTGATAATGGTGTGTGGCCTGATTGGAACTTTGATGAAAAATTTTTTTGATTCCATATGGGTGAGGGTACTTGAACGAGATTTAATTTTTTTTTGATATTGAAAATTGTGTGTTTTATTTTTTTGGAATTATGAATTGGTTCCTTGATATATAATTTTATTTGTGAAAAGATCTTGAGGTTCGTTTGGTGAAATGTTTATCATGAAAACCCTCCATGGATAATCTTATTTCCTTGTATATATTTAATTGTTGGGATTTGCTCACTAAGGAACCCTTGGGAACCATTTAACCTTAGTAGAATGTGATATCCTCCATATAGAATCCATTAAGATGTAATTGTTCTACAACAAGAGATTGATCATTCAGGTGACTCGGGTGATACAAATTGTGTAAATTATTATATATGTGTGCTTGAAAAGATGCATGGTGGTCATAAGTTAGACAACCATTTTCTATTCTATTGAAGTGGAGATCCTTGAAAAACTATGAAATTTTCTATTAGTGATTGTTACACTAGTTATGTTATGCAATAGCTCATGTCCTATAACAGGGGGATATTTGTTATTATTTCTATGGGATTAGGATGCTCGATCTATCCCAAGTGGAGTTGGGAAAAGCATGTTCAGGATTTTTTATTTAATATAGTGAGACATGAATTCTTGGATGATTCATCATGTATGATTATGTAATAAATTATTCAGGACCTCATATATTCAATCATGGAAATTGGTACTTAGTTGCTCAGAGAGATGTAAAATATTTTGTTTTCTTTGGTCTATTCTATGATTATTTCCAATTCCCTTAATTATATTATTAATGTGGTGTTCTCCCATGTGGTATTCTTCTTTGGGAAGTGATGTGTTAGATTTCATAGGTTTATGTATGAAAACTAATATAATAATTTCATATACTCTTTGGTTCCATTTTGAAGATTAAGTATCACTTTCTTCCTGAAAATGTTAATTTTTATTGAATGGAAATGAAAGTGGATTTAGAATAAAAATGAAAATGGATAGTGTTTTGTTTTAAAAGTAGTTGTGTGGGAAAGATTAATTTTATATATTTTATTTCAAATGTGAAGATGATATTTTTTTATTTTAACATATGTGCTTTGTGAATAGATTTTTTTGGGGATGCATACTGAGTTTTTATACTCATGCCCATAATTTATTCTTGTTTTTATCCTTTGGTCTGGGTTTCAACTCATTTTTATCCCCATTGGAGATTGATGTATTTCGTATCACAGATTTACCCTTAGGGTTACATTGAGATGTTGTGGGTGTCAGGTTAAACTACTATTCATTGTTCAGTTGTTGTTTTTTCAATATCCCTTGTAAAATTAGGTTCAGTTTTGATATTTATATATATTTAGCTAGTCTATTTTTTATTATTTTTCATTTTAATATAAATATTGGGAGAAATATTTCACTTGGTCACACTGTTGATGTTATCCATTATATTCCATCTGATTGGGGTTGGGAATTCCCTTCAAGACATTCCACAGATCGAATTGGGTACCAGTTCTTGGTTGACTCAGGTTGGTTCATGATAATCAATACAAGAAAAATCCTAGAAATTTGTATCCCAAAAATCAAAAATTTAATCCAATTTTATTAAAAAAATATCAAATTAATTCCTTTGACTAAAATACATTGACATAATCATTAGGATTTTTTTTTCTAATCGCTCTAAAATTTATTTTATCATCTACACACTAAATAACCATTGTTTTAGATGATTCCATCTTTTTATAAAGGTATTTTCATCCAAAACCAAACTCTATCTATCAAAATATTATCCATAATAAAGAAATATTAGAATAGAAGGTGTGGGAGAGGTTATAAATCTAAATTACATGAAAAAATCATCCAGGAAACCCACCATCATTGGGTGTCATATAGAGGAATAATAAGGGGAAGGGCCAACAAAATTACTCATTACTATGCTTATTTCTCCTCTAAATCACATGTGGCTTATATAAGAAAAGAAATTCATTCCCATATTGTAAAAAAATGGATCATGGATCTACTAGGTACCCGACCGTACTATATCTAGTATTGTTCACCTACTAGTAATGATGTATCATTCCACTAGTTAATCAGTGTGGTATATTGTGTAACACCCTCTAAAAGGGTCACCAAGTACCCAGTTCCCCTTACCAGGCACCTAGTTCGAACCCATTAATGAATTATAGTCGTAAGAAAAAAAATAAAACTTCTCAAACTCGTTCCCATTCAAAAAACATGCATATTGACCCTAAAAATACAAAAAATAACACCCCTTAGTGAATTACAAACACTCGTTATTCTAATCACAATTCTAATTCATTAATCACACATATTTGGGCAATCAAAATTGAAATTACCACCAGAAATACTAAGTTATAAGGTTGTGGTTCATTAAAAACTTCTCAAAATAAAGATTATCATGCCCAAAAATATTTGTAACATTTTACAATAACTAATTAATCTATGTGAATTGGATACCCCTCCTAGATTGGTATTTTGATAAAATTTAGTGATATCTATGTACCCATAACTAAACCCAAATACAATGGAGTTTCAAAGAAAACCCATTAGTATAACATCAAGAAAACATTTTTTATGAAATATGATTCCCTAAATATTACATCAACATCACCACATCCAATTCTATAGAAAAAAATTGTTAATTCTATGCAACCCAACCATTTCCAAAAAACCATTCTATAAAACCAATTACATCAACATAACATGATCATGATTTCTTAACTTCTGGAGACATCCAAGAATCCCTCAAACACATGGATTTGAGTTTCACATCAATTACTTGTTTGAAAAAAAAAATCATTAAAACCTTATCCTACCCAAAATCTACCATTGAACACTCTCTTGGTGAACCTATAAAACATTTATCCATGTCCCACATAGGAATGATGTTGAATTCCACCTGTGTCGTACTCCGAATGAACATAATGTACACAAATACTGTTGAAAATTTACATTTAGTGAGGGAAAATATAGAATATACCTACCAAAACACTTATATTAACACGAACCTCCTCCACTTATACCACTCCTTGTGTGTCGATGATGAGGAGTGATCCGTGATACCTTCCTCTTATAAGGCTTGTGTTGGATACTTGTACTAAGGTTATAAAACACTCAAATGGGTAGAATTTACCTAAATATCCATGGATAATAAAATAAATAACCATTCCAACCATGTTATATTCGATATAAACCAAAATCCCATTCAATAAAATTTCCACGTGAATGAAAATAATAATGATACAAATTCTAAAATGTTAAAACAATACCAAAAGAAAATATTATGGCATAAACTGCAATAACCAAAGATCCAAGTTATTACTATCATGCTCAATCAAAAAGGTCCTCCTAGTAATCTACACCAAAAATTATGTATATATTTATTGAGATTTACAAAAAAATCTATAGAATCATACCGAATGTCTCTCATGAAAATTTGAAGAGAGAATTATAATTACATGGAGAATAAATAGATGAACTAGCCACTGCCCACATAGGTCAAATAATCCCCCAAACATAGAAATGGAATCTCACCAAATAACACATCAAATAATAATAATGTAGTATCATCACAATGCATATAAGGTTACCCACAACCACTATTCATCCAATTTTCCACTATATCCCAAATACATATTTTTCTATCATTGCATCTTTATCCACAAATTATTTCAACCACTGTATATCAAATCTTATGATACATAATACTAATCAAATAACACTAAAAAATACACCCAATATGTATCCTATAAAAGGGTAATAGGTTATAATTATTATTAATGACATAAATCTATTTCAATCCCCATAACATGATTGGACAACACAATATATATCAATTATCCACCATAGGTTTCACCAAAATCTACTACTGATAATAGAGTAGGGGTGGATGGGTTGTTAGCTTCCATATCCTCCCTATCATAGATGTAATGGAAAAAAACCCCCAGTGTCTCTAGGTGTCAATCATGTTACCCTTCTCATGTGTGGTCTTTAATAAAACATAGGAAAATATAGGTATATTGTAGTCTCACACAAGCCAAAACCTATGGGACAAGAAAAAACACAGCAAAAAAATTATTATCAAGATGTTTTTTAAATTTGTGTTACCAATAAACACACCGAATTTAGAACATATGAACCATGAAAATCACATTAGGGGAAACACACATGTT
This sequence comes from Viscum album, assembly GCA_963277665.1. Taxonomy (NCBI): domain Eukaryota; kingdom Viridiplantae; phylum Streptophyta; class Magnoliopsida; order Santalales; family Viscaceae; genus Viscum; species Viscum album. The sequence goes on along the minus strand of OY728126.1, from coordinate 1,204,335,225 downwards.
TTTTCACTATTTTCAATTCAATTATCATCCACCTAAATTTTTTCATTTAATTATTATTTTAAATTTCCACCAATTAAATCTTTATGGATAAACACATTTATGTATGTCAAAATTATTATTCCATTGATATTAAAAATAATTTAATAAACCACTTCCTTAAACCATCACATAACAATAAAAGACACTATGTTATGGAAAACTATTGTCACTAAGCCACATAACCAAGGTCATGGAGGAAAATTTGAGGAAGTTGTATTTGTTTTTAATGATTTTCAATGATGATGTATTTAATTGATGCAAACATGTTATATATTTAGTATGTAGATTATAAGATATTTTTATAACTCTATGAATGTTTTATAAGGGAATAAATTCTTAAGAATGATTATTTTTTAATAAGTGATGATGTTTCCAAGAAGATGTATACATATCACTAATGTTAAATGATTCTAGGAATAGTCATGTTAGATTGGTTTGAATGTTAATTTATGTTCTCCCTATGCATATAAATTTTATACGAAATTAAATATTTATTTGAATAGTGGTATTTAATTGAGTATTTGTATTATTAATAAGTATCTATGTCATCAAGATAAAGGAAAACATTTAAGAATTATCATAGATAAAACATTGATGATGATTAATCCAATTAAAAGTGACTTTAAATCATGAAAAGTGTTCATGATGGTAGTATGTTTAATACTTGATAGGCATATATTATATAACATAAAATATGATTTCCACCATATAAGTATTTTAAATGATGTCATTTGTAAAGAATCATTGATATACCAACCAAAAAAATTACATTAATATAGACTATGCTCAAAGAGTGGTTTACACATTGTGGATATGTTGAATTGGGTAGTTGATAGGAAAATGTTCTACAGAACCATATGACGCGAAGGATATGTCCATTCCATTTGGGATAGTTTATCATATGCCTCTACATTATACTGATGTCTCATGCCACAATGAATATAAAGATGGATATGAGGTGTTATAAGATTTTTTGGGAACTCTAAACCACAATTCATATTCTACCCCATAGTTAAAAGAAAATTTGAAATGCCACCCCATAATATCTGGATCAAACCCTAGAGAAGGTTGTGTCATTTTTATAGACATATAGAATTTAATAAATCCATGCTGGAAAAAGTTTCTCATTCTATAGTATGTTAAACCAGTTAAAAAAGAGTTATAAAAAGTAGTTATACCCCCTATAAGATAATTCCATCCTTTTTTTTATTTTGGAAACATAAACATTATACATTCTCAGATCGATATTTTTGATTTTTGGTTATTTAATCTATAATTACTATGGAATAAAATTGGAAAATTTGGATCTATTTTAATAAATACATAAAGGGTGTGTTTGAAGAAGAATTTCAATGAATTTTGTGGTTTGAATTAGAATTTGAATATCAAATTCAAAATAGAGGAATTGGTAGGGCACTGTGAAATATTTACATATATAACGTGGAGTGTATTAAATAATAAAAATATATATATATGGAATTATAATTATTACTAATTTTTCTGTGATTGGATTAGAATATATTATACCATATTCTATGAATGAAATTCATTTGTATGGAATACTAATAAGATAAAAAAATAAAGTGATTTGATAATGAATATAAAAGTAGAAATTCCATGATTGTTGTAGCATAGATTCAATATATACTTTATAATTGAACAAAACCTCATGTATTGAACATAAATTAATACAGTGATGATGTAGTACATTTAAGATGAAAAAATGGGGAATAAATTAATGCAGTGATGCTGTTCAAAAATGTAGAATATAAAATGTAAGAGAACAAAGATGAAGGCTATTTGTAGTTCATGTGAAGTCTTTTTTTAGTGAATAAGTGTATTGAAACTAGTGAGATTAAATAATAATAATAGAGAGTATAATTCAATCTTAAAGTGGTAAAGTGAAGAAGAATAATGTTTTCACATCACCATTTTAATTAAAAATAAAAGGACACACTTATATGTTACCATAAAAGTAAATTAATATAAATAGAGAATTATAATGTCTACAACATGTCAAAATTATATATTGGTATAAAAATGATTATTTGTTACCCATGATGACCATCATTGTATGTATTGATCCCACTTTGTTTATGAGTTTAATTTATTTAAATAATGATCCTTAGTTTTCAAAGGTGGTTAAAGAAATAGAATTATTTCACTAATTCCAATATGTTGAAGAGGTTAAAAAGAAATAAGTTAAAGAGATGATTACATGATATAAAAATTGATATCAAATTGATTCTAGTTTGGATTAATGGATTAATAATAATGTAATAAATCATTATTATTTTTGAAAATTTATTTTTATGGATTGAGTTTACAATTATGAAAATTGTTGAACTGTTATTACATTCAGATAAAATGTGTCACTAAGTGATTTAATTTGACACATTTGTCATAATAATTGAGTATATGTGATAAGTAGAGATGATTTTATTTTATAAAGATCTTTGGAATTTATATCCAGAAAAGAGAATAAGATGAGTAATAAAAGGATGTTAGGAAAATTTATATTTTATTGGTGGTAATATGAAGAATAATACAATGAAATATAACTATTATTACATGAGAGGATACTAAAAGGAAAAGGAATTTTCTGTTGGAGATTTGGTTTGACATTTTATTAATTTTCACTAAAAAAACTACCTTCTATTACAAGACACAAGGGATGTCCCAAAAAAAATGTGGCACCCAATGATATACCTTGTGGGAGTGCTGACCTAGGTAGCATGCTTGGTGGAGAAGCAGTGTGGTGGGGTTCATAGAAACTACAATGTGCCCGTCGACTGCACAATGGGGTGACATAAATTATGTTGGTAGTGCACACATAGTGTATCTAAGTACTGACCCCAGTGATATCGATCGAAGTGTAGATGGGTTGGATTTATTAATAAAGGAGTGCTCAACTAGATGATTGGCCAATTTGAGACACATATGTGCTAGGTAAAATTCATATATATTAAAATACACATATATAATGTATGATGATGTATTTAATGGATCCCATTCATCAGATCTTTTCGAGGAATTATCTGCATCCTTAAACATCTCTGAAGGTGATCTGTTCAAATAAATTATTAGACGAACCTCTAAAAATCAATCTTTAGTCTTCCACGATCATTATAAGCTCAAGATTATTAGTTGATGAAGTCACGAAACATCATGCATGAATTCAATAATGAAATAATTTAAATAATACAACACACTATTGAGGATAAAAAAATTTCATAGAGTTTATCACGCATTCAAATGATTGGATGAGTTCATATATATAAAATGATGGGGCATTTGATTATTTATGAATGCATGTTTACTTCCTCACGAAGTATGAGAGAATTGACACATAATGAAAGTTGATGTGTTTTATGACTTTAAATAAACTATGTTCAATGATTTCAAACACCATGATGTTCAATCATTCAATTCCTTTATTTACATATAATTAAATGTGGGATTTGAGGTGTTTTAAATGAGGTATGAGCTCATATCTAAATTTTGAAGCACCCATGACTGTACGGAATACTTCCAATAACTATATTATTATGTGATGTAATTTTATAGAAAATACATCATCTCTATAACATTAATTTATATGATGAATAAGGATGATCCACATGCCTCCATGGTTATACAAAGAGGTTTATTATATGCACTGCATGCATAAAGAAGAAGATCCATGAGCCAGTTCTTAATATACATACTCCAATTATGCAACATGGAGAACTAATTCCATGCCTTCATGGTGATTTTATGCCATCATGATGGCATGATGCTTTAGATGTTCCATGATCTATTGATGGAATAAAATTTTATCACTATACTTTGTGATGAAGGTGACCGACCTATAAAACCTTACATGGAGAAATAATACAATTATATAAATCACACATTAATTCTTGAAGCTTGATCAATGGTTAAACATGCATATATTATTATCAATAAAAATAATTTATTGTAGAAAATACGATCCTATGATATACATGGACATAGACTCTTATATATCTAAATATTCATAATAAATTTCTTTGGAAGAAGAATTAATGAATAGTGTTCATATGTACATGCTTTTGTGAATGCATATTCATCTAAGGACCATAAAGAGGATACTAGAAGCAAAAATAATATTATGAATAAAATTATATGTTCTACGGTATTCATAAGAGATACATGAAATAATTGCATGAAGTCAACATCACATGCTATACTGATTTCATGTTAATTAATTGAGGCTAATATTTTATTAATGAAGGAGGGAAAACTTACTTGATAACTTGGTTGAATGAAAATATGATACCTAATAATATTTTATATTTAATATCTAACTAATTAATGATATCACAAGTGTTACTGACAATGTATGTAAATACTAATTATCATTTATTTCCAAGAAGTATGCTTCAATTTCCCTATATTGTAATATAATTATAATTTTGAAAGAAGTGGAGGTAATTTTGGTGATATTGAGATTAGATTTCATTGTTTCAATAGACAAAAAGGGATTTTTGAATATATCAAGACCAATAATTTCATTTAATAGGAGGTAGAAGAAAGGTTAGACAAGATAATTTATATAGTATTTATTATCATTTGGGTGGGGAAGACTTCGAAGAATACAATCTACAAAATATTCATATTATTCTGATTAAAGATAGAACAATAAATAATAATTGAAACATTATAATTTCCACTAGGAAGGAAAAGAATAATTTTTTCATGATTTTTAGAATGTTGCAAGTGAAGTAGATAGTGAATGAAACAAAAAAGACATTGATATTCATCATATGTCTGAACATGTTGAAGAATTTCACTTTATTAAAAATAACATTAATTTGTGAAGTCCATCTTTAGAGGCAGTATACAGAACTAGACAGGATATGTAAACATACACAATTAATTGACTATAGTTTAAGGAATGTTAAAGGATATTCCTAACATGTAGTAATTGTATTAAAGGATTATTATATAGTTTTTGTTTAGTATATGATTATTTCTATACAATAATAAAGACTATCTAGACTTTTTTAGTATTCAACCATATAAAAACATATGGTTCTGTCTTTTACTTATTAAAAATAATTTCATGAGATAAATATATGTGAATAAGAGAATGAATATCCTATTAGTTTAAGAGGTAAAATGGATAAAATATATAATTGGTGAAATTTTTCTGGATGTTGATTCTCCCCTAGTGTTGAGTATATCCTAATGTGATCCTTCCAATTGGTATCTGTGTGTAGGTAGACAAATGTTTTATTCTATAAGATTCAATTATTTTCTATTAATGATATGTTTTTATTTCTTACGTTATCAATGAAGTGAAGTTCGGTGAATATTTTGTTCTCCATAGGAATAATTCTATTTATCCCAAAACCATAACAAATAAGATAAATAAATAAGAAATAATGTTGAATATAAATTCCATCCTATCCAATGAATATTGAGTATCCATATCTCTAGTAATTTCCAATAATGAAGATGTGTCAGGCTTGGAATATAAAAAATAGGTGGATAATATTTCTATTAATTATTTGGATATAGTTTTTACCTTATATGGATGAATACATTCAAGTGACCAAAACGACTATGTTAACATTTATCTAACCTATCCTAAAGAAATTACAATCAGTAGTGGGGGAGATAAGAAGTTAGTTTATTTTTTAATTGATGCATCATAAACTATAATCCATGGTTATACCTATAAATTAGTATCTTTTATCGGTGGGATATTTTAAAGCATTAATGAAGAGATAAATTATTTTGTGGGGAATTAATTAGTAATGGAGATTGTTTTTAATGAAAAAATTATAGAATCTATAAAGATCACTAAAAAAGATGGTTCTATGGAACCAAAAAATATTATATTGGAATAAATATACTATATATTTAATTAGTAGTGTATTAACACTATCTGATATGAGGATATATCCACTTAATATTTAGAATATAATATTTTTTATCTTGGGAAAAAACATTAAAAACATCTATGATTTCAAGGATTTACACTTGGATGAAAATTCCATGGATAATAAGGAACATTACTATTTGTGACCAAACAGTGTTAATTTAAATGAAGAGCAATTTTAATATTTGAATAAGGTTTTTAAATGTAATTTTCTTTAAAAAAATTTGATAAAAAACCCCCAATATCAGATGTCTTGGATTGGTAGTTTAATTTTGCAATTTTTAGAGGCCACATCTTGAGACATCAATAAAAGAAAGATACAATTTTTACTAATTATAAATACTAAATGGTGGATTATAATTATAAAATACCACTATCTTGTGATAATGAGATAATGACTTCAGTTTATGATATATCTAATGTAGGTTTAATGAAATATGTATAATCTATACCATATTGTAATAATTTTTTGAAATATGTTCTCATAAATAGTTAATGTTTGAAAACAAAATACAGACAAAACTGGATGAAGAAAAAATGAGATGAAGACAAACACCATGTATAGGGTATATATGTGAACAAAAGTTTACACTAGTTCCCCATGAAGAGCCCAATTTGTTATTAAGAAGACCAGAAAAATGAAAACAGATGAAATAATAATATCAAGGTTTGTGGGTCAATGTGGATTCTACAATTGATTCACGAATGGTGTATTAAATTTTTGGTTCAATCCTAGAAATTCTAAATCCTAATGATGACCAATGTTATGGTATAGAAATCTATTTAATAAGAAGAAACGATCATATGTTAAGGAAAATGTATGTGCTAGAAGTTTCTTTCGGATAAAGTTGAATATATTTTTGCAGAATTTAATAGTGGTGGTAACAAGAATGGTACGAACCAATCTATCCATGTATCTAACTTTTTTTAAAAGGAATTCAAACAAAGAAGGCCAAGAAAGGGGAATCAATCATGGTCCGTAAGAAGAAATTTTTTTAAAATAAATATTGTCCTAAGATAATTATAAGAAGGAACGAAAAGAAGTCCTCTAATTCCAAATCTATGAATTCGAAAAATTAGATCATTCAAAAGGACTACTATGATATATGACACATAGAATAAGTTATGTGGAGTATCCAAACATTTTGCAAAATTTAAAAATTATATGTTAGTAATATGTATATAATATATGGATTGAATTTGGAAAATTTAAAAAGAACACATCAATGCTAGTGAAAAAGGAAATTAAAAGATTCAACATGAAATTAATGAAGATAATTGTGTATGTTGAAACAAGGATGATCATATTAAGAAAAATTATTTTACAATAATTCCAAAATAATATAAATAATTTTATAATATTAATTTTTAACCATTTGATAAAACTGATTATAATATTATTGATAAAATAAGGTTCTCATGGAGAGAAATTGAATATTTATTAAAATAAAAATATTTTCAATAAAAATTGAATATTATATGTGGAAGTATGGAGAGTTAATCTAATAGAGTAAAATGGTAAATAAAACTGTGTCGACCAATATTTTTTACATTCATAGTTAGAGGATGATCCAAATTGTTCCCTTAATCTTTATGTTTTGTATTTTTTATTATATTTCATGGAATTTAAGGTGATATAATGAGTAATTCCAATTTCTAATAGAAAAGAAGATGAATTCATAATATTTAAATGATTCATGAATTGGTTTTTATATAAAAATACTATAGAGGTTAAAATTTTATAAATATGAATACATTTCTATCATATCATAGACCATATGTGTAATGAATATATCATCTCGGTTTTATCGTAAATTTGGTATCCTGAGAAAAAAATGTAATGATGAAGATCATTTACGGTAACGTTGTGAATGTTTTCCAATATAGGAAATCACAAGTTTATGATCCATCATGTTGTGTTCTCAAAATATGAACATATTGAAATTCATTATTTAATAGATTCACCATTATTACTATTTGGAGAAGTGTTTAACATTAGGTAGAGGCTTAAAAAGAAAAATGTTGTTTCTGTTAGAATAAAATTTTCAATTTACATAAAATTTAAGAATTATGCAATGTTATTGAAGATAATATAATTACAAAGGGTATTATTTCTATAATATCTCATCCTTGGTTGTCAAAAAAAAATCCAAACACAAAGGGGAAGAAATTTAAGTATTCAATGACATAAGAAATGTATAATTATTGAAGTTACTTAAGTATTCTTATCCTTCATGATTGAATTTAATGATTTTTTGTCTATTTTTTATGTGGGTTCTTGAGTTTTAGGTTGGTTTTTTTAAAAATGATTTTATACCTCATTTAAGTATCATCAACTAATTATAAAAGTACACATCCATTGATGTAAAGTATAAGAGTTTCCATATAATGTGGTGTCATAATCAATTGGTAATGGAATTTTTTTCTTAAATAATATAATCTTATTTTAACACAGATAATGGATAATGTAGGGTAAGAGTGAAAATATGGATGAAAAGTTTCTTATATATGGACAAATACCATCCTCTGATGAATTTAAATTTCTTGTAAATAAGGGGGGGAGAAAGTAAAATAAATGGTTGGAAAATTACATGGGAGTTATTCAATACCTATTGACATATTCATTTGTAAATAAATTAGATCACTTTTATAAAAAATTAAAGGAGAGAGTTTTTTTAGGCCACATTATTTATGTGTTTTAATTCCTTTCATTTTTTATTGGTTTCCAATGGTAGCCAACAAAATAAAAATATTTCATTGATGTCAATAATTTTTAGATGTTATAAGGAAAAAAGTTTCTTTAATAGACGAATCTATGAAATCTAAGCACAATATCACAATGATTATAACGTTTATGAATGGATGGAAGGGAATGTAATATAGTATTGTTATATTAAGGATGTTATTTTAATAATTTTGAGTTTACCGCTATGATAATTGTTTAAATGGTCATATATTTAGAATACATGTTTCACTATATGTTTTTACAAGACATGTTGTTTACAAAAATGATGTATATATGAAGAATTATTATTATTTGATACTGTGATGTTATTTTGAATTTATATTCCAAAAAAGAGAAGAAGTAGTGGAACTAAATGAGGTCGGAAAAATATTTATTTATATGATGGTAATTTGGATAAGAATCTCATGGAATATACATATTAATGTAAGAGATGAGACTGGGAGGAATTGAAATTTTATACTGAAGATTATAGTAACTTTTTATTGATGTTTACTCCAAAAGGGAAATCCATTTAAATCTACAAGGGATATCTGTTCGACCACAAAAGTTTTACCCAAGGGCCTACCATGCGGGAGAGCCCAACCAAGAAGCATGTGTGGTTTTGGAAAAGTGTTTCAGTGAGAATATAGCTCCTAGGATCCCTATGGACCGAACACTATGGTGGAACAAAACATGTGCGTAGTGTGTTCATATTGTATATAACTGATTAACCCAATGTCAGGGATCAAATTGTTGTTGGTATGAAAATAATAATAATTTAGGTTGTATTTCTCTACATTAATTGATATCAATGTAACATATGGAACTAGATTAAATGGATCTTAGTTTTCCAATATTCATGAGTTTTTTTATTCATCCTCAAACCTTATTGTAAGGCATCTGTTATGCTAATTTATTTTTAAAACATATTATGACCAATCTAGAGTCTTCCATGATCATTATAATATTTATATTTTGATATGATGAAGGCATGAACCTATATTCATGAAATTTACACTTTGAAATCAATGAATAATTATTTCAAAAAACACGATACTCTACCAAGGATAATATTGATGATTCATTGTGTTTATAATGGATTTAAATGATAAGATGAGTTAGTATTTATGAAATGATGAAACATAAAATTATTTTCATATTCACATGCAATTTATCATAAAGTAATAGATCCTCCTCACATTATAAAATGAAACATTTTTTTTCAATATAACATTACTCTCATTTGAATATTATAAACCACAGGATGTTTAGGAATTACAATACTTGAATTACACCACATAAAAATTGGGATTTGAGGTAGTGAAAATGTTATATGAACTCATCTATAAATTTTGAATCACCCATGACTAATGATTCAGATGTCGCTCAAGATTTAACAGTGTTATCTTATTTTTCTAGAAACAGAGCATCTTTGGTGATTATTTTACATGGAGAATAAAAAAGATATATGATCCTCTTATACTTTGAAATGAGGGGAGTTTTAAAACCTACTTGTGAGTATATGAAGAGTAGTGATCCAGTGCTTGAGTTTCACCCTCCCGTTATTCTTCTTGAATTAATATTTCAATGCTCTCATGTTGTGTGTCTACATTTTCAAATCCATGATTATTTAGATTATAAATGAACTATTATTTCTGGAAAAGCATATCATTATGTTTCGTAAAGACATGGACATATATTGAAAACCCTATATGAATAAAGAATAATATTTTTTGAATAAAACATGAATTCACTAATCATGAGCCATGTTAGAACATGAAAAATGAAAAACCAGAGTACATCCCTTCTTGAAGAACACAAAATTCGACAACGTACATGTTCAAAGAATCTTATATATTTAAATATTCATATTGATTTTTGTGGGAGGAAGAAGAAGTGAATAGTTTTTATATTTAAAGCATATGTGAATTCATATTGATTTAGAGAACCTAAAATGAACATTAGAAAAACATCATATAATAATATCAATGTTATTTATGGTAGGGTTTGAAAAATAGTTCCCTGACACAATTGTTTGAAGTTAAAATTATGTGAGATATTGATTTCATTTTAATTAAATGTTTTTGATATTTTTTCATTGAGAGAAACAATAAACATTCCCTATCACTTTACTCACTACGAAGCTGATAAAAAACCCCATTCTATATTTATTATCTAAAAGACGAGAGACATAATAAGACTTAGTGACATAGTCATAATTACTGATTGTTGCATGGGTTTAATAATATATGTAATGTGTAGAAATATTAATATCAATCTAATTGATAAAGACGTAATTTTGATGAAACCATCTGATCTTTCATTATTTAAATAATCATAAATGGGAGTTGTTATCCTTGAATGACTAGATATTCAGTGTACTAGAAGAAAGAGGAAAGGATTAACTAGATAAAAAATGAAGATATTTATAAAATTTAGTTTAGTAATATTTTTGAGAATACCAACCCAAAAATTATTCATATTATTTCTATTTATATATAAGTATAAAGAAGAAGTGAAACATTCAATTTTCAAATTTGAAGGAGAAAAATAGTTACGTTCATGTTGTTGTGTAAGAAAAAAAGTGAATATTTCAATGAAAGAACCAAGAAGAATTGTTTCATAAATCATAATTATACATAGGTGGATGAACTTCATATTTTTATTAATAACCATAATAGGTCAATAATTTCTTATGAGGTAGAATGAAGAACTATTTAGGAGTGATTAAACATGCATTATTAATAGAATATAGTGCAATGAAAGTGAAAGGACATTCCTTAATTTATTTAACTAAATCATTGGATTATTCTCTAGTGAATGTGTTGTATTAGAATATTTCTTGATAATTAAAAGTACTAGATACTCTTGGTGAGTGGTTAGGAATGTAAAAACATCATGTGAAATACTTTAGTACATTTATATATAGTCGTAAAATAATGAAAATACAATAAGAGAATCAAGATGTCAATAGGTCTAAGAGTTTATTTGGATAATAGTTATGATTAATAGACAAGTTTCCATCACTGATTCACCCTCCTTCTTCATGTTGAGTATATTAATATGTGGCCCACTATTTAAGGTGTAGAATACCCTTGTGTAAGGTGTATAATGAAGAACAGTTGGGAGATGTGAAAAAAAGGGTCTCAGGGTTATACCCTTCTCATTATACGTAAAAATAAGAATGTATAGGGTTGTATGATCTTAGGTCAAGTCCCTAATAAGGACTATAAGTCACAAATTGAGTGGTAATCCTTGTATATTTTTTCATTCCTTTTGTGCTTGTGTTTAGTTATGAACCAAAATAGAAAAAAGTTATGTGAGAAAAAGTGTGATTCATTCACCATAACAAATGATACATTTATATAAAAAATAGATAAAAATTCATGTAATTAATAGGATCAGAAATTACTATCTCTAATTAATGCACCTCTCAGTGTGGTTTATATTCCATTTTATCACCTAAATTGTTATCAAAGGGACCTTCACAACTATTGAATTTTATTTTTTTAATTTTCTCTCTTTTAATATTCTAGTATTCCATCCTTGAATTATAATGAAGTATAGTTTTAGAAAATATTTATTTATGTTAATTAAGAACTAATACTTTACTAATACATTTATGATCATGAAAAAGAAATAGATGATGAAGTTGATGAAGATGTCTCTATTTCCAAAATAGGATTAATTTTCTTTCTCTCCATCAAGGGAAGATAGGTCAACCTTGGAAGGAGAAGAACATGTGTTTTTAGGTACATAAAAAGATATTTAAATCTTTTATATCAAAATGGGATTAAGGGAATCATGTTATCATATAGTTTCAAATATATATTTTTAACTTTTTAGAAGATGAATTTTCAATTAAATATGTTAATACATCAGCTAATTTATATTTTCAATTATTTTCTATAATTTTTAAGGTGTTTTAAAGACACATGGAATATATCACTTATCTTGAAGATGATGAATAAAACTTAAAAAGGCATTAATAAAATTATATTCCAATTGAAAGAATTTCTAAAAACATATTACTATTAATGAATATGAATATGAGGATCTTATAACAACATGATTAATATTTTAAGAAGTGTGTCTTAACATAAATTGGGAAATTCATGAGTAAACTAAATAATTTTAGAAGAAGGCCCCTGTATTATAAGAAATATTGAAGAAGGGAATTGACGTAAAGGATTTCTAATTGGAAGTGATTTCGAAGAATATTTAGGAAAAAGACATATTATCACTGGAAAAGGATAAAATTCATGAATTGGATTTTTAGAATATAAAGTAATACAATAATAGAATGATATTTATTGATGATCCAAATAATTTACTCAATATGAGACTATTAAAATTGAAGATAAAATTGGTCAATTTGGAAATGAAACATATTGTTTCATAAAAATTAATGAAGGATGGGGTATTACCACAGACCAATCTATAGAGGATAATAATGTTAAAAGAAATATTTTATATTATAATAAAATAATGAAATATTATTATGATTTTTCTCATACAATGTTAAGGAAGGGAAAACCATCCATATCATAATGGACTAAATTGTCTAAATGTGTTTCTAAAAATAGTTCGTATTTAAAAATGTTCTATAGTAATATTAAAAGGAGAAATGGGGAATACCCTAAAAGCATGAATTTGGTGGTTGAAATATTATTTATGATGGATGGTTCTTAAATATAATACAAAAAAGTGATTACCAACACCTAAAAAAATAATTCCAAAAAATTTAAATATTCTGGACAAGATGTCATGAGGATGAGAAAGAGATGGTTTTTTGTTTAATGATGGTGATAAAATTTTTAGAATCATGTGTAGTGGATGCTTGTGATGGGAAGTGTAGAACTTTTATTTTTCCATAATCATGTAGTAATATAAGATTTATATGATGATGAACACCATGATCTGTAGAGTTTAATCAATTAAATAGACAATAAAGAAAGGGTTTTGAACTGAGATTCATAGAGAGGAGATCATCATATATAGTTTATAATTAATTTTATTGGATTAAGAATTACCTATAAGGATTTATTTTGGGTTTACGAGTCTGGTAAAAGATATGAGGTGCATCGTCATTGTGTTTTAGAATCCGAGTGTAGATTTCGTCTAGTAGTGATCCACACGTGTTCCAAGAATCATTAAGCATCACCAATAATGTCTCTAGGTGCTAGAATGTAAGATTCATACGGTTGGATTTTATTCCTTGATAACCACGATAATAATGTACAAAGATTTCTCCTTGATCTGGTGAAGGAGGATTATTCTTCGTTCCTTGGAGCATTCTTGGAGAAGGGAGCTCTCTTGTATTAATAGGATTCTCAATGATTATTTTTCACAACTGAATAGGCTAATGAGAAAATTATATATGTGGGTATTTATAATTTTAGGGTTAAAATAAAATAATTCCACAAGTACAATTATTATTTATTTAAACCTTCTAAAACAAAATATCAAATAACAGTAGTAATATTCTTAGTTTTCGACACACACTTATGTTGAAAGTTATAATAAAATATTATTTAACTAATAAATATTCAATCTTATCACCTCTCACCATGCTATTAATCACAATCCAGCATTCCTATAGAATATTTATTCAGATTTGAATAATTACTATTTAATTATTAGAAAAATATCACAACATCATTTTCCAATAAAGATATAAATTAAAATTATAATTTATTAAATATTCCTATAAAAATATAATCTCTTGAATAAATAGTATTAGAATAAATGAAATCAAGGATTCATGAATAATTATTAAACCATTGGTGGGAAAAAAAGTAGTCTACCTGTTAAATAATAAATAATAATTTATTACTTAACTGAGATTCTAGATACACATAGTGTGTGACCCTCTATGCATCTTTCTCAATGGAATTAGGTGAAGGAGCCTAAATTTCAAGGTTAGAATCTAGGAATATGCCACGGCACTGATAGAGAGTGAATATAATGCCATAACAACATGTAACCTCATATGAATAATTAACATGTTATATAATCCCTTTATCACAGTAACTCTAATCGAGCAGGTTGGTAGTTGTTTCCATCGAACTACGTGATCGATATATCCTTTGTTTACTTTATGGAAATAGCGCTTTACTATTTATCATAGTGGCACATGGATTTATTTAATCAATATAATTTACCTGAATGGTAATGAGATATTAACTTCCTTTTTTTAACATAAGGGATAAATCCTTTCTCTCATTATTCATTAATGTAATATTACATGTGATGTACCCAGCATATCATACCTCACCACAAACATCTGTCATCACTATTTTCATAAAATCATCTAGGTGCGTGACTCATAGTACTCATTAAAAGTAATCTCAAGGTATAAGGACCTATACACACATCCATAGATAGGAGCATCTAATGACACATAGAAATGTGTATTTACTACGATTTAGTCTCATTCTCTAAACAATATACTCGATATTACCATGGGCGTACAACATGAGATGGTTTTTCAATGTCTTGTGACTCTACATTCCTAATATCCTATATCATTTGTGTCCCCCAAATGATATCATTCATAAATAGAACATATATTCAAGAATAGTGTCACAACACATCCGAGTTCTCATTATAGTAGTGAACTACTATGACTGTAACAACCCGAGATTTTATGAGAATTATTGTTTTTAATTTCTTTGATGTCTTTTGTTGTACGCTACACCAAGATTATCTTGCTCTATACACAACACCTTATTAACTTGCAATATACACAACACTATTCTTGGCTCATGTTACACACAATTTCAAGTTCGTTTTGTGGAAATTATTTTATGCAACATTAAGTATAGATTTTGTTTAATGTATAAATGAAATAAGTTTTGATTATTTTATATGCAACATTGAGTGTATATATATATATATTCAATGTATAAATGAAATATGGTTGGATTCTGTTATACACAACAACAAATAAGTCTTTCACTACATGCAACCCTAAATTGTCTTACATTACACACAATCATGACCTTCCTCGATAGCGTGTGTAGTATGCAATACCGAGTTTCACGAAACGAGATATTATTATAATATTATTATGAACTAGTCGTTATGAATAGTAATACCCACTTTTTGAAAATTAATAAATTTTATCTTTCCAAATGGACTTCATTTTAGGATTCGGAATAATGAAATTAGCCTAGGGTGAAATTTTTGTATTTTTCTAAAAACTTTCAATTTTTGATGAATAGTGAAAACACTAGGTTATTATTTAAAAACCGACTTTTTATTTAAATAATTATTTATTTTATTTAAATTTATTTTAGGTAAAAATTGATACATAATACCTATATAAGTTCAATTTAATTCATTGGAATCATTTTATAATAATTTTTGATATATGAATTTTTTTTACCTTTTTGTCGTCTTTTACTCACCTCCTAGGAGAATTTGGAAATTGACATAAAACTTAATTTTACCACTTCTGTGAGTGGAATTTAGAAAATCTGAGAGACACAGTTAATATCAAGGACTAAAATGTGGTTTAATGAGATGAAAATAATTATTGGTGAATAGTAACTTTTAAACTTTTTTTACCACGGTTAAAAGTAAATAGGGTAATTAAGGGAAAAAATGATATTATTATTACCCTAACACATGTCCTAATTATATTGGATAAATGTAATTTGACCAAAAACAAATTTAGGAATAAGATATGACCATTTAGGTCCACTTGGATTAGATTAGGACATTTGTAATTAATTTATTTAAAGAAGGGTTAAAATAGTTAAAATCAAAGATTAATAACTAAAACATTTTTAATATAGGTTTATACAAAAGATAAATTCGAATATAAATATTCATTAGAAATCTAAAAATATTTTCTAAATAATCGTATATTGTTTATGATTTTTATACATTAAATAATTTAATTTATGTATGACACAATGATGATGCAGTAATTATATTATTAATGAAATATTGACAAAATTGATATTATAAATACCCATATAAATGTTATTTGAGACTTTTTATGAATTCCACTAATTTTATAGGTTAATATGACATGTTATTATTGATTTAAATAAATTTTTTTGAACTAATAATTATATTATGATTTTCAAAAAAATAAATTACCAAATAGTGTCAAAGTTGACATAAAATAGTTTTTTAAAAAAATATTGTATTATTAAATGTTGTTTTATTCCTAAAAATATAAGGCTTGGAATAATGACTTAGATAAGGTTATATATATTAATAATAAACAACTTTGGGTTATTTTGTCTTGTTATAGTAAGTTTATCAACCTTATAGTGTAATAAAACAAGAAGACACTGTAAAAGTAAAATTATTTAACTTAATGTTAAATCTAAATGATAAGGTTAAAATAGAAACCTCAAATTGTATAAATTATATTGGATGAGATTATTTTGACCCATACCCACTTTATCTTCTAAATAAATCAATATGGAGATATTAGAAACCGAATATTACTTTATTATAAAATAATATTTTGAGTTTTTCCAAAGGTGCCCCTCTCCTCCCTTATAAAAAGGGAACCCCTTCCCTCTTCTCTTCACACCCATTTGAGCCTTGAAGCTCAGAAAACCCCTACCCATTTCTCTTCTCCACTTCCCGAGAAACATTATTGAGGTTTTTGTCTTCTTAGAAGGCCAACTCTACTTCCTTAAGAGAAGGCTTAAAGGAGGTGCGTCAAAGAATAGGTAATCTCTTCTTTCAATTCTCTCAAGTTTCATTCTTCTTCAACTTCTTCTTATTTAGTTTTTTCATTAAAAATTATTAACATCAGTATCAATAATATTATTATATTTTATTATTAACATGAAACAACCCTATTTCACCTTCTATCTATCCTATGGAAAACGAAGCCACCAAGCGTTCGTACGTACGGAATACCGTCTCCACGTCGTGGTGTAATCAGTTTTTCCACCACCACCTTACATGGATGGGTATAATGGTGTAAATAAATAATTATATATGGTTATTTTAAAGTGATATTTATTTTCTAATATTATACCTACACTTAAATACAATTACATGATCATGGGAATGATATCATCGATCATTCGTACGTACGGACTACCGTCTCCACGAACGCGATGAGATTCATTTTCCATGATTAACCATTCAAGAATGATTATAAAGTATATATAATGAATAATAATGAAATACATGACATAATTAAGATAATGGATTTATTTATACATATATACATATACATATATACATATATATGTCATCTACTTACTTCCATTCAAGTCAATAAAGAAAGGAAAACAACGTTCATGCGTACGTACGGCCTACCTTCTCCATGAACGGTGTGTTTCATTTCATTTATCTATCTATTATATATATATATATACTGAATATATATGATATATAAATCATTTTCTACATTCTGTAAGTAAGTAAATCATGATATAAGTAATAATAATATAAAAAACAACAAGTCTAATCACGTTCGATAAAAGAAACAATTTTACCCAAAACAGTACTTTAACATGGAATTGACAAATGAACGGGTAATATAAATACCTAAGTGAACCATATATGATATAAAACAATGAATATAATTCTGTAATAAGTCAATGACATTATTTAAATCATTATACAAGAGTTTTGGATACATACAAAGCATATCAGACATAAGGTAAGGGATAATTTTGCAAATCTCATTTTTATCTGAGATTAATTATACGTAAGTATTTACTAGGGTTATTGATATCATCCATGTACATGTTTTCTAAAAGTGTTTTATATATGTTTAATTTCCTTTTAACCCATTTTTACTTTTACAACATGGTATGTATGGAATCTTTCTTTTGTTTACATTACGAGGTACTTTTTGACTTTTCTGACAAAAGTACGAGGAGAATGTTTTTATTAACTTATACGGCATGAATTTTTTTTTTTACAGTTTTATAAAGCATTATTTTCATGAAGCTTCCCCCAAAATATTTCATGACTATTTTTAACAAAATATTTTTCTTTTAAAATTTCATGAAGTTTTGTGAAAAGAAATTGATTTTGAAGAAGAAAGAATATTTTCCTCAATAATTAATTTCAATTGTTTTATCAAAACCATTTTCCATCTAAGATGACATTATTTCATATGTGTATTGTTAAAATATAAAGTCTCTATGATTTACACGTTTTAACTTTTCTTATTATTAAATGATATCCATTTCTTTTATATGGATTATGTGATGATGGGATGATGTCTATAAAACCCATTTTATTCATTGGGTTATTATGAATGATGTATGTTTAATTTGTGGCACAAGTAAGAATGATTTCATTATGAGATGGGTGGGACATATATCTCCCTCAAATTCATTGGGTAAAGATTTATATATCATGAGATAGACATGGCTGGAATGGTATGTTAATCTGGTTCAGTGTTACAGGACTGAAACGAGGAGTGAAGTCGATTTAGAAAGGGACTTTGTCCACTATGATGGTCTTGGCAGCAATGCCTTGGATACTATGGAAATCATATCTTGTGCTTAATGTTTTTCCACAATTACAAGTTTTATTTCCATGCAAGTTTATCATGATTAATGTCCCATTATGATATATGCCTTACGTACTTCCAAGATTTATGTATTTACTCAAGATTTTGATGTTTAGATTTTATGTTCAAGTTCTTACATTCAAATGATTATAGATTGTTTTATGTTCTCTATGTTTACCCTTACTGAGCATTTGAGCTCACCCTTTTTATGTTTTATTTTCCCCAGGATATAAATAAATATTTTAGTTATGAAAACCAAAAGGGGAAGATCTTTCTAGGAGATGTTGAAGATCTTTCACCATGATTAGATGATTTCATACTGAGTTTCCAAAGACACTAAACTAATACGGTCTTTGGGAATCTATTTTTTTCATGTATTAAGTATTCCGAAAAAGTAATGTAATGTCCATGTACGTCAAGATTTGGGTTTCTAAAGTTGTTATCATAGCTAGGTTTAGTTAACCTTTGGAAACTAGGATGCGGAAACTTTAGTGAAATCCCTAGAGATATTACTAATGTATGTCTAGGGATGTCCCTAAGGATAAGTATACGTATAGGTTATAGTCCTAGAATTATGGTAACGATCTTAGAATTTAAACTAAGATGTTAGATATTGAATGTAATCCCCCTTGATTATGATTTTGGCCTCTAACACTATTCTTTTTGGGTTTTAGAAAATGGCTGAGAACGAGAAGATTCATGATAATGGAGGATATGATTGACAATGGAATGATATGATTTAGGAGAAACCGAATGAAATTGGATCTGGAGGTCCACATATCATTATTATTAATAATCATAAATCTCATAATATGATCAATAATCTCAACTTTGGTAAGATTCCTGACTCCGCTAATAAGAGAAAGATGGAGTTTCATGATGATCATAGAGGAAGTAAAGTTCAATTTCTATCATGTAAATAATGTAGGAAGAGGAATCAAGGAGAATGTTTCAAAGGAACAGGATGATGCTTTGGGTGCGGAAAAGAAGGACACAAATTTAGCAAGTGTAATGGAAAAGGTTCAGTTAACACTATGGATAAAGATAATGGTATTGCTATGACATCAAAAATGATTAGACATTTTAAATGTGGAATGTATGGGCATTTTGAAAACCAATGCCCTAAGGGAAAATCTCATGAAGAGAATTAGCATGGTCATATGGGTAGTATTTATGTGGATGATGATGAGGAGACTACAAATGATATATCAGATGAAAGAAGTGTTGAAGCTTGGTCAATGGTATATGAAGGCAGTGGAATGATTGTATGTTTATCAGGAGTTATGTTGTATAGGTAATTTAATGGATCTATGGAATAAAGAAACATCTAAGGATTGTTACACTATTGTTTTTTATAAGTTATTTGAATGTATATGTTGAATGGTACTGGTTTCCATGAAAGGTTATTCAGATATTTCTGGAAAGAAGATCATATGCACATAATGAATGGATAAGGAGGAAATAATATGTTTGATAGTATTCATGATCTCATAATTGATATAAGGACTAAGTGATATCATGGTTTGAGTATATAGAATTTTTAGGATTTTGGTATGTGGAAGGTGTTAACTTTTAACTGCATTCATGTTTTCACTAAGGTTCAATGGGTATCCATTTTTCAAGAGAATACTTGATTAGGGCCTTCGAATGTTTGGAATGTGACCAACAATACATATGTTATGATATATGGGGATCAAAGATGGTATTAACATGATTATTATATGAACTCCCTAGTAATCATTTTCACTATAATATGAGATTGGATAGCAGTATTTTGGATAAGCCTAAATATTGGAATGGATTATGTTGGACATAAGTTTGTATTGTTTAAGGATAGAACTTTTTAGATATTCTTGATGGAAAGTTATAATAATGTATTGTTAGAAAAAAGCACAACCTGCAGGACGGGCGACAACCAGTCACGTCGGACAAGGCTATGGGAATCGAACCCACAACCGAAGTGCGATTGGCCTTTATTTCAAACCAATGGCCTACAGGAAGTCCCTGGTTAGTAGAAACTAGTTTTATTTTATTATGTAGGATGATACATGAAGTATATGTCCATTTTGGAACCATATCTGATTAATCTCACCATAGATGGACTTATAACTTTTGATGACTTATGTTTCAGACAGATGAAATAACCTATCATTCTATCGCATGATCTGCTAAAAAATCGCGAAAGACAAATTCAACTTCATTTCTTAAAGAGATGAAGTGGAAATTGTTCAGAGCACGAACAACGGTGAGATTTTACCAAAATAAAGTATTTCTTCTAATTCGAATTCTCCAACTTTAGGGAAATGATCTTGAAAACCAAAAATGTTGTCCTAGTGCCCTTATATCCGATGAATCAGATGGTACCCTAGATCATCAAAATTTTTATGGATTTGTGATTTTTGGCTTTTTCATAGCCATTCTCTATACCACTCTCCATAAAAACATGACGGTTATATTTCTATTCCATATCCATATTCTCACCTATGTTCTCTTATGTGGAAACCCAGTGATTAGTTAATTTCGGTAACTGTTACGTTTCATAATTTAGTTTTTAAAGGTATGTTTTGGTATTAATTTTAATGATGTGGGTTTCTATTAAAGAAACTTTCAAGTAGAAAACCATTCATAACCCCAACGATTTCGATGGAGAAATTTATTTTATGTGGGGTAGAATGTAACAACCCGAGATTTTTTTGGGAATTATTCTTTTTAATTTCATTGACTTCTTTTGATGTATGCTACACCAAGATTATCTTCCACTATACGCAACAACGTATTAGCTTGCATTATACCCAAAACTATTCTTGGCTCATGTTACACACAAATTCATGTTCTATTTGTGGAAATTATTTTATGCAACATTAATTATAGATTTTGTTTAATGTATAAATGAAATAAGTTTTGATTATGTTATACCCAACATTGAGTGTGTATATATATATATTCAATGAATAAATGAAATATGGTTGGATTCTATTATACAAAATAACAAAGGAGTCTTTAACTACATGCAACCCTAACTTGGTTTACCTTACACACAATCACGACCTTCCTCGATAGTGTGTGTAGTATGCAATGCCATGTTTCACTAAACGAGATATTATTATAATATTATTATGAACTAGCCATTATGAATAGTAATACACACTTTTTGAAATTTTATAAATTTTATCATTCAAAATGGAATTCATTTTAGGATTTAGAATATCGAAATTATCAAAGGGTGAAATTTTGGTATTTTCTGAAAACATTCAATTTTTGATGCATAGTGAAGACAATGGGTTACTATTTAAAAACCAACTTTTTATTTAAATAATTATTTATTTTATTTAAATTTATTATAGGTAAAAATTGATACATAATACCTATATAAGTTCAATGTAATTCATTGGATTCATTTTATAATAATTTTTGATATATAAAAATTTTATTGAACTTTTCACCGTCTTTTACCCACCTCCTAGGAGAATTTGGAAATTCACATAAAACATAATTTTACCGCTTAAGTGATTGGAATTTAAAAAATCTGAGAGAAATATTTAATATCAATGACTAAAATGTGGTTCAATGAGATTAAATAATTTTTTGTGAATAGTAACTTTTTACTTTTTTTACCACGGTTAAAAGTAAATAGGGTAATTAAGGGAAAAAATGATATTATTATTACCCTAACACATGTCCTAATTATATTGGATAAGTGTAATTTGACCAAATAAAACCTTAGGAATAAAATATGACCATTTAGGTTCACTTGGATTAGATTAGGACATTTATTATTAATTTATTTAAAGAAGGGTTAAAATAGTTAAAATCAAAGATTAATAATTAAAACATTTTTAATATAGGTTTATACATAATATAAATTCGATTATAAATATTAATTAGAAAGCTAAAATGATTTCCCACATAATGGTATTTTATTTATTATTTTTAGACTATAAATAAGTTAATTTATTTATGACAGAATGATGATGTAGTAATTATCTTATTAATGAAATATTGACATAATTAATGTTATAAATACCCAAAAATGTAATTTGAGACTTTTTATGAATTATACTAATTTTATAGGTTAATATGACATGTTTTTATTTATTTAATTAACTTTTTTCGAACTAATCATTCTGTTATGATTTTTACAAAATTCAATTTTCAAATAGTGTCAAAGTTGACATAAAATAGTTTTCAAAACAAATATTGAATTATTAATTGTTATTTTATTCCTAAAAATATAAGGTTCGTCCAAATGACTTATATAAGGTTATATATAATAATAATAAACAACTTGTGCTTAGTTTATCTTTCTTTAGTAAGTTTATTAACCTCATAGTGTATGAAAACAAGAAGACATGGTAAAAGTAAAATTATTTAACTTAAAGTTAAATCTAAATGATAAGGTTAAAATAGAAACCTAAACTTGTCTAAATTCTATTATATGAGAGTATTTAGACCCATCCCTACCTTATCTTCGAAATAAATCAATTTGTATCTATTATAAACCTAATATGACTTTATTATAAAATAATATTTTGAGTTTTTCCAAAGGTGCCCCTCTCCTCCCTTATAAAAAGGTCACCCCTTCCCTCTTCTATTGACACCCATTTGAGCCTTGATGCTCGGAAAAACCCATACCATTTCTCTTCTCCACTTCCCTAAAAACATTCTTGAGGTTATGGTCTTCTCAAAAGGCCAACTCTACTTCCTTAATAGAAGGCTCAAAGGAGGTGCGTTGAAGAAGAGGTAATCTCTTCTTTCGATTCTATCATGTTTTTTTCTTTTTCAACTTCTTCTTATTTAGTTGTTTCACTATAAAGTAATAACATCAGTATCACTCATATAATGATATGTTATTATGAATATGAAATAACCCTATTTCACCTTCTACTCATCCTACGGAAAACAAAATCACCACGCGTGCGTACGTACGGAATATCGTCTCCACGCAGTGGTGTAATCAGTTTTTCCACCACCACCTTACATGGATGGGTATAATTGTGTAAAATAATAATCATATATGGTTATTTTAAAGTTATATGGATTCTGTAATATTATACATACACATAAATACAATTCCATGATCATGGGAATGATATCATCGCTCTTGCATACATACGGACTACCGTCTCCACGGATGCGATGAGATTCATTTTCCATGATTAACCATTCAAGAATGATTATATAGTATATATAATGAATAATAATGAAATATATGACATAATTAAGCTACTGGATTTATTTATATATATATATACATATATATTTCATCTACTTATATCCATTCAAGTCAATAAATAAAGGAAAACAACATTCATGCATACGTACGACCTACCGTCTCCATGAACAGTGTGTTTCATTTCATTTATCTATCTATTATATATATATATATATATATATATATATATATTCTGACTATATATGATATATAAATCATTTTTTAAATTCATGAAGTAATTAAATCATGATATAATTAATAATAATATCAAAAACAATATGTCCAAACACGTACAATTGAAGAAACAATTTTACCCAAAACACTACTTTAACATCGAATTGACAAATGAATGGGTAATATAAATACCTAAGTGAACCATATATGATATAAAACTATGAATATGATTCTGTAATAAGTCAATGACATTATTTAAATCCTTATACAGGAGTTTCAGATACATACGAAGCATATCGGACATAAGGTATGGGATAATTTTGCAAATCTCATTTTATCCAAGATTGCTTATACGTAAGTATTTACTAGGGTTATTGTTATCATCCATGTACATGTTTTCTAAAAGTGTTTTTATGTATTTTTAATGTTCTTTTTACCCATTGTGACTTTTACTATAAGGTATGTAAGGAATATTTCTTTTGTTTACGTTAAGAGGTACTTTTTTACTTTTTTGACAAAAGTATGAGGAGAATGTTTTTTAACTTATACGGCATCAAATGATTTTTAAGGTTTTATAAAGCCTTTTTTTTCATGAATCTTCCTACAAAATATTTCATTACTATTTTAAACAAAATCTTTTTCTTTTAAAATTTCATGACATTTGGTGAAAAGAAATTGATTTTGAAGAAGAAAGGATATTTTATTCAAGAATTCATTTTATCAAAACCATTTTCCATCTAAGATGAAATTATTTCATATGTTTATTGTTCAAGTATAAAGTCTCTATGATTCACATGTTATCACTTTTCTTATTATGAAATGATATCCATTTCTTTTATATGGATTATGTGATGATGAGATGATGTTTATCAAACCCATATTATTCATTGGTTTATTATGAATGATGAATGTTTATTTTGGGGCACAAGTAAGAATGATTTCATTATGAGATGGGTGGGACCTATATATCCCTCCAATGCATTGGGTAAAAATTTATATCTCATGAGATAGACATGGCTATAATGGTAAGTTAATCGGGTTCAATGTTACAGGACTAAAATGAGGAGTGAAATGGATTCAGAAAGGGACCTTATCCACTAAGATGGTCATAGCAGCAGTGCGCTGGCTACTATGGAAATCATATCATGTGATTAATGTTTTTCTACAATTAAAAGTTTTATTTCCAAGCTATTTTATCATGATTATTTTTCCTTTATGATATATTCCTTATGTACTTTCAAGATTTATGTCTTTACTCAAGATTTTGATGTTTAGATTTTATGTTCAAGTTCTTGCAATCAAATGTTTATGGATTGTTTTATGTTCTCTATGTTTACCCTTACTAAGCATTTGAGCTCAACCTTTTCATGTTTTCTTTTCTCCAGGATATAAATAAAGGTTTTAGGTAAGAAAACCAAAAGGGGAAGATCTTTATGGGAGATGTTGAAGATCTTTCACCATGATTAGAAGATTTCGTTCCGAGTTTCCAAAGACACTAAACTAATACGGTCTTTGGGCATCTCTTTTTGTCATGTATTAAGTATTCCACAAAAGTAATGTAATGTCCATGTACGTCAAGATTTGGGTCTCTATAATGACCTTTTAGTGAGACAACTACTCTTAAGACTTTGTCACATACAATGTTATATAGACGAAAAATCATGATGTGATAAGTAGTTTATCAATATTAAAAACCATGAATAAAAGTTTCTTATAATGTAAAAAGAAGCTGTTTATTGGGAACTAAATTCATTAGATACCCACATTCACTAGATCCATATTCTAACAACCTTCATTCTTCTTTCTCTAACATGGTATTAATGCATATACTATCATAAGATTTAGTCAAGCGGTCCTCCAAATTCTCTTACGTGGGTACTCTGCTCACTGAAACATAACCCCTATGATAGAAATCCCTTAAGAGGAGATAATTCTGGAGTATATGATATGTCAATTGATTTTACTATGTAACTTTTTCAAGAGAAATAACTGCAACATTATCCCAATAAAGTGTTATATGGTCATTTTTGCTACGTACCACATCAAGAACCTATACAATGTTAAGAATCCAAATGGATTCCTTAGCTACATCAGAATATAATATATTATCAGAATCCACTATAGATGGGGGAAAAAATAGCTACCTTGAACTGTTCCATATCATAGCTCCTCCGTTGAATAATAAAACTTATGCTGATTGTAACTTTAGATCATTCTGATATTTCTAAATACTATCATCAGTATAACAACTAACGACCAGCTCACCATCTCTTCCATATACCAGGAACATATACTCAATTCTTCTCAGATCCATAGGGATAACAATAATAGCAATAAAATTATGTTCTACTATATCTACTTTGAATCTACCTACTATGATAAGTGCATAGGAAACATCAAGTCTAGTATATAACATGGCACACATGATTGATCCTATCATCAAAGTGTATTTTCTCTAAGACATTCTGTCTTTCTGATTTTGTTTTTGAGGAAACATTTTTGATAGTAATACATAACCCATGTGACACTAGATTACATCCCCACTAGGATTGTTCTATAATAAACCTATTTAGTATCTGGTCAACCTATGTACATTGAACTAGTCTAAGAAGCCTCTTAAATAATTCACGTATGATCTCGATTCCTATAATAAAATATTCTTTCCCCATGTACTTTTTGGGAAACACTTGTTTAACAAAAACATAATAGATTGTGTGACTTTTATATCATTTCCAATAATTAATAAGAAATAAAAATATAATAATAATATAATGACTCAATTCCCACTAATCCTCTTGTAAACACAAGGCTCACATTCTTTCATGATAAAAACTAATTCTATTGTGGAATCTTCAAATCGAATGCTCCATAACCTATAAACATGGTTCAATCCTTAAATGGACCTATACATCTTGAAAATCGTTTTGGTATCACCTAGTGTCACAAAACATTCAAGTTGTGTCATATTGAAATCTTTTTGAAGGTTCCCATTAAAGAATTCAATTTTTACATCCATTATCTAAATCTCCTAGTAATGGTAATCTGTTATCCCATGTACTATTTTGATGGATTAAAACATGTAAACTCTCAATAAAATTTCATCATAGTAAATTAAATTATTCTTTTTAACCCCTTTACCCACTATACTTCTTTTATAGGTACATACATTACCTTCCATGTTCATTTTCCTTTTAAATACCCTTTTTCATCCAATAGGATATAAATCAACTGGCACATCGACTAAAACCCAAATTTGGTTCTAATTCATGGATTTTATTTCATAATTAATATCTTATAGACATCTTGCAGCTTTAGAGATCTATAATTCCTCCATGTAGGATAAATGTTAATCATTTTCATCTAATAATGAGTCACCATCCTTGGTGACCAGAAAAATATATCTATCTAGTTCTCTTATCTCTCTTACACTCTTACAAAAAACTTTTGTTTCAAGAACAAATAATTCTACAGGGATATATGGAACATGTTCATATATAAACTCTTGTGTATCATTAGGCTCATCTTTTTCAATTTCAATCTTTCCACCACTATCATTTTTCAGGATGTGCTCCATCTCAAGAAATACACTGTTTATGGAGACAATTACTTTTTTATCTAAGGGGTGGTATAAGTAGTGTCCCTTTAATTACTTGGGATAAAATATTAAGATACACTTCATTCCCTAGGGAACTAGTTTTTTTTCTAATAAGGCCTTATCAAATGCCCCAAAACCCATACATGAATGAGATAAAATTGGTCTCTTTCGACTCTATAGCTTGAAGGGCATACAATTTTCACCTTTATTTGTACCCAGTTTAATATGTATTCCGCAATATATAATTCATATCCCTAAAAGGATAATGGAATATCATCATGACCCATCATCACCCATACCAAGTCTAACAAGGTATGTTTCCTCCTTTCATTAACACAATTACACTATGATGTATAAGGGGGAGTGAGTTGAGATAGAATCACAAAATCCCATAAAAGTAGATGAACTATTGGTTAGGATATTTACTACCTCATTCTAATCTAATATTATTTAGCTTCTTTAAATTATGATTCCCTACTTGATTCATGAATTCCTTGAATTTCTTAAAGGACGCAAGATTATACCTCATCATGTAGATATAGCCATATTAACTCAACTCATCTATAAAAGTAATGAAGTACGTATATCCTCCTCTATATTCTTCTAGAAATTGTCTACATACATTAGTGTGTAGAAATTCTAGATGTTTTTTAGCCCTTTCACCCTATATAGAAAATGGTGGATTGAACATTTTTCCTTATAATCAACCATGTCATCTATCATGTTTTTTTAGATCTGAAGAGTCTAAAAACCCATCTTGAAAGAGCTATATAAAACACTTATGATTTACATAACCAATACTATAATGCCCCGAACTAGTGTTATATGAGTCATGTGATCATTACTTGTTATAAATTTCCAACTCATTTATTTCATCATATAATACATAATTACCAATATTTAAATGTACCATACTAAAAAATATGTTTTCCTTATAAAATAAACAAATTTTATTTCAAAATTTAAAATAAACAAATTTTATTTCAAAATTTGGAAATAAACCACTCGTTTTCTAATCATGAAATAGAAATTTTGTTTTTTGAAACTATAGGTACATAATAACAATATATTAAAACAAAAATCATTTTGGTTTTAAATTAAAGATGGTAGTCACCAATTTCTTAGTCAGCCATCCTCACTCCATTGGTAGATCTCAGATCCACATATCCTATAGAAATATTTCTTAATCTAACTGGTTCCTAAATTTGTATATAGATGTGAGAACCATAATCTAAATCTATTACCTAGTGTGTAGAAATGGAAACATTTCACTTGATAAGGAAAAACCATTAGCTTCACCCAACTTTTGGGTGTAGTTCCTCTTCTAATGGCCTGTCTTGGAAAATAAAAAACAAACTTCCTCATTTTCCTTGCATTGTCTCTAAATCTTCCCATTATTGGAAGTATATTTCCTGAGATATTTAAATTGTTTATAGGTCTTGGGACCCTTTAGCTTGTACCTCCTTTCTTAATCAACATAATAACCATGGGTTTTTTCATGAACCATGTCCTTATTAACATGGCTAACTAAGGTTATATGTTCATAAATAATCTTCACATTTTTCACAAATTATAATTCACAATAAATCTATAGAAGAAGTTTGACAGTGATAAAAGTATGAGATCTATATTAAACTGATCGAGGAATTTAACCCCTAAGATTTCAGTTGTTCATTGTAGCCGAAAAATTTGACTACATAAGGCACATATGGAAAATAATATCCATGATTAGTTGTGAACAAGGCATTGGAGATCTCATACGTCTCTTATATTTCTATCTCTTTATATAGATCTTAAAGGTGATACATCGTGCGGTAGGAATCCATTACTCATTTTTATTTAAATGATCATTAGACATGGATGATATAATTATGAAATGAACATTTTCAGCTCCATTTAGATTTCTCCCAGAGAGAGATAGTTCTTCATTACTTTCCTCATTTCTAGGCGCAATTGGTAATTGTTCTTTGGGCATATACAATTTCCTTTCTTAAAGAAGGACGACCCGTATATGTCTCTACCACTCCTAGAAATTACTTCAATGATAAGGGCTTCCTTATCAAGTATATATCACAATGAAATGTTTGTTGTAATTTTAATATTTTTTCTATAAAATAAGATAGACATGTTTATTGTTCATTATCTGATAAAATTTATCCAAATAAATAAATATTGTATTTATCTATTTCCCTCCATTTTTTCAGAAACCAATATACCTCACCATTTGATTTAGGATATAACTTTTCTTGGAAAATAAAATCGATCAAATCCATATTCTCTTTCTCATTACACCCAATTTGGTAGATCAAGAAACTTGAATGGTTTTAGGTATCCATTCAAAATTCCAACTACATTAACTCATAGGTGCTTGATCTTTTGATTTGAATCCCCTATCATAAAATATTTAATTTAGATTTCCTCAACCTTTTCATCTTAGTTAAACCATGTCCAACATTTTCAGAAATCCCTTAATGTGAAACAATTTATGTCAACCCAAAACCTCATGCTATAATTACCCAATAATTGAATGAACCACAATATTGGTTGGTCCAAGACATTGAACTATGGATCAATTCTAACCCATTCAATGGATGGATAATCAATATAATATTTTAGTGATGTATTTTATACTTTTAGGCATAAATTTATTATTTTTGTCTTTAACAAATTCATGTCAATGTTAAGTGGGAATACATAATTGATTAACCATGGATTAGATAATATTTACGCATAATTGAGATTATTGAAGTTCCATATTACATGTATGTAAATTAATTAATTAATTGATCACATACAAACAACCATAATTAAATAACCATGAAAAAATATAATGTGTACGATCATGAGATTATACTAATGTTTAGATTATGTAGTGGTTGATAAACTAACTGCTGACATATGGGTGAAACACCATGGTAAAATTGAGGTTCATATTTAGAGATTTCCACTTATCCACCTTTATATCTCCTTAGGTTGTTTTCACCTCATATCCTTTCTTGAAACTCCCCCACTATCTTGTGAGATCCATACATTAGAAATGCTTTTTACACACACACAGGTGAGGGGGACAATTTTTATGTAGAAAATAATCCATGGGTTATAGACCCTATATAATAATGTCAGGAGAAAGAATAAATTCCAACAATTTAATTTAATAAAAAATTAAATGAAACCAATCACATAAAAAAAGCCTGGTCTAGCTCATGATTATCCACATTCATGCAACTAATTATGCATTTAATATAAATTGCACTAAATTCATTATCATTCATATTTAATATAAATTACACTTGAATTGATTAATTATTATCATTAATTAATAAATAATGTTAACTAAATACTTATCTGTATTTCCTTGAGAATCTAATTCATTATAATTTTGACAAAATTTATAAAATTCATTTAAAATTAACCCTCTATATAAATGTAACTTGGAGGGAACATGGTGAATACCTATCTAAATCCTTCAAACATGTATTATAATTTAATATTGTCTTACTCTTGTGACATATGACATACATGACATATCAAATATTTTCATGATGTGTACAACACAGATTATTACAAGAATTTATTGATTTTTTTGCCACATGTTATGCTTTAATTCACGTAGAGTAACAACTTGTAATACGAGTCATACATGATATGTAGATCTTAAACATTACATTGGTATTAATTAAACATTTAAATATTTTTGTATTTTAAAACCTATCACTAGGCATGTCCTATCATTACAACCACACGAAAGTACATGTACCAAGGTTTTCAAAGTAAAATAAATAAATTTAAATATATGTAACTTGATATAATTACACAACGTGTATATCCGATCTACATAGTGTGTAATCCCCTCATTGTCTATCCAAGACACAATCCTCGGGACTGGACATGTAGTATGTGCCTCACAAAACATGGATCCAATAGAATGAACAAGGGACCACATGCTATGTCTACTTCATGCAACACGATCACTAGTTATAAAGGTTTTATATTGAATACATAGCCCATCATTGACACAAATGAATGACACATCATGTACATGTGCTATACGGTGTGTACTCCAGTTGACAGTGCGCCTATCTAGCATGGTCAACAAGTTGTGTAATAATTAAATACAATTTTTGTAATTTATTCACAAAAAAATGAATAATTACTAAATTAACTCTTGGTTTATTGAAAAAAACTAAATGTAATGTATCCCCGGTTACATGGTGTGTACTAACGTGTTATCTTCATAGAATCCTCGACTCAGCTAGATGAGTTCTTCTATTTCATTAAAAATAAATAAATTTATTGATAAGATATATGTTAATTTAATGAGGAAGAATTTAATATCTATATTCATTTTAAAACAATTATTAAAATTTAATTGAATAAATAAATAAATAATGCCTAAACTATAAATAATTTTTTAAATAATTTTAAACAATTATGTGCTCCCTCTAATACAACATGTTGGTTCTTGGTGAACTGAAAGTGTGAGATGTCTGGTTCCCATCATTTATTTTTCGATAATCGATGATCAATCTGATATCTATAGGACGATTAACTCCATGATCTATAGAGTTTAATAAATAAAATTGAAAATAAATAATTACACCAGAACTAAGAGAGAGGATATCAGCACAGATTTTTTTATAATTAAGTTTATTGGAATAAGATTTAACTCTCAATAATACATTCTTTATTGATGATTATGGTGACAGATCTATGGTAACCCATATTATCATTATAGTAATCAAGTTCATAATTCCTCTAGCGGTGTTTCACATGTGTTCTAGGAATCTACAAACATCGCCAAATGAGTCTATGGCTACTAGCACAAAAAATCCTTGTTATTTTGTTATAACACGTCACATCCTTGAGAATATCTTCCAATGAAATAACATTGATTCAGTTTTGGAGGACTTCTCACTGTTCTTTGTAGAATTCTTGTGGAAGGGATCACTATATACTTGAGATAATTCTTTGTTATTGTCGTGCACAACTAAATAGGATAATGGGAAAATAATATATTAGAGTATTTTTTTTATTAGGGTAAAAGTTATATAATTTCTCATGTTCTCTTATTTTTTATTTAATCCTAGAAAAACCCCATGTCAAATAATAATAGTAATATTATTATTTTTAGATATGTTCATAACATGTTAATTATAATTAAATATTATTTAATCACAATATATTTAATATTATTACTTATCACTAGACCATTAAACGTCGTCTGCCATGCCTCCACATCATTTATCGGGTTATTAATAATTACTATATATTTATTAAATAAAAATTAATACATTATTCACGAATAAATAAATAAATATTATATTAACTAAATAACACATATATATTAATTAAATTTTCCTCTTAGAATATATTTTCTCAAATAACTATTAAAAAAATATATGAGATCAAGAATAAATTAATAATTGTTAAACCACATGGTAAAATTGTATTTATTCAACATGTTAAATAATAAATAAAAATATATTATTTAACTGAGATCATGGTTACACTTAGTGTGTGACCCTCTAACCCACTTTCTTAGTGGGATTAGGCTAAGTAGAATAAAGTCCACAATTATCATCTAACAATAGAAAAAGACACCAATATAGAATAAAGTTAATTTCATAATGAAATTTCACCTCATAAGAATTATTATAATGTAATATAATCCTTTAATCACTATATCTCTAATAGACTTGGTTTTACATGAGTGCCAGCAAGCTACATGCTTGATGTCTCTTTATTTTAAATTTAAGAAAAAGGACTTTCCCATTCACCACCATGCCCATGTATTAATTTAGTCTATAAAATTTCCATCAATGGGTCAGAGATATTATATTCCATTATAGAAAATAAGGTATAAATCCCTTCTTTCAGTATTCATTAAGGAAATTTTAGTAATGGTGCACCCAACATATCCCACCTCACAAGAAGCATCTATCGTCATGATTTTAGTCAATAAATCTAAGTGTGTGACTCATAATTATAATTAATAATAATAATCAAGTATAATGAATTATACACACATCTGTAGATAGGAACATCCAATGATATAAAGAAATGTGAATTTCCTACAAGCAGATCACATTCTCTAATACCATAATAGAAATTACCAAGGGATTACACACTGAAAAGGTACCTCAATGACCAATGATTCTCCACCCTTGATAGCCTTTATTATTTGTTTCCATCAAATGATATCATCCAGTGATAAAACACACCTTCAAGAATATTGTCATAGCACCTCTAGGATCTCATCATATAGTGAAACAACTATGACCATATAGTGAGACGACCACTCTTATGACATAATCACATACAATGTTATAAAAAATGACTCTCCAGATGTGTTATGTGGTTTATTAATATTCAATCCCAAAAATAAAAGATTATCACAAGGTAAAAATAAGTTGGTTATAGGGAACCAACTCACCAAAAACATTACTTAGGTATTATACAATGGATTATTGGTAAAATATTTTAAATTATGAATCATAAAATAAATCTAATTATAGGGGAGAATGATGGGGATGAAGAAATGTCCATATATGATAAGTTATAAATCATATTAATAAAGGTTGACATATCATAAATATCCATACGATGTTTTTAGTGCTTGTGGTCACAAAATTTATGTATATTTATCTCAAAATGTATTAAATGATAATAATTAGCGAATATCCCTTATGAATAAATAAGAGTCATATTGGTGTAGTATCCTAAAAAAGATTCACTATAACTACATTGATGAAGTATTAGATGCAAGGTGAATGATAATTGGGAAAAAGATGAATAAAAACTAGAATCCAAAAATTTCTAGAATGTGTTATAGGATTACTATATCAAAAATAAAAAGAACTCTGATGAATCCCTATGGAGCCTCCACGAAGGATGCGATGGTTTTGAATGAATGTTTGGTGAATTTGACAGAAGAATTTTAGAAATCCATGAAATGGGAAGAAACACAAGAAAAGTTAATTTTTAATTTAAAATAAAGTATTAGACTAAAAGAATTCAAATTTCAAGTGCGATTATCAAAACATGAAAAATATTTTATTAAACAACATCTATGATAGAGATGCAAGAAAAATGGACATAGAAAAATGTTTTTGTATGTCATTATAGTACATGAAAAAAATTGAAAATAATGGAATCTATAATGAGAATTGAGGATTATATATCACAGGTGGAAAAAGTGGATTTTCATAGATCCATGCTCTAGTTTTCCAAATCATTTTAAAAATAATTCTTTGAAGGATGACTAGTGGAGATAGTTGGTTGAGAAAAAAATATCAACCTTGATATTCACATTAAATAATAGGTAATGTTCCCCTTATTACTTTATCATTTATGTATTTTATTTTCAATTATAATATATGTAATTTATAGTGAATAATCATCCCAATGGGAGGGCATGATAAAATATATATTATATCAGTGATGGGTAATAAAGATAAAAATAAATATTTCATTGAAAGGTTTATAAATTGGTATATAGGAAAATAATATTTTGAACCATCAATGATAAATTTGAAGTATGTACTATCAAAACTAAACCAAAATCACGTAAAGATCCCATCCTTGATTTATATCATATGTTGGTTTTCAAATGATCATACTTTAACGTGATCATACATTGGGATTATTTAGTGGTTTTAAAATATGGAGAACCATATGTAATATTAAATTTTAATGTATTATCATCATAAAAATCATAAAGCATATCTACCCAATAGATACATTATTATAAATATCATGAAGAATTTATGCTCCTCGGTTTTAAAAATAATGAATTTTAAAAAATATTCTAGAATTATTATCATGTGAAAAAATATTACCTAAAGTGATTGCTGATAATTTCATTGAAGAATGTAGTAATTATTCATATCCAATAATTTATAATAAAAATTTGATTCTAATCATAATTGGGTGAAATCACTTTAATCAATGACATTAATGTGGATGTTTTTGTTAGTGTCAAGTTTTTTGTAATATATAGTTTGTAAATAAATTTTTTAACCTATGTATTAAAGTGATTTTTGGAAGACTTTGTAGTTATTCATAAAAAAATTATATCTCAGTTAATATGTATCATTTTTGACAACCTGATCTATATTGAATAGTCAATTACATTTTAATGTTGTCTTATTTAATTTGGTATTATTTTTATTTGTGGGGGATATCTTAGTTGTCTAAATCAAACCTAATGTCTTCTACCCTGAGAATGGATACATAGAATTGGCATGTAATGGCTAAAGAAACTTTTCTAAGTATTAATTAATATTCTTTTGTAAATATTGTTTATTTATTATCAATACAATAGAAAATGTAGAATGATAATATTTATGATTAAGTGGGAGAGAGTAAAATAAAATGTTGGTTTGAGAGACATGTAATATTGAAGAGTACATACTAATATATTATTTTAGGAATGTATTGAAAAAAAATATAAATAGAGATATTCTGGAACCTACTTTGCATAAGTTTATTTTTTTTAATTTTTTTAAATGAGGAAATATTTAAATTATGTAAAAGTATTGTATATTGGAGATTTATTAAATATCTTAAATGTTTTTTGAGGATTCATATCCTATTTCAGAAGAGAGGATGTTCAAAATAAGTAATCTTATTGATGTAGGTAATAGTATTTGAACTAGGAGAGTACTTATATCTACATGTTTTACTATTTTATTTAAATCCTGTTAATATTGATGTGGAAGTTTTTTCTGTAAATTTCATAAAATTACATGATATATTAATGGAATAGTGATATTAATATTTTATTTTTATTATATATGAGTTTTTTAGTGAAGATCTCTACCTCTAGTATAAATGATCTTATTGAAGAAGGATTCGAGATAAACTTTAAATGATTATTTAGTTGTTTAATGTACATATAAATAATGATAAATTTTCATGGTGATAAAAGATTGATATAAAGTTTCAAGTTGGTTCCACACCATAGAATATGGATTTCATTGTATAATAAGTTTATAGGAATAAGTTACTTTTTTTGTAATTGATGTCTCTTACATAGATAGTTAAAATCTAGTATTATGACACCAAAAATGCTTTTTAAATGATGTGGAGATATTGAATTAGGAAGTGTGATGGAAAATGGTCCACAAAATATGACAACATAGAGGTGTTTTCTATGACACAAGGGATAGTTAATGGGTTACCTCTTTGCCGCTTTGATGATCCATGCAATGAATAGAAAACTAGATTTTGGGTGTTCTTAGGGAATTTGGTACAACCACACCACAACTAAGATTACACATTGTAGTGTATAGAAAATATGGATGACAAATCCTAGAATAAAATGATCTTATCATAGAGGGGAAAGGGTCAATTTTTGATGGTTCTATAGAATTCTAGACCTCTCCACTATAGATATGCCCTCACACCACAATGTGTTTGGGTATTTAAAAAACAAATAGTTTTATCCACTGTGATATGATGTATAGGAGGTTTCTATGTACGAAACAAATATTTTTTCAAATATTTTTTCAAATGAATAAAATAATTTTGATATTTTTCATTAAAATTAACACTATGTTTATCTTGCATTTCACACAACCCTATGTTTAAACGAAACATATCATATTATTAAAGTATTATTATATGATAGTTATCATATAGACAATGAAACCGGGGGTATGAATAAGATGAACTAAATTATGTGAAATATTTTATTTACACATTTTTTTAAAATGATATTTTAAGGACAAATTAAAAAAAATTAAAAAAAAACCCATTTGAAAATAAAGACTCTATTGTTCGGAAATACTATTTCTTTTCAAAAAAACGTGATTACCCCAATAAATTTTTAAAAAAACAATAGGAGAACTATTTCAATGAAATTTGTAAATTATATATTCAATTAAAATTTTAATATTAATCTTTTTGTAGAAAATATATAATAATAAATTCAATTATACGCTTAAAACTGTAATTCTCTAAAAAGGGGTATTGATAACTTATATGCACTTATGATTAAAATAAATTTTTGAATGTTTTGGAAAATTTAGTTAAAAAAATAAAATTAATCATTGAAATAATAATGTAAAAAATATATTAGGGTGTGTATTTATTAATATTTTGATGAAATTATATTTTTATGAATAATAAAAAATAATGAATTTAAATTGAAAAATCACTTTATATTTTTTTTGTAGATAAATTATATTTAAAATGTTATTATTTATATCTTGAAATTAAATACATATAATAATCTAATTTATTTCATTGGAAGAATTTTCATATTGAATGTGATATTAAAACTTGTTAAAAAAATTTCTTTGAAACCCGTTTTTTTGTTAATTCCACGAGATTAAATTAAAATTAGAATTTTATAATTACTTAAATGGAATTTGGGAAAATGGATCCCATATTCGGAATAATTATAATTTATAGTATCTAAAAATGATAAATTATAGATACCCTATCCAATTTACCATATCATTACATGATTTCAAGAAAAATTATGAATCTAATTATATGATAATGATCATAAGGTTTAGTGTCATGGAGATTAAGTACATAATTAAACATGATGATTCTAAAACATGAACAAGTTTTATTTAACACTAATATAAGGATCCAAAAATCCCTTGATCCCTTAAATCTACATATAATGACCTGGGGATAACATGAACAAATGGATGGGCTAAAAATCCTAGTAAGGGAATAAATATTATAATAAAGATTATCCCATTGGTTAGACGACATACCATAATGATATAAAAATGCATGGAACATGAATAAACATAATCAATAATAAAATTGGATCATATGATAATGGATTATAATTAATTTGGCTGCAACATAAAACATGAATTTAGCATGAGTCAGAGCTTGTTGCATATAATAAAGCACACGTCATGGACATATGTACATAGAGGGTTATGAGTGAAGGCTAACCACCAAGACCGTTGCACATAACATCTCATGAGACTAAAATATAAAATTAATTAATTAGAGATATATTTGAGATCCCCCATATTAAAAATCTCATGAATATTTTTTCCAGATAAATAATCATACATTTTTAATCAAACGGTAACATATTTGTTACCCATGGAAATAATTGGGAATCATTATCATGTCAAAAGCATAAAAATTGGTGTATCAAAAAAGTGTCCAAGAAAATAAGTAATTAAATATTAGTTGGAAATTAATATAGTAATATATCATTATATCCTTACAAGAGATTTCAAACTAAAGTGAATATAATATTTAATAAACATTATAAATTAGATATTTTTATACAGTATAAGGGACAACATTCAAGATTCTTTAAAATGGAAAACAAATAATTTTATGTAAAAAACCATAATTGAACCAAATTATTTTTTCGTGATAAAATGTTTAATTTTTAAAAAATAATGGTGTCTTAAAATATATTATGGAGCACACTTGAAAATGGGTATGAATTTGGGAATTTCCCTTAAATCGGGTTTGCTTCTCAGAAACATTTATTAAGGGAACCTTATTAAATCACGTATATCCCCATCAAAGAAGGATGATATGATTTTGATACATTATTTGGATAAAAAAATAATATATTAGAATTAAATAAATATAAGGGGGAATTATATTTGGATAAATGGGGAGAAAGAGTAACGTTAAGGAAACATGGAGGTTTAGGTAGAATCCCTTAACT
Organism: Viscum album; assembly: GCA_963277665.1. Lineage (NCBI taxonomy): Eukaryota > Viridiplantae > Streptophyta > Magnoliopsida > Santalales > Viscaceae > Viscum > Viscum album. The sequence continues at coordinate 1,204,295,397 of OY728126.1, read as the reverse complement.
TATCTCTAAAATGATTCTGAACTTGATCTCAATTTCCTAAATAATAAAATTACAATAATTAATTTATAATTATTGAACCATTTATACATGTGTATGGTTTATTATAACTTTAACACTTTCATTTATGTCCATTTTTAAGGTTTAAGAAATTCAATTTCTTTCGTTCGGAGCGTTGATATCCTTCATTTTCATGATCAGTGTACATGCATATTTGCATTGAAAATCATGTAAAATGAAGATAGTTGTCTAGAACAGAACATATATGTTAAAAATGAACATATATAATATAAAAATATCATTTTTTCCATATGTTATTTTGATTTATTGGTTAAATCATTAATGATAAATGCTTATATTTTTTGTTATTTTTTCGATCACAGTGAACTCATTTTTTATAAATTAATATAACTTGTACAAAATTATTTTAGAAATTATATAGTATATATAAAAAATATAATAATCTTTTTTTACCTTAAAAATGGTTTCATGGAAATAATTTTATATAGTAATAGAAATTTAAGACCAATTGTCCTTGAATTTAATTAATTAAAATATCTCGAATGTCATTTGAATTTTAAATATAAAAGGAGGGGAAATGAGAGATTATGATAAAGTATTTTGATATCATAAAAAAATTATAGTGTAGGTTTGTTATTGGAGTTTTCATACCTTTTGGATTAGGATAGGATATGATTGAAAAGAAATTAAAGACAATTGAAATGTAATTGAATGAAAACAGAAGAGGGTTTTACCTATTGATTACATCCTACTGAGAACCTCATTGGGGGTTTGGTTTTCGTATTTTGTTAATAAAGAAACATCATTGTCATGGGGGAGGGTCTTGGGTAGATATTTTAGTAGAACATGTAAAATAAAAAAGGCTTGTGTGGTGTGAATATCATAGGGTGTGAGGTGTGCTATTTATAGTGGAGGAGAGGAGGGGTTTCCATTACTTTATTATTTTCATGATGTAAAGAAATAGTGTTGGTTCTTGTGTCCAAAAAAATTAATTAGTTCATATGGGTTAAAACCAATGGTTTGAACCTCAGAACAACATCACCCATGACACAATAATTTATGTATTTAGCATTTATCGTAAATTATCATATTTCACTATTCACCCACAATTCATGCATTTCATAATAATCCCATTTATTCACCCTAACCATTTTTAAAAATTTAGAATTAAAATATGAACTCTAATTTTTTGAAATAAATTTCTAAATATGATAATTTTGTATTCTTAATTAAAATCATAATTTACTCTAAGAATAAAAAATTTAAAATTCAAACTACTTTTCTAACACATTGAAAAATTAATTAAGGTCTCATAAAATTAAATTATAATCCTTATATTTAAAAATTTTAAATTATGAAGTCATTTCATGAAATCAAATTTTATTATAAAAAATTAAATTAATCATAAAATTGTTATTAAAAATTTTTGGCTTCTAAAAATAAAGATAGTTATTTATTAATTTTTTAAATAGTAATATATTTATAATATGATATAATAATACCATATTGTCACATATAAGATGGAAAAATTTTATTTATAAATTCATTGGTGAGGTCACTATTACATGGGCTATTTTACTATTCATAGGGATCATATTACTATTCCAAAGGGCATGTTACTATTTAATTAGAATATGTTCTTTAACTTTAAAAAATACTTCTTCACTCATTGAATATTCATTAGTAAGGTTTTTTTTGTGTTATAAATTTAATTTTATGTGATTATACCATATGAAATAAATATAATAATGGAACTTCCATTTAAAAAACATTGGGCCATCACATTCTTCCCCCATTATAAAATTTCACCCCCGAAATTTCATTTTACAAACGAAGATGAAAACATGTGTGGGAACTTTTCCTTCATCGATTCCTCCAGTTCCCATGTTTCCTATTTTTAAATATGGTTACTCCATAGTAATTTTACTAGGTTTGTAGTATTGTTTCATTGAAAATTATCTCTATGACAAAATATCTTCACTAAATTATCATTGTAAGAATGATCGTTCTCAAACCGTACAACCTATGAAGTCAGTACATGTGATAGATCTGGTATGTAATTATTTTTGAGGTATACATGGAATAAATCAAGTACATTATACATGGTAGTTGGGAGTGCTATTTGGTATTCCATAGCTCTGAAACTATCTAGAATCTCTAAGGGGCCTATGTTCTTGGGGCATAACATTATTTTCTTCCCAAATATCACGATTCTCCTCCATAGATATATTCAAATTAATATCATGACTCCAACATTGTACTCAAGGTCCCATCATCAATCATATACATAAATCTATCATCAAATTAGGGATTCCATGATGTGTTTCTAAATTGTTTTTTACTTTATCAACCACTTCATTAAATATTTCAGGTCCTAACATCTTATTTTCACCAACTTCATTCCATCAGGCTTGTGTATTGATCTTTTTCCAATAAAGGGCTTCATATGTATCCATTCAGAAGCTAGAGTGGATACTTTTGTTGTACGAGAACTCAAAAAAGGAAGTTTTTTGTCCCATACTCTTTTGTATTCCAAAGAACATGATCTTGACATTCCTTCTAGTGTATTAATAGTTCACATAGATTGGACTTCAGTTTGAGGATGATCGGCTGTACAAATGTTCATCTCAATTCTTATAGAATGTTTGAAACCTTTCCAGAACATTGAGGTGAATCTGAAATCTAAATTGGATACAATTGATAGTGGTACTACAAAAATCCTTCCCACTTTTCTGATGTATATCCATGAATATTGATCCAATTATAATTCCTATCTAATTTTTATAAAGTGATATATATGTGTATGATGATACATAATAACCTATATAGCATTGTGTCCTACAGATTTCTTTGGAAGTCAAGTGAAAAAAGTCCATGGTGATGTTCTCCCACTTCCATGATTGTATGGGTAGTGGTTAAATCATACCATTATAATTTTTAATTTCATCCATAACATGCTAACATATCGAGAATTTTGATGTATAATCAGTCATCTTCTTGTACATATTGTACCACTAACAATTCTCCTAGTGATCTTGATACATCTTCATATGACCTAGGTGAATAGAAAATGTTGAACCATGTGCATCAATCAAAATACCATTTTTATATTTAGAGAATATGGTATAGGTAATCGTGAAACAAATATTATGACTCTATCCTTATCAACTAGGAACTCATAAGAATTCCCATTTATGATAGATTCCATTATTTTCATAATTTCCACATGATTTATCCAAGCATCCATTATTTTTTCTAAGAGGGATGGTTTGGAAATCATTCTAAAAAGCATTTACGATGATCCTCCCTTGATTTTTCCTATCTAAATCCATTGAAAATATATGAATATTGTATATTTCACAAATATTATTGTTGATAAAGATGTTTTATCCTTTCCACTTAGTGAATCCTCTACCTTATTTACATTTGTAGGATGGTAGTGGATTGAGAAGACATAATCTCTGATGGTCTTTAACCATATTCTGTGGCACATATTAAACTCATTCTGTGTGAATATATGTTTGAGAATCGTGTGGTCATTATATATCTCACACTTCTCTCCATAGATATATTTATCCCTGATTTTTAATGCGATGATCAAAACCACAAAATCTCGGCCATGCATTGGATATTTTTTCTCGTTGGGTTTCAACTTCATAGATGAAAAATATATCATTTTATCAGTTTATTATTTTTAAATAATAATCCATTCATTGAAGCATTTATATACACCAAAAACCATTCTTTAATTTTAGGTACTGTGAGTACTGGTGTAGAGATAATCCTTTTTCTGAGGTCTGTAATGATTTCCAGACAGTCATGAGTCCATAAAAGCTTCACTAAATTCTATTAAAAAATGGTTAGTGGATTCTAAAATCATAATAAGTTCTCTATAAATCATCTCTAATACCTAGATAGACCAATGAATCTATGGATCCCCGTTAAACATGTTGGTCTAGGCCAATATTCCATTGCCTTTGTCTTAGAAGGGTCAATAGATATCCCTTTACAGGTGAATATGTTCCCCAATAATGATACTTCCTCAATACTAAACTCATATTAACTATAGTTTTCATATATTTACTTCCATTGTAATGTCATTAGCACAATATTCAAATGCCCTTTATGTTTCTCCTTTCTCTCAGATCATATTAGAATATCATTGATAAAGACTACCAAAATTTGGTTGAGGGAACCATAAAGACACAATTCATTATATACATGAAAATTTATCGAGCATTAGTGAGTATGAAGGGAATCACAATGAACTCATAGTGTCCATACGTCATTCAAAATGTAGTTTAGGGAATATCTTTCTTCCAAAACATTAATTGGTTATATCCTGACCAATGGTCCACCTTATAAAAATAACTGGCCCCACACAATTGATCGAATAATCCATCTATTCTTGGTAGAAGATACTTGTTCTCTATAGTGATTTTATTGATCTCACGATAATAAATTCAGCAGTGCATTGATCCACACATCTTATTAACAAAGAGGACTAGTGAACCCCATAGAAGAGCACTCAGGCATATAAAACCGTTATTCAGATTCTCTTGTAACTGCTTCTTTGGCTCTTTTATCTCTGCGGTGTCCATTATATAATGTGTCTTTAATAGAGGTAGAGATCTAGTCATAAGTTCAATTGAGAACTCAAACTCTTGATCAGTTGATATACAAATAAATTATTCAGTAAATACATCAATTTAATCCCTCACGATGATCCTTTCTTCGAGAATTATTCTCTCCATTGTCTTAATCATTTGAGCTAGATAAGATTTATCAAAGGTAAATAATATCAACACATGAGATAATAATTCTAAAGGATATTAATATTCCTCCTAATAGATGTATATAATTTTATGAAACTATAGGATATGAGGATTTATCTCCCTTTACTGACATTTGATGTTGGATTTGTATAAATATATCCAATCCATGCCTAATATAGCATATAACACCCCCAAGGAGAGTATGATAAGATTTTGGGGGAGGTTCAGTACATAAAAATTAACCAAGGAGAGTCATAAACATTGTATTCAATAATTTCCCCATTTATTATTCCTATAGACAACTAACCCTCCAAATTTTGAGGTGGTGATTGAATAGTTCTACTAAACATGAAAGATATGAATAAAAGCGTAGAACAAGAATCATAGAGTAAATTTTGTAGTCATGAATTAATTACTAGTGTACCTATCTCTAGATCATTTTCTAACTCCACATCAATAGTAGTGATACCATAATCCCTTTCTTCTTACCTTTAGGTTATTGATGATTTCCTTCAACAACACTTGGCTTAGGGAAATGGTTCACATAATTCCCATGTTTTATGGTGTTGTAACATTGCACTATAAGTTGAGTGTTGATCTAGGCCTTCTTTTATTATTCCAAGTTAGTGGAATTTTTCTTATCCTATTATTTTTTATTAAAAATATTTTCCATTGTTAGACATCTAAAGAAATTACTTGTCTTTTTAGATAATTCCCAGGATGGTTCTTTACATAATATTGAAACATTGAATTTTTCGTATTCGTTCCATCATGGGATCTATTTTCTGAATGATCTCAATTAGAATCAATTTTCTGCTTTTTTTCACCATGCCCAAGGGACCATTGAGTGTTTCAGATATCTATTTCAACCTTGAGGGAACAACGAACAATATCCCCATAACTGTCAAAGTCTTGAACTTCTAATTCTTTTCATATACTCAGCTTTGGTCTTATAAAAAATAGACCCACTTTGCTTTCATTGTTCACGATAAAGCCATTGGAATACCTTGCAGGCCTTATAATTTTTTCTTCATACACCCCATTTAACTCATCTTCAATTTTATACAGGATGAGGACTAATCTTTCTATCTTGAGATGGAGGTTTTGGAAAAAAAACATATTTAAAATATTTTATTGAAATCCATCCAATCCATGGAATCATATTCCTCCCCGGACATCATATTTTTTATCAGTGTCCATGACTGACTAGAATCCCCATCAAAATGCTAGAATTCCAACAGAAATTTATCTTCTTCCGAGAACTAAAATATAGAGAATATATTTTCAACGGTGTTAATCCACTATTCAATGATAAGGGGATCAGAAGATCCACAAAACCTAGGGGTCCTTTTCCACGTGAAGGATTTGATAACAACTTGCACTTTCCTCAGAGAAGGTGGGAATTCCACGCCATTAAAGTTATTATTCATAACATGATCTAATTGAGGAAGTAATTTTACGACGTTTTAAGAATCCAATCCCATCATATCTGGTATATCATTAGGGGAATCATCACATTACCTATCAAATTCAATGTTTTAACTTGTTGTTCTAATTCCCTCCATTATCTAAGATACATAATATACAATTAGCGGGATTGAATACAAAGCTAATAGGAATATAAAAAAGATACATTAAACAAAAACGGATAAAACTGTTAATGGAAAGTATATCCTAACTTTTGATTCCATTGGTTTAAATCTAGGTTATCCTTTGTATGATTCCAAACATATATTAATATGGGTTATTTTTTAGTTCCCTAAATAATGGTTGTTAACGAGATTATTAATTTTCTAATCATATCCCATGGGTTTTTCAGTCTAGGTGCGTAATAAGGGACATTATCATGTATCAGATTACCCTATGTTAGCCCTGGAACACCTTATCATAGTTGTTAATGTAGGATCAAAATAACGATGTAGATGCTCAAAATACTAGAGGGGGGTGAATTGTACACTTTTTAAAAAAAATTAAACAAGAAAAGATCTAAGTTTAACAAAGTTAAACTAAGAAAATTCACAAAACCACTAACACAAACTGAAATATTGGGAAAAAGTATAAAGTTACAAAATTCTAGTTCTATAACTTGCTTAAATCTGGAAAATGATTCCGAAAAACTGGTTCAAGAAATATTTATCCGGAAATTGAAACATAACCAAAGATTACAATATGAGATTCTACCTTAAATCATATAGAATATTAATTAATCATAGTACAAGTGTAAGGAAATATAAGAAGGTTATACTTTCCTTACAATACCAAAGTGCAGCGGAAAAAAAAAGGTAGTAAAACTACAAGTAACAAACAATAACTCTTTTAACCCAAAGAGAAGGGTATCCAACAACCTTGGATAAATTTCCCTTGATTTATACTTTCAAGCAAGTCTATCTTACCCACACCAGGGTAAGCCCTCGATACGAATATCAGAGTCTCTGTCTTGCTATCCCCGTAAGCCCTAAAATTCAAGGTAGTTGGAACCTCTGTCTTCCTCACCAAGGAAGCCCTCAACTTCAAGGTGTTGGAACCTCTGTCTTCATATCCCTGGAACCCATTGACTGTAATAATCAATAATCAGAGTCACACGAAGCACGTCTGCACAAGGCAATGTTTGAACAAGCTGTTCAAACTTTCTACACGAAGTATTTAGAGTTGATAAGAGCATCTCTCTCTAGAAATCACTTCAACAGCATGTAAGCACCGATGTCAAAGTTGTGTAAAATTTATTTCTTCTTTTCAAATGATCTCTTATTTATAGGCGAATTTCCAACGACTGAATCCCTCCTCCAACAATCATATTTGTCCTTGAATTTCGGAGGGACCTGTACATGTGTCACTTAACCAATGGTTATATAGAAACAGAATGGATGACATCATTTTATAATAATACATGTGTAACTGAAAGCACAACATCGTTTTGTAATGAAACAAGTGTAAGCATAAGCAAAACTGAAGATCAGAATGTAAGAAAATAAAAGTTCGGAGTCTAACCAAAATGAAAATTTTGAGTCTATAATAAAGAGATATTAAGATTTAGATTTATAGGAATTCCGAGTCTGGTTTCACTAAAATTCAGAATCTGAACTTACAGAGTTCGGAGTCAAACTTGTAGAAGTTCAGAGTCGAACTAGTAAAAGTTTGGAGTCTAACTCATAAAAGTTCAGAGTCTAACTCATAAATGTTCAGAGTCAAACTCATAGAGGTTATGATTCTAACTATTAAATGTTTGGAGTCAAACTCATAGAATTTCGGAGTCGAACTGGTAATGTTTTGGAGTCGAACTCATATAAGTTCAGAGTCTAACTAGTAAAATTTTGGAGTCGAACTAGTAAAAGTTCAGAGTCAAACTCGTAGAAGTTAGAAGTCCAGAATTTGGAGTGGAACATTATTAGAGTTCATATCCAGAATTCGGAGTGGAACTTCATTACAGTTCATATCAAGAATTCAGAGTGGAACTTAATTACAGTTCATATCTAGAATTCGGAGTGTAACTTCATTACATTTCATATCCAGAATTCGGATCCTAAAACAGAATGCTTCATATCTAAGCATTATATGATTCCAGGGTTTTGGGTATGAATCTGATTTTTATACTTAATAAAAATATTGATATTTATAAGGAAATCTATGTTATGGTAAATTTCTTTAAGGAAGGAAATTTTCCTTATATAAGTAAAATATCAATTTTCTTAAGTATAGGGTGTTTGTGATTTTCAACACAAGAAGGAATGGAAAAATTCATAAAGAAAACCTTATTGACTTAACAGTTAATCCAAGTTACACCTATTCCAGAACAACATCCACTTGTAGTATCTTGGTAGTGATGTGTTTTCATGATAAAAAAAGTTACTCTATACTAACCAAAATGTTGGGGTGTTTTTTAGACTTATTATTATCCTTAATGTTCTTACTAAAGTTATCTATTCATAATCCACAAAATAACTTGACCTTCTTATAATAACAATAATAGTGACCCCATCATTTTTCCCATTTCATTGCATGATTTTAAGAATAATTATATATCAAATTACATTTAAAGTATTTCAAGGTCTAGTATCATGGAGATTAGGTACATAATGAAACATCATTATTCCAAAATAAGAACATAAGTTATTTGATCTCCATAAAGAGATCCTAACATCACTTGAGACATTACATCTTTATAAGATTACCTGGGGGTAACATGAACAAAGTGATGAGCTAAAAATCCTAGTAAGTGAATAAAAATTAAAATAAATCTTAGACCATCGGTCAGAAAGAATAAAATTATGATATAAAAAGGCACAGAAACTGATAAAACATAATTAATAATAACATAGGATTATTTAATAATGTATTTATATTAATGCGGTACCATTATGAAACATTACATTAGTATGAGTCAAAGAATGATTCACATATTGGTGCACAAGTAATGGCTCATTTGTCATAGAGGAGCACGAGTCAAGGCGAACCACTAATACCATTATACAGAACGTCTCATGAGAATAAAATTTACCCAATGCATTTGATCTCTATCTAGGTTATTCCATCATAACATGTTCATGAATATTTGTTCCACATATGGAATCATACATAAGTAATGAATCATTTACATAAGGGTTACCCATGGAATGAATTGGGTATCATAATCAAATCAAATGCATAAAAATGTATGTACCATAAAAGTGTCCATGAAAGAAAGGAATTAAATCATACATTTACATTAATAAAAATATATAGTCTTATATCCTGAAAATATATTTCAAAGTATTGTGAAATGGTTGTTTATGAGTCTTTATAAATAAAAAAAAATTGTATGGATTAAGGGAAACATTTCAAGATTATTTAAAATGGAAAAGAAAAATTCGTTGTAAAAAGAATAATTGAACTAAATTAGTTTTTCATGATTATATTGTTTATTTTTTAAAAAATAATTATTGGATAAAATAGATAATGGAGAACACATGAAAATGTTTATGAATTTGAGATGTTCCCTTAAATCAGGTTTACTTTTCAGAAATATTTAAGAAGAGAATAATATTAGAACATTTATATCCCCATCAAATAAGGTTGATATGAAACAGATTCATGAGGTGTAACATAAATTTAGAATATGGAAGAATTAAATAAAAAGTATGAAGAATTATATTTGGATAAACATGAATAATGAGTAACCCGATAGATGATTTGAGGTTCGGGTAGAATCCTTTACCTTATGTTTCAAACAATTCTACACAAGATATTAATTTCCTGAATAATGAAATAAGATTCATTAATAAGTCCAGAAACATTTATACATGTATTTTATTTATTATAATTCTATTCATTCTAGGCCTTTTGAGGGGTTATGCTATTCAATTTTATCATTTGGTAGTGTTGATTTGTTTGGTTTTCATGATCAGTTTACTTGTATATGTGTATAGAAAATCATGTATAATGTAGGTAGTTGTGCAGAAATGAACATATATTTGTATAATGAACATATAGAATATAAAAATATTATTTTCCACAAGTGATTATGATCCATTATATAAATCATTAATTATAATTTCAAGTATTAATTTGGCAATTTTTGGATCACTAAGAACTAATTTTGTTATATAAATTAATACTATTTGTAAAAAATGATTCTAGAACATTAAAAAAGATATATTACATATATAATTATATTATTAAGAAAATGGTTTAATGACCCAAATTAACTATGGTATTAGAAATTCAAAACTACCAATTATTGAATGTAAAAAATTTACAGATGTATGATGGTGTTTTCATTTCAAGTACAAAATGAGGGGAAAGGATCGATGATGATGAATTTTCCATTATCATAACAAAATTACAATACATGTAAGTTAATATAATTTTGAAAACTTTTTGATGAGGATATATGAGGATAAAAATTAATGTATATGAACATGAAAATAAATTGAATGAAAATGGAAGAGGTATTGACCTTTTGATTCCATCCACTGGAGGACCTCCGTAAGGGCTTTTTTTGGTCTCTTGTTAAGAAAAAAAGATCATGGTCCTGTGGGAGGGGCTTAAGAAGAGATTTGAGATGGATTTGGACAATGAACAAGGATTGATAGGTATGGCGGGAATATGGGGTGAAGGGTGGTATTTATAGTAGAGGAGAGGAGGGGTTTCCCATTATTTTATACATTATTTTATTATTTCTCTCATGATAAGAAATTATTTTTTTTCATACGAAAAAAATAAAATAGTGAATGTCAGTTTTAACCATGGGAGCTTGACTCAGAATAACATTCGGCATGACTCAATAATTCATGTATTTAGTATTAATCATAAATTATCATATTACATTATTGAACAAAATTTCTATAATTTCAGAAAAATTAAAAAAAATTCACCCTGACCATTTATCACTATGTAGAATTTGAAATTGAACTCCATTTTTTAAAAATAATTTCATAAAATGATAAATTTTATTTTTAATTGAAACCATCATTTACCCTAAAATTAAAAATTTTAAAATTAAAACTTCTTTTATAAAACATTGAAAAATTAATTAAGGCCTCATAAAATTATCTTATAATAATAATAAATCAAATTATTAATTTATTTTAAATTTAATAAAATTTATTATTTTTTAAAATATTAAATTAATCCAAAATTTTAATTAAATCTTTATGACTTAAAAAATAACAATACATAATTATTAATTTTTATAACATTAATAAACTTATACTATTATAAAATTATATTGTATTTTCACTTATAAAATGGATAAATTTTTTTATAAATTCATTGGTGAGGTTACTTTTACATTAGACATTTAACAATTCATAAGGGTCATATTATTGTTCTAAATGTCAATATACTATTTTATTAGTAAATATTACCTAACATCTTGAAATAAATTTTATTTCATTCACTCTTCATTTAAACAGTATTTTTTATGTTCTCGATATAATTTTACGTTATTATACCATAATACATAATTATAAAATGGAAATCTCCATTGATAATTCATTGTGTCATTACACAAATTTTTTTACCAAAATCAATATTAAAAATAGTAAAACTTATTACCACAAATAAGGTAAAATTGATTTACCAGGGGGAAGAAAAAGATATTACAGTTTATAAAACATAAAAACATCATTAAAATATATTTTATAGCTATATTATAACACTATAATTTCTATGTTTTGAAAATATATTATTTTGGAGCCTTTTGGAATGTGTGTAACATATGTACACTAGTTTATTATCAAATAATTACATGTGGGACAATCACCTCACATATAAATGGAAACCCTCTCTCCTATATTATTTAAACCCTTAGTCCCTTTTGGTTAAGATAATACAATCTCAGATACCTTCCCAAATTCATTATTTTTTTCCTAAAAGCCTTATTTTGGAATGAAATCAAGCCTAATAAGGTTTTTTATGTAAACATAATGAGGTTACCCGAAGAAGAGGTATTATTCTTCAATGAGCATTTTTATTATATTTCTTACACCACTTATTTCAATTATAATTAAAATATTATGATATTATAACAATACTATATTAATTATAATAAGTTATTATTATGATCATTTAATTACCAACAACCATCTCAACTTCCATCAAATGAGTTACAAAATCATAAATCATGTGCATTTTAATGGTTACATATCATATATATGATATATATATATATATATCATATTTTTAAATATTTTTTAATCATATAATATATTAATTTTTTTTTCATTACATTATATAGGTGAGTACAATAAGGTCTCTCGTGTGTACTGTGGACGTTTACATCTAGACGTGATGTGATTTTTTCACTAACGCTGAAATGGAAGATGATAAAGATAATTTTAATTAATATATCTTATTGAAATTAAATAACTAAGATATTAATGATATATTTTTTATTTTTGGGGTTATTATATATCATTGTATTTCTTACCATTTCACTCACTAAAATATGATAACACCGTACATGTACATGTAGACTACTTTATTGAGGAAGCGATGCGGATTTTGTCTTTCCATCACCAAACCACATGAATGACAAGAGTAATTATATAAAAAATATTTTAATATTATAAAAATTATACAAATATTAAATATTAGTTCCTTTTTTCTAAAATGATTTTTCAAAAATGAGAAATTACTAATGTGTACTTAAGACCTACTGTCTTCATGATTGTAACATGTTTTACTTATCAAAACCATCATTCATGATTCATATGTAATTTATAATCAATGTATAATATTTATAATTATTTCATTATTATTATTTTGGAGGTAATGTACCAATGATATAATTAATAGGATCAAAAACGAATAATAAATCAAAAAATATATTAAAATAATGCAATTATAGAATGAAACATGACTTTGACATCAAATATGTCTTTTATTTCTGGGATACATATCGAAATTCAATAATATAATTTTTGGGTGTTTTTTACAGTACATAGTTGATATTTTGTATTAATGATAACATATTTACCACTTAACATGTCTTTATCATCAATTATGTCTCATTTCACTTTTATGGGACACATAACTTATTTACCACTTATTTCTTATATGTGGTGTATATACTATTAACGAATTTATATTTTATTTACTTTAAAAAATGTAATGGGGATTTATATATCTATTTTAGGATATACCTTTAATAGGATTTATGATAAAAAAAGATTCCCATGCGGTAAGATATTATTTTCATAGTTTTACTTCTTTGAGACAAATGTTCTATTATGCACCTATCTTTTTACAAGGAGTATATAACTCCCTTATGATATTTAAGAGATTAAATTTATCTATATTAATTATATTCTATATTTCATGTAATATTTCCCTTTCATGGTACATATGTGTAATGGATTGGACCCCTCATGTCCATTCCTTTGTTGAAATCGATGTGGTCAACACGACGCGCGTTATAATGATAATTTTAATACTGATGATAACGTAAAAATATGTTAAATAGTAATGATGATGACATAAATTGTATGATTAATTAAACTAAAAGGAATAATCATGATAAAATGATTTAATGGGTGTTATTATTATTAATGATGTGAAGTGGGATGGTGTGTGCTCCATTATATGTTGATAAATGAAACATGCAGTTTGTTATAAATTGAGTAATTGTTGAAATTAAATTTGAATAATAATAATGGGTGTTGTGTTATTAATATTATTCATAATATTAATAATAATGAGAAATTGATGAAATTATTTATGGTATTTATTGCAAACAATTAAATGAATATGAAAGTGGAAGCATGGTGGTGCGTTCATAAAATTAAAGGTGAGTTTGTTATATTCGGTTTATTAAATTGAATGGTTTCAATTTAATAAAACTGGTTTCAATTTAATCAGTGTGAAATAAAAATAAATAGAATTAAAATAATTAATTTGACGGATGTTATGTCCAATTGACGTGGCATGGTCGGATTCAGATGTCCAACAGGGTGGTTTAACGTGGTCAATGCGACGAGCATAAATATTTTTGTTATTAAAAACAATAACGTCGGTGAGTTAATAAAATAAGTTGATGAAATGTTATTGTTATTGAAGAATAATAAATAACAATGATGGAATAAAACTATGTACAAGAGCTTAATAAAATTAAATGAATTAAAATGGGGTTCAATATGTAAGTTATATTAATTTTATTTTGTCTTTTAATTCAATTAAATGAAATGGTTTTGAGTCGCATGGAATTGTTGTGCATAGGTTCTCCCAAAATTGAAATATGAAATTAATAATATTGATCATATAATAAATATAATAATACGATTAAAAGAAAAGTGGTTTTATTTAATAAATTATAATAAATTAATGGGGAGGCGCATGACATGGGGAGGGGGAGGCGTGAATTCCCCCTTTCCCTTGTATAAATCGTATATTTTTTATATAATTTGATTTAATATATCATATATTTTATATAATGTTGATTTAATATATTATAATAGTAATAAAGTAATGATATAAGGGAGTGTGCATGGATTAAGAGGAGAGATTCACGCCACAAGCCCTTTTGATCTAAATATTAACTTATTATAATAATAATAAAATAATAGTATTATTATTTTGGGTGATCAAAACTTAAAAAGTCTGTAACTTCTTCATATGGTGTCGAAATGACAAACCTTCAGCGGCAGTGTAATCCTGTTATTAAGACGGTCATTTTTAGACCAATGATGAATACCTTTTCATGAATTATGACTCAGGTCAAAGAAACACCAAATATTAATAGAATTATCATTATTATTAAAAACGCGTGGAAACCGCGTGACATGTCGTGTGTTGACCAGTCAAAATGCGTAACAGGTGTACGGTCACACCGTGTATTCATTAATACATGTTGGATACTGTTTTACCTATTCGTTGCCTATATAAGAAAGGGTCGTGGATTATTTCTAGACCAATCGCTTCTTCTTCGCACGACGACGCTCTTAGATGATCGAGAAGTCTTCCTCCTCTAACTTCTCCATCTGGACTCCGATTTTTGATCCTTTAGTGGCTGCAGGATCGTGTCGGAAAGGAGAACACCGTAAACCATGTTTTGTTCCCTCTTCTTCGACTTCCCGTCCACAGTTTACAATCGAGGAGACTATGGATAATTGACGGGAATGACGGTCTTTGACGAACGACTCTAAAAATGTATGTTAAACCTCTGTTCTTGTTTTCTCTTTCCGATCCTTCTTCTCTCATTTTCTTTCCATGCTGCGGCGTGTGACCTCCTTGTTGAGGAAGTTTATTGTGTTGTTGATTCGGTGGTGCCGCTACGTCCTAGGTGGGTGCAGTCGTTCGGGGAGAAGCCCTATGATTGTGGTGGTCGTGTTCGTAGAAGGACATTGGAACATATTAAGGTAGGGATCTCACCTTTGTCTCTCTATTTTGTGTATCATGCGGGGAGGGTATCATTTTGTTTTCATGAGAAATAGTTGAACCATTAAATAAAGATAATAAGTGGTTAAATAATGGGGTTGGGAAGTTAGTGATTGTTGTTACTTTACTTTTTATATCCTGTGATATTATAATTGTGAATTGAATGAGCTTCTACCTACTGAAAATTATGGTCGTTGGGGGCCTTTTCTTACACAATTAAATGTTTCCCTCTCCTTCTGTATTTTATTATGGATGGAAGCTTGTGGAATGTGGAAATTGGATAATCACGTAAATTTGGATGACTAAATGAAAATCCGGAACCCTTATGTGATCACCCCGATTAAACAAAATGGAAAAATGAACATGTGGGTGTTAGATTGGTTATGTGGCATGTGTTGGGGGTGTTTTTGTGGGTTTTTGTGGATCGGGTGAGCAGCGGGGCTGCGTTTCACTTGGTTGTGGGTTGGTGTGAATGTTTTGTTGGTAACGGACAGTGGGGCTGCAATAAATGGTATTAAAGGGATATTGATGTAGGGGTTTCAGTGCGGTTGTGGTTATGGCGGTTGGCAGCAGGGCTGTATGGTTGGGTTTTAATGTGAATGGGTTATGGGTTGTGATTAATAAATAAAAGTGTAAGAGTAAATGAATGGTGGGGCGTGGTAATGAAACAGAAATAATAATCAATGGGGTGGGTTGGTTGATAAGAGGGACTTTGTTGTGCTGCTTATGTTTTCCTAACTTGTTTTATGGATGGTAGGGATATGTTTTACAAATGATTGTTGTGGTTAGTTGTGGATAGTTTCCCAGTATCTATGGAACTAAATAAATATTTCTACTAAAATGTGAAAACCTAAAGTGGGTTGGGTTTGTTTGTTGTATGCATGATTTGTAGTAGCAGTGTCGAGGCACATGCTCAGTTTCTCTTTTTAGAAGCAATAGGTTGGGTTGTGAGGTTGGTATTGTAGAGACCCGAAGCTTATCGTACATGGACATTACATTACTTTTGCGGAATACTTAGTACATAACAAAAACACACACACAAGGATCGTAATAGTTTAGTGTCTTTGGAAACTCGGAACGTAATCTTCTAATCGTGGTGAAAGATCATCAATATCTCCCATAAAGATCTTCCCTTTTTTTACCTAAAAACCTTTCTTTATATCCAGGGGAAAAGAAAACATAAAAGGGTGAGCTCAAATGCTCAGTAAGGGTATACAAAATAAATAAAAATCATATCATATCTTTTTGAAAATCATAACCTGCAAAAGAGATCATAATATCTTAACATGGAACAAATCATAGAAGTGAAAATGAGATCACCATAATCATAACATGAAACTTGAAACTCTGTGACATGCACACATAATCATGGAAAATCATTTCTTGTTAGTCATGACTCATTGTCAAGACTATCTTAGTGGACAAAGTCCCTTTCTGAACCGAGTTCACTCCTCGTTTCAGTCCTGTATCACTGAACCGAAATAACCTTCCGTTCCAGCCATGTCTATCTCATGAGATATAAAATCTTTACCCAATGCATTGGAGGGAGATATAGGTCCCACCCATCTTATAATGAATCCTTTCTTATGTGTGCCACATAATCATAAATCATATATCATCGCATAACCCATTTAATAAAAATGGGATTCTTGAAACATCATGACATCATAAAACAAATCATATAAGGCAAATGACTTCATAAAAACAATTCCCTCACAACATAATCAAATCAATGTAATTAAAGGGATAAAAATAGAACCCTTTATTATCTTAGATGGAAAATAATTTTGATAAAACACTTGAACTCCATTCTTGAGGAAAATATCCTTTCTTTTTCAAAAACACTTTTCTTTTCTTAACATGTCATACAATTATAAACTAAAAGAAGTTGATTAAAAATAAACTTGAAAACTTGTAAAGTAAGCTTCTTGGAAATAATGTTTTACAAATCCATTCATGCCGTATAAGTTAAAAAAAACATTCTTCGTACTTTTGTCGGAAAAGTCAAAAAGTACCTCGTACGAAAAAAACAACAAAAGATTCCTTTCATATCTTTTACTAAAAACTCAATGAAGGGTAAAATTGGATATAAACTATTGTAGAAGGATGGAAATAATATTACATATTGAGGGAACATGGATGTGGATGATAAAATACACCCCAGTAATTACCAAAGTAAATACAATCTCAGATAAAAGTGAGATTGTGATATTTCCCTTACCTTAGGTCCGACTTGCTTTGTAAGTGTCCGAACCTCCTGTATAATGATTTAAATCATGTTATTGACTTATTACAGAATCATATTCATTGTTATGATATCATATATGGTTCACTTATGACATTATATTACCCGTTCTTTTGTAAATTCCATGTTAAAGAAGCATTTTGGGTAAAATCGTTTCATTTATCGTAGGTGTTTTGACTTGTTGTTCTTGACATCATTATTACTTATATCATGATTTACTCACTTCCAGAATATAAAATATGATTTATATATCATATATATTCAGTATATATATATATATATAATAGGTAGATAAATAAAATGAAAAACACCGTTCATGGAGACGGTAGTCCGTACGTACGCATGAACGCTATTTTTCTTTCCTTATTGTCTTGAAATGGAAGTAAGTAGATGACATACATATGTATATATATACATAAATCCAGTAGCTTTATAATGTCATATATTTCATTATTATTTCTTATATATACATTATAATCATTCTTAAATGGTTAACATGGAGAATGAATCTCATCGCGTCGTGGAGACGGTAGTCCGTACGTACGCACGAGCGATGATATCATTTCTATAAATATTGAATTGAATTGGAGTGGATTATACAATATATAAGAATCAATATGATGTTGTAATAACTATGTATAGTTATTCTTTACACCATTATACCCATCCATGTAAGGTGGTGGTGGAAAATAGATTACACCACGGCGTGGAGACGGTATTCCGTACGTACGCACGCGCGGTGATTTCTTTTTCCGTAGGATGGATAGATGGTGAAATAGGGTTGTTTCATACTTATAATAACATATCAGTATATGAGTGATACTGATGTTATTACTTCATAATGAAACAACCTAAGAAGAAGAAGTGGAAGAAGAAATAAAGATGAAAGAATTGGTAACGGTAATTACCTCTTCTTTGAAGTGCCTCTTTGAGACCTCCTCTTAGGGCACTAGAATTGGTCTTTGAGGAAGACCAGAACCTCTAGGATGTTGCTAGGGAAGTGGAGAAGAGATTTTGGCAGGGGTTGGCCGTGCTTTAGTGCTCAAATTGGTGTGAGGAGGAGGGGGAGGAGGTGTCCTTTTATAGGGGAGGAGAGGGGCACCTTAGGAATATCTCAAAATATTATTTTATATTAAAGTCAAAATCGGTTTATAATGGTTCCAAAGGGTCTTATTTCGAAGCTAAAGTGGGGAGGGGTCGCAATCCTATCAACCAATAGAATTTAGACAAGTTTAGGATATTATTTTAACCTTATCAATTAGATTTAACTCTAAGTTAAATAATTTAACTTTTACCATGTCTTTTTGTTTTCTTTCACTATATGGTTAATAAACTTACAATAACATGCCAAACGAACCCCAAATTGTTTATTATTAATATATATATCCTTATCTAAGTCATTTGGCCGAACCTTAGATTTTTAGGAATACAATAACAATTAATAATATAATATTTGATTTAAAAACTATTTTGTGTCAATTTTGACACTATTTGATATATGATTTTTGTGAAAGTCATAACAGAATTAAATGTTCGAACCAAGTTGATTAAATCAACAGTAATATATCATAGTAACCTTGAAAATTAGTGGAATTCATAAAAAATCTCAAATTAAATTTATTTTGGTGTTTATAACATCAATTATGTCAATATTTCATTAATAAGATAATTACTGCATCATCATTGTGTCATAAATAAATTAAATTATTTTATGTCTAAAAATTTCAAATAAAATACCATCATGTAGGAAATCGTTTTAGCATTCTAATGAATATTTACAATCGAATTTATCTTATGTATAACCCCATATTAAAAATGATTTACTTATTAAACATTGATTTTAACTATTTTAACCTTTCTTTAAATAAATTAATAATAAATGTCCTAATCTAATCCAAGTGGGCCTAAATGGTCATATTTTATTCCTAAGTTTGTTTTTGGTCGAATTACACTTGTCCAATAGAATTAGGACATGTTTTAGGGTAATAGTAATATCATATTTACCCTTAGTTACCCTATTTACTATTAACCGCGGTAAAAAAAAGTAAAAAGTTACTATTCACCAAAAATTTATTTTCATCTCATTGAACCACATTTTAGTCCTTGATATTAACCGTGTCTCTCGGATTTTCAAAATTCCATTCACAGAAGCGGAAAAATTAAGTTTTATGAAAAATTCAGTTTTTTTAACTACCACTTAGTAGTTTCACTATTCATCAACAATTGATGTTTTTCAGAACAATGCCAAAATTTCATCCTAAGATATATTTCATATTCCGAATTCAAAAATGACATCTATTTTACCAAATTCATAACATAGAAGTTGCATTAATTAATTTTATAATTAAATCCTGCTGTTAAAATAAATAGCGTTTTTTTAGGAAACAATATATATCAAAAGATTGACACTTGATTATGTCTGGTTTAAATGTGAAATTACAACCAATGACCAACATTGTATTAAATTGTAAAAATATATTCTAAATATACTTTAAAACCACTCAAATTAATAATTTATCTCTATTAATTATTTTGATTAAAAAAAATTGTTTTTAATTATAATTTAGTAATTTTCACTATTCATCAGAATATGAAAGTTATCCGAAAAGTACCAAAATTTCACCTTAGGCTAAATTCGATACTCCGAATCCAAGAATGAAGTTCATTTTGAAAAATAAGATTTACAGAATTTTAAAAAGTGGTTATTACTATTCATAACGGCTAGTTTTAATAATATTTTAATAGCACATCGTTGTTTAGTGAAACTCGGTATTGCGTATTACACACGCTATCGAGGAAGGTCGCGATTGCGTGTAATGCAAGGCAAGACAAGGATGCGTGTTGTGCAAGCTCCTTTTGGTGTAGCGTACAACACAAGACATTAATAAAATTAAAAAGAATATTTTTTTATAAAATCTTGGGCTGTTACATTCTACCCCCCTTAAAATGAATTTCGCCCTCGAAATTCGTCGGGGTTATAAATGGTTTACTATTCGAAAGATTCTTTAATAGAAACCCACATCGTAAAAAGGAATACCAAAACTTGGCTTTAAAAACTAAAGTATGAAATGTAACGATTACCCAAATAAACTAATCACTGGGTTTCCACATAGGTGAAAATATGGATATGGAAGAGAAATCTAACCATCATGTTCTGATGGAGAGTGGTAGAGAACATGGCTATGGAAAAGCCAGTAATCACAAATCCATAAATTTGTGATGATCTAAGGTACCATCTGATTTATCAGGTATAAGAGAACTAGGACAACATTTTTGGTTTTCAAGATCATTTCCCTAAAGTTAAAGAATTTGAATTAGAATAAATACTTACTTTATTTTGGTACAATCTCACTGTTGTTCGTGCCTTTAACAATTTCCACTTCATCTCTTAAATAAATGAAGTTGAATTTGTTATTCGTGAAGTGTTAGCAGATCATGTGATAGAATGACGGGTCATTCCATCTGTCTCAAAAGGTTAGCAAAATTTATATACATAAGTCGATCTATAGTGGGATTAATCATATATGGTTCCTAAAATGGGCTTATACTTCATATATCATACTGCTTAATATAATAACACTAGTTTCTACTAAACAGGGACTTCCTGTAGGTCAGTGGTAGGCGATAAAGGCCAGTCGCACTTCGGTTGTGGGTTCGATTCCTACAGCCTTGTCTGAAGCGATGGGTTGTCGCCCGTCCTGCAGGTTGTCCTTTTTCTAAAACTACGTTACTATAACATCCCATCAATAATATCGAAAATCTTATATCCTTAAACAATACTAACTTATTTCCAACATAATCCAGTCTAATCTTTAGGCTTATACATAATACTGTAGTCCACTCTCATAATATAGTGACAACGATTACCAGAGATTTAATACTGTCGTTGATCCCCACATATCATAAGATATGTCTTTTTGGTCACATTCCAGACATTCAAAGACCTTAATCGTGTATTCTCTTGAATACCTTAGTGAAAACATGAGTTCAGTTAAAAGTTAACACTTTCCACATACCAAAATCCTCAAAATTCTATATACTCAAACCATGATATCACTTAGTCCTTATATCAATCATGAGCTCATGAATACTATTAAACATTTCATTTTCTCATCTTCATTATGCGCATATCATCTTATTTCCAAAAAATATCTCAATCACTTTGAATACCACATCAATAAATATTGCAATACTCAATGATACAACATTATTTTGGAATCCCATTACATAAACACTTAATCATTCCACCACATTGTTGTCATATTCAACATTGCCAATAGTGATCGCATGTGATTTCCCTTTGTCCTTTGCCTTCAGTGGTTGCTCATTTTGATCATCACTAACCCTTGGATTAGGGCAATTATTAGCATAATGCCCCATTTCCTTGCACTTGAAGCATTGAAGTGTTGGTGGTGCGTTCTTTGCAGTGTTTGCTTTATTCACATCATTAGAAACCCTTTTTCCATTACTTCGACACTCAGCTGCTCGATGACCTTCTTTTCCACACTTAAAACATTTTCTAGTCCCTTTAAGACAATCTCCACCATGCTTCTTTCCACACTTTGTGCATAAGGAAACATTCATCTTCTTTTCACCATTATTCTGAGATTTCTCCTTGAACTCCATCTTTCGTTTCTTGTCAAAACCATGAGATGGATATGTAACACCAACTTCCATTTCTACCTTGAAAGCACAACGCACAATTTCTTCATAGCTACTGATGTCTCTTATAGCTAATGCCCTTCGAAGACTTGGTTTTAAGCCACTGAAAAATCGATCAACTTTACTTTCAGGTTGGATGATAATACCAGAAGCATACCTTGCAAGTCTTGTAAAATTTGCTTCATAGGTACCAACAGATTCATCGTCCCTTTGCTTCAGTTCAAGAAACTCTTTCTCCTTCTTTGTTCGAAGAATACGAGGGATGTACTTACTGAAAAAGAAGTTCTTGAACTCGTCCCATTCCATGGACTCAATTTCATCTCTTGGCCTCATATTCTTGATAAGATTCCACCATTGATCAGCTTCACCTTCCAAACGATATACTGCTAAGATGACTTTATCATGTTCAGAACATTGAAGAACTGAAAATATCTTTTCAGTAGTACTGATCCATTGTTCAGCCACAAGTGGATCAGAAGACCCACTGAAAGAAGGTGGACGTTGCCTCATGAAGGACTCAATAGAATATTGTTCCCTTCTCTTCTCATTTGGAAGTCCAGAATGATTCATAGCTTGTGTAAGTATAGCAATAAGATTTTGCACTCCATCTCCCATAACATTTGTTTGTTCAGGAGGGAAATCATTGCATTGTCCATTGCATTGATCAACACGGTTCCTTCGGGTTCCAGCCATTGTCTAAAACCCAAAAAAATAGTGTGAGAGGCAAAAATCATGCTAGGGAAAACAACATAATAAAGGGGGAGTACCTTCAATATCCAACATCTTAGGTTTAATTCTATGATCGTTAGCGTAATTCTATTACTATAACCTATACGTATACTTATCCCTAGGGACATCCCTAGACATACCTTAGAAATATCTCTAGGGATCTCACTAACGTTTTCGCATCCTAGTTTCCAAAGGTTGACTAAACCTTTCCTCTGATATCAACTGTAGAGACCCGAAGCTTATCGTACATGGACATTACATTACTTTTGTGGAATACTTAGTACATAACAAAAACACACACACAAGGATCGTTATAGTTTAGTGTCTTTGGAAACTCGGAACGTAATCTTCTAATCGTGGTGAAAGATCTTCAATATCTCTCATAAAGATCTTCCCTTTTTTACCTAAAAACCTTTCTTTATATCCTGGGGAAAAGAAAACATAAAAGGGTGAGCTCAAATGCTCAGTAAGGGTATACAAAATAAATAAAAATCATATCATATCTTTTTGAAAATCATAACCTGCAAAAGAGATCATAATATCTTAACATGGAACAAATCATAGAAGTGAAAATGAGATCACCATAATCATAACATGAAACTTGAAACTTTGTGACATGCACACATAATCATGGAAAATCATTTCTTGTTAGTCATGACTCATTGCCAAGACTATCTTAGTGGACAAAGTCCCTTTCTGAACCGAGTTCACTCCTCGTTTCAGTCCAGTATCACTGAACCGAAATAACTTTCCGTTCTAGCCATGTCTATCTCATTAGATATAAAATCTTTACCCAATGCATTGGAGGGAGATATAGGTCCCACCCATCTTATAATGAATCCTTTCTTATGTGTGCCACATAATCATAAATCATATATCATCGCATAACCCATTTAATAAAAATGGGATTCTTGAAACATCATGACATCATAAAACAAATCATATAAGGAAAATGACTTCATAAAAATAATTCCCTCACAACATAATCAAATCAATGTAATTAAACGGATAAAAATAGAACCCTTTATTATCTTAGATGGAAAATAATTTTGATAAAACACTTGAACTCCATTCTTGAGGAAAATATCCTTTCTTTTTCAAAAACACTTTTCTTTTCTTAACATGTCATACAATTATAAACTAAAAGAAGTTGATTAAAAATAAACTTGAAAACTTGTAAAGTAAGCTTCTTGGAAATAATGTTTTAAAAATCCATTCATGCCGTATAAGTTAAAAAAAACATTCTTCGTACTTTTGTCGGAAAAGTCAAAAAGTACCTCGTACGAAAAAAACGACAAAAGGTTCCTTTCATATCTTTTACTAAAAACTCAATGAAGGGTAAAATTGGATATAAACTATTGTAGAAGGATGGAAATAATATTACATATTGAGGGAACATGGATGTGGCTGATAAAATACACCCCAGTAATTACCAAAGTAAATACAATCTCGGATAAAAGTGAGATTGTGATATTTCCCTTACCTTAGGTCCGACTTGCTTTATAAGTGTCCGAACCTCCTGTATATTGACTTAAATCATGTTATTGACTTATTACAGAATCATATTCATTGTTATGATATCATATATGGTTCACTTATGACATTATATTACCCGTTCTTTTGTAAATTCCATGTTAAAGAAGCATTTTGGGTAAAATCGTTTCATTTATCGTAGGTGTTTTGACTTGTTGTTCTTGACATCATTATTACTTATATCATGATTTACTCACTTCCAGAATATAAAATATGATTTATATATCATATATATTCAGTATATATATATATAATAGGTAGATAAATAAAATGAATAACACCGTTCATGGAGACGGTAGTCCGTACGTACGCATGAACGCTGTTTTTCTTTCCTTATTGTCTTGAAATGGAAGTAAGTAGAGGACATACATATGTATATATATACATAAATCCAGTAGCTTTATAATGTCATA
The DNA here is from genome assembly GCA_963277665.1 of Viscum album. NCBI lineage: Eukaryota > Viridiplantae > Streptophyta > Magnoliopsida > Santalales > Viscaceae > Viscum > Viscum album. The sequence continues at coordinate 1,204,270,171 of OY728126.1, read as the reverse complement.
TATTTCATTATTATTTCTTATATATACATTATAATCATTCTTAAATGGTTAACATGGAGAATGAATCTCATCGCGTCGTGGAGACGGTAGTCCGTACGTACGCACGAGCGATGATATCATTTCTATAAATATTGAATTGAATTGGAGTGGATTATACAATATATCAGAATCAATATGATGTTGTAATAACTATGTATAGTTATTCTTTACACCATTATACCCATCCATGTAAGGTGGTGGTGGAAAATAGATTACACCACGGCGTGGAGACGGTATTCCGTACGTACGCACGCGCGGTGATTTCTTTTTCCGTAGGATGGATAGATGGTGAAATAGGGTTGTTTCATACTTATAATAACATATCAGTACATGAGTGATACTGATGTTATTACTTCATAATGAAACAACCTAAGAAGAAGAAGTGGAAGAAGAAATAAAGATGAAAGAATTGGTAACGGTAATTACCTCTTCTTTGAAGTGCCTCTTTGAGACCTCCTCTTAGGGCACTAGAATTGGTCTTTGAGGAAGACCAGAACCTCTAGGATGTTGCTAGGGAAGTGGAGAAGAGATTTTGGCAGGGGTTGGCCGAGATTGAGTGCTCAAATTGGTGTGAGGAGGAGGGGGAGGAGGTGTCCTTTTATAGGGGAGGAGAGGGGCACCTTAGGAATATCTCAAAATATTATTTTATATTAAAGTCAAAATCGGTTTATAATGGTTCCAAAGGGTCTTATTTCGAAGCTAAAGTGGGGATGGGTCGAAATCCTATCAACCAATAGAATTTAGACAAGTTTAGGATATTATTTTAACCTTATCAATTAGATTTAACTCTAAGTTAAATAATTTAACTTTTACCATGTCTTTTTGTTTTCTTTCACTATATGGTTAATAAACTTACTATAACATGCCAAACGAACCCCAAATTGTTTATTATTAATATATATATCCTTATCTAAGTCATTTGGCCGAACCTTAGATTTTTAGGAATACAATAACAATTAATAATATAATATTTGATTTAAAAACTATTTTGTGTCAATTTTGAAACTATTTGATATATGATTTTTGTGAAAGTCATAACAGAATTAAATGTTCAAACCAAGTTGATTAAATCAACATTAATATATCATAGTAACCTAGAAAATTAGTGGAATTCATAAAAAATCTCAAATTAAATTTATTTTGGTGTTTATAACATCAATTATGTCAATATTTCATTAATAAGATAATTACTGCATCATCGTTGTGTCATAAATAAATTAAATTATTTTATGTCTAAAAATTACAAATAAAATACCATCATGTAGGAAATCTTTTTAGATTTCTAATGAATATTTACAATCGAATTTATCTTATGTATAACCCCATATTAAAAATGATTTACTTATTAAACATTGATTTTAACTATTTTAACCTTTCTTTAAATAAATTAATAATAAATGTCCTAATCTAATCCAAGTGGGCCTAAATGGTCATATTTTATTCCTAAGTTTGTTTTTGGTCGAATTACACTTGTCCAATAGAATTAGGACATGTTTTAGGGTAATAGTAATATCATATTTACCCTTAGTTACCCTATTTACTATTAACCGCGGTAAAAAAAAGTAAAAAGTTACTATTCACCAAAAATTTATTTTCATCTCATTGAACCACATTTTAGTCCTTGATATTAACCGTGTCTCTCGGATTTTCAAAATTCCATTCACAGAAGCGGAAAAATTAAGTTTTATGAAAAATTCAGTTTTTTTAACTACCACTTAGTAGTTTCACTATTCATCAAAAATTGATGTTTTTCAGAACAATGCCAAAATTTCATACTAAGCTATATTTCATATTCCGAATTCAAATATGAAATCTATTTTACCAAATTCATAACATAGAAGTTGCATTAATTAATTTTATAATTAAATCCTGCTGTTAAAATAAATAGCGTTTTTTTAGGAAACAATATATATCAAAAGATTGACACTTGATTATGTCTGGTTTAAATGTGAAATTACAACCAATGACCAACATTGTATTAAATTGTAAAAATATATTCTAAATATACTTTAAAACCACTCAAATTAATAATTTATCACTATTAATTATTTCGATTAAAAAAAATTGTTTTTAATTATAATTTAGTAATTTTCACTATTCATCAGAATATGAAAGTTATCCGAAAAGTACCAAAATTTCACCTTAGGCTAAATTCGATACTCTGAATCCAAGAATGAAGTTCATTTTGAAAAATAAGATTTACAGAATTTTAAAAAGTTGTTATTACTATTCATAACGGCTAGTTTTAATAATATTTTAATAGCACATCGTTGTTTAGTGAAACTCGGTATTGCGTATTACACACGCTATCGAGGAAGGTCGCGATTGCGTGTAATGCAAGGCAAGACAAGGATGCGTGTTGTGCAAGCTCCTTTTTGTGTAGCGTACAACACAAGACATTAATAAATTTAAAAAGAATATTTTTTTATAAAATCTTGGGCTGTTACAGGTATATATATATATCTGTATCTTTTGTGTTTCTATCGCACCCCACCTATGTTGAGAACATAGTGCCGAACACTCCCATTTTATGGGAGAGGGTGTTTTTCCCTTAGTTACTAGCTTCTTCCTGCTGCTTCTCCCCTAGGCTATGATGGGTTGAGGCGACCTTACACCTAAAACTCTTCGGGTAGGTTTCGATTGGGGTGGTTTTAGCCCAAGACTCTTCGGGCAGGTTCTACTGTTTCCCAATAATCTTCGAGATGAGGCCCAGGTGTGTGCGGGCGGGATACGTGGTTGTGAGGCCCAAGTGTGTGCGGGCGGGATACGTGGTTGTGAGGCCCATGTGCGTGTGGGCGGGATACGTGGTTGTGAGCCCCAGGTGTGTACGGGCGGGATATGTGGTTGTGAGGCCCAGGTGTGTGCGGGTGGGATATGTGGTTGTGAGGCCCAGGTGTGTGCGGGCGGGGAGAGCATGGCAGCATCAGGAAATTCGTAGTTAGGAAGAGAAACTAACTAAAGGGAAATGGTGCGGGGTACCCAATACTCTTGTTTCTTATATACTACAACCTTTTGTGCTTATGTTTTGGTGAGTGTGGCTGGTGAGGTTGGGTGGATCGAATTCCTTTCTAGGGTTCTTCTGTTGTTCTCACGGGACATTAGGATGTCTCCCCACTTGTGCACGATAGCTTTAGGTTTCCCTACTGAGTATACTTGTATGCTCACCCTCCATTTACTTTTAGGTTTCCAGGAGGACTACCAGGGCCGTGCGAGACCCTATTAGTCTGACAGTTTGAGTTGTTGTTGTTTTTGTAGCTTTGTTTTCTTTTGGTATTGTACTATGAGCTTTCCAGTACTTGTACCTTGTTATAAACTGTTTAAACATGCATGTGGGCTTGGTTTGGGTTTATTTTTATACAATTGTTTCTTTTACTTTTGGGTGGTTGACTTGTCCTATTTCTCGATCCTAAATAATAAAAAAGGGTAATGCCTCCCATATTTGTGAAAACGCATACCCTTGGTGCTAGTCGCCACCCTGGGGCCTACTGGAGGTGGGACTCGGGGGTTATTATCTCCCTTTCACCATTGACAGCTCAGGAGGGGCATCTTTGGTGGGAGGGGGTCATGACAGAATGATATTAGAGGGGATGGTTGAGAGATAGGATGAAGTCTGGAGTTAGTCACAATGAGGATTGCATGGGATAGTAGGGAAACAATGTTAGTTAATCTTGGTGCGTGACATAGTCCAGGGAAGACCATCTAGGACACTGGATTTTAGGGCCCCCCGTGATCCGATGCAAGGACTCTGAGCCTACCGAACGACCAAGTGAGACCACATTTATTTCAGGGTAGAGACCCTAGGGAAGGTACATGAATCATCATGATTGTGTTTTACTTTATTTGGGTGTTCTGGGAAAGAAATTTAAATAATGTGATAAAATAAAACCTTGAGAAATTTCCTTACTACTTGGGCTTATGAAAACCATTTTTTACCGTAAAACTATGGCACATGGACGTCGTCCCCAGGTGGCTCAGACGGATGAGGACCAGTAGATCCAGGCGGTCCATCCGTTGAGGATTGACCGAGAGGAGGAAGATAGCCAGTGGCAAAAAACTCTCCGTTCTTTCCAGCGACAGACCCTCAAGAAGTACGAGGGTAGTACTTTGGATATGGAGACGGAGGGGTGGCTTGAAGAGCTAGGGATCGCTTTTACCTTGATCTGTGCTCCGAGGGAGTATTGGGTTCCCATAGCAGTCAGTCAGCTGAGAGGTGCGTCGCGATAGTGGTGGACACTCTACTACAGAGAGAGGATAGAGGCAGAGGTTCCATGGGCTGACTCTAAGAAGGAATTCCGAGAGGAATTCCTTTCTTCCATGATCAAGGCGGAGAAGCGACAGGAGTTACTCTCCCTTCAGCATGGGATTATGTCAGTGCAAGAGCTGGGGATCAAGTTCAAGGATCTCCTGCGCTTTTCTCCGGATCTCTTTCCGGATGAGGAGTCTCGGGCGAGACATTTGGAGGAGGCGCTTCGTCCTTCACTCCAGTATGCTGTCACCCCCTTCACCCTTCTGACGTACTTGGCAGTACAGAAGAAGGCAGAGGTTGTAGAAAGGATGCACTCGCAGGGAGGTGAACCACATGAGGGGATCCAACCAAGTTCGTCGAAGGGGAAGGCAGTCAGCAGCAGGTCTCCTACGACGGGACCTTCCAGTTTCAGGCCAGTAGGGAGCAGGCCCCAGCATTTCCAGTTCAGATCATCGGGTCCTCGCCCCTTTTTCACGAGCCCATAACCAAAGTGTTTTACCTGTGGAGGTTTCGAGCATGTTCAGAGTCAGTGCCCGACCCAAGATCAGTACGGTGGAGATGGACAGGTTCAGCGCCCGCCTCAGCAGCACTAGTCACCAGAATGAGCCTTCCAGCTGCAACAGGATCCAGTCCCTCTGAAGGGAGATGGAGCAGGTGGTGGCCAGCCACAAGGAGTTCCTCAAGGATCCCAATTGGGACGTGGTCGAGGAGGCGGAAGTCAAAACAGAGGTAGAGGAGCTGGTGCAGATAGTTTCATGCATCAGAGGAAGCATCTCTAGAAGGACCAGAGATCGATAGAGATGTGTTTGGGTTCTCTTGAATGATCTCCTTTATGTTTTGTTGGGAGCATTAAACTCCATTTTTGGAACTATTTTGCTCATTATTTGGGCCTGGACCATGTTTTTGGGAGTATTTAATGCTATGTCCTTTCCTTCTTTTCTTTAAATGTACGTGAAGAGCTCTATCATGTGGGGAGGGGAAGACCTAATCCCTAATAGAGACGCATTAATATGGATGTGATTAAACCCGTGAAGGCGAGTCAGTGCCGCCTAAAGCGGATAATATCTCGACATGGGAGAAGGAATTCCCCAAGCCATGTGTTCGGGCAGTGTGTGGGTTGTACGGTGTTGGGGGCAGTGTAAGTGGGAAAATCCTAATATATGGAAGTGGGAAGGCCCAGTCCTTAATCGAGACGCATTAATGTGGATGTGATTAAACCCATACAGGCGAGTCATTGCAACCTAAAGCGGATAATATCTCGATATAGGAGAGGGAATTCCTAAATCATATAATTAGGGTTGTCAGTTTTTTCTTGTTATGACAAGAGCCCTGAGATGTATCTTGCGGAGTGGTTGTTCGGATCCATTCTTTTTTTTTCTGGTTTGGTTTTTAATTCTCGATGACGAGAATGTTTTGAGAGGTATCTGATGTAATGGATCGGACCCCTCTGGCTCATTCCTTTGTTGAAATCGTTGTGGTCAACACGATGCGCGTTATAATGATAATTTTAATACTGATTATAACGTAAAAATATGTTAAATAATAATGATGATGACATAAATTGTGTGATTAATTATACTAAAAATAATAATCATGATAAAATTATTTAATGGGTGTTATTATTATTAATGATGTGAAGTGGGAAGGTGTGTGATCCATTAGACATTGATAAATGAAACATGCAGTTTGTTATAAATTGAGTAATTGTTGAAATTAAATTTGAATAATAATAATGGGTGTTTTGTTATTAATATTATTCATAATATTTTTAGTAATGAGAAATTGATGAAATGAGTCATGTTATTTATTGCAAACAATTAAATGAAGATGCAAGTGGAAGCATGGTGGTGCGTTCATAAAATTAAAGGTGAGTTCGTTATATTGGGTTTATTAAATTGAATGGTTTTAATTTAATAAAAGTGGTTTCAATTTAATCAGTGTCAAATAAAAATAAATAGAATTAAAATAATTAAATTGACAGATGTTATGCGACATTGAAGTGGCATGGTTGGATTCAGATATCCAACAGGGTGGTTTAATGTGGTCAATGCGACGAGCGTAATCTTTTGGTTATTAGAAACAATAACGTTGGTGAGTTAATAAAATAAGTTGATGAAATGTTATTGTTATTGAAGAACAATAAATAATAATGATGGCATAAAACTATGTGCGAGAGGTTATTAAATTAAATGTATTAAAATGGGGTTTAATATGTAAGTTATATTAATTTTGTTTTGTCTTTTAATTCAATTAAATGAAATGGTTTTGAGTCACATGGAATGGTTGTGCATAGGTTCTCCCAAAATTGAAATATGAAATTAATAATATTGGTCGTATAATAAATATAATAATACAATTAAAAGGAAAGTGGTTTTATTTATTAAATTATAATAAATTAAAGGGGAGGTGCATGACATGGGGAGGGGGAGGCATGAATGCCCCCTTTCCCTTGTATAAAACGTATATTTTTATATAATTTGATTTAATATATCATATATTTTATATAATGTTGATTTAATATATTATAATAGTAATAAAATAATGATATAAGGGAGTGCGCATGGAGTAAGAGGAGAGATTCACGCCACAAGCCCTTTTGATCTAAATATTAAATTATTATAATAATAATAAAATAATAGTATTATTATTTTGGGTGATCAAAACTTAAAAAGTCTGTAACTTCTTCATATGGTGTCAGAATGACAAACCTTTAGAGGTAGTGTAATTCTGTAATTAAGACGGCCATTTTAAGACCAATGATGATAACTTTTCATGACTTATGACTTAGGTCAACGAAATACCAAATATTAATAGAATTATCATTATTATTAAAATGTGTGGAAACCGCGTGATATGTTGTGTGTTGACCATTCAAAACGTGTAACGGGTGTACGGTCACACCGTGTATTCATTAATACATGTTGCATAATATTTTACCTATTCATTTCCTATATAAGAAAGGGTCGCGGATTATTTCCAGACCAATTGCATCTTCTTCGCACGACGACGCTCTTGGATGGTAGAGAAGTCTTCCTCCTCTAACTTCTCCATCCGGACTCTGATTGTCGATCCGTCAGTGGATGTGGGATCGTGTCGGAAAGGATAACATAGTAAACGCTGTTCTGTTACCTCTTCTTCTATTTCCCCTCAGCAGTTTCCAACCGAGGATACTGTTGATAACTGACGGGAACGACGGTCTTTAATGAACGACTCTAAAAATGAATGTTAAACCTCTGTTCTTTTATTTTATTTCCGATCCTACTTCTCTCGTTTTATTTCCATGCTACGGCATGTGACCTCCTTGTTGAGGAAGTCTCTTGTGTTGTTGATTCGGTGGTTCCGCGATGTCCTTGGTGGGTGCAGTTGTTCGGGGAGAAGCCTTGTGATCGTGGTGGTCGTGTTCGTAGAATGACATAAGAACCTGTTAAGGTAGGGATCTCACCTTTGTCTCTCTATTTTTTGTATCATTCGGGGCGGGTATCCTTTTGTTTTCATGAGAAACAGTTGAACCATTAAAGAAAGATAATAACTGGTTAAGAAATGGGGTTGGGAAGTTAGTTATTGTTGTTACTTTACCTTTTTATATCCTGTGATATTATAATTGTGAATTGAATGAGCTTCTACCTACTTAAAATCACGGTCGTTGGGGGACTATGCTTACGCAATTAAATGTTTCCCACTACTTCTATATTTTATTATGGATGGAAGCTTGTGGAATGTGGAAATTGGATAATCACGTAAAGTTGGATGATTAAATAAAAAACTGGAACCCTTGTATGATCACCTCGGTTAAACAAAATAGAATAATGAACATGTGAGTGTTGGATTCGTTACGTGGCATGTGTTGGGGGTGTTTTTGTGGGTTATTGTGGATTGGGTGAGCAGCGGGGCTGCAGTTGACTTGGTTGTGGGTTGGTGTGAATGTTGGGTTGGTAACGGACAATGGGGCTGCAATAAATGGTATTAAAGGGGTATTGATGTACGGGTTTCGGTGCGGTTGTGGTTATGGCGGTTGGCAGCGGGGCTGCAGGGGTGGGTTTTAGTGTGAACTGGTTATGGGTTGTGATTAATAAACAAAAGTGGAAGAGTTAATGAATGTTGGGGCGTGGTAATGAAACAGAAATAATAATCAATGGGGTTGGTTGGTTGATAAGAGGGACTTTGGTGTGCTGCTTATGTTTTCCTAACTTGTTTTGTGGATGGAAGGGATATGTTTTACGAACGATTGTTGTGGTTAGTTGTGGATAGTTTCCCAGTAGTTAAGGAACAAAATAACTATTTTTACTGAATTGTGAAAACCTAAAGGGGGTTGGGTTTGTTTGTTATATGCATGCTTCGTAGTATCAGTGTCGAGGCAAGTGCTCAGTTTCTCTTTTTAGAAGCCATAGGTTGGGCTGTGAGGTTGGTATATATATATATCTGTATCTTTTGTGTTTTTATCGCACCCCACCCATTTTGAGCACCTAGTGCCGAACACTCCCATTTTATGGGAGAGGGTGTTTTTTTCCTTAGTTACTAGCTCCTTCCTAGTCCTTCTCCCCTAGGCTGTGATGGCTTGAGGCGACCTTACCCCTAATACTATTGAGGTAGGTTTCGATTGGGGTGGTTTTAGCCCAAGACTCTTCAGGCAGGTTCTACTGTTTCACAAGAATCTTCAGGATGAGGCCCAGGTGTGTGCGGGCGGGATACGTGGTTGTGAGGCCCAGGTGTGTGTGGGCGGGATACGTGGTTGTGAGGCCCAGGTGTGTGCGGGCAGGGAGAGTGTGGCAGCGTCAGGACGTTCGTCATTAGGAAGAGCAGCTAACTAAAGTGAAATGGTGCGGGGTTCGCAATACTATTGATTCTTATATACTACTAACTGTTGTTCTTGTGTTTTGGTGAGTGTGGCTGGTGAGGTTGGGTGGATAGAATTCATTGCTAGGTTTCTTCTGTTGTTCTCACGGGACATTAGGATGTCTCCCCACTTGTGCACGAGAGCTTTAGCTTTCCCTACTGAGTATACTTGTATGCTCACCCTGCGTTTAGTTTCAGGTTTCCAGGAGGACTACCAGGGCCGTGCGAGACCCTACTAGTCGGACAGTTGGAGTTGTTGCTGTTTTTGTACCTTAGATTTCTTTTGGTACTGTACTTTGAGCTTTATTGTACTTATTCCTTGTTATAAACTGTTAAAACATGTATGTGGGATTGGTTTGGATTTATTTATATACACTTGTTTCTTTTCCTTTTGGGTGGTTGACATGTCCTATTTCCTGATCCTAAATAATAAAAAAGGGTAATGCCTCCCATATTTGTGAAAACTTATACCCTTGGTGCTAGTCGCCACCCCGTGGCCTACTGGAGGCGGGACTCGGGGGTCATTATCTCCCTTTCACCATTCCCAGCTCAGGAGGGGCATCTTTGGTTGGAGGGGGTCATGACAATATGATTCAAAGAAACTCATTTGGTATGGTTTTTATGTTATAATCCCATCATTTATAGGGGTTTCTCATGATTATGCATCTAGTGCTAGAATATTATTACAAATGACCCATGAAAATCAATTATTATCTTATAATTTGTTATTTTTGGTAAATATATGTTTATTCCATAATTTTTTACTCTATATGTTCTAAGGAGGTCAATGTAATGATTTTAATAAAAATCATCTTTATTTTTCTCTTCGATCTAAAAATGATATTCCTTTCCAAATTATGTTTTCTAAAATTGTTTTCAAATTTTTTTAGCATAAATAAAATGATTAATTTATTATATTATTACCTATGTTTTAGTTTTTTACAATGTGTTTCAAATAACATATTCATTTTGTTTTCCAATATATTCTCATTTGTCTTTTTCCAGAAATATTATAAAAATACTTGATTAAATGTTTATAAAATAAATAAAAACACACACTATTAAGAGTATTTTTTTATTTGAAGATTAATTTTATGTATTAAAGTTTATATTAAAAGAAAATAGTTTTCAAAAGGTTTTAACATGTGATTTCAAATACATTTAAATCATCCTTTAAATGTTTTTTAGGTTATTAGGATAGAAAAGGGATTTTTTAAATGATTTAAAAAGTTTTTTCAAATAGTAAATTCTATTTTACTCAATAAATGTTTTAAATTATTTTAATGATTAATCTATATGTTTTAAAAATTATTTTCAGAGGAAATTATTTAAAACTATATTTTATATTTTTAAAATTGTTTTCAAAGTGGAAAGGTTATTTCGCCCAACATAATTTTTAAATGATTTTTAATGATTTTTTATATGTTTCAATGATTAGTTTTAAATAAAATAATTTCAAACATTTTTAAGAATTTTTAGTTTCAAAAACGTATCTTGAATGGAAATTTATTTTTTGTCAAGAAATATTATTGGTGGTTTATATTTGTGAACCATTTTCTATATAGGATGTAATCCTTGGGGTAACATTTCCATTATAAGGGATATGATAATATAATACCATTATTTTTAATTGTATGAAAATTTTGAATTTTTTATGAAAACATTCTTATAAAAACCCTTTATATTGCGATTGAATAATGGATTTTATAATGGTTTGGGGATTAAACCCATTCCATAATGATAACTCTGTTAGTGAGACTTGAATACTATGGAAATGAATTTCAATACATTTTTATTTAGTAGTTCTATGATTTAGGCCAATGTTATTCTCTCAAGGATCATGTTCATTAATTTCCATATGATTCATGTATTATGAACTTCCAATCATTATTCCACGACTCAAGATTCATATGTTTGACATGTCGGTTATGGTTTTAATTTTTCATTATCATGATTTCATACCCTAATGTTTATATTCTGCTTCTATATTTCCCTTTTCAACCCATAAGTATTAATTTATTACATTAGCATATGAATATTTATCCAAATTGGATAATTAATGCTTTTATTTTTTTAAACTATAGATAAAAGTAATGACATATAATTATTTTATGTATTTTATATAGTGATTCACAGTTGAAAAAATTCAAATCAAATATTAAGAGATGATGTTTAAATTGATCAAGGCACAACCAAAGAATGAAATTATGGTTTTGAAATAAAAAGATATCAATTAAGTGCATTTTCATATGTTATTAGACTATATGGAAAATAAATTCCCAAAAATTTGGGAAATATAATGATATAAAAGTTCTCCATTTATCATAATTTTTTATTAACCCAATTTCCTTTTTCATACCTCTTTGGTTTGTGGTTTTTAGTCATTAACCGTATATAGATCACCCAAATTATAGTGATTAATGATCTATATCACTCTCTATAATTATTTAATCTATTAATCCAGGTCCATATCTTAACTTAAACCCTATGTTAGTCTACTTGGAATTCAATTATGTGTTATTGTAGGTGAATTTCTCACATCCCTATCTATTTTTGATGTCATTGTTTTATTAACAATTTTTACTGATTCGTGTCTTTATGAAGAAATTTCCAAATTCTAAACAATTGATAATTGAGTATAATTTCAAGGCCGAAATTAAATTTAAGGGGGTATGATATAACATCCAATGAATTTGGAAATATTTTTTCAAATTATTACTTTTATTATTTTGTGTTACACATAAAACTTTGTTTATCTTTCATTATATGCAACATAGAGTTTAAAAATAAAATGTCATATTATTAAAATTTTATTATACGGTAGTTACCTTATAGACATTAGAATGGAGTGTATGAATTGGATTAACTAAATAATTAATATATATGGTTTATATATGTATATAAATTTAATACTTTAGTGACTAGTTATTTGAAAATGAGAATAAAAATTATTTGAAATTAAGTAAATCATTTTTGGAAAAAAAAATTACATACCCAAAGATGTTTTACCTAAAAAAATTAAACAAATAAATATGGGTGAATTATTATATATTAATTGATATATTATATATTTAATAAAATTTATAACAATAATCTTAAGTGTATCCTGATAAGAGATAATAATAAATCCAATTTTATACATAAAACTATATTATTCTAAAAGGTGGGTTTACCACCTTTTTATGATCTTATTTTTAAAACTATTTTTGGGAATATTTTAGAAATTTTATTTAAAAAATAATTTTTTTAAATCATGATATAAATATTATATTGGGTACAATTTTTTAAAATTTCTTATAAATATAAAATTCATGATTAATGGTAAAAGTACTAAATTAAAATAAAAAAGTACATTTTCAATTAAATCATTTATAAAGATACATTATATTTTAATGTTTTTTAATAGAAAAAAAATTCAATTTTGTATTTTTTTATCTCATATAGTTTATTGGAATCATTTTCAGATTTAATTTTGATATAAAAATGCCAATTTTTGTTGAACATTTTCTCATCGAAAACAAATCTTTTAGCCCCATTTGAAAGAAAAATTTTAAGTAAAATTTTCCAAATATGTGAATGTAAGTTGAAAATTTTATTCCATATTTATAACAAATTAATTTATATATATATAAAAAGAAAAGTAGTTTTTTGAGAAAAATAAATCATAAAAACTGAAAAAATTATTTATTACAACTTAGGTGAAATGAGTATACTAAACGATAAATTAAAAATAGAAAGGTTAAAATAATGAAAAAACAAGTCCAAAATATATTTTATTGAAATAATTCAGTCCAATATTCTATGAGGATCTATAATACTCTATTTGTAGACATATATATTGATAAAAACACGGGTAAAAAGTTTTCTTTTCAAAACATTACATGGGTGACTCTCACCTCACTTATAAAATACCGCCACCTGTCCTCCATTTTCCACACAATAAATTCTTTCTTCAATCGAGTAATGTACAAAATTACCCTAAATAAATCCTTCTAAATCACTTATATGAATTATGTTTTGTAGAAACCTATCCTAGGAAGTATTTTGGTTAAAACCCTAGGAGGATACCCGAAGAAGAGGTAACATTCCTAAATGAGGTTTTTATATTATTTATTCATCTACCTTCTTCAGTTATTATTAACAAATAATGACCAATTTACATAGGTATAATCCATATTAATATTTTATTTATTAATTTAATTTTCTAAAACTGTATCCCCATCCATCAAATTGGATATGAAATCATCATTCATGTGTATAGAGGACTACCTCATTGAGAACTGATGTCATTCGTTTTTCAATTACACCCTCTCAAAACTATGTTTGATGATTGATATAATATATATTATATTTATAATATAATTAAACCAATACTATAATTATATCATATATTCCATTCCCCTTTCCATTTTTAGGGGATATGATAACATCGCTCGTGTGTATAGCAGACTTCTTCCTTGTGAAGAGATGTAAATAATTTTTCACTATCACATTACATCAATGATAATTAGGATAATGTAAATTAATATATGTTATATTAATGGTATAATTATTTAATTAATGAAATATTTATAATTCTAAAAACATAATATATCATTTTTTTTACATTTTTAGTCACTAAAAGATAGTAATGTATGTGATGTATGTGTGGACTATGACCTTCACAATGTTATTGGACTTTCTATTTTCAGCCCCGAAACAACTGTATGATATGAATAAGATTATATAAATATAAAATATAATATTAGGGAAATTATTTAAATATAAAAGGGTATATACGAATTTTCTATAATGATTATTGAAATATGGAAATGTTACTCTTACATACGTATGACTTACTATCTCCATTATCATAACATGATTCATTTATCACAACAATCATTCATGATTGGTATTATGATTATATTTTATGTATAATTATTATATAAATTTATTATTATTGTTTCGTAGACATTATAACCATGATCAAATCAATAATACTAAATAATAATAACCAATTAAAACATACATGTAAAACAAAGCAGTTATTTCTGGAAACAAGACATTGACATGGAATTGTTAAAAAAACATGTAATAAAAGATCATAAGAAAATAATATGTGTAATTATATATATACCAATAGTTATATAATATTTTTATAATATTCTAAAATTTAATATATAGTAGGTTTGAATGTGCACAATGGAAATTGAGACTCATTGTAAGGGATTTCGAGTATCGCTTCTATTATAGGAAGATAGATTAAAATTCACTAGTCATTTCATTTATGTTGTGTTTATACTGCCTCACTGAAATGTTTTATAATAAATATCATCCTTTTAATGATATTAAATTTTTAATTTTAATATATTCTTTTTTGGGGATTATTATTCATAACATTACTAAATAGGTAAGGGATTTCCATCTCACTTTTCACTTCTTTGAGATACATGCCATAGTCACTAATTGTTTCTTATATATGGGATATTATATATATATATATATATGTTTTTTTATTTCATATGATGATAATTACTTGTATTTATATATCCATTATAGGATCACTCTTTTATGTGGTACGTGGTTCAGAAGATACCAATGCGGTAAGGGAACTTTGTCACAATTTTCCTTCTTTGAGTCATATGTTATGTTATGCACCGAACTTCTTTATGAGTTGAATATACTGACCTTTTCCAGGAAATATAATGAATTTTTTATTATAATGATATAATATGTTTCAATTAATGTTATTATATAATGGGTATAATGATTCAATGATACCAAAATGGTAAGTTTATTATGTTATAATCATATATTATACCAGTATTTCTCATGATTATGCATCCAATGATGAAATAATATAATCTACCACACAATACAATCATGTATCATGTTATACACTAGTTATACATGGATAATAAATTATTTCACTTCATTTATTAATCTTTATATAATCAATATTTTTATATATTTAATTAAAATAATATTTATTTTTTCCCTCGATCGATACCACATTTTCCTTCGAGAAATAATTTTTTCGAATTTTTTTGGGATTTGTTAAAATGATTTATTAAAAAAAAATTCAATAACTGTATTTCTTTAATTTTTTTGAATCATATATTAGTGTTATTTTTTAAAAAATTACCATTTTTATTTCACAAAAAAAATGGAAGGAATATTTGTTTTATCATGTACGATATTTCAAACCCCCCCATAGTAATGAATATATTTTTCTTTTAAGAATACTTTATAAAATTTCATGTTTATATTCATCATTTTTTTACAAAATTATTAAAAAGTATTTTAAAATATTAATGTATATTTTCCTAAAAAATTTATTAAAGGGTATTTAAATCATCATTTATATGTTTTTAATATAATATTCAGAGAAAATGATTTTCAATTTTTTCAAATTTTCATTATCTTTTAATTCAATTTTGGCCATATAATTTAATTTCAAATTTAAATTTGACATAAACACATATCAATATTTTGATAGTTTTTACTTCCTAAAAACGTACTTTCTCATTTTGACAATGGGAATTAATTTCTACCAATTATATGTTTTTAATTAAAAAATAAGGATTCTATATTTGTAATCATAAGGTCTGAATTGTGTAAATATGTACCTTTTCTTTTTATACACTATGAATAATTACTTTTTAATTTTTTATTTACCACAGTAAATGGTAAGTCAGGTAAATTCGGGTAGCAAACATTTTGATAGGGATAATAATACTACACCAATAGCTACCAAAATACTAATTGATGAATAATAGTCAACCCATATACCCTAAGTGTCGGAATTGATCCATTTAATTGACTTTTTTCAATTAATGTGATGTAATTATTGCAAAAGCAAAATAATGTGACAACATGTCACTCTCTTATCACTTATATGTATAATAATTTTAATTTAGATAAAATAGACAAAAAATTAAATATAATTAGTCTCAAAAAATATAATGAGATTATCTACATGGATTTTATTTTTAATTTTTAGAAATTGAATAATTACCATAAATGTGGACTCAACAATTACATAATAATTATTTTATTATGATACATATCAAATAAATGAAATTATAAATATTAAAATTAATATTATATGACATAATTTAAGTCTTCTGTGAATTTTCTAGATGTATATTAGATGTCAGGATTTATTGATGTTATCTTTTTCAAAGTAATAATGTTATGAATTTTTGAAAAAGCCAATAATGAATAGTGTCAATATTGACATAATTAATAACTTAAAATATAAAATTGATTATTTAATGTTTTAAAATTCCTAAAAAGATAATACTTGAAAAAATGGATATGATAAGTCCAAATAAGCCATAAATGGATTTTTTTGTCTTTTGACATGTTATGGTAATTACATAGACCCGCAAAATTTAAAAAATAAAATATCATGATATGATTAAAAAGGGTAAAATAATGTTTATACCAAAAATACATGTTTTTTAAAAAGTAGTAAAAACTTATCTAATTGTAACTATATGATTTGGGTATCACCCAAAATCATCTTATCATTGACATAATTGATTTTAGGACCATTAAAAATTTAAAATCAATTTAAAATAAAATAATATTTCTAGACATTTCTAAAGTGAGCCCCCCCCCCTTATAAAAGGCCACCACCTCTGTACACTTACACACACCTCTCAAAACCCTTTGATATTTCAACTTCTACAGAAATTATCACTCAGGATCCCTTCAATCCTCTTATAATTCTTAACATGGGAATAAGGCAATTCAAGAAATCCTTTTGGCTAAAATAAAAAAGTTTTACCCGTTTTAGAGGTAGGATCTTCTATGAAGTTAATGTACATTATTTTCTTTATTCACTAAATTTTATCTAATTATTAAATTAGTTAATAATAAAAATAGTTTCCTCAATATATTAAGATTTTTTATGAGGAGGATTTAATCTACACTTATACACAACTCCATCTGATGGATATGAACATATAGTTTTTATGTAAGACGAACAAGTGCCTCAAGAAATGATGATTGTTCAATTTTATCCTACCAAATATCATGGTGTACATTATGATGGAACTGTTATTAAAAATGATATATATTAGATTAATATTTTCCCAATTTTTATTTATTTATAACATAGAATTAGGCTTTCCGTAATGTGTAAATATGATACTTTAATTTGAGGAAGTGCGGATGACGGCCCCCTCAAAGTGACATGACTCGATCATGACACACATGTAACATATAAATTATGGAATTAATGAACTTATGTAACATATATATATTATTTATTAAACTATAATTAATACATACATATTCATCATTTAGTTTTCATTTCCTTAATATGACAAAGAAATGAAATTAACGTTCATGCGTACATACGACTTATCATCTATGTGAACAGTGAATTTAATTTCTTATCTAAAAATGTAATGAAAAATTATAAATAAATATATAAGGGATTTATATGGTATTTAAATCATGAATATAAATCTTTAGGTGATGTAATTTTCACCACATTGATAATATTCATTAAAACAAGTTCATTTTTTAGTCAAGTTCTGAATAACGACAAAACATATGATATTAACATACATAATAATGTAATTTCAATAAAATTGTAATAAGTGATATAAAATGAATAATAAAATTTAAAATGGTTATCAAAAAATTATAAATTAACATATGTTTATTATTCATGAAGATTAAGGAACATACATGATGATTTTGACTCAAGGTAAGGGACTTCGTCTCAATTTCCATTCATTGATGGATATTTTGATTTATATATGGCCATATTTTATAAGGTGTATAATAAACTCCTTAGAATTTTAATTTCATCCAATGATTTTCAAAAGGATTAATTTCTTTACAAATTGTTTTACTAAATGAAAAAATTAATGTTTCCTTTTAACTTATGCAGTGAAAATGAACATTCCACTAGCATGAAAATTATTGGATATTTGGAATCCTCTACAATCTGTTATGTTATTAAAAAGAAAAGTAAATAACATATTAATTTTTATGTATTATCTTATTTAAAATGGTTTTGATGATAGATTTATTATATCAATATCTTTAGATTAAGTCTTATGATTATAATGTGAAAATTTTATTTTTTATTTATGCATGATCATGTTTTATGATTATTTTATGGTTATGGGAAGGTTAATAACTATACGGTTGGTTCCATGATAAATTGAGGGAGAATAAGCCCATGGAGCTATCAAATTCATTGGGTAACATAATGGAGGTAAATGTTATGGTTTATCCTAAGAGATTTATGGAATATACTATGATGTACATTCCAAATGTAACCATGAAAGTTACTAGCTATGGATTTCTGAAATCTACAATGTAAGTATATTATGGATTCCACAAGTTAAATTTTATTATTTATAATTTTTATGAGTTATTCATAAATCATATGGTTTCATGAGGTATATTAAATATATTATGTTTTATGAGGGAAAAGTATGATTTCATTGATTTGTATATATTCGTGGAGTAATGTTTTCTTTCCTGATTTTATAAGCCTTTCTGAGCCTTTTATACTTATCTCAAGTTTTGTTGATTTTTTTTCATATGGAATAAGTAATGGTAACAAAATGTAAGAATTCAAGAAGATTTATATCAAGAAAATTATTCATTTTTTATTTATGGTGTTTCTTTTTTCTGAAAAATTGATAGAGTAGAAGTGTCTAATTTGTAATATTTGATATGTAATGTAATATTTATGAACTAATTATCTAAAAATATAAACCATAAAAGATACTCAATTTTAAATAATGTAAAATATTGATAAAAAAATCAAGGATACATAATTTTTAATGCTGAGGCATTATAGTTGGTATCAATTGTCTATTTAGATAACCATGGGAGTTATGATATTGTCAAATAAATTTCTATATTTTTTTACCTTATAGAAGGATTGAAATTATTTAGAATTTGAATATTACCATGTTCCTTTATCTATGATATTTCTATGTTAATAATGAGTTTACATAGATGAAACATGGCCGCTATGAATGGACAACATCAAGGGGAAAACAACATACCAAACCAGCAACCGGATGGTTGGAATCAGAACATAACATTTTTTGTAGTAATAGAGTAGTTGAATCAGGCTATAAATGGTTATGGTATCAATGAATGAAATATTCTAGATCAACTACAATGTAACAGGATAGTAGGGGATCATTTAATGAGCCAACATCCCCCATCATTCAGAGGATCATCTTAACTTGTGCTAGGTGAATGGTGGATAAAAAAAACTAGAAAATATTTTTGATGGCATAGGCTGTTTAGAACATCAAAAGGTTAGTATCTTAAATTTCTATTTTGAAGACTGAGTCGATCAGTGGTGGTCTATGGTTAAAAATATCAATTATTGTGATAATATTTTTTCTCTTTATTGGGATGTTTTCATAGTTATGATCATTGAGAAATATTTTCCTAAGGTGTTTTGACATTTGATTGAAAGAAATTCCTATAATGGATGTAGGAGGATGAATCTATTGCTACTTATGAAGAAAAATTCACACAACTGGAAAGGTCTGATCCAAATTTCATATGGGATATTTATATTAAAATAAATCATTTTACTTAGGATAAAATCCAAATTATCGAAGGACATTAGTTTCTCATGACATTAAATGATATTAAAAAATTGTTCGATATGTGGAGAAGGTGGAAATGGGTTTTTTCGATGATCATGTGTTCTTTGAAAAACAAAAAAAATAAGAAGTCGAGGTGGTCGAAGAAAGGGAAGATCTCTTCAAAAAAATCTCACGGTAAGAAACATAAGATTACAGTTTGTGAAAATGGTGGTAAAAATCACAAGAGGTAATGCCTTTTGAATTATGATAAGTTCATTATATGTGGTAAAATGAGATATAAGAATCATAATTTCATTGGAATAGATCAGGGTATTTGTAGGAATAAATCTACATTATAGTAGGTAATTTTTTTTCAGTGCAATGAAATTGGTCATTATGAAAATGACTGTCCATAAAAGAACTCAACTGACGGAATGTATCCATACTATAGGAAGAAGGTGTGGTGAAAACCTTTGCAAATTCATCAGCATATGTTGGGACGTCCAATGAAGTAATATCGGGTATATTTTATTATTATTCAGACTATTACAATGTGTTGTTTGATTCTAGGTCTACACATTCATTAATTTCTGAGAAAGTGTCTAGAAAATTTGGAATTTCATCTCAAGATATGAATCCTAAACATGTCATTAAAATGCCTAGGGGAAATTTCAAGACAAATAGAAACTATTTGAACCATCATGTCCTTTTGTTCGGAAATAATCTGACTTAAAATCTTATTGTTTTTCCTCTAGTAGAGTTTGAGTTATTTTGGGTATGGATCGACATTCCATTTATCATGATAAGATTGATTGTAGAGCTAAAGTGGGTTCTTTTATGAAATAATTTCATTTTGTGTGCAATAATGAACCCTTACTATTGATAACATATCAAGAAGATGAAAAACTAGTAATAGGTAGAAATTAATGTTACCTTGCACATATTGTTTAAAACAAAGGAACTTTTGAGATTAATGATGTTGTAGTGGTAAATGTGAATCTAGATGTTTTTATTGGTGAGTTTCTTAGAATGATACATGACCAAGAATTTGAATTTTTTATTGACATAGTTCCTGATGGTAATCCCTTTTCAAAACACCCTTATCAAATGGATCAAATATTACTTTTAGAGTTAAAGAAGAAATTGAAGAAGTTATTAAATAATGGTTTCATTTGACCTATCATATCAGCATGGGGTTCTCCTACCTTATTTGTTAAAGATAAAGATGGTTCTATGAGACATTGCATTGATTATAGATCCTTGAATAACATCACTATTAATAACAAGTATCTTTTGCCTCATATCGATCATCTTTTCGATCAACTATAGGGAGATCAGTATTTTTTAAGATTGAATTAAGGTCGGGGTACCATCAGTTGAATGTAAAGGAAGAAGAAATTCCAAATCCCACAATTCGAACATGATATGGCCATTATGATTTTGTAGTTATGTCTTTTAGGTTAACTATTGAACCTACTGCATTCATGGATATTAT
Source organism: Viscum album (assembly GCA_963277665.1). Lineage (NCBI taxonomy): Eukaryota > Viridiplantae > Streptophyta > Magnoliopsida > Santalales > Viscaceae > Viscum > Viscum album. The sequence continues at coordinate 1,204,248,993 of OY728126.1, read as the reverse complement.
TAATATAATTTTCCGCAAGTTCATGGATTATTATTTAGTTGTGTTTATTGATTATATTTCGGTATATTTTAAAAGGAAAGGGGATAATAAATGTCAATTAAGTGTTTTCTTTCAAACCATAAAATAATATAAACTATATGGGAAATTCATCATGTGTGAGTTTTGTTTACAAAAAAATCATTCTTTAGTCACATTTTATCTAAAGATGGCATAACCGTTGATCCTTTGAAGTCAAATATTTCATATGAATGGCCAAGTCCCACAAATATAACTGATATTAGTAGTTTTCTTAGTTTATCAGGTTAATACTGGAGGTATGTTGAAAATTTTACATGGTTATATTGACCATTGACTAAGATAACTTGAAAAGAAGTTATGTTCATCTGGATTAAAGAATGTGATGAATTCCTTAAATAATTGAAAAGAGGATTGGTGAGTGCTTCAGTTTTGGAACGACCTTCTAGAAATGGGGAATTTATTATCTATAGTGATGCTTCATTGAACATATTTTGAGGTGTCCTAATTCAGAAGGATCAGGTATTTTCTTGTTATTCACATCAGTTGAAAACTCTTGAGTTAAATTACCCTACACATGATTCGGAATTTTATATTGTGTTTTTCATTAAAAATACACCAGAATCATTTTTATGGCATAAAGTGTGAAATATATACTGATAAAAAAAATATTTAATTTTATATTCACACAAATAGAATTAAACATGAGATTGAGTAGATGGATTTAATTAATCAAGGATTATTATTTCACACTTCATTATTATCCTTGAAAGGCAAAAAAAGTGGCTGACACTTTGAGTCTAAAGAGAAATGTTATATTAACCATGCTACGTTTGGAACATGATCCTTCAGTTTTTAATTTGATAAATTTTGGAAGAGAATTTTTTGTTGTAGGGAATTCCTCTGTTTGGATTTATGTGGTATTGAAATAATCTATATCATATATAATTAAGAAAGTGTATAATGAAAATAGTTAGTTGAAAAAAAGGTAATATTTTATCTGATGGGTATGTGTTTAGATTTTAACATTGATAAAGACTGTTTTTTGAGGTTGGGAATGAGATTATGTGTCCGTTATGATTCAAAGTTGAAGAAAGAGTTGTTATGTGAAGCTCATAGTTCTCAATTTTTAGTTCATCATGGAATTACCAAGATGTAAAATGATCTTTAAGAGTATTAATAGTAGGATGAAATGAAAAAATATACTACTGAATTTTCCCTAAGATGTGGGATTTTTCAACGAGTTAAAGCAGAATAGTAGTTACAAAATTGGATGCTTCAGCCTTTTCCAGTGTTAGAGTGTAAATAGAAAAAAGTGTCTATTGTTTTTTAGTGGGATTACCAAAGACTTCTTGAGGTAAGAATGCAATATGGTTTATTTTTTGATCAATTGACCAAATCATCTCATTTTCTTCATGTTAGAGATATTATGTCTCCTGATCAAAATTATCAATTTTATATTAAAGAGATATTCAGGTTACATGGAGTTGCTCTCTCAATTATATCTGGTCGGGATATAAGGATCACTTCTATCTTTTGGAAAAGCCTTTAGAAGTTGTTCGGTACTGAATTAGATTTTAGTATAGCTTTTCATTCTCAATCAGATGGCCAGTTATAATGATCAATTCAGAACATGGAGTATATGTTATGTTCTTATTCAATAGGCTACCAAGGAAGTTAGGATCATCATCACTCTTTGGTAGATTTTTCTTATATTAATAGATTTTATTCTAGTCTACAAATGAAACCATTTGAGGAATTATATGGATAGAAACGTCAAACTCTAACATTTTGAGATAAAGTAATTGAAAGGATTTTTATGGGACAAGAATTGGTAGAACAGATGGAGGAAAAAGTTATGTTGATTCAGAAGGACATGAGGAAAGCTCCGAGCAGGCAGAACAGTAATACGAATAACTGGAGGAAGGATCTTTCTTTTGAGGAAGATGATCATGTCTTCCTCAATGTATCTCCTTGGAAAAGTGTGATGAATTTTGGTATGAAGGGAAAGATGTGTCCTTGGTTAATTGGAACCTATGAAATCTGAGAGGAATTTTTGTTAATTTCTTACAGGGTGGAACTACCTCCAATTTTATAAATGGCACACAATGTTTTTCATGTTTCAATGTTGAGAAATTATATTCCAGATCTAACTCATTTTTTGAGTCCATATGTAGTTTAGTTGGATCAAAATCATTATTATAAGGAAAAACTAGTACAGATTATTGAACATAGAGAGAAAGTGTTGTAGAATAAGGTGATTTATCAGGTATAGGTTTTTTGGAAAACCATTTATTTAAAGAGATGACATGGGAATATGAAAATTCAATGAGGGATAAATACCCCCACTTATTTGATAAGTAAATAAAATATCATGGACCCAATTTACAAAAGGATGTAATGATGTAGGATCCAAGATATTTATTGAATAACAAGTTTCCATATATATTAATATTTATGAATAAAATAATAAAATTTTATTATATATGACACTTTTTACAATAGTGTACTTGGCATGAAACAATGTGTTTCTCTGAAATCATTCATCACACACAACTTTGAGTTATACCATAAAATAATATAATAATATTTTTATTATTTTAAATGTTTATTAATGTATATACATTGTATTGGTGCGAACGAACCGAAATAACTACAATAAGACTATACAAATTTGTTATTTTTTTATATTTATCCCATAAATTTTAGAGGATTAAAATGATAATGAATCCAATTTTATTTATAAAATACTCTAATATTTCTATAAGGTCGGTTTACCACCATTTAATGGAGAACCCTTTCAAAAATTTTGTTTTATCTTTTATCTATTATATATTTAAAAATATTCTTATTCATCATATGTAGGAAATTATAATTTACTTTGGTTGAATTTTTTGTATTTTTTTGATGAAATTCAAATATTAATGAACAATGAAAAATACTACATTTTAATTCAAAACTCGTTTTACATATAATATTTTTATATAGTTATATTATCTTTTAAAATAGGTTTAAATTTTAATTTTGATTAATTTTATCATTTAATCCATTTTTTAATTTAATATAATTACACATTTAAATTGGACAAAAAACTAGTCAATCTGTTGATAGTTTTTACTTCTTAAAAACCCGATTTATGGTTTTGATGACGAGAATTAATTTTTTCCAATTCTGTGTTTTGAATTTGAAAAAATGGATTTCATATTTCGAATAATAAGCTCTAAATTGTCTAAATAGGTAGCTTTTAATTTTAGACACTATGAATAGTAACTTTGGAAATGGTTATTTATCAAAGTTAATGGTAAATCGGGTAAATTAGGGTAACAAATAGTATGGAAAAGAAAATAAAAATACCCTAAAACCTACAAAATATCATATTGTATGAATAAAATATGTATCATATCAACTAAGGGTTTAAATTGATTCATTTAATGGACTTTTTACCAAGAAAGGGATGTAATTATTATTAAAACAAAGGAAATTGATAACATGTCACTCTCTTTTCTCTTATATGTACAATGATTTTAATGTAGAGGAAAGTTTGATGAAACTTCAAACAAATATAGTCTACAGGAATTTAATGAAGTTAACTACATAAAGGGTATTTTTTATTTTTATACGTTAAATAATTACCATAATTAATGACTCAACAACGACATAATAATTATTTTATTAACTGAAATATAAAAAAAGACATTATAATAACTAATATAAATATTTCATGACTTAAATTATGGTATAAATGATATTTTTGGATAAATATGACATTTTATTATTAATTTGATGTATTTTTTTATTATTAATGTTTTCATGAATTTATGACAAAGTCAAGTATAAATAGTGTCATAATTGACATAATTCATAACATAAAATATAAAATAGTTTGTTAAATGATTAAAAATTGCTAAAAATCACAGATTCTTCCAAATGGTTATTATAAATCCAAATATGTTATAAATTTATGGTATGATTAAAAAGGGAAAAACAAAAGATTAAAAAATATAAGGGTTGGAAAATATAAAACACATGTCTAATATTAATTGGATTATATAGATAATACCATAAATAATTTTTTGTAAATAAATGACTTTGGGACTATTATAATATGGAAATAATTTTATAGTAAAATAATATTTCAAGACTTTCCTAAAGTGACACTCATCCCGCTTATAAAATCTCACCAGATTTACCCACTTAATCACACCTCTCAAGACTCATGGATTATCAATATTCTACTCACATAATCACCCAAAATCACTCCCTTTATCCTAGAATTCTTAACATGGTCATGAAGAAATTCAAGAATGACATTCTCTCAAAATCAAAAGTAGTTACCCATTTTTTAGGTCGCATCTTCTCTATAGGACTTTACATTATTTTCCTTATTCACTCATTGTTATCTTTTTCTTCCACGATTACATAAATACAAAATTATCCTCAATATAGTAGGATTCCATTATGATATGTATTCAATATACACTTACACACAAATCCATATAATGGATACAAACATAATATTTCTATGTACGACAAACTACTGCCTCAAAAAAAGATGATTGTTCAATTTTCTCCTACCACCTCTCATGGATCCCATTATAATGGAAATGTAATTATATATTATATATATAATATTTATATTTTCTCTATTATTCTTTAATTTATATTTACATGATACCGTTATTCTATCCATAATGTGTAAATACAATAATTTCATTTGAAGAAGTGTGAACTACCACCCCCATACATGGAATATATAAAGGATGAAATTTAAAAAACATTTTTGACATATATAACATATATATTATACTGTAACTATAACATACCTATGTATCATTGAATTTTAATTCCATTAAGATAAAAAAGAAACTAAATTCATGTTCGTGCATTCGTACGTCCTAACGTCTGAATGAACAATGCACTTTACTTCGCATCTCCAAATTTTATGGACTGTTTTAAATACATATAAACTAGATATATGTGATTTTTAAATCATTAATATCATTATGGATATTATGGACTTAATACCAAATAGATAATATTCATCAAAACATGTTCATTATTGTCTCAAGTACTGAATATCGAAAAAACGTCTGATATTAACTTAAATAATTATGTAATTGCTATAACATGGTAATAAGTGGTATAAAAGGAATAATAAATGTTAAGAAGTTTCTAAACCAAGTATAAATTAACATAACGTTATTATTCAGAAATAATAAGGAACATACGTGGTGATATGGACTCAAGGTAAGGGACTTCGTGCCATTCTCCTTTCATTGAGGCATAATTTGATTTATATAAGACCTTATTTTATATGGTGTATAATAAACACCTTTGAATATTAATTTAATTTTTCTGGTTTTCAATAGTAATATTTTATTTATGTATCATTATCCTAAATGAAAAATGGAATGTTTCTTTTTAATGTATGTGGTGACAATGACCTTTCTACCGCCACATGCATTATTGGATATTTGGATAATTCTACAAGATGTAATGTTTTTAAAATGAAAATTAAACAACATATTACATTTTAGGTAATTTGGTATTGAAAATGTTTTTGATAATGGATTCATTATATCAACATATTGAAATGATATATTATTTTTTCAATATGGAAATGTTATTTTTACTCAATGCGTGTTCATATTTTATCATTATATTATAGTTCTTGTGAATTTCTTAAGTATATAGGTGGTTCCACGATAAACCGAGGGTGGGTGATCCCTTGATATATCTCCAATGCATTGGGTAATGTTATAGAGGGGAATTTTATGGTTTCTCCTTATATATTTTGGGAATATACTGTGATGGGTTTTCTAAACGTAACCGTGAAGTTTACTCCCTACATAGCTGTGAAAGATAGAATGTAAGTATGTTTTGGATGCCATAACTTGCCTTTATTATTTATTATTTATATTATTTTTTCATAAATCTTTTTTTTTCATGAGTTATTTTAATAAGCTTATGTTTTGTGAGTTAAAATTATGCTTTCATTGAATTTTATGTATTCAGGGAATATGGTTTTGTTTGATTATTTTATAACTATTATAGAGCTTTTATGATCATCCCATGTGTTTTTGATTTTTTTTTCACAGGTTATAAGGAAGGGCAAGATAAATGAATAATTAGAGAATATTTTTATGAAGAAAATAATTCTAGTTTTAATTATGGAATTTTATTTTTGTGAACAATTGGATGGTTTAGAAGGGTCTACTTTGTAATATTTAAGATTTAATGTAATTGTTATTTCCTAATTATATAAAACACTAAACCTAAATAGATCCTCAATGAAAAAGAAATTAAATTCATGATAAAAAAGTCAATATTATGTAATGTCTAAGGTTGGGGCCTTATAATATATCGCACCAATCACATCATAAAAATCACATATATGTGTGTCAGAAGATCATACCACATACAATAAATCATAACCCCTAAAATGATACGGTTTCCAAAAAAATTTCATCAAAACATAAATTATAGAAATAATAATAGAAACAAAATCATTTAATCATTTCACCACAGTATAAACCAACGAAAAAATAAATCAGGAAAATTATATTATTATCATGGTATTACTCATCATAAAGAAATGATTCATAACCATCTTTTCATAATAAATATAAACTATTCAGAGAACATATAATATTTGTATCCTTTTATCATATCCCAAATATAGAATAATAATCATCAAAATATATCATCATATGTGGAAATTTATTTTGGATGATAAATCTCTTTGAACATTTATTAGTGAGAAGAGAAATTATTTGAAAATAATTTTTTTTAAATAAACTATATAAAATATTATTGATTGATTTTTCATTTAAAATAAATATGAAAACATATAATGGATGATTAAAAATCATTTACAACATTTATTGAAAAAAATATCAATTAATATTTGAAAAATATTTTAATTTTTTCAAAATCCTTCCCATTGAAAATAATAATAAAAGATTATAATAAATTATTCATATATAAAAAGGTTCATAACAGTGAGGAACTCATTTCATTTCATACACAAATATTCCTTTCAAATTTTTGGTAAAATCTAAGCATGAAATTTTTTTAAAATGGAATTTCAGTTGTTTTTAAATTTTATTAAAATAGAAAAAATGAGGTAAAATGTGTTTATTAAATTAGTTTAAAATTTTTAAAATCAGTTTTGAAATCATTTCTAGAAAAAATGGTTTTAGAAGAAAACAGATTCATGACCGAATAGAGAAATAAAACCAAATTTTTATAAAAATGTTCCCAATTAATATAAATAACAAACTATAATGTTACTATAAAATATAATGAATAGTCATAGGGTAATAAAATTCCTAAGTTTCTTGAGAGGTGGGTAATAATATATTATTATTGAAACAAAATCATAGATAGTCGTGATAAATGATGTGATTGTATAATATAATCATTATCACTTTAGTAACATTGAATTATATGCCCCATGAAGGAATATAATTAAATTAAGAATAAAGTATCTTTTGGATAAATAAATTTATGATATTACCTGTCAATGGTCTTGTATATAGACCCCGTAAAATAAGACATGTTTATAACATTACATATGTCTCAAATAAGTCATATTGAGACCGAAATTTATTACCAATTCAATAAATATTGAAAAATAAATCCCATGAAATATAAATACTCAAATGGATATTTAAATTCCATTTTTTTGGGATAATCATATTAAACAACATTCAGGGGATATATATACACTACATAAAATAAATACATGGTTGATAAAGAATATGTCTTAGAGAAGTAAAAAAGTAAGATGATAATCCATTAAAAATTTAGTTATCATTTGAATCAAGAACCTCAACTAAGAATCACATCAAATTTTACTTTAAATATCACTAAAAAAATAGATTCCTCATATAACGTTTCAAATGGATAGTATATACAACACACAAAAGAAACCAAATAAAAGAGAGACTAGAAATCCCTTATCTTAATTCTTAACATCCATCATGCACATCCAAAACTATTGTATAATAAATATAAGATTATAATAAATATATTATATAATTATATATATATATATATATATCATATCATGTACAATTTACTTATGACCTTTTTACTACCATTTTATCAACAATTACATCTTAAAGTAACATGTCAGTAAATAACTACTTTGTTTTTCATATATGTTTTGATATGTTATTTTTGGACCTATTAATATTATCATTGTTTCATCATCACCAATGTAATAATCATGATATAACTATAAATTAAACATTAAATACTAATTATATAATAATTTTTTTAAAATAATGTATATTACGATCAAAGAGATGGTAGGTTGTACATACGCATGAGTAATGTTTCTATTTCAAGATATTCATTATGAAAAACAATAACAAATATATTATCCTTTTATAATGGTAATAATATCATAAATACAGTATTATTTCCTTAAATATACTTATTTATAAAATCGATTTCATGTGGTGAGGAGAATAGAGTCACATTCATTCATTGAAGAGGTAATCTACATGTACACCAATGACATTATCATCATTCAATGAGTGAAAAGGTAAGAAATAAAATAAAATAAAATCTTTTAAAAATGACAAATATTAAATTAATAAGATAATTATATCCTTTATATAACATATATTAAATATCATTATCCATATTGTCTTCCATGTACAACGTTAGTGAAAAAGAGTCACGTCACTTCAAAAGGTGGTTGTATTCTGTATAAACGTACAACGTTATTGTATCCCTTTTTTATTTGAAAAATATAACATCTTTAATCATTTATTGTATTTAATTTAGTTTTAATATTAAATATGAATTTAAAATAATGTGAGGATAATAACGTTTTAGAATCAAATGATGATTGCTACCATGATGTTATCAATCGGTTTACAATCAACGAATGTTCAAGAACAAAGGTTTACTTATGAGTCACTAATAAATGGATTCAATTATTGGTCTTTCATAGAGAAAAAATGGTTAAAATAAACAATTTTCAAATGATCAAAAATGTTTATGATGAAAAAATTCTAAATATTGAGGTAATTCAAAATTTAAATAAATATGAAATTTAATGTGAAATGATTCACTTTTCATTGTTCTAGTGGTAATGTCTAATAATATTTCAAATAATTTATTGTTGATGATGATTAATTTACATATAGATGATGGGTATTTCATTTATTGTGGAGAAAATATGAGTTGAATATTACCAAATAGAAAGAGTAATTGCCCCCTAAACTTGCACTTCCTAACAAAGTGTCCCTATATGCCTTACAACACCACCTCATGGAATTTTTTTATTATGAAATGAATGAAAAACAACCAGTATATAATAGATATGATAAAGAGGGAAAAATAAAAAGACACCACCAAATATATCTATGAATAACATAATTTTCATTCCTCAAGCCAATGGTCAACCCAAAATCAATGATAATAACTTGCATTCCCAATTTGGACAGACTCAATCATGCTCCCCTAGGGGATGAGACAATCATTAAATTAACAAAATAGCACTGTAATAATATATTCATGATGAATAATAATAAAATTTTAGTCTATCATAATAACATAAGTGTTTCATTTACAATTCATGAATTGTATTTCCACTATCATTGTCACCCAATGTTCTTGAAAGGATCAAACTCATCCACTATAAATAACCTCTAGATTATCTCCTACTACATTCACTATCCTTTCTTTAAATCATAACATGATTATTCATAATGATAAGTCATTATAGAGAGGGAGGCATATATTATTGATTTAAAATGACTATAATCATAGTATGAATGGTGGAACAAGGCTGTGGGGATAGCTGGTAGAATGTATAATAATCTAGAATCCCATTTTACAAAACAAAACTAAAAAACCAGGATGAACACATATTGAAAAAAATGGATGCTGATGAAAATATTTAGATCACAAGAATATCTAAGGGGGATAAAGAACACAAAAGAAACACATAAATTATTGAACCTATTCATTCGATTTTCCTAATGGATTATATTTACAGGTTAGATCAATGTTATAAAAAATAACCAAAATCAATGTATATCAATATATCCCAGGAAAATGGAATATTAAATCTACTAAACAACTGATTTGTGTCAAGTGTCACAAAACACCCAATATAACCCACTACACATGGACCCCAGTCAGACCCAACACTGATCAAAGGGATTATAGACCCCTGGTAACTAGAAATTGACCATAGGGAATTATGAACAAAAAAGATTAGATGATTAGTCCATAATAATTTATCAATATAAAAAGATTTTCAAATTAAAACTCGAAAAATATACATGATAAAATACTTATCAAGATAAAAATACCACATATAGACAAGCACGTGTCCCAAAAATGTTATATCAACACTAGAAATACCATAAATCACCAATGAAATAAACTAAATATATCTGGGTAATAATTGGACAAAAACTGACTAGTCATTTACATCAACCAAATCCCCACAATTCATTAATACCCACAACATCCATGTAAGGATTTACATTTTTTTGGTCCTGGAATAATAATTTTAACAAACACCTGTAGGTAAAAGTTTGGGGTGAGAAACACTAGCGTGGGATATTTCTAACAATTAATCCATATGATATCCATCTTAATTATACCATATGTGATTTATTTTAACTAAAACATGAAAATATAATATTTTCATAAATAATTAAAACACATGATTCTCTAATCACTTAAATTAATATGAAAAAAATTACTACAAAATTGAATTTTTACGCAAATATTTATGAATATTAATTTCAATAAAAACAAGAATGAATTATAATTTCCTAATATTTGGAATGTATAAATCATTTTAAATAATTAAACCATGTTTTTTAGTCTTAAGGTTATGTTAGTACAAGGATTCTAACACATCCCGATGCAATATGGCTCTGGGTTTCGACACATCCCTAAGAGTTAGGCCAAAGGGGAATAGGATAACACCCCAAATAATGATATTTGATTATTAAAAAATTGGATTAGATGCCTTGGGTGGTGAATTAGGGTATCCATATTCTTTTTAAAATTTCATCTGACCCCACATGATCCTGAGATATTTATTATAATGGCCCCATATTTTTATGTTTTTATTTTATATTAAACTCATCTTTTACATATTTATAAATTGATGATGCATATAAAGTAAATTAGGAATTAATGATCAATGTCAAACAAATTTTTACATGCTTTACCCACATTTGGCTACATCCAAGGATCATACAATGACATTTTAATTTCATACCAAATCCACTAAATATAAATACTTATACAAGGTTTAATCTATATCACCTCTATACCATTAACATTAACTTACAATATTTAGGAATATATAATTGCTTCCCAAGGGTCAGTCCTTTAGTATTTACTTCGATGGGTCACTATGGTTTAACATATAAATTTCTTCATGTTCATTTTCCTACTCTAAAGAATACATTTATACATATTTTATAGAAATATTTGTCCCTTGATCAATAATATTGAATAAATCCCCAATTTTAGGTAGATTATTTGTTAATGATCATTTTGGGTTTCTCCTTTACTTATGTGAAAACACCTCGATGTATCACTTCTGCATTCCAAACAACTAGAAAAAAAATCACTTGTATATATACAAAAAAATTAAAAAAACATTATTTTTTTTGAATTTTTTTATGTATAAATATTTTTATTTTCACTTTCTAGGATGTAACAGTTAATAAACTCTTTATAAAAATATTAAAAAATGATTAAAATCCAATATCTTCTTCTGATTATTCAAAATTCAGATATTAGGATAATATTTTTCAATGGTAAATCTTAGGATATATCTTCTTTTTTTGTGTACCTATGAATATTTTCACATATAAGTGTTCCATGAACCTATGTTTTTACCGAATTACTAAACTAAACATCCCAACATGGAAACAACCGTGTAGTGGGACCACTAGTGAACTAAATAGGCTCCTCTATGAACTATCGTAAACGCTTCATGAACTACATTATGTACTTTTCAAAATACCATGAACCGTGTAATGTGATTCATTTATGATTTCCTTTATCTTTTCGAACTATAGTGTCTTGTAAACACCTTCTAGATGTCGAATATGATTTCTGGACGTCCTCCTACATGAACCACCTAATTTACAAACCATTTTCATACATATCTAAATTCTTCTAGTGGATATATTCTCTAATTAAATTCACTATTCCCAATTATGTGATTAGGATCCACTATATTGGAACATAAATTATTAAAACCCCTATAATCCCATTTACTATTAACTCATTTTGTTTTATTTATCACCATGTACTCCTCTTTCTATGTGGTTCACATAGAACATTTATTTCATTGTGACTCCCTTTAAATCACTGACATTTTCCACAAACCAATAGCCTCATGTGAAATAATATTAGTATGTAGTTTTCATAGTGCATAATTCATTCCAAAGGCCTTAATTTCTCACCATCATACACAGAAGAAGAAATCCCTCACATACGTCCATTTTTGTCAACATAGCATAGCTTTGAGGCCCACGAACTATTGTAGATTCTTTTTGGTCCTCAAAATCATTTAGAATCATTGTGGTTTATGATTGAATTTAGATACTTTTTTTTCGAAAAACTCATTTAGATGCTCGGTGGTAAGTAAACTCAATCAATTATTTTTCGTCCAAGAGCTTATACATGTGGAGCATGTTTTATCCCCACCATCTACCGATACAACCATGTGATTAATGGAAATAAATCATTTAAGATGGATATATTTCATCTAATTCAATTTCAAATCATTTAAAAAATATATATCATCTCCATATTCATGTTACAAAAAATTCCATATCATGTCAAAACCCAAATTCAAATTATATTTATAAAAAAATGTTCCTTTCAGAATAATTCATTTCAATTCAAACCAAACATCATATAATTAATTTTTTTCTAATGAAATCATACTCAATTTATTTCATCAAGTCATTTAGTCACCTGGACTGATTTTTTTTTAGAAATTATCACTTTTTTTGAATAACCATTATCTAAGATGTTCAACACAATCATTACATTTTGAAAATATCTCCATAGATTCCGATTCACTCTGAAAAAATAATTTAGAAATACATTATAAATAAATAATACAAAACAAATTAAATTGATAATAATTTATTATCAAACCACCTTCATCAATCGAGGTATCACCACACACCCAACACAAGATCATAAAATGACAATCAAAAGGATAGAATAAACCAAGTATCGATCATATAATGAAAACCCATAAATCAAGATATAGATCCATCAATGAAATAAGAATATACTACACTTGATGATGGATAATGATTCAAAAACGATAATTCATGATCAAATTGATATTAAACATAATGAAGAAATTTAATTCATAAAAAACACAACATACCAAAATATTTCAATTATGAATGAGCCACATTCACCTCAAGAGAGCCTTTAGGATATTTTTGGTCGAACTAGGTTCATAAGAGAAGATAAAATAAATAAATTAAAGGTTTTAGGTGGTGTAATTTAAATATATCATAACTTATTCTTGGTTAGATTGACATTGCCATCTGACCACTAGCTTCCAACAGCTAGCCGATGACACAAAGAATATTTTATACACCTCTGGGATCACCATCAACATGATAAAGATGTTCCAATATGGAATCAATATTATTTCATATCTACCATTTTTCTAGTAGTCCCCACCTACCATTTGGTGTGATTCCAATAGTATATCCCTATTTCCAGCCTCCCACTACTGGGTTGATGACTCTTACTGGCTGGATGGAGGGCCAACTATTTATTATTTTGGTATAAGGGTAGTATCAACATTCAACAAATCCCCCAACCAGTTGTTTTTATATCAAAACAGAAACAAAGGTGCACTCTTGGCCCCTTAAAATGACCAAAAAACCATAATGACCAACAATGAACATGTAAAAATTTATATCAATATTGGAAAAAGTTAACGTATAAAATGAAACATACCTACAATCATGTTTAAAGACATTATAGTTCTCCCTATATAAATTATTTCTACCTAAAGAAATATTATCAGGAATACTTCATAGTAATGAGATGAGACAATAGCTCCCCCATAAAATCCACATTCTCCCAGGTCACATGATCATATGAAATCCTATTACCAAAAATAATAAAACTAAAAATATAGACATTCCATCATGAAAATATATCTAAAAATTGACAATCTGAACCATCTTCTTAGTCATAGTCATATCTTGTTCCACATATAGGTACTCATAATTATGAAAAGGAGATGATTATAAATGATATTTCTTGATATTACAAACATGAAACACATCATGGATTTATATAATCTTTGCGGGAATGGATAAAGATCACTCAATCTTTCTAATGCACTAATGAATTAAAAATGGTCCCATGTCTCTTGGTGCCAACTTCCCTTGTTTACCAAACTGCTTGGTACACAACTGATGGGATAGTCTAAATAGCACTAGGTATCCAATCAAAAATTACAAAGGAAATTAACCAGGATCTGTATAATAATTGTATAATTTATTTCCCAATACTGACCTCTGTTGAACCAAAGGGTCATTATCAACATCTTCTGTTACAAATGTGTCCCCACAAGGGAAGCTTCACCAATATCAAACTAACAAAGATGAGATATATATTTCAAACCATAAAAGTCCTCAGTAAGTGAATGTTTAATGGAAAAAAGGTTACTAATATTATATGAAAATACCATCCCCTTATTTAAATCACAAGCTCCACTAAATTAATGTAATATTGTTCAAAGAATATCCACAAGAATCTATATATACTATTCCATCCATCCATGTTTACTAGTACGGTAAATCGTCTACCATCTTACATGGTATCCTATCACATATTGTAGGCCCCCATTAATCATGAATGTGGACGAAGTATCTCAATCAAGAAAAATGTGATAGGGAAAACCAGTCAATATGATAATGTCCTGTACATTTTGATTTTTTAAGTCTTCAAAATTGTTAGTATCATGGGTGAGAATAAAGGGAGATGATTTTATCAATCTATAAATAAACTAGCAAATAAAATTATATCCACATGGAGTACATGGAAAACAAAAAAATAAATTCCATTGATATCCCATCCAACTCCCAATTCATCATAGGAAGGGGATGAAAAAATATTGATGTCTTTTGATGCTTGGATTCGACCTTATCAAAGGTATATCAATAAGTAGACAACTCATCAGTGTGTCATTTCACAAAATACTACAAGAATTGACTCTGTATGTACCTATACCCTTGTAGTCCATATATAATAGTTACATAATTACATTGGTATTAGATACAAGAAATCATATCCCAAAGGAATGAAAATTTTAGTAGTTTTGGAAAATTAGACATATACTTGAATCTCACATTATATATCAAAACCTATAAGACAACACATAGTGAAAGTAAATATTCAGTATCCTTGAACTATTTCAATTATTTATTATTTATATCCATGTAATGAAAATAAAATAAGGGTGATAAAAAAATTTCAGTAGGTGTAATATAAAATTAAATATATAACGATTTAATATAGAATAATCAATATGGAACGGTAAATAAATTGAAACACATGTTGTTTAATCAATAAATTGAGCTTATATAATAATATTACATGGTAAATAATGATGAAATAATTCCATATAAATAAAAATATGTGAATAAAACAAATCAATGTATATTATTTAAAATAATATCATAGTCATTAATAACATATTTTATAATGATGGAATGCATAATGTTGAGAATCAGAATCATACTTTTGAAGACCTTTGAAAATATAGATTAAACAATGGGTAGACCTACACCAGAATCCAAATTAATAAGTCTAACCAACTCATTTTTCATCGGTGGAATTCTGATGCATCGAGGGTCTATGTGTTTTTCATCTCCAGCAATCACTAAATATTTCCACTACATTCATCATGTTAATAAATAATAATACATAAAAAATATTTCCTAATAATCAATAACATTCCAATTGAAAGAACTCATATACACAATGTTAGTACATTACCAAGAAAAACGGAATAAAAGTTCCCCATAAATGTATGATGCATGGTATCTTTGGAGTATTTCCTCTATAAAATTTAATATTCAATAATGGATGTCTAAATTTATAAAAATATGTAAAAATCAATGGAAAATTTCATATAGAAATAAAATCTTTTTACATTATTTTAAATTTTTTATAAATATTATGAATAATATTTTTTTAGAAATTAACCTTATAAAATGGTTATTGAATCTTAAAAACATTGATATGTTATTTTTGTGAGAATTTTATTTTATTCTATATAATTTAATAAATATTCCCTTCACACTTTTCTAAGAAAAATAAAAATGTACCACATTCAGAAGATGGCTTGATGATTACTTCTAAAAAATTATGAAAATGTTCAACATGTTTAAATATATATTTAATGAATCATTTTAAATTGGTAAAATTATTCATTGAAACATTATAAAAATTATATGGATATAGAGGAAATATTTTCTTGATTAAGAAGAAAAACAAAGTAAGATCTTCTTAAAATACATCACATCAGTATCTTGGGTACTTAATGAGTGTAAAATGAACATAAAACATTAGATTTTCATAAAAATGGAAAATATAATTTATTTTGTGCAAGATAGAAATATCAAATTATTTTCCCAAGAAGGGAGTTGAACATAAAAAATTCTAAATTTAGATTACATTGTGAAATCAACTCATTCTGATGTGGTAACATATCAATCATAACGCTATTGAAATAAATAAATTCACATGAAAAATTAAATTTCATGAATATAATGATATTCATGATATATAAAATCTAAGGGGATGTATGTACACTTCAAAAAATAAATGAGTGGTGTATATGGAATATGTCTCAAAGAAGTAAGAGTCAGACAAGAAACCCTTACTACATGTATCACATCATTCATATGTGTTAAAACCTAAAATATATTTAATATAGATTTATTTTAAATATATTATAAAATCATATTATGATTTATCATACCATATATTATTTACTTATAACCATTAATCATTAATTTATAAAGAATTTTTTTTAAAATCATCTTAACAGGTGATAACTTCTTTTTCATTTATGTTTTGATTGCATAGTTCTGATAACATTACATTAATTATGTTGAAATAATATACATACTGTGAATAATGATTTAAATATAATTTAAATTCATTAAACCCATACATATTACTATCCATGTAAAGTTTATACTAAAAAAACACATCACTTTGTGGAGGTGGTTGTCCATAGGTACGCATGAGAAACGTTATAAATTTTGAATGGATTTGAAGTTAAGAAGTTAGATATGATGTTATATTTATAGAATATTAATTATATAACAAATAACATTCATGTATTAGTTTTTATATTAATAACCTTCCATGTAATTTGGCGACGAAAAAAATTACACCGCTATGTGGAGATGGAAAACTGTACGTACACAACATTGATGTTTTCACTTTTCATAGGTTGAAAAAAAATATGGAATATAGTTATAACATAATCCCAATCTCATATTATTATATCTATTACAGAGTATTTATTAATATAGTATTGGTAAAATATATTAATAGTAAGTATAATAATAAATTAATTTGAAAGTGTTTTAAAGACTACAACCCCTTCTTCAATAGACATCCCTTATATCTCCCCTAAAGTGACCTATTTTATGACTTTTGGAAGGGTAATAAATTTTAAAACATATATAATTATGTTTATAATTTAATAAATAATTTTTTTTATATAGGATTATCAAAGTGGAGTAATTAAAATATAGAATGGGTTTCCATCTATAAGTGATGGGAGTTGGATTCTTGGAATTTATTAATCTATAAATTTAATATGACTTATGTTTTTTTTCCAACTTTCCATAAATTAGATATAATTATATTATTAGTCAATAAACTGTCATTAAAATATGTTTAGACATATTTTGGTTATTTTTTTCACCCTTAAATTATAATTTTATCCCATCTTTACCCTTTGGACAATTACCAAACTTTTAATGTTTCCCATGTTGTTGGTGTCACGAATGTTACTATAAATGAAAAAATGTCCCATAAATGTAACATGGTTTATATTTTCAACAATATCCCTTGATTGATTTCATAAAATAACATTTTTATACATTTTAAATCATTTAACAAAATATTATTTATTTTAAAATATCATCAATATCATTTTTGACACTATTAATTTAATTTGATTTTAAATATATCATGAAAAATATGATATTAGATTATAATACAATAAAACATACCTAAAATGTCATAATTTATTTTCAATATTAATATTTTAGAAATCTTTTTTTTAAATTTACCATTTATTAAAAAATTATGGTTTCACATTGAGTATGGATTTAAGCTATGTATACATTGTATCAAATATGAAAATAAATTTCCATGGTAAATATTAATAATTAATATTTTCAATAGAAATTTATAGAAAAAAACAACCCCTCTTTATTCATATTGAAAAATAATAGTGATATTAATGTCATGAGAGTTACATTTTGGAATTTTCTTTACATATAATAATATAAACATCATTATAAAAATAAAATGGATCCAAAATGCTATATATACGAAGTTATGATGAATAATATTAAATTTATACTGTATAATAAAATTTAAGATTCTTTTGGGTAAATTTTTATTGTCTCATCAAAATACTTTTAAACACAATCACCATATATACCCTTTACTGATGTCATACACTTTATGAAAATTACTATTCACAATTTCTAAAATTGAAATTGACTCATTTACCAAATATTAAAATCCTAATTCATAATATGTTACAAATATTTGAAAATTCAATTTCAATAAGTAATTAAAATTTATATTAATATAAATATGTAATGTGGATCAATTTTTTCTGTGGAAAAATGTGTTTTAGGCATGAAATTTATCTTCTATAAAAGAAAAATTGTGGAATCAAGTAGTATTTCACTTAATTTAATGGATCATATATCACATTAGGACAAAATCAAAAATTTAATAGGATTTTTTAATTACTTGATTTAATGAAATGATAGAATTTGAAAACTATATATTTTTCTATATTCACTGAAAAATAAATCATTTCAGAAAAGTCACAAACTATCACACTATGTTAATTTCGATATGATAATTTTAAAATTTTAGTTCATTTTTCAAAAATACAATTCTATAATTGGAATAAATTAATTATAATTTACACCCAAAAAATTAAATATATCCTATTTTTGAAAAATTGTATTATTGAAAGATACATTTATTTTACTAAAATGAAAATAAATATTTATTATTAATAAAAATCGTATAAAAAACATTATAAAAATATTTTTAATGTGGTTAACATTATTATTGGACATTATTTAAATAGTTAGGTTATATTGATTATGTATAAATAATAATATTTCGTTATTATTTTAATCTCGGTGTTTGATGTTGTATACGCCATCAAACATATTGTTATTGTACATTATCAGGGCATTATATTCTCCCACTAATTACTAAACAACATACACATAATTTGATCTTGTTCTTAGTAATCACAAATTTTACATTTGAAAATTTGTTTGTGGAATATCCACATCATAAAAATGGATAACAAAACAACCACTAAAAATACAGTAAGTAAAATTCAATGTTTATCTATAATAACACAGATATAGGTTTCAAAATTGGATAACATTAATGGGATGTAAAAATATGAACATGGAGGATAAAATGAATTCCTAAGGTATAATATAAAGTTATTGTGGGAATGGATAGAATAATTTTAATGGTCATAAAACTATAAATATATCATGACAGAAAAGACCATCAATTCATTGCAAATTATTGAAATGTGATATCATTTTTATATATTGATCGTTTTCCAAGAGATGAGGAATTGATTTAGCATTTAGATTTTGAACCTAATGGAATACACATTATATACATGTCTAATATCAATCTTTAATAAATTCACACTATGATATCATTTGTTCCAAAAATAAATAGAAATCAAGATGCCTTTTTTCAAGCGTATATCCCTAAAATAGAGTTTTAAAAAATCACATAATCCCCAAAATTATAAACATATATTACTCTAGTATTTAAATTTTAGAAAAACTTATATAGTTACTATATGGTAAGATAATATAAAAATTTATAATCCATCATATGAAAAAATAATACACATTAATTCAGAATGTCAATGATAGCAAAAATGAATCAACATTAATTATTCCACAAATAAATAAACGTAAAACACAATTTACTACAATAACCTCATCAATATAGATTAATTAACCTCATTGGTGATCTCATATCTATTAACGTAAATTCCCAAAATTAAATTACATTTTTCACAAATAACATTCCATGATCTACAACATGTTAATACTAAAGGTTACATTTATTTTAACCAATCAATGAAACCCAAAAATAATAGTAAACAACCACGGTAAAACATTAAATAATTTTATAATGTAACGATATTAACGAAAATATCATGAATCAAATTTAGATGCAAACATGAAGGGTAATCCTTACATTGAAAATAAATATCATAGAAAATATCACTTTTTCAATGAATCAATCAGTCACTATCAATATTTTCGATATCTCATAATCCAATAGACCATAATTAACATGATATGTTGTTATATGATAACCCAATAATTCATTTAAACATTAATAAAGTATTATTCCAAAAACACAATTAAATCGTCATAATAACCATAAAATATCAAAAATATTTGATCTTATAATATGATTCACAAAATCAATGTCAATAATTATCATTCAAATTGGTTATATAAAAACAATGTCAAACTAAGTAGGATATCAGGTCTACAGTGTAACGACTCGACTTTTCAAGAAGTTGTAGATCATTTTTTTCAGTTTAATTTTTTATTTTATCTTATTAAAGATGCATGAAGGCCTCTATAATACCTAAAGAGAATCCAAGTATTGTTTGTAGATCATAAAAACATGAAACTATTAAAATTGTATGTGTTTTAGGGTTAGCATATGGTTATTACTAATTGTGGAACTAAACCATGTGAGGCCATTAGTTCATTAGATATACGACACAGTTTGTCTACAACTATGCAAGACATGACACATGAGCATGCAAAAACTGTAGAGGTTGTAATGGTGTATTTTCACATTTCTTTGATGTTGTTATTCAAATAATTCACCATTCCAATGTGTCTGGATTTCATGGGAAGTGACTGGCACATGTTAGGTGCATGGTTTGTCCAAATGAGTGGCCAAATAATGAACCACAATATTTGAGTGGTTATTTTATTATTTTTCCCTTGATTTTTTAACATCCCACCACTTTTTTTATCCTCCAGTGAACATGACCTTTGAAATTTATCCTTTTGTGAAGTACTACCTTCTCCTTGGTTTGGTATTATGGTTGTTCCTCTATATAGACTCTAGTTTCCTCACCATCAATCATGGAGGTTCTATAATGGTATGATATGAAATCATCTAGCGTCTTTTTTTGTTCATCCTCCCATCAATTACCCTATTCTAATGTGATCTCATACGCCCTATTTTCAAGGAATTGTTCCATTCTTTTGATTTCATTGTTTATGATTAAAATAAAATAATGATTTGGATGAGTGGTCATCCATAGACATAAGGTAAGTGGACTATCAATTTTACCTAAATATTTTGGTGCCTTTATAGAATTTTATTTTGTTCGTCATGATATAAATTTCCATGCACTATCTTAAAATAATTTTATAATATTTGATTAATTAATCCACGTATAATAAATTCCAAAAAAATTAAATATTATCATATGAAAATTTTTTTGATTTCCACACCTTGGGTGTGATAAATTAAATTCACTAGCCTGTATAAATGTAAGATGGAAAAAACACAATCTAACAAATCGAGTTTACCCTGAAATGGATTTTTATTTCATAATATATTAAAAAGACATAATTTAATTGGGTATATGTTGGTGGAAATGCCACACTGTGGGTTATATATTTATAAATATAAATAGTATGAATTGATACACTATAAGTGGTATTGGGATAAATGTCTATAAATAATCGTAGTTTATCCATTAATTTTATTACTATAATAACTTGGGTATTGGTCAGTGGAACAATAGTAAGTTGTTATTTTAAGCATGGTATTTCAAACCCCTTTAATGTTGGATGATGGGAACAATGTTTGAAACTATTTAAATTATTTGGATGATGTGCATGACCCTTCTTAATTCCATTGTATCACGTGTTGGGCATGAAGACTCACCCCAACATCTCAAGTGATGTTAATGGTATCTTCATTCACATGATATTCAGTTTTTGTACCCTCTGTTGGATCATAAAACTCACTATACTAGTTACAGATACATAAGTTGCACCCTTGGTTAACCAAGCACCTAGTATCCACCCATGTCCATAAGTCTCTTCTTTTATATAGTGCATATAAAAGTATACATATTATATATATATGATTAATTATTTATTTAGTAAACAGTTCATACATTTTCTGTCCCATGCCTATATGGTTATAGTTTTTTGGGTATCTTATCTTATCCTGAGCTAGATGATATTAATTTTCATGAATTATTGATAAACCATTATACCAGCACACTATTATACTTTACCCATTGGATAAAATTTTCTACACACATTATGTGATGACCTAAAAAGTTTATCTCACACCCTATATGAGATACTTCTGGTACCCATGTATACATCATGACTTTATCTGTGGATACAAACAAGAACCCTATACTGAATGCATGATCAGTTTCCTTTATAGAATGTGTCAATAAAGAAGAAGAACGAGCATATTATTATAATTCAAGTAGAGCTACCTAGTGGTGTTTTTTATATTTTTTTATAGAATGATGTATATGTAAGTACCCTGTATCACATGAATCCAATTTTTACATCATATTTCAGTGAATTTTTTTTATATAACTCATCATGTGGCTAATATTTTTACTTTCTTAGGTTTTTAGAGGTTTACACATCCATTATTGATTGTTTTATTTATTCCCATTATGATATCTATTGTATTAATATTTTTCTATTTTTACATTTATTATTACCGTTGTGCCTCTCAAATATGATAGTATAGTCTACCCACTATATGATCATGGACCCTCGCTACATTTTAGAATCCATTGGATTATAGGGTGGTGTGCTCTAGTCCATTTGAAACATCAGCGTACGAAACCATTTGTTTGTAAGCTGGGTTGGGAATTTTCAAATTGACATCAAATAATTTTTTTCATTTTTTCATACTATTTCGGTATTCGATTGGAGACTATGATATAATATAATTTGGTAATTAGAATGTTCCTATGAGTATTTGACCCATGTATATGTGAACCCCAAATTACCTTGGATGGATTATTACTATTCTGATTTACACTTGTTACAGTTTATAAGATTTCATCATTGGGTGACACACATGTACATGTTTGTAATATTGATATTATTATTACAATGGAATTTTTACCTTCGCTTAATAAGGTATGGAGTTATCACCTTAAGCATTAGCATCAGCACTTTAGGACTATTATACCATACATTTTTCCACACACGTTTTTTTTCTACGTCTAATTCATTATTTTTATATTTATTAAATAGATTAAAATATGTAAATGTGATAACAGTTTTTTATGATGAAATAATTCCTCGATGTAGTGTGCCTACATAAATCAAAATAGTTGTTTCCTACATAGATTGTTGGTGAGAACTTATTTTCCCTATTAAACCATGTTGCCTATTTTTTACCTACTGGTTCAATGCAGAGAAACAATGGTAGTGGATTGGATTACCTGGTTTCCAATGGTTATTTGTAATGAAAACAATTCGAAACATACAAAATTTTATTTCATTTAAGGAAATCAATTTGATATGAACTATTAAATTCAGATACAATATGTAATGGTTGTGTTTTCATCACTTGAGGTTACAATTTAAATTTATAATTAGTATAACCGTTATAAATAAGGAATGAAAAATCATTTAATGGTAATGAGAGACTAATATAATGGTTTGTGAACTTAAAAGAAATAAAACCTCAAAATTAACTGGTAACCGTTAAATGAATATGCCTGTTGAAAAGTTATGTGATTTTTCCTCTAAACCTTGGAATTGTAAATGCATATTTTAGAACCATTATGTACGATTTGATATATAGAAATAAACACAATGATAGTGGTGGGTAGAAGGAAGTGTATATTATGGTTCTTTGTCATGTTATGGTTCTCCTTACTCAACTAGAACATTATTTTAGAGCATGGAAATGGGTGTGGATATTTTTGGTAGATGGATTGGTAATTATCTTAAATTATTATCTTCAATATTTAAACAGTCAAGTTATTCTCTATGTCATGAATTTGGAATTGTAGAATCATTCCACCAAGATAACCTCATGTTCTAGTCTAGGAAGGTGGTGATAAATATGTTCCAAAGGAGGTGGGCCCTGAATATTTATTGATACATTCTATAGGGACACCTATGAAAACTCATTTGATCAATAACATGTGAAGTAATTCCTATTTTTGGGAGGGTTATCATCATATTGTATTGTTTATGCATGGAGCTTCTTGACCTACCCCGACTATGGTAAAATTGAGTCAAGAATTCTAGCAGCACTATCCGCAGATGTTTTCTATGGTTGGAGGATAAACTATTTATGAGTCCTAGATCAAGGCCCTGATTTCTATATTTGAGAATTCAAAGACACCTCTAGAGAATAAGGTCATCATTGATGCCTATACGATACGCGGGTTTTCCATGCGATGGTGGGAAATCATTAACCAAGAAGACCAACAACATGATATATTCTGGAGGGATTTCCCAATGATCGTTTATGAATACATCATTCCCAAACCATGAGGTATGACCATCATAATGATTTTATGCGTTTTTCGTAGGGATATATGTCCATGATGGATTATTATATTTGGTTTATAAAATTTTATTGATTCACATCGAATCTAGGTGGGAAGAGATCATTAACAAGATGAGATTTTAATATGGGTTAATATATGACGTTCAATCACCAGATAATGTTTTTTGGTTGACCAATATTTCTAAGATCATCAACTGGTCCACCATTATTGAAATTTTTTTAGGGATGTTGATGGTGTGAGTCATCATGTTATAGAAACTAGACATAGTCATCGTTATTTTTGAAGACAAAAGTATTGATTTTTTGTTGATAATGGGGGTCACAGTAGTTAGAAACCTTATAATGATAGATTATTCATATATCACAAGTTTCGGAATTTGGGTTTCCTGAAACATAAGTGTGTGAGAGACCAAGTATAGTGAAAAGAATATGGAAGTATACGACACATCCCACAATTCTACAAGAATTTTTCACCAGTACCAAGTGAGAGGGGATCAAAACCCACTGAAAATTATAGATAGGGGCTAGTAGTATATCGCGTGGAAGGTATCTAGAAAACCATAGGCCGCCCAGGATAAGGTGATGATCGAGGTAGAGGTAATTTGAATAAGGACTCACATCTCCCATATAGAAGGCTTACTCAGGGACGTTAGGTTGTGACTTTGGGATACAATATTAGACAATTGTATGCATTACAACCTCTATTGAAGGAGTATATCAAGAAACCGTGTACAATTAGAGGTTATATTCAAGTATACTATAAGTTATTATTTTCCTTATTTGACATAAGTGAATCAAACACTTTTTTATCTACATTAATTATGTTCATATAGGCCTCAATATAGAACATTTATGTAGTGTTCTAGAAGTCAATACCTCATTGGCTATTCGATCAGTGAGTTTTCTCCAATATTAGGATTGTCAACTTGAGATAGGAAGATATTCATTCATATAGAATCTTTTCTTACTATACAGGATAGGTAGAGAATTAAATATTATATTGAATTGGATAATTCCCTATCAAGCTCATACTGACTATTACCACTAGAGCTTGTTGTTTACATCAGAAGAGGGAAGTGGATATATTGATAACACTAAATGAGATGTACATGAATATTAAGGTTGTCCTATTCATCTGGGACTTGAAAGAGTGAAATTCTGCATCTCTAGTATTTTTTTTGGATGATCTAGGAATATGACTTATTATATTCCCTATGGTGGTGGATAAATTTAAGGAAATCATAGCTGATGAATTATTTAGGTTACCTCTAGACATAGTGGTATAACTCACCATTGAGATAGTGTTACAAGCGGTAGTACTATCCATTCATCATTACATGATGGTACATAAAGTGCTTCTGATGCTTGAGAAATAGTTTTAGGACCTTATAAATAATGGTTTAATTAGACCTAGTACCTCAAAAATTATTTCACTAGTATTTTTCAATGAAAGGGGATAGTACAATCCAGATTTGAATGAAATACTAGTGGTTGAAGAATCATATTATTGAAAACGACTATACATTACCTCAAATAAACAACATTTTTCTTCATCTCGAAGGTGATATGGTGTTTTTAAATATCTATTTGAGTTCATGATACTATTAGGAACATGTCTGATCTATAGACATACATCATAAAATATTCTAGAGAATGTATGGTCTTTATGAGTATCAGATAATGTCATTATTTCTCATGAGCATGTAGGATCCTTTCATAGCACTGATGAATCGAGTATTCCACCAATATCTGTAATCATTTGGTGTAGTCTTCTTGTATGGAATATTTTTGTATATTCACACCTATGATGACTGCACAAAACACCTCGAGATCATTTACTTTAGTATGGGATCTATGGAAACATAGATGAGTATAAGATTAGACAATGGAGAGGGAAGTTGATGTACATTCCCATTTTCAAAATATTTCAAAGATGTTTCCTCTTTACCCTAAAAAATAAAACTCATGGAATAGTTTATATAATGAGAGGTGGTTTTAACAACATAAATTATCATGAAGATAAGGTTCATTTTTTACGAATTTAATTTGTTGTTTAATTTTGGTAATCATTCTATTAGGCTTAAGGAAGGTCACAAGAATAATTTTTGAGTTTTTCAGAGCCTGGATCCCTAGAAATTGGATTACTGAAGTGGGACTCATATGTACCGCAAGGTTAGTGCTAACTATGTGACTCAATTGTGTGTGGAACCTCATTCATATCAGAGGTTTCACAGTTCGACTACAACCATTCGAGCTAGATTGCAAGCTTGTGAAAAAACTATAGAGGTTATGAAACAGGATTTTTTGCATGGAGTACACATGTTTAGTAAAACTATTCACCTAAACCATGCTACTGGGGTTCAGGGGTATTTAATAGAATATAGATGCCACATGGTATCTCCAATTGTGTGTCAAAACCATGTGACCCAATAATTGAGGTGTGATTTTATGAATTTTACACAAAATATTTTAACTGCCCACCATGTTTTATTCTCCAGAAGTGGAAAAGATCTCCCCATTCTCTCTCCCCATGAATATCTCCATCTTCCTAACTTCAGGATTGTGGTATCTCCTTTATATTGACTTTGATTTCTTCACCATCAATCACATTGGACCTGCAATGGTAATATCTTTAATCATCATCTTTCTTTTCTTTATTCATCTTCTCATTTATTGTGTTGCTTTAGTGTGAGCTTAAATTACCTATTTTCTTACAATTGGTATATTCAAAAATATCTTCCATTTTAATTTGTGCCAGGGGTTGATACTAGATGAGTGGTCATCCACATACCATAGGTAGAATTTCTGGTAATTTATCCTAATATATTATGTGTCCTTATATAATTTGTTGATGTTCTTCATGTCATATATTTTCACGCATTTCCTTAAAATATTTTTTACTACTTTAATTAATTTATTGATTTTTAGTTACTTCTATAGACCTGTACAAAATTTATAGAGGATGTTGGACACATTTACTTCCACCCCTAGGGTGTCCTTAATTAAATTCCCTACTGTATTTAAATGTTAGTTGAACAAAACAACATATATGTGTTTTTTTTACCTTAAAATAGAATTTCATTTTGTAAAAAAAATAATTATTTAAATTGATTGGAGGTTCTGGAAATTCCACACCATGAGTTATATATATATAAACATGAACTATATAAAACGAGACACCCTTAGTAAATTAATGTAAATGATTTTAAATTCGCAAGGGTTATCAATCATTTTTATTATTAGTAGACCATGGGTATTGGTTGGTGGAACAATATTTAATAGTTTTATTGAACATAGAGTAGCACAATCCCTTATGTTTGGTGATGGGAATGATTTCTCACACAGTTTACCTTATTTGGACGATAGGAATAATGAACAACATTAAATTATATCTGGTGTTAGGATTGGTGAATCACCAAAAAATCTCAAGCGATGGGTGTGATGTCTCTCATTCATAAGAGATTTAGGTCTCGGGACCTCTAATGGAACATATATCTTCTTAGACTGGTTTTGGATGCCTGAGTTATGTCTTGTGTCCAGATAACACAAAGTATCATCAAATATGCGTACAAAGGTCATCACATAAATAGTTAAAATACATATTTACATATTATATTTATAAGATTAAATATATATATATACATAGTAAATAGGTAGGACATATTTAGAACCATTCTGATTCATATAGAGACTCCAAGGTGTCCTTTTAAAAATTTTGGCGAATGGTATTTATTTTTCACACATATTGATTATCCATTATACTTGAATACTTCTATACTGTACGCACTGGTTTTATTAATCTAGAAACTTTTTGTAGTGGTCTATTGTGATTACCTCACACCATACATGGGATATATTTAGTATACAAGTAGACTTCACAACTGAATCTAACAATGCTCGATCAAGGTAACATGATGTCACAACCCCTAAACTTGGGGCACTACATTCTCCCCAATAATAGTCTTTCTATCCTTAGAATGTATAAAACCCTAGCTTTCCATAAATAGTTTTGTCCATTACTAATTCATTTCCCTATCGTGTTCCCAATTCTCTTCCCCAATCTGACCATGCTTCAATAAAACCCGCACCAGTCAGAGGATTTTTCCAAACAAGACATTCTCTTTCCTTCCATAGTCCACACTAGGATATGTAGCGACAGTGCATCCAACTCTAGGTAAATGTGATCCCATCTAATAACATGGTCAGAATCAGCCTGATATTTTTTCAAATGGGATACATGGAACACATTATGAACTGAACAGAACCGTGGTTGTAATGATAGGCGATATGCAACCTCTCCGACCTATTCTAGTACCTCAAATGGGCCTCTATGTCTAGGAGATAACTTTCCGTACTTACCAAAATGATGATGTCCAAGCCTTGTAGATATCCTCAAGAACACATGATCACCAACAATGACAGAAAATGGTCTTTAATGGTATTCGTATATGATTTCTAGCAACATTGAGCCATCTGCATCCTCTTTCTAATCAACTGGATCTTTCTGTTTTTTCTTGGACAAGGCTCGACCCAAAAATTGAAGTATCACCCTTGTTAACCCAACACAGTGGAGAAGGACAAGGATTACCGTGCAATGCTTCAAACAGAGCCATATGTATCAAGTCCTAATAGATGCTATGGTATGAGAAATCCACCAAGGGTCTATTTTATTCCCATGGGCCACCAAAATCCATTACACAAGCCCACAACATGTCTTTCAAAATCTGTATCATCCTGTTAGACTAGCCATCAGTCTTAGAATGAAATGTCATGCTCATATTAAGCTGAGTCCCAAGGTCTTTTTCTAAAAATTTCAAAAAAGAAAATAGATGTGAACCATGGATCTTTATTCGACATGATGGAAACTGGTACACCATGCCTCTTTACCAAGTATTGGATATAGATTTTAAACAAATACTCCATCATATGTGTTTCAAAAATATGGATGAAACGGGATAACTTTGTTGGATGATCCACTATCACCCATACAAAATCATTATACGTACCGTTCAAGAGATACCTGTGATAATATACATCGTTATTTAATTTCATTCCCACACAGGGATTGAAAAAGTCTATAACGTGACCACTGGTCCCTGATTCTATGCTTTAACATGATGACAAGTTAAGAACTTTGAAATGAACTCGACCACATTCCTTTCATGCATCTCCACCAAAACGATGTCTTCAATTCCTTATACATATTCTATGTGCCTGGATATATATCCCATCTAGAATGGTTGTTAGATTGATTGATTTATTCCTGAAAATCCATAGGTACAACCATATGATCTCTAAAAAACAAAATTAAACTCCCATCAGGTTTCCTTCCCTCAACTACCTCCCCACCATCAAGTTTTGAACTCATAACTTGACATTATGCATTAGATGTTTGTGCCTCTATGACCATATTTACCGAATCAAGAACAAGTATATGTGAAATGAAAACCACAAAATCACCTTGATCTTTATATTCTACATGCATATCAGCTAGGATTGATATCAAATGTCCTTCATCTGAAGTTTCTTTCCCTAACTGAGCATATTAATTTCTACACAATGCATCCTCTACTGAATTCTTCATTCCTAGTGTATACATCAATTCAAAGTGAAATATATGGAGATACTCCATCCTTCTCCTTTTCCTCAGATTCCAATATTGCTGTGATAAAATATGTGTCAATATTTTATGATCCATAGCTGGTGAATTTCTCCCCAAAGAGATAGTGACTCCATGTTTTCAATGAAATGATGACTGCAGCTGACTCCAAATTGTGTGTTGGGTAATTCATCTCATGCACCCTAAACTTACTTGAACCATAAGAAATGACATGGTCTCCTTGCATTAAAACCCAGCACAACCCTGATTTCAATGAATCACAGTACACCACATACCTCTATCTTGATTCGGGAAAAATAAAGATAGGTGCTGATGTAAGAAAAACTTTTAGTTCCTCGAATGAAATTTGGAAATCCACTATCCATTAGAATTAAGAATTATTTTTCTTAATAGCTTTAATTTTCCTAGCTAGTCATGAAAAGTCACGTAAAAACGATCAGCAATATCCATCTTGACCAAGAAATCTTCGTATATCAAAGACATTCTTTGGTTGATTCCATGAGATAATAGATTCTATCTTTTTAGTATCAACTAAAACACCTTTTTCAGAATTCATGTGGCCAAGAAAGGGTACCTCTTGTATCAAAAAATCACACTTATATAGTTTGGCATTCAAAAAGTTACCTCGAAATATTCCCAACACGGTTACCAAGTGTTTCTCATGGTCATCCCTTATCTTTGAATACACCAAGATGTTGTCCACAAAAACCACAAAAAAAGATTCCATATATTTACGGAATTTATGATCCCTCGAATCCATGAATTACTCTAGTGCATTCGTTAGACCGAAAGTCATGACTACATATTCGTTGTGGGCATATCTACTTCTGAAAGCTGTATTTAGAATATCTTCCTTCCGAACTTGAAAATTAGCGATATCCTAATCACAATTCGATCTTGGAGAACCACTAATCTCCCCTAAATTTATTTAACAGATCATCAATGCATGGAAGGGGGTACCTGTTCGTTATTGTAACTTGGTTAAGCTTACAATAATCAACACACAACCTATGTGATCCATCTGCATTCATCACCATCAAGAGCAATGCTACCCATAGAGATGTACTTGTCTGAATGAAACCCTTGGTTTCCATATCCTCCAACTTCACATTCAATTCCCATAACTCTATCGGTAACATCATATAAGATGGGAGGTAAATAGGTCTGTTCCTCAGAAAGAGATCAATCGTAAACTCCACGTCTATTAGAGGTGGTAACCCATAGAAGTTAGTGGGAAAGTCATCTGGGAATTGATCCAAAAATGATGGAACACATCTTTACTTGATCTCCTCCATTAATTCCAATGTCAATGCTACCAAATAATAAGATATAATTCCCACCATTGGTTCCAACAAGATCTATTCACTTTTCATTACTATCTTATATCATCTGTTGATACGCTCGATGAAGTCCTCAGTCATGAAACTGACTGTTCTCATATAATAGTCGAAGTGAGCCTCGAAAGTTTTCAACCAATACATAACCAGTATTACATCATATACATACATGTCCAACCATGAGAAGTCCCATTTCAGCTGAGCCCGGTCAATAGTTATAGCACATTCTCTACACACAAAGGCACGCCATTTTCTTTTCCTGAGAGGAGTTTTATGTTTTAAAACATAAGTCATCATTTCTCTACATAAACATAGTAAATCAACAGTGCGAGATTCAATGATAGAATTTGATGCACCAGTATTGAAGAGCACTTGCACACGGCTAGAATTCAAAAGAATTGTACCTCTCACTATAGATGGTACAACCGGATAATCGATAATCAACATCTAATCTATGAACTATTTCTTCATTGCTGCATTGGTCTCATTATTTTCATTATGTTATTTCCCTGGTTGAGGAGTCATGGTATTTCTAGATTTACCATGGATAGATCTACTTTGCTGATGAGACTGATTCTACTGTCCTTTCCCTATCGAAGCATACGATGCCTACGACGCCTGAGAAGTGTTTCGACCACCTGACCTTGGAGCACTGCAATAATAGTGCTGAAGATGCCCCATTTTCTTTTATATATAGCATGATATAGGTTCTTTTTTTCACTATCTCATTATGTGGTCAAACAAACCACATTGAAAACTAACTGCTTTTCTCTTGGGTCATGGGGGAAGGTTCACTGATCAAGCCGTCTGATTCTAATTTCCACTTCAACCTTTGAAATAGGTGTCCCTTTTCCATTTTATTACATCTTTTGAGTTCCCACCACTCCTTGAAGGTATCATCATATCTAATCCCATAGATCACGATATATCATGTTCAAAAACTATCACTCTATTCACCATCTATATATAATCATTAATACAGAGTACTATAATATTCGACCGAATCTCTCGTCTTTGCCCCGATACTAAGATGAATTCCTTTGAGGATGAACTTACTCACACTTCTGGTGAAAAGTGAAGAAAATTCATGAATTTAGAATATTCCTCGATAGAGATACTATCCTACTTCTGGATAAATAATCCCATCATTTTCTGGATCTTCAACCTATGAGGATAGAGTTTTTTGTTGAATAGTTCCTCAAAATCCTCACGTGCAAGGCCTTCATCCAATTTATCATGCACCGCTAAATCCCACCACTTACATGTAAGATCCTAGAATGTATAGGTCACCCACTCGACTTTAAACTCAGATGATATGTCAATAAAATTAAAGATACGATTCATCCTATTCGTCCACACCTCTATATTTCTTGGTTCAGCATCACCTCAGAAGTGAGGTGGATTCTGCTTCATGAGCTTGATGGTATGATCCACATGCCTTGGATAATTCCTCCAATTCCACATATCCACAACTTGAAAATCATGGACAATACACTAAACCCTCACTTGGTTCACCCATGGTTCAGGTTCAATGCCATTATCCATAGCTTCTTCGAGATAGTTTCAACAATTCCTACCAGGTGCCATTTTCTAATCAAAATAAAACCTCTATAAGTATCACTCTCTAGTAACTAATGGCTTACCATTTAAAATTCTATCACATTAACTGTCACAAAATTGTTTTCCCAAAACAACCTTCTTCAATGCTCAACCATTAAAGACCTGTAATTTTTCTATATACTTTTTTAAAATGATATGGGTTTATTATTATTTGAAAAAATTGATGTCCCATGATTCTGAGGCCTAGAGATCCCAAAATGGAATATTGAACATTTTTAAGGTTTGTTCGGTAAACATGAGAGGGTTGATTAATATATTTTAAACTGGTCATCATATTAAAAAACTGGGAGCACTATTGAATTTATAGTACCGAGATTCTCTTAAGGGAAGCATAACATGGACTGGAAAGGGTCGGACAAAAAAGTTAATTTTTGGACATTAAAAAAATAACAAAATAACTCCATGAGTTATTTTATTCTCTTCTAAAAGTTGATCAGAATATGGTGGGACCATGTTGTAATGTCAGTCTTGAATGTGAGTCATTTAATGACATGACCATGTGGGTGAGTAATGATGACACTCGTTGAATTAAAGGAATATTAATTGTGGGTCATTATTGAACCACATTAATAAAACACAATGTGGGAGTTTCCTTTTCATCTATTTAAAAAACCAATGGAATGGGTTTTGGGGATAGACATGAGGATGATAGGATGAAATGCTAGTTGAAACCTACTCCAATGGAGAATGTCGAACGAACAAACACCGACGAACTCCCCTTCAAGCGCAGGTTCATCTTCCTCATCTCCAGTTCCTTCCAACGAGTTCCAGGCAGGGGTTTCTTTCTCTTATAATAGTTTTATGAGTTCATATTCTCTTGATGATGTTTGAAATCTACCATATAACGCAGAGGGTGTGGGGAAAACTAAACAAGTCCCGGACCTTCTGCCAATTTTCGATTTGGTTGTGTTCTTTGTGGGCAACAGACTAACACATCGGAAGGATGAAACTGCTGGCCACACAGGGATTGCAGTATCTGAGGAGGACCCTAGCTATAGTCAATAGACGAAACATACCATTAGAGATTCACCAGAGGCCCACAATGCTTCATCGATGCGGCGGCGCGGGTGATCAGAGGTGGCGATGGCCGGCCGACGCCGTTAGTGTGGACGGGGTGCAGAGCACTGCGGAGGAGGGTTGTAGCTCCATCCGTGATGGGGAGTTTACCCACTCCCATGGGTCCCACTGTTGAACGGTCCACATAGACTATCAAAGGTGGAGCGGTTACAACTAGTGCCGCTAATGGGGGAAAATCAAACGGACTTAGTCCATTCATGAGGGGAGACAACCCCCGCACCCAAGTGGCGGGATGCGCCCAGCCAGTGGGCCGGGTGGGCCTGGATAAGCCCATAGCTCAGTAGGTCAGACCAGGCCCAGCCAGGTTGGGAAAATCCTAGCAAGTTCGAGCCATACATAGTGGACCGGGTCGGGTCGGTCGGACCAGGTCAGACCGGAGCTCGACCCTTTTTAGTCGATTTTTGCTTAAAGGTGATTTTCTCTTAGAAAAGACGTCCATTTGACTAATTGTATGCTACGATGGAATCCATAGGATGAGGCATTCCATTTGAGATACTCCACTAGTGTTATGGATATAGTTAGAGTATGAATGGGTTGGATCAGACTTGAATCCAACTGGGCCCCCGACACTAAAAGGTCTATAACTTACAGACAAAGCGTCTGATTGATGTGTTGTCTATTGCGTTGGAACCCTTATGATATGATGGTTCTTCGGGATACTTATTCATGGGATTTTGTGGCGGTTGAGGTACGACCGATATCATGAGGATTACAAACTACAGAACTCAACCATACCATGTGCGGGAATCTTATGGCTTGATATCAAGTGACATATGAACCTTTTTGGATAGCGATCAGAGTGACCCTATATGTATTAGCAGTATCACGACCCAAATATGACCAGAAATAGACCAGCTCATCATGGATCAAAGACTTATGAATATGTGTGAATCAGTGACTTATGAATCTGTGTGAATCAGTGGCTTATGACCCTATGTGGATCGAAGACTTATGACTCTGAGTGGAGCAACATCTTACGACCCTGTGTGGATCAATACTAGTGTGACCCAATGAGGACAATCCATAGTGAATACCATCATGGATTAGAAACTTATGACCCTGTGTGGATCAATGACTTATGACCTTTTTTGGATGAGTGACTTACGAACCTGCATGAATCATCTTTGGAATGACTTCATCAAGGTACAGTAGTGGAACATCTTAACAAAATAATATAATTTGTCTTTATGAATAATATGAATTATTTCTGTTCTTTAAGTTATATACATGGATTGAGCTGAGTATTTACTTGTGATATTTGATTGGGATCATTCATTGTTGTTTTTCTTTGCGGAATTATTGGTGACCTTCTGGGATCTCAGGGTCCCTAGTGGGTATTGTTATACTCACCCATATATGGGATTCTCTCACACCTTGTTATGTCTTGTGCAGATGACAGAAATATAAACTAAGACTCAAGGAACCAGTGGTAGATGGTGCACATAGGTGAATAGTTGACGTAGAGAGCCGCATTGACGAGATGTACCTACCCCTCAAGTAGGATCCTTGTTGGACAATCTCAGGAACTGTTTTATATTTATATATCATTGTCACTATTAGTTTTGCTTGTATACTGGCCCCTTTACCATCAGTTCTCACAATTACTTTAGTAGTTTAATAATGTGTATTAATTTTGTTGTATACCTAGTCTGTTTGTGTACAGGTTTAAAGGAAATTACTTCCCCTTTTAGGGATACAACTTTCTGGTGGTAGTCGCCAACCCCTGGCCTATTAAAGGTAGGCATTATGTAGTAACGACATGGTCACTGAGGTACGGGTCATGACAAAGTGGTTTTAGAGGAGTCTGTTCTATAGAAGAACTAAGACTCTGATATTTTCAATGGGAAAATAGTGTTATGTGTTTGGAGTGTGGTTTTTAGTGTGCAGAGTCCAGTGCTTGGGCGGCGCCCAACGTATCCATACAGTAGGAGTACAAATATTGATTTCTAACTTTGTACACGAAAACACTGTTTTTGTGTGTTTTTAAATGTTTTTCTTTTCATTGCTTTGGAGTTATCTCACTAATTATAACTTATTAACTGTGCCACATCTGTTTATTTCTAGGATGCTTCCATGTAGACAGAAAACTCGAATTCCATAGAGAGTGCATGATAATGACCAACCAAGTGATAAGGCATTGGTGAGGGACCCACTTATGGCGATAGTGTATTCAGATGGTGTACTAGTGGCACCACTAACCGTTGGGAAGCACCCTCTTCCAGACACAGTAGCAGATGGTGCACACCAACTTAGCACATTGCAAGAGTTCTAGTGGTAGAGGCCTCTGACGTTTTGAGGTGAGATAGATGCCTAGATATTTGAGGATTGGATGGAGGCTATGGAACATGTTTTCTTCTTGGTTGAGACTCCATCATTCTAGATGGGGAATCTAGTTACTAGATTATGGAAGGGAACAATAGGGAGATGGTGGATCCTGATGCTCTAGATACACGAGTATGCGACCCTCACCGTGTTTGATTTGGGAGCCTCTTTAGAGAATATTTTTTTCCAGAGACTTTATTGTTTGTGCGTATTCAGGAGCTACTGCACTCACAACAAGGTAGCTTGATAGTGGCCCAGTACTCGGAAAGATTCACTAACATCTGTCTCTCCTCCATATACATGATACAAGACCCTTTCTTCAGGGCCTGAACCTTTGAGTAGGGTGTCTGGGGGGAGATCCATGTGTTGATGATATCTCTCAATATCCTAACACAGGCTAGTGTTCTTGAGAGAGCGCTATTGGAGGAGGCCTTCCTAGTTGATCTTGCACCGACAGTGAGAGCCTCTGCCGAATGACAGGTATCCAAGTCATATGTAGTGGGTAGTAGGAAGAAGACACATAGGACTAATCGAGCCAGACCTTATGGTTGATTACCCTAACATGTAGGGTCTGACGTGTGGAGCTCACAAAATAGCGGAGGTTATTAGAGGTGAAGATTGTACTACTCGAGCGGTGGGTAGGGTTGTAAGGCTCGCAACTACCCAACCCGTCACACCGATGATCACCAGATGGTCGAGGGACCACCGAGGCAGAGGCATAGCTTTGAGCGAGGAGTTCCACATTGAGGCGGACGTGGTAGAGGATCAGGTTGTGCAGTAGGCGTTTCTTTATATTTTTAGGTTCTAAAACGACCACACCATGTTGTCCACCCCGACCATAGAGAGCATGTGGACTGGGATGATCTCAGCTTTAGGGAGATGAATCTTATGACCATAGTGCTCCAGAGTTTATTTGAGGAACAATCTATGTATACTACACCGTAGATCAGTCTATCATCAGCTCATGCTACGGTATGAGGACGTACCGAAGACAACCTTCACATGCCGGTATGGCCATTAAGAATTATTGGTGATGCCTTTCAGTGTGGCCAACTCTCTGAAATGTTTCTTCGGGCTCATGAACAAGATCTTATAGCCTTACCTCAATCTCTTCATGGTGGTCTCCATTGATGATATCTTGATATAATCAGTGTTAGAGGAGGAGCACGCTATGCATCTGGGAGTAGTTCTGGATACACTCCGATAGAACCAAACCTATGGAAATCTCTCGAAGTGCCAGTTCATAATAAGATAGGTCCACATTCTGGGACACGTTAACTTTGAGGCTAGAGTTACAGTGGATCCATCAAAGATATTGTAAGTTCTTGATGGGGAATACCCTAGAGCATGACCGATGTGCGATGTTTCCTAGGGCTAGTTGGGTACTACCATAGATTCATACCTGACTTTTCCAAAGTAGCAGCACCCTTGTCGGATTTGAAAAAGATGGGACTGAATTTATTTTGGATAGAGTGAAGCTAGTAGTGTGTCTAGGATATGAGGTAGATACTAACGTGTAACACCATCATGTGGCTACCATAAGAGTTAGTTGGGTATTTAGTCAGCTTTGACACATCAGGGAATAAAATGGGATGTCTCCTGATGCAGGAGAAAGAAGTGATCTCCTACATCTCATGACAGCTGAGGAAACACGAGAAGAACTATGATACCCATGACCTAGAGCTAGCAGCAGTGTGTTTTCCTTGAAGATGTTATGGAACTACTTGATGAGTGAACAATTTACTGAATTCTCTGATCATAAGAGTCTCAGGTATATCTTCTCACATAACGACCTCAACCTAAGAAAACTGTGATAGTTGGAGTCCCTTCAGGACTATGACATTGAGAAATTCTACACTCCTAAGAAGGGAAACATGGTGGAAGAAGAACTCAAAATAAGGTCTAGTTTAAAATTATTGAGTGAGGTGACATGGAATCTAGCCGCATTTTAGAAATACTTCATCGATAGTGATGGAGCATCTTACATCTATTATATGACAGTTACTCCCCCACTCCATCAAAAAGTTAGGGCGGCACAACTTGGGGACATTGACAAGGAGACCTAACCTGCTCATATATTTTCCGAACAGGTTCCTGATTAATTTTATGAAGGTGGGGAGCACATCAACCTTTTTAGAGGACACACCATGGTACCGGTGACGCTCATGAGGATGTGTTGAGGGAGTTCCACACATCCCCTTTGGGGGTACATCCTTGTGTGGAGAAGATGTAACAGGACCTCCGGCACCAGTACTAGTGGCTAGAGATGGAAAAATCATTGGTAGAGTTTGTTCCATGATGCCTCACTTGTCAGCAAGTGAAAGGTGAGAACCATGTTCAAGAAGGCTTGACTCAGCCCCTTGAGGTGCCAGAATGGATGTTGGATGGATTCTATTTGGACTTTGTGATAGGTTTACCATGTACATCCAGGGTCCAAGATTCCATTTGGGTGATCATTGAATGACTCACCAAGTCGGTCCACTTTCTACACATCCAATAGTGGGTATTAGTAGAGGGCATGAGACGCCTCTAAGTATAGGAGATAGTACAGAATAAAATGGTACCATCAATGATCATTTCATATTGAGATGCTCATTTTACAACTCCATAGTGGAAGGGATTGTAGGAGGAGTTCTAGATGCATATACTTTAGAGTATCATCTTTCTTCCTTAGATAGACGGTCAGATGGAGTAGGCAATACAAATTCTTAAGGACATGTTCCATGCTTGTGTCCTTGATTATGGATGCAGTTGGGAGGATCACATTCCCTTTTTGGAGTTATCAAAAAACAACATCTATCACTCTACCATCAGTATGGAACCTTTTGATGCCTTGTCTGAGCAACCATGGAGATCACCACTATACTGGACAGACCTTGGGGAATCATCACTTATGGGATCAGAGTTGGTATGGTCTACCACCGAGAAGGTGCAGGTCATCCAGGTGTGGATGAAGACAACACAGCGTAGAAAGAAGTCTTATGTTGAAAAAAGATGGATACCCTTCGAGTTCGAGGAGGGATGCCATGTTATTCTTCGCGTATCACCACAATGAGGATTGCAGAGATTTGGTCTTGGTGACAAACTATCTCCGAGGTACGACATACCTCTCTAGATCCTCAATCAAGTAGGCGAGGTGGTGTACTGCCTGGCTCTTCCACCACAGATTCACCAGGTGCATAATGTTTTCCATGTGTCATAGGTGATGAGGTATGTGAATGATCTTTCACACATTATCATCTAAGGTTAGCATGAAATTGACGATGGGGAGGCATTCACAGAGTTCCTAGTGAAGATAGTGGATCGATAGGAGTGGGCCTTCGTGAGAGGTAGATTCCTCTAGTGTGAGTTTGGTGGAAACACGAGAACCTCTAGGAAATGACGTGGGAGTAGGAGGCTTAGATACATACTCAATATCCCCATTTTTTTCCCAAGTTTTATTGTGGCTTTCGGGGATGTAAATACGTATGGTGGGGAGGATGTAAAGACCCGGAATTTTTCCATAAATTTATTTTTTAAATCATTTGGGTTTATTAGGAGTCTGCAAAAAATGATGACATGTAATTCCATTGAACAGAGATCCTAGAACAGAATTTTTAACATTTTTTAATTTAAATTCAGTAAACGTGCATGCGGCGATTCCTATCTTTTGAATTGATGCACAAAATAAAAATATGAGAGAAAAATTGAAATTGCATCGCCAGGATTTGTTTAAGGGAAGCATAAAATTGACCGACCTGGGTCAGATGAAAGAGTTAATTTCCAAAATTTATAAAAAAAATAGTAGAATAACTCCATGAGTTATTTTATTCCCTTCGTAGCATTGAGAAGCAGATGTTGTGACCATGGTGTAACGCCAGGCTTGAATGGGAGTCCTTTAATGACACGAACCATGAGTTGCCTAACTATGATGTTCATTTAATTAGTGGAATATTAATTTCTGTTCATTAATGAACCACATTAATAAAATGAAACATGGGGGGTTATTTTTCAACTATTTAAACAAAACAATGGCATGAGTTTTGGTGATCAATGTGAGGAAGCTCTGAAAAAACACCGGCGGAATCCTACACCAATGGAGAATGATGAAGGAAAGAATACCGACGAACAACCCTTCGAATGTGGGTTCATCTTCTTAATCTGCAACACCTTACAATGAGTTCTTGGTAGGGGTTTGTTTCTTTTTTATGGTTTTTATGAATTCATATTATTAGGATGAAGTTTTAACTCTCCCCATGTAATAACAGTAATTCGGAGGGAGTGGGACGAACGGAACAAGGCCCATAACCTCTGCCAATTTTTTATTTGGATGCATTATTATTGGTTGAAAAGATTATACATGGGGCCAAACAGTTATGGAAACAACCTAAGAGGCCCCTCAACACAATCAAATGAGGAAAATGACCTCCAAAGCTTCGCTGGTGGCACCGTGCTGGCGTCCAAAGGAGGTGGTGGCCGACCAATGTCCACTGAATCGATGGTGTGCGTCACACTGTTGAGGAAGGCTACATCTCCAGCCACGATAGAGGGAAATATGCACCCCATGGGTCTTTCTATTGACTGATCCGCATAAATTGTTCAGGTGGATTAGAGACAGCTAGCAACACAAATGAGGAAAATCGAATGGACTTAGTACATTTAGGAGGGGAGATGACCCTCGCACCCACCTGGCAGGTCGTGCCTAGCCAGTGGGCCCGGTGGGCTAGGATGAGCCTGTAACCTAGTAGGTTGGACATGGCCTAGTTGGACTGGATCAGGCCCAGCCCATTTGGGATGGGCCCAGTGGACTGGGTCGGGTCAGTGCGACCGGGTCGGACCGGAGCCAGCCCCTTTTTACCTCAGTTTCACTTAAAGGGACTTATCTCCTAAACCAGATGTCTGTTTGACGAACCTTCTATGGTGCTGGAACCCTTAGGAAGAGAAGATCCATTTCAGATACTCCACATGTGTTTTGGATATAGTTTTATTATGGACGGGTTGGATTTGATTCAAATCTAAATAGGCCCCCAACACTAAAATGTCTATAACATACCGAACGAGCGTCTGATTAACCTATCTTCTGCTGCATTGGAACCCTTATAACATGGTAGTTCTTTGGGATACATTTTCATGGGACTTCATGGAGTTTGAGGTTTAACCAATATCTTGAGGATTTGAATCTATAGAACTCAAGCATACCATGTGTGGGAATCTTGTGGCTATCATTCAAGTGACATATGACCCTTTGTGGATAGGTATGAGAGTGACCCTGGGTGGATCAACAATAGAATGAACCGATGAGGACCAGCCTTTGATCGGACTATCGTGGATCTGTGAATTAAGACCATTTTTTTTATTGGTGACTTACGACCCGGTGTGGATCGACGACTTATGACCTCGTGTGGATCGACGTCTTACGACCCTGTATGGATCAGCAGTGGTGCGACCCAATGAGGACCAACCTTAGAGCAGCACAACGTGGTTCAATGACCTATGACCATGTGTGGATTGATGACTTATGACCTTGAAAGGATCGATGACTTTCAACCCTTTGTGGATCGTCTATGGAATGAATTCTTCGTAGTATAGTAGTGAAACTTCTTAACTGAATAACATGATTTGGCTTCATGACTAATAATCATTATTACTGTTCATTATGTTATATAATTAATTTGAGTTCAATCATTCCTTGTGATTTTTAATTGGGATCATGCTTTGTGGTATTTACGTTGTGGAATTTTGGTAAACCATCGAGGCTCTCGGGGTCCCTACTAGGTATTGTTATACTAAACCCTACACAGGCATCACCTACACCTTGTTATGTATTGTACAGATGATGGACATCTTGACTGAGAGTCAAGGATCCAGGGCTAGACGGAGCACGAAGGTGACCAGTTGATGTAGAGAGACATAGTGACGAGGTATAGCAACCCTTCAGGTAGGATCCTTGGTGGATGATCTCAGGAGCTATTTATTATATTTATTGTATTGTCTCTTTTAGTTCTTCTTATATATTGGCCCCTTTACTTTCAGTTGTCACATTTAATTCATCATTTGTACTACGTGGATTACTTTTGTTGTGTACCTAGTTTGTGTGTGTAAATGTTTAAAGAAAATTTTGTCCCATATTAGGGATACATCATTCTATTGGTAGTCACCAACCACTGGCTTATAGAAGGAGTGCATGGGCTAGTCACAGAATGGGCCCCGAGGGATGGGCCATGAAAAAGTGTTATTGGAGGATTCAGTTCTACTGAAGAACTAATACTCTGATCTTATCAATGGGGAAATAGTGTTATGTGTTTTTTGTATGGTTTTCAGTTTGTGGAGTCTAGTGTTGGAAAGGGAGATGTGTATCCATACACCAGGACTCTGAATTATGATTTCATAATTAATAAAAAAACAATGTTTGCGTGTGTTTTTGAAATGTTTTTATTTTGATCTTATTTGATTCAGCTCACCAGATATAACTTATTAACTATGGCCCATTTGTTTCGTTGTAGGATGTCACCGTATAGACATCCATCTAGGTGTCTAGAAAGATTTCATGATGATGACCCTCCAAGATATGAGGCTTCGGCGCAGGGCCCTCTAATGGCGATTGTACCTTTGGGTGGTTTACCTATGGCACTACTACCCATAGGGAAACAGTTTCCACCAACTACAGCAATGGATTTTTCATGTCGACTTAGCGCATTGCAGAAGTTACAGCAGCAGAGGCCTCCACCTTTTTGAGGAAAGAATGTTCATTTAGTAGCTGAGGACTAGCTAGAGGCTGTGCCATGAGTTTTCTGCTGGTTTGAGACACCAACAAAACAAATGGTGATCATAGCTGCTAGCCTTTTGCAGGAAAAAAATAGGGAGATGGAGGTGCCTGATTCTCCATACACATGATGA
This sequence comes from Viscum album, assembly GCA_963277665.1. Taxonomy (NCBI): domain Eukaryota; kingdom Viridiplantae; phylum Streptophyta; class Magnoliopsida; order Santalales; family Viscaceae; genus Viscum; species Viscum album. Next base: position 1,204,205,205 of record OY728126.1, on the reverse strand, counting down.
GGTGACCCACACCTAGTAAGACATTGAGATCCTCTCCATAGAGGAGTTTTTTCCATAAAATTTACACACTATGGATATTCAGTAACTAATACACTTACAACAGGGAGGCCTGACAGTGGCGCAGTACTCGGCAAGATTCACTGACCTCTCTCGCTACTCCCTCGACATGGTATGTGTCAATTTCTTTTGGGCCCAAAACATTGAGCAGGGTCTATGATGGGAAATCAGAGTGTCGATGATATATCTCAATATCTCAATGTAGGATAGAGTGATTCAGAGATAGCTACTGGTGGAGAGCTTCCTAGTTTAGCAGGAAATGACAGTGAGAGTCGCCACCAGATGATAGGTATCCAAGTCACTTACAGAGGGAAGTTGGATGATGACACAAATGTCTAGGTGTTCCAGACCACCCGGTGGATGACCCCAGAATGTAGGGTCTGAGGTGTAGATCTCACAAGACAGAGAAGGTCAGTATAGGAGCAGACCGTGCCCCTCATGCATTCGGAAGGGTCGCATGGCTCGTGACTGCTCGACTCGCCACACCGACGATCAATAGATGATTGAGGGATTATAAATGAATATGTAGTGATTAGAGTGAGGAGGTCCACAAGGCAGAAGACATGGAAGAGGTGTAGGCCGTGCAATAGGTGTTTGGTGATAGTTTGAGGTTCTATCGCCACCACCCCCAGGTGGTCCACCCCATCCTTTAAAAGCAGGTGGACATGGACGACCTCAACTTCAGGAAGTTGACGATTATGAACACCGCTCTCCAGAGATTATTCGAGGTACGATTTATATCTACTCCACCCTACTAGAAGTATATAGATACATCAGTTTCAGTCACTCTTTTACTTCCACATCTCTCATTTAGAGCTCAGAGATTCCGGTAGAGACATTGGATCAATCCTTACGATTAGAGACTTTTACAGGAGAGGAGTTGATGATAACACACTATTTCCGACAGTGTGAGCTTACTATAAGAGATGAGAGCTTTTGATGGGATCTCCTAGTATCATAATCAAGGGTTTATAACATCGTCATGGGTATGGACTGGCTATCCACAATCCATGCTCAGATCAACTATTTTAAGCGCAAAGTGCGGTGTGACCTTGAGGATGGGACTAGGTATTCCATCATTGGCGAAAATGGAACCATTACAGCTTAGGATGGACATTATCGGAGGAGGGTGTGTCCAATAAGTCATCAATTGGGTGGCATTACCCTGAGAGTAATTGATAAGGGGAGTACGAGTTATCATATAGTGGTGGACCAGTATACATATGTCATTCCTGATGAGGTTTCGGGATTACCTCCTCGAAGAGAGAAAGAATTCTACGTTGACATGTATCGCAGGATGACACCGATATCTATACCAGCATATTAGATGGTCCCCGTGAACCTTCATGAGTTGAGGGTAGGGTTGGAGGACATGGAGGGTAAGGGCTTCATAAGGCCAAGTGTTTCTCCATGGTTAGCCCTGATTTTTTTGCCAAGAAGGTAGACAAGAGTTTGAGGCTTTGAGTGGACTATCTACACCTGAACCAGGTGACAATGATGAACATGTATCTCCTAATGAGGATTGATGATATAATCGATTAGATGAAGTGAAATTGTTGGGTTTCAATGATATACCTCAGATCAGGCTATCATGAGCCCGTGGTACGGTATAAGGATGGACCGAAGATAGCCTTCAGATTATGGTATGTCCACTATGAGTTCTTGGTGACATCTTTCGTTGTGAACAAAACTTTCACAGTGTTGATGGGGATCATGAACTGAATCTTCCAGCCTTACCTCAATCAATTCATGGTGGTCTACATTAACAGTATCTTGATATACTCGGTGTCAGAGGAGGACCACTCTACGCATCTATAGATTGTTCTGGACAGACTCTAAGAGCACTAACTTAATGAAAATCTATTTATGTTCCAGTTCTGGACACGGGTGGTCATATTTCTAGGACACTTTATCTTAGTGCTTTGAGTTTCATTAGATCCATCAAATATAGAGGCATTGCTTTCTGGGGAGCCACCCAAGAGTGTGATTGAGGTGTGGAGTTTCCTGTGGTTGGATGTGTACTACTTTTGATTCGTACCTGACTTTTATAGGGTACCAGAAACCATGTAATCTTTGAAAAATAAGGGACAACCATTATTGTGGATAGTGTGATACCCAAATTGTTTCTAGGAGCTGAGCCAAAGACAGATTAGTTCCCCCATCTTGAGGCTACCATAAGATGATGTTGGGTATTTAGTCAACTATGATGCAACAGGGACCATAATGGGATGTGTCCTGATGTTGGAGCAAGAAGTGGTCACTTAAGTATCATGGCAGTTGAGGTAGCATTAGTATAACTATGCTACCCATGATCATGTGCTAGAAATAGTGGTATTTTCCTTGAATATGTGGATGCACTGTTTGACGGGAGAACATTTTACTGTCTTCTCCAATCACAAGAGTATCAGGTATATCTTCGCGTAGAAAGACCTGAACCTGAGCATCAGAGATGGATGGAGTTCCTTCAGGACTCTGAAATTGAGATATTCTACACTCCTTGGAAGGGGAGTGTGGTAGAAGACACACTCAGTAGATGGTCTGGTTTACAATTTCTGATTGAGTTGACATAGATTCCAACCATGTTGTAGATATCCTTCATGGATAGTGATGAAAAATATTACCACCAATATATGATAGTTACTCCCCCCACTCTATCAGTGAGTCCGGGAGGCACATCTTGGGGACATTGAGTATGAGACCCGACATGCTCACATATCCATAGGATATTATTTTGAATGATTTTATTAAGGTGGGGAACATGTCATCTTTTTCAGATGATGAATCATAGTACCCATGACGCTATATAAAGAGGTATAAAGGGAGTTCCACAAATCCCATTTGGTGGTATATCCTAATGTGGAGAAGATGTACTGGGACATTCGTTTCGAGTACATTTGGCTAGTGATGGAGAAATCATTGGTAGTGTTTGTTTCGCGATGCCTCATTTTTCACCAAGTGAAGGCAAAGAACCATGTTCTAGTATGCTTGACCCAGCTAATTGAGGTGCTGGAATGGAAGTGGGATGTCTTCTCCATAGACTTCATGATAGGGATACCATGTACATCCATGGAAAATGATTCTATCTTACTGATCAATGATTGAGCCAACAAGTCATCCCACTTCCAACCCATCTATGAGTGGGGATCAATAGAGGGTTTTGGATTCCTCTATGTAAAAGAGATAGTACAACTTCATGGGGTACCATAGATGATCATTTTAGATAGTGATGCTTGTTTTACATCTCAATTGTGGAAGGGATTACAGGAGGCATTCGGGACTCATCAAAGTTTCAGTATCGCCATTCACCCTTAGACAGATGGTCAGATGGAGCAGACCATACATATTCTTGAGGACATGATTCCTGCTTGTGTCCTTGATTTTGGCTGCAGTTGGGAGGATCAATTCACTTAGTGGAGTTCTAATACAACAACAACTATCACTCTACCATTGGCATGGAACCATTTGATGCCTTGTACGAGTGACCATGCAGATCACCACTATACTGGACAGACCTAGGGGAGTCAGCATGTATGTGTCCAGATTTGGTATGGGCTATGACTAAGAAGGTGCAGGTCATCCAAGAGGGGATGAAGATAGCACAAACTAGGTCGAAGTCTTATGATGTCAAGAGACGGAGACCCCAGGAGTTTGAGGAGGGAGGTTATGTTTTTCATCGGGTCTCAGCTCGATGAGGATTGCAGAGATTTGTTCCGGGTGGTAAGCAATATTCAAGGATCTTCAAACCTCTCCAGATCCTCATTAGAGTAGGTGAGGTGGCGTACTACCTAGATCGTCCCCCATAGATGCACTGGGTGCATACTGTCTTCCTACTATCGCAATTGAGGAGGTACGTGCATGACCTCTCACACATTGTCTACGGGGGAAACCAAGACATTTATGATGGGTAGACATTCACAATGCTCCTGTAACACCCCAATATTTCATGGTATGTTATCTATTCAATGTAATTCAGCTACTTGTACTATACACAACACTCAGTTCGAGCGCACCACAATTTTCCAAATTAGCCATTAAAAAAATGATTATGAATAGTATTAAGTAGATTTTGAATTTTATAAAGTATATATAATTTTATCTTATGTGTTAGGTGTTTCCTAGTCATATTATAAGAACAAAATCAATTTTTCAGATAAAAAATGTATTTTTCAAAAAAATTCAATTTTACCACCTTTTAATGGTGAACCCTTTTTAAATATAATATTTGACACTTTTACATATTTAATTGGAAAAAATAAAATTATTATTTATAATCATGATATTAAAATTTACTTTGGAATAAATTTTGGTATTTTTCTAATAATGTTCATTTTATAGTGAATAGTGAAAATAATGTATTTAAATTCAAAACTTCCTTTTAATATAACTTATTTATATAGTTAGATTATCTTTTTAAATGGGTTTAAAGTGTAATTAGATTATATTTTTAGCATTTAATCCAATGTTGTTCATCGGAAAAAATTTCACTTTGAAATTTTGCATAAACAAGTGTCAATCTTTGGATAGTTATTATTTCATAAAAACACGCTTGTTGTTTTGACAATGAAAATTAATTTTAAATTAATTAATCCAACTTCTATGATTTTAATTTGGTAAAATAGACATAATTTTTTCATACAGAATATCAAATATATCTTAGGCTGAATTTTTGGTATTTCTCTGAAAAACATCAATTTTTGATGAATAGTGAAACCACTAAGTAGAAGTTAAAAATATGACTTTTTCATTTAAATGAAATTTTACCGCTTCAGTGAATTGAATATCAAAAATATGACATACATGGTTGTCATTAGAAATTAAAATTTGGTTCAATAAGATGAAAACAATTTTTTGTGAATAGTAACTTTTGACTTTTATTTACCACGGTTAAAGATAAATATGGTAAATAAAGGTAAAAATAATATTAAATTTATATAAAATTACCTTAAAACTTGTACTAAACTTATTGGATGAGTAATGGACGATCAAAAAAATCCTTGGGTGAGACTTTTGGCCTTTGAAAGCCACTTGGGTAAGATAATGATATTAATAATTTTATTTAAATTAAAAAAATATCATATACATGTATTATATTACTAAAACTATTTTAATTTGGGGTTATATAATTGATAAATTTTACTATAAAAATTCATTAGAAATATAAAAATATTTCCCAAATTATGATTTTTTTTGTAATTTTTACACATGAAATAAATTAAATTATTTATGACACAATAATGATGGAGTGTTTACCTCATTAATAAAATATTTAAATAAATAAGATTATAAAGATTAAAATAATATCCAAAACCTGTCCCAATTTTATTGGATGATTTTATTTCGACCATGAGTCATCTTATCTTCTGCATTAATAAATAAACAATATTTTGAAACCGAAAATCATTATATAATAAAATTATGTTTTCATACTTTTCTAAAAAGCCCCTCCATCCCATTATAAAAAGTCATCAACTCTAAACAATTAAACACAACACTAATTTCTATTGGCACATCTAAACTCTACCCAAATTATCTCTCATGTTCCCTACCTTACACCTAGAAGCCTTACCTTAGGTAGAAGGCACTTTAAGAAATCTTTTCGTTTTAATCCAAATGGAGTAACCCTATTTTAAGGTAACGTCTTCTCTAATGTTCACTTCTTTTAGTTTACTTCTCCAAAACCCTAAACTATTTTTATTAATTTAATTTATAAAAACCCCAGTATAATCTATATAATAGGTTGTTGTTATAATAAGGGTTTTAGATACCCTTAAACACACCTCCATCTAAAGGTAAAGGAACAAACTGTTTCTGTGGAGGGAAAACTACTGCCTCATGAAACGATGATTGTTCAATTATCTCCTACCGTCTCTTATGGTGGCCATTATGATGGCACTATATTTATATTTGATATATATTATGTTTATGTTTTTTCTATGCTTCTGTAATTTTAATTTACAATCATACCTTTATTCTTTCCAATATGTGTGAACACGATAATTTCTTTTGAGGATGTTCGTTATACCGCCCCATCAAGGTAATATGATTCATTAAGGACATACATATAACATTTGAAGGATGGAGTTAATTTAATTATGAAACACATATATCGTATGATATTATACTGGAATTATAATATACCTATGTATAATTAAGTATTCATTTCATTAAATATGAAATAGAAATTAAAGTAGCGTTCATGTGTACGTATGACTTACCATCTCCATGAACAATGCATTTCATTTCTAATATACAGATATCATGAACTAATTATAACTATATATATATTAGATATATATGATATATATGATATTTAAATCATGAATATGATATTGTAGATAATATAATCTTGATGACATGGGAAATTTGTAATTATAACGACTTCATTTTTGACTCAAGTACCAAATATCAACAAAATGACCATTATTAAGCTAAATGATTACATAATTGTTATAACATTGTAATAAGTGATATAAAAGGAATAAAAAACTTGAAAAAGGTTCTTAAGAAAGTAGAAATTAACTTTAGTTTATTATTCAGTAGATTAAAAAATTAATGAGTCAATTCAAACATGAGGTAAGGGGTTTATTATCTCACTTTTAATTTCATGATATTTCCATTGTTCACAACTTGTTTATTGCATGTAGAGTATTGGGTACTTAAATTTGATATATATTATCATAATTCTTTTTATATTCATGGTATTAATTTATTCATTTGGTGGTTATTAACATTTTTTCATATGACATGATTGGTTACAACATGGTAAGGGGTTTTCATCTCAATTTTTATTTTCATGAGATTCATGCTATATTAGCCACTATATCCTTTTTGTGTGGTGTATGTGATGCCCATTATTGTATTTTTGATTTAAAATAAAATAATTAATGTGTATTTACATGTTCATTGTATGATCCTTATTTCATGTAGTGTATGTTTCTTAAGTTACCAAATAGGTAAGGAAATTTCAAATTTCGATTTCCACTCATTGTGCTTTACGCATACTTCATTGATTATTTTACTCCAAGATTATGTGTGAATAACTATTTATATTTTATATAGTAATTTCAACTCCCCTTTTTGGGCATATACATTTTAAACACATACTAACTTCATTTATAATTTCTCAAGTTATTGATATGAACTTGATATGAGTAATCTTAACTCAATTTCCATTCATTGAGTTAAACATCGAAGTCATCGGTGTTGTATTTGCAAGAATATGTGTGAATGTCCTGGGAATTATTTAAACTGAATATCCAATCATATTGAGTGTATTTATATTTTTCACACATAAGTATGTCGTTGATTTATCTTTAACCTAAGGATATGGTCTTTATATGGTATTTCATCCTAATTTACATTCCATTGAGATTTCTTTGTTGCTATAAGCCAATTCACCTTTATATGGTGTATATAATGTACTTTGACATAGTATATTGTGAATCCCTTTATTATCAAGATATTATAAAATATTGATTACCACAATTATTTGTATTCAATTGTCTCTCTTTTGTTTAGGAACTCTAACTAAAATATCATTTTAAATGTTTTAATGATTTATTCTTCTAGATCTTTCTCATTAATGTCTGTGTTTTAAAACTGGTTTTAAGGATTTATTTATATGGAAATTAATGTTTTTAAATTAAAAAACATTTTAAATATTTTAATGTGGTATGGGACACATTGATTTCAAAATATATTTTAAACAGCTTCTTGATAAATAGTGAGACTTTTAAAAGTTTTCAAAAAATAGGGGGATATTTCTATCCAATAGTTTTGATGATTATTTTCATCTATGTAAATATCCTTCAGTATTCTCCACTGAGGATAATTTATTATAATACACTCATCCATATTGTATTTAATGAGTTATGTTTGATTGTGGATATGCTATTTTAATACCATTCATGGTTTGTGATTAAATTATTTAAATTTCATATTCCAGTTTTAGAACGATTTCCTAGATTATGTTTCAAACTTTTCATGTGGGGAAATCATTGGACTTAGTAAGTGACGGATGGAGCCCGTAATAGCTCCTCGATGCATTGGTTGGTCTCATTAGACAAACTACTTTCTTGGAAAAAGGCCTTAACAAAATCTTATTTGTAGTCTTGGAAGGAGGCCTTGATTATGTTGTTATGATGTACAATATTATGCATTCCTTAATTATGAGATTAGATATTGATATTTCATGTGGCAATTTGACTAGTAGAATACCCATTACAATGTTTTATTATGAAATTATTTACTCATATCATATTCCTTCTATAATGTTTTAATGGTTATTATTTATAAAGACATGTGTTTTCAATTATTCACCATTCCTAAAGTTTATGTTATCTTCCACTGTATTGATTTCTCTTAATAAGCATCTGAGCTCACCCCTTTCTTATGTTTTATTCTCCCAAGATTCCATGAAGTGTATAAGTATTGATATAAAAGGTTAAGCTAGCGGATTAATGGAGTTCACAAAGGATAATTTATGTTGTGTTTTATTTTCTAATGTTTAATGTAACATTCATGTATGTAATATAATTTCCAAGATTGCTAAACTGACCAGTAATTCAGGACATGATTCCTTATAATCATACCAATGTATTAAAATAATACACATGATCCTGGCTTCTTGGGTCGGGGCGTTATAGTTTGTATCAGAAGAAGTTTATTATAATCCTTAGAAACTAGATTTAGAAAAACTATAATTAGAGAATGTTACCTTAAGATAGACTTTTAGGATTAGTATAGAAGAATTTCCTTGAATTTTGGTAATGTATATATTTTTTGTATTTTCCAAGAAATAAATCCCTATCTGGATACAAGTAGGTAGAGGCAGCTCTGGCATAGGTTTACCTGGGGGTAAAACCTGAAAACAACGCATTGCGTTAGACTCGAACAAAAACTGGTGCACGACAATGGGCCTTGCGGCACTCTTGTTTACGACACTCTTAGGGGATATTCTTAAGATAATTCACATTATCCTTACAAACCAATTTAACGGATTTTAATATAAGATTATAATAAATAACCTTGGTTGATCCTAATGCATCATAGATTGAAAACAACGTGTCATGATATTGTCTAAATGATTTTATGACTCACACTATGCTTTATTGTGTTAGTCAATGGTTGGATTCCAATGAAGTCATAATAACATTGGACATGATGTACAAGGTGGGAACAGTGGTGGAAATGAGAAATGAAATGGAATATTGATAGGTGTAAAAGATATCATGTTCATGCCGAATCTGTTTTCCAAAAATATGATCAATAACATATATATTAACCAACTACTAGACTCCACAAAGAAGAGAAAGGTGGTGAATGATAAGAGCTCCAGCAGTGAAGACCATGGAGAAAAGAAATCTCATTTTCCATCATGTAGGAAATGTGGAAGGAAATGCCCAGGAATATGTCTCAATGGAACAAAGAAACGGTTTATGTTTGGGAAAGGACATAAAGTAAATAATTGTCGAGGAAAAACGAAGAATGCTATGGAAGAAAATAAAAATGATCCTAAGAATCCAATTACAATCATTTTCCGTAAATTTAAGGGACAATGGAATCACCCAAGTCAATACCCAATTTCATAGGATAACCTCTTGGTCAAGGAAGAACCTGTGAGGAAATAAATTGATGTAAAAATGTTTAAAAGAATTAGTTCTCTTTGTTGATGAGATTACTTTGGAATACCTCTCTCTTTTATATGTAACCCTATAGTTTGTTATATGAAAATGATATTTGAGAAAGAATTATCTTTTTTTTTGTTGATATAGTTATAAACAACCATTTTGGTTTATATGATCGTTGAATTTGAAGCAATTACAGGTTATTAATTTTTGGGAGGAAAATGAAAGGTATGAGATAACATTGGTGGTTAAATTATGCTATGATTATTCTGAGGAATTTATTTCTGTTAGGGAATGTTATAAAATATTGTTTTTGAAAAATGGAAATAGGAAGACCAAGTGAAAACCCATCACGTCGGGCAAAGCTGTGGGAATCGAACCCACAACCAATGTGCGACTGGGATTTATCACCTACCACTAGACCATGTGATGTACCTGGTTAGTATTACAAATTATTTTTAGTTAAATTATTTTATGGATCTTTAAAATGATGAATTTGAGAAATTATTTTTTATCCTTAGTATAAGAAAATGATTTGGCGATTAAGTGATAAATTTTATTTTGGGATATATTCCATCTTTTGGTAATAGTATTCTCCTATGGAAGATAGAATACTATTTGATTTAATTTTGTGAGTAATGGTGGGTTTTTAACTATTTTTTTTTGAATTATAGTGATTTGGGTTATTTCTGGAAATGATTACCCTATCATAGAGAATATGTTATTAGGTTAATTACTTTTATGTATGTTAAATTAAGAGTAGTCGATGTTATTTGGAGATACAATTTAATGTGGAAGACTACATAAGAAAATTCTTCTGAGTTTTGGGATTCAATATTAGTTTGGATTATATAGATATTTTTTATGGGAAATTGTTTATTGAATTTTATTTATTGAGCTTTGGTAATGTTTGTTTAATTTTAGAAATTAATATTAGTATTTCTATATCTAAAGGATTATCCTTTTTGGGGATTATAATATCATTTAATAACCATTTTGTTTTTGGTTAATATATAAAGAAAAGGGAAATATATAGTTTATCCTTTTTGGATTATGTGATTCTTTATAAGATGAATATAGTGCTTTAGGTGTGACTAAGTCATCTTGAATACTCATCGTTTGGTGTAAAATATTTGTTTGTGATAAGAATTAGATGAAGGATGAAACTCTACATGTCAATTATATATATATATATATATTCTTATTCTATGGAAACATTAATTATTAAAATTTACTGAAGGGATCACAAAACCAAAAATGTGTTATCCTAATGCTTTATGTTTTATTGAACCAATGATATTTTAACACCTCATAGATTTATGGCTTTGAGGCCCTCAATTTTACACTTGTTTGTGATTGATGAACTCAATCAATCCCTAAAAATATTTACGTTTTCTTCTAATTATTTGTCTCTAATTTTCACCAATGTTCTAATCAAGATCATAATCTAGTGGTGACTTTTTAACTTCCCTTTCCCTCTTATTAAGTCTCAATTTTATTAACCCAATTTATGATTGTGTTTTCAAGAAATGTATTTTTCTATTTTTAACCTTTTATTTTTGAAGAAAAATTTAAAATTGTGGGGAATCAATTTATTAAAATAGGGGAGAACGTAACAGCCCAATATTTCATAGTACGTTATCTCAACAATGTAATTCAATAACTTGTATTATAAAAAACACTGAGTTTGAGCGCACCACAACTAACCAAAATAGCCATCCAATTTTTTTTATGAATATTATTAACTGTATTTTTAATTTTATATAATCTATATAATTTTAACTTATGAATTTTGTGGTTATTAGACATATTATAAGAACAAATTAAATTTTTCAGATAAAAAATTTATTTTATTAAAAAATAAAATTTTACCATATTTTAATGGAGAACACTTTTTAAATCAAATATTTGACACTTTCACATATTCGATTTGAAAAAAATAAAATTCTTCTATATAATCGTGATAACAAAATTTACTTTGGATAATTTTTTTTTATTTTTCTAATAATGATCTTTTTTCATTAATAGTGAAAAATACTGTATTTTAATTCAAAAAAACATTTCAATATAACCTATTTATATGGTTAGATTATCTTATTAAATGGTTTTAATGATTAATTAAATTATATTTTTACCATTTAATCCAATACTGGTCATTGGAAGAAAATTTACAATGAAATTGGGCATAAACAAGTTTCATTCATTTGATAGTTATTATTTATTAAAAACACGCTTTTTGTTTTGACAATGTGAATTACTTTTAAATTAATTAATCCAAATTATATGTTTTGAATTTGGTAAAATAGATATCATTTTGAATTTGGAATATCAAATATAGCTTAGGCTGAATTTTTGGTATTTTTCTGAAAAACATCAATTTATGATGAAAATTGAAACCACTAAGTAGTAGTTAAAAATCAGACTTTCTCATTTAAATGAAATTTTACCGCTTCTATGAATTAAATTTTGAATGTCTGACATTCATGGTTGTTATTATTAAGTAAAATTTGGTTCAATAAGATGAAAATAAATTTTTTTGAATAGTAATTTTTGCCTTTTATTTACCGCGATTAAAGATAAATTCAGTAAATCATGGTAAAAATAATATAAAAATAATATAAAATTACATTAACACTTGTCTAATCCCTATTAGATGAGTAATTTACGACCATGAAAATCCTTGGGTGAGACTTTTGGCCTTTGAAAGACACTTGGGTAAGATAATGATATTAATAAATTTTATTTAAAGTAAAAATAAAAATATCATAAACATGTATTGTTTTGCTAAAACAATTTTAATTAGGGGTAATATAATTTATATACTTTACTATTAATATTCATTAGAAATAAAAAAATATTTCCAACATTATGGTATTTTCTTTATAATTTTTAGACATAATATAAATTAAATTATCTATGAAACAATAATGACGGAGTCTTTACCTCATTAATAAATGATTTACATAAATAAGTTTATATAGATTAAAATAATATCCAAAATGTGTCTAAATGTTATTGGATGATTTTATTTCGTCCATGAGTCATGTTATATCTGAATTTAATAAAAATTGGACATTTAGAAACCGAAAAAAATTATATAATAATATAATAATTTCACATTTTCTTAAAGAGCCCCTCCTTCCCCTAATAAAAACCATCACATCTAAACCATTACTCACACCACTCAATACCCTTGAATCGTCTAGTCTCTGCCTAAATAAGAACTCAAGATCCCTCCCTTCCACCTAGAATCCTTACCTTTGGCAGAAGTCACTTCACAAAATCCTTTTGGTTAATATGAAAAGGAGTTACCCAATTTTAAGGTAACGTCTTCCCTAAAGTTATTTTCTTTTATTTTACTTCTCCAACCCCCTAAACTCTTTTTATTACTCTCTTTTATAAAATAACCTATATCCAAAATATTATAGGTTATTTTCATGAGAATTATTCAAGCTAAAATTACACACACCTCCATATAATGGTAAAAGAACATCTGTAGACGGTGAACTACTGCCTCACGAAACGATGATTGTTCAATTATATCCTACCACCTCTTATGGTGGCCATTATGATGGAACTATATTTATATACGCTATATATTATGTTTATTTTTTTTTCTATTTTTCTATAATTTTCTTTTACAAACACACCTTTCTACTTTCCAATATGTGTGAAAACGATAATTTCATTTGAGGAAGTGTGGACTACCGCCCCCTCAAAGAGATATGATTCATTCATGACATACATGGAACATGTAAAGTATAGAGTTAATTAAATTATGAAACACATATATCATATGATATTATACTGGAAATAAAATATACCTATGTATCATTAAGTTTTCATTTCATTAAATATAAAATAAAAATGAAAGTAGTGTTCATGCGTACGTACGACATACTCTCTCCATTAATGGTGTATTTCATTACTTATCTACAAATATCATGAACTATTTATAAATATATATAAATATATACTGGATATATATGATATATATGATATTTAAATAATTAATATGATACTGGATATAATAGAATTTTGACCACATGGACAATTTGATATTATGAGAAGTTCTTTTTTGACTCAAGTACCAAATATCAACAAAACAACCATTTTTAACTAAAATGATTAGATAATGTTTATAACATTGTAACAAGTTATATAATAGAAATAAAAAAATGAAAAAAAGTTCTTACAAAAGTAGAAATTAACTTTAGTTTATTATTCAGGAGATTAAAGAACGAACAAGTCAAGTCAAAGATGAGGTAAGGGGATTCTTATCTAACTTTTAATTTTGTGAGATTTCCATTGTTCTCCACTTATTTATTTCATTTCATGTATTGTGTAATTTCATTTGGTATATATTATCATGATTTTTTCTATATTCATGGTATTATGTGATTCATTTTTTGGTTATTGACATTTTTTCATACGACACGATTGATTACAATGTGGTAAGGGATTTTCATCTCACTTTTTTTCTCATGAGATTCATGCTATATTAGCCAGTATTTTCTTTTTTTTTTTGGCATATGTACTGCCCATGATTGTATTCTTGGTTTAATATAATTCAATTTATGGGAATTTACATCTTCATTGTCTGATCCTACTTTCTTGGGGTGTATGTTTCGTAAGTTACCAAATCGGTAAGGGAATTACTTTGATTTACACTCATTGGGATTTACGCATACTTAATTGATTATTTTACTCAAAGATTATGTGTGGAATCAATATTTATTATTTGTTATTTAATTTAAACTCCCCTTTTCATTGATATAGTTTTGATACACATAATCACTCCATTTGTAATTTATCAAGTCATTAATATGAACAAGATAAGAGTAATCATAACTCAATTTCTTTTCATTGAGTTAAACATCCAAGTTATTGGTGTCTTATTTATAAGAATATGTGTGAATGTATTTTGATAGATTTACATTGAATATCCAATCATATTTAGTGAATTTATATTTTTCACACATAACTATTTCATTGACTTATCCTTAACCTAATGATATAGTCTTTATAAGGTATTTCATATTAATTTACATTCCTTTGATACTTCTTCGTTTCTATACACCAATTCACTTTTATATGGTGTATATAATGTACTTTGACATAGTATAATATGAATACATTTATTATCATGATATTATAAATATTTTATTACCTCTACTATTTGTATTCAAGTGTCTCTCTTTTTGTTATGAACTCTAACTAAAATATCATTTTTAATGTTTTAAAGATTTATTCTTCTAAATATTTCTCATTAATGTCCATGTTTTAAAATGTTTTTAAGGATTAATTTATATGGACATTAATGTTTTAAAATTGAAATTAATTTTAAAAGATTCAATTTGGTATGGGACACTTTGATTCAAAAATCTATTTTAAACGGCTTCTTGATAAATAGTGAGGATTTTAAAAAATTTCAAGTAAATGGGGAATATTTCTCACAAATAGTTTTGATGATTATTTTCATATATGTCATATCCTTCATTATTTCCCTTTTGAGGTTAATTTATTATAATAAAATATTTTATATTGTATTTAATGAGTTATGATTGACTGTGGATGTGCTATTTTTATACCATTCAGGGTTTGTGGTTAAATTATTGACATTTTTTATGCCAGTTTCAGTACGAATGTTTATATTATGTTTCAACCTTTTCATATGATGAATGCATTTGACTTAGTAAGTAATGGGTGGTGCCCTCTATAGTCGCTTGATGTATCTGTATGTCTCATGACATCAACTACTATCTTGGCACAAGGCCTTGACAAAATATTATTTGTAGTCTTTCAATGAGGCCTTGACTATGTGGTTATGAGGTCCGGCATTATGTATTCCATCATTATGAGATTAGAAATTGATATTTCATTTGGTTATTTGACTAGTAGAATACCCATGATTATGTTTTATTATAGAATTATTTACTTTTCTCATATTCCTGTAATAAATTGTTCATGTTTATTATTTGTAGAGGTATGTGTTTTCAATTATTAACCATTACTAATGTTTATGTTATCTTCTGCTATATTGAAAACTCTTACTGAGCATCTGAGCTCACCACTTGCTTATTCTTTATTCTCCCAGGATTCCATGAAGTGTATAATGATTGATATATGGGGTTAATCTAGGGGATTAATGGAGTTCTCAAAAGATAATTTATGTTGTTTTTTATTTTCTAATGTGTAATGTAACGTTCATATATGAAATCTATTTTCCATGACTGCTAAACTGATCAGTCATTCGGGACTTGATTCCATGTAATAATGCCAATGTATGAAAATAATGCTCCGGCTCTGGGATACTGGGGTCAGGGCGTTACGGTTTCCAGTTGAGATAGAGGATTGACTCATTTGGTGCGAGTTCAGTGATAGCAAGAGAACCTCTGGAGAGAACATGGGAGTGGGAGGCAGAGATACAATCTCAGTACCCCCATTTTCCCCTAGTTTGGTTGTGGCTTTCTAGGATGTAACTCTCTAAAGTGGACAGGATTTAAAGACCAGTATTTTTTCCAAATATATATTTTTAAATTATCTGGGTTTATTAAAAATATGTGAAAATTGATGGCACATGATTCCGAGTCTCGATGATCACAAAACTGAATTTTGAACTTTTTTAAGAAACATTCATTAAACGTGTGAGTGGAAATTTCTATCTTTTAAACAGATACTCAGATTAAAAATCTGAGAGCAACATTGAATTTGCAGCACCGAGATTCTCTTAAGGGAAGCTTAACTATGACCAAAAAGGGTTGGATGAAAAAGTTAATTCATGGAAATTTTAAAAAAATTAACACCATGAGTTATTTTATTCTCTTCTCAACGCTGAGCAGTGGATGGCAGGACTACAGTGTAACGTCAGGCTTGAATGGGGTTCATTTAATGACATGACCCTTGGGTTTCATAACCACTACATTTTCTGAATTAATGAAATATTAATTGCATTTCATTAATGAACCCCATTTAGAAAAAAACACGGCTTGTTCTTTTTACTCTATTTATTTAATTCTTTGGTATGAGTTCTAGGGACAAATGTGACGATGCTCTAATGAAATGCCGGAAGAAACCTACTCCAAAAGAGAACAAGGAAGGAACAAACGCCGAAGAACACCCATTCAAATTCGGGTTCATCTTCCACATCTGCAGTACCATAAAATTAGGTACATGTAAGAGTTTGTTTCTTTTCTAAGGGTTTTATGAATTCAACTTCTCGTGATGATTTTTGAACTCTCCCCTTGTTATAACGGTAATGCGGGGGGCTTGGGCCAAATCGAACCGGGCCCGAACCCTCCGCTAATTTTTTCTTTGGTTCTGTTCTTCATGGGAGACCGAAAAACATAGTGTAAAGATGATACATGGAGAACAATGTGATGTAAACTTCCTTGGAGGCCCATAGGCACGGTCAAGAGAGGAAATGAACTTCTGGAGCTTCACTGGAGGCCTGCAGTAGCTCCACCGGTGCGGTGGTTCAAGCGACAAAAGGAGGTGGCAACCATCCAATGCCAGCTACATTGATATCATGTGGTGCACCATGGAGGAGGGCCATGGCTCCAAGCCATGGTAGAGGATATACCTGCAGCCGATGGGTCCCAATGTTGACTGGTCCACACTGATTGCTCAGGTGGAGTGGTGCCAACTAGCACCACTGATGGGTGAAAATAGAATGGAATTCTTCTGTTTGGGAGGGGAGATGACCCCCGCACCCACCTGGCGAGCCGCGCCCAACCAGCAGGATGGACTGAGCTGAGAAAAGGTGATTTGGGCTGGGCCCAGCAGACCGGGTCGGGTCTAGGCGACTGGGTCGGACCAGACCCACACCCTTTTTACCCTGTTTTCCCTTAAAGGGGCTTATCGCCTAAAATAGACGTCCGTTTGACAAACCATCTATGGCTATTGAAACCTTTGGATAAGGTGGTCCTTTTTAGATACTCCACATGGGTTTTGAAGAAATTTTGAGTATGACCGGTTTGGATTAGACTCCAATCCAATAGGGCCCCCAATAATAAAATGCCTATAACTTATAGACTAGACATCTGATTGACGCACTGTCTATTGAGTTGGAACCCTTATGACAAGGCGGTTCTTCGAGATACATCGTTTTTGGACATTGTGGTGGATTATGTATGACCAATTTCTTAAAGAGTATAATCTACATAACTCAAGTGTACAAAGTGCGAGAATCTTGTGGCTGGATGTCAAGTGACATAAGATTCTTTTTGGATCGGCATCAGATTGACCTTGTGTGGATTTGTAGTACTGCGGCCCAACGATAACCAGCCTTACAGCGGCACATAATGGATCTGTGACATACGAACTCATGTGGATTGGTGACTTAAGTCCCTATGTGGATCAATGACTTATGACCCTGTGTGGATCGATGACTGATGACCCTATGTGGATCAGCAGTTGCACGACCCCACAAGGAACTACTGTAGAGATGCCCATCATGGATCAATGACTTACGGCCCTTTTTTGATAGAAGACTTACAACCCTATGTGGATCAGTGACTTACGACCCTGTGTTGATCGTCATTGGAATGAATTCATTGTGGTACAGTAGTGGAACTCCATAACAGAATAAGATGATCTAGATTCATGACTAATCATCATTATTCCTATTCATTAAATTATATACCTTGTTTGAGCTCTATCATTCCTTGTTCAATGTGGTTGGGATCATGCTTTGTGGTTTTTACTTTTTATAATTCTAGGAGACCTTCAAGGGTATCAGGGTCCTACTGTGTATTGTTATAATCACCCCTGCATGGGCTTTGGCTCCACCTTATTGTGTCTTACACAGAAAACAGACAACATGACTGAGACTCGAGGAGTTAGGGCTAGACAGTGCACAGAGGTGACCAGTTGACATAGAAAGCTACAATAAAGAGTCCTACCTACCCTTCAAGTAGGATCCTTGGAAGAAGATATCATGATTTTTTTCTATTTCTGTTCTATTGTCTCTTTCAGATGGTCTTGTATACCGGACCCTTTACCTTTAGTTATCACATTTACTTTAGTAGTTTTACTATGTGGATGACTTTTTGTTGTGTACCTCGTCTCTATGCGTGTATAGGATTAAAGGCAATGTCTTCCCATTTTATGGATACACCATTCTAGTGCTAGTATCCAACCCATAGCCTATGGAAGGTTGTCTTGGTGTAGTCACAACATAGTCCTCAGGGGATGGGTCGTGACACAACCATTTTTGAAAACATTAATCTTGTTTTCTGTAATTTAATCCATTTTCAAAATACTATAAAAATTTCCCTTATCACAATCATTCATTTTTTAAAAAATTGTTCCTTTTCAAAAATCATCTCTTTTTCAAAAAATGAATCATTACAAGAAATTATGTATGCACTCTTTGTGGGATGTAATTTTCCTACAATGCATGTCATGATCCTCTCCTTGGAAAAACCCCTGACAATGAGGTTTTAAAATCCTAAAAGTGATTCCAAATACTTATATACTAAACTCCCGGGTATCTTGATGTTCAGCATAAAACAGATAACTACATCCTTTTATTCTATACATTTCATGTTCCAACAATCCTACTACTTCCTAAAATTCCAACCAAAATATTACACAAGAAATAATTACAACTCCAAGACCATGAACATTGATCACTACTTGTTAGAAAAGGACCAAAAAAGCTGATACCATTTGTAATCACCAACTAATTCTCATTGCATTGAGAGTACAACGAGTCATCAGGTGTCCTTATGCAACATCCCCAAGGCACCAATGTTTGGAAATAAATTCTGAAGGGTTTCAAAGTAAGTGGGGGATATTTTACCCTTTATGAAATAATTAAATAAACGAACAATCCATAACTAACCTATTCACTAAAGGATGCTTGGTCAAAAGGAAGAGAACTAAACAACTTCATGTATCTCAAAACCATATCAAAACGTGAAATAGAAGAAGACCAAACATGTATCAAAGTAAAAAGTAGATAAACAACTAAAGATTCACAAGAGACCACAAGACGTCATTCCCCACACATTCCAAGCTCTAAAATCACCGAATAGACCATGTATCACATGGTAGTGCTAAAAACATGTGAAATGTAACATTTCCCCTATCCTAAAAGATATCATATGTAAAAGTACCATTGTTCCAAATCATGGGTGTGTATAAAACTCATTAGTTTTCCCAAATTATTTCCCTTATCAGGCCACTAGTATAGAATGGTTAGAACGTTATATAAAATTATTTATATACAAATATATATAAAACAATTTACCAAAATAGTTTATAACCAATTAGAATAACATTTGAAAAACAAATATAACCATGTGTAATGAAAAGTAAATAAAACCAATTTTCAGAATGTTATTTTCAATACAATAAAAAATCAAATCTTATAATCAAATTATGATCTTATTTTGGAACACCCTTGGATAGTTTCCAACACACCCACACATGCATTCTTCATTCGACAGTTCTATACTCATGAGAGGTCTCTTGTCCAATCACTTTGTGTCCCACAGACACCATCCCCTAATATAGGGTCATGTACCTTGTACGCCAATGGTACTCAACCATTATTCAAGTGTATTTAAGCATGATCAAACACCAACACAATGTATTCCAAATATTTCAATTACAAAAATAAACAACACCAATAAAACTAAACTTTTATTGAAAAACAAAAAACAACCAATTTGAAAGTAACATTTTATTTTAATAAGACTTTTACATTTATTGAAATCATCTAATACAATTCACGTTCCAACAATCTATAGTAATCACCATTTTAAAATCTATAATTTAAATCCAACAACCAAAGCACTCATTCAAAATGCCCAATTTTCAGGATTTCTCAATCGTCACTCATGAAGGATTGCAATAACTGTTCAAAAACCAGATAAAAATAAATTAAGTAGAATAAATTAAATTTGAAGTAATGAATTTTTGATTACTATGAGGGGTCAAGAGTGAATCCACAAACCTCAAAGGCTTTGACGAAACCCAACAAAGGAAGAAGAATGCTCTTAAAAACAGGGTTGAATCTTTAATGAAACAGCCATAAATCCCTTATCCTATCAACAAGATAGAAAAATATCAACTTAATTGAAAATCAAAAACCTAGATATACCCATAACGGTCATATATCATTGAACAAAAATTATAGGATAAGTAGATCTAATAGAATAGTTACTTTGAGATATCTAAATCCCATAAGATCGATTCGGGAGAAGTATTGCCTCTAAAAATTGCTTAGGGGGAGTCTACGTTCGAGAGAAATGAGGTATGGAAATATTAGAACTAGTGTAAAAACCAAACACATGAATTTATTCTGGGTGCGGGCTGACTCATGATGAGTACCCCTGGTCACGATGTGAAGGCCATGCTGGATAAGTACACTGAAAAACTCATCACCTCAGGTTAAATAAAAAATTATAAAACACTACACAATTGGTACCTTAGTTACACAAAGTGTACCATATCATGACCTGACCCCAATTTCTAGACATTAATCCATCCCTAGGTACACAGTGTGTACTTAAGGTACACGATGTGTACTTAAGGTACACGGCGTGCACTTCAGGTACACGGCGTTCACTTCACGTACACGGCGTGTACTTCAGGTACACGGCGTGTACTTCAGGTACACGGCGTGTACTATAGGTACACAACAGAAAACCTTCACTAAACCCTATAAAACTACTTTTAATGATTTTTAATCAAAAGGTGACTTTGAAAATGTGTAAAACATACTCTCTCAATGTAACAAGATGTCACAACCTAGAAACATGGGGGTACTATAGAGCACGAGAGCAGAGGGCCAAGTGCATGATTATGATTTTAAGAGAGTTGTATTTTGGCCAATTTTGTATTTTTATATAGAAATATGTATATAGTTATGTCCCATATATCCCCTATATCACCATTTTTTACATCACCGTCCCATGAAATAACTTTTTATATGAAGTGGACTATGGATTTGATTGTTATTATTTTAAATTTATAGATATTTAAACTTCCATTATTGATTATTATAACTGTTTCAGTTGGGCTATCATTTTTATTATGAATCCATTATTATTTTTTATTTATTATTATCATAGTACCACTACGATAATAGGGTATAGTATTCCCACCATACCACCTAGGAAAATAATTATATGTCTCCATTCTATAGAATATGGGGATCCAAAAATGATTCCATGTGACCCCCAGCCGAGAGAACATTTTTAGTATACCCCATGATTCGATCTTATAGGATGGAGGTAGGAATTATATCCTTGTCACCCATTGATTTTGGGATCATCAACTACATCCTTTTCGAATGGGATGAGTTTCATTCTTAAAAATGGGATATTCTTTTTATAAATCCATATTGATGTAATTATAATAATGATCTAAAAAATCATATAAATCTCATAAAATAACAATAATCATCAATTAAGTTTTAACCACTGATATTATCTATACATGAATTTTTTTCCCACAAAATAAATAATTATTGAATGAATATTATTGCCTACCATTAATTACTATATTAACATTAACGGTTATAAATAATATTAAACTTATTTCAAAAAGATATAAAAGAATTATTTATGAAATAACATTATCACTAAAATAAACATTGTACATAAGTGTTACATATACCCTAAACATCTATTAAGACTCCATTAATTTATCCAAGGTACTTCCGTCACTTTAAACATCAAAATTTTTTGTGCCTTTAAAATGAAAATCAATATAATTCCCTAAGCCTACGCTTCTAGACCCAGTGAATAAAAATTTTATGTAATTTTTTTTTATAAAATTTAATAAACATCTACACAACACTTCACACAAAACATGACCTTTTACCGGCCTAGGTCTGGAGGATTAGATGAAACATTAAATTTATCAGAGTAGAACAGAAATAAAACAATTGCATACTATGCTTCCTCACAGGCTATAAATAAAATAGTTTATGCCCTAATTAGAACTTCTATGA
Organism: Viscum album; assembly: GCA_963277665.1. Taxonomy (NCBI): domain Eukaryota; kingdom Viridiplantae; phylum Streptophyta; class Magnoliopsida; order Santalales; family Viscaceae; genus Viscum; species Viscum album. The sequence continues at coordinate 1,204,182,555 of OY728126.1, read as the reverse complement.
TTCCTATGACAAATATTTAAAAATGGAGGGATAGAATTGAATTTCCCAGTAAGGAGTTTTTAAAACATTTGATAAATCACATTAAAAAATCCCTTTGATAATAAATTCAAAAATTTAATTGGAAATATTTTTGTTCAACAAATTTTAAAAAATACTAATAATGCTTTATTAATTAATTATACTTTGAAAACACTTTTAAAACTAATCCAGTGATTTGGTGGAAAATATTATGCAAGCCCTTAAAAAAACTGAGGTCACTCGAAACACTGAAGGCTATCTTGGGCCTACCCACTTTAGGGAAGGATTAAGTCTCCAATTCCCTATCATATTTACAAAGTTCGCGTACAAATTTTTATAATCATTTTTTTCTTAACTTTTTTAATATACCTATAATTTTCACTGGTTTTTTATCTTTGAAAATATATTATTGATCATGATTGAAAAAAACATGTTCAATTTTATTTATATATAAATATATAAATATAAATCTTTACTGAAAATTACATATTCAACTTGGTACGATCAAATCTCATGTTACATGACGTTGCATAATCACATGAAAGAAAAATCAACATCCACACACTTGATTTCTATATGACATGCACATGATAAAGTTATGGTATTCTTAATTTACAAATTTATATGTGAATTAATATTTTTTTAATAACTAATTTAAAACAATTATATACTTGAACATCATGCAAGTATATATATATATTCTTAACATGATTTTATATGAGATGACCCAACCAAAATAAATTCGAATTATAATAAAAATCACAAAATTAGAATAATTAAATTGTTTTAAAACATTCATAACAACTTACTAAAACTTTTCAAAAATTTTCAAAGATGCAAACATGCTGATTTCGATATAAAAAACAATGAATAAAATTATTCAGCAATAATTTTTTTAATACCCAACACTACAAAATAGAAATCATACAATTTAACATAAAAATGATAACTTAAAATAAAATAAATATTAGTCTAATAATCTGTTTTAATGATAAAATAATCTCCCATGAACAAAAACCCATAAAATTAAAATCATAATAAAAAACTTGTTTTTAAAATAAATCAAATAATAAAAATAATAATCTTTTACAGAAATAATAATGGAATTGTAATGAAATTATAAAAAAAATTCCCTTACAAAATAATAAAATTAAAACTTCAAAATAAATATTAGAATAAAAATATAAAACCAGATTGCACATCATAAAACATAAATCATTTTAATAAAATAATCCCTTACAATTAAACTTTAGATAAGGGAGGTGGTTGAAAATAAAATTAAACTATCTTCACAGAAATAAGATTTCAAAATAAATAAGTATTAAAAATAAATATTTCACCCTTACATGTTTCTGTATAGTCTTCTTTTACTTTGGTATACTATTTGGGATATAATTGCTCTCTCATATAGATGTGGAAAAAAAGAGAACAATACTAAAAAAAATCACTCTCACTCCCACCAATACTACCTCACCGCAACTCCTATATTTACACTAAAAGAGATTGAACTGAAAATTTTGAAAGGAATATATATGTGGTACCAGTACAACAATGCATAGATTAAATATTCGAAGACTCACTATCTACTAGTGAAATCAGTTACAAGAATGACTAAATAGTCTCTAATTTTGTGGACCATATGTAATGATTTTTGGGAAATCATACATCTCATTGAGAATATATTATATTTTCTATTTCATGTTGAAAAATTTAGGGATTCGGATGATAATTTTCATGTTTGTTGAAAATGGCACAACATGACAACTAGATTATTCGATAGAATAATAACTCACTGTTGATATGGACATCCAAAAGAAAATATCAATATCAGTATTGAAATAAGACTCATAGAATGTTTAAAATAATCAAATTTTAATAAAAACTACATTAAACAAGAATGATTAAATTTCAGAATCAATGCCAAAAGGGTTTTTAAACATAAAACGAATAATAAATTTGAGGAAAGAAAATAAATAAGTATTTTAATGCATCAAAAACAACATCTGGATTGAGGAATCAGACACCTACCCACAAGATTAGACAATCTTGAACCAAGAGATAAGAACCCTAACCACACAGGAATTCTAATGACGGATCTCATTCCGTAACCATCACTAACCAAAAATCATCGAGCTAGACTCTCGGTTGTGTGAAGCGAATCCACTAGTTCATCCACCGCTCGAACTCAATGACGATGAACCCTGTCCATCACCTCATCTCCCAATAAATCTTGCCTATGACCTTCTGATACATTAACATGAAACCCTATCCCCTATTATCCTGATTCAATTCCCTGTTTTTTTTCATTTGTTTTATATATTTTTTATATCTCATTTATCATCGTTTCATATATATATATATATATATATATTGATAATTAGTTTTGTTTTATATAAAATTTCATAATTCTAATTTTTATAATATTATTTTTAATAATTTAAATTTGTAATATTAATAATGATTTTTTTAAAATACTTAATAAGAATTCAAATATTAATTTGACTATTCATTTTAAATTTAGTGATTCTAATAATTTTTTAGTATCTTTAATATTCAAGAAAAATTATATTCATATCAAATCAATATAAATTTTATATGTCACAATAATACTCATTTAAAAAAAATTAAATCCTTTTAAGAACCATTATAATTATTATCGTTATTTATCATCATAATGAATGTAAATATAATATTTTGTTTAAAATTATTTTTTTCCTAATATATTTATAAATATGCTTGTTCATTCAAAAAATTATTTTTCACATAATAAAATATTACATTTAAATATTTTTATTTATTAATAAAAATGTTCTATAATAATTGTTTCACTAAAAATCAAAATGTTACATTATACCCAACTTAAATTAATTGAACCCTTTTAATTCGTTCATTAGACATACGAAAAATATGAATTTCCATCTTCATAATTGATGAATATCTATGGGAACTTAAATATCTAACGAAAACTCTATCGCGTAGATTTTATTTTCCTCAAAAGACAACATCCAGTCTCCAAAGTTGTCTAGACCGTTCCTCTAATACCTGTTTTGAAGCCCTGGTCCACCTCTTCCAGACTTAGTTCATAAAAAAGCTGTGTAATTTTCATTGTAATAGTGACTAAGAATGTAAACAAAACTTAACAAAAAAGAGGACATTTTACAAGTCTAGCTTCTGGAGGATTAGAAAAAACTCTACATTTACCAGAGTTGAAAAAAAATAAATTTCCAACAATGCTTCCAAACATGCTAACACCAAATGCATCGATGCCTGAATTAGAACATCTATGATTCCTGTGAAAAAAATTAAAAACAAATGGTGAGCACTCAATTGGTCAGCAAAGAATTTTGAAAACATTTGATAAATCTCATTAATAAAATCCCTTTGATAATAGTTTCAAAAAAGTTAATTATAAATATATTTGTAAAACAACTTTTTTACAATACTAATAATGATTTGAAAAACATTATAATTTAAAAACTCTTTTAAAACAAATCGAGTGATTTTCTTGAAAATATTAATCATTCCCTTAAAAACAAAACTGAGGTTACTCGATACTTAGAAGGTTACCAGTGTCCTACCCACTTGAGGGATGGATTCACTCTCCAATTCCCAATTGTATTTACATATTTTGAGTACCAGTTTTTATAAATATTTCTGTCTTATCTTGCCTTATGTAGATATAATTTTCACTGGTGTTTTATCTTTGAAAATATATTTATGATCATTCTTTGAAAAAACATGTTCAATTTTATTTATATATAAATATATAAACAATAATCTTTACTAAAAATTACATATTCTACTTGGAATGATCAAATCTCATGATTCATGAAATTGCATAATCAAATGAAAGATAAATCAACATTCACACACAAGAAATTTCAAAGACATATTAGTCAAATTACTTTTATTCATATGAAAAATGGAATGAAGTTATAAAATAATAATAATAGGGAATGTATAATTATTTCTTCTTCAAATCAATCCTTATAAATTGAAAATTATGTGTCATGCCGAAAAATAATTAAAGCAGTATTTCTTTACCAAATACAATCATCTTTTCATGGATTTATATTTATATAAACATACATTTTAAGGAACATGACATTAAGAAGTACATATATATATATGTATTAATGTATAAATGTTATGATAACAAAATTATTGATGTATGGTCAAAATATTGATTTCTATATGACACACACATGATAAAATTATGGCATTCTAAATTTAAAAATTCATATGTGAATTAATATTTGTTTAATAATTTATTTTAAACAATAATATACTTGAACATCATGAAAGTATATATTCATATTCTTCACATGATATTATGTCACGACCCGCCCTCGGGGTCCGTGCCGTGACTACCCCAAGCCCGCCTTCCATAGGCCAGGGGCTGGCGACTAGCACCAAGGCGTAAATCCCGGTAAAAAGGGAAGGCATTGCCTTTGAAAAGTAAACACACACCACAGAGTAAACAAGCGGAAAGTAAACACTAAACAAGCAGAGTACGACTGAAAGTGCGGAAAAGTAAATGGGCCAGAATACAAACCCAAAACTGAAAGTAAAGTACAACTCGAAAGGGAAAACAACAACTGAAAAGTAAATGCCGCTACTCCGAGCTGTCCACTGGAAATCCCACCTGAAGGGTGGGTACAGATAGCTCCTCTGCTCCACGGGTCCCGTCGTCCGCTCCGAGCACGTCCCGCCCAGTGGTCCACCTTCGGGTACCGTCCCGCTCTGCAAGCCCCAGCAAAGGTCAACGTTGTCCTTCGTCTGCAACCAACACAACGTAGTGCGGGCAAAGCCCGTGCAGGGGTGAGTATAAGCTACTCAGTAGGGACCCCGAGACCCCTGAAGGTCTCTCAAATCCACAAAGGATAAACCACGAAGAAAAGTACAATCACGAAGTAACAACCGACACTGCTTAGGTATATGCCCATACATATACCTAAGTCATCAATTAAAAATACGTTCCAACCTCCGAGCCCAAGTACAACTCAGTCCACGCAGGAAAGTATACGTATTCCACATAGGAAAGCAAAACATAATCCACACAGGATTGCACAACACAATCCACACAGGAAAGCAACAGGATTCAGCTCACACAGGTATACTTCTTCAGAGGACGATAAAGATGATCACTGATCCATCTATGTCGTCGGACCGACGAAGGATCGATAGGTAACTAACCCCCGCAGAAGACCCACACAGGATCGGGCTCACACAGAACCTGTAGGCGCTGGCTCACACAGAACCGCTGAGCGCAAGGACCCACACAGGATCGGGCCCACACAAGACCTGTAGCACTGATCCACGTAGGATCGCTGAGTGCTGATGTCGTCGTCGTCGAATCCACATAGGATCTCTGTACTGTCGTCGTCGAATCCACACAGGATCTCTGTACTGTCGTCGCAGTCACAGTAGCAGTCGTAGCAGTAGAACAATCGCAGCCAGCACTAGGGTTCCCGCACACAGCTAGCTCGTTCGGAGGGTCCGCTCCACGAGCCGAGAGGCTGATACATCAACTGTCACGAAGACCGAAGTTGATGTATCCAAAAGTTCCATATCGCCAACAGGAACTCAACGCAACAGACGGCGCGTCGATCGGACGCCCGGTCTGAGAGTTATTGGCATTTTCGTCTCCGGGGCCCGGTTGGTTTTTAAGGCAAAACCAACCCGACCGTACTCCACCTGCGTCCAAACCTCGGGCGGAGTGTTCCAAAAGATCCGTCTCACTAAGAGGAACACTACGCGACTGACGGCACATCAATCGGACGTCCGTAGCTCAAGATATGAGCGTTTCCGCTCCGAAGGCCCGGTTGGTTTCGTGAACGAACCAACCCGGCCGAACTCAAAGTAAACCGAAACCTTGAGTTCAATATACCGAAACGACCGTATCAATCCAAGGATCGCGTTTCCGCAGACGGTTCGCCATTCGGAGGTCCGAGGCTCAAGTTATGAGCCAAAAACCAAAACTGGTTCGAAACGGGGGGGTCCGGGTCCGGGCCGACCCGGCCCGACCCCCCCCCCCCCCCTGGGCGGCGCGGTGGCGCGGCGGCGCGGCGGGCCGCGGCGGGCCGCGGCGCGAGGTGGCGGCACGCGGGGCTTAGCCCCGCGGTTCCTGGAAAAACGGCGCGGCAATTGCCGCGCCCTTGATTGAAACCGCCCCCACGTGGGGGCCGGTTTATTTAAGAGAACCAGGGGGGGCCGGCTGCCCCCCCTCCTTCAAGAACCGCCCCCCTCTTTAAGAGGGGGGTTTTTATGGGTTGGCCGGGGGATTAATTCCCCCGGTTTTTAAGACATCCGGCCGGCCAGCTGGCCGGCCGGTTTGCTCAAACGGGACCGGAATTTCCGGTCCCCTTCTTCGGCTTCCGACGCCGGTGGCCCGGCCGCCGGTCTTCTCTTCCGCCGCAGCCCGGAACCGGCCGCGGTCTCCTCGTCCCGCCGCGGCCTGGAACCGGCCGTGGCGTTCGTCATCCGGCGCGGTGCGACGGCACCACGCCCCTTTCGCCGTGCCATGATTCTTTCAACGCGGCGCGACGGCGTCGCGTTCTTGAAGATTTTTCCTTGACGTAGCGCGACGGCGCCGCGTAAATTATTTATACGATCATCCGTGTGGTGCGACGGCACCACGCCACTTGCTTCCACCCGCATGAATAATCATGAACGATGGAGGGGGGGTTCGGCCGTGTTCATGCGGTCCGGCCCCCCTCGCGTTAACAATAACACTTATATAAAAATATTTAAATGCCTCACGTAGACATGCGATCACGAGGAAAAAAAAGAATAAGGAAACCAAAATGAAATCAACAACCCCTACCTCGGGTTTAAGATTCGAAGATTCGTCTACGTTCCACGGAAGACGGCGTCGCGGAGGTCGGGCGTCGCGGTCGTCGTTCATCAAATCCGAAGAGATATGCCCGAGGAGACACGTCGTTGGCGGATCTTCGTTTGCCGACGAAGAAGGTCCGAGGAGGAAGCGGCGTTCCCTCTTGTTGACTCCGAGGACGAAGAAGAGAGGCGTCGTTCTTCGTCGGAGTTTGAGCGTTCTTCGTTCTTCGTCAGAGCTTGAAGATGAAGAGGAAGCTCTCAAAATGACAAACAAAGAACTCAAAATAAAATAAGACTACCTCTTATTTTATTAACACATAACACAAAAGAATTTCAAAGTTTGAAATTCAAAAAGACTTAACTCCCAAAATTAATTAAGAGTAACTTAAGCCATTAAAGAGGGGGGTTAAGGGAATTTGAAAAGTCTAGGGTTTCGTGTGGGCCCCACCACACTTAATCCTCCCAAGGGAGGTTAAGTGGGTGTGGGTCCCACTTCCAACCCCCTTTGGTAGGTTTTTACCAAACTAAAAAAATACAATTTGTCTTACACAAATTTTATTTAACTCAACTGAAAACCCCAAAACATAACTTTCAACCCGCAACAAACGCAACTCCCGAAAAGGTCTCTTTAAGCGAATATCGGCGCTGCGAGTTCATCGGTGCCCTCAGATTTCAATTCCGAGCACCGGATCAAAAGTTAGGAATTCCCGCTCGTTCGTTCACTGAACGTACCCGAGCCAAACTTCGGAAATTAATTCCGGGCACTCCGGGCCTCGGAATCAGGTGCCGTCTGAAACCGCGCTCTTGTAAAATTCTAAAGAAAATTAAGAAAAAAAATTTCCCTTCAATTTTACGGGTCTTTACATTACTCCCACCTCAGGGCTTTACATCCCCGTAAAGATACAACAAAAACTAGGGAAACAAATGAGGGTACTGAGCATGCATCTGAGCCTCCCGCTCCCTTGTGCTCTCCTGGAGATTCCCGTGCTGTCCTCTTTCGTGATGTTACTAAGAGGTTCCAGTTTTGGCTGTTGACTTGACCCTCACATGTGAGACATCTACTGGAGGAGACCCAGTTACCACACACTGATGCCGATAGTGTGACTCAACCCTTAGAGGCGAGAGTACTGGTTGAATCTCTTAGTAGTAGCGTCGAGGCCTTACGACGTCATCCTTGGTATGGATTAGTATCATCCATGTTAGGATTGACTGTTTTAGGCGAAGAATGTGGTTCATCCAGGGCATGAGACCAGGTTTCTCTTATCGGCAAAGAAGAAATCTTGCAGCTCTAGTGGGACCTGAGATGGTCCAGGTCATCCAGGGGCGGATGAGTACAGCTCAGAGCCGGCAGAAGCCTTATGCTGACAGGAGGCGGAGGCCACTGGAGTTCGAGGATGGCGACCACGTCTTCTTGCGGGTCTCACCTCGACGTGGTATTCGGAGATTTGGCCAAGGCGGCAAGTTATCTCCGCGCTTCAACGGACCCTTCCAGGTCCTCAGCAGGATTGGCGAGGTGGCTTATTGCCTGGCTCTGCCACCTCAGTTGCACCGGGTGCACGACGTTTTCCACGTATCTCAGCTGAGGAGATACGTGCACGACCCGACGCACATCATTGACCATGGGGAGCTTGACGTTGCCGATGGGGCGACTTTTACGGAGGTCCCGGTGGAGATAGTGGATCGACAGGAGCGGGTCCTGCGTGGGCGATCGATTCCTCTTGTGCGCATCAGATGGCAGCACGGGAATCTCCAGGAGAGCACATGGGAGCGGGAGGCTCAGATGCGTTCTCAGTACCCTCATTTGTTTCCCTAGATTTTTGATGTATCTTTACGGGGACGTAAAGCCCTGAGGTGAGAGTAATGTAAAGACCCAGAAATTTCAAGGAAATTTTTTTCTTAATTTCTTTGGAATTTTGCGAGTGCGCGGTTTTAGACGACACCTGATTCTGAGGCCCGGAGTTCCCAGAATGATCCGTCGATGTTTTGTTAAACTTAAAATTAACGCGCGTAAACAGTTTTCCTGAAAAAGTGGAATAACTCTTGAACGGTTGCTCGGATAAGAAATCTGAGTGCACCGTTGCGCTTACGATGGCGGGATTACCCTAGGAGCGACTTAAGTTTAGTCGGCGCGGGCCTCCTGTGAGAAATTCCAAAAATGGCATAACCGTAAATAAAATAATTAAATAAATTATTTTATTTTTCGAATGCTTATAACTCACAAACGGTAGCTCGGATTAAAAATCCGAGACCACCGCTGGACTCGTGAGGTTATGCATTATTTAAGCAGATACTAACTTTGTTCGGCGCGGGCCACCAGAAAAAGTTAGTTTTTGACTGCAAATAAAATAATTAAGTGACAATTATTTTATTGTAAAATTCGTATCTTTTAAACGGTAACTCGGATTGAAAATCTGAGAGTACCGTTGGATTTGTTGGGGCGTGTTTCACTCAGGCAGAGCCTGACCTTGACCGGCGCGGGTCGAGGGTGACTGATAATAATTTTCCAAACTTTTTTTCGGGTACGTTCAGTAAACGTACATGCAGGTTTTTCTATCTTTTGAACCGGTGCTCGGAATTGAAATCTGAGGACACCGATGAACTCACAACGCCGATAATTGCTTAAGGGAACCTTTATCACAGTTGCGTTTTAAGCGAGTTGAGAATTAATAATTGGGGATTTAGAATTAAATAAATAAAATTGGTGATACACAATTTTATTTATATCTATGGTAGTTATACCCTATAAAGGTGAGTTAAGGGTGAGACCCATAACCACCAACTACCCATGTGTGGATAAATGAGAGGTGGGGCCCACACGAGCCCCAACCTTTCATTTCCCCATAACCTCCCTTAAACCCCCCTTTTAACACCCCTTCAAATTAATGTGACAACCCCCCTTAATAAAGAGACCATCTCTCTCCCTCTTTAATGGTGCCAACACTTTAATTAATTAAGTGTTTTGAATTTGAAAAGGCATGACGTGTTTATTAATAGGGGAAACATCTTTTTAATATGGGTTGGAAAATTTTTGGAGAATCTTGTGGGAAACCTCTGGAGAAATTTAGAGAGAATTCTAAACCTTCGATGAAGAACGGTTCTCCAACGACGGGCCTTCCAAGATCTTCGACGAAGAACAATCCTTCAACGGAGGTCAGATTCCTACGTTTCATCCACGCTTAAGCTCTGATATGAAGTGTGAGGCGGACGCAATGATCAACGTCAACTCCATTCTCTTTCCGTGGCTCAACGACGTGCAACGTCATAATCAAGGTAGGGGGTTTATTTGAAGTATGATAAATACATATTTGTTTATTCCTCTTGTTATTAATTCTCAAAGATGATGGCCAAACAAACATGACCATCAATATGGACATTGTCCATGACCTTTTTTATATTTCATTCTTCGCACGTTCTCCGCGCGTTCCTTCGCACCAAATAATTAAGTGCGTCAAAACATCGATGTTTTGTTGAGAGCGATATACGAACGTGGAGATCTCGACTCAAGGAATGCGAATCTGCGGTCGTCACAATTTTCTGACTTAGAACGAAGGTGCAGCGGACCACGGAAGGGGCCACGTGGCGATGCAATTCCGACGCGTCTTCAGAACGCGGCTTCCGACGAGGGTGCCAGCGGTCCAAGGTAACGATTCGGTTGGGCGAGTAGGCGACCGTGGCGGCTGGTGCAGGCAGAAGGCGGCACATAATGGGGTCGGGTGCGTGGTCGTAGGAGGTGGCGCGGCCAGCCACATGCTAAGGCCCGGCGGAGGACAAGAAGTCGAAGGACGGCTGGTAGGGTAGAGCCACGTGAAAATCTCAGGGATGAATTAGATTGGTAAGAGAAACGGTTTTGAGAAATAAATAAAAAAGAAGTGGGAGGCGCTTTATGGAAGAGATTGGCGGCCTCAATTCATGCGTGGAATGAGTTGGGGTTATGAAATGTTTAAATAAATAAACAATTAACAATAATAATAATATATTATTATTATTATTATTATTGTTGATAAAACACTTTTTCGACCGCAACTTATTCGTGTGACCTCGGTTTCACGAACCGTCTACGGCAGTGAGACCCAGATTTTGAGACGGACATTCCGAGTCCAATATTGAATGTCTTTTTTGGGTTTCTGGATCGGTTACCCGAAGTGCTTCGAAAATAATAGATTTAATATTATTATTAAATCTTCAACCCGCCATAACTCATGCGTGCGACATCCGATTGGCTTGCCGTCAGTGGCGATGTAATCTTGTCCTTAATACGGTCGATTCAAGTCTAATGATGGATACTAAATTCTGGTTCGTGGCTCGGGGCCCCGAATCACCGAATAATAATATTATTATTATTATTATTACGGAATCTTGTATCGGACATATCACTCTCATACAGTGTCGGAATGACAAACCGTCTGCGACGTTGAGACCCTGGAATTAAGTCGGATGTTTCAAAACCAATTTTGGATATTTAAGTCGAGGTCGAGGCGCGGGGCCCATGAGGCCCAGTTCGCACGTGTTGCGGTGAAATACAACTTTTTCACCTTCTATCCGTTTTGGACCTTTGGTAGTCCATCTCATGTGTTTTTCTGTATGGATCACAATGGTGTGACCGGTTTGGTTAATCGGTATCATTTGAAGTACGACCGGGTTGGTTCGAACCCGAAACCAACCGGGCCTTCGGAGCGGAAACGCTCATATCATGAGCTACGAACGTCCGATTGACGTGTTGTCAGCTTTGTTGTGTTCCTCTTAGTGAGACGGATCTTTTGGCATACTCCACCCGAGGTTTGGACACAAGTGGAGTACGGTCGGGTTGGTTTTGCCTTAAAAACCAACCGGGCCCCGGGGACGAAAATGCCAATAACTCTCAGACCGGGCGTCCGATCGACGCGTCGTCTGTTGCGTTGAGTTCCTGTTGACGATACGGAACTTTTGGATACATCAAATCTGGACTTTGTGACAGTTGATGTATCAGCCTCTCGGCTCGTGGAGCGGACCCTCCGAACGAGCTTACTGTGTGCGGAAACCCTAGTGCTGGCTGCGACTGTGACTGCTACTGCGACTGTTACTGTGACTACTACTGCTACTACTGCTACTGTGACTGCGACGACGACAGTACAGAGATCCTGTGTGGATTCGACGACGACGACTCCAGCACTCAGCGATCCTACGTGGATCAGTGCTACATGTCCTGTGTGGGCCCGATCCTGTGTGGGTCCGATCCTGTGTGGGTCCGCGCTCAGCGGTTCTGTGTGAGCCAGCGCCTACAGGTCCTGTGTGGGCCCGATCCTGTGTGGGTCTTTGCGGGGGTTAGTTACCTATCGATCCTTCGTGGGTCTGACGACTTAGATGGATCAGAGATCATCTTTATTGTCCTTTGGTTAGTTACCTATCGATCCTTCGTGGGTCCGACGACTTAGATGGATCAGAGATCATCTTTATCGTCCTTTGGTTAGTTACCTATCGATCCTTCGTGGGTCCGACGACTTAGATGAATCAGGGATCATCTTTATCGTCTATCGAAGAAGTATACCTGTGTGAGATGAATCTGTTGCTTTCCTGTGTGGATTGTGTTGTGCAATCCTGTGTGGATTACGTTTTGCTTTCCTGTGTGGAATACGTTTACTTTCCTGTGTGGACTGAGTTGTACTTGGGCTCGGAGGTTGGAGCGTATTTGAATTTGATGACTTAGGTATATGTATGGGCATATACCTAAGCAGTGTCGGTTGTTACTTCGTGATTGTACCTATCTTTGTGGTTTATCCTTTGTGGATTTGAGAGACCTTCAGGGGTCTCGGGGTCCCTACTGAGTAGCTTATACTCACCCCTGCACGGGCTTTGCCCGCACTACGTTGTGTTGGTTGCAGACGACGGACAGCGTTGACCTTAGCTAAGGCTTGCAGAGCGGGACGGTACCCGGAGGTGGACCACTAGGCGGGACGTGCCCGGAGCGGACGGTGGGACCCGTGGAGCAGTGGAGCTATCTGTACCCACCCTTCAGGTGGGATTTCCAATGGACAGCTCGGAGTAGCGGCTTTTACTTTTCAGTTGCTGTTTTCCCTTTCGAGTTGTACTTTACTTTCAGTTTGGGTTTGTATTCTGGCCCATTTACTTTTCCGCACTTTCAGTTGTACTCTGCTTTTGTTTAGTGTTTACTTTCCTCTTGCTTACTCTGTGGTGTTTGTTTACTTTTTAAAGGCAATGCCTTCCCTTTTTACCGGGATTTACGCCTTGGTGCTAGTCGCCAGCCCCTGGCCTATGGAAGGCGGGCTTGGGGTAGTCACGGCACGGACCCCGAGGGCGGGTCGTGATGGGTGTGGGTCCCACTTCCAACCCCCTTTGGTAGGTTTTTAACAAACTAAAAAAATAAAATTTGTCTTACACAAATTTTATTTAACTGAACTGAAAACCCCAAAACTTAACTTTCAACCCGCAACAAACGCAACTCCCGAAAAGGTCTCTTTAAGCGAATATCGGCGCTGCGAGTTCATCGGTGCCCTCGGATTTCAATTCCGAGCACCAGATCAAAAGTTAGGAATTCCCGCTCGTTCGTTCACTGAACGTACCCGAGCCAAACTTCGGAAATTAATTCCGGGCACTCCGGGCCTCGGAATCAGGTTCCGTCTGAAACCGCGCTCTTGTAAAATTCTAAAGAAAATTAAGAAAAAAAATTTCCCTTGAATTTTACGGGTCTTTACATATTATATGAGATGACCCTTCCAAAATAAATTTGAATTATAATAATAAAATCATAAATTGAAAATAATAACATTGTTTTAAAACTTTCATAAGATCTTACTAAAACATATCAAAATGTTTCAATGATGCAAACATAATGCTTTTGATTTATGAATACCATATAAGAAACTTCTCCTGCTAAAATATTTTTTTACCCAAAACTACAAAATAGAAATCATAATATTTGACATAAACAGGATGCCTTAAAATAAAATAAAAATATGAATAATAATCAATTTCAATGATCTTATAATCTCCCTTGCACACAAATAATTTTAATAAAATAATCCCTTCCAATTAAACTCTAATGAAGAGAGGTGTTTTAAAACAAAATTAAAATTTCTCTTACAGAAATAATATTTCAAAATAAAGAAATACCGAAAACAAATATTTCAAACTTCCATGTTTCAGTAGAGTATCCTTCTACATTGTTATACTCTTCAGACACTAATTTCTCTCTCATATAGAAGCAGAAATCAAAGAGAACAACAATAAAAAAAGCACTCTTACTCCTTCCTAAACTAACTCACCACACTCTTATATTTATAATAAAATATATTGAAGTGAATTTTTTTGAAAGGAATGTATATGTGGTACCAGTACGTTGATGCATAAATTAAATATTTGATGACTCTCTGTCTACTAGTGAAATCAGTTACAGGATTGATTACATTTTTCTCTTATTATGTGGACCATTCATGTTTGTCGTGGAAGAAAACATCTCCTTGAGAATATATTATATATTCTATTCCAAGTGGAATAATTTTGGGATTCCGATGATAATTTGAATGTCTGTTGAAAATGGAACAACATGACAACTAGATTATTTTAAAGAATCCAAAATTACTTTTGGTATGGTCATCCAACAAGAAATATCAATATTAGTATAGAAATAAGCCACAGATATTGTTGTAAAAAAATAATTTTTAAATTAAAACAGTGTCAAACCTGATTGAATAAATTCTAGAATCGATGCCAAAAGGGTTGGTATACCTCAACCGAATAATAATGTTGAATAAAGAGGACTAATTAGTATGTTAATACATCGAAAGCAATATTTGGATCGAAGAATCGAACACCTACCAACAAGATCCGAAAATCTAGAACCATGAGATCGGAACCCTAACTGCACAAGAATTTTAATGAAAGATCTCAGTCTACACCCGTAGTTGATCAGATATCATCAAGCTGCACTCTCGGTTGTGTGAAGCGAGGCCACTAGTTCGTCCACTACTTGAACATGACGATGAAAAACCCTCTCCACCACCTCGTCTCCTGGTCAAGCTCGCCTTTGACCTTGCAACACCTTAACATGAATCCCTATCCCCCTTTATCCCGATTCAATTCCATATTTTTTTTCATTTTTTTATATTTGTTTATATCTCGTTTATCATCGTTTCATATATATATATATATATATATCTATACATAAATATTTCTTTTTTATTTCACAATTCATAATTCTAATTTTTTAAAAAATATTTTTAATAATTAACTTTGTAATATTAATAATAATTTGTTTTAAAAAATAGTTTATAAGAATTAATATATTAATTTGATCATTCATTTTAAATGTAATAATAATAATAATTTATTTATTTTAATGAATTATAGGAAATATATATTCATATCGAATCATAATAAATTGTGTAAGTCAAAATAATACCCATTTATAATAATTAATTCCTTTTAATATCCATAATCATTATTATCATTTTTTATCATCATAATGAAAGTATACATGATATTTCATTTAGAAATATTTTTTTCTCAAAAATTTATAATTATTATTGTCTATTATAAAAATTATTTTTCACATAATAAAATATTACATTTAAATATTTTTATTTACTAAGTCAAATGTTCTATGAACAAAATATTATTTCTAATTTAATAATTTAATTATTAATGAATCATAATATATCATGGTTTTTAACTTGTCGAATATTTTAATTAACTAATAAAACAATAGTTAAAGAATTATAATTATAAATTTCTCATTAAATATTTATTTTATTAAATATGAAATTTTATATTTATTTACAAGGATTGTTTTATATTGAGTAATTTTTTAATTAAATGATAAAATAACAATAAATTAAATATTTTTTTACTAAAACTCGGGATTTTACATTCATCCCCCATAAAAAAATTGCACCAACGAAATAATTTCATTGGACATACAAAAATTATGAATTTATATCTTCAGAGTTAAAGAATATCTATGGGGACCTAACTATATAATCAAAACTCTCTAGTGTATATTTTATTTTCCACAAAAGGAAACATCTAATATCCAAATATGTCTACACCATACCTCTAAAACCACTTATAATGCCCCGTGCTTGCTCATCCGGTCTCAATGTATAAAAATATTGTGTAACTTTTTTTTGTAAATCTGAATAAAAAATTACACAAAACATAACACAAAAGAGGACCTTTTACTGGTCTAGGTTCTAGATTATTAGACAAAACATTAAATTTATCATACTTGAACAAAAATAAAACAATTTTCTACTACACTTCCATGCACGCTAACACCAAAAGTGTCAATACATGAATTAGAACATCTATGATTCTTGTGAAAACCATTTAAAAACAAAGGGTGAGAATTCAATTTCCTAGTAAGAAGTTTTGAAAACGTTTGATATATCACATTAAAAAAATAATAATTTGATAATAGATTCAAAAATTCAATTAGAAATATATTTGTAAAATAACTTTTACAAAATACTAATATTGCATTTAAAAATAATTATACATTGAAAATACTTCAAAAACTAATTTAGTGATTGGGGGGAAAATATTAAGAAATCCATTAAAAAACTGCGAACACTTGAAACAATGAAGCCTATCTTAGGCCTTCCCACTTGAGGGATGGATTCACTCCCTATTTCCCTATCGTATTTACAATGTTCGAGTACCAGTATTTATAAACATTTTTGCCTTAGATTTACTTATATAAATATAATTTTCAAAGGTGTTTTATCTTTGAAAAGATATTTATGATAATTCTTGGTGAAAACATGTTCAATTTTATTTTTATATAAATATATAAATAGTAATTTTTACTGAAAATTACATATTTGACTTGGTACGATCAAATCTCATGATACAAGATGTTGCATAATTAAATGAAAGTTAATCAACATCCCCACACTTTAAATTTCAAATACATACTAGTTAAATTTCTTTTATGCATGAGAAAAATGGAATGAAGTTATAAACTAATAACAATATCATACATATAATTTTGTCTTCAAAAAATCAATCATTTGAAATAATAAATTATGTATTGTGCATAAAAATCTTTAATGTATTATTTCATTACAAAATACAATTATCCTTTCATGGATGTATATTTATATGCACCTAACTTTTAAGGGTCCTTAAATTAAAAATTACATATCTATGTGTATTAATGTATAAATTTCATGATAAGAAAATCATCGTTGTATGGTCAAAATCATGATTTCTATATGACATGCACATGATAAAATTATAGCATTATTAATTTACAAATTTTTATGTTAATTAATATTTGGATAATAATTTATTTAAAAAAATTATATACTTGAACATCTTGCAAGTATATATATATTCTTCACAAGATAATATATGAGATGACCCTTCCAAATTAAATTTGAATTATAATAATAAATTCATATATTTTAAATTATTAAATTGTTCTAAAACCTTCTAAACAATATAATAAAACATATCATAATGTTTCAAAGCTGAAAACATGATGATTTTGATTTAAGAAACCCATTAAAGAAACTTATTCAGCAATAATTTTTTATAACCAAAACTAAAAAATAGAAATCATACCCTTTAACATAAATATACTGCCTTAAAATAATATAATAATAATAATAATAATCTGTTTCTATGAGCATATAATCTCCCTTTCACACAATCCCATAAAATTAAAATCATAATGACCAAAAAAATTTCAAATAAATCAAATAAAAATAATAATCCTCATTTACTAAAATAGTAATGAAATTGTAATAAAATTTTAAATAAACCCATTACACAGATTTACAATTAAAACATTAAAATAAAATAAAAGAATAAAAATATATACTCATATTGAAAATCATAAAACACAATTAATTTTAATAAAATAATGACTAATAATTAATCATTAAATAAGTGAGGTGTATGAAAATAAAATTAAAATATCTCTTACTAAAATAATATTTAAAAATAAATAAATATTGAAAATAAATATTTCACCCTTACATGTTTCTGCTGAGTCTCCTTCTACTTTTGTATACTATTTGGAATCTAATTTCTCTCACATAGAGATGTGGAAAACAATGAAATCAATACTCAGAAAGAAATCACTCTCACTCCCTCCTGGACTACCTCACCACACTCCTATGTTTATACATTATGAGATTGAAGTGAAATTTTTGAACGTAATGTATATGTCGTACCAGTATAGTGATGCATAGATTAAATATTTGAGGACTCACTATCTACTGGTGAAATCAATTACAAGAATGATTAATTTTTCTCTAATTTTGTGGACCATATGTAATGCTTGTCAAGCAAGAATACAAATACTTGAGAATATATTATAAATTATATTCTATGTGAAAAAATTCAGGGATTCAGATGAAAATTCTCAAGTCTGTTGAAAATGGAACAAAATGACAACTAAATTATTTAGAAGAATCAAAACATACTGTTGATATGGACATCCCACAATAAATATCAATATTAGTATTTAAATAACCCACATAGAAAGTTGAAAAAAAATTCAATTTTATATTTAAATAGTGTTAAACTAGATTGAATAAATTATACAATCGATGCCAAAAGGGATTGTATACATCAACCGAATAATAAATTTGAGGAAAGACCACAAATCAGTATGTTAATGCATCAAAAAAACATCTGGATTGAAGAATCGTACACCTACCAACAATATAAGACAATCTAGAACTAGGATATCAGAACCCTAACCGCACAAAAATTTTAATGACATATCACAGTACGCAACTATCGCTGACCAGAAATCATTGAGATAAACTCTCTATTGTGTGAAGTAAAGCCCCTGGTTCATCCACCACTCAAACTCGACGATGAAAAACCCTCTCCATTGCCTCTTCTCCTATTCAAACTTGCCTCTGACTTAGCGGCACCTTAACACAAAACCCTAACCCCATTTATCCTAATTCAATTCCCAGTTTTATTCATTTATTTTATATATATTTTTTATATCACATTTATCATCGTTTCATATATATATATATATATAGATAATTAGTTTTTTTTATATCAAAATTCATAATTCTAATTTTTTTAAAATTATTTTTAATAATATCAATTTGTAATATTAATAATACTATGTTGAAAAAACAGTTAATAAGAATTCATATATTAATTTTTTCATTCATTTTAAATGTAATAATTTTTATCACCTATTTAGTTTCATTAAAATTGAAACAAAATTTATTTTCATATCAAATAATAATAAATATTATATGTCAAAGTAATACTCACTTAAGAAAAATCATTTTAAGAACATGAATAATTATTATCTTTATTTATCATTATAATGAAAGTAAATATAATATTTCATTTAAAATTATTTTTTTCTCAAATATTTATAAATATGATTGTTTATTCAAAACATTATTTTTCACAAAATAAAATATTACATTCAAATATTTTTATTTACTAAGGTAAATGTCTTATAAACAAAATATTATTTCAAAGTTAATAATTTAATAATTAATTAATATTAGCATATCTTGGTTGTTAACTTGTCAAGTATTTTAATTAACTAATAAAACATTAGTTAATAACATTTCATCACCAATTTTTCATTAGTAATTTATTTTCACAATTAGTAAATATAATATTTATTTAGAAACAATTTTTACATTGAATAGTTCGTTAATTAAATCAAAAACTAATAATAAATTAAATAATATATTTTTACTAAAACCAGGGATGTTAAAATCAACCATATACTTATTAATCCATGATGGTACTTGAAATTATTAATCTATCCTCATTTAAATAATAATCATAGTGTATTTTGGGAATTTCCTCAAAGACATTCATATAAGTAGGTTACCAAATCTATCTATTTATTAGATTTATTTATGAAGGTTTCTATAAAAATTACCTTAATACCAACTTTAACCACCATGATCCTAGTAGGATAATTTCAGTGATTACATTATTACATTAGGACTATATAAAGTGAATTATATCCTGGAAGACTAATTTATATTTTAATGGAGGAAAACAAGACACATACTCGAATCTCAAGTTACATTTTAAAACATAAAATAAAAAACATAATAAATGTAAATATGCAGCATCCTTGAACTCATTTAAATATTCTTTCGTCATCTCCTCAGGAATGGAGGAAAATTTCGGGTGATCATATATATAGAGTAAAT
Organism: Viscum album; assembly: GCA_963277665.1. NCBI lineage: Eukaryota > Viridiplantae > Streptophyta > Magnoliopsida > Santalales > Viscaceae > Viscum > Viscum album. Next base: position 1,204,162,543 of record OY728126.1, on the reverse strand, counting down.
GTTATATACATTATAATATGTCATCTGTAAAAGATACATAATCATAATTTTAAGGTAAATAACTGAAAAACAAAGAATTTAATCAAAAACATGATCAAGAAGAATAATATAGAAGGAGTAAATGAATATCAAATGATTCTATATAAATAATCACATGGGCAAGAAACATATCCATTTATATTATTAAAATTTATTTAATATTAACTAACATTTGAGTTCATAGTTAAGTAATACAATATTCCAAAGGTCTAAAACTTACTATAGTGGCCTTATTATTGGACCATTTAAAAAATTGATATGTGTACACCAAAAACTCATTTATTAAGGCCATGTTACCTATTTGTATCATGAGACCTATCAATTCATCATGTGGATAGGTAATTCTAGTCCCCACCAGTCAAATAATTTATTCAATCCATTTTCCATGTTAATAAACTATAAAACCTAATCAGTATGACTTAAAATTAAATAACATCCCACCTTATAAGAATGAAAACACATGATTTGAATAATTCCCAAAAAAACGAAAAAAATACATAATAATATGGGGGAGGGTATCATTTGATTACATCCTCATTAAAGTGTAATATTAAACAATATATATGTATATAGATGAAAATAATTAAAAAATTATAAGAAAATTTATAAAGGAAAATACCCTTTTTTTACTTTGAAATATATTTTTTAATATCAAAATTTTGTATAAATATTTTTAAAATATTTTCTTTTAAAACGACAATGAATAATTTTTATGGATTTTTTAAAACAATGATTAGTCGAGATGGTGTGAATTTTAATTCATGATATGTAGGTTGAAAACCCATTCATTTCAAAATTTTGTATAAAAATTAGAATGTACATCATTCGAAAAATGACAAAAAGATTCCTTTTAAACTATTTTTAAATGAAAAATGGTAAAAAATATGTTATAAATATACAAAATGTTGGAAAAATATTATTTATAACATTTTAAGGATAATATGGATATGGATAATAAATATTACTAATCGAGTAAAAATAAATATTTTACTTTCTTAAAAACATGAATTAGGTATTTTACCCACATAATGAGTTGATAATTATAAGAAAATATATTATTTATAGAAATAAATAGATAAGGATAAATATATTGTGTTTAATATAGAAAGATAAAAGAATTCCCCCAGTGGAAACTTTTATATAATCAATACCCAATAATGATGATATTTTGAAATAAACAATTATCATTTTGGATGCATTTGAATAATAAACCACATGATAGAGATAACATCAAATTAACCTCTCAATATGATTAATATAAGTATATCATGATATAAAATATTAGAGGGGTAGTATATTCAGTGCACAAAATAAATAAGTGGTGAATATAGAATATTTATCATGGAAGAAACCGTTATTTCAGGTTCAAGTTTCTTCTTATGAGTTCAAAACTCATGTATAAAAAATCCATATTTACAATAAAATTGTTGACTAAAAATAATCATGTATATCATATGATACGTGATTCAGTTATAACTGTTTATGAAACATTTATTTAAAATTATTTATTATAAAGACTATTCAGGAGGATAACTACATCATTATTCAGGTATATATTGATCTGATACATCCAATAGCAATAAAATGATTCTGGTTCCATCATGTAAAAAATTTTAATAATGAAAAAATATAATATATATTCATCAAATAGATCATTATTATATACCATGTAATTCAAAAATGAAAAATGAATCGCATCACTTGTCGAGGTTGTAATTGATAAGTATAAATGAGAGACATTATCATTTTCCAGTGTCGTCAATGTTGAATACGAAAATATGATATTATACTTATATGAGTATTAATATCTCATAAATAAAATATATATGTATATATTCATTAGTTCCATATTTATAATCATCCATATAAAGTGGTGATCAAGAATATTTTAGAACATAGTGATGTTTTGTCTTTTCATATGATGGAAATGCGATAGAATATGGTTGTTCCATAATCATAATTATATCTCAGTATAATTATGAAAATAAATTTAATATTTTTGGATTTGAAATACCCATTTAGAATAAATTGATTATAAAATAAAATTGAATGTGTTTGTAATGACAATTACCTTTTCCTTTGTATTCTTTCTTTAGAAATCATCTAATGGGACCATGGGATACCCTTTAAAGGGTCCAAAAGTTATATAACATGTATAAGGTTGTTGAAAAGTGAATTATTATAGCTATTGTTGAGTTATATTTATAATTGTTTTTTGTAAATAATAGACATATCGGGGTTCCTTTTATAAATTAGGGGAGGAGCATTCTTGGAACTTTTTAAAGTGTTAAATTAATATAAATTACCGGTTATATAAATATAACTCAAAATTGATATAAATACTATATAATAAGATAAGAAGAATAAATTTTCCCATATAACTAAATTTGGACATGATTTAGAATCTTTTTCATCATCCATTATGTTTTATCCCCCATTAAACCTTTTGACAATTACTATGACATTAATGCTTTCCACCATTTAATGGTAAACAATGATACCTTAAATATAAAAAGACACATAAATAGACCATGGTTGATTTTTATAAACCATATCTCATTAATATTTCCAAACATAATATTTTCATCTATTTTAAATCAGTTATTAAAATTTTATTTATTATAAAAAATTAATAATTCCTTTTTTTGACAGTGTTCATTTAATATGACTTTATTTACATCAAGACATAATTATAATTCGAATATATACCTCTAATTCATCTATATCATGATTTATATTTCTAATAATTTAGTTTAACCCTAAAAATCACCCAATTTTTTTACTTTTAATATTTTAAAAATCTATAATTTTATTTTTACACTAATGGAATAAATAATGTGTTAGTATTACGTATGTATTTAACATTATAACTCAGTAACTAGAAAAAAATTAGCATTATAAAAAATAATTAATTAATATCTCAATGTAGCATTTAAAATCAAATCTATCCTCATAGTTTTAAATGAAAAAATATTGTAAATATTAAAGGCAAGAGACTGTCAATTTGGAATTTTCTGTACTTAAAATAATATAAATGACATTATCAATGAAAAATTATTCCAACAATACATATTTTGAAATTTAGGATGAATAAGGTAAAATTAAAACCATAAAATGAAAGAAATGATTGTGTTGTGTTTATTTTTGCTTCATGATCACATTATTTATAACCTTATTTACCTAATTTACCTTTTACCGAAGTGACAAATTTTACTATAGATAATATTTATAATGACATAAAATAAATTTAATATATTTAGCTAATATAATCCCAATGATTCAAAATATTTCATCATTTTTTCATAATTCCCTTCATTCTGTTATAGAAATTAATTTTATTATAAATTCATAAAACTTGAAGACATTAATTTTTAAAAAATGTATTTTTCAGAGTAAAAATTATATTATTTCAAAAAATTAAAAATAATTGACCAAAATTATATTATTATGGATAAAATGTGTCATTTTTCATATTAATACCAACTCAAATATATAATTTAACTTCTTAATTAATTTATTTAAATAATTTTATGTATTTGAAAAGGCTGTATTTTTCACTATTCACTGAAAAATCCATTATTTATGAAAAATCCCAAAATTCAACCAAAAGTGTATTTTGATATTATAATTTAAAAAATATAATTTCAGTTTAGAAAATACAATTTATTATAGTTTATAATTTAATTATAATTTCTAGACACAAAAGTCAAGAAAACCCATTTTATAAAAGTTTATTTTTGAAGTATAAAATTATTTTAAGGAAAAAGATGTACATGTTTTTTACTAATAAATAAAATATATAAATATTTTATAAATAGTTTCATGTTTTATTTATCCCTATTAATACAGTGAATTTCAATTGCTAGATTATGATGGTCATATTTATATAATTATATTTAATGTTTCATTTAAACTCGATATTTCAAGTTGTATAAGCAATCAGATATAGTGTTATTTTAAATATCATAGTGTGTTAAAAATGCAAAAAATAATAGTACATATTTATCATAAATAGGTGATCCAGCCACTACAAATGATTACTATCCCCCATTTAATACTTCCCTATAGTTTACGAAATGATATAATTGTTCATGTTGAAAAAATACCCTCTAAATATATGGAGAATTCAATAATGGTATTCTCACCATATAATGAATCCCTAATGACTCAGACCTCATCATCATGATACTATTTCTAAACTATCATCCAGATAGATATGGGATTATCTATATACATTCCAAAAAACCTTTATTGAATCCCATCATACTCCTAGATGCATATAAGAAAAGAGATCCATCAGTTTCCCCTAATCTAAATATTATTTCATGAACTTGGATAATATTTTTCTACTCAAACCATTAGAAACCGTGTTACCCTTTCCAGGGGTGTAGTATTATTTATAGTTAAATAATTTCACGGACTCCACCAATAGGTTGTAATCATGATGGAATATTTGTATGAAGATATAACAGAAAATTTTCTGATATGAGTAAATAGTAAAACTCTATCCAAAAGTTAATTCCACCATCACATAAGATCATAAATAATTTCTAGGATTTTAAAATCATGTCTGGGATATTTCATCTGATGAGTCTAAAGATAGTGAGAACCAAAAGCCACCATATGATCACCCTACATGATAAAAAACCCAAACATGAACATGATGCATCCCAAAATACCAAATAGCCCTACCAAGCATCTGGAAGAGTCAACATTGGAGATGAGGTCAAACAAATCTTAAAATAATCAAAATAAGAAAGATTTTTCAAATAAAAAATCATCTTCACTCCCTTATGATTGAGATTAGAAAATAGAGAAGCTATAATGGATAAATCTCGCATGAACCAACAATAATACTGATCCATTCCCATAATGATCTAAATATCAAAGTCAATTAGTGGTTCCTCCCATGATATAGCAACTTTCACTATCTTTGGATAAAAAAATTGCAAGTTTCTACTTCATGTTTAAAAAAACCACATATACAAAAAATTAATTCTTTGTTATCCTGAAGTGTTGAAGGTGATTTCTCAATATGTATAGAATGACTATAAATAATTATAATGATCCTACCCATTTATATATTAAACCTATATTTCATCCCCCAATAGAAAAATTATTGAATCTAGGTACTAGTGTAAAATAATCATCATTATATCCATAAACATAAATGGATCATTGTTCATACCAAATAGAATAATGAGGCAGTAACAGTGGATATATCTTCTCCTGAAATTGGTCTTTGGGATATCATATTCTTTGATCCTAAGATGGTGATAACAAGATCAATGAGAAATCATGGTGACCAATTTCTCCCCATACATTTAATGAATAAAATTTTCAATATGGTGAAATTGATAATTATTATGGATTGTAACTCAATTATCATTAAAATAGATACCATATAAGAAAAGGTTTCCATTAGCCTTGTTGGAAAAAATCAATATAGCTTTCCATGGTGAAACATTAGGTCAAATGAATAAAAAAGAAAAAAATTCATCCAACAGATACTTTATATAATTAAATTGTATCAATTAAATTTAGTAATATGGATTAAATATTTATTAGATTCCTATAATGAAGTTTATTAAAAACTCCACCTCCTTTACCAGTGGAAAACCATATAATTCCAATTGGAAAACTACTGGAAACTGAATAGATACTTCTTGGAAGAACACAATGTAAATATTAAATCAATAGTTACAATGTATACATGTATATAATACATTATGGACCTTGGATAAAAGGATTGTGTTGACTAGACCATGGATCCCAATTATCTTAAAAAGTTATACTATTTATCATTGATAATAATGGAGACTCACTAAAGATAACATTCAATCTCAACATTGTCAGGAACCAAAAAACAAACCATGATAATTTTATACAAATGATTCATTAAAAGAAGATAAACTTCTTAGAATATATCATTAAATGTTAAGGAGAATGTATAAGAGGTTCATTAGAGACCCTAATCTCTAATCATTCCCAGGGGAGTTGCAATCTCTATCACATTAGAAATGAGCTTCATAGGAAGATTAAACAAGTGCATGGTGTGGGTTGATTTAAAGTAATAAGGGGGAGACCATATCAAATAATGAAGAAAAGAATATTGAAGTAATACTAATGATACCTTTCAAAATCATAAAACTCACATTAGTACCTTCTAAAGACTATCCCACTACATGATGAGTCTTTTTTTCTGATGACTATGTTTGGAGACCCATTTTTCAAGAATCAAATTACTACAATGAAGATCCTCTCAATACTGATTAGAATGTACCACCATATTGAACAAAAAAACATAGAAAAACATATACTAGTGCCCATATAATCAATAAGAGTTGGATTCTTTTTGGGCCTCAATGAAAGCATAATTCGAGTTCCAAGCTATGTAATAATGGAGACATGTTAGTGGATCATTACCAAATACTATAGATAATTTTTGGAAATTATTATATTGAGGACCACCACTATTTATTCTAACACACTATGCTTATAAATTACTAATTCCTTTAATGTATCTATTAACAACATCACTTGGATTTAGAGGAACTCCATACAACGTTTACTTACTCGTAAAGTCAATTTTATTAATCATAAAACAATCAATAACATTTATATAATATGTAATCATCAATGTTATGACATGAGACAGAATATGTGATGGACCACACTTCTGAATCCTCTAGGATTTAATCATATAATTATACATTACCACTAGTGGGAATTGAGAATGTTCAAAAAAAATAGTATCCATACAAATTAACTAGCTAATCACCATATTTAAGGTTAAGAAACTCCATGGGCCTAGAAAATACCACCATTTCTAAAATGAATTTCCCCATAAAAATAGCCATTATTTATTTCCACATCAATCATTTATTAATAGATTTTAGAACTATCACATCCCAGAACATCCTACTATGACCTTCATGCCCGAATATAAAACATTTCAATGTAATGGAATCCATTGTATCCAAGAATTGGAAGAGTCACTAAATCATCCAATACGAATACCATACCTAAAGAGGGTCAATTTTTCCTTATAAATATTATTTTTTATAAAGAATAAAATCAATGGAATGATCAGCATTATTGTCATATGAGGCTACCCCTCCCTATACTGAATGAGAATAGTTGTGGTTGCATGGCCCAGAACATATATTACATGATGTACAACATCAATAATGTTTTGCTAAAACTAAGTGTTTTCTTAATGTTATTATTCAAGTGATCAATCCAAAAGTATATTCAAATTTATTATGGGGGAATGGTACTATAAAACATCAACTAATAAATAGGAAACATCAATTAAGATATACTAGATCATCAATTCAATATTTCATAATTTATCATGGGAATATAAAAATCAGATCCCATCATGGGAAAATTCAGGAGTTAGATAATAGAAATTCCTCATGGGTATATTTTTTCAATAAACCATGTTATTTTAATGCTAATTATAATCATATCATGAAAATACCTCACTCATAACCTACACATTAAAGCCCAATAATCTTATCTCATGTCTATCCAGACATCTCAACCTGTATACCAACATTCATGAAGAGAGTCAACATATCTATTAAACCATTTTTTTAAAAACTATCTCATATTACCTACTAATCTAGTAATCAGGTCAATCCTAACATGTCATATAGTGTTTTCTTAGTACCCGTGAGTTGGTATTGCTGCCTGACCATTATGAACATATAAGAGGAAAAAATGCAAGAAAAATAATATCTTAATTGGATAAATACTAATTAAAAAATACATAATTAATAATTATGCCAAAACACTCATTAAGAAAATTATCATAAGTAGAAATAATCAAGTCAAAAAAATTTAGATCAACCAAATTCATCAAAAACACCATCAAATAAACTAACTCAAAATAACTACTTAATATGTGGATCACAACCTCCATCAGTTACTTCCCTCTCTAAAGGCCCCCTAATAATGAACACCCATAACCTATTACTGGTATTTTTCCTCTTATAATACCTATAATATAAAACATTTCAATCATCAAAAATGAAAAAAAATTACGTGAGAAACACATTCTTAGTAGGAAACAAAAAAAAATTCTGTAAGTAGTTCATATCCAAAAAACAATACATAAGTAATTTTAAATATGACATGACTCAGTGAACATTTTATAAATAAAAAATACATGATTTTTGAATAATTTTAATGGAATGTTTAAAATGTAAAAATTTAATTTTCCAACCAAATGGTAATGAATAAGAATTTATATCAAAATAGGCATGAACATTTATTTTTATAAAATTTTAAATAATAAATAATTTCTAATTATAACATGACAGCTAAGAGTCAAGATCTTATGTTATTACAAAGATTCTCACACATCTTGGTAAAATGTTGCTCTATGAGTGCACAAATTCCAACATCTTAAGCATATTGGGAATATGAGAACGTTGAAAAGAATTAACTTCCTACCCTCATCCTATTTTAGTTATTATTTGCCTCTTTGATCCATTTAAAGGTAGAACTATAACATGTATAACATATTTCCTACTGATATAATTTACCATCATCCAACATGATTCAAGGAAATCAATCATACAATGGGATTTTTTGTTTTCATTCATTCTCAAATCATTTAAATTATTCACTAAAAATCAACCTTGTGACGATGTTTCAAAACATTATATTCATTTTATAATCTAACATTTAATGATTTCTGTCAAAACACGTGAATTTCGATACAATTCATTTCATTTCAAACAATAATTCATCTCATGTAATAATTTATAATGAAGAAAAAATAAAATTATTTGTTCAAATAATTCTGTCATTTAAATTCCATTTTTTGGAATGTATCACATTATTTGAAAATCCATAATAAAATAGTTTCAAAACACTCAATCCATTTGGAAAATATAATTCTTTTAATACAATTAATGCATAAATACTAGTTAGAAATTATGTTTTAATCAAGAAAGAAAAATTTGTTTCACTTGATTTGGATTATACTATAGAGTCACCTGCCTCAATCAATGTATAATTACACACCCAAAATGAGATAAATAATAACGATTTTAATAGATAGAACCAACATACTGGGAATATTACAATGAGAAATTATAAATCAAGATATAGATCCTTCAACAAATAGATATCCACTTATCTAGAAGAAATACATAGATCAACATCATTGGCTAGTCATTGGATTCCATAACCTATCCAATGGTACCATGCATATTAAATTAACCCGTAACATCCCAAAAAATGTAGATGGTGGATTTTATGTAGGAAATCCACTATTACATCCCTCCACCTATGGGTAGGTTCCCCTCACCAGTCGATAGACTGTATTTGAGAAAGAAACCCCTACCACTAGTCTTCAACCAATCAGATGGTGTGTCTCATTGGATTGTTGATGGAACATGTGTAGAATTTATCATTTTTTTGTATGAACCCTTATATAATCTCATTGAAAACATTCCAGTGTCTCTATTTAAAGAAAATATATACTCATGACTCTTTAAAAACCTCAAACAATATATAATCGACAAGAATCAATAGTTATTATGAGATATCAACAAAAAAATGAAGAGTTAATGTACACCACTAGTAGCATATGAATTATGCTTCAAGGATGTTAAATCAGGTGAAACACCAAACCTGATATCAAAATAATTGAAAAAAATATGTAAAAATACAATGTGGGGGAAATATATAATCTCATATAAAACTATTGAAAAAGAAATATTTAAGAAGTAATAATGAATTATAAAAAATGGTCCCCATGAAATTTGGTAACAAAAATATTTTCATAATGAATATAGGAATGAAAAAATAAAAATTAAATGATAAAAAACAAAAAAAATAAATTTTAATTAAACATGAAACATTGTAATAAAACAATGTAGCATAAAAATGGAGAAAAACTACAGCTTAATTGTCATAAATAAATGTGAAATAAATGAATCTCCACCTTAAAAATAAAATAATATTTAAATAGAAGATGTTATTTAAATATAATCTAACATATTAGTTATCATTGGTTGTTTTTATAACCTCCAAAATTTTATTTGGTCATTTATATTCATCCTAGTTTGATTATTTCAGTAGTTTGTGTCCTAGTGAAAAATTCTTTCCAAACCAACCCCTATAAAATTATCAAATAATAAAAAATATCATAATTAACATAATTTATAAGAGATAAAATTAAATTGAGATTCATGAATCTGTATACCAGGGATTCAATTAGAACTAATATCATTGAATGAGTAATTAATGAATTAGGAATAATGATATTGAAAATAGAGAATAACCTTCCATGGTATTTAAAACAGTAATCTTGAAAATTAAAAAAAAAAGTTAATCATAAAGAAAGAATTAATATGGTAGAGATAACAAAGTAAGATTTCACAGTAATCCACTAAGAGATAATTCTCCACTTAAACATAAACAAAACAAGAAAACCAACCCAAATCAACCCTCCCATTAAAATAAGTAAATGCTCAAATTACATGTATTGGTAGTCCAAGGATTTCATAAGAACGGAAAACTATACCTCCATTATACACTAATATAAGGTATTCTTAAAGATCATGTAGATAGTAATAATATCAAAACTCTAGTATACCACATTTTTTTGCCTATTTCATCCTATGTTTTTTCTTAGGGTAGTGTATATTAATGGGGCCAGTAATTCTATAATGATAGAAAAGAATATTAAAAATATCACTCCCATCCTTCTTCCCTTTTATATTATACTTAATTTAACCCATAACATTAATTAATATAGACTCGAACTGAAACCATATAGCTACCTCCTTTAGACCACTTGTTTTAAGATCCCTTGAAAAGATGAATTCATTAACTTCATCTAATGTAATGACCTCCCTAAATTATATCACATATTTTTTTAATAATTGAATTAACATATTATAATTTTATGAAAATAATTTTCTCATCTTCATTAAATATTATGAAATCAATGTTTTCTTAATAGAAAAACACCTTTTCATGTTTTCTAATTAATACTACATAGATATTTCAGGACAATTTAAATGTTTTAATCCTCATCTTCTTATAAAAAATTAACATATCATATTTTTTCATTTACGAATGTTTCTTATTCATCCAAATTGGTTTATAATAGATCTCATAGACTTATTCATTATGTACCAAAACTCCTAAAGTCCATAACATCACACAATAAAAATTTTAAATTATTATCGGGTATAGATTATCATTTGTGGTGACGACATGTCATTTTGAGTAAATATTGGTAACAAGTTTCTTAATACCAAACAATAAATATACAAATCTATTTTTCATAATAATAACATGCATAATAACTCTCCATAAAATAAATATATTCTCCCCACCAAAATTTTCATCCTCAAAATTAAATGAATAATGTATGAAACATCATACTATAGTTATAATACTAATTGATGTAGGTGGATATAAAAACGTAATGTTATTACAAGACAAGGAAAAAGGCCATTTAGTTACTTAATTTACATATTCACTGATAAAATTACATCTTCATAGATGATAAGTATTATAGAAAGAGTTAACATGAATATTTAAAGTAAACTAGTGAAGAATGTAAAGTACAAAAATATAAAAATTATTTAACCCATGTTTTCACTATATTAATGGTATGAACACAACCTAAAATCTTGATATTATAAAAATAAAACATAATAGAAGGTATAAATAATGATTAAAAAGATAAAAAAATTTCTAATAGGACCACCACATCTATCTATGAAAGGAATAATTTTTTCATTAGGAGTTAAAAGTGAATCATAGTTTAAGGATGGTAATATACACTCTTGAGAATGATAAGATCACTCATGAAACAGAAAGGGAGGATACATACATAAAATATTAAAAATAATTTTAATAGAAATAGTGAAGTAAGAACATGCTTACAACCATAGGTGAAACCACGAACCTAAGAGATTAATTTGGAATAGTTGAATGGTACTACCTCTATCATTGTTTCTCTTTGATCTTGTAAGGGACAAAATCACTCACTAAGACTTATCCAACATTTCAAATCCTCTCTTAGGACCTCTCTCACATCTCTGAAAAATAGATATGGTAAAAAATAAAACTCTATCTCCAAACGCAGTGAGGGAATAAATGGGAATCAAGAGTGATACAACATGAACATTTAAAGTGGCACATGGATGTTTCGAAAGATTATAACATGTTGAAACATCAATAAGTAAAATAGTGTAACAAATTTGAACTACTGAAGTAGTGATGTGGTGAGAGAGAAGTGGATTACAATGAAATAATGCCAATCACATGGATCTTTATGGTTTTAGAAACACACATGGGAAACACAAGAATCCATATCCAAAACACTAATATTTGAATAAGAAGTGTTTAATATCTATCAGAGTATAATCAAATTATAGATATTAAATCCATGGGTCACATTAAATCCAATGATTATGGAATATGCATCTTGATGATCACATTAACTTTTTCTGGTGAAGCACCAACCCCGATGTTAGAATGAAATAATAAACTTTGTAAATGCGAAATTAAAAGAAAATAGCATAAATCATATAAATCTTCTATCCATGTAAGATTATTCAAATTAGAATTATCTAGATAAAATTATCATGAATGAAGGGGAGAATAAATATCATGTCATAAAAAAGACACCCAAATCCAATATTAGCAAATTAAATAAATTTAAAAACAATTTTATGGAATTATGAAATATTCATTTAAATATACCAACATTGACTCAAAATTAAAAAATAAAATAAATTTTTAAAAATTCTAATCATAAATTATAAATACCAAAAATCTAATACCAACACAAATGTAATTCGATGATATTATAGAATTACATTTCTTTTAAGATAAATACTATTTTGAAAATCTTTTTTGACATGGAACACAAAAATAAAAAAAAGTGATATATTTCATAAAATATCACTACACACAGTAACGGTTAAAACAATATTAGAATTGAATTTGAAAAAATCATTTACGAACTTTTAAGAGGAATATATCCACAAGTAAAAAAGAAGAAATAAATTCATTATCCTCATTGGTCACTATGAAGATCATCACCGAAATTTTAAATACAGAAGTAATTTAGATAATTAAATATATAATTGACATGTTAAAGGATAATAAAATAGGTTTATTAATTTTTGGTTATTTATGGGAATGAAATATGGTAGTTATATAAGGTTTTTATATTTATATAGTGTTTGGGCATATGTGATTATTGTAAAAAAAACTGTTGAAGTTCAAAAAAATGAAATACATAGAAAATTTATAAAATATTTTTAGATAAGGATAAATGGAACTTGTTACATGAATTATTCTATATACAATTTATTTCTATTACCATTTAAGGGAGGTATAATCACTGGTGTTTTTCCAATACGTGGCCTAAACAAAACTCTACAGAGGTAATCATGAGTGAAGGCTGTTACAAGAAATATTAAAAATCCTAGAAATAAATATGTGGTCTATGCTTTTCGAATCCCCACTGATGACAAACACCACTTCTTATCTCACCATTAGTTCCTATAAAAAAATTAGAGGGTTTTTTATGTATAAGATAAGATAATATAATCCTGTACTAATTATTAAATTTCTATATCATCATTATTACATTTATTATATACACAATACAATTCAATAAAATTTAATTTTATGTTATAATAGAATTTTATTTAATATATATGATTTGATAAAATTAAATTCTTATAAAACAAGTTGACAATCTAATTGAATTAGGAATATAATCATTTTGTGATAATTTTTTTATATACTTGGAATTTTAAAATCAATATATTACCATTAAATAATTTATAATGTATTACAATTATACAAAACAATGAAATTAAATTTCATCAATATTTTTTTACATGAAATGGAATATGAATAATTTATTTTTATTCATAAATTGTTTTTAAAAAACATTTGTATGCATCATGTACCCTTATATTAATTTTTATCAAATATAAAAAATTTGTTTGATAAAATTGTTTTAAATTTTCCAATATGAATTTTTTAAACATATAAAAAAAATTTAACAGTCATATATTTAGTAATTTTTATTGTACTAAAATAAAAACAAATAATTTATAAAAACATATTAAAAATTTCCAGCATGATATTTTTTAAAATAGAAGTAAATTTTATCAAATATTAAAACTGAATTATATTTAATTTATTAAAAATTTTGATTTTCAAATTAATTTTTTTTAATAGTGTTCATCTTAAATTTTTAGGAAAAATATTATTATCATGGAAAGTATCTAATAATGGTTAATAATGATAATAATGGGTAACATAAAGTGTTTATAATTTTGATAAAGTAACATGAGACCTATATAATTTACAAGACCATTTTTTATTGTTTATTAATATGTACATTTTTCACAAGAATTTCCTCACCTAACTAGCAATACTATAATTTGTTTCCATCATTACCCCTTACCCAACATTAGATTATAAGTGAATGTAAATCTTTTTCACCTATAAAAAGTGATCAATTAATCACACTTTTAGCCACACTTATTCATCTAAATTCACTTAAAAATATTCATATTTTACCTATAATATAATCATATTATATTTTTTGGTTCCTTGTTATAATAAATTTTCCCATTTATTACATTTTCATGAGATCATTCAAGAGATGATTCAATTACCCAATGTGAGTATTATCCAATAATTAAACCTTTATTTACTATAATCATCCTCTAAAACTAATTAAACAATACTAATATAATTACAATAGAAAAAGTTTCATATAAAATGTTATTATATTAATTGTATAACCTTTTTCAACTGTCCTCCCACTAATTCAAAATATTGATTATGTTTCTCGTGTTACATGTAAAATATCACCATTCTGAATGAAATATTTTATCATTCATCATCACCATTAATAGACGGTTATAAAAATGGATTTATTGAAAAATGATGATTTTTATTATATCATTAGGACTATTAAATAATAATAATTCCATATAGTAATCATAATTTTATAAATAATTTATCATTCTTAATTTAACCTCCTAAAATGGAAAAACCAAGAAGAAAAATGATTTCTTATTTATTTCTGATTTCTTCATATGTTACCTTATTCATAAAAATTTTATAAATTAATATTTATAACATTAATAACTCCAAAATAAGATCATTTAGTGATGAAATAATTTTATCACAACTAAATATATTCATAATAAATATTCCCAATTGATTATAACATGTTCTCGATTAAAGAACTAGTTAAAGAATATTACAACTTTATATAATGGATGTTTATGGAGAAATAATTAATGGTAAGAATAGATATTAATGAATAATTAATATTTTGATTTATTTATAGAAATGTAATAATAATATTGAAATCATTATTAATATACTACCATTTATTCATGAAAAATTTCAAAAACAATGTCTTCATCGATTACATCATTATGAATTCCGACTAAAACACACATGTAATGGAATTAGATATTTATAACTCAATTATTTAATATATATTATAAATCTTAAATAATTTGTGAATGATTAATTTTTTTATCAAACAAAAGGGTCTATATCACCATTACGAAGATCATATTTAATGAAAAAAATTACTAACATAATATTTTGAAAAATCTATAAATACTAAAAACATATATTGATAATTATTATAAATAAATTTTATGAAGCGTAATATATGAAAATAATTATGAAATTAGTGATTAATATACTAATATTCATTATAAATAAGGTTATAGTGAGTATAAGCATGTAGAAATACATGGTAAGGGGTTTTGTCTCGGGTTCCCTTCTTTGAGACATGTTTTAATATTAGACTCATATTTTCATCAATTATATGATGTACTTAAGATAAATTGGATTCTATTTTTTTTTTATTTTTTTAGTGAATTGACATGTATGTTCATTATTTCCCACTACATATTATTTTGACTCAATTAAAACCAAAATCAAATGAATTTTGTTGTCTCAGCCTCCTTTTCATTGAGTCATAATATTTCTCCCTTGATTATGTGAATAATTTTCTTGTGTTTCACATTTCATTATTTGATATGGTACTTTACCCTTTTCTCAATGATGTTATAATTCTAATACTAAAATTAATGTTATTATATATATTTCCATTCTTCATAGAAAAATTATTTTTTAAGAATAATTCTCAATATATTTGATGACTATTTATCAGCCTTTCCCATATTCATTACTTCAATAAAATTTCTCCTCTTCTATTTCGAAATCCAAAAATGCATCATCTATTTTTACTTTAAAATACCACTTCAATGATTTAAAAAATTGATATTTATTGTTATTTTAACGTTGTTGGTTTCAATAAATATAGTATAAAATATTTAAAAGGATATTTTTTTCAGAATAAAATAAATTATCCTCTACTCCAAATTCATTGACATTTAAATAAAATAATTTCATGGTTCCATTATTGAGATTATTTTTGAGAAAATAATTATGGATGTTATATTTGAATGTGACTCATAAATTCTTGTAATTGTTAAATTTTTTTAATTTTTTTGAGTAAATTTCATTTCTGGGTTCACTTCTATTTTACCCATTATCTATGAAGGTTATGTCTCTTATATAGGTGTTTTTCAAGAGGATAATATAAAATTAAATTATGAAAATAACATTTTGGGTGATTGGATCTTGGTATTATATGAGCTAATAATTGATTCAATTTTTATTTTATACCATTTGAAATTATATGAACCTCCTTTTCATTTAATTAGTTTTTGATGATTTCATATACAATAAAATTTAATATGGCCCACATTTGTACAGATGTTGATGGGTGGTGTCCTATATCACTATCAAATCAATTAGATAAGGCTATATAAATCATGAAATGAAAATTAGATGATTGTAATGATTCTCAAGACATTAATGATCCATGAATTATGATTGTCGAGCCATTAATTTATCACATGAAGTGATGAATGAACCACTATAAAATGGGTCTCATGGTATTAATTATCAAAACACTATATAACATTTTCCTATTATTATAGTTGTGACCGATTTATTTATTGTTCTAGGATTCCATGACATGTATCATTTTAATTCCAATATTATCTTATATGGATCAGCTTTTCTATCTCACATTTCCACACCCTATTACCATGTAATATATTTGATCATTGAAGATTACATGTACATCAATCATGACTTATAAATAACTATTTTTATATATTTTTATAATAAGTAATTTTTTTAATGATCATGTTTTATCATATTCTTATGTTATAACCCTTTATGGATCCTTGATGGGTGTTTTTATTACTGACCATCTTAGGTCACCCCATCTTATGAGTCCAATTTCCTATAAAATTTATGTGTAGGATTTAGTGTAGAAGGAAGGATTAAAAAGAGATGTTGTAAGAGATGTTAAAAAAATTATGTGAAATATGATTTCTTATGTAGCTAATATCCATAGAAATAATTGTTTTGGGTAATATAAAAGAGATATTTTTTGTGATATTTAATATTAAAATTATATAAATATAGAGAAGAGTATCTTGATTCATCTTATATAGAATAAATGATAGATTGGGAGGTATGTATTTTTTGAACTAGAATTGGTGGAGTGATTCAAGGGAATGTTAATTATTACCAGAGAAGGGTTTAATTAGTTTTTGGGTAGTAGGAATATAGATCATTAAAGATGAGTTTAAATATAAGAATAAAAATTAAAATTTTGGTAATGTATAGAGTGTGTTTTCTCCTAGCTTTGGAATTTCCATATGGATATAAACATGTAAATACAGTTCTTGAACAAATCAATTAATGGGTAATGACCTTGAAAGGGTTGGTAAGGTATTAACAATATCTTAACATAGTCCAAAACTTATAGTCCTAAGTTCACCTGGTTTAACTATCATGGGGGGATATGATTTTGTTTATTACATGACCTTTACAAACCATTATAAAGGATTTAAATTCATTTCGAGGACCTAATAAACAAAAAATATTGTTATAGATCCTGAAAAGAATATGACCATGAATAATATAGATTGATAACATAAGATTCATAAGTCAATTTATATATTTCAGTTGATATAGAACCATAAGGATTAGTTTTCTCTTATTTTATTAGAAGTTATTAAAACCATTTGGGTTTTATTATTATTTTAGATACTTGAAAATGAAACTGAATATGTGAATGGTATGTGCAAAAGAATTCCTAAGAATTATATTTATCTATGGAAGAATATTTTTATTAAATTTTAGGGAACCTGAATATATTCTGGTTATTAGATTTAATATATTTTCTATATCATTACCCATGATATTGATTAAGAAATTATATCCTGAGTATTTTTTCCTTACAAAAACCATTATCTATTTTCATTAATGATTGATAATTAGAATTTTGAGGATGAAATATACTAATGGTGGATAATTTATCACCTTGAGATTTATTTATTAATTAAACTTAAAATACTATATTTAATATCTTATTTCAAAAAAACCCCCAATAAGAAAAAAATTATTCTATTTTATTAAATATTATAATTATATACTAATAATAACAAATTTTTTGAATTAATTTTGAAACAACACTAAAAAAATTAAAGGAAAAATTGGTCCCTAAAAAATAAAAATACCATAATGAGAAAATAATTCTCCTCACTATTATCCAATTAGATTATATCCCCAGTTTAAAATTTAGATGTATGGAGAAAATGAGTAACATAATAGTCATTATAATATATAATATAATTTTTTGAATTTTTATATGTTATTAATAGAAATGTAATATGACCATTTTATATGGATTTCTAAAACATATAGTCATTATGATTCTATGATCATTGTATCATAACCATTATATCGGTGGGTATAGACACAAGTAACCATGTATTGAAATCTATGTAGAAAAATAATGAAAAGGAAACGAGTACTTGAATTCTTCATTATGAAAAACATTTTTATGAGCATGGAAGGGATATAGATTCAGAGAGGTTTTCCATATACAATGCCCAAAATGAACTCATATAGGTAAATCTTGTTCAAAATAATTCATGGAATAAGATCATGCTCTTAGAAATCACTACATGATCCATGAAACTTGAATCATTATCCATGAGGAACACTATTAGTTATCTTACTTATTGATCTCAAAATAAATCATAACGGGGGTTTTCAAGTAAATGTTAGGATCATATAGTCATGAAATTATTTGAAAATTTTATATCATCATTATTATGTTCATTTTATACTTATTTTTATACCATAAAATTTACACTTTTGGGATAATAAATATTTTTTAATATAAATACATGGACAACATTTAATTCTTATTAATCATGTAATAAACATTAATGAGCTATAAATAAAATCATTTAGTGATAACATTTTATTATTTGTATAATGTATTTTAAAACCTATTGGTCACTATTGATAACATTGGGTTACATTTATATATATATTTTTATAAATTTATGTTTATATTAATATTTTCAATTGACATGGAATATGAACAAATTATTTTAATTCTTAATAATGTTTTTCTTTGGGAATTGTTTTTATGATGTATGTTATATTATATTAAAAGTTGTTTTTATCAATTATTTAAATAAATCTAAATATTTTTTTTAATTTTTAATATTCAAATCCAAATTTGGGATAAAACTTATTTTGATATATAAAATAAATATTATTTACTATAGTAAATATTTTTTACAATCATAAAACTTTTATATATGAAATCATTATTCATATATGAATTTTGTTTTTTCTCTAAACTAATTTAATTAATAGATTTTAAAACATGTATATGATATATTCCATAAGTATATTAACAAATATATTAAAAATAAATTTAATATTAATTCATATTATATAAATACTGACACACTAAATTTAGTAGAATGTATTATCTTATATAATGTATTTTTTATTTTTTATTTTCTAAACTAATGTTTAATTTTAGAATATTTATGTTCAAATTGGATAAATGAAGTCCAAATTTAGATTCAGGATGTTAAAATTTTAATGCTGGATTATTTGATATGTTTAGAGAAAATAGTTTCATTATAAAATAATTAATCATTGTTAAAAAGGTGAAATTTATAATAAAAAAATAATTTCAATTTGATAAATTAAATTTATACACATAACTTATAGTAAAAAATTTAGGTTTAAAAGGCATACACAATTGTACTAATAACCTCACCTCACCATAGACCCCTAACTCCGTTTTGATTATATCTTTACCCCTACCAAACATTAGTTTTCATGAAAAATACACACTTTTTAATAATAACTGATCTCACTACTACCACCTCATGAATCACTAATACAATGGATTTAGATTGAAACCCATTCTATTTTCCCTCACATAGAATCCTCTTACAAATGTAGAAGGCCTTTGTCACAATGAAAAACATAGTTAATTTATCATTTCCACATTTAATGGATTGAAATATAAATATATTTCTTGAATTAATATTATATTTATGAAATTATTAATATTATATATTTTTAAATTTTAAATTCTATTATTAGTACTAAGAGTATGTTATCATTGTAAAATTGACCACCAAAAATAAGTATACCAGGATGGAAAATAATATCTCCTTTTCAAAAGATAAATTCATATCTTACATTTTCATCCTCCTATTCTAATTGGAGATTTATCTCTTTAATAACACATAAATTGCAATTCCACATCCTAAACAAAGTGGTTTGGTCAGAATATTCACATTATGTTGCATTCTAACCCGAAAGAAACTAAGATGTGCCCCAATTTGGTTGGTCACATGGCCTCACGTGCACCTCCCCATACACCATAGGATGCATCCTAGAAGCGAGGGCCCATGGTGAGTCATTGGGAATACTATTACCTCTTGATCATATTGTAGCACAAAAAATATTAAGAAATATAAATATAAATAAATTATAAGAAACAAAATAATAGTTATCAATCCCATATAATAGGAAAGAAGAAGAAAAATGAAAATCACAGACAAAATTACGATCATTTAATGATTCTATAGAAAAAAGATGTTCAAAGTATATAGGGGAAAATGAATATAAAAAAATATAAACCATATAAATAATGTAAAATTTTTACTTCACCAGCATCATGATCATATCCTTAGTCCTCTAGTCTTGTACTCCATTATAGTATTGAAAGTAAAACATCAGTAGTTAGAAAATTCAATTTCTCCACAATTGCCGACATAAATATTATTCGGTTACCATAGGTGTCCCGAAAGGGTGTGATATGTATATAGTATGCAATAAAAAATTATTTCTAGAACTATCTAGTCTAGGAATATATAATAATTAGTTTTCATGGACATAATAAATGAATGGTTTAAAATAAATAAAAGGCCTATGAGTGGGTTCCTCATTGGATACATCACCTAAACAATCTTTTTCATAGTAATCTAGATATATCTAAACCAAATTCAACATGTCATATATTATAATATTGAATAAATGGGTTGTCATAAAAGAATAATCAAATGTTTATAAACCCATGAATGTTATTTTTCATCGAATACAAATATCTAGGATAATAGTTATACATTTTTTGAAGTTAATAAAATAAACTCATATAACATAATAAGAGGAATTGTAAGGCCATAAATGGTGATCCATTAAAGTTATTCCATGTATCCCATAAATATATATATAAATGTCCATCATCGTTAGATTCCATCAAACATGTTCTTCCGAAGGAATCACAATAGTCACTGAAGGAAGTGTGTAAATCATAACCATATAATCATTTCCCATGTATACCAATTAGGTAAACGAGTATCACTTGTGGCCTAGCATTACTGTATCACCAACTAATCTTAGTAAAGGTAACTTCTCTCGAGAATTGGTATCACCCATTGGTAGATAAATGATCTCCCAGGTGTGCCCATCCAAGATACCCTGTAAGAAATCTATGTATCACTCATGGCACATAATGATTTATTTTAAACACTAATTATAATGAAAAAGGATCCTACATAATGTGTCATTAAGTCAGGAACCTTGCATCACCCATGAAATATTATAATGGTATGTTTATCTATTAATACTGATACCATATAATAAGGAATTTTATTCTAAACACATTATCCAAGTCATATAATATATTTAATTCATGTGAAGCATGATATTAAATTAGGATGAAAGGGCCAAACACATGACCTTTCATCTAATTTAGAGAAAAACAATATTTCTAGATAAAATAAACTAAAATTATTTCTATTCCATAAATATCTTAAGACTTTATGGAAGGTACACCCATATGGGTAGTTAATGTTAATGAAAACAACCAACAACATTGTTTCATAGGTTTCTATGGTTCCGTTATAAATGATAATACCATTTAATTAAAATATTTTAACTTTATGGAGGAATATTGGAACATTCCAGGTGCTGAGAGAATAGGTAATTATAAATGAAAGATGAAATTATGGAAAAAATATATACCACCTACTATAGGAAAATATAACTCTCCTTGCCTTATTATTACAATTGAATCCATATAGAATTGGAGAAATTTGAAGAATCTGATAAAACCCTAAAAATAGTGCATATGAGATCAGACAAAAATAGAAAAATATAAGGAGAGGTAATGTAATAAATTAAGGAAAAAGATAAAAGATCTTACTGAGAGGGATCCAATGAGATATATGATGTCCTAATCAGTTACTAGATAGTGAATAAATCTCAAATCATTGTTTATGAATGCGAGTGAGATAAATGTGAGGGTGGGGTTTATCAACTGGAGGAGAAAAATAATGTGGATGAGATGTTAAATATAATAAGTAAAAATGATAAATTTTAAAAAATTTAAATAGGCATAGGATCTGTCCACAATGTTTCCCAAACCGGTCTTCGACCATGCCCCAACTACTATCAAAGGAAAGAGGCCAAAATGATTGAGGGAACACATATTTTCCAACTGTGTTACATCCATGTACCCCCAATACCCAAGTAATACACCTTACATTGGATGCTGTTTATTACTATAAAAAACATGTACAACCCATGATATCCACTCTATGGAGCCCTACAGTACCTTAACAGTTTATCAAACCACGAGGTCTGGGCATGACAGTTTTTTCTAATCATGTAGACCAGTTGTTTCATAAAAAAAATCCTTGATTAGGACTCAAAACATTCCTATGAAGACCATGTTTTCTGTACAACCTCATTATTCATTCAAAATTGGTCAAAACCATGGAATTAAACAAAAAAATAAAGGTTTTGTACCTCATAGAAAAGATTGGATGTTAGAAGGTCCCCTCATTAAAAAAATATTCCCAGAGATTCCATTTTATGTGTGGTAATGAATTTTGTAAGAAAAGTTAAAGATACTGAGAATGTATGTTAGATTGTTACTCTTATGTCATTTTCTGTACATGATTCTGGTACCATAACACTTAGACGATCAGAAACGATCTACACCGAATAGCCTTCATTCTGCAATAAATCCTATGTATTGAATTCTCCTCAAATGATCCATCCATGTCTAGTTCAATATCCTCTATACTAAATCAATGATTGGTTCCTAATGATATTAGGGAATTTGTGATACATGGAAGATATAATGCATGGAATGGTACGTCTTAGGTAAAGGAAACCATTATTCTATCATCCCAACTATCTCTATGATCTTAAAAGGTCTAATATAATGATGTAATGATTTGACCTTTCAATTAATATGTCAATGACCCAATCTAGGATAAACTCTGGGAAAGACCCAATTTCCCACCATGAACTACAGAGGTCAATAATGAAAACTGGAATAAGGCTTCCTCGAAGACTTATCTGTATCTATATACTTTTTGATTAGATATACCTAATCTAATGTCCCGTAAACGAGATAAGGAACGTGAATTATTTCATCTCCTAACTTTAACCAATATAGGGGTGAATAAAATAGTATACTATAATGATCCTCATAGGTATCCATATGAATAGTTTTCGGAAAAATATTATTATTGTAAAACACAATTAGAGGAATATGTTTCTCACATGACCATTTTGAAATAAAGGACTTATTCCAAAATAATTTCCTCGAAAACATGTAGTATATTATCTTACGACTTTTCAATATGATTGTTATATTACTTAATCATGAAAACCTATAGACATGGTACTTTCTATATCTCTTTCTACTTCTAAAAGTAAACAGAGTGCCTCAATCTAATACAATTTAACATGAAACACCATGGAGTTGCACAATATCCCAAATATATAGCCTTTTGAGCTCATCAAGTTAGAATGTCTCATGGATAGGTAGAAATTGTGAGACCTTGTTCAACATATTGACGATCACCCATAAATCATCACTTCCTCGAGGTGATATCATATATCCTCTTTAGAAATCCTTTGTGAAATAATCCCATTTCCACTCAGTAATGTAAAGCTATTATAAAAGTATCGCATGCTACTGGTACTATGTCATTACATATTATCAGGTGGAACTTTGCGTGACACAACATGAAATCTAACACTTCATACATGGCCACCAATATTGACGACTTATGTCTTGGTACATCTAGGTAAGCCTAGGGTGAACATCCCAAATTAAATCATTATATTTCTACATCAACTACTCATGTATGTCTATGGGGACACAATAACATATGTGTATGTGAACAATCTCATGTTCATCATTAACCTAACATGGTGGTGAATTATCACATAAGAATCATTACCTCAGGACTAATCCTTAATGATATGAAGTATTTAAAATCATTACCTATTCCAAATGTAACTATTTCACTATTAGTGCTACGAATATAGGATTACCATGATATTCTAGATCTTCAAGGGACATCTTATACAGTATATAAATCAACTTCCAATATCTATGGGCCTCTTTATTGGCCTTTGTTTGAATCTTCCATATTTGGGAATTAGATATTTCATTTCAATTACTAGTTGTAAAATCTACCACAATGATTAAAAATAGGTGATATTACACCCTCTTATGATGCCTGTGATTCACACCACACTATGCAGAACTATATTTGGGATGTTTATAGTTTGTGTAATGAAAAAACTACCCCCAAATAGTTACTTCCACAAAATACATAAATCGTGAACCACAACTACTATCTTGAGGTTTTTATAGTTAGTTCCAACCTTGAGGTCTCAAATGGTGGGACCCATATGCCACAACATAATATCCCTATTTCAAAAATTCTCATATCCAGATTCCTAAAGTGTAAAAATAAAATTTATATCCTCTTTCAATATTTGGTAGAATAAGGATCAATGATGAATTCAGTATCCCTTTAAACTCTAAAAAATATGACTCTGAGGCTTTAGACCATAAAAACATCACACCCTTTTTGATCATGAACATGAGAGGAACTGTTAGGTTTGAAATGTTCAGAATAAAATGCTAATAATAGACAACCAGCCTCATGAAAATGTGTAGGTAAAATACAGTCTAGTTTTTCTTCAAATAAACTAAAATTTCCACTATCTATATATATGTAAATATTTCTATCTATGAAATGATATAACCTAGGATGTAAAACTCATCAATCCAAAAGCACAATTTTTCATGGTCCACATATAGATTACACTCTCTTAGTTCATTAATCATGATCTCATGGTGTTTGGAATGGTTGTATTAGGAATGATATTACACCATGATTCATCCCCAATGACTATTTCAAATGAATCTTGATATGGGTGGAACATATGATTCATCTCGGGAATGAATGTTGTGGGAATTTTTGTAAGGATAAAAACAAAACAAATAGATACCATTAGAATCCCTATGTACTCTAGAATATTGTACATGGTATGTGTGATTCCCTATAAAAGATGAATGGTATCCCAACCTCAAATAAATTATATTGAAATTAATCTATCATTAGAACTAGTCAAAGAGGAAGAATATAAGGGGTAATTTATAATTATTAATTACCATAATCGAGTTCAAATGACAGTATGCCACACCCATCATGATGTTACCATCCACCTTCTTTGGTGAATAGGATTGGTAAACCCCATGGTTAAGTACTTGGGTTTATAAAACAATCTACATACAATATCATATCATATTTTTTTGAGTTCATGTAGCTATGTAGGTTACATCATATATGGTGGAACAGACACTGAAACTTATCCAAGAACATTATCAATAGAGAACTACAAATATCAAAGAAGAGGTAATCTATAGGATCCTTTAGGGATGATGTCCTAGAAACGATCCACCAGGGGAAATAATTCCATACGATGTTTTCCATGATCAAAAATAAAGAGACTATCCATCTAGGTTTACACTCTACCCTCCCAATGACACTAGAGTCCATCCTGACATGGTTGGACATCCCATTCTCTCTAATGAATATATGTATTTTCCTTCGGTAATGTAAAGGACACCCTTCTATGATAGAAGTCAATATGGGCACGATAGGGAACTACCCATTCCATTCCAAGTATGAAATCAAAACCTATAATCTTGAGGAAAAATAACATCCATAAGAATAAATACACTTTATTCTCAAGGGGGAACTCCTTGAACAAGTTCACACTCTTCAGATGAAACCATAACGGTGTGTGCAGTATTATAAAGCCACATAATTACTCTATTTTGAGGACGATAATATCCATAATTTCTCAACTATAAATTACTATTAAATTACTATATCAAACATGTAATATACCTATATAGAGATATTAGAATAGTAACTCCACCTGTAGGAGGCCCCATAATTTGATGCATGGGAATACACTTCATTGTATAGATATGGAATGTTTTATACCCCTGAGATGAAGCCAGAGTAACCTGACTATTCTATCTATGCTAGTGCTTTACCTATGATGTCTTTCAACACTAACCATGAAAACCTTATCAACCTGATCATACAGTAGTATACCAACTCCATACATCATGCAATGATACTGATCCAATAAATGAATAATAATCCGGTACAAATCACTTCTCACTAGGTAGTTTAGAAACATTTTGACAGAAAAGCTGATGGTGACCTATCTTGTACCAATGTTACCACTCAGTATGGTTTCTCATACACTAGGGATTATTATGAGATGTCCTTCCACTATGGTGACATTCCACAAGACTATCTTTGTCTACCATTAATATAGATGTAACCCCCATCAGAAACATTGAAATGATGTTTCCGACCTCTAGAAGAATACTGTCCCAATCATGATGCTAAAACACCTGATCTCACACTCCCATCTTCAATGAAGATTCTCTTTGTGATGAGGGTATTTATCACTATTTATGAAACAATGGTTAGTCAAAAAATAATCACTTGTTATTGGATGCTTTGCACTATCCAATCCTTATACTATCTTGTATATTTCCCACTTTCATAGTCCAATTTTAGTGTGAAATGCTAAATCATTGAGAAGCTAACTAAATACTCCATTATATAAGTAGAACCATACTGTAGTTTCATAAACACTCTAGTGTGATGTGATATCAGTTCCTAGGAAGACATGTTATCATATAATGATATATGGAATTCCACAAAATCCAATCCTTGATGACAATCAATTTTAGAGATGAAATCTAACTGATTCTTTGTGGGTTTGTGAAGCATATAAGGCATTATCATGACCCTATAATCTGTAGGAATCTACATATTCTATGTTATTTATTACATGGAATATGAAAAAGATTACACACCCTAATGAATTTCATCCCCTGAGAAGATGGGAGGAAGTTGTAGCTGAAATTCTCGCAACAACTCTACCATAGTATGGGAAGGTTGTGGATCTCCCTATATGAATTGTATGAAGTGAAATAATCTATCTCAAGAATGAGTGATATTTCCATTTGGGGAATCAGTAAGAGATTATTTAGGAGGAAATATAGGTGGTAATACATGTGTCTTAGGTTCCTCCACCACTGAATCATATTTTTCACCAGCCTCCAAGCGCATTACTCTTGGATGTTGTGGGTAAATTGTTTTACAATTTCGAAATGATCGAATTAGATATGATTTAATTGTATGTTATATCAATGATAGTAAAAGGGGATGAGTAGAAGGCCTTTCTATAAATGAGTCACATAGCACTGCCTACTCTTAAAGACTGGTCTTATTTCAAGGAAAGGATACAATATATCACAAGAGATTCTTCCTACTTCCAACTACTAAGGTCTAGATAGGGACATGGTTTTTTATAACATAGTAAATGTTTTGGTATTTAAAGAGACCATTGTAACATATAAAGGAATACACCCTTTTCTTGTCAATTATTATCCCCGTATAGTAGAATCCATGTCATGTATGTATTACTTTTATTTATGTTTATACTTATTTATATGAATAAAAATAGCACATCCCAATCAGATGTATCACCAATTTGAATTTATATCTTATTATAATCCACCAAATTTTCAATTGGAACACCATGTAGCTATGGAATGACCATTTTTTCTGATAATAGGTTGTAATTGGTCATATATAATTATTTTATTAAATTAACTACAATTCATAATTTATTGATGTACATGAATCATAAATTATAATTGGTATTCATAAAATAAAACCATCAAATATTTTATCCCATAAAACTAATGGTTCATGGATAAAATAGGAAATAAATGGGTTTTGTAAATTGAAATCATAAGTCTTTAAGGAGGGAATTTTTTTTATTGATTCACACACGTTAATTAATCCAATTATGTTATCCCTTCAATAGACATTTTCAAAATCGCACATATATATAATCATGTCACTCAAAAAATCATTGATAATAATGAAAATGCATGAAGTAATATAAATATTACAAGGAATAATTCATGAAATGCAACTAATTAGGATCATATTATGATGCATGATATAATATTTCCTTTCCATACACGTCCATGGAAAAAAAATTACATAATAATTAGATTAGAAATAATAACATAACTTAACATGTTATTCACTGAATGGTGAAATCATTACAACTATAAGGGGAACGAACCAAAATAGTCATACCCTATCCCATGAAATTTTGTTTTCAACCATACATGGGTTAACTACTCCCAAGAATATGTTAATTTCCAAATGACAACTCAATTTTTATCTCATGTGTAATACCAAAAATTTAATTTAAATGGAACAAAGGCTCTGATACCACTTTGTAGAATCCTAACTCGAAATCCCCGATGTGGTTACTGGAGATGGATGTAAAAATGGCCTCAAGCATGCCTCATTATATGATAAAGGATTATGAATAGCATTATAAGACGATGTTGATACTATGGGGGGAGAATTTCAACTTGATGAGAGTATATCACAATGGTAAATAATAAATGGTAAAAATCAGAATAGAAATAAATAAGTTGAAACAAAATAGTAGTAAACCATTAAATATAAGAAACAAGTGGAGGAAAAATAATTATCCTATATAAAATTATGACCGTTCCTTAATGATATATAAAAAATGATGTATATTGGATATAGGATTACATACATATATAAAATACTCACAAAAGAAAAAAAAAGACAAAAAATTGCATCCACTAGTATCAAGAGAATATGATCTTTCATTTTCCATCATACTAATTCCTAGTATTGAAGATAAAACATTAGAAGATGAAAACATCCCGTTGTCCTTACTTATAGACATATATTCTATTCAGTTACCATAGGAAGCCTGAATGGGGTGTGATATTTAAACTGAAGGACACCACTAATGGTTTCTATAAATATCTATTCTGTGCATATAATTTGAGCAGTGTGAAAGTTCATAATAAAGATAAGGCATTAAAGATATAAAACACTTCAAACCAGGTTCCTCATGGAATAGTTGACTAAAACTACCTACTTGGTCATATATTAGATATGTGTCAAAAATATTTAATATGTACCGATAAGATATGTGTGTATAATTGGGTTTTCATAAAAAGAGTATGAAATTTGGATCGAACCTATGAATGTTATTTTGGATTGAGGGAAAAATACCTTGGATAACAAGTATGAATTCTATAAATTTAATAAAAGGAACCCTTAAAATCTGAAAATGTCATCCTTATTCTTTATTAGGTGATTCATAAAAGTATTTACATGCATTAGTCCAAGATCTCTATAATTACCCATCATTGTAAGAGTCCTTCTAAGGCGATACGAAATAAGTATCACTGTCGGTATGTTGTAAAACATGTCACTGTAATCCCATAATTGGTATACCACATAGGGGACCATGTATAGATTTTGTCCTAGTATAACCATACCAACCACCAAGATCGTCCAACGTACCATCCCTATGGAATATGTATCACTCATGGGAAGATAAATGATCCATATAATGGGCTTGTCTATGGAACCACATATGGAAACCAAGTGTCACTCATGGCACATAATTTTTTCTATAAAACACTAATTATAAAGAATGATTATCTTGTATATATATCCCTAAATTGGGACCCATTTATCACCCATGTCTTAGTATAATGGTATGGTTATCTATTAAGACTCTTAATATTTAAGATGGAATTTCATTATTAACAGTTTAGCCAAGTTGATTAATTTATTTAACTCATGTGAAGAATGATATGAAATTAAAATTGATTTCTTAATATATCACCAAAGATCCCATTTAGATAAAACCATAAATTATAGATAAAATAATTTAAAAATAATTCCATGGTATAAGTCACTAAAAATTAAATGAGAAATTAGGGAGAACAGCCAGACCTTCTACATTAGGCTTCTTGTAATCTCATCATCTAGTGTTAGCCTTTAAATCATTCTTGAATGGGAGATATCAGAAGAATAGATGAATACACATAAAATAGTGTATATGATCTCATAAAAAATTGAGTAAGATTTGGAAAGATAAACTAAGAGAAAAATGAGGAGGATCGAAGCTCATACTGAGAGAGATCCAATGATACAAAGAGTGGTTGATCAAATGTTAAATGGACAAGGACACCCAAATCCTTACCATGACATTAAAGAGTGTTCAATGTGGGTGATGTTTTTTTATTATAAATATAAAAAAAGTGGGTGATAAGTTAAATATAAAGAGGGAAAATAGTAATTCTTGTCAAATTCAAAGAGGAGAATTGTTTTTCAACTTTGTTTTACAAAATGTGCACCAGATATGTGCTATATACTAACCATGGATAACGATACACATGATTGGGGGAGAACTGTTTGTCCCACCGTGATCCACCCATGCATCCCACTTTTAATAGGGAACACATCCCACATGGGTTGTATTGAGAAAATTAAAAAACCTTGTGCAGCCTCTATTCTCTACTATATGGAGCCCTGCCGCACCCCCACATGGTTTTTATAATAATGTGGTCTAGGATTCCTGATTTTTACTAAATGTGTGTCCATGTTATATCCTCCAAATGTCTCGGATCTGGGTTCTGAATAATCCATGAACACCCTCTTTCCATCCATAACCACAATAGGAATTCTCATTAGGTAAATACCAATCAATTAAACTAAATACTCAAAGTTTCATACCTTATGGAAATGTTGGGATGTAACAAATTACCACATACACACCTTCCCATATGCATGTTGTTATCTACTGGTAGTGAGTGTCTACTCATTTTCAGGGGGGTATTACCATCAATCTCATGACAATGCAGAAATAATAATAAATATAATATAAAGTCAAGAGTAACATGATGTAAATTGATTAACCATAAACAGATATATTCATGGAACTAATGTTAAAAAAATATATAAATGGGCTCTTAATGTGTAAATCCTAACTAGAAAAATGTACATATTGGAATTAAATAATTAAAACTATGTTACTCTTTTTGATTTTACCCTAGACACCACATTATAAATGATCCACAACTCATCCATATTCAATGGGACGCTTTCTATTTGAATAATCGCAATACATGAATCCTATAGGTGCATAAAAATTCCCATACATGGATTGAGTAAAAAACCCATTATGACATCACCAATGTCTTTTTAACAAATGTTTACGTATATAACAGTCATATTCAATGATAATAATAAATTCATAGAAAATAATACACACTCACATGCTAACATGCCATGTGATAACTAAGCCACCATAGAAACCTATTATTCTTACATCACCTCTATGGAAAAAGGTTTGACATGAATCTAGTAATGATCAAAGGCTAGCCCGAAATATGGATACATGACACTCGACATCCAAAAGTAGAATGTCCTACAATATGAATCTATATAACGTGGCCAAAAAATGGATGTTTACGAGACCTTAAGATCACATTCTCATACTCCAGAGGCTTTTCTCTAGTAGTGGGGTTGGTAATCATATAGTGGGAAGATTGTACCCTCTCATTTGGATTTTTATTGAAGTATAATATAAAACATATAAATGAATGCAATAAAATTGCATACATAAAGGTAGAAAATTATAAAACCCAACATAATATTCCAATAAATAATAAAAGAATAATTTAATTACGTGATATAATGTAACTGAATTTCTTTCTAGAAATAATAAAAGTAAAATACAAGTTGACTCAAATAATGAGTCATAAGTACCTAGTCTTAAACCCAACATCATTCCCATCATTGAAACAACCGAAACATATATCAATAAAACTTACCAACATATAATAATTTTATATTGTATAAAACATATTCATAGGGTAAAAAATACCAATAAAAACGTTTCTCTCATAAAAGATGAATGATATAAGTAATTTTTAATGAAACTAAGGAAATTATACTGATGGAATAGTAATAAGAGATTTAGAATAGTATCATGAGCATTATGAATATGAAACTAGCCAATAGAATACTAACCTCACCTATTGATGAATAAATAACATTTTAGCATATTATAATTGGTTATATGATATAATATTTTTATAATATAGATAAATGAATGTTTTATAAATTAATAATTACGTGTTGATATTTTTATGAAACAAAAAAGTTGATTTTTTATTTTATAAATAATACAATTATTTTAAATAAAATTTATTATCATAAAATTTATTTATAAATTAACATTTAGTTGTGTTATGATTATAAGATAATTTTTATATAATTTGTTATATTTATAAAATGGGATTTTTCCATGTAAATGTTTATTTTAAAGAAAAATTTATATTTTTCACATCTAAAATAATATATTAATAAACTTTAGTTAATTATTTAATTATACATGGTGATAAATGGATAGGGTGAATTTTATTGGATTTTTCTTAAATAGTTGATTTTTGGTGAATAGTAAAATATTCTAATTTACTGTATATATAAATTTACGTTAAAACGCTATTCCTTGAGTAATTTATTATTTGATCACTATAATATCAAATTAAAATTAATTATTTCTATATATTTAATGATAATTATAAAAATTTTCATAATCAAGAACCAAAAGAACAAACCAATGAATACAATAATGGGAAATCACCCCTTTCATCTCCTATAAATACCTCCCCTCACCACCACTCCTCCTCACACCTTCCAAGCTTTGCGCCTTGTCCAAATTTTTCCCAAATAACTTCCCAATCCCCTCCAATTCTTCTAGGATCATTTCATCTCATCATAAGTCTAAAACCTTCTCTCTAAGGCGGTTCTCAAATAGAATCAATTTAAGTGGTAAAATACTTTTTTATTTTTCTTTTAATTTATTTTAATATTTTTTTATTTTATAATTATATCCTCACCAACTATATTAAAATGTGAATGATAAAACATATTTCTTTTATATAATTTAATTATATCATGTAAATGGGAGATCTATCATCAAAATCGTTTATCTATATATATATCTCTCTCGTTTATTTTAAAAATGAAATCACCACCTGTGATGTATCAATTTAATGACATCGTGGATGATGTTTTTTCATTTTCAATTAAAAAAATAATTTATGCCAATATAACCACTATAATATTTGGTACATACTAAAAAAATTATTTAATAATCCTTTTTATGTTCTAGAACTAACTTATAAAGACAATAATATATAATGGAACAAAACTAGTTTATGGTGTTCGAAAAAAGCCAAAAAAATGATAATCATTAAAGTTTTACATATTAATTCAACATCATACTATTAAACAAAATGATATATATAAAAGTTAAATGGAATTAATTTTTAGTAATAAGATATATTTTTAATTATTTATAATTATTCCCATTTTACATAAACATTAGTACTCATATTCAAGCGAATTGATCATAAAAACCAAAAAAATGATCAATCCAAAAAAGATAGACTTGAACACTATATCTCATCTAAAAGAATATAAATGAACATAAAAAAATTATAAAAATAAAATATATATATATATAAAACATTACCTATATAGTAATTATTGATTTTAATTTTATTATAAAATATATTAAATTGAAGAGAGCTTTCAAACATTTTTTATGGAGAAATTTTTAACCCAAATCTTTTTAATTGAGATTTCCGTATTTCAATAATTTTTCATAATAAATATTATATTTCTGTTATGTAAATATACTTTATTTATCCATCAAATTTTTTTGATATAAATTTTTACAAAAATATTTTATGACAAAAGCAATGAGTTTTCCAAAATAACTATTCTTTCTAAAAACATAACAATGAGTTCTCATGATATACTTTCTTCCTCACCCATGACTAATGATTATTATAATGATTATTTCATTCCCTATTTATTTTGTGAACCCAAAATTTTATTCATAAATGTGTTATTTTTGAATTGAAACTGGTTTCTCTATATGGCTTATTTAATGTATAATGTTTATATATGTTATATGTGGGAATACGAATTATGGAAATGTTATGATTTTATGGGTGAACCCAAAATTATATAGAGCATGAAAATGTTACGATGTGATGGGTGAGATAAGAATAATTTAGAGCTCCAATTAATTTGGTAAATTGACTAATCTCATGAGATAAAGTAAAATAAGAATGAGCATGGGGATGGATTTTTTCACAACTATTTATTGCAGTTTACCACAAAGAAATGATGTAACATTTCTTTGCCTCTCCAAATTCCATTATTCTATCAAATTCATCTTCTCGTGATTTTGATGATGATCCCATGATAATTTTATGATGATGATGATTATTCTCACCCCATGTTATGTTGATAGATGTTCATATCTATCCAATTACTTTTATTTTTCTACAACTATTCATTGATGTATATCCCTTGGTGACTACGTGTACTAAGGAGAAAATAAGGACCACTAAGAAGCTAGAGAAGATGGAATTATATTATTTTTCTATTTTATTTAATGTTATATATAGTCCTAATTTTTATAATTCACTAAAACTTTGGTTCATGGTTTAACTTTTTTATGTTTTATAAGTTTAAAATTAGGTAATAATATAGGATGTTAATGAAGTGTTCATATAGTTGGTGTCGTCGAAAATTTTAGGTAATTTCAGAAATTTGATTAGATAACCTTATTAAAAACCCTTTATTATGATACTAACAATATGTAATTACACAAGATGATTTTATAAACCTAAGGATTCGATAAGATATTCCTTTATATTAAAATACATAAAGGGATAAATTATTCATAACTTTTGACAAAACTTTTGTTAAAAAGATTTATATTTTAGACAATATTGCGAACCTGAGTATGTGAGGAAGGAATATTACCCTCAGTTGTTTTTAATACAGTATCTAAAACCCAATATCAAGGGTCAAACTTCAAAATGTGGGATAATGTATCGAACAATACTTTTTTCAATAGAATTTCCTTTCGTATCATTATTTTATATGGTATGAAACCCATAAATAAAATTAATGTTCCAATAAAAACATTACCCTTGTAAATATACAACAAAATATGTTATTTTAAAAGAAATTAAGGAACCCATACCGATGAAATAATGACATGACCATTAAAATAGTAATGTGACCACCAGGAATAGTAAACCGGCCAATAGAATAGTAACTCGCCAATGAGAGTATAAATAAAATTTAGGCATATTATAAAGGGTAATATGATGTAATTATATCCAAGTATAAGCAATAATATCTTTTATAAATAATTAATTAAGTGTTGATATTTTTATAAAATATAAATTTTTAATTTTTAATATTTTTAATTAATAGATTTATTTAAAAGAAAATTTGATTTCATAAATGGTAATCATAAATAAATACATTATTTTCTTATGATTATATTATAATTTTGTTGGACCTTAATCAATTTTCATGTGTTATAAAATCATTTATACTTTTAAAATCAGTATTTTTGAAGTAAAGGGTAATTTTAATTAAAATTAAATGATCTCATATTTTTAAATTTATTATCATAAAATGGATTATATTTTTTCATTCTACCCATATAGAATGGTAGGGTGAATTTTTTGGATTTTTCTAAAATATATGATTTTTTAGTGAGTTGTAAAATATCATAATTTATAGTACATATATATTATAAGTTAAGTACACTATTATATGAGACATTTGTAATGAAATATAAATTATATATAAATACCATTTATTATTTTAATATATTTATAAATAACTCAAAAAATATTTATATTTTTGATCCAAAATAATAAACTAGTGATTAATGTAATTGGAAAACACCCCTCCCCCCTTCTAAATACCACGCATACAAATTCTTCTCCCTACACATCACAACACTTAAGGCATTTCCAAATTCAAAAAACTATCTTCTCAATCCCCTACAACACATATAAAACCCCTTAGTCTCAGTAAAATAACAATATAATCTCCCTATAAAGGTTCTCAATGAGGTGAAATTCAATATGTAAAATACTCTTTCATTTCTGATTAATTATTTTTAATTTATTTTTATTTTCTTATTATCTCCTCACATACTATAGAAAAATGATAATGAAAACTCTCGTATCTTCTATATAATATAATTATTTCAGGTTAATGGATGATCCATCATCAAACTACATTCTCTCTCTCTATTTATCTAAAATATGAACTCTTTGCTCGTGAAGTGTCAATTTACCATCATCAAGGACAATGCATTTTCATTTTCCTGTAATGAATAATAGGATCTTCATAATACCAATATAATGGATAATAAATAATATAAAATTATTGCAATAAAAAATTTTATATTATGGTACTAACTTATATACACAATAATAAATAATGGTACGAAACTAGTTTGTGATGTTTGAAAAAACCACCAAAATTCTAAATTATTAGTACTAACCAATTACGTAATTATTCATCATAATAATTTCTAAACAAATAATTCATATAAAAACTTAAATCAATGTATGTTTATTAAAAAGATATAATTTCAATTATGGATAGTTATAACCATTTTACATAGACATTATACTCATATTTAAGCGAACCGAACACGAAAACCGAGAAAATGAACAATCAAGAATGATGGATTTGAACACTATTACTCATCTAAAATTATATAAATGAAATTAATAAAATTATACACATCCAAATAAATTTAAAATAGTATTTCTGAATATTAATTAAATAATATAATTTTATTATACAAGATTTTAATGTGAATAGACCATTTACATGTAAGGTAAGGGGAATATTTGAACCCACATCTCTCCCTTTGGGGTTTTCATCTTTCACTACATTTTAAGAATTAATGTTCCATTGATGTTCCATAATTATAATTTTCCTATAATTACCCTTCTTTTTTGTATATACGTGTCACTAATATTTATTTATGACAAATTAAATGTTTTTTCAAAATGATAACTTATTTCTAAAAACATAACATTGACTTATCATGATATTTTCTTTTTTAAAGTCAAGATTGATGATTGTTATTAAAATTAAGTTATCACATATTTTTTCTTTGAACTAAAATGTACATTCATTAAAATATGATTCTTTGAATCAAACCATTTCCTTTATATGGGTTATTTTATGTCCAATATTGATATTCATTTTTTGTTTAATGCATGATTATATAAATGTTATGATATAACAGGTGATCACATAATTATATAGCACATGTAAATGTTATGATGTAATTGGAATTCCCAAAATTTTAAATCACCCTAATGAATTAGGTAATTTAATGAATATCATGAGACATATTGGAATACATGTGAACATGATTCATGTTATTTAATAACTATGTACTGTAGTCACCCACAAATAAATGATGATTCATTATTGTGCATTTTCACATTCCATGCCTCTATATAATGCTTCATCTAATGAATATGATGAGTGATACCCTTGAGATCTAATAATGATTATTATTATTCTCATAGAAATTTATATTGATCCATGTTTATATCTATCATCTTACTGGGATTTTCTATCATCCCTTTCATTGATTTATAATCTTAGGTGATTACTTTAACTACGTAGAACACGAGGATATCTAAGAAGCCATTTCATAAGGAATTATATAAATGTTTATATTTTATTTTATAAATGATGTGTATGGACGATATTTTATCAAGAAACTAAACCATTTGATCATAGTTATAAAATACTTTAATGTTGTTTATATTTATTATGATGTTATAATCATGTTAGAGAAAGTTGGGTCACTATTATCACCAAAATCCTCCCTGTCATTAAATAAAAAATCAAAAACAATTTGCTTTTCCCTTCTCCAAATCTACATAGATGTAATCTTCCAGGGAACTAAATGTTCACCAAAATAAAATTTGTGTGAAACTCAATAGGCTGACACAACCGTTTATAAACTAATTAGTCTGATAAGTAGTGTTTTCAATGATGCAATATACAAGTGTATAAATTAGTTCAACAATTCATAAAATAAAATAACAACCATATTTTTCATTGTTCAAAAATATAATTGGGAATGAATTATTACCATACCACCCATAACCACATAACCATGTAAAATATCCTACATAGGGCCCATGTTGAAATTTTTTGGAGAATACTTTACAATAATGCCAACCAACACTATATAACCATGGTATAGTCACAAAAATCTAGTTCAATGACCAACAAGCATTAAATAATACAAGTAAAATCCCTATATTTATAGCATCATGGGACTAGGAATTTCCATATCTCTATATTAATTATAGTAGGGGATTAGTCTGATCCCACTCTATATTATCATTACAACATAAAAGTGTTCATGTTCTACGACTGAGCACAATATATAACAATTTTAGCATGGAATAAAAGTCTTGTTATACATCATCAATGTCACAATATCACATCAAAATTATAGAAGGTTAATTAATATAATTACAATTTATCTTTCATATATGACATTCCAATTAAATCACAACTAATTAATATTTATATAAAAATGAAAAGGCCAACTATTAGGGATTATACACAAGGAAATCACTGAATGTCCCATGTAATGATATACACACTTCAATCCATTAGCCAATTCAATTATATTCATGGTTATGTCACCTTGTGGGTATCCACATGCTAGGTCATAAGCCAATTAAAACCAATGGACTTCATGGAATAATCCCATTAATTAATTTATAGGTTTGGGTGCACACTATGATGGTGAAATCACAATAATTAATAAACATGGAAATTATCAAACCATAGGGTTAAGAAATATACCACCTACCTTTTATTAACAATCAAAAAAACACATCCAATAAAAATAGACCATGATGAATAAGGAGTTAATTATTTTATAGAGGTTCCTAGATCAAAATTGATCACGATCAAAATTGATCACTATCAAAACAAGAAATGAAATCTATTGAAGGAAACATCATAATTGTTGGAGATCCACGGATAAGATGGATGAAACATGACCATAACAACTTAACAATGATTGAAGGCACTATTGGTAGGTCTATAAGGTTTTTTGGTACTTAAAAGATTCCTAGAGGATTACATAGGGTCGATAGGAGATTAACTGTATTGGATGTAAACGAATTTCAACCACACATCATGTTTAAAATAATAGATCAGGGAATCGCAGTGTGTATAATGTAGTTACACATCGTGTAAAT
Source organism: Viscum album (assembly GCA_963277665.1). Classification (NCBI taxonomy): domain Eukaryota; kingdom Viridiplantae; phylum Streptophyta; class Magnoliopsida; order Santalales; family Viscaceae; genus Viscum; species Viscum album. The sequence goes on along the minus strand of OY728126.1, from coordinate 1,204,122,633 downwards.
AATTTTAATAGGATTTCATGAAAAAAAATTCCAAAGATTTTTTTATCAAGACACCCAATCATCGTATGACATGTATCCCCTTTACATAATGTTAATATGTTCTATAGATTGGGTTTCAACCCACTTTACCATTTAAAAACCAATCCCCTTTTAATTCTTCACAACTAAACAACAGCCCATGTAAACATTTAACCCATTTATAATCAGACTACATTAATTCACACAAGCATACATCAATGAAGATTAATTCATTTTCCCCAAAAAAATGATATTGGTCTCTAAAAAAATCTCTTCCACTAATTGATCAAACAAAAAAATCAATGAGGGATGTACCTAAAAAAGGTGAGATATTACAACCTCCCCAACTTATATTATCTCATTCCAAAGATGCTCCATGTAATACTATCAACTCTCAGTTAACATCATTGGACACTGTGTTCACATATATGACTCTCTATCCCATTTCCCCTCCTAAGAATTTTCCATGATACCACTGCACTCAAACAAGCATTATGGTCTGATCCTAATGATGTATCCTTGTAGAATCCACATCCCATGTAGGATGTTCATAAAATGACACATAAACAAAAAGCTCAATGTATTATACATATATCACACAAGAAGGGTCTGAATGATATATTTATCGCTAAAATATGTATAAAACATCATTCATGAAACTGTATAAATATGGAAGGTCCAATAAGTAAACCACTTGACCCTCCCATGTAACTATCTCAAATGTACTAAAAAAACCAGGTCACTACCATTCCCAATTTTCGGTTAAGAAATGTTCTGAGAATAGGTTAAAGTCAAAGGAAACCATGAAGACCAACCTCAAATTATAAAGGTCATCTCAAACAGAAAGAATACTCTTGCTATCTACTATCTATAGTAACCATATTATATTTGATTAAGTGAAGATGGTCAGATGCCTCCTACATGAGAGTATTCCCAACAAGTGATTACATAGCTTCCTCATTTCATAAAATAATATAACCTCATGACATTGCATAAAAATCATCTAAATGTTTCATTTTGGTCGATTATTGTTATATATTTTTTAATTCTATGAGTTCAATATGTATACCCCATAAACCACTAAAATTCAAAACATAGTCTAATAACATATAATTCACAACATGAATAGTCTATCATATTGACCATTGGTCTATGAAAAATATTTGGTTCTCAAAACAAACAACGATCCTATGTCCTTCTAAATACCCAGAACGAAACACAAAATGAAATTATGATCTCTATCTGAAATGATACACCTCCAGACACCATGAAACCGAACCCCCTCACGTATGTAAATACTGCCAATATTAACAACTGTAATGGATTCCCAAATAGTAAATATGTGCTTTACCTTAGTAATTTGATCCAAAACAACCCATAGAGTGTCATTATTTTGGGTCATCTGACATAATACCATGAAAAAATCCATTGGGATGTCATCCCATTTATACTCAAGAATTGGAAAAAGATTTAAAATCCCACCAGTCCTCTAATTCCATGCTTTCCCCAACTAAAAAATGAGGCACCCAGTCATAAAGATTGCCACCTCCTTATTCGTTCATGACAACTAGTACAATCTATATAGATCATGATATGTCTATTTTTAACCCATGATACTCCACCCATCTATAATAATGAAACACCCCATCATCTCCTTGCATATGCCTACAGGAACACACACTAGGCCAGAGAAATGGAGACAATTTTCACTACTAGGAGACCATCTTGATAGTGTTTACCAACCATAATATGTTTCCCTCAGAATTGATCACTCTAGATTAGAAAAATACCTAGTATAAATATGGTCCCAATATATGGGTATTACAAATTTCTAATTAGAGTTACCCACCCATGATAATTAAGAACATCCATATAATTATTTTCAAATAGGTCAATTATATACCACTCATCAAAAAACACCCTTACTGCCTATTCATGTGTATTTTTGATTAAATCATTGTCATTGAAATTTCCTAGGACTAGATTACAAGAAAATTCAATGATGAATTACTGTAGTAACATGACCCACTTATTCTACCAAAGCATCAATAATTTATGTGAAAATATATATGTAAGTCTATTGTGTTCCATGTATACCAAAAACCTCTCAACCATGAAATAGTGTCTCCAATATCTCAAGGAATGTTCCACTACTATAAATATAGATTGTGAGTAGGGTAATTCCTAAAATGCGGTCTCAGCTACCTAGATACATAAGAAACCACTTGAACATCCTGTATTGGAACTCCTCCGAGTTAATTTTCAGATATGTTAGAATACATAGTATATGTTTTACCCATAACATGTAATGTGAGGATCAGTTTTGAAGTAATCCTACCATTCAGATCCAATGAATGTCTCTCATAAGTTCATACCAAACAATATTAATTATTATCTTGGCCATACCACACATTGGTGCATCCAAACAGATGAACTCCTGGACAAAGAACCCACAATAATATTCTAAACCTATAAATATATGAATATCAAAAATGTTCTTGGGATGTTTTAAAGATTCAATGGATTATAGTTTCTCTGGGTCCAATAAAATTCCTACTTCTGAGATGAAAAATCCTATGTAGTACAATTCATTAATCTAGAAATGTCAATTGATTAGCTTGGAATAATGTAAATGCTCACACAAATTTTTTGGAATGATGTTAAGATGGTTGACATGATCATATGCCGACTATGAGTACACGGAGATATCATTGAAAAGACCACTAAAAATTTGTCAAGAAAAAGGAAAAGGATCATATCCATTATGGAAATTAATATATTCGGTGCATTAGTAACCCCAATGAACATCAATATGAATTAATACAATTCATACCTACTCCTAAAATATGTCTGACGTATGTCTGATTGTATCACTATTTACTTGTGTTTACCTTATCCCAAATAATCCTTAGAGAATATCGTGCCCCCTCTCAACTGGTTGAAAAGATCATCAAGGCATGCAATATGATAAAAATTCATGATCACCATATGGTCTAACCTCCGAAAATCCGCAAACAAGAGAAATGTACCATCAACCTTCTTGGAGAAGAAAACTAGAGTACCCCAAGGAGATATAATAGTCTATATAAGGCCTTTAGATACTATATATTGCAATTTAACTTCTAAATCATGATGTTCTATTTGTAACATCCCATATATTCACAAATATATTTTAATATAGAATGAAAATCCTGAAACATTGAGTCTCTATGCAAGGACACATTTTTTTGAAGATAATTATAACATAGCTGTTAAACATAATTTTCCCACATCTATGATTTTTATTTTAAAAAACAGACATAAATAGTTGAAATTAGTAAGATATTTAGAGACTTATAGGATCAACAAAAATTTTGGTGAATAGTAACCTAACCCTTATGAATATATTTATGAAGAAATGTATTGTAACCTCACAAATGAACGTGTATATTAAGTATAGGCATATTATAAGTGACAATATGATCATATTACAAGTGCTGGTATTTTCATATGTCATAAATATTTAAATACAATTTTATGAATAATTTAATAATTTTAATTAATTTTTTTCCAATGGGTATTATATAACTATTTTAGAGATTGATTAATTTTTCATGGTGTAATAAAATACTTTATAGTTTGGAAAATGGTATTTTTTTTAATAAAATAGGAATTTATTTTCAAATGAAATTATTCGTATATTTAAAATTATTTTCCAAACATGGACTTAGATTTTGAATTCTACTTATCGAAAAATGGTTGCGGCGATGTTTTGGATTTTTTATGAACTACATTAACTTTTGTATAATTGTGAAATATTATAATTTAAAAAATATAGTAAATGAATCAATTATTGAGTCATGGATAATGTTATTATAAGGGAAGAACCCTTGTTTCAAACTCACATGCACTAAATAAGGCTTTTATTCACAAGAACCAATAATATTTCATTTATTGAAAAATATTAAAAAAACGAATACAAGAATGGAATACCCTCCCCTCATCTGCTATAAATACCACCTTTCACCCCTCTTATCGTCACACCTCTCAAACATTGATAATTTTATAAATTCTACCCAATCCTACTCCCAAGGCTCTTAACCACGTCCAAGTCATGATGGTCTCACAAAAGGGACAAATCCATAGTGCTTAAAGAGTATCTCATGGAGAATATATCATGAGCTAAAAATCATATTTCATTTTCTTTTATAATTATTTCAATTATTTTTCAATTCTTATACACTATTCCACACCGCTTATCCAATAGGAATAAAAACTCCAATATCATATATAATATAATTTTACCATGTTAATTTAAAAATTTCCCATCATACTTCTTCCCCTTCCCATTTTCATTCTAAAAATAAACACATCATCTCTGATTTGTTGAATTACCGACATCATTGATGATGTGTTTTCAATTTCAATTTATTCTTTCAAATATGGTTATAAAACCATTTTAATTGATTAAACATATTATAATGTGTATCATATGACCTATTTCATGTTATAGAATTAACATATATACATAATATTATGTTATATAACAAAACTAGTTCATGATTATCAAATAACTACCACAATGATATAACGAATGTCATATATGTTTCATCTATGGATTAATCAATATATCTAAAAAATTATTTATGGTAACATTTAAAATTATAGAATAATTTTAATACCATTTAATTATAATTATGTATTATTACTTCTATACCATTAGAAAATTAAATATGAACTTACCATGGAAAGCATGTAAATCACACACCTGAAACAATAGAAGTAAAAAAATATTATTAATAAATGGGCGGAATGATGTTATAAAAAGATATTATAATGTTTTATAAACATGAATATATTTTATTTAAATATTAATAAAACTATTTTTACCATTATAAAAGTGTCCTAAACACATTTCATGTAAGAAAAACCTTAAGGTAATGGAATTCTTAACTCAATTTCCATTCATTGGCTTAACTATCTACTTCTTTGATTATGTGATACTATTATTATTTGTTTAATGAATTTTGTTTATTTTATGTTTTATAATGTGTATTTATAGAGAATACACATATTCAATTCATTAAATTAATTCTCATTTCAATTATATGATATTTTGAAGGAAATTTCAACAAAAATCATCTTCTAAGAATTTATTTTAAAATTTAAAATGAAATGTAATTATGAAATTTTTAGTGTGTTAAGATTATGTACTAGATATTGGGAAATTTTTATGATGAATGGTGTAAACTGTATCTCTATAAATTGAATTGGTTATGTATAGGTTGGAGGTCGTCCGTATAGTTACTCTATGTGTAACGGTGATGGTTACGATGTAAAGTAGGTATGAGGGTTACATTGTAAGGTAGTTTTCAGGTTTTTAAATCCTAAGGTATCCATGATGGTTACAAAAATATGTAATTAATTCCCCAACATAACCTTATGGTTTTATTTATTTGTCCTATGTTTTATGTAAATTTTATGTTTCACAATGTAAGTATAAGATACTTTATGGGTGAGAAGCGTGTATTTGTGAAAATGAATTCATTTGTTTATAAGTATTAATGTAGTAATAGATTCATCCTTTAATTTTATATCACTTACGCAGATTTTTATGCCCATGCCATGGTTCTAAATGATTTAAATTGTTATAAGTATTTGTACGAAAAATAAGGAAGTCATGTTAAATGTTATGAATATTTTTGAAAGAAATTTTGTGATACTTTTACTGTTTTACGTTTTGTAAGAAATGTATACTGTTTTCATAATACACACATTGTATTAATGTGGGTTTATATGTTTAAATTATGGAATAAATTTTTAAAAACTCTAAACCAAAAATATCCTTGGGAATGTAATGATCTTAAATCTAGATTATTTAACAATATTATTTAATGTTTAAGGTTTAGAACTTATTTTTAGTATCATATACACTATTTAGATAATAGTAGGGGTTATGACAATGTCAATACAATTCCATAACATATTTCTAAATTACATTTATGATGAAATGATATATAATTTTATTATTTCCATATTTCTCAATATATGATTATTTTTTTCAGAATGGTTTCTACTAAAGAAACTAGGTAACTAAAGTAGGAAGGCATGAAAATAATTCCATCATCCCAAATCCTCAACATGGAATGGTGGGAATTGGAAATAAATAGTTTTTCATAGTAATGTTTTAGGTGGTAAGATATAAATGATTATGGAATCCATGAAAGAGAAAATCTATAACTACAACAAAGGAACATGATGATAGTGGATCATTTTATGGTGCAACACCCTCCCACTTTTAGTGAATCATAATACCTAGTGCTGACTGAAGGATGAAATAAATCAGTTGAACTGATATTCAATGTTATGGAGTGTTCAGATAATCAAAAGGACAGTCTTAAAATTTATAATTTTTATGTTGAAGCTAAATAGTGGTGGTCAATGGTTAAGAATATCCGGGGTATCAGGGAGAGTGGTGCCTTTGAATAAGATGCATTTAAATATCTTTTATTTGGAAAATAATTTCCTACGGTTGTTTGACTTATGATGTAAAATCAATTCATATAATTGAAACAAAATGATGATATTCCTTGTTCATGTATAAAGAAATATTCTTCCAATTGAAAATATACACTCCAAATATTATTTATGATTTTGGTATCAAATTCTACTACTTTTACTAATTATTGAATCCAAGATATCGAAGGGGATTGGATTCTGATGGATTCACAACATATGAGAAACTTATTTGATATTTTGAGAGGGTAGAAATAGATTTTTATGATGATAACTTGTAATTTGAAAACCAGCATAAAAATATGTATAGATATCAGATGATGATTAAGAATCAATCAATGAAATATAAAGATAAGAAAATTCAGTTTCTAGTTTGTGAAAGGTGTGGTAAAAAATACCCTAGGGAATAACATACCAAAACTAGGAAGTGTTTTTGATGTGGTAAGATTGGACATGTTGCTTGAAATTTTAATGAAAATGATTTTATGATAAATTCTAATAAGAAAACTATAATGTGTTTAAAATGTGATTATAAGGGTAATTATACCAATAATTTCACAATGAAATATCCAAGTTGTGGAAATCATCCATATTTTAAGAAAAAAGGTGAGCGAGCCATTGAAACTATGTAAGTAGAGGTGGGGGAATCCAATGAATTGGTATCAGGTTCATTGGTTTTGGACTCATATTTTGGTAATGTATTGTTTGATACAGGGTCAAGGCATTCCATTATTTCTGAGAAATATTTTAGTAAAATGGATATTTTACCTCATTAAATGTGACTAGAATATATATTTTAAAAAAGGGGAAAATATTAAAGAAAAAATAAATTATAAGAAACTTTCTATTGTTGTCTATGATAAAATTACCCTAAAACATTGTTGAGTTTCTCATAGTAGAGTTTGATGTAATTTTGGGTATGGATTAGATTTTTGTTTATCATGATAAGATTGATTATAGAGCCAAAAAAATTATTTTTTTGGAAGTGATTCAGTTTGTATACAAGAGTGAACCAATATAATTGATAACATATCCAGAATTTTGGAAATTATTAACATATTGAAATGAAATTTATGTTTCTCATATGTTTTAAAATAAGGGAACTCTTTGACATAATTATTTTTCAATGTTAAATGAATACCATGATATATTTCTTGATGAGTTAGCTAGTGTTATACCAGACTGGGAATATGAATTTACAATTGAATTAGTTCTTTATGATAAGAAAATTTCAATACTTCATTATCGAATGGCCCAAGTGGAACTTATTGAATTGAAAAATTAGTTGTATGAGTTTCTTGGTTAGGGATTCATTCATCCTAGAACTTCACCATTGGGTTTCTATATTTTTTTTGTTAAAAAGAAGTGTGGTTATTTTGATGATCTACATTGATTATAGATATTACAATAACATTACTGTTAAGAAAAAGTATCATTTTCCTCAAATCGATTCCTTTTTTGATCTAATCCCTGGAGCTTAATTATTTTCCAAGATTTAATTGAGATTTAGATATCATCACCAGACGGTAAATGGGGATCACATTCCTAAAATTTCTTTTTGTAATTGATATGGGAATTATGAGTTTGTTGGAATGAGATTTGGTTGGAAAAACTCCCATTTTGTATTCATGGATGTTTTAATAGAATATTCCTTGAATATTTGTATTACTTATTTTGTTTTTATTGATGATATTTTACTCCATTCAAAAAGATTTTAGGATTATGAAAAAATTTGTAAGGATTGTATTTCAAATTATGAAAGAAAATAAGTTATACAAAAAATTTAGAAAATGTGATTTTTGTTTGCAATAGATTTCTTTTCTTGGGTACATTGTAAATTGGGATGGAATTAAAGTTGACCATAAAAACAATTGTTAATGAATGGCCAAGACCTAAAAATTTTATAATGATTCATAGTATTCATGTATTAGCATGTTTTTAAAGATGATTTGTTAAAAAAATTGCATGATTATCTAGACCACTGACGATGTTAACCTAAAAAGTGGTTAAATTTTTCTGGACAGATGAATGTGATGTTTTCATTCAGGAACTAATGAAGAAATTGGTGAATGCTCTATTTTTGGACCTACCATCTTGAAATGGTGAGTTTTTCATCAATATTGTAGCTTCATTGAATGGATTTATGTTTTTTTTCTAATGCAAAATTATCAGGTAATTGCTTATTCATCAAGAAACTAAGATCTCGTGAGTTAAATTGCCCCACTCATGATATTGAATTATAATCTGTGGTTTTTTTTTGAAAATTTGGAGGCATCATTTGTTCAGATCCACATGTGAAATATATACTGATCATAAATTTATGAAGTATATATTAACCTAGAAATAATTAAACATGAGTCATAGAAGATGTAACATACTTATAAAATAATACGGTTAGATAATCAATTACCATCTATGAAAATAATAAAATTAGTATATTCCTTGAGTTCAAAACATCATGCATTATTAACCATGTTATGTTTTTCACAATACCACTTCATTAATTATTTGACGAATTTTGGCATCACTATTGTTGTTCTAGAAAATTCCCCTACTTTTTTCAGGTGCCGGTGCAATCATCTCTATCATGCAGAATTAAATAAGCACAGATGGAAGACTGTGAGATATTGAAAATGGTATAATTGGTTAAAAATGTTATGTTTCTTGATTTTAATGTTGATATAGATTTTTTTAGTATTTGGAATGATTTTATGTGTTCACTGTGATTCATATCTGAATAAATATTCGTTAAATTAATCTCATAGTTCATTGTTTTTAGTTCATCATGGAAGTTATAGGATGTACAAAGACCTTTGGGAGTATTACTGGGGGTTGGGAATGGAAATAGATATTGCGGATTCTATCGTTAAATTTTTAGCATGTCAATTGGTAAAAGCAGAGGAACAACTGCCAAAGGGGAGATTCAACCTTTTCCAATTCCAATGTGGAAAAGGGAAAATGTATCTGTGGAAATTGTGGTGGGACAACCAAACATTTCATTAGGTAACAATGTAATCTAGGTTATTGTCGATCGACTAACTAAATCTGACATTTTATTTCCATTCAAGATACTATTTATCTTGATCGGATTTCTCGAATATACCGTAATTATATAATCTAGTTAGATGGGTTTTCTCATTCCATTATATCTAATAGTGATACCATGATCACTTATATCTCCTGTAAGGGACTTTAGAAGTCATTGGGCATAGAATTAAATTTCAAAACTACTTTTCCTTCTAAATCTGATGGATAGATTGAGAGAAGAATTCAAACATTAAAGGATATATTTTGAGCTTGTTCAATGGACTACCAGGAAAGTTGGGATCAACATAATTATTTAGTTGAGTTTTCTAATAATAATAGTTTTTATTTTGATGTACATATAGAGCCTTTTTAGTCATATTATTGAAATTGGTGTCAAACACCATCATTTTTTGGTTGAATTTAAGGAATGGAAGTTGATGGGACCAGAATTATTAAAGGAAGTGGGTGATAAATTGAAGATGATCTAGTAACATATGAGAAAATCATTGAGCAGGTTGAAATGTTTTGTATATAACAATAGGAAAGACATTTATTTTGATGGAGGAGATCATTTTTTATAAGAATCACACCAAAAAAAGTGTCATTCATTTTGTTATGAAGGGAAAGCTAAGTCCACAGTTCATTAGTGCTTATAAAATCTTACATAAACTTCGACCAGTTTCCTACCATGTAGATTTTATTTCATGTTTATCTTAGTCACACTATTTTTTTTATGTTTTGATGTTGATAAATTATGTTCTAGATTCATCTCATGTCTTGATCCTAGATATCGTTCAACTGTAGTAGAAACATTATTATGAAGAAAAGCATGTTGAGATTATTAATCATAGAGGGAAATTGTTGTAAATAATGAAATCCACCCAGTTGAGGTTCTGTGGAGAAACCATATGGTTGAAGAAGAAACATTGGAATCTGAAAATTATAGGATGTTAAGGTACAATCACTTATGTAAAAATAAAATAAAAACTGCGAGGATGAAATTTAAAAAAGGCGGGGAGAATGTAAGACCATAAAGATTGACAAATAAATTAAAATATAGAATCAAATGAATGACACACTTAGTGCCTAAATAATGAAACATTGTTATAAGAAGATTTATATAACCTTTTTGCAGAATGTATTTTTCCATCTTTTATGATTTAAATTTTGAAAAAACAGACTTACCCGGTAGAAACCTTTAAGAGATTCAGAGTCTGGGAGGATCAATATAATTTTTATTGAATAGTAACTTGACCATTATGAATTGAAACTTGACCCTTATGAATATTAATATGGCCAAATGAATAGTGACCTCACCGATTAATGTATAAATATAATATAGGCATCTTATAAGTGAAAAATATTATCATATTACAAGTGTTTGTATTTGTGTAGATTAGAAATATTTAATTACAATTTCATTATAAATATAATAATTTAAATGAAAATCTATTTTCTTAAATTTTAAAAATAAATTATTATTGTAACACCCCAAGGTTTTGAAAATAAATATAGAATGAAATTTTATAATCTAACAAATTAAACACAACTTTATCTCTTCTATGTTTTGAATTTCAAGAAATGGTCATCTAGAGTTGTTTTTAGTAAGTCATTTGGAGTCTGAAAGAAAAAACATTATTTTTGGTGAATAGTAACAGACCCTAATGAATAGTAATATGAATAGTAATATGACCCTTGAATTGTAAATAATGATATTATTTTATTTTCTTAAGGAAATATAATAATGGGATCTTAATTAATTTTTCAATGTCAAATAAAACTAATTACACTCCAAGATTGTTATTTTTTGAATTAACTATGACCTTATTTAAAAATTAAATTAATAATATTTAGAAAATTATTTTTCAAATATTGATTTCACTTTTGAATTATACACATCAAAAAATGGTTAGGGTAAATTTTTGGGATTTTAATGAAAATCTAGAATTTTTTATGAATAGTGAAATATGATAAAATACCGTATTTACAAATTATCAGTTAAATACACAATTCATGTCATAAAAAGTGATGCAGGGCCACTTGGTTCGAACTCACATACACATATTACTATTAGGGGTCAAATGAAACTATACTATTTGGTTGTCTTTAGAGAAATAATAAAATAATGAATTAAATATTCAAAGTATACCTCTCTCCTCCACTATAAAAACCCCTCACCACTCCCTCTTCTCTTCACTACTCTAAGCCTTAAATCTCCTAAAAGTTATACCCAATTATCCTTCCCCAGTCTCTACCCACGTCCAAGAGGCTTTTGGTCTTTCCAAAAGACCAAAACCCCTTCCCTTAAGGAGTTTCTCAATGAGGTTATTTCAAGAGGTAAAACACCCTTCTTTCCCATTTGGTTTTATTTCAATTTATCTACATTTGTTATCCTCTTCTCACCTCTTTTGTCCAAATGATCATGATAAATCCAGTAACATCTGTATACCATATTTATATCGTGTGAATGGAAGAACCATCATATATATTCTTACTCCCTCCCTTTTATTTTGTAAACGAAATCGACATCCATGAGGTTCCGATTTATAACCTCCGTGGACGACGAAGTTTTGTTCCTCAATTTATTCTTCATTATTGGTCATGAAACCATATTCATTGATGAAAAAGTATATAATTTATTCTTTATAACCTAATTAATATTCAGGAACTATAATATGTACATATAATTAAGTTATATGACAAAACTAGTTCATAATATTCCAAATACCACCGAATAATCAAAGTGGTGTTCATCTAATGATTCATCCTCATTCCATGTAACCAAATGACAGAAATGACCATTATCAATTTATTTTTTTCATTAATAAAATATAATTCCAATCCTAGAGATTTATAAACATTCAACACGAACTTCATTAAATAAAAACAAGTGAACCGAATATGAAAATAAATGAAATGAACACTCCAGAACGACGAAATTCAATACAATAACTTGTAAATAAAGACAAAAATGAACTATCCATAATTATGGTAAAGTAAATACATGTATAAAAGGTTCTGAAATAATTCATTAAAAAGTATAATTTCATATTCCATGAGCATAAGTGCAAGAGCGGAACACGTTTGGAGATAAGGTAAGGGTTTTCACCCAAACTTCCATTTTTCATTCGGGTTACTTTTATTGTCTAATTTCCTAGATGAAATTATTAGGTATTATTATGTACTACTCATAAATTATGTGTGAGTATTCAATATATGCACACCAACCAGAATCCTTCCCTATTCTCTGGTCAGTTACATGTTTTAAAGGAAGCTCTCAAAATTGTTTAAAAACATACGAGCCTGATACAAGGGAATTTCTCAAATTCATATATATTTGCAAGGGAAATCTATAATCTATTTTTAGAGACAGTTATTCTTATAAAAAAATGTTTTATTATGAAAATACTATATTAACTCATTTCTGGTTTTATTCAAAGATTTTTCCAAAATAACTTTTCTTTTCAAAATAAAAGAGTATTCATCTCCGGAATTGCGTGATGATTTTATAAGGGTGTTTCTGTCTAATTCAAAACTCTTATTGATTCCATGATATTATTGGTTATAATCATTTATGAATTCATATACCATATTTGTTTTAATGGTTCATTACTAAATCTATTGTGGATCCTCTATCCTAAAACCATTCACCGTATTATTCTGAATGGTTAGTGTTTTATGTTTAATGATTGGGGAAATTTAGTTACATTTCATATGATAGACAAAATATAAATGTATATATTGTTTCTGTTGATCCCCGCTCATATAAGGAATGCATTGGACTTATTATGTTATGGGTGGGGCGTGATATATCCCCTTGATGCATTGGTAGGTCTCATGATACAAATAGACATGGAATTGGTCGAGGCCTTTCCCAATGTGATATAGATTTTGGCTGAGGCCTTAATCAATAGATGTCTTGGCCGAGGCCATGACATGATTCAGAATGTCCAGCATATGCACTTATTTCTTTATGAAGCTAGTAATTTAATGTTCATGTGGATATTTCACTAGTAGAATACCCTTGATTATGTTTTATTATGTTAATATTTACTAAGCTCATATTACTACCATAATGTGTTCAAGTTTATTATTAAAGGCATGTGTTTTCTATAATTCATCATATATAATGTTTATAGTATCCTCTGTTGTATTGCTTACTCTTACTGAGCATTTGAGCTCACCCATTCTTATGTTTTATTTTTTTCAGGATATGAAGACATAAATTATGAATTACATGCATGCATAATCTAGGAGACATGATGTTGCTAGTGGAATAATTTAGTGTTGTTTTTCCTTTCCTTATGTAAATTTGAACTTATGTATGTAACATGTTCCCAATAATACTAAACTACTCATTCCTTTGACATTCGTTTTCCTTATATGTATTCCAACGTAATCAAATAAGGAACCGGCTTCGGGAAACTGGGGTCGAGTCCTTATAGTTGGTATAAGAGGAAGTTTAGTAGAATACTTGGAAACTAGATTTAGAAAAATTAGAATTAGGGAAGAGTCTCTAAGACAGTATTTGAGGATAAACATACACTAACTTCCTAGTATTTTGATAAGGAATAGATTATGTGGATAATTCAAGCAATACATCCCTATCTGAATACGAGCAGGTAGAGGCAGCTCTGGCATAGATGTATCTAGGGTTAAAACCTGAAAACACCACTTTGAGATAGACTCAAACAGAAACTATTACCCGAAAACGGGACTTGCTGCACTCTCGGTTACGACACTCCTGGGGGATATGCTTATGATAATTATCATTTTATTTACAAGACATTATGAAGGAGTTTAATGTAAATATGTCTCAAAGAAACCATTTTTGTGAATATAGGATTATCCATGCATAGGATCTCAATTTTTCTTAGTATTTTTAAGTTAAGATTATACATTTTGATTCATAACCAAATATAGTGTATGTCATTATCTAGATATGGAACCTAGTGGAAGGAATGGAAATCGCAATAATGCACGTGTTCCCTGTAGGTATTTTCCTCCAACGTAAGATAATGATGTTGGCTCTGGTGTTGTGACTCGTGTTGAGAAACTCATAACTATATTGCGAAAACTTACTAAGGTTATGAATAATAACCTTACCTATATGGAGAATCCATATCCCCCACAAGGAGGAGCCATGCTAGATCACTTAATGTTACAACAACCTCCATCATTCCACGAGACTACAAACCCATTTATAGGAGAGAAGTAGATATGTTCCCTTGAGAAGATATTTTTCACTTTGGGATGTAATGAAAGAGAGAAGATTAAAATGGCAGTATATCTTTTATCAGGAGATGCAGATCAATGGCGGTCATTAATCCAAAACAAAAAGGAGGAGGATGATATAAAAGAGATGGAATGGAGGGATTTTATGGAAATGTCCTTAGAAAATTATTTTCCTCCTGAGCAGTGAGCATATTTGGAGAGACAATTGTTGAATCTGAGGCAGAAGGAGGATGCAAATATTGCCAAGAATGAAGACAACTTCATAAGGTTATCAAGACATGCTATGGACTATATACGAAATCCAAGGAGCAAAATTGATCGATTCCTTGATGGCCTAAAGCCATTCCTCCGGTGGGAACCTTTCTCCCAATGTTTTTCATCATATGAGGATATATTTTCATATTCCATCAAGACAGAAAAATAATTATCTAACTCTTATGACTTAAGGGAAAACAATAAAAGAAGTGGGATGCTGAAAACCCTGGTAAAGGAAATAAGAAAATGAGGAAGAAGGGAAAAGTCGAATTTCCACCATGTGACAATTGTGGAAGGAAACACCTTGGTGTATTCTTAAAATGAAAAGGAGTATGTTACGAATGTTGTCATAATGACCATCATACTGGTGATTTCAAAGGGAAAAAGGAAGCCAGTGATGTTCAATTCTATAGTTTTCAGGAGATGGGACACTATGCTAATGACTGTCAAAAACATTAAGGAAATATGCAATAGAAAACGGCTAGGGATCAGGGAAAATCTTATGCAATCCCAACTGTAGAGGTTGAAGTTCCTAAAGACATGGTGGAAGGTACTTTAATTGTTTCCTCAAGTTTATTCAATGCTTTATTTGATTATGGATCATCACATTGTTTCATATCTTCCCAGTTTTCTAAGAAAATTAGATATTTCCAATTTGATTTAACATGGGAGTTTTCAGTCACAAATCTTAAGGGAAGTATCATTGCTACAAAGTTCTATGAATCTGTTCCCATTAGGGGTTACAAATGTTATTTATCTATTGATATCATGTTCATACCCATGATTTAATTTGATATAATCCTTGGTATGGATTGGATTTTGGACCATGATGAAAATATTTATTATCAGAAGAAAGATGTTACAATTTTTAATGACAATGATAAAGAACACGTTGTCTTTAGAGAAGAATTGTCACCACATGATTCTTATCTAGATCCACCCCCAGTATCTCAACTAAATTAAATTATTGTGGAGGAATAGAATGAAATAACTATGGGTGAGGAAAGGAATGTTCAAATAGATGATGTCCCTATTGTGAGAGAATATGTTGATGTGTTTCCAGAAGATGTACCTGGACATCCTCCAGAACGATAAATTGAGTTTTATATCGATTTAATTCCTGGTTCAAGGCCCATATCAAATACCCCTAATAGAATTGTCATTGTGGAATGAGTGGAGCTAAATAAAAATATAGATAATTTGAGTGAAAAAGGATTTATTCGACCTAGTGTTTCTCAATGGGGAGCCCCATTCCTCTTTGTCAAGAAACAAATTGGATCCAAGAGCCTTTTCATTGATTACAGGGAAATCTATGCTATTACAATAAAGAATAATTATCCCCTACCTTGCATTGATGATTTATTTGACCATCTTCATGGAGCTCAATTATTTTCAAAGATTGGCCATAGAACTGGATATCATCAATTGAGTGTGAAGAAGGAAGACATTCCAAAAAAGCGTTTCGAACCATGTACGGGCATTATGAGTTTACATTAATGCCTTTTGGATAGACTAATGAACCCTCTATCTTCATGGATCTAATGAAGAGTGTTTTCAACGAATATCTTGATGATTTTGCAGTGGCATTTATTTATGATATCTTGGTATACTCTAAATGGTAAGAAGATCATAAAAATCACTTGCGCATTATCCTCAAGACTCTTAGAAGACATGAATTATTTGGGAATTTTATCAAGTGTGAATTCTGGATTCATGAGATTTCTTTTCTTATCCATATTGTTTCTAAGGATAGAATCCTAGTTGATTCTGCAAAGACAATGGCAATCCAATATTGTCCCCTGCCAACAAACATAAATGAGGTATGCAGTTTTATTGGCTTAGCAGGTTATTATTGGTGTTTCATACAGACTTTTTCCTGACTGGCTAACCCGCTAATGAAGCTCACATGTAAAGGGGTTAAATTTGTTTGGACAAAAGATTATGATGAATGTTTCGAATAACTGAAGAGAAGATTAGTCAATGATCATATATTGACTATACCATCGGGGATTGAAGGGTTTGTTATTTATAGTGATGATTCAAATAAAGGACTTGGTTATTTCCTTATGAAAAATCATATGGTTATTGATTATGCATCACGACAGCTAAAAAATCATTATCAAAACTATCCTACACATCATCTTGAGTTAGCTGCTGTAATATTTTCTTTGAAGATATGGATACATTATATCTATGGTGAAAAATGTGAGATTTATACTGATCACAAGAGTTTGAAGTATATTTTCTCACTGAAAGAACTCAACATGAGGCAAAAGATATGGCTTGAACAACTCAATGATTATGATTGCATGATACACTACCACCCGGGGAAGGAAAATAAGGTGGCAGATGCTTGAGTAGAAAAGATCATGGAGGTTTTAACAATATGAGAGTTAAAAGGGATCATATTTTCATGGATCTAGTAAATATGGATATGGGAATAACCATGGAAGGTGAAACATCAATGATTTATAAAATGGTTTCCAAACCATCTTTAATAGAAATGTTAAATAGTTCTCAGGCTGATGATGAGGAGTTTCAAAATCATATTAAAGCTGTGAATGATGGGAGATTGAGTGACTTCATATATGAAGAGGGAATTTTTAAAATTGGGAAGAGACATTGTGTTCTTGATATACCTAATCTAAAAAGGGAATAGTTGTATGATGCTCATAGTTCCAATTTCTCTATAAACCCTGGTAGCACTAAGATGTATAGAGATTTGAAGGAACATTTATGGTGGGACAACTTGAAGAGGGAGATTGCTGATTTTTTTGTCAAGATGTATGGTTTGTCAACAAGTGAAAGCTGGAAGGCAACATCCTGGAGGAGTATTGCAACCCCTTCCCATACCTGAGTGGAAATGGGATAATATCATGATGGACTTTGTCATGGGACTACCAAAGACTTCTAGAAGGAACAATGCAATATGGGTCATTGTCGATCGTCTTACCAAGTCAGCACATTTTCATACTATAAGAGTAGATCTACAACATAAACTTCTAGAAAGACTATATATTAATGAAGTTGTGAGACTTCATGGAGTACCCCGATTGATTGTTTCTGATCATGATCTGCGTTTTACATCAAGATTATGGAAAAGTCTTCAGAAGGCACTAGATATTGATGTTCGTTTGAGAACTGCCTACCACCCAAAAACTGATGGACAATCAGAACAGACAATTCAAACATTGGAAGACATGTTGAGGTCTTGTTCACATGATTTTCAAGGCATGTGGGATTAGTATTTACCTCTCGTAGAATTTTCCTACAACAATAGCTTCCATTCAAGTATACAGATGGAACCCTATAAAGCATTATATCGGAGGAGATGTCGTACACCAACTTTTTGGGACGATATTGGTGAAAGAGTGCTCGTGGGCCCAGAACTTGTTTAAGAGACAATGGAAAAGGTGATGATTGTCCAGAACCATATCAAAATAGCTCAATGTGGGAAAAAGAGCTATGCAGATAAACGAAGCAAGGATTTGGAGTTTCAATAAGGTGATCACATTTTCTTAAAGGTATCTCCATGGAAGGGTATTAAACGATTCAGTAAGAAGGGAAAGTTAAGTCCTAGTTACATCAGACCTTTAGAAATTCTGGACCGAATTGGAGTCGTAGCTTACCATTTGGAAATGCTGCCAAGTCCCTCCAAGGTTCACAATGTGTTCCATGTGTCAATGTTAAAAAGTACATGCTAGACCCAACACATGTACTCACTTATGAAGAAGTTGAACTTGAACCCGATTGATCTTACTGTGAAGATCCTATCATGATTTTTGATACTAGAGAACATGTATTGAGAAATCAGATGACTCGTCTGGTGAAGGTTCTATGGAGGAACCATAAGATGTAGGAAGTAACATGGGAGCCTGAGGAGATTATGTTAAAGACATATCCAAATATTTATAGGTAATATTCTATGAATTTCAAGGATGGAATTTCTATAAGGAGGGGAGAATGTAACACCCTATGGTTTTAAGAATAAATATATAATACAATTTTAAAATCAAAACATTAAACACAACTTTGTCTCTTCTATGTTTTGAATTTCAAGAAATGGTCATCTAGAGTTGTGTTTAGTAAGTCATTCGGAGTCTGATAGAACAAACTTGATTTGTGGTGAATAGTAACATACCCTTATGAATAGTAATATGAATAGAAATATGAATAGTATTATGACCCTTGAATAGTAAATAATGATATTATTTTATTTTCTTAAGGCAATATGATAATGCGATCTTAATTAATTTTTCAGTGACGCATAAAACTAATTGCACTTCAAGATTGTTATTTTTGGAATTAACTATGACCTTATTTAAAAATTAAATTAATAATATTTAAAATTTATTTTTGAAAAATGGATTTCACTTTGGAATTATACACATCAATAAATGTTTAGGGTAAATTTTTGGGATTTTTCTGAAAATCTATAATTTTTTATGAATACTGAAATACAATAAAATACTGTATATACAAATTATCAGTTAAATACACTATTTATGACATAAAAAGTGATGCAAGGCCACTTGATTCGATCTCAAATGAACTTCTTACTATTAGGTGTCACATGAAACAATACTATTTGGTAGTCCTGAGAGAAATAATAAAATAATGGATTAAATATTCAAAGCATACCCCTCTCCTCCACTATAAAACCCCACACCACTCCCTCTTCTCTTCACTACTCTATGCCTTGAAGCTCCTAAATATTCTTCCCAATTACCCTTCCCTAGTCTCTCCACACATCCAAGAAGCTTATTGTCCTTCCAAAATACCAGAACCCCTTCCCTTAAGGAGTTTCTCAAGGAGGTTATTTCAGGAGGTAAAACACCCTTCTTACTCATTTGGTTTTCTTTCAATTTATCTGCTTTTATTATCCTCTCCTCACGTCCTCTGTCCAAATGATAATTATAACTCCAGAAACAACTATATACTGGATTTATATCATGTGAATGGAATAACCATCATAAATATTCTTAATCCTTCCCTTTTATTTTATAAACGAAATCGACGTCCATGAGGTTCCGATTTATAACCTTCATGGACGACGAAGTTTCGTTCATCAATTTATTATTCATTACTGGTCATGAAACCATATTAATGGTTGAAACATACTATAATATATGTTTTATAACCTAATTAATATTCAGGAACCAGAATATGTACATAAAATTATGTTATTTGACAAAACTAGTTCATAATATTCCAAATACCGCCGAATAATCGAAGTGGTGGTCATCTAATGATTCATCCTAATTCCATGTAACCAAATGATAGAAATGACCATTATCGATTATTTATGTTCATTAATAATATATAATTTTAATCCTGGTGATTTATAACCATTCAACACGAACTTCATTACAAAAATACAGGTTAACCGAATATAAAAATAAAGGAAACGAACACTCTAGAATGACGAAATTCAATATAATAACTTTTCAATAAAAACATAAATGAACTAACTATAATTATGTTAAATTTAACACCTCGATCTTCCACAATACTCTTCTCTTTCAATAGTGCAATAGCTGGCATTGTACGCAAGTTCGAGATTCTAACACACCGCGACCAATCAAAATAGCCATTATGAATAGTAATACCCACGTTTTGAAATTATATATATTTTATATTTCAAAATGGACTTCATTTTTGGATTTGGAATATCTAAATTAGCCCATGTTGAATTTTTGGTATTTTTATGAGAACTTCAAATTTTTATGAATAGTGAAAAATACATAAAAACAACTTTTTAAATCAAAATAATTTATAGTGATAAATTATACTATTGAGTGGTTTTAAAGTATAATTAGAATATATTTTTACCATTTTATCCAATGGTGGTCATTATAATTAATTTCACTTTGAAATTGGACATAAACAATTGTCAATCTTTTGATATATATTGTTTCTTAAAAACACGCTATTTGTTGTGACGGTGGGAATTAATTATAAAATTAATTATTGCAACTTATATGTTTGGAATTTTGTAAAATATACATCCTTTTTTAATTTGGAATATAAATTATATCTTAGGATGAAATTTTGGCATTGTTCTGAAAAACTTCAATTTTTTATGAATAGTGAAACCACTAAGTGGTAGTTAAAAAACAGATTGTTTGTTTAAAGGAAAAATTACCACTTCTGTGATTTGATTTTCAAAAACCCGACATACATGGTAATAATTAGGAAGTAAAATGTGGTTCAATGGGATTAAAATAATTTTTGGTGAATAATAAATTTTAAGATTAATTAATCGCGATTAAAGGTAATTAGTGAAATTTAAGGGAAACTGATATTATAAAAATATGAAAATAACTATACACTTGTCCTACCCCTATTGGATGAGTTATGGCGGACCACGACAATCAGTGGGTCAACTTGGGGCCCCCATGGAGCAACTTTGGTAGGAAAATTACATTAAAAACATTTTATTTAATGTTAAAATAAAAATGTCACAAACATGAGTTGTTTTAATAAAACAATTTTTAAATGGGGTTATAAAAGTCATATTTTCTTCTATAATTATTCATTATAAAGATAAAAATATTTTATACATCATGATATTTTTTTATATAATATTTAGACATTAAATAAATTAAATTATTTATGACACTATGGTGATCCAGCGATTACCTCATTATTTAACGACTTAAATAAAATGAAAAGATAATTTAAACTCTAAGACCTACACATGTCAAAAACCTATTGGATGGGTGGATTTAGAACTCTTATCACCTTATCCTCGAAATATATAATTTTGAGAGCTTTAAAATCCGAAACTCATTATATAATAAAGTAACATTTCATAACTTTCCAAGAGTGCCCTCCTCTCCTCTTATAAAAGCCCCCACCACTACCACCTTATTCACACCATCAAATCTTTTTGTCTAGGCCAACCTATGCCCAAATACTCTCTCAACTTCCATCTATTACTCCTAGAAGCCTCACTTTGGTCATAATTCTTCCCAACGAAGCCTTTGGCTCAAATCAAAAAAGAGTTACCCGATTTTAAGGTAATGTCTTCTCTTATGTTATTTTGTTTTATTTTTCTTCTACAAACCCTTAAACTCCTTTTATTCCTTTATTTTGTGACAACACCAGTATATTAAATATACTAGAATGTTTTTATGAGAATTATTTGATTTAAACTTACACACACCTTCGTCTAATGGTTAAAGAACATACTGTTTCTGTGGGTGGCGAATTACTGCCTCACGAAACGATGATTGTTCAATCTTCTTTTAACACCTCTCATGGTGGACATTATGATGAAAATATTTTTTATATGTGATATATATTATGTTTATGTTTTACTTATTCTTCTGTATTTTTCATTTATGGCACACCTTTATGATTTCCATTATGGGTAAATGCGATAATTTCATTTTTGGAAGTGCGGACTACCGACCCCTCAAAGTGATTTGAATCGTTAATGACCATATGTTGGACGTATAAAAGATGGAGTAAATGATATTACATATGATATTATACTGGAATTATAATATACTTTTATATCATTATTATTTCATTCCATTAAATATGAAATATAAATGAAAGTAGTGTTCATGCGTACGTACGGCTTACCGTCTCCATGAACGGTGCATTTCATTTCATACCTCTAAATGTTATGTAATATTATGAATGAATGTATATAATGGATATATATAATATATATGACATCTAAATCATGAATATAATTATGGATATAATGGATATTGTACCACATAAACAACATGTAATTATAAGAAGTTTATTGTTGACTCAAGTACCAATGATCGACAAAACGACCGTTACTAACTTAAATGACTACATAATTTCCGAAACATTGTAATAAGTTATATAATAGGGATAATGAACATGAAAAATTTTCTTAATCAAGTAGATATTTACCCTAGTTTATTATTCAGGAGATTAAAGAACGGTCGAGTGAAGTCGGACAAGAGGTAAGGGAACTTCTTAACCCAACTTCCATTCTTTGGGTTAATCTCTTACTTTCAAATTGTGTCATGATATTATTATTTCCTATCTTGTATTTGTACTTTATTTATGTGTACTTATAGTGAATACACATAATAGATCTATTTTATTTAAAAATTGATCTTTTTAAGGGACTTCGTCTCAATCTCCTTTCATTGAAGCATATTTGGTTTTATACACAACTTTCTTTTATACGGTGTATAAACACCTTTGACATTTACTTTTATTCAAAAGGATTATTTTCTATATGAAGTGTTTTACTAAACAACAAAAGGGAATGTTTTTTTGTCGTACGTATGCGGCGACAACGACTTCTCTACCGACATGACCATTATTTGTGTTTCAGCTTCCTCTACAAGCCATAACATTTTTAAATGAAAAATAATTACAAAGTTTTAATTTTCTTTTATTTTGGTAATGAAAATGGTTATGAAAGTGTTTTTTTATATCATTATTTTTTATTAATATCTTGTGATTGAAATGTGGAAATGTTATGTTTCCTTTATGCATGTTTTATGTGATACGATAATGTTATGGTTTATGATATGTTTAAACCTGTTCATATGAGGAATTCATTGGACTTAATAAGTGACGGGTGGAGCCCTATATAGCTCCTAGATGCATCGGTAGGTCTCATGAGACAAACTAGTTTCTTGGAATTAGGCCTTGACAAAATCATATTTGTATTCTTGGCACAAGGCCTTGGCTACGTGGTTATGATAGTCTGGCATTATGCATTCCAGCATTATGAAAGTGGTTATTGATATTGCATGTAATTATTAGACTAGTAGAATATCCATGTGAATAAGTAAATGGAATTATTTCATTTTACTTTTTCCATATTATGCTGTAGTTCAAGTTTAAAAGGCTTTTGTTTTAGTTATACATTGCCTGAAATGCTTATGTTTATTTATGAAATCTTCCGCAATATTGTTATCTTTACTGAGCATATGAGCTCACCCCTTTCAATGTTTTAATATTTTTCAGGATTTGAAGATGTATTTTATGAATGATTTATAGGGATAGTCTGAAGGGGATAGAAGTGTGGACTATAGAGACTGTGTTATTGTGATTTTTCACTTTATAATGTAATGTAACATTTATGAATGTATCTAGTGTTTCCAAGGATACTAAACGACTCTGGGTAACTGGGGTCGGGGCGTTACAGTAAACTAAATACATGTATAATAGGATATGAAATAATTTATTAATAAGTATAATTTCATATTCCATGAGCTTAAGTACATGAGCGGAACATGTTTGGAGATTAGGTAAGGGGTTTCGACCCGAACTTCCATTTTCAGTTGGGTTACATTTATTGCCTAATTTCCTTGATGAAATTATTATGTATTGTTATATACTCATAATAAATTATGTCTGAGTATTCTATATATGCACACCAACCAGAATCCTTGCCTATTTTTTGTATAGTTACATGTTTTAGAAGAATCTCTCAAAACTGTTTCAAAAAATATGATCCTGGTACAAGGGAATTTCTCAAATTCATTTCTATTTTCAAGGGCAATATATAATCTGTTTTTAGAAATGATTATTCTAATAATAACACTAGTTTTATTATGAAAATACTATCTTACATAATTTCTGGTTTTATACAATTTTTTTCCAAAATAACTCGTCTTTTCAAAATAAAATAGTATTCATCTATAGAATTGCTTAATGATTTTATAAGGGTGTTTTCGTCTAATTAAACACTCTTGTTGATTAAATGGTATTATTAGGTTTAATAGTTTATGATGTTATCTACCAAATTTTATTTAATGGTTTATTACTAACTCTATTGTGGATGATCTATCATAAAACCATTCACCATATTATTCCGAATGGTTAGTTTTTTATGTTTAATGATTGGGGCAAGTTAGTTACATTTCATATGATAGACTCAATATGAATGTATATATTGTTTATGTTGATCCCTTCTCATATGAGGAATGAATTAAACTTATTATGTGACGGGTGGGGCTCGCTATAACCCCTCGATGCATTAGTAGGTCTAATGAGACAAATAGACGTTGAATTGGCCAAGGCCTTTCCCAATGTGATATGGATTTTGGCCGAAGCCTTAATCACTAGATGTCTTGGTCGAGGACCTGAAAAAATGATTCAGAATGTCTGGAATATTCACTTCCCTCATTATGAATCTAGTAATTGAACGTTAATGTGGGTATTGTACTAGTATAATACCCTTGATTAGGTTTTATTGTGTTAATATTTACTTAGCTCATATTCCTGCCATAATATGTTCAAGTTTATTATTAAAGGCATGTGTTTTAAATAATTCACCATGTCTAATTTTTATAGTATCTTCAACTTTATTGCATACTATTACTAAGGTTTTGAGCTCACCCTTTCTTATGTATCATTTTTCTCAGGATATTAAGAAGTAAATTATGAATAACATGAAAGCATAATCTAGGAGACATGATGTTGCTAGTGGAATAATGTAGTGTTGTTTTTTTCCTTTACTTATGTAAATTTGAACTTATGTATATAACTTGTTTCCAATAATACTAAAATACTCTGTCCTTCGGGATTTGTTTTCCTTGTATGTATGCCAACGTAATCAAATAAGGCACCGGCTCCGGGCAACTGGGGTCAGGTCCTTACAATTATTGTATTGTGTATGGTTAAAAGTTTATTATATAAGACCTCGATTAATTTTTCATGGTGTTATAAAATCATTTATAGTTTTAAAATTTTAATTTTGGGAATAAATTGGGATTTTATTTAAAAATTAAATTAATCATAAATAGAATATTATTTTCAAAAAATGGAGTTCATTTCTGAATTCTACATGTTGAAAAATGGTTGGTGTGATGTTTTGGGATTTTTTTTGAAATACATGATTTTTTAGGGCATAGTGAAATATGATAATTATCAAAATAATCTAAATACATGAATTATTGAGTCATGGATGATGTTATTCTATGCTAAGAAACCTTTGATTGAACTAAAATGTAATAATTACGGGTTTTGGTCAAAAGAACCATTAATATTTCTAGTCTTGATAAAAATAATATGATAATGATAAAAATAATGGAAAACCCACATCTCGTCCACCATAAATACCACCCTTCACCACCACTTCACCTTACACCTCTCAAGCATTGAGAATTATCAAAATTCCACCCCATATTCTTCAATAGGATATTTTCCACATCCTAGATATTTTTGTCTCACCATAAGGCCAAAACCTAAGGCCATTAAGAGTATCTCAAGGAGAAGAGATCAAGAAGAAAAAAAAACCTCTTTCATTTTCTTTTATTTTCATTTTTATTATTTTTCATTTCAAATACTATATTCACCTACCCATTTTTTAGAGGCATGAAAAATCTGTTATAATATACACGGGAATTATATCATGTATATGAATAAATTTATCAGCATACCTCTTCTCCCCCCATTTCATCATAAAATTATTGACAACATTCATGATGTTTTTAATTACCAATATGGTGGACAATGAATTTTCAATCTCTATTACATCCGTAAAATCTTGTTGTAAAACCGTTGTTGTGGTTGAAAAAAATTATTATAACCTCTTTCATGTTCTATAATTAATATATATACATAATATTAAATTATATAATAAACCTAGTTTGTGATTATCAAAGTACCAACAAAATGATCTAAACAAATATCATGAGTGTTTTATCTAATGTTTTCGTATAATATAAGAAAAATGATTTATGGTATCATTTAATATTCTTGAATCATATTAATAAAATTTCAATCCACTTCTGTAGTTTAATTTTCATATGATAATAAAATGAAATAAGAACCAACTATGGAAACCATGTAAACCACACACCCGAAACAATGGAAGTAACAAAATTTTATGAATAAATGTTTTTAATAATTTTTTAAAATGATAATATATGGTGGTATAAACCTGAATATTCTTATAATAAATATTAATAACACACTTTAACCATTATATAAGAGTATTAAGAACATTTCATATAATATGAAATAGATGTAAGGAAATTATTAACCCAATTTCAATTCATTATGTCAACCTTATACATCATTGATTATGTGGTACAAATATTATTTTTTATTTAATTTTGTTTATATTATGTTTTATTATGTTGATTAATAATGGTTACACATATTCCATCCATTATGTTAATACTCACTTAAATTATATGATATTTTTATGGAAATTCCTATAAAAAATCCTCTTTTACAATTTTATTTTACAAAATTTGAAATCAATGCTGTTAGGAAAATATTAGGGTCTGATGATTATGTTCTAGATAATATGAATTTTTTATGATGAAGGGTGGGACCTATATCTCCCTACAACATATTGGGTATGTGTATGTTTTTGGTCAGTCGTATGGTTACTCCAAGTGCAATTGGGATTGTTACTCTATAAGTTAGTAATGTGGATTACATTGTAAGGTATTCATGAGGGTTACAAATCATTATGTAGTTGTAAGGGTTACAAAATTAACTAAGTAATTCCCCAAGATACATTTATGGGCTATTTATGATTTATATGTTTTATGTAAATTGTATATTTCACAAAGTAATTATATGATACTTTATGTGGGAGAAGTATGTATTTGTGAAAATGATTTCATATGTTAATATGTATTCATGGGATAATGGTTTCACTCTTTCTTTTTTAAATCCCATATTGATCTTTTTATGATCATCCAACTTTTTTGAATGTTTTCATAAGTAATAAGGATTTTAATGTTAATAAAGGATGTTGTGTTAAATGTTATAAATATTTTTCAATGAAATCTTCTTATAAATTTAATGTTTTATGTTTTGGAAGAAATATATGCTATTTTAGTATTACCCAATTTTATGCATGTAGGTTGATATGTATAAATTATGTACTAAATTTTTAAAACTTTAAACCAAAAAGATTCATGGGAATTTAAAGAAGATAAATATGGGTGAATTAACTAGATTATGTTATGTTTAAATCCTGATGCTTATAATGTTGGTGGAATACTGTAATGGGGGATAGAAACTGGGTATCTTACCAACACTAACTCGATCTATTCCTTGTGCAGTAAGACATAAAACTCTTCAGGGAAAAGATCCTAGAAATGGTGTAAAACTAGAGAAAAATAATCCTAAAACATTCAACCATTATCTAGAGAATGAAATTATATCAAAGATATGATAAAGTAATATCAACACTGAATTGGTCCTGCATGACCATTTTGACGATCCCACTCACCTTCGTGAAAGTAGCTACATCATTTTAGAGATAAAATGGTAATGCTACTCTTATGTATTTATATATGATCCTAATATGATAAAGGAAAATACATACAAAGAATCAAGTAAATGTATATACTTTCGATCATAAAAATATCCCAATAGAAATGTAAAATTCCAATCTCTAGAGAACATTCCTTATAATGTTTGTTATTCTCTAACAAAACACCCAAGTATTTTTTAATGGTGAAAACATTATCCATGATTTACACATCCAAGACAAAACCATTTTTTAAAAAATAATATAAAATAGAATGAATTTATCTTGTATCAAACTAGAGGAAAGATAAGGTAGATGATATAAGAATCGAAACTCTGACGGGAGATGGTCCCGAATCCATGTTAGTCAGAGTAGTCTATATAATAAGGATCTTACTTGTCCCTATTCCATGTTCTATTGTATGAATAACCAGATATATTTCTCCTATTTGGTAGTACTACTCATGCACTAGTGTACCATATCACATGCCTTGTCCAGATAAGCTAGTGTAACTACATCTACCAAGATGGTGAGGGGTAAATGAGAACATTATCAACAAAGGTTCCATTATTGATCCTCTATCACTAATCATCTATATAATGTTCATAAAAAATATAATATGACCCATTCTACCATAGATTTGACATTTAACTGTGTTGTATGGTCATTTCAGGTGATTGTGGAAAAACATGGAACACAAATAGAACTTGAAAAGATCAAAGTCCTGAGATAGGATTCGACAACCTCAATAACTCTGACCACTATTTCCTTAAAGGAAACTATCAGTGTGTCACTTATATTCACTATAAGAACTACAAGATCACCCCACTAATACTACATGGCCATTTCTTGGTGTCCATCTCATTATGTCTTCTGTGATGAGTGTCTAGTTCATCATGTCCCCAAATCATCTTAAATGAAAAATGTTTACCCCTACCCAATCTTGTAGATAATTGCATCCGATAAATTTCTAACCTTGGAGTTCTCATCCTAAACGGATGATGGAGAAAAGTTCATTAGATCAGGTAATCATATAGCATAGTCCAACAGTAGCATTCCCTTCAGCATCAAATGCATGAACTCATAATCCATCTCACCCCTCAACATTTATAGATAGAAATGCCCAATTGTGTTTTTCTATATTTCCTTTTATTTTATCTCATCATTCTACCCATATTCCTCTAGAGTATCCAACCATTTCATAGAAGGTCCATGAATCTTATACAACACAAGCTTCACCCTTCTATATGCGGATGTCAAAAGATGCAGGATGATTGTATGGACTGACCCAATATAGAACTCAAATGCATGGGGTCCTCATTTCATAAAAAATATTTGTAGATAATGTTGATAAAAATCTATTTTTATCTCAAAAATCGAAGGAATGTTACAAATAGTCCCCATTTCCATGGATCACATCAACCTCAGGAAGATGTCATCAAGATGAACATCCATCTGCTGATCATGAACTATAAGAAACTCCAGTTCCACTATGTAATAAATACATTTATTTCCACTACCATGGATCTATTGTTGAAGACAATGAGGAATAATTTTATCTATATTACAAACACAGACCTTATAGTACTAGATAGTAGTAAGGTCAACATCAATAGGGAGTATAAGAGATAACCAATGGCTCATGGTCTCCCTAAACATTGATTTAATGTTCTTTATCAAGAAACATAAACTCTTTTCATTTTTTGATTATAAAATATATATCACATCATAGGTCAACATAAAATCACATATCAAATAAAATGTAAGATATGCTCTTATCTTGAACAATGCATGTCAATATATCCCTATGTGCCTATTATGATGATTGTATTCTCCTCTCCTTCCATGTCGACATATGATTATAAATATCAAGAACTCATAAAATCATAATGACAAACTTCACACGAAAAATACCAATACTATACATAGGAACTATGATTTTCCCCCATACAAGGGTTAGCTAATACCATTCACAAAGACATTACCACGTCCAAACACATGAAATTCCTTGTTCTAACATTCCCAAATTGTAAAACATAATAAAATAAAAAACCCCATTTGATACCCCATTGTAATGTCCCCCAATTTGGTAGTCTATCACATAGATATAAAGGGTTGGTTAAGAGACACTAGTGGAAATACGGGCTTTAACGTCGTCGTAATAACGTCGGTTTTTTAAAAACCGACGCGAATAGTATATGCGGGGAATTTTTGGCGTCGGTTTTACAAAAAACCGACGCCAAAAATAATTATGCGCTGATTTTTCGCGTCGGTTTTTAAGAAAACCGACGCGGAAAATATTAGTATACATATTTTCCGCGTCGGTTTTCCTGAGAACCGACGCGGAAAAATGTTTCGGCATCGGTTTTTGTGAAAACCGACGCCTAAACTTATGAAAAAAAATATATTTCGCGTCGGTTTTCCTGAGAACCGACGCGAATAATATTATGCGTTGATTTTTCGCGTCGGTTTTTAAGAAAACCGACGCGGAAAATATTAGTATACATATTTTCCGCGTCGGTTTTCCTAAGAACCGACGCGGAAAATTAATTTTTAAAATGTTTCGGCGTCGGTTTTCATGAAAACCGACGCCGAAACTCATAAAAAAATATATTTCGCGTCGGTTTTAATGAAAACCGACGCGAAAAGTCTTTTAAAAATATTCACGGTCAGAAACCCTCATTTTGTTTGTCCGTCGAAATCGAGTTCCGCTGTGGCGCTTCGGACTCCCGACGACCTTCG
Organism: Viscum album; assembly: GCA_963277665.1. Classification (NCBI taxonomy): domain Eukaryota; kingdom Viridiplantae; phylum Streptophyta; class Magnoliopsida; order Santalales; family Viscaceae; genus Viscum; species Viscum album. Next base: position 1,204,091,633 of record OY728126.1, on the reverse strand, counting down.
AACTTGATTTGCGATCTTGAACGGCCATTGTTGAAGGTTTTTTGTCGTCTGCACGATTTTGGGTATGTGTTCTTCCTATTTATCTCTTGTTTCATATCCCATTGTTTATTTCTTTATCAATAACCCTATTTTGCGTGATTTTGATTATTGGTTAGATTTTAGTTGTAATTTATCATTATTTTTTGTTTGTATTATCATTGTTGGTGTAGATTTGATATTGTTTGTTTTTGGAAGTAATTATACCGGTCGCAGTTTGGATTTAACATCTCCATTCGGGTTGAACTTCAAATTTTTTGTTTATATTATCATTATTCCTGTTTAAAATGATCTTTCATTACATTATGAAGTACTATATTTTTAATTCCATTTCCATTTTAATAAATTATTCTTCAAAAAAATAATTTTATTGTGTTAAATGAATTCACTCACATTTTTGCATGTAGTTTGTTGTTATTTCATTACTTCTTGAGATTTACCATGCCAAATTCCTCAATTCTTTTTGGTTCTCATCATTTAACTAGGACATTAATAATTACCACTATCTATTATGTTAAAAAAAATTGAATAATTATTTTCATGCCATTATATAATAAATAATTTTTCTTGCAATGTCCATAATACGACTAGAATCATAATGTATTGTAATCTTCGTAGATAATAATATAATCATTATCCCTCTATTAATGTTCAAAAATACCTTTCCACTTTCATATGTGGGGTTAGATTCATGCATTTTTAATAAATTTCCTCTTAAACTAATCTCATTCCATTGATTATATTTATTCATCTTTCTCTCCCTCTAAATAATAGTCATGAAAAGATTTACTTCTCCCTCTAAGTCATAGGATGCAAATAAAACATTCTCATGATCTAATCTTTCATGGATGGATAATATATTTCTCTTCATGTTGATCCATTCCTTGACATGTTTTGCTGCAATAGACCCATGGATGGGGGTGTAAGTTGTCACCTACAATATGCAATGGAATTTTTATCCCTCCATAATGAATTTATATGTTCATAGTTCCCTATTATAAAACTCATGAATTTACATATTTATTTTTCATTTCCTTGTTTCTAATTATTCAGTTTTCTAATGATATGCAGGTACCCAAAATTTCATTACACTTTCTAGTAGCAATGTCAAATACAGATAGAGATGAGCAGTTACCGAGGTATATCTATTTTGACATATTATTAAATATTCAGTAATATACATATTTAATGAAATAAAACTGTTAATTTATTAAAAAAATTGCAGGACTACTGATGCGTCCTCGGCGGAGGAGACTTCTCCAGTTACTACTGAAAAATCAAGTTCTCTAGTGGGTAAACGTGGTATTACACGTTTACCAAAACTATCACTCGCTCGTGATGATAACAAATTACACATCCGTTTTGATGATAATAATAATGCAGTTGGCCCAAATGCAGTTCAGTTTGTCAGTTATATAGTGATGCAGAGCCGTTGCAGGATTAGTATTTTACATCCTGATTGGAAGTCAGTGGACAGGACGGCGAAGCAACAGCTTTGGGAGGCCGTGACGGTAAAATATCTTTATTTATTTATTTTATCTAATTTTTTTAATATTATATAGTTTAAATGACATATTTTATTTTTTTCAATTACAGATGACATTCAATTTTGAGGAAACCAAAGAAATTAGGAAAAGACATCTCTCTTTAGCGGAGGTTCGATGGAGAGATTTTAAAAACAAACTGATGAAAGATTATGTTTTTGGAAAGAGAAGGTTTGAAAGCCCATGTCTTAAGTATCCATATATAGATGAAGAAACATGGAAGCGATTTGTTGACAGTCGTCAGGAAGAGAAATTTCAGGTATTGTAATTGTTTTATATTTTAAAATTTATGCTATATTTTCCTTTACTTATATGTTTATTTTTATGTAACAGGCCTCCAGAAGATCTCATCAGGAGATCCAGTTGAAAAACGTATACCCTCATACTTTATCACGTAGAGGATACTCGTATTTGGAGCAGAAAATTATTGAAGAAAAATTTGAAGCATTAAGAGCTCGATCAAGTAGTGGTTCAGAAGAGGTCCAGTATGGTCCTCCATCTCCTCCAACTCGCCATGAGAAATGGAAACGAGCAAGAAGAAGAAAAAATGAACAATATCTTACAGACGAAGCTCATCAAGTGGCTGATAGAATTGTAAGTAAATATTAATTCTTTGTTAACAATTTTCCTTTTTTATAATTTATAAACACTAATATAAATTTTTTATTTTTCATTTCAGGATGAACTTCAGGAGAAAGAGACACAGGGCTCTTTTATCCCTGAGGGTAGGATGGATATCCTAGCCACTGCTTTGGGAAAGACTGAACACCCCGGCCGTGTTAGAGGATATCAGGCGGGTGTTAGTATTCGGAAGGTTTTTGGTAAGAGTAAGCAACCAAGAGACCCGGAAATTGAATCCTTAAAAGAAGAGCTGCAGGATATGAAACGGTCTATGGGTGATCAAATTCAAGCAGCAGTACAGAAGGCTTTATTAGAACACTTGGCAAGATAGTCACAGTCTGCTCATCCTTCCGAGGTATATTACTTACTGTTAACAATTTTTCTTTTCTATAAATTATAAACACTGATATAACTTTTTCATTTTTCAACATTCTCAGCCTACTCACTCAGACTATCATGCCTCATATGCTTACCCAACACCGTCTGGGCAGCCTTCCGAGGTATATTATTTAATGTCATCAATTTGTCTATTTTATAAATTATGAACACTGATATAACTTTTTCATTTTTCAACATTCTCAGCCAACTCACCCGGACTACCCTGCCTCATCTGCTTACCCTGCCCCGTCTGCGCAACCATTTGAGGTATATTATTTTATTTAATTTTTAATCAATTTTTCTATGTTATAAATTTTAAACACTAATATACCCTTTTCATTTTTCTGACTTCTCAGCCTGCTCACCCTAACTACCCTGCCCCACCTGCTAACTTTGAGCCTCCACCTCCTCCATCGGATCGAACCTTATATTGTGAGTTGTTTGCGGGAGATCCTCATGTACATATTGTTGCGTTAGGACAAGTGTATTTTTTGGGGGACTCGGTACATCATCAGCCTATGCAGATGGGTCAGGTTAGAGTATCAGTACTTGTTATTATAGATCCTACTGCTCTACTACCATTTCCTACTGCGGAGATCACCAGTGTTGGGGAATGCATGGGCCATTTTTTACTTTGTCCAACTGCACTTCTTCGTTATATTTCACATGAGGTATGAGTTTTTTTAACTAGTAATTAGAAATGATTCCAAATTACTTATAATGTTTTCTGACATTTAACATATATAGGAATATCTGAAAGCAAAAGAAACTGTACAAATGCAGCAAAATGTTCAGAAACAGTCGGCTGTAGATACTTCTGATATTTCTTCTGGGTTGAAAAGATTATCTCAGTGCTCTTCTTCCTTGAATTTTATCTATGAGTTTCAGATGACGTCCGATATATGTGGAAGAAATTATAAATTGAGAATATTGAAAGAAGATATCATGAATTTAGTTAATTTTGAAGAGATCGGGCTGAATGTGGTGCAGTTGTTTTCCATGTAAGTAAATTGACGTCTGAATTGCTATTTCTTTACTAAAATATTGTTATGTCATTGACTAACTATGTTTTCTTTTTAAATTAGGTATCTATACAGGATTCTTTTACAAAATGAAACTACAAGCATTTATAGCTTTATAGATCCAGAGTACATTTCCTTGGAAGTCAAACATGTGAAAAATGATGAAAGAGTTCAATATATATCCTAGAGATTATCACAAACAGAGATTCAGTGCTGGTTTTTACCATTTGTTGATAAGTAAGAATATCAACATAATTTTGAACTCATTATCATTATAATGTCATTAATTATGAACTTTTTGTATTATAGGGGGCATTGGATGTTAGGTGTATTTTTCCCAAATGAATGCACCTTATATTGGTTTTGCTCTTTATTAGGAAAAGTGCGTAAACCGTTTTCCAACTTATTAAACAGGTAAGTTGTTTTTTTATTTTTAGAATTTTGTTATGTTTAATTTTAATTGTTTACACAAGTTTTATTAGTTCTTATATAAAAAAATGCAGTTCATGGAAACATTTTACAAATGAAAAGAAACCAACGAAAATCAAATATGTGGAAGTACAGGTAATTAGTTTTTATATTTTTGTTATATATTGGGTTTCATTATTAGTTAAATGTTTTATAACTGCAGTGTCATCGTCAAAATGGAAGCGTTGAATGTGGTTATTATATTCTACGATTTATGTACGAGATAATCACAACTGGGGAAACTACTGATTTTCATAAGGTTAGTTGTATTAACTTTTTTATATATTTTCATCCACTTTCTTCTATTTATTAATTTCATATCATTCAATATTATTGTAGGTATTCAATGATTCACAGTCATATTCTCAATCTGATATGATTCATATTCAATCTACTTTTGCGGACTATTTGTTAAGTCTGATTAAGATTTGTGGTATGTATACTAATATTTATAAATAATATTATATATGGGTTTAAAAAACTAAATCTTATGATATATTAGGTGTTTGAACCTACTAATAATCAAATGAATGCTTCAACAATAACAAACAATGAGCATGTCATATATTTCAGGTACGTGTATTTTAATTCTACTTTACTGAGTTTTCTCAAGTGCCTCTGCAAAAACTGTTTTATTGAATCTACTAATAATCAAATGAATCCTTCAACAATAACAAACAATAAGCATGTCGCATATTTCAGGTACGTGTATTTTAATTCAGAATTAGTTATTATATTTCTTTTCATTGTTATTTCTTAAAATCATTTGTCTGTACAGTGACAAATCTGTAGGGTGGTACTTGGATCATGAACATAGAGATTCATATAGCGAAATAACATTCACAAACACTAAAAATTGTCTCCCTTGAATGCACAACAATATCTTCTAGGCCTTTTTATTTTTTATGCAAATAAATATCGAAAAATGATTGCCGAGAAGCATATCACATAATACCTGAAACAACGCTTAGTGGGTTTGCACAAAGATAAAATAGAAGGCGTCAATTTTTAAGGTATGTTTCTTTATGTCTCTTCATTCTGCATTTGATTTCAATTTTCTAACCTATTTTTTGCACTCAAACTTATTTCTCTGTTATTCCATAACTTAAACAAATAACAATAGTGAATGGGTAATGCACGTCTATACAGAGCAAATATAAAAACCTGAGGTTGGGGGTGGTGGGGATCCTATGGTGAAAAGACACCCCCAACATCTTCAGTGGGGGAGGTGAGGAAGAGGTTGCATCGGCTGAGTGTTCCTGGAATTTTGATCAGGAGTCGTAACATTTCATTTTGGTAATTTACTTTGTGAAAAAATGAATGATTCAAATAAATTACACATTTTCATTTATTGTTTATTCATTGCACTAATAACTTGGATTGATTTTTTCATGCACATCTCCTTAGTTTCATTACTGTTTTGACAGGATTGGTGCTATATATGGGAGGAAACTTACAATGATTGATACTGAGTATGGTTAGATTAAGAAAATGCACCATGTAGGTACGTGTATTTTAATTCTGCTTTACTTTGAGTTTTCTGAAGTACTTCTGTTAAAGCTGTTTAATTGTTTTTGTATACTTCGTTATTTTTTTTCAGGGTTCCGATTTGTTTGGAGGAGAAAATATATGTATTTTATTTAAAAAAAAAATTTACGGCGTCGGTTATTTTAAAAACCGACGCAGAATATTTTTTAAAAAAAATTATTTACGGCGTCGGTTTTTAAAAAAACCGACGCCGATAGGGTTTTCCGCGTCGGTTTTTAGAAAAACCGACGCGGAAAACCTATTCGACTATATTTTCGGCGTCGGTTTTATAAAAAACCGACGCCGAAGCTCATAAGCGAATTATTTTTCGCGTCGGTTTCTATGAACCGACGCGAAAACTCTATTTTTAACGTCGCCTATAAAGACGTCGGTTTATAACCGACGTTAAAAATTAAAAAAAACCGACGCGAAAAAGTGTTTTTGCACTAGTGAGACCAGTAGTATGCATCCTCATGTGGTAGAGGATATCGATTACCTGTAGGGATTTGAAAAATATAGTGGGGAGAGTATACCCCCTAGTATAAAGTTATATAAGAGTAGACAATAAAACATATAAATGGATGAAATCAAAGTATAATTATTACAGAATATAATAATAAATTTTAATGAAACAATCCAATAAATAAAAAAAGAATAATTTAATTACATGTAGCAATGTAACTAAATACCATGCTAGAAAAAATAATGTAAAAAAAATAATGTCATAAATAAAGTCTCAAAAGTCCTCAGTCCTGAACCCTATATAAATTTCATCACCATACTCCATCCCTTCATCAAACAAACTATCAATAGTAAGGTCTGTTCGCATTGCAAAAACTGAAATCCTTGTAATCTACTCAAGTATCAAACCATGTCCAGAATATGATGTGAATAAAAGCTAGTAGGTCGACACCACCATGTCAAAAATAACTAGTCTGATAATAATTGTATGTAATTAAGTGTTAAAATTTTGTATTAATTAATTCAAAAGTTAATTAAATAAAATAATAACTAGATTTAATTTCATGCTGGACTAACTCTGAGAAAATCTTATAACCAAGAAAATGAAAAAAACGTAACCAAAGTAAAATTACCTTCTTTGGTTGCATGATAGAATATCTAGAAGCATCACGTTCAACCATTCCATCCACCAATATATGACCCTAATATAGTGAAAAAAATCTGGGTCAAAGACTTAAAATAATTACAACATCTCGATCAGAGCCTTATAATAATTACCACATGGTACTCGAAATAGGATGTTCTCTATATGGATTATAGCATTGGATGATTCCTATCAAACTCAATATCAGCATTACAATATATAAGTGTCCATATGTCGTGAACAAACCCAATATATAAGAATATCATCATGGAACACAATTCCTATCAAATAACATGGATATAACAATATCACATCAAAACAATAAATTGTAAATTATGTGAATAACCCTTCATCCTTCAAATATGAATATTTTTTGAATACAAAAATGACTAAAAGATATGCCAATATGAAAACATTCACAACATAGGGAATCTATACCATGTAATCCCATAAGGTCACATGTCTTCGTAACCACACTTTAATCCATTATCCAATTCAATTAAATTAAAGTTTAGTTCACTACATGGGTTTGAACAAGCCCAACTATAATACCATTTATTCCATCACAACTAGAATAATAATCCCATTAATTTAATTAATTATATTGGGAACATGATATGATATCTCCATCACAATATTTTTTAAATATGGAAATTAGAAAACTATATGTTCAATATTTTGAACCCCTACCATTAATGGATTGACCAAAAATGAATCTGATTGAAAAAACCCATGAGAATGAATATAAAGATGATTTAAAAGGTGTTTCTAGATAAAAAAAGATCATGATAAAAATGAATAACACAATTAGTAAAAGTATGTCATCAAAATAGTGGGATATCTATGGAAGATAATGAGAAAAATATACTAAAACCACATAATAGGGATTTGTGGCGCTATCAGGATTCTCGAATGCGATTTTGGGACTACATATTCACAGGGAGGATTCCCTAGGGCTGAGGGGTATGTGTTTCAGGGGAATGTTTTTAATTTAATCCATGGATCTCGTTTAAAAAAACATGATGGGGAATTACAAAATGTGTAATGTAGATACACACCATGTATATATTTTTAATTTGATATTCCTGAAAACCTATCTCCTTGGATTTATTTTGTTAAAACACTTTAACATTACATGACATGTAATCCCTTTAAACAATTTTTAAATGCTCTATAGATGGGGTTTCATCCCATTTCCCCTCTATACAAACTAACCACTATTAAAGAGACTCAACATACCAAAAACCCAAGTAAACATTTACCACATTAATACCAACATAAAATTAATTCAATCAAGTATACATCACTAAACATCCGGTCATATTTTCCAAAAAAATATCTCCATATATGAACAAGACTCAACGACCAATTTTTCAAACAAAATACATAATAACGGAATTACCTAGAAAAAGAAAGCATTCCATCAAGTGAGTTTGATACTCATTATCCCAATGGAATTGAGTTCTAACATGTTACTCTATATCCACATTGTATTGAGTTCTATCCACGTACCAAGGCTATAATGATTATTCCCTATATAGGGCCAGCTGTCATCATTATCACGCATCACATGTATCCCCCTCTTAGTAGATGCCATACCAAGATTGTGACTTATCATGATATAATAAGATCATACCCTAATGTAATGGAAATTAATGTAATTAGGAAGATCATAATAATACAATCACAATATAGAATTTTGAGAATATAATAGAATAATATAATAACTTCTGATTAGAATCAAACATAATTATAAGATGCACAAGAAATAATATGTGAAATAGGGATCATATAGTTGTACCAAAACATTAAAGACATCATAAAAACACCAAAAATAACGAAAAATAATTCATTAAAACACAAGTGGAATTAATGTAATAATTGAATACCATAGTGTCAAGTGATAAGGAACATCCTTACGTAATGTTATTGATACAAAACTCCAAATTTAATCATAGATCGAATAATGAAAAACATCAGACACCCATAGATACTATATCACAAATCAAGGATTCCTAAATCATGTTCTAGTATGCAAGTATGTTTTTTAGAATGGTGTATCACGATAATTACTTGTCAATAAGGACATTGTTGAATCACATATCTTATAAAATCATCCAACAGATCCAATTATAAGATTTGTTGAAGTAGGGTGTTTTAATTCATGAAAATATTATCAATTCAAGGATAAACCATGAATTATTAACCATTTATAGAATATATCATATAATTTATCTGAAGATCATTGATCCATTGTTAGTCCATTAATAGAAAATATTTTCAATAAGGAAGATGATCTCATTTTTTTCATTCTATAATGAGATGTTCAGAAACATAAACCATTATTTAGAATTATACTTGTATCATACCCGTGCATTTGCACGACATGATAATATAATTTCAATTTTTCATATTAATACTCAAATAAACATCATTTATACCAATTCAATGTATATCAGTTATTGTGAGAGGATGAAATTGATTGAAAATAGGACATGATTGTAGTTGTGAGAGATGTAAATGGAGTAAATGATAGTGGAATATGCACTATATAAGAGGAGAGGAGGAAAAATTTGTCTAAGAGGAGGAACTGGCCAGTGAGGTAGAGGATTCATATACAAAAGGGAAGAGGGATTGTGAATATAACATTTAATTCATGAATGGTTTACTGACCAAGTCTGTTAAGATTTAATTTTAATAGGAATACATTTCAAATAGAATAAAGATTTCACCAAGAAAACAATATCATCTGAAAGAAAATGATGAAAATAATTTAAACTCTCTTTTTCTAAGAAAAGTTACTTTTGAACCACTTATTATGATTCAAAATTATATGGACTATACTACAACAGAAGAAATTTTTTTATAAGCACTCCATTTCACAGGAAATCTTCATCTTATAAATTCTATTAAGATAAAACTACTAAAATTCTCTTTTAGATTATCAAATATGCAGTAGAACATTTCACCCAATGCCTCACTATAATATTATTTTTAATTATCAAACCCACTAAAATAATGATTTATTCCCCCTGCTTTTGAGTTTTTTTACTTTCAAAAACCATAAAAATAATCAATAAAAATGTGATAGAAAGCACTAAATGATCACACAAAGGCAGTGTCATCATGATGGTAACTTCAATATTTCCAAGATTCCAATGAAACCCATGGAACTATAACTCGACAATTCCCTTCACTTCCTGTTATTTCTTCATCATCATTATCGGCAACCACATTGTTAATGGAATACTGAAATTTGAAAATTGAAATAGTGATAATTAGGTCACAAATAGAGTTGATAATGTGTTCAATGAAGATCATAATGATGAAAATAAATTTAAATCCTTATACTGCAGGGATGATGACTTGTTAATAGATGAAAAACAGAAACATTTATAGTAGATTCAGGTGATAAGATAATAGATGACGGTGAAACAATCTAGAGAAAGTGTTATAATAGGTTCACGTGAGAATAGATGTAGGTGATAAAAATTGGAGAAACCGTATAAATAGATGCAGGTGATAGTAACCAAAATTTTCATAAAAGATACATGTGGTATGAAAAAATTTAATGATATTGTTAGACAAACTATGTACATGTACAATGATAGAATTGTAAGCTAAATCACATTGAAAGGTATTCAGTGACTACAATAAGATGTTTTGACGCTTTTAAACAGGAATAAGCTAAGCTTAAAATATTGTTGGGAGTAGAAAACCTAAGGCTAAAATTGGTTATGAAAAACATTTTATGTTTTCATTTTCTAATAATGTATTAAATTATTTAAATGGAAGATTTTTTTTGGAAATTGAAAAAGAAAATGGGAGTTTTTTGGAAAAAAATGTTCTCATGTTTTCTTGAAAATGTTTTCATGTTTTCTTGTTTTCAATATATTTTCTTCATATCCAAAATAGTTCCTACAGATGTTTTAATAAATTTTGTGGAAAATGAAAATAGGAAATGTTTTCCATAACCAGACACGACCATTTTTTATCCATCCAGATATTAACTACATAAACCAATAAAAATTCACCTAGTAGCTTGCTGAATGCCTAAAACATAATAAGTTGATTCTTACAGCATGGTTAAACATAAAACTGGTTCAGTTTTCTGATAAAAGTGGTTCGCATAAAAGTGATTCACAAAATAAGTATATTCTTATAGCTTTTTGGTTAAACATAAAATTGGTTCACATAAAAGTAGATTTTTACAGCATGTTTGAACATAAAATAGTATTTTTCATATCTATAAACAACTTAATGTGTGGGTTCCTAGAAATTATAGAAGCATATGAAATATCTAAATGCGATGAATTGTTCTAGTGAACATTAGACATGATTCAGCCACATCCACTACTGTTTTCCACAAAGATAAAAATAAAATTATGATTATGGGAAGTAGTTTCATAGTATGATATCATACAAATAATCTCCACCCAAAACAAAAAAACCCATGAATGTATGGTTGTAATTAAAACCCCAATTGAGAAAGCAGTGATTACCAACTCTAAAAAACATTGTGAAGGGGGATCAATCTTCCCTCAATGATTCTTCGACATATGAATAGTCATCCCACTATGGCCAATGGACTTTGTATTTTTTCCATGGACTGCATTGAAAAAAAGTAAGTAAAACTTTATAATATACAAATTTTGTATCATTGAAAGGTAATATTGAATGGGCTAGTAAATATAACTGTACGAAAAAACACAGAAATAGATATTGCAAAATCACGTACTACTGCCTAAAATATGTAACAAATGAAACAAAATATGCATTACATCTACAAGATAATGATAAGTGAGTTTTTTATTTTTTTACCTGGATTTCAAATCAATTGAAACAGAAAAAATAATATACAGGGGATGTACTAATGGAAGAAATTAATTAAAATGATGGAAATATTTAATGATTTTGTACATCAAATCTATAAAAATGTGATTCTGAATAACAAATCTCAAATTTGGGAATAACAGGTACTGCATTGTATATATAATGTAGTGAAAACCATAATGAATTATTACCAATCACAATTCTTAGAAGGATTCAACCATACCTATGAGAAGACATCAAATCTTCTAGCCACAATAGTTATTTATTATTGATGTTTCACCTTAAAAACATGATGATCGCATGTTACATTCCTGAGATGGTGATAAAAAATCTTAATTAAAGAAGACATGTAATTACATTGGGCGACATTAAAATTATCAAGAAACATAAAAACAATAAACAAACCATGTATAACATTTAATTAGGTAGCACATGCATCAAAATAAAATGACACAATACTCTGAACTATTATCCAAAATTAATGACAATCCTTTCTTAGGATCCCCAGTTGGGAAGAACACTTCAATAAAAATGTTTTAGCTATAAAAATCTGGGGGTATTCCACAACTGTTCGTATATTTTGAAACAATAAAAGCATTGGACAGTTCACTGCGGAGTCACAAAATAACAGCATTACCCATACATAGATTCCATACATCACGTGATGCATAATATGGCCACCCACAGAATTACCAGATGTTAAACTCTGGGTGCATAAATAGAAGGAACGCTTGGGCCCCTTATTTTTAAATCCTCCAATTTCTATGGTCCTTTTTTGATAAAATCAAATGGTACTCAATAGGAAAATTGGTTACAGAATTTTTTTTCACAGAAATGGACATGAACGAAATATCCAACTAAAAAAGAACATTCAAATGGACCTTAAGAACACAACAGATGTATATACATCATAATATATAAATTGACATGAATGAAAATAACATTCAAATTAGCACATAGGTTGGGCGGTATCACATAAAGCAGCCCCCTCCCCCTCCCCTCCCCTACCCTCTCCTCCCTTCCCCCCTGCCCAACCTGTTCCCCCAGTAGCCCCCTCCCCCTGGCCTCATCCTCCCCTCCCCTCATCTCCCCCTACCCCTAATCAACTTCATTCCCCCAGCACCCCTCCCCCTTCCACCATCCTCCTCTCCCCTCCACTCCATTCCAACCTGCCCAACCCCTCACCTCCCCACCCTCTCCTCCCCTCCCCTCCCCTCCCCTCCCCTCCCCATGCCCATCCTTTTCCCCCAGAAGCCCCCTCCCCCCTGCCCAAACATTTCCCCAAACAGCCCCCTCCCCCCTACCTTCACCCTCCCCTCCCCTCCCCTCCTCTCTAACCTGCCCAGCCCCTGCCCAGCCCATACCCCTCCCCTCCCCTCCCCCTGCCCAAACTTTTTCCCCAGCAACCCCTACCCCCTGCCATCATCCTCCCCTCCCCTCCCCTCCCCTCCCCCTCCAACCTACCTAGCCCCTGCCTATATGCTAGAAAATTAGCTGAAATTGATTTGGGAAGTGTAAAAATTATAACAGAAACTGATTTTGAAATTCTGTCTATATGCTAGAAAAAATAAAGAAACAGGGAAAAATGTGCAATATACAACCTATACTGATGGGAAAGGATAATCGTGTGTGTTATGTGTGTTATAACAACATTCCTCTATCCTATAATAAAAATAGAGTTAAATTTTGATATAAAAATGTATAAGATAATTTGAAGAAGAACAGGTTTAATAATGTTCTACTGATACCTTTCATATGCACCACATAATGTCAATCAGCAAAAAAATTATTCTATTTTATGTTTTCTTTTAAATGAGGATGTAGTTCATTGGCATGGCTAATGGATGCTGCATCGCCATGAGTCATTGTAACAATCTATTTCCCTACATAGTCATCATAAAAATCTATCAACAGGTTTTTGTACATTAAGAGATGAATTAAATCAATAATTTACAAAAAATAATTACCACTATAATTATTTAATCAATGATTTGATGTTAAAAAATTTTCAAATGAGACAAAAAATTGAATTGTGTTTAAATGATATAATGAAATTGTTACTAAAAAACAGTGTTGTCTAATCCAAAGATGTAATGAAAATAGAAGGGAGTGAAAAAAACACCTCCCTAGGTTACTGTTTTTACAACTTACATGAACACATACCAATCCTGGGTAAGCGAAGGGGTAGACAGATATCATTTCCCTGAATGGAGATGTTCACCCATGTGAAGTAGCATCAACAAAGAGCCCTCAACCACATTAAAAAACCTGACAACATAAAAGTGAAAAAATTTGATAATGATAGATTGAATGTTGATGTTTCTTAACTCAATGTATAGAGTGATGTACTGCTGGGTTTAAAGATCACCTGAATAGAGAAAATTAATGGATAAAAGGAGGTGATTCAAGATTTTTTTCCACTGAATCGAGACATTCACCCATTCCCAGATTTGAAAGGGATATCTCAACAACTTTAGAAGACCTGAAAATATGATATTCAATTAAAAAATATATATGAGGAAATATTGAATATCCGGATAGCACGAGAATAAATGTCACCATTCTATTCAACTTCGATGCTCTGCAAATAATAATTTCATGTATATTATTCAAAGAAACGTAATGGAATACATATTAAAAAATTAAAAAAATCATTATTATTTGAATACAATCATCACAGCTTGTGTTTGATGGGATAACTCCATTGTCGACCCCATGGAAAGGTATAACCCAGTGAGAAGTCTAGTCAAGTATGGTTCTGCAATGGGAGGAAACATTGCCTTGATTATTGAATGATTAACGTTGAATGAAAAAAAAACATCTTCCAATGACCATTTTTCTGTCATTATTAAAACATGAATTTACAAATTGAATATGAATCATTTATAATGTGTCTAATAGAAAATAAAATATCATATGTTTTGATGCTAGAAAAACTGTTTATTTAAAAAAGTGTTCCAATGATTTTATTTTCATACCATTGTGTGGTAGGAAAGAAGTATTTCTTCAGCCTCATGCCCCTACCCAATTGGAATTAGAAACATGGACTAATGAAAATAAGTTAATATTGGAAAAATCACAAAAAAACATCTCATTAATGTTTGACCAAGAATATTGTTAGGGCACAATTTTATATTATTAAAAATAATTAAATCAATACTCTACAGTATGTAAATTTAAATACAATTTATAAATGTAACCACAAATGATATATACAATGTATCCCAAACATTCAGAAATCTGGTGCCACATACTACAATTAAAAAAATATGAATTGAATTAAATCCAATGAAAATTAGAAGGTATGAATTTGAATTGAATTAATTCACATTGATATGCTCGAAACCATCAAAATGATCCATAATAACCTGCACCAACACACTTTGAATTAAATAAGCCAACTGCATTAATTAAATCAGTGATAACCTATATCGTGTGAATCCGAATTAAATCAGGAAAGAACAACTCCACATCCTGCATCTAAAACCATGCAAGTGCACAAAGAGCCAAGATTTTAAATGAAATAATTCAATTGTTCTACCATAAGAAAAACAGTGAAATTATTCCATCACATACAAAAATTTAACATCTAATTGAACAATTATAACCTGCACCAACACACTTCGAATTAAATATGCCAACTACATCAAATAAATCAGCGATTACCTATATCTTGTGAACCTGATTTAAATCAACCAAGAACAAATCCACAACCTGCATTTGAAAGCATGAAATATTTCATGGAAAACCTTTTTCACACACAAATAAAGAAAGTATCAGAAACCAGAAAAGGGTTAAATTCTTGGTATTTTGACAGATGCTTTTACACTAAAAACCATTATCAAAGTAAATAGTGGTGGAGGTCACCCATATCTTCTAAGAGAAAATTGACAATGGATAAGAGTCAGTCTCCGTTGAAAGTGAAATAAATCTACATACCAGTTTAGTATGAAAAATATGAAGGATTAGGAAAAAATAATCTAATTATCTCTGTATTATTTGATTTCATACGGAACCAGAGTTTTTCATCACCAATATTACCTTTTCTGAGGACGATTTTTCAAAGAATAATCCAACCCTGGGTTTTTTCAGGAGAATGGAGGAGGGAGAGGCGGAGAAAAATGGAGGTTCTGGTTTATGGTAGTATTTTCATACAACCGTAGAAGTATTTTTGAGAGATAGGGTAGTATCCTAGTGTTAATCCTTAGTTGGTTTTGTAGTCGATGGAGATAATTTGATAGTTAGATTCAGCATTAGAACACCGAGAGATGTATTGTAAATGAACTTCTGACCAGCAGAAGCACTCAGCCGGCAGGGAATGAAGAGTTGGAAATTTTATGCATGTGTTGCCGAATCAGACCACAATAAAGTCGAGGAGGTTGGTCCAATAGGATGAGAGAGATTGAAAAAATGAGGACATTTAAATGCAGAAAAATAGATATTGGACTCGATGATTCTTACCAATTCACATATACAACAAGACCGACATAGGATTGGAAGTATACTATGATCTGAAAGAACATGGATGCAAAGAAAAATGTTTGTAAGAGTAGTCGATTGAAAAACCTACTGAAAGAAAAATGATACCGTAAGCTTCGTCAACAAATTTTGGATGCGTGGTGGAAGGACGAAACTCATGGACGAACTGCCGACTACGGACAGAGTAATGTTTATACCTGGGGTTACTCACTGCGAACTATATGAAAAGGGAATCGTAGGTGGAGTGGAGGACCCGGATGTGCAAGAGCCGATGGAGGAGTCTCCGGTTGTGGAGAAGTCACGAGTGGAGGAGCTATAGTCAGAGTAGCCAAAGATGGCAGCACGACAAGAGAGGACATTCGAAATTTTGATGAGCCTGTCAAGGTCGGCGATGGTATGCGCGAGGCGATTTCGGGATATGAAGTGAGATAAAACCCTAATCATGGGAGGAGAAGGAGGGTTCAGTGGAGCGGTGAAATCCAATTCTCGGGCGGATTGGGATACGGTTTGGAGGATGGACGTGATTGTATGGGGTAAAACCGGAATGGAAATAGTGAAATGGGGGATGTGAAAGCTTGAGGAGTCGACACATTATCCTAGAGGAACCTAGCTTTAGTATATATAGTGGATATCCTACCAAAGGGGGCTTTCATTTACACATTCAATCCTCCATGAATCTAAATTGGAAGAATCAATGGACTGAAGATCAATTATAAATATACAATCATGAAGAGGGATAGGAAATTGATTCAATAACACTTACCCATATGATGTTCGTGGTTGATGGGAGTTCTATATTCAGTCAGAAAAATTCTGGTTTCTAGATATTCTAAAAATATATGAATAAATAGAGAAAACCATTACATCCTCACAAAAAAAAATCCATTTTTAAATATATCCATGCTCATATAAAATGTTTGATGAAGTATTTGACGTGGATATAAATAGATATGGATAGTCTAGAATCATTAAAACATCCCAACAATGAAGGAGGAATGGATGGTGAAAGGGATAGTTTAAAAGGGAAAAGGGGTGGTTTCATATTCCAATTGGGTGGTTACGGGACATAATTAGGGTTTTAAACAGATGTCAAAAAATGAAATTAAAGTAAGTGATGTGCATATAATGAACCCACATGCTGGCCACATCATATTTCTTAAGCCTAGAAACATTTTAGTTTGTGATCCTAGTATAATATTGGGAATTCTTCCTTATCTACTGATTGGATAATGTGGTGTTTTGAAAAATCCAAACTCACTAGAATCCCACAAGGGGGACAATGGGTTCTATCGGTTATCCAATCCATGTTTTCAATCCATATCATGGCCATGACCTCCTCAACATTTCCCCTATTAGTTCCTAGAACATTTTTCAATAAATAATTTATTCTTCACAACACATATCAGAGAAAAAAATGTCAAAATTTATTAACTAATAGTATATTATACACTGTAATGAAATGTTCATGTAATAATTCTCCCCAAAAATGAATTATCTTCCTCAAGAAGTACATTAAATAGTTTTTATTAAAAAACCTGTTTCATTGAGATTGGAAATCATCCAATCACTCCCAAATCACTTATATCACTGAGGCCATATAATTTGAACATGAAGAGCTTTATTCCCTTGAAGGGCATTGTCACTCTAATCTAGAATCTGAATTGGGTGCTTCATGTATGTTGCATCAGGATCCATCTTAACATACTTTCAGTCGATGTCATGGATACAATCTATCATGAACCTACATTGTCATTCTCATAGAACACCTAATTATGACATAAATGGTGATAAATAATATATTGATTACTTGCTATTATCCCAAAATACTTTCTTATCATGATGGGTCCAACATAGATCATCTCAATTTTCTTATACATCCTCAAATGATGATGGCATAATCAAGGGCTTCCATAATGAAAAGCACTATCACCATTATAAAAATCCAATGGTCTTCTATGTATATTGGTATAAAATTAATTCCTGATCTATTCTATGATAAACCTCTTATGAATAAATTTTAGTCTCCAATAGGTCTCATGTACTGATCTGGGATACGCAATTGATGCATCCCCAACCATATGAACACTAATCAGGGAATGGTGTGGCCCCCTATATAGAGATCCTTAATGTTCCAATTCAATATTTGACTTGTAGAAGTTTTAGATATTAAATATACAAAGTCAAGGTGATCCTAATAAGATCTTATGATGTCTTGGTAACAAAATCGAATCTCATACTCTATTATTGGAATCATGCAACATGATTTTCTATCTATCTAAGGGTATAAAACTATGGTAAACCTCAGCTTAGTCCCTATAGACTTCTGAAAGACCTTCGAAAACCGTAAGATAAAATGATCATCTCAATCTGATAAAATTTTCAAAGTTTTTCTTAGAAATCATTCAATATCATATACATATAGGTTTCAAAAATCACTTACTTAGTGAGTATTATAGATTTGTAGTTTCTGAGAATCATTTATTAACCAATCGAAAATCACCTAGATAGTGTCATGGATCATTGTCGCCTTGGGTAATCACACCAAATAGATAATTGTGACATTGTTACACTCCCATATAGGAATGAAATGTGGCTTTATAATACCACCCAGATGATGGTTCTCAAACATTAACCCATTGTAGGTAATTCATCATCAAATGAACCACCAATGACTCTCAACATCCATGTCCATAAGAAAATCATCCTAAAATCATGATACATCTTATCTAAAACCAGGATTTACTTCCCAAATATATCTTTATAAGTCCCTCATTAACTTATCCACGATGTAATTTGATACTACAAATATCGCATGTATAAGGATGAAAAATCATCCCTCAATAACCACTCTGGCATTGGGTCACCTCTATCTATTTTTCATGCATCACGATGCTCTATAGGTCAGTCTATTATCTGTTCTTTACCCAAACCAAAAAGGAATATGTGACCACTAATGGAAATATTTCATATTTCCATTGTCATCATAATAATACATCATCCAATTATAATAATTTTTCATTATTTTACACTATTTCACTAAACACCATTCACCAATATATTTATTTATCAACGTCATACAAAAATAGAATATAAAATACTGATTCCTTTCTGTGGTTCATAAAAAATATAAATGTCAAACTTTTAAATGTACTTTACCCAATTCCATTGCATGAAATTTATTCCTTATACTATAAAGATATAAAATATGATATTTTGGTCCATGTAGATATAAAAACCCTCACCATGTAGATGATGTCACAAACACTACAAAGCATGAACAAAAACTACCCACTCGATGTAATTGGTATGTTTGTTGACCTTATGAGGTTCTAGATAACATGACCCATATGATAAAATAGATTATTTTTTAATCAGTGATGCACTAAAAGAAATTCTCTATGTATTACAATACAACACCTATCTAATATATGGCATCTGAAGTATTAATATTGGTTCCCTTTTAGAGGTATTATTTTTCTTAATAAATAACTCTTCACAATATTCCATACACTAAACCCTTACAGCCTTCTTCATCATCATAGTCCTAGATGATAATAAATGAGTGTAGTCAGAGATATTATATTATTGGAATCATAGTAGCTATAGAAATCATCAAATATCAATCATGCTTTATGGAAATATCTATGACATCACTTCCACCTTTTCCACAGCTTCCTCTCAGTACAGGGAAGTTCCTATCTCTACCACCCCGAGTACCAATAATTTAACCTTCATAAATAACAATTTTGACTTTGAAATATTGACATAAAGATGATATTCATGAAACATACTCAAGAATATATCCCTATTTATAGCATGATTCTCTATGGTCAATGAGTAAATGGGTATTTAACCAACAAAAACCATGATGAATGATCCATTTATTGGAAGAATATGTGGTTATTACGATCCATGAATGCTACTGGTGTATTCTAAAGAAATGAGATCCAAAATAATCACATAGAATATACCTACTTTGCATCAACATATTCATGTTGTCAACCTCTTTAAAAATATATGGTGATATCTCGATCAAAAATTAATCATGGAGAACCATTAGGCTCTATGTAACTGGTAAAAGAGATCATCGATCATTAGAATATTACACTAGTTCTTCATCATTACATGATTCATATTTTGATAATATAAAAATAGTTAAATAGTACCATCATCCATTTTGAAAAAAAAACAGAGGTTGACTTCCTGTTGAAAAACACGGTATGATAAGACTCTTCAGCTCTAGGTCCTCAAGATGGTCATTGAACTCATTCATATTTTCATATGACATATGATAAAGGTCAACAGAATTGGTTTATGCACATGACATGAGATCTATCTCAAATTACACTCCTCTGACAAGGGGAGTCCAAAAAGTTCATCAAACAAGATGTCCCGATGGATATTCGAAAATTTAGAAAAATATTAGCAGGTCACCAATGAACCTTGTAGTAGATCCAGTCCTATATTCTATTTATTGATCATCCCAAGATATCTAAATTATGGACCATGATTATGTGAACCCAGATCTCATTCGATAGTCATAATGGTACTTAAATCCATTCAATGAGGTATATAATATCACTCACTGATACCAATCAACATTAGATTATAAGATATCCAACCAATCTATGAGAAGAATCACATGAAAGCCTATCATATCTATACTAATAAATTCCAATAGATTTCCATAACTAAAAATGTCTATATGGAACTATAGGGTCACTGAATAATGATGTATCTAGGGAATGTAATTTAGAGGTTAACGTGACCAGTATGTTGTGGCTGGTAGTAAATTGTATAGATATTGAGGAATGTGAAGTAACAGTTTCAAACAAATTTGTAGATAATATTGAGCTGATCAAAACAGTACCTCAAATAATAGATTGTACCTCAACACCATCTCCTAGAGTCTAGCCTTATTTACAAACAAGACCTTTCATAATTTCTTGATATTTCCACTAATATGCATGAAAAATCTATGTATTCCTCATCTATGTCTACTTCTAAGGACCCCATCCAGATTCTATGGTGCTGGACCATGTTTTTCATGCACCCATGAAAAACCACTACCTCGATGCCCTATGGAAAACCACTGGAGATAACCTGTTTTTTCGTACTAACAACAATTGGTCTAAGGTTTTATAAAAAATTTCCAACAATTACCTACCTTAACATAGTTTAATCACCATGGAGCTAATCCATAGGGGGATAAAGAATCCATAATTTACTCCATATGTCTACCAATAATAACATGTGTTCCCCAACTTATTTTCATCATAATATTCGATAAGATTCTCACTATAGTAGTATGATCTCAGTAACATAATTTCTTATGGGTGAAGAAAGAAAAACATCTCATTACATATACACGACCTTATGGAGATTAAATACCTTGAATATAACCTCCATGTATATTTATAGTTCCAAACTATGAACCTATTTTCAAATTTTGGAACAAAGTCTGATATATTACTTTATTTGCTGATACACATCGTTTTCATCTAAGAGTAGAAAAATGAGGATAATTTATTTGAAATAATTGGAGGTTTAAGATACTTTCATGGGAACCAAATAATGATCCATAAACTTTGATGCTCTTTTTATAATTATCATTTTAACAAATAATCTCCCAAAGAATATTTCCATGATTTCCTCCTAGGTGAGTCACTCATGTCGTCTAGCATGTCCCATGATTCCCCAAAAATTCATATAGGTTACCCCAATATAAAGTCATGAATATTCAAAATTCAGTACTTATGTATCCCAATTAGGTTGAAAAACCCCTCTAGGGTGTCAAACTAGTCCCAATCATCTTTATATCAACTAGTACATTGATATTTGTGTTGATTCGTGAGCTAGAGTTACCCAACAACGCTGACCATAGACACGAAACCCCTCCATTCAAGGAAGGAACTTCAAAAATTAATCTTGGAAAGAGTGTTCCTATGTCCATTAATATTAGAGTAGGAATGGGATAATGTGAATGTGTACCCTCTATCATAACAGGTAGTGTGGAATATGGTTATCCATTCTAGTAGGTTTACCCAGTCCTAGGTCTGCTGGTAGTCCCATAAATCTTATATGATGAATAATATTGTCTAATGTGAAGGGGAATATTTAAAATAGTTAACAATATCATAATTAGTTATAATACTCATAAAATAGTTTCCCTATGATTATACACATAGCAAAATGTATATCCCTTATAGCAGTAAATGACATCTCAATCACTACATGTTATTCAAACTCATATATATATATATATACATACATAACATCATTCTCATGTTCTAATAATCAATATCTATAAAGATAAATCAAAATAGAAAGACATATATATATATATCAAATAGAGGAGTAAAAATATATCCCAAATATATAACATAATTCAAGGAATTATATTAGGATTTATTGTACTTCACAAATATAGGTATATATATTGAATATATTTATATGTTCCCATTCATTATGAATGAACACATCCAAAATATCATAAAAATTGAAATGAAACCATCAATGTTAACTCGGAGGACTATTAGTCATCTTTTGGACAATAAAATAGAAACTCCTCAACATGAGTCCCACAAATCACTATTATAACACGTACATATTTGAAAATAATACTACGTTTGATGTCATATAAAAGATAGAACACTGATATTAAAAATGAAATATTATTCATCTTTTTACCTGGTTGTTAAATTTTATGGTATGGAAAAGATTATACGCATTATAAAATACACACACATATATATATTTCGACAAAATAAAAAATTAATTGAAAAATTCTATAGAGATAGTCATTAAATTATTGGAAAATATGTTTTATACTTAAAAATATATATTTCCATCAAAAATTATTTCAATTAATTTTTTAGATAATAATATAATTAATTTATGAAATAATTATAAAATTAAATTTCTAAAATAGATTTAATTATTTAAATTAGTATATAGAGATTATCTTTTGGTGAATTTTTAATATCTTTCAGAAAGATTTATTGTTCATTGAATATTGAAGAATGTTTTATTATTGGAAAATGTATTTTATTTTAATGTATTAACATAATCAAAAAATATTTTAGATTAAATTTAAAATTTCATTAGTATAATATTATTAAACAGAATATAGTTATGTATTTTGGAAAAACATTTCAAATTAAATTTAAAATAAAAACAATTAAAATACATAATGGAAATTTTTCGACAAAAACTACAATTTAATGAATAATTTTTCACATATTAATTTTATTTTGGGAAATAATATAAATTGGATCCTGAAAATGGATTCCATATTTATAATAAATACATCTTTATTTGGTAAATAGGTCCCTTTTATTGTTATCCATTATAAATAGTACCCATTGTAAATTTCATTCACCATGATAAGTGTAAATGGGGTAATTAATGTAAAATATTATATTAAAAAGACTAAAAGCCACTATTAAACCTAAATATATTATTTTTTATAAGATTATTTCATCTATTTTCATCTCTATTTAAAAAATATGAAGACTATTTGGCATATTTTTTTGACCATTATAGTTATAAGTAATGTTTAAAGTCCAAAAATGTCTCTTTTTTTCATTTAATATCTTTAATATTTTTTGAAAATGAAAAATGAAAAATTTGATCTGTTAAAAATAATTATTTGAAATATATATGGTTTTTATCAAGGAAATATAATTCAAATTTTTAGATATGAAATAATTATATTGAATTATTATAATACACTAACACCATAATTATTCAATTAATAGAAATGAAATTATTTTACTAATTTTAAAAGTAATATAATTTTATTGACATATTTGTGTGCTTGAATTGTGTATAAAAAATAAATTAATTAATATGTATTTAATGATTATATTATTGTTCTATTATTTTTATGTTTTTTTAAAATTCAAAATTAATGAAAATTTGAAAAAATGCCATTAATGATATATTATAATAAATTATAAATCACTAAAAATATAAAAAAATCATTTCATTTTAGATTTTATTGGTATATATTTAAAAATACAACATATTTTCAATTTATGGTCTAATTGTTCTTCAATTATATCTATATTGACCACTAATTTGTAAAAACATTGTTATCATGGTAGTTTTCAAAAAGTGTAACATGAGTTACAATAAAGAGATAAGGGTAAAAACCTAATATAATCCAGTAAAAATTTTATTTCATGATAATATTTTATCCGAAAATTATAATATTATTTATTTATATCAATTCAGAGCATTTGAATTATGAAAATTATTTTATATTAATTATACATTTTATGTTATTCATTGAGTGACCCTCCCGCCAATTGTAAATTGGAACCTACTCCTCTCTATTATTTACACCTAAAAAGACTTTTATTTTTACCGATAAATACAGAAATACCTTAATAACAAATTCCATTAGGTTTTTGAGGTCTTATTTTGGTAATAAGACAATTTTTATAGGGTTCATGGTGAAAATAAAAAGTTGTTTTCCGAAGAATAGGTATAGTATTTAAACAAATTTATTAGTTTTATTTATTCATCTAACTCCTTTAAATGTATATCAAGCAGTATAAAATAACTAAAAAATTATATTAAATATAATAATATTTTATTATATTGATGTAATAACCTACATCCATATCCTACTCAATCAAATGGGAAATAAAATCATCATTTTTCTATATGGAGGGATACTACCTAGTGAATCCATGTAATTTGACTTAGGTAACCACCTCTTATGGATAATTATAATGATATATTATATATATATGTTATTAATGATATTTTTATTATTCTATAATACTGATTTATCATTTAACATTCTTATGTTGAATCCATTTTATGTAAACACAACGATCTTGCATATGTACGATCTACTATCTCCCTGAACGGTGTTATTGTTTTTTGATATCTTAATTTTATGGATGATAGTAGAGATATATATATAAATATGTAGTTGATATATATGACATTAATATAGAGGATTATATTATTTTTATAATCAAACCAAAATAAATGTATAATGATTAAGACATTTGAAAAAAAAACATTCACGAAAAATGAAGTAATCGTCATCCGATATTGTTTTTTTAATAATTTTCAATAAACTCATGGGAATAAATTGTAAAAAAATAAATCATAAGCTAAAAAAGAAAAATGTTTTTAACAAATATATTATAAATACAAATTTCTTATAAATTATTTTCTAATTCATATTATGAAAGACAAGACATAATGCATGATATCACTCACAACATCCATTTTTTCTATGTTATGACCATTTTATTTCAAAATCAGTTTTCTCACCATTTTATGTTATATATTGCTTCTAAATAACAAATATATGTCTCTAAAATATTCAACCTGATCATTCTCTATTACTTTGACACGGTATTAAAATCCCTTAAATCATTTATCAATCATGATTTAGGGGTAGTAATCTATTCATCCGTTTTTTTATGTAACCCTAATTTAATATATTTATACATAAGTGATCCCATTATTTTATGACCTATGATATTGTAATCATATATTATCATGAATAATATTAAATTTATATTTCTCTTTGGAATATTTATGAAATTTTCTTTTATTATTATATGAGGAAGGATTATGCAACTCAATTAATTATATGGGTAATTCAAATGAATATGCCTTATGATGGATTTACTTTTTAGAATATATAATCATGAAAATGTTTTGATGGGTGTTCCTAGATAGATATCTAATGAATTAGGTAAAGTGTTTGTATAATTAGATATATTTTATGGGATTATGAGGTAAATTTAATCCACAGTGGGACTATGTCCACAATGTGATTTTGTCGTTGATGTTATTCATCTCTTATGATTTATTAATGTTTTGTGTTTTTTCCACAATCCAATGTTACCCTGATTATATGATTTAGTATTTATTTATATTTTTCCTCCATATGAATTATTAAGAGGATTACGTTTTATGCTATCATCTTATTCATTATGACTCACATTTTATTATTCATTACTAAATCTATTACCTTACTGGGTTATTTAGCTCACCCATTTTGTCTATGAATTCTTAAAGTCATCTCAATATGTTTTATAAGCTAAATAGGATTTATAATGTCATTAAATAATTTAAAATAATGAAATTTTATTTTCATATTGATGTTTTATGTATATAGTCATCCAAGGACACTATGATTTTTTATTATTTGGTGGTATTTGAAAAGATATATATATTAAATATCATGTAATGATATGCATAAAGGGATTTAGTTTCTATAATTGGTATAAATAAATGGTCTATATATTTTTTTAGAATTATTAATAGAATAATTTCGTGATAAAACATAGTATAAGTCTATTTATTGGAAAATATCATACAATATTTTTGATTTACAGAGTGATTGGTTTCCAAACAATTATATCCCTTTCTGATACGTAAAGTGGATATGGATCTTATGAATATTCCTCTAGTGTTAATAAATAATAAATTTTATCGTTGGGAATTAAATATATAGTCACTTGGTGCATGAAAAGAGCCCTTTCTGCACATATAGTTTAAAACTCCCAAAGGATAAACAATAAAAATTTACAAACTCTTTTGAAAACATTATGAAGTAATCAAATAGGTTTTTTGTCTAGAAAAATTAATAAGAAATTTAAAATGGATAAAAAATAATAAAACTTATAGAATAAAAAGTTATAATATAATTATCTTTAAAAATTTATTCCATCAAATTTTTTTCAGTTTCTCTTTTTATTTACATGTTAATGAATCCTCATCTAAAATTCCCCTTTTTAGTTCATAAAGGGAATTGGGGAAACCATTCAAAAAACCCATTTCATATGTAATTTAATTATTAGAATAATGGTATTCATAACTTTATGAGATATTGAGATGATAAATTCATTGAAGTAATGGTTCACATGACTCAGGCTGTGATTATTAATCTGAATTATATGGACAACCCTCCTTCTATAAAGAATTTGAAAGTTATAGTCATCATTTAATGTTACAATTATCTCCTTAAATTAGTGGATATTTGGATCCCTCATAATTTAAAATTGGATTAAATACAACTAGAATATATTATGTCTAATCATTTCTTATAAAAAAAATTTTGTTGTCATTTATCAAATGTTTTTGGAAGCCTTCTCAATGGTTCATGTTGATCAAGAACTAGAAGTCCAAAATTTATGTTGATTACATGGAATAGGATGAATTAAAAAAATTATTAATCAATAAATATTAACCTTAAACTCTCAATTTTAAAATGGATAGAGAATTACTATCATTGAAGAAAAATAATGATGACTGTATCGGTGAATACAAGGAAAAAAACAAAAAAAATTCATGTTATTCTTTATCTTCATTATCAATATTGAATGATTGTTGGAAAAATTATTTGGTAGATTAAATCCAAGACTATATAATGTTTTGGTAATTCTATAATTTTAATGTAATGAAGATTTTACATTCTTCTATCATGGTCATGTTGGATACTGGAGAGTCTCGGTTTCTTGTTGGGTGTAGAGATAAAATGTGTAAATGTGGTTTTTTTTCTAGATGATAAATATATAAATATCTTGGAGGAAATAGATACCAATATCATATTATTCAAATGTGTGAGAAGAATTATATTTTAAACTACATGAAGGAAATCGAGAGATGATTCAAGAGTGGAAAATAAGGCTATGAAGACAATTATTTTTGTAGAGAGATATAAAAATCAGATAATGTAATTGTATAAAATTGGATATATCTCAACAATAAAAATATGGTACAATGTTTAATGTATAATAAATGAGATAATTATAAAACTTATTCACCATAACATGGTCTTTTGAAGAAAATCAATGATAAAACCATGCAAGGATAATGGAGAAAATAAGGGAATGTTCTATCACTTCTACTGAGGTGTATCGTAAAAATTATTGGATGATAGAAATATTATTTATTCATTCAATAATATTAAACATATATTTTTTTACGATTATAAATATTCTTTCATATCATTAATATTTATTATCACAATTAAAGAACCTTCTAAAATGATGTTTGTTGTGATTTTTGTGAGATTAGAAAATAGATCATTTGATGTATCCCAAGCATATAACATTGCCACTGGTGATGTTTAAGGAAAACAATATTAAGGAAAACATTTTTTACTTCCAATAGTGTTGTTTGATGATATTTTGGGCATGGAATTGATATCCTTATTTAATCCCAACATTAAATCTCCAGAGAGGGATATTAGCATTCGCATCCAAAGTTATCATATAATTATATAAATGTTATAAGAGGAGGATGAATATCATTTATAATATTATGATAAATTGTGGATTTTATTACCTTATGAGAAATCACATCTACCTCAAGTGATTGAGATAATGTAGTAACTCATTCTAGATGACATCTCTTTTATGAGGGATTATACAAATATATTCCCTAAATAATTACCGGGTCTTCCTTATAACGGAGCAGTTGCGTTATCAATCGAAACTATACTTGTATGTCTTACTCTATCCATAATTCCTTATATAAATGATGTTGT
Source organism: Viscum album (assembly GCA_963277665.1). Lineage (NCBI taxonomy): Eukaryota > Viridiplantae > Streptophyta > Magnoliopsida > Santalales > Viscaceae > Viscum > Viscum album. The sequence goes on along the minus strand of OY728126.1, from coordinate 1,204,063,091 downwards.
TTATTTAGAAGAACTTTAAAAGTTTTTTCAATAGAATTTATAAAAGTATTTTACATGATCGATTGCATCACTATTGGGTGTGGCAATCCTCGTCATAATTAATAAGGATAGTCTAATGTACCTTTGTTTTGATTATCATAAACATAATATAATTAATATATAGAAAAATTATCCCATTACATATATATATATGACCTGTTTGATATACAACTTAGACCCCATCATTAATCAATGGTGGAGGGTTAGTTGGGATATCACCAATTGAATTTGAAGAATAAGATATTTCCATGAGTTCCGTTCAAATAAGGGTTAGAAATTATGAATTCCGAGTGATTCACATCGGACTCACTAATGATCCATAAATCATTATGGCAACATTGAATTTATTATTTTGATATTACCTTGATAAATAATAGGTATTCCTTATTTTTGATATTCTGATCAACTCCAAATGAAAGGTGTATCATGAGGAAAATATCAATATTGTGTTAAACACATTGTCATATGAAAATATATATTCAATGTAAATTAAATGGGTGTTCTGTATGAACGAAGTATCATTCATGGATAATGTTATCACTAGGGTAGGTATATCTAGGAGTTATTTTATGATATAGGATATTTAGGATTGAAGTGGACAAAAAACAATAATATAGATCCATAGTTTCCTTTGAGTAGTAGGTTACTACAATAAATTTGTGTGGAAATTATCATTGTTTTCAAATACACAAAAAAAATTTACTAGAAAGGGTGTAATGATTGTATAGATCTACGAATTGAATATATACGTAAGAAATTGAAAATTTGACTTATCACCAACCATTCCAAACTCTCCCTTCAAGTGTATAACAATTTTAGGTATATATAAATTCTATAAAAAGGGTTTGGGTTGTGCGCTAATGATAAATGAAAATGTGAAAGCCTATACCTCATTGAATAGGAAATTTAATGACTAGAAATATCAAATGAATTATTTTGAGTTGGATGCATTTATCCTCATGTTGAAATTGTGGAATAATTATCTATATGAGGAGAATTTTGAAGTATTTATTGAATATGGTTTCTTTAGTTATATATTCTCATTGAAGGGGGTGAATATACACCAATGTAGATGGGTTGAATAGATCAAGGACAATGAATACTCATTAAACTTCCATTCAGTTAATGAGAAAATATGGATTCTTCTCTTAGTATAACAGATCTGGAATATTTATCTATAAAGAGAATTTAAATAATATTAAATATCCATATACTTATAAAGTATATACTTGGGTATCGTAATTGAAAAAAAACATCATTAAAATCTAAAATGTCTGATCAACCATCCCATTTAGAGATAGTGATGGATTATTAAATATATAATGGAGAAATATAAAAGAATTTAAAATCTAAAAAAATTGAAAACCACGTAGTTGAAAATTGATAATGAATGAGTTTTATTATTTGGGTCAAAACTATGTGAACTGTAAAATATTGAGAAAAAATGTGATTTTGAATGATGCACATAGATTAACCTATTGCAATAACCTATGGAGCATGAAAATGTATCATGATCTATGAGATAATTATTAGTGGGATAATATAATGAAAGATATAATATAATATAACTAAAACTAAATATTAGGTAACCAGTTTCATTTTAAATGAAAACATCCAATGGTATCATGTAATGATTACCCATACGTAAATCGAAATGTGATAAAAACCCCGTAAATAATCACTAGTCTTCTGGAGACATTAAGGGGAAATAATATAATTTGGGTAGTGGGGATATAATTATGAAAACTTTTCACTTAATATCAATTCAATAAGACTTATTAATCGATAAATTTTCAACGATATACATCATATAAGTGTTGAGGATTATTGAAATAACATTTTTGTCTATATTCAATCATGATATGATATTAGAATCTATTTAATGGATGATTCTCTAAAATTATATAATTACAATGTTGAGATTATGTGCAATGCATCACCCAAAAACTAAGATCCAATCAAAGTGGACTTTTTAGAAATCATAATAAATGTTTAGATCATGCTCGAGGGACTAAAAAGGTGGATAATATCAATGTATTATTATTTTTTAGTTATTATACCATAATAAGTTTTACACAAGATTTCTAATGGATCATTATAAATTCTTTTATGAAAAGTGATATAAAACACATTTTTTTTAATGAATTTCATGAATGAAATATTTTGGGACCAGTAATAGTTATGTAAATGGTAGAAAAAGGTCAACACTATTCAATAGCACAGTACAAACATTGAAAGATGATAAAAGAGCTATACTGAAAATCATTAATGAGACCTAGAGTTTGAGGTCATAGATAATTCATTTTTGTTCATATCTCTATGGAAGAGTTTCATGTGAATAATTGGGAATTAGGGTATGATAATTCCTATGAACATTGACCCCTTTAATATTTTTGATTGCATAAGAGCTGTGACTTACCGAATAGCAATGACGATGCATTCAAAAAATACCTTATAAAGAAGTAAATTTTTGACCCCTCACACATACTACATTCTAAGGTGTTATATTTGGAAAATGATTTCTCTTATAAGTATAATACGGTGAAGATATCGAACCCGGAAGATAATGTTCAATGCAATAATACAACACATGTGGTCAAAGTACTATGTTGAACCCATCAATAAGAGGATGAAACATTGGAATAGAAGGAATCCATGAGGCAGAAGTACCAATAAATATTTTAACCATATTTTAAAATAAAAAGATATAGGGATGATGTTATTGATATGGGAGTAATGAAACTCTCTGATACGTTAAAACTGGAACATGTTCAATGGTGTAGACAACATGAAACATAGATAATAACCAAACTATGAAATATTATTAATTTTATAACCTAGTATTTTAGTTGGAAGTTGTCAGAAAGATTAATAACACTATGATATGTTAATATATTTGGTAATAATATTTAAATTTGTATTGAATATTTATTAGTAAATAATTTATAAAATTATTTAAAAGTGATTTTATTTTTAATGAAATCTGACTTCATTAAAAAAATTAATTTTTCTATGAGAAAAAATTATAATTAATTTCAGGAACATTAAAAAATAATTTAATAAATTGGAAATCATTTTTTAATTTATAATATTAGTTTTAGCTTCCGTTATTTGTTTTAGGTCATTCAAAAAATTCATCATTTTGAACTAAGTGTGAAAAATATTTATTTTAATTGGAAACTATATTTTATATTCAATTAAAAACATCTGTAAAAATTAATTTTGAATTTCATTTAAAATTTAACGTTTTTAGTGTCTGTAAAAATTAATTATATTATGATTTTTATAAAAATTAAATATTGAGTTTGGTCGAAAAACATTTTTATAAATATATCAAATTTTTATGACAAAATTGTTTTAAATTTTGTTTTGTATTTCATTATGTTACAAAAATTTCATCAACTTATATAAATTATGTAATGAGAATTTTATTATGTATTTTTAATAAAGAGTTATAAATATTTTAAATAGTAACCCTTAAATTTTTACCATTATAAAAATTAACCCTAGTGAATGATTGTCTCCAAGTTAAGGGTAAAATGGATAATTATGGTTCAAAATAATATGATAAGTAATAAAAAAATGGGCTTAAGAATTGTATTTATTCAATTAGATTATTTTAGTTCATATATGTAAATCCATGTTTAGAAAATATGAAATATGAAAGCATACTTATTTTATCTCATGCTTCTTAAAAATTAATTAAATGGTAACATTAAAAATGTCACTTTATTGATTTTAATTTCTATATTAATTTGTGACAATGATAAAGAAAACATATGTTTTATTATATTGAATTTTTTCAAATATAATTTATTTTATCCATAGTGACAAATTATTTTTTTATTTAAATGAATGAAATAATTAACTTAAACACATTCAGACCATGAAAAAAGTATTTAATTAATTAATAGAAAAATAAAATTTAAATTTTAAATTTTTAGAAGTAATATAATTTAAATGTATTATTATTATCCATAAATTTTTATAATAAATTTATAATATTTTATATGTTTAATATAATATATTATAACTCAATTTTTTAAGGTTGTTTTCAAAGTTAAATTACATTAATAGTTCCAAAAATGACTTTAATTTTATTTGGAAATAAATATTATATTAATAATTGATTTAAAATTCATAAAAATAATATATTATTTCATGTGAATGGTATAATTTGTTAAATATAAACTATATTCAATTAATTGGCCATTTTCCTATTATATTTTTTTCTTCACCCCTAATGATTATAAACATTATTGTCATGATAATTGTCCAGAATGGTTACAATGTGTTAAAACAAAGAGATAATGGTATAAATGTAATCTAAATGAGTAATTTTTTTTAATTATAGGATTTGAACCGATATTAATTTTACTTTCTAATTATATTACTTTGGATCATTTTTAAGATGAAAAATAATTTATATAAATTTATCATTTTATTTAATTCCAAGACTATCCCTCCCCTTCCTTATAACACGTATCCTCCTCCCACATTTTTTCCACACTTATAAAGACTTTTAGTTTATATAGTATCTACTAAAATCAATTTTTAACAACTGTCCCCATGTTTTAGGGTTCTTTATTTTGGATGATACCAACCATATAAGGAGTAATGAGTAAAGAAAATGAACTTCTTTGAATAAAATGTATAGTCCTTATCAGAATGTTTTTTTATATCTTCATCCACTTCCATCAATTATAACTCAAATATAATGAAATAATAAAACAAATATCTTACATATAATAAGATGCTATTATGTTAATATAATCACTTAAATCTATGTCCTCTTCCATAAATTGGAAATAAATTCAAAATTTTTGTAACTGGTGAACTACCAACCAATGAACAGATGTAATTTGTTCTCATCACCTACTCTCTAAGTTAACTATAATTATATATGTAACACCCCATGGTTTTTAAAATAAATATTGAATTAATGACACACGGTGTCCGTATAATACAAAACATTTTATAATATTTCCATTAAACACAACTTTTCCTCTACTATGTTTTGAATTTTGAAAAAACGTTCATATAGAGCTGTGATCAGTAAGTCATTTGGAGTTTGATTGAACAATCATGATTTTTTGTGAATAGTAACATACCCTTATGAATATTAATATGAATAGTAATACGACCCTTATGAATAGTAAGTAATGATATTATTTTATTTTTATAAGGTAATAAGATAATTGGATATTAAGTATTTTTTCAATGTGATATAAGAATAATTATACCTTTAAAATTATTATTTTTAGAATTAAATTTCATTTGATTTAAAAATCTAATTTATATTATTTAGAAAAATATATATAAAAAATGGTGTTCAATTTTAAATTCTACAGATCAAGAAATGTTTACGGTGGAGTTTTGATATTTTTCTAAGATACATGATTTTTCTGTGAATAGTAAAAACACAGTTTTTATGTTTTCCGTATATTTAATGACATCATAATCATGTAATAATTAAAATAAAATTATGGTTGACATGTATACATTATAATAAGATATTAGGTTTTCCATGTGGCTAATACTGTGGGCATATACTATGTGAAATTCTATGGTTTTAAAGGACTACAAATGATGTGTCCTTTTAAATTAATAAAAAACTCACTCTCATATCATATAAATAACCAATCATTCCTTTTTTTACTTCATTAAAAACTAATTATCCTCTATGATCTGGTTTTCATACCTCCCTAGTAGTCCTCCCAAGTTTTCCATAAGCTCCCAAGGTCCCAACCACTAAATCAATGGAGTTACTCTATATGGTAAGAGAATTTTTAACTTCTCTTTTCCATTCCAGTTCTTTTTATCTGGTATGTATTTCAATTATTCACACCACATTCTTATTTCTATATTATTCAGTCACAATAATATCTTATAGATCTATTAGTAATGGGTGACCCTTATCCCCTCTATTTTTAATGTATTCTAAAAACATATTGTATAGTCGTTATGCTGCAAAATTTTCATAAGGGATCTCTCAAATTTTATTTTATTTTCATGTTCCTTTATTTTCATTCTTTCCTCACCTAATTTCATCCAAATGTTACGATATCTCCAGTACCTTACATGTACTAGAGTTTTGTTTTGATAATGGATTAATTCATCATCATCTCTCTTTTCAAATTATTTTATACTATAAATGAAAACACCATCGGGGATGTGATAAATTATCACTTTCAAGGATGATAGGTTTTCAATTTCTATCACCATCATAATTTATGGTCATGAAAAAAAATTTATGGTTGAACCAAACTATAATATATGAATTATCTTATAGTAAATATTTATGAACTGTTATAAGTACATATTATTAAATCATATGACCAAACTAGTTCTCAATAATCAAAATACAGCTAAAATAATCTATGTGTATGTCATTAATAATTCATCAAAGGATTCATCCTATTTAAATGTAAAAAAATGATATGAAGGAAAATTAACAATTCTGGATGTTTATAAATAATATTTAATTTCAATTATATATATCTACAACCAATCCAAATGATCTCTATTACTTAAAAACAAGTGAACCGATTATGGAAATCAAGAAAATGAACACTCTAGAAAAACATAATTCAATATAATAAATAATCAATAAGGAAATAAATTAATGAAACAGAATTATGAACAACTAAAATCAAGTCTAATATTTCTTCAATAATTTATTAATAATTCTAATTTCATATTCCATGACCTTGAGTTTAAGAGCGGAAGAAATTCAGATTTATGGTAACGGTTTTTCTACCCGAACCTCCTTTTTCATTAGAGTTATTTTTATTGTCTATTTACCTCAATGAAATTATTATGTATTGTTATTTACTACTCATTAATTATGTGTGTCTGTTCTATATATGTTTACCAATCATAATAATATTCTCATTTAATTTAAATTATATGTTCTATAAGAATCTCCCAAAAATCCTTCCAAAAATAGAAGCCATATTCAAAAGAATTTATCAAATTTCACCCATATTCATGGGAAACCTATAATATATATTTTTGGAAACACTATCATTATAAAATAACTCATTTTTTTATGAAAATACTATCTTAATTAACTTAGGGATTGATACAAATATTTTTCCAATAGAACTCTTCATTTAAAAGTAAATGGTTATTTATCTCAAGAATTACTCAATGATTTTATAAGAGTATCATCATCTATTTCAACACTGTTATTGATTATTAGGTACTATTGGGATTAATATTTCATGTTATAATCTTCTATATTTAATTTAATGGTTTATGATTATTTTGGCTGTAGATGTGCTATCTTAAAACAATTCACCAATTTAGTCTGAATGGTTTGTGTTTATGCTTAATGGTCTGGGAAAGTTAGATAAATTTTAAATATTAGTTACATTATGAATCCATATGTTGTTTATATTTATCCTTTTTCATATGAGGAACACATTTACAACTAATTTCTCATTTGGGGACTGTTATGGCCCCCCGGTGCATCAGTAGTTCTCATGAGACAAACTACGGTCTTGGCCTAAGGCCATGACAAAATGATTATTTGTGGTCATGGCACGAGGTATTGATGGTATGGCGATGATGTCCCAAATTATGCATTCCCTCATTATGAAAATAACATTTATGGTTCATGTTGTCATTCTGCTAGTTCAACACCCATGATTATGATTTATTATGGCATTACAAACATGGCTCTTATTCCTTCCATAATGTGCCGTGTTTTTTGTAAAGGAATATGTTTTTAGTTTTTCTACATGCCTATTGTTTATATATATTCTGTATTATTTCTTAACCATAATGAGTATTTGTGCACACCTATTTCTTATGTTTCATTTTCTTAGGACCTGGTGAATTATATTGTGAATGACATGCTAAAATAACCTTGGAGTTACGGAAGTTTTCTAAAAAGTTTCTATGTTGTTTTTATATTCTGGTTGTAATTTTGATCTTATTTATGTATCATGCCTCTAGTAATACTAAAATGCTCAGTACTTTAGGATTATTATTCCTTATTTATATGACAATGTAGTCAAATAAGGCATCGGCTTAGGGAAACTCATGTTAGGTCGTTATTGTTGGTGTCAAAGGAAGTTTAGTAGAAAACATGGAAACTAGATTAGAAAATGTATATAAGGGAACATGAACCTAAGGTATTATTTTAGTGAAAATATTCAAGAACATCCTAGAATCATGGAAATTAATATATTATATTGATCTTTCTAGAATATAAATCCATGTCTGGATACAAAAAGATAGAGGTGGCTTTGGCACATATGTAACTGGGTGTGAATATTCTAACAAGGAGTTTCAAGCCTGAACTAGGGTATCTTGGTACATGAAAATGGGTCTTTCTTTACTCTTGGTATTAACACTCTTGGGGATATGCTATTTATAATTCACATATTTTTATAAGCCATTATGAAAGATTTACATATAAATATTTACTCAAATATACCATGGTTATGATTAAGAGGTTAGCTATGCATACAATTTATATTTATGGTATTTATTAATTTTACATTTAGATTATACATTATGATTCATACCCTAATCTAGTGTATGAAATTATTTAGAAATAGATCCTAGTGGAAGGAATGGAAACCACATGAACGCATGTGTCCCATGTAGGGATTTAACTCATATGAAAGATAATGATGTTGGCTTCGGTACAATGACAGGTGTAGAGCAATTTATAACTATACTAGGATAACGTACTCAGGTTATGAATAAAAACCATAACCATATAAATCATCCATATCCACCATGTGTAGGAGCTATGTTAGAACACTTTATGTGATAACAGCCTCCATCATTCAATGTGACTACAATCCCATTTTTAGCCGAACATTTGATATGTTCCGTAGAGAAGATATTTCTCGCATTGGGATATAACACAATAGAGAATGTTGTCATTGCTATTTATCATCTATCGGGAGATGCAGATCAGTGGTGTCCTTTAATCCAAAAAAGGAGGAGGAAGAAATAGAAGAGATGTGATGGATGTATTTTAAGGAAATCTTCTTAGGAAAATATTCCACTTATGAACAACGAGCTGATTTGGAGAGGAAATTACTGAATCTGATGTAGAAGGAGAATGAAATTTTTTCCATCTATGAAGTTGACATTACATGGATGGAAAGCCGTGTTGTGGACTAAATATGTAATCCAAAGAGAAAAATTGATTGATTCTTTGATGGTTTAAATCCATTCCTCCGAATGAATCAAGTATCCCAGTGTATCTCATCATATGATTATATAGTCCCAAGTGAAATCAAGATAGAAAAGAAATTTTCTAAGACATTTGACATTAACAGAAACCAAAGTTAAGAATAGGGATTCAAAAAATGCTAAAAAAGGAAAAATGAAATGGGGAAGAAAGGAAGTGTTGAACATCCAAGTTGCAGTAATTGTGGGAAGAAACGCCCTGGAGCTTTCTTGAGGGAATTGGAGTCTATTACAAGTGCTGAGAAAAAGGCCACCTATCTCAGGATTGTATGGGGTAGAAAGAAGCTGAAAATGTCCAATGATAAAATATTAGTGAGATGGGAAATTATTCAAATGAATGTCTTATGAGTTAGGGAAAAGTTCCCCAAAGAAGGACAATGGAGAAAGGCATTGTTTATGTGGTCAAAACTAGAGAGGTTGAAGATTATAACAAAGATTTGGTAGGTACATTAATCATTCCCTAAATCATAGCCAATACATTATTTAATTTTGGATGGTGACATTATTTTATATCTTTTCATTTTTCCAAGAAAATAAGATATTTACAGTTTGATTTAATAAGTGTGTTTTCAGTAAAAACTCCTAATGGAAGTACCATTGAAACAAAGTTGTGTCAGGAAGTCCCCATTATAGAGTTTAAACATTCCTTATCTATGGATTTTATTTTCATACCCATGGTTGAATTTTATATAATCCCTAATATAGATTGTATTTCAAATCATGATGTGAAAATTTTTTGCAAGGGTAAGGAGGTTATAATTTTTGAGGATTATGTGGCATCCCTTATCATTAGGGTAGATACATCACCATCTAATTATCATCTATATCCACACCCAGTAGATCTACTATATTCAATTAATGGGGATTAAGGAAATTAAATAAATATGGGTGAGAAGAATAATGTTCATATATAGGACATACCTATTGTGCAAGAATATGTTGATGTCTTTCTAGAGTATTAACCTGGATATCCTCCAGAGCCGGTAATTGAGTTTTCCATTGACGCAATTCCTAGTTCAAGCCCCATATCGCAGACCACTTATAGAATGGTGACTATGGAGTTAGTTGAACAAAAAAACAAGTAGATTAAATGAGTGATAAAGGATTTATTCTCCCTGGTGTTTCTCCACAGAGAGCCCCTATTCTTTTTGTTAAAAAGAAAGAGGGGTCAATGATGTTGTGAATTGACTATAGAGAGATCAACTCTATAACATTAAAGAACATGTATTTCCTACCTCACATTGAGGATTTATTTGATCAACTTAATGGAGCCCAATATTTTTAGAATATTTATCATTGATCTAGATATCATCAGTTGCTTGTGAAGAAGGAAGCCATTCCAAAAAAATGCATTATGAACCAGGTACGGGCATTACCAGTTTACCGTAATGCCTTTTGGAATACCTAATGCACCATCTATTTTCATGGATCTAATGAATAGATTTTTCAAGGAATATCCTGATGACTTTGTGGTGGTGTTTATTGATCATATATTTGTATAATATAAGAGTAATTAATCTCTTAAAAATCACTTGTGTAGTATTCTGAATACACTTAGAGGAAATTAATTGTACGGTTAGTTCAGCAATAGTGAATTTTGGTTTCGAAAAGTTTCCTTCATTGGCCACATTGCCTCAAAGGATGGAATGTATGTTGATCTTTTGAAGTCAAAGGTTGTTCATGAATGGCCTACTCCAATGAACATAATCAAAGGACATATTTTTATTGGTTTATAAGATTATTATAAGCTTTTTGTTCATAACTTCTCCCATTTATCCAACCCAATGACCGAGATCACACGAAAAGGGGTTAAATTCCTATGGAAAAATTAATGTGAAGATTTTTTTAATGAATTGTAGTGAATGTTAGTGAATGATTCGATCTTGACTCTACCATCAGATAAGGATGGATTATTGATCTATAGTGATGCATCAAAGAAAGGACTAGGCTGCGTCCTTATGATGAATGATATAGTGATTTTCTATGCATCTAGGGAGTTAAAAATTAATGAAAAAAACAATCCAATTCATGATTTTGTGTTATAAGTTGCAATCATTACTCTAAATATTTGGAGACATTAACTATATGGAGAAAAATGTGTGATATATAGAGATCATAAGATTTTGAAATATATCTTCTCACAGAATGAGCTCATGATGAGACAAATGAGATAGATAGTGAGACAAAAGGATTTTGATTTCACAATACACTACCACTCAAGGAAGGCAAATAAGGTGTCAGATGATTAGAGTAGAAAGGACCAGAGAATTTTGAATAAGATGAGAGTTGAATGGGATCCTATGTTCATGGATCTAGTAAAGATGGATATGGGAATTATCAAGGAAGGTATCACATGGCTAATTTTTCAAGTGGATACCAAACCTTCTTTAATGGAAATGATAAAAGGTTCTCAGGATGATGATGAGGAGTTAAAAAATAAAATTTAAGCTGTAAATGATGGGAAGTTGATTGAATTATTATATGAATGTGGAATTTTGAAATTCGGAAAGAGGCCTTGTGTTCCCTCTATTTTCAAGATAAAGAGAGAACAATTGGATGATGCTCATAACTATTATTTCTCTATAAACCTTGGTAGCACATAGATGTATAGTGATCTAAATGGTCATTTTTTGTGGGAAAACATGAAGAGGGAAATTGCTGATTATGGGTCGAGATTTTTTGTTGTTCAATAGGTGAATGGTGGAAGACAACATCCTGGAGGAGTCTTGCAACCCCTTCCTATTCCTATGTGGAAGTGGGATGATATTACAATGGTCCTTATCATGGGGATACCAAATAATCTAAGATAGAATGATGTGATATGGGTCATTTTTTATCATATTAAAAAATCAGTACATTTTCTTACAATAAGAGAAGATTTACCACTTAAACATTTTTCAAGACTATATATTAATGAAGTTGTAATACTTCATGGTGTACCCTTATCAATTGTTTCTGATCATGATCCCAATATACATGACAATTCTAGAAAATTATTTAGAAGGCCCTAGATATTGATCTTCATTTGAGAACTGCCTACCACCCACAAACTTATGGACAATAAGAAGAGACTATTCAAACATTGTAAGGCATGTTGAGGTCTTTTTCACTTGTCATTGAAGTTATGTAGGATAATTATTTACCTCTTTTAGAATTTCTTGATAACAATAGATTCTATTCATGTATTTTGATGGCACCATATGAAGCATTATATGGAAAGAGATTCCATTCCCTAACATGCTAGGATGATATTAGTGAAAGAAATCTCATAGCCCCATAACATATTGAGGAAATAATAGAAAAGGTGAAGATTATCCAAACCCATATCTAAACTACTCAATGTAGTCAAAATATATATGTTGATAACCAAAGGAAAGATTTGAAATTTCAAGAAGGAGAAAATGTTTTCTTAAAGTTATCTCCATGGAAGGTTATTATATGATTTGTTATGAAGGGAAAATTAAGGCCAAGGTACAACATAAAATTTAAAATGATGGATCGAATTGGCGTTGTAACATACCGTTTATAAATCCCTCCAAGTATCTCCAAATTTCATAATGTGCTCCATGTATCAATGTTATGGAAATATATTCTAGTCCCACCACATGTACACACCTATGAAGAACTATAACTTGAGAAAGGTATGTCTTATTGTGAAAATACTATCAAGATTATTCATACAAGGGAACAAGTATTGAGAAATCAGACCACTGATCTAGTAGTGGTTATTTGGAGGAACCATAAGGTGATGGAAGTAACATGTGATCAGTAAGTAATTTGGAGTCTAATAGAAGAACCAAGATTTTTGGTGAATAGTAATATACCCTTATTAATATTAATATGAATAGTAACATGTTCCTTATGAATATAAAATAATTATTTTATTTTATTTTCTTAAGGTAATAAGGTAATGAGATCTTAATTAACTTTTCAATGTAATATAAAACTATTTATACCTTTAAAATTTTTAATTTTCAAATTAACTATGACTTTATTTAAAAATTCAATTCATAATATTTTGAAATATATTTTTGAAAAATGGAGTTAATTTTTTAAATCTAAATGTCAAAAAATTGTTAGGGTGAATTTCTGTGATTTTTCTAAGATACTTTAATTTTCCATGAATAGTAAAAATACAGTTTTATGTTTTCGATATTTTTAATGACATCATAATGATGAAATAATTAAAATAAATTTCTGGTAGACTTTTCTATAGTAAAATACGATATTATGTGTCCCATGTGGCTAATTCCATGTTTATATACCATTGGAAGCCCAGGGTGTTACAAAAACCACTAATGATGTGTCCTTTTAAATTAATAAAAAACTCCCTCTCATTTATTATAAATAACAACTCATTCATTTGTTTTCCTTTATTAAAATATCATAATACTCAATGATACAATTTTTTTACCTCCATAGTAGTCCTCCCATGGTTTCCTCATTCTCCCAAGGTGCCAACCTTCAAATTGTTGGATTTACTCTACATGTTACGAAAATTCTCAACTTCTATTTTCCATTGAAGTTCTCTTTTATGTGGTATGTATTTCAGGTTTTCACACCATGTTCTTATATCCATATTATTATGTCCCTATACTATTTTATGAGTCTACTAAGAATAGTTTACCATTTTCATCTTTCTTTTTAATGTTTTCTAGAAAAATTTTGCATAGCCATTATGTTGCAAATGTTTTGTAAGGGATCTCTCAAATTTTCATTAATTTTCATGTTTTTTATTTTCATTCATTCCTCACCTAATTTCATCCAATTGTTACGATACACCCAGTAACGTACATGTACATTATTTTTGTTATTATAATATAATAATTCATCATAATATCTCTTTTCCCATTATTTTATACTGTAAATGAAAACACCATCAGGGATGTGATAATTTATAACGTTCAAGGACGGAGAGTTTTCAATATCTACAAACATCTTAAATTATGGTCATAAAACCATTTTGATGCTTCAAATAGACAATAATATATGTATTATAACCTAATTAATATTCAGGAACATGTTTAACAACATATTATTAAATCATATGACCAAACTAGTTACTAATAATCAAAATACCGCTATAATAATCTATGTGTATGTAATTAATAATTCATCAAATGATTCGTTCTATATCCTAGTAACCAAATTATACAAATTACCATTGAAAATTATGGATGTTCATAAATAATATTTAATTTCCCTTATATATATTTACATCCTTTCCACATGAACTCCATTACGTAAAATCAAATTAACCGATTATGAAAATAAAGAAAACGAAGACTCCGGAAAAATGAAATTCAATATAATAAATTAAAAATAAGGTAATAAATGAACTAAAAAAATTATGATATACTAAAACCATGTCTAATAGGTTCTTCAATAAGTTATTTTTAATTCTTATTTTATATTATAGGACCCTAAGTTCAATATTAGAACACATTCAGACTTAATATAAGGGTTTTGCTACCAAAACCTCCTGTTTCATTCAGGTTATTTTTATAGCCAAATTACCTCAATGAAATTATATTGTATCATTATATACTCATAAAATATTCTTTTTTAGTGTTCTATATATGTTTACAAAATATATTCCTACTCTAAATTAATGGGATTTATATGTTCTAAAAGGATATTTCAAAAATCCTTCACAAAATAGTAGCCCGGTCAAGGGAATTTGTCAAATTCTCAACCATTATCAAGGGACCCTATAATATGTTTTTTGGAAACAATTATCTTTATAAAATCACTAATTTTATTTCTAAAATAATATCTTACTTCACTTATGTATTTGTAATAATATATTTCCCATATAACTCTTCTTTTCAAAGTAAAATCGCATTTATCTCATGAATTAGAAGAATATTTTATTATAGTATCTTCATCTATTTCAACACTCTTATTTATAATTATGTTTTATTGGGATTAATATTTAATTTTGTCATAGAATATATTTAATTTAATGGTTTAAAATTATTTAATAGGTGGATGTGCTATCTTAAAACAATTCACCAATTTACACTGAATGGTTAGTGTTTATGCTTAATGTTCGGGGAAAGTTATTTACAATTCATATATTAGTTTCAAAATGCATGTATAAGTTTTTTATATGTATATTTGTTCATATGAGGAGTTAATTGGAAATATAACATATCTGGTGGGGTCTGCTATATCCCCTCGGTGCATCGGTAGGTCTCATGAGACAGACTACGGTCTTGGCACAAGGTCGTGACAAAGTCATTATTTATGGTCTTGGCATGAGGCCTTGATGGTATGGTGATGATGTCCCACATTATGAATTTGATAATTATAAAAATAGAATTTATGGTTCATGTGTTTATCCAACTAGTATAATATCCATGATTATGTTTTATTATGGAATTACATACTCAGCTCTTATTCCATCCATAATGTGTTCATGTTTTTGTTAAAGAAATATGTTCTTAGTTATTAAACATGCCTAATGTTTATATATCTTCTACAGTATTGCATACCCCACCTTATCATTTGAGCACACTTATTTCTTATGTTTCATTTTCTCAGGACATGAATAATTTTATTATTAATGACATACTGAAATAACCTTGGAGTAATGGAAGTTTTCTAAGGAGTTTCTTTGTTGTTTTTCTTTTCAAGTTGTGATGTTGAACATATGTATGTATCATGTTTCCAATAATACTAATCTACTCAGTCTTTCAAGATTTGTATTCCCTGTTTATATGCCAATTTAATCAAATAAGGCACTGGCTCTAGGTAACTGGGGTTGTGTCCTTACAATGTATATAATAAGTATATATTTTATTTATGATATTTTTATAATTTATTTATGTTTAATTATTATTTACCTTTCACTTTTTCCATCCATTATATATGGAAACTTCGTTCATGCGTACGTATGACCTACCATCTCCCAGATCGATGTAATTCATTATTTATTTCGTTCATTTATAGAAGAATAAAAAAGTAGAATTAATATATATGATATTAATATCATGGTTATCATTCTATTTATTATGAAAATATGATCAATGTATAAATACCATGGCTAGAAACCCAAAACATGCATGAAAAATGAAACAATTTTTACACAGAATTGTAATTTTAATAAAGACTTATTAATGAACATGTGATAAATTATTATCATAATATCATATTTGGTATCATATATATGATTATTTTTTTATAATACATGTATAAAAAACATGTATTTATTAAATAAATTTTTATAATAAATTAAAAGTAGGAGGATCCTTATGGTAAGGGATCTCTCCAAATTACCCTTATTCTTTGAGTTATAACCATTCTCTCTCTAACTCACATTATATATCCATTTTATTATTTATATTTCATATAAATTCTAAAATATTTTCCATTACATATACACATAGATCATTTTACCTTCCGTTTTGTGGGTAATGCACTCCATAAATTCATTTTATAATTTCTGTTTCAAAATTTTTACTAGATTAAGGGGAACTTATCTATTCCTTAATAATATTATGTAATGGACATTTAAATTTATTATTCCAAAATGGAGTCATAATTTTTATGACATATAATTTTGTACTCAGATATTATCATCCATTATATTTAATTCCTTACTCTCATTTGTATGTTTACAATTTTTCCTTTGATTTTGATATGAGGAAAGATTGTACAACCAATTTCATACCATGGGTAATTCTTATGATTATTACTTATAATGGATATCTTTATTTGGAACACATAATCATGAACATGTTATGATGGGTGAACCCAGATTACGTTTCAATTTATTGGGTTATTTTTTTAACAACTGAGATATTATGTATGTGATTAGGGATTAAATAGAATCAATGATAGGTCTCTGTCAAGCATGTGATGTTGTATTATTATATAAAATTGATATATTATTATGTAATGTTTTTTGTTGCTTCCACATTAATATTTTTCCATGTTTTTATGATAAAATTTTTAACTATGTTATAAATTCACAATACTAGTCATGATCCTTGTATATTTGGATATCTTGTTATACCTTCTAACTCGCATGATATAAGTCATTAACATATTTATTCCATTATTGATCATTTTAGATCACCCCTTCTATTTTTCTATTTTCTAGGTTATCACAAGCAGTTTTTGAAGCAAAAATGGATTTAATATATCAATATTAAATATTAAATATATGTTTTACATTAATATATAAGTTTTTTTATACATTTTATACCAAATATAATAGCATTTTTAATCATTTATTTGTATTTTATATAATATTTATGTTAGTAATCATGTAATAATATATGAAAAAGGATTGGTTTTAAATACGCATCCTTTCCAACATGTCCATGTTTTGTCTAAAAATATTTTTGTTAAGCTATTATATGATACCATTTTATGAGACCTCGTACTAAACCACTAGGTTTGAGTTGGAGAGTCAAATGACCTCATGTGTGGATCCCCATTGGCACGAGGATTAAAACTAGCTATGATGTCCTGATCATAGATATTGGGTAGTCTATACCTTTATAATCATTTGCTTCCAATAATAATAATAAATAAAATATAAAAACAGTAACATCACATGGAATACTAAATAACCATAATGTAACAACGCATGGTATAGAAGTCAAAAATATAAATATAAATGGGATCCTAATGTGGAAATCCAAACCAAAGTAATGTGATTGAAACAAATAAAAATAATAATTATTTAATCAACTTCAATACTAATTGGACAACAACAAGAAATATTCTACACAACTAATGTATTTCTATGGGCACATATCTCTTTCCTGTATCCTTATACATGATGTCTACACATGAATCTACATTTTCATATAGTGTGTGATTAATAAAACCCAATATGAATCCACCAATGAATCTTGAAAGTATTTGAACTTGTATATCAGGTGTATCACATGATAGTACTAAATGAAAAATAAATCATAAACACATAAAGACCAAGAACCCATGGGTTATCATGGCTTCCATAACCCCCTTGTTGTACATGCTTCGACTCTATTCCAGAAGGATGATAAATATGTTAAAAATTATCCTGAAATTTCTATAGAGATGGTTAATTCAAACTTGGAGTCCTATAGTAATCAAGTGGGAGAGATACTTGGAATCCCCATGGAAACATTTTCTTCTACATTCCTCAGTGTCCTCAAAGTATTGATTTTTATCTAGGACATAAGTCTATAATTATTCTACATTATGTTGGGTCCACATTCTTCATCATATCAAATTATGTGCACTCCCCCTTTATGTGGTAATCATATCATGTTGGCCACCTACCACAATATACCATGAAAACCTTCTAATGAAATGGTAAAACAAATGACAATGAAAATCATAATATGAAAATCATGAAATGGAATCATGAGAATATAATAGCTTCATAAAACAACATGTGATCAAAATCATCCATAGTAACAAGATATAAAGGGAATAATATTGTAAAAAATGATCATATTTGTGTATCAATACAACACATACATACAAAAAATTACCCTTAATGAATAAAAATAATGTAGGTAAATTCAAGTGTAATCAGTTGAGTAATAGTATACAAGGGCCTAATGTGATATGGAACATTCTACCATAGGGTTGTTGACTATTAACTCAAATATTCATCAATAATTAAATAAAAAGATATGTAAAACACCCAAAGAGAACATATCACTCTTCGAGGATGTCTAAAATGAATTATGGTTTATAAATAAGTGGTTAATAATTGATTATAAATATAGTACCATGTTATTAATGACTTTATATAATCATGTATACTACGAAATCCCTTTGGGGAATTTATTCCATTGTATATTGAAGGAGGGTCACCAATTCATGAATTTTTTATTTTTTTCAAGGATGAATCATGATGTCCTCTCCAATTATATAATAAATCCTTACGTATAAATATTGATTTTCAATCCATCCCTAGTTAATAAATGTAAAAATAATTAAATATGAAGATCTCATTATGAATTTTTTATGATAAAATTCTAGAAAATTTCATATTTTCATCCATCCATAGTGGGTGGCTATTGAAACATCATAACCTCTTCTGATATAAATTTTAAATTTCCTCATATTAAATATACATCAGCAATAATCCATTATGAATATATCTAGGATGTTTCTTCAAGGAAATACACCCATAAAAACATCATTGTCAATTGTAAATCTCAATTTTGTGATGAAATAATATCAACATTCCATCTCCGCTAACGATATACAATTAAGGGAGAAATCATCATTGGATATTCATTGGAAACCAAAACACAACATTGAACTGTTCTGATTTATCAAATAGGAATAATTAGTTCACATGGATCTAACAATATCTTTCTATTCTATATTAATCTAATCATTCCAGCAAAGATGTTGAAAGGGTAGGTGATTGTGGCATTGAAAGAAGAATGAGGAGAATAATCATATTTGAATTAAGTGATTGTGAGAAATAATTAATTTATTAAATAGCATCCAATTAATGTGCAATTAATAACCGTATTTTTTATTTAATACAATTTCTGACAGTGTACATCAACAACCCATTGTTACAGGAAGAATGCATTGAATTATTCCACAGTCATTAGTCAACCAATGTGGTGTAGAGAAAAATAATTACTTTTAGGTACCACATCAGTTGTTTGATGTATTTTTTATCTCAGCCTCATGAATATTATATTCTGAAAACTTATATCATCTATTCTAAGACCCTTAGTCAAAAAATCATTTTTTCACAACCCATATAATAGAAGAAAACAAATTAAATAATGAAATTTTAAAAATAAAATATATCATACAAAAAAGTAAAATGAGTTTCCTCAGTAAATATTAAAATTATATTTATGAAAAGAATATATCACATCCAAATCAATTCATTATCATACATATCCATTGATTATAACATATTCATGTTTAGGTTGTTTTAACCACAAATAAAATAAATTCTACAAATTACTACTTTCTTTGAAAAAGAAAGCATGATTTATTTTAATATTATATTTAAAAAAGTAAATAATGATTTTTGGTTTATCAAGAGTAATATTAATATTTTTACACATTACTATTACACCACCTTACGTACATTAATAATTATAGAAACATGTTTGTGATAGATTTCATCTTCATGAATCATAATAAAATCCAATGTAATTAAATTTTAAAATGATAAAATATTATAGTTTATAAATTCACATACCTTATAAAATCTACGAATAATGATCGATATGTGGATAATTAATGATTGATATCCCCATTATGAAGCTTGTGTGAGACCAAAAAAAAATTTAACATCCGAGGATGAAAATAATCTAAATATAACTAATATATGTCTAAATAATAAATATTGATAAATATTATAAAATATAATATTTGTGATAACAGTTATGAAATAAGTTTTTTATATATTTATGTATACTATATAGTTGGTTAGAGTGTGTTCGACCAAGAAAGAATCAAATATAAGGATATGCCTCTCAATTTTCTTCATTGAGGCATGTTTTTATAATAGCACACATTATTATTTCATATGGTATCATTAACAACCAATTATAATATATTATTACTATTAATGATTATTTAACGTGATTTTAAATATATTACTGATTCCCTTCTTCATATTCTTTGTATTGAATTGATACCAAATTCATAAGGATTTTGTTAACTCAACCTCATTCTCATTTTTTTGATGTGTTTCTACTTTATTATGACCTAAGATGTTATTAAATATTTAAATTTATTTATTTAATAGTACCATTTACCTTTTTAAATGGGTAATTTCAATTATTAAATTTAATATCTTATTATTTTATGTATTTACCATTTACATAGAAAGACTATGTTGTATAGAATAATTTCAACCTCTTAAATGGTTATTTTTTGCCGCCATCATTACTTCTCCAAATGTTTTAAGTTATTATTTTATTACACAACGAAATAAATTCACTTATTTACTTTATATTATTTTATACCCCTTTTCAATGTTATAATTTATTACTCTTTTACCAATGTTGGTATACATATTGGTATTTTACGATATTAAAAATTAATTTCATTTCATAATTATATCTTATGTATTACACTAAAAATTAGTAGACATGAATTTTTATTCATTTAAATATTATATTACTTTTATTTCATTCTAAATAATGATTGAAAATCTCTTCATGAATTTAACTGTTGAATTTAGAACATAACATCAACTATATAAGATGACATAAAAAATTATTTCCATGACCTCTCATTTTATGGTTTCACATCAAATTTTCATCATTATATCCAAATGATATATCATCGATTTGGATAGATTTCTTAAATAAAAATAGATATTAACATTAAATATACTATTTTGAATGATTGAATATTAGAGTCATTCGATTGAATTCAATATTTCATTTTTATGTGAAATGGCCAGAAATGAAAATAAATCCACTTCATTAGATGATTTTCTCATGGTATGATATATGACTGATTTCACAAGGAACACATAGGTATGGATGTTGATGTTTGAGGTCCTATATGACCCTTTAATGGATTGGTTGAGTTTCTATATCTCTGGACGTAAAAACTGGGCTATGATTTATGGTACTCGATCCACTAATGGATTTGTTGTTATAATTATCAAAACAGTAGTGGGTAATAATAATTGATTCTTGAACTACTATATAAAAGGTCACAAGATTGACATTCTGAAAAAACTATATAATTATTTCCTATGAATATGTTTTTACCATAGTTCATTATTGTACAAAATTTACCTCACATTCCACATATTTATTTCTATATTACCCTCTAAGCCTCATTTTTATTATCTGCCATTTTCTCACACTCATGTCATGGTATAGTTTTTTAATTTCAGATTACATGATCATCTATCATGAATTATATGGGAAATTATTATTTTTTCCTATCTTTTTTGTTAGTTATTTATATCATGTTCATGAAATATCTTATGGTCATTCTATAACACTTTATGTCTCATTTATATTTTTTCCCTTGCTAATCATTTTAGCTCACCCATTTTTAGGATTCCCATCTTCCAAGGAATTTTAAATTCATATTATGTGTTTAATAAGTTATTATGTTGATATATTGTAGGATATATTGAAAAATAATATGATATAAGATTATATATATACTTTATCATTATATAAAATTTAATTTGCGGTTTTGGGATTTTAAGATTATATTGAATCATTAATATTAACATTATGAATATATATGTTTTTCTGTTTGGATTTGTCTCTCCTAATTTCAAATCACATATGTAATATATTTGTTTATTACACAAGAATTTTTTGGGTCATAGACATATGAATAGAAAACATGCCCAATAAGCAAGAATAAGTCACAATAAAATTAATTTTTTTTCATTTATAGAGAATGATAAAGGAATTAAACCTAAAATATCAATATATAATGACAATTAACTGAAACAATGGAATAAAATTCATTCAGAGTAATAATTATTTCTTAGTGATAATAAAAACACATAGAATTACAGGATATTTTGACACCATCAATTACAAAAGATTCATGAAATCCATTAATAATATAAAAAGTAGAGGGAACACCACCATTAGTGTAGTATATATTTATTTATAGAATTAATTAACACGGGATTGTTTCGTCACATTATTATTTTATTTTATTTATTTAAATATCGATGGGTATACAATGTGTAACTGTATAATTTAGTATAAAGAATATAATTTAAAGGTACCATGATTTCATCTTCATGTCAAAGCATATAATTTAGATAAATTTTCATGGTTGGTTGGGTAGGTAGGAAGAATATTCTCTTGTGGGTTTGTATAAAAATACCAAAATTGATATGAGATTTTGAAAATTAATAATAAGTTGGTTTTAAGAGGGAATACTCAAACTCAGTGAAATAGAATTTTATTGTTAGGGGATGAAATTAATGAGGATTAAGTGGAGACCAATGATGATATAGAGGAAATGAGGGGAGAGAAAAAGTGTGTAGAGGCAACACCCTAAGACATTGTTGATTCGGTGGACAATTTAGTATTACATATTAGTCTAGAATTGTTAGAAACTGAATATTTCCTTTCATATCAATAAAAAACATGTTAGATTAGTAGAAAATATATTAAAATTATAATAAAGGAATGTGACTCCTAAAAATACATAAAACCAAAATAATTATATTAATGTGTTCTATAATAATGTACTTTTTACAATAATATATATAATAGAAATATTTTATCTCAGAAAAATGAAAAATTCTATATAGTAGTGAATAAAATAGTTTGATAATAAACAAAAACATTGACATTTAATTTTTTTAAATGAGTTCAATAATGTATCTGGAAATTTTCAAAGAGGTTTGATGAATTATATTTTAACAATCCCAACATATACTTTTATATTGAAAAATTAATAAGGATTAATGTTATATTTAATTTTTAACATAGAATATAAATCATGACATTCACTTTCTACAATGATTTATATATTTAGTTAATTAATAATTTTTAGTTATGATTGTTTAGGGTTTTCTAAACAAAGTATAGCCATAAAAATGATATATACAATATTCATCCACAAAGATGGAATGATTAACTAGATTAATTAATGTTTTTCATTTAATGTAGTTTTCTTGGACCAATTAATGTCAGTTTCATCATGAATACCCATACATGAGGTAAGATATTTTAGCGGGGGGGGGGGGGTTACATTTCAGTGTTTTTTTCTATAAATAAAAATATTAACAAAATATCATCATCATCATCAATACATTAGAATATGATCAAATATAAATATATGTATTTATATGTATCAGTGTGTCTCCATTAAAGAAGGATCCTTATTTTATATAATTATAAACATGTGTTAAAATATATATTTTATGGAGTTTATAATAAGTGTATATATATTATAATATTAATTTTACGATATTAATATATGAAGAAGTTATGAAAAAATGAAATTTTATGGATGTTAAAAATAAAATTTGTTTCATATATAATAATAATAATAATAACAACAAAAAATATAATTTAGATATATGGATTTTTTATTATAGAAACACATAATGTATCCCATAGATGTCCAATTTTGATAAGTATCATGATTATGTCTAGTTAATTTTAATATAAATCATGATGGAAATAATTTTGTGTCTAACATAATTCTTTTGGATTGTACTTTCATATGATTAATACATTGGGAACAAAGATTTTCAGCGAAAAAACCCTAATAAATTCAATGGTACAGACATCTAACTCATTGATATCGGAATGGTTTCCTTCATTTTATGACTTGGGACATCAATTTAGGATGTTTTGTAAAAATAATTATTGTATGAGAGTTTTCATGTATATTTTTTAATGACTACTTTGATGTTCAAAAAATAATTTAAAGGTCTAATTGGACTTGTATTAAGGGGTATCAAATTATTCACTCTAATCATTCATTGATTTAGAATTATATGAGGATTTAAATATTTTACTTTCATCATTGTGAAGTAAAAAAATAAAATTGATTTTTTGGTAGGTAAACTATTTGCTGAGAATTATGATGATTGATGTTTACTTGAATAATTAATAGATCGATAATTTTATTCTCCCATATTGAAAAGGTGGAATACTAAGAAATATGTATTGAACTTGATATACTGGGTAACTAAGAATTATGTATTATATACTAATGATCATCATGTGATAAGGTTTATCCTTGACCCCATTTCATATTATTTTTCCATGATGTTACAATTCACATTATGATATTAATTAACCTACTTATGGTATATTGGTAGAGGGTAGTGAACAAAATGTATGGATCACCAATGAGTGGTGGTGCAGTATCTCCCACCCACGATCACTCACTAGTGTCCTTGTTGTGTAACCACTAGAAAATAGTTACACATCCCCATATTCCAATGGTTTTTGATTAGAAATGATATTCTATAGGTTGATAGTTGGAATACTATACACTATATCGATATCTGATTAAAATAATAATTTAAAATAAGATTATGATGAAATAAATGGAAATAACTAGCCAAATATATGTGTGTTATAAAAGAAATATTATACACATTCCCTTGCAGTCATATATGAGAAAAAAATTCATTAATGGGTTGATCACACACACACACACACATATATATATATAACATAAAAAAATTTACTACTCGAATGACATTGATGATGCATATAAACCATATATAAAAACTTGCATCAAAACTATAAAAAATATACACCTATATATCAACTATATTCTAGGAATAATTAAATTTCAATTACATTTAATAAGAACTATAATGTCTACACATGTCCTCAAGGGTCCATTTAGGGCATGAGTTTGAAATCATCATCCCAACACCAACAATGTTCTTATAGATGGCCTTCATATACTAGTGAATGAGAGACATAATAAATGGTATTAATTATATCACACAATCCACTCCCTTTGTGCTCTAAAATCATTTATTTGATCCTTCGCCAACCTCGACTT
This sequence comes from Viscum album, assembly GCA_963277665.1. Classification (NCBI taxonomy): domain Eukaryota; kingdom Viridiplantae; phylum Streptophyta; class Magnoliopsida; order Santalales; family Viscaceae; genus Viscum; species Viscum album. The sequence continues at coordinate 1,204,037,363 of OY728126.1, read as the reverse complement.
GCGATGGAGTAGAAGAGAACATCTATAGCCAATCATACTAGAAGAGCCCCCAATTATCCAAGTGTTTCCATACCCCATGGAATCATATGATAATAGAATAACATAGCAATTCAAAGTCATATTAATGCATCAAATCCCTCTTTATAAACCATAAATAATGTTCTAAGAACATACACAATCATTCCAACAACGTCCTCATTATCACAGAAAACCAAAATCACAACAAAAGCAATCAGTTCATAATCCCGAACAATTATAACCAACGTAAATAAAAATCTTCAAGGACCCATTAAATTTTCTACACTACCACCGTCCACATCTTTCTATGGTTAGAACCTTATCTATATTGATGGTTAACACTATTCAATATCTATTTAATCTACAAAGTCCTCCACCAAAAATGAGTGGTGTAAGCTACCTCATGGATCATTTCCTATTTTTACATGACCCCAATGAACCAATTTTGGCATCCTATGAGAGATAAATCACCAACATAATAGGACACACCACCAATTCTCCTCTTTCACCAAGAGAAAAAGATATCATACAACTAAGATAATTTTGGTCACCATCTAAATAAAATGGGGAAACCACATTTCCACATTTATGGTGATCAACATCACCCACAGATACATGTACATGCTCAAAATTTTTCCATTGTTCTACAGTAGTCATCACACCTAAATAACATCCTCTAAAACTGGCGTCCTCATTCTAAACCATCAATGGAAGCCACATCACATAATCCATTCCATTCTAGGATGAAATTCACTATTCATAATGTGAGACAACAAACTGATATCACATATAAACAAAAAACCCCATTTGTTTGGTCTCATTTTTACATAGACCACCAAAATCAAATCCATTTACTACACATCACTTAAAAATAGAATAATTCTTCAATATACTAGGTTAAATGTACTTGTATTTCGTTTAACTCCACCTTCCATGAATATTCGACCAGATGAGTTCAAATTTTATGGTTTTTATAATATGCAATTATCCATACAATTGCATATTTTAATCAAAGGTAAATGAAAAATCTATAAATCAAGATGTTTGATGTTTATAGACTAGTATCCATAACCAAAAAACCCCCTATTTTGAATGAAACCAAGATATATTATAAATAAATACATAAATCTCACATAAAAATGATGTACATGAGGAAGAGGGAACTAGGGCACTCCCATGCATTATGGACACATTATTCTTCATTACGAACATTGTTTTATAAAAAATGAGTTTAATTATTCAAATAAATATTTTTTTATACGTATATGGAATTTCAGACAATGAAAATTCATCTCATAAATGACTTATGACACATAAACATCCCTAATTGTATCAGACCTCATTTATGGTGTGACTCATCCACCTCAATGCCTTTTTGTGGCTGCTTAGAAAATGACTCATGGAAAGACCCTGAGGGTCTGGGAAAGAAACCACTTATAATTATTATTGTTACATGACATCACCCTTTCATAGGGCTTATCCCTGATCCACAGATACCATGGTGGAATTCTCCTTCAAAACTATGTCTCAAACTTCACCCCTTTTTGGAATTGTTATATGCCACTGAGATGGATCCTTGTGAATTTATTCCTATAGAAGGATTTGAAAACAATCTCACAATCCAATTGAGGGGAGGTGGGTCTTCTACTGAATTCGTGCACTCCATTGACCTAGGAGATTCTAATATAAATTATTTAGTTGGTCATGGAAACAATTAGAATATAAATATTGAAGAGGATATAACCATGGATTAGAAACATAGAAAAAGGTGTGTATCCATAGTTCAAACTATATCAATAAATTCTATAACGAAAAATTATAGAAACAATTTATAACTACTAATATATCTATTAAAAAACCATATTATTTTAAAGTTATAATATTTGTAAGCAGGACTACTTATTTGTTTTATGACCATATCTACATCCTTCCGATGTAGGAAAAAAACTCATAGACTACAACCTACTACAACTCATATGCTCCCACACCGATGAAGCTTAGTAACAATATCTTTCACCTAAAACATTATACATTCAATTTTTACTAAAAATGTGTCACTTATAGTGATTTAGAACATAAATCATTATAAAACACACTAAAACTATATTAAGTGATGTAATTTGTATGTAAATATGTATATAACAATGTAATGATCAAAGGGGTTAGTTAAAATCATGGACAATTACTCAAAACCATGTAATTTCATAACTCACCCCCATAAGCCACATATAAGTGACCATTAACATAGCTGAAACATAAAAAAACATCATTTTTTACAATTATCTCATACATCAATAAAAAAAATTATAATTTCTTTCCCCAAAGAACACTTGTTGTCATTTTATTTCCACTAGATAGTATGAGAAATTAACATGGAAATACATATACATTTTCTATATTATTGATCATAATTTATTCAAAATAGTACATAAAAACCTCGTATAGGGTCTTAAAATCACATAATTTATGTGATGTTTGTTATCCAACAATTACCTAAGTATTCTATAAATATAAAAATTTAAGGATTAATTTCTAATTACATACATATAAATTCAATATGTAACACACTACATAGAAAAAATAATGAATGAAAATCATCACACATTATAGTTTATCATAAATTTTACATACATCCCCCTTTAAAATAAATACCCTATTCCTCTAATATGTTTTTCCTTTCATTTAGAAAACCATTTAATGAATACCAATCTAACAGTTTGGTATGTTCAAAAAAATTTCCAACACCCTGAGAACCTTATGTTCTTTTTATAAATTTATTCTCCATTTTATAAACTAAAAAGTTATTACAGGAACTTTATAATCCAATAAAGATAGCTTGGAAATAAAAATATATCGGCAAATCTTGAGGTGAATTCCTCAACGTATGATCATCAAGGTTACCCATATAAAACAATAATTTAAACTTTCACAAATGACCATTTCAACAACAATTGTACCTCTTAACACCTCTAAGATATGTCTATCTTATCTTAAGGTAATAATAAAACCTATATTTACACCATATGTTATTAAATATACTATATAACTACTAATATATTATTACTCTCAATCATTCATAATTTTCCCCATGTTTGCCTATCTTAAATCCTCAAATAATTTTCCACTTATCTTATGCATTACATGTTAACTTTTCTCCAACAATTTCATTATTTTAAACATGTATAAACATAATTCAAACCCTATATCACCATTTGGGGGTCACATATTCATCCAGAAAATAAAAATAATTTTTTTTATCACCCATTAAAAAATTAAAATTAAAGAAACAAAAGAAATAAATTTAAAACAATAAGAAATCCATAATTCACAAATAAAGACTTCCTGAAGCCATGTTAAAGTGATAGTCATGTGAATGAATGAGGATAATTAATCCTATTATGGTATAGACCTATAGAATCTCTAATAGTATAAGGATTAAATAATATAATAAAATTTAATAAATTAGAATAAAATTATAAATATGAAATGGTCATGAACCAGATAATTTGAAAAATGTTGGATCAACTATTTTAAATAGAAAATTACAGTTGTGAATATTTTAAATTTTGTTTTAGGTAGTGATTTTTTCATGATTTTTAGTTTCATAAAAAATATGATATAACCTAAAGACTAATTTATTAATTTTAAAAAAAATTGTAAACACATATTAAAAAATTGAAAATATTATTTTTGGAATTATTGTTCAATTTATTTATAATTATTACAAGATTTTATCTTAAAAAGTCTATGTAAAATTTAGAATATACAAAATATAAAAAGAAATGTAATTTAAATATCATCATATAGAAAATATATCTCATTATATATCATTTTTTGTATTGATTACAATAAATAATTTTTTTCAATAAAATTCAAGGAAACCTAGTGTCTTGATAAAAAAATATGTTTTCTTTGGAACCTATAATAATATTAAGAATTTTTACTATCCTATATAATAGAAAACCCATAGTTAGGGTACAAAATAAAATGATAAAAATATATTCTGATTGAATTAATATTAAAATATATATATATATATATTGATGATCACTTTATGAATCACTGAGCATTGTACTTTATATGATATTATATTGATTATCAAATAATTAACTATATTTAAGATGTTTCCCTAATAAAAAAAATGACGAGGGTTTTGAATTTTTTTATTAATAATATTATATTGAAAAATGATATAAATATACAAGTACATATATCTCTAAAAATATTTTTAGAAACATGTTTCAAAAAAACTAAGGTTCCAAGAGAAATACAATTTTAATGTTGTGTTTTCACACAATGTAAAATATTTTATTAGTTATGATATTCCAAAAATAAAAATAGCATGAGATAATTTTTATAATTTTAGATACATAAGAATCCTTGGAAGAAAACATTTGAGAAATGATCCATTCTAGAACATATATATCATAGAATTGATGAATCATCCAAATATTTTCCTGATAAAATATGAAATTGTATATAAGGGAGAAAATTTTAAATTCAGAGGAAAATAATAATTTGAAAAAAAAACTATCACATTAGAACCTAATAATTAAAAATCTCGATATTAAATATATTTTATAAATTTCCTAAATGTTTTTTAGTTAGGTTACAAGTAATAAAAAATGAATTGAGGATTTTTTTTGAAACACCAATTCTAATTTTTAATTGATTAAAATATGGATTTAAGGAAGCCAGTTTACAATTCAACACATGGATATTCAATGGTTTTAGATATTTATGAAAATTACAATGAATGATTTTAGGATTTTTCCAATCACAAAATAGATGAATTTAATATATGAACATGAATAATGTAAATTTGAAACATTAGTTAAAAATTAAAAGATTAATAGAATAATTTAAGAGACATACAACATTGGTTGAGGGTAATGGGTTTGAGGGAAGGCCGTGTATGAGGGAAGACTGTTTATGGGGGAGTAGGGGGAAGATGGTAAATTAAACAAATGTGATTGAATAGTTTATAGATTGTAGTTCAAATTATAGTTTAATTCTTATTAAAATAACCTCTTCATTGTCTATATATACATTTTGTAATATATTTAACACACTATATTTCTTAAGAAATTCAGATTCCCAAATTATATAATTTTAGATATAGTTTAAAAACACTAAAAAATAGTTAAAATAACTTAATTTCCAAATGAAATATTATCTATGAGTTTAGAAACATATGAATCTAATGAAAAAATATAGTGTAACTATAATTATAATATAGAATAATGTTATATAATTAAAATATAGAATCATGGTTATTTTAACACCCAAATAATCATTTAAAAAACATTACATAGTTTAACGTATTTCAGTAAAACTGATATATTTGGATATAAAATGACGGAAACAATCAATTTTTATTTTGATATATTTTGTATCATTTCTATAAATATTTAATATTAGTTTTGTTATGTAGAGGTAAAAATGAAGCACTAAGAATTAACAATTTCATATTTTTAATAATATCATTGGCCCTAGCTCCTTAATATATAGCTTTACAAATGGTAACAGAATTATTGATGTTGATAATGTTAAAAGAATTATATTAATTATAGGAAAAAAATTAATAACAATTTAAAGTGTCAATTTTTTACAATATTAGAAGGATCCCTAGACACAATGTGATCATCTTTTCTTGGGGATCATTCTAAAACAACTATTTTGTACATATAACACCAAATTCTAATTGTTATTCAGCTTTGCATTTTTTAATTATGACAAAAGTCATGAAAATTAAAATTATATTTATAAATAAACATATAAACTATATTGACACATAATCTTTATGAACATATAAACAATGTTGATACATAATCATATAATCATATAAAATAAATTAATATATAAATTATTGTGTAACCCATTTATAAATTAAAAACATCTTATGTTGATATAATAAAACATTAAAGAGTGTTTGTATAGATATTTAGTTTTTTATTTGTTTAAAATAATTAATATATAAATTTTATGGGAATAAAGATATGATTTTTTGAGAAATATTACAATATTAACTGAAAAAATCAGTAAAATTAATATATATACTAAAATTTTCATTAAAAAAATTAAAATAGGATCCCTAATACATCAATAACTGAATATAAAAATAAATTAAAAGGAATTTATTTTAATATATAAGGAAATTAAATATTAAATAAATTATTAAATACCATTAGGTTCAATGATAAAATTGATATTTTACTTCAGTAAGTTGTTTAACATATTGTGCCAGAATTTGCATGATATAAGGAAATAATCAGTATATTCATATTGAATGACTACTCATATTATAGTCACAAGTGGATAAGATAATATTATAAACATCACTACTACAATTAGATCCAAATTCTTATACATGTGAAGGGATGCAATTAATATTCAATCTTACTCTGAAATCATGAAAGATATGCATATAAAATGAAATAGTGGGACTATTATAAATGAATAATTAATGTATTAAAAGATATTTTAAATGTTCTTTAAACACAATAATTTAATTATGTTGGTATAGAGTAGATATTTTATTAGTGATTAATGACCTATTTTGTGGCAAGTGGCTTAAATATTTGTTCTGTTTAGATCTGTTATTTATAATAGTTTTAATAAAGATATGCATAATCAATTTTGGACTTTTTATCACAACCAAAGTAGGATATTTTTGAAAAACAATTACCTTGTGAGTGGGGTTAATTTTTTTGTTAACATGTTTTGCGATGTAGTTTCACAAAAAATCTCTTAATGGCCAAATAATACCATATAATTCGAGGTTTGGTAGTGTGCTAGAGAAATTATTGATTACAATGGTTGATTTTAAAATTGTTGAAGTTTTTAGATTTTTCTATTGTTAGAATCATAATTCAAATCACAGATATCATAATGTTGATCATAGTATCCAACATAATATTCAAATGAATTCATATGGTTGATTTCTTTAATTTAATAATCTATTTTCCCCTGATATCATATGGTTGGTTATGGAGTTTTCTAATTCTATTTTTTTGAGTTTGTATCATCAATGGGAGAATTTATTATGTTCTTTTATATCTTAGAATATTGTATTCTTGAGGAAATTTACCTAAATATTTATGAGGTTTATTATTTTAATATTTAATCACAGAGGATTACAAAGAGAAATTAAAAACTATTTTATTAATAATAAAATATTTTTAGTTAATCAGTCTGTTATGTGAGGAAAAAATAATGGTAATGATGATATAACAATATTATTAATGTTTATATGAAATTTTAAATACATTTTTTTGTTTTCTAAATCAAATTGTTTTTTAAAACAACCTTCCATATGTCTTCATGAATGGTGCCATTATTACTCACTATATATAAATAATATCAACGTGAAATTTCTATAAGTGAACCTATAGATTTAATTATTATTTTAAGACCTTTATTTAATTTCCTTGGTGTGAGGATTCATGTTTTGTGTATTCTCCTAGGTTTGAGAGATAATTTTAATTTGAGAAAAGAAGGAAGGCAGTCTAGTAAGGCAGAAAGTGGGAGTTTAAATGGTTTAGAATAGTGAGATGAACTATTGGTGAATGAAATAAAAAATGAAAAAAATATAAAAATTAAATCATGAATTGAAAAGATGATGGAGTTAGTTGACAATATGAAGTGAGAGATATCAGCTTTCCTGAGGTAATTTAGATAATGAATTAATTTCCAGAACATATGAAATTTAGTTATTCAAAATGGGATTGATGAGGAAAAAATCACATCATTTATGTGTAAACTAGTTATTTTTTCTATGGATAAAAAGTTTTCATTGTTGTTGGGTAGTTCACTAGTTTGGATGTGGTAACAACATGAAACAACCATTGAGTGATTTAGATACTGTAATTTGTATATGATATTAGATGATGAAAAAAACCAATGGATTTTTGTGTGGAAACTTTTCATATATGATAAGTATCTTGATGGAAATGTTGTGATAACCCATGGAATTATAGTGTTAGTGAACTAGAAGGTGGGTCACATTTTCAAAATCATTATAATGGGTGAGTAAATACTTTAGGACTCATGATGACCAAATGTTTATTTGGTTATCTTTTGGATGATCATGTGGGTATTATTTGGATGATTTTCATTTAGTAAAATCCAACCAATGGTATTTTTTGTTGATAAAGGGAACTAGGTTTTTCATAATTTTGAAAGAGACAACCAACACCACAATGGTTGTCCACCGGAGTTCTATTTTGATGGATAGTAATGTTATACAACTGTACTTTCCACAAAAATATTTATGGTGGCCACCATTATTCTAGTGGCGAGTCTTATTTTTTTTAAATTAGTGTAGAAGGAAATTCACCATTTTTTTACAATCCCCACATAGGGGTACATAATATTAATTCATGCACAATTTGGGTTAGGAAAACTCCCCGAACAACTATTACTTCCATATATGATTATCCTTATGCATATGTTTTTTAATTGTTATATATTAGGAAAATGTTTCCAAATGGGGGTTGAGTTATTCAGATTGATATATTGGGTGATAACTTATTCACTATGTAGAGGGAAGGTTTTGTAATATTTGTTTTATATTTATTATCCATTGATTTATATCGTATTAATTGGGAAGATAGATCATCAGATTTTGTATTGTGTTAATGGTAGAATGTAAAATGGAATAAAAAGATTAATGTGTAGAAACCACTAAAAATATTCATATACATAAAAAATGGAAGTATAAAAACTATAATAAATTTATAAAAAATAACATCTCGTAATAATAACAAAATATTAGTGAATAAGATTTCTACATAAATGAAAAATGTAATAAACTAGAGATATCCACTTATAGAGAATCCTTGAAAGGTTGAATGTAAAATGATGCCAACCAAAAAATAATAGGAATCTACACACACCACATTTATTTGATAACAATTATAAATTAAAATAAAATAACATTATTCTATAATAGAATATGAGATTGTAGGATATTTACATAAAAATAGATAATCAATGAAAATAATGTTATACCTAAAATAATTTACCATGTGAATAAAGAAACTATTAAAAAAAATTATAATAAATATTGACTGATTTAAAAAATTTAAAAAATGGAAAAAATAGAATTATAGAATAATTATAAAATAGATATTCCTGTCAATTCAAAAAATCAAACCCCTATTACTATTCATGAATAAAATAACACCTTAATTACCCAAAAATGAAATTTATATTTGGAATTACATGAAATACCATCATATGTCTGGGAAAATGAATATATATAAAAAATATTAAATAATGATATAACCGAAAGTAAAATTTCATACAAAGGAAAATTAATACTATTATATGGACCAGTGTAAAACTTATCTATTAAATAAACATTAGAAAATACCAGAGAATTCATGGAATGGTTAAAGTTTTTAGAATATCCAATTGGATTATTATATTCATCTCTATATGTACACACTCCTATGATATATAACATGTTTTTCGGTTAAATCTATTTTTCATATGAATTATAAAATTTATCATTTAGGTAATTTTTATTTATGGATAAAAAAAATCTCTAAAATGATGTGTAACCCCATTGTTTTAGTCACCAGCCATAGAAATTCCATCAAACATATTCAAGGTTAGTGGCTCTTAGTTATGCGGACTGAGAATTATATTGTATTGTTTATTAAAATTTTGTTATTTAAATGTAATGACTTAGTAATTAATTTAATCCCACCGGAATCGTATTTATTTACTCAACCCATAAATTACATACATGTCTAGAGTTCATTTTGTTGCTTATTATGAACTCATAAAATCATTAATCATAGTGATTTTTTTTCAATAATTTTAATAATGATAAAAATATTATAATTATTATCTAATTTACCATATGAGACATGTAGTGTCTGAATATTATAGTTCCTTATAGATGTATTTTTTCATGTCTAGCATTTAGGATAAAAAATATTAAATATTTTTATACAAATTAATGTATTTATTTTATTTTTTAATGTATAAATATGTGTTTACATTATGAATAAATTTTTACATCAAATGGTTATTATTCAAAATTTATAGTTTCTCATTTTGTATTCCATTATTTAGCATAATTTATAGAAACTTATTTAAACTTCTAGTGTAAATATAGAATAAATACTATTAGATATTGTATGATTGAAATTTAAATCATAAATCATAAACATGAACATAATTTTTCATATATATGAAATTTAATAAATATATGCGCATATGTATTATAATACAATTATTTAATACATTGGGAAGAAAAATATTTGTTGAAATGGTTTACCCACCCCTCCAGGTTTGTCTTTATAATCATGGAACAAATCACCTTAGGTTAATAGTGGTGATTTTCATATTATCACGAATATACACATTCTTAAATAAATAAAATTATAAAATACATATATTTTCATGAGAAATTTAAATAGTTCACTTCAAAAGGATACATTGAAAACGAAATAAAAAATTTATATTTTTGATTACCCAAAATCACCTCTCATTGTATACAATTAAAATGTTTCTATACGGATTAGTATCAAACTTATTTCCACTTCCATTATTTCATATCCACACACTACATAAATTATTAGATTTATGAATTGATGAAGTACATGTCATTCCCAATGAATATAATATTATTAAATACACTATCAAGATGTGTTGATTTCTATTTAGCTATAATATTTTTATCAAATTTTATTATTTATTTATGATTATACTCACATTATAGAATAAATTAAAGTACTATAGATATTAAAATTAGCCTCTAATATTCCAGAATATTCTATATTTTTCATTAAAAACTATTAGATTCCTATTTTTAACATCATTAATTTATTCTTTAAGAAATTTCCTTCTTAAGATAAATCATAACATTGGATTTTTGACCATGAAATCCATCAAATGGGTTTGAATTATTTCAATAAAAATTATTCCAATAATCTATGAGTAGAAAAGTATTAAAATATTTAGAAATATATTTTAATCTAATGGATTATAATGTGACACTTCAACTCTGGTGTAATATCCTTAAATCAAATTTTTGAAAAAAAATGAATGTCCAAATTGATGTTTATATCCTTGAAATAATGGGGTTGATGACTATATATATTTCAAACCATGAACAATAGTTGTGAAACAAGTAATTAATTAGTATATAATGGATTAAAAATACTTATAATGTTTGAGGAAAAGCTAAATCAAAAAACCATTTCTTCCACAAAATTATTGAATGATTATCATTGAATAATGTTATAAAGAACAAAGGACTAAACAAAGAGATGAATAAAATAGGAAAAAAAACAAATTAAATACAAATTATGATTAATCATAGGATTGTTCAAAAGAATATGGACTATAAAATTTATCATGTGGATGAAAGGAGAAGATTGACTATGAAGAGGGGGAGGAGTATGGTTGAATGAAATGGTAGGGGTCATATGATGTGGGTCCATCTTGTGGAATGTATCAGCTAAAATAGATGTATGAAGTCAATTATCAGGAGTAAAAGGATTCATCAAATGCACCGAATAGAGTAGGAACACCCAAATATGGGGATGAAGGAGGGGAATATAGATGATGAAGGGCATAGGTTAGATCATGCAAGGGATGGAGGAACCGAATGCGGAAGATAAAGAGGATAAGATAAGGGATAAGGGATATTTTGGTAGATGACTATCTGAGGGAGAATAGATTGAGAAAAAGGATTAGGTGTGTGGGTGGTAATGAGAGAAAACCCATTGGGGGGATAAATACATTTATCACCCTATTTCCATGAGTGTTTTCCCCCTAACTTTAGAATATAAAAAGTAATTTTTTTAAAATATTAATAAATAAATATCATGATATATCTAGGTAACTATTAACCCATTATTGTATACCATTTTCATACTTTTATATTTATTATTTTTAAAAAAAATATATAATAACCCCTATTAGAAAATTTTAACATGATGAATTCAAATGTATACTCTATTTTATCTCATTAAATTTATAAAAATTTGAAAATTAAATAGTAAAAAAATTATATGGTATAGAAAATCTATTGTGGTAGAAGCATTTATTTTTGTGCAGTATTTTTTTATTTCATATAAATTATTAATTGAATGAAAATTAATATGTTTATTTTTATATTTTAACATCATATTACAATAACCATTTTTAATATATTAATTTAATTTATTTTAATAAATATTACGAGATTTTTAAATGAAAAAACCATTGAAAAATAATTTTTTACTATTGTATCTAATATTACCATCAACAACATATATTTATTTATGAAATGAAAAAAAAATTATTATAAATTTTTTATATTATGGGAAAATTATGAAAAAAATATTATTAATCACACTTTTTATAATTGATATAATTTAATTTTAATATACGAACACAAACACAAAATTAGTTTATATAAAAATATATTTTTTATGCATAAAAATGATTTATTCATATTACTTGTCATGAAAAAACATTTAGTTAAATATATATATATATATATATATATATATATTATTTATATAAAAAAACTAATCAATATTGGTAAATTTGTTTAGAAAAAAATATATTGGAATAGTATTTTTATCACTAAATGATTTTGTTTCTAATTCATTGATATTTATTACATGATTAATTAAATTTTAATTTTATTAATACATATTTGTTATATACAAAAATTATTACAATATAAAATTAAATTTTATGAAAATTAAATATGTTATAAATAAATATTCATGTTACATCAATACTTATTTTTTTATTGTAAATAATTTTATAATGATATGAAATAGTAATATTGTATTTTTTTTCATCTAGAAATATATTGGTTTTTTGTTAAATAATCATTTCTTATTATTACAATATAGTTTTATTTTAAATATAAATTTATTAATGTTTAAATTTCAATTTTATAATATGATATTTAAATTTTTATCTTGAAAAAAAATTCTTATATTAAATTCAAAGTATTTTTCTAAAAATGGTATATTTATTTGATGAATAGTGAATAATATCATATTAACATATAAAATAAATTTTATGAAAACATTATGGAATATTAATGAATTAATAATCGATGAAACATTTTAATCATCTCAAAACTCATTTATGAAGTAAAAATACACATTTAAAATTAATATATTGAATTTTGAAATCTATGATCCAATTATTTGAACCTTAGTTATATTTTATTATGATAAAAAATATATATTTAGATGTATTCAATTAATAAAATATTCAAAATGACCCATTCAGTTTTGAATTTCCACGAAATTAATAAAACTCTCTATTTTTAAACATAAGCTAATAAATTTCATTAGAATCAATATAATAGATGATTTTGGAGTATATTCATTATTATTCTGTAGAAGTCATTTTTTTAAAACTATATTTGTTTTGTTAATAATACTGATATGTACAAATTATCGGTTGTGTAAAAAATTATTTTCATATAGTTAATTAATTTGATAATGTATATAAGTGTTTTATTTAATTTTTGAGTGGTCAAAATTTAGTTGTCGATTAAAAAGTGGAGGGGGTGGGTGCTTGAGTTGTATTTGAATATTTAAGACGAAATAGAACAGACTATGTTAGAATTCTTTTGATAAATAAATTTATGGTTACTTGGGTTTATTTTCATTATAAATGCTATCAATGTCTCCAAAATGGATTTACATTTCATCTTATTAATCGATAAATGAATTATCACTAAATTGATTAATCAAACAACCATGTTTGAATGTTATTGTGAATACCTTTTTAATAATGTTAACTATTTGGTCATACATCATTCTTATATGTGTAAAATGTACCAAAGTTAAAAAGTAAAAAACTCAAAAACTAAAATAGATAATATGAGTGGATTTTTTATGTTTTTGGGAAATTAAGAAGTAACTCACTAACATCACTCTGGTTGAATGAAATTATAGATAATAATGTACTCATAAAACTTATTCCACAATAGAGAATATACACTACGAAGAGGGAGATTATAAGTTGTGATACTATGTTGTAAACAATGAACAAGTTCAAAACCATGAAAATTATTTTAATATAACATTGAATTAATAAATGATAGAAAAAATAAATTAAGAGATGAGAGTTTTATTAATTATGTGTAGGACTGAAAAATTCATGCGGATCCCCTTTATTTTATTTATCACTCATTTTCAAACCCCTATTCGACTATTAATTATGAATCAAGAGTAAAAATAAGGGATTTAAAATTTTATGTAAATAATACTATAAAACAATAGAAAAAAATATTGAAACAGAAACTACAACATGGTTGAACACCTTAGTTCGAGTTCTTTGGTATACTCTTAACAATTTTATACCATTTGGGACATCATCCTTTCTAATGATATCCAATTTACTTCTCTTTTAGTTTGTAAAATTTTCACAAGTTCATAGAATTTTTTAATTTATATTAAATTTCATTATTTCGTATATTTAATTCCTAGTAACAATCCTATATTCAAAATAATACACAACCTATTATTTATATTCTAAATATAGATATCATGAATATTATACTACACATGGATGCCTCTAATTGGTTACATGAAAACTAATGTGTAAACCTGAATCCTCAATATCAAATGTATATAATCTGTATAGATAAAATTTTGTGATGTTTAGTGATTTGTATACTGTAGTTCTTAAGGCTTCTTACGATCCATAAAAATACATGTATAAAACCAGTTGTGATTTTTAATAATAACTATGTGTGGAAATGATTTTTACAAAGTTAAACATCATGTTATTAAATACTAAAAATCGTTCATATCATGTGATGTATGATGGCTATGAAACATTGGATGATGGTTACCAAACCCTATATTTTATATTATGAATCATGAATTATGATTAGGATGATCTGTATATGTTTTTCTAATTCTTAAAAAGACTACGATTAACTAAAAACATAAAACAGGAAAAATAATCCTCAAATAAAACATAATCTAAAGGCAATTAAATTTATGATTATTCAAATAACTCCAATGATCGATGAGACAATTAAAACAACACAGTCATTCCTTTTCCCCAATTTCACATTAATTACTCATAAAATGAGGAAATGTTTAAATTATTCATATATTGATAAAAATGATTTAATTAAAATCATGAGTATCTATGTAAAATATATAAAAATATTTCATTTTTCAACATCCCTGAAAATAATCCTTGGATTTGAGAAAATGTATTCTTCTAAAATATTACATATGGAATTTTAAAATTGAAATAAAAGATTATTATTCCATTTTAAAAAACATTCTTTTCACTCTGATCATTGAAATGTTTTTCCTGTTTACATTTCCTTTTTTTAATTATATAAAATTTGATTAAAATTATTCCATTCCCTCTGGTCACTTATTAAATCATTTATATAATTATATCACTTAAAGGTCATGTTTTTATTTTACGAATATATTTTTCCATTCTATGTTAATGTAAGGTTTATCATAGTATTGATGAATTTCATTATATATATCTAATAAGAATTAATTTTTCATATTATGACTTATTTTCATGGATTTTTAATATCTTATGTTTAGTATGTTGTATTGATGATATTCTATAAAAGATTATAAGATTAATGTCTATGTTTATAAGGCCCCAGCCTTAAAACTTACTTAATCTTGAGTTATTACAAGATTACACATTGAGGATCTTTTCAGGTTTAGAGTTTTAGAGAATTAGATCATGAAACTTGCATTACATTCCACATTTAAACAAAGTGGTTACATAAAAGATAGTATCCATTCTTCCCATCAACGGAAACATATTGAAAATAAAACATGGAATCTTTCTTAACACATCCTTGACTCTATCGTCTTATCATGTACCTTTCCCTTGACCTGAAAAAAACATTTCAAAAACATGGGATGAGCATAAAAAGCTCAGTAAGGGATATAAAAATATGGAAAGGAAACATGAGTTCATATATACACAAGAATGAAATCATAATTTACCCATAAAACATAGGCACTTTAACCTACCTCATCAAATCATGAATAAATCATAGAAATCATATGACATAAAGGTAACTTGAGGCATTCATAACATTCTTACGTAGGGAGTAACCCTCTTGGTTATGTTTGGAATACCCATCACAGTATATTCCCTAAAAATCTCTTCGTAGAAACCTTAACGTTTCACTCCTTCGCGTTACCCAATGCATTGGAGAGCTATATCGGGCTCACCCGCCCTTAGTTTATCACGGAACCACCCGTTCTTCATAACAATGCCCAAGAACCATAACATAATCGTATCACATAAACATGAATAAAGGAAACATAACATTTCCACATTTCAATCACAATATAACATTTTAGGATATTGAAATAATGAATCCATTCAAAAAGAAACCATTTCCAAAACCATTTAAAACATTTAATAAAGAGATTTTTGAATCAAAGTGTCCCATAACACCTTGAAGCTTTTAACATTTTAAACCATTAATATCCATATAAATAAATCCTTAAAACCATTTTGAAAACATGGATATTAATAAGAACAAATAACTAAAACATTTAAAACGATATTTTGGTTAAAGGGGTTTTACCAAAATTAGAGACACTTGAATACAAAAATCGAGGAATAACATTTAGTCAGAACTTTATAATATCATGAGAATAAAAGGATTCATGATATAATACTCCAAAGGACAGTATATACACCATATAAGAGTGAATTGGTTCATAACAACAATGAACCCTCAATAGAAATGTCAAATGTGATGAAATCCCTTATAAAGAAGGTATCCATAAATTAAGGACAAATAAATCTCAACAATATGTGTGACAAATATATATACACCCAATATAAGTGGATATTAAGTGTAAAACAATAAAAGGTCATTCACACATATTCAATGGATGACATATTCAATGACTACATGTTGAACCCAAAGAAATCGAAATTGGGTTAAAAAGTTCCCTTGACAGCCTAACGGCATCACATCAAAAAGAGTTGATGAGAGATAAAAAGAGTATCTCATCACTTGGACATAAAATTTACATCAATAAGGATATATGAGAACATATACCAACATAACAATATGTAAATTAAAATACCCAAGAAAAGAAGTCTTTTAAAAAAGAGGAGGGTGAAAGGTTCCCTTACCGACTTGGGTATCTTTCAAAACATACACCCCATGAAAGAAAGACAATAGGTCATTGATGTAAATACTCATAAACGAAAGTATATTACAAAAAGAGTAGAATAATTGGCAGTACATACACCACTCAATGGAATTTGTGGCAAATGTAGCATAAATCTCACGAGAATAAAAGTGAGATGAAAAATCCCTTACGAAAATTCGGCAGCCTAACGACGCCACTCAAAACATCCAAAATGGATTGATGAGAGAGAATAGGGTCTCTCATCACATGAACATAAAAATTACAGTAGGAGTAATATAAAAGAACAGCCCAATCATAAGAAAGATGAGCTTAAAAGAAATGACATAAAAGAGTGTACTTAAAAAGAAAGAGAGTTGTAGGATCCCTTACCTCGGGTCCGACTTGACTCGATCATTCCTTAATATCCTGAATAATATACTTGAGTTAATTTCTAATTCCTTAAGAACCCTTTTTCAAGTTCATTATTACTTTTATACCACTTATTACCTTGTCACAAACATTATGTAATCATTTAAGTTAATAATATTTGTTTTGCCGATATTTGGTTCTTAAGTCGAAAGTGGACTTCTTACAATTACATGTTGTTCGTGTGGTCAAATGTTTATTATATCCAGAATTTTATTCATGATTTAGATATAATATATGTCATATATATCCAGTACATTCATGCATTTATAACATTACATAATCATTTAGAGGTAAGAAATGAAATGCACCGATCATGGAGACGGTAAGTCGTACGTACGCATGAACGCTACCTTCATTTCTATTTCGTATTTTATAGAATTGAATAATAATGATATAAAGGTATATTATAATTCCAGTATAATATCATATATAATATCATATTTCCATCCTTTATACATCCCACATATGGTATTTAACGAATCAAATCACTTTGAGGGGGCGGTAGTCCGCACTTCCTTAAATGAAGATATCGCGTATACCCATAATGGAAGCCACAAAGGAAAGACAAAAATGAAAAATACAGAAGCATAAATAAAACATAAACATATTATATATCATATATAAAACTAGTGACATCATAATGGCCACCTTTGAAGGTGTTAAATGAGTTTTGAACAATCATCATTTCGGGAGGCAGAATTTCACCATCCACGGAAACCGTTTGTTCTTTAACCATTTGATGTAGTTGTGTGATAGTGTAGCATGAATAAATCTTATAACAACATCCTAGTATATTGAAGATACTGGTGTTGTTACAAAAGAAGTAAATAAAAAGAGTTTAGGGGGTTGGAGAAGCAAAATAAAACAAATGAACATGAGAGAATGAATTACCTTTAAAAGTTTAACTCCTTTTGATTTAAGCCTAAAGGGTTAATTTGAAAGGATTCTGCCCAAAGGGAGTCCTCTAGGATGAGGAGAGGGATGTGGAGAGATCAAATGGGTAGGGGTTGGCCGAGCCAAAGGCTTGAGAAGTGTGTGAAATGAGGTAGAGGTGGGGGCCTTTTATAAGAGGAGAGGAGGGGTACTTTTAGAAAGTAAGAAATATTACTTTATTTGAAAATGTGTTTCGGTTTTAAAAGGTCGCACATTGATTGAATTCGTGGATAAGGTTATAAGGCTTCGAAATCAACTCATCCAATTGGTTTTTCCCATGTTTAGTTTGTAGATGTTTCATTATCTTTCCATTTTAATTAAATCGTCAAATAATGATGTCATCGCTGCATCATTATTATGTCATAAATAATTTAATTTTTTTAATATCTAAAAATTATAAACAAAATACTATGATATAGGAAATCTTTTTAGCTTTCCAATGACTATTTATAATCAAATTTTGGACTTTTATAACCCCACTTAAAAATTGTTTTGGTAAAACATATTTTGTTTGTGTCATTTTCACTTTAACATTAAATAAAAAGTTATTTATGTCATTTCCAAACCAAAGTGTCTCCATGGGGTCCCCAAGTTGACCCATGGCTTGTCTTGGTCGGCCATGACACAACCAATATGGTTGGGACATGTGTCTAGGTCATTTCCTATTATTAAAGCATTATTTATACCTTAAACTACCCTAATTACCACTAATCGCGATTAAGAACTTAATAAGTTACTATTCACCAAAAAATTATTTTAATCACATTGAACCACATTTTACTTCTTAATGACAACCATGTATGTCGGATTTTCAAAATTCAATACACCTTAGTGGTAAACTTTCATTTAACTGAAAGATCAGTTTTCTTGATTACCACTTAGTGGTTTCACTATTCATCAAAAATTGAAGTTTTTCAGAAAATTACCAAAAATTCACACTAAGCTATATTTGATACTCCGAATTCAAAAATGAAGTCTTTTTTACAAAATTCAAATAATATAAGTCACATTAATTAATTAAATAATTAATTCCCGCTGCCAGAGCAAATAGCGTGTTTTTACAAAACATTAAGTATCAAAAGATTGACACCAGTTTAAGTCTAATTTCAAAGTGAAATTGATTCCAATGACCACCATTGGATAAAATGGTAAAAATATTTTCTAATTTAACTTTAAAACCAATTAAAAATATTATCTAATCATATAAATAAATTAGATTAAAAATAGGTTTTGAATTAAAACACAACATTCTACACTATTCATTAAAAAAATGAACTTTATCAGAAAGATACCAAAAATTTACAAAAAGTAAATTTTGATGTCTCGATTCTTAATAAGAGTTTTATTTGGTCCAAAAGAATGTTTAAGAGTGAACAAAACTATATTTAATGACGGTTCTCCATTAAAAGGTGATAAGTGAACCTTTAGTGAAAACTAGGGCATATACGCCAAAAATTGAATTCTTTCCGTATTTTAAGCCTTTATCTTTTATTGTATAAATGTAAAAATATTTAAGTACATATATAATCATATTTTAGTTATTTATATCCATTCCCTCCAATACAACAGCTACATGTTAACTACCATTTAAAATAATATTATTTTATTATTAGAGTGCAACGTAAGATTCCCAAGAAACTCATTGTTGCGTGTTGGGTACGCCATTGAGCATAGCGTCCCCTTTAAAGTCATATTAATATTTTATTCACAAATATGGATAAATATGAAAATTTCTATTCTTTATTTACCTGGGGTGTTACATCTTTCCCCTCTTTTGGGAATTGCATCCTCGCAATTTTAAAATTGCGCTTGGAAACATCCTTGAACGTCCCACATCGGAACAAGAGTCGGTAAAACAATCACTTTAAAATAAAGAAAGATAAGCACAGAGGTCACCCGAATTAACCCATACTAGGATTCCATGTATGAAAATATGGACATGGAGGAGAAAACATAGGGTCATGTTCTGATGGAGAGTGACAGAAAACATGTTTAGGAGAAAGTTAACCATGAGAAAATCACAAACTTGTGATGTGTTAAACGGTATTCGATTCCCCAGTAGGAAAAGTTAATAGACAACATTTTTGTTTTAAGTTACTTTTTATTAAGGAATTTATTCATAAGGAAACATAATCACTTATAATATTGACTTTCAACTTTTATTAGATTCCTTACACAAACTCATATTTTCTCCAAAAGACGAGTATTTAGGAAGACTTGTTCACATTAAGAGTACTATAATCAACTTCTAGAGAATCACCTAATCCACAAAATAGAACTATATACTTCCCATGTCTTTAGACTTTAACCAAAACCAAAACAAAAAAGGCTAGTATAAGATCAGATAATCCAGAAAAGGATAACCCTTTATAAAAAGAAAATCTATTCTTAATCTCCAAAATTTGTCTAACAAAACCCAATGTTCAACGAGGACCATTCTATAATCAATTTGTCCATAAAATTCTTCAAAGTAAACCAATATAAGATTTAAACCCAAATATTTGAAGGATTTAGTCGCATAGTCTTCCAAGATAAATCGTAACATTTATCTCTAAACAATATCAGTTGCTCCTAAAGTCTCGTTTTGAAAAGTAATTAACCTAATCACATATCCTCCATGATAGGTTAATAATTTTCATAAATAACCCAAAATGAACTTACTCTTAATTCATAAAATCATATAACTAGAATGAATCAGTCAAACTAACCAGAGACTTCACGTAGTCCAGTGGTAGGCGATAATTACCAGTCGCACATTGGTTGTGGGTTCGATTCCCGCAGCTTTGTCCGACGCGACGGGATGTCACACTGTCTACTTGTTGTCCTTTTTCCAAAACTATATAATTCTTAAAACATTCCCCAAAATGAGATAAAATCTTCAAGAATAATCATAACATATTTTAACCTCAAGTTTATCTCATTCCTTTCATTTTCCATCATAACATATAATAACCCATAATTACCTCAAAAGTAAAGATCATATAAACCCTAATGGTTACCTTAATAATTATTACCGGAACTTCCACATCGATTGGTCATCTCGTACATGATGCATTAAAGAACTCACCAAGGTTGAAGTGGTTGATCAAGACTCCTTGATAGTTGGTTTAGAACAACCACGAGATTCCTCATTGAATCCTCTATTTTATCTAGTATCTTAATCAGAGAACCACCACAGTTTCCTTCATACCTGTTGTCTCTTTGGTGCCTGCTAGATCCAGCCATTTACTAAAACCAAAAAGGTCAGTGTGAGTATATCAACATAACCATCATGTACTAATGAGGAAGATGAACACTAAGATATACTTACTCATTCAATTTATCTAAAACTAGGACTCTTTCTGAAATACTAACCATTATGGTAATGTCACTTATGCTTAAAGAATACCCTAACCTCTAAAGTTATCTAAACCGACCTTTGATACCAACTATAAGGCCCCAGCCTTAAAACTTACTTAATCTTGAGTTATTACAAGATTACACATTGAGGATCTTTTCAGGTTTAGAGTTTTAGAGAATTAGATCATGAAACTTGCATTACATTCCACATTTAAACAAATTGGTTACATAAAAGATAGTATCCATTCTTCCCATCAACGGAAACATATTGAAAATAAAACATGGAATCTTTCTTAACACATCTTTGACTCTATCATCTTATCATGTACCTTTCCCTTGACCTGAAAAAAACATTTCAAAAACTTGGGATGAGCATAAAAAGCTCAGTAAGGGATATAAAAATATGGAAAGGAAACATGAGTTCATATATACACAATAATGAAATCATAATTTACCCATAAAACATAGGCACTTTAACCTACCTCATCAAATCATGAATAAATCATAGAAATCATATGACATAAAGGTAACTTGAGGAATTCATAACATTCTTACGTAGGGAGTAACCCTCTTGGTTACGTTGGGAATACCCATCACAGTATATTCCCTAAAAATCTCTTCGGAGAAACCTTAACGTTTCACTCCTTCGCGTTACCCAATGCATTGGAGAGCTATATCGGGCTCACCCGCCCTTAGTTTATCACGGAACCACCCGTTCTTCATAACAATTCCCAAGAACCATAACATAATCGTATCACATAAACATGAATAAAGGAAACATAACATTTCCACATTTCAATCACAATATAACATTTTAGGATATTGAAATAATGAATCCATTCAAAAAGAAACCATTTCCAAAACCATTTAAAACATTTAATAAAGAGATTTTTGAATCAAAGTGTCCCATACCACCTTGAAGCTTTTAACATTTTAAACCATTAATATCCATATAAATAAATCCTTAAAACCATTTTGAAAACCTGGATATTAATAAGAACAAATAACTAAAACATTTAAAACGATATTTTGGTTAAAGGGGTTTTACCAAAATTAGAGACACTTGAATACAATAATCGAGGAATAACATTTAGTCATAACTTTATAATATCATGAGAATAAAAGGATTCATGATATAATACTCCAAAGGACAGTATATACACCATATAAGAGTGAATTGGTGCATAACAACAATGAACCCTCAATAGAAATGTCAAATGTGATGAAATCCCTTATAAAGAAGGTATCCTTAAATTAAGGAAAAATAAATCTCAACAATATGTGTGACAAATATATATACACCCAATATAAGTGGATATTAAGTGTAAAACAATAAAAGGTCATTCACACATATTCAATGGATGACATATTCAATGACTACATGTTGAACCCAAAGAAATCGAAATTGGGTTAAAAAGTTCCCTTGACAGCCTAACGGCATCACATCAAAAAGAGTTGATGAGAGATAATAAGAGTATCTCATCACTTGGACATAAAATTTACATCAATAAGGATATATGAGAACATATACCAACATAACAATATGTAAATTAAAATACCCAACAAAAGAAGTCTTTTAAAAAAGAGGAGGGTGAAAGGTTCCCTTACCGACTTGGGTATCTTTCAAAACATACACCCCATGAAAGAAAGACAATAGGTAATTGATGTAAATACTCATAAACAAAAGTATATTACACAAAGCGTAGAATAATGGGCAGTACATACACCACTCAATGGAATTTGTGGAAAATGTAGCATAAATCTCACGAGAATAAAAGTGAGATGAAAAATCCCTTACGAAAATTCGGCAGCCTAACGGCGCCACTCAAAACATCCAAAATGGATTGATGAGAGAGAATAGGGTCTCTCATCACATGAACATAAAAATTACAGTAGGAGTAATATAAAAGAACATCCCAATCATAAGAAAGACGAGCTTAAAAGAAATGACATAAAAGAGTGTACTTAAAAAGAAAGAGAGTTGTAGGATCCCTTACCTCGGGTCCGACTTGACTCGATCGTTCCTTAATATCCTGAATAATAAACTTGAGTTAATTTCTAATTCCTTAAGAACCCTTTTTCAAGTTCATTATTACTTTTATACCACTTATTACCATGTCACAAACATTATGTAATCATTTAAGTTAATAATATTTGTTTTGCCGATATTTGGTTCTTAAGTCGAAAGTGGACTTCTTACAATTACATGTTGTTCATGTGGTCAAATGTTTATTATATCCAGAATTGTATTCATGATTTAGATATAATATATGTCATATATATCCAGTACATGCATGCATTTATAACATTACATAATCATTTAGAGGTAAGAAATGAAATGCACCGATCATGGAGACGGTAAGCCGTACGTACGCATGAACGCTACCTTCATTTCTATTTCGTATTTTATAGAATTGAATAATAATGATGTAAAGGTATATTATAATTCCAGTATAATATCATATATAATATCATATTTCCATCCTTTATACATCCCACATATGGTATTTAACGAATCAAATCACTTTGAGGGGGCGGTAGTCCGCACTTCCTTAAATGAAGATATCGCGTATACCCATAATGGAAGCCACAAAGGAAAGACAAAAATGAAAAATACAGAAGCATAAATAAAACATAAACATATTATATATCATATATAAAAATAGTGACATCATAATGGCCACCTTTGAAGGTGTTAAATGAGTATTGAACAATCATCGTTTCGGGAGGCAGAATTTCACCATCCACGGAAACCGTATGTTCTTTAACCATTTGATGTAGTTGTGTGATAGTGTAGCATGAATAAATCTTATAACAACATCATAGTATATTGAATATACTGGTGTTGTTACAAAATAAGTAAATAAAAAGATTTTAGGGGGTTGGAGAAGCAAAATAAAACAAATGAACATGAGAGAATGAATTACCTTTAAAAGTGTAACTCCATTTGATTTAAGACTAAAGGCTTACTTTGAAAGGATTATGCCCAAAGGGAGTCCTCTGGGATGGGGAGAGGGATGTGGAGAGAGAAAAGGGGCAGGGGTTGGCCGAGCCAAAGGCTTGAGAAGTGTGTGAACTGAGGTAGAGGTGAAGGCCTTTTATAAGAGGAGAGGAGGGGTACTTTTGGAAAGTAAGAAATATTACTTTATTTGAAAATGTGTTTCGGTTTTAAAAGGTCCCACATTGATTGAATTCGTGGATAAGGTGATAAGGCTTCGAAATCCACTCATCCAATTGGTTTTTCCCATGTGTAGTTTGTAGATGTTTCATTATCTTTCCATTTTAATTAAATCATCAAATAATGATGTCATCGCTGCATCATTATTATGTCATAAATAATTTAATTTCTTTAATGTCTAAAAATTATAAAAAAAACTACTATTATATAGGAAATCTTTTTAGCTTTCCAATGACTATTTATAATAAAATTTTGGACTTGTATAACCCCACATAAAAATTGTTTTTGTAAAACATATTTTGTTTGTGTCATTTTCACTTTAACATTAAATAAAAAGTTATTTATGTCATTTCCAAACCAAAGTGTCTCCATGGGGTCCCCAAGTTGACCCATGGCTTTTCATGGTCGGCCATGACACAACCAATAAGGTTGGGACATGTTTCTAGGTCATTTTCTATTATTAAAGAATTATTTATACCTTAAACTACCCTAATTACCACTAATCGCGATTAAGAACTTAATAAGTTACTATTCACCAAAAAATTATTTTAATCTCATTGAACCACATTTTACTTCTTAATGACAACCATGTATGTTGGATTTTCAAAATTCAATACACATTAGTGGTAAACTTTCATTTAACTGAAAGATCAGTTTTCTTGATTACCACTTAGTGGTTTCACTATTCATCAAAAATTGAAGTTTTTCAGAAAATTACCAAAAATTCACCCTAAGCTATATTTGATACTCCGAATTCAAAAATGAAGTCTTTTTTGCAAAATTAAAATCATATAAGTCACATTAATTAATTTAATAATTAATTCCCGCTGCCAGAGCAAATAGCGTGTTTTTACAAAACATTAAGTATCAAAAGATTCACACCAGTTTAAGTCTAATTTCAAAGTGAAATTGATTCCAATGACCACCATTGGATAAAATGGTAAAAATATTTTCTAATTTAACTTTAAAAGCAGTTAAAAATATTATCTAATCATATAAATAAATTAGATTAAAAAGAGGTTTTGAATTAAAACACAACATTCTACACTATTCATTAAAAAAATGAACTTTATCAGAAAGATACCAAAAATTTACACAAAGTAAATTTTGATGTCCCGATTCTTAATAAGAGTTTTATTTGGTCCAAAAGAATGTTTAAGAGTGAACAAAACTATATTTAATGACGGTTCTCCATTAAAAGATGATAAGTGAACCTTTAGTTAAAACTAGGGCATATACGCCAAAAATTGAATTCTTTCCGTATTTTAAGCCTTTATATTTTATTGTATAAATGTAAAAATATTTAAGTACATATATAATAATATTTTAGTTATTTCTATCCATTCCCGTCAATACAACGGCTACATGTTAACTACCATTTAAAATAATATTATTTTATTATTATTGTGCAACGTAAGATTCCCAAGAAACTCGTTGTTGTGTGTTGGGTACGCCATTGAGCATAGCGTCCCCTTTAAAGTCATATTAATATTTTATTCACAAATATGGATAAATATGAAAATTTCTATTCTTTATTTACCTGGGGTGTTACAATGTTGATCACAACACATGATTTCCAATTTTCTTCCTGAATAGAATCTTCCTCCTCTCACTATTCTAGTACATCAATCCTTACCCATTTGAGTTTTTATATAATAAATTACCCCTATGTAAATCCTACAGCTAGTAGAAAATTATTCCTATATTTCAATCTAAAATTTCCAAATGATTTTTTATTGTTCATTTTATTAAGGTGAAAAGGGGATGATTATTTTTCAAAATTTGTGAGATCTTTTTATACCTTAATTGTTATATATTTTCTTTGTTGTGACCCTTTCCATATAACTTGGGAACTAATGTCTACAATATTATTTTAACATTGATATAAAGGTTCAAATTCTTAATGAACAATCATATTATAAATTTTAGTGGAAGAGATACATATATTATATCCATTTTATATAAGGATATAAAATACAAGAATCTAAATAGAAAACACAAGGCCTCCTTGAAGTCATTCCATGAATTCTTCTTTATATCATGGGGAAAGTGAACCAAATAAGGGTGACCTCAAAAGCCAAAAAAGGGATAAGTATAATCTAATAAATCAAAAATCAATAAAGATTAAATGATATGAAAATGTAAATAAATATAAATAGATTCCATTTTCTCAATAACATGGTTATAATAATTTTATAATATGTAATCAATATTGAAATTAAATAACATAAACCACACTCTATTTATTATAAAAATTGATAATGAAGTGAATAAAAAGATAATATTATAGTGAAAATAACATTTATAATATTAACTGAATTTGTAATGAAGGAAAATATTTTTTCAACATATATCAATTAAAATATTCCTTTACAATCCAGATATACCCTCAAGACTATTAGAAACTACTGGGTAAAAACCCATCTAAATTGGCCAACTGGTTTTTCTCATGTTCTAAGTGGATGCATGACAAGGATATCTATAAGTATCCCCTACCCATGTCTTCTATGACCAAATAATTCCTTATATATCAAATAATCATTTCATTTCATAAATAATTTTCCTAATGATCATGTATATTTGTTCTGTAAATGATTCTAATTTATCATCATTTCCACAATTAATAAAATAACATTAAAAGTAAACAATATATATAAAAAGTGTATATTTTTTAGAAAATAATGTTATAAATCCAAAAAATATAATTTTATTTAAGATAAATGAATCTTCTGTTGAAAAATGGTCATAATTATATTATTATTCCATGATAAACTTGATAATAACGAAAGAAAGTGAGAGTAATGAAATTTTTTACCACATTTTAATTTTCAACAAAAATCTTCTTAAATGATATAAATAAAATTGAAACCTAAAATATTTGGAACTATTAATGAATCATGATATTAAATTTTATAAGTTACTATTCACAAAATATAAAATGAATTAGGGGAATAATAATACAATATTCCTTAGAAAAAAACTAAGGTGAAGTACATTACCTCAAACTTCTTTTTGGTTTAACAAGATTTAAAAAATTATAGTGGTTTTAAAATTTTAGTTATCTTAAGAAACCATTTTAATATTTAGACTATCATATATGATAATTTTTACTATCTTATCACTTTATCGTTAATAATCATTATTTATTTTAATTATTTCAAGTATTAATTACTTTTTTTATCATATGTTATGTGTCATGAATGATCTTTTTATTTTTCCTATTATATATTTCCAACATATAATAAATAATAATAATTTAATAAATAGGACATTTACAAATAAATTTTACTTTTAATTCAAATCATGAATGTTGGTTTTGAGAAATGAAGTACATTATGATAATAGAATGGTAAGACGTACGTTTTCCTGAATATAATTCTATGTTCCATCGATAATTATGAAAACGATATATGTAATATTTTAAAATTATATAATGATAATAATAATATATATTCTTTAAATTTATTTATACATAGCAACCATGTGTCATGGTGATTAAAAGAGTGTCACCCCACTTCATTAGGTGGTAGTGCGCAGTTACACTAATGACACAATAATTTTTAAGTGAATGAAGGGATAAGAAATAAAAAATTGAAATATAAAAATATAATAATGAAAAATATTTCAAAATTGTTATAAATATGTAATTTATAACACATATAATCTTTAACATTCACATTACATCCTTCCATTTAAAAATTTATTGAAAGACAAGTCACATCGCTTTGCAAGGCGGTAGTCCATCGTACGCCCGAGCTAGATTATCATATCCCCTATGGAATGGAATGTAAAATTAAATATATTATATAATTACACAAGGGGTGTAATTATGTTATAAATAACATATATTTACTTAAATCCATCATAAATCCCATCTTTTATGGTTATTAATGAAAAAAAATGTTTTCAGTTCCCAGTGCGGCTATCTCTCGTACCCACAAATTATGATTTCAGAACCCATTTGATTGAAGTAGAGATGGTTGAATTTAATAAATATAAAAAACAATATTTATATATGTATTATATTGATTTTATTATACCATAATTGTTTCAGAATAATATAATGAGTTAGAGGATGAAAAATAATATTGATGATCATTAAAGAGTGTTACCTCTTTTACCGGAATCCTCAATAGGTTTTCTCAAAATCCATCTTAAAATGGATTTATTCCAAAAATAATGTATCTAAAAATATAGTACGGCTATGATGAAGTACATTTTTCTAGTTTTTAGTTCCAATGTACATGGGATGTGGGATGAAATGAGGGGTGGGAGTTCCCTTTTACAAGTGGGTATGGAGGACCTCCTTGGAAATTACAAGAAAATATCTTACACAATATAAAAATGTAAATTAATTAAATTAAAAATAGAACACAATCGATCCTAGGTTCTATCTTGGACATGATACATTGGAAATATTTAAGTGACATAATATTTTTACTTTTTATAATGTCATTTTAACCATTATCCTCATAATTTTACACCACGGTAAAATGATTTTTACCTTAATAATAGTAAAGAATTATTAATTTTTTACTATTATTTTTTGTCAAAAATTAATGTGAACATTTTTTATAATATGATGTATTCTGAAACTAAATATTGATTCAATTTTTCAAAATTCTATTTTTGGAATTGTATTGTTTTTATATAAAACTAATCATGCAGTGGTGATAAGAAAGCGGGGTTTTAAAGTGAAAATAATCGAATGTTTATAATGTTTTTATATATATTATTAGAATAAAAATGTTTTACCTAAACTAAATTTTTGTAATATATATATTTAAACTACTTTTACATTAAAAAAATAAAAATGTCATTTAACATTATAAAAAATTAAAATGACAATTCATTTTTTAAATAAAAATCTATATTTTCGTTAGTCAGCAAAAAATGATTATTTATAGAGAAACCCCATCATTTAGACCTTAGATAATTTTAGTATTTTGATTTAAAAAATTATGTTCATTTTGTTATAATAAATATTTAAATTGGTGAATATTAATTTAAAATTATATCTGTGAAGTTTTTCTAATCAAATTTTTAAATAATTATTTTTTAGAAACAATTATTTTATATTATAATGAGTATTTATTATTTATTATCAATAAATAAAAATAATATTCATATTTTAGATATTAATACTCATACAATCCAACATAACTAATAGAGTATAATTTTCATTTTTAAATAGTATCTTAATAGTATATTTTTTATTAAACACGGTGTTTCATTCTTTGGAAGCTGTAAAAAAAATTATTTTAAAAAATATATATTTTGATGTGTTGGGGAGTTAAATTCTTCCTCATGAAAAAATTTCTTCTTACAAATTTATTGAATATTACCATCTTAATTGAGGTAGGATTATTTTATTCATAAGATCCATTTGTTTCAGTGATGCTTCCCCCATTGTGTGATTTATCTAATGTACCATTACCAAATGAGTCATCCAGTTCCTCAATAAATGGGTTTTTTATAGTAAAATATTTTGGGTTACAATTATATTTCATTATACATGATCACATGCATTGGGACTGTAATGTACTTAGATAATAATTATATGTGGAAGACCTCATGTACTTTTGAGAGAGTTGGTGTCACTTCCAAATGATAAGAAACAAATCCAATTGTTACAAAATTTCAAAGGGTCTCATGTAACTCGATATTACATACACATTATAACTCAAACGTATAACACCCTCCCTTAGATACCCATTCATGAAAACATGATCATTCACTAGTAATTTCAGATCATTCATCTGATTGTTGGTATAAGTATTTTTTCTATATTGAGTTTATTTAATATGATCTGAAATAGCCTTTACCTTAACTGTTCTATCTTTATCATGTTCTATGTTAATATGTTTTCATTCAACAACTTCATCCCAACATTATGGAGTATGAAATAATTTTCCATATAATGTATACAATTGTAAAATTTATATAATTCAATGAAATTTGTTTTTATATTAAAATCATACCAATGGTGAATATTTATCCCAAATACCTTAAAATTCATGTGATCATTTCCTAAAAATTTCTTCCATTGTCTGAAGAATATTTTCCAACTATCAAGTAGTTTGAAGGTGGTAGGAAATGCTCAAGTATAGTTCAATAACTAAATCCTACTAAATTGTTTTCAATAATTTCAATGTAAAAAAGGTATCACAATTTAATACAATTGAAATTAGTGTTATATGATGTCTTGAAACATCATTAATATAGATACTAGAATGAAACCCTAATTTAGAATCATCTCTTATATGGAGGAACTCTGCATATTTGATAAGGTTATCAATGATAACCAATTTTAGATATTTGTTCTAGGATTATTTAGTCTTAGAGTGACAAATTCAATATTAATGTTGCCAAATTTTCACATAGTAATAGGAAGAGAATTCTTGACACCTATGGGATGCTGTCTCACATCTTTACCCTTTAAAAAAATAAACATATGAAAAACCAATCAAGAATTTTAAACTCATTTTATACCAAAAAAATGATACCTCAAATCAATATAAATCATTTTCTTTCTAGGGTGTATAGATAAATTTTAACTATGAGATTCATCCAACAGTTTTATTTTCAGCACTATTATTGATGGAAACTATAATTGAATTTTAAATTTAAAAAACATATCATTACAATGAAGTCTTCTAATTTACCATCATTGACATCATTAAATTTGATCTTAATATTATCATCATCACATTGAAATCATTTTATAATTTCTAATAAATATGGGTTTTCAGTAATTTCAAAATAGAGTGATACCTACATTTCTATAGTGATTCCAATATCCTTATATACTAGATACCGGAAAAAGTGATCTATCTCAATTCTCATTTTGGTTTTAACGCCATAACCCTTCAAAATCTAGGATTATGATATATTAATTTCTTTCCCTATGAGGTACTGTATTAAGAAATCATAATCCTTGAGTAGCTCGAGTCATCACC
This sequence comes from Viscum album, assembly GCA_963277665.1. Classification (NCBI taxonomy): domain Eukaryota; kingdom Viridiplantae; phylum Streptophyta; class Magnoliopsida; order Santalales; family Viscaceae; genus Viscum; species Viscum album. The sequence goes on along the minus strand of OY728126.1, from coordinate 1,204,005,378 downwards.
TTTGTCTCATATTGAGATATTTATTGTAAAATATGTATTATAGACTCTTATGAACTAGGTATATCCCATATATTTCACTACATAGATAATGTCCCAATATCTATAATGAAAATATTATAGCATCTTTCTCAAGACCATGGGTTAGATAGTTTTTTTTCAATAGTTTTCAATTTCCTTGTTATATATGACAAACCATTATTATTATTTTTATAGAACAACCAATTCCGTACATTAATGCATAACTATATATCAATAACACATCACATATATATGGTAGAGTCAAAATAATACCATTGACATGTATCCTCATTAGTTCATCAATACAATTTTTACATTCCATGGAGAAACAAACTTACCCCATGTACATATAATATTTTTAACTGGTTATCCAATTAATAATAATTATGAATGGGTCACCAATAGTAACATGTGGAACCAAAGAAACTATGTACATTAGTTATGTTTTTTTGGTATAGTCTATTATTTTTATAGAATCTTTTTCATAGTTTCAATTAATATTCCATCATTGGGGATAATGTGGAACTGAAAAGAAACCTCTTGATTCAAAAAAAATTCTTAATTTCCCATATTACTCTTTCCTTTTATTAGTTGAATAATTATCTTCATGTGATTCTTATATACCTCACAGTTTTTAGAATAATAAAATATCATCAATGAATTCCATAATAAAATTATAAATATTTTCATTCCGTTCTATATTAATTAAATAAATAAAAACTAATGGTAAATTAGTCAATACAAATGGAATTACTCTAGAATTTTAATTTTCATACCAAGTTCAAAAAGTTGTATTAGGAATCTATTCCTTATTTACTCGCAATTTTTGATACTCAAAATGTAGGTAAGTCTTTGAAAAAAAATATTAATCATGAATTTGATCATATAAGGCATCAATGAGTGGTATACAATACATTTAATATATTATAATATCATGTATGTGTATATAATAAATGTATAGATTCATTGATCCATCGATAATTTTAGGGAAGAGAATAGAGGCTCCCCATAGTGAAAAGTTATGGTGAATAAATACCTTATAATCCAAATAATTTAGTTGTATTATTCATCTCCACTAATTACTTATTGGCCATTCTATATTTTTTCATTTACATTGGTCTAGTATCATGTATTAAATTAATTTATAACTCAACTATCAACTCTAGAGGATTTCTATGTAATTCATCCAATAATATATCAATTTCATTCTATAAAAATAGTACATACTCATTTTTAATATCACCATCTCCATCAAGATATTTTGACTAGATTTCTTACCCAATAATCTCATTCAATATAGGTACTAGTAGTATATCAATATATGAATCATATTACTAAGTCTGTAATCTAAAAATAATAATTATACACCTTAAAAAAATTGAAATTTCCTTATTTTTTTAATAAATTTTATCATCATATATTTAATTATAGTCCATATCCAAGATTATATCAAACTGAAATGTTGGAATGATAAAATTTTCAGAATAAACATAATATTTATGTGTCCTAATGAAGACTTCTTGACACATCATTATTGTAGTTAGACATCCTCAAGGACTATTGAATGAAAAATACCTTTTTAAATTAAAAGTGTAATGATTCTTTTTATTGGAAAAACATTGTAGATATAGAAGATTGAAAAATCTTATATCAAATAAATTTGAATCTAAATATGAATATAGAATTAATGTATCTTTCATCACATAATTTGGAACTTCCACCAAATATCTTCCGATCACAAAATCATATCCTTCACTCTTATCCTCTTCTATGGCAGATTCTCTTGAGGACTAGGAAATATTTTAGTATAGTACCCCATAATCCTATAATCAAAATAGTAGATAAAAGTGTTTTCTTTATAATCAACTCATTCCTAACCCTATGACCATTTTCTCCAATCTTATTACAAAATACTATGCCCATTATTATATTCCTAGGATTATTCTCTCCATATATCTCATATGAGGAAAATCACTTCATTGTTTTCTTATTTTCTGAAACATGCCAATTTCCATGGAGATTGGATGGCATTTTATTCTCCTTTTCTCCTTTAATTAGTAACATATTGATAATTTATTCTCCATTTTTAAAGAAATCAAAAAAATTTCATCATATAAAGATAAATATTGAGATACCATCGGCCTTTAGAGTCATGGAATAATCCTTTAAAATAAATGGTCATTCTTGAACTCAATGTTGTGAATATAATTCATTGAAAATGAAGAAAAACATGTAATGGTAACTTTATGATATAAAAACTATCTTCATAATTTTTCTTTATGATATAAAAATTTTATATCATCTTAATTTTTTGTTCATAGGCGGAATATTTTTCTAATAATGTATCCTTAAAATAATTAACTTATATTAGTTAAATTTCTTCTTACAACCTAGTTTTCTATTTTAACGAACACTAATTTTCTGCATCAACTTTTAGAAAATACATGCCATGTGTATAAATTTTCTTCTAACCACATCCCAAGGAACTAAATTTCATTTATAGGGACATAATACATTTCTCAACTACTATTGGGATATAAGTCCCACTACATGATCATGGATTCTATCATATAAGGCTATCTAATATTTGATAATATCCTTATAGAAGGTGTTTCTCCATCTAATAAAGGTAGTTTTTAGTAACTTTATTATGTATCAATAATTTACACATATTTGTTTCAATTCCAATACCAACAATAGTGTCCCACACTATAGGGAAATAATTAATGGTCCATGATTACTGATAGACTTCTTCCTTCCATGAACAGTTTCTAAGGAATTGTATATAGTGAATTAGTTTAAAATGTTTTGAAATTTTTATTGTACCACATAATTCTAAAATTTATGTAACATGTAAAATAAATGAATAATTTCTACATTATACATTTCATAATCATAATAATTTGATTCTTTGGTGATATCATTATTTTAGAATACATTAAAATAGATTATGTAGAAAATTAGAATTATCCCAAGATTTTCCTTAAAGAGTGTCCAACCAGTTGAATTGTATGGATCATTTTCATGCGCCATGTAATAATAGGGTCCTTTTCAATGTGTCATTTATGGGTTTATTTCCCATAGGATTTTATTTTCTTCTACCACATACTCTTTTAATATACAACAAGGGTTGTATTTCAATGAAAACCCCCATAAGGTATTGATTAATAAATTATTTTTTTGTTCATATATACAATCATAAAATTCTATCAAAATGTTATGTTACATAAGATATGTTTTCCTTAATTTAGTTCCCACAATTCCCCCTAAACTCCCTCAGATATGAATGGTAATGACCACAACCCCTATCGCCTAGTGATAGTGTGTTATTTATTTCGTTGGAATAGATACAAAGGGTTAGATCATTATATAATTAATGGTTCAATAGTTTTAGATAACTTGATTCCCACATAATACCAATTTCATATATGGATATAAAATAAAAACCATATAATTGGAAAACACTTGGAATCCTTGAAATCATTCAATGAATTTTTCTTCACATCCTGGGGAACGGAATCAAAATAAATGTGAGGTAAAATTATAAGTAATAAATAATTATAGTAGAAGATATCATGAATTGGTAAAAAATAACCAATAAAAATGATAAATAACCAAACACACATCTCATTTATCAAAAAAACGTGGCTACCATGATTAGATAAGGAATTATTAATATTTTAAGATAAATATATGAAAACAACAGATATTTAACCAAAAAAGTACGAGTTAAATACATCCAGTTATAATATAAAAGTGATAATATTATGGAAATAATAATAATTTTTTTAAATTCAATTCATAATTATTGCACATCATGTCCCAAAAATATGATCCCTCTACCATCAAGATCCATTGTTAAGGTAGTTTAAAACTACAGGGTAATAATCCATCTAGTTTGGCAACCTGGTTTGAATCATGGGACCACATGATGCATTGAGGTTTTATCTATTAATATTTCCCACCCATGACTTTCTTATAAAAATCATTACTCATTTATCAAATGATCTATTTAATTTTTAAACATTTTTCCTTAACATCAACTATCTGTATTGATTAAAGGATACTGATTTATAAATATATTCCCAATTAATAAAATAACATTCAATATAAGATATATGTCTCAAATGGTATATGGTTTATGAAATAATCATATTAATAATCTATGAATTCTTATATTTATGATATGTTAAACGTATAATGAAACAAAATTAAAATAGAGTAATTATTTTAGGGGAATGTTAACTATCACAAAAGAAAGTGAGATTGGAAAATAAATTCTACAACTAGATAATTTTCAGGTCAAATCCCATTGGATGAAATAATTTTAATTGATTCAAAAAATACCATGAATTGTGTATTGATTATTATATCACATGTCAAATGGAAATATGAACACCTTAAAAAATATATTGGTGTATTACATTACAATAAGCAGAAATTAAGGGAAATAAAGATGAAGTACCCTACCTAATGTGGGTTTTTCGATTGAAAATTATATAACCATATTTATAGTGGGTTTAAACATGTCATTAAAAAACAAAAGAACCATATTAATATTTATAATATCTTATATTATCCTTTTATAATATTTTATCCATTTATAATTAATAATATGTCATTATTTTCATTTATTTCATTGTTAATTGCATTTTTTATCATTCATTATTTTGCATGAATCGTTCATTATTATTGTATATTATATAGTTTCATTATATATATAATAATAATCATATAAAAACTATAATATTTTAACATCAAATATAGTTTTGATACCAATCATGAAGGTTGGTTTTGAGAAATTATGTATGTTATGATCATGAAGACGGTATGATATATGAACACATGTGTATCATTTCCATTTTTAAATGATCATTATAGAAAATAGGTATGTAATATTTTCCCTAGAAATAATTATAATAATATCATATTAATTCATTAAATATACTTATGTATGTCATTCTTGTGTTTTTTCTATGAAAAGTGAGTCACATCACTTCATAAAGGTTGTAGTCCACCTGTACACGAACTACGATATCTATAACACCCCCGAATGATAAAGGGTTAAATAACTAAATGATATGACTCATGTCAACAAGGTGCACCTTCTTTTTCGGGAGCCTGTCTGATTAGAACTACACCGTTAAGCGTGTTTGGCCTATAGTAGTGATCAGGATGAGTGACCTCCTGGGATGTTTCTCAGGGTGTGTGTGAGTGGGGACAAAACACACTAGAAAGGATATTTGTTGGCCTGTGGGGACTATCATTAGTCAGATAACCCGTTCAGGCATGTGGGTGGGACCTAGGGTGGGGCCCATGTGTCTGCGGGGCAACTAGTGGGTAGAGCCCAGTTGTCACATTTGGTATCAGAGTTGGTACCCAGCCTTAAGTGCGGTGCACTACCTGGGTTGAGATGTAGGGCCCACAACGAGGACATTGTGCTCTAAAGGGGGGGGGGGGGTGATCATAACACCCCAAATGATAAAGGGTTAAATAACTAATTGATATGACTCATGTCAACAAGGTGCACCTTCCTTTTCGGAAGCCTATCTGATTAGAACTCCACAGTTAAGTGTGATTGTCCTGGAGTAGTGATCAGGATGGGTGACCTCCTGGGTTGTTTCTCAGGGTGTGTGTGAGTGGGGAAAAAACACACTAGAAATGACATGTGTTGGCATATGGGGACTATCATTAGTCAGCTAACCCGTTCAGGCACGTGGGTGGGACCAAGGGTGGGGCCCACGTGTCTGTGGGGCAACTAGTGGGAGGAGCCCAGTTGTCACATTTAATGTAAAGACCTGTAAATTTCAAGGAATTTTTTTTCTTAAATTCTTTGGAATTTTACGTGTACACAGTTTCTAACGGCACCTGATTCTGAGACCTTGTGTGCCCGGAATAATTTTCTGAAGTTCTGTTAAGCTTAAATTAACGCGCGTAAGCAGTTTTCCTGAAAAAGTGGAATAACACATTAATGGTTACTCAGATCAGAAATTCGAGGATACTGTTGTGCTCAGGATGGCGGGTTTACCCTAGGCGTGGCTTAAGTTTAGTCGGTGCATGCCTCCTATGAGAAAACCCGAAAATGGCATAACTGTAAATAAAATAATTAAATAAAGTTATTTTATTTTGAAAATGCTTATAACCCACAAACGGTAACTCAGATTATAAATCTAAGACCACCGCTGAACTCGAGAGGGTATTCTTCCTTTAAGTAGATACTAACTTTGACCGGCGTGATCCACATGAGAAAGTTAGTTTTTGGCCGTAAATAAAATAATTAAGTGACAATTATTTTATTTGAAAATTTATAACTTCTAAATGGTAACTCGAATTGAAAATCTGATAGTACCGTTGAGTTCTTTGGGGCGTGTTTCTCTTAGGCGGAGCCCAACTTTGACTGTAGTGGGTCGAGGGTGACTGATAATAATTTTCCAAACTTTTTTTCGGGTATGTTAAGTAAATGTATGAGCGGCATTTTATAAATTTTGAACCGGTGCTCAGAATCGAATTCTGAGGGCACCGTTGAACTCACAGTGCCGATATTCTCTTAATAAGACTATCACCTCAACGGCGGATGATCGGGTATAAAATTTAGTTTTTGGTGTTTTACGTGGGTTAATAAAATAAAATAAGTGAATAATTTATTTTATTTTGTTAAACACAGGCAGTGCAGATAAAGTGGTTAGAAGCTCCACTTGAGAGTTGGTGGTGGAACCGCCACACCCTAACCTCCCATTTAATGGGGATGGAGAAGAAACCTCTCAAACCCCCCCATCAATTAATTTTATAGGTCGACGCAAAATTAATTACACTGAATTAATTTTATGGGTTGACTTAAAATTAATTGTTGTCAGCTATTTTTATGTGTCGACGTAAAATTAATTTCTCCCAATTAATTTTATGAGTTGACGTAAAATTAATTACTGTCAGTTAATTTTATGGGTCAACGTAAAAATTAATTGATGTGATTTAATTTTATGTGTCAACATGAAATTAATTGCTGTCAATTAATTTTATGTGTCAACATAAAATTGATTCGTGTCATTTGTTTTGACGCAGGCTATGTGGGGGAAACTTCTTGGCATCTTCCACTCTTAAGTAGTGTCAACACACCTCTTAAATTGTGCCAATGCAATTTAATTCGCCCGACCCCCTTTTAAAATTAAATAACTGCATCATTGGAATTTAGGAAGGTTCCAAATAAATGAACCATCATAAATTCCACGATGGTTACGTACCTCTCCCCCTCTCCTATATATAGGGAGCTTGGGAGAAGGTTTTGGGTCGGCTTCACCAAGTGACAAAGCCCTGGTAATGTATTGTGACGCCCAACACTTGGGGAAATCATATCCTATCCAACGAATAACACAAATAACCCCGATGCAGCCCTTGGATTCATCCTTCCCGACGTTGACGGAACGACGCCCATCTACCGCAATGATGTCTACCGCGACACTGATGAACACTTTCTTCTAGGTAGGGGTTGATTCTATATTCGTGAATATTTGGGTGTTCATCGTTAATCTTTTAGCCGCTTGCTATCGATTAACGGGTGGGTGTCGGACCGCACAAACATGGCCGGCCCTCCTCCCTTTTTACTGTTGTCCTTCGGTGTGGATTGGAACGGAGACTGCGCGATGTCGTCGCACTGCGTGGAAACGAGCGATCCACGGCGAAGGACCGTCGCGCCGCGCCATTAAGGCTGAAAGAGGCGCCGCGCCGGAGCATCTAAATGGGCCACGACCGGGGCGGTCCGCGGCGGTCACCGATAGAGGGTGGATGGACTCCCCAGCCGCCGGAGCCTCAAGAGCTTCCGCCCTTTGGCCGTGGCGGAAGACCTGGAGGCGACCGGGTAAAATTGTCCACCGGCGCTTGGAGGGCGGGATTGTGGGGTCCTGCGGTGGCGGCACCGGCCGGCCAACCGGGCCGGCCATTCAGAATTTTGGGGGTCGTAACCCCCGATGGTGGACAGGAGGCCCCCCATGTGAGGCCTCCATTACAAGGCGAGGGGAATTCTCCCCCCCTTTCGCGCCTCTTGGTCATAGACCAAGCGCCCAGCCGGGCCGAGCCGCTCGCGCTGGGCCGGGCCGCCAACTGGGTCGGGCCGCTTCACGGGGCTGGGCTGCACCTGCTGGGCTAGGCCATGCCCAAGTGGGCCGGACCCAGACTCGGGTCGGGTCGACCCGTTTCGGGCCGACCTAGGGGGTCTTGGTCCGCCTCGGTCCGAGCCCAAACCCCCTAAAAGCGGGCAGATTCGTTCAAACGCCCGTAACATGGGATATAGACCTCCGATTGGTGCACCGTCAGTTGCGACGCGATTATTGGATTGAGACGGTCATTTTTTTATATTACACCCAAGGTTTTGAATAACTGTGGGTACAACCGGGTTGGTTCGAACACGAAAAAAACTGGGTCCTCGGAGCGGAAACGCCTATAACTTGAGCTCCTGATGTCCGATTGACGTGTCGTCAACTTTATTAGATTCCTCTTAGTGAGAAAGACCTTTGGGCTTAATCCGCTCGAGTTTTGGATGAAGTTGGAGTATTTTCGGGTTGGATTGTACCTGAAATCCAACCGGGCCCCTGGAACGGAAGAGCCGATAACTTTCAGACCGGACGTCCGTTTGACGAACCGTCAGCGGTGTTGGTTATCACATCGAAAAACGGTCCCTATGAGTATACCCTATGTGAGTTCGGGGTACAGTTGAGATACGTTTGGGTTGGCTCGTACATGAAACCAACCAGGCCCCCAGGAAAAAAAGACTAATAACTCACAGATCGGGTGTCCGATTGACGCGCCGTCTATTGCGTTGAGAACCCTACGATGAGGTGGTCCTTTGAGATACTTCTTCGTGGGACTTTTTGATACTTTGAGTATCGACCTGTAGCTCATGGACCGGACCCTTCTGGAGACGAGCGTACAGAGTACGGAGAGCGTGTAGCTGGCTGAGACCCGATGACAACTTTTCCAATTCGATTCGGAGTGACTTGCATAGCCTAGTGGGGAGCACTACTTTGTTAGGTGCCAGACACATGGTGGAGGAGCACTACTTTGTGAGGTGGCAGACCCACGTCACTCGACAGGAGGAGTACCTCTGTAGGCAATGAGGGGGACCACTACTGTGTGAGGTGGCAGACCCATGGAGGAGGAGCACTACTTTATGAGGTGGCAGACCCACGGTACTTGATAGGAAGAGTACCTCAACAGTATTAGGTTAGTGAGCAGTACCTCGGAGTCATGAAAGAATCATTGTACTCGTCAGAGATGGAGCTCTTCAGCAGTTACGGTTTCGATAATGAAATTCTTGGTCTGAGCTGAGTCATTGACCTTTGTGTTTTCCTCATGATTGAGATGGGTTACTAGATAACTTACATATATGTATGGGAAAATACCTAACTAGTGGTTATCCATTGACTTTATATCTGTGTGACACCTCATGGCTGAGATGGGTTACTTGGTATCTTAGGTATAAGTATGGTATTATACCTATGTAAGGGTTATTTGTTGAGAACTTTATTTGTGATTATCCTTGTTGGATTTATTGAGACCATGAGGGTCTCGGGGTCCCTGCTGAGTATCGTATACTCACCCCTGCATGGGCTTTGCCCGCACCTCGTTGTGTTTATTGCAGACGAAGGACATCACTGATCATGGTTGAGGCTTATAGAGCTGGATGGTACTCGGAGGTGGATCTCACGATGAGTCAGTACCCGGAGGTGGATCTCATGATGAGTTGGTACCTGGAGGTGGATCTCGCGACGAGTAGGTACCCGAAGGAGACGGATAGATGTGGAGTGCTGAGGAGGACATCTGTAAATACCCTTTAGGTAGGAACCCAGAGGTTGATCTAGGAGCTTCTTGTCACCTTTCAACTATTGTCCTTTGAGTTGTACTTTACTTTCAGTTGTAGCTGGATTTTTCTTTTGGGATTGTATTCTCGGCCCCTCGTACTTTCAGCACGTTTGTTATACTACTTTACTTAGTGTAGCTTCTGCTTGTACTCTGTTTGTGTGTGCATTCGTTTCGTAAAGGCAATGTCTTCCCTTTTGATTAGGATTTACGCCTTTGGTTCTAGTCGCTAGCCCCTGGCCTATGGAAGGCGAGCTTGGGGTATTCAAGGAACGGGCCCCGAGGACGGGTCGTGACAAATTGGTATCAGAGGAGTCGGTTCTACCGCAGAACCTAGGAAACTGATCTTTACATTCTGTGAAGAAATTGTGTTAAGGGTACCGAGTGTGGTCTTCAGGTTAGGGAGTCCTGTGTTGGTGCGACGACCGACGCATCCATACACCAGGACCCTGAATACTGATTTCTGACATTGTACACAAAAACACTGATTACGTGTATGTTTCCAGGAGTTTTAAAGTCATATCAAATCAGGTCATCTCACCAAGTATAAATCGTTTGACCCTGTCACATATGTTTCATTCAGGATTTTTTTCCACGAACGACCAGCTAGAGGCTAGAGGGATGTACGTACTGACAGTCTGCCGAGCGATGAGGCCTCGGTACAGGGCCCTCTTACAGTTGAGGTACCATCGGAGGCACCAGCGATACTACCATACGTTGGGCCACCGATTCCACCATCCCCAGCAGTAGGCGATGCACGCCGCTTGAGCGCACTGCACGAGTTCCAATGCCAGAGGCCACGCATGTTTCGGGGAGAGACGGACCCACAGGCGGCTAAGGATTAGCTGGAGGATTTGGTGAGAGTTTTCAGGATAGTGTGTACACCAGCGGACTTCATGGTGATCTTTGCTGCCAGCCTCCTTCAGGAAGCAGCAGGCAAATGGTGGATCTGGATGCTCTTGTTTTGTGATGAGATGACCTTCACATGGGGAGACTTCGAGACCTTCTTCAGGGTGGAGTTCATACCAGTGACTCTACAATCCAAGCATGCTCAAGAGATGATGCCTTTTCCGTATGATTTTCCATCAGTAGCTGAGTCATCTGTACGCAGTAGATAGATGATGCAGGGGTCCAAGAGGACCAGACTAGCAGGTGGGTGACCTCGGGATACAGGTTTGGTTGTCTGAGGCACACGAAGCAGAGCCAGCCATACGAGGAGCAGGAAGTGGTATGAATGTGGTAGGAAGGGTCACATGGCACGTGACTGTCTGAATCCATGCACAATTGATCCGCAGTAATTGGAGGAGCCACTAAGACAGAAGCAGCGGCGGGTGCTTAAGCAACAGCCGAGAAGTGGACAAGGCAGCAGAGCTCTAGAAGTAGGTGGACAGGAGCGGAACTAGTGGATTCCTTTTGTTCCTTATACTTCTAGTTCCATGTTGTTGTTGTATTTGTGTCTTTGTACTTTGAGCAGTAGTAATAAAGGACACCTATCTTGGTGATGATTTCTTTCATGTCCATTTGTTTGGTTGATACTGAGAGGTCCCGGTTAAAACTGTTGACTTGACCCTCACTTTTGAGATACCTACTGGAGGAGACCCAGTGACCACACACTGATGCCGACAGTGTGACTCAACCCTTGGAGGTGAGAGTAACGGTTGAATATCTTGGTAGTAGCGTCGAGGCCTTACGACGTCATCCTTCATATGAATTAGTATCATCCATGTCGGGATTGACTGTATTAGGAAAAGAACGTGGTTCATCTAGAGGATGAGACCAGATTTCTCTTATCGGCAAAGAAAAATCTTAGCAGCTCTTGTAGGACCAGGGAAGGTTCAGGACATCCAGGAGGCGGATACCACTAGTGTTCGAGGATGGAGACCAAGTTTTCTTATGGGTCTCACCTCGATGTGGATTACAGAGTTTTGGCCGGGGCGGCAAGTTATCTCTGGGATTTATCGGACCCTTCTAGGTCCTCAACGGGGTAGGCAAGGTGGTTTACCGCTTGACCCATCCACCTCAGTCGCACTAGGGGCACGACGTTTTTTTCCACGTATCTCAGCTGAGTAGATATGTGCACGACCCGATGCATATCATCGACCATGGGGAGCTGAACATCAATGATGGGGAGACTTTTGTGGAGGTCCCAGTGGATATTGAGGATTGTCAGGAGTGGGTCCTACATGGACGGTCGATCCTCTAGTGCGAATAATATGGTAGCACAAGAACCTCCAAGAGAGAACATGGGAGTGGGAGGCTCATATTCATTTACAGTACCCCCTTTTTTCCCCTAGTTTTTGATGTTGCCTTACGGGGACCTAAAACCCTGAGGTTTGAGTAATGTAAAGACCTGTAAATTTCAAGGAATTTTTTTCTTAAATTTTTTGGAATTTTACGAGTACATTGTTTCTGATGGCACCTGATTATGAGGCATGTTGTGCCCGGTATAATTTTCTGAAGTTTTGTTAAGCTTAAATTAATGCGCTTAAGCAGTTTTCCTGAAAAAGTAGAATAACTCTTTAATGGTTACTCAGATCATAAATATGAGAACACCATTGTGATCAGGATGGCGGGTTTACCCTAGGAATGGCTTAAGTTTATTTGACGCAAGCCTCCTATGAGAAAACACGAAAATGGAATAACCATAAATAAAATAATTAAATAAAGATATTTTATTTTTCAAATGCTTCTAACTCACAAATGGTAGCTCAAATTAGAAATATGAGACCACCACTGAACTCATGAGGGTATGCTTCCTTTAAACAGATACTAACTTCAGCCGGCGCGAGCCACCTGAGAAAGTTAGTTTTTGGTTATAAATAAAATAATTAATTGACAATTATTTTATTTTAAAATTCATAATATCTAAACGGTAACTCGAATTGAAAATCTGAGAGTACCGTTGAGTTCATTTGGGCATTTTTCTCCTAGGAAGATCCTAACCTTGATCGTAGTGGGTCGAGGGTGACTGATAATAATTTCTTGAACTTTTTTTCGGGTACGTTTAGTAAACGTACAAGCGACGTTTTATAACTTTTGAACAGGTGCTCAGAATCGAATTCTGAGGGCACCATTGAACTCGATGTACCGATATTCGCTTAAGAAGACTTTCACCTCAACAACAGATGATTGGGTATGAACGTTAGTTTTTGGGGTTTTATATGGGTAAATAAAATAAAATAAGTGAATAATTTATATTATTTTGTTAAACATAGGCAGTGCAGATAAAGTGGTTAGAAGCTCCACTTGAGTGTTGGTGGTGGAACCGCCACACCATAACCTCCCATTTAATGGGTAGGGAGAAGAAACCTCTCAAACCCCCCATCTATTAATTTTATATGTCGAGTTAAAATTAATTGCACTCAATTAATTTTATGGGTCGACGTAAAATTAATTGTTTTCAGTTATTTTTATGTGTCGACGTAAAATTAATTGCTCTCAATTAATTTTATGAGTTGACGTAAAATTAATTGTTGTCAATTAATTTTATGGGTCAACGTAAAAATTAATTGTTGTGATTTAGTTTTATGTGTCAACGTGAAATTAATTGTTGTCAATTAATTTTATGTGCCAACATAAAATTGATTCGTGTCATATGTTTTGACGCAGGCTATGTGGGGGAGACTTCTTGGCGTCCTCCACTCTTAATTAGTGTCAACACCCCTCTTAAATTGCACCAACACAATTTAATTTTTCCAACCCCATTTTTAAATTAAGTAACCACATGGTTGGAATTTAGGAAGGTTCCAAATAAATGAACCGCCATAAATTCCATGATGGCTACATACCTCTCCCTCTCTCCTATATATAGGGAGATTGGGAGAAGGTTTTGGGATGGCTTCACCAAGTGATAAAGCGCTGGTAAAGTATTGCAACACCCAACACTTGGGGAAATCATATCCTCTCCAACAAAGAACGTGAAGAACGTTGACACCACCCTCGGCTTCATCCTTCCCAACGTTGACGGAACGATGCCCGTCTACCGTGACCCCGTCTAACGCGACCCCATCTACCGCGACACCGATGAATGCCTTCTTCGAGGTAGGGTTTGATTCTATGTTCGTGAATATTTGGGTGTTCATCGTTAATCTTTTAGACACTTGTTATCGATTAACGGGAGGGGGTCGGACCACACAAACACGGCTGACCCTCCTCCCTTTTTACTGTTGTCCTTCATTGTGGATTGGAACAGAGACAGTGCGGTGCCATCACACCATGCGGAAATGAGGGAACCATGGCTAAGGAGTGCAGCGTCGTCGCCCTGCGCCGTTAAGGCTGAAAGAGGCGCCGCGCCGGAGCATCTTAAAGGGCCGCGGCCAGGGCGGGCCGCGGTGGAGGGGCGCGGCGCCGACGCACCGCACCGGTCGGAGAAGGGCCTCGACCTAAGGCCGCGGTGGTCACCAACAGGGGGCGGCCGGACTCCCCGGCCGCCGGAGCATCAAGAGCAGCAAACCTTTGGCCGCAACGGATGACCTGGAGGCGGCCGGATAAAACCGACCGTCGACGCTTAGAGGGCGGGATGGAAGTGTCCCGCGGCGGTGGCAGCAGCAGGCCAACCAGGCCGGCCGTTCAGAATTCTGGGGGTCGTATCCCCCAGTGGTGGACAGACGGTGCCCCCATGTGGCGTCGCTGTTACAAGGCGAGGGGGCAGCGCCACCCCTTCTTGCCGCTCGGTCCTAGACCGAGCGCCCAGCCGAGCCGGGCTGCTCGTGCTGGGCCAGGGCGCCCTGCCGCTGGGTCGGGCCACCCGCTAGTTTGGGTCGTGCCCAAGGGGGCCAGACCCGGTTTGGGTCGACCCGGTTCAGGCCGACCCAGGGGATCTTGGGCCGGGTCGGTCCGGGCCCAAACCCCCCTAAAAGCGTGTATATTCATTCAAACACCCGTAAATTTGGCTATAGATCTCTGATTGGCATACCGTCAGTTGTGACGCGATCCTCAGATTGAGACGGTCGTTTCGGTATATTACACTCAAGGTTTTGGAGAACTTTGGGTACGGCCGAGTTGGTTCGAACACGAAACCAACCGGGTCCTCGAAGCGGAAACGCCTATAACTTGAGTTCCGGACGTCCGATGGACTTGCCGTCGACTTTTTTGGATTCCCCTTAGTGAGACGGACCTTTGGGATTACTCCGCTCATGTTTTGGATATAGTTGGAGTATGGCTAGGTTGGATTGTACCTGAAATTCAACCGGGCCCCTGGAATGGAAAAGCCGATAACTTTCAGACAGGACATCCGTTTGACGAACCGTCAGTGGCGTTGGTGATCACATCGAGAAACGGTCCCTATGAGTATACCCAATGTGAGTTCAGGGTAAAGTTGATATATGGTTGGGTTGGTTCATACATGAAACCAACCGGGCCCCTGGGACAAAAAGGCTAATAACTCACAGACCAGGCATCCGATTGACGCGTCGTCTGTTGCTTTGAAAACCCTATGACGAGGCGATCCTTTGAGATACTTCTTCGTGGGACTTTGTGATACATGGAGTATTGACCTATAGCTCATGGAGAGGACCCTTCCAGAGATGAGTGTACAGAGTATGGAAACCGTGTAGCTGGCTGAGACCTAACGACTGCTTGTCCGATTCGATTTGGAGTGACTTGCATAGCCCAGTGGGGAGCACTACTTTGTGACGTGGCAGTCCCATGGAGGAGGAGCACTACTTTGTGAGGTGGCAGACCTGCAGTACTCGACAGGAGGAGTACCTCTGTAGGCTATGAGGGGGAGCACTACTGTGTGAGGTGGTAGACCCATGGCGGAGGAGAACTACATTGTGAGGTGGCAGACCCGCGGTACTCAACAGGAGGAGTACCTCAACAGTCTTAGGTTAGTGAGCAGTACCTCAGAGTCATGACAGAATCACTGTACTCGTCAGAGACAGAGCTCTTCAACAGTTACAATTTTGATAATGAAAATCCTGGTTTGATTGGAGTTATTGACCTTTCTGTTTTCCTCACGATTTAGATGGGTTACTAGATAACTTATGTATATGTATGGGAATATACCTAAGTCGTGGTTATCCGTCGACTTCATATCTGTGTGACACCTCGTGGCTGAGATGGATTACTTGGAATCTTAGGTATAAGTATGGGCTTATACTTAAGTAAGGGTTATCTGTTGAGAACTTTCATTGTGATTATCCTTGTTGGATTTAGTGAGACCTTGAGGGTCTCGAGGTCCCTGCTGAGTATCATATACTCACCGCTGCACGGGCTTTGCCCGCACCTTGTTGTGTTGGTTGCAGATGACGAACATCACTGATCGTGGTTGAGGCTTGTAGAGTTAGACGATACCCAGAGGTGGATCTCATGACGAGTCAGTACCCATAGGTGGATCTCAGGATGAGTCGGTACCTGGAGGTGGATCTCACGACGAGTCCGTACCCGGAGGAGACGGATAGACGTGGAGTGCTGAGGAGGACATATGTACCTACCCTTCAGGTAGAAACCCAAAGGATGATCCAAGAGCTTCTTGTCACCTTTCAACTTGTGTCCTTTGAGTTATACCTTACATTCAGTTGTAGATGGATCTTTATTTTGGGCTTATCTGTCCGGCCCCTCGTACTTTCAGCACGTTTTTTATACTGCTTTACTTGGTGTAGCTTCTGTTTGTACTCTATTTGTGTGTTCTTTCATTTCGTAAAGGCAATGTCTTCCCTTTTCATTGGTATTTACGCCTTTGGTGCTAGTCTCCAGCCCCTGGCCTATGGAAGGCGGGCTTGGGGTAGTCACGAAACGTGCCCCGAGGATGGGTCGTGACAATATCATCTATTAGTTAGTGATGCTTTTGAACAAAAATGATATATTATCATTTAATATTTATAAATATGTCATTAATATCATAATTATTTCATTTATATCAGATGTCATCATTATATTTATCTTTACCACATTCGATATAAAGTGTTTGTGAATGCTTAATCACATCTCTTCATGATACGGTAGTCCTCCATACACATGGGGAACGTTACCATATCAGCTATATAATGGATTGTAAAAAACCGTATATCTGAAATAATTACAAAAGAGGTATAATTATATTTTAAATATCATATTTATACTTTATATCCATCATAATTCCCAACCAAGATAGGTAAAAAAGAAAAAACAAATGACATTGGTTTGCATTGTGATAGCCCATCGTACACATGAATGATGATTTCATAACCCATTTGATGGGAGTGGGTGTAGTTGTAGTTAATTAACATAATATTGAATAATATTAGTATATTGAGGAAATATAGGATATTATATTTTCTTCTTTCAATGAAAATTGCATGAGTTGGAGAAATAAATAAAATGAAGAATATTATTGTAGAATGTTACATCTTATTTTGTTAAACTCCATAGGCTTGAAACAAATCCTTTCTAAGGTGGATTTTTACCAAACAATAATGATAATATTAGGATATTATTGATGTTATTAAGTGATTTGGGTAGTTTTTTTTATAAAAAGATACTTTTTATGTGAATTAGCAAGGGGATAATGTTCTCTTTTATAAGTGGGGATGGGGGGCCTCAATTGATATTACATAGAAATTTCAAAAAAGAATCCAAATTGATAAATTAATTCACATGAAAATCGATTAAAAATGATACTAATAGGAAATATTTAAGGTTACAGTAAAAATATGTACACCAAATTATATTTGGAGAAGTTTTTAGTTCATTTACCCTTAACTTCTTAGTTTATTCTACAACAAACTCATTTTTACCTTAATATTGTAAATGAATATTTATTGTATTCTATATTCTATTTTATGAAAAAATTAATCTATAATTTTTAGATTATATAAATTATTCCTATTCCAAATATGGAATAAAATTTTCTAAATTCTTTGCACATATTGAAAAAAATAATTTAATATTAATCTCACAAACATGACGAGAAAAGAATATATTCGGAGAAGATGTTCAAATATTTAAAAAAATTATATAAAAACATAATATAAAAATGGTTTAAATGTTATAAATTTTTTAATAGATATATTATTGAAATCATTTTACTTTTAATTTAATTGAAAATATAATATATCCTTTAAAAAAAACAAAAGTCATCTTTCAATTAAAATTCTATATTTTTCATTATCTTCAAAAATTATAATTTTCAAAATAATTATAAACAACTCTCTATAACATAATTTTTTATTATAATTAAAATGTTGAATTTTATTTTTTCAAATAAATTTTCTAATAGTGGAAAAATTATATTTTTAATTGTGTACATAAAGCAATGCTAAACCAGTTTTTTGGAAAAATTGATTTTTCAAAAAAAATTAATTTTAACTTAAAATGATTATTACATTTGTTATAATAATTAAGTTAACCATATTATTATTATATTATTCATTAATATTCACACACTTGAAATTAATAACTAGATCAAAATATTCGTGTTTAAATAATATTTTAGTAGCACATTATGGTTTAAACTGATGTTGATTGCATCATCAGTTATTATGAAAATTAAATTTATCATAACAAAAATTTAGCTTAAAGTTAGTGGGTGTTACATTATAAATTTTATATCTGACTGGTTCCTTAATCAAATTATATTTTTCATTTTTATCAAATATCCAATTCCATGTTGTTTAATAAAAATTAGTAATTGAAAATGTGATTTCGTCTCACATTCACTATTAGTTCTTTGACAAACTCCATTTATACTTCTTTATCCATCAACCCTAGATAACATTAACTAAAATGATATATTTATTCCCAATATTCTAATTTTGTTTCATATTTTCATGTTTAATTTATATCATGATATTTTTGTGTGAAGAATCTAGTTTTGGAGAGATATTGGGGCCTCATTAATCATCAAAACAAAAGCTAATTTTCATTCCCATCATTGAATGATGACTAAGAAATATTCCGATAAATATTAGAATTATATTTATCATTTATTTTTACCAAAAATGTTATATTAAATCTCAAATCATCTCAATAATAATATATGGAATATATTTTCCTGGGTAAATTTTTACCTTCCCCTACTCTTGAATTCTACTTAGATAATGAATCAGCTTTTAAATCAAGGTAGATTTGAATTTATGAATTGTAATTTGGATTTATATTAATTTTATTCTAGTATTACTGGAGGTAAAGGTTAAATTGGATATTATTACAAAAATATATGTTCCTTTTCTAATATAATTTTCATTCAAATGATTTCATTATTCATTTATGACAAAATATTTTCAATTCTCCTAGGTTCTCAACAGATAAATCATAAAATTATTGTTATTTTATGATGTCCTAATTATCTTATGGAATATGTAATTATTAGAAAATCCTAAAATATCCTGTTAATCCTCTAATTTAAGTGACTACAATTTATGACAACTGGAATTGTATGATATTCTAAAATCATTGGTCATTGTATGAATTTATCACTATCATAATTTGAAAAAAAAAACTTTTTTAGAGTTCATATCATATGAGTATATAATAAAAATAAGTTAATCATCCTTATCACATATTAAAATATTTTATGGTAAATATAACCAATCTCAAATGGTTATAAAAAACAAATAATTAAAAAATAAACACATAAAACAACTGAAAAAGTAATAAAAATTGGTAAAGATAATGAAATATTGAAGATACAAAACTACATTGATTCATTTTATGAAACATAATATGATGTAGTGTTATAAATTAATTCTAATGTGTTTATAATTTAATGTATCGTTGAAAAGGAGTAAAATTGAACACATAAATTTCAAATAGGGGTAAAACATGATAGTTTTCAGTCATAAATCGGTTATAGGAGTGTGAGCCCCGAAACTAATTCTTATGAAATGATTCCACAAAATTTAATCATCTTGTTATTGTTAATATAGAATGGTTTTTTTCTTATTTAAGGATATTCAAATAAATATATGGATATACATTCATAACTATAACTATGCCTTCCAATATTGAACCATATTTTTAGGAAATTATAATATATATTGGGTTGTATAACTACACGTGGTCTTCGGGATGAAATGAATTTTATGAATTAACTTATAATTATCCAATCACATTAATTAATTTTAAAATATGAAATTCTCATAATATTGTCCCTTTATTTCTTCCAAATCATTATCTTATATTTTTCATTCATTTCAATCCAATTTCAAGTCCATATTCTTCCTTTCACTACCCAATTTTCATTTTGTTATAACTAAAAATGTAGGTGAAAATATTCTGATAAATAAAAAAATATAGACCTATTATTATATGGGTTTTATATGTCCTCATGTAATACTATAGTTTTTCTTCTAACACATGGTTTCATTCTATCCTTTTTAGATTCACTATTTTTTCATAAATTTCATTGACTTCTCTATTTGACAATTTAACTTAGCAATTTTAAATATGTATTTCAGTATGTTATTATCTTGTGATGTAATCCAAACCTTCTCAAAAAACACTCCATGAACCTATTATATATATGATTTCACGGAACACTGATGATTTGTCTCATAGGACTAAACGTATAAAAATGATAACCATAAAAAAGCATACACAACATTTGAATAATCAGTTTTTAGGGCCTTGAACTCACCAATATTGAAACATAATCAATATTTTAGGAATATATATAAGTTAGTAAATGTTTGTAGAAAGTTTAATATTAAATCTAGTTCCAATATATAATATATTCCAAAACATTAGTTTGTATTTTTATAAGTTCTTATCCCGTTGAGATGTTTATGAAGAATTTAAATTTATCACACTATTAAAAAATCCTTGATTTTATTTAAAAGAAATGGGTTAAAAAGTTATTTACTGAAAATAGTTTTTAGTTTTCCTATGGGGTTAATAGTGTCTCTTATAAGTTAGAGTGTGTAATAAGTCAAAAATAGATTTTATTTCTCTCTTAGATAATAATTTTGATATCACTTGATAATTATATATTTTCCAAAGTTATAAATCAGCCCAAATGAAAACATTTGACTCATATTTATTACTAATAATTTTTGTGTTTTGTGGTGATGTATTACTTGGGAAATTAAAAAATAGTTAACCACTCTTGTATTCTATGGTATATGTCCTTTAATATTGTATATTAGTCTCCTACAATGTGGTCATTCACTGGTTCATGGTATATAATATCTACTTCATCAGCTTTGGTAATCCTTCTCATGTGGTGAAGGCTTTGGTTTTCAACTCCTTTGTCACCCTTAAACTCAATATAAGACTCTTTTACTAATAATAAACATCATAAAATACGAGGGCTTTTAAAAAACTTATTCATCATGTACAGAAGGGTTATATGATCAATTTTTAAACATTAGTTCCAAGAAGATAATATTTTCATTTATCCAAACAATGGAAAAATAATAAAAAGTATTTTTTTTGAAGGTTTTTTAGTTAAGATGTATAAAATTCAGTTTAATTAATTAATATTAAATTGCTTTTGGATTTATTGGAATTCATTGTGGTATTTCTACCCCAAATGCAAGGTTAGGTGTATCACAAAAAATCTCAAATAGTTGTTCCCATTTTCATGGATTCGACATTGCAGGTGTAATTAATCATAACATCAAATCCTAAAATTCTCCCTTATAGTCATTAATTCATGAGTATCCATGTTATTATAAAATAAATTTGATTCAATACTTTTATGATAAATCTATACCAAGCTAAATTCCCTAAAAAATATCGACTATGTTTTACAAAATTTAGATATGTCAAAACAATTATAACTTAATTTTATTTTTAATCCACATATTTATCTTATTTTGAAATCACATCCTATTGGATATTCCTCATTACTCCATGAAATTAATTTTTTTATGGTTTAAACTAAGTTAATTTTAACTACATGTTTTGAAATATTTTCTATATTTTCCATGAAATGATCAAATGTGTCTCTAAAAAAGTAATGTGATAAAAAATATATCATGGAAAGTCTATAATGTGATTTTAAAATACAGTTATTATTTAAATATAAATTTACCCAAATAATTACACAATACAAATGGAATAAATATATATGTTTTTAATGGAATATGTAAATGTAGTCTTCTATTGATCTATTATTGTAATGGTCACAAAAAATATAACATAAAAATGCATCTACAAAACAATAGTGAGTTTATCCATCCAATATCAAAAACATCTATTTACTAATAGGGATATAGAATTCATCCTTCAAAGTGGCATATTTTACTCTTTTTTAATCTAAAAAACCACTCAAACTATTATAAATTCACATATGAATTATTTCATTTTATGCATTCCTAAAAATGGCCAACTCAGTTTTTTAGGAACAATGTAAATGATGATGAACCATATTGATTAATAAAAGGGGTAGATAATGTTATTGTATAGTAAATTATAAATCACTTTCCTGATATCATGCATCATGGTTTGGTTAATATTTCATTGGTGCTTTCTAAAAGGATTGGGGATTTCTTTATGAATAATGTGGGGAAAGAAGATTTGAGAATTTATGCATTTGGTATACCAGAACTAAAATTTATCCCACATTTAATCTCAAAATATAAGTTAATTTATGTTATTGATATAATTATAGGTTAACATCAATTACTAACATTAGTTTTATAGCTATCAATTTGGATTATAAATTTAAAATCAGGTGGTACAAGTTTTAATACATGATTAGGTTTATATTCAAAGGAATAAATTAAAGTCAGGTTCAAATATAAAAATATTGAATTTTATACACAAAATATGACATATAAGATACCCAATTATTTTATAAACCATAAAATCCATCAATTAATTTATTGGTTACCAATTCCTCTAAAATATAAACTAAACTTCCAGATTCGTTTACATCATTGTCATTCAATGAATTTATTATCATAAAGTATTTTTTTTAATATGATTTGAGAAAACATAATGGGTTATGTACTAGGTTCAACCAAATTATTTTAAAAAATGATAAGAAGGTAATGAAATTTTAATGGAATCATCATGGATCCAAAAACCCGATGTAGATTTTACACTCTCCAAACCCCATATCATGGGTTCCACTATACAGATTTATGATTATATTGGCCTAATTTAAGATAGATATACCAAAATAATCTATTATCGGGAGTGTGTATCAGTCATTGAATAATTGTAAAATCGGTATAAGTTATTATACATTTAACAATTAAGGAAGATATAAATAAAAAAATGAAACAAATCAATATTGAATTGTCAACGATATGAAATCAACAGATTTATAAATTAATAAATTTAATCTCAATTACAAATATTTTATTAATATAAATTGATCAAGTAGGAAAAGTGGAAACAATAAAAATATAAATTATGAAATTATTAATATTTTTATTAGATGATGAAAAATATAAACAATGGTATATAATAAGAATGATTAAATAATGGAGTTTGATAATATCTCGGTGTGATTCCATACATCTCATCCCCATATGTTGAGTGGTTTATCTTATTCATGTAATTTTGATTGAAATGTAGTAACCAAAAAATTATTTTTCTATTTTTTGAAATTATCAAGAAACGGATCCCATTATTCCAATATTCTTTTTTTAATAAAATGATCGATGAACATCCCTAACATTGATGGTTGAGAGTATATGTCCCTCAAATTTTGGTTATGATCACACTATATATGTTGGGGTGAGAAATGGTAGAATTTTTTAAGGAATAATTTCTTACAATTTTGGACTCATGACTCTCTAAATTTATTTTTACAATTGATAGAGAGTGATAGTGATATTCTTTAATAAAATAATTAATGAGATTTTTATCTTTGATAAAGGACATGGACAATGTCACTAATTTGATGTCCATTGGATCAAAGAGTACTTGTACCATAACTTTTTTTATCTAAGATACCAAATGCCTCTATTTATTGCCTCTAAAAAGGATGATAACCATAAATAATTCATTAGGGTTAATGATGAAAATGTTGAAAATAATAATTTCATTTTTTACACATTTAATGCAATCTCATAAATCTTACCTTGATCCCACAAGAAACCCAGTATCCTTCACTAATTAGTTTATAGACCACCCAAAAATTATGTGGATTCATGAATTCGTATTGACAAGATGGTTCCTCACATGTAGTTAGCTATTAGGTATTCTAATATACTTAAATATTTTCCACATTAAAATAGCTAGCTAATTATAATAACTGATGCACTATTTCTTCGTGTTACTTGATAAACTCCTCCAAGGCTCATGAATATTGCTTCCAACATCATTAAATAAATATTCATGCTTTCATCCATAAAATCATAATAATCAATCATACTTCATGAAGATATTTATATACACTCAAATTCCTTATGAGATCATCATTATTTAACTATATTTCCTCACTTTTTAATCAATATGAACAATGAAACTCACTTATTAAATCATTAAAATCATCTGTGACTCTTGGTGAAAAATAAAAACCTAATATGGAGATATAAGTACAATATTATCCACCTTCTTAATGAAATTATTTAATATAACTAAATTCATTAATTTTAATTAAATAATTTTAAAATTAAAAATAATATATACAATAATCTCAAGATATGAATAGAAATCATTAAATTTACGAAGATCACAAAAATTAAAAACTTTTCTCCCATGTGATTATCAAAATTAATAACAATGGAAAAAAGGTTACAATAAAATCATGAAGTGAAATTAAAATGAGATAAATAAATATAGACATGCAATAAATACCACCATTAAATGATTATAAATCATAGTAAAATATACATTCCAATGATAACATAATAAATTTATAATATATTTATATGAACTATCCTCATGATTTTGAAATGATTTAAAATATTTTTAATCTGGATATTAAAAAATATGTGTTAGAAAATTGATAAAAAAATATATAGAATGAAAAATAATATAAAAAAAAATTTAAATATAAAATTAATTAAAATGATATGTTATACTATTTTAATAAAAAACATTGATAAGAGGGAGAGAGGATATATCCTAAAATAAAATTCAAGGGAAAATTTCAAATCAAATGAAATATTACAATGGAATATCATCCAATAAAATTACAAATAAGGATAAAGATAATACACCCCTCATTTTAATCAATTATGAATATATTAGGAAGTAAATTATATATTAATTAATTCATGATTCACCTTATGACATGTTAATAATTCTTAGTGTTGTATCCCCAAACAATTTTTTAAAAATAATTTTTTTTTGGAACCTTTTGGATCTTGTCTCACAATAGTAGATGGTAAATATGTAGAAATAAAATTATATATTATCCACTATTATTTGAATAATGATATTTAATAACCCCGACCTCATTATAATGATACCCTCAATTTGGGATTTTAGAAGAAATATGGATTTATTTATGTTTTCCAAATCTATAATTTTCTCAATTTTAATCATAAATAACATTCTAAATTTTCTGAAATTATTATTAGATTATTTAGATTATCCAATTATAAAAATAAATTTATTAAAATTATTATTTCAATATGAAAAAATAATACCCAAATTTTTTCGGGTGTAACATTAAAACCCAAAGTCCTATAATCAGTATGTTCACATTGGGTTAATTGATAAACAATAATTTTAGAATATTTTATTGTGGATTCTAAATTCACAATATTAGGTTGTAATTTTTGATTCAAAATAGTATAATATTTTTATTTAAAATGATTAATTTTTCCTTAAGAATATTTTCTTCATATTTGATAACTATTTTAGTTTTCTTTAATAGATATTCATATTTTGAATAATCATCTTTTTAAAAACTCTCAATTTTTTTTTTAAATTAGGAAATGGATAAGGGGAACATTAGGGTGAAAATGATGAATTAGCAGGAATGTAAGAAATACGCGAAATAATCTCAATAACTTCATCTATAAATTATATGGTACTTTAATCTCTTGGGTTTATTGTGGAGGTTTAGTCTATGAAGTTAACAATTACAATATATTATAAGAGTATAAGGGAGTTATTACCTTTTTTCTTCTATTCCTTATTATTTTTTTAAATATTTGTTCTTAATTTACAAAATTTCCCTTCTAATTACATTAATTAAAAGATATATATAGAACAAAAAATTGATATCACATTTTGGAACTCTTGGATATTTTCTTTTTTTTGGACTATTGGGAAATCATTAAATGTTTGAATTTTATATTTGAATAATATTTACCATCTATAGAATTATAAAAAATTATCTTTTTTATTATTTTTCATCATTAAATTATTTTGTTTCTTTATTTTATTTTAGTTTATTGGTGATCTCATCTGTCATGACTGATTTTATAATCTCTTAGTATACTATTTTATTTATGTCCCCAGATTCTTGTAAAATAATGAATTTGGGTTCCCAAATACATAGAAAGAAAAAAAATATCATTTTAACTAGCATTTCCGTAAGAACCTGGTTTTTTATAAAAGACCATAGAATATTCTTGATGATATTCCAGAGCAGAACCTTCAGACGACATGCTATTCAAAGCCCCGGTGTGGCCGGAATTAAATTTTCAGTGCCTTCACACTGGGCACGTAAAATAAATGGGATTACTTCTAAACGGTAATTCGGATCCTAAATCTGAGAGTACGGATATGTCTAAAATGGGGTGTATACCCTAGGAATGACATAAAACATGTCGGTGCGGGACATTGGGACCCCTCGCCCACTAACGGAACATTTAACGGATAAATAAAACAATTAATCTATTCGTTTAATGGTTAAACTCCGGTATCTCTTTAACGGTTGCTCAGATGGGGAAACCAAGGAAAACATTGAGACCAGATCATTCCGTTTACCCTAGGAGGGGTGTAAGTTTCACGGGCGCGGGCCTTCTGTGGAAAACGCCACCAAGGGAGTTTTTGTTATTTAGTGGCCTTGGTCGTTCAATTTTAATAACTTTTGAATGGGGCCTCAGATTAAAATTCCGAGACATCTGTTGTTCTTGGGAGGTGTTTTTTACCGTATGGCAGGCTTAACCTCGAACCTATTGAGAGTTTCAGATGAGGGATAAATTAAGGATGAAATTAATTAATTTTTAATTAATTAATTTTTTCCTTACTTAAACCTAATCCCCTATCCCCATACCCTTTCACTTCCTCTGGTGGAAGAAAATACTACTATTTCCCTCAAACCCTCTACCTCCTCCCCTTCCTCCGATCAAGGCGGAAGCAATGACGGCGAAGCACGGATCAACCGAGAAGCTTCAGGCTGCACCCTGCACGGTAGGATCTTGTTTATATTTCAAATTCTCGTACCTACTTTGATCTTGATTCATAGCGCTGAATTGTTGTAATTTCTTCAAGAAAATACCATATCTGAATAGTACATATCTCGAGCTTTACAATGGTTGTTACAGATGTAAAATCTGAGTCCCGACATGTTCACAAACGTCTGGAGAAGTTCACAGGTTTTTTGTGTTTTTCGGCGGGTCTGGCCAGTTCGGCGAGGGTCAGCAGGAGGTGAGCCGGACGGCGGAGAAGAAGTGGTGGTCCGTTCATCAGGTAGCAGCAGGCGGACGGGCGGCGTCGGGTATCGCCCGCTGGCCGAGGGTGGTGAGTGGCCGGAGGATATGGGTAGTCGAGCGGTGCAGGGGAGCCGGTGCGGCTAGGCGTGCAGCTCAGTGAGCAGGCCTGATGGAGGCGGCCACCAGGCAGAGGAGCAGAGAGACCCAGGAAGACCAGCGTAGTCTAGCATGCGGCGGGGCGTAGAGTCGAGCGGCGGAGTATTCCGGAGTCTTTTGGCCGTCGTGGTCGAGGGGGAGCCCGAGGCCTGGCCTTAGGCGTGCGGAGGAAGCCAGGACCCGCATACTGCAGGTCCTGCTAGCGCGCTGAGGAAGACCGACCAAGCGGCCAGTCTGCTGGGAAACTAGGACCCGCGAAACGTGGGTCCTGCTGGCGGCGTGCAGAAGAAGACCGGCCAGGATGGCCGGTGTAGTTTATAATAATAATAATAATAATAGTAATAATAATAAGTTTGTAATAATAATAATATTATTATTATTATTATTATTATGAAAATGATTTAATAATAATAAATCATCCGCAGGGCGTTCGATTTGGGACTCGTATATAGCCATGACAATCTTGAATCGAGACGAGCTTTTTGAGATGGTCTTGGGGATTTTTAATTTTCGAGATAGGGGCTTGGCGACGCAAAGAATCTGCTAAGTACTATTTAGCGCACTATCGAGATTTTGTTTCGGATGGCACGAGTGCGTCTGGAGTCTGATTTGGGTGTAGTCGGAGGAGTTGAGACCCTAACATCGAGACGAAGTTTTTCAAGGGTGGTATCAGGTGTTCAAGCCGGAGTTGAGGCGTGGACCCCATGGCTTGTTTCTTAATCTATGAACAGCGTTTTCTATCTTTTTCATCGTATTTCCGTTCTGGGTGTGCGAGTAGTCGTTTCTGGGTGTTTTTCCATGGGCATTGTAATGGCGCAATCCGCCCACCTTAATTTTGTATGAGTGTGCGGGCCCCCTGACGTCTGTTTTGGGATTTGGCGGTGATTTCTATCTTTATCACCGGGTGTATGTTTCATACTAATGGATAGTTGAACTTCTGTAATTTTTCGAGAGGATCACAATGGTGTGATCTATTAGCAGCGCTTCGGGACCGGGGTGCGGGTCCCACATAAAACAGCTCATGTGCGGTTTGACGAAATGCATCTTTTTTTCTCCAAATATCTGTTCCACTCAATTGAGCAGCCCTTTTGACGTGCTTTTCCAAGGGGATGGCAATTGTGCGATGCACCCCGACTGTTTTCGGGACCGAGGCTCGGGATCTGGGGATGTTGTTTGGGCATAAAGCAGTGTTGGTGAATTTTCCATTGGATATCAGTTTGAGGCTAGTAAATAGTCATTCTTGCATGTTTTTCCATGAGTATTAAAACAGTATGAACCGTTTGGAAGTGAGGAGCCTCAATCAAGACCTCATTTAAATGTGGAAGTGTGAAATATGTACCGGTGGTGGTTCCTTCCACGGTTTTTGTAGAGAACCATTGGCGTGTGATCACGTGCACTCCCATGTGAGTGAAGTGAATGTTTGAAGAGATTTAGTTGGTCATGCCTAGGCCGATGAGGTGGAAAGTTGGAGTTGTTACATTTACACCCTTCGCGTTGACGTTGGGTGTGGTGTGCATGATATCCTTTGGGCTGGAAACATGGTATAATCTGGGAGTATACGAGAATTCTTGGAGGTACATGTGGTTGTTTGTACCTGAGAACGTTTGTGCGCTTGGTTGGAGTTGACTTGAGGCCACACATCGTGTGGTCCCCATGTGTGTGTCGTGTTCTGCTTTGTGTACCCTTGACCTCTCGCGACGTAGAGGGTCCCTCTATTCTCATTTGTTTGACCAGCAGGGTTGAGTTTCCCCCTAGCTCTATTCTTGTTTGTTTGACCAGCATGGTTGAGTTTCCCCCTGGTTATGTTCACATTTTTTGACCAGAAGGCTTGAGTTTCCCCCAGGTTCTATTCTTGTTTGTTTCACCAGGTGGGTTGAGTTTTCCCCTAGTTCTATTCATGTTTGTTTGACCATCAAAGTTGAGTGGTTTTCCCCTGGTTTTGTACTCGATGGTGTTACCGGAAGAGTTTCTTTATGTTCTATGGTAGAGTTCTTGTGGATTCGTTGTGACCAACACATTACACGGGCACCGATCTTCTACCTAGGAGGTTGTTTCCAGCAGGCCGGGCTAGGAGGATGTTTCCAACAGGGGTGGAAAGTTGTACCATCTAGCAGGTATGGCCACTACGGTACCATCCAGTAGGGATGGCCAGTGGGTTACCATCCAACAGGGATGGCCAGTGGGTTACCATCCAGTAGGGATGGCTAGCATTGTACCATCCATCAGTGTTGGCCAGAGAGGTTCCTGGTTTACCTCCAGCGGGGCTGGGATGTGGTCCCTGATGAAGGTTTTACCTCTATCTAGGTAGGGAAGTGGTCCCCGTTGATGATTCTAGGCCTCCCTCTAGCGGATACCTTTCACAGGTTTGGGCATTGGGACCCGTCGACGACTCTTTCCAGGTCTCCCTCTGGTGAGAACCCGTCGACTTCCAGGGATTACCCTCCAGTGAGGCTGGACAGGGGGTCACATGTTGACTTTGAAGATACCTCTTGACTGCAGGGAAGTGATGAGGTGTTGTTTGAAATCCCCCCTAACTCTCAAGTATGGGGGGCGCTTTCCCCACCGAGACTTGCCCTTGAGACGTGACCTAAAACTATGCGGGCGAGTCAGTTCCGCCCAAAGTGGATAGTGTCAAGGTGTGGGGATTTGATCCACTTGACTTGCAGTTCAGGGTAGACGTGCGGGATACTGGGCATTGATGGTGTTTACTTGTAGGACTTTTGGCTACTCACTTTCTTGGGCTGAGCTACGGGATGGATATCCCCTTACGATCTTGTTCAGGTTTCTAGTTTGAGAATATGGATATGTATATACCTTGTTACAGTACCCACTTATGGGGATTGGTTACTCTCCCTCCAGGAGAGACGATGCCTCATGGGGTATGCCATGTGATTTCCGTGTCGATATTCTTGTGGTTGGACGAGTCTACTCTCCTGAAATAGGTAGCGAAGACT
Organism: Viscum album; assembly: GCA_963277665.1. NCBI lineage: Eukaryota > Viridiplantae > Streptophyta > Magnoliopsida > Santalales > Viscaceae > Viscum > Viscum album. The sequence goes on along the minus strand of OY728126.1, from coordinate 1,203,974,972 downwards.
CGATGATAAGTTCATATTCTCACAGTTTCCAGCTCCTTGTGTTTGGACAAGTCTACCTCCATTCTCTTGATGGGTTGAGCTGGACTCTCTAATGTTACTCTACTGCATTACTTGTTGAACTCTTTACTGCACTATCTCTATTTTTCTTTTTTACTATTCCCTGTTTGATCTATTTCTCACCCTTCGTTACCTCCTTTGTTGCTCCCTCGAGCATTCGGGGTATCCTAATGAGTATTTTAATACTCACCCCTACTTGGGATTTTCCCGCACTTGGTGTGCCCTTACAGACGATGGAAAGGTTGGTCGTGACGTCGGTGGAGCTTAGGAGTTTGGGAGCTTGGACCACGTGCGGTGGTCATAGTAGGGTCACAGGTTTGGGACTCTCTCAACTGTTTACTTTTGTTCACCTATTTCTAGGATATGGAACATTTCCCATTGGGCGCGTGTTTCTCCCCATTTCTTTTCAGTTTACCTCCAGCACATGATTTGTATTATTTAGAGGTCGATGCACTTTTGTGGTTGTATATAGGAGTTATTAAATTACTTTTCATTTTACTCTACACTTTTGCATTGAGTGGGATGCATGTGTGTGTATAGGTACTCAGGAAAAGGCATCCCCAAGTTGTTTAGCCTTCATCGGTTTTCGCCATCCCCTAGCCTATGGAGGTGGTCTTGGGGTAGTTGCGGCTCAAGCCTTGGTAGGGTCGGGTCATGAAAAAGTGGTATCAAAGGAGGTTCGTTCCTTGGGACATTGTTTGAATGTCCCTAAAAAAGGAATTGGTTGGGATTTAGGGCAAGAATGTTAACTTTTCTTGAGAGAGGCTCTTAGGACAGGGAGTCCAGTGATGGTTTGGATGCCAACGTATCAATTCACCAGGACCCTGATAACATTCTTGTCGCCTCGGCATGCTGAGACACTTATTGCAAGGAAAATTGGTTTGTGCGTCACCTGGGATTGTGTATTTGACTATCCTTCTTGATTCATCTCCCATTGTTGTTACTTTTATATATACATATATCCTCATCTGACCATGGAACTCCTTGATAGTATTCAGGATGTCTCCACGAAGACAGCCAGCTAGGATACCAGCTTTGGTTTGTGATGACGACCATGTGAGATACGAGGCCTCAGTCCAGGACCCATCAAGTGATTCCCTTTCTCCAGGTGGGCCGGTAGCAGCACCCCCACCTGGTGAGCAGCAGAAAACATCAGCAGAGCAGAATGAGCTTGAGCGAAGGTTGAGTGCGCTTTGCGAGTTCCAGCGGCAGAGACCGTTGCGGTTCAGTGGTGAGCCAGACCCTCAGGTAGTAGAGGTTTGGCTCAAGATATTGGTTCGCCTCTTCAGGATTGTGCAGACGCCAACAGATCTTATGGTAGCTTTGGTCGCCAACTTTTTCTGCAGAGCAGCTTGGCATTGGTGGAGTCTGGTGACTCAGTTTCTTGACGAGTCTTCACTTTCGTGTGGCGACTTTCAGCAGCTGTTTCGTGAGGAGTTTTACCCCTCCTGCTTACGCTTCATTTGAATCCAAGATCTCCTATAGTTTCAACAGGGATGTATGACGATGGCGGAGTATGTGCCTAGTTTCGCAGACCGTGCACGCTTTTATCCAAACATGGTACATGATGGAAACTTCCTAGCCCGGAAGTTTGAGTAGGGTCTCTATAGAGAGATTTTTGCTGTCATAGTACCCTTGGGAATTCCCACATATGCAGGGGTCCTAGAGTAGGCACTGCTGACAGAGAGCTTCCTATCACACTCTACAGTTGGTCATGGAAGTAGGCATGATGGAGCTGAGACGCCTATCACAGCTAGCAGGCATCAGCAGACAGAACATCGACACAGGTGGCTTTCTAATAAACGGAATCAAGGGCATGGTCATACACCACAGTGGCACCGGAGGGAACCAGTGTAGCTGGGATAGAGACGGTGTAATTTTTGCGATGGGTGAGGTCAATAAGTGTGGGACTGCCTGACTAGGCGCGCTGAGAATATCGGGCAGACAACAAGTGCACCACCGCAGCAGAGGCACCGTTTTGATCGGAGTAGCACCCAGAGTTGGTGCTAGAAGAGGAGCGGGAGGATCCGGTAGTGGGGTATGGATTTACGAGGTCATCCCATCACCACTAGGCTGTCTAGTTCAGGCTCCGAGAGCTGACAGTTGGGACCACAGACAGCCGCGAGCATTGGATGTCTACGATCATACAGAGCATGAGGTGATTAGAGACATGCTCTACAACTCTTCTACTTTTTGTAGTATAATTGTTAAACTCTCTGTGTGAAAGGATTTTCTCCCTGCTCTTTGTTTGAGTTGTTACCAGGGCGACGCGGGGCACCGATGTAATCCAGTGTTGGTAGAGTGGAAGGCATATTACCTTTTCTGTTAGTAGATAGTTTCGACTCCATCGCTTTCCAAGCATGTAAGAGAGTCTTGGTTGCGAGACATCGACTGTGAAACCTTGCGTGATCGAATATCCTTGGGTGTTTCACCATATGGATATTTAGAATGAGGGAATCATCGGGATTCATCCCAGGTCCAAACGGTGATTCCAGTCATGGCATGTGACATAGGATTTCGGTCGGGGTGGTGAGCTACCCCTGAGGACCTTCAGGCCGTTTGGGACCATGCGAAGGGATGGCGAGGTTGTCTACGGCCTTGACTTAAACAAAAAGGATGGTTTGGGTGCGTAACCTCTCCTACATGACTCACCTGAGAAGAAGTGTGTGTGCTCCTATGCACGTCATCGGAAAGGGTATACCTCGCATGAACAGATCAAATCCTTTGGTCTGTGTGCGGTGACGCAGGACTGTGCGAGAGTTCTTCTCGGTACGGGAGAGCCATGTGTGGGATTACTACACTAAGTTGTTCCCTGGTTTTTCTTTTCTAGGATGAAAATATTTAATTAAGGAATGATGTAAGAAACCTGTTTTTGATATAAAAGACTTTGGAATATTATTGATGTTATTCCAGAGCAACGCCATTAGATAATGTGCGATTCCGAGCCATGGTGTGGCCGGAATTAAATTTTCAGTGCGTTCACACTGGGAAAGCCAAATAAATGGGATAACTACTAAACGGTGTTTCGGATCCTAAATATGAGAGTACGGATGGGTCCTTAATGGGGTTTCTACCCTAGGAACCACATAAAGCATGTCGGCGCTGGATGTTGGGACCCCTCGCCCGTTAACGGAACATTAAACGGGTGGATAAAACAATTAATTTATTCATTTAATGGTTAATTTCGGGTATCTCTTAAACGGTTGCACAAATAGGAAAACCGAGGGCACCATTGAGACTGCATCATGCCGTTTACTCTAGGAGGGTTGTATGTTTTGCGGGCGCAGGCCTTCTGTGGAAAATGCCACAAGGGAATTTTCGTAATTTAGCGGCCTTGGACGTTAAATTTAAATAACTTTTGAACGGGGCCTTGGATTAAAATTTGGATACCGCATTTGTGCTCAAGAAGTTGAGTTTACCCTAAGGGAGGCTTAACCTTTACCATGTCGAGAGTTTCAGATGTAGGTTAAATTAAGGATAAAATTAATTAAATTTTAATTTATTAAAATTTTTCCCTACTTAATCATAATCCCCTCTTCCAATCTCCTATCAATTCCTATGGCAGAAGAATCTCCTACCATCTCCCTCAACACCTCTACCTCCTTCCCCTTTTTCCGATCAAGGCGGAAGCAATGACGGTGAAGCGCGGATCCACTGAGAAGCTTCGTGCTGTGCCCTGTAAGGTAGGATCTTGTTTATATTTCAAATTCATGAACCTACTTTTATCTTGATTCATAGCACTGAATTGTTGTTATTTTCCTTGATAAAATTCCATATTTGCGTAGTACTTATCCTAAGATTTCCAATGGTTGTTACAGATTTAAAACCCGAGTCCCGACGCGTTCGCAAACGTCTGGCGAAGTTCACGAGTTTTTGATGTTTTCCGACGGGTCTGGATGGTCCGTCAAGGGTCAGAAGGTGGTGAGCTAGACGGCGGAGCGGTATCAAGGGTTCGAGCATCAGGCAGCAGTAGGCGGCCATGCGGATTCAGGTGTCGCCACCTAGCCAAGTGTGGTGCCAGGCTGGAGGAGCCAGGTGGTCGAGCGGTGTAGGGGAGCTGGTGCGACTGGGCGGGCGGCTAAGCGAGCAGGCCGGGTGGAGGCGGGTGCCAGGCAGAGGAGCAGAGAGCCCTAGGAGGAGCAGTGCGGTCTAGCATGCAGCGGGGCGCGACATCGAGTGGCGGAGTAGGCCGGCGTCTGCCGGCCATCGTGGTCGATCGGGTGCCCGAGGCCTGGCCTCAGGCGTGCGGAGGAAGCCGAGACCGACATACCGCTGGTCCTATTGGCGCGCTGAGGAAGACCGTCCAAGCGGCCGATCTGCTGGGAGATGAGGACCCACGAAACGCGGGTCCTACTGGCGGCGTGTGGAAGAAGACCGGCAAGGATGGACGGTCTATTTTAAATAATCATTATAACAACAATATTATTATTATTATTATGAAAATTATTTATAAATAATAAATCATCCAAAGGGCATGCTATTTGGGAACCATCTGCAGCCGTGACATCCTTTAATAGAGATGATCTTTTTGAGATGGTCTCAGAAATTTTTAATTTCCAAGAAAGGGGCTTGGCGATGCAAAGCATCTGCTAAGTACTATTTAGCACACTGTCGAGATTTTGTTTCAGATGGCGCGAGCGCGTCTGGATTCCGATTTGGGCGCAGTCAGAGGCATTGGGATCGTAGCGTCGAGCTGATGTTTATCAAGGGTGGTTTCAGGCATTGAAGTCGAAGTTGAGGCATAGACCCCAGACCCTTCTATTAAACTATGAGAAGAGTTTTGTAACTTTTTCATCGGATGTCCATTTGGGGCGTGCGAGCTGCCATTTTTGGGTGTTTTTCTGAGGTCATTGAAATGGCGCAATCTGCTTGCTTTAATTCTACATGAGTGTGCAGGCCCCACGAGGGCTGTTTTGGGTGTTGTTGGTGATTTCAATCTTTATCACCGGGTTTCCATTTCAGAAAAATTTCTAGTCAAAATTGTGTAATTTTTTAGAGGATCGCAATAGTGTGATCCATTGGCATCGCTTTGGGACCGGGGTGTGGGTCCCACGTAGAACCGCTCGTGTGTGGTTTAGTAAAATGCATCTTTTGTTTCTGGATATCCATTCCACTCAAGTGAGCTTCCCTTTTGACGTGCTTTTCTGAGGGGTTTTCAATGGTGAGATGCCCCCGACTGTTTTCGGGACAGAGGCTCGGGATCATGGGACGCTATTCAGGCATAAAGTAGTGTTGGCGACTTTTCCGTCAGATATCCATTTGAGGTGAGTAAATAGGTTTTATTGCATGTTTTTTCACGATGATTACAATGGTACAAACCTTTTTGGTGTGAGGAGCCTTATTCGAGACCTCATTTGAATTTTTAAGCCTAAAAGGTGTACCAGTGGTGGTTTCTTCTGTGGTGTTTGCAGAGAACCCTTGGCGTGTGATCATGTGCACTCTCGTGTGATTGAAGTAAATGTTTGAAGAGATGTAGTTGTCCGTGCTTGGGCCGATGTGGTGGAAAGTTGGAGCTGTTACATTTATGCCCTACGCGTTGACATTGGGTGCCTTGTGCACGATAGCCTTTGGACTGGAAACGTGGTATACTCTGGGAGTATAAGGGAACGCTTGGAGGTACATGTGGTTGTTTGTACCTGATATTTTTTGGGCGATTGGTTGGAGTAGAATTGGGGCCACACGTTGTGGTGGCCCCATAAGTGTTTCGTGATCTGATTTGCGTACCCTTGACCTCTCACGATGTAGTGGGTCCCTCTGTTCTCATTTTTTTTACCAGTAAGGTTGAGTTTCCCCTGCCTTTGTTCTCGTTTGTTTTACCAGTAGGGTTGAGTTTCCCCCTGGTTCTGTTCTCATTTGTTTGACCATCAGGGTTGAGTTTCCCCCTGGTTCTGTTCTCATTTTTTTTGACCAAACTGGTTGAGTTTCCCATGGTTTTTTTCTCGTTTGTTTGACCAGCAGGGTTGAGTGGTTTTCCCCTAGTTCTGTTCTCAATTGTTCGGCCAGCAGAGTTGCTTCGTGTTCCCTAGTATAGTTCTTGTGCATTCAGTGTGACCAACACATTACGCGGGCAGTGATCCTCTACCCAGGAGGTTGTTTCCAGCAGGGCTAGCCAAGAGGTTGCTTCTAGCAGGGGTGGCCAGTTGTACCATCCAACAGGGATGGCCACTGCAGTACCATCCAGCAGGTATGACTAGTGGGTTACCATCCAGCAGGGCTGGCCAGTGGGTTACCATCCGGCAGGGGTGGCCAGCGTTGTACAATCCAGCAGGAATGGCCAGAGCGGTTCCAATATTACCTCCAATGGGGCTGGGAAGTGGTCCCCGATGATGGGTTTACCTCCAGCCGGGCTGGGAAGTGGTCCTTGTTGGTGATTCTAGGCCTCCCTCTAGCATATACCTTTCACGGGTCTGGGCATTGAGACCCGTCGATGACTTTTTCTGGGTCTCCCTCCAGTGAATTAGCCTTTTACGGGACTGGCTAGTGAGGCACCCGTCGACTCTTTACAGGTCTCCCTCCTATGGGAACCCGTCGACTTCCTGGGATTATCCTCCTATGGGGTTGTCTAGGGGGTTCTCTTATCGACTTTGAGGAGATCTATTGACTGCGGGGCAGGGACGAGGTGTGGTTTGACGTTCCCCAGAATTCTCAATTACGAGGGGCACTTTCCCCACCGAGACTCGTCCTTGAGATGTGACCTAAAACTGTGCGGGCGAGTCAATGCCGACCAAAGAGGATAGTTTCAAGGTGGGGTGATTTGATCCCCTTGACTTGCAGTTCGGGGTAGACATATAGGATGTTGGGCATCGATGGTGTTTACTTCTGGGAATGTTGGCTACTCACTTTCTTGGGCTGAGCTATGGGATGGAGATCCCCTTACTATCTTGTTCGTGTTTCTAGGTTGAGAATATTGATATGTATATACCTTGTTCTAGTACCCACTTCTTTTTCTTGGTTACTCTCCCTCTAGGAGAGGCAAAGATGCGGGAGGTATGCCACGTGCTTTCCGTGTCCAGATTCTCGTGGCTGGACAAGTCTACTCTACTACTATAGGTAGCGAAGACTCGACGGGAAGTTGATCTTATCACCATTTCCATCTCCTTGTGTCTAGACGAGTCTAACTCCTTTCTCTTGTTGGGATGAGCTGGAATCTCTACTATTACTCTACGGCACTCCTTGTTGTACTCTTTACTGCACTCTCTCTATTGTACTCCTTTACTATTCCCTTTTTGATCTACTGCTCACCCTTCGATACCTCCTTTGTTGTTCCCTCGAGCCTTCGGGGTATCTTACTGAGTATTTTTATACTCACCCCTGATTGGGCTTTGCCCACACTTGGTGTGCCCTTGCAGACAAAAGACATGTTGGTCGTGACTTCAGTGGAGCTTAGGAGTTCGAGAGCTCAGACCGCGTGTGGTGGTCGTAGTCGGTTCCAGGTGTGGGACTCTCCCAATTGTTTACTTTTTTTTACGTGTTGCTGGGTTGTGGAAATTTTCTGGTTAGGCATGTGTTTTTCCCCCTTTCCTTTCAGTTTACCTTCATCACTTTCTTTGTACTGTTTAGAGGTCGATGCACTTTTGTGGTTTTTTATAGCAGTTAGTACTTTACTTTTCCTTTTACTCTACACTTCTGCATTGAGTGGGATACATGTGTGTATACAGGTACATAGGCAAAGGCATCCTCATGTTATTTATCCTTCGGTGCTTGTCGCCGGCCCCTGGTCTATAGAGGCGGGCTTGGGGTAGTTGCGGCTCGAGCACTAGTAGGGTCAGGTCGTGACAATTTATATTAGAAAATCATCACCAATATACTTTTTACCATTTCAAGTGATTGTAAAATTCATAATTATACTAGTAATTGATTTATCCAAAAGTATAAAAAATAATTCAAAATCATTAATATATATATAGTTATGTACAGTAAATTCATTCATGCTTTCATGAATATCTTCTAACAATTTAAAAAGTTACTAGGAAGTTTTACAAGTATATATTCTATTTTTAATCTTTTAAATAATCCAAAAATGGATGAAATTATATGTTTTACAATCTAATTCAAATTATTCCATGTATTAGGGACTCTATTTATATTGTATTTCAGTTGTAGGAGTATAACCATGAATAAAAATTTCATAATAGGAAATCAAAGTATTCTATACCAAATTGATATGTTATTTTAACAATATTAATATTTATATCCTTAAAAGAATAGAGAAAAAATGTAATGTTTAGATTTCCTTATAAAACTAAATATTAAAATCAATTGAGATTTTATAAATAGTACATAAAATCAAACAAGAAGTTTTAAAATAGAAACATCTCATTTTATTATAATAATTGGTTTGAAGATGGTTGAAAGAGGGGGGATAAAATGGTTTCCTTAATTATATCAGATAAATGGTATCCTCCAACACGTAGCTATAAGAACACATAAAGATGGAATGGAATCATAAACTGATACTAATCTGACAATTCTTCTCTATTATCTTGAGAGTGTCCATTCTAGGACACATGATGCTATATCTATATGGAACCATTAGGTTGTTCCCCATCACTGGTGATCTGGTGCTACAAACTCCTTCTCAAACACAACTAAATTTTTTTTCAATATTGATTCCAAAATATTCTAATTAATCTTTAAGACTCATTAGATGAAATTATAATAATCAAAGATAATTCAAGATGTTATTGAATGATAATAAAATTCATTGAGAGATCGGGTAATGTTAACTATATTCCATCACATGTTATTCAATATGAAAATTGAATGTCACTAAAATAAATTTATTTGAAACATAGGTCAGTTTTTCTATCATTAGAATAAAAATGGGAAGATAGGGACACCATAGTTTTCTATATTGTTTCATGTTGAGTATATTAAAGTATGGTAGGAGGATAAAATTTTGAACTCTAACTAACACATGTTATAGAAATCCTACTATGTAGGATGTGTACTTTTTTGCACGAGACACCTCCAATCATGGACTTTCTAATTCATCGTTCAATAAATATGTAAAAACTATGTGATACTTATAATTAATTTTGACATTTAATTTATAAATGGAATGGAAATGAATCATTTAACCAATAATACAATTTATAGAGAAGGTAAGTGGATGTTAAAATTTTTCATGTAGATTAATTGTGATCATAGAAAATAAATTTTATTACAAATAGAATCTTTCATTCCCTTGAAGCCTAATTTTTTCTGTATAATATCTTAATGTAACTTATCATACATGGGGATCTTATTAGGATCATAAAAAATGGATTATTAATCTCTATGTCCTAGAATATTTCTAGAATATACCTTTTATGTTATTATTATTATATCATATAGTATTCAATAATTTAGGATGGAAATGGGAGTGGAATAACTTTATTAATCAATTTTTTCCTTTATAATGAGGTATCTTGTTTCCTTCATCTTAGACAAGCCATTCATCTTTCCCTTTTTTTATTTTTATTTGGGTTGAATTTAATGAATTTTCATGGAAAATTTAACTTCCTTATCTTCACTAATTAGTTAATTCTTCTCAGGTTCATATAAGATAAGTGAAGAAATTTCCTCTTCACTTTTGTAGTCACCATACATAAATTTAAATTAGGTTTATGGACTAATGAAGATGGCATTTTCCTTAATTTTTTGGATAGAATATACACTACATAACCAAAATAATTTTGAAATTATTAAATTCATTTCTAATTCCATCAACAACAGATAAAATTTATTTATCTATAGATGATCATATATAATATACTATAACCCTCTCATTTGAATCTAGTGCTCAAAAATAATTATTATACATTTATATGTAATGAAAATAACAAATACTCAAGATTAATCTTCCATTTTTTACTTCATCAAATGAAATACTCAAACAATTACATACCCATATACCTTTTAGGTTTATAATTTTATAGAATTAGGAGAAACTATTTTATATCAATAATTATTAATTTAACTGGGTTATTTTTGTACTGTACAGAAAAATTTCTTTGTCAAAATTAAGATTTTATAATCTACGATACAAACACATTTACATATATATTATATTTATCAACATTCATTATTTCCTAGTGAAAAATACATAACAATTGTGACCCCAAAGTAAAACTAAGGGTTATAATAGTAATTAAATGTTGAATATATCTTATGATAACAGGATTTAAATGAAGGTATAACATCATATTCAAGGTATATGATCATTACATAAGGGTATTAATGAACATAAAAATATTGGTCATTAAACATGTGACATGGAATATATTTTTACCAAATAAAATAGTGAAAATAATAATTAATCAAGAGTCATGTGATTTAGAATCTAATTAATGTAACCCATAATAATCATATAATTCATATAAAAACATGTTGGTATCTGGATAAATTATATCTGACACTTATGGTCACATCTATAAGAAATAACTAGATCCCAGTAAAATCTGTTTGAGAACCACATAAGGTAAACTCCTATATTATTTCTTTTAAAGACAAGTAACACTACTTAATTCATTAGAGAGCTATATCAGGCTCACCCATCTTATAATCTATATTAGGCTCATATATCATCATTAATCATTTCGATGCACCACACATAAATAAAAATCATGTATTCTTATATTTTCATAAGAATAATTTTAAAAAGAACATGTATTAATATATTTAATGATTTTTCCTTGGAAATAAAATGTGTTTCATAATAATATGTTTTCAAAAATCATTTTAATCCATACATATAATGAAATTGGATGGTATCATAATATCATAGTCTCAATGAAGTAGATGAATCATTAAAGTATGTTATAATAAATAAAAGTATCTTTAAAATAATATCTGAGACATTTAATTTAAAATAGGATTAATCTTATTTAATTTTGGTACCATAAAAAAAATTCAAAAAATATTGATAATTTTATTGTGGTTGAAAATCATTTGTAAAATTTTAAATAAATATTATTTTTAATTAATAGTTATAATAGTGTAAAAATCATTTCCTGCGCTATATGTTCAAAAAAGATTTTATTAATACCTTTGTAAAAAAGTACCACTTTAAAAAAAGGTTAATAATATTCCTTTATATTTTTTATAAAGATAATATTGTGTTGAAATGACTTAAATCACTAAATAGAGAGTAGTAAAATATATTTTGATAACATTTCATAGAAAAAATGAACATAGATGAAACAAATTTCTTAAATGATAGAAAAAAATTACCAATTTCCCTTACAATGGTTTCTTATAAAATCGAGTAAATAGAGAGAAAAAAATAATAATAAGTCTTATAATTTATATAAATTACTATAGGGGAATAAAATATTTTGGTTTTAATATTTAAATATAAAATAGTTCTCATGATTGATATTGAAACTTAAAAATCATGATTAACGATGAAATTATTAAAAATACACTTTCCACATTTGTATATTTTGAATCACAACCCCAATGAATGGAATAAAATTATAAGAAACATTAAATACTATTAATTATAATTAATTAATTATGAATAATATAAAATGTTTTTTTATATAACACATGATAGAAAAAAGTGGTGAATATAATAAATGTCTCTTGGAAACAAAAGTGAGATGAGAAACCCTTAGAATGATTGTAATTTTTAAGTATGAATTATTAGATGAATTGATTATATGTAAAAAAAATTAAATCGACATTAAAGATATGGATAGATATCCGAAAATAATAATAGTTCATAAATCATAATCTTGATATAACAAAGACAATTAAGGATTAATATATCACATAGAAATGAAATTTTTTTATGAAACCCCTTATCTGAAATTCCAAATTTCCATGTACATCATTTAATAATCATGTAATAAAATTATATTCAATATTTTATTTTCATAGGAACAATTTTTATGCCTTTTACCATATAATTAATCCATTTAATTATTCTATTTCGAAGAAAAATTAAACATCTCAATCCATTTAGTATATGTCAGTTGTTTAGAGAATGTACAATTCATAATTTAAAAAAAGATAGGTAGGTTGACCATGGTCAAAGGGTTCATTATTAATTCATATAATGAATTCTAATAATAAGAATATTTTATTTTATTTTCATAAAATAAAATTTTATAATTATCCATTAATGATGTATATAAAACACAAATGAAATCAATTCAGGGATGTTGTATTTGAAATGTTTTGATTAGGTTAGTTATCATTTTGAACATGCTAATGATTATGAAGGTAGGTATTATATAAAAATTTGAAAATAATATTTATTTCCTTAATATCATATATATTTATCAAATCTATCATAATAACCATCCTCTCGAGTTATGTATGAAAAATGAAGCACAAATCTTCACAATTCTAGTTGTCGCTATGTATGTGAGAATGATATTTTCAATGTTTATATGATAGAAAAGGGGAGAAAAAATATAATTATATTAACATAATTACATATTATTATATGAATTATAATGATTTTATTTTTTTAATTGTTTTTCAAATAATTACATTAGATAGAAGAAAAATTGATATGAAGACGCTCACATAAGACAATTAAATCCTCTTCGAAGAACCTTATTTGGATATCTCATTAAGGACGCTGAACATGGTATTTTAAGACGATAATAACCTCTATAATGTATATATGGACTTTAATAATAGTTATATTGTATTTTTATTTATATAATTGGATAATGATGTTTTTGGAAGAGAGTGTAGGTTGTTACTATAAGAAGGAGTTGAGAGGTGAACCCATGAAAGTACATAATGTATTAAATTAATATATATTTTTTATTTCTAAGCTAACAAAAATAGTTATATTTTGACTTTGGGGTGAATATAGGTCAATATAATGTCTTATATAACGATTATATTTGTTTAGGTTATGTTTTATCTCTTATATCTTAGTTTTTAACCTGAATAGACTATATTTAATGACTACTTTGATAATAATATTTTAAAACATTAAGGGTAAATAAAGTTACTATGAAATTACAAGTTACCAATTTTTTTTTGGAAATTATTTAACATATGAAATTAAATTCAAGAAATATAATATTTTTTCTAATTTTAAATCATTTATAAAAAATATATTTACTATTAGAAACCATTAATGTGATTTTCGGTAATATAAACAAACTTATTGTTTAAAAAATATAATTTTAGTAATATAATTAGAATATAAATTTCTAAAAAATCATTAATACATTATATTTAACAAAAAAATTCATGGTACACCATAACCCAACCAAAAAATAACACTTTTTAAGTTTTATGTATTATTTACTTTAATTTTTTACCCAATGCTCAAGAAATGTAGTACTGTTGTATAAGAAATTAAGGAAATTATTTCATTAAAAAATTATTTGTAAATAAATGTGATAATAAAATTTCATATTCAAAATATCCTTTTGAAACATTTCATAACTTTTTTTTATCCCTATTACACAATTTTAAATAAGTTAAAATCATGAAACATATTTTTTTCGATTCTACATGACATAATATAATATAAGGCCATTTACCAATGATAAATGAAACCAAAATTCCATATTTTTTAGACATTGAAGTATTTTTTATAATTAAAATCGTCAAATATATTAAATTCTATTTTTATGGTGATCTTAAATCCCTTTGAAACTAGTTTTAACTACACCTAACCCAATTTACACTTTATTAGGGTGAAAATTATTTACCAGGGTTAGTATTCATAATGAAAAAAATAAAGATGAAATACATAATAAATATGGAAAAAATGATTTAAAATATGTAATAAATTCTATCTATTTAAATCCTTATATGTGGTATTAGTAACAATTAAAATATACACACATAACATGATGGAGAATGATTTTCCAAAAAAAATCATTTATATGTATAAAAAATTTTGTCTGCAAATTAAACATAATATAGACTCCAAGGAAATTAATTGTATTGTGTTTAATTTAAATATAACTCTAAATAATATTTTACTCTCTGAATACATGAAATGGAATTTTATTTTAATTATAAAACTATGGTTTTTTATCTATTCATCAAAAAAATCAATCTTTTCAAATTATGAAAAATACATTACTCTAACATAATTTTTATATGATAATTTAAAAAATCCTATCACATTTATAAATCATATAATTTTTTTCAGAATATACTTATAATATTCTCTCAGATATAGAAGTAAAAATAAATTTTGGTGATTTTTTTTCGAAACATAAATGACTTTACAAAAAAATGAGTCATATTTTTAAATTTCCAATCACTAATTTTATATTAAGAATGACCGGTATACATATATTTTATAATTAAGTTACATCTAATCATATTATTTAATTTAATGGATAGTTTATAATAGTCATATTTAATTAATAAATTATTATAATCAATAAAGCTGGGTACTGTGTGTCTTATACCCAATTAAAAATTGTATTATTTAAAAATATCATCACATTAATTTTGATACCATTAAATTAGTATGATTCATTATATTTTTTTATTTAGCATGATGATTCATTGGTTTAATATATTAAAAAACGTTTATAAAAAACTAAATTATAACAAATTGATAATAAAACATAATTTCCAAGAACATGGAAAGGGAAATATAAAGTCTATATAGAATAACTAATAAAAACTTTCCAAATAAAATAAAATTAATGTAAGTGAAAATGTTTTCATGGAGGAGAAATCAATTATTAATATAATGACATAGAGTGATATAGAATGCGACCATGAGGAATATATTTTCCATGAAATCACAAAATAATGATCTATGAAAATGAAATAATTTCCGCATAAATGATTAAAAAGGAATTCATTTTCACTAGAAGGATTGATTATCTAATGTTGAGGGACCAATTAATATTTAAGGAAAATAAAATGAGAAAATATGTATGCATTTTTTATTAAAACACATAAACATAATTTGATCCTTTGGTTTTTTTAAATAATGTAACACATTTATCTCAACTTATACCCAAATTAATGATTATGAATATTTTGTTACCATAGTAAAATAATCAACCTGTGATTTACCACATATAATGTACCAGCTTTAAACACCACATAACATTGAGCTTAAGTAAAAAAATTTCATACTTTCCCTTTGAGGATATTTTCATGTATATTGTTTTATTGAAATAGGTAATAAATCATACGTAAAAAATCATATAGTACAATGTGGACAATTATAATCAGTATCAATTAATTCTAATATATAAAACATTTAAAAAAATTATTTTCATGAAAACTCTTCACGAAATAAAAATTTATACGTTCATTTACCTTAAACAATTCTAAATCATATGAAGAACATATTTAAAAAGTGGGTTGAGCACAAAAACCTTATTAAGAGTAAAAAATAATAAAACCATTAATCAGGAGATAAAAATTAAAACCCATAAAAAATATTTCCCTAAAATACCAACTTTTTACCTAGAATGGAAAATATCATTCCTTTAAAAAGGTAATTTATTTTACCAATTGTATACAAATGATTTCAATGACAACTAATTAACATTTATAGAAAATCTATGTATGTTCCTTGGGAAATCAATTCATATAACCCATATAAAACCATTAAAACCCTTAAAAAATTGGAACACAAATAAATCCAACTTCAAATATAATTCTATGAAGAATATAATCATGACTAAATGTATTGGAGAGCTATTTTTCGTAACTCTATCATATAATATATAAAGGGATCCCTCAATTCTATATTAGAATACACATCTTATATAATAGCAAATAACTAAAACCTGAAAAAATCATTGTATTCCTTCAATTTTCATCATAAAACATATTTAAAAACATTTTAACTTGTATAAACCTCATATAAGAATATCATATATTTTTTTTAAAAATACCATTTTTAATTCCAAAATACATAAAAAATAGGAAATATAGTGTTTATTTAAGAAACAATTTATGTTTTCAATGTATTCTAGCAATCAAATAATAATCATGAAAGTAGAAAAAATCATTTTTTCGTATACCTCTAAAATGAAAAAACCCTTGTTAATTATTAAATGTTTAAACCATAATACCCTAGAAATAATAACATATAAAAAATATTATAAACACTTTAAATAGATAAATTCATGTTATAATATGTTAATTGGTGTTTATATATAGCACATAAAGGAATATAGGTGGGGAACATAAAAAACATGAATCAATAAACGGAAATTATGATGAAGGCACGTAACTTTAGTTTGACTACTCACGTGTGTCATTATCTTCATGAATTATAAGCTAATGGTAATTAAATAATTTATTATGTATTTATTTATTGTTTAACAATAATTTTATTTCAATTATGATCATGTTATATAATATTACATAATCCATTAAGTCTAAATCAGAAGATATGACCATACTCAACTTCTCTGTCAAAAATTACTTTGGTAGGTTTACTATGGTAAAAGTGGTCAATATTTAATCATGTCTTGTATAAAAATAAATAAATTATTGTATTATTTACAAATCAAATATACTTTTAAAACCAATCAACAATGAGTTTTATGAAAAATGAACTAATGTTGTGATCATGGAGATAGTAGGTCGAGCATATTAATGGGTAATATATTCATTTGTTAATGATTATTTGGGTAAGAAGGTAAAACATTTTGGTCATGTATTTACTCAAAACTAATAAATAATTTATGATGATTTTGATTCTCATAAATAACCTTTTTTAATCATGTTTTCATGAATGAGTTCTTATGAATTTTTATTTTGGTCAATAGAATTTAACATTACTATAATTACACTAGAAACACTATTTCAAACCCTATGTTCGGAAATTGAGCATATAGATCATCTGCAATATGATACATTAGAAAAGTGAAATTCTTGTGTATGGTATCAACCCAATATTATTGGAAGGAACCATACTCTACGCTGAAGAGTTTTAATTTTTATCATCATCATTACATTCAGAGAATCATCAAACGTACAGATTAGAAACCCTATATTAGAGTTTGGAAATACTATTAATCAACCTTATTCTTGTGAATTTGAACGTATGGTTAACCAATGCCATTTTTGGGATCGTATTCGTAAAAGGTGAACATATGGATTATTATCCCTAAGATACTTTTTTCTATACATTATGTGACGATAAATGTTTTTTATGGAACCAAACATTGGTAGGAACCCTACGCTATGCAAAGGAACCCTATTCCATGTAGTTCAACCCAATGTTCTATTTTCAATGGAAATGTTTTAAAGATTCCTTTTTCATCCATTATTTAAACAATTATTGAGTCATAATTGAAGATAGATTCATGGACCATTATTATTGTTTCAAAGAACTGTATTCATTGGATAAAATAACTCATGTTTCTAATGGAAGTTAGAACTCCTCAGGTCAAATTGGAATTTGAATTTCTGTGATGAATCATGTTATTATTTTCGAACTAGAATACCGAATAAAGCAATCAGTTATCTATATTCCTTTTGAGAATCTCTTCAAAAACATGTGTTTGATAATATATTCACATATGGGACTGTATTATTGAAATTAACTTCTACAGTGCTTATACATTGAATGATAGGTTCTAAAATAAGAAACATTTTAGGGATATAATTGTTTAATGTTGTACTACTATTAGATTAATTCTTCTATGTAGTTTCTTACTTTTTGATGTTCATTTTTCAATAAGGATCACTTTAGAAATATTTATTCACGAATATATTGTTTTGTGAATAAGAATATCCAAAAATTGTTAATTGATTCTACTACAACTGTGAAGATCAACATGAACCATTGAAATCCTACTTTTGATTTATTAGAGTTTGAACTACTTGTACTTAGTTGTGGTAGAGTATCAGCTTATCAGTCAAATATGTGGATATCTGGTACACTCTTATAGACCTATAGAGACTTTTAATTAGTCTTGTTGTAAATGTGTCAATTGTCTACACTCAGTTATGAATTCATGGTCTTGTGATAAGATGATTAATCAAGTAAATTATTCCAAGATCACAGAAAGAGTGATTTGCAGAGTGGAATAGTGGGTCATTGTTCCCCAAACCACTAAAAAAGTTTGTATACATTATTTTTTTTATCCGATAAAAATTATTTTTCAGATGTAAACACTGCATATCCATATGAATCAATGTGTGTGTGAAATTCAAGAAGTTTGGAATAATTTTAAAATGAAATAATTCACCCCTTGTGTTAGTTTGTATATTCTGACGTAAAAATTTGAATCAATGGAGAGATTTTTGGATAAAGCTATATCAAGATAATATTATAATGTCTATAAAATCATTAATCCTTATAAGATTCCTGATAAACCAAAAAAATGGACTTATGAAATGGAAGCTGAGTATGATATCAATTCAAAAGCAATGAATGCTATTATTTGTGGTAATGGACTAGATGAATTTAACAATGTATCATAATGTCCAACTTCATCTATGGTGTGGAAAAATATTATACATGCTTATGATGGAATAGACTATGATATAGAGACGAGATATTCTACTGTTATGGTAATTTTGGACACATTAAGAATGTTCTATAGTGAATTAATCACACATATGAATGCAAGGATTAAATAAATTTTCAAAAATATTATATCAATTAAAATAAACAATATAAAAATTTGATAAATCATTGAATTTACCGATAGTAATTCCCATCAAATTGAATAGTATATATGTTTCTATTCTACAATCATCATCTGTCAATGATCTAACAATGAAAAAAATAATTTGGGAAACTGATGATTTATGTAGTACAAATGTATGATGATGCTGAAGATCATATAACTATAGTGGAGAAGGAAAATAATGCTCTAAATGTGACATCTCAAAAGCATACAGTCAATGAATAGAAAAATTCAGATTCCTCAAATTATACAATGGAACGGGCTCATCTAGCCATAGAGTTCATAAAATATTACATGAGGAAAATTTGATTCATAAAATACATCCGGAATGGTGAAATAGAACCAAGATAAATTTAATTCTATGAATGTATCAAATTTGGTCATATCAGACCTGATTGTCTACAACCGAAAGATGAACAAAAAAGTCTAGAAATATATATATCATAAAAATACTATTTATGATCACAAAAGAAAAAGATCATTGAATTCTTCCTGGAGTGTATCTGAATACTCCAAGAGGCCTACAATATCTGATTCAAAGATAGACCAATATAATCTTAACTCTAATATGTGAGTTATGTATGAATAGGAAAAGGT
Source organism: Viscum album (assembly GCA_963277665.1). Taxonomy (NCBI): domain Eukaryota; kingdom Viridiplantae; phylum Streptophyta; class Magnoliopsida; order Santalales; family Viscaceae; genus Viscum; species Viscum album. The sequence continues at coordinate 1,203,955,725 of OY728126.1, read as the reverse complement.
ATAAACATATTACTAATATTGTTTTGATACTATTAGTTTCAAAAATTATTAAAATAGATGTCTATTACTCAATTTTATAATAAAAATATGATTCTTTGTTAAATAATAAAAAGTTATTGAAAAACATTGATAATGTTGTTCTATTTCAATGTGACGCCATGCTAAATAAACAAGAACAGTTATGTGAAAAATTCAATTCCATAACATCAAAAATATCAATAATGAAAATAGAATTAAGGAAATAGATGGTGAATTGGAATACTATAAAAGCCCTACTCTTGTTTTTGTAAAAAGAGAAAATATCTTCAACTATATTCTTGGAAATAATTTCATTAAACGAGAATGATTTTTAATATTAATTAAGGGAGGTAAATCTAAATTGAATAAAAAATAATTTTTCCCAACTATAAAAATGGTACATGTTATAATTGTGGAAGAAAAGGCCATGCCAATAATAATTTCTTTTTTAAAATTCATGAAATTAGAGGTATTAATTGATAAGTTTTTTCATAAAATTCGTATGAGTCATTTGATATAAATTATGGAAAAATAAAGTAGATATGGATTCCCAAATCACATCTAACTAACGTTGTAGGACCAAAGAATATATGGGTACCAAAACACACATTTTTTTTATTACTTTTGTTGGAAACATTTCACAGAAAAAGAAAACCAATGTGGTATAAGGATAGTGGTTATTCCAAAGATTCAAGTGGAGATTCAAAAAAATATCATACGCTGACTCAAATGGATGGAGGACGGTTAACTTTTTGAGACAATGCTAGAGGAAAAAATAGTTGGAGTCTGAACTTTTTGTGATCTAAATTCTATCTCATTCAATAATGTATTATATGTGCAAGTGCTGAATAAAAATCTGATTAGTATTTATAATCATTGTGGTAATGGTTTCTATATTTATTTTACTATAAATTCAAGATCTATATTTATATATTAGTTTCTTAAATTTGGATACCTTTGAACTGATTATGTTTATACCTTGTATTTGAATTCCTTGTGTCAACAAAAACTGAATTGTTTAACTGATTGGAAGAATAAGTCATGGTTTTTTTCAAAGAAGTCATGGAAACTGTAATTTATATGCTTTAGATAAATTATCTCTGAAGCAGTTAGTTTATCTTTTTCTTAATATTATGTATGACAATAAAATATTCAGTGATTCATTCCAAATTAGAATACAAGTCAAATTTTTTTCTAATATATTAAAAAAATTTGTACACATAAACCTTTAGAATATATCCATATTGATTTTTTGGACCATAAAAAAACCATGTTTTTCTAGTAAATTATATTCCTATATTTCAATTGATTACTATTCTAGATTTACTTGGGTTAATTTTCTAAAAATAAAAAGTGATGTTCTCCCTCATTTTGAAAGATTCTATAAAATTGTTCAAAATGAAAATGTTTTTAAAATAATTTCATTAAGAAGTTATCATTGTAGTGAATTTGAGAATCATGAATTTAATTCTTATTCCTTAAATCATGGTATTAAACACGCATTCTCTGCACAAAGAACACCTAAACAAAATGGAATCTTTTAAGGGAAAAATTGAACTATTCATGAAATGGAAATGACTATGCAGAATGATTACACTTTTCCGACCAATTTTTGGGTAGAAGCAGTAAGAACAACCTTTTATATCATGAATTGAGTTTTCATTAGGACTATTTTCAAAATAAATCCCTGTGAAATTTTGAATAAAAAAATGTAATGTAAAGTAAATTAAAGGTATCGGATGTTAGGTTTATATCTTGAATACAAAGGATAACCATTGTATGTTTGATAGAAAGGCTAATGAAGGAATATATTTAGCATATTTAGCTACCTATAAATCATATAGTTATTAATAAAAATTCATGGATTGTTGATAAATTTTTTCATGTGATGTTTGATAAATGTGGTCCTTTTATTAAAGATAATGATCAAGAGTATGAATTTGATCACTCTTTTGACAACATGACACATGAAACCCCCAAAATTGATTTTGAAAATATTAATAATAAAATTATGTCTAGTTCAGAATAACGTGATACTGATGAACATGAATGTATCATGCTCAGTCACCTTGGGACTCTAAAGAACCATCATTTACAAACTATTAAATGAGACCAATATGTAGGAATTAGAACAAATATAAATGTAGGACACCATGCATAATTTTATTCTTTTCTATATTATTTGGAACCTAATACTACTGATTAATCCTTAGAGAATGATAGTTGGATTTTAGCAATGCATGAATAACTAAACTAATTCAAAAGGATTGATTTTTTTGGATCTAGTAGAAAGTCCAACGAATTATCTAGTTATAAGAACAAAATGGGTGTCTTAATATGAATTAGAATATCAAGGGAAAATAACTATAAATAAATCTATGTATATAGTTAATGGATATTATCTGGAATAATGTACAGATTATTATGACAAAATTTACCATATTGGTGGATTAAAATCCAGTATAATCTCTTTAGAATACGCATCTAATATGATTTTTAAATTACATAATATGGATTTCAAGTCATCCCTTTTTAATGGTTAAATAATGGGGGACGTTTGTGTTGAATAACCCCACGGTCTTGAAATTACTAAATAATAAAAATCTATTTTTAAATTACTAATGCTCTCTATGGCCTTAAACAAGCATCTAGAGCATGGTATGAACGATTGAGTTACACTATTTTTAAAATTTTATTTAATTTTATATTGGAAGATCCACAATTTTTAAGAAAAATGGTTTATCTAATATTTTATAAGATCAAATTTATGTTTATTATGTAATTTTTGGTTCAACTAATTAAAAGAATTCTAATTTGTTTTTAAAATTAATGCCAAAAATAGTTCGAAATGAGTATTATGTTATAACTATATTACGTCATAGTATTTAAAATATATTAAAATTATTATAGAAATGTTTTTAATCAAATTAAATAAATTAATAATTTTTTTAAAATGTTTTGAATTGATATCATAAATATATATAAAACTCCAATGTGAAAAAATATAAAACATGATTTGTAGAAGCTAGAAAGCTGGATGACAACAAGTTATATAGATGTATTATTGGGAGTTTGTTAAATATTTACCACTAGCAGACAAGACATTATGTTTTATGTATGTATTTGATGTATATTTTAGTCAAATCCAAGAGAGTCCCATCATACTGTTGCATAAAGAATTATTAGATTCATAATAGAAACTATTTTTCAATATCTTCTATTCTGAAAAACATATGATTTCAATTTCATTTCATATTTAGATGATGATTTTGGAGGTATTATATTAGATAGATAAGGTACCTTAAGAACATATCACATACTAGAAAAATCAATATTTTCATGGTGTAGTATGAAATAACTCTTTGATTCCCTATCAACCACATTGGTAGAATATGAGTTTACTTGTAGTTGATATCTAGAAGTATTGTCATTGAAAAAACCCTACTGGAATTTAGAGTAAATGTTAATAGTATTCCAATTTTATTTGATAATTCTAGTTCAATAAATATTTCATTAAATCCTATAAGTCATTCTAGGTTTAAGCACATTGATATAAAGAATCATTTTTTAGTAGATCATGTCCTTAAAAAAGATATATCTTTAATATTTATTAGTAATGAATATCAATTTGCTGATATTTTCAATAAAAAACTCCCCAAGGAATGTTTTTTTAATATTAAGGGGGAGTTAAGAATATTTAATTATATTTAATTTTTTATTAATTTATTTACAATCACTAATTTTTTTTAATTTTAGTAAAGTTTATATAATATTTTTAAATTAATTGAATTTTTTTTATTTGATGACGTTTTAATTTGGTTTGAAAATATTTTCATTTCTATTACATTTTATTTGTATTTACAATTTAAAATGTAATGAGTAAATTCTCAATCGGCGTGAGAAAAATGTTTTTCTTCTCCCTCCCTCTATCTCCTGTTCTATATGTCATTTTGGTTTTTAGCATCCTTCAATTCTCATTTGATGAAAGCATAAACCTTCAATTCCTTCAATCATGAAACATTCAAAGATAGAAACCTCTCAGAAATCTAATGATGCTTAGTTGGATTAAACTACGTACGCATTAGGGAAATATTACAATGCGCTCCATGGAAATTTAATTGATTTACATTATTTAGATTTTATAAATATTTCATTCAATGATGAAATAAAATTGCAAGGACTGGATTATGATTTTGGATAACATAACACCCATATAGTATAAATTATTAATGTTAAATAATTATATATTAATTCTTTATTTAGTATCAGATTCGATGAAGATACTATTGTCTCTAAGACTAATGATTCTCAATTTTCACGTCCAACCTTGTAAATGGATATGTTGTTAATTTTTCCTTAAAAGTAGGAGTTTTAGTTTGATTTGAGTAATATAGTCATTTCAAAACATTTTTTATAGGATATTATGGATTTGTGATTAAGAACAAGAACTATCTAGAATGTAATGCCAAAAAAACCTACACATGATCGCTAATTTATAATGATATTCATTCAATTGAAGATTTTTATAAGGATTACTGAGCTAGAGAATGTCGAATATTCCGACATGTATGTTATGTTTTTGTTTTTGAATCAGATATATTTCAATTTTTCAGTTTATATTATGATATTTAAACCATTAATTCAACAAGGATTCCAAGATGTAATATTATCAATCTAGTAGGCTTGTTTCCTTTTTTTCCATAATGAAAATAAAAAATTTCCTCTATGTTTTTCTTAAAAAACATATCTTCACAACAACATTTTAAATACTGGTACTATTAAGAAGTTATTATTTTTTTTGAGAAACTCATACAACAGTATATTGCCTATGGGTCCAGAACAATAGAAAAGGGTTATGGAAACTACTCAGGGGGATAAAATAATGATTACGGTTGTTGGTTCTGTCATAGAAGGCCTACTAATGAAGGAAAATAATGTCTAGAATAAACTCATGTAGTAATAAGAAATATTATATTTTAGATTCTAGAGATTATGGATGATGCACCAATAATAGCTATGCAAGAGGCTCTAGTGGTTGAGCATGTTGATCAAGATATTCACAGTCAAGAACATCAATGGGAATATATCCCTAATCCCGCAACTCCATACCTTATTGTTTTTGATTATGAAGCTTCTAGAGGATCTAACTTAAGAGTCAAATGAATTAGTAGTTAAGATCCATGTTTATCCATGAGAGAAGTTCATAATAGGGATGATATCCCTAATGTTGTTAATCAATCCCCAAATCTTCTGATTCTCATGCTAAAGAATTAGTTATAAAGTAAAATCTATTGGGGGATCAGAACCAGTTTCATAGACAACAATTGGATGCTGAGAGAAATAAGTTTGATGATTTTAAAATTACTAAAATTTTTTATCCATGTTTGACACTTAGAAGCTCCATCTATGTCAATTCAAAGAAAATATTATTTCACTTGGACACCCTCATGAGTTTATCAAAAAAAATTCAAGAGATTTAAATTTATTTAAAGATATATCAATAAATAAGTTAGATTTTGATAATTTTAATCTTATTATTTAGAGATAATTTCAATCTAGCTGTGAAAGTAGTCAATCATCATTCTTCTCTCAACAGAAAATAACAGAGATGATCATATCATTTCAATCTATTACCTCAGTATTGGTGGATTTCATTGATAGGCTGCACACTCATCGGCGTAAAAGTACACCATTAATTTTTTTGATAAAAAATAAAAAGGTCCTGGTTAGTCAACATAAATTATATAAATTCTGGATAGGGTCAGTGCATCCCAATTTAAGGATAAGTTGATTACATTCATTCAATCATTGGAATATGTGATTTATGTTATAATGTTTTATTTGGTTGAGAGTCAAAATATTTATCTTGATTCAAATAATCTATTTAAAAATTGGTCATATTACTTCAACAAAAATTTATTGATCTTGATTTTTAATCTCATTGATATAAATGGTGTTGTACAAGCCATTACTCATCCTTTTGTACCCACTGCCTCCAGCTGTTTTGATCATAACCCCTCCTTTTGAAGAAAAAATTAATCGAATATGGATTTTACTCTATTTTCAAGACATTTGAATTAATTTTATATTTAGTTTATTTTATAATTATTTAGTTTTATTTTATTTTATTTATGTTTAATAATTAATTAATATTCATATATTTATTTCACTTATCATTTTTTATAAATATTCTTTTATAGTGCAGTGCAACATTGATTGTCGTTCAAATAATTAATTAATTGAAACTGTAATTTTGATATCACAAAAAGGAGGAGAATATATTTAATATAGGTTATAATATCTCTATATAATATATATGGGCAAAAATATTTTTTGAACCACAATATTTATCTAGAGAAAACATTTGATTAACATGTTTTTATTTACATTTATCAAAATAAAATTGTGAAATTGAATAACAAAAATATTTTTGATATATATTTTATTAGGTCTACAGACCCCCATTTTATTTTAATTTTAATATGGATCATTTTATTGGGTTTTTGTTCATTAAAAAGGGATATATTATTGGGCTTGTATTGTCTTAAATATACTTAATTATTTATGATGATTTTGATAATCTCAAATATCCTTGTTTGTTTTCTAATAAATTTTTCATCAATGAGTTTATAGGAATTTTTAAATAGGTAAAAGAAAGTTAACATTGTAAGAATTACTCATGAAAAAGAGTTTCAAACCCTACATTCTGAAGATATGTATATGGTTTATAATCCCTAAATTATGTTGGAAAAGTGAAATGATAATGTATGGAATCAACCCAACGATATGTGAAGGAACCCAACATTATGCTAAACATTTTGGTTTTAGATTGACAACCATATATTTAAATAATATTCAAATATATGGATCTGAAACCCACATTGGATTCTGGAAGCATTGTTAATCAACCATATATTTTAGAATTTTAATGTATGGTTAATAAATCCCATGTTTAGGAATTTGTGATAAAAACGTAGATGTATGGACTATCATACCTAAGATACATTTTTTCCCTATGGTACATGAAGGTAAAATTATGGTTAAAGAACTAGAAACTATCTAGAACCCTAAACTCTGTGATGGAACCCTACACAATTTAGTTCAACACTAAGTTGTTTTTTTCAACAGTGATGTTTTTAACCAACATTTCCAATTTGATACTACTTCAAAGACTGAGTCGGAATTGAATACTAATTAAAGGATCATTATTATTGTTTAAAAGAACTATATTCATCAAATAAAATTAATCTGATACATAAGGGATGTTACGAATACCCTCATCAAAATTCATTTTAATTTCCATGATGAATTAGGATATTGTTTTGGATCTAGAATTCAGAAGAGAGTAATATGTTCCACATATTCGTTTAGAGTATTCCTTAAAAAATATGTGTGTGACAATAGATTAAAATATGTGACAACATTATTGAAAGTATATTTTATAGTACTTATGCAATGAATGATCAATTCTTAAAGGATCTACACATTGGATATGTTTAATCATTTAGTGTTGAAAGATTACTACAACTATTTAGTTGATACCTTAATAAGGATCATTTTGTAACAGGGATCTCTTGGGAAAATATCATTCTTATTGATATATTTTTCTGGAGAATAATATCAACAAATTTTTAGTTTCTTTCTACTAAAACATTAAAAATCAACTTGATCCTTTGAAATCAATATTCTGATTTAATAGAGTTTCAACCGCTTGTACTCAATTATGGGAGAGTATAAACATCCAGATCAATGATATGGAAATGTGGTTCTCAGTAAAAGAACCCAAATATTTGTCATTAAACTTACTTTAATGGTTTAAACTTCCTTCAATCATTGTTGATTTCATTATCTTGTGATGATAAGATCAGTCTAGTAAATTTAACCAAACATGTAGAGATACTGATTGATAGAGTGCACTAGGGGATCATTGTGCATCAAACCACTATAAAAAGATATGATTATTTTTTTTGTTTATAATCTACATATTATTTTTATATATTTAAACAATTTATACTCATATATATCATAGTAGGTTTCATAATCAAGAAGTGTGGATGAATTTTGAAAACACTAAATTCACCCTATATTCTGCTACTTTGTATATTAATACAAAATAAGAAATGTTTTATCATTACACAATGATCAAAATGTCATTAATTCCAGATTATTTAATTATAATTACTTATATATATATATATAATTCTTCTGATTTTGTGATGAAAAAATAGTCGCATCACTTCATGGAGGTGGTGGTCCACACATCCACAAACGATGTTATTATATTTATGTGAAAGAATGAAACTGATATAATTGAAATTATAAAGGATAAATATTTCATGAATACCATATTTAATTAATTTATATCAAATATTATAATTATATTTATTCATATTACCTTCTATTTAATGAGTTAGTGAAAACCGAATCACATTGCTTCAAGAGTTGATAGTTCGCCGCACACACGAGTGACGTTATCGTATCCCCTACATAAGGGAATGTAAAAATATACATATAATATATTGAATTTGTAGGTATAATTGTGTTATCAATATCGTATATATATATATAATTTATATCCATCATTATATCCAACCATTATAAGTGTTAATGTGAAACAATTAATGACATCGGTTTACAATGTGGTAGTATGACGTACATAGGAATTGTGATTTCATGACACATTTGATGGAAGTGGATATTTTAGTATATTAACACTATGACTAAGAAAAATCATTGTATGAAGTTAAATTAATATGTATAGATATATAATAATTATATTAAATTTAAAACATTCCCAATAAGTGATTATTATAATAAATTAAAAAGAGGAAACATTATACATTTTAATGCAGTTTTTAGGAAACTTATTTTTAATCAATAAATCAACATAATAAAAAACAAAATGATGTTTATTTAAAATAAAAAAAGTTTATATTATATAAATAAATAATTCTTATGTTACATGAAATAAAATTTAAATTTTTTGTCTTTTATACTACTTTATTTATTGAAAAGAAAAGTCATTTAAAAAAAATAGTAATCTAACTATTCACCAGAAAAATAATATTCATTGAAAATTATGAAAAATTTAACAAAAATTAAATATTGATAACATAATTTTAAAAATGATATTAATTTTTTAAAATTCAAATTATACTTCATATAAATTAAACTTTTATATGACTCATTATAAGAAAATATTTTAAATAGAACAATTTCATTTTTTATATAGTAATTAATTAATTTTTATATAATTAATATAACTACATATTTTATGTTAATAAAAATGAAAGTGAACTATTTAATATTTAAATGAGTTTTCACATTTTTACCCATTTTAGTAATGTCATCCTCACATTGTTATTAACAATTTAAACAAGTGGAGATATCATTCCCTCAGAGCATTTTATGATTGCAATGTTTCATATTCAAAGATATGTGGCTTTCATATTTCATTAACATAGTGAATCCTATTATTTCATAACAAATTATCTTAATGTAAAAGAATCCTAAATGGATGTTTTTTAGATGAAATATTATATACCAACTGAACTACTTCAATTCTAAAAACATGAGAATAATTTGGTACATATTTACTTGACATTGAGACATGATAAATGATGTGTGACAAGTATAATCATGGTGTTATGGACAATCAGTAAGAAACTGATCCATTATTCTCTTGGATTTCATATTTTCCAATTTACCATGAGCTTATTTTCCCCTTCATAACAAAAATTATAAAACATTCCCATGAATAGATTTTGAGAAACAGATGATCACCATCATCGAATGAATAATCATTAATCTGGTTGACCACAAAATGTATCTTCATCCTCTAATCTTTCCTCATATGTTATTGAATCAACTGCACCATATCCACTATTTCCCTTACCAAATATTGTCACGTTTAATTCCTTTCTCAAACAGCATCCCAAAAATTTTGGTGTCCAACATTGGTTTCCATATAATGTCTCAAAATGATTCCATCAATTTTCATGAATGAAAAGTACTGATATAAGAAAACTCAATAGAAGAAATAAAGTGATACCACTTCCTTGTAAATCAATTGAACCTCAATTAATCACAAATTCCATTCTCAGAATTATTCACAGAATATGTATATTCTATTAAGGATGAAAATTTATAATGAAGTTCAATTCAGTACCCAATGAATTTTGAATCCCTTTCCAAAAATTAGATGTAAACATGGGACCATGGTCAAATACAACAGAAAGAGTCAATCCATTAATCCAAACTATCTTCTTTAGATAGATTTTATAAATATGATCCAATGACATTATGTCTTCAATGGGAGTGAAATGTGAATAATTTTTAATCTTTTAATAATAACATGAATTACATTATTACGATTAGAATTCAATTGAGAACTATGTGTTTCACATAAAAAATCATTATTCAATATGGAATTATAAGGAATTTATAATCATTTTCCAAATTATAAAATTCCATCTTCATCCATATTATAATTATATAACGTACCCCTATTAATGTATTCTATATTTTTCTAAAATGATTGATCCCCTATATAAGCATTCATTTTTTCTTTCAGACAAGGTCTCTTATACTAAAACCTGTTTCAAAACTAGATGTCCCTAAATCCATAAAATCTTTTGTAATTTTAATCAAATAAATACCAAAGGATTAAATTACAAACATAACATAGTTAATTTAGTATTATTTTTTATTTCAAATCAATGAATCAACCACATTTTTTATTTTTAATGATGGTAGTGAATCTAAAAATTATAATCCTTTAGCAGTTTTATCAATATTATATACCTCATGTTCAATTCTATCCAAGTGAATATATACATCAATATTTTGTAATCATTATATATTTTACCCATTAAAAAATATAAATTACTCCTCAAAATAAAAAAACTAAAAAAAGGCATCAAAAAATTCCAAATCAAGTGTATAGAAATTTAACTCATGAGGTTTCAACTAACATGAAATATAATCAATTAAATTCTCTTTGTCAGTAAGGAAAAAATCAATTCATTTAAAATAAGAATCACTATAGACGAAAAATTATCAATTTCTGGAGGGGGTCCAAAACTAGAGCATTAACCAATATTATTTTCACTTCATAAATACAATCATCACATTTTTTATATAAATTTAAATATATTTATAGATAACATAGTACATGGTATACAAAACTAGGAAAAAATGTCAATAAATCATCGATAGTAACCCGTTAATCAATAAAAACTATGCATATATTTGATATTTTATGGTCTTACACGTTCTTCAAACCCTATTTTATCTCATGTTCATTAGTTATTCCAAATTTATAAAAACGTGTCCAAGAAATGAATATTTTTTTTAACAATTGACACAATTTATAAATTTATGATATACTTTTTCTTTTTCTTTTGAAAAACAATACTTTTGTTTCTTTCATGTTCTTCAAGATGTTTGGAATATAAAAAAATAAAAAATAAACACAACACCATAAATGTCCAATAACACAAAAAACCCTATTCTTAAGGTCAATAAATAGAACTGCTACATTTATAAAATAAAAATGCATAACTATAATTTAATAATACCAAAATATTCTCCAAAAATTAGTCTCTATAATGCCATACTACTTCACATTAAACTTACGGTACACATATCTCTCATAAACCATTAAAAAATACATTTTTCCGTAGATGAGATCAAAAAAACCATCGATATAAGGCAATGGATACTGGTTCAGATATTTTATGTTATTAAATTTTCATTATAGTTAATGAAAAGTTTAATTTAACAGTCATTCTTCATACCATAAAATATAGTGGAACCCATTGGTCATGTAAGAGGTTAGATAAAACAGTTATCTAATTACTCATAAAAATTCTAATTCAATTATAATATTTCAGCATGATGTGTTTGGTAAGGGGTTTCATATATATTCCTAGCATCAGGTAATAAGTCAATAGTAAACTCAACCTCCAAATCCTGAATAAAATCATGAAAAATATATGAAATAAATCAATATATTCATTCAATAATGGAACATTACTAAATTGAACATATTTATTCTTTTCAAAAATGAGTAAAAGGAATATTTTAGTTCCATATAATTTAAATTTTTCATCTTAGTTTCCTATACTAAAAGGCATGAAATCATTGAATAAAACATTATTGGAACTATAATGTTTCTCAACATGATAAATTTAATGCCAATATCAAACATTACTACAACTAGTTTAAGATGATTTTAAAGAAAGATAGTCCAATTGATAATAATAGGATAATTCTTATAAATATTGGTTGAATTCATACTTTAGCCTGTTGGTTTCACAAATTTTTCTATCATAGATCTATTTATTTTATTTTATAAATTTACATGAAATTTTATAGAAATTAATGAATGAAAATGTTTAGAGTCAAATAGGGTATTGTAATAATTTGAATATATAAGTTGAAATTCCTATCTCCGCATCATTTGATGGGCCAACATCATCTATATTAGAATCAAAAAGTTTTTGCACACACTTTTCATCAAATATTGAATATTTTCATCTTGAGTTACTAACTTATGTCACATTTTTGAATAATAAACTATCTCGTTGAAACTAAATCATCTTTGTATTTAATGGATATTGGTTACCCCCATTCATTGTTTTTTAGGATTATTTCCCTTGTACTCATGTGCCAAAAGGATGAACTTTCCCTGTTGTTCATACATCCCTAACATTATAATACATTCTCCATTGAGATTTTTACAACACATACCACATGATACGAACACCAAATTCTTACCATTGGATGCATTTTACGTATGTTTTCCCGTTACCTACTATCTTAACCACTTCATCATTTCATCATAATAAGGAAAATAATAGTAATAAAATCCTATATCAAACTCTTCATCATCATGAAATACATTCAAAAAGATTTAAAATTATTTTCCATCATAGGCTCTTCATAGATTTGGTTTAAATCCTGTTTAAAATCTCTTAATTTTATATTCGATGTATCGGAAATTGTTTGAAAAAAACCAGGATAGTATTATAAAGTTTATATCAAATGTATCTACTTGATATTATCATTTTCCCATTAGATCGATTAATTTTTATCTATTAATATTCAAAAAAACATATGGAAGTATTTCTTATAGAAAATATCCTCAAAAATCACCCATTCCCTGGAATCATGATAATATTAGTATCTAGAATTATTAAACAACGAAAAATATCAACTCGCTTCCCCATCAATGTAATTTACATAAAGAGTAAAATTTTGGATATCTGAACATCCCATGACATCAAACACCTTCTCTATAGCATTGAATCAACCTTCAGCAACACACTGGGTAAGATGATCCACTGAAAGATGTGGGATATTTCCACACAAAATGATCTTTATTTGACATGGAATTTTGTGTTATATTATGTAATTGTCTACATGGATACCACAACTATTTATATCTTATATCAACCAATCCATCACTATAGAAACCTACTTTGTTCCAATTCAAACCATCTCATAATTCTGATTTGTGATGATTTTTTAAAGACCCGTAAATTTCAAGGAAATTTTTTTTTCTTAATTTTTTTTGGAATTTTACAAGAACGTAGTTTCCGACGGCACCTGATTCTGAGGCCTGGTGTGCCCAGAATCATTTTCCGAAGTTTGGCTCTGGAACATTCAGTGAATGGACGAACGGTTTTTTCTAACTTTTGAACCGGTGCTCAGAATCAAATTTCTAGGGAACCGATGGAATCGCAACACCGGTATTTGCTTAGAAACACCTCTTCCGGAGTTTCGTTTCCTCGGGTTTGGTTTTTAATTTTTGAGATTTAAGTTAATAAATAAAATAAAGTGGTGCGACAACTTTATTTTTTTCAGTTAAAGCCACTTGAAAGCCACTTAAAGCTGCTTAAGCTGGGTTGATGCGGATATGGTGCTATCCAAAAATATCCTACCCTTTGGGTAGGATATTTGTGAGGTGGGGCCCACACGAGCCTCGTCGTTTCTTTTCTACTAAGTAATGCACCCGCGAAAACCCGTCATTATAAAAGTCAACTGACGCGTTTTCTTAAATTCTTAACGCACCAATTAATTGGGCGGTTTTATTCATTGAATTAATTCTATGAATTAATTTAATTCTTTCTTAACCTGTTTGAAATCCGTTGGCGTAATAATAAAATAAGACCAACGTTTTTTCTCCTTAAGTGTTGTTCGTTGAGAGGATTTGATAGAAACCTCAATGTTCTTCATCCTCCTTCGTGAAGAACATGAAGAATGTGAAGAACATGAATAACTCCAGACTCCGACGAAGAACGCCGAACCCACAGAAATCGACGACGCGACGCTGTGTGCCACGACCCGACGTTTCCTCTCCCGCGACGTTCTTCTGCGACGTTCCTTCATCTGCAACAAAAATCTTCAATCCTCCGTTGAGGTGTGAGATTGCGGTTCTTTAAATTTCATTGTGGATTATAACAAAAATATGGATTTAATTATTATTAATTAAATATATATGTTCTTGAACCTCGGAGTTCGTCGACGCGCCACCGTATTCCGCGACGACGTGACGCCCTTCTGCGACGACGCGACGCCCTTCCGCGACGCGACGATCACCTCCATCTGCGACGATCAATTCCGCGAAGAATGCGCATGCGACGACTTGATGAAGTAGGGGTTTGTGGTGAAATAATTTATATTCCCATGATTGTTTCTTTTAAAATAAAGAACTTTGTTTCATAAAAACAATTTCAATTTATTAAAATTGTTATTTGTTATATTTTCTATGTGTTGATTATTCTTCTCGATTGTTATCGCCTAACGCGAAGTGTACGGGCCAAACGAACATGGCCCGACAACCCTCCGTAGTTCTTTGTTGTTGTACGGATTTCGAGGGTGACGAAAAAGCGTGCCGCAAGGGCGATTTGTTGTTTCCGCAGTGAAGAATGGGACCTGGGAGGAGCAGTGATGCAGACGGGAAGGAAAACGGACCACCGGAGCAACTCCGGTGGCCCGCGGAAGCCTCCGTCGGCGGTGCCACGGCGCGCCACCAGATAGGGCCGCCGCGGCTGAAGCCGCGGTGGCGGAAGCCAGCAGACATGTGGCCGCGCGGGTCCTGCTCACATGCACGGGACGTGGCAAAATCCGCGTCCGCTGAATTCCAGCACGACCCCTCAAGGGCCGCGGCACTTCCATCCCGCGAGGGCAGCGCCCCGCTGCTGCCACGCTCGGCCGAGCCGAGCCGGGTCGCGCCCTGGCCGGACCGGGCCGCGCCAAACTGGGTCTGACCCGGACCTGGGTCGGGTCGACCGGGTTCGGGCCGACCCAGGGGGGTTGGGCCGGGTCGGTCCGGGCCCAGACCCCCCGTCTCCGGACCGTTTTCGGGCTTTTGGCCGTAACTTGAGATACGGGCCTCCAAACGACACACCGTCAGTGGCAATTCGATCCTTGGATCGAGACGGTTGTTTCGGTTTATTACACTCAAGGTTTCGGGATACTTTGGGTTCGTCCGGGTTGGTTCGTACACGAAACCAACCGGGCCCTCGGAGCAGAAACAGTCATATCTTAAGCTTCGGACGTCCGATCAACGTGCCTTTGACTTTGTTGTTTTCTTATAAGTGAGACGGATCTTTTGGAATACTTCGCCCAAGGTTTGGACGCAGGTGGAGTATGGTCGAGTTAGTTTTTCCATAAAACCCAACCGGGCCCCTGGGACGAAAAAGCTAATAACTCTCAGACCGGGCGTCCGATTGACGCGTCGTCTGCGACGTTGAGTTCCTGATGACGATACGGAACTTTTGGATACATCAACTCTAGACTATGTGTCAGTTGATGTATCAGTCTCTCGGCTCGTGGAGCGGACCCTCCCGAACGAGCTTGCTGTGTGCGGGAACCCTAGAGCTGGATGCGACTACTACTGTGATGACGACGACTGTGCAGAGATCCTTAGTGGATTCGGCGGCAACGACTACAGCACTCAGCGATCCTTTGTGGGTTAGTGCTACAGGTCATGTGTGGGCCCGATCCTGTGTGGGTCAGCGCTCAGCGGTCCTGTGTGGGCCTGTGCCTACAGGTCCTGTGTGGGCCCGATCCTGTGTGGGTCTTTGTGGGGGTTAGTTACCTATCGATCCTTTGTGGGTCAGATCCTTTATGGGTCATTGCGGGGGTTAGTACCTATCGATCCTTCATGGGTTCGACGACTTAGATGGATCAGTGATCATCTCTATCTTCATTTGAAGGAGTATACCTGTGTGAGCTGAAAACCCTGTTTGCTTTCCTTTGTGATTGTGTTGTGTTATCCAGTGTGGATTTACGTTTCCTTTGTGGATTTTGTGGAGATATCCTGTGTGGATTTCACATTTTTCTTTCCTGTGTGGACTGGGTTGTACTTGAGCTCAGATGTTGGAGTCGAGCGAGAATTGATGACTTAGGTATATGTAAGGGAATATACCTGAGCAGTGTCAGATGTTACTTCGTGATTGTGTCTTTCCTTTATGGTTTATCATTTGTGGATTCTGGTAGACCTTCGGGGGTGTCGGGGTCCCTACTAAGTATCTTATACTCACCCCTGCATGGGCTATGCCCGCACTTCGTTGTGTTGGTTGCAGACGATGGACAACACTGATCGTGGTGGAGGCTTGCAGAGCAGGACTGTACCTGGAGGTGGACCACTGGGCGGGACGTACTCGGAGCGGTCAGGTGGACCCGAGGAGCAGTGGAGGCTTTCTATACCCACCCTTTAGGTGGGACTTCCAGAGGACGTCTCGACATTGCAGCTTTACTTTTAAGTTGCTGTTTTCCCCTTTCAGTTGTACTTTACAGTTGGGCTTGTATTTCCGGAACGTTTTTACTTTCAGCACAGCTTGTTACAGTTTTTACTCAGTGTTTACTTTTTCTGCTTGCTTACTCTGTGGTGCTTGTTTAATTTACATAGGAAATGCCTTCCCTTTTTCCAGGATTTACGCCTTGGTGCTAGTCTCCAGCCCCTGGCCTATGGAAGGCGGGCTTGGGGTAGTCACGGCACGAGCCCCGAGGATGGGTCGTGAAAAATAGGCATCAGAGTTGGTCGGTTCTACCGTAGACTCTGATCTTTTTCTATGTGAAGTAATAGTGTTTAGCGTATTGAGTGTGGTTATCAGTCCAGGGAGTCCAGTGTTGGTGTGGAGGCTGACGTATCCATACACCCGGACCCTGACTTCTGATTTCTGACTTAATGCACGAAAACATTGATTGCATGTGTGTTTCATGTTTTCTTCGTGATTACTTTGTATCAGCTCACCAGGTATACTGTTCTGACCATGGCTCACTTGTTTCCTTTTCAGGATGGCCCCAAAACGGCAGCCAGCTAGGGTTCCGATAGTAGTGTGCGACGACAGCCCGCCGAGCAACGAGGCCTCGGTACAGGGCCCTTTGATGGTGGAGGCACCGGTGGTACCTCTACCTGCTGAGCCACCGATGCTTCCAGCACTAGCCGCTGATGATGCACGTCGCCTCAGTGCTTTGCAAAAGTTTCAGCGCCAGCGACCGCCTAGGTTCCATGGGGAGACGGACCCCCAGGCAGCTGAGGACTGGCTGGAGGCAGTGGTGCGAGTTTTCCGATTAGTGAGGACACAAGAAGACCTCATGGTGATCCTCGCAACGAGCCTACTGGACGCATCAGCAGGATGATGGTGGAGATTGATGCTCCGGGTGCATGATGAGGCCTCTCTCATCTGGATAGACTTTAAGGGCCTCTTCCACTCAGAGTTCATCCCGACCACCCTCCATGCGGTGCGCATCCAGGAGCTTCTACAGCTGCGGCAGGGCAGCTTGACGGTCGCCCAGTACTCGGCGAGATTCACCGATCTCTCGCGCTACTCGACCGACATGGTACATGACCCGTTCTTTTGGGCCCAGACCTTTGAGTAGGGATTGAGACATGAGATCAGGGCATCGCTGATCTCCCTCAGCATCCTGACCCAGGAAGGAGTACTGGAGCGATCCCTTTTGATCGAGAGCTTCCTTGCTGAGACTTCTCCAGCGGTGAGACCTACCGCGGGGCGGCACGTAGCAGAGTCTTCCGCAGCAGGCAGTCGGCGGATGACTAAAGGGTCCAGGCAGACCAGACCCTCACGCAGACGACCTCATGACACTGGCTCAGTAGTGTGGGGCACACAGCCCGGAGCCAGTCTTTCGAGAGGTAGGCAGTGCTACACTTGCGGCGGGCAGGGTCACATGGCTCGTGACTGCCCGACCCGCCATGCCGAGGAGAAGCAGACAGTTGAGGGGCCACCGAGGCAGAGGCAGAGGGTCGACCGTGGTGGTCCACAGGGAGGAGGCGGATGAGGCAGAGGAGATGGCCGAGCAGCAGGTGGTGGGCGACGCTTTGAGGATCTACCACTACCACCACCAAGAGTCCCGCCCAGACCACAGGGAGCTGGCGGGCAGAGACAGGCACAACTCCAGGAAGTAGAGGCCTACGACCACGGCGCGCCCGAGATGATTCAAGGTATTATCTATGTCTATTCCACCCTTGCTGCAGCTCTTATAGACACAGGAGCGAGTCACTCTTTCATATCTGCTACCCTTGTTCGGAGCTCATAGATTCCGACAGAGTCGTTGGCTCGATCGTTACGGCTAGAGACTCCTACGGGAGCAGACTCGACGATTACACACTGGTGTTGGTAGTGTGAGCTTACTCTAGGAGGCGAGAACTTTGGCTGGGATCTTCTTGTAGCAGCGTCGAGGCCATACGACGTCTTCTTGGACATGGATTGGTTATCTACAGTCCATGCACAGATTGACTGCATTAGGCGCAAGGTGCGATGTGTACGCACCTAAGGGAGAAGGTTCTCCTTCAGCGGCGAGAAGGGAGCCTTGGCAGCACAGGATGGACTTCCGCAGAGGAGAGGACAACCCATCATTCATCAGTTGGCTAGCCTCATCCTAGGATCAGTTGACGTGCGGAGTCCTAGTTTTCCTGCAGTGGTGGATCAGCATGCAGACATCTTTCCCGACGACATTCCAGGACTACCTCCTCGTAGAGAGGTAGACTTTCACATTGATCTGTACCCTCGGAAAGCCCTGATATCAACCCCAGCATATTGGATATCCCCCCACCGAGCTTCGAGAGCTACGGGTACAGTTGGAGGACTTACAGGGCAAGGGTTTCATCAGACCCAGTGTTTCACCCTGGGCTTCGCCGATATTGTTCTCCAAGAAGGCGGACATGAGCTTGCGACTTTGTGTCGATTATCGTCGCCTGAACCAGGTGACGGTGAGGAAAAAGTATCTGCTACCGAGGATTGACGACCTCTTCAATCAGCTCAAGGGAGAACGGTGGTTCTCGAAGATAGACCTCAGGTCAGGCTATCATCAGCTCATAGTTCGAGATGAGGACGTGCAGAAGACAACCTTCAGGTGTCGGTATGGCCACTATGAGTTCTTGGTTATTCCATTCGGCCTAACCAATGCTACAACAGTGTTCATGGGCCTCATGAACAGGATCTTTCAGCCATACCTCGATCGATTTGTCGTGGTCTTCATCGACGACATTTTGAATTACTCGACGACTGAGGAGGAGCATGCCTACCAATTATGTGTTATACTAGACACACTCCGAGAGCACCAGCTTTATGTCAAGCTCTCGAAGTGTCAGTTCTAGATACGTGAGCTCCACTTCTTGGGGCATGTCATTTCTGAGGCGGGAGTTGTAGTGGATCCTGCGAAGATTGAGGCGGTGCTAGCTTGGGAGCCACCTAGGAGAATGACAGAGGTGCGTAGTTTCTTGGGACTAGATGGATACTACCGAAGATTCATACCAGACTTTTCCAGAGTTTCGGAACCACTCTCAGCTTTGAAGAAGAAGGGGAAAACCTTCGTGTGGTCAGATAGATGTCAGTAGAGCTTCCAGAACATGAGACATAGATTGACCAATGCCCCTATCTTAAGGTTGCCTGAGGAGGGAGTAAGGTACTTAGTCTACTGCGATGCATCAGGGACTGGACTCGGATGTGTCCTGATGCAGGAGCGGGCACTGATCGCCTACGGATCATGAAAGTTGAGACAACATGAGAAGAACTACGCTACTCATTACCTGGAGTTGGCAACAATGGTCTTCACTCTGAAGACATGGCGACACTATCTGATGGGCGAGCACTTTACAGTCTTTTCTGACCACCAGATTCTCGGGTACATCTTCTCGAAGAAGGACCTGAACCTGAGATAATGGCGATGGCTCGAGTTCCTCCAGGACTATGAATTTGAGATAGTCTATACTCCTGGTAAGGGGAACGTGGTAGCCGATACTCTCAGCAGGAGGACGGGCATTCAACTACTTCTAGAGGAGATAGAGCAGCTATCTGGTTTGCAGATATCCTTCATGGATAGATATGGAGCAGAATTCCTTCAGTCTCTCACAGTCACTCCTCCACTACTGCAGCGGGTCAGAGAGGCACAGCGTGGGGACGCCGACTGTGAGACGCTGCGTGCGCAGATATCCTCAGGACAGGCACCTGATGGCTTCTCCTTTGGAGTAGAACAGGACATCCTTTTCAGAGGATGTACCTTGGTACCGGTCGCTTTACGAGAGGAGGTGATGAGAGAGTTCCACACTTCTCCTTTGGCGGTACATCCTGGGGTGGTGAAGATGTACCAGGACCTCAGACGACAGCACTGGTGGCCAGGCATGAAGAAGGTTGTGGTAGAGTTCGTTTCTCGATGCCTCACCTGCCAGCAGGTGAAGGAAGGGCATCAGGTACCATCAGGCCTGGTACATCCCTTGGAGGTCCCGGAGTGGAAGTGGGACGACATATATATGGACTTCATGACTGGACTTCCACGCACTTCCAGAGGTCATGACTCCATCTGGGTGATTGTCGACCGACTCACCAAGTTGGCTCACTTCATACCCATTAGAGAGCAGGGCTCAGTGGAGAGCTTGGGGCGTCTCTATGTTCAGGAGATTGTACGGCTTCATGGTGTGCCATCATCTATCATCTCTGATCGAGATGCTCGCTTTACTTCCCATATTTGGAAGGGGTTGCAGGAGGCGTTCGGGACGCGGCTACGTCTGAGCACCGCCTTTCACCCTCAGACAGAGAGGACCATTCAGACTCTCGAGGACATGCTCTGCGCTTGTCTCCTCGACTTTGGTCGCAGCTGGGAGGACCACCTACCCTTGGTGGAGTTCGCGTACAACAATATCTACCACTCCACCATCGAGATGGCACCATACGAGGCGTTGTACAGAAGACCTTGCAGGTCTTCTTTGTGCTAGACAGACCCTGGGGAGTCAGCACTTGTTGGACCAGAGATGGTCCGGGCCATGAAAGAAAAGGTCCAGGTCATCCAGGAGCGGATGAGGACAGCTCACAGCCAGTAGAAGTTATACACTGACAGGAGGCGAAGGCCACTAGAGTTCGAGGATGGCGACCACGTCTTCTTGCGTGTCTCACCTCGACGTGGATTATGGAGATTTGGCTGAGGCAGCAAGTTGTCTCCGCACTTCATCGGACCATTCCAAGTCATCAACAGGATTGGCGAGGTGGCTTATCGCCTGGCTCTACCACCTCAGTTGCACCGGGTCCACGACGTCTTCCACGTATCCCAGCTGAGGAGATACGTGCACGACACGACGCACATCATTGACCATGGGGAGCTAGACGTGGATGATGGGGCGACTTTTGCAGAGGTCCTGGTGGAGATCGAGGATCAATAGGAGAAGGTCCTATGTGGATGATTGATTCCTCTAGTGAACATCAGATGGCAGCACGGGAACCTCCAGGAGAGCACTTGGGAGCGGGAGACTCAGATGCGTGCTCAGTACCCACATTTTTTCCCTAGTTTATGATGTATCTTTACGGAGACGTAAAGCCCTAAGGTGGGAGTGATGTAAAGACCCGTAAATTTCAAGGAATTTTTTTTTAATTTTCTTTGGAATTTTACAAGAACACAGTTTCTGACAGCACCTGATTCCGTGGCCCGGTGTGCCCGAAATCATTTTCCGAAGTTTGGCTCGTGTACGTTCAGTAAACGGACGAGCGAGTTTTTCTAACTTTTGAACCGGTGCTTGGAATCAAATTCTGAGGGCACCGATGGAATCGCAACACCAGTATTTTCTTAGAAACGCCTCTTCTGGAGTTGCGTTTTCTCGGGTGTGGTTTTTAATTTTTTGGCTTTAAGTTAAGAAATAAAATAAAGTGGTGCGACAAGTTTATTTTTATTTCAGTTAAAGCCACATGAAAGCCACTTAAAGCTGCTTAAGCTGGGTTGATGCGGATAGGGTGATATCCAAAAATATCCTAACCTCTTGGTATGATATTTGTGAGGTGGGACCTGCACGAGCCCCGCCGTTTCTTTTCTGCTAAGTAACGCACCCGCGAAAACCCGTCATTATGAAAGTCAACAGACGCGTTTTCTTAAATTCTTAACGCCCCAATTAATTGGGCGGTTTTATTCGTTCAATTAATTCTATGAATTAATTTAATCGTTTATTAACCTGTTTGAAATCTGTTGGCGTAATAATAAAATAAGACCAACGATTTTTCTCCTTAAGTGTTGTTCGTTGAGAGGATTTGATAGAAACCTCAAAGTTCTTCATCCTCCTTCGTGAAGAACGCGAAGAACGCGAAGAACGCCGGCCTCCGACGAAGAACGCCAAACCCATGGAAATCGACGATGCGACACCGTGTGCCGCAACCCGACGTTTCCTCTCCCGCGACATTCCTCTGCGACGTTCCTTCATCCGCAACAAAAATCTTCGATCATCCGTTGAGGTGAGAGATTGTGGTTCTTTAAATTTCTTTGTGGATTATAACAACAATATGGATTTAATTAGTTTTAATTAAATCTATATGTTCTTGAACCTCGGATTTCGTCGACGCACCACCGTATTCCGCGACGACGTGACGCCCTTCCGCGACGATGAGACGCCCTTCCACGATGCGACGATCGCCTCCTTCCGTGATGATCAATTCCGCGAAGAATGCGCGTGCGACGGCTTGACGAAGTAGGGGTTTGTTGTGAAATAATTTATATTCTTGTGATTGTTTCTTTTAATATAAAGAATCCGATTTCATAAGAACAATTTTAATTTATTAAAATTGCTATTTGTTATATTTTCTCTGTGTTGATTATTCTTCATGACTGTTATCGCCTAACGCGGAGGGTGCGGGCCAAACGAACACGGCCCGACAACCCTCTGTAGTTCTTCGTTATTGTGCGGATTTGGCGGGCGATGACAAATCGTGCCGCAAGGGCGATTTGATGTTTCTGTAGTGAATAATGGGACCCGGGAGGAGCAACAGCACAGACGGGAAGGAAAACGGACCACCGGAGCAACTCTGGTGGCCCGCGGAGGCCTCCGGCGGCGGCGCCCCTGCGCGCCGCCGGACAGGGCCACCGCGGCTAAAGTCGTGGCGGCGGTGGCCAGCGGACCCGTGGGTGCGCGGGTCAGGCTCACACGCATGGGAGGCGGCAAAAGCCACGTCCACTGTATTCCATCACGGCCCCTCAAGGGCCTCGGAACTTCCGTCCCGCGGGGGCAGCGCCCCGCGGCTGCCATGCTCGGCTGCTCGGCCAAGCCGAGCCGGGCCGGCCCGACCGGCCGGGTCACGCCCTGGCCGGACCGGGCAATGCAGAACTAGGTCCGATCTAGACCCGGGCCGGGTCGACCCGGTTCTGGCCGACCCAGGGGGGGTTGGGCCGGGTCGGTCCGGGCCCAGACCCCCCGTCTTCGGACCGTTTTCGGTCTTTTGCCCGTAACTTGAGATATGGGACTCCGAACGACGTACCGTCCATGGAGACATGATCCTTGGATCGAGACGGTAGTTTCGGTATATTACACTCAAGGTTTCACGATACATTGGGTTCGGCCGGGTTGGTTTGTACACGAAACCAACCGGGCACTTAGAGCGGAAACGCTCATATCATAAGCTTCGGACGTCCGATCGATGTGCCGTCGACTTTGTTGTTTTCCTCTAAGTGAGATGGATCATTTGGCATACTACGCCCAAGGTTTGGACTCAGGTGGAGTACGGTCGGGTTGGTTTTTCCTTAAAAACCAACCAGACCCCTGGGACGAAGAAGCCAATAACTCTCAGACCGAGCGTCCGATTGACGCGCCGTCTGTGACGTTGAGTTCCTGATGACAATACAGAACTTTTGGATACATCAACTCTGGACTATGTGTCAGTTGATGTATCAGCCTCTCAGCTCGTGGAGCGAACCCTCCCGAACGAGCTTGTTGTGTGCGGGAACCCTAGAGCTGGCTGCGACTACTACTATGACGACGACGACTGTGCAGAGATCCTCAGTGGATTTGACGGCGACGACTACAGCACTCAGCGATCCTTTGTGGGTCAGTGCTACAGGTCCGGTGTGGGCTCGATCCTGTGTGGGTATGATCCTGTGTGGGTTAGCGCTCAGCGGTCCTATGTGGGCCAGTGCCTACAGGTCCTGTGTGGGCCTGATCCTGTGTGGGTCTTTGCGGGGGTTAGTTACCTATCAATCCTTTGTTGGTCAGATCCTTTGTGGGTCATTGCGGGGGTTAGTACCTATCGATCCTTTTTGGTTCCGGCGACCTAGATGGATCAGTGATCATCTCTATCGTCATTTGAAAGAGTATACCTGTGTGAGCTGAAAACCCTGTTTTCTTTCCTTTGTGATTGTGTTGTGCTATCCTGTGTGGATTTACGTTTCCTTTGCAGATTGTGTTGAGCTATCCTGTGTGGATTTGACGTTTTGCTTTCCTATGTGGACTGGGTTGTACTTGAGCTCGGATGTTGGAGCCGAGCGGGAATTGATGACTTAGGTATATGTATGGGCATATACCTAAGCAGTTTTGGATGTTACTTCGTGATTGTATCTTTCCTTTGTGGTTTATCATTTGTGGATTCTGGGAGACCTTTGGGGGTCTCGGGGTCCCTACTGAGTAGCTTAAACTCACCCCTGCACGGGCTATGCCCGCACTTCGTTGCGTTGGTTGCAGACGATGGACAACGCTGATCGTGGTGGAGGCTTGCGGAGTAGGACTATACCTGGAGGTGGACCACTGGGCAGGACCTACTCGGATCGGTCAGGTGGACCCGAGGAGCAGTGGAGGCTTTCTATACCCACCCTTCAGGTGGGACTTCCAGAGGACGGCTCGACGTTGCGGCTTTACTTTTCAGTTTCTGTTTTCCCCTTTCAATTGTACTTTACAGTTGGGCTTGTATTTATAGCCCCTTTTTACTTTCAGCACAGCTTGTTTCAGTTTTTACTTAGTGTTTACTTTTTCCTCTTTCTTACTCTGTGGTGCTCGTTTCCTTTAAAAATGCAATGCCTTCCCTTTTTCTGGGATTTACACCTTGGTGCTAGTCGCCAGCCCCTGGCCTATGGAAGGCGGGTTTGGGGTAGTCACGGAACGGGCCCCGAGGATGGGTCGTTACAGATTTTTTCACTCAGTTAATTCCCATCATAGCTTCCTTATTTCCTTCTTAGAAAACCAACTAAAAAGAAACATTTTATCTGAACATACCAGGTAATCTTTAGATACTATTCCATTTCAAATGAACCATCATGTATAAAATCTCAATGGTATGATACTATAATTATATTGAGTCATACATATATCTATATCAACCTATGATACAACTATAAGTATCCATCCAAAAAAATCAGATAATATTGAGATTAATATAATAATTTACTTTCACTTACTTTTATGATAATTTAACATTTTTTTTGATAATTTTAGAATAAGTTATACATAAAAAAATTTACTATAATGTAGACATTTAAGATTAGTATGAAGTTTCCTACCTTAAAAAACACTTTAACGAAACAAAATTTCATTTCATGAAAATTCATTGTGGATTTCAACTTGGGGTTTCCCTTTAGCTTTCTATTTCTTAAACACTACGAAGATCATTTAAAAAATGACGGTTCACCACAAAAACCTCAACAAGGAACAAAAAAATTAGAAAACCATTAGTCTAGTGAAAAATACGATAACCCATATAAATATTTTCTTAAACAAATGTAATGTTTTATACAAAAAAATATCATTCCTTTGAAAAGATTATTTATTCAACCATTTGAAAACATATTATTTCCATATAGTCACATTATAATGAATAGAAATGTCATGCAGGTACCATGGGACAACATCTCATAAAATATTATAGAACACAGATAAATAACCATATCTCTAAGATCCTATTTAATTATCTAGATAAAATTATCATTACCCAATACATTGTAGTGTCATCTTGGCATACCCATGATATAAGTTAAAATAGGATCACTTAGTTCTATTCGGTTACACCTATCACATATTATTTCAGATAACCAAAACATGAATAAAACATTTTATTCTTTCACTGTTCATCATAGAATATAAAAACATCATTTTAAACATTAATACAAATAACTTTATGGGATCAAAATTACATTTTCTATCAAATTTTATTATCAGTACAAATATACCAAATAAAGAAATTATGGATTTTCATTTTAGAAAACACTTCAGCATGAAATGGAATCTAGGAATAAAATAACATACACAATATAAGAAAAAGTCACTGACACCACATACTTTTAAAATAACACATACCATTTGTCAATTTTTAAAACATTCCACTTAAAAAATATAAAATTATTAAATTTAAAGGAAATTAATATGAATTAAAATGATATTTATAAATATTTTATTTCCATATAAGTAAATTCAAAATACAAATTAGAGACTATAATATGGAGTACAGAGGGAGTTGTATGGAAAACATTTAATGTGGGGTTATTTTGATGAGAAGTAACACATTAATTTGGAAACATTTAAATAATATGTTCCATGAAATAGTAACAAATAAAAAACATTAAATAAGATGAAGATATTTAATTTAATCAATCAAAATGTCAATAGGGCTATGTATACTCCTCATAAAATAATATAGTTGCAAAACATCAAAAATATTCCTCCTGAAAAAAAAGAAAATTTTGACATGGTCCCTTAAATTGATTCTGAATTTTTACATGATCCATCATTTGGATGAATAAAAAAATGAAAAATATATATATCATTTTGAATAAAATAATTTTTATTATTAATTTTTTTTTAATTATTATAATGTTTTTATTCAATTACAAAGTTAACTATGTATACATCAGATGCTTTGACCATATTCACCATATGTGTCAATAATGAATTTGGTAGGATGACTATGATCAAATGGCCCATTATTTAAACATTTTAAAGGTAATTATCATGAAACAATGATCATATGTATAAATTAATTATAACTATAAAATTATTCATTAAACGTGGTTTTAAAAAATGAATAAATTTATGATCATGGAGATGGTAGACTATATAAACACATGTGTAATGTCTCTATTATTTAATGATAATTATAGAAAGAAGGTAAGTTATAGATTTTCTTTTGGTAAGGATAATAATATGACAAATAAAATTTTATTTAATCATATATTCTTATATTTATATGTCATTTTTTTCTTTGGTGATGAGAAAAGGGAATCACATCACCATATGGTGGTAGTAGTTGAAACGTCCACGAATGACGTTGCAATTTTTTAGTGAAACAAAAAATTACATAATATCCTTTCAGAATGATAAATTTGTAATTAGTATCATAATATATTAAGTTTTTTCAAATCTATTCATTGTGATTACTCTTATAAACTTCTATGTAATTTGATTCGGAAAAAAGAATCACATCAGTCCATGATGTTGTATTTCACCATACGCACGACTAATGATATCATATCACATGCATAATGGTTATTTAGGAAGGAAAATTGGATATATTGAATAAATATGTATAAATATGTTTTAAATATCATATATATACATTAGATAAATCATCATATTGAACCATTAGTGGATGTAATTGAAAAATAAATGACATCAATTCATGAGGCGGATGTCCTCTATACACATGAATGATGATTTATTATCTCATTTAATGGAAGTGGATATTGTTTTATATTAACTATATGAATAATAGTTTACTATATATGAATTTAATATAACATTTAATTATATATAATCTGAAAAATAAAAAAACATTCCTCATTAGTGAATATTTTAAATAATTATACATTAGAAATATTATGCATTTTAAAACAGATTTTAGAAAATCCCTCCTTAACCTAAAAAATACATAAACTAGAAGCCAAAATAAATATTATTAGAAAAATAAAGTTTATTAATTATAACCAAATAATAATTATGTTATATTAAATAATACTCAAAACATTATGGGACATTTAAATTATGTAATTAATTGGAAAGAATTAATTTTATAAAAAAATTATTTTTCAATAGTTACTAAATAATTAATATTTTCTAAAAAAATTATAAAATTCCGAAAAATTATTTATAGATATTATGGATTGAAAATTGATATATATTTATTGAAAATGAATTTATAAAATGTTTTAATTAATATTTTAAATGAATCATTATAAGAAATGTTTTTAATTAGAAATATATCCTTTTTTATTTAAAATTTATATGATATTTTTTTATGAATTTAAATACCTATTTAAGATTATTAAAAATGAATGTTATTAATTGTTTCCTTGCATGGGTTTTTAGGGAAAAAAATATATAATTGATATAATCCTTAATATTACTAAAACAGACATGTTTTCAATATGGTAAGGTAATATTCAAAATGAATAAAACTTCATATAATGAAAATAATACATTTGTTTCTATAATATTTCGATAGTAACACCAAATATTAAACATAGACCATTCTATAAAAATATGAACCTTTATAATAATTATCTCCAACAACATAAACATTAATTATTGTTTAAACCTCAATGATTATATCATTTTCATATTACATCCTCAAAAATATAAAATAATTATTTCAAAATAATCATTAACATTATACCTAATGGATAAATATGCCTAAAACAAATGAAACATCTCCCAAAATATAATTAATCACCATAAAATCATATCACTTAAAAAAGGGAGTCTTTTATAATGAACTTATAGTTAATATTAATATTTTATACCCATGATAATATCTATAAATTTTAAGTAAATCAGCCGTGAAAGAATTGTAATCTATAAAATGATATAATCACAACGATAAAACAAAATATAAAATCCCTAAAAATGCACTTCCAAATTTGTTGATAACAAAAGAGTAATTAAATTTCTAGATTTGATACAAAAGGTTGTTAGCTGTTTTTGACTATGCCTAATTATAACATCTAAACGAAATATTGGATAACTTATATACCTGTATAACCTATATGTATTTAGTTTTAGAGAATTTGGAATATATATCACATAACAATACCCATGAAATTGGGTGGGATATTTTTATAGTAAATAAAAAATTTTATTATTCCACAAAAATCCATCATCATATCATATATGACATAGTTTTAAAAAAATATTACTTAAAATATTTATTTATTACGTGGGGAAAATAATCATAAGAAGTGTGTGCTCAAAATCTAGAAAAGGATAAATATAAATATTAAAAATTGAGTATCTATGATGAGAATAATATGAGAATAAGTGAATGAGAACATATTCTAGGTTCATGACAATTGAATAAGAGAAATAATAACCATTCAAACCAAGATCATTAATCCTATTAGATGGAATAAATATTTATTAAAATAAATTGTTGTAAGAATCAACAACCATGAGAGATGCAATGTCAAACATGATCAAATGATCCAATAAAAAATATCATCCATAGATAATATGTCTTGGAATCAAAAAACATTATCTCAATCACCCATTTTCACTCCATTCACAAATAATTGGATCTTATTTAAATCCATAAGAGAAACATAATTTGTTCACTCCATACATAATTTATTTAAACGCATCAAGCATTACACAATGTATTGGAGAGAGACATTAGGCTCACCCATCATATAATATATATCAGGATCACAAATAATCAAGAGCTATTTTGGGATCACCTTTAGTCATATATAATTTCCATGTACCATACATTAATATAACACCTGGAATCTTCTATTTTTATTAAAAAAGAACATTCGTTCCTTTATATATTGATTTACCCATAGAAAAGAGACAAGATTGATGATAATATCATTAGAACAATCATTAGATGATATTCCTAGAAAGAATAGGTATGGAATCAAAATTTAATTTTCCCAGTGATGTAGAGTAATAATTTCATGTTGTTGAGAAAGATAAACATATATCTAAAATAATATCTAAACCATTTCATAGAGAATTGGAGGTAATAACCAATTCTTTAGGTACTATTAAAAATATAAAAAAATAATTTAGAAAGTTATTTTCATTGATTGGGACCATTAAAACATGTGAATAAATATATAAATTAAGTAATATATTTAATGTAGGCCAAATTCATTATTTTTTTATGTATTAAAACAATAATTCCCTTAAAATAATTTTTAAAAACTTCCACTTCTAGAAAAAAAATATTAATTTAAAAAAATTAGATAGAAAAATATGTAAAAAAATGAATAAGATAAATCAAAGGATAATATAAAAACATTCTTATTGAAAATTTTAAGGAATTATTGGAATGGAAGGAAAATATTTTTGAATGAACAAATAACAATGTTTGTTTTCAGAAAAAATAATTTATTCAATATTTTGAGTACTGAATGAGAGAAAAAATGAAAGGGAAGTTGTTAATTTTTAGAAATTACTAGATGTGGTAAAATATATTGGTTTTTTGATAGAATTGTAATGTTAATCCCAAAATGTAAACATGATTATAAACAATCCAAATCGAGATTAGATTATGATGAAAACCGTTACTACTTTGGAAGCTTTTGAATCATAAAAATAAACATTAAATAACATTAACATATAGTAATAAAATAAAATTCATATTAATTGGGATGTATATAAACAACATATATAATAATGTGGTGACTACATCATATATATAATGAAAGCCATTGTGATGATAGAACCCAATAAAAAACCATCGCATTAAAGTAAGATATTTTTTATGTTTAATTAATATAAATCCACAAAATTATTTTTTAATATATCATAGAATAATGATATATCATGACTCATACTCATGACACAATATAGGTATTGAATAAGTAAGGTAACCCAAATATCTAAAATTGAGTTATAAAATGCCTTACTTTATGTAAAAACATTCTAAGTACATATTTTAACTCATAAATTACAAACATATATTAATTATCTTATATTTTTATAAACCATTTATATATTTATCACATATTAATTAACCTATTTATTTATTTTATTTTAATTAATTTGTTTATGTCTATGTCTAATTTTTTTAGGAAGTCTATTTTTGAAACTAAAATTTCATTGGTTTTTTGGATTTGGTCAAAGGGGTTATTATTAAATCATAAACATAATAATAATCCTTGAATAATTACAACTTTTATATATAAAATACAGTTTTACAATCATCCATGACAAGAATATGTGTAATATAAATCACATAGCTTCATGGATTTGGTACTCCATATATATGAACAAGGATTGTTATCCTTTTTCACAGGTGGAAGGGTAAGAAGTCAAGTAATATCATATATTTCATGAATAATAATTATGAAATTAATATCACATGTATTTGTTAAATACATCATATAACCATCATTTTAAGGTGGTGATGAAAAATTCCAAAACACGACTTTATGGAGGTGGTAGTCCACATGAACACTTGAATGATGTTTTCATTCAAAATATTATGCAAAAAGGGATCAATAATATTATGATGTCAATATAATAACATATCAATAAATTTTATAAACTAGTTTTGTTATTTTTTACTGTCTAAGAACAAATTTATGCTCTAGATGAAGAAGAAAATTGATAACACTTATTTTTGATGATTACCTTTTCTTGGGGGAAGCTCCTTTAGTTCTCTTCATAAGTACCTTAAGGATAGAATTTTATGTGGAAAATTATAATGTAATATATATTCAAAATCTAATAATATATTATGGTATGGCTTTCCCATGATAATATTCCCATGAAGTGTGAGTAAGAGTGCATAACTTATTCCCACAGATAAGATACACGAGGGGAACACATTGAATTACATGAATTAATAGATTCATTTAAAATAATTTTTATTTTTATGTGTATAAAAAACTATATATTTAGAATTTACGGTGATAATAATTCAAAAGAATATCATTTAATAAAATTTATAAATGTTTAGATTATATTTTATCCCATATCTCTTAGTTTTAATCCTTCACTAACTAAACAAAACTATTACTATGACATCAATATTTTTACACATTAGGGTCTGTAATTTTATATATAATTTATAAAGGACCTATAAATGGATAATTATTTGTATTATATATAATATCCCACTCACGTTTCTGATTGTAATATTTTTATAAATTTTAATTAATTTAATTATATATTATTTAAAAAAATTACCATTGAAATCATTTTTAAGACTATTCATATAATTTGAAATTACAAAAGATCAATATTTTTATTTAATTATAATTTAGATAATTAACACATTTAAATGAAATATATTTTTCTAAAAAATAACTGGGATTCGATAACACCGATGAAAAATATTACTCTATATGTTTTTGAAATCATTTACATTATTTCCCTACTACTTTTCAAAGTATTAAAAAGACATTTCATAAGAATTTTAGTTATTTATCTCACCATTGAAAATTAAAAATCAATTAACATCATCAGAAAAATTATTTATTTCCAAATAAAACTTATATACCTTCTCTTAAGTTGTTTTTATACATAGTAAAAAATAATTTATATAATAAATATATAAAGGGGAAATTTTGTAATTTCCCTTTAAATAAAAATTATATAAAGTTCTTTATCGAAGAAGAATGGAAGACAAATTAAATAAATATATATATTTAAATAATTTGGTAGAATTACACTCACAATACAGTTTAATGTCAAGATTTTTTGGAATTTGAAATCTTTTTCACATTAATCAAAACTAATGTTAAATTAATATACCCTTTAAAATGGTGATTAATATTTATAAAGGATGTTATTCATTATGAAAAAAATAATGTTTACCTCTTTACCATATTTTAAATTTTAGATAAAAATATTAAATCTATTTATCCAATTTAGTCCCTAAAATTTTATTGAATTTCATTTAAAATAAACCCACAAAATGGAATGAAGAAGAGTTTTTGAGAAAAATAATTATATATATATGTGTTTTCATTCCAATGTTATGTGAAATTTCGATTATAATAAAATTATTTTCATATATTTTAATAATAGGATAATAATTTAACTTTAAAACCAATTCAAAAATGGTACATTATAAATATATTTAATGGAAATGAATTTTACTATAAAAATATGTATTTTTCACTATTCACATAAAAATCAACCTTCTTAGATAAATCCAAAAACATAAGTAAAATAAAGTTTTGATTTAATTATTTCAAAACAAATATCAATATTTTAGATTAATAATTTGTAATCCATATTAATTTAAATACTATATTCACTTGAAAAAACTCAATAATCATTTTAATGATTAATAAGTGGTTAAGAAAACTTTTTGTGGTTATTTATTAATTATCGGTCAATAAATTATTATTTAGAATGATATAGATACCTATATTTTTTAATTGTTTTAATTATATTTATTTCATCCAATTAAACAACTATTTTATAATGGTCATATTTAAAAAATAGCTTTTCTTAGTTGTGAATGATAGATACGTAATGTTATATACATTATGACGAATAGTCTTAATATTAAATCACAATGTATTACATTTCACTCTGGTTATGGGATGATTAAAATATTATGTTTTATAGATATGGGTTGTCTGGGGGTGGGTTGGTCTGGAGAATACTTATATGTTTTTTGATGTTGTGTGACTATTTGGTATGGTAACTTGTAAGGTGTTTTGTGTTCAATTTTTTTTAAAATATGTTATATCATGGTTTTGATGAATTGAAAATCCATATTTGACATGGGATTTTTATCTCTATACTTTTTGTATTTTACTAGTATTTTCTTTATAAGAATTGATGTTATAAAACTCTTCATTTAATTATGTTGACACACTGGTTAGTAAAATGGGTAAGATATTTAAATAAACCATATAACAAAAATGTTACATCATATTCATTGGTTTGTTTCATGGACATTGGCATCAAAAATATGGTTTTATCATATTGTTTAGATTCATTTAAGGTAGATGTGCATTATTTATTGCGTTATTAATCGCTTTTTTACCAGTACCTATAATCCCAAATTATTGTTAGTTTTATATTATCTTTTCAATAAGTCCCTTATGGCCAGATGATGATTTTTCTATTAAATATCCCCATGAGTATTAATCCAAAAGCATCATAGAGTTTTCAATAAATCATTTGTAAAAAGTATGGGAAATAGTTCTCCGATATTTTTTCCTTGAGGGTCAGTGGTACACAACTTCTTAAAAACATTTAAATTATCATAAATAGTTTATTCAAATTCCTTCATGGTAGTGTTGATATCCTTATTGATGGATATTCTTTGAGATGTTTAAAATAATATCAAATGGAATAATCTTTATAGGTTCTCCCACTTATTCACATTTCTTGATTTTAGGATCTATAACAACTCCATAACAACACTATAATGTAAATATACGAATTAAATTCACTTAATTTTCATATATAATCCTTTAATGGGATTCACAATTGATCTCACAAGAGTAAAATCTTTGATGTTTTTATTTTTATCTTCTCCTATTAGACGATTTAATTTTTAAATAGCTAGATGAAGTGAGTTTTCAATTAAAATTCATATTGTAATTTTGGGATTGAAATATTATTATTATTATTTAATAATTATGATCAAACAGGTCCCTTAGGGTCTGATTTAGGTTAGATACCACAATGTTAACCATAATATAAATACCTTAAGATTCACCATAGTCTATCAATTAAAAGTAATCAAATTTATATTGAATATTTAATTTCATATTTGTAGTAATTCATTCTATTTCAAATTCAGGATCTCAAGGGAAATTTTTGTGGTTATAAGTCTAAGGTATAAAATTTAATGTTCGACTTCCACATTACAAACTAGAAACTTGCATCGTAGTTTTAAATTCACCAAATATGGATTTTTGATAAATAAATTATACTCCTTGATTAAATTTATTTATATTTTTAACCTGGTGATATTTTTAATGATAAGTTCTAGAAAGTGTGTTTCCACATAAATAGGATGGATTTTTTGAGTTATTTTTAATTTCATATAATGAAATGGGATGAACTAGGATTCAATTCACTAAATAAATATATTGATGTTTCAGGAATGACATTTCATTTAAAATTATTTGAATGTATCTAAAATATTATAGTTACCCTTATTATTAATTTATAAATTAAATATTCACCAATAGATTCATCAAACACCCTTGGATAAAGGTTTTTCTAGGGACCAATCTAATAGTTATTAATACTTGGTCATCCCTCTTATTGTGTGTCTAAAACATATAAAAGATACCAAAATAGTAAGATACCCGCAATAAAAAAATTTCATTATGTGGATGTCTATAAAGGATACAATTACAGATGGAAATTTATTGGTTTTTAAAGGATGGATTAGATAATCCAAATGTGGAAGTTTTCAATATTATGGAAATAATGGTGGATTCGTTCCTTCCGTTACACATATTATTCTGAAACATCCAACAACAACATGCACCTGATTCACCCACTTCCTCCAACAACTCCCTAATCTCACCAATCCATGTATTTAATGACAAAAAATTTTATCCCCTAAAACACTCTAGGATGACCTTTAGTAACCTATTGAAATACTCCAAATATACATCAATCAACCTAACATTCTATTAAAACCTCTAGATACCAAGGATCTATCATGTCTATTTTTCAAAAATATTAACATAAATTTTTTTGAATCATGATTCCCTAATCCCCCTTTTAGATTGAATCATTTCATTTACCCTAAATCACATGGTTTGGTGTATACATTTAGAGGTTTCCAAATGGTGGTGACTAAAGGATTTAGAAATCAACCAAAACTAACCATCATTTGGCAGTTTTAGGGTGTCCACTAAATGGTACTTTTGATAACATTTCATGACCACTAAATACATTATATGAACTAGTGACTGAAAAACAACCTATAACATAAACAATAGTGTTTTAGTGTTATTGATAAATTCAAAAATAACTCACTTGCATAACATTTGTGCCCACAATTCCAAAACATGCACCACATAATACAAATTATTCCATTGTAGACAAGATACTTCGGTTAGAGGTATATTATATGTTATCAACCAATTGTGTAAAAAATAATATTGTTCAAAAAAATTATGATATTTTATTTTAAGTATTGAAAAATATTTTAAAACCAATAATAATCAACAGAAGATATTTTTATTAGTTAATAATATGTCTCAATTATTATAGTATATCTCCTACTCTTCCCTAAAAATTAATGTCTTTACAATCCATTATATGGGTAACACTAATAAAGGATGAATAATTAAGAATTTTAGAATTTAATAAAAGCACAAATAATTAGTAGAAAATTTATAATAATATATTTTAGAGTAAAAATGTCAAATTCCAAGGTGCAATAATTCTAGAGATCTCTCTACATGGATCCCCCAATTTCATTATATACCTTTTTAATGAGCTCTAAATCCTTTCTAGTTCATCCAATCAAATTCTCTTAAAATCCTTTGTATTGTTTTTAAATTTCCCTTATTTACTAGATTTATTTCTGATTTATTGTATTAAATTCAATAAAAATATTATATATCCCTTCTTTATTCATTTTCAAAATATAATTCATATTATAAACTAGATGGCCACATATAATTAGTTAAAAGAATGCTAATGTGGTAGCTTGAAGAATTTACTCATAGTGAAGATCATCCTTATGAATTCATCTATTTTTATTTTTCTAATTAATTATCTAATGGTATTGAGGATTTTATCATACTTATGTCGTTATATTTATAGTCCCTTCCATATTTTATGAATAATATTATTGATTAAATCGATTATTTTATCATTAATGATCTCATTTAAGAAATGTTGAAAGTAATTTTTATAAAGTGATGGATGATTATTACAAAAAATGGATTATGATTATATAACCATGGAACCATTCTTTTAAAACCTGAAGTTTGCTTACCCATAAATTTTTGATACTTTTCCGACTCTTAAAAAGGCCCCAAATCTATAAAAAACAGAACATCGTTAATATTTTTATAATAACATCAAAATCAATTGAAATGAAATATTATATTTAAAATAATATTTAAAAGATGGATGAAACAATTAAAAATCAAGATCACATAAATTTTGATAATTAAATATGAATTACTCATGAAACTGAGAAATCTGTAAATTCAATATAAAATGATGAAAACAAATTGGGATTAGAATCATGAATATAAATATAAAATATATTAAATTATGAAATATATCATATACAATTGTTAAAATAATATTATACCAACTCTAAAAAATTAATCTTTTAAAATGGTTTACATGTCATTAATCATCATATGTAAATTAGGTAATATTGAAAATTTCTTCATATTCATAAAAACAATTTAACGAGGTAAAATATATTCATTGTGGTATATTCTAATATAGGGTGAAAAAAGAATTCAACTGTTAGTGGCATATATCATCAAAAAATATATCATTAAATTAGTGGATTAAGGATTTCATTACCTTCCCATTATCCATTTTTAATATTTTTCCATTTTCACCCTATTTCCATGAATTATTACCCTCTTTATATTAAGAGAATGTTTTTTTAAAAAAATCAATCTCTCCTATAAAATATACTTCTTCACACCCCAGTACTCCTCATGTCGTAAACAAAATTTATGAACAAAAATTTGTAAATCCCTCCCCCAAACCCTTTTTCCCACATCATTGAGGTTATTTTCTCCCTAAAATAAAAATCTATGAAGGTTCAATGTGTGACAAAAATGTATATATCAAATTAAGTTTTAATTATCATTATCGAGTTCGTTCATGTTTCTATCATTTTCCACCTACTCTAATTTATTAATTAACACACTAAAATAATGAAACATTTATCATTATTTCACTAAAAAGTTATTTCATAATGGAACAACAATTATATACCTCCCTCTAATACATTGTAAAATGAAAATTCCATCTATATTCTATAATTAATACCACCTCCAAAAATAATTCATTTCATTTTTTGTCACCAAATTAATTTTTTTTTGTAGAAATGATATTAATAAAAAAAATATTATATTTATAAAAAATATGGTCTTGGAATTATAATTGTATTTTATTAATAATATTAATAGTGAATGGTCATCATGAATTTTAACCCCCTAAAACTAAAACACTAAGATATATTTTATTATTTGAATATATTTTGGATAAACTATTTAACTATAATTATTTTGTAATATACGATTTATAAAAAAAGAAGACTGTAAATTTTTTTATTTGATGAAACTATTCTATAACCGATTTCTCCATGGTGAATATACCAATATTGGATTAGATAATTTGACCGAACAACCCCAAAACAACCTATATTGATTTAGTAAATAAATGAATCAGGATAATAAATGGAGATAAATGGTTAATAATAATGGAATCAAAATTATATGGTTCTTAATTATGTAAATAATCAATATAATTTTATTACATTTGATGGTAGAGGATTAATGATTTGAGTCAAGAATCAAGGTAAGGGCATTTCTTTGAATCATTTTATTTTATGTGTATAAGTAATTATCTCATCACTTTTTTGTAAGAAACTAGTTTTACAATCAGGTACAAATAATATAATTTTTGTAATAATTCACTATTATAGACCTAATATAAATTCCTAATGAGTTATCAAAGGCCTCAGTAGGTGTTTAGGGCATCCTCAATGCCCAGAGACTGACTTTTTTGGAGAAAATGTCATGTCTCATGGTTTATTTAAACTGTTTAGGGATGGATGCACGATTAGTTTAAACTATGTGAGGATGGATAGTTAACAACAAGATGGAATCCGGTTAGCCAAAACCATGAGAGATAGGATGCACTGTTGTGTGAGAATATATGTAATTTTGATAGTTTAAATTTGCATAATTGGAAAAAGTTTTCCCAAACCGTGCAGCCTTCCCAAGTGGGTGACCCTTCCTAAAGAATACCATGCATAGTTTGTATATGGTATGGATAACCACGAAACCAAAACATGTGATGTCTATTTTTGGGTTAAATTATAATTTGTTACTTTAGTAATGTCTTAATCCAGCCCCCCTTTCCTTTTAGTTTTCTAGTGGGGAGAGCCTTCATTTCTATCCCTTTTGAATCCAAACTCTTCAATTCTTGGATTTGATGTCTACTATCTATCCGAAGTCTGAATCAACTGATGTTCATCTCATTGTATCTTCCCCAATATTTTATTGATTCCTTTTTAATCTTTCTTCTTTCTTCTTTCTATGAACGACACTATTTATATGGAGGCTCATATGCCCTAATTTTTGGGTAATGATACATTATTCAGATATAATCCCATATAGAAAAAACTGAAGGATGATATTGTACAGGATAGTTGAATGATCTTATATTACATGTCTTATAACTAATCCCTCAATATCCATCATTTGATAAATTGTCTTGTCATGGAACTGATTTCATCGTGCATTATTTGTTAAATCTATATGCCATGATGTAGTTGTTATGACCATGTTTTAAGAACCTTTCCATATAATTAATTAATATTTGGTGTTTACATGAAAAATTATACCATCCCATGTGCAATTAGTTAGAATATTTTCGTTTTTAATGTTCTGAAAAGTTTTATCCACCTTTCAGGTGTGCCTCATCTGGACCCTTCCAATGGTAAGCCTCAATATATTAAATGGGAATTAAATTTCAATGGATAGTTTTTGTATTCTTTTCACATGACCCTTCTATGGAAATTTATTGATTTATAATGAATGAATCTAATGTGAATTGGTAATTACATTGGTTATATATGAGTTAGCATTACGGATTGAAGTTGAATGTTTTGGTTTCATGTCATAATATCCCTGGTTATTTACAATTAAAAGGAGTTGAATGGACTATGTAAAATTTATATGACTTATATGGATTGAAAAATTCTTGCAAGACCAATAATACTTTTCAAACTAAATAAAGGCAAGGACTTGAACCTTATCACGTCTTCAATGAAATAATTATAACATGGATTTATTAATTAAATGAATATAATATAATGTTCATAATTATGTATATCGACCATAAAATAATTATAGGAGTGTTTTGACTCGAGATCACATTGCATTCATGAAGGAATTCCTTTAGCACTTTGGGAGACCATTCCGATTCAAGGATTCCATTTACCTTTTTTGATACCCACCATATAACCTGATCCAAGAATATTAGTGGATTATTCATATGACATAGATGGATCCCTCCTTTATCATCAGTGGATCCTTTATAGAAACTATTAGGATCAGTTATGGATTCGACAGACATAAGGTTTTTTGGCTATATAATTGGTCTTATCAATTTCTTATCCCATATTTCCTTGGCTATTTCATTGGACTCGATTAGATCATATTATTGATGAATCACTTGGATGATACTTCTTGTTGTATGCTCTTACCACCATATCAAGAATGTAGTTACTACAATGTTAGAGGCCTTGGAGGTCCTTGTTTCATTAGAAATTCCCTTAGAACCATTTC
The DNA here is from genome assembly GCA_963277665.1 of Viscum album. Taxonomy (NCBI): domain Eukaryota; kingdom Viridiplantae; phylum Streptophyta; class Magnoliopsida; order Santalales; family Viscaceae; genus Viscum; species Viscum album. The sequence continues at coordinate 1,203,915,015 of OY728126.1, read as the reverse complement.
ATTATTATTATTATCATGGGTTCCATGTTAAATATTTTTACCTTCACAATTACTGTAATGTCGCGAGCCCGCACTTGCGGACACAATGCTTAGAAATGTTGTGTAATTTTTTATATATAAATTAAACTTAACAATTACATAACACTTTAAACAAAATAGGACCTTTTACCAGTCTAGATTTTGGAGGACTACACAAAACCGTACATTAATCATAGTTGAACAAGAATAAATAAATTTTCTACTATGATTCTGATTTTTCTAACACCAAAAGAGTTGAATCCCGATTTATAAACTCTATGATTCCAGTGAAAAATATTTAAAAAGGTGATATCATTCAATTTCCCAGTAAGGTGTTTGAAAATAATTAAAATACTTTTTATAAATTCATTCCATGAAATAAATTTTCAAAAAGGTTATTTGGATAATAACATAAATTAATTTTTGAAATATCCTTTAAAAACATAATAAAAATTACATATGCGGAAGATAATACAACACTTTTTAAATACTTACGTAAAACATTTCATTAAAAATAATCTATTGTTTTTTTCTGAAAATACAACGCAATATTTTGAAAACAAGACATAATGGCTAGTAGAAACATGGAACATTGAAGGCTATAATGGGCCGACCCACTTGTTTAGGGATTGTGTTCAATCCCTAATTTCGTACCATATTTACAATATTCAAGATTCAATGTTTATAAAAACATTTTATACTTTCTTTATGTATATATACATTCACTAGATATTTTAATTTTGAAACCATGTCACTTAATTAAAATAAACATTACACTTATCTGTATATATTTGAGTATGTATATTTATTATATTTATATATATGAGTATGTATATATATAAATATATGAGATTGCATTACATTTCAATTTCATGTTTGGTTCTAAACAAGACTTTTGTCACATAGACTATTCATAATGAGATAAATATACCCAAAAATGTTATGAATTAAATGATTTCATATTGTTATAACTTGAACAATTTTTGAAACAAAATCTTGAATAAAAACATCCAACGACATATTCGTATAATTACTTTTATCCCTAAAATAATGACATGAATATATAAAGTAATATCAATAATAATCGCATGCAATTTATATGTCGCACAAGAAATTATCAGTATCATTTCCTATCCATTACCTCTTTCATGAATATATATATATATATATATATAATTCTTAAAGAACCTAACATTAAGAAGAACATATATAAACCAACAAATATGAAATCATAGAAGTGAAGTTAGTGGGTAATGATCTCGAACGTCGAATACATCCTTTTTTGTGTGTTTGATAAATATGTACCCATATATTTTATACCAATGTTAGAAATTTATATGATTTATTCGATGTGAAAAATAATAACTCTCAATATTCTTATATATATATAGCATAAATAATTAAATATATATATTCAATTCATGAATTACAAATATGGACTTGGATTTTATGCCAGTATAAATCATGAAAGTATATGAATATACATCAAAAGTAATCAATTTTGATAATTGTAATACCCTGACGCCAGTTACATAGAGTCAGTTCATTATTACATAACATTGGAATGATCACAAGGAAATCATGTCCTGAAAGACCGATCAGTTTAGTATTATTTGAAACAAGATTCATACATAAGTTCACCTTTACAACATGAAAATAATTACAACACTAATTTATTCAAGCCTCCTAGATTATGCCTTCAAGTCACTTTTAACTAAGTTATTCATATACTGGAAAAATGAAACAAAAGAAAGGGGTGAGCTCAAACGCTCAGTAAGGGTAAGTAGTACAGCGGGACATAACATAAATATTTGGCATGGTAAATAATTGAAAATACATGCCTTTACACATAATAAACATGATCACTTTTATGGAACAAATATGATCTGAGTAAACAATTCCATAATTAAACATAGTCATGGGTATTCTAAAGTCAAATAACCACATGAACCATCAATATTATTTTCATAATGAGGTAATGTATAATGTCGATCATTCTAAAACATTTTTTCAAGGTCTCGGCCAGGATGTCTAAAAATGATTTAGTCCTCGGCCAAAACCATATATCAAATTGGGAAAGGCCACGGCCAATTCCTTGTATAATTGTCTCTTGATATCTACCGATGCACCGAGGAGCTATAGAGGGTTCCACCCATCACTTACTAAGTCCAATACATTCCTCATATGAAAAGGATAAAATATAACATAAACATTCGTATTAAAACTAGCATAAAAAATGTAAATACATTAACCATAAACCATCAATGGTTTAAAAATAAAACATCCACAATCAAACATATCACAAAACCTTCAATTCATTATTAAATATTTTTATTATAATAGATCAACTTCAAACTAGTTTAAAATTAATCAAATGATTTTGACATAGATGAAAGGAAAATTATTTAATTGGAATATATCTTTCTATTTTGAAATCATTTAAAAGAAAATTAATTATAAAAGAAAACATTTATTTTGAAAATATTCTTAAAATATTATAAGGGAAGCTTAGACGATGTTATAACGGAAAAGAATAAATGCACACTCTATATAAGTTAAAAATACATTTGTACCTTAATTTTGTCAAAAAGGTCGTAAAGTATCATGTTTGGAAAACGAAAGAATGATTCCTTTCAAAACATATAAGGAAAAATAAGGGTATAAATGAATTTAACCCGTAGTCTAGTAAATAGTAGGAAGTTATTTTAAAATAAATTTTAATGAAAACACAGATGTGGATGATAAAGAGGTCCCATCAGATACTTACACAGAAACAACCTCAGATAATAAAGAGATTGTAAAATTAACCCTTACATGGTACATATTATTGGTTGAGGGTATGTTAAACTCATATATACTACTAAAATCATTTTTATTAAATTATTCAACAACCATGTACATAAATAGGATATAATATATGATTTTCTAATATTGCTTTGTTAATAATATTTTAGTATTATCATTATTTCGGGTGTTAGCTGATTTGTTTTTCCTTTATATGTTTTTTTACATAAGCCATGTTTGTTATGGATAGGATATATTAGATTCATATCCATAATGATATTAAGTTCTTAAACATTATTTTTAATCATTAAATGAATTTTATTCTTGAATGGTTACAATGGGGAAATGAATCTCATCGCGTTCGTGGATAGGGTAATCCGTATGTACGCACATGCGACAATATCATTCTTTTGATATTAAAATTGTTTGTAAATATATGGTATATAATATATAAATAATCATTAACATGTAATATTTATTATTTATATCAATTATGCATCATTATTATACCCATCCAAAAAATGTGTTGAATAACAACTACACCACAACATGGAGACAGTAAGTCGTACGTACGCTCGTATGGTGACGTTGTCATTCATATGATTGATAGAATAATAGAATATCGTTTTAAAATTTTTATAATATCATCAATCTATATAGAATATACTGGAGTTATTATTTTATAATGGAAAAAACAAAGAAAAGGGAAGTGGAAGAAGAAAATAAATTGAAAGAGGTGATGATATATTTACCTGTTCTTCGGGTTCTTCCTTTTGATTTGATCAAAAGGGCTCCAAAGGTTGGCTTTATGACCAAATTAAGGCCTATAGGATTAAGGGAGGATTTTTGGGAGGATTTTTTGTCAGGTTTTTGCGGAGCCGAATGGATTTGGAGATGTGAATTTGGGAGAAGGGGGAGTTCCCTTTTATAAGGGAGGTGAGGGGCACCTTAAGAAAAGATTGAAATATTATTTTATAATAAAATAATTTTCACTTTATAATGGATCCAAAATAATTTATTTCGAGTCCAAGGTGGGTATGAGATTAAATACTCTCAACCAATAGGTTATAGGAAAGTTTAGGTCACCATATAAACCTTATCTTTTATATTTAACTCTTAGTTAAATAGTATGACATTTACCATTTTTCTTTGTATTTTTATATTATATGGTTAATAAAATTACTATAAACATTCAATAGAACCCCAAGTGGTTCTATATTTATATAACTATTATTATATAAGTCCTTTTTCCAAACCATAGATTTTTATGAATATAATATAATTTATTAAAATAGTATTTGTTTTAAAAACTCATTTATATAAATTTTGACGCTATTTGGTATTTTATTTTTGTTAAATTAATAACATCAATATTACTTTGTAAAATATTATTTAATCAACACTAACATATCATATTAAACTTGAAAAATAGTTAAATTCATCCAATGTCTCATAATAGATTTATTTGGATACTTATATTATCAATTATTTTAATCTTTTATTAAAATGGTAATTACTACATCATCATTGTTTCATAAATAAATTTGATTATTTAATGTCTAAAAATTAGAAATAAAATAAAATTATATAGGAAATATTTTTATCTTTATATTGAATATTTAGAGTCGAATATATATTCTGTGTCACCCTATATTAAAAATGGTTTAGTTAATAAACATTGAATTTATCTCTTTTAACTCTTCTTTAAATAAAATAATAATAAATTTCTTAATCCAATCTAAGTGGACCTGTACGATCAAATTTTATTTATATGTTTTTTTGGTCGAAATAAAATTAGCCAATAGATTTAGGACATGTGTTAGGGTAATTATAATATCATTTTACCCTTAATTTCCCTATTTACTTTTTATAGTGGTAAATACAAGTCAAAGGTTACTATTAACCAAAAAATAATTTCTTCTTATTGAAAAAAATTTTACATACTTATGTCAACCGTGTCTCTCAGATTTTGGAAATTCAACTCACAGAAGTGGTAAAATTATGTTTTATGCAAAAATTTCAAATGCTCCTTAGAGGTGGGTAAAAGACGGTAAAAGGTTCAATAAAATTTATATATATCTAAACCTTCTACAAAATTACTCCAATGAATAACATTGAACTTATATATGTATTATGTATCTATTTTGACCTAAAATAAATTTAAATAAAATAAATAATTATTTAAATAAAAATTCAGTTTTAAACAATAACGCAATGTTTTTCACTATTCATGAAAAATTGAAAGTTTTCAGAAAAATACAAAAAATTCACCCTAAGCTAATTTCAATATTCTAAATCCAAAAATGAAGTCCATTTTAAAAGAAAAAATTTATAAAATTTAAAAATGTGGGTATTACTATTCATAATGGCTAGTTTTATTGGTTGTGGTGTGTTTGAACTCAATGTTGCGTACAACACAAGCTATTGTATTATTCAAAGAGAAACATACCGTGGAATATTGGGGTGTTATATTCTTCCCACCTTCAAATAATTTCATCCTAAAATTTATAGAATATAACTGCACAAAAAGATTCGGGTGGTTTCTCATTATATGTTCCTTGGTTTTCCACGTTTCCACTTCCATCTTATAATTTCTCCATAGACCTTTTACCTGATAAGTTTCCGGTTTCTCAATACTTGTTCTCTGGTATCAAGAATTCTAGTATGCTCTTCGCAATAAGATATATCGGGTTCCAGTTCAATTTCCTCATAGCTGAGTACATGCGTTGGGTCAGGCATGTATTTTCTCAACACTGATATGTGGAACACATAAATAATTTGGAGAGAATTGGAAACATCATCAAAGGGTAAGATACATCCCCAATTCATTCTAGAATTTCTAAAGGTCTGATGTATCTGGGATATAATTATATTTTCTTACTGAAACATATAACTCACTTCCATGGAGAAACCATAAAGAAAACATGATCTCCTACCTGAAACTCAAAATCCTTCCTTCGGTTAACAGCATAGTTCTTTTTAATACTTTGAGGTGCTTAAATTTGGGGTTGGATAACTTTTACCTTTTCCATCGTTTCCTCTACAAGTTTTGGGCCTACAAGTTTTATTTAACCAACATCATCCCAACAAGTTTGTATGCGAAATCTCTTTCCATATAATGCTTCATATGGTGCCATCTGAATACTTTAATGGAAGCTATTATTAAAGGAAAATTCTACAAGAGGTAAATATTGAACCCACATATCATGAAAATCAAGTGATCAAGATATCAACATTTCTTCTAAGGTTTGAGTAGTCAGTTCTGATTGTCCATCAGCTTTATGGTGGTATGTAGTGCTCAATCGAAGTTCAGTATCCGTGTATTTCTAAAGAAATTTCTTGAATCCTGATGTAAAACATGGATCACGATTAGAAACAATTGATAGGTGTTCTCCATGAAGTCCAACAAATTCATTAATATATATTCTTGATATCCATTCAAGTGGTAAATTTTCTCTTATAGAAAGAAAATGTTCTCACATTGTGAGATGATCAACAATGACCCATATTTAGTTATTCCTTATAGGTGTCTTTGGTAGCCCCATGAAAAAGCCCATCATAATATAATCTTATTACCAATCAGGTATGGGAAGAGGATGCATGACTCCTCTAGGATGTCGTCTTCAAGCATTCACTTGTTGACAAACCATAAATCATGACACAAAATAAGCGATCCCCCACTTCATGTTGTCCCACCAAAAAATGTTCCTTCAAATCTCTATACAACTTGGTGCTAATATGGTGTATAGAAAAATTGGAGCTATGATCATGATCTAACAATTCCATTTTCAAATCAGGTATATCGGGAACAGAAAGTCTCTTCTCACTTTTCAAAATTCCATCTTCATATATGTTGTCACTCAATATCCCAATATTCAGAGCATTAATCTTATTTTGAAACTCCTCATCATCGGTCTGAGAACTCTTTATCCATTCTAGTAAGGATGGTTGGGCAACCATTTGAAAAAGAATTGATTATTCACATTCCATGGTTATTCTCATATCTATCTTTAGTAGATAAATGAAAATAGGATCTCTTTCAACTCTCATCTTGTCCAAAAATCCTTGATCCTTTCTACTCAAAGCATCTATCACCATATTTTCCTTCTCAGGGTGGTAGTTTATAGTGAAATTATAATCTTTGAGTAGTTCAATCCATCCTATTTACCTCATGTTGAGATCTTTCTATGAGAAAATATACTTCAAAATCTTATGATCAGTATATATTTCACATTTTTCCTCATAGAGATAGTGTCTCCAAATCATTAAAGAAATGATTATAGATGCTAACTCAAGATCATGACTGGGATAGTTTTTCTCATGAATGTTTATCTGTCGTGATGCATATGAAATAACTCTATCATTCTACATAATTACACAACCAAGTACTTTCTTTAAAGCATCACTATGAAAAATAAACTCTTCATTCACTGATGGTAGAGTCAAAATAGGATCATTTACTAGTATAATCTTCAGTTCATAAAAAAATTCTTCACACTATTTTTTTCCTACAAGTTTAACCTCTTTACATGTGAGCTTGGTTAATCGGTTTTCCAATCAGGAAAAATTCTAGACAAAACGCTGATAATAACCTGATAAACCAATAATACTGCATAACTCTGTTATACTTGTTGGTTCTGGCCATTCTTGGATTCCCATGGTCTTTGAATGATCAACAGAGTTTCCATCTTTAGAGAGAATATGGCCAAGAAAAGAAATCTCATGAAACCAGAATTCACACTTGCTAAATTTCACATATAATTAATTTTTTCTAAGAGTCCTTAGGATAATGCGCAAGTGATTTTCATGAACATCATAGATTTTAAAGTATAAAAATATATCATCAATAAATACCACTATAATTTCATCAAGATTTTACTTGAAAACTATGTTCATTAGATCCATGAAAAAAGAGGGTGCATTAGTCAGTCCCAAATGCATTACTATAAATTCTTAATGCCCATACATGGTTCGAAATGTGGTCTTTAGAATGACTTCTTTCTTCATACACAACTGATGATATCCATATCAAAGATCAATCATTGAAAAATATTGAGCTCGATGATGTTGGTCAAATAAATCATCAATTTGAGATAGGAAATAATTTTTCATTATAGTTATATCATTTATCTCTATATATTCAATGCAAAACCTCATAGATCCATATTTCTTCTTAATAAAAAGAATAGGGGCTCCCCATGGAGAAACACTAGGGCGAATAAATCCATTATTAATCAATTCATCTAGTTGTTTATTTAGTTCCACTAATTCCATAGTGTACATTCTATAAGGTGTCTTTGATATGGGCCATGAACTACGAATTAATTCTATAGAAAACTCAATTTCTCGTTCTAGAGAATGTCCAGGTAAATCCTCTAGAAACACATCAACATAATCATGAAAAAAATTTACATCCTCAATTTGAACATTCCCTTCCTCACCCACAATTATTTCATTCTCTTCCTCCCCAATAATTGAATTTAGTAGAGTTACTATGGGTGGATCTAGATAAGAATCATATGGTGACATTTCTGCTCTAAAGATAAGGTATTCCTTATCATAATCAAAAATTGCAACCTCCTTCTTCTTACAATAAATTTTGGCATCATGGTCTGAAATCTATTCCATACCAAGTATTATATCAAATTCAATCATTTGTATCACAATGAGATCAACAGATAAAGAATATGAATATGTCCTAATGGGAACTGATTCACATAACGTTGTTGCAAAGATACATCCCTTAGAAGTTTTGACTGAAAACTCCTTTGTTAAATCAAATCGGAAATATAAAATTTTATTAGAAAACTGGAAAGATATGAATCAATGAAATGATCCAGAATCAAATAAATCATTTTCTAAAAATGATGAAACCAATAAATTACCTACCACCATGTCTTTTGGAGCTTCCACCTCAGTAGTTATGATCACATAATCATGGCCTTTCTCTCCTGTCCTTTTCTGAGGTAATTTTTCTTGGTGCTTAGTACATTCATGTGAATAATGTCCCATATCCCTACAATTATAGCATTGTTCATTGGTAGAATATTTCATCCCCTTACAGACACTATAAATATGGAATTTATATCCACATTTGTAGCATAATTCTTTCCCTTTTAAAAAAGAACCAGGGTACTTCCTTACACAATTATCATAGGGTGGAAATTGAACTCTTCCCTTCTTCCCGGTTTCCTTATTTTGTTTCCCATAGTGTTCAGAAGATCTCTTCTTCTCTTGTTTTTCTTTAAATTCATAAGACATAAATAATTTTTTTCTTGTCTTAATAGCACATGAGACTATATCTTCATACGAAGAGAAGGATTTTCAGACTAATTCTCGACGGAGAAATTGTTTTAAACCATCAATGAATTGATCAGTCTTACTCTTTGGGTTACATATATAATCTGATGCATGCCTTTCTATCCTTGTAAATTTAGCATCATAATTTGCGACATTCTCATCATTCTTATGCCTCAGATTCAGAAATAATCTTTCCATATATGCTCAATGGTCATAGAGAATGTATTTTTCTAAGAAAATATCGTTGAACTCGCTTCATTACATACATGATACCTCTTCATCATCCTTTTTTTTGGATCAATGACCACCATTGATCTGCATCTCTAGTGAGGCGATAAACTGCCATTACAAATTTTTCCCTTTTGATACTCCCCAAATCATGAAATATTTTCTATAAAGAACATATCCATTTCTTTGATGCAAATGGATTTGTAAAACCATTGAATGTTGGTGGTTTTTGAATCATGAAGCGGTCTAACAGTGATCCTCTGTGTTGTGGATCAGGGTGTTCCATACGAGTAAGGTTATTATTCACAACCTAAGTGAGTTTTCACAGTATGGAGATAAGTTGATCAACACCAATTTCATCACCAGCTCCACTATAATTATAATTAGTAAGAGGGAAATCCCTACATGGATTATGTGCATTGATACAGTTTCTATTCCATCAACTAGATGCCATTTTTAAACAATGGCATACACTAGATTATTTTATGAATCAAAATAAAAAATTCCAAACTTGAAAATCACTGAACATAAATTGTCATGTTTATTAATATAATCTATAATCTTAAAAATGTATTTTTGAGAAGGTATATACTCATAAATACTTTATAATGGTTTTTAATGAAAATGTTAACTATCTTAAGCATATCCCTCGGGAGTGTCGTAACCAAGAGTGCAGCAAGGCCTATTGTCATGCAGCAGTTCCCGTTTGAGTCTAGCTCAAGGTGGTGTTTTTGTGTTTCACCCCTAGGTATATCAGTGCCAGTTCCACCTCTACATACTTGTATCTAGAAAGGGATGTATTTCTTGGAAAACTCACAAAATATCTACATTACCAAAATTCTTTGATGTTCTTCTATGCTAATCCACAATGTATATCTTAGGGTAGTGTTCTCTAATCAGAGATTTTCTACATGTAGATTCCAAGGTTTGAACTAAACTTCCTATAATACCAGTCGTAATGCCTCGACACCGGTTACCCTGAGTCGGTGCACTATTACATAACATTTTCATGATCACAAAGAAATCATGTCCCGAAATACCGATCAGTTTAGTATTATTAGAAACAAGATTCATACATAATTTCAAATATAAAACATGAAATGAAATACAACACTAATTTATTCATGCCTCCTAGATTATGCAGGAAATTAACTCGTAACTAACTTCTTCATATCCTGGGAAAATGAAACATAAGAAAGGGGTGAGCTCAAACACTCAGTAAGGGTAAACAATACAGTGAAAGATAACATAAATTTTTGGCATGGTGAATAATTGAAAATACATGCCTTTACAAATAATAAACATGAGCACTTTTATGGAAGTAATATGAGATGAGTAAATAATTCCATAATAAAACATAGTCATGGGTATTCTACTAGTTGAATAACCACATGAACCATCAATATTATTTTCATAATATGGGAATATATTATGTTGTACATTCTGATACATTTTTTAAGGCCTTGGCCACGACGTCTAAAAATGATTTAGGCCTCGCACAAAACCATATATCAAATTAGGAATGGCATATGCCAATTCCACGTCTAATTGCCTCATGAGACCTACCGATGTACCAAGGATCTATAGCGGGCTCCACCCGTCACGTACTAAGTCTAGTACATTCTTCATAAGAAGAGGTTGAAATATGACATAAAAATTTGTATTAATACTAGCATATGAAATGTCATTAAATTAACCATAAACCTTGAATTGTATTAAAATAAAACATCCACATTCGAACATATCACAAAACCTTCAATACAATATGGAATATTTCTATCATAATATATCAACATAAACTAGTTTAAAATCCATCGAAGGATGTTGACATAGATGAAAGGAACATTATTTAATAAAAATACCTAATCATATTTGGGAATCCTTTAAAATTCATGTAATTGTAAAATAAAACATTTATTTTGAAAATTATCCTAAAATATTGTAAGGGATTCTTCGATGATGTTATAACGGTGAAGAATAACTGCACCCTTCGTGTAAGTTAAAAAGACATTCTTACCGTAATTTTGTCAAAAAGGTCGTAAAGTACCTTGTTTGGAAAACGACGGAAAGATTATTTTCAAATCATATAAATTCAAATAAGGGTATAAATTTCTTTAACCCATAGTCAAGTAAATAATAAAAAATATTTTTAATATACATTTTTATGAAAACACGGATGTGGATGATAAAGAGGTCCTAGTAGATACTTACCTAATAACAACCTCGGATAATAAAGAGACTGTGAAATTAACCCTTACCTTGTACTTCTTGATTGAGGGTACGTTAACTGCCTATATAGTAGTTAAATAATAGTTATTAAATTATACAAGAACCGTATACATAAAAATGATATCATATATTATTATTTTTTAATATTTCATTGTTAATAAATTTATAGTATTATCAACATTTCGGGTGTTAACTGATCAGTTTTCCATTATATTTTTTGTTACATAAGCCATGTTTTTAATCGATAGGATGAATTTGACTCAAATAAAAAATGATACTATGTTATTAAACATTATTTTTAATCAATAAATGGAAAATATTCTTGAATTTTTACGATGAGGAAATGAATCGCATCGCATTCATGGAGATGGTAATTCGTACGTACGCACGAGCGAAAATATCATTATTTTGATATTAAAATCATATGTAAATTGATATTATATCATATATAAATAATCATTAAAATGTTATATTTATTATATACATCAATTATACTTCATTATTATTCCCACCCAAAAAATGTATTGAATAACAACTACACCACAATGTGGAGACGGTAAGTCGTACGTACGCACATATGGTGACTTTATCATTCATATGATAGATAGAATAATAAAATATTCTTATAGAATTTTAATAATAACAGCAATGTATATAGAATAAACTGAAGTAATTATTTTATAGTGGAAACAACAAAGAAAGAGGAGGTTGAAGAAGAAATGAACTTGAAAGAGGTGATGAAATATTTACCTCTTCTTTGGGTTCTTCCTTTTGATTTGATCAAAAGGGCTCTATAGGATGGCTTTCGGACAAAATAAGGATTATAGGATGAAGGTAGGATAGTTTGGAGGAAATTTGGGTAGTGTTTGGCAAAGACAAATTGATTTGGAGGTGTGAATTTGAGAGAAGGGGGAGCTCCCTTTTATAAAAGAGTTGAGGGCCACCTTAGGAAAAGATTGAAATATTATTTTATAAGAAAATACATTTCTGTTTCTAATAGTCCCAAAAATGATATATTTAAGGATATTGTGGGCATGGGTCGAAATTCTCTAAACCAATAGGTTTTATATAGGATATGTCACCATAGTAAGCTTATCTTTTATATTTATCAATTAGTTAAATAGTTGGATATTTACCATGTCTCTTTGTATTTTTATATTATATGATTCATAAACATACTATAAACTTCCAAGTGAACCCCAAGTGGTTCACTAGTTATATACCTATCATTATAATGGTTATTTTGGCTAAACTGTAGATTTTTAGGTATATAATATCAATTAATAATATAGTATGTGCTTTAAAAACTCATTTATGTCAATTTACACACTATTTTGTATTTTTTGTTAAAGTCATAACAGCATTATTACTTCGAGCAAAATTCATTTAATCAACCCTAACATGTCACATTAACCTACAAAATTAGTGAAATTAAATAAAAGTATCAAGTTAGATTTATTTGGATATTTAAAATATCAATTATTTTAATCATTAATTAATAAGGTAATTACTGCATCATCATTGTGTCACAAATAAATTTAATTATATAATGTCTAAAAATTATAAATAAAGTACAATTATGTAGGAAATAATTCTATATTTATAATGACTATTTATAGTTGAATATATATTGTGTGTATCCTTATATTAAAAATGGATTAGTTATTAAACATTGAATTTAACTCTTTTAACTCTTCTTTAAATAAAATAATAATAAATGTTGTAATCAAATCCAAGCGGACTTAAAGGATCATATTTTATTTCTAAGGTTGTTTCTGGTCGAAATACACTTATCCAAGAGAATTAGGACATGTGTTAGGGTAATTATAATATGATTTTTACCTTTAATTACGATACATACTTTTAACCGTGGTAAATAAAAGTCAAAAGTTACTATTCCACCAAAAATTATTTTTATCTTATTGAACCACATTTTACTTACTGATGTCATCCTTGTCTCTTGAAATTTTGAAATTAAACTCATAAAAGTAGTAAAATTATGTTTTATGCAAATTTGAAAATGCTCCTAGGAGGTGCGTAAAAGACTGTAAAAAGTTCAGCAAAATTTTTATATATCTAAATTTATTAGAAAATCACTATAATGAATTACATTGAACCTATATAGTTATTATGTATCTATTTTTACATAAAATAAACTTAAATAAAATAAATAATTATTTGAATAAAAATTCGGTTTTAAACAATAACATAGTATTTTTGACTATTAATCAAAAATTGAAAGATTTCAGAAAAATACTAGAAATCCACCCTATGATAATTTCGATATTCTGATTCAAAAAATGATGTCCATTATGAAAGATAAAATTTATAAAATTTCCAAAATTTGTTATTACTATTCATGACGTCTAGTTTGATTGGTTGTGGTGTGTTCGAACTCGATGTTCTTTACAACAGAAGCTATTTTATTATTCAAAGAGAAGCGTACGATGGAATCTTGGAGTGTTACATTAACGACATATGAAATTAATGGGTATGGTCATTCCTCTAATATGAATTACTTTTAAATAAAATTATGTTTTATAAAATTTAGTGTTCAAAAATAAAACATCAAAATTTAACAATAAAAATTTATAAATGCCATTAGTATGATTATTTAACAATTAAAATATATGTATATATAGAATAAAACAAAAATAAGTATCAAAACAAGTACCCCTTAATAATGTATATCAATGTTTTAAAAATGAAAACCTATTGATTAAAAATTTAGTAATCCAATAAAAAAATTATATAAGTTTTTCCTTTTTATTTGAAGAATAAAACATTGTAACAGATAAAAGATATACTTTTCACCAAATCAGAAAATATAGATTATAAACTTCAAATAAAAAAATTAATACCTTAAAAATTATATAAGTAGTTTGATAACCTTCAACTCCTCTTGTATTATACTACTAGTATCTCATCTCTCGTACTCTCAGAACCACAAAACACAGAATATCATGGAATTCTGAATCATTTTCTGACATCTGCTTCTATTTGTTCACCTAGAATGGGATAATATTATATTATTTCCGCTTGTTTTCTGACCTGTTTAGCTTTTTGTGAAAGATGATAATTGGTATGTATATATTAAATTCTTCATTGATTAAATAATTTAATTCAATAATGACAAGAAACAAATAGTACAAAGTAGTAAATGGATTTTCAAGGTAACGAATCAAGAAAAATCCTTGATAAACAATGAGAAATTAATTTATACATTTTTATTTCAAACATGCTGATAGAAATTGATAGAAATATCAACATAAATAAATTAGAGATATTAACAAAAAATTGATTTAGAAACACGTGGATGAAGAATTAGTTCAATACATGAAAATGATTGCAAGAGAAGAGGTTAGAGAACGACATAACTATTCTTAAATCTAAAATGATTTAGATTCCAAAACACAATATACTAAAGATTTTCACTACACTTACCCAAATAAGACGACAACAAGGTCGTTATCCAAAATCAGAATCCTATCATTGTAGTTCTCTTCCATAAGTTCTTGGATCTCCAACTCACTCAGATTAGGAATTCTAGAATCTCATTGGTGGTCAAACCTCCAACTGAGCTTACTATCATCCTAGGACAGATTCGGCTTTGACTCCACAAATGACGTCAACTTCAGATCTGAATAAAAAACCTAAAATAGACTTCCTGGCTGTGCTTGACCTCCCCACTGAGACCTTGCTCGGGCCTTCTCAACTATTCGTGATCCTCAAACAATGCCTCTAATTCGATTCGTAGGTACTCAACAATAGCTTGGACAAAGCTCCATGGATCGATCTTCCTTCTCGCCAAAACAAAAATTGACGGACCCTTACCCTCTTTGAGACCCGACCTCATCAATCTTGATTTTTTCTTTGTTTTGTTATTATTCATTTTATTTTTATTTTTTTATCATTATATATTTAATCAATTTTTTTTTCAAATTAATATATATATATTATTAATAATAAAATTTTATATGTTAAAATAATAAAAATGTTAATAATAAATTTTATTAATAATTAAATAGTAAATTTTATAATTTTAATATTAGATTTTTGTCAGTATGAAATTATTATTTATTTATATATTAATTAAAAATATTATAAAAAAATCATTATAATTAATAACATTATAAATTATAATAGTTTTATTTATATTTCATTACTAATATAACCTTTACTTATTTTTACTATTGTTAATATTTTATTGGATATCCCTCTTTTTTTATTTAAAACTACTAATTTAAAATATATATATATATATATATATTTAATTTTAAAGTATTTGTCTATTAAAATATATAAATAATTTATTTCGTGAAATGTAAAGTAATTTTTTATGTCATGAATAAAAATATTTTTTGATTAGATCCAATTATTATAATTTTTTTATTAAATGTTTTCTTAATTTGTTTTAATTATAAAAAATTATAAAATAAATACTTAATTACTATTTATATATTATTTGGATGTTACAATTACAATCATGAGGAGATTTTAGTTCCCACTAAGCCACATGTGGCTTAAAATTATAAACATCAATTTAATTAATTAATGACCAGATTACATACTCAGACACCATCCGAGGGATGAAGTACTTGTTTATTTATGTTACTATACTAATTAACATTTACACAAGTATAACTGCACACATTTCAGTTCATATTACACGTAAATATGTTATAGACACCATTGGAGGTGGAACAGTGAGATTTATCTTAGAACTGACTCGGACCGCCATTGGTACCTAGGTAGACTATATGTATGTATGTGCTAACAAAGGAAATGGAGTTTCTTCAAAAATTTTAATGTTTTTTGTTTTAGGTTGGATATAATTGTAGATGTTCAGGATGGATCTCAAGATGATTTGAATAGTTTTACTTTATTTTTTCTACTTTTTTTAATCATTCAGGTATTCATCTTTCAAAAATGGTTCTATGAAATTTATTGAATGTTCTGTGTTTCACTGAAATATAGTGCTTTTAAATACTTCTAGCCACTGGTGTGACTTATCATGCTATATTATTCTAGAATGGGATCATTTATGTCATATGTAATTAGGTGAATGTCTTTTTCCTACCTACCTCTTCGATAAAATTAAATAATTTTCTTATCACTATACACAACCCAATGGAAAATGTCAGCACATGGAATAGATGACCATTTATGTGATAGTCCAATAGTTATTTGGTTAGATTAAAATTTTCCACTGTGGTTTTCTCATCAAGGATGTGTAATCCTGAGATCCCATTTTGGAAGATCTATTGATTGTCACCATTTTAAAAAATAGGGTCACATGAGGCCTCAGTGTGATAGAGATCCTATAGAGTGTCTGGCTTTAAACTATATATAGAAAACAAATAGATTTGGTCAGACCTTTTGGGAATCTTCTAGTGGAAGAGGATTTGCACCAAGTCCAACATCAAGGGTAAGTTCTTTTATGCCAAATCAATCTGGGAGTTTTAGTAACTCCAAAAGACTGGTCAAGGAGGAGGTCATGATCATGGTAGCCAGACTCCTGATCACCAATGGCCCCAGTAGAGTTGTTTTGATATTGGTAACCCAACTATTCACATTTCCATTAATCAGGTTAGTTTAATGAAATATAACTGGTATATGGGGATTGAACAACAAGGACATCTATAGAATGATGCACTATTTTATAAGTTTTCACTATATAATATTTCTTATTTGATATAGGTACTTGAAAATATTCTATCTCATTAACTATCATGGATATTTTTAGGCTTGAAATACATATTTAATTTTTTTTCATGACCTATGATACACAGTTGGGTGTATGGTCAGAGGGAATATTCCAAATTTAGGACAGTACACTTCAGTTAGGAAATTACCCTTTCTTGCGAGACCTATATACCCTCACTATAAGGGGACTTGATGTCATTCTTAAGATGGATTTTTTGGTTCCATATCATGCCTTTGCATAATTTTATCATCACAGGGTTTCATTTACATCGCCAGTGGGAATAATTTATTTACAGAAGTGTGAGTTTTATCTCCCAGATATTAGAGTTTGAATGAGAATCATTGGATAGGTGGAGTGACCACCCATATTGAAATTCTCTACCTAGAGGATCAAGGATAACAACATGTTTAATTCCATCTAGAAGTAGATCATTTAAGTTACATCTTTCTTAATTACTTTTATAGACTACCTCATGTGAGATAGGTAGAGTTTTTAATCAAGATTATTCCAGGAGAAGCTCCAGTTTCCATTCATCCATTTAGTATAGAGCCTACTAGGCTCCATGAGGTAATGGGGATGTTAAGGATTTAGTGGGAAAAGGTTTTATATGGCCAATAACATTTTTATAGGGTTCACCCTTTCTTATCACTAAGATGGAATATGGTTCCCTTCATCTATATGTGGATTAAAATACTTTAACCAGCTTGTAATGAAGAACCAGTCTCCACTACCTATAATAGAATACCTCTTCATCTTGATCCATGGATCATTGTTGTTTTCAAAGATCGATCTAAGATAGTGTCGTAATTAGGTGTGTGTCACGACATCAGACATACCTAATATAACATTCCATAACATGTATGGTTTGTATCATTACCTTGTCATGTTATACGGTCTTCTGAAAGGACCCACAATTTTAATGGATCTAATGAAAAGAGTCTTCCAAACCTATCTAGAATAGTTTTTCGTATTATTTTATGGAGAAATCATGGTTTACTCTAAAACTCTTAGTGACCATGAAAATCATATCGAGACCATTCTGAGTATACTAAGAGAGAACCTACATTATGAAAATCTTGCTATGTGCCACTTATGGATCATAAAAGTTCACTTATTTGGTCATATTATCATTGAATAATAAGTTTCTATCGAGCTAGGGAATGTCAATTATATAGTCTCCTTTGATGATCCCAATAAAACTTTTGGGATATGATGTTTCTTGGGAATGTATAAATATTAATTGAATTTAATATAGGACTTATCAATCATTTATTTACCTCTTACTAGTGTTACAAAGAAGGGATTTGTGTTCATATGGTAAGAAGTGTTCAAGAAATCTTTTAAGGAGCCGAAAGGGATGCTTGTCTTAGAACCAATTTTGATATTAGAAGATCATGGTAATAGAAATACTATGTTCTTTGATACATCAATAATTATGCTCAGATCAGTGCTGATACAGGAGGAAAGGGTCATCATGTACAGATCTAAATAGTTGATACATCAGAAGAGAAGTCCTTGAATATAAGACCTTGAGTTGCAAATAGTTATTCATGCCATACATTTCTAGAGACATTATATGTTTGGTGATAATATTGTGGTGTATATGCATCACAAGTGCCTAAAATATATCTTTACACACCATGACATGAATATCATATAGTGATTATGGGTCAAATATATTATGTGTAATTTTGAGCTTTCCTCTAGTCTTGTTAATGGAAATGTATTTGTGGATGTTTTGAGTCAGAAAACTCAGGCGAAAAACATACCAAAAGTTATTGACAAATAGAAATTGATAGACCCATTTTATGAACCTCCTATGTTATTTCACGATAGTAATGATTAGTATTTCTTCTATTCCATGGATGTTACATCTTCCCTCCTGACGAAGGTGATGGGTTGAAAATTTTCAAAGCCTCAAGGCTTTGTTGTCTATGATATCATTTAAAGAGCCGACCTTCCTCTAGAATAGTGTGCAAATGGAGTAGAAATCTTGCATATTCATGGATGTTTCTAGGTTTTTATAGATATTAGAGGTCATTTACTATGAGTTTACCATGCTTCATAGTGGAAATTGATCTAGTAATCTCCACAATATTTGTATATATGTGACAGTAGTATTGGTGGCATGGGTTAAATCTTATCATAGATAGAATTATTAATATTTGGTCAACATGTAAGTAGGTGAATGCTGAGATCCAAAGACCTAAAGGATTTTTGCAGCCTCCTTCAGTACCATAATTTAAATGGGATCATCCGACTACATGGGGCCCCTCGTGAAATTGTTTCTGATAGGGACACTCACTTCACATAACCGTTTTAGAATTGGTTGCAGAAGGATATGGGTACACTCGTGCTTTCGAGCACAATCGTTTACCCTAATATTGGTGAACACTCATAATGGATGAAATAGGTTTTATAAGAAATTATCTGATCATTAATCCTTAATTTCAGCAGTTCTTCAGAGATGGATATCCATCTCTTTATGTTTTCCAACAATAATATCTTTCAAGGGATGATTTAGAAGGGTCCTTTTGATATCCTATGTGTTATTCAGTGGTGTTCACCCTTGTTATGTCTAGAGGTAGGTGGGGTAGCCCTAAGAGTTCCTCATCTTATGTATGTGTCTTTTGAATAGGTAGAGATAATGAGGAAGCATACGAATACTACTCAATTTATATAGATATCGTATATCGATCACTATGGATGACTTCAATAGTTCAGTTTCATGGATCTTGTTTTCTCGCTTTAATAACCAAGGCTAGAACATAGATTGATATAGAGGAAATTGAGGCTATTACCTTGATTTTTATGGTTGTTTTATATTCTGGAGAGTGTTGTGGCAGTGGACTATCAATTATAATTACCTCGTAGGTACCATTACATACATGACATCTTCCACGTTTTTAAGCATCATAAATATCATCTTAACCCATATGATTAGTTTGATCCTTAGTTAGTAGAGTTATATGACATTGATTTGTTTAATGAGTGTCATGTATGCATCATCTCATAGGGTGTAAACTGTATCTAATCCTGGTATGTCCCTCTAGTACAGGTGTTATGGAAGCATGACTGTGTACATGAGGAGAATTTGTATTTGGAGGTTTACGTACATTCCCAGTGGCCAGAGTTATTCTAAAATAATGTTTCACCACCCTTGAAAGGTGAAATATGATATGTGATCCTTTAAGGGGAAAAATATAATAATATGGTCTTTTAATCAGGTATATATCCTTTATCTTTTGGTATATTTTAATTTTATGGACATATTATGGATGCCTAATGGGTTAGAGAATGTATCAGTGGTGTCTGGGGATTTTTTAGAGCCCAGATCCTGGATTTTTTTTATAAAATATTATATCACATTGTTTTTTTAAACCATGTGTGGAAGTTATCATGACTAGTTTAATCCATGAAGGGATATACAGTGAAAAGAACAAGGGTGAATGGTTAGATAATGCTAAAAAATATGAACCACAAAACTATGTGAGAATGTTTTCAATTCAGACATAGGTATTTTATATGGTTAGTTAATGGTTTCATTACCGTGTAGCATAACTGTGTTGATTCCCCTTCATTTAAATGACCATTCATGGTTTTCACATAGTTAGGAAAACTTTTTGGAAAAACCATGAGAATGCCATTTTTTGTGAAACTATCAGTTTCCCCTTTATGTCATATTTTATTCCAACACTTTTTCATTTTATATTTCCGGTGGATAAGGATTTAATATTCTATCATTTTTATTCCAAAATATATTTATTCAAGGATTTTATATCTACCATATGCCTGGAGTCTGAATCGGACTCCTCTCATCTCATTTTATCTTCACTGGTATGTTCTATATTCACATTCTTCATTTTTTTCATTATTCATTATTTCAAAGATTATTTTTATATTTCGACTCATAAACCACATTTTTTAGGGTTTGGATTAATTCATTAGATCTACTCCAATCCATGAAGAACTAAAGTATGATACTAGATGAGGAGGGTCATATGAGCCTAAGGTAGGAGGTCTATAACTCATCCCTCAATTTCCATTGTTTTATAACATGAAATTCCATCACTATAATTTCATCAGGCATCAAATTTGGAATCCATGTGACATGAATATAATCGTTATACCATGTTATATGAAATTCATAGTTTTTGGTCACTTTCAAAACATCAACCACCCCATGTAGGGCGAGTAACCATGTTTGGGGTATTTTTGTTTTTACACGTTTGAGTAAATGTTCGGGTGTTCCTCATCTTGAACATTATAATGGTATTCCTCTCTCTGTTGATTTACTATTGAATTGAAATGGCTAGATTTTTTTTGTTAACTTGACCATTCTACGTTGTGTTCTTAATTTATAAGGAATGAATCTATTGTGATTATTCATGTATATTCATTATATATGATATGGAGTAACGAATTTAAATTGAATGATTTGGTTTTATTCCATAGAACCCATTTCCATTTATGATGGATGGTATAGGAATGTACAATGTAATATGTATATGACTTATACAGAAATAAAAATGGTTTTTGTTCTCAATTAGTATTTCCAAACTAATGAATGGTAATGGATCTAACATTATGATATATTAAAAAGTATATTTATCACATGGATTAATTTATTAAATGAATCTAATTTAAGATGACTAATTATATATATGGTACTTGAAAACATATATTAGTGGTTTGACTCAATCTTTTCTTGGATTCCCAGGGAAATTCCTTGAGCACATGAGGATTTTATTCTATTCCAAGGATGATGGTTTCCTTGGTTGAGACCAATCTTGAAATATGGTCTTCTTCTTCCAGTGGATGTTTGTTATGAAATAATTGGATCCCTCCTTTATTATTACATGATTAAATGGATACACTTATTGGATCTAGAATGTATTCTACGAACATGATGTGACTTAGATATATCTTATGCCTAGTAATAGCTTATCACATTTTACCTCGGAAGTTTCCTTGAAGTAAGTCATATCATATTGTTGTGCAATGCCTTTTATGATGATGCATATATTTCACTCTTACCCCTATAACCAAACTGTAGTTAGTACCGAGTTGGTGCCCCATGACGTCATGGTTTCCTTGAATATTATCATTGAACCCATTCATTATTATTATCATCATAGTTGACATCTTACATTCTGGAACCATCACAATTACTATCATGAGGTTATCTCAGTGCTTGTTATTCATCATGTGGCTTAAAATTAAAATTATATGATAATTAATTAATGAGTTGGATACATTTTTAGAAACTAATCGATGAAAAAAGGAGGTACTTGGGATTTTTTGTTATTATATTTATTTACTTTTATATATTCATTCTTGGATACATTTCATGTTATATTACATAGATATGATATTATATACACCATTGGTGATGACCTACTAGTATTTATCTCACAACCTATCAAAGAATCCATTTATACTTGGAAAGACTATATTTATGTAGGTATTGATAAAGTGAAGAGAGTTTCTTCATACATATGAATACTTGCAATTTTAGGATGGAGATGGTTTAATATGATTAATATAGATCTCCGAATGATTTATATATTTTTTGGTTTATTTATGACACTTTTGTATATAACACATGAATTATACATTTTATCCATTTTTTCTAGTTTTACAGTGAACTAAATATCATCATAAATTGTAGAGTATTTTGACCAGTTCATCAGTTGTTTCCTATTCCTATCTTCTTCTGTTGTTCCATCAGTTTACTTTTTTGCTTCTGCTAGTTATCTCCATATTATAATATGTTATCCTATGTGAAACACATTGGTGATGAGGTAATAATCTCCCCAAAACCACACCCTAGTCCTTTATAGCTATTTGAAAGCCTCTAGAATTTTTTGAGATTCCCTTAAGGCTGTGTGCCGAACTAGGCTCAGGTTTCCTGTAGTGGAAACTAGGTCCGGGAAGAAACACTTTTTCATCCGGGTATATATTATTTCAATAATATTATTACATAAATATAAATTATTTACTATCATCATTTTTTATTTTATTTGAATTTATTTACACTATTTTATATATAATTATTTCTGCATGATATATTTTCAAGAATTATTTATTGTCGTGTCGATGGATGTTTTATAACATTTAAATCATTATTAAAATCTACCACCAGCATGTTTTTTCATTATTACAAATATTCATTCTCAAATTTGTAGCGTTTTATAATGTAAAATTAATTCACATAGTTTTACTATTTTCTCATTCCAATGAGTTATTATGGAAATTAATACCTCTACATATTTTTATGTGAAAACTATAAGTGACTATGCATATTGGTTCAAATGAATGTTTTTATGATTTTATGATGAAAATAAAAAAAATATCAACCTTTTTACAAATTATATAAATTGAAATATTTTTAATATGATAAGTGATCAATGGAATTGGCTCCCCAACATATTGGGTATTGAATTATTCTCAAAAAAAAAATGATGTTGGAATTAGATAGGAAAATTATTCTATTATGGTTTAATAGATGTAGTTTTCATGTTAATAATATTAGGGTTGGATTGTAAGAGTGTTGTGAATATGATACCCTAATATTCTATCATAGTTTTCATATATTTAATATAAGTTGTGATGGGAATCATTTCATTCCTAAACAATGTGTTTATTTTAATAGTATAGTGATGTTTTAATGTTTTCTAAGGTAATCAGTTATATTTGATGGAATATTTATGATTTTATTTAGAGATTTGGGTTTTATAGGATATCATGTATTCTATGGTAACATTAAATGTTTTTCATTTTTGTATGCTTAATTATGATGTTTCATTATGATACTATTTTTAGTAAATAATATTATTTCATGTGTATGATCTCATAGTTAAAATTTCAAAGGGAATAAATTTTAATGTTGATCCTGTATTTTGATGGTCTAGTATGGTTTTAAATTTATCTTATACCTATTAATATTATTTTTATCATCCAGTATATTTAAATATTTTCATGTAGTGATTATGGATTAGTTTGGGTGATTATGAAGTGTATCACTAAAAATGAGATGTTGGTCGTGAACAAATAATATGTATCATTTAGGATGTTTGGTTATTGAAAAAATTACCATATATAGGAAAATTGTGGGATTCATTGAAGGTGAATTCCCAATTAAATAAAATACTAAACCAAAATGGATAACTAAATAATGAAATATAGTAATATCTATAGTCCACGCAAGTATGGGTTGAGGATTTAGGGGATGTGATGGTTGGTACCATTGAATAGATTGTATATATTTAGAGGTTATGAGTATATCATATAAAGATTAATTTTGGGTTTTATATACCATAATGATTTAAAAAGTATATGGGTGATCATATATCAAATGTATAGAATCCCACCGTGATCGAATAGGGTGGAACGAGTGGGTTGGGGTATGTGGTGTGGGAATGGGGTCCAGTCCTCGAGATGAGATTATTTTCAAATTTTTCTTATATATTCAGCTAAAAAACATTCTGTAAAAAACCAATATATTTAAATGGTATAAATATTCATTTGAGTACATATGTGATTGGATGTTTAAGGTGATCTATGTTATTTTGGGATATGCCTATTTTTTTAATAATATTGTTATTTGATTGAGGTATTGACGAAAAATCATGACCATATACCCATAAATGTATACCTCCAAGGATATAATTTAGTGAAGGAAGATAATGTTTCCCAAATACTATCTCTAATTGGACACAAGTTGGTAAGATGAACTGAGCGTGTTTCATACATAGATATTGGAGGTATTACCCTCTAATATTTTTGAAGATGATATATAAGATAAATAATATTACCATAAAAATTAAATTAAATTTAGATTTATATACAACAATGTAATTTCATACAATAGAATATATTAATGGAATATAGTACTACCAAATGAAAAAAATATCAAATACCATGAATCCAAAATATCTAAAAACAGATACTGTATAGACCATCTTGATCCCCAAAATGCTTCTTAAAACCTAAAAAAATAGTTTATATATAAATACGTATAGAGTAAAATGTATACTCAATAGTTCATATATAAATACGTATAGACAGGCAACACTTGTTCCAAAGTGTCATACTTTGAACCTTTTTCATCAAATCATCTTATTACACACCATGTATATAGATCATAAAGTCATAATATCATCTCATGCCACATCATTATATAGTAATCGTGTTGTTTTGGGATCCACAAAAATCCGTATGTCATATATTATACCTCAAGACTTCACAATCCATAAAATTCATAACAATAATAATTGACAAGATACAATATTTCATGATAAATGTTGGTGAAATAGCCAAAATCCAATACATCCCTCTAAACACATATATGGATTAAGAGAAACACATTTCATATGAGAAAATTATAAAGTTAATATAATTGAGAGGGTATTGAGGTGTTAATTAGTCATCAACTCCTTATAAACCTAGATATCGGAGAACAAAACCTCCCATAATGTATTGGGTGTCAATCATCCTAGTAAAATGGTTGGGTAATGTTAGATGTCATAAAACATAAAATATATAATGTATCTCACAACCCATATATTATAATTTACCATGTATTATCTTCAACTATAACTATCATAACATGGAATCCTGATACCACTGCAAAGGACTACAGATCTAATAAGAACATTACAATTTAATAGAACATTCATTTTATCATTATTAAAATTAACATTCTCATCATGTTAATTCATTCAATTAATCATTAACAATGCATTAACATTACATTTAAATGATCATCACATGACTCCCATGACCTCTAGGTAAAAACTAACTAAATAAATAGTTCCTCAAGATTACAAAAAGATTCATTACACATGTTAACTGAACCCATGGGAAACACATTTATTTATAATTGACATTCCATATATCCATGTACTCCAGGAAACAACATAAGATACAATAAAAGTGATGTATAACTAAGAACAACCAACATCCCCATGTAGTGGGGAAATTAATAGAAGAACAATTACTTGATCATATAGCCTCTATAGATTATTTATTTATAAAAATAAACCCACATTTAAAAAATAGGGGAAATCCCAACTTCAACCCATTTTATCAATCTCAATTCTATACAGGACAAAACTATATATTTCATTGTGCATCTTCTCCTCCATAATCAGGGTTAGACTTTCCAACAACACATGAATCCCCACACATATCGTGTCAATAAGAAACCATCATATGGACACATCACATCACATAGAAAGGCTCACATCTAGAGATTCCATAAATGGAAACAAACATGCAATAATGTCAACACAGTATCTAGGAATATCAAACCAAGAATCCAACATTTAGTTGAAAGGGGCTCTCTCAACCTAAAAGATTTATCTTTCTTAAAAAATAAATTTTATTTAAACCATGTATAAAACAACTAAGTATCATTGGTTACAACCACATTAAAACTAATTAATTTGATATTAAAATATATAGATTATTTAAACATGATTTCATGAATAACATCCAATTTAAACAATGTTTAAGGAATAAAAAATCAATTAACAAGCTTCATTAATATTATCAATAACAATCATTTCATACATAATGTTTTTTATCCAATACAATTAATATAGGGAATACTAATTATAAATTAACTTCCATTATGAATTAATTTTACTTCCATGAAATCATAATGATTAATTTTTTACAACGCCACTTAAATTAGTTTTCTAAAAAAATCATAGAATTTATATAAATAATGCATTTTAATAATATTAAACAAGACAAACCACATCATGAAAAAATTATTGTCAAAATAGAAATATAAATAAAATAATAATGAGTAATAAAATAAGAAAACCATTATCATGGTGGAGAGAAATATGATCACTACAACCAAAATCCATTTATTATTATTATTCTGATTTAATCATTTTTATAGTTATTTCCACCATAACCCAAAATTATAATGCATGATTAGTTTAATATTCCACATAAAATAATATGAGAAGAAACTAATACCCTATCTCACAGATTTAGTCATTCATTATTGAGAATAAAAAAAGAACACAAATATCCAATCATCTATCCTATAAAGAAACTATATCCATACAAGAATTTCATGCCCACAAAATTATAACAAACCTGAAAATAACTTTATATGAATAAACGATATCAGCCTACACAAAATAAAAATAAGAACGGGAGGAAACAATACCAACAGAATAATAAACTACACGTTAAAGAGGGAAAATAACCTCATATATACTTGGATTGATAATGGGATGTCGGGGAACAATCCCTTATGATAGGAATTCCAAATACCTTTATAATACTCTTTTTGTTTCCTAGGGTTGGGAGAGAATCTAAGGGTTTCCCTAAAAATAGAGTTGTCCCTTTATTTATATGAAACCTACAAGGAAAAAATTCTAGGAATCAATGGGTCATTTACATTATGAATGTTCTAGGTTTATGAGAACATAAAATACATGATTCCTTGAACAAAAAATGTAGGATAAACTCGTGTCAGGAACTCAAAATTCAAATATAGTGTTTTATAGAGGAATTTATTGAAGAATATCCTCCACCATTACACATTGTGAATATACCATACATTTTAAGAATATACAACACAAAATCTTCTTACATAAACCATAAAAACCACTTCATCCATTGATTCTTGTTATGCTAGCTACATACAATGTTTCAGTCCCTAAACAACACACTCATGCAATGAACTACATTTCATGTCATGATCTCCCCCTAGAACTTGATTTAGACTCCACAAAACCATTAATCCTACTCTTGGATTCCTATATGAACCTCATTCATTAAAAAAATCAATATTTATTGGCTAGAAGAATCTCCACCAATACATAATTTATCTATCAATAAATTATATCTCTTTATAATTCAAACCAAATCCAATTAGATTAAAAATAAGAGTAGTTGTCTGAATAACCGTGCTATGAGATACCAATCAAGATTATCTCTATCGTTAGAGATCAACCACCAAAAAAAATAAACATTCCACATGACTTTGGTACACAAATAAATATCTAATAAAATTTCTCCCATGGGTGATACCTCTCAAACAAGATCAAAGAATATATAAGGATTCAAGTAAGGGAAACCACCCCATACCATGAAATGGTCAACAGAAAATTATAATCACTACAATAGATAAGTAAATATAAAACAAAACATGGGATATTATTCATGATTAAGTGAATAATGTTTAGTTTTAATCCCATACACACCAAAATTACATAAAAGGACATGAACCAAATGAAAATCATGCCTAGACCACACATTATTTTGGTGGTCATGGACTCCACATACCACTTCTTAAAGGACACACAATCCTCAAAATCAATCATTTTTAAATAGAATACATGAACATTATCATAGAGATAACAATAAAAATTTTACACCTAGAAGACCTCTCATGTCCATATCATATATAGGGTATATATATTCAAAAAATAATGGATCTAACATGATCCATCACCAGGAAAGTCCCAAAAAACCTAGTAGAAATGTTATTCTAATATCCAAATACTCACTGAACATGAAATAGAGAAACCATTAGAAACTCATGATATTAATCATAGATCTTTATAGGTATCGTACTATGACCCATGTATGAATTATGATGATCTTATGATGCCCTTATTCTCTCATGAATCACCTAAACCATTTCTAACATGGTATTAAATATTTATACCATAAAAATTATCAAATCTATACCCCATCACATCACAATAGTGATCACAAAGATTTCCCAAACAACACTGTAAAGAGTTCTATACCATTGATGGATTGAACAGTATAGTTTTATGAAAATTAAACCAAATTTATAGTTCCTTATCAATGAACCTCCAAAATCCAGAACAAAAGTGTGAAACACACCATCATGTTTCATGATTTTTTGCAAAGTATGACAGCCAATATATGGATGAAATATAATGATAAGGAGAAAATGAGATCCAAAATCATTCAGGAGACATATCTACACCCTACTATCAAAATAATGATCATGATATAAGACAATTGTCCCCCCCAACTCCATGGTGTATCACCACCTCCTATTGGTACTTCCTTGAAATCATATCCACTAAGCTTCACTATTTGACTCTATATAGTGGGATAATAACATAAAACCATCAATGTTGACCCATATATTACCAAAAACACCTTATTATTGAGGTAAACTATTGATGAAGTCCATAGATATGTACTCACACTTATATTGGGGAACATGTAATGGTTGATTAATACCACAAGTCACACAGTGCTTGACCTTCACCTTATATTAGAGAAAACAATGAAAAAAAAACTCTACAATGGAACACTTCAATGAATGGAACCAAAAATGACATCTCAATACTCAGTACATATTTTTCATGTTAGGATTTAACCCCAAGTTCGAGATATGTAAATAATGTATAAACACCTCATGCATAAACAATGGAATGAAATTCCTCCCTAGGAATAACACTTGGAGTTTTTCATCCTTTGGAAAATCATTAAGGGAATCACTAATTTGAACATGGTATCTAGATACCTCCACCATTGAATCCCCAATCTAGTAATCTTTAACTTTCTACAACAATTACACCTTAATTATCATCATAAAAAGAACCCTATACCATAAACCACTCCAATATCAAGATGAAATTGTGTGAAAATTTCCATCACTCTCCAGAAAATATCAATATTGACAAACTATATCACTTTATGAATTTTAGCTCAGTGTATTTACTATAATATTAACATTACTCATTTGTTATGAAATATCAAAGACATGGTACCACAATTATTCCATAAATAATCACATCAAAATGATTTGGACAAATACGGATAAGCCATACCTTTGGTTCTTGTGATTGGTGAGAAAAAAAATAATTGAAGGGAAAATATAACCATTTCCTCAAGGAAAAAATTACTAGTGACAATTGAGGATCATTAGTCGTGTAGTCACACTAATAAGGTAATACCATCTATGAATTATAAGTTTAATCTGATATCTACAATATTATGGAACAAAAAAACAAAGACATGATACATCATATGAATCCTCGATCTAAACCCATTTTTTGGGAAAATGAAGAACCTGATCACTGAGAAACCACTCTATTAGGTAGATGAAAGATTTTTGACACTAATCATGCCACAAAAATTCTAGATCCATTCTATTATAGGCCCATATATGATTTTAAACCTAAGAAAAATCAGTAGTGAACGTATTATAAAAGCTTGTATGACCAAGGACACTATTCACCTCTTAAACAATATTTGGTGATACCCAACAAGATACTACCTCAATACTCAACAGATTCATAGCTACACCACTCTAGGACAAGAAAAACCCTATGATAAGAAATTCACAAGCCTAGAAGTCACACTTTGATAGATTACATAATAGTTTATGATTATAAAGCACTCCAAAAATGGAATATAGATTCCCATTTTTCTACTTTTTAAAAATGGAGTACACTATTATATAGTTTATAAAAACAAACATCTACCGATATAGGAAACACTATGAGCATTTCATTCACAAAACCCATGAATACTCTTAGAGAGTTCAACACATTTATTACATCACAAAAAAAATAATTCCTATAAAATCATCATAAATTTGTCATCATTATACCCTCATTCTTTACCAATATATGATTATATCTCAACCATAGTTCAACCATTGATATCCAACTATCCCCTTTGAGTGACTGAATAAATCATTAGTCCATGGTACTGGGTAGTGGTTCATTGGTGTTTCCCGATTCAAGTGGTTATAATTTTTATCAACACATGGACTTCCATCTGTCATTATTGTTAATTGAAATGGTATTCCCCAAGGATAAAAACTTATCCAAAAATGCCATCATAGTAAATGTTCATCTATTTTTTCTTGCAACACCTGCAGCTCAGAATTTTCAATTTGATATATGGACAACAAGATCATAAAAATTCCTAATTATAGAAAAATCCCAAAAGCAATATCACATTGAGGTGGTATTACTAATCCTCTTCAAGAAAAGAATTAAATTTCCCTTACAAAACATTGGAAAACATTATCATAAATACGACTAATTAATTCACTATCACATCAACAATCAAGGAAGACAATAATAGACATTGAATCTTAATAATATAGTGGTATCACTCTACAAAAATTACATCATGATCATCATTATCATTATATAACCCTATCTACCTCATAAAGAAATCCAAAATAGTATGTACTAAATTCATATGGTCCAATCATAGGATAATGTCATATGGCTATATATAAACATAGTATGTCTCTCCAAGAGTAGTTCTTCCCAGAAAATATCCCATAATCTCCCCTGAATTCATTTTATAAATCTAAATATCCAATAGGAATAGTCAATTCCAATGATATAGGAAAAGTGTCCACAATATTCCCCAAATAATAGACTACGAAAACAATATATAAAGTAGTTCATATCTCTAGAATACAAAAAATCATGCACCCATGTAGAAAATAATCATAGGGTACCTACAACCAAATATTGATCTCCTAAAACTGGAAACTCTAGTGATTCCATCTGGTAGAAACCTTATCCATGACCTCTTGAATAATGATGGTGACCCCTACAATGGTTATACAATATAATATATGGACACAGATAATCCCAATGATATCCTTTACCTATCTCATCTCCTCCTGCTGATCCAATGTTATAGAACCCCGATACTGGTTCTATAGTTGAAACTACATTAATAATGTAAGTCAATATAGAACACTTGATATGTACCTAATACATGAAAATAATGGATATTCTCACTGGTGATTACATTACAAGCAATTCAATTTTTATTCAAGAAGAGGCAAAGCAAGAAACAGACCAGACCACTTCACCACACGACCACATGACCACAACCTGCATGTCCACATTCCCTCATGCCCACATGCCCCCATGCAGGGGATTGCACCTAAGGTGGTCTAAAATAGTGAAGGTCGAGGGCATCCCCTATGATGATGTTAACCCCCTCAAGTTTTAAAGTATGACCATTGTGAAAGAAAACCTGATCAGGCCCAATGACCTCAAGTGAAGAAAGGTAATCTGAAACATGATTCCCCTCTCTCCATGAGTGTTTAACATATGTATCATTGTTGATCATGCTCCTTACATTCCTAATAATGTAGGATATAGCCCATGGAGTTGGGCAGAGATCATTCAGAGCATCATATATGATTTTCGAGTCTGTTTCCACTTCTGAAATCACAATACCGTTTTATTTGCAAATTCTTAAACCTTACATCATAGCCTCGGATTCACCTTGAAGAGAATACCCATATCCAAGACGATCCAAGAAGGCCAGAACCACTGAACCATGATAATCACGGACTGCACCACCTCCACGTAGGACCCCTCCACAACAAGACCCATCGGTATTAAGTTTCAGGCCCCTGGAGGGAGGGTTCCAATAGATCCAAAGTCCACGAGAACTGCTATTGATAGGTTTTGAAACATGATTCTACTTGTTCATCCACTGTAGATATGTAGCCTCTCGACATTTTCTAAAGAGACAGGCCTGGTCGATGAGGAGACTCATTGTTTTGAGAATGATGGACTAGCAAGAAGATCTAACCCCTTCATGATGAGGCTTATTTCTCGGCTTCCAGATAGACCAACACTCAGCATGCATGATCAAGGTTCGAGCCGAGCTCTCCATCCATCTGTCCCCTGATCCACGATACCCCCTTTCCAGGAATGAAGCATCTTCCATGCTCTGAAACAGAAGGCCGGTAAACTCCTCGAAGAAGCTCCAAACAGAACTTTCCCATTCGCCTCTAAAGAACAGATGTTTCATACACTCCTCATCGCTAGAAACACAACATGTGCAATGAGAGACTGTAGGGATCCCACAACATCTGATATTCTCATTAGTTGGAATGGCCTTGTTCCTCATTCACCAAAGCAGAAAGTTGAATTTAGAAGGGATTGGTTTTCACCATAAAATCGCATTCCATCAATCACCTGGAGCCAGAGCCTCCCACGAACATCGGTAGTCCCAAGAATTAAAATCTCTTGAAGAGGAGAGGCTGAACCCACAATGATCAGGATCCTAGGAGATGTCAATGAGGTTAAAGGTGTGCTGTTTCTCCTCATCTAGCACCACCTTGATGAATTTCGTATGCATGCTAGCTTCCCTGAACGTGACGGTAGTGCCTGGACAACCCGGGAACCCGAACAGCCACCCAACGCAGTTGTGGTGCCAGAAAAAGACATCTCCTCTCCCAATAATCCATTGAGAGTGCTGGTACAACCCTGTAGTAATGCATGAAATTTTATTCCAGAACGTCGATCCACGACCCTCCATTGTGGGTTGAGACCCGTACTGAGCATGCATGGTTCTTCCCCACAGCGTACCCTGCTCCACAACTTCCCATGCATGTTTAGCATTCATACCTTTGATGGTGTCTTCAAGACAGTGCACATTAATTCTTCCATCCTTCAGGGGATTAGCCATCTTCCTCCACGAAGCCCAATGTCGTTTTCCCTCTGCGAGGGGATCCCAGAGGAAGCTAGCAAGGATATTTTCAATGTTAGTAATGACCACCTTAGGAGGGTTAACAACCGGTAGAGCATGGACCAGAGCTTCCAATTGAATGCTGTTAATGAGCACAATACAACCCCCAAAATATAGATACTTGTTTTTCAAGTTAAGGATTCGATCTGCAATTTTACTACTGAGAGAATCAAAATCCCGAATAAAGAGTTTTCTGGGAGAGATGGTATCCCCTAGATATTAAATAGGGAAGCCTCTGTGTCTCATGGAAAGGGTGTGTTCGATCTCCTGACACCGCCTAGACATGAAATGTTTTGAGATGTAGCATAGAATCTTTTCCCTATTGACCACTTGGCCACTCTATTAGCAGTAATCCTCCAGCATCGAATTCAAGCCTCTAATCGAGGACCTGCTAGCATTTTTGAAAATTATAGTTTCATCAGCGAACATAAGGTGTCAAATAGGTTGAGCTCTCATACTCTTTAGAAACTCTAGAGTCTCTCCTCTTCTCATGATCCTGTGTATGAGGCAGCTAAGGATGTCCTGGGATAAGGAAAAAATGCTTGGAGAGATCAGGTCGCCCGGTCTCAAGCCACAGGTGGTCTTGAAAAAACTGTAATATTTTCCCATGAAAAAGATCGACATCCATGCTGAGATGAAACATCGAAAGACCAGGTCAACATTCCAAGGGGAGAAACCCATGACTGCCATCACCTTATTAATGAAACTCCACTCCATATGGTTGTATGATTTACTCATGTCCATCATGATAATGATATTAGATCCACGATATTTGTGATGGATGTCTTTTACCATTTCCTGAGCAAGTGAGATGGCTCCTTGAATGGACCGACCCTTCACAAACCCGTGCTGCTCCAAGGAGATCCACTTTGAAAGATGATCGGACATTCTTGAGTTGATGATGCTTGTGAGAATTTTATATGGAAAATTACATAGGCTCACTGGTCTGTAATATGACATCGAGGAGGGATTATTGTTTTTAGGAAGGATCACCATTGTTGTAGCATAAGCCACCCATGATAGATTACCTCCCCTAAAAAATCTTGAATGTCCGAGACAATGTATGTTTTCACCACCTCCCATGAATCCCGATAGAATGAGCATGGGAACCCATCTGGGGCCAGGGCACTATCCGGTTGAAGATTCATCACGGCATTAAAGACCTTTTTTTCATTAGGTATAAAGATAATCTTCGCATTATTCTGATATAAAACAGTTCAAGGGATCACCTCGAGGATCACATTATCCCTCCCTAAAAATCCTTTTGGCATTTGGGAATAAGGCTCAGTCAGCAGGTTCGTGAAATAATTGAAATGCTAGGTCCCCACAATATCTCTGTCATCAGAAAATGATCCATCAACCATCAAAAAATTAGGCTTTATAGGCATCTTTCTCTCCATGATACAGGCGTGAAAAAACGCTATATTCATGCCACCTTCTCTAAGATATTTAATTCTCAAAGAATTCCTTGCCATGCATTCATGATCCAGAAGCAGCTCCGCCACTACACCCTTCTTAATAGAAATCTACTCAAAAGTAAGCTCATCCCATGCATGTTTCTACTTAAGTTCATGTAAATCCACCTCCTGCATAGCGTCGACGATGGCCCTGTCCTGGGAGGGGATTCTCTTTGCCCACACCTGGAGGCCGGACTTGAGGCATCTTAATTTGTCATGCATGGAAACCCACGTATGGGCTTGAACAAGAGATCCCCAAATATGCTGAACCAACTCCTGGTACCCTGGGGAGTGTACACACTACTGGTAGAACTAGAAACGCTCCTGGTAATCCTGGCCCGCTGAAATTAAAACCAGAAGGGGGGAGTGGTCGGAAATGCCATGAGCCAGGTGACTAACCTTAGTGCAAGAGAATGCAGTGGTGGCGTGGATGCTAGCCAGACTTCTATCAAACTGACTCCACGAGTGATGGGGGCCCCTTCGGTTGTTTCACCAGGTGAATCAGTCCCATGAGAAGCTGAGATCACATAATCCTTTCCCAGCCATGAACTGAGCAAAATCCCTGCTAGCCTTCCGTTGAAAAGGCACTCTTTCTTTCCTTTCCTCTGGGTTGGTCACAATGTTGAAATCCCCTCCAACAAACCAAGGGATGGTTCCAGGGTCTATATCTTTTAAATCACTCCATAACATATCTCTTTGATGAGGATCACAACTTCCATAGATAGCAGAAATGAAGAATGAAATGCCGCCTTTGGTCACTTTAGTGGTGATGAATTGTTTACCGGATTGGACTAGCTCAACAGAGTAGTTTTGATGCCAGAACATCCAGATGTTCTTGTTAGAGTGATCATCATGAAAAAAACCCTTTCCGTTTGAACTTCCAAGCAAACTCCCTGATTTTGGATATATTTTTCTTGTGTTCGAGAATGGAAACTATTGCGACCTTGTGTCTTCTAACTTCAGATGCTATAAAATCCGACTTCACTCGGGCCCCAAGTCCGCGGGCATTCCAAATGAGGACTGGAATCATTGAAAAGACAAGGTTTTGGAATTGGCTCTAGTGTTCTTGGGCTTCATGAAATGGGAGGATGAACTCTCCTTTAGAATTCTCAATTTTGAATGAGTACAAACACCCTCTTAAGTGGATGCCTTCTTGCCAGATGAAGATGCTGATCTGTGGGAATAGAAAGAGGTTAATTACCAAACCGGTAGGTCTTGAGGAAGAGTACACTCTGGACTCCTTGGGCTTATGGAAAGCGGCTTCTGTTTTTGCTATAACCCTTGTGTAGTTTTAGGAGGTCCTTCTTGCTCTATAAGGCAATCCTCTACAGATGAGTATCCATAGACCATATGGAGCATGCCATCCTTGATTTTATATGGGAGATCCAAGTTCAAGGGGCCTAAAGGCCTATAAATCAAGCCTTTCAATCCCTTCTCCAAGCTCAACCCCTTGAAGAGTAAGGAGAACAGGAGGGGAGGTATCACAAGACTGCACCTGGGTGACTACACTCCTACTGAAATGGAGAGAACGCCGCTTAATATGACCCTTGTAACATTCCTTTCCGTAAGATAGGATATCTTAGGAACCTATTCTACAGAGAGATCATGGATCACATCTGAAGAGATGCTGCGATTTGGGGTTACCATCTGAGGGTTACCGAGGGGAGACGGGCGTGAAGAACATGATGCATGCTCTCTTGGAGCCATACGATTGAAGGAACAATGCCCAACCCCCTACAAAAATCTCCTGAAAACATGGAAAGAATGGACTTGGAGAAGACATTGGGAGAAAAACAAAGGAAACACCGGAAAATAAAGCTCTTGATTCCAACTGATGTCGTCCTGGACCCAAAGCATCAACTTGTCCAGTTGGGTTAAATAAGTGTCCAATTCCACACAGATCTGAGCCACTGAAACATCCCCACAGCTGGAGGATCATCTATCAGAGCATAGAAATACTCGAATGGGATCACTGATCGCCTTGAGAAAGCCATCGTTCTGGAACGGAAGCGGAAACCCTGGGAGATGGTCCAAACCGCTACAAGGGGGTTTTATTTTCCCCTATTAACATCCAGGGACCATCAGGAAAGACTAAAACTCCAATGGCCAAATGCCCGAGGAGCCCTACACCACACTTGGAGGAAATCATCTTCCGAAGACATTACCAGGAAGAAAGAGGTCCGGTGAATAGATGAGATCTGAACTGGAGCCTTTAAACCCCATGAGAGGACGAAATGTTGGAACACCTCCAGAGGAGGTTTCTCTGACCCAAACTGAGCAACCAAGGTCCAATTAAGGTATGCCTCCGCCTTCACAAAGGATGACAATGAGAAGTCCATGGAAAGGAAACCACCATCGCGGGATAAATTCGAGGCCGAGACACAATCCTCCAGAAAGTAAGGGCGTGGAGAACCGCAGATCGAGCTGCACAGAGCATCTTTGAATGAACCGGGCCTAGGGGCCACAGCAGAATAGCATCTGAAAACATGAGGAGGTAGCAAGGACTTCTTCACTACACCCGCGAGCTGGGTAGGGAGGAGCGATTGAGGATCAATCACAGGCGAAGCACTAGGGGGTAAGGGGATCCCCTGAACGAGAGGGTCGACAGCAGCCGAGCCCAAATCCAAGACCGGCCCAATGGCGGAAACATCCGGCGGACGGGAAGGGGAGGCACCAATGGACCAAAAATTTGAAAAACCAGGAGGTGTGTGGGGCGTGTTCTCATGGGAGGACATCCGTCTGAGAGCAGCTACCAAAACTGTGATAACCTCAGAATACATAAGGAAAAAATAAATCAAGTCCTTTGGTAGGTTCTTGAGAGATATCATCCCTAGATAATGAATATGATGAATGATTGGACATATCATTCAATGTCTGCAAGATATTCATTCCATAGAATTGGGATCCCTAGAACACAACTCTACTATACATCAAATCCTAAAAACTCCCATATCAAGATGATACTATCCTATCTAACTTCCACCCAAATAACTCTTTTGTCACCAGTACCTCGATATATATCAAAAACATAAATGGGGTGACTTGGAGCTATAAATATCAATGAAAATAGTCATATAAATTTTTTCTCATGGCTTCTTAAAATACAAAATAGTTTAAAATAATAAAACAGATGGTTTTGGAAATAGTTTCTGAACTACCCCATGATGAAATAATCAATTCAAAGGGTAATCAAATCCTAGAAACTTACCATCTTTGATGTGGAAGAATGAATGTAATCTCAAAATGGGTATCAAAATTTATTCCAGGAGATATATGAATATGTGTGATCCTTAAGGAACAAGACCAAACACTATTATACAACTTTATATGTAATTTTAACCACCATGGAAACCTAGTGCTCCTTTTATGCATAGATCAAATTAATGCCTATATCCAAATCCAATAACTAATCCATAGTCACATTCATTACTAGGCCAACCTATGTATGAGTTGGTACTACCCCATCCCAAACTATAATATGAATGGGTTTGACAACTACTTCCATGATAGAATATAACACATATGGGGGTCATTTTATTAAGGTATTTTTTCAAAAACACATATCCCAAATCCCATTAAATTTTAAAATGTATTGAAACTGATAAAAATTAATTCATACATTTGTATTCAGGAAATCATTATATCCTGTAAATTATTATAAAGTATAAAAGGAATCCAAATACAATCCCATCGAAATAATGATATAAATTCCTACCCACTCGAATGGAATGTTTGTTGCCAAATAAACCCATGGTATAATCCTTGGTCATTCTATACCAACTATGCTACAACTACACAAATTCCTCCAAGGGAATTTTGAAAAATCTTTGATCTATATAATACACGCTATGTGTGGGAAGATCACATGTAGGGGTGAGTAGAGAAATACCTAGTAGGACACCCCAAAATCACTATGCATAAATCAGAAAGATTAGTTATATCATCATAAAATAAGTCAATAATAATTCTAGTCAAATAATAAAATATCTAGATGTACTCAGAATGATACCATATACTACATGCCCATAAATGATTCTATCTCTAGAACCAAAGTAAGGATTCAAGGTAAAAATCAATTAAAATATCTCACTCCATGAGATATACTACCACTGATGAAATTTATCTCAATGGTCACACTTGTTAGGTCTGGATATAGTTAAATTCCTGATGAATATTGAGAGGGTTAATCTAAGATACACACATTAGAGGAATTCACATCATCATAATGATAAAATATCGGTACAGAAATAGGTGTAAAAACTCAAGGATCACTAGGGAAACCATGGCCCCTCTAGAAACATCCTGAAAGATTAGGTATCGATAGCCCTATAAATATTGTTCATGATAATTCCAAAACCATAATATAAGGAAACCTGAAGGGATTTGGAATCAATCCAGGCCTCTCAGAGGGATAGTTTCTCAAAGATGATGAGATATCTATTGAATATTTCTCAGACAAATTAATCTAGAACAAGGGATATATCCAACACAACAATGTTCATTAGAAAGCTATAGTGGGGTCATCCCTTATAAAAGGGACTTAAATAATTCCTCACAAGAATGGACCAAGAGAACACATTGAGTAAATACTTTTTCAGGGAATCTTATAAAATCTAAATAAATTTGAGTAGATACGAAAGAGGAAATCAATCTCTTCTCAAAGGCTTATATTAAATTTTCCTAGGGGTGCATGCAATGTCTCACTATGTTTGTAACTGCAGATGTCATCAAGGCATATGACATGGATTATTCCACAATACATGGTGTTTTCATGAGGAACATAATGTTTAGATGTTACCATGCTATTAAAATATGCACTCTTCTGATAATAGTGTCCAACAGACCTTATCCTAGTAAATGGCCCTGTCCCAATACACATATCATCCCATGTACCCATTCTTTCTTATGTACTTCCATATTACAAGTCATGTGTAGCCACATGGACACCAAAGAATGTACACCCTGTAAACACCGAGCTACTATTATAAGGGTCACAAAGATTATAACTTAGGTCACATGGGGGTGTGACATATATCTCTATGAAGAATCCCAAGCAGCACACAAAATTTACAACACTTCTTATGTTCATAGGACTACATGTTTTGTATTATATTTTTTCACTGAAATAAAATAATGTTCATGTATCATCGTCTGAGACTTGAAAACTACCAAAATAACTAAAAAATTACATTTTACAACACTGATTATGGTATCAACATATCCTTTCACTCCCATTGGCCTCATTCTTGATGTATAATTTTCTTGGGAACCACCATTGTCATGACTCACCAATGAAACATACCCAAGACGTTAAAAAACACTTTATGTGCATTTGTATCTTCTCCAATAGTTGTATACAAGAATCATGTCATTAAATATCAATCTTGGACCAATGGTTGTGATCCATTTCACCAAATATATAATGTGAAATGATCATTTACTGGGTATTCCTAAAATCATATTCCAAATAAAAATTCCATTGATGAGAATATGTAGAATGGAGAGAAACATATGTAAATCATAACCATGAGGAACAAAAAAATTCTTTGTTTTTTTCATCCATGATCAATTTTCATACGAAATATTATTGAAGAGTTATAATATTCTACGAAAAAATAAAAAAAAATATTATCCCTATTTGATGTATAAATAAACACTTACATGTAATACAACTATTATATGAATAAATCTATTAGTTTATTAATTAATTCTTTTTTTGGAATCATAAAATAGTGAAAATTGCGCAAAAATAAACATCATACCTTGATTTGGATCAATTGTTGATGGAGATAGATGAAACACAATTATCGTAGAAGTGATATAAAAGTTGTCTTGTTAGTGGTGAGATCCTTGATTTCCATTGTCATACGGATCACTAGATCATGATATGTCCATAC
Source organism: Viscum album (assembly GCA_963277665.1). NCBI lineage: Eukaryota > Viridiplantae > Streptophyta > Magnoliopsida > Santalales > Viscaceae > Viscum > Viscum album. Next base: position 1,203,873,853 of record OY728126.1, on the reverse strand, counting down.
ATGATATTGATATCGAACTATGTACCACCATAATCTCCTCCCAATGATCCAGGTTATGTGGATAAAAAAAATTGGTTATAGAAATGTACTTAAAGAGGAAAAGTTAGGTCACTTTGTTAATGAAATAAAATAAAAAATTAAATTTATATATTTTATTAATTCATATGTGACTCCTCATTAACCAAACACTCAATGATTTTAATGTTTATGTCATTCCTAGTGTAAGGCGCAAACATTAATATCAATAGAGGAATAATATTTTGGATTCAATACTTTTTTGAACATATCTTCAAAATTTTCAAGTTTAATGAATTGGTATTATATTAACTTTATTATATATATTTCAAAAAATTAATTCTCGAATCATTGGACCATGGAATCTCACACCGGCTCAGAGCGTGGATTAGAAAAATATTCATATAAATATTCCAAATTCTCACATGAAAAACTAGGTTATTTCATTATTTTATTTTTCATGTCTCTTCATCAATGATATTCACAATCTAAGAAAAATGTTAGGTACTAAACTCTCAACATGGTCACCCACTCCATCGAGCTCTCTCGAAAATTCCCTGTGTTGTCAACAAGGAGAAACCCAGTGAAAATGCTGACCCTCGAAGGGTCTTTTCATAATGGAACACAACATCACTAAATCCATGAATATGTAAACCCCACTGTCATGGCCCTACATACATATGATGATATCATATAAATATTTGTGCACAGACCTCCTAATTTGTGACATGTGTAGAACACTAAGAAAAATAAAACAATAGTTTCAACGAGGTTAAGAGGTACAGTACCATGCTAACATGATGCAGTAGTAGGAAAATGGCTAATGATTTCTAGTGATAACATACCACCATATCCAATTTGTTAAAACTCTCTAAATCCAAAGGCCTACATTATCATTCTATCGAGGACTCATGGTGTTTTTAACAAGAAGTACACATACTCTCATAGATGAACCACACCCTTTCACAACCATTTATATCACCAAAACATGGACCATTATAATGTTACATTCAAGCTCTGACTAGTATACAAGTGTCCAATAAGGTCTCCCACACATGACCTCCAAATGGTTCTACTCCAGTGGTGGATTGGTAATCATCATGATACCAAAATCCCATAGATTCTAGATGATTATATCATCTTTTTATCAAAAACAAATATGGAAACTAGAAGCATGTTCACAAGAACATGAATGACCAACCTTACCAAGACAGTTATAAGTGGTTTAGAATATGCTCCATTTAAACTGAGTCCCTAAAGGGTTACCTAATCATATACATGAATATTTCATTATGTAATAATCGTTTTATGAAATGATCTCCATTTGAATTCCATGAGATCACAATACCACATACATGAACTAGTTCCTTAAACACTCAAAATATCTCAACTGGTCATCACCCATACATAGAAAAACAATAGGATATTAACTCAAAAACGTTATACGACACCCTATTCTATCTACACCATCCTATATAATCATGGTATGTCTTTACCTGCATTTGATGTACCGTTGAAGGGAAAACCCTCCTCAACACCACATCTCACATCTTGAATGAGACGACCGTTTTTCCCATGAAAAATGACGATGTGAAGCTATCCATAAATAATTCCATCATAAATATTCCTAGTAGATAACTAATTCTAAAACATCTCACAATCTATATCCCTGAGATGTACCTATTTGGAATTCAGAAGACATAAATGATATAGAAAATTGACTAAATGTAAACCAATCCATCCTTATCTATATTGTGTTCTCAAACTAGATGCTGAAAAAACATTGATTCGATAAAAAAGGACACCTTGAATAGATTCATGATGTGTTATGGATCCATTACATATCTATCATGATTATATTTTGGAATTATACTCACCCGAGGGTATTAGTGCTAACTGAAATCCACAAAAGTGGATTTTTAAATCCACTTCTCATATATCCTGAAAAAATCTAGAGCGTGTGACAACCTATCTTGAGGTAAAACTCTAAAAACCACTTACACCAAAACACTAGCGAATGAATCAATTGATACTCATGAGAATATAATTTCCCTCATGTTATCTAGTCCAAGAGACAAAAAATTACCCTGAACCACAAGAAATTATCTGACTCTTTGGGTGAAAAGGTAGGATTCCCATGGGAAACAACTGGTCTTAGAAAAACCCATTTATCTGCAAAATCCATACTTCATCACCAGATTATAAAGCTCAATAGATCCCATCCAGTCAGATATCACAAAAATAACTGTTATTCCAGGTGTCATAGGTTGAAAAAACCTAACTCTCAGTGTAGAGGGAAACACGACACTTCTCTAGGGAATACATTCTCAAACTCTACCACAATAACAAGAAAAAATATCACAGTGTCCACAGCTCCAATTGTTTTACAGTTCAACTAAATGTAAGATGATAATAATCCCCTATACATGAGATCATCGTACTCTACCTTGGATCAGTAGTTATCAAAGAATGAAAAATCCATCCCTGAAACCATAAGCACTTCTACATTCCCTGGTGGAAACCAACTAAGCATGGATGGTAGTAAACCATTCCTTACAAAACAGTATATCATAGAGTCTCATAGCCACTGTGATGAGATTCCATGTGAGGAACTCATTATTCACCAAGATTCATGTCACACTACTAGAGGATGTGTGTAATAATTGATCCTCTATATTGGATCCTCTAACACAAGTGTTGAGAAAAAGTTATCCACAAGCATAACTAGGTCTGTAATAGGGGATACAATGAGGGAAAATTGTCTCATAAATACATGTGAATAATATCAATGATATAGTGAGAACACATATCATACCTCAAACCTCACTCAAAGACAATGGCTGATCCAACTGTTTGGAACTCATCCATTCCCTTCCATATATGTTCAACACAACAAGGGCTCATTTCTACACCATATAACATCAAAAACATCAACCAATGGGTCATAAAAACTCATTCATAACATTGGGATCCATTGACTCTGCACATCTCCCAGTATGGAATCTTAAAAAATGGAGGCAAATGAGTGGCTCATATCTATGTATAATAGTACTACATCATGAGTATAATTAATTTAGGTTGTACCTCAAACACTCTTTGATCCTTGGGGTAAAAATCCACTAGCACCTGAAGTTTCAAAAGATCCAGAAAACTAGCTTACAAAGATTATAGTTGTCTACATATAGCTGGTTGTGGTAGCATGAAATCCAACTATATGCCACCTCATACAACTTCCCCAACTCCTCTAACAAGTTGGCCACCCGGCAGACCATCATTCTATAAATGATGACTCTTCCTAGGAGGTTCATTGATCATCTCCCAAACTACAACCTAATGGGCAGGACAATCTCATGTGACATATCCTCTCCCATTACAATCATATCAATGCGTCATCATTGGAGAACTGATTAGACCCTATGATTTCCGGTGAAATCTTATAATATAATACTTTCATAGCATGACTAATATCAGTGGCTCCTATTGATACCAAAATATAGGATATTCCTACCTTAGAAGCTCATGAGACACACTAAAACCCTATACATCATTATCCAACAAAAAAATGGTGATCCAAAACCCATTCTTGAAAGATGCATCCTCTTAGACCCTTAGAGATGGTCTACGTGATTAAGAATGTTTGGAATCTCTAACAACTGTTCATTCATACAAAATCACACCTCATGACAAGGCCCATAAATGGTGACCTAATCACTCATTGGTTTCATCTCTCTATTATACAATAACAACCACACAGGTTTTCATCATGAATACATACTAAAAGTAGATACGATATACCACAATCAATGAGAATATCTCATGAGCTGACTCAAGGACACGATAAATCATAATGAATCCCTATATGATTCATAAACCAATGTTTTCCCTATAACCATTTTAAATATGCACTATGTTCACATGAATGTAATCAGGGACCAAGTGAATGTATAGATCAATATATTCATCAACATTGGACACCCTGGAATTAGATCAAAATGCAATACACATTAACAATGTTTCTATTGTTCTCAAAACAAATCTCACATGTAGAAAATGGAAAACTCCAAAATATGGACTTAAACCTAGGGAATTCCATAACACTTTAGGATTGGTATGCACTGATACCATTCAATGATGAAATGTCCCACTAGGTTCCATTCCACAAATACACCCATCCCACCTCCAATAGTCCAAGGGATGTTGACTAGCACCGAGAAGGCATAACACACACTTGAGAGGAATATTTATGAAGTAAATTCATTAACACACACATATACAATACCATAAAAAGGTGAAATTTAAAAGTAAATGATTAAAATTTATGGTTAAATTCAAAATCCCACAGTTAAATTATGAAATAAATTAATAGGAATAAAAAAAGCGGTCTAAATTCAAGCCTAAAAAACTGGATATAATGTCTAACATGCTCAATGGAGGGGAATGCTATCAAATTCAACACTGGTATGAACCTATTTTGTATATCTCAATTAAGATTCACCTTCACCTAGTTCTATATGGAATCATTAAAATATATATCTTCCTCACAATACATGGTGTGTGTGGAAAAATCCCATGCATGGGTGAGTATTACAATACCCAATAGGACACCCATAAATCACAAAGAAGAAAGTATCTAGATTATTTATCTCATAAAAAATATGACCATCATAATATGATATAAACAATAAAATATATAGATATACATAAAATGATTCCACATCCCACATGGTCATAACCGCTTCCAAACATTGAACCACTACATCATTTCAAGGTAACACCCTTCTAAGATATCTCACTCCATAAGCTATACTTCTACTAATGAAACTCATTTCCATGGTTATCCTCTTTCATAGGGGAACACAATTATTTTTAAATATTTTTCACACAAATTCATGTAATCAAATTTATAAAAACATGAATGAAATGAGGGTATATCCCTTTATTGGGATGGATACATCTTCTATGCTTCTGATATTTCTATTAAAGAAGACTGAGACAACCATCTCCATAAGAATAGAACTCACCCAAAGTGAACTGATCATCAAGAAGTTGTACTAGGTTCACACAATATGATTGGAACATGATGGCACACAAAAAATTTAGAGTAATTGTCCAAGGGAAATAGTTAATCAACAATACTATAGGGAATCTCTCATAAGTTCATAAAGAATATAAAATAAGAATAATGAGGAATCCAACATGTTCTTGAATAAGTACATGAAGAGTCCCTAGGGGTGCATGATGTGCGTCACTAATCCTAGAATTTCCCTTTTATCTTGCTCAAACATAAAAAAACATCCCAAAATTCAAGGCATGTTCCTAAAGTACATAGTCTATATATGATTCCATGTCACTCGACATACCACTCTACCCATAACTTTGTACACCAAAATGCTTCAATGTACTTGGATGTTTCTATATAAATGGATCTACCCATGTACAACTTTTTTTCCTTGTACATACCCAGTACACAACATGTGGGTCTACACATACTCAGTGACATGAACCCCCTTTAAACATTGATAAATTTAGCCAAGGGTTACATGGAGTGTGACACAGGTCACATGGTTGTTCATACATACATCAATTTAGAAAACCTAGTAAAACATAGATTTGACCACACACCGTTTTTTATAGGGATACATTATGTGTATTTTGATCTTTCACATAAATTAAATAATTTTCATGCATCATTTTTTTAGCCTCAAAAGCCACTGATTTCACCAAAAATATTGTACTACACCACATATCTACTGTTGAACGAATCTACAACCCCCACATTCAAAATTCCATCCATATCAATTTTTTAGGAGCCACTATAGTTGTTCCTCAATAGTTCCACAAACCCAAAATGGTAAAAATAACTCCTAATCCATTTGTAGATCTACTACAACAGTAATATAATACAATTGTGTGATAAATTTTCTATCCTAGACATGAATTAGTGATATGTTTCACCAAATTTCGAATACATAATTATAATTCTATTGTTATTCAATCAATCATTGGCCAAATAAACAATCCAATAATGAATGTATTTAGAACGAGGAGAGAAAACCATAAAACAAAAACATTAGGAATGAACCTTGGACATTGTTCATTTTTTAGTATGTCCATTATTGTAGGAAATATGAACTATAAGTATAATATTCAACTAATTATGCAAAAAATACATTCTAAAAACTAGGGACATTAAAACCCATACCCACAATACAATAACTGAGTGAATCAATCCATTATTTGGTTGATTGGTGTTAGTCATGAAGCTATGAAAAAAGGATAAATACACACACAAAACATATTACATCAATTTGGATAAATTATAGATGATTAATGATGGAATTTCATTGTCATAGATGAGATCCGAAACTTTTATTTTTATTGGATATATCCTTGATTTCCATTGCCACAATAAATAACAAAGCTCGATATGTCGATTCACAATATGGAAATCTAACAACAACCCTCTTTTCTATCCTCCAAAATAATGGGGATATAAGGCCAACCATACAGATTGGTAAAAATAGAATTTTTAAAGTTTAAAATTCATTTAATTATGTAAATAGAATGAAATATTTTTTATTTATTTATTTTATTAATCCACTTGTGACTGCACTTCAACCAAATTTATGATGCTGACAAACATTATCTCACTCCTAGGGTAAATCCCATGCTCTGAGCACAATAGTGTCCTAAAATATTTTTATCGAAACAAAAAATTTAATATTTATAAAAAAAATTCAAAAAAACCATACATGCCTAAATATATATATATATATATATATTTCAAAAAAATAATTCTAGGTTCACTGAGACACAAAATCTCACAAAGCCTTAGTACATGGCTCTAGAAATATTAATAGATATAATCCAATATTTTAGATAGAAAAAAAATATGATGTTACATTAACTAAGTATAAAACACAACCCTAAATCTTATATATACTCTCACAAAATAACTCTCATGGTTTCCTCCACCATGTTTCATCATTTTAGATATCTTCTCTAGGCTGATCTGTTGGATGGGTTAGCTGAACATCATCATCGTGAATGTGATTTCGATGTAGGTTCAGAATCATACCTATAAAAGTTAAAAATCATAGGGATACAAAAGTGAGGAATATATAATATTTATGAATAATTAATTAATTATTTATGTATTGTTAAATATTATCCCATGGTATACACATTTCTTAATAGAGGTCAAAAAAATATTGTTGCATGGTCTTTTCAATGGTCCCCACCTTGAAAATGTTCTCTCTTTGATTATTAAGCATTGTATTCGTAAATATCCATGAAATTGATCATTGGGGAGGGATGTATGAACAATTTTATATTTTCGGTGTCCCCTATATAAATATCTTAACCAGTTCATCTAACACCATTTCCCTAAAAACCCTTTTAGTTGTCTCTTGTGCCTACATTTGAACTCCATCATATCCATCAACCTTAACCATTGATAAAAATAATTCATGAAAATCTCCTCCAAAGGCATCCCTCTTGGGATGGAAAAGAGAAGAGGGCGACAATGATCCATGAAATCCCATCCAATAGGCCAGAGGTACTGACTAGCAGTAACATCATATCATACAGAAAAATTAGAGGCATTACACAATATGATTGGAGAAGACAAGAGACAATATAAAATAAAAAAACTATAAATATTCAACAAAAGTAAATAAATATCAAAATACATGCACATAATTTTAGGAAATTGAATAATTGTAAAGGGAAATACATGCTCAAGAAGATAAACTCAGCAATGAACATAGATCCCATGAAGATTTCAAATAACCCTTAATTAGTAAGTCCATAATTATCATTAATGTTCTCCTATAAACCTAAAATAATATATATATATATAGTGATCATAACATCTATACTCAATAGGATACTCCTTGAATCCTCTCCTGAAAAAGATAATGAACTCATAACAAATCCTACTAACCAATTATGGAATCTAGGTCATCACTTAAGTATGAGTTCAATGATCCTAACATATCCTTGTATATCAATCACAATTTATCGCATTCAAAAGATTATATAATATTACAAAAAAAATATTGTACACATACAATAATCCCCCATAATTGTTTCACCCTTCCCCAATGTTACACTTTGCAATCTATTTCTTTACAAAAGTAATCCATCTCAATGACACCGGGGTCAAAGCATCATACCATGCAACCTGTGTATCACATAATTTCATCACATACCATACACCATATACATTAAATCATCTCACCATCCCATTCCACATATCTAGATAGAAACCATGGTGTTTTCAGGAGCCACAAATGTCCATGTGTTTTGTGTTAAAATTAAATACATTACAACCAATTCACATTATACCTATAATAATGCATAGCATACTATACCAATAGATATATATGTGTAAAATAACAAAATCTATTATATACCTCTATAATTATAAATGTGGAAAGATAAAAACCATTAAAACTAGTACATAATACAACTAGGATAAGAGTATAGGTCTATAGTGGTAGTTACACACCCAATCCTCACCAACATGGATATTCGTGAAAATACCCTCCAAATGTCCATTGGGTGTTATAACCCTACCATCATGGGAGGTGAATATAAAATATCACAAAAAAGATATAATACATCTCACAACAATACTATAAGAATTAACCTTGTATTAGACTCAATTACAACTTTTTCCCCTCAAACAACCGACCATAAATTATTAGGACAAGACCTCATATATGAAAACATACATTCAAGATGACTATCATATTTTTTATTTCCATACATTATACGTTAATATTACATTATGAATTTCAATTAACTATTAAAATATCTTTATTATCACATTAACATGATCATCAACTGATTCAGATTCCATCCTGGCATGTACAATCCAACTCCATGTTTTTTTGAATATCAATAATTTATTTCGATTAAAGTATAAACTCCTTGGTTCAAAAAAATTATCAATAATTTTCATTCCATAATTGTTTTTTCTCCATGAAATTTCATAATCTACCATAATAAATAAGCATAACCTAGAACAACCATCTATCGCACATTGTGTGGAATGGAATGTATGGAGAGGAACTCAATTGTCAAACCTTTTAGAAATATTTATTAACAAGAAATAATTTATATTTCACTAAAAAAATGCGAAATAATAAAATCATCCCCTTATATAAAAATTGTTTCCAACTATAATAGCAACATATATGTCCATATTCATCCATCCCACCCTCACAGATAGAAAAAACTAACACAACCCAACTCCTCACCCTCTATATATTTTTAACCATCATCCATCACTGACTCACATCAAATTGTATAGAAATACTCCCATCTAGTGAATATATAAAAGGAAATAAACAATAAACATTCAAAATAAAAAATCTAAGATATAAAAACATCGGACACCATCCTTCACATGAAAATAGGATTATTTAATCCCATGAATTTATATCTTTTAAAAAAATTATTTTACATATATAATGAATTAACCATTTCATTTACCATAGGTTATAATCAATTGAACAATTCTGAATTAACTATTAAAAGATATAAACAATTTAAACAAGAATTCAATCATATATTCTTGTATTAACAAACATTAACCTATTAAAAAATCACTAACATACATATTTAATATTATCATCAATAAGAATTTCTTGCTTTCTGTTCTTTAGAAAACCAAGTAACATATGGAAGAACAATTTTAATTAAAATTTCCTTAAGAATTACATTTTTTCAATATAACCATAAGAAATATGGTCTATTTAAACATGGATCTTTTATTATTTAGTCAATGAAATTCCGACAATATATTCTTTAAATATTTTTATCAAATTAAATAAGATAACCCATATAATAACCATCATAACAATACAAAGAGTCATATATATTACAATAACTTGTAAAACAATTGGAAAACCATTACCATGAAGGATAAATATTTTACTTCTATTACCGTACATAATTTCTTTTCATTATTATATTTTAATACAAAAATTATCTAATTATACAATCTACCATAGAGATGATGAATAATTATATATGATTTCTCTTAAATTAATAGGATAAGGAATTAATGACTGACCTTAAATCATTTAACATTATTTGATCTAAAATATAATAAAAACATAACTGATCACTTCTTACAAAATGAAAATACAACTCTCCCAAAAAAACAATTACATAATGACACTAGAAGAAGTCATAAAAAATTCCATAAGAACAAAGGATGTAAATATCTATAGAATAGAATGAATAATCAAAGGGAAATAGAATGATATGAGAAGAAAAAATAATATGAAGGTAGAAAAATCACCCAATATCACTATAGACCAAACATTGGATGTTGAGGATTAATAACCTATATAAGTGATTTGAAACACATTGATAGAAAAATTCTGGAAACCTAGGGTTGGGTTATTATCAGATATTTTCTAATAAACCTTAGTGTGTGGTTTTATTAATAGGTGAACTACCAAGAACACATTCAATGTGTGAATGTGTATTCACGGTCATGAAAGGTCAATGTATTAAGAATCACAGAAAAATTCATCCCCTATACATATTTATATATTAATTCACATCATTAATCCATGTTTCTATTCTGAATTATTGATGATGGATTTGTCAAATCCAATCATCCACTCAAACATATCATGAATATACTATACACATAATTTATATAACCGATGAACTCCTCTTACAAAATATGTAAAAAACATTGTCTGTTGATCCCTATTACAAAAAAAATACAAAATTATGGTCGACGAACTACGATCTCATGATGTGAACAATATTTCAGGTCAAGATCTCCTCCGACAACGATATTTTAACTCCCAAACATTATAGTAAGTTATCTTGGATTCCTCTAAAAATAAAGGCCTTTGAAAACATTTAAATTTATGTGATAGAAGGACCTATCCCATTACATGAAAAATATTTTTATTATATGATTCAATGATAAATTAATTATGTTTATTTGGAAAAAATGACATCATATTTTTGGGAACATATTTTTAAATGCGTACTGAACTATTTTTGGATATTTATGATGGGGTTCAAAACATGTGATATTATTATTTTCCATCTCCTAGGGTAGTCAATATCCTCATACTATTAGTTACCCCATCCATTATGGTTACCCCACATTCTAAATTTTTATAGATTGAAATCATCTGCCACAATTATTGATGATGTTGGATCCTTGATTGGAGTGGAATGATGGGATGTAAGTTCTTGTTTCCATGGTTACCTCCTTGTAAATCATTCTCTGGTTTATGAAAACCTCATTAATTTAATACATGTTCACGATTCTCATTCTTGGAGCCATCATAATTTTGAAAATGGTTAATTATGCTTCATACTTTTTTGACATAGTAGAAACCTATAATAGAAGATAATAATGATTTTGGGAATTTTTGAACATCTATAAATGTTGGGTGTGATTGGAATATATAAATTCAATCCTCATTAGATGTTTAGGTAATCCCATGTATGAGTCAAATCAGGTGTATGACTCAAGTAATACCATGTATGATTCATTTCAGGTGTATGAATCAAGGAATCCCAATGGAAACTATAGGGTAACAATCATTAGAAGAACACGGTATCCAAGGCTAATAACCTTAGACATATTTTAATTTTCATAATAGAAAAATCATGTTTATCAGGTTTTATAAATAGAATATAACACTCATTATAAATGAAAAATTATCCTCATCATATAAGGTTTCGTTGGCTCTTCGCTAAGGGTATATCATGTTTTCCACATGGTGTACTGATTCAAATTCATCAAGTGGGATTACAGGATTAATTTCGTAAGGGTACATGGTTATTGGATTAAATTATTTGGAGGTCATGTTATTGAAATACATATCATTAATAAAAATTAATTTATGACTTGTTACAAAAGATACTAATAATAAAATCATAGAAGATCCTAAGTTATAGTGTATTTGGAAAATCTGATACATTAAATGATAACATATAATAAGGATACCTCAATATGATATAAAAACAATATAACATCACAATAAAATTCATCCATCTTCTAATACTTCATGTGAAATCATAGGGAGGTAAATAGTAAAGGAGTGAGATACTAATCCCTACAAGGGAATAATAAAATAATTAAAAGATGAATGAAAATACAAGTGTGTGAGGATCTATATCAAGGTGTCCTAGATATAGTTATAATTATATACCTGAATATCAAATCCTGATATAAGATGACAATATCATGGAATCATATTAATGTGGAAATAACGTAAAACATAAAATTATATGAATATTTCAAGGATAAATATAAATACATCATTCATTTGTTTTCATAGGATAATCATACACGCAGCACATATGGTATCTCATGATATGATCAAATTACCCAATGCATTGTAGGGACATATAAATCAAGATCACCCATCATGTTCACATCATGTACATGTTTTTCTGCTCTAGATATATCATAGAACATAATAATTACATTCATAAAATTTAATACTATGATAATTGAGTGTGGGTTACATACATGTATCTACATGATAAATCAATGATATATACAACTAGGTGAATACCCTTATGTGGAAATGGGAATGAGTAATCACTACAAAAATATCTGGCCTTGCAAATTGATAGATATTTTCGACAATATATTGGGTTTACAGAAAGGATTATAAAATGGGTGATTGAGAGTGAAAGGTGGATTATCATTACATAGGAATCATAATTACAGTAATGGGATGTATAAAAACACATGAAAATTTTCTCTATATGAAATAATTTGTGTGTTTTAAAAATAATATAATATAAATAAAAATTAGAGGAATGAGTCTCTTCCATGAAGGTGATGCTACAAAAAGATTGGTAGGGGCTTATAATGAACATGCAAAACCATTGAAAAATATTTATAGAGGTATAGGGAGATTAACTTCATTAATATGTGGTTTTGAGTGAAGATGAGTGGATGGTTGGAGAGTATTTATAGTAAAATGGAATGAAATTCATTATTAATTTCTATGAAATGGTATTCAACTCAATATAATAAATTAATACAAAACACGAACCATAACCCAGGGATACCTGTATTCTTATTCCAAACCCAATTGGTTTTCATTATGTTATACGGATGTCAAACTTATTCCAAAAAATAATAATATTAGTCATGTAGAAGAAATTCATTCTTATAATAAGTGGATTTTAAACCATCACAATATATTATAGGTTTCTAATTATTTAGTATGTTTTTATAAAACTAAAAAAACAAATTCAAAACAACATTATTTTAAATGGGAAAAATATTTATTTCCTTGTATTAATTTTTTATTATTTATGACATCACATATTGGTTATTATGATGTCATAATATAAGTAATATATTTATAATGTATTAATTTTTTACCCAAAAATTATACAGTATCATAAAATTATGAAAAATACATAATAGGACAATTTAAACATGTTGATTTTTAATGTAAAATTTAATTTATGAAAATAATTATCTAAATATGAGTATTTAAACTTTCAAATAGAAGTACATAGTTACTAAGAAATACATTTTTTTACAACACTAACATCTTTAAGACCATTATAAAAATAAAAATGAATTTCACCAAATTATGTTATAATTTGTATTTAAATATAAATTAATAAATGAAAATATTTTATTAATTTTCATAAATAAAATTACAAAATTCATCAAAAGTGTTTCTTAACTAACACATTGTATTTCCTGAAAAATAGAACTCTTATTTATTCATATAAATATATATTTTTTATTAAAATAACAATATAATAATTTATTAATTAATAACAATAATGTATAAATATAATAAATATTTAATTAAAAAAAGTGAAATTTTTCTTCATAGGGACTAAATACATAACCTGATATTACACGATCATACACATAATGGGTAAAGAGTTTGATGTTTTGTCTTTCTTGTTGATGTTTTACAAAATTAGTTTGAGGTATGATCTTGATAAGATTTAGCAACTCCTCTAAACAGATTCACTCAAGCATTAGTTGTTTAATATTGTAATAGGATTGTTTATGGTCAAAGCCTTATGATTTTATCTCCAACAGAATGTATTGTAAATGGGATTCATATGGTAATATTCTAAAAGTCAAGGCCATCACTTTCTCCATCTATGTGAATTGGAATTTATAATAACTGTCAGTATATAATAATCATAATGATTATTGAACAAAATAGTTATTATAAATGGATAAGATTATTACTAATAGTAAAAATCCAAAATGACATTTTATAAGGAACTAAAATAACTAATGAAATGCATGTGTTTCAAATAAACGTGTTACATAAACATGAGTTTATTAATTCTAGAGTTATTTTAATTATGAATGTTTTGGTCATTACATTCACACCCCCTTTAAATTTTTTTTGGGGAAATTATAATTTCATATAGTAAAATTGAATAGAATGATTCTATTTAACTACCACATTTGGTTCCCATGATTAGTTGTGAAACTTTTTCTCCACCAAAGTACCTTAACCAGGTGATTTGTCTTGTATCATAAATCTTTTCCTCTAAAATATATGATCTTTGATAGCCTATGCTCAAATGAATGATCATTCTCTAAGGGTTACACCTCTAAATTCAGTACATGTGAGGGTTTTCTATATATTTACTGAAGAGGGATACATAAAAAACATCATGTTTTAGTGACAGTTGTGTGGGAATACTTATATACATGTCGCCACACCAATGAGATCATGTATCCCAATGGGGCCTATGTATCTTGGACTACGTTTTCCCTTCTCCCAAAATCTTAAAACATTATTTTATGGGGATATATAATAGAACACTTTATATCTTACTTAAAACTCTATGTCCCATCAATGGATATCTACTTACATTTTTTTTGATACCACATGGATTTCATATGATGTTGAATGGTTTTAAACATCTCTATAATTTATTAGATAATATGTAGTCCCATAATAACCCTCTATCAAAATTCATCCAAAAATTTCGGAGGATGAAACATCTTTATATAGGGAGTCTTATAGGTTACATTTTAATGTAATACTCAAAAATGTTGTTATACATTTACTGTTATAGAGAAAGGGGTTGATCCCAATATCCTTGGAATACATAAAACAAGAAATAATCATGTCCTATTGATTTTTAATGGTTCCTTCATACTAAACATCTATATAAGGGTGATATAAAGTACTAAAAATCAACCATTCATTTAAAGATTGTTGATAGAGTCCCCATAACCTTAATGTTATGCTTAAATCTCAATTAGAGATAATAGATCATGGCACTCCATGATATATTACGACATCCGTTATATATATATTATTGAGTAGATGAAGAGATAAATATTCTACTATTACAATGAAGTGTGTTAATTTTGTAATGGGATCTATTTTAACCATGATATCATTATTTTTTTAGATGTATTGGGAATTCCTAAGATGTAATCTGTTGAAATTTCTTCCCATTTTCCTACTGTTGTAGAAACTCTTTTCATCACAGACATATACTTTTTTCACTAAGCCTTGAATTGTTTTCAAATGAAGTATCAATATAAAAATTCTATTTTGTATTGTTTTATGTTATCCTAGTAGAAATTGTTATTTAAATATTTATACATCATTGAGTTCTTGGATGAATATGAAATGATGGGATATGAAAATAACCTAGAACATCCCATTTATGTTTCTTTATGGGACACGTATCTAGGTTATGTACCGTCTGAATTTTCTTTTACGATTGTTGAACTCATGAATATTAACTAGCACTTTATATAGAACATCATCATTTTTTGGAATCCCTGATATTCTTAAGAATGTAATATTGACCATTTATTTGAGAAAGTTCAGATGATCATCACATAATTTTTCAATTTACTATCCTTTACATGTTCAATAAGTTTGGATCCCATTTAATTCCCATCATGGATTTGGTTTTAGGATATTTTCCACATAGATATTGTTTTACTTTGTTGTCCTTCTAAGGATGGATATATATTTTACAATTATATTCCTCAGTAAACTCTACCCACCTTTATTTGATCATGTTGAGATCATTTTTTATGAATATATTCTTCATTATTTCTTAACCCATATATATTCCTCAATTCTCATGTTGGAGAGAATTTCCAAAAAATCATCAATGAAATGAAAACTATAATGGATTATAGGTCATCTGTACCTATCGTGCTTATGTATACAACCCAAGAAAAATATTAGATTCATCATTATTGATAAAAAACCTTCCCAATAGTGGTTAATGTATGAAATTCTGTATAAATTTTCATATTCTAAACTCATTAATGGTCAATTCACATTCCATAGTCCTGAAACAATTCACTCCCTTCTATATTAGATTGGTTTTTGGGGATAATAATAATGAAATGTTTCTTAAAAATTGATGATAACACCCAAATAATCCAAGGAATCTATGGATCTACATCACATATGTTGTTATTTTCCATCCAGCAATTACATATTTCATTATGGGATCCATGAATTTCCTTTTATTTTTGACATCAATGCCACGTCAAGTTATTTTCTCCATCAAATATTTTCATTTACTATTCTTCTCACATAATTGTTTACTACATAAGATTTATAGTTCAGTAATTAAATGATCTAAATATTCCTCCATGCTTTTTTATAGTTATTAATTTTATATTTAAAGGCTTCCAAATTTTTTTTGAGGAAATTCATAAGGACACTATTCCTTATATCCATAAAGATATGCAAGGAATTATAGATTCTTTTGGGAATCATTATGAACTAATAGTTTCTGTATCGTTCATGGAAAATAGTCTTTAGTATATATCCCTTATTCATATATACTTAATAATTTTTTTGAAGAACCTTCTTAGATATGTACTCTGATCCATGTAGTATATTTTAGAAGTCATCAATATATAGCAGCAAATACTTGTTATTCATTGTGAATTTTTTATTTCCAAATAGTCATTTCATTTGCACATTGACACATTGATCTTCATAATGAAAATAACTACCCACCACATGGTGAAGCACAAATATATATGAACTTTTTATGTAGATTATTCAATATCTTATTCATTAACACATCAAGTTCAATAGTTGATACTCTATATAGAGATAGGGATATTTCAAAAGATGTGGGTAAAAGATCAACAAGAAACTCAACCTCACCACTTAGAGGAATTCCAATATGTTCATTTGAAAACACAAGATTAGTTCTCTTTATAATGGTTATTCCTTGAAGGATGATCTTTTTATTAGTCCCAATCATTTGAGAATGATATTCTAGATCAAATTATAACAATTTCCATGATAGAAAAAACCAAACCAAAGGAGATTCATGTTATTATATTCACATTCATTGAATCATAGGTATATTAAATATACAAAGGGTAATTTAATTCTCTCATAAGTTGATATTTGATATATAAAAGGTAATCCAATAAATACCCATAATTCCATCAGACACCACTAAAAGAATTATCACAAGGTTTTCTGTGAAATACATCATTCAAATACGAACATGGGATATTTTACATAGGATGAAATAATTTCTCCATTTTCATTTTAATATATTTCTAAATTTCTTTGATTTTTGTTGATTTTATATATTTTCAACTAAATTTGTGTGATATGAATGAATTAATAGAATCTAAATCATATTGTACATTAACTAATATTTAATGAATAATTAGTACACAAGTCACCAATTCATTATCGGGATCCACCTCAACAATTATGGTTGAATAATATCTCTATTTTTCTCTATATCTTGGAGTTTTCTAGAATTTTTTTATTATATAATACTCACATATATGTGAATTAAATTTCATAGTGTCATTGATAATTATTGTTGAAATATAGGAAATCAACCTAAGGGTTGACTTGCCATTCCTTTATTCCATCACAATGGTGGGTTTTAAACATTATCATTATCAAGATATGTTCCCTTCCTTATCACATCTAGATAATTTTGTTATTTCCTTGAATAAATTATTAGGGTTATTCCTAACAACATTTGACAAGTGGTGTGTTGGAACATCCCCCCCCCCCCGTGATATTTCACTATTTCCCTTCTAGAATTGAAATCTATTATCCCCATCCTATCTTCTAACCCATTAGATCGTTGATTTACTCCAGTCTATGTTTATAATTATATAGAAAAATTATAAATTTCCTTATATCTATCAATGTCTCAAATCACCAATGATCTTAATTGATTTGGTTTAGCACAATAATGAAGAATAAACATTACTTTCATGGTCTATTATAAGTCCAATGGTGTATCATGCATGTTCTGTGATGTTTTCTACATATGATTCGATATATTTTTTTATCCTTTATCTTATTTACAAGAAACTCACTATCTAATTTAGTGAGATAATGTGAGGAAAATAATTTCCTAACAACATTTTAGGGAATTCATCCTAGTCCATCTCCTTGATATCATTATTAGGCTCCATATTTGTTTTCATAGGATACGCTTTATCATATACCCTTTCCATATGAAAAAACCATAATTCCCATCTATTTACCATATAATTAAAGTATTATGATATTTTAAATAGAGTTGATCCATTATTCCACTGTTGAAGGATTAGAAGATCCATAGGTAGTCAGTGACCTTTTTCTATAAAAATCTCAATTAAAAATTTATTTTTCATTAAGAGATATAGATTTTCACCATAATTAATGTTTATATTAAAAAACCAGTTCATTAAGAATGTATTATCATTATTTAATATAGACTTTCTATCATTAGGTTGAGAATATTATATAGATATTCAACACATTGATAATCACATTGGTTGTTGTCTTAGTTCCTCCTATATATTGCCATTGAAAAAAATAAATGGAATATTATGGATTAATATAATTATGATATTTAACACTTAAGATGGAAACTATTAATATTTATGTGATATCTCAAGAATTATATATATTCCATAACCTATTAATTTCTAGGTTTCAATCAATGTTATCCATAGACTATTTCATAAAATTAAATTTTATCTTTATTTATATTCCCTTCATAATGGTTTTTAAGGAATTCTTAAAAATATCAAATAATATTTCATAATAATTTAAAACTAATTTGAATAAACTCTTCATCATCATGCATCTAGTGATGATCGATTCAATTCCCAATGCATCCATATTAGTGTTATTACTTATAGGTACAACTGTGTTAATTCCATATCCACTTGTAATATACATACAAGGATTATTTTTTCTTGGACACCCCTATCTCCATACTTTAACATAATTTAGGGATATTTACCTATGCTTAATCTTATCTCTATGCCTTGACTATTCTTTTTCCATCCAAATCTAGAAAAATGTCATGACCTTCCTCGAAAACAACCTATTACAACCAATATCCTTAATACAGCCTGATTCATTATCATTTATTATATATTATCATATTACAATCCCATAAAATCATGATCCCTACTATATTTTTTGAATTATATACATTTAATAATAAAATGGATTAGCTATATGTAATTTTAATTTAAAAACATGACAACATGACTACCAAATTCTTAGGTCTTGTTATACTACTCCGGATAACCTAGGGGAGAACATAAGAAAGGGGTGATCTGTGAAGCATAGATATGGTATTATAAAATCATAACATAATAAAAATAAATACATGTAAAGAGATATATATAGTTGGCATAAATAGTGTCATAATCGAAAACTTAAAAAATGATGCATTATATAATATGATAACATAAATGTAACATATGAATCTGGAGACAAAATAAAACATGACATCGTAACTAGTGGTCAAGGATAACCACAAAGTCATTATAACATGATGTTTCAAGGAAAACCTCCATTTCACTATACATGTAATCTCATTATATAGTCATATTAATCAATGCATCAGTGGGATATATAAATTTTAGACCATGGGTCACATTTATATCATTTACATGCATTTGTGTGTCACATAAATAATACAACATACGAATGACATTCATAAAATTTAAATGCATGATTATGGTGTGTGGGTTATATACCTATAAGTACCCAACTAATAATAGATATTTATAACTAGGTGAATAATATTATGTGGAAATTGGGATGGGTATTCCCTATACAAAAGAATAGCATCAAAAATTGTAGAATAATTTTATAATAATAATGGGAGTTCATAAAATAATTAATAGTGATTCCAGTAAAAGTGAAATGTTATAATTCCTCAACCCAACTCACCACTAAGATGGTGGCTAGACCGATGGGTCTCATCGCATCAGGTGAGCGTTGCCATATGGTAGAGGGTGCTGACTAGCTGTGAGGTTCTATGGGGGTGATATTAGGGAGATTTTACCCTCATGTTAGAGTAGCATAGTTTTATAATTATAATTTAATTAACAATAAAAACCGATGATATATAATAATTAAAGATAGGTAGTTTAATAATATTGATAATAACTGATATATAGTGGACAATGAAAATTTACAATAACAACTTTTATAGCATAGTGATGACACAGAAGTGAAGAATAAACATGTAACAGGAAATAGTATTGTTTTATACATGAAGTAATGAAAGAAATAGAATCCTCATATGGTGATCCCCACGAGCATCATAAGAAACACCTCAACTTTATGCACCTAACTTCAAGATACAAGAAAATAAGAACAATTAATCAACCATAGTACATCAATAGAAGTTATACTCTAGTAAACTAATGCAATGGTGGCTCGAGTAGGTTGTCAGATATAGATCTCAGTAGGAAAGAACCTAATATTCCTATCTCAAAAACCATTCCTTCAATATAATATAATGTAGTGAGAATGTAAATTGATAAGTGGTGGATAAATGTAAATATTCCCATGGCATGTAAAATTCTAAACTCGTGACATTGAAATTTAAACTCAAGGATCCACGTACAAGATGGTCAATTTCATCTGACAAGGAACATATAGATAAATCATAAATAAACAAAAAAACAATTACATTCATCCAAACATGTCATACCACCATGACAATGACGTTTTTTCAAAGTTCCATATCAACCAAGGCCCAACTGTTGTTCCAATTATATAAAAATTCCATGGTGGTGCCATATAAACACAAATTTCTGACCAAAAAGGGTTGGATCCAAGGCATAAAAGACCATTTTAACCTCATCTTGTCCTAGGAAAATATTGATTCAATCATGGTTAGGAACTACGTAATGTCCGAGGAGCATGTCATACTCGAGTCCAAGAAAGCCGGATCAAATGGTAAGCATGAACCATGGAATCCCACGAAATAAAAACCCTATGATAATATCCATCCAAGGCAAACCCTTCTGTATTCAAAATCTAAATGTCATGTCCAAATCTTCTATATATTCTCCATTTTATACCTTTTATCTTTTCATACAATATGTGTCTACCCCCTCCTATAAACATATCACATTAAATTACATATCATGGGTATACTAACTCTTGTATCCCAATTAAAATGTAAAGAAAACCAATTATCATACCCTCTCATTATAGAAAATTAATATCAAAAATTGAGTTTACCCACTCATTTCCACATTTTAAATATCAACCATTATTTAATTCATGTTCAATATAACCATTAAACCAAAGAAAAACAACATGAAATGGAGGAATTACTTATCCTTACTAAGTAAACCAGTTTTTTGTTTTAATTTATCATTATCTAACTACGAAATCATAAGAACATGATCATTGTGTGGTTTAAAAAATTTAAATTCAAATGAAAAGGGACAAGATGGAACATATAAGGTTTAATGGTTCCATAAATGATTGTGAAGGAAAAGTCCATTTTCTAAATCTATTAGATACCATGTTCTAAATATGCCTTATATAATTCTATTTAAACAAATCATATGAAAATAATAATCCTAGAATAATTTAAACAACTAATCAATACATTTCAATTTATAAGGCAACACACCTCATCCAATAATTTTTTTAATGTCATGATATTTTTAATCAAACAATCCATGTAACATTATAATCATTTAATTCATGAATTATTAATTCATATTATTAAATAATAAAATGATACATTCATAAAATTAATTTATATAATTAACGAGATCCCACCATAAATATATTAGAACCAAAGAAAATTCATTATCTCTTAGCACTTTCCTTGGTAACCACTCGAAGCTAATGCCACCCGACCCCAAGAAATGCGCCTTTGAAATCGTTTCTGGTTACACCCATAAGGATTTTTTATATTATACATAAGAAAACCTACCTCAATTATATTTATTCACATCCATGGTTGAATATACATATAAGGGGGGAAATTACATATATATATAATCCAATATATCCATATGAGGCAGGACGCCTTTGATTCTAGAGACTCGAACATGCCTCAAGGGTGATCACAACCCACTATAAATAAATACTAGATCACCAAAACACAAAAATAATGAAAATGAAACTATGATATAAAAGTATTAAAAAAACCCTACCTCAAATGGATCCTGTAAACCAAAAAAAATTCTTTCCTTCGGCAGTGGATGCCAAAATAGACCAGATGTCATCCGGAGAAATCTATTACATACCCTAGAAACAGGAGGAATATATAAAATTATAGAATAAAATACTAGGTGGTTTTGAAATAAAAAGATCAATTAATTGAAGGGTTGTTTTCATAGAAAGTAAATAAGTGGTGATTGAGACTATACCTCAATTGATCCTAGATGAAAATAACAGAAATCAAGGTGAAAATCGTCGAACTAGGGATCCGATGAGGGGATGTGTTTTTCATTGATGGATAAATCGATGGGGGTGCATCACAATATATACGTTTAGGGGAGATATGTTTTAGGATTCTTATTTGAATTTTAATTTATACAATTACATTATTTAAACTAACAAACCACACATTTTGGGTCACATGGTTAGCCAAAAAGTGTTCCAATTGTGTGACACCCCATGCCCAAGAAACCACATCACATGGTTTCCCCCCACTACTAGCCAAACCATGTGAAAATAGTATTGTGAGTAGTGTGTGTGTATTTCCTATGTGTCACTGCCCATACGAGCTAGGACCATTGTTGGGTATACCCTGAATATTTCATAAGGACCACCTTTGTTAACAAGCTATAGGTAGTACAAATTTTTTCTAGGGGCCACACAATTTCAGAAAAACCATTCACAATTTTTAGAGCACACAATCATTGCCTTTTCAGATCCCAAAAATAAAAAAAATCAATTATTCCTCTGAGGAAACTATTGTTCCATCACTAATGTTCAAATGACACATGTTGAAGTGTTCTAACTCTCAAAACTACATTCCAAGTCTCATTTAACAAAATGACCCATCTATTAAATGGAAAAAATAATATTTCCTTACAATTCGATCTCGTTCAAAAACAAAAGACTCAACAAAGGGTATCTCTAATTACATGTAAACCAAACATTTAAAAATGGTATGTGTAAATAAAACACTACAAAAGGACTATTAGAGTTCATGAGTTCTTATAACAATGAATTTACATGAAAAAATAAGAAGAGGAGATTGTATCATACATTGAGAGTAAAAATGTAATAGATTTATAGGTTGTTATTAAGAGTTTGAGGTCACCTTGATATATCATCTTCAAAGGATGATAGGTTATCTACAAAACTATAGAGTGGTATTTTTTGATTAATTAATAGTCTTTGGTTTTGGATTCTATATAATAAATTAATCAAAACCACCTATGGTTTTGATAGTGATAGTTGGGAGTTACATTTCTATAATGATAACAATTGAACTCCCTAAAAAATAAAATTTTTGAGGTGGAAATGAAACATTTTAATAAATAATTTATTTTAAAACCAAAATATATGATATATGTTTTTATGGATTCATCAAGTTTTTCTAAAATTTAAAAATTATCAATGAAAAATAATTATTCTATAAGAAAAAAAAAAATTTGAATGATCAAATTTATAATTTCTTTAAATCAATTTTGGGATATTTTTATTTCATAATTAAAGAGATATATTAATACCATGTTTATTTTTTAACAACAATAATAAACACTCTTAGAAAATTTTGAATAATTAATAATTAGTTGTCGGTTTTTTTTGAGTAATAAATATCTAATCTCAATATTCTAATTAATTAAATCTATTTAAATGAAAATATATTTTCATTAAATAAATTTATAAATCAATTTATTTTTTTACTATTATTTTCGGATAATATAATAATACCTTAGATAATTTTCATGATATTATGAAATCACATTTAATTTTAAAAACTATATTTTCGAGTAAATAATTTTTTTTAAAAATAAAATTTTACATATTAATACAATTATTTTGCTAAAATGGATACCATATTTTATTTATTCATGTAGAAAAATGGTTGGGTTTATTTTCTATGTTTTTTCAAAAATATTTATAGTTTTAGTGAATAGTAAAATATGATAATTGACAATAAAGGCTAAATACCCAATTTGTTGAGTCATAGGTGATGTATGGGTGATAAAATCACACATTATTAGAACTCATATACACTTATCACTGTTTTTAGTCATAACAATCAACTCTATTTATTGTCTTAAGAAAAATAATAAAATAATTAATAAGGTATTCAAAAATGACTACTCTCCACTACAAAAATACAAATCATATCCTCTTCTAATCATTACTCCAAGGCTTGAGGAATATCAATTTTTATCCAAAATACTCTTTAGAAGTCCCTCCCCATGGAAAAGGTCTCTTGGCCTTTCTTAAAGACCAAAACCCCTTCCCTTAAGGAGATTCGCAATGAGGACATTTCAAGATGTAAATCCCATTCCTTTTCATTTTAATTTCTTTTAGAATTTTTTTCCTTTCATAGTATATCACTCACCTCCAATATCAAATTGGTAATGATAAATAAATTATAATATAAATATTATAATTATACCTTGTTAATGGAAAACACACCATCAATCTTTGTACATTCTCTCTTTTATTTGAAAAATGCTATCATCATTTGGGAGGTGCTGATTGACATACTTCGCGGATAATGAAACTTCGTTCTTGATTTTCTCGTTAAATTATGGTCATGCAGAATTTTTTTTGGTTGAAAAAATAATAATATATCTATTATATCCTATTTTTAAAAAAATTTAACATATATATATATAATATATAAATTCAAATGAAAAATTAGTCCATGATGATTGAACTATTTCCAAAATAATCTAAATGAAAATCACTATTGTTTTATCAAATGATTCATAATAATACTATATAAATAAATGAAATGTATTACCATTAAAACATATTTATTTTCAACAAAATATATAAATTCAATTCTACATAATTACATCCATTACACATTAACATCCACTCTCATATAAAATTATACCGATAATGAAAACCAAGTAAACGAATACTCCCCAGTGATAAATTTGTATTTTATAACTCCTAAAAAATCTATAAATAAACTTAATAAAATTATAACGAGTCAAATATATCCACATAATATTTATAATTCATTAATTAATGGATATAATTTTTTTATCGAGGACATTAAGGTAATGAGTAGAATACATTTAATCATAATTTAAGGGGTTTCTCATCTAACATTTATTTCCATGACATTTCCATTATTAACCACATATTTATTATGTGGTGTATGTATAATGAGATTTGGTATATAATATAATTGATATCTTTATCTTCATGGTATTAGATGACCCATTGAATGTTTTTTAATTTTTGGATATACGATTCAGTGGATTACAATGTAATAAGGGGTTTCTCAACTGAGTTCTATTTTAGTGAGATATTCCTTATTTACCCTTATTTATTTTGTATGGAATTTATATACATAAAATTTATGTATAATATCATGAATATATTTATTTTCATGTAATTAAATGTTTCATTTTATGATAATTAACACTAGTTAATATGATTCTGTTGATTACAAACTTATAGGTTATTCTACCTGAACCCTCATTTTATCATCAGATTGTTATTTCTATACATTTACTCAAATATAATTCTTATATAACTTTCTATAATTATAAAAAAATCTATTGATATTTTTCAAACTCATAATTCTAGATAATATCATCTTTAATTTTTAGGGTTATACACATTTTAAATTGGTTCTCATCTCAACTCTTCCTGATAAATATGCTCATTTTAAGGGAACTTCATGAATTCTTACCCAATTTCAAGTGCACAATATAATTTGTTTTAATAAATAATTTTTTTTATAAAATAACACATTTTATAATGAAAAAAATATTGGTTCATATCTATTATTATGAGAACAAACATTCCTTTCCACTTTAAATTATCATTAATATTTTTCGTAAACCGTAATACAAATGTTTTATTTCTATAAATAAAAAAAAAATCAATCTAAATGATTTCACATTAGAGATGAAAAATATGTGCTTAAAATATAATTCGAATTTCCTTCCATTTCTATATTGGGACATGAATTTTTATAATATGATTTCAGAAAAATAATCCAAATTATTTTCCAATAAAACTCTTCTTTCCAAATTAAAAAGGATATTTCTCATCTCAATTTTACTTTTTTGATATATATAAATTTTTCATCAATTATTTGTTTCATTTGTTTCCCTTTGGTATATAATATCAATAGTATCCTGGTTCTCATGGAATTATAAGTGAATATGAATTGATTTTTTTAAGGTGGTATGATAAACTTTGGAATGTTTATCGATTATTTTCTCAATAATTTTTCAACGATATCATCTAAAAGTATATTCATCTATGAAAGAAACATATTTGAATCATTTAATTCATTGAGGTTTGTCTATTATGATATTATTTAAAATATTTTGTTAAAGGGATTTTTATTTTTTTTACTATGGATGTGTTATCTTCATACAATTGACTATATTACTCTAAATGGTTAGTGTTTATGGTTAATGATTGGTAAAAGCTGTTTACATTTAATAATTATGTTTTTATATGAATTTATTTGTTGATAATGATCAATAAATTCATATGAGGATTTCATTGGACTTAGTAAGTGATTGGTGGGGCTGTTATAGCCCCTCGATGTATCGGTTTGTCTCATGAGGCAAACTACTTTGGGTTTTACCTATTTCTGCATGGCCTTGGAATGAGTCCACGACAGAATTGTTAAGATGTCCCACATTATTCATTCCTACATTATGAAACAAGTATTTGTAAGACCATGTGATTGATCGACTATTAGAAAAATATTGGATATGTTTTTATTGTTTAATTAATTATTCAGACCATCTCTTGTCCATGTTATAATCAAGTATATTATTTTAAATGCATGCGCTTTTAGTTAATCACTATGCATAATGTTTATGTATATGATATCTTATAATGTATTGCCTAAAATTAATGAGCATTAATGGTCACCTATTTCTTATTTTTTATTTTTTCCAAGTATGAGAGGAATAATATTATTAAGGAATTTCAGGGATAAACATGGAATTATGGATGTTTCAAGTAGAGTTTATATAATGTATTTCATTTCAAGTTGTAATGTAGAAATTCTGTATGTATTTTTTTCCAAAACTACTAAACTATCCGGTATGTTGGTATTTTATTCCTTGTAATCATGATAATTTTATAAACTAATGCACCAACTGCATGCTTCTGGGGTTCGGGAATTATTATTGAAATGGTATAAAATAACCAAAATTCACCTGTTTCCTATAAAAATATTACATAAAATGGAATTTATTTGTTGAGAATGGAATTTAATTTATAAATGTTTTAGTAAAAACACATGGTGTAAGGATTAATGTCTAATGGTTATATGGTATTAGTTTCAAATTATTGTGGGTATATGGTCAGTGTACTAAATTCTATTGGGGTGGTGATAACATGTTTGTAGCCTTCTGGGAACATTTTCATAGGTTTAATGTTTTGTGAGAATGATTCACATATATGATTTCCATTTAGTATGTCTATTATAAGTTCAAATCTTAAGGAGACAATAAAGTCTAGTGGGGACCTTAGTTTAACTTCATGTTGTATAAATTTTTGTATCTACAAATGAGATGCTATAACAGATGGTGTAGGGATTTCACGTGGATTCTACCAAGGATATGAAGAGTTATAACACCCCATGTTTTAAGAATAATTACTTTGAATTAGTTAAAATTATTTGATGTATTACATTTCATGTTATACCATGGAAGGATTTTGGAACATGCAGAAATGAGTATAGTTTTTTTACATTTAATATTGATCCCCTTCAATAGCTTCTATTACATGCAGTACCTTGCTTTTCCAAATCTAATAATAAAAATAATATTATTAAAATATTGTTTTAATTAACACATAACCATTGAAATGGATGATATGAAATGGATTTAATAAATTCTAAAAAAATTAATAATTTATATATAATTATTTATTTATAATAAAATTAAATTAAATTATGAATTATTTGAAAACAATGAAATTCCTTATTAAAAAAAATTCTACTCCCAAACATGTTTTCTCTAAATAAATATAACACACCAACTATTATGAATGATTTTTATTAAATGTTTATTTTGGGAAAAAATCCCTCACGACATCATTGAAGTATTTTTTAGGTGATTGTGTTCGTTGAAAAAGTGGACATCTGTGTTGTGATTGTTCACAAAGAAAAACAATGACATACAAATTTGTTGACAAAGAGGATTCCATGATGGAATGTCAAGTTCAAGAGATGATGTCAACGATCCGTGTTTGATTCAAGAACGTCGACAAAAGGAATGGATGATCTGGAGGCAGTACAAAAGAACAGATACAAGGTGGCGCTGTTTTCCAGTGTTTGGAAAATATTTGGGCATGAAAATCGACAAATGAAGAAAAATGTTTTTGGAAAAGGGACTTGCGTGCTGAGGACTTGTAGTATAGGAAACTTGAGAGCCATATGTTTTTCAAGATCAGAAGATCAAAATATGGCTAAGGAAACAGGTTTGCGCAAGTTTGGGAGTTGGTCGCGCAAGTCTCTAGGAGGACAGAAGACTTGCATGCTGAGACTAGGTCGCACAGGTGACTTCCGCGCCATTTCGCAGGGTGGTCAATTTGCCTATAAATACTGGGCCACCCCTCTTCATTCTAAACCGAAGTTCAAAACTTTGAGAAATCAGAGCTCCCGTCGCGCAGGTGTGGTGGACGTGCAAGTGTTGTGTGGGTCGCGCAAGTGAAGTTGCGCGCTGGTGGTTGAAGTTGCGCGCCGGTTGGCAGTTGCACGCCAATGTTGGTTTGGCCGTAAATGTAAGAGAGTCGCACAAGTTTGGATTTGGGGAAGATTGTGTCGCGCAAGTGTCTGAGGAGGACTTGCGCGCCCGTTGAGACTTGCGCGCCGATACTTGTGCACCGATATTGACTTGCGTGCCAAGTAAGGTTTATTTCCAGTAGTGATTTTCGGGCTGCATGGAAGCTGGAAGTTTTCCAGATACCTTCGGTGCAAAGAGATATTCACTTATGGGTGAAAGTTGTACTTCAACAGAGAATATACCTAGAGAGGAAGATGCATTCCTTCATGCGAATGAAGGGACCTATAGGTCTATAAACTGTGAGTGGATTCCTTCCAAGAGTAGTGAGCAAAGGAAGAGAAAAAGGTGATCCTCTCCACCGACAGTGAGCCAGAGAGAGAGAAACAGGGAGTGACCCTTGGAGAATTAGTGAGCGGACCTTAAACATTGTAAAGGTAGTGAGCCTGGGCATAGAAGTGATCTAACCCGAACATTGTAATCCACAGCTAGTGAAGTATAGTGGAATTAGGTACGACCGTAAACTTGTTGGCGTATGCTCCTTGGACATAGCCCAATGAGGGTGAACCAACTAAAAATCTCCATTTCTACCTGCATAATTCCCTGCACTGCATTTAAAGCTTCATCATTAGATTAAGAAGAAAATAAGTGATCATGATAAACACTAAATTGAAAACAAAGTGACCCTTGTAATAAAGAGGTCAAGATCCAGTGGGGTAGAAAGAAATTTGGAAAAGAATATCCATACCATGATTCACCCCCCCTCTTAGGGAATATAGGCCCCTATTGGTCCTAACAATTGGTATCATAGGTAAGGTTGTTGTTATCGGATTTGTTTGCTCTGACTTGGTATAGTCGATCTGTGTAGTCAAAGAATCAGTCTGCTCTTATCTCGGTGTGCCATGGCAAAGGGAAAAACATCAAAGAAGAAGCAGAAGTCAGGTGGTATTCCTCACTGTGGAAGTGTTTATGGAAAAATTGTGATTCAATTAAAAGAATCAAACAGCTTACTGAAGGAAGGTCTGGATGAATCTGATAAGGAAATGATTGATTCACTCAAGCATGATGCAGGAATGAGTGAGGTACATGAAATTCAAAGAGATATTGAAACAAGTGATGAAGAATAAGAAAGAATTGAAGGAAGAATAGATATGAATGTTGAGTTAGAGGCTTCTCTTGAAGAGATAGATGT
Source organism: Viscum album (assembly GCA_963277665.1). Lineage (NCBI taxonomy): Eukaryota > Viridiplantae > Streptophyta > Magnoliopsida > Santalales > Viscaceae > Viscum > Viscum album. Next base: position 1,203,843,437 of record OY728126.1, on the reverse strand, counting down.
TTGGAGATCCAAAACCAAGAAAGCTAACAAATTTGTTCGCGATGCCAAACTCTATATGAAGTATCAGGAAGAAGAGAAATTTGAGTTGATGGATAAAATTGAGAAACTCATGTTATCAGCACCAGAGAACTCAGAATCAGTTGGTGAGTATAAGCTTAATATTGAAGAACATAAAAGGGAGATCGATGGCTTGAATAGAAAAGTGAAAGATCAAGTCAAGTGCATCAAAGAACCTGATATTCCAAGTGATGTTGGAAACACCGATGAAATTAAGTCTGAAGACATTCAGATCCAAGCACTGGAAACAGAGATCAACAAGATAAGAAGTTTGAATCAAAGACTTATTGATGTAGCTACTGAGCTAAAGAAAAAGAATGAATCTCAAGGTGAAGAACTTCAAAAGGTGGCTAAAATGAATGGCAAAAATGGCTGTTGATTATGAAGAGAATCAATAGTCAGATGAAGTTCAAAATATTAAAGCTAGAAATGATGATCTAGCAACATAGTTGTCTGCAGAAGTTCAGAACAATAAAAGGCTACAATAAGAGAATTCATGTTGTTCTGATTCTGTTGCTCAAGAAAAATTGAAGGTAAAGAAGTAAAATGACATGGTTGATAAGATGAAGCATGAACTGGAAGATGAGATGCGTTGTGGAAAGAATCTCAGAAAAGAACTCAATTCCCAACTTGAATCAAGGGATATGAAAATTCAAATGTTGTAAGAAGAACTAGAATCAATGAAGAAGACAGTGGAGAAATCCAATGCTAGAGGAAAGACTAAAATGAAGGATGCCATACACTTTCTATTTGATTATCCCTCGGCGGGTGATGATGAAATGAAAAGAAAATTTTCTATTTCTGAAAAGAGGCAGGGACAAATTTTCTCAGCTCAAAGACCATACAGTTTGGGAAAAACTGGTACTGGGTTTGATGAATCCCCTTCCGTGCATGACAGAAAGAGGGTTGTGAACAGTTCCAGAAGTGGAGAAAAACATCTAGGTGCTAGAGATAGGCCTAAGAGAACTATATCAAAAGGAAATGATGATATGTGCTACTTTTGCGGGATTCATGGCCACACATCAAGCTTCTGTTTAGAGGCTCTGAAATACATCTCAGGCTGTGAAAATAGAAACATTGATAAATTTGAGAATAAGAAGAAGTGTCATAAGAAATCAGAGTGAAGAGTCTCTCAGGGGAAAACATTTATCAGATGCTATTACTGTGGAATAAAAGGACACACAATGAGTATGTGTCCGAAATCTCATAAGCTCAATGTCAGAGAAAGAACTCAAAATGCATCAACATCTCGATAGGTAATTGTTTAAATGAGGTATGACTTTGATGCAAAATGTTTTATATGTTCTAATTATGGGCATTTGGCAAGACATTGTAGTAAGAAGAATGCAAGAAAGGAAAATGGACTTGAAAGGAGATTCTCAACCCCAGTGATGCATAATGAAAAGTTCTACACTGAGAGACAAAGTGGTAAGTTTGAGAATAGGCTTAGATCCTTAGGGGAATCACATGAAGATTAACGAAAAGTGTATCAGTCACCTCCTCTTTCATACTCACAACAGCTATCAAGGAGAGAATGTGAAAAAAATGGAAGATTAATGGGAGAACTACTCCAGTTGTGATAAAGAAGAATGAACGTTCAATGGAGGACCTACCACCAATGAAAAATAGGGTGATGTCTCATAAATCTAATAAACAGAAGATAAACAAAGAATGCATTGAAAAATTCACGAGTCATGTGCCACAGAGAGGACTGGAAGAAAAAGGAAAATCCCTACAATGGTGGAAGAAGTAAGGGAACATGGAAAGAAAATAGATTCTTTTTCAGAGAAATAATCAAGGAAAATGGACTTTTGGTAGAACATCAAAGACAGAAATGTTTACTAGTGGGTTTAAACCCCAAATTGCGGGAAAGGCCAGCTGTGCAGAATCATCATATCAGAAAAAGACTCAGCATGCAGGTAATGAATGCTTAGTTTTATGTCCAGAGTAGTTGAAGTTGTCTAGGAAGCTAGAGGAAGCAATAAATGAGTGTGATGCGCTCCAATAAAGAATCAAAGGGTTGACCCATCAGGATCAACCGTGATCCTCATTTTGAGGAGTCTGGAAGAATCCCCTCTCCCTATGTATATAAATGCTATTAACTGATGATTTATGTGTTTCGGGTTCTAGGGAGATACGATCCAAGGGGATGTGTCATTTAAGGATGAAAAGTGAAGAATTAATATTCTCTAGATCAGGTACTAGAGTTGAAGAATAAAGGGAGCAACAGAGCACACTAGGAAGTGATTGGGTTATTAACTCTACCTCTTGTTTCCTACACCGAGTTCCAACTTAGTAGGCTTAGATATTTTTTTAATGGCTCAATTCCAAGTGGAATATAAGAATAGATGATACAGAAAAAGAAGAATGTTATGGGTTTAATATTTGGGCCTAACCTTGAGAAGGGTTCCATAACATAGGGGGAAAATCAGATGCAATAGCCATCAAAGCAATAATCGGATGAATCAGCTCAGAAGTTTTTTCAATCGAGGGAAGACTTATTGTCAGAAAACCATCAATAATCATGCATCTAATGATTATCTATTTTTCTCTAACAATGTGGTATCAGGTGATTGCTTTCAGGATACCAAGAAGCTGTGAGAGAAAAATAAAATGTGTGTCAACAGAAATGTGAGAGAAGATGTTAAAAGAAATGACATCATTGAACAATGACCCAGTGAAAAGTTTTCTGTTAAAAGTGAAGAATTGGTAAGAGACTCAGGGAGAGCAGAAGTGGCTGAAGATGATTCAGAAGAGGATACTGATGATGATTACATGGAAGTAAAATCCTTATCTGCACAAAAGACAAAGAGTCGAGCTGAAATTGACAGGCCGAATATCATCAGTGATCAGTGAGATCCAGTTCAGACAAGAAGAATGAAATCACTGCAGCAGACATCATTACTATCATAGGTTGAGTCGAAATGATTTGATGATGAAACTGATGACAATAACTGGGTTCAGGCCATGAATGAAGAGCTAAATCAGATTGAGAAGAATCAGACATCGAAGATTGTTTCGAGGCCAGCGGACAAGAATGTCATCGGGACTAAATGGATCTATCGCAACATGATAAATGAAGATGGCACATTGATTCAGAACAAATCATGTCTAGTGTGCAAGGGATACTCCCAAAAATAGGGTATTGACGTTGATGAGACATTAGCACCGGTAGCAAGGCTAGAGACAATAAGATTATTCATAGCCATTGTAGTGCAACAGAAGTTCAAAGTGTTCCAGGTGGATGCCAAATCAGCATTCATGAATGGGATTCTGGAGGAAGAATTGTATGTCGAGCAGCCAGATGGTTTTCTAATTCATAAGGATGGGAACAAGGTTTGTCGGCTGAAGAAGGCGTTATATGGGCTAAAACAAGCACCGAGAGCATGGTACTCAAGGCTATACCAGTATTTGATGAAGCATGGTTTTTATCATGATTGATTTGATTAAAATATCTATTTCAACAACAATAGTAATCACAGGATGGTGAGACTGGTTTATGTCGATGACATAATATTTGGCGGATCAAATCAAGCTCAGTGCAAACAATTTTCCGAATTCATGAAAAATGAGTTTGAAAGGTCAATGATTGGAGAGATAACATTTTTCCTTGGATTACAGGTGACACAAGGAAGTAATGGAACTTTCATTTCTCAATCCAAATACACCAAAGAGGTTTTGAGAAGGTTTGGAGTGGAGAATTCCAAGGAGATGAAGACTCCAGTTGCTACCCAGATGAAATTATCAAAATATGAGGATGGCAAGGCAGTTAATATCACATAATACAGGCAAATCATTGGAAGTTTATTTTACTTAACTGCAACAAGACCAGATATTGTTTTCGCCACATGCCAAACAGTGAGATATCAGAGCAATCCCAAGGAAAGCCACATGATTGCAGTGAAAAGAATACTTCTGTATATCCAGGGCACAGTGGATTTCAGCTTGACATATACTGACAAATCTCAGACAGAGTTATTGGGATATACTGATGCAGACTGGGCCGGTTCAACATATGATAGAAAATCAATGTCAGGTGGTGCATTCTATCTTGGTGGATTGGGTATTTCTTGGCTAAGCAAGAATCAAGATTTCATTTCATTGAGCACTGCCAAAGCTGAGTATATTTTGGCCACTCAAGCATGCACACAGTTATTGTGGATGATGCAACAGCTTGATGATATGGGAGTTGAGGTGAAGTCCCCGATCAGAATCCAGTTTGATAACTAAAGTGCCATAAATCTCAGCACAAATCACATCCATCAGTCAAGGACAAAGCAGATTGAGATAAAGTATCATTTTATCAAGGAGAAGGTTGAGCAGGGAATCGTGAAGTTGGAGTATATGCCTATAGAGCTCCATGTTGCAGACATTCTGACAAAGGCCTTACCCAAGGATGCTTTTGAGAGGCATAGACTGGATCTGGGAGTTCAGTCGATTCCCCGCACTTGAAATAGTGTGGATGTGGAAACACCCCCCCCCCCTCCCCGAGGTATGATGTATTTTCCCTAATGTGCTGATATGTGTTCTCTACTATGTTACAGACTACAAAGGATTGTCCTTTGGGTTCATTGACAAAGGGGGAGAAAATAGTGATTGTTCAAGGGGGAGATAATGTGGAGATTTGATAAATCATGAATGATATGGGGAGAATCTGACAAGTGGAGCAGCCAGATAGGGGGAGTTGAAGCTAGTTGAACATACTTAGCCAGAGCTTAGCTTGGAAAACACAAGAAATAAGGCTAAAGAGGTGTTGAAGTTGCGATCAGAAAGGGGGAGCATATTAAATCTGACGATGCTAGAAGTGATCGATCAAAGAATGGATATCACGACAGCTGCTGATCATGATAAAAGCAGAAGAGTAATGTTGGAATGTGGAAAAAATATTTCCAAACAAAAATTGGTCTTCCAACAAGTCCTTCAACAATTGGTATCAGTTTAGTACAGATTGGTATCATATTGGTGTCAATAGTGGATGTCAGAGATGAAGTGATTCATTGATGAACTTTTCATTTACTCTTGTTTCTTATCTCGAGCATTGCTCATGTGGGCATAGAGTATTTGTTGAGTAAATCCTTGATCGCTATCAGAATCACAAAGGCGAATGGTGGCTGAAGAATCAATGATGTATATTTTTATGGAAGAGTTGTCAACAAACCCAAAGGGGGAGATTGTTGGGAAACAATCCCTCAATGCATCATTGAATTATTTTTGAGGTGATTGTGTTTGTTGACAAAGTGGACATCTGTGTTGTAATTGTTGACAAAGCAAAATAATGACATAAAAATTTTTTGACAAAGAGGATTTAATGATGGAATGTCGAGTTCAAGAGCTGAGGTCAACGATCCGTGTTTGATTCAAGAACGTTGAAAAAAGGAATGGATGATCTGGAGGTGGTACAAAAGAACAGATACAAGGTGGCACCGTTTTCTAGTGTTTGGCAAATTTTTGGGCCTAAAAATCGACAAATGAATTAAAGTGTTTTTGGCAAAGGGACTTGCACGCCGAGGACTTGGAGTGTAGGAATCTTGCGTGCCATATGTTTTCCAAGATAAGAAGATCAAAATATTTCTAAGGAAATAGGTTCGCGCAAGTTTGGGAGTTGGTCGCGCAAGTGTCTAGGAGGACAGAAGACTTTCGCGCTAAGACTGGGTCACGCAGGTGACTTGCGCGCCGTCGCGCAGGGTGGTCAATGTGCCTATATATACTGGGCCACCCCTCTTCATTCTGAACTGGAGTTCAACACTTTGAGAAATCAGAGCTCCCGTCGTGCAGGTGTGCTGGACGCGCAAGTGGTGTGTGGGTTGTGTAAGTGAAGTTGTGCGCCGGTGGTTGATGTTGCGCGCCGGTTGGCAGTTGCACACCAATGTTGGTTTGGGCGTAAAAGGAAGAGAGTCGCGCAAGTATGGAGTTGGGGATGATTATGTCACGCAAGTGTCTGAGGTGGACTTGCGCGCCCATTGAGACTTGTGCGCCAATAATTGCGCGCCGATATTGACTTGCGCGCCAAGTAAGGTTTATTTCCAGCAGTGATTTTCTGGCTGCGTGGAAGCTGGAAGTTTTCCCGATACCTTCAATGCAAAGACATATTCATCTATGGGTGAAAGTTGTACTTCAACAGAGCATCTACATACAGAGGAATATCCATTCCTTCATGCAAATGAAGATACCTACAGGTCTATAAACTTTTAGTGGATTCCTTCCAAGAGCAGTGAGCAAAGGAAGAGAAAGAAGGGGATCCTCTCCACCGGCAATGAGCCAGAGAGAGAGAAACAGGGAGTGACCCTTGGGGAAGTAGTGAGCATACCCTAAACATTTTAAAGGCAGTGAGCCTGGGCATAGAAGTGATCTATCCCGAACATTGTAATCCACAGCTAGTGAAGTATAGTGGAATTAGGTACGACCGGTAACTTGTCGGCATATTCTCCATGGACATAGCCTAGTGAGGGTGAACCAAGTAAAAATCTCTCTGTCTACCTGCATACTTTCATACAGTGCATTTAAAACTTCATCATCAGATAAAGAAGAAAATAAGTGATCATGATAAACACTAAAGTGCAAACAAAGTGACACTTGTAATAAAGAGGTCAAGATCCAGTGGGGTAGAAAGAACTTTGAAAAAGAATATCCATACCCTGATTCACCCCCCCCCCCCCTCTTAGGGTATATAGGCCCCTATTGGTCCTAACAGTTTATATTATATATTTAATAAAATATTTACAATTCATCTTCTATGTTATATAGCCAAAAGATAATAATAAATCCAAATTTTGGCATCAAAATATGTACATTTATAAAATGTGGTTTTACAGCCTTTTAATGGAAAACATGTTTTCAATATAATTTTTTACACTTAAATATATTTAATTTCAAAAAACTAAAATTCTTCTTTTAATGATTATGGGTAATATTATATTAGGGTTATTTTTTTCGAAATAGTTTGATGAATAGTGAGAATACATAATTTTAATAGAAAACTAAATTTTCATCTAGTTTATTTATACTGTTAAATTAAATTTTAAAATTGTTTTCAAGTGTTATTAATTTAATTATAGAAAAATAAATAATATTTAGGTCTTTATAATAAATTTTAAGTTTATTTTTTATTTAAAAAATCAATATTTTGAATTTTTTCAAAGTTAAAACCTAATTTCGCCTCCCATCTATGACATTAATTTTGAATAAATTTCTTCCAAATATGTCATTTAAATTTGGAAATTTTTATTGATTTATTTAATTATAATTATTTTAAATTAATAATAAGTATTACATAATTTTAATACATAATTACTATAGAAAATAATTTCAAAGTAATCACTATGATTAAGATAAAACCTAAATTTTTATGGGGGAAAACTTTTAAAAATAGGAGAAATAACATAGAAAAATAGAAAAAACCCATTTTATTGAAATATTTAGGCTATATAATCTATTTTATAGAAATATATTTACTAATTTATGATCATTATATAAATAAGATCCCCCAATAATGATTATATATTTGTTATTTACATGTTTTCCACTCACCTCCCTTATAAATTTCCACCACCTCACCACTCTATTAAAACATATAAAACAATATTTATCTTCTAATATCAAACAAACTAAACCTCCAATAGACATACCTTCTCTCTAGATGATTCCCTTTTTGAGGGAATTTATCCAAGGATGTCCTTTTCAGCAAACCAAATGGCACCCCTCAAAGAAGAAGTAACATTCACTAACATGAATTTTTCTTTTATTTTCTTGGACACCTGATTCAATTATATTTATATTAAAATTATATAACAGAATTAGTATCTTCAATAAAATTATTTGTTTTAATTTCATGGGTATGACCTCAATATTCACACACATTCATCAAATGGGTTATATAATGATTGTCCATGTGTACGGAGGTCTACCACCTAACGAATTGATGTCGTTTGTTCTTACTTTACAATCATAAAGGTTGGGAATGATGATGGATTTATATTTTATATATATTATATTTATAAATTATTTTTTCTTATATAATTATTATATAATACATGTCTTCATTCATTCAATTTGATTGGAATATAGTAACATTGTTCGTGTGTACATAAGACTACTGACTTGTGAAGCAATGTGATTCATTAACACTTTATATTGATTGTATTAAAGAATGTTTTAAATATAAATAATTGATATATATAATAATAAAATGATATTGGTATGATAATATATATATATATATATATTTAATTTCCTCTTCCAGATTTCAGTACAAAAAAACGCAGAAAATTTGTTAATGTGTATGTACAGCCTTCCATCTATATGAATGGTGTATTTCATTTAAAATCACTAAATATAACGTGTTAATATAAATTAATAAATATATAATATATTTTATATTTATATCATTTTTATCATTCAGGATATGATCAAATCATGGTCTGAGTAAGATGATCAAGAATTATAAATTATAACATGAATGAAAAACAAAGTGGTTATTACCTAAAACAAAATTATGCTTGGAACTGACAATAAACGGGTAATATAAAGTCATAAGTAAAATCATACATGATATTATAAATATGAATATTTTTCTAATACATTTTTATAATAAAAATACACTTATTATAATTGTGTGTTTAATGGTTACGATTGAAGTCCACACATAAGGTATAGAGATTTCTAGTTTCCCATTTATTTTTATGAGAATTTTTCCATATTCATCACACATTTCTTATTTTTGTAGCATATAAAACCATATGAAATGTAATATCATTAACAAAATTTATTTAATGATATTATATGTTTCAAATAAATTTTGTTATTGAAGGGTTACATGATTCAAAAGTTACTCATTTAGTAAGGTATTTCCTTCTCAATTTTTACTTTCGTGATACAGAAGCTATATTCACCATGTTTTCATAAATTTGGTTTTTTTACTACCCATGAATGTATTTTATGACCCTATTAATATAAAATTTTATTTTTAAAATATCCATTTTAGGATCAATTTGTCTTTGGATTTTAATTTAAAAAAATACAAAATCAGTAAAGGAATTATGTCTCAATTTTCATTTTTTGAGAAACATGTTATGTTATAAACTTATATTATATTAGAAGGTGTATGTAATGGCCCTATTAAATGTTATATATTTTTTAAATCTTCTCATGATATCTTATTTTCCATTTATTTCATTCTTCGATGGGTAATATGATTCAGTTTTCCAAAAAATGTATGAGTTTATAGTTATATCCTCATTATTTATGAGGATTGTTTAAGATTATACCTAAATTGATGAAATATTAAGAACCAGTAATCAATAATTCTCAAGAATTTTATTTTCCACTATTTATTCATGATATCTTCATGTAATTATAACATTTATCCAATCTTATGTACTTAAAAGAATTATAAAAATGTTTTTAAGAAATTATGACTCTATCTGTCAATTCTATTGGAAGTCAAATTTCATTAAAACCCATGTTTTATAATAGTGTATAACTTTTTTACTAGTATCCTATTTCTATTTAATGAATATTTTACCCATGATTTTACTTTTTTTTAAAAATATACATTGTTGTCTTCTTCTGATCAAAGATCTTTTAGAAACCTTCCTCGGTGTAACAGAATTGCTTGGCATGTGTGGTAATATCACAAGTCCTGATCATCATTTCATTAAAGCTTCCTTTTCTTATTTACAATAATATTTTTAATGAAAATATTATTTCATAACATTTTTCAAATTTAATGTTTTTAAACTGGTTTTCAACAAAATTGGTTTTCCAAAAGGTTTTATTTTTTAAAAATTCATTTCAAAGAGTAGATGAAATAATTTTCAAAAAATTATTTAAATGAAATCAAAAGATTAAATTATATTAAATAATAGTTTTTTTAAAATGAAAATAATTTTTTTATTGTTTTATTTTTTAAATATTTCTTTTCAAATAAAGGTTATTTCCCATAGTAAATGAAGTAAGTGATCTTTCAAAAGCCTCATCCATATTAGATAACATGATTTAATATAGTTTATTCATTATATAAGATGAAATAATTTGATATAGTTTATTTATTAATTGGGGTAGTATACAAGGAAACCATTTATAGTTATTATTTTAATAGATTAAGTTTATGATTATAATATATTTACAAAACTCATTTATCTTCCACGAGTTATACCATGATGAATAAAAGTTATTTAAAAGGGTTATTCTATGATGAAATGTTTATGAGATATCTCAATTTTCCATAGGTATGAAATTATTATATTATAATAATTCCCATTTCATTTCATTTGATATTACATAAGGAATGCATTATGATCTTTTGCTATACATAAATATGGCTTTCATTTTGTGATGGGTGGGACGCATATCTATCTACAGTGTGTTGGATAATGATTAATATCTAATAATTTATACATGGATGGAATGGGAAATGAAAACCCTTTAGTAAAGGAAAATATTGGATACAACGGTATTGGGAGGGAACCTTGAATACAATAATGGTTTGGGGAATGGTCATATTCCATGATAATAGTATTTGCAGTGAGACTTAAAAACTATCTTGGATTGGATGTGAACCCTGAATACTATGTTGTTATGCATGGATTGGATTTCATGGTCAATATGTGATATGTGTACCTTATTAAATTTCCATAAATTTATGAATGGTCCAGATTTTACATTCATAATGTTATGAATGGACCTTTTTTCTTGTCCATATGTTTATGAAAGACCCTGATTTCTCTTCCATAACAATATAGGTGAACTTATTTCAATTTATATGTGTTTATAACGTGATAAGTTGATGTGTATGCAAAAAATAAAATACATGTTCATATGTTATCCAATCAGGGCTTAAAATCTTGACTCCTTTATGATTTATGTATTATTATTTGATAATTAAAATTCAATGACCCATCTGTATGGGATTTTATATATAGGTTATGATCTACAAATATTATTTTCATGTTCTCATACCCTCATGTTTTTTTCATGCTTACATGTCTTCCTTATTTACACATTCTGAGCATTTTAACTCACACATTCTTATATTTTCTTTCAATGTGTTATTGAGAATTTTTTTAGGTCTTTCTTCGGAAGGGTACTAATGTAGATGATCTACATGGTCCATGTTGAATATCCTTCATCAAGTTAGATGATTATGATTCCATGATTCCAAATGAACATAACTATTATGGAAATCAGGCATGTGTTATTGTATTTTGTTGAATATTCATCTAAAAAGTATTATCCATGTATGTAAATCTACGATCTCTATAAGAATAATCTCTTTCTTATTAATAAAAATCATCATTTTTTCCTATTTGTGAATAAATTTTTTAAACATTATTTGTTGAGGATGTCTTCATATAGTTTAATATTGGGTTACTAGGACCTTATCAGATATTTTTATGTCACGTGACTAGGATTTGGGAGTGATGTAGTTTAATTTCATACATATCGTACATCATTTGGACTTGTGCATGGGGTATACCATCCACAATTAAGGCATTATTATTGGAGGAAATTATAATTATATGTTCCTTAAAGAGTAAAGATTCTAGCAATGATGATTTCACTATTTATGGGGACTATTTATACACATCATGAGTACATCTAGATATAATTTTTTGTAGTGACTACATACTTCAGGATGAATGATGGGGTACCAAGGATTGTGTTTCTATTCTTTTGAGAATATTAAATAATGTTTCCCCACTCATTCTTAGAGAAAAGTTTCTGTGCACGAGGGTTGATATTTCCAGTCATGTGTATGGTTGGGAAACATGTAAAAATGGAATAGATATGTACATGTCCGATGTTACTAAAATTTTGAAAATTATTTTCATCTTAACGGAGGAACGATGTAGTTTCCATTGACGTGGATTTCAAAATTCTTGGGGAATTTACATTGGTGTGGATAATGAAGATGAAACAATTATGAAACATGGATTCCTTACCTAAAGATAGTTCTCATGTTCTTATGTGGTGGTTTTCATGAATGACGATTGTTTCATGGAATCCTATTGGTAGTTAGGAATTTTACTATAGTTTGGAGGTCATGATCCTTCACAAAGGTCATCTCTACTATGGTCTTAGTTTCTCAAGTACTCTTGGTAGGATACTCGTGAATGATTTCTACGAGGAGGAATAAATTTTTTTCCATTGGCTTGGTACAGAAGTAGTTATGTGAATTCAAAGAATCCTCTTCTAGTAAATATAGTATGGTCTATTTAATTTCTTGGTGCAGTGTGTTTTTAATGGATCCACTATGTTTGATTCAGAATTGGTGTTAATGATTTCCACATTCATGTGAGATAGTGTTTCATGGTTCACTGAAATAATTCACGATCCCCTTGAATTTCATTAAGTTTTCATAATTTAGTAATCTAACCCATTTTGTGTATTCTAATCCCATTTTTACAAGAATTCACGTCTAATAATCCATCCACTCCTCAAATTTTCCCCAAACATGTGTTTTTCAATATAAAAATTGCATCCTCGTAAAATGGGAGCTAATGAGGGAGAGGATAGTTGTATTATAATAAAAATTTAAAAATTCATCAAAATGAGAAATATGAGTTTGGTCCCCAGTTGGGAAAATTATATGATCACAAATTATTGGTTGATCTTCTATTTTAACAAAACTCAAACACTTCTAGCTAATTTTGTTATCAAAATCCTTAACAATCGTGATAGCTTCCATAGATGTGAAGAAAACATCCATGAGACTATTGTTAGGGAAATTTTTCATGATGGAAATATTCTTCCATGGAATACGATTCATGAACACCTTATTGAAAACAAGACACAATTTTTTTAAATTATTTTAGATGGTTGATGAGGGTGATAATGTATCTATGACTCGATGGAGTTAGATAAACAATAACATCCTAGATGATGATATATTCCAAAAAAATGTCAGATCATGACTTTCCCCCCTAATTAATTTAATTTGATAATATTTATTATCAACCATTCCATATGTTTACAATATAATGGTTTGGAATGGGGATAATGTGGATATCAATTATGATAGTCAATATGGTCTTTCATATTGGTGTAGTAGTTCTCTGAGGATGTACTTGTGGAATAGACCTCCTTCCGAACATTACAAGAATAACCATGCCTCCTCTTTTATTCAATTAATAATGATCAATGGGGATGAGGAAACTAAAAAATAATCCCTCATAGTATGATAGCATATTCTAGGTGGGCTTGGAAGACTGCCTCTAGGGATGGACTAATGAATGGGATCTATGTCAGAGAGAAAAAATCATAGTTGATTTGTCCTATTTATTCTATGAATGTTAATCATGTGACATGTTTTAGGGTGAGATAATTAGAGTGAGGCTATATAATCTTTATTGGAGTTCTATGTTCCACCTTTATCGCCACCAGAATATGAATGCTACTCTAATGAGATTATTGTCATTGGGGAATAATACTTTTCATCTACATCACATAGAGGTTGAAATCATTATATAGTATCTTTTCCACATTTGTTGGATCCCGATATTTGGGGAGATGTATAATGATCCCTCCCCTGTAGAGAATATATAATGAGATTGAGAGAATCATGTAATATTAAAATAGGCTCCATTTAAAATAATGTACGGGGAAGGTGAGGCAAGTGTATGATGAAGTAATCTCATTAAGGAAATGTTTTATCTTATCCATGAATGAACTCAATGTGAGGATACTATTAAAGAGGCCTAAATAATTCTTAATGGACATGAATCATGATTTTCTTGATCCTAATGGGAATTGATGGGTGCATCATAGTTCCACCAATTGGGAAATAATTTGAAGGACCTCTCCATCATGGTCTATCTAGAAGGGTTCATTATGGAATTCACCTATGGATGACTACTTCCCATCCACAATGTACATTTGAGGTTGTTCCTGTGAACATTCCACATGTTTGTGATGATATTGATGGTACATTCCAGCAGTCTCAGGGTTTCAGTGTTGGAAAATCTATATGAGGTTCCAGAGCACATCATTAGAGAGAATACAATCTTTTGATTTTGTAGGATGTTTTATATTATATATGGATGGTTTTCCATAACATGGAAGTGTATGATTATCAAAACCAAATCATTATTCACATCCAATATTAAATATTTCAATTCTACAAATCATTGGGATTAACAATATCCAACTTAATGGTTTGGTGTGCTTGTGAGAGATGGGATTCCAAACTTGTTCTATATCCACTCAATTCCCACTCCCAATGGGGACCATTATTGAAAATGTCACATTGACCATAGAAAATTGATCATACATCTTAATCATTTGAGGTTGGAAAATTTTAGATTGAGTAGATTTTAGGATAGTTTTAAAGTCACACACCCTATACTAATCCCCTATTAAATTTGACAATCTCTATAGTCTCACCATGAATGGATACACTATAATACAAAGTGAGAACCACAAGATGGTACATGGAAAGATATGGATCATGTTTTTTCATGATGGTAGTGGGGAGAAGATAGAGCTACAATGTGTAATGATCCCTTAAGTCTCTTCCATAGATATGCCTTGTGACATGACAGCACATAACCTAGGGACATGATGACACATCCAATCATCCAAAAAGATTCTAAAGAGGGGATCCCATAACCATTTAGTTGGGGATGTGCTACAAATGGGGAGAATTAAATGTAATGGGAGGTGGACTAGCATGTAGATAATGATGAAAACTTGAAGTGGTCATCCCCCTATCCAGGTGTAGATCCCACTAAAGTCATTGTTTTTGGACCAAGTTTCTATGGAAAACAAAATATGGTATATAGAGGAACAATCATGGGTGGTTCCCTAATCATCATCTATAGATTTGGAGAAGTTGTTGATACACCTGGTTGAAGATCTAGAAGATTATATCTCCCCAATGCATGGATGCATTGAATGTAACATTGGCCATTGAAATTCATCATGGTGGTGGGGATCCATATCTACAGAAAAAGAATGTTCATTCCTTTCTTGTGAAATGTGATGTCCGACTTACCAAATCTATAGTTAGAGTCTATTTAGTACCTATAGAATCATGAAAATATGATATACTCTTACGGTGTGGCACAACCCTTGACCAACTAATTTAGGGTGATGTTGGGAATTCCCTCTTCCGAAGTCCTCCCAGTGGATTGACCAAATAATATTGTGGATAGAATGTGGTGATTGGTCAAACAGTTTCCATGGGTATTTATGATTTCTATAAACCTTCTATGATAAATAATCCACTTAAGTAAAGGTAATTCACTATGTTCTATGGGTGTGAGATAGTTTTTAACCCTTTGGACATACAAAAACATCCATTTTTTAAAATTTTAGAAATCATATGATTAATTTTAAGTAGGGATTATAGATGAATATATATGGGGGGATGAAAATACCCAAATCCCAATAAGGGATTGTAAGACATCACCCTCAGGAACTGGGGTCACAATAGGCCATCTTCCTGTTGTCAGTATGCTAGCTGTAGCTGTAGTGGAATCTCAAATTACAAAAGGGATGCCTAGTAAAATCCACTCCCATATGTGAAAATATTATTTTTAAAAAATATTATCTTATTTATGAGTTTTTTGTTCCTTAAAAATAGAATAAATGAATCTATTTACAATGACACTTTAGTAGATGATGCATCAAATGATGGGGAGGAAACATCATGAGGGGAGCTTACATCAAGAATATCAGCGGGTGAAGAGCATACTATCCCTGGCCCCAATGGAGGTAGATTAGGTGGACTAAGTTCCCAAACCATCCACTGAAGTGTCATATGAGGTTTTTGAAGAGCCTAATATTGATGAAGCTAATATAATGTTTGACATTGTGCCCTGAGCATTCGAGAGGATTCTCACGGATGATAATGCTACTCATTTTATTTTTGAATTCCCTGATCTCTAGAGTGAGCCACCTAAATATATCAAAGACTATAGGTATGATGTTACAAAGGGTAATTGGGTGGACAATTATATGAAATGGAGGAGTCTGTGGAATTTTTTTTATGTACCCAATGGGTGAATTTTATTTGATGGATATAATCCCTCCACTTGTAGTTGTTTCAAATGATGACTCATGGTACAAAATATTTCACCCTTACATTACTGGATCATGAATTACTATGAAAAACGATCTATAAATATGTTAAAGAGTTTGATGTTTCCCTGTATGTTCATACAAAATAAGGAAGAAAGGCACTCAGAACATAAGATGTAGAGTTCGTTCAGAAGGTGATGGGAAATAGAAAATGATGATATTGTCACTAAAACATGAGATATCATATGCTAGATGTTGTATTAATTATTTGAAAGATGGGATGATGATGCACGAGAAACATCCTTGGTGCCTGAGTTCTGGATCAAACCTATTTTGGTGTAGATATAAGTTAAAATGGTTTTCCCTGTAGTTGCGAAGGAAATGATAGAGTTATCCAGGAGTTAGTATATTCTTGAGGAGTCCATGTGAAGGGTGGATGATCTGAAGTTGTCCTTTCTTATGATAATACATGGGATCATTTTATTTTATTTTGATTATAATAATGTATAGGAAATTTCTTATGGATTTCCATACTCATTAAAATTTTCTAACTAGTAAATTAATTAGTTTTCATTATGTTGGATTATTTTTATTTATTTATATATCCATCATATTATTAATGAAACCAACCACAAATCTCTATGATCCTCTAATTCATGATCAATTTGAGAAACAATAGGAAAAAATAAGGCCACTCATATTCACGTATGTACCAAATAGTCAATGAAATTTTGGGGGTCAAAATGGTCCATTAACCATTTTGAGTGTCATTATTAGAGATTCATCTATCGGATAGAGGGAATTTGGGAAATAAACCAACATTCTCAACATGTTGGAATACAAGATATGGGAAATTATAGGTTTCATGGACAACACTCAAACAAAGGGTAATATTGGACATGAATCGAGGCATCCATGAACTGAAATAAAACGAGAAGCAATGTGATGAATAGGGATGATTGTTGACCATTTTGAGATTTTGGATCTACAATCACACTACCTAGAGTAAGTAAATATATATTACAGTTCAATATTGACCATGATTGAAAAATGGGACCCATTAATTTAATCTTAAAAGTCCGCCAAGGCATGCACAAATGATGGTAGGTGTGCCTTTTTTACTAGGAGCCATAAGAATTTATAGAGCGCGTTCAGACATAGAGGACAATGTGTGTCTAAATAAGAGAAGATGTGAATTGTTGGAGTGAACTGTGGAAATGTATGGATGGAATTCAATGTTATGTTAAGTACTCCATGTAACACCCGAGACTTTTATGTTATATAAATAATCAAAGGAATATTTTTCTACACAACACTTGCTTGGCTTGCTTTACACGCAATCGCGACCTTCCTCGATAGCTTTCGTCGTACGCAATACCGAGTTTCACTAAATAACAATATGCTATTAAAACTAGCCGTTATGAATAGTAATAACCACTTTTTGAAATTTTATAAATTTTATTTTTCAGAATGGACTTCATTTTTGGACTCAGAATATCAAATTTAGCCTATGGTGAAATTTTGGTACTTTTCGGATAACTTTAATATTTTGATGAATAGTGAAAATTACTAAATTTTAAATAAAAACAACTTTTTTAATCAAAACATTTAATAGTGATAAATTATGAATTTGAGTGGTTTTAAAGTATATTTAGAATATGTTTTTACCACTTAATATAATGTTGGTCATTGGACACAATGTTACAATTAAACCGAACATAAACAAGTGTCAATCTTTTGATAGTTATTATCTCTTAAAAACACGCTTTTTGTTTTGACAGCGGGAATTAATTTTAAATTAATTTCTGCCACTTATGTGTTTTGAATTTAGAAAAATGGATTCCATATTTGGAATCAGGATGTTCAAATTGTGTAAATAGGTAACTTTTATTTTTAGACATTTTGAATAATTACTGCGGTAAATATTTTATTTACCATGGTTAAGGGTAAATCCGGTAAATAAGGGTTAAAAAATAATATTATAATAATATTAAATTACCCTAAAACGTGTCTTAACCCTATTGGTTGATACATGGTCGACCATGGGCATCTTTGGGTCGATTTTGGGACCCCATTGATCCACTTGTAAGTGATAATGACACTTTATTTTAATTAAGTTAAAATGAATACAAAAATGACACAAGCATATATCTTTTAGAAAAACAATTGTTACATAGGGTTATATATGTTGGATTTTAGATTATAAATATTCATTAGAAATATAAAAAGCTTTACTACATAATGGTATTTTATTTGTAATTTTTAGACTTTAAATAATTTAATTTATTTATGACACAATGATGATGCAGTAATTATCTTATTAATGAAATATTGACATAATTGATGTTATAAACCCCAAAATAAATGTAATTTAAGCCTTTTTATGAATTACACTAATTTTCTAGGTTACTATTATATATTATTGTTTATTTAATCAACTTGGTTAGAACATATAGTTCTGTTATGACTTTCACAAAAATCATATATCAAATAGTGTCAAAATTGACACAAAATAGTTTTTAAATCAAATATTATATTATTAATTGTTATTGTATTCCTAAAAATCTAAGGTTCGGCCAAATGACTTAGATAAGGATATATATTTTAATAATAAACAATTTGGGGTTCGTTTGGCATGTTATAGTAAGTGTATTAACCATATAGTGAAAGAAAACAAAAAGACACGGTAAAAGTAAAATTATTTAACTTAGAGTTAAATCTAATTGATAAGGTTAAAATAATACCCTAAACTTGTCTAAATCTTATTGGTTGATAGGATTCCGACCCATCCCCACCTTAGCTTCGAAATAAGACCCTTTGGAACCATTATAAACCGATTTTGACTTTAATATAAAATAATATTTTGAGATATTCCTAAGGTGCCCCTCTCCTCCCTTATAAAAGGGCACCTCCTCCCCCTCCTCCTCACACCAAATTGAGCACTCAAGCTCGGCCAACCCCTGACGTTTTCTCCTCTCCACTTCCCTAGAATAGTCCTAGAGGTCCTGTTCTTCTCCAAAGACCACTCTTAGTTCCTTAAGTGGAGGATTCAAAGAGGCGTTCCAAAGAAGAGGTAATATCCATTACCGATCTTTTCAATTTCTTTCTTCTTCAACTTCTTCTTCTTTAGTTGTTTCATGATGAAGTAATAACATCAGTATTACTTACATACTGATATGTTATTATAAATATTAAACAACCCTAATTCACCTTCTATCCATCATACGGAAAAATGAAATCACCGCGCGTGCGTACGTACGGAATACCGTCTCCACGCCGTGGTGTAATCTATTTTTCCACCATCACTTTACAAGGATGGGTATAATGGTGTAATGAGTAACTATTTATGATTATTATAAAGTAATATTGATACTGAAATAATATATATATACTCCAATACATTTCCACGATCATAGGAACGATATCATCACTCGTGCGTACGTACGGAATACCCTCTCCACGATGTGATGCGACTCGTTCTACATGATCATCATTACATAGTAATTATATAAATGAATTGAATGAATAAATATGATATATGTTACACTAATACCATTATGGATATAAGGTATCTATAACCTTGAAAGAAGAATAAGAATTTATTCGGCAAAACACGCGTAAGAACAAAAGGCAATAAAGACCCGAGTAACAAGTAACAATGAAATATTACTAACAAGAAGCTAAGAATATGACCATATATGATATCATATCAATATGTATGATTCTGGAATAAGTCAATAACATTATTTAAACCATTATACAGGAGCTTCGGACACATACAAGGCAAATTGGACCTAAGGTAAGGGAAATATCACAATCTCATTTTTATCCGAGATTGTTTATTCGTAAGTATTTACTGGGGTGTATTTTATCATCCACATCCATGTTTCATCAATATGTAATATTATTTCCATCCACCTACAATTTTTTAAATCCATTTTTACCCTTCGGTGAGTTTTTAGTAATATGTATGAAAGGAATCTTTTGTCGTTTTTCGTACGAGGTACTTTTTGACTTTTCCGACAAAAGTACGAAGAATGTTTTTTTTAACTTATACGGCATGAATGGATTTTTAAAACATTATTTCCAAGAAGCTTACTTTACAAGTTTTCAAGTTTATTTTTAATCAACTTCTTTTATTTTAAAGTTGTATGACATGTTATGAAAGGAAAAATGTTTTTGAAGAAGAAAGGATATTTTCCTCAAGAATGGAGTTCAAGTGTTTTATCAAAATTATTTTCCATATAAGATAATAAAGGGTTCTGTTTTTATCCCTATTATTAAATTGATTTGATCATGTTGTGATGGAATTATTTTTATGAATTCTTTTATCTTATATGAATTGTTTTATGATGTCATGTTGTTTAAGAATCCCATTTTTATTACATGGGTTATGTGATGATGTAAGATTTATGATTATGTGGCACACATAAGAAAGGATTCGTTATAAGATGGGTGGGACCTATATCTCCCTCCAATGCATTGGGTAAAGATTTTATATCTCATGAGATAGACATGGCTGGAACGGAAGGTTATTTCGGTTCAGTGATACAGGACTGAAACGAGGAGTGAACTCGGTTCAGAAAGGGACTTTGTCCACTAAGATAGTCTTGGAAATGAGTCATGACTAACAAGAAATGATTTTCCATGATTATGTGTGCATGCCACAAAGTTTCAAGTTTTATGTTATGATTATGGGGATCTCATTTTCACTTCTATGATTTATTCCATGTTAAGATATTATGATCTCTTTTGCAGGTTTTGATTTTCAAAAAGATATGATATGATTTTTATTTCCTTTATTTGCCCTTGCTGAGCATTTGAGCTCACCCTTTTATGTTTTCTTTTCCCCAGGTCAGGAAGATGGATATTAAGTAGAATATGCAAAAAGGGACCCTAGATATGATGAAATAAATGGGAGACACTGTAGAAGATTTATGAACCAGTTGTTTATGTTTCCCAGTTTCTAAAGACACTATACCTATACGGTCCTTTGTGGTTTTGTCATATGTTGTAATAAGTGTGCTTCAATTTTGAAGTATTAAAAATGTATGTAAAGTATGGGTCGTTATACTCCACCTTGTATTTGAGACATTTGGTTGGTGTGTATTCCTATATGTGAGTTAGATATACCTCACAAGGAGAGAATGGTCTTATTTATTAAACAATGACTGAAAATCTCAATTGGTATGGTTGGTGAGTGACACCGAAGGAGCATAAAGGTCATATCTATTTAGGGACAAAACAATTCTTCATTTTTATTTTATTAAATGAGTATGAAATTCATGTAGTTTAATGAATCTTGTAGAGAAAATTTATCATGATGTTTAACATCATATGATGGGGATGATGCATCATTCAATTTAACATTGTGTGGTTAGGATGTGTACACGAACGTGAATAGCATATTCTTTCTTGATGTAGTGGGATGCAGAAAATGGATAATGTTGATGGTGGAACCTCATACAGGATATTTGGAAAGGGGTGAAATGGGGCGGTATGTTTTGGGTATCAGTTCTTCCTAAACTATTGGTTCCATCAAGTGTATACATGTTTTTTCTAGGACATAGTGTTGAGTCTCATGGGATTTACACATTTTCCATTTGGGACCTTCCTTCTTCCAAATTTTCATGGGTGACATGGTGTGTGAAGGACATAATTTTCCTCATTTTTTTCATTATTTTTTATCCTAACTTGATGTTGTTGGAATTTCATTGGCCATTTTGTGGTAATGCTAGTCAGATAATATGGTAACACATTTATGGTTTTACATATGGATGATTGCACACATTTTACGGTATTGATACATGGACCAAGGCTGCATGTATAAGGTTTTAGATCATGGACCCAATATAAACTCATTATTTAAAAGAGTACTAAAAATCAAATGTTACTATAGTTACATGGAGTCCCAACACCATAAAAATTTACTCATATATGATGTTTATAATTAAGGGAACTCTTATACCTGAGTGTCATGCTACCTTGGTATTAAAAAGGATGTATGATCTGAAGTGAGATGAGGGGTTATTAATCAAGGCTTGTAAATTGAGGGTATTTTTAGCTGGTATCATGAAAAGTGATATATGAATACTATTATATACAACTAAATATGGATTCAAACCACAAAATGTTCAACATTCTGTGTCGTGGGAGACTAAAACCATTAGGGGATGTCCACATATGTGAGGATGGGACAAAGAGGGACATTAGTCTGAATAGAATGGTGGGTGATACTAAATAATTATAGATAATTAAAAAGAGTTAATGTACATGATTCTTCGTCTAAAATGGATTTATTTGGTGTAGTATATGTAATATTATAGAGATAACCAACCCATATTGATCGGAGGTACAAGGAGGCTTTATGACACATGGACATCTCCAAAACACATATGACATAGTTTCATGTCATAATATATAGACCATTGTTGTCAGAGAGATGTAATTAATAGTAAGTAATAATATAATAAAAAATAATAGAGGTATCCAAAGACAAATTTATGTTATCATAGTCTACCATAGGATATTATTGATGGCTGGTTTTGATAAAGGGGGTCGTGGGATCACCACAAATCCTATAGAAATAGGTATCGAAGAAAATTTAGTATTTGAATGCATCAAAGTTGGAGACCAATTCCCAAATTGGAGGGGGATATCCTCTCATGTGAAAATTATATGAGGATTAAATAGTTTAAAGGAAGATGATAACTATATATCTAAACATCATGTATCTAAGCCCCAACATCATAAAGATAAAATTATTTTTACAATAATGTTTATTATTGTAGTTTAAAGTCATTAAATATTATCCAATGATTTCCACATGGATTAAATTCGTCATTCATAGACCATTGGTGGTTTATGTGTCTTGGGGATGTCTCTATATTAAAAATTAATAGAAACCTGATGGGAAGAAAGGGAAAATAAGGACATTAACAACATAAAACACCTCCAATAAAAATTTTATAGATTTTAAAGTCATGATTCATAGACAATATTGGATTTTTATTTGATAGGTTCTTTTGGAATGGGTGATAATGCTAGACCAATGTTAAAGAATTGCCTAAGAGGACTTAATCAAAACAACACACTATAACACAATATACACACATTTTATAGTTTTATTTCTTGGACAATTACGTCTACTATAATTTTTTGTTTATATTTATTGGACCTTGAGGTTTTAGAATCCATTACAGATTGTATAATGTCAAAAATCTAAAAATCATTGTGAATATAGGTCCAATGATTCCTTATTATACTCAAATGTCATCATAAAAAGATATATATTTTTCAATGGAATGATTCTTAGACTGAAAGGATGCCTTGCACGTATCAGCCACAATGGTGAAAAAAATACCATGCATTCAAAGGTAACACGAGACGTGATTTTTCTAGGATACAAGGAATGTCGAAGAGTCCCTCGCATCACATGAGAACACTCTATAAGAGACAAACAGGAAAACAATGAGAGGTTCATCTTCAATGATGAGTTTCTTCATAAGTATCCATGAATTAATGGGGAAATAACAATAAGGGTGTCAAAAATAAACAATAATAAGAATAATTGGAATTCTGGAAAATCAAGAATTCTGATATTTCAACTACAAAAGGGTCAAAGAGATAAAAAAGAGATGAATTCTGATTATGTTCAAAACATAGTTCCCGAAACCTCATTTATTATGGATTGAATGAGAAAATATCAGATCAACTATTTACCTTGTTCAAAAAATTGGAACCATCATTTTTGACTAGATATCCGTTGAGGCATGTGACTAGTATGATATGTGATCTAGTTTGGCCAGGGATGAAAAAAATTAGTTGGATTATTTATCTTATGAGGATTATGGGGATTAAAACTAGAGAAGACAGGAAGTGTGTAACTGTACATTTTATGATGTTCTTGAGAGATTTAAACACTCAAGGAGCTCTTTTTCAATGTACTCTGATGGACTAAATGGTTTTATTGGTAGGAGAGAATTGTAATTTTTCCCAAGTGGAATATCCCAAACATTGGTTGGTAGTTGGGATGTTAATAGGATATAAGATATATGATTCTATACATATAATCTTATATATGGTAATCAAGATGTACATAGTTCTAGATGATGGTACGATAGAAGTCTGACACCATCTAAAAGGTCCCATCAAGCGAAGACCAACGTATCATGAAATTTTATCTAATGATATGGGAATGTGGACTATAAAATTTAACATCTTCTAGGAAAGACACTAGACACACAATTTAAAATCATATGGTGATGATTGGAAAGGGGAACCCTCTTTACTATGGGTTCAATGTATCAAATAGTTTTACATCATGAAATTGGGACATCAAAAATGTAGTTTAACATCTTGTATAAAGGTCATTGGTCATTTAGTTTTATATCATATAATAAGGACGAAAATGGGGGAAACACATTTTGATAGGGTTCAATGTATCACACAGTTTTATGTCAAATGATGGGAATAGAGACTATGTAGTTGAATATCATTTGAACAAGATGAATGGATTAGATTCACACAATATACCTCTTAGGAAACACTAAATTCATTTGAGGAGTGATATGATCCCAATCCATGGTGATCAATGGGTATGGACCATTGCAGTATACCTTAAGAATTATGTAAGGTCTTCAAATATGGGTATTAACTTTATATCATTCAAGTCATGTATCATCTATATATATATATCCATTACCATATATCATGAATGGGAAGGTCAAGCTGATACTTTTTTTCAAATTCTTGTGACATCTGATTCTAGTGTCCCTCCACGTTAACAAACACGTGGATCTGGTCTTATTTTAGGGCTTATAACTCAACCATATTGAATGTAGATATCCATTCAACAATCTATAGATCATAAAAATTCAAATGGATTAATCATAGAAATATAAGTATAAGTAAAACTACTTATTTCCCAATCCTCAAGGAGTATGGAGATTCCTAAGAGGAATTTCGAGCCATAATTTGATAAGGTCTGTTGGAATTGTAAATATTGTGATGGGAATTATTTATATTCTAGACGGATATTTTCATAGGAAATTATAGGTGGTTTGTTTTAACCCTTTGATCTACCCATTCACCTATACATGATAGACATATGGGTGGTTGACCAGATTTCATACATGTCATGCAACTTCTTGATATCATCATGTCAAAAATTGATGTCATTTACTATGGTAATAGATTCAAGGTACTCAAATAAATTCATTACATGTGACATCATAAAATCAATAAAAAATTGAATCTTGATTTCCATGAATATGATGTATCCCTAACACATTGAGAAGAAGATAATTTATGTCCTAACAAACATTACATATTGATCTCTAACTAAAGGTTATGAATCTATAATTGTATACCCCTCAGAAAAATGGGATAATATTAATTTGTGGAATAGAGAAGACCCAATGTATGATTCATGAAATTTGAATTGATATTCAATTCCAGAATCGTCATAGTAAACTGAGTTCATTCTTGAAACATAGTAGGCTATAAGCGTCCCCAATATCACGATTTAGTGGTAATGATCCAATCTTATATGATGGTCCCCACATGACCTAGCATGGAACTCTTTCACAACAAGAGTAATCTTCTTATCTTGGATACAATAATGATATATTCGATGGAAAAAACACCTATGGAGGGTTTTCTCTATGTTGGGGACATCTTGGAGGGTAAATTTCCTTGTCTACCGACAAATTCTCTTATGCTCAGCTTGGTATTTTGATAGGGTCCCATGTTGGAGATACATGATAAATGTATAGATTCATTCAGGTGATTATTAGACTACAAGGGTGTTTTAGGACCTTGTCGTGACAGTGATAGCAACTAAGAGATTCACCAATGTGTCTTCATCATCAGAAGTAAAATATGTTATGACCTTTTTATCTAGAACATGATTTACCAAGTCATTTTATTCGTGATCTGTGAAGAATGTCTCCACGAATTCAAACGAATTTTCTTGACCATTCCTTGATCAAGGTAATTGAGTAACCTTCTTCTAGGAAGGGAACATGTACATCATATCATCAGTTATCATGAGCATTGAGATGAGTAATTTCCTCATACTAACACAATAATCACTCATCTACATGATGAATATATCTGAATATCAAATTATATGTAGTCAAAGACATTAATTTTGAGAAAAAAACTAATGTATAATGATGATATCCTGACACATAGCCTCATTGTGATTTCAACATTCTAATAGAAATAATCATGGTGGAAAGATACCATATATTGACATATGAAGTCAATATTAAGTCCCACACTAATGTTTTTAGGGTTGTGGATCCTTCTCCCAATTAGGACCTAGGACGCTGCATTGACATTCATATACCAGAATTGTGTTGATTAATCCTAAAAATGTAGGGAAATAGGAAGGATGTCATCATTCATTATATGTTCCTCAAGGTTAGGATATATGGAGAAGAATTATTCTAGTTCAATCCCTTAATATGTTTCTTGGGAACTGTCCGGAGAATGAATGTTCAAAAAAAAATTATACAAAAATACAATATTATAGATATCAAGGGTATGTTGAGGATTTATTTTATTAGATTGATTTTTTATTCCAACTATATATTGTCGTACTACAATTAGTTCTACGAATTATGAACTAGGAGGAAAATGGTGATCGAAATCATATTAATTTGAAAATATTTTTTCTCCATATCGATTATGAAAAATGTGTGGATGTAATTTTTATTCCTTTCCCTACTTATTCTCCTTATATAGAAGAGAACTGTATGAAAACTATAAGGTAGTCACCTAGAGGAATAGAGTTTTCCTAGGATCATTTGTATCAATACTAGAGTATGTTAAAGGTACTACATGATATCATTAAATATTTACTAAAAATATTCAGCCAACTCAAAAGAAGTTCATTTAATTAAAATCCTTAATAAGGGAGTACACTTTCCGATCAGATTATTAATGAATGATCTACTATTTTCCTACTGTCCATGGATTCCATACAATGCACAACAGTTACATGTTTTAGGGATATGAAATATATGTTTAATATTTGATAGATAGATTTGTATTCCTCTATACCTAAGGGAAAAACTAAGTAACATTCTATATTTGACCCAAAAACACACACATAATGGGTTTCATCTTCAAGTGTTGTGAGTGAAGGGATTCAGACACCTTTTTGTAGGTAATTAACATGGTTCTAGAATTATAGTGAGTTTTCCCCCAATCCATCCAAATAGTATTCGAGCAATGTTACCAAGATAGACTTGATGATGTGGTGTATGGAATGGAATAAGGTAGACCAATCATTCTTCAAAACTAAAAACTTCACTGGGAAAAAAAATCATCCCCAAGGATTCCCAATGTTGGTAGATTCCTCATCTTCATGGCTTATCTAGATTTGATTGTACCCAGAGTACTGATCGATGATGGAAAAGACCTAGATATTTGTAGTAACATTAATTGATAGTTCATTAATAGGGAGTGGAAATAATCATTTAACCAATGGTGGTTGAGAGCCCAAAATTTAATTGAGACTCTGATTTTCCCATTATTTATCATTATTAGGAAAATTTTAGAAATTCACTTGGGTAATAGACTTCCCCCACCCGGTTAGTCTTGATGATATTTTCAATTTTTTCCTCAAACAACACATATTTGGATGATTTTATCATGTATATAGGTTTATTGAACTAATGGTCGCCCATTTGGAGGCAAAGGAAGTTAAATGTGTCTTGGGGTTGATATCTAGATTTTCTATGTAGCTCCAAGAAAAAACATCACATCGCTTATTTCATGATTCCATTCTTTACTAAAATCCTTCTAGTGAAATTATTTCCCTGATCAATGATATAATCATATCATCATATATGCTAATATTCACATTGGTCAACTCAAAATTAGTGATGGATACACACTCATACATGGTTGTGTGGGGAATCATTCAAATCCTCTTCATATTCTAAAACACGAGAATTGGAGAAATGAGATGAATCCAATAGATATAGAGACCATAGAGTAGTGCTGACATCCACCTTATTTAAGAAGAGATCCTCAATGAGGTGATTCTACTATATAGATGCTATGTGGAAGAAATATGATGATCCAATCCAATGTGTTTTCCAAATTTCATGACCACCTTTGATTTAAACAAAATTGAGGATGTATTGACAACCATTCAGTTAGCCTTGTCCTCTATATGGCATGGTGTCATTGTAGTTCAATGATCATGGGTATATTATGATTTTATAAAACAGGTTTATGACTTTTTGGACTCAACTATGACAATCATATATAGTAATATGAGGTAATATTTAATAAATCATTATTCCTAGGAACTATCAAATATCTCCCAATATTCATGGTGGTTGTATATTACTATCTAATTGATAGGATGAATCCATCTTTAAAATCCTCCCAACAATCCATGAGGGTGGACTTCAAATCATTCAGGGAATTTGTACACATTACCTCATCAATATCATTTTATTTCCCCTACCTTTTTTAGTACCCAAAATCTTGGTAGTGAGATTAAAAATATGTCCTGGTAGTATCATTTCCATATAGCTTCCCTACTTGACAATTGAGTTATTATTTTTGGTATTGGTGGGGACCATTTATTTCCATATCACAATCGATGTATATTCTTATAAGACATAAAATGTAGTGATACTAATGGGGTTTTTAGAGAAGGTGGGGACACCATTCTATGATGTAGAATTATCAAATGGATAAGGGTAATTCCATGGGTCTAAGAAGCGGTCTTAAGATCCATAAAATCTTTTTTACTTAAATGTACCTTATATAGGGACCTCCTATAATTCACTAGAGTCCTCATCATCACAATAAAGGGTGAAAGATAAGTCGCCTATATTGGAACATCACCGAACTTGACTCCTAGAGCCAATATCGAATGATAAATAAGTCTTTGATGATGTCTCTAATGAATATTTTGTATTTGAATTATTTGTAATGATTAATGACTCTGGTGGCACACTATACTTAGACCACAATATTATTTTTTCAAAGATTTATTAATATGGGACTAATTTATCCTTAAAGGGGTATACACTATTCATCATCTCTATAAAGATAATTCACGGTGACTGGGCTTGATAGGGTGCTTGATAAGTACTTTCATGGTGTGGTTGTATATGGTGAGGCATGTACTAGAGGGGTTCCTAAAGGCAGACTATCATTGGTTCCTAAGTCAATAAAAAATATGTAAATTTCTACCTTCACATGCTATCCCATGGTATAAAAAATAGGTAATGTGAATTAACTATTCTTTGATAGTAATAGGTATTCATAAAGATATAGAAATCACATAGTAAATCTATACATCATTGGTTTTTGTGGTCCCCTTCCATCAAGAAAACAAGTTAGTAACTGCTTCATTAATCTACTATTTTAATATGGAACAATAATTGATTATTTTCTTATGAAGGTTATATATGAACATTCAGAGGATCTACATATAGAAAAAATTTCATCCTGAAATAGATCACATGAAAAATTAACAATTAAAAATAGAATATTCTCCCTAATAATATTGGATGAAACACTATAGCATTGAAGCTTCCTATTACTCCAGAGTTCCTAGAATTAGGGCACATAAAGAGGTGAAATGTTACTAGTGATTCATTAGATTTGTAATCCCATTGAATAGGGTGGAACCTTAATTACTAATTATTTGGGTCATGTGGACATCATAAACCAATGTGGGATATGATTTCCCCAACACTATATTTTAAAAATTATCTTTCTGTGAGGATTATATAAGGATATAGAGATAGATTCTATCATAATGTTTTAATGATAGTTGGTATTCAGTTATTGTTTGACTATACCACTTGATTGATAGGTGATGTGGTCATAGTCCCAATGTGGGAAGTAAAATGACTTATAAGTGGATGTATGGTCATATCATGGTTTATTTTAGAGACACTAGACTCTAACATGGTGGGGATCATGGGACATCCCACCACGACCAAAAGTGTCTTGATAATAACGAAATGATATTCATTTTGGGATGGGATAGGGTCCCCTAGAAAATTTCATTTCTCAAGATACTACTCAGTGAGATTTTTAGTAATGATCCTCTGATAACCCTATTCCTCATTCATTAAAGCAGCTAGTATATAATCTTAATCAGTATCTAGAGTTGATTGAATTGTCAAGGCTATATTGGAAAATCCTTTTACTTTATTTATATTTTAATGAGTAGTTTTTCGTTCCTCATTGGGGGGACGTCCAAATCCCATCACCTATCACTACTAATGAGTGAGAGAACATATCAAAGGATCACCTTGAAATTTTGTCTCCACGTGTTCAAGATTATATCTATTATACAGTAATTCATTGTTTGGGTTTATTTAATAATTGTGCTGATTCATCAGGACGATGTTTATGATGATGGTGTTTGGAGAGGATCTTTCATGACCAGTGGGTGGGTCTACATGTCGGTCATATTTTCATCATGAATGAGGATTGAAATTGGAGACATCATACATCCCTGATATGTAATATTCAAATGGTGAGACATATATTGAATGAAACAAAAAACAGATTAAGATTCCATTCAAAGGATTGATAAACTATTCAGTGGTAAACATATGAGTTGAGGAATATAGCCATAATAATATTACTAATGTATGACTTCTGAAAATATTTATGAATTGCATAGATATGTTCAATGAATCATTATTAATCCAACTGGTGATCCAAGAGGAGGTTGAATATTTTCCATTGTTTATATCTAGTCCAATTCATATGTTCCTCAGTGATGAATTATAGGAGAGTGATGTGTTAATTGTAGGGTACTTAGAACACGACTAATAAATAGTTTTTTGCTAGGATCTAATATAAGTTTTCCTCCTACACAATTTTTAATGTGAATTGAATTTAAATATATCCCAATGATCCAACTAGAAATGGTGAGGATCATGGTGTGGTAGTGAAGTTGACATGATATACTATTAATTATCTGGTACATGTGCCATCACACAGGACAATCATCCCTAAAATGGTAAAGTTTCATTTAGTTTCGGTGAAAAAATTAGAACCATGGACATATAGGATGGGGTACACATGGCCTCCTACTCATAATCATGTTTATCATACCTTTTCATATCAATAGAATGTTCACAATCATATGAGGGGTCTAATGTAGACCCTTAAATCTCCCCAACATTAATGGTGGACGCAGAGAAGATGAATGATAATTGAGGTTAGTATGGCTTCATATATAATCCATTGAAATTTTTTAAAATGTTCCACCCATGTAGTTAACTAAGGAGTGATCTAGGGAACATTAATAACATAGTGTTGGGAATGTATATCCCCAATCAAAGGGATACTTCCCCAATCTATAGTTGTGATGGTATAGGTTTTTCAATCGATTCATCCATCAACATAGACTCTAAGAGGTCACTAGTGATGTAAAATTTTAATTATTCATAGATATGTTACTATGGGAGTTCCCAAGGTGTAATAGTATATGGGTAATAAGTATTTATTCGAAATGTATTCATCCAATACCATGTGTAGTTCCCCCACACTGGTTGTTGTCCATCCAGCACTGGGACATATCATCTTGTCAGGGAATGTTTTAAACATTTGTAGGACCTCTATAATAGTTGGTTATGTTTTAGGGGGGACCTTTATGGTAAAATTAATCAAAATGGAGTTCCCTATGATAGTTTCTAGTGGTGAACATAATCGGAAGAGTCAACCCTACCTTCATGGTAGGTGGTTAGGGTCCTGATCCCAACAGGGTAAAGACACACACCTCATAAAGTTGTAATGAGGACATGAAGATGTGTGTTGATGATGGAAGGGGACACTAGAACTACTGGAGATTCCTCATATCTATTACAGTGGTATAACAAAGCATAGTGTTAGTGTTATGGATTATGGAATATGACTACCATAGTAGGTATGAGTTTGGCCTGCTACAAGATTTGTGTGGTGGTAGGTGTTGTTGGCTTGGCTAAGTGGTAGCCGTAATAGGAAAATCCCAAGTAGAATTCATAATGGATAAAAAATCAAGATTATCATACCTCCATGGAGTATGGGATTGATATATAAGATTATTCAGATTGATACCCAATAAATGGATCACCATTATGACAACATGGATATCCCCCTACATAGACCCTAATTGTATCTGAATCAACATCAATGTGATGTTGCAGTTTCAAGGAAGTTTTTGTCTATATCCATTTCTTTAATTACCCCTTAAAATTTTTAGCGTTGGAGAATAGAATTGTTATCCCACTATTTTTTGATCTATGAGGGGAAGACAGGGAGAGGGCCTCAAGATTCCCCTGAAGTAGTTGTAGCTGCATCAGAGATGATGTTATGTTAGATTTACACATGACTAATTGTTCATCCCCCACACTTGTTGGTGGTGGATCATAATGTATTTATCATGTATTTTGTTTAATAGGATACATGAGGTAAATTTTTAATACTTATATTGTGAATTAAATGGGAAACATGACCATCACTACTCACACTCTCTATGGTGGAGAAAAGATCCATGAAGGAAATTTCAAAAACTGATGAAACCCAAAATTCTTAATTTTCCCATAGTTATCGCTTGAGATTTTATTATTACATACACTATTTTTAGTGAATCCAAATTCCTTAAATATGAGAATCTAATGAACCCCATTAAAATTTATGCCCAATGTTAATCATATTAACACAATTGAAGGATAAATGATTCATTTCAGGTTCACCATTTTATTTTATGATTATTCCATTATGAAATAAATAAGTTGATGTGATTTTTTCCCATATCTTGGAGTAATATATGTAAACGTACTATTTGGGGCCTCCTGTAGTGTGGTTACCCCATATTATCACTTTACAATGGATGTTGGACTCTACCAACATTTTTTATGAGGTTTTATCCATCACTGGAATATGATAATGGAATTCCATATGTTATATCATTGGATTCCTCATTTTAGTTCAGTCCCTATACAAGGTCTCCCTCATAGATTTGAGAAAGGTTACTAAATATTATTCCAAATTAAACCATAAAGTATACACCATTAATTAAACTTCATATCATTGTGAAAAGGTAGGTACTTGTATTGAGAGTTGAAAGTTATGTTAGATGTTTATGGATATATATATTTTTTTGGTACATTATTTATCAGTGAATTTAGTCATCATTGTATATTTGAGGATTCACATGAAAATAGGTATCTTAGTTATTGGTATTGAGGAATCATGTGTCAGCTATAGAGTAACATTCTCATATGTAATATGGAATTCAAAGATGATGGACTCAAAAAACATATACTTATTAGATTGGGAAAATCATGATTATTATGTGTTATATGAGGCTCATAGAAATCTCTACACCAAAAAAAATAGAACCATCACATAAGACATCATATTTTCTTCACATATAGTATCTCATGATTTTTCACATGAGTTAGATATTCGAATTCATCAAGAGGGATCACTGGGTTATTGTTTTGTAGAAACATGGTTTATGATTTAATGTATTGTGGATAAATTTCCCCATTTTTAATCCATTTTTGGGGACATGGTCATAGGTTTAAAAATATTCGGGGACATTTTCATATGTTTAGATTATTGTTGGGTCATGGTGATATGATTAAAGTATGTTGGGGACATGATCACAACATTAAATTATTTTGTTTATCTGGTCACATTTTAATAGTATTATAATGAAATATTTATTGCATGATGTATTCATAGGACGATTCCCATATACAATAATCATGAACTAGAACGAATAATGGTTAACATCACATGGTGATACCGAGGTGCAGTGGGGACCCCATATTTGGATTGTATGTGGTTGACTACTTTAATGTGGGGGAATGACCACACATAATGGTTATTACCTCCTAAAGGGAAAAATAATCTTTTGTGTTTTTTTAGGATTTAAACTCTAAGATGTATCCTACATATCATTTTAAGAGATAGGTATTGAAATCGATGTAGTTTTAGTGTACGGTTTCTATGATTTCCAAGGGAAACTTACCACACAACATGTTTGTCTCCTCCAAAGGGGGTGAAATTTTTTATGGTTCTAGGATTGAACCTCAGAGATGTATTCTATGTAACATATTAGGAAACATTGAAAAAAACCACATAGTATGAGAGTATATTTAAAAGTCTTGTATCATGACTTTCCAATGTAGTTTTACATTGTGTGTTAAGGATTATTGTTCCATGGAAAGTGTGATAACTAGGTATTGTGTGTGGAATACATGTGGAAGCTTCCCTGAATAGGAGGAATCCCCTAATTATTATTTATATTTGGCATCATATGTTTCTACCATATTTTAATTCCACAACATTCTATCAGGTTCAATGGACATTATCACATATTTTAACAGCATGCAAATTGGATATTTCCATGAAATTTTATATCATTCGATTTGGAAATGTCCCAAATATAGTTTACTATTTTTAAGATTGTATTATATTGGGATTTATTCATAGGGTATCCCATAAAAAACTTTGGTGGGATTAGAGAATGATATAGGGATCCCACATTCCCGCAAGGGAAAAGCAAGTGGCTTCCCTTAATGATGCCACCATTAGAGATGAATTGTTTTCAAATGTTCTAGTGATTCCTGAAAAATAATGGTGTACACACATAATATTTTGTGATATATGATTGTTTAATGAGATTAGGGTGCCTTTAGATTGGATGAAAACAAATAAATATTATCCATCCTAATCATGGGGAAATTACATTAGACATGAGAGTTAATGGTAGCAGTTCTACGGATGGTTTGGGAATGAGTAAAACTATATTTTATTTGTATAAGTCACATGGGATCTCAACATTCTAAAATATATATTGACACAGTAGAGGAATAATGTACATTCCCATTAAATCCATTTTAATAATTGTTGGGGGTTTACAATGTTCTTGATCATGAGGCTGAGTCCCTCTTTAATCATGGATTCCCTACCTAAGGATGATTCCATATTTCTTATGGGGTGGGTTTCAATAAATACAGAGGTGTCAATGAACCCCATGTGGTATGAGAAATTTCCCCTAGTACAATTTTCATGATCCTTTATCAAGGTCATCTCTACCATTTTATTAGTTTCGGAAGTACGCATGGGAGGCTACCTAGGAAAGATGGTGTCCTAGAAGAATCCACTTATCTTTTGGTTTGTGAAGGAAAAATGTTCCCGAATTTAGAGATTATAAAGGAAATATAAAGTCTATCACCCAATAAGTCAATTGTTAAATGGTTATTTCTAGGTTTCATTAAGGGTGGGACTTATTTTTGGTGAAATACTATACTCTTCAATTAATATGGAGTTTCATGGGGCTATGATCCTTTTGATTAAAACATATCATACATGAAGTATCAATCCTTCTAAAATTAAAACCCATAGGTGAAATATTATTCCTTTTTGACCCTAATTATCTTGGAATCATATAGGAAATCCTTGAATTCACTCATATTGTGTGTTTTTAGTGGAAACATTATCCTTAGGTATTGAAAATTGAAATTTTTATGAGATGATAATGTTATTTTTGAAGTTGGTAACATTATTTTAATTAATGTTTTTTGACTAAATAATACATTTGAAATTAATGGATAAAATTTGATTTTATATAATATTGAATGATATTATTTGAGGCCTGATGACTGTGTTAATGTTTAGAAGAATATATATATTTTTTGGTTTTATGTGTTTATGGTTAAGGGTAATTTTTGGAAAATTGACTATAATTTAGAGGAATAGTTGACTGATTTAAATATATATTTTGGGTGTGATACTATGAGTGATATATTGTTGTTTATGGATAAAATTATGTTTAATTTTTATGAATTTATTTGGTGTCTAGTTTTCTAATTTTGTGATACATGAGTCAAATATTTTTTGGGTTTATTTACATATAGAATTATTTTAGATAAAATCTTTTTTCTATTTTTTATAATGAAATTTCAAGAAATAATGTTTTACTTCTTCATATTTTGGTTTATTTGTTTGTTGTTGGATTTTTTACTCATAATAAACGTTTAATTATTTGTAATCAGTTACAAACATGAGAAATTACTTGATAAAAAATCCTTCCAACATTCTAGAACATTATATTTGGTTTGATCTTAGGGCCCACATGAATTTTGTTTCATGCATCATTCATGAAAAAATCATCAGTGATATTCAACATTTGAATTCTGAGATGATATAGTGGTGGAAACCGACTAAAACAAAAAAAAATTATGAGTGATATCATTCTAATACAAATAAAAAAAGTAAATTTTTAATATGTATTCAAACAATATATCATAAAATAATTCCTAAATAAAAAGAACAAAATTAAGAGAAATATAATAAGTATTTTGAGTCAAACATCATTTAACTATCAATGAATTCCATTGGAAACTCATTCACACCTATGAGTTTCATATTCCTAGATACATGATTTATGAAATAATTTTGTAGAAAGGATTTTTTTTAAATAACCATGAAATTATTGATTTTAATAATATATTAATATATTATTATTCTAATGAAATGTTATCTTTATTTTGTTGAAAAAATTAACATTCTGGAGATAAAAATTCTTTTTTGCGGGTGGGGAATGTTAAAAACAAAGTATTTTTAATAAGATATCACTTTTAATGTCTATTAATATTCATCATTTTGAATTATTATATGATGTTTAATAACTTTTATACTTTAATATCATATCATTTAGTATATTATATAATTAATTAGATTCATATAAAATATCTATGATTATTTTGATTACATAATTTCCTATTTGAACCATTAAAATATTTCTTTAATTATTACATATGTTATAATTGGATATTAATATTAATTCATATTCATATTTATAATAATAAATTGTATATCTTGTTATTAAACAATGATACCGTATTTCTTCTAAAAACTCATATGCCTTATTTAAAATCAATTTTTTTGTCTGGTACTGTTTGGTTTTAATGAAATATTAATGTCTAAAATTTTAAATTTTTAAATTTTTATATTTGACATACATTTTTGTATTTATCATAACTAATTTATCAAAGAGTTAATTTTTATGATTTCTTTCAATATTGGTGTTTGATTAAGTAGTGAAAATTTCATTTTCATGAAAAACTATGAATTTTCTAATAATAATATGATTTGAATATGAATTAAAATTTACTGAAACATTTTGTGGATGAAAAATAATTATATGGAGTAAAATAATTAATTTAAAATAAATTGATATAATATTGAAATCAATGAATGACTTTTTGGAACCCAAGTTTTATTTCATTATAATAGAAAACAATTTTTGGTCATTTTACTTTAATTATGTACTCACAATGATACATACATCTTCATCTTGATATTAGAGTCCAAAACTCTTCATTTATCAACCATATAAAAATAAATTTTTTCAATAAATAATATAAATGATTTTGGTATTTATTTGTTTATATTCATACGAACGGAAATTTTTAGAGATTTATTTTTGTTATGTTAATCAGTCATTTAATATATTGATTTCTTAAAAAATATTGATATTTAATATTGTAAAATTATTTCATGAATTAGAATTATAATGTTCAAAAATAGGTAATAAGGTATAATTTTTAGTTATAAAAAATATGTTAATAATGTAAAATTTAGTCACCATAATAAAACAGAAAATAGTGTAAAGGATTATATTAGTGGTTAATGACTTAATATATAAAAATAACCTCTCCATAAATGACATGGTAGAGGGTTTATCAAAATTAATCGTATCAATTTTCATTTTCTATCCATTTTTTGATTCGATTTCAATGAATATTTCTTACCTTTATTAAATAAATAAACTAATACTAAAAAAATTATACCCATATATCATATAAACAAACTCCTTCACCAACCCACTTATCCTCATAATTAAACCATCCTAGATCAACCGAAATCTACCTGAATATCAAGCCAACTAATTATACCATGATCTAGATGTTTTTCCTCCCAATACATCTAATATAAAAAATGACTAATGTGTTACCCAAAGGATTATATCACAGGAATAATAATTATCATAATCAAGTTTTTTCTTGTTTATTTCCTTTTTAAACTTCTCCAAATATATTTTAAAAATCGTAATATAATTTCATATGTGTAATAAGTATAATTATATTTAATTTTTTTTGGAATCATAAATTTCTTCCTCCCTCTCATCCATTTGAAAATCAATACCTTTCTCATATTAACTGCAGACTATTGATTCCTTGAATGACGTATTTCATTTTTCATCAATACCTTATATGGATGATTCTGAAAATGATTAAATGAAAAAATATTATATTTAAAAAAATTGTTTTTTTAAAATATATATTTTCTCTTCGATTAATAATATTGAAAAAAAATTACAAAATATAATTTAACTACCTTAAATTAGTAGAACATGACACTTTTCATTAAATGACTCTATTTTGGAAAACCTATTATAACCCTTTTGATAAATATCAATGTACTACCATTGTTTTGGTTGTTTTATGAAAACAAACTATAAAATGACCAATGCAGATTTAGAAAATAAATAAAAGAAGATAATTAATCAAATAAAATGGATATAACAATGGAAAATTCAGGAAGAGATTCATAATCAAAGACATAACTAATATAATTTATTACCCTATTGGGTAGAGGACTTATGGAATGAATTGTGACTCAGGGTAATGGATTTTATTTTAATCCTTTACATTAAATTTTTGTTGAAATTAACTTGACACTACATCCTCGTTTTCTAAATTTATTTAAAAATAATATTATATACAAATAAATGATTTTTTCAAATACATTACAATCAAATTTTAGATTCATTACATTTTTTTTCAAAATTAATTTTTTTTTATTTTTTTTCTATATGGTTCAATTTTTACAATGTTTGAAAATTTTTGAAATGAATATCTTTAACATTAACATCTGGATTAACTTTTCTTGCTACTATTTTTGTTATTTTTTATGAATCTTCCTTTTAAAATCATCATTGTTTTCAAAAGTTAATGCAATTTCCATTTTTGTTTAAATATTTCATTTTAATGATATATATATATATAAATGATATTTCGTCTTATTTTTATTTTATAACTATATTTGATTATTCTTATTCGTTTAAATAAATGTTTTTAAGAGTTTTAGGATGAATAGTTAAGGGTTCTATATGTTTTGACAGAATTTTCTTACGCTTCAACGATATATAATGATTAATGATCCTATGATATATCTATTCATTTAATTAGTTAATGATGTATTCTATATTTATTTTTTTCTAATTTTAAGGGTATGTTATTATCTTACCAATTGTTTTATGTAGTTGGTTATGTTACTCCAAATAAGTAGTTTATTTGTATGAATCATATGAATATGATTCACCAATACGACTTCATGGTTTTCTTGGATACAACATCTTTTATTGTAAATAACTGAGTTTAATGAATGAATTAGAAAAATTTATGTGTGATCTGATATTTTAATATTTCAAAAGGCCTTGGATTTTTAAATTAATGTTTATTAATTTCATTGTATTTGATGATTTATTTTGATTTCATGTTTTTTGAAGGAACATTCCAAGTATTTATTTTTTTAGTTCTTGATTATGATGTTTTGTTGTTTAAATATTTTGATGAATGGAGATTATTTTATAAGTATGAGATCATAGTTCTATGTTTCAATGGTATATATTACAATGAGATTCAATTATTCTGTTGTATTAATAGAGATTTTCCTTTTTATTATATCATTTTAGGAGGTCTATACTTCTCTTGTGATTTCAATATTTTTTCTACATGTCAAATGGATGAGTAATAATGATTATGAAGTATAGAAATATGTATCATATGTTGTTATTAAAAAAAGTGTATCATTAAAATAATATTATAAGTGGGTAAAATATATACAGATAAGAAAATTATTTTTTTATATAAGGGGTTTCATAATTAACATAAACTTTAACCTTATATGGTCATGGAAACACAAAAATTAAACTCAAATAGGTCTTTTCATTCAATGGGAACTCCAATGCATAAGATTCACCTACCTAGACTCTTTTAAACACAACTACCCGACAATGTGATGATGTTACACTCATTTTTCATCAACTACTAGCTATCCGTATATAAAAATAAGTTATTATACATAATAAACCTAAATTATCAATATTACACCATGTCATCCTGAATCATAACCAATTCACACTTTATCTTGTTACATACATGACTACCACTATTATCCCACATCGTCCCTAATGCCCATTATTATACCAAAACGTACCTAATTCCAACTATCATTAGGAATAATATATAATTACCACTATAATGATTAATGACAAAAAATGACCTATTTACCTTAAATGGTATTTTATTCTAACAAATGAACCATAAATTGGTTAATTATCATATCATTGATTCACCACATTCCCCAAAAATTATCTTTCCAAAGATCAAAATAATAGTTTCACCCTCATGATGTAACTAAAACTATCAAAAGATCTCTATAAATCTATGAGTACCTCATATCAACTATATCCTAATGGACCAAACCCCGAGTCTATGGGTAATGTCCCCAACAGTGGTATACCATCTTCCAGCCACAATATCTACTATTATGTATCTCTTTCACATCCATGACCTACATGTGAAAATAAATCATACATACCCCTCCTAGTATCTCTCATATTCCTACCTAAAATCCTTATGTTTAACCTGATCAATGAATACATTTTTTATGTGAGGTTCTCTCATTAATTCCCATTATAGGTCCCATATAGCTACAAACCATTCAATCCTTATGTGTTCAATCATATTTCACCCAAATATGTTCCATCTACTAATACTGGAGACTAGTT
This sequence comes from Viscum album, assembly GCA_963277665.1. Classification (NCBI taxonomy): domain Eukaryota; kingdom Viridiplantae; phylum Streptophyta; class Magnoliopsida; order Santalales; family Viscaceae; genus Viscum; species Viscum album. The sequence goes on along the minus strand of OY728126.1, from coordinate 1,203,802,507 downwards.
TTTGAGGATCCACGTCATTGTGGAATCATCAGACCCTTACTCTAAATTCCCTTCTTGGTATTTTAATGGCCCCAAATCTTCCTTTCTGATGATCCACCACATTCCTAACTTCAATATTTTATCATAGTGTTGTCATATCAATAGTTTTTTAGGCATCAATGAAAAATTCTCTACGTCTTGTAATAATGTTATAAAAAATATGTTCACTTACACCCTAATATAAAGGAATAAAGTATCCTCAAACTATCACGACAGCGATATCTCATCTCCCACCACAGTCACTAATAAACATAATAGATCAGTGGGCCTCCTAGTATAATAAAAAACCAATGTCTCTCCCTAGTATAAGTTCAAGAACTCACGGGCTTGATCATACCTCCATATATCAAGAAGAATGTTCTCTAAAAACAAAACCTTGACGTCCTTCCAAATAAACACCATATGTATTCAATGAATATACATGGTCAAATTAAACCTCCTAAATAATGGGATCCCAATTTGTGTAAATATTATCTATACTTACTATATCCAATACAACACAACATTTATTCCAACCCCACTAGAGAAAATGATGATGTTGTTTTTAGTACTTCAATGTCATGTACCCCATAGATAGATAATATCTATAACATACCTGATCAACAAACTAGATAACACAAACTAAGATTACTTTAAAATACTAATCTATCAATGGCCTGACTAAAAATTCCGAATCTAGATTCCTTTCACTCCTAATATCTTATAGAAACATCTCATTATCGCCCCTCCCTCATGGATATCATTGCACAAATTCCATGTTGTGACCACATATCTCTTGGGGCTCCTGTAATGGAAGACTAGGTGGAATCTCATTGAGAAGCCAATACCTTTCTCGAAATAGATAAAAAATCTACTTGTAAAAAATAGGGAAATATACAATAGGTTTTCGAACTCTCTTTCTCAAACAATTCCATACTGCACCAATGTCTTGCATCATATAGAATTATGAACCTCACTTAACCATATCACGGTTAGGTACCATATCTATCCTATCCACATAGGATCACGTATCTGTCAAACTATGCTTTTGATATGTAATATGGATGAGTAGAAGTAATGCATGAATATGTGCAAGGAGAAAATATATAGTATATTGTCGAAACATAATTTACTCTAAGACTCTATTTTATTTACATAAAGCTACCATTTCTATGTTATAAATGATGAATTCTATGATGATTTTATACATGAAAAAATTACCTTTCAAATTATTAGTACATAAAAATTTTAAAATATTCTTTTTAATTAGAGGAACCAACATATAATACCATTCATTAAAAATATTTCTTGTAATACATACATTCCTAACATGATGCATGGGTCATCCCTCATTCATCATTATCCAAAATAACGAATAAATAATTAATAACATTAAAAATATTGTAATTATTATATATATCCCATATATAAACACGAAAACCCAAAAAAAATTAAATTTTCTGCTTGAATATTTGATGTCATCTTTAACTACATCATTCCATAAATAGACTCTGGTAATCAACCTAAAATCTTCATATTTTCATATATATCAATTCTACCACATCCAAAATAAAAAATAACTTTATAATAACTAATGCCTAATAAAACATAGTAATACAACATTGGAAAAACCCATATAAGGAAGAACAATTCATCACTGATGCTCTATTACCACCTTGTAATTTCTCCATCCTTAGACTAGAAAAATGTTTTTAATTTGGGTTTCTAATAGACATTAGGAGTATACCCTTGTATATGAAAGGCTATCGACTTCTTGTGACGATATCTGGGGTCTTTATGGGGAGATAATACCATAAAATGATAATTAATATTATCAATAATAATGAAAATATTAAATTAAATGAATGATATATAGTGCTTCACATGTATTACATTTATATTCCAACTAATATAAACATGCAATGTCAATCATACAATAGTAAACAAGATCGCTAATGGGATAATCATGTTTATACATGTAGGAAAAAAATAAATACTACAAAACTAAAGAACCACCCATACCATTATAACCAAGGAAACAATAATAATAAATCAATTTTATGTCTTATAAATATTCATTATTTTATTTTATGGAGTCATATTCAGTATTCTTAATTTTATCAATTTTTATATCAAAAAACAAATAAATTTTTGTAAGAGAATTTTGTTTCATGAGTCATATGATTTTATTTAAGTACATGTCCCTAAATTATAGGATTTTAATTTTTTAAAATACACTAAAAATTTTTATATAATAATATAAAATTTATAATTGGGTTATTTTTTGGTATTTCTAGAAAAGATTGATTTTTATTTGAATAGTGAAGGAATACTAATTTTTATAAAAACATCCAATTATTTAAAAGCATTTAAAATAATTCATTATTATTTATTAATATTTTAATCTAAAATAATAAAAAATTTAATAAAAATAGAAAAAATAATGTCATATTAGTTATAATTATACATTATTTTGAAATGAAATTATTTTTTGGATTAGGAAACATATTTTTCTTAACCTTTTTCATTAACATCTTCATTACTATATTAAAATTAATTTATTTTACAAAAACAGATAAAATATTGAAAAATTTATTTTTTATTTTGAATCATGTGTTTTAAATTTAATTATTACGTGAATCCCATTTTTTGGTTATAATGAATAGTCACTATGGTAAAAATTAGTAACAATAATAAAGGGTTAATCTAGTTGATTGAGGGAATAACTTAGTGGTAATATCATAATATTTTATCTTAATACATATAAAATGATAATAAATAAATCCTTATCAAAATAGAATCATAATATTACTGTTTTAGACTTACATTCCCTAGAATATGACTTCATTCTATTTTTAATCTTTTAAAAATTATAAGTGTTACCCTCTCCACACTTATAAATGGGACCATAAACTCTTATATTATTCATATACATTGAGGAATAAATCATTAAAAAATATATAAAAAATACCATAACAATATACATGTCTAATTCCTATAGTTATTGGTCTTACTAAAGGATTTTTTTACAATGTCTGAAGTCTATTCCTAATGTAGTTTCCCAAAGAAGAGGTACAACACATAAAAGTGTATTTTAATTTTGATTTATTATTACACATCAAAATATCCTACAATAATGATGATATAATAACATAAATGTGGTCTATATAATTAAATTTAATTATGTTTATGGAGATACCATTTTTCATATGCATTTCCATCATTTGGGAAATGAAAACATTGCTCAATAATATACGTAGCCTACCCCTCAACAGTATGATGTGTTTCATTTATTGAATCTAAATAACATGGATGATTAAAATGATCCATAAAATAAATATATGTGATATTTATGGAATTATTATTATTTAATAAATATAATTTATTTTATAACTATATTCCCCCCTTACATTGAAAAACTACAATATCGGTCATGTGCACCATTGGACTATCACCTCCACAAAGTGATGTAATTTGATTTTCATTACCATATAACATGGATGTTCATAAGGATGGATCAAAAGAAGAAATAAGACATTTATATGATACTTAAGATCATTTAAAATTAAACTATTATATAATTTATTTACTTTTATCCATGTAGTATAATTAAAACATCATTCATACATATACACTGAATTTAACCTCTATGACACGAAGTCTTTCATTTTTCATGACTATCATACATGGAATTTTGTAAAAGATTAATTAATTTAAAAAGATAATAATAATTAATATTAAATTATTTTTATATGGTATAATAAATACCCATTTTATCAGAGTAAATTATAAGACGTTATTTGTATGTTATAAACCAAATGACCTCAAAAGGAACAACATGAAAATGAATATTTTAATAAATAATAAAAATAGTTAATAAATAAAAACTTAATAAAAGTAATTTAATGACCACCAAAAGGTTCTTATGAATGTAATTAAATAATATTATATTATTATTTATTTGTTATATAATGTGGAAAATATTATTTCACATTAGGTACTGCATAAACTATATTATATATAAGTCTGATCATTATTTTAAAAAAATGTTTTGAGGATATTATTTCAAGGATTATTAATTAAATACAAAAATTCATTCCTTTGGAACATGGTTTTTAAAAAGTACAATTTCACATGTAAACTAATTGTGTGTTTCCTTGAAAACAATTAAGATGTAAAAAAACTTACATTTAGCATACGATTCGTTTTGACTATTTTTTTATCAAAATGAAAAAGAATAATTTTTAAGCTTATCTTTGGTCCATGTTTTATAATAGTCATATCCACTATTCATCATATGTATTTATCTACTAGATTCTTTGGTTTACTAAATATGATACAATTTTTCATATTATTGGAACAATTATCATTATTGTGTTTTAAAAATAATGTTATATTTGTTAGAATATGCATGAACTAAAAGAATGATATTTTACGTATTGGTTCAGATGAGTTTTAAATAGGGTTTTATAATAAAACCTTTATGGCATAATTTTTTTTCATCATGTAGTAATTTATAATTATATATAATGAATATTGAAATAGATATATTACATGATGATGGGTGAGATTGATATATCTATCTACAAAATTTGTTAATAATTGGTATTTAAAGGTGAAAAATTACGGATATAATTTGATAGATTACCATAATAGAATTTACAAAAAACTAGTTATTCAAACCTAGGTTAATAACATGTTAACATAGGTAATAATTATTATTATAAAATTTAATTATTTAATTATTGATAAGGTATTTTATTGTAATATTTTTATTTCATTATGAAATAAACATTTATGAACATCTATAGGTGATTTGTTGTTTTTTCATTGATTGATTTAATGAGATCACATATTCCTTATGATTCTTTTATTATTTTATATGATGAAAATTTTGTATATATGGTATTATTTTAGATGGTTTTTATTTTATCATATATATATATGAATTATTTTTGTGAAAAATGTATTATTTTGAGAAAGGTAGACATTTACATATTTATCATTTTTAACTCAACTAACTAGATTAATTCATTTCAATATACATTATTGATATTTATTTTTTAGACATATTTATTTTTAATGTATTTCATATGATTTAAAGTTTTTATGAACTACAATAAGGTAAAATGTTCAAATTTAATGAATCTTTATAAATGCAGAATAACTGCCTTGAATGAAAAAGGTGTGTAAATTTATGAACCTATTTTTTGAAAAAAACATAGTATATATGGAAATGTATGCCTTTTATGCATTCAGTTTCTTAATTAAATAAAATTAATAACCAAGAACAATATATAAATGTAATTATGTTTAACCATTATTATAAATCATGTTATATGGGGGTGATAATGATATTGGACGTTATACTTTGTATCAAAACAAATCTTTAGATGATATTTGCTGTTAGAATAATTATTTTAAAATAATTAATGTGATTTTAATTTATAGATATTTCATCATCATACATATCATGAAAATTATCTTGTTTGTTCATCTAATACAAGTCAATTTAAAATGGTTTAAAATATTGGAATCATGGTAGCTAATATAGTAATTCACTCTAGGAATAATAAAATACTAAAGTAGAAACATGGAATAGTTTTAATAGATAATTATGTGGTAGTATGAGCATTCAATGAACCCTGGTTTTTTTACAATGTACATATAGTTTTCTTTTTGGTTAAAATGGGTTTTTTGGACATACTTATGTACCACTAGTGATCATGAGTGTTTTGGAGGTTCTGGGGATCATTTAGAGTCTATAGTCAATATCTAGGGATGTTTTAGGATTTTAAAAAGGATATAAGAAACCATGTGAGGGAGGATACATAGTTAATATAACTATGTCAGAGGAGGTAGTAATGGCCACATGGTCAAGGATATCATGTCGTAACATCATCACGATCGTGCGGTATGTCTGAAAAGTTGTATACATTTTTCAAAGAGATACTACATGATTATTGCATGTTTAGTCAGACCACGTAGGGAAATCATTCTGTGTGCCCCAAGTATATAGAAATCCATTCTAGGATTCAACATAGTTAGGAAAACCATGCACAGAAACCATGCGATCTAGTTTTTTTGAGTGAAATGGAAAAAAATAAGCTGAAATGTTTTAAACCCCTTTTGGTTTCGCCTTTATCAAAGGCACAGTAGGTTGTCACATTGCGAGCTCCACTTTGGTTTCTTACATGGGGATTGAGCCTAATGTTCCATCTGAAATTTTATCTGAACATGGTTTACCTATTTGGATCAACAACAAAAGGACCTTGATTAATTTTTAGATTTTCATGATTCTTTGAAACACTGATTGTGATATTTTATTTTAGGCTCATATTCCCTAATATTCCATTCTTTGTCTGTTCATCAGAATTCTCCTAAACCAGGATGAATCAAGACTCTATATTAGATGATCTCTCTACTACCAAGCCGAAGTAGGTGACCTATTCTTTTCTTCATCTTTTTTGGTGTTTTTTGGACGTTTGACCTAGTGAGGATTCTTATAGGATTTTTTTAAGATCATTAGAAATTGTTTCTCAAATCAAGGTCACCTGTACGATGTGCCTTATGGAATTAAATCATTTATGACTTATTAAACCACACAAAGGGAGAATTATTATTCTTTCCTTGTTATATGAATCCCATTAATGCTTAAATGGTTTTCGTATCATTCTTAAGAGATGTAATTACTCCTTCTTTAATGATGTCATGTACGCCATGCATATTTTTATCAAATGGATTAAATAAAAATGGTTAAACGAGTTGATAAACTCATTGGTGATTATATAATTTTCCTAATATATTAAATTGAAAAGTTTATTATATGGGTGGGTCTACATATATTAATTGGTTAATGTGATTTTAAATGGGTAATATGGGAGGGTAGGCCCACATGAATTTTGAATGATAAATATTGTGCATGAGTGTGTATGTGCATGGAATGTACTTGATTATGTGAGTTGGTAAACTCACATGGAATTAATTGTTTAAAATGAATGAATTTAATAAATGGTTTGATATATGACAAGGACTACTCTACAAGGATTTAGGATGCAGTAGTGGATTCCTTTGGTTGATTCTTTATCCTAGGTCTTGATTTCGTGGAATGCCCTAGGCCATTCGAAACTATAAATCCAGCTTGTTTGGACTCACTTGGGACATCATTTCATACATGATCTTATGAATAAAAGCCGTTATTAGACTTATTTTTCACTAGTATGCCAAGGGGACTCAATATGGATGCATTGGCCTGCTTCACCTTGGATCCATCCCTTCATGGTCTAATATTCTTACTTGGATGACCTGGAACATGAAACCTTGGATCATTCCCTTGCGATATAAACTTATTTATATAATGTGGTCATGGGTTAGTTGATATGGATGGTTGTATGGAGTATATGGGTGACATTATCACTTTTTTATATCTCCCTTGATAGGAGATAACTCTTAATGTATGGATTATTGAGGGGCTTCTTGGTTTTACTTATTATTCTAGACCTATGTCATGGTCATTCATGGTTACATTACTACTTCAATTACACTTTATATAACTTTACATGTTTGTGATAAAACTCTATAGACTTTTGGTTATTACCTACTAGTTTGTTTCTCTCACACCAAGTTCAGTCTTCCTTGGGGACCCAAATAGATTACATGGTTGAAGGTTATGGTAGGAGAAAGGGCCATAACAAAAGTTGATGAATGTCGCTCTAGAGGAGGGGACTATAGGACGAAGCTATGGATTGCGATGCTATATACACTTTTTTTAGCCTTTTTTCTTTTTAGTTATGTGTATTTTATTTTACATCAATGTAAAGGTTTTGGTTGTTTTCTAGATAAATGTATCATTTTCATCATTTTATAAGAGACAGTTCTGGATTGTTATATAATCATGTATTTCATGTCTATTTATCGGTTGATTTTTTGTTGTGTCTTCTCCCTCTATTGAATGTGATAGAATACCACGGTAAAATACAATTGTATTGTAGGAATAGTTTCCCCAATGACTCACCTAGTCCCTTCTATTCAAGTCAAAATCATATGGAATTTGGGGAGATGCACTTGAGATGATGTAGCCAACCTGGCTTGAGGCACCATTGAGTGGAATCTAACTCCGGGATGTTACAAAGTGGTATCTGAGCATTGATTTCTAATTGCATTACTATTTGGAAACAATAGATAAGGATATCAAGGAAGAGGTATTTTGTAATAAATTTTTACTGGGATTAGCTACCCAATATATTGAGAAATTTAAAATTAATTTGATTTGATTTCTGATTTTCTAGATTGTGACTATTATAATTTATTTTATTTCACAATTGGATGATGTACTTGATTTATAATATTACTGTTGTTGTAGTTGTGGGTTCTATTTCACTTACAACATAATAAGATGATGGTATTCCATATCATTAATAATATACTAATTTTTTAGAAATAACATGCAATAAAGTTTTCCAAGAAATTTAGGTTGAATTAATTATATCATACTATTGTTATAGTTTCTATGATAGTTCTTCCTATTATTACGTTAGTTTGGGTTTAGTGGATAGAGTAGTGATTTCATCTCTGAATTCATATGGATTATGGGTTCTTATGAATTGGGAAATGATGAACCAATGAAATAAAAGTTCTACATTAAAATTGATTTATGTGTGAATTGAAGGGGGGCCATGTTTTAGGTTCATGAGGTGTTATGGGCCCTCTTGGATTCAAAATTGGTAAACACATAGGGACATTTACTGGAATATTGAATTTCATAATGAAATGGAAACATGAAATGATGGAAAAAGTCTTCACCAATTAAATTTTTTTAATTGGTCACGTTGAATTTTTTTTTAGTGGCTCGTTGTTTGTTTTGTATATTATCATGGAATATGGAGCCGGTTATGTGTTTTCCTCACATTTAAGAGGTTTTTACATATAATATGCTTTTGTGCTATGGGATTTGTTATCATTTTTTTTAGTCTGTGTTTGTCATTGTAGAGAGAGAACACCATGACACCCTCCTATAATATGCTGTGAGGGAGGACATGCCCACTCTGTAGAGGTGGTTGGGCATGGTCTACCAGTTGATCTTCATTTAGTTCCAATTTCAAAAAATGATATTCATCCATATATAGGTGCTATGACACAGTTCTGTGATGGGGTCATTCGATATATGTAGACCTTCTAGTGAGCACCGTATCCTACCTTATCTATGTCTAAGATGACACGATCATTCCATAAACAACATCCTCCCATATGTTCAATGGATGGTGGTCCACAAGTTTCAAATCTATGTATAGATACCACGTTATAAATTTTTAATCATCTGGGGATTCCACCTGAGCAGAGGGTGAAGCTCATGACTTATATGTTATGTGGAGTAGTGAAGCACTAGTGCTACATTTTGAATCAGGTTGATGAGTTGTCGAATATGGGTTGTGATGATTTCGAAACATGCATTTTAAACTAATTTTTTCCCATGACTCTATGAGAATAGAGAGCTAGTGGGTTCATCCATAGGAATCATGGTGCAATTATGGTTATGGAATAAATTTCAACCATTATAAAGCTACATCATTTTGTTCCGATGTATCTTACTGATCATATTTCGAGGGATAGAAACCTCAAGGTTGTTCTCAGGATGCTATCAAATTTTATTTAAATGTGATCCAGTTGACATCTACTACTGAGATTGTAAATTAGTCAATAATTATGTATCAATACATGATGGAATATGGGGGTAAAAAACATGGGAGTGATGCTTCTTTTCCTAGTGGATTTGCATCTTTATTGAAGAAGCATCTATTTGAGGTTTCATGGGAAATGAGTGCTAGCCGGTCTATGTGTATATCATTCTTGGTGTTTAACGTAAGTTTGGTAGGTGATTCGACATGAAAAATCAGTGTGACTATGACCTAGTCGAGTGTCGAGCTTGCGGTAGGATGGGAAACATGAAACAGTTTACTAGGACCTTCCCTCCAGCTAAGAGTGGTAGGTGGTCAGTTATGATATTAAGATCAAGATCATGTTATTCAACTCCGCATCATGAAGGTAGCTAAACAAGTGTAGGAAAATGAGGTTAATGTAATGTTGGACTTGGTCATGGAATCCAGTCCCTTGGTTTTCAAAGGTAGTAGGGTGGATCAGCTCAGGGTAGCTAGGCAGTGTCGTAGAGCCGCAGTACAGGCCAGACATCTGCAGTGAATCAAACAAATCAAATGAAGGATCCCATTCCATATACGGTGAGAGGTATGATATTATTATCTTCTAATATTCCATCCTTTAATTTCAATATATGTGCATAATAGTTTTATATCTCCATAAGTGGTAAATTTCCTTGGACTTTTATTTTTTATTTCTCAGGGAGTTCGAAAGCTAGAAAAAGTTTTAGTAATCAGAATGGGTGATGTGCACCAGTGTATGTAGTGACTGCCTGAGGTTAGTGGGTGCCGCTTATTTTTTATATTTTATGTCCTAGATATTATAGGGTATGAAATCTCTCTTGTGATGTAATGTTTAGTTTCTTATTGAGCATACATTGACTGCAACTATTATATTGTGACCTTCATATCACCAGAGGGTGTAGTTCTTATTCACAAGGGTGAATTTGATGTCTAGGTGAGTCGTTCTAGACCAGATAATCATGGGATGGGAGGAATAATAGCTCATATCTTTAGTTTTTTATCTGGATGATTACTGAGTGAGTTATGAGGACTTTCCACTACTGGCGGAGTGGTTCAAGGACATGTTTTCGTATGAATTTTCTAGTATACCTCATATGATATATTTGAAATTATCCATCGAGATTCTATTAGGATATGCACCAGTATCCATTAATACATTCAATATGGATATGAAGAATATTTAAAATCTCAACAAGGAACTAGAGGTTTTCAAGGTTAATTGGTTTATTCAACCCTGTACTTCTTTGTGGGGTTTTCTAGTCCTTTTATGAAAATGGTATATGGAATCCTTAGACTATGTGGGGACTATGAGAAACAGAACAAGTTAATAGTTAAAAACCAATATCCATTTCCATGGATAGATGAACTATCTGATCATATTCAAGGAACTTGAGTGTTTTATTAAAGCAATTTGAGGACTGGATACCATTAGGTTAATTTTAGACCTGCAGACATACCTCATACAACATTTCATATTAGGTATGGCCTATATGATTATCAGTTTATGTCAGTCTCAAGAAGACATTATAAGTTTTAATGGATTTGATGAATGGGGTGTTGCATCCTTACTATGACTCTTTTGTGGTGATATTCATGGATGATATCTTGGTGTATTTTTAAAATCTAAATGTCCAAGCCAAAAATCATTGAATCATTTTAAATATACTTAGAGAGAATCAATTACTTGTTATGCTCACAAATTTACACTTTTTGATTAATCATATCCCCTTCTTAGGTCACATAATCTTGGAGACAAGAGTATTAGTGGTCCTGGAGAATTTAATATCTATATTTTATAAGAATAACCTAAAACATCATTGAAATACTGTTTTTCATGGGGCTAACAGTTACTTTAGATATTTTATATAGGCCTTATAACGCATATAAGCACCATTAAGAAGCATGAATATGAAGGCTGTGAAGTTCCTATTGTCAGAATCTAATGAGGCAACATTCTAGTAGATGAAAGGATGGATTAAATCATCACTAACTGAGATAAAAACAGAGTAGGGAAAGAGATACATGGTGTACTATGATGCTTCTGGTGTAGCTATTGTGGATGTTCTGATGTTGGGAGATATATTTTTGGTGTACGAGTATATGTAGATGGTGAATCATGAGATAACTACCCAAATAATGATCTCAAGGTAGCTACTGTCATTCATTATTTAAGTTGTTGGTGACACTATTTACTAGGAGAGTGTTTTTTGGGGTATACAAACCAAAAAATACACAATATTATCTTTACACAGCAAGATATGAACCTAAGGCAGTGAAGGTGGGTAGTGTACCTTCAGTCATTTCACTTTGAGATTTCTTATACGCCTAGTAAGGGAAATTCATAAATTGTTTCATTGAGTAGGAGGACTAAGATATAGGATGTTAAAAATGCATGTACCGAGTAAAAATTTATGAGGTTGTTCACTGTGATGCATCTGGAGTTCCACAATAGTAATGGGAAAATTTTTCTATCATCCTAATATGTGACTTCTTCCCTCTTGAATACTGTGAGGATGAAGAATCTTTCTGATTATGAGGGCCTAGTCCAGAAGGAGAGTGTGGAATTTAAGGATTCACCTTCCACATGCACAGTACAAGGTGATGAGATCATATGTATCTATGGACATTTCGTAGTTCTATGGGATATACATTAGGTGTTGATGTAGGAGTCACATGCTTCAATTTGGAATGTGCATCCTCAGGTCACCATGATGCATTGTGACTTGAACTGTCAATACTGGTGGCCGAGTATGAAGTGAGAGGTATATGGTTTTGTTATGAGGTGTTCCACCTATTAGCATGTGGAGGAAAAACACAAATGACCAGTTGGGATTTTAAATAAATTACATATTCTAGAGTTTAAATGGGATGATGTTGCAATGGATTTCATGACTGGGTTACCGAGGTCACCTAGAGATAATGATTATGTGTGGGTTTTTGTTGATAGTCTTGTGAATGTCACTCACTTCTTTACAATCAAGGATACATTTAGTTTGGATTAACTCAAAATGTTTTATATCGGAGAGGTGGTACAACATCATAGTTTCCATCATTCTATATTTTTGGATAGGAATTCCCCCATTAATTCTCAATTATGGAATTGTTGACAAAGGAATATGGTAAAACATGTGATTCTTAGCACCACATTCAATCCTCATACTGATGGCCAGTTAGAACATATGATATAGGTTCTAGAGGACTTTCTGTGAGTATGCATACTAGATTTTGAGGGCTCATCGAAGAGGCACATTCCCCTGGTTGAGTTGAACTACAATAACAATTATCAGGCGATGATACAAATGGAACCCTATGAGGCCTTATATGGTGGTCCATGTCAATCTCCATTGTGCTTTATTGAGGGAGGACAGGTAGAAATACTTGGATCGTATCTCATGAAGGTGACTTTTGAGTAGGTATATTTGATTTAGAAGTGGATGAATATCAAATAGTTTCTTAAAAACCATACAATAATTGTTGTAGAAGACATATAGATTTCAAGGTCGGGGATCAATTTTTATAGCGTGTTTCATTGAGCATGGGCCTCACATGGATAAGGAGGCAAGGTTATATTTCATAATAATATGTTGGACTATTAGAGATTCTAAGGAGAGTTGGGTTGGTTTCCTAACAGTTTCAATTACCTTAGAGGTACTGATCCATGCCAAAATCCATCCACATATCTCTTTTTTTTGCTGCCAGATTTTGGACCCATATCACATTTTTCAGCCTAAGGATGTTGAGCATCAAGTTGATCCATCCATTGAGGAGAATTGGATTCAAATCATTGAAAAAATAACAATGGTTTTCTGAGGCTGTCCAGATCCTCTAGTACGTGTGTTATAGAGGCATGACCATATAAAGAATGAGTCTTGGGAGAAGGAGACTGACATGCATGCCCAATGGAAAGTTTTGTTATAATAAGAATCTTGACCACCGTTTAGAGAAAAATTAAGGGATGAATTCCTATAAGGGGGAAGATTATAAGAATGTGGTTTTTTATATGAGGTATGGATCGTTTTCATTTCAGTTTAACATCTTTTTTGGCCTTAAGTTTTTAGTCCTTATGTTCATAGGTGTTTTGGAGGTGTCTGGGGCTTATTCGGAGTCTCAAGCCATGCAATAGTTCTTTTTTATGCCTTTCTCACAATAAGAAGAAACTGTGCAAGGGAGGCCACATGGTTATGCTAACTATGAAAGAGGAGGAAGTAGTAGCTGTATGGTTAAGGATATAGTGATCTAGAAGCCTCATGACCATGCATAATGTCTAAAAAGTTATAACCTATTGTAAAATAGTTAACATAATGTTAGTCAGACCATACGGGACAACCATTATCTCTTCCACATGTTAAAATAGAATATTTCCTGGTATCCGAACATTTAGCCCAACCGTGTACAAAAACCATGTGATCTAGTTTTTTTGTTAAAATGAAATTAATGCTCCTAAAATGATTTAAAACTATTTTTGGGTTCTCATACCTCAAACAAATAGTATAGGTTCACATTGGGATATCCTCTTTGGCAACTAATATAGGGATTCAACCCGGTCATCTATCTGACCTCTGATATAAACACGGTTTTTCTCTTTGGAACCACAATGGAAGGTCCTTGATTATACTTTATTCATTCTAGATTTTTTAGCATTGTGAATGAACTATTTGATTTTAGGCTCATATGCTCTATTGTTTTGTTCTTATTTTTTTCTTCATATGTCTCCAATACCGAGATGAATTTGGAAACTATATTGGATGAGATATCTACAATTGAGTCGAGGTAGGTGGTCTACAATATTCATCTCCATTTATGGTTCTTTCATGGGGTTCCCCCGATACACCATTGCCAAAAAATTTGGTACTTCCCCAATTATTGAGTGAGTCACTTTTAAGAAAATCCAAGTGAGGATGCCTATAAGATCAGTTTAGGTGGGCTGGAAACCGATGCTCCAGTCAATGTCACCCATGGGGTGTTCTTTTTAGAAGAAACATATGTATTCCTTGTTAAACCACACTATGGGTGAATTATTATTCTTTCCTAGTTAACAGAATCCTGTTAATATGTAAATTTCCTATTAATGGAATACTATTACTTCTTCCTTCTTTACAATGTCATGTATTCCATGAATATTTTGATCAAATTGATTAAATGAAAATGTGTAAACGAGTTAGTATACTTGTTGGTGATTGCTTAATTTACCTGATATATGATATTAAAAATGTTATGATATGGGTGGGCATACCTCTATGCATTGATTAATTGAATGTTAAATGGGTAATATTGGAGGGTAGGCCCATATAAATTATTAATGATAAATGGAGCCCATTATTCAGTATGCCCATGTCTTGTACATTGTTTTGCAAGTGGGTATACTCACATCAGTTTAACTACTTGAAATCAATTCATTTACTAAATGTTCTGATAGATTCCATGTAATGCTCTCCATTGATCTAGGACGTGGTAGTGGACACCTTTGGTTGATTTTTCCCCTGGGTCTTGATTCCATGGGATGCCATGGATCTTGCTATGCTGTGAATCCAGCTTTCTTAGACTCGAATAAGACATGTTGGAATAAATCATACTTGGACAGTTACATGTTCCAAGAATGAGTTTCCTTTGGGATTCCCATGAGACATGATGTGGATGCCTAGGTCTACTCCACCATGGATGTAACACTTTGAGGTCTACACATCGAACACAGATTCCTTAGTATGTGAAGCCTTAACTCCCTCCCATCGGGTTTTCAATTCATTATACAGTATGGTCCTGGGATACATGGTATCTATGCACCAAAGATATGTTTTTTTGTCCAGTTTACTTATTTATAGCATCCTTAATATGATACGACTCTTAATAATGTGAGCCTAGAAGAGCTTTTTGGTTTTGCTGATTATAGTAAAAATATTCCATGGGAATTCATGCGTATGTTACTACTTGAATTACACTTTCATGAAAGTTTCGTATTAATGTTAAAACTTTATATACTTTGGGTGGATACCTACACGGATGATTAAATCATACATGTTTTGGGCCACCTCAAGGGAAAAAACCGATTACATGGTTATAGGTGATGGTAGGGGAAAGCACCCTATCATGGTTTGATGACTGTGGCGTTAGAGAAGGGGGAATAAGACCAAGCCGAGGTTTTCAATGTTATAGACAATTTTTTAGGCCTTTTTGACTTTCTGGATATGTATATGGAATTTTACTTTCATTTACCTATTTTGGCTATTTTCTAGTTTCATGTATCGTTTACATCATTGTATTTGGGTCAACATTTGAACATTTTATATTCCTATCATTCTTATCTATTTATCTATTGACAGTTTTTTATCTACTTATACTATTGATTATGATTGAATTATTTTATGAGATACTCTAGTAATGATGGTATAGTCTCCCCAATTAATCACATATCCCCTTGTTTCTGGTTGGTAGCCTCTGACCTATGGGGACATGCGCTTAAGGCCATGTAGCCAACTAAGCTCAGGAAACTATTGAGTGGCATTCAGCTATGGGACAATAAAATCATAGTTGATATATAATATTATTTGTGTCACCTAGGAAAGGGAGATTCCAAATAATTGATATGTGAAAATTTCAATACTGGTTCATTTCATGATATAACACCCTCTAACTGTCAATTTTTCATTAGAACTATTGATATCAAAAGGATTGATAAATTAATTGAAGAAGATATTTTATGTTTTTGGATGAGAAAAAATTATAATATAAACTCTTATTACATATCATTTATATGGTGATATCGATAATTTGGGGACTCTAGTTAAGAATATCAATGACATTGATGAGATTTATTTCAATGGTTTTATGGAATTTAAAGATATGTTTAGATATAGGTATTATACAATTTATATCTAAAAAATAATGTAAAAGAGAAATATAGAGATGATAAAATGGAATAATATATAGTGGATTATTATAAATAATTTTTTACAAGATTTTCTTGATATATAATTAATTTTTTCAGACCATATGGGTAAAAATTATTGATTTTAAATAGGTTTAAAACCATGTTTATGGATACCATTTTATTTTCATGAATTAAAATTTCAAATGGAATTTGCTAGAATTTTTTAGAACATTTTGATGTGGGTTTTCAAAAATTGTGTGCCTTATGATAATAAATGTAAGAAGTGGTTATGTTTTCATACAATGGAGACGATGTTGGCCATTAAATTTTGATGTTAGGCCCCAATATGTACCAAATTGGGTATATGAAATATTAATAAATGTTTGGATAAATATGTATTAATAATATCGTATGATTGTTCATTTGGATCATGAATGTAAGAGAAAAATTACAAATAATACATGTAATGGTAAATGTATTGTCTACCACTGATGATAAGTTTTAGTTTAAATGATTTGGATCATTATTCTATCACATGTTTGATGAAATTCACTCATTGTGGGAATCATCTTGTTCAAAAGATTAATGGTCATGAAAATTATTTTTCTACCATAATGGTTGATGATGGATAATCAAATGAAATTATTTCTGGAAAATTATTTATTTATTCAGATTATTCCAATAACAATTTTTTATATAGAATCCTTTCATTGTTTTATTTACATAAGGTTTTTCTGTGTGTTCCATACATATAAATAAAATTATATCCTTTAGAATAATATCATAGGGTAGTTTTAAGGTATCATTAATTTATTATAACACTTCATGTTACCATTCATGAAGTGTATTATACTATAAATTTTATTTTGATAGCAATTGTAGTTTTTATTTTATTATTGATATTGGTTGAAATTCAGTTTATCTGACTAATATAGATTGTAGATAAATATAAGTTATTTTTAGAATGTGTTTTAATTTATGTATATGAATTAATGGAAACATTTTATTACAAATCCAAAAGTGGAATAGCTGAATAATGATGGATATTAATGTTTTGTATCACATATTATATAAATTTAAAAGAAACTAATAAAATTTGTGGTGTTTCAATATTAAATAAATGATGTTGGAGTGCTATATGAGTGGTTATCACACCACTTTTTTTTGTAAAGACCCATAAATTCCAAAGAATTTTTTTTCTTAATTTTCTATGGAATATTAAAAGAATGCAGTTTCTGACGGTGCCTCATTCCAAGGCCCGGTGTGCCCGGAATCAATTTCTGAAGTTTAGCTCAGGTACGTTCAGTGAACGAACAAGCGGGTTTTTCTAACTTTTGAACCGGTGCTCGGAATCGAATTTTGAGGGAACCGATGGAATCGAACCTCCGCTTTTTTCTTAGAAACGCCTCTTCCGGAGTTGCATTTGCTCAGGTGTGGTTTTTAATTTTCGGGCTTAAGGTTAAGAAATAAAATAATTCTACGAAAAACATTATTTTATTTCACTTAAGCCGCTTGGAAGCCACTTGAAGCCACTTAAAGCAGTTTAAGTTGAGTTGTTGCAGATAGGGTTCTATCCAAAAATATCCTACCCTCTTGGTAGGATATTTGTGAGGTGGGACCCGCACGAGCCACGCCGTTTCTTTTCCACTAAGTAACGCACCCGCGAAAACCCGTCATTATGAAACTCAACTGACGTGTTTTCTTAATTTCTTAACGCACCAATTAATTGGACGGTTTTCTTCATTAAATTAATTGGGTGGTTTATTTCGTTGAATTAATTCTAGGAATTAATGGGTCGTTACTTATCTCTTTATTCGTTTCATAAACAGTTTGAAATCCGTTGGTGTAGTAATAAAATAAGACCAACACCACATCTTGAGGATTACACGTTGGGAGACATTTGACAGAATTCTTGTGCCTTCACCCTTCTTCGCGAAGAACGCAAAAAACTCCGGCCTCCGACGAAGAACGCCAAAACCGCGGAAATCGACGACGCGACGTCGTGTGCCGCGACGCCGACGTTTCCTCTTTTGCGATGTTCCTTCCTCTGCAACGAAATCTTCAATCATCTGTTGGAGGTAAGAGATTTCGGGTTCCTTTTAGAACTCCTTTGTGGTTTTTATCAATGCACGGATTTAATTATTATTAATTAAATCTTTTTGTTCTTGAACCTCGGAGTTCGACGACGCGACGCCCTTCCGCGACGCGACGATCGCCTCCTTCCATGGCGATCAAATCCGCGAAGAACGCGCGTGCGACGACTTGACGGGGTAGGGATTTTAATTTGGAAATAACTTTATATTCCGGTGAAAGTTTCTTTAAAATTAAAGAACCAGTTTCGTATGAACAGTTTTTAATTTATTAAAATTGTTGTTTCATGTGTTGAATAATTCTCCCGTTGATATTATCTAACGCAGAGGGTGCGGTCCAAATGAACACGGCCCGAAAACCCTCTGCAGATTGTTTATTGAGGTGTGGATTGACGGGCGATGACAAACGAGGCCGCAAGGTGATTTTGAGGCCTCTGCAGTGAAGGTCGGGTCCCGGGAGGGGCATAGGCGAAGACGGCAGGAGAAACGGACCACCGGAGCGCGTCCGGTGGTCCGTAGAAGGCGGCGGTGGCGCGCCGCCGGAAGGGAGGCGGTCGGCGGTTCGCCGCCGGCCTTAATTAGCGGCGAAGGGCGGGGGAGCCGCGCACCCCGCCCGCGGTGTCCGCTCGGCCGCGCTGGCAGAGCCGCTGCCGGCCGGTCGGGCCGGACCGAACCGGACCGCCCGGACCAGGCCGGGCCCGGCCCAGACCCCCGTTTTCAGACCACTTTCGGTCAAATGCCCGTAACTTGAGCTTCGGGCCTCCAAACAACTCGCCGTCAGCGGCAACGCGATCCTTAGATTGAGTCGGTCGTTTCGGTATATCGCACTCAAGGTTTCAGATTACTTTGTGTTCGGCCGTGTTGGTTCATCCACGAAACCAATCGGGCCCTCTTAGCGGAAACGCTCATATCTTGAGTTCCGGACGTCCGGTTGACTTGCCGTCAACATTGATGGATTCCTCTAAATGAGACGGATCTTTTGGCTTACTCTGCTTGTGGTTTGGATGTCGTCGGAGTGCGGTCAGGTTGGTTCGCTCACGAAACCAACCGGGCCCCTGGAACGAAAAAGCCAATAACTTCCAGACTGGGCGTCCGATTGACGCGCCGTCTGTTGCGTTGCGTTCCTGTTGACGATACGGAACTTTTGGCATCCTCCTCCTGAGTTTTGGATGCAGTTGGGTTATAGCCGGGTTGGATTGTGCACAAAATCCAACCGAGCCCCTGGAACGGAGAAAGATGGTATCTTTCAGACCAGACGTCCGTTTGAAGAACTGTCAGCGGCGTTGGTGATCACGCTGAGAAACGGTCCCTATGAGTATAACCTATGAGTGGTCAGGGTATAGTTGAGTTACGTCCGGATTGGTTCGCACATGAAACCAACCGGGCCCCTGGGACGAAAAGGCTAATAACTCACAGACCGGGCGTCCGATTGACGCGCCGTCTGTTGCGTTGAGACCCCAATGACGAGGAGGTCCTTTGAGAAACTTCTTCGTGGGACTTTGAGATACTTGGAGTATCAACTTGTAGCTCGTGGAGCGGACCCTCCCAGAGACGAGCGTACGGAGTACGGAGACCGTTTAGCCGGCAGAGACCTGAATACTGCTTGTCTGATTCGATTCGGAATGACTTACGTAGCCCAGTGGGGAGCACTACTTTGTGAGGTGGCAGACCCACAGTGGAGGAGCACTACTATGTGAGGTGGCAGACCCGCGGTACTCGAAAGGAGGAGTACCTCTGTAGGCTATAAGGGGGGGAGCACTACTGCGTTTGGGTGGCAGACCCCGGCGGGAAGTACTACTGTGTGAGGTGGCAGGCCCGCGGTACTCGACAGGAGGAGTACCTCAGCAGTCTTAGGTTAGTGAGCAGTACCTCGGAGTCATGACAGGACCACTGTACACTCCAGATACGGAGCTCTTCAGCAGTTACAGTTTTGATAATGAAAATCCTGGTTTGAGCTGAGACTTTTCACAATCCTTGTGTTTCCTCATGATTGAGATGGGTTACATGATAACTTATGTATATGTATGGGCATATATCTAGGTAGAGGTTATCTATTGAGATCTTCTTGTGGTTATCCTTGTTGGTTTAGTGAGACCTTGAGGGTATCAGGGTCCCTACTGAGTATCGGTATACTCACCCCTGCACGGGCTATGCCCGCACCACGTTGTGTTGGTTGCAGACGACGGGCAGTGCTGATGGAGGCTGAGTGTTCGAGGACTGGTCGGTACCCAGAGGTGGACTACACTATGAGTCAGTACCCCGAGTTGGACTACACGACGAGTCAGTACCCAGAGGTGGACTACACGACGAGACGACACACATAGGAGGTTGACGGGCGAGAGCGTGGAGGAAGCTATCTGTACCTACCCTTCAGGTATGATCCGTGGTGGACGACCAGGAGCTGCGCTATCTGTACCTACCCTTCATGTAGGATCCGAGGAGGACGACCTAGGAGCTGCTTCCTTCTTCTAGTAGTTTGCCTTTTTTCTGTTGTACCTTGTTCAGTTGTAGTTGTAATTTCTTTTGGGTTTGTATTCTGGCCCATTTACTTTTCAGCATTTCTTTTGTACTTAGTGTTTTGCTTCTGCTTGTACTCTGTGGTGCTTGTTTTCTTTTATAAAGGCAATGCCTTCCCAGTTATCGGGATTTACGCCTTTGGTGCTAGTCACCAGCCCCTGGCCTATGGAAGGCGGGCTTGGGGTAGTCATGGCACGAGCCCCGAGGATGGGTCGTGACAAATTAGTATCATAGGAGTTCGGTTCTACCGCAGAACTTATAACTCTGATGTTTCTTTCTGTGAAGCAATAGTGTTAAGAGTACCGAGTGTGGTTTTCAGTTCAGGGAGTCCAGTGTTGGTGCGGGCGGCCGACGTATCCATACACCAGGACCCTGACAACTGATTTCCGACTCTGTGCACGGAAACACTGATTGCGTGTGTGTTTTCCGAAGTTTTATTTAAATCTCATCTCAAACCAGGTCATCTCACTAGGTATAAACGTTTGACCATGTCACGTTATTTCTTTCAGGATGCCTCCCCGTGGACGAACAGCTAGAGCCCCGAGAGTGGTACGTACTGACAGCTCGTCGAGTGATGAGGCCTTAGTACAGGCCCCTATCCCAGTTGAGGCACTAGCGGAGGCACCAGCGGTACTACTAACCGTTGGGACACCGATACCACCAACCCCAGCAGTAGAGGATGCACGTATCTTGAGCGCACATCATGAGTTCCAGCGCTAGAGGCCACCCAGGTTTCAGGGAGGGATGGACCCGTAGGCGGCTGAGGATTGGCTAGAGGCTGTGGTGAGAGTCTTCAGGCTAGTGGGGACGCCGACAGATTTCATGGTGATCCTTGCTGCCAACCTTCATCAGGAAGCAGCATGCAGATGGTGGAGCCTGATGCTTCAGATGCATGACGAGGCGACACTTCTATGGGAAGACTTCGAGAGCCTGTTCCGGGTAGAGTTTGTACTAGCCACCCTTCGAGCGGTGCGTATACAGGAGCTACTTCAACTGCGGCAGGGCAGCATGTCAGTGGCGCAGTACTCAGCGAGATTCACAGACCTCTCGCGCTACTCCACATATATGGTATGGGACCCGTTCTTCAGGGCCCGAACCTCCGAGCAGGGGCTCAGGCGGGAGATCAGAGCTTCGGTTGTATCGCACAACATTCCGACGCAGACAGGGGTGTTGGAGAGAGCCCTCTTAGTGGAGAGTTTCCTTGCTGAGAAGTATCCAACAGCAGGACCCACCACTACCTGGCATGCGGCAGAGTCTTCTGTAGAGGGCAGTAGACATATGACGGAGGGGTCCAAGAGGACCAGACCTACAGGTGGTCGACCGCGTGACTGAGGGTCGGTAGTGCGAGGCACCAAGGGAAGTGATAGAGCCAGACCTTCCATGAAGTGTCACTCCTGCGGCGGATTTGGTCACATAGCACGTGATTGTCCGACCCACCATGCATATGACCAGCAGTTAAATGAAGAACCTCCGAGACAGAGGCAGAGGTTCGATCAGGGCGGACTGCAAGGAGCAGGCGGCCATGGAAGAGGAGCTGGCCGTGCAGTTAGAGTTGGACGACGCTTCGGGATGTTTCCACCACCACCAGGAGGCCCACCCCGACCGCAGGGGACAGGAGGACATGGGAGAGCTCAGCTTCAGGCAGCTGAGGCCTATGGTCATGGAGATCCGGAAGCAGATGGGCAGGAGCGGGACTAGCTTCTGACCTGGAGGCTATTGATCCTATTGTTTCTGGTTTTGTTGATGTTTTTCTGTAGTTGATTTGTGTCTTGTACTATGAGCTGCAATAATAAAAATACACTTATCTTTGTTTTCTTTCCTGCCCTTTTGTTTGGTTGATACTGAGTGGTCCCGGTTAAACTATTGACTTGACCCTCACTTTCTAGATTTCTACTGGAGGAGACCCAGTGACCTCACACTGATGCCGACAGCGTGAATCGACCCTTGGAGGAGAGAGTGACAGTTGGATCTCTTGGTAGTTACGTTGAGGCCTTACGGCGTCATCCATGGAATGAATGCATCATTCATGTCAGGATTGACTGTATTAGGCAACGAATGTGGTTCATCCAGGGGATGAGACCGGGTTTCTCTTATTGGAAAAGAAGAAATCATAGCAGCTCTTGTGAGACTAAAGGAGGTCCAGGTCATCCAAGAGCGGATGAAGACTGCACATTGTAGTATGAAATAGGAAACCGGTGCCAGTCTTAGAGACTCGGGCATGTTAAATGTTTCAAGAAGTGGAAGCTTTAAGGATAGATGAGTCTGCGAAGCAGCAGACATGGAGGCAGAGCTAGGAGAGCAGTATGTGGTGGTGTACATCTTAACATTCTATAACCACCTGCCATAGTTATCCCCGCCAGGCTCAGGGAGCTGGAGGGCGGAGGAAGAGTGCGGCTACGTGCGGTCAAGGAATGTGACCCAATGGCTCTAGAAATGATTCTAGGGACAGTCTGTGTCCACTACTAGCTGCTGTAGTAACGGATATCGATATGAATCATTCCTTGCTTTCACAAATCTTGTTCCAGACCTTGAGTTTCCGGTAAGCCGTGGACTTGACCCTCATGTCTGGAGATACCTTGGGAGGAGACTCGATAATCACACTTACACCGACGGTGTGGTCAGATCCTCGAGGCGAGAGTTTCGGTTGGAATATCTTGGTGGCAGCATCAAGGCCTTACGACGTTGGTTTGAGTATGGACTGGGAAATCACAGTTCATACACAAATTGACGGTATTAGGCAAAAAGGTTGTAGTTTAACTACGACGTCGGGATGGGTTTTCCTTGGTTGGCGAAAAAGGAAACCCCAGGCAGCGCAGGGTAACTCTTGCACAGGAGGGTGCAACCGATCACTCTTGAGTCGGTCAACCTTACCCTCATAGCAGCAGTCGTTTTGAGTTTCAGTTCTAACAGAAAATGGAGACCTCTAGAGTTCGAGGATGACGACCACGTCTTCTTACGGGTCTCACCTCGATGAGGTTTATAGAGATGTGGCCAGGGAGGCAAGTTATATCCGAGGTTCAACGGACCTTTCTAGGTCCTCAGCTGGGTAGGCGAGGTGGTTTACCGCTTGACCCATCCACCTCAATTGCACTAGGTGCATGATGTTTTCCAGGTATCTCAACTGAGGAGATACATGCTTGACCCTTCGCATTTCATCGACCATGAGGAGCAGGACAATGGCGATGGGGTTACTTCCACAGAGGTTCTAGTGAGGATCAAGGATCGACAGGATCGGATCCTACGGGGACGATCAGTTCCTCTGGTACACTTTCTTTGGCAGCACGGGAACCTCTAGGTGAGCACATGGCAGCGGAAGGCTCAAATGCGTGCTCAGTACCGCCTTTGTATCCCTAAGTTTGTGGTGAACCTTTACGGGGACGTAAAGCCCTGTGGTGGGAGTAATGTAAAGACCCGTAAATTCCAAGGAAATTTTTTTCTTATTTTTATTTGGAATATTACAAGAACGCAATTTCTGACGGCGCCTGATTTCGAGGCCCGATGTGCCTGGAATCAATTTTCGAAGTTTGGCTCGGGTACGTTTAGTGAACGAACGAGCAGGTATTTCTATCTTTTGAACCGGTGCTCGGAATCGAATTCTGAGGGCACCGATGGAATCGCAGAGCCAGTTTTTTCTTAGAAACTCCTCTTCCGGAGTTGCGTTTGCTCAAGTGTGGTTTTTAATTTTCGGGCTTATGGTTAAGAAATAAAATAATTGTACGACAAACTTTATTTTATTTCACAAAATCCACTTTGAAGCCACTTGAAGCCACTTAAAGTAGCTTAAGATGAGTTGTTGCGGATAGGGTTCTATCCAAAAATATCCTACCCTCTTGGTAGGATATTTTTGAGGTGGGACCCGCACGAGCTCCACCGTTTCTTTTCCGCTAAGTAACGCACCTGCGAAAACCCGTCATTATGAAAGTCAACTGACGCATTTTCTTAATTTCTTAACGCGCCAATTAATTGGGCGGTTTTTTTGTTGAATTAATTGGGAGGTTTATTTCGTTGAATTAATTCTACGAATTAATGGGTCGTTACTTATCTCTTTATTCATTTCTTAACCGGTTTGAAATCCGTTGGCGTAGTAATAAAATAAGACCAACGCCACATCTTGAAGATTACACATTGGGAGACCTTTGACAGAACTCATGTGCCTTCACCCTTCTTCGCGAAGAATGCGAAGAACGCTGGCCTCCGACGAAGAACGTCAAAACCGAGGAAATCGACAACGCGACACCGTGTGTCGTGATGCCGATGTTTCCTCTTCTGCGACGTTCCTTCCTCCGCAACGAAATCTTCAATCATCTGTTGGAGGTAAGAGATTTCGGCTTCCTTTTAGAACTCATTTGTGCTTTTTATCAATGCACGGATTTAATTACTATTAATTAAATCTTTTTGTTCTTGAACCTCGGAGATCGACGACGCGACGCCCTTCCACGACGACGCGACGCCCTTCCACGACGCGACGATCACCTCCTTCCGCGGCGATCAAATCCGTGAAAAACGCGCGTGCGACGAATTGACGAGGTTGGGATTTTTCATTGAAAAAACCTTTATATTCCGGTGAACGTTTCTTTAAAATTAAAGAACCAGTTTCATATGAAAAATTTTTAATTTATTAAAATTGTTGTTTCATGTGTTGAATAATTCTCTCGTTGATATTATCTAACGCGGAGGGTGCGGGCCAAACGAACACGGCCCGACAACCCTCCGCAGATTGTTTATTGATGTGTGGATCGACGGGCGATGACAAACGAGGCCGAAGGGTGATTTTGAGGCCTCCACAGTGAAGTTTGGGTCCCGGGAGGACCATAGGCGAAGACGGAAGGAGAAACGTACCACTGAATCGCGTCCGGTGGTCCGTGGAAGGCGGCGGTGGCGGCGCGCCGCCTGCCTCAATCAGCGGCGAAGGGCGGGGGAGCAGCGCACCCCGCCCGCGGTGTCCGCTCGGCCGCGCTGGCCGAGCCACGGCCGGCCGGTCGGGCCGGACTGAACCGGACTGCCCGGACAGGGCCGGGCCGGGCCCATCCAGGTTGGACCTGGGTCGGGTCGACCCAGTTCGGGCCGACCCAGGGGGGGGTCGGGCCGGGTCGGCCCGGGCCCAGACCCCCGTTTTCGGACCACTTTCGGTCAAATGCCCGTAACTTGAGCTACGGGACTCCAATAGACTCTTCGTCAGCGGCAACGCGATCCTTGGATCGAGACGATCGTTTCGGTATATTTCACTCAAGGTTTCGGATTACTTTGGGTTCGGCTGGGTTGGTTCATCCACGAAACCAACTGGGCCCTCGGAGCGGAAACACTCATATCTTGAGTTCCGGACGTCCGATTGACGTGCCATCGACATTGATGGATTCCACTAAGTGAGACGGATCATTGGATTACTCCACTCGAGGGTTGGATGTCGTCGGAGTGCGGTCAGGTTGGTTCACTCACGAAACCAACAGGGCCCCTGGAACGAAAAAGCCAATAACTTCCTGACCGGGCGTCCGATTGACACGCCGTCTGTTGCGTTGTGTTCCTGTTGACGATACGGAACTTTTGGCATCCTCCTCCTGAGTTTTGGATGCAGTTGGGTTATATCCAGGTTGGATTGTGCCAGAAATCCAACCGGGCCCCTGGAACAGAGAAAGATGGTAACTTTCAGACCAGACGTCCGTTTGAAAAACCGTCACCAGCGTTGGTGATCACGTTGAGAAATGGTCCCTATGAGTATACCCTATGAGTGTTCGGGGTATAGTTGAGTTACGGCCGGATTGGTTTGCACATGAAACCAACCGGGCCCCTGGGATGAAAAGACTAATAACTCACAGACCGGGCGTCCGATTGACGTTCTGTCTGTTGCGTTGAGACCCCTATGACGAGGAGGTCCTTTGAGATACTTCTTCGTGGGACTTTGAGATACTTGGAGTATCGACTTGTAGCTCGTGGATCGGACCCTCCCAGAGACGAGCATACGGAGTACGGAGATCGTGTAGCCGGAAGAGACCTGAAGACTGCTTGTCCGATTCGATTCGGAGTGTCTTACGTAGCCCAGTGGGGAGCACTACTTTGTGAGGTGGCTGACCCAGAGCGGAGGAGCACTACTATGTGAGGTGGCAGACCCATGGTACTTGACAGGAGGAGTACCTCTGTAGGATATGAGGGGGGAGCACTACTGCGTTTGGGTGGAAGACCCCGGCGGGAAGCACTACTGTGTGAGGTGGCAGGCCCGCGGTACTCGACAGGAGGAGTACCTCAACAGTCTTAGGTTAGTGAGCAGTACCTCGGAGTCGTGACAGGACCACTGTACACTCCAGAGACGGAGCTCTTCAGCAGTTACAGTTTCGATAATGAAAATCTTGGTTTGAGCTGAGACTTTTCACAATCCTTTTGTTTCCTCGTGATTGAGATGGGTTACATGATAACTTAGGTATATGTATGGGAATATATCTAGGTAGAGGTTATCTGTTGAGATATTCTTGTGGTTATCCTTGTTGGTTTAGTGAGACCTTGAGGGTCTCGGAGTCCCTACTGAGTATCGTTATACTCACCCCTGCACGGGCTATGCCCGCACCTCGTTGTGTTGGTTGTAGACGATGGGCAGTGCTGACGGAGGCCGAGTGTTCGAGGACTGGTCGGTACCCGGAGGTGGACTACATGACGAGTCAGTAACCGGAGGTGGACTACATGACGAGTCAGTACCCGGAGGTGGACTACATGATGAGTCAGTACCCGGAGGTGGACTACACGACGAGACTACACACATAGGAGGTTGACGGGCGAGAGCGTGGAGGAAGCTATCTGTACCTACCCTTCAGGTATAATCCGTGGTTGAAAACCAGGAGCTGCGCTATCTGTACCTTCCCTTCAGGTAGGATCCGAGGAGGATGACCCAGGAGCTGCATCCTTTTTCCAGTTGTTTGTCTTTTTGTTGTTGTAACTTGTTCAGTTGTAGTTGTACTTTCTTTTGGGTTTGTATTCTGGCCCATTTACTTTTCAGCATTTCTTTTGTACTTAGTGTTTTGCTTCCGCTTGTACTCTATGGTGCTTGTTTTCTTTTATAAAGGCAATGCCTTCCCATTTATCGGGATTTACGCCTTTGGTGCTAGTCGCAAGCCCCTGGCCTATGGAAGGCGGGCTTGGGGTGGTCACAGCATGGGGCCCGAGGACGGGTCGTGATGAAACCAATGGAAAAATATAATTTGAGGTATATTTTGAAGATACAATTTTAGTTCAATAGTGGTAATGAAGTTTCCAGAAATATTCATTAGATTTGAGACTTCACGCCACTAGATTAGAAGTGCGGGCTATATGGCCTTCAGGCCACCAATGAATTTATGTTTCTAGGGCCTCATGTACCCCACAAGCCTTTGGGCCAGTGATATTCAAGAAATGGGGATACAAAGCCATCTATTCAGACAAAAAAAATAGAAGGCCCTATAAGTAGGATCATAGATATTTATATCAATAAGGGAAAAGATAACTATATTGTATAGTAGAGAGGGTATGATAATATCATCAATACTCGGCACCAAGAAGCTCTACATGTGGTAATGATAGCTAATCAAACATATGTGGTGGGGGCTATGAACCTTCAATGAAGTATATTTTGGGTATGGTTAGTTGCTATGTATTCTAGTCTTTTGGCCTTTGAGACATGTATTGAGCATTGTAATTCTAAGAGTTTAACTCTTATACTATCCTTTGTGCCTCTAGTCATATAGGTCATGAATGTATTTTCTCCAAACCCTATTAAAAATAGGATTATCTAAAAATAACTGAAAATATCTGCAGACATTGGGTCATTCTTCTAATAAAAAATGAATATATAAATGCATTTTTTTTAATTTTCATATTGTTATTTATTTTTTTGTAGGAAAAAATTATTGGTGAATTGGTTCCCCAATTGAGTATTACTTTAAAAACACCCCTTATCAACATGCTCCAAAAAACAATTAGAATTGAAAAATATTTTAAAGGTTTTTCATTATAAGGGTTTTATCCACCCTATAACTCCGCCTTTGAGTTGTGATAACCCATATTTTAATATAACATAATAAATGAGTTATTACATTAGGGTACACATTATACAATCTATAAGATCATGAGGCATAGTTTCATAGGTATATTAGGTATAAATAATAATAAGTGAAACATGGTATTTTCAAAATTATTTAAAAACACCAAAACATGGCCTTAAAATTCCATTACTCATCAAAAATTTAATGGGATAACATGGAGACATACATAAAAATGGGGTGAACTACAAATCCCACCAGGGGAATAATAAAAGAATAAAACATGGTAAAGTAGTTCATGTGAGGTTATAAGAATATGAAGGTATCATAATAGGGATAATAATCCTAATATTGATAATTGAAGAATGATATTAGATGATAACAAAATGGAAATATGGGAATGTGGTTATAACATAAAAATTCAACATCATAGAAAGAAAATTCATTATTAATCCCGTAGATATCATAACATATTTCCCCTAGAAAAAACTCCCATTAACCATACTAATAATCTCATGAGAAAATTAAATTATCTAATAATTTAAAGGTCTATATAATTATGGGCCTACCCATCACATTCATATTGTGTACACGCATAACTGTTCAACATAGGTCCTACAATAAAAATGATATTGTTTATCACGTTTATTAAAATTATTATTTATAGTGGGTTAAATATGTTGAATGAAAGAATCATTTTATTATATATATATATATCATGGTGAATACCATTGGGGTTAAATGGTTATGGATAATTTAATTCAATATATTTTTCCTGGAAAAAAGAGGATAATTTCAGCAATATAATAGATGAACATAAAGATCCATGGAAGTGTTTTATTATAGTTAAAGGAATCCCTCATCATATGGAAATAATATGAAAAGTAATTGGGAGGTTTGAAGAAATATCCCAATATAAAAAATTGGAAAAAAATTATTTATATAAAGAATGATATTGGATAGATTGGAGAGGGAGTGCATCCCTTTCCTTGAGTGATTTTTTTGGTAGGAGCTTCCAAATAAGTTTGGAATACAAATGAATTGATATTTACTAGAAAAGAAAGAATAAGTTCATGATTAAAGGGTTTTTAGTGTACTATAAAGAGATGATTGGAGGGTTATTTTAGAAAAATCATGTGAAATTCTTTTTAAATTTCTAAACATAGTTTTTTAAAACCATATGACAAAATAATCAAAACAAAAAACCCTACCAATCAATATTACTATTTATCAGTCCAAAGATGAGGGGTTTTGAAAATTTTATAAGAATATGAAAAATAAATTAATATAAAAACCATGGTGTTGATAAAGTGATTCATGTTCAAAAAGAATTAATTTTAAAATATAAAATAATAATATATATTTCAAAGGATTAATTATGCATTCAAAAATTTTATAAAATAAAATAAAAAATAAATTAATTTAAGGGAAAATAATTTTTTGGTTGTGGATACACATTAAAATATTTATTACATCACTTTTTGTATTTTATGATCTCATAATACATATTTTATATTTATTTCATATTTAGTTTATACAAAAAATAAAATTTCATGAAATATTATGAAATATTCACCATTGGATAAATTATAGAAGTATCTTTGAAAAAAATAATATTTATTTTTTCAAAATAATTATCCAAATATTAAAATTAACCCATTTAATTCAAAAATATCAATTTCATTAAAAGTATGATTTTTAGATGATAATAATTTACAACCCTTATAAAAATTAAATTTAACACCATAAAATTATGTTATCATTTATATAAAAATACATCTTACTTAATAAGAATACATTATTAAAGAAATATTTACTTGAAAAATTCGTTAAATTCTTAGTTGGGTGTCTTGATTGAAACTATATATATCCCAAGAAAAAATATGTGTTTTATTGAATAAAATATAATTTTTATCAGATTAATTATTTAATCAATTATAATGTAATAATAAAAAATATACATATAATCACTAATTTATTAATTTTTTTAAAATTAGATATTATTTGTTTATAGATAAATAGAGCCTCATTACACCTGAATTTTCCCTAATGGAAAAGTGTGATAGTGTGACACATTCTTGAGGTGTTTCAGAAAATATATTTTTGGGTCCTGATCTTGATAATATTGATCTTCTCTCTAAATGATTATTCTAAATATTTAGTCATTGAATAGATGATTTGTATTAGTCAATGGAAAATCCCAGTGATTCCAACTCCCATGTAAGCCTTGATAAATTAGGTTAATAGGGTACACCCCTAATAGTCAAGACCATCAATTTTTTTTATATCAATTAGATTTATCATAATAATTAAAATATTGAAATCATTTTGGTCACTAAACAATGACTATATAATTAATGTTTAAAATGCTAAATGGTCATTCAAATATTATATTTTATAAATTATAATGGTCCAAAATAATAAAATTAATACATATATTCTCTATAGAATCAATATTTATAATGGTAGTTACTCATTTAAAATGGTATTTTATTTATAGGTGTTTTGGTCATTTTATTCTTCCCCCACATAAGGAAATTACCATTCAAATTTCATTTCATTTACTAAAACATAAGAGGGTACAATTGAATTATCTCTTTATCTGGTTCTCAGACTGCTTCCTTGCACTTTTGATTCAACCACAACCCTTTGACCATGTGAGTCATCTTATTTTATAGAACTTTTTACTATTTTTTTAGATCGTAACTGGATACTCAACATATAAGAGATAGATCACCAAGGTTACTACCACTATATCTAGTTCCAATGAGGGGTATGGTATAAAATTCCTCCATATATATACATGGAGAACAATTTTTTTACTTGATATTTGTTTTTTTGGAGTGAATGTCTATTGGCCATAACTTTAATGCGGTTGTGGATCTTAGTGGGGTTGATGTATCTTGGACATACCTTTACATAATCCCAAAAAACATTAGTGTATTCTATCATGACATACAAAGGAAAACATCATCACCAACATCAATTTCTTGATCTCATTGATGATTTTTTGAATATTTTTTATAGACTTTTTCCACAATTTACATGACATTGAATAATTTGAACTTTCTCTATAATCTATTAGATTTGATTAGGTCCCATCATCTCCCACTTCCCAAAATCATCCAAACAAGTTAAATTACATCATCAATTCCCATACAGAACCACATTAATTTCAATTTTAATTCTATAATAGAATACATTGTTTTATGATAACTCTATTAGGGGTAGGTGGGGATCCAAAAATCCTTGTAAATCCATTGAACATGATCTGACTATATCTTATAGAGTTATTATGGTTCTATATGATAGACCATCCATATGAGAGTGATATGAAGTATAGAAACATAACCTAATATCTAATTATTTCAAATGGAATATATATAACCATCAAATAAACCATATATAGCGACCCTGGCCTTTTACACAAAACAATACATGATTTTAAGCTTAATTATACATCAGAGCACAATCCAAGGATCGTTAAGTCTAGTGTCTTTGGAAACTAGGTACATAACACTGATAACATGGGGCTAAAAAAATTTCTTTATTTAATCTCCATAAAGAGTTCCTAACTTCCATTGAGCTCTTACATCCTCATAGGGCACCCTAGGGAACACATGAACAAAGGGATGAGCTAAAAATCCCAATAAGGGAAAGAACATAAGAATAAACTATAAGCACATGAATTATGAGGCTTGATATAATGATATTGGAAGCATGGAACATATGGAATCATAACATATAAAAATGGGATCATAAAAACATGAAATGAAATAAGCATGGGAACATATAATCATGGGATTATATAAGCATAGTTTCATATTGAGGTGGAAGAAACTTTAAACATGACTTTAGTACGAGTCAAGGCTAACCGCCAATCTCATTTCCCATAGAAGCACAAGCCATGGCTAACCGCCCCCACCATTTTCCCATAATCTTCTCATGAGACATTAACTTTACCCAATGCATTGGACCACTATCTGGGAACACCCTCCTAAGATTATTCATGTATATTTTTCACATAAGGAATATGAGATAATCAATCATACATTAACATAAGAGTGCCCAAGGAAAGAAATGGGCACACAATCACATCAGGAAGCATAATTAAAAGGGATGTAACATACAAGCATCCATGAAAGAAAGTAATTAAATCATAAATATAAATTAATAATTTATAGAGGCATAAATCATGACAAGAGATAACAAACTGAAGTGATAACATGTAAAAATAGTTTTTAGGAATATTTGAGTCAAAACATTTTAGTGCGGTTTAAGAAAACATCGAATATCTCTTAAAATGAAAAGCGGCATAATATTTTTTATAAAACCAGAATTAAACTAAGAGGGTTTTCATAATAAAAAAACTAATTTTATAAACACAAATGTGACTTAAAATAGATGATAGAGTAAACTTGATAATAGGAAAGAATTTGGGAAGTTCCCTTAAAACGGGTTCACTTATCGGGAAGTAATGAGGAGAGAATCACATAAAATCATGCATATCCCTGAAATTGAGTGACGAAAGAGTCTTGATAAATAAACTTGGAATATGTACACAACATTTAGATTATTCTAATTAAAGGATAAGATAACATCATTTTTGTAGAAAGGTAGAAAAGACAACCTGAAGAAATAAAAGTGGTTCGGGTAGAATTCTTTACGGATTATTGGCATGGTATCGGGAGTACTTAAGGGGATTAGTAATAGAGGAAAGGGAATAATCATTACTTATAAATAAAGAGTTATGTATGGGGGAGGTGTGAAATCATACCCCATAATTAACAATTACACACAACATGTCCTAACATAGTGAACAATCTTGAATAAGGGTGAAATTGAGTGGATCCCTTACCTTAGGTCTCTTGGTGTTCTCCACTTGATATTAATGACCTGAATAGCCAAATTAGGTTTATTAATCAATAGTTCCATAACCTTATCTAAATTTAAATTATTCTGTATAACCTTTTTATGTTCATTTATACCCATTTTGATTGATTACAAGGTTCAATTTCATTGTTCGGGTCCGTTTGTTTCGTTTGTTTTAATGATCGGTTCAATTGTATTTAAGTTCAAATAAATTGTAAGATGCAAGTGGTTGTCCAGAATTTAATTTATATAACATTATTTCACATCTAGTAGGTTAAATGGTTAAAAAATTCATTTGGTTAATTAGAGTTAAATATAACCTTTACATTAAACATTAATGATAAACACTTGAATTAATTTTAACGATTTTTCCCATAATTGACTTGTTTTGTATTATTGGTTCATATCATGAGGGTAATAGGATTAAAAAACCATAAACAGGAAATATAAAATATATAATAATCTGGTTCAACCATAACATAAATGGTTTCATGACCAGAAACAAAATGATAAAAAAATTTGAAAGCATATTATACATGATGTCGGTAATTTGACACATCACGGACGATGTTTTAATTCTAGACCGTGAGGGAGAGGAGGAGAAGCATGATGCTTGATATTTTCCATAAACATTATTAGCATCCAGAATATATGAAATTCTGGAGCTTTCATGCCTTTTGGATGAGGGAATGGGAAGAGGGTATAAGAAAAGAATGAAAATGAAAACAAAACACTTGAAAATGAAAGAGGGTTCTTACCCTTTGGTCTCCTCTCTTTGAGACTCCTCTTAGGGGATTTGATTTTGGCCTTTTGGAAATCCCATCAAGCCTTGGACGTGGGGAAGGAGCTTGGGAGGGTATTTGGGAAGAATTTTTGATAGGAAAAAGACTTGAGCAGTTTGAGGGAAATAGGTAAGGAGAGGGGGTATTTATAGTGAGGGAGGAGAGGGTTTTTCCAATTTTTTATTCAATAGTTTATTAATTTCCCTCAAGACAAGGAATAGTGATGATTACTTGACCAAAAATAGTAAATTCAGCATATGAATCTGAACCAATTGGGCTTACATTAGCAGAACATCATCATGACTTCATAATTAATGTATTTTCCTTATTTTGTGAATTATCGTATTTCACTATTCATCAAAATCTCAAGTTTTTCAGAAAAATCCCAAAAATTTACCGTAACCATTTTTTCGATGTGTAGAATCCAAAAATTAATTCCATTTTTAAAAAATAATTTTCTAATTATTATTATTTTAATATTTAATTAAAATCATTATTTATTATCAAAAACTAGTTTAGGACATTCATTAACGTATTCTAAAATATAGGTATGTCGTACTTTCAACCTCAATATTATTTTTATACTATCATAGGTGAGGTTACTATTTATTAGGGTATATCACTATTCATAAGGGTATTTTAATATTCATTATGGTAGGTTATTATTCACCAAAAATTAGGTTTTTCTTATCGGACTCCAAATAACTTACTGATTACAACCATGTATGTCGTATTTTCTAAATTCCAAAATCATATGTCAGTACTTTTCCTTCATTGCTTCCTCCAATTCCCATGTTGCCTCTTCGTACTTATGGTTTCGTCATAGTACCTTGACCAGATGAGTAGTCTTGTTACGTATAACTCTGTCTCTATGATCTAAGATCTTCACTGGCTGCTCCTCATAGGAAAGATCATCCTCCAACTGTACCACCTTTGAAGAGAGTACATGTGAAGGGTCTGATATGTACATTCTTAAGAGGGATACATGAAAGACATCATGTACTTTCAACATGTTAGGTGGAAGTGTCGATCAATAGGCCACAGCTCAGACTTAATCAAAGATCTCGAAGGGGCCGATGTACCTGGGACGTAACTTCCCTTTCATCCCAAACCTCATGACCTTCTTCGATTGAGATATGCGTAGAAATACCATGTCTCCAACTTTCAATTCAAGGTCTCATTGACGGTTATATGCATAACTCTTCTGTTGACTTTGGAATGCAATGATATTCTACTAAATGGTTTTCACCATCTCCACCATTTCTTCGACCATTTCAGGTCCTAGTAGCTTACGCTCACCAACTTCATCCCAACATGTCGGCGTTCTACACCTTTTCCCATAAAGGGCTTCATATGGTGTCATTTGGATGCTCGAGTGGAAACTATTAGTATAGGAGAATTCAACCAGTGGAAGATATTAGTCCCAACCTCCTTTGAATTCCATAGAACATGCTCTCAATATATCTTCCAGTGTCTGAATAGTTCGCTCAGACTGGCCATCAGTTTGAGTATGATAGGCCGTACTGAAGTTCAGATCAGTGCTCAGAGCATGCTGGAGACTTTTCCAAAACATTGAGGTGAATCTTGGATTGTAGTTGGATACAATAGATAGTGGTACTTCATACAGCCTTACCACTTCTTTGATGTAAATCCGTACAAGTTGATATAATGAGAAGTCCTCTCGAATCACGATAAAGTGAGTTGTCTTCATAAGACAATCCACAACGACCCATATAGCATTGCTTTCTCTAGGTGTCCTTGGAAGTCCAATGAAAAATTATCGGGTTATGTTATCCCACTTCCATGCTGTTATGGGTAGTGGTTGCATCATCCCCTTAGACTTTTGTCTCTTAGCCTTCACTTGCTGACATACGAGGCACTTTGATGTATATTCGGCAATATCTCTTTTCATATTGTCCCATCAAAAGTTTTCTTAGAGATCTCGATACAAATTTTTGCTCCCTAGGTGGATAGAGAAGGTTGAGATATGTGCATCATTCAATAGAGCCTTCTTTATCTCTGGATCAGATGGTACACATAATCGTGTCCCAAATCTTACAACTCCTTCCTCATCAATTTTGAAATCGGAGGATTTCCCATTTTTAACAGCTTCCACCCTTTTCTGAATTTCCACATATCTTCTTTGAGCATATTTTATTTTCTCCATGAGGGATGGTTGAGTAATCATTTGAGAAAGGATTTATGATGTTCTTCCCTGAATTATTCCCATGTCCATCATTTGAAAATCTAAGCAGATCGGATCCTTTTCAATTCTAATCATTGATAAAGATGCAGGATCCTTTCTACTTAGAGCATCTTACACCTTGTTTGCCTTACTGGGATGGTAATGGATTGAGCAGTCATAATCCTTGATGAGCTCTATCAAACTTCATTGACCCATATTATGCTCTTTCTGTGTGAATATATACTTGAGACTCTTGTGGTCAGTATATATCTCACATTTCTCCCCATAGAGATAATGGTGCCAGATTTTCAAGTCAAAGATCACAACCGCCTTCTCCAGATCATGTGTGGGATACATTTGCTCATGGATCTTCAGATTCCTTGAGGAATATGCTATCATTTTATCATTTTTCATTAGCACATAGCCTAAGCCTTTCTTGGAAGAATCACTAAACACCACAAAGAGTTTCCCACTTGAAGGGAGTGTGAGTACCAGTGCAGTGATAAGCCTCTTTTTCAACTCCTTGAAACATTATTCACATTCCTTTGTCTAGATGAACATTACTCCCTTCCGTTTCATCTTGGTAATTGGGTTTGAAAATCGTGAAATGTTCTTCACGAATCGTCGATAATACCCAGCTAGACCCAAAAAGTTGCGGATCTCCGTTAAAGAAGTTGGTTTGGGCCACTCTTAAATTGCCTTCGTCTTAGAAGGGTCCACAGATATCCCTTTTCTGGTGATAACATGCCCCAAGAATGAAACTTCCTCCGTCCAGAACTCACATTTACTGTACTTTTCATTAAACTTCTCCCTTCGCAAAGTCGTTAACATAGTTTCCAAATGCTCCTCATGTTCCTCCTTGCTCTTGGACTATATCAGAATATCATCAATAGAGACTACCACAAATTTTTCGAGGTAATCTATAAAGACTCTATTGATTAAATACATGAAACTTTCTAGAGCATTAGTGAGTCTGAAGGGAATCACTATGAACTCATAGTGTCCATACCTTGTTCGAAAGGAAGTATTGGGAATATATTCTTTCCTCACCTTTAGTTAGTGATATCCTGACCAAAGATCCACCTTAGAGAAATAATTGGCCCCACGTAGCTCCTCAAAGAAGTCATCTATCCGTAGAAGGGGAAACCTGTTCTTTACTGTTATTTTATTGAGATCATGATAATGAATTCAGAGGCGCATTGATCCGTCATTATTATTGACAAAAAGGACTGGAGCACCCCACGGTGAAGCACTCGGGCGTACAAAACCCTTCTCCATATTCTCCTGTAACTTCTTCTTCAGCTCTTCTAGCTCTATGGTGGCCATTCTATAAGGTTTCATTGAGATTGGCAGAGATCCAGGGATAAGTTCAATTGAGAACTCAACATCTCAGTCAGGGGGAAGACCAAGAAACTCTTATGAGAATACATCAGTGTAATCCCTGACGATGGTCATGTCTTCAAGCATGATTCTCTCCTTCATCTCAATCATTTGAGCCAGATAAGTATGCTCATAAGGAAGCAATATCCATAATTGAGACAATGATTCGAAATGAGATTCATCTTCCTCCATGCACTGGTAATGAATCAGAGGATGCTTTGGGATGTGAAGAGTAATCTCCCTTTCCATGTAGTTGATGTCGGCCTTGTACAAAGATAGACAATCCATGCCCAAGATAGCATCAAATTCCACTGAAGGGAGTATGAAATGATTTTCTAGGAGGTTCTATTCACAAACATTAACCGGGGAGGAGTTATAAACCATGGATGCAATAATTACCCCATTTTCTATTCTCACAGATAACATTTCTTCTAAATTTTGAGGTGGTGTTTAAATAGTTCTACTAAACTTGCAAGATATGAAAAAATGTGTACAACCAAAATCAAATAGTATGTTCACTATTCTTGAATTAATAACAAGCATACCTGTCACCACATCGTTTTTCGGCTCCAGCTTAGATGTAGTAATAGCATAGGACCTTCCTTTTTGCCTTGAAGGTTGTTTTTGATTGCCTCCAACAACCCTCGGCTTAGGGAAATTTTTCATATAATGCCCAAGCTCCATGCAGTTATAACACTACACCATAGGCTGAGTTTTTATCGGAACCCTCCTTTATTCATCAACATTAGTGGGGTTTTTGATATCCATTCGGCAGTTATTGGATTGATGACCAAACTTTCCACATTTGAAGCAATTCTTGGTTCCCTTCAGATAGTTACCAGGATGCTTCTTCCCAAAAATTTTTCAAAGGGGAAAGTTGGGATTCTTTAAATCATGGGATTTGTTTGATGGAACACCCATGTTGTTTTCAATTTTCCTCTTCTTCACTCTGGGCCCATGATACCACTGAGAGTCTCCAATCTCTATTTTTACCTTAAGGTCACAACAGACAATGTCCTCATAATTGTCAAAGCCTCTAATCACCTATGCTTTTCGTAGACTCAGCTTTAGTCCTCTAAAGAAGCGATCCAATTTTCATTCACTGTTCATGACAAATCTAGAGAAGTACCTTGAAAGCCTTGTAAAGTTTTCTTCATAAACCCTGATGGACTCATCTTCCTTCTTCTTGAGTTTGAGGAACTCTCTTTCCATCTTGAGATGGAGGGTTCGAGGAAAATATTTGTTGAAGAACATCCTCTTGAATTCCTCCCAATCTATGGAATTGATTCCCCCTTGGGACTTTGTTTTCTTGATCAGTGTCCACCACTGATCAGCTTCCCCATAAAAACGATAGACTTCCAGTTCCACCTTCTTTACTTCTGAGCACTAGAGGATGGAGAATATCTTTTCAATGGAGTTAATACATTGTTTTGTGAGGAGGGGATCAGAATATCTAATAAATATGGGAGGCCTTTTACACATGAAGTATTCAATGGAAACTTTCTATTTCCTTGGTGGATGAGGATGTTCCACCTGATTCAAGTTATTATTCATAACTCGAGCCAACTGAGTAAGTACTGCCATGATGTTTTGAGCACCTGCTTCCGTCACATCAAGCATATCATTAGGGAAATCATCACATTTCCTATCACATTGGTTATTGGAATATGTTCTTCTATTTACTGCAATTAACTAAGAAAAAGAACATATAATTAGAGGTCTCGAATACTTAGCTATTGTGAATAAAAAGATAACTTTAAATATAAAAGTATAAACTTATAAAGAAGAAGTATGTCCAAACTTGTGATTCTTTAGGTTTATATCTTGGTTATCCTCAATCTATTTCTTAACTTATATTCATATGTATGTTTTCCCTTAATAATGGTTTGTACTATGCTCATGAATCTACCAAAGCATATCCCCCAGGAGTGTCGCAACCAAGAGTGCAGCAAGGCCCATTGTTGTGCACCAGTTCCCATTCGAGTCTAGATAAAAGCAGTGTTTTCAGGTTTTACCACTGGGATACATTTGTGCTAGAGCCACCTATACCTTCTCGTATCTAGACATGGATGTATTTTCTTGATAAACCACTTTCTCAATACTCACCAAAATTTGGGAATGTTTTCTAATACTTAGTCTCATCATTAAGGTTGTCACTAAGGTGCTCTATTCCTAATCTCCAAAAATAACTAAAGCATCCTCTGATACCAACTATAGTGACCCTAGACTTTTACACATAACAATACATGATATTATGCTTAATTATACGTCAGAGTACAAGCTAAGGATCTTTATGTCTAGTGTATTTGGAAACTAGGTACATAACACTGATAACATGGGGCTAAAAAACTTATTTATTTAATCTCCATAAAGAGATCCTAACTTCCCTTGAGGTCTTACATCAGCATAGGGTACCCTAGGGAACACATTAACAAAGGGATGAACTAAAAATCCATGTAAGGGAAAGAACATATGAATAAACTTTAAGAACATGAATTAGGAGGCTTGACATATGATATTGGAAGCATGGAACTTATAGAATCATAACATCTAAACAAGGGATCATAAAAACATGGAATAAAATAAG
Source organism: Viscum album (assembly GCA_963277665.1). Classification (NCBI taxonomy): domain Eukaryota; kingdom Viridiplantae; phylum Streptophyta; class Magnoliopsida; order Santalales; family Viscaceae; genus Viscum; species Viscum album. Next base: position 1,203,761,537 of record OY728126.1, on the reverse strand, counting down.
CATGGGATCATATAAGCATGAGATTATATAAGAATATTTTCATAGGGAGGTGGCAGCAACTTTAAACATGATTTTAGTACGATTCAATGCTAACCGCCAATCTCATTTCCCATAGTATCACAAGCCAAGGCTAATCACCCGGACCGTTTGCCCATAATCTTCTCATGAGAAATTAACATTACCGAATTCATTGGAGTACTATCTACACACACCCATATAAGCTTATTCATGTATACTTTCCACATAAAGAATCTCACATAATCAATCATACATAAACATAAGAGTGCCCAAGGAAAGAAATGGGCACACAATCACGTCATGAAGCATAATAAAAAGGGACGTAAAATACAAGTGTCCATGAATGAAATGAATTAAATAATAAATATACATTAATAATTTATAAAGGCATAAATCATTACAAGAGATAAAAAACTGAAGTGATAACATGTAAAAATAGTTTTTAGAAATCATTGAGTAAAAACATTTTAGTGACGTTTAAGAAGACATCGAATATCTCTTAAAATGAAAAGCAGGATAATATTTTTTTAAAAACCAGAAGTAAACTAGGAGGGTTTTCATAATAAAAATTCTTATTTAATAAAGGCAAAGGTGACTTAAAACATATGATATAATACACTTGATAATAGTAAATAATTCAGGAAGTTCCCTTAAAATGGGTTCACATATCAGGAAGTAATGAGCAGAGAATCACTTAAAAGCATGCATATCCCCGAAAGAGATTGATGAAAGAGTCTTGGTAAATAAACATGGAACTTTTAAAAAACAATTAGATTATGCACATGAAAAGATAAGATAGCATCATTTTGGTATAAATGTAGATAAGATAACCCAAAGAAATAAAAGAGGTTCGGGTGGAATTCTTTACGTATTATTGGCATGGTATCAGGAGTACTTAAAGGGGATTAGTGAGAGAGGAAAGGGAATTGTCATCACTTATACATAAAGAGGGAAGTATGGGGGAGGTGCCAAATCATACCCCATAATTAATAATTACTCACAACAAGTTCTAATAGAGTGAACAATCTTGAATAAGGGTGAAATTGAGAGGATCCATTACCTTAGGTCTGCTGTTGTAATCTACTTGATATTAATGACATGAACAGTCAAATTAGGTTTATTAATCAAGAGTTACAGAACCTTATCTAAATGTAAAATATTAATTATAACCTTTTTAAGTTCATTTTACCCATTTTGATTTATTACAAGGTTCAATTTCATTGTTCGGGTCCGTTTGTTTCATTTGTTTTAATGATCGGTTCAATTGTATTTAAGTTATAATAAATTGTAAGATGAAAGTGGTTGTCTATAATTTAATTTATATACCATTAGTGGACATCCATTAGTTTACATGGTTACAAAATTAATTTGGTTAATTATAGTGAAATACAACCTTTACATTAAACACTATTGATAAACACTTGAATTAATTTTATCGATTTTTCCCATAATTGACTGGTTTTGTATTATTGTTTTATATCATGAGTCTAAGAGGATTACAAAACCTTAAATAGGAAATATAACATATATAATAATCTGGTTCAACCATAACATAAATGGTTTCATTACCAGAATCAAAATGATAAAATAATTTGAAAACACCTTATCCATGATGTCGGTAATTTGACACATCACGAATGATGTTTTAATTATAGAACATGAGGGAGAGGAGGAGAATAATGATGCTTTAAATTTTAAATAAACAAGATCAGCATCCAAAATATATCAGATTATGAAGGTTTCATGCCTTTTGGATAAGGTAAGATGAAGAGGGTATAAGAAAAGAAAGAAACTAAAAAAAACACTTGAAAACGAAAGACGGTTCATACCATTTGATCTCCTCTCTTTGAGATCCTCTTAGGGGATTTGATTTTGGATTTTGGAAACACCATCAAGCCTTGGACGTGTAGAAGGAGATTTGGAGGGTATTTGGGTAGAATTTTGTCTAGGCAGAAGGCTTGAGAGGTGTGAGGGAAAGAGGTAAGGAGAGGGGGTATTTATAGTGTGGGAGGAGAGGGTTTTCCCAATTGATTATTCAATAGTTCATTAATTTCCCTCAAATAAAGGAATATTGATGATTACTTGACAAAAAAATAGTAAATTTAGCATTTGAATCTGAACCAATTAGGTGTACATCAGCAAAACATCATCATGACTTCATAAATAATGTAATTTGGTTTTTTTTTGTGAATTATCGTATTTCATTATTCATCAAAATCTCATGTATTTCAGAAAAATCCCAAAAATTATAACCTAACCATTTTTTCGATGTGTAGAATCCAAAAATGAAGTCCATTTTTCAAAAATAATTTTCCAAATATGATTATTTAAATATTTAATTAAAATCATTATTTATTATCAAAAACCAGTTTTAATACATTCATTATCTTATTCTAAAATATAGGTATGTCGTAATTTCAACCTCAATATTATTTTTATACTATCATAGGTGAGGTTACTATTCATTAGGGTATATCACTATTCATAAGGGTATTTTACTATTCATTAGGGTAGGTTAGTTTTCACCAAAAATTAAGTTTTTCTTATCGGATTCCAAATAACAAACTGATTACAACAGTGTATGTCGTATTTTCTAAATTCCAAACACATAAGTGACAAACTTATGTTTAAAGGTCACTTAGCACTTAGTAGTTCATTGTGTTGTGTTTTCAAGTGATTTTATGACACAATTATGAGAAGGGAATTTTCATTAAAAAAACATTGGTGCATTACACCATATATCTCAATTATATAAAATGGATAGTGGAACTCAATCAATTGAAACCCCTCCAATTGTGTATATCATTGAGAGTTCATCAAGAGAAAAATATTATGTGACTAGAATGAAATGTACTAACATTGAAAGGCGGTCAACTACCACAAGATGGAATTATTATCTGTGAGTTTCAAGGGTAGACCTATAAAAATATACATGTTTGTTTTCTAATTTACAAAGCTGTATGAGAAATAATTTCATAAAATCCTTAACCTTCTAACTTTCAACATTGACTTGAAGGCATACCACGTATCAATATTAATATTCTACAATATCCCTTGTCATTTTATCCCACCAATGATTTTTCTTAAGGAATTTATATATCATGCTTTATCCTCAATGAATATAGAATGATGTAATATGTGTATCATCTAGAATTGACCTTTTAATCTACTTTTTTTCGGGGACACATATTTGAGTTCTAAAACACATTACTCTATTATTAATAAAGATAAACTCTAGAATATTCACTACCATTATCTTTTGTATGTTGGTTTCTTTATAGACCCCATTGATCATCTCAAGAATTAATGTTTGATATGTCATTTGAGAAAGTAAAATTTGTGTTCCATTTATTATTCCCATGTAATAATTTTCATGTCTAGGAATATTAGATCCATGGAAATCCTAATCATGTATAGGGTAACTAGATTATTTTTAGTCATACGATATTCCACAATATTCACTTTAATATGATGGTAATAGATTAGAAATCATAATATTTATTATATATACCAACTTTCACTAGCACATATTGAGCTCCATTTTCATTAATAGATACCTCTGTTTTTATCTATGTTTATTAACCCTTATTACCATATAGATAATGTAAAAGAATATTTAATGCACATATCAATAAAAAAATTATAGATGATCTTATTTTTAGTTATTCCCATATATATTTAATTATAAAAAGTCATATGATATCAATTTTTCTTCTTTAATGACTATAAAAACTAACTTCTTTTTGGATTCATTGTTCTAGATATAAAATTCTTCCACACTAGTGGGTAATATGAGCACATGATCCATGAAAAGTCTATAATTGTTTTAAATATTTATTTTAAATTACCATTCTAGGAAAAAAATAACTCCAATTTGAAATTTAAAATTTAGTTGTATTGAAAATTGTGATAAGATTCGAAAAGATTAATGGTATCACCCATTTATTCAAAAGGATCAAATTGTTTCCATAATAGATACTGGTCAAGGTCATCCCTTAGTTTCAACTATTTTTGGAAGGATACATAGCCTGAATGTCCCAAAGTCCTTCATTTTTATTTATTTTTGATAACCCCCCTTTCAAGGTATGAGGGGGAACCCTTACAAGGCCGGTAGGCTCAGAGATTACATGGCCCATAGGCTTAAGAGATTACATGACCTGAAGGTCTTAGAGAATTCAACTAGACTATATATAAGGAACTTCCCCTCCCATGCATTTGTATCATGATAGTAGCTCTCCAACTTTGCAAGACAGTCTAGCTAGGCCTCCCAGGAAAGCACAGGTAGGTACCGATGGCATAGACATACCCTGTCATTCTGAAAATCCATTTGGCTCAGCTCTGGTGAGTGAACCTGGTCTGAATCCTCTTCTAGGGATGCTCCTTTTTGGTAGTGTGTATGGGGCCTGCATTCATGTGGCCCGAGGGCCTTGGGGTGGCCCTAAGGCTTTAAGGTGTCTTGAAGGCCTTGAGAATCAACTGGACCGAAGATAATTGGTGATTCAAAATGGACTCGCATATAACTCATAGATCTCATACCACATATGAAATAATTTATTTAGGATATCTACCTTATTTATCATTACTAAATAATAATCCAACCAAGAATCAATAATGGAGATGTATTGGGATCCCTATATCTGATAAAAAATGAGGTTAATAGTGGTAGATGACACTTTTTTATTTCCATTAATCTTATTGATCAGAAAATAATAATTGTATATTTATGTTAACATATCTATCATTTTGGAAACAAGGGTTGGTGCACCCCACTTTGAAGAACATGGGAATATAAATCCCTATTATATATTGTATTATAGTTCCTTATTCATTTATTAATGTTTAATAGTGATTATTATATTGAATCTGTGATATTGGAATATATATAGGTTTATGTTTGATTTAAAAAATCGACCTCTCAGTAAGGAGGAAGACAATAAATTCTTCAGGTACACCATTAGTGAATTCCCTTAGAAGTGGAATGTTATAAATTATGATATTTTCCATAGTATCAATATTTTAAGCAGTATACATTTAATCACTAGGAAATAAAATCTATAATATAGATGATGATTCTAATGAACATTTACCCCTTCCATTTCATTATATTGAATTAGAGGGAAATTTGTGATATATGAGGTTATTAACTTCTCTTAGTGATTTATGTTGTCACAATACGAGGAAAATAATTAAATTCCCATAGTACCATTGAATTTAACTAAAGTTTTTTTCATGGGGTTCTCTAGTAGTTCTATCAAAAATAATTTTTTCTGGGAGCGTTATATTTTTGAAAACAATCAAATCAATCATTATTCATATTTAATGATAAATCATCTTCCATTATTTTTTTGGCATTTTAATAGTTCTGATAAACATGTATGTTATGAAATAATGTGTAGAACAAGAATCAATCAATTAATTCTCTATAAATTAATTAAAATATAGAATACCTATCATCATTTAATTTTCAGAATCCACATGAGTAGTTGTGATGGTTTATTCTTTCCTATGATATAAAGGACTTGAATGTTTTTTTTGTCAATATTCATTATTAACCATTGATAGTTTCATTTATTTAATACATTCCTTATTCATTTTAGTAGAAACATTGGACAAAAGGCTGAGGATTGATGGGATAATTCATTTCATGCACCACTTTAATTGATATCTCCTATTGTCAATTTCTTTATAGTCAGTCTTACATTATTATCATAAATCATTTACTTATCACCTTGAGGAAAGTTTTGAGATTCATAATTCTATACATTCTAAATGTGAGATAATGGAAACTCATTCCCCTAAGTGATATGTCCATTGTACCTCTAGAATTTAATTTCATTATCCACTTGTCATCTCTAGAAATGTGATACCATTGAGATTCTATGATATTATATTAGAATTTAATGGTCCATCGAAACTTATATTCATTGATTTCAATGTATTAAATTAATAATCATTTTATTGTGGACTCTTCAACATTCCAGTAATGAATTGGTCAAAATTATATTTTGATTCAATGAAAAGGTTAGAGTCATATCATGAAAATAATTTGATATTCACCTCATATTCCATGATATATTCTTCATCCTTTGACTTTAGGATAAGGATAAACCTCTCCATTTTATGTTATAGATTGTAATGAAACTATTTCATGAGAAACAATTTTCAAAATTCCTTCCACTCCTTCACCTCAATAACTTCATTGAGATTCATATTTTTTATCATCAGCATCCATTGATTAGGTTATCTCTCGATATGAGAAAATAGATAACTAGATATTCTCTTTAATAGATCATTGAAGGATGTATAATATTTTTCAATGAAATGGATCCATTATTCCTCAATAAAGGGACTAAAATATCCACAAAATGATAGATGAAATGGATATATAATAGTCCCAATTGAAACATTATTTTTTTATTGGTATGTGGAAATTCCTCCAAAATCAGGTTTTTACTAAAATCAATAGTTAATTTAGAAATTATTTTCCCTAAGATCTCAAATAATACTCTAATTTAGTTGGGAATCTCATTTAAGAAATCATAAAATTTCCCCTAACATTGGTTTTGGACTCAGTTTCTTGAATTTCAATCCATTTACTAAAATAATGGAAAACTTAGTAATGAAAAAAATGTAAACTATTGATCACATTAATATTTAACCATATTCGTAAAAGGGATAAACCATAAATTAAATATATTCCTTAACCTATTAGTTTTTATGTTCCAATCTATATTATCTAGGATCTATTTCTTAATATAATATCTTATATGAATGTTTGAACACCTAATAATGGTTCTAAAGAATATTTTGAATTTATCGAAGCATAAACCTTAGATGTTTCGGCCCAAGTGTGAATCATGGCCTCTTTATTCTTCATGAATAAATAATAAATTCAATATTAATACGACCTCTTTGAAGAAATTACCCCTAGGTAAAACTATATAGGATCTATATCCACTTGTATTATATAGAAAATGATTTATTTTAATAGAAGAAAACTAATATATAATTTACCATAATTTTATGATGTTTTCATATGTTTAAAAATATCACAAATTCTACAACTATATTTTTTATATCATAATACCTAAAAATAAAAAGACTCTCCTTCGATACCAACTACGAAAAAGCATATTTTAATGCACCTAAAATAACGACTTATTACATTATGGTACAAATAATACATCTAAAATAATTATAACCCATTTTAAATTGGGGAAATTGGGTACATTGAATAATAACATGAAACATGGGTAAAATAAAATTATTTCAAAACTCCACAACATGACCATTAAATTCCACTACTCATTTAGATATTCATCGGATAAAAAGAGGAACGACATATAAGATGGGTGATATATAAAGCCTCGTTATGGAATAATAAAATAATAACTTAATATCAAGACATAAATGTGAGTCAAGTGCAATATCATAGTAACATAAGAGGTGTTTGAATCATAAAATGGACAACCCATGCATGACATAAGATGATTATATAAAGGATAAAAATAATTCATGTATTAATACTGATACATCATAACAAAATGTGTATAAAATGACATCAAATGCACCATAAATTGAATATAATGTGATAAAATCATTACCAAATGATTTTTGTAACTATATAATTCTTATCATGCATTTCAAATTCATATCTTATACGTCTACAATTGGGACACATAGATGATAAAAAAATGGATGCATTTCATCACATTTAATATGATGTTATGGATTTTGGGTTACATACATGGATGTACCTAATTAATTATCGATATGTATATCTAAGTGAATATCATTGAGTGGAAATGGGGATTGGAAATTCACTGCATAGATGTTTTTCATGGAAAATAAATGGAAAATTTTGGCATCATAAAAATGGTATGTAAATATTGATGGGTGTGTTTAATAAGAGTGATAATGATCTATAATAACTTCTAAATATTAATTAATGTAAAGGGATTTGTTAAAAAATATCTGAATATGAAAAATTGTAAATTAAAATGGCATAATATAATAATTGTTCATGAATAAATATGGTAAGTGGAGGATCCCTAACATTGATAAGGTGCTTTTAAATGCTTAGGAGGAGCTTATTTATAGTTATATAACACCTTGGTTAGTATCTATAGAGCTATAGGTTGAGTAACTTCTTATTAAAATTGTTTTTAGTGATGAGTAATGGGTGGTCAGGTGGTTTTTATAGATAAAGAGTGGTGGATTCATTATAAATTTATATACATAGGTTTTGGACTATATATGATAAAAAATTCAAAACCAAAAACTATTCCATGGTTTATGCCGATATATACTTCCAAATAAGAAATGTTTTAAATACATTATAGGTATAGTAACTGAAATAATTAAAATAATACCCTTTTATATGAGTATATCTTCCACACCCTTAAGGAATTAATTTTTAAACATTAAAATATCTGGCAGTTTTTTGAGTATTCAAAAAGGGTTGATATAATAAATCAAATACAATAAAAAAACACATCATTTTTAAGGGGATTCAAAATTTAGGTCATGGATAATCTTTATACTATTTATTAAATTATTTTTTTCTTTTATTATCTCATAATATTAAATGAATATTTTTACTATATTCAATGTCTACTAAAATAATTTGACAGTCTGGGAATATTATAAAAAATTCACCATTGTATATTTTCTTTGGCCTCATTATAAAGATAATATATTAGTTTTTAATATAAATCTCAAACTATGATATTTTAAAATTTAAATAAAAAATATAAATTTATAGGAAAATATAGTTTTTTTACAATGATAACTGTTTATAACCCTTATAAAAGTTGGATTTTTCTTTATAAAATCAATTTATCATTTCAATTTAAATAAATAGTGTTTAATAAGATTATTTTATTAAAATAAATTATTTAACTCGTCAAAAAGAGTGTCCTGATTAAAACTATATATTTTCCCAAAATACCTTTTGTGTTTTATCATATCAAAATACAACTTTTATCATATTATAAATTTAAACAAATAAAAATAAATAATTAATATTAATTAAAATAATTATTTTATTAAAAATAAAAATATGGAAACTCATATTGTGTGGGTGAAGATACCTAACCCCTAATGACACCATATTATTCAATAAGGTTAGGTGTTTTATGGTGACACATCCTTAGTGTGCTTCAACCACCCTTAGATGTTGAATCTCAGCTTGGTCTTAGACATGGTAAAATCCTAGTGATGATATCTCTCTTATAGTCTCTGATAAATTGTCCTCATATAGTGTTATCCAAGTGGTGGAGGCCATCACATATTTCCACCCTATCAATTGGATTAATGATAAACCATAATATATAATAATTATAGTGTTCCATGTACAACGACTATATTATCAGCACATAGGAATTTTAGGGTCTTTTAAATATGACATGATATAACATATATTAGTCTATAATAACCAAATTAGTGCATATATTTTTTATGATGACATTACATAATAAATAATTACTTCTTTAAAAGGTAGTTCCTTTATAAATTATTAGGTAATAATAGATGAACTCTTATTTTGTTTGTAAAAAAGTATGATGGTACCTAGAGTCCTTCCTTTGATTATAAAGAACAACATAAAATTATTTTATGAGAAAATATATGTTTCCTCATATCATTGACTTATTTAATCTACCAAGGGTGATTAGTATTTTTAGAAGATTGATCGTATGCTTATATATCACCAGTTAAAGGTGATGGATGAAGTCATTGAAGATATGTAATTATATATCAGGTATTAACATTATATATTTTTGGTTATTCCTTTTAGGATGATTGATAAACCAACTATATTTATGGATTTTATGAAAATATGTTTCCTTATTATTTAGACAAAATTGTGTTGGTGTTCATTTAAGAAGTTCAGTTTAATTCAAAATGTTTGGGGAATATGAGAAATAGCATAGGATTTTTCAACATACATTAAAATAATATAATTTTTATTATAAAAATTTGAATTTTGGAAACAATATTTTTTAATATTACATAAAAATATATAATAAATGTTGGTCTAGATAAAATAAATTAGGAGGATAAGTGGTCAAGACCTACAAAGTTCACAATGATTAGACATTTTTGGGGATTGTCAAGTTTTTACCAATATATTTTTCAAATCATTTCTTAGTTATCTTCCCCAATAAAATTTGTAACTTGAAAAAACGTTATATTGAGCTAGAAAGGTAATGTGATGAATATTTTCAAGAATTGAATAGAAATTTGATAATTCAATAGTTTTATACATTTTAGTAATAAATTTTAATCTTTTACAAAGATGCCTCGTTAAAGGAAATTGGTTATATCTTAATGCAAGAGGATTGAGTAATTTCATATTAATCACATAAATTAAGATTTCATAAAAATAATTACTCTATTTATGATCTTGATATTTAAATGGTGTGTTTTTATTTTAATATTATGAGGAATATTTTATATGAGAAAAATGGGAAATATATATTGACAGTAAAAGTTTAATGTATATATTAACTAAAAAAGAGTTTTGAATAATGCATTGAATATTACTGGAATAGATAAAGGATTATAATTTAAATATTTACTATCATCTAGGTAAATAAAACAAGGTAGATGATGACTTGAGTATAAAAGGTAATGTATCACTAACCATTTACTATTTACAACAAAATCCCATGGTAAATGATTTAATGAGTGTAGTGATAGAAAGTATGCACTTATGGAATCCATATATTCTAGATTATGGTTCTATATAGTAATATTTATAAGATTTAATAATGGATATTGAAAATGAAATTCATTATTTGTTAGAAATGGTAGAATAGTCATGAATGATATGATTCCTAAATTTACCCTTAAAAAAGATGATGTTATGATATTTGTAAAATGTTGTGTTTTCTAAGTATATCATAGTTGAATAATGAGTTATTACATAAATCTTCTATATCTCCTTTTTATTCATCTTTGTATCATTATAATTTATATATTCCATTAAAATCATTAATGGTGGGGTGGAATGAAGAAAAGATATCTAATTTTACTTTGTAATGTTTGACTTGTCAATAGGTTGAAACTAAAAAAAATACCAAAGGTAATGATTCCGTAGTTTCTAGTTCATGGATTGAAATGGGAGAATATATATGGATTTCATGGTTATATTACTGAAATATTTCATGGAAATAATAATATTTTTATTATTGTTGATCATTTCACTAAATAATTTCATTTTATCCCTATTTGAGATACATTTTATTTATATTATAGTTAGAGAAATTATCATAATGATATATTGATATTACATAGTGCCTCTCTCTTTATTATATCCAATTATATTCACCGAATCACCTATAACAATTTAAAAAGAAATTATATGTTTTTGGGTACTATATTGAATATTAAGATATCTTTTTATCTTTAATATAATTGATTGTCAGAGTCAAAAAATAAAATAGTGGAAAATATTCTTTGGTTTTACTTATTAGATTATTTGGGAAAATTAGATAAAAATATTTTATTGATGTTATTTTACTATAAAATTGTTTTTCATTTCAATATAAAAATGAATTTTTTTAGGAATTATTCGAAAAGTGGTGTCAAACTCCATATAGTTGGGACTAAGTTGGAGAAAGGTTGTTTTGGGGATAAAATGTTAAATGATATAGTTGATATGGTAAACATTTTTTAGGAATATTTTATAGAAAATAATTGTAATAATAAAATTTATACAAATAATATAATTAAAAATCTTTCTTTAGAGGTTGGAGATCATTTTGATGAAATTATCACCTGGGAAAATTGATATGTGTTTTGGATGGAATGTAAAATTAAGTCCATGTTATATTGGTATATATGAAATTTTAGAATAATTTAATTTAATTTCATTATGATTTAAATTACATCCATGTTTATATGAGGTACATAATTTTCAATATATTTCATAATTTTGGAAATAAATGTCCAATATATCTCACTACAACACACCAACTAAATCACTATGACTGATCTAGAATTCCACATGAACTCATATGTGCCACACCATATGAAAGAGGCTAAAGTCTAGTGGCGATATCATATACGGTGTTGTGGGGAGAGGATACCCTCTGTTCTATTGTCCAAACATCAAAATCATATCACACTATAGATAAAAAACATAAATAAACAAAGGGAAGATGCCAAAAAATATCCTTGTATTAACTAATGGAAAATATATCATTTAAAAGAAACTTAGGGATCACCGTTGTGGTATATAAATATAACTTATAATGAAAAAAAATCATAAAAATATGTTATATTTTAGAGTCCATCCCAATATCTCATCAATCAACCAATCTCAATTTTCTCAACATCCTAACATATGACGCTTGACCTTCAGTTTATCCTTGATAATAATGTCTGCATATGAACTGCAATTCTCATACATGTTGTGAGTGTAAAACTAGTCAGACTCCATTGATTAATCCTTAATAAAATCATATTAATTTTTAAAAGAATATTCCATGACTATAGGGTAAATGAATATCTATGAAATCTACTATCGAGTCATTGAATTCTAAACAAGATGCCAAAAACCCTGACACTAGATATACCATCACCAAGTTCGTTAGAAAATCAAAACTACCCATTTAATGACATATATCATAAAGCATTGTCTATATTTCATTCCAATATTATTGAACAACTATCATATATCCATGTTCCACATTTAAAGAACAATTACACACAAACTTACTTGGTGATTTATGAAACCACCTCAAATGTGTGGTTATATAGATCATCCAATTAGTGAGAACCTCATGTTCTAACTATCTCACACGATGGTATGTACACCTGACAAAAGCAAACCATTGGGAAACTACTCATGTACAATGACATTCACTATTGGTATAATGTTTTATCATTCTGAATCATGGACCTCTTCAAAAAAAATTTATTCCATAACATTTTAGCTGGACATGCCAGGTTCTAACACTATCTAATATTCCACACATTGAAATAAAATATAAATTACACCATTCATTACCCCCAATAAGAAAACAAATTTACAATACCTATTAAATTTTCCATCATTATTTCTTTAGCATAGTCACCATATGATATAAACACATCCACAAATAATGAATAACATAGAAAGCAACAAAATTGAATAACAAGAAATGACTCACAACCTCACATTCACCCAAAATCCTAACATTTCAAGAAAGGGTATGATGGGATTCATGTGAACCCTTATACACATCATATCATGCTGGGGTGTTAAGGGATATAGAAAATATCATAAGGATATCATACCATACACTTTCATAAAAAGGACATAAATGGTAAGGAATTATTACCTCAATATTATTTATTCCCAACTCTATGAATTTACACCTTGATGAATCTTATAGGACATAGATCTTATTAATAGTCCCTAATTCCTTTCATGAGGATAAAAAATCCACATAGATGAATAATAACATGAAAATGGATAGAATTGTTTTGGACATACATAATGAGAACCACCACGACTAATAAATCTAGATAAAATCAATATAAATAAAATAATACTAAATTGATCCTTTCAAAAAATCATAAACTATCAAAGAATTCACTATTATATACTATATATATATATATGGCTATAAAATCCATTATCTATGGTTTACCATAAGAAAAAAATTCATTTTATGATAGATCATCGTAAAAATATCATGTGATAGGTAGCAAATCTAGCAGATCATAATGAAATGAATATATAAGGATAAAGGATCAAAATTCAACAATATAGAGCCTCTCTATTAATAATGTTCATATGAGGGATAATCCATGTGACATAGAAATAAAATTGGGTCTTTGGGGTGAAATTAAGTCATCATCCCTACATAAATATCAATTTGGATCCCACCGACTCACTAATAGATCCAGGATGAGTATGGGGAACTTATTTTTCCACTAGATGGATGGTGGATCTCCACCAGCTAGGTGGTATAGTTTTGAAAGGAGTGAAACCTTTGAACATTCCAATAGCATGCTGGTGGTGCTGGACAAGTTAGAAGGTGCCCCCCTAGTAGCTTCTCTGCTTCTTGAAAATCCATCTTCTTCTTCATGGAATTCTGAGACACATTCCCCAAAACATGTAATAGCTCTCCAAAGTATAAAAATGTCCATTCAAGGTTATATAATTCTAGAGTAAAATATATCTTGAAATTCTATGGTTAGAGTAATAAAACCTCCATATGGTACCATTATAAAAACTAGTCCCCACTAACAACATATGCACCCATATCTTTAATTAGGTCATCATTTCCTTCAAACTAAAATCCATTTATTTCCTTATAGACATGTGTTATCCCCTCCCTTGTTCTCACACATGTACCAGTATAGATCATCAGAAAATGGTTATCCCAATTAGTCAATATAAGTTTATATAGTGTCGTTTTCCCTCGCATAGATACACTATAAAAAAATCCATGGATTTCACCCATCCTGGAACTACCCAAGGAAAATACTCACATAATAATGGATTTTTTATTAGGTATGCAATAAAAAATAAATCATAACCTTTGTGACACATATAGTAAGATTACTCTCGTTGGTCTTGTTTTCTATGGGTATTAAAGTCATGCCTTGATCACTAATGTGGTTTTATTGAATTAAAATATTTATTATTAGTAAAATACTATTCAAAATCTTGGTCTCAGGGAGTAATTTTTTATGAATATAGTGACTAACATGGAAAATATTTTATGAAAAAACCTACATGATTTGAGAAAAAGAATGGGAATCAGAAAAAACATTGAGGGAAGAATTACCTCAATTGTGTATTAAATGAATAAATTCATGAGAATGCAATTTCATTAGGAGATAAGAATGTGGAAACTCAAATAATTTTTGTTATAAATAAATTTCATGTCTTATTAATATTCATGATTTGATTTTGTAGAGTCATATTCACTAAATTAAATTGTAACAATTTTATCATTTAAAAAAGGAAATTCCTTTATTTAAAAAATTCTTTCTTGAGTATTATCATATTATCTAAAATTTACATATTCATATTTTAAGTATAAAATTTTATTTAATTGAATGAATTTATTATATCATCAAATAAAATTTATCTTAGGGTGTTTTTTGTATTTCTCTTAGAAGATTGATTTTTTGGTGATTAGTGAAAAAATATTTTTTTATAGAACCTACAATTTATTTTCATGTATTATAAAATTAAAATTATATTCTATATGAGTTTAAAAGTAAGCTTATTTTATTTTTAATAATAATAAAATAATTAATTCCATTTTAATCAGTATTGTCCTTACTTTTTGAATAAATTTATATATATGTTTTAAAATTTAATTTCCATTAAATGGGTATTCATTTTATTTTTTCATATAATGAATTTTTTTAATATTTAATACTAATAAATCGATTTCATATTTATAACCAGGATAATATAATTTAGTAGTGATTTATGTTTCATTTTTGGTTATAATTATAAGACAATATGATACAAATTATTCATCATGGTAAGGGGTAAAAGAGTTTAATTATATTATAAATTTATTAATAAGGTCACAAAATAATATCGTAATTAGTATAGGATAATAATGTTTCAACATTTATAAATGTATATATTAGATTTTATAGTTTTATAACCACTTTATCCTGAATATGACATTATATTATTTTAGAACATTTAGTAATTACAGTTGTGCCACTCCCCTGACTTATTAAACAGAACCGACTATACTCCCTTATTCGCATACCTAGAAACATTTAGATATAGAAATCAATCCCCAAATACCTTATTAAAATAATACACCATGTCATATTTTTCATTAAATCACAAAAGATATATCCTATCAGTTTTATGGCATATTTCATAGGAGATTTCTTAATAAAGTGTCATAAATCCTAAGTAAGTTTTTCCATGATTAATTATGTTTCTACGTCAGTTAATCATTTTTTAACCATTGTGATAAATAATACCAATTTATTTCATATACTTAAATTTTTTTATTTTTATGTGACAACTCTTTTTAATATCATTTTTTATCCTATAGTAAATTTAAATTACATTTGTGTGTAAGTGATGACTATTGCATCCCGGATGTGTTACATTTCATTTTTTATCAGTTTTATATGGATAGCTAAATGAGGGATTAAATGAATAATTATTATACATATTATATTATTTATTTATTATTATTATTTATGAATAATATATTGTCTATGTTCTTCCGATTTCTTCTTTGGTAAAATGATCACATTCCTCATGGGTACATGTGGATTACCACCTCTTTAAAGTGATGTGATAATTTATTAATTACTATCCCAAAAAATTGATCCTATAGATTGAAATAACGAATAAATATGAAATTTATAATATATTTATTATTATTATAAATTAATATTTTTCCAAAATTATCACTTTTCAATCATAGAGAAAAATGAAATATTCATTCATGTGTACGTATGGACTACCATCCCCGTGAATTAATGTTATTTATTTTCCATGAAAACACTAAATAGAGGGTAATAAAAGTATATTTAATGTACAAAAAATGTATTAATAAAAATAATATTTATGATTATAAGGAATATGGATTAATTCAATCAATTTCCATTGTCCATTCACTGATAATCTTTTGTCATTACAAATTAAACAACCCAAAAATAAACAATGTGAACTTAAAAATTTTAGTAACTATATAAAAAATTAAATAAATTTATAAAAAGGAATAATAATAATGTAAAGATAACATAATGTTTATTATGTAATTCTAAAACTAATATAGAATTAATTATTTTGGATTTAGAGAATGTAAGAATCTATATAGGACATAAGTTATGTTATTTTTCATTAAAACATCATATTAATGTATTCACTTGAAATATTTTTTTGTCTAAATCAATGTTATTAAAAATTATTCATCAATTATATTATTCTAAATAAATTAATTATGAAGGTAATTTTTAATAAATTTATTCCTTTTTTATGATGATTTTTAATAAACTCTTATCAATCTTTACTATAAAGGGAATTTTAAATTTATTTACTAGAGTGTATTTTTTTTAATATATATGGAATTTCATAATTTTTCCTTCATAAAATAAATTATTAATGAATATATAACTCTATTTTTTATATTTTTTTAGAAAATATAATTTTTTCATTCTTGGAATATTTCTATTATAGGGTATTCAAAATAATGTGACATTTCTCCACAGCATTTTAATCAAAAATGGAATGTGTTTTTTTAATGTTTTCAAAATGTTGTTTCAAGGGTTTTATAATAATAATTTTAATGAATAGTTTTTTTTCATGATATAGTAATTGAAAAATATGGAATATTATTGGTGAGCTAGATATGGGGAATCATAAGTGGTGATCCTAACATGTATGACCAACCCCATGCTAAATAATTAGTCTTTGATACAAAAAATGAGGGAGATAATGTGGTAGGTTACTCCAAAGGAATTAATTATGAATCAGCACATCCAAAATCATTCTAATATTAGTGAAATCAAAATACTAATATGATTCTCTATAAAATACTTTTTTGGAATAGCTATGATTTTATATAAATATTTTGATATACTGAGGATGAAAAAGATTAAGATATTTTAAAGGATAATGATATATTTTTGAATGATTATTTTCATGATATCTCTTATTCATCATATTTTCTTCTAGAATTTCATGGATTTTATTGTGGTTTAATGGTTTTCTTTGAAATTTTTTGATTTTATCACGTGATTATGTTTGATTTATTCACCCAAATTTCTATTCTGAAAAGTTTAATATATACATGTGTTTTTGTGTTTTAAATAGGCTAACATAACTTGTTAATTTTTATATCCATTACTGAAATTATTTTTTTCTCATATACCATTTCTCATATGATTTTTCCAGGATCAAATAATTTTTAGAAACTATAACATGTTCCCTATTTCCCCTCCTACAAATCGTCTTAATAAAATTAGTTTTCTTGACTGCCACAAGGATGTAAATTTCGGGTTATGTTTTATCGAAATATTACACTATGTTGAAATGTACAATTTTTTATTAATTGGTTTTTGTTATTATCTAAAATTTTTAACCTATAATATCTAATAAATGTAAAATTATTCCAAACATGTAATAAATAATGTAATTATTGGTTTATTATCATAAAATAGTTCATATATACCACTTGAAGAATATAATATATTTCCCATACACCATCAGCACCTTTATTCTACTAGATTCTAAACATAAAACATTTTCCCACAATTTTACTAAAATTAATATACTCTATATAAACCATATAAAGATCATATATTTTGTGCGTATGAACTAAATGGTCTACCAAAAATTAATTTCTTAGATTAAATCCATACATAATATAATATATCATCTGTTTAATAAATTAATGTCAAAATATCATACAACTTTCTCCCATTGGGATAAAAAATATATGACTAATACTTCACTTACCCCGACCAATTATTACGAGGAGAAATACATTCACATTCCCTCATACTAGATGATAATTCAATGTTCTAATTATATCCATGACATTAAACATCTCATGCCAACATACACACATAATAAATACAAGTCATCTCAATGCCCTAATTGGAATCCCATAAATCATATACCTTCCTATAAGTAAATCCTGGTTATTTGAAACATCTATAATAATAACTAAATAATAATAAGTGTTTGATACAACCATACCTCAATAATTATATCCTATCCGCCCAAATACAAATAATGGTACTCAGCCAACATTCTTGTTATATAAATATTAAAAATATATTACCTTTTATGATGTTAACCTGCTCCATACTAATGTTCTACAATATCTATAATGTTGCTTAATTGATAGAGGACCCTACCCCAATCATATCATCCCTAACTATAATCATCATGTCCAAAAAACAATGTAACCTGAAATCACACAAGCTAAGTCATTCCAAGACCAAACTCATTATTTATCTTGTTATAATCCACTTTGGTATATCATAGGAAAATGAAAACTACTCAAGGTTTTCATTTCTAATCATACCAAGATCATCCCCACTTATTCTTAATTATCACAAATCACATAACACTAGTATAAATCAAAATTAAGAATTTTACCACCTACTTAGTGTTATTAGAACTCCACATTCCATGAATTTCCATTCCATTAGAATCTAATGGGTAGATTTAAAAATATAGGATAAATCCATTCGAATTTAGGTTTTATAGAATAATATAGTAAAAATAATGGAATTTGAGTGATGGGAGTTTATAGGTTGTTATCCTTACACAAAACTACTTTGTGTGATAAAAAAACAATATCTGAAATTAAATATGTTATATCTCCCACACGTAGATGGATTAAATGAGGAAGAAAAAATCATTCCACCATTTTGTAGGCCAATGTGTCCTTATTTTCACTCTTTAGTTTAGAATTAATTAAAATTAATTAATCTAATAAATTCTATTTTATATAATGAGATCATGGTGGGTGAAAACACAACCATCCAACTATTGGTGTGATAAACCCCTCACGAACTTACCTTGAGGACTGATATCCATTTCATAAGATGTCTCATTGACCTCTAATCCAGAAATTCAAATCCTATCCCAAGTATGATGACATGACCTTATGGGTTGTGGTGTGACACTCAATATTACACTCATTATTGAGTGACCCTAATAGATCACATAAAGACCTCTTAAATAGATTGGTCTTTCTACATATATAGATGATATCACGTCATGTCACATTCCCTATAAACTATGATCTTAATCTATTATATACATCACACCATGACACTCAACCAACACATAGAGACTGAGAACCCCCATCAGAATAATATATGAAATACCCCTTATAAAAATAAAATAAAAGTTCCCAAGAAATTTTCAACACCTTGAACATTTATAAGTGAAAAAAATACATTATTTATTGAAATATTAAAAGACATTCTACCCCAATAATGTCCATGGGTTTTATAGGTTCATTATCCATGTGGTTAATTAAGTAAGTATTTGAAAGCATTAAAATTGAAGATGATAATAGCTTGTGTTTCATGAAACAACTCTTTTATCTTTAGAACATAAATTGGAGAGTTATAACCATTTATGTTCTTATTGTGATTATTTTGTATACTTTAACCACCAGAGTGGTTACATCAATGTTGGACAATAGATGTAATTTAATTATGTATTTTGACCTGATGATGGTTTTGAGGTTCTAAAAGATAAAAACTTGTGTAATTGGCTTTATAATGGGTATGTGATTATGTGAAAACATTTGAAAGAGATATTAATATATCCCATCAACATATTATGGATGTGAGATATATAATTTTTGACTATATAATCATATTTTTGTTGTGTAATTCCTAAAATATGAGGAATTTCATCTGCCTTGGGGATTGTATTATCATAAATGAATGAATGAAAGATATAAGATATTAAACCATTGTAAACCAAATATTAAAAAGTTAGCATTTCAATGATCAGTCAGGTAATATATCATTAATATGAGTTCATATTAAATAAATAAAAATGGATAATTGGATGGATAAGTTTAAAAAATGGGTTATACCCTCCTGCATAACTCGTAACATAAGAATTAATGTGTGAAATATCAAAGGACTTCCACATATCCTATACAATGAATAAATATCTATGAGATGGTGAATGTTCGATCTTATTCTATATTTTGATACCCATAATCCACTTCCTCTTTCATCTTTATCCCTCATTAAGGACTGGCACTTCGAGGTTAATGAGAGGATCCCACATTACCATTCAACGATTTAGTATTGCTCATGGATATACCAAAAATAGGGATGTATTTATATTTTATATTTTTCTTATCATTATCATTCACATAAAATGTGATAAAAGATAATAATAATGTTTTTTTAAAAGCTGAATATTATCTTAATATTACATTGTACACTTTCATGTTATATACAAATATGGAAGTCCTAGTTATTTGGTTTCCATATTTATTTTACTACTTATATTAATCCTTAAAACATCCCATAGAACCCATATTTTGGTACCAAATTTATTCCATTACATTTTATTTGTGAAATAATCACTAAATATATATTATTTTCAAATTACTAAAAAAATCATATTTCATTTTATGAGACATAATTGACATCATTAACAACAACTATGAAATAAATAATTATGACTATCATTGTGTTATACATTCATGTAATATCATCTAATTATTTACATTATATTGTGTGATAACATAATCCATGTTAGAGTCTATAAAATTTTGAAATGTGATAGCATAAGTTATACAAAATTTCATAAAAACTATGTAAGGTGATAGATAAATATTTTTAGAGACCATTTACATTACAAGATGAGATAATATGAACATAGTCTGGGAATACAAAATCAGTCAGGTGAAAATATATTTTCTGTCATTGTCAAAGAATACAATATCAAATATCATAAGATGTGAGACATCATTATCCATTTGATTTCAAAATAATTTAGGGTTCAATCTGGATGTGTTATAGTGTATTGAATAAAATTCACAACATGAATGACCTATTGAACACCCTATATCATAAGTCATTCATAATTTAACCTTAGGCATGATATCATGACATTATCATAGAATACATACTTAATTTATGTTTTGAAAACACTTAATATCACAAAACCCACTACACACTACATTTAATTTAATATATAGTCTTCAGCCATAGGTTGCGACACCTTGTTCACACTATTGACTCATTCTTATGCTCGACATGTCACCTCATATGATATATTCGTACCATTAAATATGATTTACAAATTTTTTTATATTATCAATTATTAATCTAACTCTTAAATTTATAAAAATTCTTAAATTATTGATCAATGTATTTGTATATATTTTTTTAATTCAATTTTTTTTTTAATTTAACTAATTAAAAAAATATAATTAATTAATATAAGTCTATTAAACATTTATTAAATAAATATATAAAAATATTTTATTTTAATATTAAAAAAACTTTTATAAATTAATGGTAATTCCATATAAATTAATGATAATGTGTTTATTAATACATTATAATGATAATTTCTATGTTGGTTTATAAATATAAAAAATATAGAAAAATTGAAAAAGAGTTTTTATTATAAAATATAAACTATTTATAATAACATAAATTTGAATTATTAAAAATAAAGCCTCATTTAATAAATTTCTTAAACCACAAAACAATGTGTTTTTGTGAATGACTAGATCATGGTTTAAATAAATATTTAATGTCTAATATATATAGTTTGTTTTAAGGTTGACATAATTCAATTGGAATAAATTTATTTATATTAATTATAATATGAACTATTTAATGTAAATTCCATATAATTAATAATATTAATGGAATCATATTCCAAAGTGAATATAATATATTTAAAATAATTAAAATTATATAATTTCAACAATGAATTTCTAAAAAATAAAATAATTTTTTCGTGTTATACATGAATATTTCATAATTTATTATCTCATAATAATATTAAGGAATTTCTCAGTTATTTATTTCATCCCATTATTTTTTTAAAGTTATAATATTTTCATGTTATGCATATGTGTGTGATTTAATATAATGTAGTTAAGATGCTAACAGTGATAATCATATATGAATCAATGAAGTTACGTGTTAGTTATAGTAATGGATTTGGATTTATTCTTACCTAGCATTGTCTTATTTTTAGTTAAGATCATGATTTTAGAATTATATAATGATTTAAACATATTATGTGTTATATTATAGAAATTCCAAAAAAAGATTAATATATACATTAAATTATTTTACTTGAATATTTAATGAATCAAATAGTAAAGAAGGAACCCAAAACCTATATGTTTAGTTTGATTGGAGACTAAATTCATAACCAATAATTGACCCACAAGTTTCATGTACATAACCCTTATTTTATGATTTTTAGTACATAAATTACAAGGGTGAGGTTTGGGATTGTGTGCTATTAGTTTATAAATTTTATGGGGATTTTATACAGGTGCACTGTTTGATCATGGTTTGTAAAAACAATGAAACCATATAAGAAACCGTGAATTATGGGACATAGGCTAAGTGGATGGTGCCTAAGAAAATAAAAAGACAGTTAAAACCTTGTAGCCTCCTATTAGATACTATGTAAAGTGGGTTAGATGTATTTCTCATGGTTGGAACATGGTTTTTATTAGTGTGCAGGTCAATCGTGCCTTGCCTCTCTTGAGATAGAAGTTGGAAGTAAGTTAGCGCATGATTTGTCTAATTTTGTGGCTAACCGTGAAATAGTTATAAGTGTGATCATAATATTTTTTTTATCACTCTTTTACATCTCTAACTCCCTTATTTTTCTCTAAAACGTCCCTTACTCGATTTTTTCTCTTCCCAAAAGATGTAGAGGCTTCTCTATCTGAATGATTTTCAATGACTTTATGTGGTGTGTTGAAGTAATATTCTCATGGAGGAAAATATATAAGGTGGTTTTTTGGAGTTTTAAATTAATTTTGTGGATGTATTCATGATGTTTTCCATTTTCCCCAATATTGTTTGGGTAGACGGATTCACTATCAAATACTTTTTTTAAACATGATGGTTTATATTTAAATTAATTAAATTTATTTAATTTTATTATGAATTTGGTATGAAAATATTGGTATAAACCTTACTTTGTGATTGTTTATGAATTTTTATGAAATTGTATAATTTTTGTTCAAAGTTAATTGATAAATTATTTAAAACTATTGACTGGAAAATAGTTTCAAAGTTTAACTTAGTGAAAAATGTTTTCAATAAAAAAAATTAATGGTATTTGGAATTGAAATGGTTTTGGAATTGAAATGGTTTTGGTATGATTGTATTTGGATGATTTTTGGGAATACATGGTGTTGTGTGTTTATATTATTTATGAGTTCTGGTTGAAATATGAATTTTTGAACTTTGTTAATGGTGTAATGGTATGTGGAATTTTATTAACATGTGATGACTAGATCAATGAGAAACAGCTCATGAGTATGGAACTATCAAATTAAAGAATTCGTAGTTGGATACGTGGGTTTTTAGATTTGAATGGGTAATGCTAAAAAGGAATTTATGAAGAAAAAAAAATACAACATTATTCATTTTATTTCATTGGAACATGTTATTTGGTTGAAAAAATTGTTTCACTATGGAACCTGTTTATATTATGATATAAATTGATTATATGAATTTAATTATGTAAAATGATATATATGTGTGTGTGTGTGTATGTGTGTGTGTGTGTGTTATAACCTATTATATCTCAGTGGCATGAGAAGGGATTTTATTTTGGGAATTCCAACAGAGTTTCATTAATCACACATATATTAGCACATTGGTGCTTTTGCAGATGTCTTTTATAGTGACATGTAAAAATATAACATATCACAATTCTGTAGTGGAACATAGTGATACATGGGATATTTCTATATTGAGAGCTTAGAGCTTGTCAGATCCATGGAGTTATTTGGTTATCATTGAGCCTTATTAGGTTTTTCTTACACTATATTCTTTTATTTTGTAGTATTCTGTTTTGGTGCATATTTTATGATTTCGTTTAATATAAATGGTGTCTTTGACTTCTCTTTCACTGATATTGTTTGTTATGAAGTGGATTATTTATTATAACATTTTTTTCTTGTTGTTTTATTTTTTATGGGAAAATTGTCCCCCAATTTTTCATGAATCCCTAAGAATTTATTACAAGACTATTCCTTCTTTAAGATAACTCTTTATTCTACATAATTTACTTTCACCATCTCAAGCCATTGATGTGGGGTGAGATGCTACCAGTAGTAAAAATATTCCCTTCACTAATAAGTGGTCAATAGTTTTATTGGACATCTCGTTAAAATTATTTCAGTTCTGTTCCATGATTCTTGTAGGGAGAAAAGAGAAGGATTTTTGAGTGATGAAATGTATAGCATAAAACTATGTAGCTAACCTTTTAATAGTGAACATTATTTCTCCATGGAGTTTGGTATATAATTGTTTCTGGAGACACTTAAAGGATTTTTAATCTTATTATCATTGGTTTGTCCATTGGGATGAGAATGACATTAATTATTGAAATGATTTACCACTAGGATAGATTATTTCATTTTGAGTAATGATTTTTGATTAGGAGAAAATGTGTTTATTTTTTAGAAACATTAACTATTTTTTCATTGTAATATTTTGAAATGATAATTATTTTTTTATTTTTAAAATGAAATCATTTTAAAAATTAAGAGATGTTTTTTTAAAAATAATTCAACATGGAAAAGGAATACTTTTGAATACATTGATGTGATAATTAAAATGGGATATAATTTGAAATGTTATGCATCCAGTTGATATGGAGTGAAAATAGTTGGGTTTGTTGTTTGTATTGAAAATGGAAACTAGTCGGGGTCATATAAACCAAAAAGAGGATGCTTATAAAAAATGGTTTCACGTAAACCACAGGTATACCAATAGTGGGATCAGAGTATTGTCCAATTGTTTCGTGATTTGGATAGTGGGAATAATAGGTATGAGATAAGAAATTTGGATCATATTGTACAATAAGAAAATATAATCAACAAATCTTTCATGATGATTCAAAACCAGAAAAGGTATAGGGGTCGATGAATATATTGAATCATTTTATTGATTTCATTATAATAGTTGCAAAGTATAAGGTCAATATGGAATTGTATATACTGTAATATCTATAATTATAATAGTGGGATTTTATTATATATTCAAAAGTAGATCAATTCATTTGTTGGGTGGTTTTTGGATGATTTTTAAAATATATATATATATATTCATGTGTTCACAGTTCAAGAAAGGAAAAATATCATCACCTTGAAGTAAGAAAATAATTCAATCATGGAGTATACTGACAAATTCACGAATTTTGTCTACTTTGAACCTGAGGTCACCGCATGTTCATCCTTAAAACTTCATGTCTTTGAATTGAGGCCCAAACAATCGATTCATTCAATGAATGTTGTGCATTGTAATAAGGATTATATAGAGATGGTCAATTGTGCAGTCATGGTAGAAAGGGAAATATCATGATCTATGGGTGGATGCTGCATGTTGATGCCGAAAGGAATCAGTGAGAACTCTATTGCTGGGACAAAGTGAAAGGGAGGGACTTATTTCCATGGTGGGCAAATAACTCACAATCAAATGGATCAATAATTGAATATTATGTCAAGAACCATGACTAAATCTAGATGTTTCCAATGTGGATTTTCACCCAAATGAAGTGAGAGTGTAACACAAACCAAAGATCATGGAAGAATTACATCAAAATGGGGCATCTTCAGTTCTGTATTCACAGTGATCTGATTTTCATCATTCATAACACTACTCAGGTGTTATAGCCATCACATGCTTCAAAAATATTCGGGCATCAGAAAAATCCTCATTAGCATAATAGATCTCTCTATGGCGATTCCGTGAATAATATAACCCCTCATCATGGTAAACCTCAGTATGTCGACAAATAACTTTTTGCATCTAGAGATCAATTATATAGAGACGAGAAATTAATTTTTGATGATCTGTTTTATCCACTATAAGTAAGGGGTAAGATTATTTTTAAATCTATCCTTTTGATAGTGTTGTTTGATGTTGGTGCATTCAATTCCATTATTTCTTCTCATGATATTTATTTACGGAGTATAAAAGTTTAGTTGATTCCCTATGTGTCAAAACATAAAAGTCTTCTTGGTCAAAGAGAATGTGTAGACATTGTGTGTAGAACATAATCTATAAATGTTATTGGATCAAAGAAAAATTTGATTTTCTCATTGCTTGATATGGATGTCTATGATATAATCTTAGGTATGGATTATTTGACAATGTACAAGGCTCCCATTGACTATTATACAAGAAAGATTAATTTTAAAACTGGTGTTTGTGTGAAGAATCTCTTTCATAGAGACTAGAATGTAAGGGTAGGTGAAATGGAATTTTTGGGACATGTATTTTGATTGATATTATAACAGTGGGTAGTGTTGATTTCTTCATCGGTTTTAGATATCAAGAATAATAGTTTTACTATGGTGTTTGATCGTTTCCTAGATGATTTCTTGAAAATTTTATATGTTTTCCACCTATAACAGTACAGAATTTTACAATTGATAATCTTTTGGAGACTATCCATATTTCAGTTCCATCCAATAGAATGAAACCAATGTAATTAAGGGATATGAATGTGATGTTGGAGGAGATGGAATGAATAGGGTTCATTCAACTGAGTAAGTCTCTATGGGTAGCAACGATTTTGTATCTCAAAAAGGAAGATGGGTGTCTTTGATTGTACGTGGATTATCATAATCTTAACCATGTTATTATAGAGAATAGGTATTAAATTCCTCACATTTATGATATATTCTATCAAATAAGGGTAGATAAATTGTACTTTGAGATTATCTTATGATCATGATATCAAGAAATTAGAGTTCAGATGGAGGATATTTAAAAAATATAATTCAAAAATAGATATGACCATTATCTGTATGTGGTATTTCCTTTTAGACTTATTAATGAACTAGCGATCTTTATTTAATTTATGAATACGATATTTCAATGATATTTGGATTTGTTGTGTTTGAGGAAAAAATATTTTTGTATTGAAGGAAAAATGATGATCATGAGAAATACTTTTCCATGGTGTTAGGAGACCTGAGGGATCTTCATCGGTATTCCAAGTTGTCGAAGTGTGATTTTTGGAAACATTAGGTACACTTCCAACGACATTTAATATTAATAATAGGTGTTTTGGTTGATCCAGAAAAGATAGAGGTTTTTATACCTTGGAAACTGCCAAATAATGTAATCTAGATACTATGAATCCTTGGTCTATATTGTTATTAAATAAATCATTTATTGACTTATAATTACTTTAATATCCAAGGAAATCATTGAGAATTAATAATGTTTCATTCTCATGGGATGAATAATACAAGAAGACTTTTCCGGAGATAAAGGTTCACCTTATATCAACACCAACCATGTTTATCTAGAATCAGGATAATGGTGCATTGTGTATTCTCAAACAATAGCATTTGGGTTTGGATTTTTTTCTCATGATATGAGATCGTGTTTCTTCTTATGGATATTACATTTTATGAATGAATAAGTGAAATTTACCAACACAAAATTTAGTGTTATGTTTCATAGTCCATAATTTGAAGAATTGGAACCATTATCTCATTGGTTAGAAACATACTATGTTCACAGATCATAAGACTAAGAAACATAATTTATAACAAAAATATTATTCTGAGACAAAGAATGTGTATGTAATGTCACCAATTATCTGAATCTGGATTGATGTATTCACCATGAAAAGGAAATTTGTTGGAAGATGGATTTAGAAGATATTCATATTCTTATTTGGAAAAATAAGAATCAGTGGAGTGGAAGTTGATATCAATCCTAGGCAACATAAATAAGAAATTTCAAGACTTAGGTGATTTATTGGTTTTATTTAGTGCTTAATATGTTCATGATTTTCATAACATGGTTAAAGAGGAATAGAAATTTGATGTTGAATGTGTGGCTATGAGGTAAAAACACAATGGTGTGAAAACCATTGGGGATGAATGCTAGGTAATGGTTAAGTTTTTTCATTTAGAAATAGGATGGTCACACCTATGAGTTTTCATGAACAACATCATGCATACCACCATTCAAGATAGATTATTCATCCTAGAATATAGAATATGTACAATGTATTATTAGAATAGTTTTGGTGGGTTGGTATGAAAAGGAATATAGATGAGTTTATTTTGAGATACATAACTTGTCATCAAGTTATGGTTGAGTATAAAAACCCATTAGTTATTCTTTAGTAATTATGTAGTCTTATGTGTAAATGGGAATAGATATATATAGACATTTTAACAGGTCTTCCAAGAATGGTTTAGTTAAATGATTTCATATTTTTGATAGAGGGTCATCTCACAAATTTATCTAATTCCATTTCTATTTGTTATTATCATATAGTAGAGGAAATGAAAAAAATTATGTAAAAAAAATGTTAAAGAGGCATGACTACCAATTTCAATCATTTCAGACATAGATCCAATGTTTATATCCCATTTCATGGATTCCTTATAGAAATTCCATGGTACACAGTTTAAACTGAGTATTTTGTGTCATCAACCGAAAAAATTGAAATCTTAAAGGATGTAAAAAACGTTGTAAGACATGTTGTGGGCTTGTGTAATATATTTTCATGGATATTGGGATGATCATGTTCTGTTAGAGGAGTTCACATATAAAAACAGTTATCATGCCTTCATAAATATGGATCCTTCTTAAAAAATATATCGGAATTGTTTTAATTATCCACTTTTTTAGGTGGAAATAGGTGAGACATCATAAGATGGACCGAGAATTGTCCATGAATCTATGGAAAACAATCAATTGGTTATAAAATAGGTTTATATGGCCCATATTCATAAAAAATTTATGAATATAATCTTCAATAGTTTTTTTTTGGTGAGTGATCTTGTGTTCATAAGGTTCTCTCCAAGGCTTAGACATCATCATTTGGGAGAAATACAAGTAATATTATATATATAAAGTTTCATTTGGATACATGAATAAGTTTCAGAGGTAGTGTAATGTTTTTCATTTCCACCGTGGTTAGGTATTATTCAAAATGTGGTTCATGTATCTTAGTTGAAAAAAAAGCATCAACTTGATCATTACCATGTGATTTGATGAGATCTTATTGAACAAGATAAGAACTATTCCTTGGTGTAAATGGTAGTATGGATTGTGGATAAGAAATTGAATTTCTTGTTAGAAAAAAATCATCTATCTAGTGAGAGTTTTATATCAACATAGTCAGATTCATTAGAAGACTTGGGAACAGTATAATAAAATGGTCATGCAATGGCCTGAACTATTTTGGGGAAATAAAGATTTTCTACTTTCTGGGGACATAAATTTCATTTTTTGGAATAATGTAGCACCCCACGTTTCATGTAATTAAACCTTATTTTATTCTTCATAAGTACAAAAATATTTTAGAAGATGTTTTGGAGAGTTTGGATGATGTTTGGATTGGTTTTGCAGATTTTCTACAGGTGAACAATTTGAGGATTGTTTTTGTAAACAATGAACCACCTATTAGAAACCATGGGAAATGGGAAATATGCTAATGTTAAGGCACATGGGATGACAACATGTTTTTCGAAACCATGTGTCCACTAAAGAGAAACTTTATAGTGCGGGGAATGAGAATTGGCATGATTGGTGCATGGTTTTTCTAATAGTGTCGGAAAACTATTTGAGGCCTCACATGGGACAGAAAAATGTTCATAGTTAGTGAATGGATTTTCTAACTATTTTTATAAATATTCATGGGGTAAATGTTAAATCCTATAATTTTGTACCTTGGTAGTTTTGGTCTTTAACTCCCTTGTTGTTCCCCAAAATAGCCGTAACTCGATTTTTTCTCCTCCTAGAAGTAGTAGAGGCTTATACTATCAATAAAGAATCAATATAATGGATAATAATAGTGTAGAAATTATAGATCCATTAAGGATGATATCTAATTCCTTTTTTGGAGTTTCAACCAAATCCTATGGATGATTTAGTGATGTTTTCAATTTTTTCAAAAAAAAATTAGTTAGGTGGATTACTCTCGACACCTCTATTTAGAACATGAATTATTTTACAAAAATGTATTAAATTTATTGAAATTGATTGTGATGTTGGTGTGAAAACCAGTTCATAAACCGTCTTTTGGTATGGTTGGTTGATCTCTATAAAATTATGGAATTCTTGTGAAAAATCATTGTTAAATTAATTTAATATATTTATTTCAAAAATTATTATTGATTTGACATATAGTAACGGGTTTTGAATAAAAATATTGTTTTATTGAAATGGTTTTGGTATTGAATTTTTTTGTGCATGATTACATTGGAATTTTTTGTGGGAATACATGGCGGTGTGTGTTCATATTTTATTTTTAGATGTTTGGGTTGAAATATGACATGGTTCGTTGTTAGAAAGGTATAATGGAAGAAGAAATTTAATTTCCTTGTGATGACATGGTAGATAAACAAGAAAAAAATAATGAGTAAGTTACTTTCATAATGAAGAATGCATGTCTGTATGTGTGGTTTTTTGGATTGGAATGGGTTATGCCAAAATAATATTTAGGAAATTGTTTTAGAACATTATTTGGTTTCCTTCCTGGTAACATATTATTGTTTCATGAAAACTATTTCACTATGGAAGATTATTATATATTGATACAAATTAGTTTTGATTTTTTTATATACTGTATTTTATATTTTTTTAAACATATTATATATAAGTGGTGTCATTAGTGAAGTCATTTGTGAAAAGACTACATATTTTCCTTAAATTCCACTACTTTGGCACATTAGTGATTTTCCAGATGTCGTTTATCAAGACATGGGTAATGTTAAAGTATCTCAAGTCTCAAGTGATGGATACTAATTCATAAGGTTTTTTCAGATTTTGAGCATGGAGATTCTTATTTCCTTGGAAATATGTGGTTTTTATTATTTCCATTTGGTTTTGGTTTCTTCTTTATACATTGATATTATAGTCTTCCACTTTGGTACATGGTTTTAGTTTGATTTTAATATCAATGGTTTCATTGATATATCATTCCTTGATATTATATATAAAGTCGTTATTTAATTTTTATGGCATGTTTTGTTTTTTTTACATTCAATGGGAAATTCTCCCCGCAGATGTTCATCAAGAACATGGAATATATTTCCAACCTTTGTCTTCATAGGGATCTCATTAATGGATATATAATTTTTTCCTCCTTCTAATGTTAATGAAGAGGGGTAATATTTTACAAAAACTAATTATAAAAACATTTCTCAACATATACAATACATATTGTTTACATAATATACCCATATATACGAATCTAATAAAATACTCCTCTTCATTTTTATGGAAAAATGAAATAATAAATTAAGGTTCAAGGATTATTGGTATGGTTACACATAAGATATTACATTCAAATATCATAAGTGAGACCAAGTGAAAAATATTTGTTTGAGAACATAATCAGGGTGTATAAACATAATGTAATAAAAGCCACACTTAATAATAAATAGATCATAAATCAAAATTCATAAAAAATGACATATATCAAAACATAACACATGATTCACAAGATTATAGAAATTTGTTTCATTAATCACTAGCTAAGAAAACATTAAATAATAATTTTTCATAACCTTGATTTATGAAAAAATAAAGTGGAATATACATAATCATAGAAAACTATTTCATATATCAATGATCACTAATAAAACCATCATCACATAGTGGACGGAATCCCATAGTAGATTGGGTTCACTCCCCATTACAAAAAAAATAGTAGACATAGTCCCCTTCATATTTTGGTTCACTCCACTTCCCCAAAAACATAAATTCCCATAATCATAGTGGATATAGTCCCTTTGGGGATTTGGCTAACTGCCTATTCCAATTAACATAGTGGGAAAACTCTATTTGGTGTTTTGGTTTACTCCCCATTCCATACCATTTAATTAAATATAAAAATTTAACCAATTCATTATATGTTAACATAATTTTTCCCACTCATCATGTAATTATAAACTATAAATATTCATGCCACAAGAATTTGAAAACAATAATAATTACATCATAGATTAGTGAACTCATTCTCATATAAAAGAATTGGGTTTCATGAATATTTCTACAAAACATTATCATATTCCATCCAACTATTTATGGTATAAGATATTAATATATAATACCCAATCTAAATTATAAAGAACATTAAATTATATTTAAATAGATAAAAAAACACATTATAGTTGAATTCAATATTAATTTGAAAAATATACACAATACATTTTGATCAATATTATTTTATAATTAAATAGATTATTAAAAATATAATTCGAAAAAATTGGAATGTAAAAAATCATTATGTTGGACAACATTGGAAACATGGAATATAATCATCACAAATAAAACTGAAGATAATAGGTAGAAAATGAAATTCTATAGAAAATATTAAAAAGATCCCATTTAAAATTCTTTTAATAATGTAACTTTAAATATAAAATAACCCTAATAAATCATATACTTATTGATATACAAATATATAAATGTATTTTTAAAAATGGGAATGGAGGAGAGAATCTTATATGTAAAGATAAGAGATATGATTGACTCAACATCCAGTAATACATTCAATTGTATTATTTACTAAAGGATTGTTTAATGTTATTGATAGATTTGAACCCCATAAATAACTATATTAGAATAAATGTGATGGGTTATTTGAGTGAAAATCATAAAAATATCCTAATTGAAATTTAGTCATATATAATAATATTATCAATGTGATATTTAAAAGAAACCCTTACATTGGACTTCAGTAGTGTTAGATAAGATCGAACTCCTTGTATAAATTTTTTTTATATAATATAAATTTTTATAATAACATTATTCATAATTACATTATAAAAATCTCTAAATTTATAATCCTTATTACAAACATATCAATTTTTTTTGTTAAAATCTCAATATGACTATTTATGGTTCATTTTTATCATACATTATTTGATTCGGTAGTTCTATTCCTTCCTCCAAAATCTAGGGTTCAAAATCTTATAAATATTGATGAAGAAGTAGTATATGTGTTTGATTTATATTTTTGAGTCACATGTTGATTTCATAGAACATATGGTGGATTTCATAGGGGAATAAATAAAACTCCCCTATACGATGATATTTTTTTAGCAATGGAAATTAATTTACTGGTGAGAATAATATAATATATTACACTTCCAAAGAGATAAAAATGTTTTAAATAAATCATTATTAAATAATATTTCTAGAATTTAATTTTTATTTTTCATTTATGATGTACTTTTTATATCATTTTTATATAGGTTGTAAAACTCACCCAAAATGAATGCATTATAATGACTGAAAAAGTAGAAAAATGATATTTTAATGAAATAATAACATTCTTAAAAATTATTAAGAGTTTTTAATTATTAAAATTATTATGGTAAATAAAATATAAAAATATCAATATGGTAGAAATAAAGACAAATGTTTAGTGGGAGTATAACACTTTTAGTGAAGGCTCAAACCCTATATTAGATTGGCCCATGAAAAAACTGAATTTGGGACTCCTTGTTATAGGAGATATCAAAAATATGACATTGGTTATTTAGGAAGGGAAATTTCTAAACATGAAATAGAAAAAATTGAATGAAATATGTGTTTTATCATAAGTTAAGGATGATTCCTTATATAGGTGAATTTTGGTTTCGTTATCATAATCATTCATTTATCAATGGATAAGGAATCAATTTTGTAAAGTTAATTGATTCCACAGGGAAAATATAAGGAATATATTTTAAGGGTAATTATAAAAATCCCTAATACACTCATATGGTGATTCATTTTTATGGTATTTTATGTTTTTACCACTTCATTAAACCCTTTTACCTCATTTAATCATTACCTTGCCGACTGAATTTTTACATCAATACTTTATTTTTATGATTAAAATGAAACTAACTTAATTAAAAAATTTAAATATGAATATTATAAATATTCCATTAATTTTATTGGATTTTATTTCCAAAAGTTATAAAAGTTATTATTGATAGAAGAATACAGAACACATAATTTTTTTAGAAAAATTAATGTTTGAGAATGTAAATAAACATTTTCTCATTCCATTCTATGAGAAATTATTTAATATATTTGTTATTTTTTAATATATATATATATATATATAATTTTTTAAACTAATATTTAATATGTATTTGTTTATGTTATTAAAATACATCATATAGAGAAAAAATCATTTAATGGTTAAAATATATTTGAAACATCCAATTAATTATTTATCTTCCAACCATTAAATTTTATCAATCCATTATATTATATACATTATTTATCTTTTATAATAATAGTAAATCATTTTTTTAACCAATAATAGTATTATTAATAATATTTAATGAATAAAAATTCACTTCTTAATTTTGTCATTTTAATTAATTATTATTTTTTATATCCTTCCATTTTTATTTTATTGTGAATTAATTTTTTTCCTAATGATTAAAAAACATTAATGTGTTAATTGGGTATAGATTTTTATAATTAAAATATATCTGAAAACACTATGTTAAATGAAAATACATATCAAATGGAAATATTTCTAATGTCCATATAAATAATTTTCAAATTACATTCCTTTTATATCCTTAAATACATATATAAAAGATTAATTCATATTATAAAAATTTTCAAAACATGTTCTTCATATATCA
The DNA here is from genome assembly GCA_963277665.1 of Viscum album. Classification (NCBI taxonomy): domain Eukaryota; kingdom Viridiplantae; phylum Streptophyta; class Magnoliopsida; order Santalales; family Viscaceae; genus Viscum; species Viscum album. The sequence continues at coordinate 1,203,726,183 of OY728126.1, read as the reverse complement.
TATGTGTTATATTCATTATATAGTTATCATTGGTAGTATAACCTTCAAGGAAGATCATGATAATGATAATTTTAACTATATAGTATTTTCATTTTCATATGGTTTCATTCCTATGTTATTATTACTAATTTTTATTCATTTAGTTAACATGTACAATATTTCCATTATTATGTTATTTTCTTAAGTAAATTAAATAAGGAATTTTTTATCTTATGTATGTGTTTCATGTTTCATAATATATTTAAAATTAATCATTTATTTAAATGGGAATGTATACTAAATTCATCAGATTCTATATTCCACCCCCTTTGAATTCTCCCTTAAAATGAAATTTCTTTAATAAAAAAATTATGTTACTTTCCCCTCATTTCATAATTGAGTTCAACCATTTTCTTAAAAAAAATTTAAATCCTATAGATGACATGAACTTGTTTTGTGGTATTATTTCGTTATACTTTATCTCTACGATGAATCATTTTTACCAGATTTCCCAATGAAAATCTGTCATGTTCTATAAATATATACTTTGAGAATAGACTAGGTGTTAGATCCTGAATGTATATCCCCAAAAGTTATAAATTTAATAGAAAATGAACATGGAAGAGGTATATTTAATATGGAAGAACATAAGATATTGATCTCACATGGTGGATGATTTGAAAGGGGAAAATATATCTACAACTCAACATTATATTCTTGGGGATGATAAGTCATAATAAATAATAACTCTACATAAAATGGTTATTTATGAATTATCATGGACATAGAAGAAAATATTAAATCATGAATAGATAAAACGGAAAGTATTACCTCAAGATATCATAAACTTACACTGTGTTTTTATTTGAAGGTTTATTGAGCGTGAAATATTCTAAAAGATAATTAAATTTTTCTTACATCATAATACGATCAAATATAGCCCAATATATTTTAATAGCATTTAAAGGTTTTATGTAAAGATAAAATGAAATTGAGGGTGATATTCATTAATTTTTATATAGGTATTTGTAATGTTTAAACAATCCCTTAATTTTTTCATCATTCCCCCCTTAACTTTCTATCAATACTAGAATCGTGATTCATGGTTTAAAATACACATATTCTTGTCTCACCATAATGTATAAATCATTATATCTTTAAATATCTTATTTTTTGATTCCATGATTGATAGACAATGGTGATATATTTATATCATAAAAATCATTAAATTTTTTATTTAAGGGATGCATATTTATCTAATAAATATTATAATTCTATTAATATCAATGTTGAACATTGAGATATTGCATGCCACTTTCAATATGTATATATCATTATTCTACACATTCTCAATTTTCACATAGATTTATTAGTTTGTTATCAATTTTGAAATAATGGATTTCTCCCCATATATTATTATTTCTATATATATACATTCAAAATATGTTATTATTGGGTCACTTTCAATCCTAAAAATATAAAAGGAATAATTATCCATACTATATGGGCCAATCCTTAAAAATTACATAATCTTGATTGCAGTCAATAATTTTTCTTCATTTCACATTGAGGATGTTTTCAAGTTTATTGATTTAAGGAATTAGGTTTTACCTTATCCATAATAAATAAAATACTTTTAAGTAGGAAAGACTACACGGTATCCATTTATTCATAATATAAATAATTTTGAAATAAAACATAATTTTTTTATTCATATAATCATCATAAGATTAATGTATATTTCATACTTCCCCTTACCCATCCTTATACCCGGTTGAAAACTTTTTTAAATCAAGGGATGAGCACAAAATTCTAAAAAATGGGAAATAAAATAAGGAAATAAAATTTTAGTCTATGAATATATATAATCCCATGAAATCATAAGAATAATAATAATCTTAAATGAAACCATGAATCGTAAAGTTAAATTGTGGAATCTATATCATACAAACATTATACATTTCATAGCTACATAGGTAGAAACCTCAATGGCTACGTTTGGAATCCCCACCACAATTTATTCCCTAAATATATTAAGAGAAACATTGTTGTTTAACTCTTTCTAATTACCCAATGCATTTTAGAGATATCACGAGCTCACCCCCCACCGCTTCATCCTAAAACCAACCGTATACATAATAAATCCTCAAGAACCATAACATAATCACAATACATAAACCATGCATAATGTAAGAATATCATTTCCGACATTGAAATCTTAAGATATCATTTCAATATGTTGACTAAATCAATTAATTCTAAAAATAATTTTCAATACCAAAAAATATAAATATGGAATATGGTATTTACTTTTCATTTAATAACATTTCAACTTGTAGAGAAAGGAAAATACCAAATAATGGTCATGGTGATGGAAAGGACAATATTGCTTCATGTGTTAAAAAAAATTCTTTCTCATTTAGTAAAATTCATCATATAAAAAATATTACTTTTTAAAACCGATGAATGAAATTTAAATTAAAAGGGGTTGATTATACTTGTTAAAATAGACGGTGGAGTATGACATCCAAATTTGTTTTCATGAAAGGAGGTTGTGGAAAAGTCCATTTCCTTGAGTCTGAATCATCTCTCAAAATCATTATATTTCTAAAAAGTAAACATAGGTTAGTTTATACATTCTTAAGAACCATTTTCATGTTTATTATTAGTTTTATATCTATTTTTACCATGTTATTAATGTTATATAATATTTATGATCATATTAGACGTTTTGTCGATAATTGGAACTTGAGTTCCAAATGAACATGTTTTTGATGTCACTAGTCCATGTTAATATAAGTCCATCATATCCAAAATAGTATTAATTAAATAATAATAAAGTTAATATATTAATAATAATTTTTTATTCAATCCATTAATTATGGTAATGAAAAATGAATAATGTTATATTCATGGATACAGTATGTCGTACATATGCATGAGTAACGTTTTCATTTTTCATTGATCATTTTTAAAATAATGCAATTTTTATTTTATAGTTTCATAATTATAATAATATTATTAACATCAAAATAATAATTTAAATAAACTTATATATACCATACAAGTCATGTAGTGAATAAAAACTATTCACATCCCTTCGTGGAGGTGATAATTCACACATACACATGAACGGAGTTATTGATTTCACGTGCATGAAAGGTAAGAAAATAATTGAAATATTATTATTTTAGAATGATAAATATGTCATGAATATCACATATGAATATTAATTCATTCATTGTAACCAATATTGACAGACTGTACCAGAAAACACAATAAATCGGTTTGTGGAGGTGATAAATCAAACGTACACATGAACAATTAATTTCCCTTCCCATGTGATGGAAGTAGGGATGGATTTATTGGGTGATTTTAATAGAAGAAAATATCAATATATTTACGATAATAGAGTAAATAATTCATCTTGGATGTATTATTTTTTAAGGAAGTGGAAGAAGAAATAAAATATAAACTCTTAAAAACAATACATCTTTTTTGGTTGATCGACATTGAATAACACCTTAACACCTTATATAAGATTGTTTAGACTAAATTAAGGAATCATGAATTTGGGGAGGGATTCTAGGAAGAGGTTCGGAAATATCTTGGCTGAACCAAATGTCTTTGTAAGTGTGATTATTTGATAATTGAGTGTACCTTTTTGTAGGATAGGGGAGAGGCACCCTTGGAAATTCTTAAAATATTAAATTAATATAAATTTATTTTTTTAATCTAAATGCTTAAAAATTGAAAAATATCGATTATATAATGGGTATAATTCAAAATAATATCATTAAATTATTTTCAGACATGTATTGAATTTATTTAAAACCTTATCTTGTCGTTTTACACTTAATTATTGTCTTTTAATTTTATTTGTGGTGATGACATTTTAATTATTAATAGGCTACTAGATTTATGTACATGGGGTAAATTTACCATATTTGGACACTTGATGAAATTTTAAAACTTATCTTATTCACTTTCATATTTTAGGTCACTCTCATTTTTTTTAATAATATAATAATTTAACATTTTTATAAAACAACAATTATTAAAAAAATTACACAATTAAATTTCATAAATTTCAATAAAATTAAAAAAATCAACTTTAAAATAGACCCTATAATAGTATTATAAAATGTCATATTCACCTATAAAAATCAATAATGACATTAATTATGTTAATTACAATATATTTTAATATATATATACATATATAATATCATTTATTTGAATCCATTATTAAAAAAGCAATTACTACATTATCACCCCTGTCATAATTAAATATCATTATTTAATGTCTATGAATTATAAATAAATTACCATGATTTAGTAAATATTCTTATGATTTCTAATGAATATTTATAGTTTAATAAATAACTTATATAAACACATATTAAAATTTTTTACTAAGAAGATATAAATTTATAACATATTTTGATTCACATTAAATTAAAAGTTATAAATGTCATAATCACAACCAAGTAGCATCCAGAAGAAAAAATTTATTCCCTTAGGTTTTATTGGTCGTCTAATCCTCATAAAATTGAAATATTACTATTTTTTGGTAGTTTTATATAATTATAATATTATTTTTATTCTTATATTCCAGATTTACCCTTTAACCAGGGTAGATAAAAAAATTCCTAAATTTGATATTCATCATGTCCAAAAATTGACGGATCCTATTTATATAATTTAGAAATTATTATTCCAAATATGGAATCCATTTTTCCAAATTCAATACCTAGAAGTTGTATTAATTAATTTAAAATTAATTCTCCTTGTCAAAAAAAGAAAACGTAATTTTAAAAGTAAAAACCATAAAAAGATTGACATGTGTTTATGTCAAATTTAAATAATAAATTATCTATTAGAAAACATTTTATTGATAACCTAAATATATTTTTTATAAAAAATTCAAAATATAATTTTACAATAAAAATAAAATAGATAAAAATAATATTTTGATTTCAAATGATTTATTTTTCACTACTCATTAGAAATGAATTTAATAAGAAATATACCAAATTTAGCCAAAGTAAATTTTGATTTCCCAATTCTAAATTCAAAGTTTATTTTGTTTAATAAAACATATAAAATTTTCAAAAAAAATACTTAAAAAGGGTTCTCCATCAAAAGACAGTAAAAAATCCTTTTTGAAAATTAATTATTTTATTCTTAAAAATGGTTTTTTTCTAAAATATTTCTTGGAAAACAAGAAATTTGAATTATATAAATCACAATTATTTTATATTTGACTATAATAATCCAAAAACAAGTGATACGATTTTACAGAATTAAAAATTATTCTTTTTTAATCAGGATTTCATAAAAAACATCTTTTATTTTCAATTCATTTTTATTTCAATTTATAATAAATTTTTTAGCCAATGAATCATTATATAAACATGTGTTAAGAATATTTTTATAATTAAGTTAGTAATATTCATTCATTACATTCTAATGGATAGGTTGTAATGGTAACATTTAAATATTTATATTTTGTTATTTTTTTAAACTCAATGTCGCATATCATGTACGCTACTGAACGCAATGTTTCTTTCTTAATACTCACGATGTTACTTCCTCCAACTTTAATAAATTTAATCCTATCAATATGAATTTGGGGTCAGTGACTAGGGTATTAATTTTTATAATACCTTTATTTCAATCTCATACAGTAAAAGGGTTAATAAAACAACTGCATTAAAAGAAAGAAAATAATGTACCCAATTCTCTGGAGTAATCACATACTGGGTTTCCATTTTGGAAAAATGGATATGAATGAAAAAATATGAATCATGTTCTGATAGAGGGTGATAGAAAACATGATCAGGAGAATTTTAACAAACATAAACCCATAATGTTTTTATGGGTTAAATGGTCTTTGATTTCACAGTAGGAAATTTAAATGGAAAATGATTTTGTTTTATGATCCTTTCATAAAGTTGAGGAATTTATTTACAAGCTTGACTAATAAAATAGGGAAACATACATACTTATCATGTGGAGTTTTATTCATTGTTAAATTTCCACCACAACCTCATCTTATCACCAATCCTTGAGTATTCAAGATGACATTGTCACACCTAAAGCCCTGAAATAAACTTCTATAGAATATCATAATCTACAAAAGCTAAACTATATGTTCATCATATCATGAAATTTTATCCAAAACCAAATAGGATATGATAAAATTAGATAATTATCCCAAAGTAATAAACCATTATATGATTAAAAACTACTATTTATCTCCAAAATTCCATAGTAATATCCAAAGTTCAAAAAAGACCATTAAAAATTTAGTTGACATTAAAATTCCTCAAAATAATTCAAACTAATATTAAATGCTAAAAATTATAAGGATTTGATAACAATTTCATGCATGATAAATTATAACATTTACCTCTAAATAATATAAAACAATATTAATGACCCATACCAAAAATTAATTAACCTAATCACATATTCTCCATGTTAGGTCAATAATTTCCATAAATAACATATATTACAATAACTCAAAAATAAAAACATAGATTTTTCCCGATAAAATACAACCATTTATCCTCAAATTAAATCCCATTGTATTTTATTTTCCATAGGAATATAGGGTTCCAAAAATATTGAACGTATTCTGAAATAACATTCATCAGTCAATCCCCAAAGCATATTCCAATATCAAAGATATCCATTTTATAAATCATATGTTCCTAAAGTCACCTTAATATTATTCTATACAATAATTTAACTAAAAAAACATTATTAATAACCAGGGACATCACATAGGCTAGTGGTAAGTGAGACAGCCTTCTTGCCCTTCGGTTGTGGGATCGAGCCTTGCGGCCATTCTGGATGCAAGCAGTGGTCCCTTATCCTGCAAATTTTCATTTTTCTAAAACAATATAATTATTTTAATATTCCATAAATGTTATATTTTTTAAATTATATATATATAACATATTATAACATCAAATTTTATCACATTCCTTTCATTTTGAATCCTGGAAATTTATAACCGATAATTTTCTCAAAAAAATAACTTCAACATTTCCATAATTTTTCATAAAGCATCAAAATGTACTTATAAGATACTGAAAATATGATCAAGCATAAAATTATAACCCCATGACTATATCCCTAACTATTAAGAGGACTTACAAATGTCAAAAGTTGTCTACAAAATCCTATGATACCAATAATAAGTCTCTATCATAAAACATTACTTAATTTTGAGTTAAGTCAATAATTATACATTATTTCACATTGATTATCTTTTCTTGTTTAGATATTTAGATAATTAGTCCATAACTTATACATAAAAACTCATATATTCTAAAGTTTATAGTCTTCAAGCTATCAATTTTTCAATAATATAGAACATTTTAAAATAAAACATTAAATATTAATCTTGATAATATCTCCCTAACATTCGTCCTGATTTCTACTTTCCTCTTACCCATCTTTGTACCATGTGGAAAAATTTCAAAAACATTGGATGAGAACAAAAATCATAGTAAGGGATATAAAATGTGGAAAAAACATTATTACATGAATATTTATAAACCCATGAAATCATAAGAATACTAAAAATCATCATAGAAATTATAAACCATACAGATAACTTTTAGAACCCATATCACACTTACATTGTACCTTTTGCATCTACATAGGGATTAAACTTTATGGTTATTCTTGGAATACCCATTACTATATTTCCTAAATCTATTAAGAAAACCCTTATTGTTTAACTCTGTCTCATTACTCAATGCATTGGAGAGCTATCATGGGCTCATCTGCCACCGATTTGTCACGGAACCACCTGTATACGTAATAAATTCTTAGAAACCATAAAATAATCATAACACATAAACCATTTATGAAAGAAAAATATCATATCCATATTACAATCATAAGATAGAATTTCAAGATATTAAAATAATAAATTCATTCTCAAAACTATTTTCAATACCAACATAAGAAAAAGGAAATATGTTATTTGATTTTCTTTTTAAAACAGTACAACTTATAGTGGAATCTAAGAAACAACTAATTATCACAATGATAGAAAGGTCTTTATTTCCATATATGTTAAAAACATTCATTTTTCCATTTAGTAAAATGATTCATATCAAAAAAATTAATTTTTAGAACATTTGAATGAATTTTAATTTCAAAGAGGTTAAATATACACCATATAAATGAAGGTGGTGTATAACATAAAAATATGCCTCATTAGTGGAGATTGAGAAGATGTCCCTTACATTGAGTCTAAATCACTATGTACAATCGTTATATTCCAAAATAATAAAATTTGGTTCATTTATACATTGATTAGAAACTTTTTCAAGTTTATTATTCCTTTTAAATCCCTTAATTCAATTTTATAAAAATTAAATAATTATTTACATTCATATTTGACATTTTGTCGATATTTGGTTCTTGAGTCGAAAATGAACGTTTTTTTATATCACTAGTACTTGTGGTAATTATTCAATTATTTACATAATAGTATTAATGAAATAATCATCACTTCTATAAATCAATCATAAATTTTAAATAATACCATTAAATATGGTTATTAAAATTTAACAATGTTTTATTCATGGAGATGGTAGTCTATACATACACACAAGTAACGTTTTCATTTTTCATTGATCATTGTGGAAATAAGGTATTTATTATTTTAACTTTCCATATTGGTAAAAATATTTTTAAGATCATAATAAATATTTATATTTTATTATATATACTATATAAGGGATATGGTTTATAAAAATATTTACATTGTTTCATTGAAGTGATAGTTCACACGTACGCACAAACGACGTTATTGTGTTTATGTGCACGTAAGGAAAGAACATAATTGAAATAATATTATTTTAAAATAATAAATATTTTAGTAATATAACATATGAATATTAATTCCATCATTATAACCAATCTTGGTAGATGGTACTAGAAAATGAAATAAATCTGTTCGTAGAGGTGATAATTCATACATATGCACGAATGCTTACTTATTTTCCCATTTGATCGAAGTATAGATAGATTTAGGTGTTGATATTAACATAATAATATCTTAGTCTTTTTTCAATAACAGGTATATTATTTCATATTTGTATAATGATATTAATAGGAAGTAGAAGAAGAAATAAAATAGAAACTATTAAAAAAACTACACCTCTTCTTCGGTTGATCACCTTTGATGAACACCTTAACACCTATAAGAATGGTGTTATGCCTAAAAAAAGTCCTCCTTAATGTGGGGATGGATCCTATAAAGATGTTTGGGGAGATATTGGGAGATCCCAAAGTCTTTTGATGTGTGATTATTATATAATAGAGGGAACCCTTTTACATGAGAGGGGAGGGAACCAATTAGTATTCTAAAAATATTTAATTAATCTAAATTATTTTTTTAATCTAAATTCTTCAAAATAAAAATATATATAATATATGATAAGGATTGATCTAAATACTCTAATCCAAAAAATTTATAAATGTATTTATTTTATTTTAATCCTTAACATTTCATTTTACCCTTAATTGTTATCTTATAATTTTAATTATTGTAACAAAATTGTAATTATTAAGTTGATATTAATATTTGTTATATGTGGTTAATTTCCCATAATTGGAAACATAAAAAAATTCACCCTTATAATAGTAACTTTTTTAATTTAAAATATTCTTCGGATAGTTAAATACTTCAATAAATTACTACTTTTCCGAAAACATCGATTATGTCAATTTTTACACTATTAATTTTATTTAATTTAAATAAAATCTAAAACGAGAGATAATGTCGAACAAAACAATTTCCTAGTCCTATATCTTGTTTTATTCACCTATAAAAATTATAGATGACATAAATTATGTCAATTAATATTTACTTTAATATTTATAATATAATTTATTTTATTTCTTTATTAAAAAAGAAATCACTACAACGTCATTATGTCATAATAAAATTTAATTATTTACTGTCTAAAAATTATAAATTAATTACTACGATGTAGGAAATATTTTTATATTTATAATGATATTTTATAATATAATATATAACCTATTTATACCCATATTAAATTCTTTTTAGTAAAAATACATATATATATATATAACATATTTTCCTCTACTTTAAATTAAAAGCTATATGTGTCATAATCACACCCAAATGTCTTCCAAAGGACAAAATATCATCACAAGGGTTTTCATGGTCGTCAATATCTCGTCTAATAGGATTAAGACACGTGTTATGGTAGTTTTATATTATTATAATATTATTTTTACCCTTATTTACCCGATTTATCCTTTAACCGTGGCAAATAAAAATAATTTCTAAAGTTACTACTCAACATGACAAAAAATAAAAGGAATATATTTACATAATTTGGAACTTTTGATTCCAAATATGGATTATATTTCTCAAATTTCAAAAAAAAATTATTTTCAGTAATTAATCTAAAATTAATTTCTGTTGTCAAAATGAGAAAACATGTTTTTTAATGTAAAACAATCACAAGATTGACATGACTTTTTATCAAATTTCAATTTGAAATTATCTCCAATGACCAACATTTTAATAATTGATTATAAAAATAATATAGATATAATTTTAAACCAATTAATAAGATAATCTATCAATACATATAAATTAGATGAAAAGGAAGGTTTGAATTAAAATATATTATTTTTCACTATTAATTAAAAAATGATTTTTTTCAGAAATATACCAATATTCAACCAAAGTAAATTTTTATGTCGTGATTCAAATTAATATGTTTTCTTTTTAAAATATGGCATATAAAAAAGTCAAAAACTATATTTAAAATGGGTTCTCCGGCAAAGGAATGTAAAAATGCTTTTTTTGAAAAATAATTCATTTATGCGTAAAAATTGATTTTGTTCATATATCATGTAAATAATACATTTATTATGAATTTGAATCATAAAATGGATTGTATATTTAATTAATATAATACATCAAGAGTGAGATGTCTTTATAAACACAACTATTCTCATTTAAATTGGTTTTTATAAAAACACAACCTTTTATATTTAATTGGTTTTTGTTACAATTTATAATAAATTTTGAAACCAATGAATCATTATATAAACATGTGTAAACCATATTCTCATAATTTATTTATTACTTTTAATTCCATGTATTCCAACGACTAGGTTATAATGGTAACATTTAAATGATAATATATAGTTGTTTGTTTAAGCTAATGTAGGAAATCATGTACGCCATTGAAAATAGTGTTTCATTCTTAAAACTCTGTATGTTACACTTCCAATCTAGATCATTGTCCACCATAATTTATATTTTATTTAATTAATGTATTCAAATTTCATAGTACATGATCAACACCAACTATCTAATTTGGTTCATGTTCAAATCCTTCAAAATGAATATTTAATTTAATATTTTATAATTAGTATATATGTCACATATTTCACCACAGATGTAATAAAATCATATTTTAATGAAAATATTAATATTAGTTTCTCCAAATAATATATCGATAAATTTTTATCATAAAAATTAAATTAAAAAGAGGCATACAACACTACATTGTCATATTACACGAGGAATCATTTCAATAACTTATTTGAAATAACAATATTTATCACAAACCCTCTGTCAATAATGGTTAGTGCCGGTATAGGTATACTGAAAACCCTTATACAATGATCCATGATTTCTTATTTCACATTTCTTTTTCTAGAGGAAAATGACATCCTTATTTGATAACATGGTTAATGAAGTTTGTTAATTTAGTGAAATTTCTAATAATGCTTCAGAATTATATAACTAATACAAAAAAATTGTATTTCTATAATAATGATTAGTCCTAGAGAATTTTCAATAACACCTAATATTATTTGATCTAATTTTATAAACTCTGCAATGATTATATGGACAATATATAATATTTTTACCTCAAGAATTCAAACAAAGAAGATTTAGCAACCAGTTTATCAATTTGATGGTCTTCAACACTATATATAAGAGAAATACATGTTGTTATTATATATTCATCCAAAAAAATATAAATTTATTAGGTTAATATATAAATAATAAACATAGAATGACTATAAATATGGCCAAGGAATTTTTAATTCTGAATTGAATTACTATAAATTCACAGGTTCCAAATATTGTAATGTAGGATTCCTTCTTTAAATACTATCTCTGAACACATATTTAATGATATATAGATCAATGGTTTAGGTTTGAGAAGTATTTAACCCCTTTTATTTGATCTATACTGTCATAAAAATGAGGTAGACAATATGTTTTTTTGACCCTAATCTTCGTAAGTTTCTGAAAATTATTTAAGGGACCCAATAATCTATCTTTATTCTTAACAAAGAGGACTGGTGCACCTTATGATGAGTCACATGGGAATATAAAAACCATTAAAATAATCTATTTTAGTTTCTTATATAGTTCCTCTAATAAAATAATGTTTATTATATAATGATCCATTAATATAGGAATAACACCATATATGAGTTTTGTTGAAAACTATTCCCATAATATAGTTAATGACTAGAAATATGCCAAGAAAAATATCAATTCATCCATTCACAACCATATTATAATAAATATGTAGTTTTTTGTGATTATTTAAACTTAATAATTCCCATTATTTGGTATTAAGGCCCATATAATTTATTTAATTTCCATAGGGAGTTCAAATTCTTCTTTTCAATGATTGATGATCATAAGTCTATTTATGTTAAAACATTTGAATCCAATATCATTTTAAATAATATGGCCTCTATGTAGAGAGATTCAATAAATTACCAATGTCATATAAAATATAACTAAATGATGAATAATAAAAATTTCTGGAAGAAAATTCCCACTCATTTAAATCAAATTAAAAATATAGACTTCATATTCAATCATCATAACAATAAGATTTTTTATTAATATTCAAATATCTATTCTTCAAGGATATGAATTGATATACATAATAAATTCATAATATTGTGTTTAATTCATATAACTAAGATCAAATAATATATATTTAATATTTGGTTTACCAATAACCATAATTATTTCATGATTTTATGTTTAATCCCTTATTAAAATAAAAAAGGATATAAATAGTTTAAAAAATTTAAAACATAGTATGTAATAATATTTTTCTAATCAGATATTTGTATTTTTTTTATCATAATTGTCTTTAATTGGGATGAGAGGGAACCCATATATTTCATGGAGACCCAGAATACGTGACTCAATAGACTATAAGCACAAATCTCGTACACATTTTACCTGAATACATCAAAGAAACACATTCCAAAAATATATACAATTTATATACCATTCCCATAGATGTATGTTACAGTCAACATTACTCATCCTACATAGAGTTGTGTGGGGCCTAAACAAATTCATTTTCGTACATTTTAACTTCTTGTCTTGTTGCTGCTTTGATCTTCTTGGTTACTGATAAAACATTTATCCATCATTCTATGTCTCCAAAAATATATTGTTAATACCATATATTGAATCATAATGGAGGAACAAGAATAACGCCTAATACATATCCAAAAATCACAATTTTTCCCAATAAAACCTTTACTTATGAAAATTTTTATATTACATGCCTCATTTACCCTACTCATTCAGTGCTAAAATATCTGAAAAATTATCCCCCGATCAGTTTTAAACAATGGATTCATTTAAATAATTGATATGTTACATTAATAATGTGACACTCTTTATTCATCTTACCAAACATCTACCCCCAGCTACATTATTTATTTTCAACTATCTTATTATTCATACTTTAATTCAAAAATTTATATTTCACCTCCTCTGATACCAACTGATATGACCCACCCATAACCTATATGCATATTAATTTTTTTTACATGAATATAAATCACGTCATTAAAATCATTTATATGATTTATTACAATGTTTCTTATTTTTTGAAAAAATAAATTTAGTTATTTTTTATAATAGGAGGGAAATGTTTCTAATGTTTATTACATTTATTTTGTTTTACTGTTACTAGAGAAGAAGAATTTCGGAATGTCAGAGACACTAAAAGACTCCAAAACATTATTATAAAAAATTATAACAAATTTAGACAAAGTTTGGACATATTTTCATTCTTTCCAAAATCATGATGATGGCCAAGATACAAGTTATTGTGTGTTAAAGAGAATAAAATTTAAGCATACATCTTTTGATCTAGGTAAATTATTTCCAAAAAACTGAGACCACTAGAAAAAACCCATCGGTTTAATTTTTCCCAGTATTATTGAAGAATAGTGGCAATGAAAAGAGAAGAATTATTTATACATATTCTTTGGTTTTATATCTATAAATATTCAATGTTTAAAATCTAGGAATTGTAGAAGAAAATGTATATTTTACATAGAAAATGTCTGAAGAAGATGCATTAATTTAGTCATCCATATCTAGTGGGTTAATAGAAATATATATTGGCATATAATTTTCTTAAAAAAGACTTAATATGATATTTCAAGTGAAGAGATTCATTAAAAACTAAATAATTTATGAATGTTTATATGTTTTTATGTCTTTAAAAAATGCATGTCCATTAGTTGATCTTTTTATAATGACATCTAACAGATGAATTTTTTAGTGAATTCCAATGGATATGTGATTCGATGAAAGTGGTGTATAAATTTATTGTTAAGGTAAATAAACTATATAAAGAAACATTGATCCATTAGAAAAATATTTCTTAATTTGACCAAATAGATAATTATTTATGTATAGTTGTAGTAATAATATAATGAAGAGTGATCAAAAAAATATTGTGTGATAGATGATTTTTGAGTGTTTATTTGAAAAAAAAATCACCAAAATAAATAAAACACAAAGCTTTATATTTTTTGATCAGATAGATAAGGATTTATTAGATATGATAGCATCGAATAAAAACTTATCATGTCATCTTAATATATATTCAAATAAGTTTTATTCATATGATATTGGAGCAAAGGAAGAAGAAATAACTAAAATTATACTAGATAGAGGAAATGTTTTATAATGTCATTAAATAAAAAGGGTATCTAGAAAAATCTAAATTAAGTAATTCTAAAATATAGTAAATAGAAAAAATAATCTTAAATGGATTTGGGGAAAATATTTTTATGATAGGGATCATTAAAACATTACATAACATTGTAAATCCCACAATAATTTTGATGTTGTAATAATCATAAATTATTGTTATCATGAGGAGTTAAAGTAAGATTGTTTATGATATTTCACATAATTTTCATGGAAATTTGAAGAAGGTTAGAAATAGTGAAGATTTCAATGAATCATTATGAAGGATTTTGAAATGTTTAGAAACATCCAGTGAATTGAAAATTGTTAGGAGGTATAATATATGAGTTTTAGTGAGTTGGAAGGTAAAATGTGTTTCACTAATTTTCTACATCGATATCGTCTATATAAATGGATAAAAAATATATTTTACTTGTATATACTCAATAAAAAATATGATGACATATAGGATTTGTGTCATAAGTGAGTACTAAATTGATGATTAGTTACATGTTGTAGAAAATCTCGAGATAAATAAATTTTCAATCTGAGCATTAAAAAGATTCAGTTCAATTATTGTAGATAGAGTGAACCACATCATTTTATTGTTTAGAATATTGAGGAAAAAAGTTTTTGTTAATCAGACCGATGATTGGTCATAATCAAGTATAGTTTCACTCGTGTGCATCATATAGATATTCACCGGATGGAAAATGGGACCACCAGGGTAAAATCTGTTGGTTCTATAGAATTAGAAAAATGTTATAAATGTACATTTTTAGGAATGTTTTTAAGTTTTTGATACTTTTTTTTGCATGTTTCCTTTTAATAATTACCTTTTATATTTACATGATTAAGTATAAGAATACATGTCCATATATGGAAGGAGTATAACAAGAGATGGAACAATGTTATTTTCAATTTATAATATATTTAATTTTAATGGACACATGGGTGTTTTTATAGAATTTATAAAGTTTCTCACATTGAGGATGAACATTATAAATCGTGAAATCTACGATTAATTTCCCATATTCTCTTCTTGAGATGTTTTTATAAATATTTTTATGGAAAATAATTCTAACATATTGTATGGATTAAATTAAATAAATTTGTAAATATATGAAAATCTAATCATTAATTCACCCCCTCTTAACATTTGTTCAATAATTCTATTTAATTCAACAAGTTTCTTATAAATGTTCCATTATTAAATCATTATCATAGAGAATATAAATTCTATTAATCATTAAGGTGTTACCAACATCAATTAAAAAAATTATCATTGTAGGAAAAAGATAATGTCAAATTTTCTTCTCTAACTTGGCCTATAGTTTATTTATGTGGAAACAACTATGTTTGTTCACATTGAGAAAACATCTCCCATGGCATTTAATAATAAATAGAATGTTGACGATGATATTAATGACTCAATTTTATTCTTATATCAATTTAAAAAATGATTTTATGATTGTGATAGGTCTCAAAATAGACAGGGAAATTTTGGACAAGCTCGACAATATCCATTGAGGGATACCCCATTATAAAGGATGAAATGTTACATATACAGGAGAAAATGTTTGATGATGGAATAATTTGATATGAAAACATTATTGATGTGTTTTTCAACAAATTTAGTGATTTTTTTTGAACCATTTGATGTTTTTGAGATATCAGGAAAGAATTTATTATTCTTATGAAACTCATGGGAAACATCTGAGACATGTTTGGATCTAAATTGTGTAATTTAGAATATAATGAGGTTTTTTAACTTGATTAATTAAATTAATTTCATTATTTTCATGATATGATAAAATAAATACCATTACAAAAGAATCTCAATGACAAAATGGCTAATAATATCTGATAATTTTGAAAGAACAAGATTCTGATTGTACTGATATCAGTTATTTTGGTGACAATGAAGACGATGAAATGAATGATAAGATATTCCATATTATCTTGAAAAACTATGGTATAATTAGAATGAATTGTGGAAGAAAACTTCGAATCAAATGATTCAATTGTGAGAAAATTTGATACTTTTTATGAATCACCCAATGAATAATGTCATAGAATAAATAGATCACTCTCAAAAAAAACATTCTATATAATGAATAAAAAATATAATGTGAAAGATAATAATGAAATTGGTAGTAAGAAATGTTTCTCTAGAAATAAAGGAAACATGATGAGTAATAATGTTTAATATTCAGCAATTGGAAATAATTTTTTTGAAGATAATTATTTTGAAATAATTATTTACATGTTTATAAGTATAGAAAAAAAGATAGATTCACTAAATAGTGATGAAAAATGAGGTTTTGAATATTACTATGAATAGATATGCATATCCAATCATTTATCATGTAATTATAAAAACATAAAACCCAACCTATATATTATAATTAGGAAGAATTAATTTGGAAATGATATTGTAGAAAAAAATATGTCCTTAATAAGAAATATTAATATATCTAGGAGAATATAAACAAAAAACAAAAAATTTCTAAATGAGGAAATATAATGGTTGATCCCAGTATGAAACATGAATCGTGAGATGATGTTATATGTAAAACCCAATCATGATTTATTTAGGATGAAATAAAAATAAAAAATTAAATTAAATTTTAAATAGGATTTAAATGATAAATCCAAATCATTCAATTTGTAGAAAACTAATATTTTATAAATCTGGTGATATCTTCCCACACTATATAAGAAATATCATCTAAATTAACATGAAAGGAAATTATTATAATTTTTTAAAAAATTATTGATTGATAAAGGATTTGAGATTCCAATCACATGAAACATCTTGATAATGATTTCTATAATAATCTTTCACCATGTTAGGAATAAGTAATACATGAAAGATTTTATGAACCACTATCATCTAATTGAGGGGAAAATTTATATTTATATTAAATATATACATTCAATTGTTACTATTTATATTGCATTATGTTTGGTAATATAGAATATAATTTATGGGATATTTTTTCTCTACATATATTTTGTAATTAATTGAGGTGGAGATACAAAAGAAAAAAAATAAGTCACTTTCTTAATATATAACATGTTGGACAACCAAAATATCAGGATGTTAGAATATTTCCAATGAAAAATCAATTTGATAGATATAAGACGATTTAGGAAGATGTAACCAACTAGTTCATATTGAGGAAGAATTCATAACTTATATTCATGGACGAAAATCATTTTCTAGAGAAGAGAAATATGATAAAAATGTGAAAATTAAAGAAAAGAGTGTGTATTATTTAGAAAACTCAAAAAAATGAAAAATAAAATATTAGTTAACTCTTGATACTGGTTCTTCCTCATATATGAATGGTGAAAAAATATATTTAATGATATTGAAAATCCTGATGTATGAGAAGTTATATTTGGTAATGATATCTTCAACCAAAATGGGAAGAAGGAACAAGAAAGACTGAAGTCAAGAAACTAAAATATACAGAATTTTTATTTCATGCTGTGGCCCAGCTAAATTTAATTAGAATGATCCAACTTTTTAATGATGTAAAGGAAGTAATATTTAGAAAATATTCATATAATATCATAAGTGTGGAATATTTAAATGTAGTAACATGGGGAGAATGATCCACCAAAAAAATCATTCATATTGAAAAACATTGGAATATAAGTAATTTTACTATTGAAGATGAATTTAATTGTGTAATCATTTAATTGGGAACCATGTCCATAAAATAATAAATAAAATCTCCAAATTAGATGTCGCACGAATCATTTCATTTGAAAAATGAATATAAAATGATGTTTTTATAAAATGGTAGAGAAAAATGATTTGTAAAATTCCTATCAAATTTGATATCCAATAAAGTACACCTCATGATCATATTCACATAGATATTTAGAAGCCAATGAGAAATAAATTAATGAAAGTATTTATTAACTATATAAATTTAATGATTATTTCACTCTGATGAATAAATTTTGTTTATGAAGATTGTATTAAATGAAAATAAAATTACTATATTTGTCAGAAGAGATGATGAGTGAGAAATGGGTTTTTATTTACTAAAGAGGATAAATAATAATAGAAAATATTGATTATGAAATTAATTGAAATCATATCTAATGATTAATTGTATCAAACATCTGTACAATTCTCCACACAACCCTCAAAAAATTGGGGTAGAAAAAAGTAAAAAATATTGGGGAAAATGGGAGGAAGCATGTTGATAAAATAAAAATAAATCTATGTTTTTATAGAGAGAAGATATCAGTATTTCTACACATGTATAAAATAGATGTTTATAAAGGCCAAAGTATTGCATGACAACCTAAAAATGTCATATATGTAAAATTAATTAGTGATATAATAAAAAGTTTTTTTATGTCCCTATTTACCAAAAAATACCTCGATTTTGGAAACTTTGATATAAAATTATGGGAATTAATTTCCATGGTACATTCACCCAATAGAGGACAATATTATTGATAGAAATAACATTTTCATTATTTATTAAATTCTTGTGAATTTAATTTTTTTTCAAAATAAAAATTCATTAAAAATGGTTTTTGAAAATGTTGTGTAATATAAATCAAATACATCCAATGAGAATAAAAAAAGTGGGTATGAATGTGATCCAAACTAGTTGATTTAAGATACATAGGAATCATTTTTTGTGGCATGTTATGAAAGAAAAAAATATAAAACAATATGTAACCTATTTAAATATTCATAATCTAAAAATTTCATTGAAAATAATAATTCCCTAGGTTAGGTCAGAATAATGTTGACATTACAAAATCAAACATCCCTTTTCTCATAGGTTGAACCAGAATCAGTTTTTGAATATGTTGAACCCAATTATTAAGTAGAATTTATGAATTAATAGTTATATGAAATTGAGAAAAATGAAATGTAGGAAAAAATTTCACCTCATGTAAGAATCAATATTATGGGTAAAAGTTGGTGTATAGAAATAATATAAATGAATATTGATATGTTTCAAGAAACAAAACATGACATGTTTATATGTGAAATTTGTAGGTGGGAGGGGATGATTTTGTAGAATAATTTCGTCCCAATTGACGATTGGAAACTATCAAAATTTAATTTTCAGTGATTTCACATCATTTTTATAAATTATTTTAAATGGTGGTAATGTCACTATTTTTAAATAGAATAATTTATGAAGAACTTTATATTGATTAAAATTGGGTGTTTGTATATGTAAAATCCAGAATCATTGTTTTAAGGTTGATGAAATCATTATATGGGTTGAAACAACCTCTACATTACAGGTACAAAACCAGAATTTTCTAGGAAAACTTTGAATCTCACTAATGGTAGGGATGACATTAACATAAATATAAAGAACAAGAACATTGGTGCACTAATTTGTATATCTAATATTTATGACAGAATTTTTTAATGGGACATAGAACACGACTATAATGAGTTTTCTGAATAAATGAAAAAATGTAAAATGTCAATACATATATAATTATATATCTTAATATTCTTCAAGTGAAATATAAAAAGTTATATATTTTCTTCGCTCATAAAAATATCCTATTTAGTTTTAAAAAAAATAATAGCATGGAATATTCTACACTTGATTATTCTCCCATTTATATCAAAATAAAGATGAGAAAAGATGAATTAGAAAAAAAAAATTAATAAAAAGATTTTTTAAAATTTGATAGGCATAATACTACATCTTTGGATGTTTTTTATCAACCTTATATATATTTTTACATCATGGGAATTATATTAATGTGATCCAAAGAAATAAAATTTGTCGGTAAAAATATATTTTATATATGTTAAATTAACAACTTCTTGTGGGGTATTATATAAAATATGTGATCATATAAAATTTCATGGACATATTGATGTTGATTGGAATGAATATAAGAATGAGAGGAAATTTAGTTTTGGACGAAAATTGTTCTTCATAAATTCTTGATTGAATTAGAATATTAAGAAAAAAAGTTGTGAAACCTCAATTTTATCCAATTCATAATATTTCCTATTGATGATTTCAATAAAAAAATTATTTGAATAAAAGTATAGCTAAACTATTTGATTGTGAACAACTCAACACCAATAAATGTTGTTTTTAAAAATAAACGTGAAATTGATCTTTTGATATGTTTTTTCCAAATTTCAAGATCACAACACATTGATATAAATATGAATTCATCAAAGATAATTTTTTTAGTGTATATTTTATTATGGTGTACATTTCTAAAAAATATCAGATTGTTGTTGTTTTCCCAAAAGTTATTCCAAAGGAGATATTTGAAAAATTTATTTCCTAGATTCATGTTCATCCTCCACCCAGAACATACAAAATCATTAATGTATTTCCTTCACTATGATATGGATTATATTAATAAGGGGGGAGAAAGAGAAATTACCAACCTTCCAAATATAAATTTTGATTTGTGGTTATCATGTAATGGGGGAGAGGACAAAAAATTGGAGAGTAAGAAATGTTTGAGATGGATTTTGGTATCATTGTTAGAATAGTTAAATGTGTTGGGAATTTTATCTCAACATGGGAAAAAATTATCTTGTCACCTGGTGAAGTAATTTATTAAAAAAAATTAATTATCTATATGTATAGTGTTAGGATCCTCTCAATGATAAATTGAATATTTTTGTAAATTATATGAAATTAAATTTGAGAATATAAAATTTTATACACATTTGAGAACAATTTTATTAAGGAATATTCATAATTCAATCTATAAATCACTAGTAATGTGATAATTATTGGAGGAAACGGATTTCAATGTTTCAACGTAAAAGATTTTGAATAGGGCCAAAAATGATCATTACCAATCATTAAATTCCATTATACGATGTGTATGAATCATTAATTGTGCATCAAAAGTCATGGAGGACGTCTGGAGGGAATCAAAATTCGTGAACCTATTAAATCATGTGAATATCCAATACAAATCATGTAACATTTGAAATCCAATTCCATTATTGAAGATCCAGCCGAAGGAAGGAATAAGAAGTCAATATCTGTTACACGTCATGAATGGAATAAATATCCTTAAATTGATTATTCAAGATTATATTTTGTATAATTAATTCCAAATTCAAAAATTATAGAGAAAATATTGGACCAAAATTACATGACCCGACATGTTTACACATTGTGTAAACCACTAGTATTTACATCTCAGACACAAATATCAATGAAAAAACACACAATTATCTTTGTATTTTCATATTCTCTCATGTTCTCTCTTATTAATTTTTTCTTCATTCTCTATCAACTCAACATTCATAAATTTTTATTATTATTTTACATCTATACATGCACCATGGATCACTTTTTAGACGTTCTTCATCCTTTTTTCCAATGCCAATAATAGATTTTTAGGTTTCTCTATTTCAATCACCATTCGACTATAAAATCATTTCATGTTCTATCTTATTAATTATTTCAAGTAAGTGTTTGGATGATGTTTTGTTTGATTATATTTTTAGACCACATTATCTTGAATGAATGATCCATAACTTCATGATTTCAATTGATATTAGTAAAATAAAAATGTTTTGAATTTTTCATGCTCTTATGATCAATTCTACAATGAGTGCACAATGTTCTTAAGTTAGGGGTCAAGAGTGGGGGTGTTTGATCATAATGAATCTTTATTTTTGAATATATTAACACCAAGGGTTGTAATTATGTTAAAAATAAATTATTTATATAATGATTTTAAGCGACCCTGGCCATTGGTAGTTAGAATATATGACCCTAACCTGATTATATTCGATTAGGTTTTGACCAATATCCAATTATAAATTCTTCCTTAGAAGCTATGATTAATGCTTCAATGTTGTACATATCTGCAGACCATGGGATATTATTTTTATAGATATATCTAGTTCATTTGACCCCAGTAAACTAGGGAACATTTCTAGATTCTTAGAATAGTCTATAAGACCTTAAAAAGTTATTATTAGTTTTATCCTTTACCTGATCAGTAAAAATTATTTGAATCTATTTTATCTCTCTGATCATTAATCTCAAATTCCATAGCGTTAGTTTTCTCCAAAATAAATCAATTTTTTAGTACTCCTACACATCAGTTTAAAAGACATGGTTGATGTTAGCTAGTTCAATTTTCCAGAAATTGACCCCATACTATCAATATACTAATATTTTTTAGCAAGTGTACTGTGGGAATCAATAACTTAATCTGATGATAGACTACCCAAAAATATGATGCATGCAGGTGCATCAAAGTTTGTCACCATTGCCAAGGACTGAAGACTATGCTTTATAACAAAAACCAATCAAAATACCTAGGATTTCCATACCCATACCCCCTTTATATTTTTAATATTTCTACTCATGTTTTGTAATACCGCAATGTCATTTTCCTTATGTATTTTTTTATACATCAGTTCTCGTAGACTAATTCAATGATAATCATCCCAAAGTAACTAATTTCCATTGAACCAAAAATATAAAGGTACATTTATATACATCAACATTCAAAAATGGATTACTACAGAAATCATGTAGGTCGTAACCCACCAATCATTCCAAAAGTGGAACCCACAATAAATGGACAGCATCCTGTGCAAAAGGAACAGACCATTATGGATTTGAAATTGCCTTCAATCAATGTTTTTTCACTTAGCATAGTACTCCCTCCGGTTCTATTGAAAAAAAATCATGATTATTCATAAAAACATTCATAAGATCCAGAATATGGGTCAGTTTAGTGTGATTCAAATTGAAGATCCCCATGAATAAATCAATGAATTCATGGATGTTTGTGATTACTTTTGAAACCATGTAGAATCTCAGGATTCTATAAATCCATGATTCCTTCCCTTCTCTCTATGATACCAATCAACACTTTGGTTCGAAAGTCAGGTTGTTGAGTCCATCTCCACATGGGATTATTTAGCTAAGAAATTATAGGACATGTACTTTCCACCTATCTATGCTTGTAATGCCATAAATGATATCCATAATATTTCTCAAAATGATGGAGAATCAGCATGGGAAGCATGAAATCACTTCAAGGAACTAGATTGAATGTTCCCAAATCATGTGATTGATATATGGATATAACTATAATCAGTCTATCTAGGACATTAAGAAGATTCTTACACAGTTCCCAAAGTCATCATTGATGAAGGAAGTATTTTTAGTGTAACCAATTCTAGCCAATCAATTTTGGAGGAAGTCCATCACAATTATGTCTAATGTAAAGGGATCTTTGACTGCCCCATTGTGGAATCCATAAACGTGATGAAAATACTCAACCATCTGCACATTTATAAGCCTTATCCAAGAGTCTAGAATACATGAAACTAATATTTTCACCGTATCCCCCTCTTTCTCCAGTAATGAAGATAAAATCCTAAGAAATGGTTTGTGAACTATAATTATATTAATGCTCCTTGGTAGGTATTTAGGAACAAAAATCCATTATTTTAATTAAATTAATTATTTTTATAAGATTCATCAATTTCATAAACCACATTAGCATTATTAATAGAGGATCATGAAACAACCTCATAAAAATAATCATGTGAACTATAAGAAAATAATTTTTTTGAAACCATTCAAAAAACAAAAACCGCCATATTATCCGCCAGTGATTATTTTTCCTTTACCACAACAGAATTTAGCACATTAACCCTTCCCGTTAGAGCACATACATAATATTAACCAGCACCACTAATACCTACACAACTGGTCTTTCCCCCTATAATAAAATTTATAAAATCCACTCCTAGACTTTGTACAAAATGTATATCAGAGGATGACCACCCAAGAGGTAGAAATTCAGAATCAAAGGGAGTATATTCATAACATAGAGCATGAAATGGGATAGATCCAAAGAACTTGTCCAAATGATTACCAGGTAGTCTAAAAGGTAATACAAAGACATACCCAAGAAAAAAAATCATTTAGTTTTGAGGAGTGGAAATGTTCTTAAATTTTAGCTACCATATAGAGGGCAAGAAAAATATGTTATGTAACCCAAAAAAATTATAACTATCATATAATAAGAAAAATTGGAAATAAATTAAATTATTCAAGTTATAATTAGTGATGTACCACATTATACAAAATTCCACCAAATTGGAATCCCCATTAATATGTCTATATTGTGCCACCACCTTACAAACCATCTCTCATTTTCCCTAAAATAATGAGTTATGAATGTATTAAATGGAAATACAATTACTTTTTTAAATTTTCAAAAAATTTAAAATGAACAATCAATTTTCATGGGAAATCAACAAAATTCCTTGTGATAAAAAATTTAATAAGAAACTACTATCCAAAAAAACATTCATCATACTAAATAAAGTGTGTTCTGTAGTTGGCGAGTAGTAAATTATACCCAATATGAGAGATAAAGGGAGTTTCTCAATCATATGAACAATAGAAGAATATAACATTACGTGATCCTTGTGAAATTTAGAATCCAACATCAACAACATGCCTATGATTTTATTCTGTATGCTATGACAATAAGAACATAAACAAGTAAGAGTGGAACTCCAATTATATGAATGATTATTAAGGAATCCCCCTGGACTTCTTAAGGATTCCATAGTCAAAGTTAGAAAAGTACTTTTTACAGTACTTCCTCATTTTGTATACAGAGTAGGTATGAGACATTCTAATCATCCTAGTCAAACCATCCCCAAACACTGGGAAGGTGTTAATTGATGTTATGAAAGGGAGACTCATATTCCATGTAGGTGATGAAAATGTTGTGTTCAACCAGGGAAAAGAGGCACAATAAATAGATTATTCTTTTGTCTACCATGATATCATTTTCATTTAACAAATAAATTACTATGTAAAAATTGAAGAAGTCAGTGATGATATTCCCTTTATAAGGGGGATGGATATGTGTTTGTGTATGTAAACAATGTAGAATATATTAAAAGGATATTATCCAATAATGAATACATTTGTTCATTAATCCCCCACAACTGGAAATGAAACCCCTCCTGTTACACTCATGTATTATTTTTTGGAGGCTTATCTTGCACTACCATTAAAAAGTAACACAAAGTTGACATATTCATATAAGGAAAAATTCATAGAAGTTGTACATAAAATATAAGCATTCAATATCCTAGGGGTGGCTGATATCAAAGGAGTCATTATAAAATTATTCACTTATAAATTTTTATAATATGAAAAGGAGAACCCCAAATTCCAAACACAGAGGTGACTCAGCCCACAATTGTGGGAAAAAGTTAAAAAGAATTATTGAAAATTATTGACGATGGAATAATTTTTCAATATTATCTACTAAGGGGGTGACCCCTCAATAAGTTATTGCAAAGAAAGCTTCTCACACAATTTAAAAGAAATGATGATGATGAATTTATATGAAATCCCACAATAACTAGATGACATGTAAGCGTAGACTAAAAAAACCTAAATCTTGTTGCACAGAAATATCACTTCCCCTTAACCATCATGGAACAATTGATAGAGACACTATATGAAAGTGAATTCATATTTTTCCTAGATAGATATTCAGTATATAATCCTATTTTAGTAAGACCAAATGGTTACTCTAAAATAGAATTCTATTTCCCATTTGGAAACATTACCTACAGATTCATTTCATTTGATAAGTGTAATTAACTAAAGGCCAATCAATGGTTCATGAAGCATATATTCCATGATATAGATATGGAATTTGTAGAAATTATAATGGATGGATTTTCTATTTATGGATTATCATTCATGGGATGCCTAAGAAATATTGATGTTGTGCTGAAACACTATGAAGAGACATGTCAGGTTTGGAATTATGAAAAATCTCATTTCATGGTTCATGGAAGTATAGTCTATAGACCAAAAATTTCCAATCATTACATGGACGATTATCCATTTCAAATAATCTTTATCAATGATTTACCTGATCTCTTGACAGTTGAAGGAATGTGGTAATTTCTAGGCTATTCTTGAATCTATATGGTATTCATGAATGATTTTAGGAATATTTACCACCCTATGATACACCTTTTATCATTGGTTTCCCAATTTTAATTCAATAGAAAATGTTGGTGGGAATTCAACACAATATATATGCCTAATATCCACTCCTATAATCAATCCACCAGATTATGGGAAAGAGTTTGAATTTATGTGTGATGTCAATGAAGTCATTTTTGGATATATAATAGGAATGAAGGTTGGTCACATATTTTTCCATATATATTATGCTAATAACACACTAAATGATGCACATTTGAACTTTATAACTACATAACATGATCTCTAATTAAATTTTTTTTCTTTACATAAATTTCAATCCTATATGAGTTTTTCAAATGTAATTCTCTACAATAACCGTGGATCCCAATGATATATGATTCATTAAAAGGATTATAAAATAAGAATGATATGTTGTATCTTATTTTTGCATGAATTTTACACCGATAATAAGGATACAACCACCAGTAGTTGCATAAGACAGTGGAGATCTAAAATAATGAACAATATTGACTAATACACTACTCTATCCACCTGGTTGACAGTTTAATTATTATTTCATTATGTGAGGGAACCCATATCTCAGTATTTACTCATTATTTTCACTTAATAATTTATTTTAGATTTCATATTTTTGACTTTCCATTTTTTAATCATCAGTCACTTGAGCTTTATTGAACACACATACAATCATTTTTTTAAATTTCTTTCATTTCTATTCATTTCTTGTACTTTCCCATTATACTACATAGAAAATGGTAAAACCCTATGGTATAATGTAACTATCTTATAAATGAATTATTAAACCCTATTAAATACTTTTTTAACAAGTCCATGATATTTCTTTATCACCAATTATATGGGAAACCCAATTTCAAATTAATAATTATTATATTTATACATAGAATACAACTCATTACATGGATCTCTCAACTTCTTATTATTAATTTTTCAAATTTCCATATCAATTTTCAACATTTTATATATCATACCTCTCCTACAGTACATTTTTTATAGTGTATAAATTATCTCATTTTATGTATGGGGGATTTTTTCTTGATATTCAATATTGATACACTATGATTATTACTTGTTCTCAGTTATATAAGAGAACTTTTTGTTTTGGAAGCATTCTTTATACATGAAAATCATTACACACATTAAAATAAAAGAATATGTTAAGATAGAAATTCATGGTAATCCATGATTTTATCTAGTTTATATTTATAGAATGATTGTTTTCTTTTTAAATTTAATTAAAATTCAAAATTTCTTGAAATTATTTTAATTGAAGTATTACCTATTTTTATACCCTCATTAATTTCCTCTTTTCCTTATTTAGTTCCATTCCAAAGAGTATTTTGAGCCTAAAATTTAATATTCTTTTCTGATTATATGTTTTGAGAGACACCTAGGACATTTAAGCCTTTCAAAACATGCATTGAGATCTTATTGAGGCTATAAATTAACAAAAACAATGTTAATATGATTGATGAAATATTTGATGAGACACATTTTCATATGAGCCACCATACATTGTTCCTTTTTTTAGCTTGTAGTTTCCATAAATTACATTATTAGAATATAGCTACTGAAATCCATTTATCCCTTACTACCATTATCATTTTCTAATGCTTTACTTTTCATTGAAAATGTGTAGAGGGAATATCTATCCTCTGAACATGTAATGTTTTAACTGAGGATATTTATTGTGCTTTTTAGTATACTATTTTTTTATGATCCATGTATAATTTTTTTCCTTTTAGGCCTCTCCTTCTATATTGAAAAAGTAAGAAAATAAAATGACGATTGTGGTGTGTTTTATGAAGGTAAAAATCACTATTTTCATACTAATGAATCCCCCGAATGGTTATAAGTGGATTGGTGATGGATGTGAGATCTAGCCTAGAGATGAATTTTGAAAATTAAATTACATGATCAAGAAAACTAACTAATAGGTTGCCTTCTAGACTAGCATGATATATTAATGAATCCACCTTGAAATTATAAGATAATTACCTTAATTTTTTATTTAAAGTGTGATTTCATTACATATTTCATGACATTCATTCATTATACTTCAGATCATATCCTAAATATTTTTTTTTACTTATACCCACCCTCCCATAGTTTTACAGTTATTTGATCCCTTTTTACCGAATCCATCATGGATAATTTGGAATTTTTCATTATGAATTGGAGATGATATAACCTATGCAGTCGTATTATTAGGAATTTATATTTAGGGTATGCACATAAATCCATTTTTATTTTACCCTAAATGATGAGATAATATTATTTTTTTGTTAAATTGAAAATGGGTATAGAAATTGAGGAACAATTATAATATTGTAATTAAAATATTGAATATTAGAATAAAAAACTAAAATATGAGGCCTGAGTAATTTTATATGTATGTAAGTTTCTTGGGATTGAATTTTTCTACTAAGATGTAGTATTTTTTCACTGATATAATGAATATTTACTATTTTAAAATTTTCATAAACTTTTTTGTTTATTTAGATTATTTTTACTTGGGGACACACAATCATTAAATTTTGATGGAATTTGATATGATGAAATTTTATACATATTTCATAATCATATTATTCAGGAATATTCATATTTTACTCAATAATCCTCCATATATTTGTTAATTTTTATGATAATTACATTTATATTGATTCAATGGAAAATTTGAAGAAAATGGAGAAAAATTAGCATTAAAAAACATAAAATCCACTTACACAATTCATATACATCATCCACAATATATCACATGTATTAAGGAATGTTGTAAAGGACATACAAGTAATGAATGTATTAAATGATTTAAATATCCAATAAAAGACATGTAATTTTTTAAATTTAATTATCACATTATAGATATAGCCGATGGAGGAAACACATCATGAATACCTATTACATGTCATGAAAATAGTCAAACATCCAAATCATGATGATTCAAGTTGAGATTGGTGCGAGAGTCAAACCAGATTAAAAATTCAATGTGAATGTCATAGATTAGAATTAAATAATGTGACTTGTCTACACATCATGTAAAACCCTGAAAATTTACATCTCAGACAAAAACAACTATTATAGAACACACGACCCTCTTAGGATTTCTTTTTTCTCTCATTTTCATCCTTCCTTCCTTCTTCAGTTATTCCTTCACTCTCAACTCAACTTGCATCAATTATTTTTGGTTTTTAAATATATTAAAACACTATGGATCACTTGTCAATCAATATTATTCCTTTTATTCATTATTAATACCGGGTTTCAAGGGTTATCCATTTCCATATCTAATCGACGGAAAACAATGATGCATTCTTTCCTATTCATAATTCCATGAAAGTGTTTGTTTGATGTAATGATCAATTCAAATGAAATTTTTTTTTCTTGAATTCATGAAACTTAACTGATTTATTTAAATTGATATTGGTAAAGTAAACAAATTTTTAATTATTTACACTTTTATGATCAAATTTACCATGAGTTGATAAAGTTACTTATACTTGGCATCAAGAGTAGGGATATATGAACATAATGAATCTATAATTATCAACATGGTAACCCTATGGATAGTAAAGATATTAGACTAAATATGATTATCTATTTATTTTAAGATACCCTAACCATGGGATGTTTGAATGAATGAACCTGTCCTAATTAGAGTGTAATAGGTTATAAACAATAGAATATGATACTTTCAACCATATAAACATGTATTAATGAATCTATTTTATGGAAATCTCCAAACCACACAACAACTTCCTCTTATATATATCTAGTTTGGTTTACCATAGTTAATTAGGGACCTTTTCTTTTTTTTAGCCTAAATCATATGACCATACCATGTTAGGATTAATATTATCCTTTATATAAACCTTAAAATTGTTGCTGATTCTTTTTCTCTATTTGTCTGTAAATCAAAAATTTATTTGAATTTGTATACTCAAATGCTCAACCTATTTGTGAGGGATTTTACACATAGGGATCCATGACTTAGTTCCTGTCAGGCTTTTAAATCCTTGTAGTAATGACCCTACACTATCATAATGTTTTTATTTAGTAGTAGGTGTTGTTAGGGAAACAATGATCTAATCTTACCGCTTACCGCATGAATTAAAAAAATAATTCATGAATGTCAATTTGAGTGATAAGAAATGATGAGTTGAAATTTTATTACAAAATTTTTCAACAAATACAAAGGGGGATATTGAAGATCATTTTTGATTATTTTTTAAATTTTTTTTTATTTTTTTACAACTCCATTATTATTAATAATGCTTCTTAATATGTGTTAAATGTAGTTAATGGTTATAAAATGATGTTTTATTATAAATTTTTTGGAGAAGAAGAATGATGTAATTTTAAAAATCAAGAATGCATCCATAAATTTTTAAATTACATTATTCCTACATTAGATGATGTTATAATATTCATTCAATATATACAACATTGTGAAGACACACATGAAACATAAAAATGTGTGTTTAAGAAATGAAAATCTTTTCCAAATTTTGTTGATATATAAAATTATAACTATATATACTGAATGAAAATAATCTGAAAATACAATAATAAAATCCTTGTATAATATTATATATCACCAATGGTTTAAGAAAAATAATGGAGTATTTATAAATATGTCAATTGTTTTATATCAATACATATTCAAATTAAAAAATTAGATAAGTTCCCCCGAAAAAGAAATTTGAATGCAAAAAATATATTTATAAGTTGTATCAATATAGTGATGAAGCTTTATTCATTCTAGATAAGCAGTTAGAGGAAGATGGTTTTCCATCAAAAATAGTATGTATGATTTTTGAAGTGATGATTTCTGTTTCAAACTATATAAATTTTGAGTGTGGATTATTTTGTAATTATGCCAATGAAGGATCTTCTTCATACTTATTTGTAGTAATGATTTTCTAAGGGTGGCATTTTCATAGGGATGTGCATTTGTTGAATAATCCATAGAAAATTATGTATAAGTATTTGGATGAGGTAAAGTGACTAGATAAGGAATATCTTTCCATCAAGAAAACATTTCATACTTTTACGAAATACTTTATGTTAGTAAAGTGTAGTTGTTGCAGTAAATATAAGGAAGTTTAATAGTACATTAATTTGTGGAATGAAATTTTCTTTGAATTCATATTCCAAATATTTAATATACATAAATAAATTTTATTGTGTTATGTTACGTAATAATATGGATATATATCCATTTGATAGGAAAGCATTGGATGAACATTGATGATATTTTCAGAATATATTTTTAAAAAATTTGGATTCTAATGATGTTGGATCTGTGGAAGTATACTAAAAAATCATTTCCAAAAATGTCATAGTTTTTATTTGATATAATCAAACACAAAAGAAGACAAATTAAAAAAATGTGGACAAGTGTTGTTTTTTTAAACAAAAGAAACGTTCTTAAAAAGCGACCAGAAAATCAATTTCATGATGGACATTTTTTTAATCCATGACATAACATTTTAATGTCTACAAGATTGATGATGTTGTTATGATATTATTTTTTTTATCATGAAGAATTTAAGAATGAGTTATAAAATTAAATAACACCCTAATTAAGGAAATTTTAAAAAATGTTTGAAATGTTGAATAATTAAATGAAATTTCAGTAATATTAAATTAATGTTTTGAATAATCTGGAAAATTAATAAATGAGTGGGAGATTCAAAATTCATAATCAATGTGTGGGAAAAAATTCTTTTATATTAAATGAAAACCTTTATCAATGATGAAATTTACATCATACATTAACTGTACAAAGATAAAAAAAGTTATTAGTGCTGATTTTATTTCAATAGTGAGTTCCCAATGGAATATCATATTTAGGTTCATGAAATGTTTATGATGGATCATGTTTTGATCTAATAATCAAAATGTTTTTTAGTTTAATGAAATTAGATATAGAGAATCATACAATGTTTTCATGTACATGTTCTTAACGTAGAGGTTTTATTGACCATGAATACCACATGTTATAAGGGGGAGTAGCTTTAGGGAGGAAAAATATAAAAACAATCACCAAATGATGAATGGGGGCACTGGATGACCGATTACTAGTTAGAGAATACCAACCAGACTTTTTAGACAAACTTTTTTCGATCATTTTTTACAATGATTCCCAATTATTTTTATCTCATGTTTAGTATAAAAATTAATTAAAACTGAAAAGAGTTCGTATAATCCCATATATTAGGATATATGAGGACTATAATGGGAGTTGGGTCAAATTTTAATTCAAATCATTTGTATAGTGAATTTATATGGACCCACAAGAGAGGTCATGTAAATGATGTAGGTTAACACTTTGTTGTTGAGCATTATAAACGTTTAATTATTTTTTTACATTTACATATTTTCATTCATGTGATATATTTTAAAAAATTATTATGTTATATAGATCTAATAAGTTTATAGGAGATAAATTTCATATATTTAAATTTTTTGAAAAAACCCACAAAAAATTCAGCACCCATTTTTCATTGGTTGAATAATCCTTTGATACATCATATATCATAATAAATCAAACTAAATATAATATATCTTTATTTTTTATTGATATTTATATAAATAGGTAAATTACATTAAAAACATTCATCAACATCCCTCGTAAAGGTTCTTCACAAATGAATCCCTTATATACATCATATAAAATAATAATCTATATTTTATAGGGGATGAAAACCTAAGATAATGGTGTGATCGTATTCTCATTAAGGGTAAAAATAATATATTACAATCAATGATAAAAATGATAATTATATGAAATTATGGGTATAATAGAATATTAAGGGTGTATAAACAGAACATAATGACAACATTTAAAAAATATATCCCATAAACCATGATTAACTACATGAGGATTTTTTGATAATATAGGATATATGTTATAAGAGTGTGTAATCGTGGGTCAATAATCATTATCTATGAAAATATAACATTGTAATTTCCACAATAATATGTTTTTTACAAAATTATAAGGAATACATGTTATCGAATAATTAAATCTAATATGTCAAGTATTGCTACCATGTCTTTGTATTCAATTAAATACCCATTCATATAAACATCAGTGAAATAGTCCCTTATGAGTATTTATTAAATCCCCAATCCCATAAACATAGAATACAGTGTCACATAGAGCTTTTTCGTCACTACCCATTCCGTAAAATATCATGATAAATAAATATTAAATTAATACATCAAAATTATAGACAATTTCAGTCCCACCCATCCATTGAGAGAACCTTTAAATATGTTGGTTATATGAACATGATAAAATTAATAATTCCATCATATATTAATTAAAACATTAAATAAAATGATATTAATGATGTTTTTCAAATAATATTATCATAATACATCAAAATAATTAATTTGGAAGTAATCAATAAAGAATTTCCATACTAAAGCATATGAAATAATAAATAATGTTGAAAAATGTGAAAATATTAGAAGGGAATTAGAAGATTTTCTGGAAAATTTATGAATAAATTTCATTTATATTTTCATATCTTCAATATTACAATGAAATAATTTTTAGGAAACTAATATTATATATATATATATAATTTA
Organism: Viscum album; assembly: GCA_963277665.1. NCBI lineage: Eukaryota > Viridiplantae > Streptophyta > Magnoliopsida > Santalales > Viscaceae > Viscum > Viscum album. Next base: position 1,203,691,506 of record OY728126.1, on the reverse strand, counting down.
AAAAATATTACATTCGAATGTCATGAAAACGTCGAAAGGAAGACTTATAATGAAATCTGAAGAAAATAATGGGAGATAGATATTGAAAATTGATTATAATATTACATTACTAAATTGTAATGAAATTAAAAATTAATTGAAATAAATTGAAATCATTTATATAAGTAGGGAGATATAAATCCATAAAATCAGATGAAAACAATGGACATGGATGACAGTGATTCAATACAGAAAATAACAAATATGTCTGAATCCACATACAAATATGTTATTAAATGTATTATTAACCAAAGGGATGTGAAATCATAAGAAGAGATGTATAAAATGGAAATTAATAAAACAAAATAAAATGGATTGTGTCTTATAGATAAAAAATATAATTCCCACAAATGTATATTTATTCAGGGATGGTAGAAATTTCAACGTTATATTAGAAAGAACATGTGCCTCAGACATTCACTTAGTCAGATGCACTCTAAATAAACATAGAGTATATATAGGGTGGACATTATTATGAAAAATAATCATATAAACATTTATTTAATTTACTAAAATTAATTTATAATTATTTCATACCCACATATTAGTTTCTGTTAAAAAAATAATTTCTAGGCTTTTTACTATTCGATTTTTTCAAACAAGCCTCAATTTGGAGGTTCAATCCATATTCATTTATCATCTCTCAACACCACAATAATGTTAATGAATTTGTAATATATATATTTTATATAGCTATATATTACCATTTTATTTTAATAGATCATATCTTTCTGGTTTTCATTAAATTCCTAAAATTATTTTTTTCAATGATTGTTTGATTAACAAAATAGTAGAATTTACTTTTGACTATTTTCTTGAAAATTTCTACAACCAAATTTTTTTTAAAATATAAAATAAAAAATTATTATATTAGACTAATAAAATTTATTTTTTATTACTCAATCGTGATGTAAGCGTTATACCATCATTCTTGTAGATGGAAAAACCAACTCAAAATGAACTATTTATAATTTCCAAATGAGTAAGAACAAGTTATTTTATAGTTGTACATTTAATTTAATTGAAACCTAAATATTATATAAATATTCCATAAATTATTTAAATTATATTTAATAATACATGGATAATGAATAAAATGAATAATTATCAGGTATAGGTAAACACTTATGTTAAAGGCCTGAATCAAATTTTAGAGAGCCACTTATTAATGAGAGATTTTGGACCTCCCTTGGGGAATAATGGTTCCTAATATTGAGATTTACTATTTTGTGAGAGAATATAGGTATATATTAATGATTAAACTATCGATAATTTAGTTGATGATGTGGGTAGAGGTGGTTTCCATTGATAGGTGATCTTAAGTGGAATTATTAGAAATTCATATTCCTTAATAAAAAAATAATAGAATTTATCATGTAAAGTGGATCTAAAGTAGAATTGTAACTAATAAGGATAAATAAAATCCAATCATACCTTTCTCTTTTAATTGAGATATAAATTTTTTTGATATTTTAGATTTTTATTTATTAGTTAATAATTTTTATCTCATTTTAAATTTATCGTGTCAAATAAATTTGTAATCTTGGTAACTTTTTATGTTTAAAAATAAAATTTTAATGATTAATTAATTATAATATGATGATTCCAAAAAAAGTTAATTTTATTCGATTTAATTTTAAGAATTAAAAAAATATTATTTAGAATATATTAATGTATAACAAATATAAAAAAATTCTATATAAATATTATTTTTAGCATAAATATGTTATTATCCTTATTCTATAAAAAGTAATAATCATTATATTTTTGGTAAATTTTCTTATATATATATAATAAATTTAAATAAAATTATTAATATGTAGAATTTATTGAATAAAAATACCATATTTAGAAATAATTTCATTAAAAATTCATTATTTTAACCCTAAATTAATTTAACAAAATCCATTTAATTATCTAACTTATACATATTATGTTTTATTAATCTGGTTTTAAACGAATAAATATATTGATATTTTTATAAAATCAAATCATTATTTAATATCTTAAATACAAAAAATATTAATAATAATAAATACATGTAGAGAAAAAATTTCGATACTTTTACAATGAATTATTTTAATTAATGGTTATATTATGCTCATTAAAGAGTTATTTATTATGTATGAATTATTTTTTTTACTTTTTTACAAATAATTACACAATATATATGTATATATTTTATATAGGTACGTCTAATGACAATATATGAAACAACCATATATCCAATGCTCATATATTCAACTAAAAAATATATAACAACCAAATTATATTACTATATATATAATCACAACCATATATAGAATCATTCATTGAATTATTTAGATTCAATTTCATGATGTTTGTCATATTTGTAATACATTTTCTTCTTTTAATTGTTATCATTAGAGGTATGATCTTCATGGAAGAGTGAGATGATGATATTTTTTAAATTATTTCATTATTAATTAACTACAGTTTTAATCCATGAGTAATTATTATAATGAAAAAAAATTCATAAATAAATATCACATTTATTTAAATGAATACTCAAAAAATTTCAAAAACACATGCATGAGACTGTAAATGAATAATGTCTTAATGGACTGTACACACGATATTCATATTTTATGAATGATCTTCAATATCTCCTTTAAATATATTCCAACATAGTAACATTGATATACATACCTTACTTAAATATATATTCATAACCTTGGGTAAGGAAATATATGTAGATGTGATCTTAGATTCCTCGTAATGGTAAGCATGGTAGATAACAATCACTGATAATATTAATGTATAAGATAAAAAAAATTAATTATATGATGAACATAAAAAATATGGTTCAGGAATAATATACCTAGGATCATAAACATGAGTCATTGTATAATCATTATTATTTCAAAATACATGAATCATAAGAGTGAGAAATCACATAGATCAATCATGAAAGTTATTTTAATTTCATAAATTTGTGGACAAATAATATGTATAAATTATATTTCATATAGACTATTTAACTACCAGGAATGTAAAATAATATTGTATTAGGAATTAACACATATTTCCCATTTAATAATGGATGGGAGATCAAAACTTCTTTCACCTCCTGGATCAAGCACATAAACTTGTCCTCTATTTTGAATCAATCAAATTGAATTGTCTCTCAAATTTACAACATTATAAATAAAAAACCACCTAATTAACTAGAGGGATATATAATTATGGTGAAAACTATCACATAATGATAATTCTACATATTTTCGACATTATATAATAGAAAATTCATCATATCATTATAGAATAACCCATATAAAATAAAGTGGTTTCAGAAAAATCTCATCACCATAATCAAAATCTATTTAAATAATGAAAACTGGTGATATCATGTGATCAAATCCTAATTAAATTATAATTAATATTAATTGGTATTTTCACATAAGTATACGTATTTAAAAGATCATGTGGAAATATTTATTTAAGAAAAACGAAATTTCTTAAATTAAATTCAGCTATTAAAATTATTAATAAATTTATAGAATATTATGAAAATTTTTGTTTTCTAAATGATCATTTGAAAAATAAAAATGAGCCTTAAAATTTTTGAGGGGTCCTGATTTTTTGGGTTTATGTTCACTCAATATAAGTAAAAAAGTCATTCCTTTCTCATAATTTGTAAAAATTAAAAAAGACACACATTTGGAGTATGACAAGAAAACAATTTTTAAATAATATTTATTTTTTTTAACATGGTTAATAATAACATCAATTATGAATTGATGAATATTTAAACAATTCTTAAATTAATTTTTAGAAAATATTGAGATGGAGGAGGAAAATTCTTGATTGAATAGTAAAACATAGTCGACTTTAAAAAATTATTTGTTCAGATTATTGAGTACTTAATGTGATGAAAAATAAAGAAAATCGTGTATTCTCATGAAATTTATAAATTTTAAGAAAATTTTAATGGATCATTGGATACCTATTATATAAAGTCATCAATGTTAATCCATGCATTAGATATCAAGATTGCAAATAGGATTTAAAAAAAATACCTTCCCTAAACTCTCATCTTTCTTCATAAAAATTCAAACCTATAGTATAATAAATATATATTTAATATATAATTTTTTTGAAAAGTACATATATATTATTTAATGAATATCATTTACATGTGACCTCATTATTGAAAATTTATTATCTATTTTCTATTAAAATCACTATTCTTAGTGATAACTGCATCATTTTTCATGTATGTTTTAGTTCAGAAGTCTGAGACCATGTACATAGACCATAGTTCAATCATATAAAAATGATAAAAATTATATCAGTATAATATATTCTAATTATTTATATATATTTATATTCATACATAATGTGTATATATATATATATCATTTACACCATTCATTCAGACTGTGGAATGCACGTATATATGAACATTATTTTCATTATTAAATTTATGATAAAAATAGAATGTAAAACAATAATAATAAATTGAAGAATAATTATTATATTATAAATATAATATATATTCATTAAATATACCACTATTACCATACAAATTAAATGTAAATGAAAAAAATTGACTCGTTGTGTATAGGTGGTAGTCAACATATAATAAAAAGTGAAATTATCATTTCACAACAGATTAGAACATAAGAATTTAGATACAATATTATAATTCCTCATGCATAATTATTTTATAAAAACAATAATTAAAAACTATCCCCATTATAATAACCATTCATGAATTATGTAAACTGAAAATAACTTATGTTGCTACTTCGAGACGGTAAATTTTCAGTATGCATAAGCAATAATGTAAAGACCTAGAAATTATATGGAAATTTTTTTCTTAAATTCATGAGATTTTTACGAGTCCACAGTTTCAGACGATGCTTGATTCTGAGGCCCGGTGTGCCCAGATTCAATTTCTGAATTTTTTTTGGCTAAATTCTGTAAATGTGCATTCATAATTTTATAACCTTTGAATCAGTGCTCGAACATGAAATTTGAGGGCACCGTTGAACTCACAACGTCGGCGATTGCTTAGTGAGACCTTCACAACAGTTGCATTTTATCGAGAGTGGAAGATAGTTTTTGGGGGTTTTAATTAAATTTAATAAAGTTAAAGTTTTAACTTTATTTTATTTTGGTGGTTAAAACCTCCAAGGGGAGGTTAGTGGTGGAGGCCACCACACCATAACCTCCCATGAAAGGTTATGTTGGTGTGACCCACCCGCACATATCCTCCCATGGGGGGATTTTTATGTGGGGCCCACATGAGCTTTAAACCTCTGCTAAACCCCCAATTAAATTGGTGAAACTCTTCACCTTCCCCCTTAATTTAATGAGATAACTCCTCCAATTTAATTAAGTAAAGCAACTTAATTAATTTGGAATCATTTTTAATTCTTCAATTCATATGACAACATTATATTATGTGATGTATTATTATAGTGAGGGGGGGTTCATAATCTTTGTTGGTAGAATTAAGGAGAGGAAGAGAATTTGGGAGAATTGAGAGGAATTCATCCTCTCAACGAAGAACGTGAAGAATGCATGTCATCACCGAAAAACGACAAGCACAAGCTTCTCCCTCTTCAACTGGGGAAAGTAGAGGAAACACCTCCACCCATGAAGAACATTGAGGCCATCCTTGGATTCTTCTTCTCTGATGTCAACGAAATTATGTCTGCTTCCCGTGACTTCGTCAATGAGAGACAATAGAGGTAGGGGTTTGATTTTTTTACTTGTTCTTCATCGTACAAAATTCTGAAATGAGGACTGATTTATTTCACCTTAACGAGGAGGGTTCAGACCGCACGAACAAGGCCCGACCCTCCCCTTTTTTTTAGTTCTTGTTTGATGACGATATAGGGTGAACACGTAGTGACCGATAAAGAGCCGGATGTAATGAAATCCGGAGGAGAAAGGCCACCAGGTCTCCACAAGGGTGCGACACAACTGTCCCGCATAGTGAACTGATCTATGGACAGGGGGCCGCAGCTTTGCCGGAGGGGCACGGTGTCGTCGCACCACGTTGGAATAAAGGGCCGCGGCGGTCAGACGGTGGCACGGAAGGGAGTCACAGTCAGTCTGGGCCGCGGTGGAGGGTCATGGCACCGTCGTGCCATGCCGGTGGTGCATGCCCGAGGTCGTAGGACGCGGAAAATATGAGAGGGCGTCCGGCTATGTCGGCCGCCTGTGGGCGCTACAGGCGGGACCGTTTAGGTCTCGCGGCTACCAGGGGTTGGCGGCTCCCTCCAGGAATTTCAGACAAAGGTGGGTGCAACACCCCCTCCCACGCGTGGACCGACAGGCTACACGGGCCAGCCGGCCAAGCCACGCGGGCTGGCCCGCAAGGCCACACGGGCTGGCCGGCCAGGCCTCGCGGGCCGCCACATGGCCCTGCGGGCCGCCACCAGGCCACGCGGGTTGTCGGGTCGGGCCGCTTTCTAGCCTGGCCGCCCCTGGTAGCCAGACCGTACCTTCAGACTGGGCCACCCCTTCAGGCCGAGATAGATTCACGGACCGGGTCAGGTTGGTCCAACTGGGTCGGACCAGACCCAAACCCATTAGACCCGTTTACACCTTTTCCTCCATATCTTGGGCTACAGGCGTCCATTGGAAAAACCATCAGCGGCGCCGAGAATTGTGTAACGAAGTTGTCCCTTAGTTAATATACCACAGGAGTTCAGGGTATAATTGAGTTATGGTCTGCTTGGTTTGTGCACGGAACCAACCAAGCCCTCGAGACTAAAAGGATCATAACTCACAGACCGGGCATCTGATTGACGCGTTGTATGTTGCATTAATACCCCTATGCCATGGAAGAACATTGAGATACTTCTATGTTAGACTTTTTGAAAATTGTAGTATCAATCAATATCTTGTGGAGTGGATCCTCCTGGAGACAAGCAGGCAGAGTGCGGAGTCATAGTAGCTGACAGACCTGACGACTGCTTGACCGATTCGACTCGAAGTGATTCGACTAGCCCAGTGGAGAGTGCCTGGTATTTGGCGGCATACCCATGGTGGACGGAGCACCTGGTAGTTTCCAGCAGATCTATGGTACTCGATGAGAGTAGTACCTTTGAAGGCTATTAGGGGGAGGGCCCCATTTTGGCAGCAGACCCATAGCGGACGGAGTGCCTGTTAGTTGGCAGTAGACCCACGGTACCCAACAGGAGGAGTACCTTAGCGGTCCACGGTTAGTGAGAAGTGCCTCCGTGTCTTAAGACACCCACTTTTCTCGAAATATGAGGAGTTCTCTAGCATCCATGGTTTTGATAATGAATAATTTTGTTTTGAGCTGATTCAATGACCTTTGTGTTTTCATCATGATTGAGATGGATTACTTGATAACTTAGGTATATGTATTGGAATATACCTAATTAATGGTTATCCATTGATTCCATACTTTTTGGTTATCCTGGTTGGAATTTGTGAGGCCTTGAGGGTCTTAGGGTCCCCACTGAGTATCTTTATACTCAGCCTTGCAAAGTTTATGCCTGCACCACATTGTGTTGGATGCAGACGATGGACAACGCTGACGGAGGCCGAGGGCGCCAGGACTGGACGATACCCGAAGGAGGACCTTACGATGTATCGGTAGACAGTGGAGTCTAAATTCTGTGGAGTGATGTGGAGTCCATTTGTACCTAACATTCAGGTAGGAACCCTAGAGGATGATCCATGATTTTCTTTCACCTTACAGTTGTTTGTCCCTTTTTAGTTGTATATACTTTTAGTTGTTTTTTTTACTTTACTGTTGGGCTTGAATTCTGGCCCCCCTTTACATTCAATACACATTTTATAAAGCTTTTAATTAGTGTTTTATTACACTTGTACTATGGTTGTGTGAGTTTACATTTTATAAAGGCAATGCCTTCCAAGTTTTATGGAATTGCGCCTTTGGTGCTAGTCACCAGCCCCTGGCCTATAGATGGTGGGCTTGGGGTAGTCAAGATACGGGCCCCGGGGGACGGGTCATGAAAAATTGGTATCAGAGATTTTTGTTCTACCACAGAACATAGGACACTAATATTTCGTTTCTGTGAAGTAATAGTTTTAATGGTATTGAGTGTGGTTTTCAGTTAAGGGAGTCCAGTGTTGGTGCGGCGGCCGACGTATCTATACACAAGAACCTTGACTACTGATTTCCGACTTAGATCACGAAAACACTGATTGCGTGTGTGTTTCAAAAATTTTCATTATGTCATATCAAACCCTGTTCAGCTCACTAGGTATAGTCTTTTGACCATGTTGCATATGTTCCTCTCAGGATGCCTCCCCGCGGACGGCCAGCTAGAGCCCCAAGAGTTGTATGTACTGACAGTCTGCCGAGCGACGAGGCATTATTATAGGTCCCTCTTCCAGTTGAGGAACCAGCGGTACTACTTCCTATTGGGACACTGATGCCACCAGCCCTAGCATCATAGAGTGCTTGCTACTTGAGCATGCTTCACGAGTTCCAGTGCTAGTGGCCACCTAGGTTTAGGGGAGAGATGGCCCCGCAGGCGGCTGAGGATTGGTTGGAGGCTATGGTGAGAGTCCTCAGACTGGTAGGGAAACTAGATGACATCATGGTGATCCTTACTACCAGCCTCCTTCAGGGATAAACAGGAAAATGGTGTATCCTGATGCTCTAGATGCACGACAAGACGACTTTACTTTGGACAGACATCGAGGGCCTATTTCTGGTGGAGTTTGTTACAGCCACCCTTCGAGCAGTGAGGATACAAGAGCTACTTCATCTGCAGCATCGCAACATGACAGTAGCCCAGTACTCAAGGAGGTTCACTGACCTCTCATGCTACTCCACTGATATGGTACGAGACCCATTCTTCAGGGCCCTAACCTTTGAGCAGAAAATCAGGGGAGAAAATAGAGCTTCAGTTATCTCCCACAGCATCCTGACGCCGACAGGGGTGTTAGAGAGAGCCCTCCTAGTGGAGAGTTTCCTTGATGAGTATCCTCCAGCAGAGAGACCCACCACTAGTCGACTTGCATCGGAGCCTTCTACAGCTGGCATTAAACAGATGATGCAGAGTTCCAAGAGGACCAGACCCACTGGTGGTCGATTGCACGACTTAGGATCTGTTGTGTGGGACTCCCAGAGTGGATACAGAGAGAGACATGCCAAGGGCGGACAGTGTTACTCCTGTGGCGGGCTTGGTCACATGTCTCGTGACTATCCGATCCACCATACTGATGATCAGAAGACAGTTGGGGGACCTCCCAAGCAGTGGAAGAGGTTCGATCGAGGCGGTCCACAGGGCATAAGCGGACATGACAGAGGAGCTGGACATGCAGCTAGTGGTGTACGACGATACAAGGTGCTACCGCTACCACCACCATGAGGTCCAACCTGACCGTAGGGAGCTGGTGGATAGTGCAGAGCACAGATTCAGGAAGCTGAGGCCTTTGACCATGGAGCTCCAGAGATGATTCGAGGTGTGATCTGTGTCTACTTCACCTTAGCTTCAGTTATTATAGACACAGGTGTCGGTCACTATTTCATAGCCACTTCCCTAATTCAGAGCTCGGAGATTCCGACGGAGCCGTTGGCTCGATCCTTATGGTTAGAGACTCTTATGAGAGTAGTCTTGATGATTAAGCCCTAGTGCTGGTAGTTTGAGCTTACTCTAGTAGGCGAGAGCTTCGGCTGGGAGCTCCTCAAAGAGGCGTCGAGGCCTTACAACGTCATCTTGGGTATGGAATGGTTATCTACAGTCCATGCTCAGATTGACTGTGTTAGGCGCAAAGTGTAGTGTGTCCGCATAGATGGGACCCGTTTCACCTTCACCCATGGGAAGGGAGCCTTTGCAGCATATGACAGACTTACTCGGAGGAGGGTGCAGCCGAACACTCACCAGCTGTCTTCCCTTACCCTCGGAGTAGTTGATTTGGAGAGTCCGACTTATCTTATAGTGGTGGACCAGTACGTAGATGTTTTCCCTGATGATGTTCCAATAATACCTCCTAGCAGGGAGGTGGACATATACATTTACCTATACCCAGGGACGGCACCGATATCTACACCAGCATATCAGATGGCTCTTGTTGATCTTCACGAGCTGAGGGTATAGCTAGAGGACTTGCAGGGGAAGGGATTATTCTGGCCTAGTTTTTCTCCCTGGGCATCCCCAATTCTATTCGCCAAGAAGGCGGATTGGAGCTTGAGGCTCTGTGTTGACTATCGTCGCCTAAACCAGGTGACCGTAAAGAAAACGTACTCACTCCCGAGGATTGACGACCTCTTTGATCAACTCAAGGGAGCATGATGGTTCTCGAAGATAGACCTTAGATCAGGATATCACCAGCTCAGAGATCGAGACAAGGATGTGGAGAAGACGACCTTCAGGAGTCATTACAAACACTGTGAGTTCTTGGTTATTCCCTTCGGCATAACCAATGCTCCAGTAGTGTTCATGAGTCTCATGAACAGGATATTCTAGCCTTACCTTGATCACTTTGTCGTGGTCTTCATCAATGAAATTTTGATCTGCTCAACTAATGAGGAGGAGCATGCCTACCATTTGTAGGGAGTACTGGACACACTCTGAGAGCACCAGCTTTATTGTAAGCTCTCAATGTGTCATTTCTGGATTTGAGATGTTCACTTCTTGGGACATGTCATCTTAGAGGCTGGAGTTGCAGTGGATCCAGTGAAGATTGAGGCAGTTCTTTCCTGGGAGCCACCTAGGAGTGTGACGGAGGTTCGGAGATTCCTGGGTTTGGCTGGATACTTCCAAAGATTCATTCAAGACTTCTCCAGAGATGCATCACCACTATCAGCCTTGACAAAGAAGCGGAAACCCATCATGTGGTCGGAGAGATTCCAGCAGAGCTTTTAGGAGATGAGGTAGAGGCTGACTAGTGCCCCTATCTTGAGGCTTCCAGAGGAAGGCGTAGGGTACGTAGTCTACTGCGATGCATCAGGGACCAGACTCAGGTGTGTCCTAATTCAGGATAGATAAGTGATCGCGTATTGATCTCGGTGGCTGAGACAACATGAGAAGAAATACGCTACCCATGTGCTGGAGTTAGCAGCAGTGGTCTTTGCCTTGAAGATGTGGCTGCAGTATCTAATGGGCGAATGTTTTATTGTTCACTTTGATCTCAAGAGTATCAGGTATATCTTCTCTCAGAAGGACCTAAACCTGAGACAATGACGATAGATTGAGTTCCTCCAGGACTATGACTTCAAGAAAGTCTATACTCCTGGGAAGGGGAACGTTGTTGCAGATGCACTCAGCAGGAGGACCAGTATATAGCTGCTAGGAGAGGCAACAGAGTAGCTGGCTACCTTACAGATATCCTTTGTGGATAGAGATGGAGTAGCCTATCTATAGTATCTTATAGTCACTCCAACACTTCTTCAGTGAGTCAGGGAGGCGCAGCATGGGCATGCTGACTCCGAGACGCGACGTGCTCAAATATCCACAGGGCAGGAACCTAATAGATTTTCTGAATGTGGGGAGCACGTCATCCTCATCAGAGGACATACCTCAGTACCAGTTTCACTTTAGATTGAGGTGTTGAGGGATTTACACACTTCCCCTTTAGCGGTACATCCAAGTGTGGCGAAGTTGTACCAGGACCTTCAAAGACATCACAGGTGTCTAGGTATGAAGAAGGTGGTAGGGGAGTTTGTCTCGTGATGCCTCACTTGTCAGTAAGTGAAGGCAGAGCACCATGTACCAGTAGGATTGGTTTAACCTTTAGAGGTCCCGGAGTGGTAGTTGGATGGGAAATAGATGGAATTTATGATGTGTCTTCCATGTATATCCAGGATTCATGACTCGGTATGGGTTATCATTGACCAACTCACCAAGTCCTCCCACTTCCTACCGATCAATGATCAGGGCTCAGTAGAGAGCCTGTGATGCCTCTATGTACAAGAGATAGTGCGTTTACATGGAGTACAATATTCTATTGTCTCCGATCGTGATGAACTAATTACTTCTCAGCTATGGAAGGGGTTGAGGGAAGCTTCTGGGACATAGCTTCGCCTGAGCACCACCTTCCATCCTTAGACAGATGGTCAGACCAAGAAGACCATCTAGACCCTCGAGGATATGCTATGTGCTTTCTTCCTTGACTTCGGTCACAGATGGGAGGATCACTTTCCATTGGTGGAGTTTTCCTACAACAATATTTCTCACTCCACCATCTGTATGGATCCTTTTGAGGCATTGTACGAATGACCTTGAAGATCTCCACTATGCTGGAGAGACCCAAGGGAGTCAGCACTGGTGGGACAAGAGATGGTACGGGCTACCACGGAGAAGGTGCATTCATCCAGGACCAGATGAAGACTACATAGAGTAAGCATAAGTCTTATGCTGACAAGAGACAGAGACCTCTGGAGTTCGAGGATGGAGACCACATTTTCCTACAGGTCTCACCTCGAAGAGGTATATGGAGATTTGGTCAAGGCTGCAAGTTATCTCCGCAATTCATCGGACCATTCTAGGTCCTCAGGAGAGTATATGAAGTGGCTACCGCTTAGCTCTTCCACCTCAATTACACCGTGTGCACGACATCTTATACATATCTCAACTGAGGAGATATGTGCATGACCCATCCCACATCATCGACCATGGGGAGCTGGACATCAATGACGGGGCGACTTTCACGGAGGTCCCAATATAGATTGAGGATAGGAAAGAGCGGGTCATATGTGGATTTTCGATAACTATGGTGTGTGTTCTTTGGAACATAGGAACCTCCAGGAGAGCACCTGGGATCAGAAGGCTTAGATGCGTGCTCAGTACCCTCATTTGTTCCCTTAGTGTGAGTTGTAGCTTACGGGGATGTAAATACATAAGGTAGGGAGAATATAAAGACCCGCAAATTCTGTGGAGAAATTTTTCATAAATTCCTAGGATGTTTATGAGGCCACGGTTTTTTACGGTACTTGATTCTGAGGCCCGGTGTTCCCAGAATCAATTTCTGAAGTTTTTTTGGGTATGTTCAGTAAACGTACGTTCTAAATTTTATAACTTTTGAATCAGTGCTCGAAATTGAAATCTGAGGGCACCATTGAACTCGTAGCATCAGTGATTTCTTAGTGAGACCTTCGCCACAATTGCATTTTATTGAGAGTGGAAGATATTTTTTAGGGGTTTTTAATTAAATTGAATAAAGTTAAACTTTTAAAATTATTTTATATTTGTGGTTAAAACCTCCAAGGGGAGGTTAGTGGTAGGGGACACCACACCATAACCTCCCATGAGAGGTTATGGTTGTGGGGCCCACCCACACATAACCTTCCTTGGGAGGATTATTAGGTAGGGCCCACACGAGCTTTAAACATCATCCAAACCCCCTATTAAATTGGTGAAACACTTCACCTTCCCACTTCATTGATTGAGAAAACTCCTACATTTTAATTAGGTAAAGTAACTTAATTAATTTGAAATCCTTTTAAATTCTTGAATACTTTATGCCAACATTATAATATGTGATAAATTATTATGGTGGGGAGGTTGGAATATTCCTTGTTGGGAGAATTAAGGAGAGGAAGAGCCTTTGAAAGAATTGAGGGGACTTCATCCTCTCAATGAAGAACGTGAAGAACGCCTGTCACCACCGAAGAACGACGTGCACCATCTTCTCCCTCTTCAACTGGGGAAAGTAGATGAAACACCGCCGCCCACGAAGAACGATGAATCCTTCCTCGTCTTATTTTTTTCTGACATCAATGAAACGATGTCTGCTTCTTGTGACTTCGTCAATGAGCGACAATCAAGGTAGGTAGTTTGAATTGTTTTGTACTCGTTCATCGTCGTGAAAATTTCGGGAATGAGGACCGAATGATATCACCATAACGAGAAGGGTTCAGACCGCACGAACATGACCCGACCCTCCCCTTTGTTAGTTCATGTTTGATGACGACGAGGGTGGTACACACGACGACCGACAACGAGCCTGCCGTAAAGAAAGCCGGTGGCGCAAGGCTGCTGGGTCGCCACAATGGAACGGCACTGCAGTGCCGCGTACTAAATCGAGCCGCGGCCAGGAAGGTCGCGACAGTTCCATGGGTGTGCAGTGTCGTCGCACGACAATGGAAGAAAGGGTCGCTGCGAGGAGGGTCGCGGTGGTCTGACGGAGGCGCGGCGTCGTCGCGCTGCACGGAGCAGCAGGGAGCCGCGGTCATGGAGAGCCGCAGTGGAGGGGTGCATCGCCATCGCGCCGCACCTATTGTGTAGGACTGTGGCCATAGGCCGCAGTGGATAGAAGAGGGTGGCCGGCTGAGCTGGTTTCTAGTGCGCGCTACAGGCGGGACCCTTCGGGGCCCGCGACTACCAAGTGTCGGCGCCTCGCGTAGGGAATTTCGGACAAAGGGGGGAATAACACCCCCCTTCAACGCGTGACAAACCAGGACATGTGTTCCGGAAATCCAGGCCACGTGGGTCAGCCAGCCAGGCCATGCCGGCCGGCCAGCCAGGCCACCCGGGACGCCACCTGGCCATGCGGGCCGCCACCAGGCCGCGCGGACCGCCGAGTCGGGCCGCTTTCGGGTCACCCCCCCCCCCCCACAGGCCAGGCCATACCTTCTGGTTGGTTGCCCCTTCGGGTTGGGCCTCCCCTTTGGGTCGGGTCAGATTCATGGACCGAGTCAGGTCGGTCAAACTAGGTCGGACCAGACCCGAACCTGTCAGACCCGTTTACACCTTTTCAACCATATCTTGGGGTAGGAGCGTCTGTTTGACGAACCGTCAGCGGTGTCGATATTCATGTAACCAACATATCCTTTTCGATAATATCTGAAGGGAGTTCCAGGTATTATTGAGTTACAATAATGTTGGTTCATGCACGAAACCAACCGGACCCCAGGACTAAAATGCTAATAAATCACAGACCAGGCATCTGATTGACGCGCCATCTATTGCGTTGAAACCCTTATAATGTGGTGGACCTTTGAGATACTTCCACGTGAGACTTTGTGACACATGGAGTATCGACCAATATCTTCTGGAGAGGATCCTCCTAGATACGAGCAGGCAAAGTGCAGAAACATAGTTGCTAACAGACCTGACAACTACTTGACCGATTCGACTCAGAGTGATTCGACTAGCACAGTGGGGAGAGTTCGGTATTTGGAGGTAGCCCCATGTCGGTCGGAGGGCCTGGTAGTTGGAAGCAGACCTGCAGTACTCGATAGGAGGACTACCTCTGTATGCTATTAGGGGGAGCACCCAGTATTTGGTGGCAGACCCATAGCGGACGGAGCGCCTGGTAGTTGGCAGCAGACTCGCGGTACTTGAAATGAGGAGTACCTCAGCAGTCCAAGGTAAGTGAGAAGCGCCTTGGTGTCGCGATAGTCCCACAGTTATTGACAGAGGAGGAGTTCTCCAAAATCCATGGTTTCGATAATAAAATTCCTAGTTTGAGCTGAGTCAATGACCTTTGTGTTTTCCGCATTATGGAAATGGGTTACATAATAACATAGGTATATGTATGGGCATATACCTAAGTAATGGTTATCCATTGATTTCATACTTTGTGTTTATCCTTGTTGGAATTTGTGAGACCTTGAGGTTCTTAGGGTCTCTACTGAGTTTCCTTGTACTCACCCCTTCACGGGCTATGCCCGCACCTAGTTGTGTTGGATGCAGACGATGAAAAACGCTGACGGAGGCCGAGGGCGCCAGGATTGGATGATACCCGGAGGAGGACCTTGTGACGTATCAGTACACGGTGCAGTCTAATGGACATGGAGTGCTGTGGAGGCCATCTGTACCTACCCTTCAGGTAGAAACCCTGGAGGACGATCTAGGAGTTGCTTTAACATTTTAGCTATTTGTCCCTTTTTAGTTGTACTTGCTTTCAGTTGTACTTGTACTTTACAGTTGGGCTTGTATTCTGGCCCCCTTTACTATCAGTTCACTTGTTATAATGCTTTTACATAGTGTTTTCATCCTCTTGTACTCTGGTTGTGTGATTTTATGTTTTATAAAGGCAATCCCTTCTTATTTTTAGGGAATTACACCTTTGGTGATAGTCGCCAGCCCTTGACCTATGGAAGGCAGGTTTTGGGTAGTCACGATACGGGCCCCTGGGGACGGGTCATGAAAAATAATCACACATCACATTTGATATAAAAGATGGTGAATTTATATTTTTTAATAAGAAATATAAAATTTTACCATATTTTGGTTACTGAAATAATACCTTTTCTATAAATAAAAAATATTAATTGGTGGTGGGCTAATTTGAAAAATTATGTTGATGGGTTGAGGAAATTACCACTACATCAGAATAACTCTTTTGGATTTCATTTTAAATAACACATGGTTGGTATTATGGGAATAACATCACATCTATACTTGGTATTGTAATGTAATGAATATATTATACCTTGGGTTTTTCTATCTATAAGCTCAACCTAGTCAATGGGGTCAAAATGATGGGTGTCCTTTTACAAGGTAGGAAGATAAAAGGCTAGAAATTTCAAAAAAGATTAAATTATAATAATGTCATTATCATAATAAATACTTCAAAATGGTAATTAATTTAATGAAAAAGACTCATGGTTTTTATTAAAATCATCATATAATTTTTATAATGTTTTTGGTGTTATTTTAAACCTTCAATTTTTTATACCCATCATTAATCATTTTTTACCATAACTATAGTTAAAAATATTTAAATATTAAAAGCTTATGAATGATTCCATACATAGAAAAATGAATACTAATTGTATTGTGGCTGATATGACAAACCATTTTTCAATCACAATTAGAATGATAATATTGCTTTGAATTTTCTATCATTTAATAAAATATTATTTTTATCTAATTTCATTAATGTCAATTTTCAGATGCATTCATATAATTAAAATTTAATGACAACAAGAAAAACATGGAATTAAAATTTAATATTTCCATACATACCTAATATTTAATATATATTTACAAAATTCCTAGAATAAAATAATTCGCTTAAATTTTTTTTCCATTAATTTAATTTATGTCATTTTATTTATATTTTTCTCAATTGATGAAATCTTATGCCACTGTTGCATAAGTTTTTAAGATACTAATTCAATTTCTATAAATTTTAAATGAATTATTATTATAAAGAAATGTTTTTGCTCAAAATATTCATTTATTTCCTAATATTACCAATTTTTTTCCATATGTAAAAAATTTATAGATTTACATTCTCTTTTAATTTTTTTAATAAATTAATATAAATGTAAAATTCAATTAAATATGGATCCATGTTTCTATATTTTAGATATATTGATCTAAATGGACAAATTAAACTCATAAAATATGATAAATTAATTTTTTTGATAAATTAAAAATCTATATCCCTTTGTCTTACCCATATTTTAATTTTTTACCCTTACCATGATGAAAAATATTAAATATGGTTATAATCAATATTGAAATAAAATAAAATACAACTGTAAGAAAATTTGGTCTTGTTGATTAAAAATATGGAAAAAAAATAAATATAAGTTATTTATAATTGGAAGACATTCAGTTTAATATTAGTGCACACCATGTGATGAAACTCAGTTTTTAGAAAAATGTATCATTAACCATAAATGTTGATGTATTATTATCCCCCGAATAAAAATATTATTAGATTAATATTAAAACAATTTATTTTATATTTAATATTTAAATTTATTTAAAATATTTCATGAATTATAATTAATTCAATATATAAATAAAAAACACATTTTGAGCATGGAAATAGATTTTCATAAAAATATTGTTTTATATTCAAATTAATTTTATTTTAATTGATAATTAATTGATGAACAATGAAATAATTTTATACATGTGAAGAAAATACTGTTTATAATCTATTTATACTTATTCATTGCAATAAATCCAATGTATAAGAGATAACTATAACATTATATAATAATATTTCAATAGTGTTTCGTGAATCATTTAAACATAGTGTTGCGTACAAAGAAAGATAAATAATATATATATATATATATATATATTATTAGGGTCATCCAATTTTACAATTAAAATTTATATAGATATATTTTAATGTCTTTCATAATTTATTCTAATACACTAGAATAATTAAATAATGAATGGTTAATTTTAGGATGTTGTTACGTGTATCAAAAGATATCGAGAAATGCTAATTTTTTAAAGGTAAATACTTATTAAATTCTAGGTTTTAGATACAATATAACAAAATTAATATCAATCTTATGTATATAAATCATGGGTCAATGTAATTTGGGCCAGAATACAAACAAGTCTAAATTTTGTTTCCTTGTCTAAAAATATGGGGGTTGGCTATTTATGGATATAGGCATACTATTGTTATGATTATTGAAATCATATAATTTTGAACCTTTAATTCATTGGGTTTTATATACCATATTCATATTATGTATTTAGATATTTATAAATAAATTTATATTTTAACATTGGATAGTAACACATGCTATAAGTTGTGTAAATAGTCCAAAAACAATATGGTTTGAAGATGTTGATTTGGTGGCATGAAGGTGATTTTAAATATTAAATCTCAATAAGAATATACACATGTTATGATAATTATATATTATTTATAAGGATATTAAATCCATTTAAATTTTTATTCTTTATATTCCTTCAAAATATAAAATAATTCATGGAATAGATCATTCATCTAGGAAGCTTCAACCATAATAGGGTTCTTATGTACTATTTTGTGTAGAGCATGGTGGAACTAAATAACCATTATAGTTAGATAACCAAATAATAGAATGAGTAATAATTTAAACATAGATGGGAAACCAGGATAGCTAGGAAACCAAAGAAATAAAGATGATTTTTTCTATGTGCTATACTATGTATTGTGTTTCCCACTCAACCACTATAATGTCATATATGATATTATTATTCCTATGCATAAACTTAACAAATAAATGTTGAGAGGAACAAAATAGAATATTCAATTCCTAGACAAATATGAATCATTTTAAACAAATTTATATCATGAATTTTAAAAGGTGTCATCATTTTAGTTATTTTTTAAATAAATTTACTTATTAGATTATTGTAAATAATGATACTCATATGATAAAAGATTTATTTTACATAAATTATATCATAATAATAAAATATTAATATAATATCAACCATAGAAAAAAAATATTTATAGTATAAGAACAACTTGTAATAGTAAAAACATATGAATATTTCTCAAGAATGTAAATTTTATTTGTTTGATTAGTACCCCCATAAGTAAGACACTATTTAATTTATCAAATACATTAATTTATAAACATATGGGTAGCATAGAATGGGGAAAATATGTTTTCAAAGTAATTATATACAAAATCAATGAAGGAACATTAGCCTCCACGCATATACAGGGTATGATTATTTATACCAGTTACAAGGTTAGACTGATGTTTTTATAATAGAAATTTTGTGGATATGGAAAAAATTTAATTATAATTGATACAGATTTTATTATAATAAGAATGTATTCATGTTATTTTTACCATTTTTTCTAAAAAAACTAATAATAAATGAAATAGGTAATATGATGTATAGGCTATGATACGGTATTAAATGTAAAAGGAGGAAAAATATCAATCCTGAAATAGAAATGTTATTTGATGAGTCAAAAAATGGTTCACCAAGTATCTATTTATTATCATTTAATCAAAAATAAGTGTCTGAAAAGACTGGGAAATGATTCAATTGGGGGGAATTATCTATAATACCAAAATGAGTTTAGGAAAGTCTATTGAATATCTATTTTAGAAACCATAGATATAGAAATTAATTGTTCATTTTTTTGTTGTATGTAATACTAAATGAATGTTGTAAATTTTTTTAGTTATATACAATTTCAAAATGAAGTAATAATTGATATATATTATTTTTCAATTCAACTAATGAATTATAGAGTTTCTATGTGAAATTATTTTATTCAATGTAATTTATAAATATAAAATTTTCCTTAATAAAAGATGTTTATATTAATTGGTTCACTCTTATATTATAGGATTAGTAAAATTTAAACAAAATTGTAAATAATATGAACTATTATATATGATTTATGATTCAATGAATTATATAAAATAATTTACAGTATCAAATATATGAAAATGTTCTATTTTCAAAAAAGGATTTTATATAAGATTTTTTTTTAAAATATGAGAAAACATTTATCCACAACCATTAGTGGAATAATTGTTTTGTAATAATCTTCTAATCATGAAAATGATATAATTTTATAATACAAAATATATGATATGGACACAATAGTATATTTTAAAAATATACGATATGAAATGATATAATATTTAATTTTTACGAAAAACTATGTTTTTAGATCCTAGAAAAATATTCTACAACGAAGAAAATTTAATACACTACTAGGGTAGGTTTGGTAGTAGAGAAGATAAAAAATATCATATAAAATATTAAGCAAGTAATGATATAAATTGAATTTGAATTTATATCCCAAAACTAATTTGTATATAATGTATATAGCTACATAATATTTCATGGGGAATATTTTATACAGTTGATGACGAAGAACATTAAAAGTGTTCTATATAGAAAAATAAATTTACTAACATTGTTTCATTTATTATTGTGAAGTTAATATGTTTGAATAAGTTTAAGGATTTTGCAGTTATTAACATGATTTCTATGTCTCTCCATTTTTCAAAATAGAAAACATCATATATGTAACTCCTTAAAGAGTTTATTATGGTTATTTTATCAAAAGGTCACATTGATATGTGTTAGGAATTACATATCGATATAACATGTTTAAAAAGAACACTGAATGTGTAGAAAACATAATTACGATATGGAAATCAAAATGTAGTTTAATAACATGGAATATATAATTTTATAAAAAATTAAAAATATATTTTATCATTTTTTTCTTGGATTTAGTATATTAATATATTTACATCAATTTTCGTGAAGTGAAATGATAGTTGACCTATCAAATTATTAATTTTATTTATTTAAAACCAATGTTCATTATTGAATATTCTAATTTGTGATGAAATGTGAATGTCTTTGTGATTTTGATTCTTATAATAAGTAAAATAATATTCTCTAGAATCATAAAATCAGTTTTGTTAACCAGAATACCAATGATGTAACCATGTGGATTATCTTGCACTAAATATTGGGTATCCTAAGGGTTTCTGGATGATATTTAGAATCACCACTACCAGAAATTGTTGAGATACCTATCATGAAAACCATACTATATTGATATATATTCTGTGGATGTCTGGATGATTAGATGATCTAGTAGTGGTTGGTTATATTAGTTATAATGTCATAGTTGGAGCACAATAATTATGATATTTACTCCCTTATATGATAAGAATGAAATTTCCAAATTTTGTTCAGATGGATTGAGAATTTTTATTGATATACCAAGATTGTAGAAATTATATTCATATTTATTTGGTTGAGATGAATATAATGATATTATCTACAATGTTAAATGACATGAGTTTTATTTGGGACCTAGATAGTCTATACATGATGAATATAGAATGTATGTGTTTTTTATATAGGACTTACATACTATTTATCGCATGGTATACTGATATCAGAACGATTTGTATCATATGAGAAATCAATGTCCTATATGTTGTAGTTGGTCGAAAACATTTATTGTACATGTTCAAAATTTATTTTACAGGTTGAAAATATATTTTTATAGTTTTAGTAGTATTGATAATTTTATTAATTCATGTATCTTCAAATATTTATGGATAAATGATTTATATTTCTTTACAATTATATAATGTAACATCACATTACTGATTTCAGGAATTCCAAAACCCCCCTCTTGTTTTTTCATTGGTGGGATTTTTTTGTGTCGTTATGAGTGAATTTATTATAATAATGAAGGTTTTTGGGTAGGGGAATGGTTTTCACACAGAATGATCGTGGTTATGGAAAACATTGTGCTATGGACATGTTTGGACAGTAGGCTCTGCACAATGTACACATAGTTTGACCCATATGTGTGCAGCTTCCCAAGAAACAGTGCAGATGGTGTATTCTAGATCTGAAATTTTTATTAAAATTTATTGAGTCACCCTTTTTAACCTTGGATGTTCCTCATTCGACCCTTATCCATTTCTCACATCCAAGGGAAATATATGGTGGCTTGAATGACCCCCAAATGCAATTTAAAGCATGAAGAATTACCTTCAATCTCAATCTGTTTAGTTTTCTCTTCTTCTTCCCTTTTTCCCACATTTTATCTCTATCTCCTTAGGGTTTCATGGATCCTAGAATGTATTTTTGGATATAATACCCTTTTTGGATCTTAAACCCTGGTTTGATCCCCACTTGTGTGATCTTCGTTCTTCGTGGACAAATCCTGATTAGGGTTTGGCATTGTGAGATCTATTTTTTTCAATAGGTGGATTTGTTATGATGTCCGATTTCTATTAAACATTATTTCTTTCTTTAAATTCAATTTTTTTGATTTAAATGAATTTATTTTTATTTGAATCAAATATATTTAAATCTTTTTTATGTAAAATGACACAATTCCAATGAAATGGTGTTTTTGAGGAAAAAAATGCGGGTTTGTCATGGAATTAGAATTATGTGTGAAGTAAACTATTTAATTTAAATTTATGTTTTTATGGGAATTGAGGCAAATGAAATGTACACCTTAATTGAAGAAATATTTATTTGATGTAATGATTTTGAAAACTGCTAATTCAAGTGATTTGGGTGGTTGGGATGAAAGTGATGAAATTGTTTAGAAATTAATTTGTTCAATTAAAATGTGAAATGGATTTTGAAGTTGCATTATTTGTTTTGAAATCCCAGTTTTGTGAAAAATGTCATCATATGATTTTATGGAAGCCATAGGGTCTCATCTTGGTGAAAATGCACGTTTTTTTATTAAACCCAATATGGTTTTTAAAGAGAAAAATTTTCAAATTTGAAATGTTGAATGGGATAAATTGCATTTTCTGTTATAAAATGTATTTCCCATAATTGATATTGTACATGAACATATATAATCCTTATATATTTACTGTGTTATTTTGGGTGTCACATAATCATTCTAAAATATACCGAAACTTCATATCATCACATCCCATTCAGTAAGTGATGGTGATGAGATTATTTTAGCATAGGCATAATGGGGAGTATTTACATACTTTTTTGTATTCACAATGTTGGATCCTTATATCCTAGAACTATCATACCTATCTGAAACATGAACATGATCTTGCTTGTTTACATTATTTATGTGTATATATACCATTGTTATAAACATTTTTACATGCCTTGAAAATCTATAGAAACTGTTTATATAAAATGTTTCTTTAATTCATATGTGAGAATTTATATTTTTGAAAAGTATCAACTAATTAAATGAAAACTCCATATTTTGAAATGTTTTCCATCATTAAAATGAAAAGCATGATTTTCTAAAGGTATTTCTATCTTTTAAACTATAGAGAACTATTTGTTAAAATATTCCTTGTTAAATCCAAACCTATTTGTTTTAAAATTGAAAGAAAATGATGATTAAATTGATATTCCCATATTTTATTTTATCCTTTGGTAAAATTTTATTGGGATTTGGATTAAAAACTAACTCTTTCTTCAGGTGTTTATAGATTTTCTCCTTCTAGGTTCGAGAAAAGGAAAGGGATTTATTACAAGTGGATCCCACTACTGAACATTTGTCTTTGTGAGTTATGCCGTTAGGGAAATTTGATTATTTTTCCCATTTTTGTACATCGGTTTTAGTACATTTTTGGTTGTGAATGTTTATCTTCTATTACATTACTCATAGTTGAGTTTTCGTTTGATATGAATATTATCTTCTCTTCTTTTATTTCTTTATTGTTACTGTAAAATAATTCTCACTTTCAGTTCGTATGATGTTGGGTTCTAGTTGCTGACCTATGGGTATCGGAAATGCCCTTTGGGCTCTGTTAGTACAAACACTATTATTGGGTTACTAGGGTTCCTAGGATGGATCGTGACAAAGTTTTTTCAAAGGGTGTTTTATAGCATTTGACTTGAGTTCAATATGCATTGTGAAATATTTTCTGGACTTAGGAAGTAGTTTCGATTGATTGATTCTCCAGCTCTCATAATAATGAACCATAAGTCACCAAAGGTGGTAAGGGAATGATGTGTTCTGGTATAGTTCAACTTGTTTCTTGTTTTTTGATTTAGATATCTTGAAATCCAAAGCATGTATGTCATATCTGTTGGGATTAATATCCCTCGTTGATCAGTTTGAGAATTTTCTAATGTCTTCCTTGTTGTCCACTGATGTTCTATAGCATCATTCCTCTATGAAGATATGTGAATCGGACCCCAGAGGAAGCTGATGATGAACATCCGTTATCGAATCCTATTGGGGATTTGAATCTAATTGAGGTAATCATTCACACTGTCCAATATCTAAGAAAGAAACCACCTCTAGTTCTCTTTCAGTCCTCCATTGTGTAATATTAGAAGGACCTCCTCAATATTAGTTATCAAGAGGTATTTCCCCAAAAACCAGAACTAATTAAGGGATCAAATGACCTTAAAGAGTCTGAGGAGTTGTTTAGTAGTTTGGAATTCTTATTTTGGTTTTTGGACACACCCGAGGAGATAATGGTAATGTGTTCCACCTTCATGATAAAAGGACCAAGTAGAAGATCGTGGGACACTATGTTAATAGTGGTGAAACATTAGGGATTAAATTGGAAGTATTTAAAAGTCCATTTCACCGACTAATATTATCTTGATACGATGCTACTAGCCAATTCTATAGAGTTTTTTTATAATTGAGAAGTCTGACAAGTCTTTGGCAAGTATGCAAACTGTTTTCACAATCTTGTACACTTCACAACTAAGATTGTATTGAATTCCAACAGGAAGTCTCAAAGGATTAATTTGGTACATCATCTGTATATATATTCTATGTTTTTCTTATTAATGACTCTTTCTTATTAAAATGTACTGGATAGAGTACTAATGGTCGAGATCGACCTGGCTGGTATGTCAAGATTTTTGGGAGTTTCTTTTTCTCCTAGTGGAAGCATGTGTTTCATCAAGGGAATAAGGATGTGTGATGATTCTTGGGGAAGTTCAGGTTGGAATGGTTTTTCCAAATCTTCTTATGTACAAGGAAGAGTCCCATTGGTTTGTTACCAATGTTCCAAGCCAAGGTATTGTAATATGGTTTGGACTAAGGAACCCAATAATTGTGGCTCCTACGGGCGGTCAGGGTACTTACAGATGTTCTTCTTTATTTAGTCCACTCTGTGCAATGGTACAATATCATTTGATCCTCCTAAGACAATGAGGAAATCAAATTCTTCCTGTGAAAAATGGTTCTATCCACATGAATCTAGATTTAAGCTACTTCACATTGTGGAAGAGTCTCCAAAGGTAGCAGAAATGGGTCTGACGATCGTGAGAGGTACCATCACTATAGCTTTGTCCTTAATGACTACTTTATTTGATACTAGTGCATCTCATTCTTTAATTTCAAACTGTGTAGTTAATTTTCATAATCATCTTATTGGGATTTTGTTTTGTGTAATGGATATTACTACACCCCTTGGTACCAAGAGAGATAAGGTTCTCCAAGGCTCATCTTTTGTTTTCTCTCTATCAGATACTGATTTATCATGGACCTTTCTAGTTCTCAATTTGAAATATATTTATATAATCTTTGAGTTGGATTGTATCATTTTTATTATTTTCAAGATTGAACTCTATCTTTGATAGTTATCGTTGACTACACCTGGGGGTGTGTCTTCTATGTTTCAAGGAGAATGTGACCTTAGGTTGAGAAGGGTCAGAACATCATATATAGAGTTGGGGATAGTAATATCAGCCTTTTCCTTTGACATAGAGATTGAATATTTGATTGGGGTCTCCCTTGATTCATCTTTGTGTTTCACAATGTGTTTCCTTCCGACATCACTTGTTTGCCACTAGTAAGAGAGGTTGAGTTTTCCATTGACTTGATGATTGGTACCAAACAATTATATATTCCCCCATACTACATGGAACCAGCTGAATTGAATGATATGAAGTCGCATTTGAACAATATTATTCTGAATGTCTTTATATGCTCAATCTTGTCACCTTGGGCGGTGTCAGTTCTCTTTTCCAATAAGGCTAATGGTTCACTCCGCCTTTGAATATATTACTGAATACTCATTCGAGTAATGGTAATGAAAAAAGTATATGTTTCCACATATTGATGATCTGTTTGACTATTTTAAAGGGGTTCAGGGGTTCTCTAATATTGATATTCACTCAATTTACCATAGTTGATGATAAAATAATCCGACATTTAGAAAATTGTCTTTAGGATAATGTATGTACATTATGAGTGTAATGTCCATGTTCTGGAAGCCACCTAGAGGTGCCTCATACGTGGTTGGTCACATGGCCTCAAGCGCATTTCAATGAACACTAGAGGCAGTCTACTAGCAGGGAGGGCCTTGGGTGTGATAGTGGGGAAACTATGCCCTCATTGGCAGAGTACACAGCGGAAGTAAGAAAAAACATACAGTAGCGGAAGCAGTAAATATCCAACAACAATAAATAGCGGATGACTGGAATAATAAAAAACTGGAGCACATATATATATATATATATATAATGATTCCTATACATATTTCTAGGAAATCATCCAAACAAGTCTCAATGAGTTGAATACAACAATGCTAAATAAAAGTGCAAAAGAAAACAGATAAAATCCTCATCTTCACAAGCCATAGCTTGGTCCCACACTCTCTATCTCCACAGAAAATAAAGTACCTGAAGTAGAAGGGAAATTTCCCTTATCTATACATGCAGCAATATAATCTTTTTGGGCCCAAAATCATGTCCCAAACAGGGTGTGAGACTAAATCACAGTAGGCAACCAGCCAAAGATCTGTGCCTAACAATCAGTGAATATCTGGCGTGTAAAAAAATATAGAAAACAGTAAACTGTATGGTGCTCAACAGTAAACTGTTCCACATGTCAAACAATCAATCAAGCACAGTAACCCTCTAGGAAGTTCACACATCCTATCCGATCTGGTTCAGTATATGGAGACTCTCTAAGGAAGCACTCACAGTCAATTCCCCTTATAGCCTAAGGTATTCAAGAACTGACTGAAGAAGATCACTCGCTCAATTCCTCTTATATCCCCAAGGTCAAAGACTCTCTGAGGAATCTCACTCAGTCAATTTCCCTTATAACCCAGGTCATTAATAGACTCTTTGAGGAAGCACTCACCGTCAATTCCCTTTATAGTATAAACAGTTGATGAAAAAAAATTACTCTTTGAGGAAGATCACGAGGTCAATCCCCTTATAGTCTAAGGGTATAGAGGACTCTCTAAGGAAGATCGCTCATTCAATTCTCATTATATCCCCAAGTGGTTCTAGGATCTCATAGGATTCTCACTCGTATAATCCCCCCATATATCCAAAAATCCCTAAAGACTCTCTGAGGAAGCTCACCTGGTCAATTCTCTTTATAATCTACTACACTAGGTTCTCACAGCCCTGTGTAGGTCAACAATCATAGTAGTGTAACATGGGCATGTAAACCTATGAACTATTTGGATAAATAGTCTATAGAATAACAATCATGTCAGAATACACCTCTCCATCCTACAAAAAAAGACATGGAAAACATGCAAGGCAACCAAACTTGCTAAACAGGACCAACTGGTTGTAAATAGAACATGCATGGGAAAAACATCCACGACATATAAAAACAACCCAATTCATATCCAATTAACCTATTCACAAGCATATAAGAAAGGCAGGCAATCAACATTGATAAAACGGTAAACATGCAATACACCGTTCAATGGTGTTGGTGGAATTTTCACATAATACTCAAAGTCTTCAAACAGAAATTCACATACCACCTACCTTGGGGTTAGTGGATCACTATATGTGAACCTCAAAGATTTAATATCCTTAGAATATCGAAGATCTACAAAAATTTCTAGAACATTCAACCCATGATATCTCATAAAAATAGAGTAATAACGAAAAGAGGCCCAAGAAGAAGTGAGAACCCACCAATGTGATTGCAGCATAACCAAGAGTGTGTGATTCGGAGGATGGAAAGAGGCTCAGGGGTTCGTCGAAGATCCATGGCCGTACAGAGCTCTCAGTTGAACGGGATATAAAATAAGTTCATTCTGGTTATTAGACGTGACCCCGGTGCGTTTAATGAAAGAAAAGTACACATCTTGTACTTTTAAAGTACATGGTGTGTACTCACCTTTTCTGTACTCCGAATTAAGCGGCCTCCGAATAACTCCCACACAGATGTGTGTGTGGCTACTACACAGCAAGCACACAGCCTCCTATGGTAAGGAATCACACGATGTATACTCATAAAGTACATGGAGTGTACTTAGAAAATTTATATAAAATCCTTTTTCTTCAAAAACGACCAGAAAAGGAAAAACATACCTGAAAAGAACGTATGGTTTCATAAAACAAGTACCTTTTCATGCTATTTGGTCTAACCAATGCTACATCAGTTTTCATGGATTTTATGAACAAGGATTTCCAAGAGTATCTATATTCATTTGTGGTGGTCTTTTTGGATGATATCCTTATATACTCTAAATCTAAGGAGAATCATGTGCATCATTAGAGAATAGTGGTGGGCTTGATAAGAAATAATTTACTATATTCCATGACTTTGAAGTGTGAATTATGGATTTAGGAAGTGATGTTCTTGGAATATGTTGTGTTAGAACATTGGATATTCATGAACCCTGGAGAGGATGAAGTGGTTATGACATGGGACAAACCACATAATGTCTTTGAGATTTGGAGTTTCTTTGGTTCAGCTGGATAGATTCGCCGATTTGTAAAGGACTACTCAAAGTTTGATTCCATGATGAATGCTCTTAGATGGAAGGGAGTGATGTTTGTGTGGAGTGTGAAATGTCAGAGTAATTTTATTGAGATGAAACATCTTTTTACTACTCAAATGGTTTTGACTCAACTAGAGGTTGACCATAGCGATGTGGTCATTTCTAATGCATCAGAATTTGTCTTGGGCTACATTCTAATGAATGTTGATCATGTTATTGCATATTGATCTCGGAAGACTAGTTCATACTAGATCAATTATCTGACACATGTCATTTAACAGGAAGCTGTGATGCACTCTCAAGAGTTGGCAGAATAACCTTTATGGAAAAAGATTTTTTTTTGTTCTCATACCACAAAATATGGAGTTTTATATTCTATAAAATAAATATTTGAATCTCTTCCAGAGGAACTGGGTAGAATAAATATAGTCTTTTTACATTGACATTGCATATACCCCGGGAAAAGGGAATGTCGTTGCAGATTCTTTGAGTTGGATGATTCCAACCTAGGGACTGAAAGAATACTCGGAAGAGTGGAACTTGATGGATTTCTTTTCGTAGTTGTATATTGGAGATCAGGAGACAAAAGATGAGGTTTTTCATGGCTAGTGTTCATCTTACATCCTCCCTTCTTTAAATTATTGTTCATGGCCAATATCTTGAAGATGAATTCTGTAGAAATAGAGACTCACATAATGGGGGGAGACAGTTGCACAATTTTCGTTCTCCAAATATGGAATTCTATTCTACCAACATCATTTTTTGGTACCATATTCAGTAAGGAGTATTGTGATGGGGGATTTATATAATTCATAGTGGGTTGTAAACCAAGGAACAACAATGATGTTCTATGACATTATGTATAATGTCTGGTTCCTTGGTATGAGGTGAGGCATTGCTGAGTTGGTTTGTCATTAATATACATGCCAATAGTTGAAAGATGAGAACCAGAAACCATCAGGGTTTTTTTACACACTTTTAGTCCTTACTTGGATGTGGGATGAAATATTTAAGGACATTTTGGTCAGGTTTCCACTTACCTAATGGAATAAGAATGAAATTTGGGTGTTGGTCGATAGGTTAAAAAAATCTTCTAACATCTTACCCATTAATGATACAACCAATGTTGAGGAGTTGGGAATTATCTATGTGAAATTTACTGTTCGGTTTCTTGGAGTTACATCAGTTATAATCTCTAATATAGATCCTTGGATTACTCATCTCTTTTGGAGAGTCCTAAAGGAGGCATTAGGATCTCACATACATATGAGAAAGACATACCATCAACAATCATGTGTCCAGAAATAAATAAATACACATATTCTTGAGGATATTCTTCTCACTTATGTTCTCGACTTTGGTGGAGCGTGGGATGATCATTTGGGGATGGTCGAGTTTTCTTATAATAATAGTTACTAGTTCACTATCAGAATGGCTCTTTTTGGGGCCTTATTAGTCTAGACTTTTAATTCTCTATTGTGTTGTTCGGATAACGATGAGAGTTCCTTGTTTGGAATGATCATGGTCTAAGAGATGAAAAAAACATTTATTTGATTCATCAGGGAATGTTGACAGCTCAGAGCCGATACAAGTCTTATGCAGATCACCATCATAAACCTTTAGAGTTCTTAGTTTGTGTCCAGGTTTTTATTAATGTTTCATCACAGGTGGGTCATCAACACCATGGGAGGAGGGGGAATATTTCACCTAAATATTTTGGACCACTTTAGATTTTTTAGATGGTGGGGAAATTTTAATACATGTTAGCACTAACACTACAAATGGAATCGATACGTAAAATGTTTCATGCATATTGTCTTCGAACATATCTATCTGGCCCATCTCATGTTCGGAGTTGGGGTGATCTTGAAGTGGATCCTGATTTATCTTTGACTGAATGAAAAAACAAGAATGTTTATTTTTAAGAACAATGTACTTCATGGGAGAGGGATACCTTTGGTTTGTGTGCAATGGATTCACAATTCTGATTCTCATGAGTTGTGGGATATAGAAGAACTAATGAGAGTGTAGTGGCCTCATCCCTTTGGTAGGGAGGATTCATTGTTGGATATATGGGGACAAACTGTTTCTACTTTGGGGAGGTTGTAATATCTCGTTACTGTTTTCTAGTATTCATAAACCCCCCTCTTGTTGGAGATTTCATTGTTTTGATTTTAGTGTCGTTCTAGTTGAATTTAAGAGAATTATGGTGGTTTCAGGGAAGGGGTAAAATTATCACACACCATACATGTAGTTTGGGAAAATAATGTTCTAGGGATATGGTTGGATAGTAGGATCCACATGG
The DNA here is from genome assembly GCA_963277665.1 of Viscum album. NCBI lineage: Eukaryota > Viridiplantae > Streptophyta > Magnoliopsida > Santalales > Viscaceae > Viscum > Viscum album. The sequence continues at coordinate 1,203,660,304 of OY728126.1, read as the reverse complement.
ACAGTGCATGGTTTGACCTAACTATACCAATCTTCCACGGAAACTATGCGGACGAAATTTTTGAGATCATATTTTTTTATTAAAATTTTCTGATCCACCCTTTTTATTCCTTAATAGACATCCTTCAACCAAAATCCATTTCTCCATTCCTTATATCTCCCATGGGTGTTTTTTCATCCATTAATCCCATCTCAGATGTGATCCAAAGCTTGTGGAACAACCTTCGATCTTAATCTGGTTAGTTTCCTCCTCTCGTTCTCTATTTCTCACAATCTCTCACATTCTATTTAGATTCACATTAATTTTGGTATTGATTATTAGATTTAATATTATTTTTGGGATCATAAATTTAGGTTTCATTACTGTTTATGTGAAAAAAAATTCAGGTAAATATCCCGATTAGGGATTGGAATTTTGAGATCCATTGTTTTCAGTACGTGGTTCTGTTATGTTTCCTGATTATTATTGAACCTAATTTCATTGTTTAAATTTCAATTTATTGATTTAAATTAAATTGATTATATTTTAATCAAATTTATTTCAATTCTTTTGATGGAAAATGACACAATTCTGGAGAATTGGGGTTTTTGAGGAAAAATTGTTTTGTATCTTGGATTTGGAATTGGATGTGAATAAGGTTTCTTAATTTAAATTTTTGTTTTTATGGGAATTGAATCCAATTAAATATTTATTTTAATTGAGGAAAGATCTATTTGGTGGAATATTCATGAAAAACCATGAATCATGTTATTCATGGGCTTGGTACGAAAGTGATGGAATTTCTATGAAATTGAATTTTTGAATTCAAATTTGAAATGGATTTTGAAGTTGAATCATTTGGTTTGAAATCTTGGTTTTTTGAAAAATGGATTATGATGTTTTGATGGAAACCATAGGGTCTCACCATGGAGAAAATTAATTTATTTTAAACACCCATTATGGTTTTCAAATATAGAATTGACATATTTAAAATGGAGAATAGGATTAATTGAATTTTTTCCTTACAAATGAATTTCCTATCATTGATATTGTACATGATCACATGAAAGCCTCATGTAGTTATTGTGTTTTTGTGGGTTTCACTAGATCATTATAAAATGTTATAAAAAATAATATTAGATCATCTCATTCCATAGGTGATGGTTATGATATCACTTTATCCTAGGCCTAAAGGTTCATATGTACATACTTTGTTGTATTCACAGGGTCGGATCCCAAAGTCCTGGAACTATTGAACCATTCTAGAACATGACCTTGTTGCTCGCATGTTTTCATTTTAGATATCCTATATTTTCCATTATTATAAACAATTTTACATGCCTTGAGGATTTATATACATTGTTTATATAAAGTGTTTTGTTATGTCATTTCTGAAAATTGGGGTTTATGAAATGTGTCCTTTGATTAAAAAAATCCAATTTTTGAAATGTTTTCCATTATTTATATGTAAAACCTGATATGCTAAAGTTATTACCATATTTTAAATTGTAGAGTATTATTTGTTTGAATAGGATTTGTTAATGTTGAACTTTTTTATTTTAAAATTTGAATAACATTTTGGTTAAATAGATATTGCAATCTTTTATAGAATCCTTTGGAGAAATCTTACTGTGATTTGGCTCAAATCCTACTTGTAACATTGGGTGTTTGTAGATTTTATCCTTCCAAGTTTGAGCAATGGAATGAGAAATGGTATAGGTGGATCATACAGTTGAACTTTGGTTATGATTAGTTATTTCCTTAGTGAATTTTGGATGTTTTCCACATTTTTTTACATTTTCTATAGTACTTTGGTGATTGTGCCTGCTTAAATTATGGTACATTACTCTAAGTGGAGTTTTCCTTTGATAGGTATAATGTCTTATCTTTAATTAATTCCAGATTTTTGGTGGAAAATAATTTCCACATTCAGTTTTTATGATTCTATGTGCTATTCATAAACCCTTGGGGATCAGGAACACCCTTTGATTTATGTCTAGATCGACTCAAATATTGGGTTACCAGGGTACCCATATTGGTTTGTAACATATAAAGGTCAATGGGGTATTTATTTTTTGTTGAGTGAATGATCAATCATTTATGCTCAGAGCGATGGTATAATATTTTTTGGATGGTTTATATTTATGATATTCTATGTGATGTTATATAATGTGATGTTAATCATAGAATTCCAAAATTGTATTAGAAGATATAAAAATTTTGGGTTGGATATGTTTATATAAATTTTAATATGTGATATAATTTTTGGTAAAATGGAAAAATATCTATGAGGATATATTGAATGTGGTATATTGAATGAGATATTCCAAAAAACCTTATATATATGATGTATGCGAGCTATATCGTACTCAAAAATTTATATATATCATTTTTAATGGTATTAATGAAATACATGGAATATTATATTAATTTTTACATGGTTTATAATAAATTCATGATTCCATGATATATGATAATATTTTAATTCCAACTTAATATTATAGAGTTATCCATTGAATGATCACCCAAATAAAAAATGATAAATATTATTTTTTCAATAAATAAAACACATGGGAGAATAATATGTCTTAGGGACATAAATAGACTATAAATGAATGAATAAATCATAAAATTTGAGTTAATTCATCCACTCTTATGTGATATCCCAAGAGCCAATATAAGGAAATCATCATAATGAGATGATGACCATTTGATCCTATACCATACTACCATACCCATGGACATATTTATATTCAATCTATATCCTTCCGGTGGTATTAACATGTCATGGGTGAGGAGTGTATCCTAGTTGAGCATTTTTTGTTTTAAAAAAATCCATGAATACACCATGATAGAGGTATTCCTTTCAACTACCTCAATTGTGATATTTATCAACACTACATGACAAAGGAGAAGGGTGTATAAATGATCTAGTAAAATGTGAATGATTTTTTTTACACAATATAGATGATTTCAATTTCATGGATGGAGATCCCAATTTTGGGATTCTTTAGTTATTATATTTCATATATGTATTTTTAAAATTCCCATTGATACAGTACAAAATGATATTTTATTTTGCTGCTTCATCATGGAAAGATATTCTTCACTAATCATGGGTTATTTTTTAAGGTATGATGTAAAATAGACTAATAAAGTAGCTAGTTTGATGTCCAAACAATGGAAATAGTATCTTTCCACCTATACATATGGTTACGAGGTTGATATAGTTATTGAATGGAGGAAATTGGGATGATTTTAATTATGACTATGATATGCGATCATGGTCTAGGCTAGCATGATGGTTAGATATATGCTATTTTATAATAATACATTTTGTTACAGGATTAGAGTGATTTTTTAGGAATATTTATATTATATTTTTGTTAAATCTGTTATATTATAACAAAAAAAATTGGTTTGAGGTACATGTGGTGTTCATGTAAAATATATAGTTAAAATATTAATACCTATAAAATATAATGAGTTGTTCTATGGAAATAAAATTTAATTGTGCATAGAATCATATAAGGAACTAAAGATATAATAAATAACAAGTTAATACTTGACCAAATTTACCTCTAAGTGTTTTTGGTTGGTAATGAGATGAACAGATATTATGGTTTTACCAGTTTCATTATTATACAAGTTTGATAATGACATAGTCTTTCATTTTTTGGGGATTGATTATTGAGTATATAAACATAGTCATCCTTAATTGTTCAAATATGTTATTAGTTTTTAGGATGAATTATTAATCAGTGTTACAGAAACTACAAAGGTAGATAGTAGAAGCTTTGTGTTGGTGGAATATTATTACACCAATGGAATATATATAATATTTATGTTTATGACATTATTTAGATATTGCAGTTGTTTTAAAAAGAAATTATAGATTTGAACATTGATTTTGTTATGTTAGAATCCAGAATTGTATATTTTCATGATACTAATTGATTATGGATTTCTCATTATTCATAATTTATGTTTTTAATTTGACATTAATGTGTTAAGTTGTATTCTATAGTGGTAAATACCTCCCATTTGATAGATTTATACAAATGGATCTATTATATATACAATGGAATATTAAGGGATGTTATTGGGATTACATGTGGTTCATTTCCAACGTATATTTGGTTATAATGTTATTTTATCAAGTTAGTGTGTTATATGAGAATTTTTATAATATTAAAAAACATGGGTAACATTGTTATATGTATTAAAGTCCAATCTGATTTTCCAAACAATCTAGTATTGGGTGTGGTGGTGAATGAATTCTTATGGATATAAATTTATTTACAAGAAACTATCTAATGAATAAAGTTAATTTATTATAGGTTATAATTAGGTTTCTATAGTTAATATATAGTGGTTAGTGCATGATCTATATGAATGATATCCAGTGGTATATGATCTATCTTTGGATATGAAGTTCTAATTTTTGGATATCTTCTACAAATATACTATAAATTACCTTATGAGCCTAAAATGGTTACATATTATATTGAACATTCTATCATGAATCATAGTAAAATAAATTTCAATTCGTTATCAAAATATTTTTGGGTATGAACATATATCAATATCAAGTGTTGATTCTCATATAGTTGGGGGGATTTATTATTAGTAAGTATCTGTAAACTAATTTGTGTGATGGAATGAAAGGGATGCCTAGAATCATTTAAACTAAATTTACTATCATTATATCTTTAATTACTCATTATTCACTTTACCGGGAATGATGATTTTCTCATTTCATGATATCTTTATCCCTCTTTATTTTCCCATATTTTTTTCTTACAATGAAGATTGATTAATTTTAGATGTTGGGTCCTCATTGATTATCCATTTCATGAATTCTATGTTTTATTGAGATTTAACATTATATTTATGGGTTTTATATTAGTAGGAAGTGAGATAGAAGATGGTATACACGAAACTTTGAAGTGTTTTATAAGGCATTCTTAGTTCTATGAAAAACCTGTTTTATTTATTATAGGGTAAAATGAATTCTAAATAACTATTCTAAATAAAGAATAACCAGTCTTAAGTATACAAGATGATGTGTTGTTACCTTGATGTATGTTTTAGAGTGTGATATATTCTTACCCAAAAAAATGGTTAGGAGGGTGATGTATTGTTACATGAATATACTATTTTGATACTCATAAAATTGATGATAATATACTATATGAAATAAAATGATGATATTTTTTCTGATTTACTTTTATGTTTTGGGATATATGATATGGACTAATATCTTGTTATTGAAAATGGATTTACATTTCCACTACACCAATATAGACACGATTATTATTTTTTCTATAAAAATATTGATTCTTTTAAAGGTCATGAATCAAGACATCTGATTGAATGTTCTCATAAATGATGAAAACCCCTTTTTTATATTTATATGAGATATTTGAATGTAATATATTTACGGATAAATCCTTTTTGTTTTTTATATTATGGATTTAAACCTTTGTAGAAAATTTTTTAATAAAAAATGGAAATTTATGACCATTTTACAGTGGTATAGATGAGAAAATTTTACCATGATAGGAAACATAATGTTGTTCCATCACTAGGGATTAATTGTTATTATGATTTGTTTTAGACTTTTTTGAAGTTATGTTAATGAATGATGATTCTTTAATATCTACTAAAAATGATTTATTTTAATAGGGAGGTCAGGTGCTTATTTACACTGAATGTGGTTATGTGGATCCTCATGATTCTATGTGTTTATAATTACATTTTATGAATGTATTCTGTGATAATGAAAACATATCATTAGTCGATTTATAGTGTAATATTCCAAGTCTGTACCTCCATTAAAAAATATAGTTTCTGAAAGCATTTCTTACAAGATACACTCAATTATGAAAAACCATGACACATTTGATTTGTATTGGGAATAAATATATAGGAAATACTATGATAGTAAACCATTTAAATATTTTTCTTTAGTTGGATAAATAATTAATATGAGTTATTATCATAAAAGAATATTTTTAATAAAAGTAATTTTTATGTTGTATTTTCATTCAAAAAAATAATTTATAATTTTCAAAATATAAATTTCAAAAAATAATATAGATGTTTTAATTTATATAATCAATTTTCACATTGTATTACATTCTTTATTTTTTTATTAGAATAGAAACATTTTTATTCAAATTTTTCAAGTTTAAATAGTTCTCGAGTCTATGATTTTATTATTATATAAAAGTAAACTATAATATTAATGAAATTTTATTTTATAATATATGAATTCAGGGAAAAATGATCCTTTAAAAATATTCTATAATCTAAAAAATATTTTTCTTATATTTTAATAACTAAAATAATTTTTTGTTATGAAAAAAGTTTGATCATCTATAAGAATGAAGTATTTTTCGAGTGGGATATGGTAATAAGATTCCATTAAATGATACTTCCATTAATTCTATTTATAATAAATAATTTTATGTATGATATCATATATAATGGATTTTTTCCCTATATAATTATAAAAAATAATACACCACTTTTACTAAAAAATTCTTGATTAAGTGTGTTTATTTTAAAATTAATTCTTAAAAAAATTCCAAATTTGATATGATTAAAGGATTTTAAAATATTAAACCTAAATTAATATAATATATAATATGGGTAATATTAATTTTAATCATATAAATAAACTAATATGTTTTAAAACGTAGTTACACTGATAAAAAATATCAAATTGTAAAAAATGTTTTACGAAGGGGAAAGGGACAATAATGGTTATGAAAACGTTTAAAAATGAGTTTTTTTAGTGTGTTTAGACCCACACACACTCACCCCTCAAATGGTTTTCAATTTTTATACATTTTTTCATCTAATTGTGAAATAACGTTATTTTAAACTAATGAGTGTTTCCAAAATTCTCATTATTTACCCTAATAAATAGATACCACTTACACAAATCAAAGTTACACTCGACCTTATAATTACAAAATTATCTAGTTCTTAAGCATTTCTTATTAATCTTACTATTTCAAATATATAAAAAACAGAATAAAATGATGAATTCAACATTATTAGTATACTATTAAATTTTTATTATTAATGGGACAACCCATATTTATTCATTTTCATCCACATATTAAAACAAAAGAACTTAATGAGTGATTATGTGCGGAATACCACTCCATGATAAATCATTTTTTATATTTATTCTCATTTTACACTCATTATAAAAACATCTAGAAATATGGAAAAACATAATAAGAACATAAAAATAATATCATTATTAATATCTAACAATGATATTTTTTGTTAACAAAAAAAATCCATAACCATAATCAGCTGTCGAGTTAATGTGTGTTCGAGATTGGGTTTGTTTAACCACATACATGAATGATTATATAAAAATATATTATGGATTAATATGGGAGTATAAATATTAGTATAATTATAATATAATAATACAATCCTTATTTTTATATTCCACTCTTAATATTATATTATATATTTTTATTTTCTTTAATTTTTCATCGCCATTTTCTAAAACCTCTAAAATAATCAAATGTTGACTCTATTTCCTAATAGTGTAAAAATACATTTCAGAAAAATATATTAGTTTAATAATTGTTGGTAATTTATATATTATAGTGTAAAAAATTATATTTTATCGAAGAAATTCGTGATAATAAGAAATCAATGATATCAACACTATAAAGTAATTAAAAATATTTAATGTTTTCAACAACTAATGTTAGGAATAGGTTTCAACAATAAAATACATGAAGATAATTTATATAAATGAACTATATAAATTGAAATTTAATTGAATAAGGTTCTAAAATATGCCTTTATTATTCTTATCATTATGATATTAATGGTAAAAGTGCATCAAAGCAAATCGTGTTTAATGGTAAGGGACTATGTAACTCAATGTACTTTTTGAGTTTTGAAATTTATTATTTAATAATAATTTTCCAAGGTATTCCATATTAAATGATGTTTTGTTTATATTTTTTATGAATATAATATTTTAACCAAATAAATTTTCGTGAATTACTTTCTCTTAATTATTCCAAAAAACAAGTATTTTTTAATGGGACTCATTACTAACAGTTTTACATCAATGAAAAAAATGCATTGAAAAACCTATTTTGATTATTTATTTTTCATTATCTCCAAAAGATATTTCTTTTATCACCCAATATTTCATAGTATGTTATAACATTAAAGTAATTCAATAGTGTGCGCTACACACAAAACCGAGTTTGAGCACACCACAACTTACTAAACTTACCATTCAAAAGGATGTTATGAATAGTATTAACTTAATTTTGAATCTTATATACTCCATATAATTTTATCATCTATATTATGTGTTTCTTAGATATAATATAATAACAAATTCATTTTTTCAGATAAAATTAGTATTTTTCAAAAAATACAATTTTATAGCCTATTAATGGTGATCCTTTTTTAAAACCAATATTTGACACTTTTATATATTCAATTTAATGAAATAAAATTCTTCTTTAGAATATGAAAATAAAAAACTTGTCTGGTTAAATTTTTGGTACTAATCTGATAACATTAATATTTTGATAAATAGTGAAAAATAATATGTTTTAATTGAAAACCAATTTTTTAATAAAAATATTTTATAGTGTTAAATTATGAATTTGAATGGTTTTGAAGTATAATTAGATTATATTTTTATCATTTAATACATTTTAGGTCATTATAATTAATTTCCCATTTAAATTTGACAAAAACACATGTCAATCTTTTGATAGTTTTTACTTTTTAAAAAAACCCACTTTTTGGTTTTGACAACGGGAATTAATTTTAAATTAATAAATAAAAATTATGTGTTTTTTATTTGGTAAAATTGATTTCATTTTTTAATTTTAAATATAAAAATTATCTTAGGGTAATGTTTTGATATTTTTTTGAAAACATTTAATTTTTGATGAATAGTGAAAAATACTGAGATATTATTTAAAACCGACTTTTTATTTAAATAATAATTTATTTTATTTAAATTTATTTTAGGTAAAAAAATATATATAATAACTATATAAATTCAATTTAAATCATTAGAGTCATTTTATAATAAATTTAGATATATAAAATTTTATCGATCTTTTTACCATCTTTTATCCACCTCCTAGGAGCATTTGCAAATTTACATAAAATTTAATTTTACCACTTATGTGAATTGAATTTCAAATATACAAGACAAAAAGTTGATATCAGTAAGTAAAATGTGGGTCAATATGTTAACAATAATTTTTTTTTGAAAAAACTTTTGACTTTTATTTACCGGTGATAAAAGTTAATAGGGTAATTAGGGGTAAAAATGATATCATGATTACCATAACACATGACCTAATTCTATTGGGTAAGTATACCTCGACCAAAACTAACTTTAGGAATAAAAAATGATTATTTAGGTCCACTTGGATAAGATTAGAACATTTATTATTATTTTATTTAAACAAGAGTAAAAAGTTTTAAATTCGTGTTTTCATAACTAAAACATTATTAATATAGGGTTCTAGATAAGATACTTTCAACTATAAGTATTCATTAAAAATATAAGAATATTTCATACATCATAGTATTTTATTTATAATTTTTAGACATTATATAATTAAATTAATTAATGATGCAATGATGATTCTATAATTACCTTATTAAAGAAAGAATCAAATAAATCGTATTTTAAATGTCAAAATAAATATAATTTATATTTTTTATGAAATTAAAAAATATTATAGGTAAATATGACATGTTATAGATGATTAAATGTATCTTGTTCGAAGTAATCAAGTTGTTATGACTTTAAGAAAAATTAAATACCAAATAGTGTCAAATTTGACATAAATTAATTTTTAAAACAAAAACTATAATATTGGTTTATATAATATTCCTAAAAATCTTAAGTTTGAAGAAAGGGATTAAAGAATATTATATATGTCATTAATGAACCACTTTAGGTTCTATTGGAAGTTTACAGTATGTTTATTAACCATAGAATGAATGAATACAGGAAAACATGGTAAAAGTTAAACTATTTAACTAAGACTTAAATCTAAAAGATAAGTTTAAAATGGTAACCTAAACTTGTCTAAATCTTAATGGATGAGAGTATTTCGACCCATAACCACTTAATTATTGAAAAAAAATCATTTTGATCCATTATAAACCAATTATTATTGTAAAATAATTTAGTACATTAATATTTTCCTAAATTGCCCCTCACCCCTCTTATAAAAGGGCACTTCCCCTTCTCTCAAATTCACACCACCAAAGCCATTTTTCTCAGAAAAAACCCTACCCAAATCACCTCTGAACTTCCATTAAATCTACCTAGAGGCCTTAACTTGAGCTTAAATCCAACCTAAGAAGCCATTTTGTTCAAATCAAAATAAAACACCCGAAGAAGAGGTTATGATTTTACCACCCTCTTTCAAGTTCATTTCTTCGTTCACTTACTCTTTATTTGTTCTTTCCTTACCAAAATAATAACTCCTGTACCTAAAACATACTATGATGTTATTATAAATATGGTAAAACCATATTATTTATTCTATCCACCATATAAATGACAAAGTCACCGTACGTTCGTACATATAGCTTACTGTCTCCACGTCGTGGTGTAGTTTGTTATTCAAACACGACATTTTGTAGATGGGTATAATAATGAGTATAACTGATGTAAATAATAAATATATTATGTTAATGATTCTTTATAAAATATATACCACCAAATTACATAAAATTTCATTTTAAATATAATTATATTTTCGCTCATGCGTCTGTACGGATTACCGTCTCCACAACGCGATGAGATTTATTTCCATGTTCACCATTCAACAATGATTATTAAAATATATATTATTAATAAGTATGTAATATATGAAAAACTAATTATACTTTAGATATATATATATTTACTTACATATATCTTATTCACTGTCTTCAGTTCAATACGATATGAAAACGGAAACAATGTTTATGCATACGTAGGGCCTACTGTCTCCATAAACGGTGCCCTCCATTTCATATAACTATCTATTATAAATATTTATATTATAAATATATATGATATATAAATATAGGATTACATTCTTCATGTATTTAAAAAATTATCTAAATAATACAATCAAGAATAACAAGTTAAAACACGAACGATAAAGAAAGCGATTATTACCCGAAATGTTAATTTAACATGAAAATAATTATTAAATGGGTAGTATAATGTCATAAATGAATCATGTATGATATAATAAATATGAATATGGTTCTGGTATAATTTAATAACATACTATAGTCATTATAAATGAGGTTAAATGTACCCTCAACAAAAGGAAAGTGCAAGGTAAGGGTTATTACATCAATCTCATTATTATCTATGATTTTTTATGTGTAAGTATCTATTGGGAACTCTTAATCATCCACATCTGTGTTTCATATATTATATTTTAAAAATTAATATTTTAAGGTTTTATGGAAGGGACTATTTAACTAGATCATAATTTTTAATGGATTAGATATTTATTCTTCTAAATCATTCTCATTAATGTCCATGTTTTCAAAATTGTTTTTAAGGATTTATTTATATGGACATGAATGTTTTTAAAATGTTAATTCCTTTCAAATGTTTCAAAGTGGTATGGGACACTTTTAATCAAAAATATATTTAAATGAATTCCTTTCTAAATTATTTGGAATGATGAATTGTGATTCATAATCTATCCTAGTGTATGGAATTGTTTAGAAATGGCGCTCAGTAGATGGAATGAGACCTCTGACAATACGCATGATCCAATGAATAAGAAGGATCATATCTTTCATGGAATTAATACAAAATTTAGAAAGAAAATTTTCTCCCATATAATATCTTCATATGAAGAAATAGTATCATGTGTTAATAAGATAAGTAATTAATTTTATGAGTCTTATGGCTTTGAAGGGAAGCTAGAGAAGAAAAGGATGGTAGAGAGAAAGATGGTTAAAGGGAATAAGGGAGAGAAGGATTTACCCAAATCTAATAACTGTGGAAAGAATCACCTTGGTAAATGCTTGAAGGGAATGAGAGTTTGTTATTAGTGTGAAGAAGAAGGACACCAAGTACGTGATTTCAAGGGTAAGGAAAATGTTTAAAATGTACAATGCTTCACATTCAAGAAGTTGGGACACTATGTGAATCAATGTCCAAATCATCAGAGTATACCCCAAATGATGATATTGGATATTATCAAGTTATGATACTGCCAAAAATAAAGAGTAATAATTAAGAGTTCTTATGTTGTTATTAAAGTATTATGTCATTTGAGTATTGTATTAATGATTTACATGTTATATGAATTATAGAGTATATAAGGATTGTACTTCAGTACTATTTCATTAAGGACTTGAGATTGTGTGGAACCAAGAAAAGTGACTCAATGGAAAGTTAATTTTTTTTTGAAAATACATGGTTGAAGGAAATAAAAAACGTTAATGTGGTCTTGATACTGAGGTATTGATTTTAGAATAAGAGAAGATTTATTTAGATAAATTATATTCAATATTATTGACATCTTCAGAACTGGTTAATGGTTTTTTAATTCTATCAGTTTTGGAGTTGAAAACATTTTTGGATATAAGGAGTATATCTGGTATTCTATAAGGAATAAGGGAGCATGAATGTAATCAATATTATTTTATGGTAATTCAGGGTGTTAACAGGTTTTAAAAAAATACATGATTTAGGTATTCACATGTTATTATATGGCAAAAAGAATCTTCATTGTGTTTACCATCCTTATAAATTTTGTACTCTGATTGTGGATAGAAGTATTTTGGATAAGTATAAAGGTTGGAATCGATTATGTTTGACATTGGATACTATTTTTATGGTTAAATTATTTCTTTATAATATTTTTGAATTTTCATAAAAGGATAACCCATAGGTCAGGCGATAACCTGTCACGTCCGGCAATCCCATTAGACTTGAACCCAAAACCTTAGGGCAATAATGATGCATCACCTACCAAAGGCCTACGTGATGGCCTTGTTTGTATAGTTTAGTTTATTTCAATAGTCTGAAAAAATGAATATAATTTCATTTTTTTACCCTATACTATTAGGATAAATAGAATATTTTTGAATTCTATTATCTTTTGCAGTGAAGGAAGAGTTTTTGGTAGAAATTAGTTGAAGGATGAATCTCTACTTGTCAAGTATATATATATATTCCTTTTTTTCTATGAATAAATTAATTATTAAACATTAGGGAAGGTATCTTAAAACCAAAAATGTGTTATCCTAATACCATATGTTTTTTTTGAACCGATGATATTTTACATCATCATAGATTGATGGATTTGAGGCCCTCAAATTCAGACTTGTTTGTGATTAATGACCTAAATCACTCCCTATAAATATTTACATTTTACTCCCATTATGTGTCAGTAATTTCCACCAATGTTCTCCTAATAGAGATCATAATTTGGTGGTGACTTTTTCATTTCCATTTCCCTCTTATTAAGACAAAATTTTATTAACCCAAATTCTGATGTGTGTTTTCCACATAGGTATTTTTATATTTTTAACCATTTATTTCTGATTTTTTTTTCAAATTATAAGGATGAAATTTATTTAAGTAGGGGAGAATGTAACACCCCAAAATTTTATAGTACATTATCTTATTAAATTTATTAAATATCTTGTGCTATACACAACACCGAGTTCGAGCGCACCACAACTTACTAAACAAACCGTTCAAAAAAGAAGTTATGAATAGTATTAACTGCATTTTGAATCTTATATACTCCATATAATTTTAACATAAATATTATGTGTTTCTTAGACATAATATAACAACAAATTCATTTTTTGGATAAAATAATTTTTTTCAAAAAATTCAATTTTACGGCCTTTTAATGGAGAACCTTTTTTAAAACCAATATTTGAAACTTTTATATAATAAATTTATTGGAATTAAATTCTTAATTAGAATCAGAACATAAAAATTAAGTTTGGATAAATTTTTGGTACTTTTATGATAAATTTCATATTTTGATGATTACTGAAAATACTATGTTTTAATTGAAAACAAATTTTTTTAATCGTAATATTTTATAGTGTTAAATTATGAATTTGAATTGTTTTGAAATATAATTAGAATATACTTTTATATCATTTAATACAATTTACATCATTAAAATTAATTTCACATTTAAACATGACATAAACACATGTCAATCTTTTGATAGTTTTTACTTTTTTTAAAACCCCACTTTTTGTTTTTGACAACGGGAATTAATTTTAAATTAAAAAATTAAAATTATGTGTTTTGAATTTGGTAAAATGGACTTTATTTTTGAATTCAAAATATCAAAATTTTCTTAGGGTAATGTTTTGGTATTTTTCTGAAAATATTCAATTTTTGATGAATAGTGAAAAACAGTTTGTTATTATTTAAAACCGAATTTTTATTTAAATAATTATTTTTTTATTTAAATTTATTTTAGGCTAAAATAGATATATAATACCTATATAAATTTAATTTAATTAATTAGAGTCATTTTATAATAAATTTATATGTATAAAATTTTATCAAACTTTATATCGTCTTTTACCCACCTCCTAGGAGCATTTACAAATTTACATAAAATTCAATTTTAACACTTCATTGAGTTGAATTTCAAAAATTCGAGAGACACAATTGATATTGGTTTGTAAATTTTGGTTTAATAAGATGAAAGTAATTTTTGGTGAATAGTAACTTTTGACCTTTATTTACCGCGATTAAAAGTTAATAGGGTAATTAAGGATAAAAATGATATCATAATTACCATAAACCATGTCTTAATTCTATTTTAAAAGTATAATTTAACAAAAAACAACCTTAGGATTAAAATATGATCATTTAGGTCCACTTGGATTAGATTAGGACATTTATTATTATTTTATGTAATGAAGAGTTAAAAGTGTTAAATTCATGTTTTCTTAACTAATTTTTGTTAATATATGGTTATACATAAGATAAATTAGACTATAAATATTAATTAGAAAGATAAAAAATTTCATAAATCATGGTATTTTATTTTTAATTTTTAGACTTTATATATTTTAATTTATTTATGACACAATGATGATGCAGTAATTATCTATTTAATGAAAGAATCAAATAAATGGTATTATAAAAATTAAAATAAATATAATTTAATTGTTTTTATGACATCCACTAATTTTATAGGTGAATATTTCATGTTATGGTTGATTAAATGTATCTTGTTTGAAGTTATCCAGTTGTGATGACTTTAACAAAAACAAAATACTAAATAGAGTCAAAATTTACATAAATTAATATTTAAAACAAATAATATAATATTGGTTGATATAATATTCCTAAGAATATAAGGTTCCAAAAAAGGGATTAAAGAATATCATATATTTCATTAATGAACCACCTGATGTTTTCTTGGATGTTTAGTGTATGTTAATTAACCATATCATGTAAGAATACAAGAAAACACAGTAAAAGTTAAACTATTTAATTAAGAGTTAAATCAAAATGATAAGGTTAAAATGGTAACCTAAACTTGACTAAAACCTATTGGTGGAGAGTATTTAGTCCCATAACCACCTAATTCTAAAAATAAATTTATTTTGAGACATTATAAACTGAATATGATTGTATAATAAATTAATAATTTAATCTTTTCCTAAAGTGCCTCTCACCCCTCTTATAAAAGGGTACTTCCCCATATCTTAAATTCACACCTCCAAATCCATTTGGATCTGCCAAAACCTACCCAATTCTCCTATAAAATTTCCTAAAATAAACCAAGAGGCCGTAACTTGAGCAGAAAACCAACCGATGGAGCCCTTTGGTTCAAATCAAAAGGAAACACCCAAAAAAGAGGTAATGATTTCACCATCTACTTTCAAGTTCTTTTCTTCTTCCATATCCTATTTATTTGTTTTTTCCATACAAAAATAATATCTCCAGTACCTCTTACATACTTTGATTTTATTATAAATATTTTACAACCATATTTGTTATTATATCTATCCTATAAATGACAAAGTAACTATACGTTTGTACGTATGGCTTACTGTCTCCACGTCGTGGTGTAGTTTGTTATTCAAACACTTCATTATTTGGATGGGTATAATAATGATTATAACAGTTGTAAATAATAAATATAACATGTTAATTATTCTGTATATATGATATACCACCAAATTACATAATATTTCACCATCAATATAATGATATTTTCGCTCGTGCGTACGTACAGATTACCGTCTCCACGACGTGATAAGATTCATTTCCACGTTCACCATTAAACGATGATTATTAAATATATATTATTAATAAGTATGTAATATATGAAATAATAATTCTAATATATGTATATATATATATGTAATTACATGTATCTTATTCACATACTTCCGTTGAATACGATATGAAAACAGAAACATCGTTTATGCATACATACGACCTACCATCTCCGTAAATGGTTCCCTCCATTTCATATAACTATCTATTATAAATATTTATATTATTAATATATATTATATAAAAATATTGTTTTATATTCTGGAAATATTTAAATCATGATCTAAATGATACGATCAAGAATAACAAGTTAAAACACGAACGATAAAGAAATCGATTGTTACTCGAAATGTTAATTTAACAAGAAAATCATTATTAAATGGATATTATAATGTCCTAAATGAATCATGTATGGTATAATAAATATGAATATGGTTATGGTATAATTTAATAAAATACTATGGTCATTATACAGGAGGTTAAACGTACAATCGACCAAAGGAAAGTGCAAGGTAAGGGTTATTTCCTCAATCTCATTATTATCCTAGATTGTTTATGTGTATGTATATAATGGAACCTCTTTATCATCCACATCAAATATTCATATAAAATATTTTCAAAAGGAATATTTTAAGGTTTTATGGAAGGTACTCTTTAACTTGATCATCATTTTAAATGGGTTAAATATTTATTCTTCTAAATCATTCTCATTAATGTCTATGCTTTCAAAATGGTTTTAAGGATTTATTTATATGGACATGGATGTTTTTAAGTTGTTAATTCCTTTAAAAGGATTCAAAGTGGTATGGGACACTTTTATTCAATAATATCATTAAATTTCTTCCTTTATAAATTGTCTGACTATTAAATGTTTTCATGAAAATGGGATATTTCTCTCAAAGTGTTTTACAAACCATTTTCAACTATTTCAACATTCTTTTTGAATATTATTGATTGAGGTTGATTTATTATAAATACAATATTAAATATTGTATTGAATGAGATATGATATGTTTGAATGTGGATATGTTATTTTTATACCATTCATGGTTTATGGTTAAAGTATTGACATTTCGTATGCTAGTTTGAATACGAATGTTTATGTTCCGTTTCAACCTTTTCATATGAGGAATGTATTGGACTTAATAAATGATGGGTGGAGCTCACTATAGCTCCTCGATGCATCGGTATGTCTCATGAGACAAGTAGATGTGGAATTGGACGAGGCCTTTCCCCTTTTGATATATAGTTTTGGCCGAGGTCTAAATCATTTTTATACATCTTGGACGAGGCCTTGACAAAATGTTTCAGAATGTACAACATTATACATTCCCTCATTATGAAAATAATATTGATGGTTCATGTGGTTATTCGACTAGTATAATACCCATGACTAGGTTTTATTATGGAATTATTTACTCAAATCATATTCCTTCCATAAAGTATTCAGGTTTATTGTTTGCAAAGGCATGTGTTTTTAATTATTCACCATGCCTATTGTTTATGTTATCTTCTGCTTTATTGCTTACCCTTACTGAGTGTTTGATCTCACCCCTTTCTTTTTTTTAATTTTTACAGAATTCTAAGAAGTGTTTTATGAGTGATAATAAGGGTTAAGCTAGGGGATTAATGGAATTATCAAAGGATCATTTTTGTTTTGTTTTGTTTTCTAATGTGTAATGTAACGTTCGTGTATGTAATATATTTTTGAAGACTGCTAAACCGATTGGTCTTTCGAGACATTATTCCTTGTAGTCATGCCGATGTTATATAATAATGCACCAACTCTGGGTAACTGGGGTAAAGATGTTACATTTTATTAGTGGAGTTATATTTCATATTTCACCCAATCATTTGATTAATAGTATATAAATTTTGTGTGATTATGTTTTTGGTATGAAATAATTAAATTTATGATGTTATTTTATTTCATATTGTTGATTTAGGAAACCCTAATTAATTCCATTGGTTCGTTATGAAAATATAATGATTCGAGTTGGGATTTTTTATGAATCCTAGTTTTATTTCTATGTGTTATTTCAGATGTAAAAATTGAAAGTTTTTTATGTGGCCCACATATGTATTGATGAGATTGAATTGTTTTCTCTAATAACCAAGGATGGGTGGTTCGATTATAATGTAATTAATGTTTTCATGTTATAACCCATATATTGGTGGGTCTTTTATATCCTTAAAATGAATTTGTTTAGAGTTCATATCTAACGAGAAATTTATTGGTGAGTAATTTTTAGTTCTTCATAATCATGGAAACTGATGGTATATCGTATGAAAGTAATGTTTCCCCATACTAATGAATGTTTCATATTTAAAAATATTTATTTATTATTATCTTATACTCTCATTATGTGTCTTATGAATGGAAATTTTACTTGTAAAAATGTGTGTACCATATTTGAAAAATGTTATTCATTCCTATATTATTCACTCATGATGTGTATCATGAATGTAATGTTTCAATATGAAAATTTTTTTTCCATAATTTTATTATTTTATTCATTATTATCTTATTATCTTGTGATTAAAGGATTATATTAAATTATTTTAAACTTTGTTATAGATATCATGTTCATTTATTCATCTTATTGGGGTTTAAGTTCTCATTACATGTAATTTAATGATTAAATATGTGATATTTTTATCACTAAATATATTAGGATATTTCTCATATGATTATTTTATTAGTAATGTTTATGAAATAACACTTACTGAAATGTCTATTCAGCCCCTTCAATGAATATAAATGAACTAATTTCTTATTTATTTATTATCTAGGTTATGATGATGAGTCTAACAGTTGAAATTTATTGAGAATGATTTATTATGGTACATTTATGCAGAAGTGATATCATGTTTTTTAAAATAATGTTATTATTATTCTAGTATCTTAATATATTAATATATCACTCCATTTTTTATTATTGTATAATAAATCTAAAGAATGAAATAAGTAAATATTGGAGCGTAATTTTTGTTTACCTTATCTCAATATAGTTGGTATCATAGGAAGGGTTAATTATTATTTTATATTAGATAAATTGTTTTTTAGAATTTTTATTTGAGGACTATAGTATGAAACTATAGAGATGAGTTTATTTGTTGGTTACTGTACTAAAATATATTTAAAGTCTTGTGTATGTGGTTGTCATAAAACATAAATCAATTTTCATTTATTGGCATGTGGATACATGCTATGGAATAGATGAAACTATGGGTAATAACAATGAATAGGGTGTGTTGGGTGTTATCTCAACTAGGTCTTTGTACATGTAAAAGTTTCCTAACTATACACATGGATAGTTTTTCATTAGGGATATTGATTGGTTTGTCCGATAATATTTATATATTATTGTGAACGATTTATTTCTTGGTTGGATTGGGGGATTACATATGCATATATATGGAAACCAATCTAATGTATAACAATAAATAATATCAATTAAACTAAAATAATTATATAATATCAGGATAATGAAAAAGAATAAGAAATTTTTTGGTTTTATTACTTTTATTTTATTATTCCCTTAAAATTTTATTTGTTTTTCACTCCTGAAAACCCATTTATAGTTTTAGTAAGTGAATGAGCTAGAAGTTATAGGGTTAAATATGGGTTTGAGGGATAATGGATGGTTTCCCCAAGGATAACTTCCTTGGAAATAGGATTAGATTATAAAACTCCTTATAATAATCACTCAAATGTATAAAGATATGTATAATCAAATTTTCCATGTTAATAACCAAATAATTATAACCAAGGAGAATATTTTTTTTACTCTTTCATCTGGTGACATCGATAATCTTTTAGAAGATCTTCAAATCCACATATCACTGATAAATGGATTAATGCAATTTAAATGGTATCTTCACCTCTATACTGGTGAAGACATAAGAATGTTTTTTACTATTTACCATGTGAAAAGAGAGGCTAACCAATAGTGGATTATTATTAAGAATACAGTGAATGATGAAGAAGTAGAATCATTAAAATGACTAGAATTTTAGAAATTATTCATTCCCATTTATTTTACACAATGACTTATTATGACCAAGGATAGGTAGTTCAAGGAGTTTAAAAAAAGGTTTATGTAATGATTAAGGCATATAATGAAAATATCACAATTCTATCATGATATGCTTCTAGTTTTATCTATTATATAGGAAGTAAAATCAATCATTTCATAGGTGGATTAAATAATAGTCTTCAAAAGGTTTTTTTATAGGGTACTTTAGAATTTAATAATAAATTATTTAATGTACGCTAAAGGTGGCTATTGAATGTTGGGATAATTAATAATCTGCAGAGAGTAAAATGAAGGAGTAATTTCAAGGGATCCCTAATTGTATTTTATATGGGGGAATAATATTCAACCCCCTACATATCAATAGTGTGAGTGGAATCACCCATATAATTACCTTAAATGATCTGGGAAGTGTTTTACATATTACAAAATTGGACACTAATCTTGGAACAAAAAATGAATGAAAAAGGGGGATGGTTAAAACAACATAGGATTAAATGTTCCCAAAAAATGATCTTACCACAATGCAATGATTCACATGAATGGATTTTGGAAACTATGTAAATCATTATGCCAACCCTCAGGCTAATGAAGATAATATTCCACAAAACCTCCCTAATTAAAAAAACAAGGGTGAGATTTCGTGATTACTACTGATTAGGTATATCAAAATAATGGAATAATGAATGAAAAAATACACATTATTCTAGATTTCTATGTACCTTATTTAATGAGGGATAATATCATTCTTTTATATCGCACATGTTTTGTAAGAATATGGAATCACCACCTCAACTGATGGATATCAAAAAATATATGAAAACAGTAGGGGGATTAATAATCATGTATAAGATACATAAAGAATCGTTAATTGATAATTTTTTTGAGGTAACATCTTTCATATATAATTCTTGTAGACATGGTTTAATTAGAAATTACTTTTGGTATGGATTAACTATGCCAAAAAATATCCGATATCAATTTTCATGAGAAGGAGATCTCATTTTTTATTATAGATAATCCTTTTATCAAGTTTCTATATAAGTATATTATATAATTGGGAAAAAGTTATATAATATGTGTTCTTCTACACAACATAGTGGGTCTCTTGCCTCAAATGAAAAGTGAGGATGTAAAAATTGATGAAATTCCAATTATACAGAAATATACTGATAAATTTCAAAATGAAGAGCTCATTCTTCCCCTATACTATGAGATTGATTTCACTGTTGAACCTATACATGAATATATACTAATATCACATAGTATATTTGTAATGGATATATTTTATCTATAAGAATTAATGATGCAACTAAATGATAATTTGGACATGGGTTTTATTGACGCCAATGCTTCACCATGGAGAGAATCAATCCACTTTTTTATGAAGAAATATGAATCAATTATACTTTACAATAACTATCATGATTTTAACAAGATGAAAATTAAAAATAAATAACAGGATTCTCATATTTATGACCTTTTCAATCGGATATGAAGATCAATGTACTTTTAATAGATTTAACAACAATTTTAATATCATCTATTAAGGGTTAAAAGGGAGGATTTTTCAAATATAGTGTTCTTAATGAGTTATGGAAACTATAATATTATAATGATACTATTTATATTGAATAATTATATCACCATCTACATGTATCTAACAAATATATTCTTTTGGGACTATTTTGATTGTGTTGTTGTTTTTTAATGGTTTATATTTTCATATACTAAATGATAAAGGAAAAAAGCTTAATGATCAATTTAGGGTTGTGTTGATGACCTTAATAATGGAGAAGTTATTTTTTAGATAAATAAAATTTGATTTCTAGAAACAAAAAGTGTCATTACTGGGTCATGAAATCTGTAGAGAGATAAAATTTATAAATCCCATGGAAATTGGTGTCATCCAACAATGGCACTGGAAAACCATTGTAACTGAGATCTCTAGTATTGAATGGTAATATGGTAATTTATGACACAATTTGAGGCATTTATCATTGATATAAAATCTACCATGTATCTTAATGTCTAAGGTATTACTGTTATTTTTTAAAGTGGAATAAAAATATTCTTTCAATGAATTATAAGAATATTTTCCTAATAACTAATGTACATACATTACCATGTAGTGGACAAGGGTTTGTAACATATAGTTTTATCTTAAATAAGAGCTTAAGAATTTTATGCATACAAAAAAAGAATCATAATTACATAGGAATTATGAGAATTAGATACTTTTCAGAATCATTATCTGACACATGATTTAAAACTGGTAATCGTGATCTTTACCTTAATGGGTTTATTAATTTATATCTATATAGAAAATTTGTATATTTACAATAATAATAATATTTATAAATTTATATTTACACAAAATAAATTGTATAATAAAAAACATATTCTGAAACTTGATAAAATATTATGATATATAAATACATTACCACCACTTAAAGGAATATAATATTGTACAAACATTAAGTATGAATTGCCATACTAATCTATCCATTGTAAGGATTGAAAAAAACCAAATACTCAAGGATATAAATTTCATGAATCATTATTTATATTAGTGTGAGATGAACCATATATTTCCTATTTAAAATCCCAAATAACCATTAATATAAAGATCATATAACTTAAAAATGATAACATAGTTCTCTAATAAAATATAGTTATTATTTTGGAGATAAACCTTGATAATAATAATAGGTTTATGTCGTTTTTTATCATAGACATGTTTCCCATATAAACATGAACTGAAGTGGTATCTTTTGGATGATTCCTATAGACCATCCTTATCTATTCATCCATGATGTAGAAATAGGTATATAAGTCTAATGAAAAAAATATAGTCGGATAAAATAATGAGATATGTTTTGTAATAAGTTTCATAATTATTGTAAAACTAACAAGCAAAGTAATATTGAATAAAGTATAAGTGTATACTCTAAAAGATACAAATACCAATATGGAAATGGTAAAATATCACTAGGGACATTATATTAGGACAACCCAAGACATATAAAAGTCTTAATTCAATATAGGTTATTATTGATCACCTTAAAATGTTAGTGCGTTTTATTTCCATAATGTAATGTTTATCCCTTTACAACCTCATGAAGATAATCCTAAGGTATGTTTTAAGGACACATGGATTATCATAATACATTATATTTAATCCAGATATGAGGTTTACGTAGAGGTTATATAGATGTATTAAAAATGCATTGGAGACATTAGTGTGCTTTTTTACATCAAATCATCCTTAGAGATATATTTTTTAAAGAGTAAAACTCAAACTCTATAGTATATAAAAATATATTTTACAATGGATTTATAAGGTTTTAATGATCAACACCTCTATACATAGAGTTCTCAATTGAAAATAGTTTCCAATCAATAATTTTGAGGGGAACATGTGAGTCTCTATATGAGAATAGATATACCACTCTAACATGTCATGAATAATTTGGGGATATGATTCTAATAGATCATAACATTGTACAATAAATGATGTAGGAGGATAATACATTTAATGATATTTGAATTTGGGAGAAATTTTAATATATTTTAATGAAAATAATAATTGATGAATATGGAGTTTGAAGTTGAGGATAATTTTCTGTAACATGTATCTCCTTGGAAGTACGTTATGTGACTTGGGAAGAAGGAGAAGATGATCCCTATGTATTTCATTTTCTATGAGATACATGATCATGTTAGGGTAATATCTTATCACTTAAGTCTTCTAAATATCCTATCCTTAGTATATGATCAGTTTCTTTCATCTTTTTTATGAATTTCATTCCATGCCCCACATATAAAAAATACAGTATCCATTCAACTAGATCATAATCTATCATATGAGGAAAGACCAGTGTAAATTTTCTATCTAAGAGATAATGTCTTTTGGATCATGTTCACTCATTTGTTTAGAGTTTTATGGAAAATTATTAATTTTTTAGAATCTATGTAGGAATATGATGATGTAATGGGAAAAAATTTCTCTCACATGTTTTCACTACTGGAAAGCAGGATTTTCCCAACACTTATATACCGACGGTTCTCCAGAACCATTGGTATAAGTTTGTTTTACCAACGGTTTTAACAAACTGTTGGTAAAAAATGGTTTTGTAAAGGCTTTCCCAATGGTTTGAAGAAACCGTTGGGAAAGCCAAAGTGTTTTCATCTTTTCCCAATGGTTTTTACAAACAGTTGGGAAATTTATCCTAAAATACATCCAATTCTAGAGGCCCCACATCACGACACAACATTCCCTAATTTGCAGAAGCTGTGGCGCCCAGTGAACCCTAACTCGTTTTCTTTCATCTGATCGGCTACAACTCCATCATCTAGGTTATATTATTTAAACCTCTTCCCAAATACAAGCTCTCTTCCTCCGATTTCCACATTTATTTCAATATCTCGAAAGATCACCTCATTTTTTCCTATTTTAGGGATTTTCAAAAAATTTAAGATTCACAATATTTGATAGTGAATCAATATCTAATATTTTGAAATTGATGTTTTTAACAAATTTCATTGAGTTGTGTATAAGTAAATGTTGAGTTTGAGTAATGTATTAAAAAAACCATAACATGGCGTTCATTTTTTTGACCTTCATTTAAGGTATGATTAAATTCTTCTATAGGTATATTTATCAACTTAATAACATAAAATTATTTCTAATTCTATATGAATATTTTCATCATATAGGTGTCATTATGATACCATTCATACCATGTGGGAGTTTTTTTTCTAAAATGACACCAATGATATATGTGTCCTCATTTTATAAACTGAAACTACATAAGGGTTATAGCTTCAGGGAATTCATTGATTTTGTGAGCTATACATTCCTAGGGAATGGTTGAAGACATAGAAGGTTACATGAACATTATTATTAATCATTGATCGATGAATCAAGAAGTCATTTGCTAGATTAATAGTCATAAGAGTTAATAAAACTCTGGAGAAAATTACTAGTATGGGATATTAT
The DNA here is from genome assembly GCA_963277665.1 of Viscum album. Classification (NCBI taxonomy): domain Eukaryota; kingdom Viridiplantae; phylum Streptophyta; class Magnoliopsida; order Santalales; family Viscaceae; genus Viscum; species Viscum album. The sequence continues at coordinate 1,203,634,953 of OY728126.1, read as the reverse complement.
ATACTTGGCTTCATAGGTATGGTGATCCAATAGAATGTACTAATTGGTGTGAATCTATTATAGTGAAATATAGAGATAGAACACATTTGTTCATGTGGCACCTATCATGTTGTTAAACTATTGAAATGAATTATATTTGTTTTGTAGAATTTTTTTATATGTGAGATGTAAAATGACATTCATGGGTTATTTATAATTTATAACGTCCTAAATGTATAGATAATACATAGTTTTTCTGGTATCGGGGGATTACATTACAAAAGGACCATGTCATTTAACACCAATAATTAATTTATTTTTTAGAAAATATTACTATTTCCAATGATGTGTGTGACTGTGACTAGAGAGATCATCACACATACATCTAGTATAAATCTATTTTAACATAATTTAAAGTTGTTTCATTCTCCTCTATATTCATTTTGGTGCCTGGTAAATGTATTTTTTGGATACATCTTCAAATCATCATCAATAGTGGATTGAGTGTGCGCCTTGGGATGAGTTATCTTCCCTAGTAAATGAAGAACAAGTCACTTATAATATAGGGAATGTTCTATAGAATGTTTACTAGTGAATCCTTTCATTTGAAGGATAATAACCAAAAAATCAATAGAATATAGTTAAAACATTTTATTATAGCTCGTGATGATATCAGTTAGGTATCATATTCATTCAGACAATGATGATGATAAAACCTGTTTATAGGTTTTCATTGATCCCCAAAAATATTCTAATGATTTGAGTGTGTGATAGACCCATAGGTAATAATACTTCTGAGGAATTTCATTACAATAAATTAAGTATAATTTTTTAATATCAAGATACTTAAAAAAATTAAAAAAAAATTCAATAATTAGGATTTAATTGCCTGATTTATCTAGATTTATCATAGGGTTCTGTGGTAGTAGGAAATTATGTTTGGTTAATGCTGACATGCCAGTAGGAGAATCTATGCTATTTTAAAAGAACCCATCTATTAAAGGTTTGAAAATTCCCCTTGGAAAGCATGTATCCCCCTGGACAGCCCCCACCCTTGTTGACGGCCCGCCCACCCCACCCCCAGACACCCGCCCACCACCCCCCGGACAGCCCCATCCCCCCCCCCGGACACCCCACCCCTTGGAAATCCCTCCCCCACCCCCTTGATATCCCCGACCCCACTAGACAGCGCCGCCACCCCTGTGGACAGCGCGACCACCCCCTGTGCACAGCCCGCCCACCCCCTCGATAGCCCGCCCACCCCCCTGGACACCCCAGACCCACTGGACATCCCCGCCACCCCCATGGGTAGCCCTTCCACCCCCTAGACACCTCGTACCCCCCACCCCCGGACAGCCCCACCCACCCCCTGGACACCCCACTAACCTCCTTGGACAGCCCGCCCACCCCCATGCACTCCCCCTACCCCCTTGGATAGCCTGAACACCCCCGCAGACAGCCCGCCCACTTGGACACCCCGACCCCCCAGACAGCCCCACCACCCCCTATACACCCCGCACCCCCTAGACACCCCACACCCCCATTGGACAGTCCCTCCACTCCCCTGATCCTCATCCTACTCCTCATCCTGATCTCCCTGAAGAAGTTAAAGTATAAAACTCATGTGATCCCAACAAGATCTATAAAGATTATTTATTCCTTTATCCACTTACAATATCTTACTGGGAAATCCTTGAATATAGGCATTAGAAATTCTTTATCTTACTTTCATATATCCACTGTATTTTGTTGTATTTCTTAATATGATTTTTATATAGAGTAATGTGTCAGTTATGATTTTATATAAAGTAAACAATTGTCATTTACCTAAATATTTTTGTGATTGAACTTCAATATTATTGAATTGATTTGAAATGACTTATTGCAAATTTTTTACAGAATGGAAAAAATTTGGATGTACGAAACTGATTGGATTTCAACTGATTATCAAAATAATTTGAATAGCTTTCTAGATTTTGTATATGACAAGGCTTCATATAATGTTCGCATACACTGCCCATGTTTTAATTGTGTTGGAAGACCTTGGTTGAGTTGTGAATCAGTTATCTATCATATAACCAAATATAGTTTCCAAACAAACTGTTATGTTTGGTATCACAATGGAGAGAAAATGGAATCTCAAAATGTTGATGATCCAAATGATAGGACTGAATTGGAGAGTTTGATATATGATCGGTTTCCATTTATTCGGCATCATGATAATGAAGGGATGTCCATCCAACAAGATTTCGATAAAAGCACACATGATGCTTCCAATGAAAATGATGATGTTGATAGGGTGAAAAAATTGATTGATGTTGCGACTACTCCAGTATATCAGTTATGTGGTAAAATGAAAAAGTTGGAATTTTTTATCCGATTGTTTCATGGGAAAACTATGTATGGGATTTCAAATACTTCAATTGATTACATTCTTACCTTCTTGAAGGAATTACTTCTAGATGATACAGATATTCCTTCAATTCAATATATGTCATGGAAGTTAGTTCATGAACTTGGATTCTAAAAAAAAATTCATGCTTTCTCGAATGATTGCAGCTTATTTTGGGAGGAAAATTCTGAAAGAAATGATTGTATCAAATGTGGAACCTCCTGATGGAATCCAAAAGATGATGGAACACCATCTCGTGTGCCCCAAAAAGTAATTTGGCACATTCCATTGATACCCATATTACAGAACCTTTTCATGTCTGATTAAATATCCATAAAAATGCGATGGCATGACACCGAGAGAAAAAATAATAATAAAGAGTTGGTTCACCCTAAAGATGGATTTTTATGGTAGAGATTTGATGCTCGATATCCAGAATTTGTAGCCGATGTGCGTAATGTGAGATTGGGTCTTTCATGTGACGGTTTTAATCCATTTGGGTAGATTCTTACTTCACACAGCACATGGCCGGTTTTCATACACATTTATAACCTTCCCCCTTGGTTGTGTATGAAAAAGCCTTAAACTTTCTTAAGTATACTGATATATGGCCCTTCTAATCCTGGAAATGATATAGATGTATACATGAAACCTTTAATAAAAGAGTTGAAACTTCTTTGGGATGTGGGTTTGCCCACATATGATGCATGTTCAAAAGACATATTTCAGATGCGTGCTACGCTTATGTGGATGATCAATGATTTTCCTGCTTCTGAAATGATGTCTGGATGGAGCACAAAAGTAAAATTATCATGTCCTTTTTGTATGAAGAATACTCGATCGAGAATACTGAAATGTCATCATAGTTTTAGTTTTATGGGACATCAACGATTCTTGCCAATGAACCATCCATATATAAACAATCATCAAAGATTTGACAATACCATGGAGAATGACGATCCACCTCAGCATATGTCTGGAACTGATGTGCTTAATGAATTTAAAGATTTCAGTTATTCTTTTGGGAAGTGTGTAATGAAATCTAGAAAGTGGAAAAAATTTACAATGATACCTGTTACAATTGGAAGAAGAAGAGTATATTATTTTAGTTGTCGTATTGGTCAACCAACTTGTTATGTCATTCCTTAGACGTAATTAACATTGAAAATAATATATTTGAAATGTTGCTTTTGATTCTTCTAAATGTTAAGGGGAAGACAGAAGATGATTTATGATCTCGGAGTGACTTGGTAGATTGGGGGATTATACCATAATTGCATCCTATCTGTATCAGTTAAAATAAATGGCATGTTCCATGTGTTTCTTATGTGATGACACCTGCTGAAAAAAATCAATTTCTGGAAGTGCTAGAGACTATTAAAGTTCATGATGGCTATTCAAGAAATATATCAAAACATGTCAACAGAAAAGACTTCAAGCTGAAATCTTTGAAGACTCATGATTATCACCTCCTTTTGCAAGAGTTGATTCCAATAGAAATCCGTCATCTCTTGTCCAATAATGTTAGATTCTTAGTTATTCAGTTGTGCTATTTTTTTAGAGATCTTTGTGCTAAGAGGTTGTCCAAATCCTTCTTGCAAAAACTGTTGGCAGCGACACCATTAATTTTTTGTGAGTTAGAGAAAATATTCTCTCCATCATTTTTTACATGCATGTTGCATCTGACTATCCATCTTCCGACCGAAATACTTCTTAGAGGACCCCTTGCTTTCTGTTGGATGTATCCAATAGAAAGAAATATGTGCACATTGAAATCATATGTTCGGAATAGGAATTATCCTGAAGGTTCTATTGTGAACGGTTACTTGGTCCAAGAATGTATGGATTTCTACACAATGTATTTTTCTGATCTTACTATGAGAATAAACATACCAATGAGAAATGAAGAAGAACAGTATGGGCAAATTGAACCCAGTTTTCCATCACTTCCTCATACAGGAGGAATTCCGGGATCATATACATTGACGACATTAAGCCTTGAAGAGCGAGAGATGGCACATCACACAGTGTTGTTCAATTGTGATTTGTTCGATTACTATATCAAGTAAGTAAATTATACATGTATCTCTTATCTTATCTCTGGTAATTTTAAATATTGGTTAAACTATTATTATTTTTATCTACAAGGAACATAAAGAATTGATATATAGAAAGCATCATTCTTTATCTTTGAGAAGGAAAGATACTTTTCATAGCAAAGGGTTTTCTTCTTGGTTGAAATTGAAGGTAAAAATATTTATGTAATAACTAAATAAAAATAATATTTAATTAACTTTACTATTTGTTTATATTTTAGGTATCGATTTTTCCTACAGACTCTGTTTCTGAGGAAATAAGAGCTTTGGATTTTGGTCCTAATACCATGGTTCGTACTTGTAAATCACTTGTGATCAATGGATACAAATTTATTATCACTGAACGAGCAAGAAACATGAGAACATAGCATAATGGTGTTATGCTAACTGCCACAATAGAATGTTATGCCAGTTCATCGGATACTAGACCTCATTCTAAAAATGTTGCTTATTATGCAGTCGCGGAGAAAATAATAATTTTGGATTATTACTCACATGGTCGAGTCACGGTGATGAAATGTCAATGGTTTGATTCAATGACGAGGCAAGGAACCTTTATTGATTATTGTTGATTTCGTGCTATTGACATGACTCACACTCTTTCCACCGATGAACCATATGTATTGGCATCAATGGTGAAACATGTTTTTTATGTCATAGATCATCGCCATCCTAAATTTAGTGTAATTATTGAAGTAAATCCCTGACATGTTTTTGATGATGGTGATGATGAAGTTGACACTATCCCTATTGCAATTGGAAGCAATCCATTTATTACATATAATGACGCCAATATCTCAATTTTCAGAGTTGATTGTGAACCCGAAGTTGTGGTGGGAAGTATATAGAATCATACAGTCATGTTCTCACCTACATGTTTCACCTACATCATTCAGAGTGTGTATCCTAGTACTTACCTTCAAACCACCATAAATGTTCTTTTACTTTATGTTTTTTTATCAGAATGGTTTTTCTATATTTTTTTGGTTACACATTAGTTATCTATTTCTAATTACTTCCACATTTGTTTTCATTGTAGGAAATGACACCCATTGAAGAGAGGCGATGGAAAAAGATGATAGATAATAATCGTCACATGGTAAAGATGGGTGTTACTCCACTCATCCCTATTGTGAGTATTTTATTTCAAATATAAATATATCAATAACTTATAATATCATGTGTTTAATTTTGTGTCAAAACTTTTTTTCAGGATCGACCCCCTAGACGAGAGATATCTGATGAGGAGACTGATATTGCTCCCAGTAGAGAGGCTAGTGGTAGGAGGGGTGGTGGTGTCAAAGATGGATGATCATCTAGTGGTCCTGGTACTGAGGCCGGTGGTACGAGGGCTTGTGGGGCGAGAGTTAGATGATCCACTACCACAGACGTATGTTCTTCGCCCCATTTTGATCCTGGCGTGTCTTCAGGGACACACGGGGTATTTAGACCTCAAATGTTTACACTACCAGTTGGCCAGACGCCTATGCCATCTTCTTTTTCTTCTGGTTAAATATCTCTGAGCTATTATATTCCACCTTCTTCGACTCCTACTGTGACACAGTATGTGGATGAGGAGTGTACACTAAGGGACACTCCACATGTACAGGATATTCCTTCAGCTTCTTCACATCTAGTGATGCCCATTGATCTGACTACCACATGTATATTTATATAACTCTATCAAATATTTATACCAAAATTTATTTTATTATAACTTTTACTGATATTATTTTTCTTTAATAAGAGATTCATCTACAGATAGGAGGCGGGGGAGGGGCATACTTGCTTGCGTGCGGTATGGAACCACCAGACACATTTGATGGTTGAATACAATGTTGATGGACAAATGATTGAGAAATCTGGGCAGGAATGTCGGGGTTTTTTGGCGACTCTAGCCAAATACTCCGATATCATTCCGGTCAACCATTTCTCTTGGAGACATCTTCCACACGAAGTCAAATTTAACGTGTGGGCACAAATATGGGTAAAAAATCTATTGGATTTAATGTAGTATTTTTTGTATTTATATGAACTAATCTATTGGGTTTCAGCTTCGGTTTAACTTCCCTGATGGTGAAGGTGCACGACCAGTGCGTTTAAAAGAGTTAGGAGAGATTTGGAGAGCTTATAAGCATGACCTATATGTTGGCTGGTGTGATAGAGTGGGCTCAGAGTTAGAGATATTACCAACCGTGGATGACTTCCCGATAGAGCAATATCACCAAATGATTACCCATTGGGAGACTGCCAAATTTAAGGTATTAATCTGATTTGAGGTATTTAAAAGAGAGTTTTCATATTTTTCATTAATATAATATTATTTATTATTAAACATTTTTTAGGAATCTTCTGAACGAAACAAAAAAACATTGATTCAAAGCAATACCTTCACACTTTGGGGCGCACAACTATGTCAGATCATGAGAGGCAGCTGGTACGATAAAATTGTTTATATTTTTTTAGGACTTTCCCATTTTATTGTTTCCTACTAAAATTATGTGATTTATTAAATATTGAATATATGATTATACTTGCACTTTATATTGTTTCAATGTCATTACAGAAGAACAAGTTGAATATTTAAGGATGTATCCCTCGAGCAAAATTGTTTTTCTCGAGTAGAAGAAAAAAAGATGGAACTGCGTTAAATGAATCAACCCAAGAAAAGATTGTAAGTTTTTATTTGTTTATTTAAATGATTAATATATATATTGAAATTTATTAATCTATTAATATTTCTAACAGGCTTCTTTAGAGGCTCTTGATTCCCATGAGCCTGAAAATTTTGGGCCACACGATCATTTATATCAGGTTTTTGGGAGAGGAGCACTCTGGTCGAGTACGCTGCCGACCTGGTAAGAATATAGTCCTGACGAGGTATTGGTCCTCTCCAGGTATCCATTTTAGTACCACAGAGTTGGAACAGGTCAAGGAGCATATAAGACAGTCTGATAAAAGGGTCATAGAGTTGGAAGTACAAGTTCAAATGAGGGATAAAGAATTTGTGAAACTGATGAAAGCTTCATCTTCATCACTTCCACCAGAGGCTAGCAAGGCTTGTCAGACATTTATGTCGTCAATGGGTGAATTATCCAATCCACCAGGTGGCAGCTCTAGTGGCGGTCGAGATGATGACATTCCTGGTGATGATGAGGATGCTTAAGAGGATGAGGGTGAGGATGAGGATGAGGATGAGGGTGAGGATGGGGCTGAGGGTGAGGATGGGGCCGAGGGCGAGGATGGGGCTGAGGACGAGGAGGGGGCCGACGATGAGCATGGGGATTTTGATGAGGATGATGATGAGGACAGAGATGGAGGCGAGGATGAGGTCGATGATGACAGTGGTGATGGTGATGGTGATCAGGGGCATATTGATCCATTACATTTTTGAATTCTGTATAACTCTATATTTTTTAACCTGGTTTTCCACTCTGGGGTTTTCCTCTGCTTCATAGGGATGTTTTCACCAGATCTCTTTTTTTCACTTGATTATTATTGTATGATTAGTCTACTACCTAGACCATTAGTATTCCTTGGTACTGTGATACCCATTTTTTCTATTTTTTATTACTTAGCTTACTTAGTTAGCCATATATTTCATGTTTATGTCATCTTCCAATAGAACTGCATTTTATCTCATTTATGGCTGATAGTATTATGCCTGAGAGTAACATGAGTGGAATAATCACATGAAAATAAATGTTCTTTTGAAAGTAGTAATTGTACATTTTTTATTATGTTCTTACTTTTGTGATTTTGATGTGAAGCATGCTGTTTTTGAATTTACATTATGTTCTGGGGATGATTTTTGTTTTAGTAATGGTGGATCATCTGGGGGAAGAGTTTGGGCAGGGGCGAGGGGAGGGGGCTGCTGGGTGAAAAGGGTGGGAAGGAGGGGAGGGGTGGGGGGATGCTGTAGGAAAAGGGTGGGTAGGGGGAGCAGAGGGGAGGGAAGGGGAGGGGGAGGGGAGGGGAGGAGGCTGCTGGGTGAAAAGGGTGGGCATGAGGGGAGGGGCAGGGGGCTGCTGGAGGAAAAGGGTGGGAAGGGGGGAGGGGAGGGGAGGGTCTGGGTGATGTCAGGAGGGAGGGGCTGTTGGGGGAAAAGGTTTGGCAGGGAGAGGGGGATTCTGGTGGAAAAGGGTGGGAATGGGGAGGGGAGGGGCATGGGGATGCTGGAGGAAAAGGGTGGGCAGGGGGGGAGGGGAGGGAAGGGGAGGGGGAGGGATGGGAGGGGAGGGGAGGGTCGGGGGATAAGAGGGGAGGGGAGGGGAGGGGAGGGGAGGGGCACTTGGGTGAAAAGTGTGGGTAGGAGGGGGAAGGGGAGGGGGAGGGTAGGGGAGGGGCTGCTGGGTGAAAAGGGTGGGCAGGAGGGGAGGGGAGGGGCTGGGGCTGGGCAGGTTGGAGGGGAGGGCAGGGAAGGGGAGAGGAGGGGGAGGGGAAGGGAGGGGATAGGAGGATGATGACAGGAGGGATGAGGTGCTGGGGAAAGAGGTTGGGCAGGGTGAGGGGAGGGGAGGGGGCTGCTGGGGGGGAGGGGAGGGGTAGGGGCAGGGGGTTGCTGGAGGAAAAGGGTGGGTAGGGGGGAGGGGAGGGGCTGGGGATGGGCAGGTTGGAGGGGAAGGCGGGGAAGGGGAGGGGGAGGGTAGGGGAGGGGCTGGGTGATGGCAGGAGGGAGAGGGATACTGGGGGAAATGGTTGGGCAGGGGGGAGTGGAGCAGAGGGGTAGGGGATGGGCTGCTGGGGGAAGGGGCTGCGCAGGGGGGGTTCTGAGGTGGGAGGGGGATGTGCTTCATGTTTCATTGATTTTGTTTCCTTTTATTATTTTAAATGTATGTTGCTTCAGGATTACTCTCTAAATATTTTGAGAATAAATTTTTCAATCATGTTCCAATATAATTTATGCTATCTACTATTTCTTAGCTGTGCAGATGTGTGGTGGAAAATTATTCAGGGAAATCAACAGTTTGGTCATTATGAAGTTGAATGTGTCTTTTGTGATGGGTCTTCTCTTAAAGAAAAGGGCAGGTCTCTTCTGCAAGGATTTATGATATGAAGTCATCACAAAATGGTTATTGCTGAAGTGGAATCTCATTTGGGCCAACATGTGAGTTTTAAACAAGGTATAAAAAATTCTCCTTGGTTGGAAAGTAATATTTTTATAAGGTGCATAATATTGATCATTCACGATGTCCTCTTCAAACAGACCTTTAGGGAGGGTGTCTACGTTGCAGATGCATTTGGTTCTCAAAGTGTCTTTCTTTGGTTTAAAACTGATGCGCTTTTAAGTAAAATAAACGACATAAAGAAAACCATCCAAATGAATTAGGATTGTGTTGATACTTTAGGAAAATTATCCATTGGTCATTTGTGACATGTACGAGTCAACCCCGCCTCAATCCGAGGCGCGGTGTGGCCGACATCACTCAAAGTGTCTCACTTTTCTTTGAACTGGACAATAGTTTGAGTCAAAACAACAACTGACAAACGGAAAGCAGACCAAACACATTCGAATTTTGTTAATACTTTAGGAAAAGTATCCATGGGTCATTTTTGACGTGTACGAGTCAACCCTGCCTAAATCTGTGGCACGGTGTGGCCGGTAACACTCTAAGTGTCTCGCTTTTAATTGAAATGGACAGGATTTTAAGAGAAAACAACAACCGACATACGGAAAACCAACCAAACGCATTTGGATTCTGTTGATACTTTACTAAAAGTTTCCATGGGTCATATGTGACATGTACGAGTCATCCCTGCCTCAATATGAGGGCCGGTATGGTCGGTACCACTCAAACTGTCTTTATTTCATTTAAAATGGATGCGCTTTTAAGTAAAATAAACGACATACGGAAAACCGACCAAACGCATTCTTATTGTGTTGATATTTTAGGAAATCAATCCACGGGTTAGTTTTGACATGTATGAGTTAATCCCACCTCAATATGAGGCACGGTGTGGCCGAAACCACTCAAAGTGTCTCACTTTTCTTTGTAATGGACAACAGTTTAAGTCAAAAAAACAACTGACACACGGAAAACAGACCAAACGCATTCAGATTCTGTTGATACTTTAGGAAAAGTATCCATCGGTCATTTTTAATGTGTACGAGTCAACCCCGTCTCAATCTGAGGCACGGTGTGGCCGGTACCACTCGAAGTGTCTCACTTTTATTTGAAATGGATAGGATTTTAAGTGAAAACAACAACCGGCATACAGAAAACTGACCAAACACCTTCAGATTCTATTTATAATTTAGGAAAAGTTTCCATGGGTCATTTGTGACGTGTAAAAGTAAACCCCGCCTCAATCTGAGGGCCGGTGTGGCCGGTACATCTCAAATTTTCTTTCTTTTGTTTAAAATGGATGTGCTTTTAAGTAAAATAAATGACATATGGAAAACTGAACAAACGCTTTTAGATTGTGTTGATACTTTAGGAAAACGATCCATGGGTCATTTATAATGTGTACGAGTCAACCCTGCCTTAATCCGAGGCGTGTTGTGGCCAGCACCACTCAAAGTGTCTCACTTTTCATTGAAATAGACAACAGTTTAAGTCAAAACAATAACTAACATACGAAAAATGGACCAAACGCATTTGGATTTGGTTGATACTTTAGGAAAAGTATCCATTGGTCATTTTTGACGTTTAAGAGTCAACCCCAACTCAATCTGATCCACGGTGTGGCCGGGTACCACTCAAACTGTCTCACTTTTATTTGAAATGGACAAGATTTTAAGTGAAAACAACAATCGGCATACAGAAAACCAACCAAACACATTCGGATTCTGTTGATACTTTAGGAAAAGTTTTCATGGGTCATTTGTGAAATGTACGAGTCAACCCTGCCTCAATCCGAGGGCCAGTGTGGCCGGTACCACTCAAAGTGGCTTTCTTTTTTTTAAATGGATGCGCTTTTAAGTAAAATAAATGACATACGGAAAACAGAACAAACGCATTCGGATTGTGTTGGTACTTTAATAAAACGATCCATGGGTCATTTTTGACATGTAATAGTCAACCCCGCCTCAATCTGAGGCCTGGTGTGGCCAGCACCACTCAAAGTGGCTCGCTTTTCTTTGAAATGGACAATAGTTTAAGTAAAAACAACAACTGACATATGGAAAATGGACCAAATGCATTTGGATTATATAGATACATTAGGTCAAGTATCCATGGATCATTTCTGAAGTGTACAAGTCAACCGCGCATCAATTTGAGGCACAGTGTGGCCTGTACCGCCCAAACTGTCTCACTATTATTTGAAATTGACAGGATTTTAAGTGAAAACAACAACCGGCATATGAAAAATTAACCAAACGCCTTCAGAATCTATTTATACTTTAGGAAAGGTTTACATGTGTCATTTTGGACGTCTATGAGTAAACCCTTCCTCAATCTGAGGGCCGGTGTGGCCGGTACCACTCAAATAGTCTTTCTTTTGTTTAAAATGGATGCGCTTTTATGTAAAATAAATAACATACGGAAAATAGACCAAATGCATTCGGATTGTGTTGATACTTTAGGAAAACAATACATGGGTCATTTGTGATGTGTACGAGTCAACCCCGCCTCAATCCGAGGTGCGGTGTGTCCGGCACCACTCAATGTGTCTCACTTTTCATTGAAATGGACAATAGTTTAAGTAAAAACAACAACTGACATACGGAAAACAGACCAAATGCCTTTGGATTCTGTTGATACTTTATAAAAAGTATCTATGGGTCATTTTTGACGTGTACGACTCAACCCCGCCTCAATATGAGGCACGGTGTGGCTGGTACCACTCAAATGGTCTCACTTTTATTTAAATGGACAAGATTTTAAGTGAAAACAACTACCGGCATAAGGAAAACTGACCAAATGCATTTGGATTCTGCTGAAACTTTAGGAAAACGATCCATGGGTCATATGTGACGTGTACAAGTCAACCCCGCCTCAATCAGAGGCACAGTGTGGACGGTACAACTCAAAGTGTCTTTCTTTTGTTTAAAATGGATGCGCTTTTAAGTAAAATAAACGACATACGGAAAAAAGACCAAACGCATTCAGATTGTGTTGATACTTTAGGAAAACGATCCATTGGTCATTTTTAACATGTAAGAGTCAACCCCGCCTCAATACAAGGTGCGGTGTGGCCGACACCACTCAAAGTGTCTCACTTTTCTTTGAAATGGACAACTGTTTAAGTAAAAACAACAACTAACATAAGGAAAACAGACCAAACGCATTCGGATTCTGTTGATACTTTCAGAAAAGTATCCATGGGTTATTTTTGACATGTACGAGGAAACCCCGCCTCAATATAAGGAACATTGTGGCCGGTACCACTCAAAATTTATCACTTTTATTTTAAATGGACAAGATTTTAAGTGAAATCAACTACTAGCATACGGAAAACCAACCAAACGCATTCAGATTGTTTTGAAACTTTAGGAAAATGATCCATGGGTCATATGTGATATCTACGAGTCAACCCCGCCGCAATCTGAGGTGTGTTGTGGATGACACCTCTCAAAGTATCTCTTTTTTTTTGAAAAGGACATCATTTTAAGTGAATACAACTGAAATTTACACTCATCAACGATAGTCGCAAACTCTTTTTCATGAGTTGGGTAGTTTCACTCATAGGGTCATATGTGAAGAGACTCCTAAGAAAATACCTTTTCACCATGTATTATAAAAAATACAAGTTCAATGAAAAATTCATCACAAATCATAACATACCCAAATCTAGGATCATAAAAAATGGGATATGGGCTAATTTCAAACACTTATTCAACTCTGATAGGTATTTCTTATACTATTCTGCCTATTTGAATTTGATGGGGAGGTGGGGGCTGTGCTGGTTGGGGGGTTGTGCAGGGGTAGGGTGAATTACTATCAGATGATTATTGTCATATGAAGATTGAAATAGGGAATTGTAGTACATGACATGGTTGGAAGGATTTGATGGTTTTATGTGTTTTTGTGTGTCCTATTTTAGGTGTTTTTTATACTATTTTAAGTTTGTATGTGGTTTTTGTGATATTTTTTATGCAGGTGTAGGTGTATAGTGGAGGGGCTATTGGAGGGGGTTGTTGTGCAGTAGTTCTGGAAAAACGCAACACGAACGGTTCTAAACCATTGGTATAAGTGTGCTGGAATTCTAGAAAACACTATACCAACGGTTTAGAATAGTTGGTATAGGTGTTCTGGAATTTTGAAAAAACACCTATACCAACAGTTTAGAACTGTTGGTATATGTGTTCTGGAATTCTAGAAAAACACAATACCAATGGTTTAGAACCATTGGTATAAGTGTTCTAGAAAATCACATAACCAACGGTTAAAAACCATTGGTATAACAATTCTCAAAAAATGTAGTACCAACAGTTATAAACTATTGGTATACATTGGGAGAAATTTAATAAAACAATATACCAAAGGTTTAGATCAAACCGTTGGTATAAGGCTATCTTCATGGCTTATTAACCAACGGTTTGGAAAACCGTTGGTATAGGCTATACCAATGGTTTTCCATCCTATACCAACGGTTTAAAACCATTGGTATAACCTTCTTTTCTAGTAGTGTTTCTCCCAACAATTGACATTTCAAGGATGATTTTTAATGGGATTATAATGTTGTTAATTGAGCTTTTCCCCCTTAAACAAACACTATGTTCAATAACTTACATTACACATTAGAACCAATATAAATAAAGAAAAAATTAATATTAAAATAATTTTATAATAAATATATGATAATCACTATTATATCCAACCATTAGTCTCTAAATTAATTAAAAGAATAATATTTAATATGGGTTAGTTTGGAAAAGGATATTTTTAGTAAAAAAAATAGTATCTTGATATTGTATTTTTTCAAAAACTTAATTTTATTTTTTTTATATTAAATTGACGAAATAAAATAAATTTTTCAATTCATATCATAATTATATTATTATTATGAAACATTGAATTTTTTCAGATGAAAAAATTTTTAGAAAAAAATATGGTTTTGTCGAAATATATATTTTTATGACTTTATCATAATATAAAGATTTTAAAAAGATTTTTAATAAATTTACATAATAAAATATCTATTTATGGAATACCATTTCTTATTTTAATAGTTTTAAACATAAAAACTTATTTTTAATATTATTTTGAAATTAATTAAAATGTTACTATAATAAAAACTATTTTTAGGAATTTCATTTAATGTAGTGTTCCCAATGTGAGATAATATTTTGGAGATACTTTAAATCCTTATACTGTTTATTTAATTAATATTCAAAAAAAATTATTTCTATATAATCAAAATTAATTATAATTTTATCTTATATATAAACTTAAATATAAAAATTCAATTTGTTTTAAAATAATTTCAAATGATTAAGTGTGATAATTTTAAAATAAAATATTCATATATTTAAAAATTTGATATTATGAAATTATTTTAAAATTTTATATCAGAAGGTTCAAATTAAGTAATAAGTGTAATGATAATTTTGGTTATCAAAATATATGACTAAGTTTAAAAAATAGTTTACTCAATTAAAAAATCTAATAAATCTTCTACTAATGGTAAAGAGCTAAATACTTATATCAAAGGAGTTGTTGGGGATATTTCCATCCCAATCCCACATTCACCTGCACTTTTTTCAAATTTTGAGTAATTTAAGGATAGATAAATTCATGGAATAATTTTAAAATGATGAATGTTTCCCAAAGATCCATTTTCTTCTAAAATAATAGGATGCAACTTCAGCCATTTGATGTTACACATTACCGTCTAATTCCTCCTTTAAAATATTATATATATCACCCACCATAACCCACTATAACTTCATAAATCTCCTACTGACACTACTTTATCCTAACCCAATGACTTACATGGATTATTATAAGGGTTGACTTCATCTTTATTGTTACACTTTTCTCAATCACAAGTTTTTCATCTTCATCATTCTCATAAAAATGTCATATCACAATAATAGTATGTTCAATTAAGTAATGTTAGTATAATGAGATGTTTTAATATTAATGGCACACCTATTATTTATTAATTTCAATCCACATAGAATAATTAAGGAATTTTAGTCACGTGTGTTCACATACTACCACCTCTATGAAGGACTAATTTTTATCTTTCATCTAGATTTTAAATCATTATCAAAAAATAAAAAATTAAGGTTCTCAAGAATTAAAAAATAAATAAATTATTACTAGTATATAATAATTATATCATGTTAAAATGAAGTCCTACGTAACTATACTCACCCATCGAGGTAAATCATCTAAAATATTAGGTCAGTTTATCCACCATCATTTACGATGATATAAAACTCTATCATGGATGACTGTGGGAACATAAAATTGAATATTGTTTTAAAGAAAATAATAAATCATAATTGGTATACGATTCTTATAAATATTATATTAATTATTTATCTTATTATTAATTTGTCTTATTTATTCATTAAAATCACTAAAATAAGATAATATCAATTCCATTTTAATATAAAAAACAAAAACACTTTAAAAATTCTAAAAGAAAATTAATTATTGGTGATATATATATATATATATATATTAAAAAACAAAATATTAATAAATATCTTTATATCATATAATGAGTAATGACACCAACATTGTAATACTTTCACAAACTATTAAATTTATTAACACCCAACATTTAAAAGAGAATAAAATATTCAAAGACATGAAGAGAATTTTCATTATTTTATATAATTAGTGGAGTGATATATAAATAAGGTTTTAAAATATGTAACAAATATTTATAATTAATCTATAGGATGTTAATTAACATTAAATCCAATCAATGGTAATGTTAAGGTATTTGTAAACTCAATCTCCTTTCTTTGAGTTATGTAATTTCTTATATGAAAAACATTATCAAAGAAACTCAATTTCAAAGGATATGATAATTTTAAATCTAGGAAAGAAATATTTCTTGAACCAAATATAGTTTCATGAATTAATTTTTTTTTAATTTTTATTAACAAAAAATAATACTTCATTAAAATATATACGATCGTATAACCTTTAAATTTAAAAAATGGTTTCAAAAAACTATTTTAATGAATTTGATTTAATTACATCCAGACGATATATCTCTAGTGGTGTTATGTTTTATGTTTCATATTATATATTATTTAATTATGATATTATTTTTTGGTGATCTTGTTTTCCATATCAGACAACTTAATTCATGATTTTATTTTTTTACCATTTGGATGTTTTATGAAGCCCATTTTATTTCCATGGGGACTTTATGAAAAAAGAATATTCTTTTCATTCAGATGTCTTATGAATCCCATTTTTTATATCCATTGGGTCATTGTGATGTTAAAATCGAATTTCATTTATGCGGTTCACATATTTATGGTTGTGTAATGGATTGTTCCATTATAGACCAAGTATAAATGGTCCTAGTATAAACAACTGATGGCTTCTTCTATTATAACCCAACAATGACTGGCCTAGTTAGAAACCTATGATGGGTGGATCCATTATATCCACCCAATAAATTATTTTTCATTATGTATCTCATCATATAGATATGTTGATGTATTCATTGGTTTCTCATAATCTTGGGCGCTGATGGTCTGGCAGATGTATGTAATGTTTCCATGTACTAATGTATGAATCATTTTTTAAAATTTTATATTATTCTTTTCTTACGATCTCATGATGGGGATAACGAACATAATGATTCCTTATACTAATATATATATATATATAATATTTTAAAGTATTATTCATTTATTTCTTATCTGCATGTGACTTTTCTCAGAAAATTTTTGTTTCCCTATGATATTATTTATAAATTAATTAAATGTTGTTTTTCATTATGATCTTATGCTACCATGAATAATGGTTTATATTAAAATACTCTAAAGCCTATTATTTTAAATAATATCCTTTTTGATCTTTTATAGATTTATATTCTTAGTCCACATGCATTGAAACTCACTTATATTTTTTGGTCACTAGTCATGTTATTATGATATGTCATTTAAGACCATGTTCTTATTTATACTAATGAACTCATCCTTGTAGAGATGAATATTAAAAAAAATAAGCATTTGAACTCATAGATTTATTAAATATTCATTCAAAGAGTTATTAGTATAATTCATAACAATGAGATTTCTAGATGATGATTTTGTATGGTGCCTTTAAGGAGAAGTGATCCAAATTATTGTTAGATAATTTGATTATGTTTCTTGTATCCAAATAAACTGAACTTATCATTCCTTGGGATTTAAGTATGAATGAAATGTAATTTTTTAAATCCTATAATGGAAGTAAAGTAATGAAAATTTAACTTTAGAAACTATACAGATATTTCTATTTAATTATTTTTTATAGAAAAAGAAAAGATTGAAAAATGTATCTTTAGAGACTTTATATATATGAATTTTTTTGGAAAATTTATTTCAACACATCTCATAAGAATACTAATATGTTTTGAGGATGTTCTAGAGGTATTCAAAATGACATTTTGGTTTAGGGAATGGAAATATGAACACTTTGTACTAGAAATAAAAAATTTTATATTGTGGACTGAAGTGACAATCCTTGACAAGACTAGCTAATAAGGATGAGGTAAGGTGACAATAATGAAATAGTTAAAGTCATAAATTATTATTATTTTATTATCCATCATAATATGTAGTCAATATTTTTCGAAAAAAATAATTTGTAAACAATGGATATATAAAATTATTTTACAAGATTATTAATGGGATTTGATTATTATTTCCATTAAAATGTCTTTTCTCCTTAACATAAAAAGGGAGTTTAAATTGAATATTTAACGATTAATGATTTTTGTTTTTGAACTATTATCAACATATAAAATTTCAATATATGATATGTTTTCAAAAATAGAGGTATTTTTTCGAAAATTGTATTATATGGAATATAGAATATCAGTATTCTTTATATATGTGATAATGTGGTTACGTTGATTTCAATTGAAAACCTTATAGAATAATTGTCTTTCTAACTCATACTGTTGAGGAAAATGTCTATATAAGGGAGATGATGAAATTCTATGTCATTTTATACTTAAAACATATGTTTTTCCTTTAGTGGCAACAATGAGATAAGGATTTGAAAAATAATCCTCCTACATAGTGATGTCTTTCTATGTAAGAAAAATCAAATTACAGAACGATTGGATATATTTACGTTTTAGATATTTTTTTATTATAAGAAAACTGGTTTCTCTCATATATATATAATACTGTTTTTTATTTATTTAAATTAATTTATAATATTTATAGTCATTCCAAAGAATCATATATATGTTTTGAATAAGACTGTAATTATTTAAAATTGTGTTGAATTTGGGTATGAAATCAAGAAATTTATATAATAAGTATAAGTAAATATTAGGAATTCATAAGGGTTGATCCAATATCAGGTGATATATTAATGATTTTTTTCTCAATTTTTTATTGTCAATTATTTTCTATTATAATTTTTTTTAAATTGTCAATGCCCTTAGTTCTTAATGTTAAAAAACAACTGATGACCAATATAGTAAGGGTTGATTCAGGGAAAAGGAAATATGTTAGGGTCAATCATTTGATATTTAATAGCTAAAAGGTGGATATGAAAGGGTTTTTTGATTGGTAAAATAAAATAATAATATATTTTATTTTCATTACAATCTAAATAATATACCCATATGTAAGGTTGAAATACTCTTATGTAAGGGTTGTTTTGACTGTTATGATGATATGTATTTGTTATAAAATATTAAAAATGTAAATTATATTCTATATATATTCATTTTTTTATGTTGAACATAATGAAATTTAAATCATGATTAAAGCTATTATAAAATAGTTTTAATACCATGATGATGATATTCATTACACGATCATATAAAACTTGATAAAAATAAGAGAGGTTTTCTATTGTAAAGAAGTATGAAATTTTTTGAGAAACAATTTCAGAATTAGTTAATGAATACTAATTTTTAATATTGAAATGTATATAATAATATTCAGATGACCAAGATATATTCAAATAAAATTTGATATATGTAAGAGAAGTTGTAATGTAGTTGAAGGCTTCTACGTGTTTAAATTTCAAATTTAAATTTCAAATATCAAGATGGAAAAGGTGTTGTAGAATGATTGACTTTAAATAGGGGTCTAGAATGATTAATCAATAAACTAGTATATATGAGACTATTAATGAATTTTTTTTGGATTTTTTTACAGAAATAATTATGTGGAAAGACAAAAAAGTTTAAGAATAATGAAAAATCAATGGATGTAAAACTAAATTACAGTCTCAATTATTTATATAAAATATATTCCATATTTTTTTTGTTCGATCACATTCAAAAATTATAGTGACAATATTTATATCATGACTACAAGGATAGACCATGAAAAAGTTATTCAATATAATTAGTATAGTGAATGTTGTGTTCAATTTTTTTATTATATCATTCCAAGGATTATCTACATATTTTTTGTTGTGAACCTTTGAAATATATATTTCAAACCACGAATGATTTTGAATTGGTGCATGTGATGTTGATATATTCTTAAACATTAATATGTTTATAAAATTATTTCCAAAGAATCAAAAAAAAATTAAATCACTGATCAAAAAAACATATTGATTAATCATCGATATTGCTTATCTCATTCATGTGGTATCAAAAATCACATGATCCCATTAAAGGAAATAATGTATTTAATGTTTGATCTGAAAATAGATTCTCCATGTAAAAATAGTTGGGTGATAAAATTATATTTTCACATGGACATAATCAACTCAATCATGTAAAAATAATTTGAATCACTATTATATGTTATGGTGAGATATTTGAGGATTCTGTAATTGTCAAAAAGACATCATTTATTTTTTCTGTTAGGTTTGATGCTTAATTCATGATTCTTAAATACTGTGACTATGGAACACATAAATTTTATTATATGAGAATCACTATAATTAATTATTAAATGTGTATGGTGTGTTTCCTTAATAATATAACATATTTTTAAGGGAAAAATTTAATTAAAAATTTAAATTAAAAGTGCTGTGAGAAATAAAAAAATTTGGAATAATATTATTTTGATAAATAATATGATGATGAATTGAAATATGAGAAACATATTTTATTCATTTTAAGAATATTGATAAATAGAAAATGATTTTTTAAGTAAATATACCACTTATGTGTATCAAGTATGGAGCTACAAAATATTTCATTAGATTTATAAATTTGAAATGAGAAGAAGTATTTAAAGTTGAGGATGTGAGGCTAAGTATTTCTTCAAAGGGAAATATAAAATGGAAATTATGATTAATAAATTCTTTGTTTCAATATAAGATATATGATGTAGTATTATTATTGCAATATAAATAATTTCTAATTAGTTATTTATTATCATAGTGATGGATGAAAATATGTTAAAATAATGTTATAATTATAATAATATTAAAATAAAACTATTTATATGATATGTCATTTAAATAGGTATACTAATGAAATTACATAACGTTCGTTAAATTAAAATTTTCATTATATTTTTTTAATGTGATAACAATGGACAGTGGGGAAACACATTGTACCACATTGATAAATATCTAGGGTATTTTCCATAACTATGATCAGTGGTATGTCATGTTCTTACTAGATCAGATTGACTCTGATTACTATGTTAAGTGGTTGTCAAATAAAAGACTCACATTTAAGATAAAAATATTTTTTTAAACAATTTATGTTATAGTCAACACATATTTGGGTATGGTAAATTAAAGTTATTTTCATGGATTTGTTAATATAATAAAATTATTTAAAAATAATTAAATAATATTAATTTATATTTCAGAAAAAAAATTGATTCATTAATATTTTTACTAAAATTTCATTGTAATTTATACTAAATAAAGAGTTATTATTAGTATAATTCCATCATAATTTTTAATTTAAAAGAACAATACAACATTAGAAGAAATTCATATAATATTTTAATGATGATTAAAAGTAATAGTTAACCATATGAAACATTTCATCAACTATAATAATCTTTAATTACCAGAGAGTTTGTGGAATATAGTTGATCCAATTCATGATAATGAGGAAATTAGACAAATATTTTTCACAAGAAAATAATCAGTCCTGAAATCAAATTATAGATTTTAATATCACTATATTTGAATCCAAATATTCTCTTTCTAGAGTAGTATATATTCCATCATATCCATAGAATATAATTTAATATCATTATATTTTTATACATCATAGATAGAAAAAATAATTTTGGGAATTACCACCCCACAATGTAGACTTTATAGTGGATAATTTAAAATAAGACAATGATTAATATGATGAGATTAACATTGATAATGGGGAAAAACTATAATAAGACATGTGGGAACATTCTATCCTAAACCTTGTGATGTCACACCAACCTTTGAATAATTATACACCATTGGATTCATGGTTACTGTGGGGTATGAAATACTTAACAAAATTTTATTTTTCAATCATTACTCCAAGGAACAAAATTTCCAGGAATTTTATGTGTCATGAATTGAGTTATATATGAATGTGATTATTATATTTTAAATGAATTTTATAGACCAAACATGATCAATAATATGATTAAATAGTATTAAAATGAGAAAAATTAAATTTATGTCATGGAAGAGTCAAATATTGATCATTTTATAAGTTTTTATCGTAGTTAGTTGATTATTGTTGGATATTTTCATGATATATACTTCAAATAAATTTTTATAATTTTTAATTCCCAATATTTACAAATCATACATATTGGAATCCAAGAAAATAAAAGGGTATTCTTGAATTATATGAGAATTTAATTTCAACAATAATTTTTTAAATTATAGTATCATGTAAAGATATTGTAATTATTCTTATGGTGAAGATAATTAAACAACATTTCAGTTGTGGTATATCTTACTGAAAGGCATGTGATGCATGATAATATGAAATTAAGATATTGTATGTTTACTAGGCTGAATCCTATTTAGTTTTACATGGATTATATAGTATTCATTTAAAATATAGGTTTGATTACAGTTACCTAATGCAAAATATGTTAGGCATAACACACAATTTGATGCATCAAATGTGGTGTTTTATAGATTTTCTTTGAGAATTATACATTGTTTCTATGACTACCATAAATAAAATACAATTATATATATATATATTCAAAATTTTCACAAGGATATAATACTAGAATTTTTTTCCCACCATATAGGATGTAAATTGTACCCTAGTCCCATTATAATATTCTATTGTCGAGAATGAGAAATTAACATCTGAGAGTTAGTTCATGAAATACCTCTAAGGATTTATGATTGATATTGAAGGAGTGTTTCTAATATTATATAATCAAAGATGGATCAAAGAGGATGAATGGTTTACAATTATTATATTGATAAAAACCCATTATTATCATCAATAATGTTTTAGATATATTTTAATCAATATATGAATGATGTTCAAAGATTAATCCATGAAGATGGAAATCATCAAGTTTGGGTTGAAAATGCTTTTAAATATCAATTCAATAGAGAGCATGATGTTATGTGTTTTCTTTTAATTTAATATTTTTTGAATACATGTGCCACAATGATACAGTATATAGGATAATTTTGAAGCACTCACTAGGATAATTAGGTGGTATATGACTACATGATGAAAATTCAAAAACATAAACATTTAATATAATATAATGATATGATGATATATTGACACACAAGGAATAATTAATTTGAATATATAAATATAGTCTTAATGGGATTTAAAATATACCCATCATAGTTCCAGTGTAGGAAACCTTCAATCACGTTGTGATGTATTTCATGGAATTAGGAAAGAAGGATGAAAATGGACATCAAATAAGGAGGTTACATTTGAACTATTTTAGTAAGCTATTGTTAAGATTTTATAATAGGATTCATGATTTCCTTTTCCAATAATTTGAATATTCCAGGAGCTGAAATTTCATCCCTTGATTCATAGTATTAGATGTGTGCATAATGTTTTACAATAGAAGGGTAACATTAATTGTGCTAGCTTCTATGAATTACGATATCCCAGCACACATGTGATCGCATAACATTATGATACATTTTTATCATTGGAGACATTTAGTGAATCATTTTATTGATTATTTTCTATTAAATACTTCTATAGTTTTATGTTGATGCATATAAGTGAATATAAGAAATTAAAATTTTCCATTGATGTACCTACGCTTCCACCGAACATGAATAGGCTATAAATATGAGGGATTATACAGTAAGTAGTTTTCATAATATGATTTATTATCTCTATGAATAAGAACATTCATGGAAAAAAATTCTAGTAAATAATTTCAAACACACACATTGACATAGACATATAAGTATATCATGGAATAATCCATATGGTTAATGTTTTACATTATCTATTTTTATTAGACAATTTGTATAATATGAGTTGATATTTCAACAAATGGGTGCATCATATGCTTATAAAATTAATTATCCTAATATATTATCATTTATATATGTATTTTTTTAATTAAAAAATAATTGGTCACTTAAAATATATGTTTTACCTAATAAGTTTATTCAAAATAATTATGTAAATGTTATACATTTTGAAGGAGGATATTCCCTCATCTTCCATATACTCTCATTTATAACATGTTATTATCGAGGGGTGACCATTTCAATTTCATAATATTTGTATATATCATAATTTACCCCATTATTTACCTCTAGATTCCATTGATTCGTACCTCCAATGTTACATATATTATAGATTCACTATGTGTTACTCCACGTCCATTGATCATCATCTGATTCCCGCATTGGTTATAAGATAGAGAGTAGTGAAAATTTAATTCTATTATATAGAGGGGGAGGGGATGAAATTGATTATGTATTATTTAACATAAATTTTAGATACTCCAATATATGGTGATGTTTTTCATTGTGCTGGATTAGGAGACTGTTGTGATGTTATATATCATTTATTAGGTAATGAGGTTTCTAGATGATTGTGTGTCCTTTAGGATAGACCATTATAAATGGAATGGATAGATAATACATATTTTGTGCTCTCCAATGATATATATTATCTGATACTTATCTAACATAGACATTTAAATATTATACTACTACTTAGAGTGATTTTTCGTGTCGACCACAGTACTATATTTATACACACAAAGATTTTACAACTATATGTGGATCTAAAATAAGAAGATATATAAAGTTTGATCTTGGATTTATTAAAATTTATATTTAGATAATGTTTAGTAACATTTTAAAAATTATTGGATTCCCCATTCTATAATATATGTGGTAATGGAGCTTTTTCCATGTAAAATTTCAAGGATTTTCACACCACTCACTCAACATTGTTACATGAAAATAAACAGGGTCCTTTGAATGGTTTCATCGTTAATTTAAATAGTTTTATAAATTTATTAATATTATATACTAACTAAAAATAAATCTATTTTTTACAAAGATTAATTAGGGTAAATATTTTTTCATATGATAATAAATAGTTTTTAATGTTTCTAGAATATCATCAACTATATACAACCAAGTGATGTATGTATTATATTTATTGCTTTATAAAGGATTTGATTTTACATTCATTTAAGAAAATTTATAATGAAAACATATTAATTTTTTCATATATTTATGAATAAATTTTTGTATTATCATTACATTTAATGTGGATCTAGTGTTTTTTTATATTCATTCCATCACTTCCACTATACTTTATTACTATGTTTGGAGACTGTTGTGTATTGTAACCACACATAGACTTCAATATTGATGATTGGGTCTACTTTTATTGATTCATGTGGATAATTATGTCCTTTCATCATTCTATCAGTACCCCACAAAAGGTTTTTCCATTCTAGAATATTTTTCTCCCTAGTAAATAAGTGGTCGATTGGAATCTCTATCAAATTCATTTCATAAGGTGTTGGGGTATGCATTACTAGTACTAGATATTAAAACAAGAATATCACATAACATGACTCCACCTATATGATCAGTGACAATACATTTATTTTTTATATGAATGCATTATTTTCTACCTTATGAACCAAATATTTTTTAACCAAAATTTTTAATGTTTATTACCTTTAATTAGATATTTATTCATATTTTTATTAACCTGAGTGCTATTAGATATTCTTTTAGAGGGGTATGATAATATTGGAATGAAATGTGATACTCTAGAATATATGGATTCCAGTTATGATGTATTTTGTAAGAATTTTTTGGACCTTAGAGATCCTCTATATTTATTATAAATCGATGTTTACGATGAGGATTAAGAAATATATACCAAAACAAATGTGTTCAACTGGGATGTTTTCTATATTAATGTGTCAACTGAGCACACTTGGGAGGATAAAATTTCATCTCCACCACCAAAAAAATCAATGAGGAGAGATACATGGATACAAATGAGTTTAGGGATAAGGATATTAATAAGAACACTTGAGATTGTGTCCTCTACAACTGATATTTACTTTTTAAATTTGATCAAATAATGTAACATAAATTATAACAATATTTAATGATTTACTATATAAACATCACTTTTAAGAAACATAGTTTTATATATATGTCATACTCCTTGGAAATATTGTTCATCAATTTTTTCCCTGATTTTCATTAAATGTGAATACCAATTATTTAAAAAAATTATCATTTACTATTAATAAAAATATTTCATGAGTTTTTATAACATAAAGTATTTTTTGATATCACATACAATCCACTCTCATATTTGGTATGCCACACAAAAATTTCACAAATACAAACAACCTACTTATCAAGACATTAATTTCCAAGATAACATGCCATCAAATAAGAACTTGTCATCTTATCCATTTGGATATGGTACAATTATGTTTCTTAACATATAAATAAACAAGTTGTGGGTACATAAAATAAACATGCGTTGCTAAAAAGGTTAACCAATACAAAAGTAGAATATTCCATGGAAAAAACACTACAATATATCCCTTTAGTGTCTCGCACACCAACTCATATTGTTTCATCACACCACACATGTAAATGAACACAAAACATAAAAAACATGAAGGAGTTTCCACCCATGTCAAAAATATAAATTAAAAAGTCACTAATGACTTCTTTAAGACAAAAAATCTCAATCTCAAAACAATTCACCCAAGATGAAATACCCACCTCACTTTATGGATCAATACATAGTTCCGTCGATCCCAATGTATTTTTTTCAGATAAACCCTCAAAGGGGAAAATTACAAAAATTCAAAAACACCAGAACATATTGATACCCAAACCATAACATTATTGATGAACTTATCCACCTGTATGTATTCATGTACACATAGTCACATAATAACATAGTAACATAGTATGAAATTATCATATATTCGTGAACCATATATAAAAATGGGAAATATACAAGAAAATCATAATTATGAATCATATAAAATATATAAAAACTAAAAATATATGGAGTTTCACAGATATGGTTTAATGATATAAAAAATTATCATCACATGTTCTTTAGGTTTCCTCGTAAAAAAACTCAAAATCCTCTTTATAATGAATTTTGAAATTGAAACACCTTTTTTATTTATATAGAAACAAAAATACACTGGTTGAATGTTTTCTTTAGAAGTCCCTAATTTTTTTAAAATTTATTTTCAACAAAAACTAATCCCATTGAACAAAAAATACTATATTTGAATATTCTTCTATCCTAGTTTTTTTTCTTCAAAAACATTTTTTTAATTCAAACATAAAATTGGTGACATATTATTCTAGAGAAACCAAATGGAACTAATAAATGATATACTAAGGGGGTTCCATAGTACCCATTCATACATGGAACCCCCTCAAATAATTCATTTATCATGATCTATGGTCCTTGTAGACTATTAAACTGATGTGATATCATCTAAATTTATGGAGTGATATCACAAAGTTCATTCCATATTCCAATTAAAACACTAATTACAGAGCAAAAAAAGGAAATTAGAAATTGTGAAAGAGGATCCATAATGTAATTGATGCCAACATTTTTCATGGTTTTCAAGTATCCACTCACCCAAAAAATTACTTCAATAATAATTTGGAAATTTTAAATCATATAATATAAAAAATCAATGATTTATAACAATACAGAGGTGAAAAATTATTGAGATAAACTATAGAAAAACACACATGAAAAAGGTCCTTATAGAAAACTAATTTCTAACTTTAGTGCACAAAAGAATGAAAAACATTGAATGGAGGACTCTACAAAGGTAAAAGATAATGAGAGAAGTAATAATTAGAGTGTACTCACTATATTTCTTACTAAATAGGAATAATCCCATTTTTCTGAATTTAATATTTTAATAAAATAGTTAAATAAACTATACATAATAACCACAAAAGGTGAACCAACCTTTATTAAGTGACCCCTTTCTCACAATATGATTTTTGTATCTATACTACCTTACAATTTATTCCAAAAATTCTATAGCCCTTAAATTCTACACTAAATTTTTTTATCACCCTTGCATTTAAACATATATGTTTCAACCATACCAAACCTTAGATTTCATCCCAACCCCCAAATCATCCCTTATGTATCATAATGTACAAAAAATTACATATTATATATATACTTATATATATTATTAGTGACCTATACATAACCATTTTTTAAACCAAATTCTACTAACCCTTATGTATTATCCATTACACATTTGGTTACTATTATATATCATGGAATTAAATGATACACATCATAGGCTAACTCATTAATTTACTATATCTCTGAACATTTTGGGTACTCTTATATATCCATTCGGAGTACCCTTACAAATCATAGGGTAACATAGTTTAAGACAACATGTATTCCAAGGAAACCCTTTATGAATCATAGGACTAACATATATGTACCCCAAAGTTTTTCAATGAATAGTGAACTTATTTGTTGAGATGAGAACCCTTTAATATGAGGACCCTGTCATTTGAAGTCTTAACCCATAGAAATGGGAATATAAAATTTTTTCAAATGCATTATAAAACAAACACATTACGATAAATCCATTTCATAATAAAACCCTCGCATATAAAAACACATACATATAAGAACATATCAATTTTATATACATTTTTATACACCAATAATTTCATTATTACCTGTGGTTATGAAGTTACCTTCAATAATCTCAAATAAATCACCCAAACATATATGTCCCACATACCCATGACCAATTCATCACTGATAGCCAACCCACTTTTCATTCCCATACATAGTACCTTCACTACACTATTATATATTAAATCACAATGTAGAGTTTTAATGAAACCCAAATTCATGGAAACCCAAGAACTAAAAACACAACTTAGTCAATCAATCACATCCCAAAAAAACATATCCATTTTTTTAAATTTCCAACATCGTAATCTTAATCTAAATTATCAAAAACCCGCCATTTTGGGTCATGTTTTTCACGTTTACCATGATTTCCACCAACATATAATGAAATGGATCATTACACTACTTGTGATGATTATTGAGCTGTAATTTTATCAAACATGAATCGAACTACAACTTAGATAACATGATTTTTTCTCCAACTTCTTTTTTTTGAGAGAGTAGATAATTTCTCCATGAAAGGGGAACATAAATTGTGGGTTTCATATCAATTTTTTTAAAATAATGGAATTATTTTATTTTCATATTTAATCTAGTGTATGAAAAGATATTATGTTGTGGGGGAGGTGGTTTCACTATGAAATATCTTATAATGCCTCAGTTTGGATACAACGAAATTTTAGGGATCCTCTAGTTAATAATGTTTTTTATATGTCACATTTTTATGAGATGATTCAACCTAAAATTTTCTATGAAGTTTAACAGTTGGATAAATCCATTTAAAAACTACATTATTTTCACTCATATTTAACTCTTTATATCAGGATTTAGAGTAAAAGTGTAGATTCAATTAATCTTATTGGTGTGGTAGAGTACACAAATTCATGGATACTAAAGATCAATTATCTTAGTGTCTAATTCATATAATGGGTGAATTGAAGGTATAAATTTATCCAATGGATTAGTTTCAATATGTTATAGATAAATAGAATTTAACATTTACAAAATGAATTAGAAATTAAAATATCAATGTAAGAGGATGATTCAATACTATGGAGATTTTGGAAGTGAGTATAATGATTTCAGTATTTCAAAAGAGTGAAGTAGAGTTAATGTGTTAATAAAATTAAATAATAGAGAATAAAATTAAAATATAAAAATAACATGAAGATAATATATTAGTTTTTTCGGTTTTAATAATGATTATCAAAACATTATTGTGCATTAAGGTTGATAGTTGTTTCATTCATATTCTTTGATATGAAAAATCCTATGAGAAGTTGATATTTTAAATAGACTAAAATATTTATAAAGAATAAGAAGAGATACCTATAAAATTTAATGAAAAATTAAGGATTTAAATAATATTTAGTCATGGTAGAATTAATATCTTTTTAATTGGGATATAGTGTTTAATATTCATATACTATTAGTTCAATGATAATCCCAACTATAAATATTAATGATGATGATTCTAGTATACATTAAGAACATTGGTTTTCTGGATCATTCACAATTATAAACAATTATTTAATATAGTAATCATTATATATCATATTTTTTATAAGTGATTAGATGTATTTGTTTTGTTGGAATCTAATAAATATTATCTATTTTCAATACAAGTTATTAAAAATGAAATTAGGGAAAAAATGAATAGAAAACCATTAAAATGGGTTCAATGATTGACACCTCTTAGTGAATTATCATTATATCAGAGCCTTATATGTTTCCAAATTCAAAACCCATTTCAAAATATCCCTATATATTAAACAAACTAGGGTAAAAATATATTATCCACATTTAGAATAAAAAAATTAAAAAACATGTTTAGCCACACAATACATGAATAGAAATTGAACACATGTGAGTGACATTAATTAATTTTTCCACCATAAATAATGTAGTTAGGAATGAATTTATTAAATTATTATATTTTTATAAATAATTAATGTTGGTGACATATTAAAATCACAATAATGATAATAAAAATATCTTAATTCTACTAAGTAAATTCTGTATGAATATAAATAAAAAATAAAAATAGGTGAAGCCCTATTACTCTTATCAAGATATAATATTATAAACAATAAAATATGAACCTGATATATAAAAAAACATTAAATATATAAAATAAACCCTAAATATCATTTTTAACATAGGTTTACACTATATCAATGTTTTTATACACATGCATAATATACCACCAATCCCTAAAATCATATTCATATCTAGAAAATCATGCAAAATAAAAACACCACATCGAAATCACATTTTAATAACACACCCTTGAAATTTGAATAACCCAAATCAACCATCTACATAACCTAAAACATGAACCCTAATCACAAGAAGCAAAATATTGTCATTGATTTTAATAATTAATATTTAGGGAATAATTAACCCACATTGGAAGAGAAGTTGTGTCAATGGTGGGTATTTGTATAAAATATGGTATAAACTAATAAAATATATAACATTTGAGAGACATAAGTATAACGACCCTAAATTTAATTACATTAATATTACATTATTTTAAATAAAAACAATATAAATTCATTACACAATTAGGATCCAAAGGTTTTATGTCTTGGGAAAATAAATACCATACATAATATTTACAAAATAAAATTGAAATACTTATTTAATTATTTATTCTCCTTCTTCTTATTAAACCTTAAAATATCTTTCATACATATAATCCCTAGAGAATATAAATAAGAGAAACATGTTAGCTAAAATACCGTTATGGGGATTGAAAAGTACATGAACAAATATAACATGGGGTGAGCATAATCATAACAATAACATCATAATCATCAAATGAAACATTAGATAATGCCATTGATTGTGACAATGCATAAAAATGAAACCACGTTTCATATTGGTCAACTACCACACATTGTTGAGAACAAATCTAGCATCGTTTTCTTGCATATTTCACTTTTTATCATGAGGTACATAAAATTCAATAATGAATTAGAGTGATATATAATCTGTGGAACACTCGTCCCATCAAAACATTTACATTATCACAAATTCCACATAGAAAATATATCAATATTATACATAAAAATAACCAATGTAAAGGAATGGTTTAATTTAATAAAGAACACATTCATAAAATTTGGGTTCCCAAATTAAATGGGGAATTACATATTGTATATATGAATTATCATCCTCGAGTGAAGAAAAATAAATCTCAAGAAGTAAAAGATATCTTTTTTAAAGAATATTTCTTTTGAAAAACATTATTTGTATCATAAACAGAATTATAATACATGAATATCCAATAAAAGGTAAGACGATGATGATGAAATTATATTTAATTAATATATATTCTAAAGTTGTGGTGAATGATGGAAAACCCTAAGAAAGAGAGTCGGGTTCGAGAATTCCCCTTAACTTGTGTCTAAATTTTTTTATTCACATTAATGTCATGTATAATCATAATATAATAATTAAATAAAATTGAAATAACCTTTTATAAAATAATATTATTCATAATGGTTTTATTATGTTCACTAATGGACCATTAATGATTTTTGAGTTTAATTTGATCGTTTGGGATAATTTCCTGGTTTCTCGTTCAGTTAAATTGTATTCATGAATTAAAGTTCATATAAAATGTGGATATGTATAAAAAATGTTATTATATATGAATAAATATATTAAATATTCTTAAATTATCTTAGATATAATTTGGTTATGTGCTATTAGGATTAATAATTAGATAAAATATAAGGATGATTGTTTTTGGTTAATTTTGACAATTTTCCTCTCACAACAAACTTGTTTCATTTAATATTTTAGTATTATATATATATAATACTTCTAGAACATAAATATGGTTTTATCATGAAAAAACATATTTATAACTCTTTAATGGTTTACATTAACATCCTTGAAGGCGTGTAAGGAATATGAAAGTGCATCGCCCATGATGTCGGTAAATTAAGACATCATATACAATGATTTCATTTTTATAATAAAAGAGTGAGAGGGAGGTTTTAAATGATATAAATTCTTTTAACATTATATAATTTATTTATATTTAAGGTATCGAGTTATCATTCCATTTGGATGAAGGTGTGTGAGGAGATAATGAGAGAAGAAAATAAATTCAAAGGATGTTAAAAGAAAAATATAGTGGATTTAACTCTTGAATTATCCTTTTGACATCCGCCTCAAGTAACCTATGATGGTTTATTTGTTGAGACCAGGAGCTCTTGGACATGGGGGGATAGGGAATAGTATATGGAATAATTTGGTCAAGTCTCAAAGCTTGATAGGTGTTTGGAAAAGTGGTGGTGAGGGTGTTATTTATAGTGGATGATATGGTTGTTTACTCAATATTTTAACCATTAGATTATTATTTTGGATCCAAAAAATTAATAGATTGAGAAAAATAATGAAATAAATAAAAATAATAAAATATTTTTAGAGATTTTTTGCTTACACAAAACATTCATTATCTATGACTACATAATTTATGTAGTTGTCTTTTATTATCAATTATTTTATTTTACAATTTAAAATAAATTCAAATATTTTATAAAAATCCCAAAAAAATAGAAAAACCACTTTTTTATGAGTAGAATTCAAAAATAAAATCCATTTTATGAAAATAATTATAAAAAACTGATTAATTTAATTTTTAATTAAAATCATCATTTACATGGAAAATACATATTTTAAAATTATAGCATACTTTATAACACATTGAAAATTTAACTGTGGTCTCATAAAATTATCATAAAAACGCAAGAAATAAAAATTTATATTATTGATACATTCATGAAAAATTTAATTAAATTTATTTAATTACTCATAAAATTTTAATTAAATATTTATGATTTGAAATAATTCAAACACATAATTAATATCTTTTAAAACATTTCATTATATATAATATGATATAATTATATCATATTATCACTTATAAGACACCTTAATTTTTTATAGACATTCATTGGTAAGGTAATAATTCATTTTGCTGGTTTACAATTCATAAGAGTAATATTAGTATCCCTACGGCCATGTTACTATGTCATTGGTATTGGTTCATAAACATCTATAAAGACTTATTATTTACTTAAATATTCATTTATAACCTTTTTAGTAAATACTATAAGTGATTTTATGAGATTTATAGAATAAGAAATTACTAGAAGAAGGGATAAGCTCTGTTGATAAAAGATTGGGGAAAGACTGGGAGAGGACTCTCAATCCAATTTTATTTTCTAACAAAAAATAAAGGTTCCTCCCCATTCCAAATTTCTTTGTATACTTGTGTTAACATGTACGGAATTGAAGGAGTGTAAATAAGGAATATAGAATTGCTGAAAATCTTATTTTTTTTGGAAAAATAAACTAATGAATATAAGAAAAGTTTAATTTGATAAGTTGTGTTTATGAACTTTATGATTTGTTTGTTGAGATGGGTGTAGGTTACTTTTGTCTTAGAAAAATTCCTTCATGGTTTTCCCCTAGTCATGACAATTTTGAAACAAGTATGTAAATGGTATTACATGAATTATTAATTAAGGAAAACATTGATCCCCTTGATTAGACACATTTGTTTTCTACACAAGGTTCTCCCAAATAGACTTAGATTTGTTTAGTTAATGTTTCTTTGTTAAGAAAATCATGTGATACCCATATCAATGAAAATAACCAACCTCTGGAAGTGGATATCATTTAAAAATAAAGGAGAAACTTATCATGTTGAACCCTTTGAATTTGATTGTCAATAATGGGTAGAGATAGGATAAAGGGGGAGAAGAAAAAAATATGGGGACAAAGAAATGAAACAATCACTAGTAGAAAAATGATTTTTAACGTTGCCTGTTTGACGTCGGTTTCTTATAAACCGACGTCAATAATTTTTACGGTGATTTTTTGGCGTCGGCTTTTAAAAAAACCGATGCCAAAAAGGGAAAAAAATTGTTTTGGCGTCGGTTCTTAAAAAAACCGACGCAAAAAACTAAAAAATATATATTTTGGCGTCAGTTTTTATGAAAACCGACGCCATAAATGTTTTAAATAAAATTCTTTGGCGTCAGTTTTTTAACAAACCGACGCTAAAAATTAAAAAAAAACTACTTTTCGCGTCGGTTTTTTTAAAAACCAATGCGAAAAGTTAAAATATATTTTTGGCGTCGGTTTTTATGAAAACCGACGCCAAAAAATTTAAAAAAAACTTATATTGTTTTAGATAATTCTCTAATCTTTGATTTGACTGGTCGTGGAGCGAAAACGGAGTTACGGATTAAAAGTTATGGCCTTTGAAAGTTGAACTTCCTTAAGACTTCTTTTAGAGAAGGTCAACTTCCGACATCCATAACT
Organism: Viscum album; assembly: GCA_963277665.1. Lineage (NCBI taxonomy): Eukaryota > Viridiplantae > Streptophyta > Magnoliopsida > Santalales > Viscaceae > Viscum > Viscum album. The sequence continues at coordinate 1,203,599,952 of OY728126.1, read as the reverse complement.
TTTAATCCGTAACTCCGTTTTTGCTCCACGACCAGTCAAATCAAAGATTAGAGAATTATCTAAAACAATGTAATTTTTGTTTGTCATTTTTGGCGTCGGTTTTCATAAAAACCGACGCCAAAAATATAATTTAACTTTTCACGTCGGTTTTTTTAAAAACCGACGCCAAAAAAATTATTTTTTGTTTTTGGCGTCGGTTTTTAAAAAAACCGACGCGAAATGTAGTATTTTTTTAAATTTTTAGCATTGGTTTGTTAAAAAACTGACGCCAAAGATTTTTTTTTAAAACTTTTATGGGGTCGGTTTTCATAAACACCGACGCCAAAAAAAAATTTCATTTTTTGCGTCGGTTTTTTTATGAACCGACGCCAAAAAGGATATTGATTGACATTTTTTGCATCGATTTTCTAAAAAACCGATGCCAAAAGACCAATGTAAATACTATTTTGCGTCGGTTTCAAACAAAACCGACGCCAAAGAGTAACGCGGGATCAAAATTTCAATTTTTTTCACAACGCGCGTTTAACTTTTTAAAATCCCGCCTACATTTTCATAAAACACAATTGAAAATATTTTCGTTTACTATATATATATCCAGTTTCTCCTTCTTTCATCATTTTCAACATCTTCGATTCAATCACGATTTCAATGCGACTTCAATCATTAATTGGTACATATTCTATTCATTCGTTTTCTTTATTATTATTATCCTTCATTTCTAAACAACTCGATTGGATTTCTTATAATGATGATTCATTCTCATTTCTAAATACAAGTTATATGATAATAAAAAACATATCATTTCGATGGAAGCCCCTAAAACCATTGAAATATGTTTGATGTATTATGATTATTTTATTACATTTGGTGTATATGATTTTAATTTTTGTTTATCATGTTTTCTTTGAAACGAGTTGTATCAATCAAAACTTTGATAGGTTCAACTTGTAACGGCGATAACTTTTGAACCGTAACTCCGTTTTAGGTCCACAGCCTATCAAATCGAAGCTTAGGAAATGATCTAAAACCTAGAAAAAAAAATTTGATTTTTGGTGTCGGTTTTTATAAAAACCGACGCGAAAAATATTTTTTTTTCATTTATGGCGTCGGTTTTTTTAAATAACCGACGCCAAAACTACTTTTTTAAATTTTTCGCGTCGGTTTTAAAGAAAACCGACGCGAAAAATTATATGAATTATTTTTTTGGCGTCGGTTTTTATAAAAACCGACGTGAAAAATATTTTTTTTTTCATTTATGGCGTCGGTTTTTTTAAATAACCGACGCCAAAACTACTTTTTTAAATTTTTCGCGTCGGTTTTTATGAAAACCGACGCGAAAAATTATATGAATTATTTTTTTGGCGTCGGTTTTTATAAAAACCGACGCGAAAAATATTTTTTTTTTCATTTATGGCGTCGGTTTTTTTAAATAACCGACGCCAAAACTACTTTTTTAAATTTTTCGCGTCGGTTTTTATGAAAACCGACGCGAAAAATTATATGAATTATTTTTTTTGGCATCGGTTTTTTACAAAACCGACGCCAAAAAACGAATGTTATTCATTTTTCGCGTCGGTTTACAAAAACCGACGTAAAAATTCATATTTTTAACGTCGGTGACTTCGACGTCGGTTAAAAACCGACGTCCAAAATAAAAAAAACCGACGTTAAAAACCGTTTTCTACTAGTGAATACCACATATTGTTTTCATGTGGTTGTAGTGATTGATGTGGGAATTGCCAAAAAAATACAAAGGGGATATTTTTAGGTCCAAGTTGTGTATTGGTTATATTTTTTGTCAAGAGATCAGTATGTTGAACAATGAAAGAATGTTGAGAAAGATGATGAATGGGAATTCAGATTGAAATGGATTGAATGAAAGAATAAAGGTATTATGAATATTTTTCATTTTACAAAGAATTGTACTGGTTTCATAACAATCATATTGAGGATTGTTTTGAATGAAATCATATCCATTTGGGGTTGAATGGAATTAGATCCATGTTGTTTTGAGAGGAATCAGATACATGTTTTCAAGACAATCCGATTCAAGTTTTCCGAAGAATCATATCCTTGTTTTTAAAACAATCGGACTCACAGTGAATGTCCATTATAATAGGAGGATATGATTCCGAACAAAATCACATTAGGATCGATTTAATGCAAAAAAATCTTGTTGTTAGTTAATTGTCGTAAAATTCACTTTTAATAAAATGATAAATAAGTATTTGTTTTTGTGAAGAATCAGAGTCAACATGACTACAATGTTTTAATTGTGACGATGCTTTGATGGTTTGTATTTGATATAAATCATGAGTTGTATTGATAACATGTGATGAAAGATTGATATAAGAAAGGGAGAGTGAAATATTTGATTCCAATCAAAAAAGTATTGAATTCATATTATTTTTCAAAATAATAAAAAAATTGGTGGAAGTAAAACAAGTAGTGTTGTTTTTACTATAACTTGTTTTGATTTCTGAGTAAAATATGGTTATGATATTAGAGTAAAAGTTGTTATCATTTCAGTGTAAAATCTCATTATGATTTTAAAGTAAAATTTTGTTATGATTTCTATAACACCACAAGCTTCCACGGCACGCTTCTCGCTGAATAATATAGTAGCGTGTGTTGTACGCACCTTCAAGTTCTAACACACACAATAACCAATAAAACTAGCCATTATGAATAGTAATACCCAATTTTTGAAATTTTATACATTTTATCTTTCAAAATTGAATTCATTTTTGGATTCAGAATATCAAAATTAGCCTAGGGTGAAATTTTGGTACTTTTCGGATAACTTTTATATTTTGATGAATAGTTAAAATTACTAAATTTTAATTAAAAACAAATGTTTTAATCAAAATAATTAATAGTGATAAATTATGAATTTGAATGGTTTTAAAGTATATATAGAATATATTTTTACCATTTAATACAATTTTGGTTAGTGGACATAATTTCACATTTAAACCAGACATAAAAAAGTGTCAATCTTTTGATAGTTATTATTTCTTAAAAACACGCCTTTTATTTTGACAACGGGAATTAATTCTAAATTAATTTCTGTGACTTCTGTGTTCTAAATTTAGAGAAATGGACTCCATATTTGGAATCAGGAAGTCCAAATTATTTAAATAGGTAACTCTAATTTTCTGACATTTTAAATAATTACTTCGGTAAATATTTAATTTACCATGGTTAAAGGGTAAATCCGGTAAATAAGGGTAAAAAAATAATATTATATTAATATTAATTTACCCTAAAACGTGTCCTAACCATATTGTTTGATACATTTTCAACCATGGTCATATTTGGGTCGATTTTGGGGCCCCATGGATCCACTTGTAAGTGATAATGACACTTTATATTAATTAAGTTAAAGTAAATACAAAAATGACATAAGCCTATATCTTTTAGAAAAACAATTTTTACATAGGGGTATATATGTTATATTTTCGACTATAAATATTCCTTACAAAGATTAAAATATTTCCTAGATAATTATATTTTATTTATAATTTTTAGACATTAAATAATTTAACTTATTTTTGACACAATGTTGATGTAGTAATTACCTTATTAGTGAAGTATTAAAATAATTGATATTATAAATAACCAAATAAATATAATATGAGGTTTTTAATGAACTGAACTAATTTTATAGGTTCATATGACATTTTAGGATTTATTTAATTAACTTTTTTAGAAGTAATAATGCTTTTATGATTTTCACAAAAATAAAATACCAAATAGTTTCAAAATTGACATAAAAGAGATTTTAAAAAAAATATTATATTATTAATTGATATTAAATTCCTAAAAATATAAGTCACGCCCAAAGTACCTGTATAATGATAGTTGTATTATTAATTGACCACTTGGGGGTATCTTGGAGGTATATAGTAAGTTTATTAACTATATAATATAAAAATACAAAGTGACATGGTAAGTGTCAAACTAATTAACCAAGAGTTAAAACTAAAAGATAAGGTTAATATAATGACCCAAACCTATATAAAATCTATTGGTTGAAAGGATTTCTACCCATACCCACATTAGGATTTTAATAATCCACTTTGGATCCATTATAAACCAAATATGAATTTATTATAAAATAATACTTTAAGTTTTTCCTAAAGAGCCCCTCCTCCCCCTTATAAAAGGACATCACTTCTAACCAATTATCCACACCTTCAAAGCCTTTTTCCTCATCCAAACTCTCCCCAAATATCTTCCCAACTTCCCCCAAGTCAACCTAGAGGCCTTATGTTTATCATAAAGCCAACCTAAAGAAGCTCTTTTTATCAAATAAAAATGAAGAACCTGAAGAAGAGGTAACGTCTTCACCACCCTCTTTAAAGTTCCTTTCTTCTTCAACTTCTTCTTTCCTTGTTATTTCCATTATAAAATAATAACTCCAGTATATTCTATATATGGTTAGGTTATTATAATTATGGAACAAACAAATTCATTATTCTATCCATCCCATGAATGACATGTCACCATACGTGCGTACGTACGACCTACCGTCTCCACGTTGTGGTGTAACTGTTATTCAATATATTATTATTTAGATGGGTATAATAATGATGTATAATTCATGAAAATAATAAATATAACATGATTATGATTCTGTATATATGATATACCATCCAATTTTATATTATTTTAATATCAAAAGAATGATATTATCGCTCGCGCGTACGTACGGATTACCGTCTCCACGAAGGCGATGAGATTCATTCCTCATCATATCCATTCAAGACTAAATTTCATTTGATGAATAAAAATAATTTTTAGAGACATGATATCACTCTGGATATGAATAAGATACATCCCATCCATAACAAATACGGCTCACATAACAAATAATATAAAGCAAAACGAATCTGTGAACATCCGAAATGACGATAATACTAAGATATTATTAACAAATCAATGTTAGAAGATCATATATGATATCATATTAATGTAAATGATTCTTTTATAATTAAATAAAAATTAGTTCACCATTATACAGGAGGTTAACCTACCTTTGACCAAGGAAAAAGTAAAATTAAGGGGTTTCTTATCTCACTTTTAATTTCGTGAGATTTCCATTGTTCACCACTTATTTATTACATGTGGTGTGTGTACTGACCAAGCTTATATGCATTGTGTAATATACTTTAATTTTTGTATATCTACATCATCTTTGTATGATCCTTCTTTCATGGGTGTATGCTTCGTATGTTACCAAATCGATAAGGGAATTTGAAATTTCAACTTCCACTCATTCGGCTTTAAGCATACTTCATTGATTATTTTACACCAAGATTATGTGTGGAATCACTATTCATTTTCTTATGTCATAATTTCCACTCCCCTTTCTGTGGATATAATTTGATACACATAATCACTCCATTTATAAATTCTCAAGTCATCGGTATGAACTTGATAAAAGTAATTTTTAACTCAATCTCTATTTGTTGAGTAAAATATCCAATTCATTGGTGTTGTTTTTACAAGAATATGTGTGAATGTACTCTGATTGAATTACACTTAATATCCAATCATATTGAGTATATTTATATTTATCACACATAATTATGTCATTGATTTATATTTAACCTAAGGATACGGTCTTTATAAGATATTTCATCTCAATTTACATTTTATTTAGACTTCTTCGTTGTTATATGCCAATTCACTTTTATATGGTGTATATATTGTACTTTGACATAGTATATCATGAATCCATGTATTCTCATGATATTAAAATTTCATTATTACCTCAATTATTTGTATTCAAGTGTCTCTCTTTTGGTTATGAACTCTAACTAAAATATCATTTTAAATGTTTAAATGATTTATTATTCCAAATCTTTCTCATTAATGTCCATGTTTTAATAATAGTTTTAAGGATTTATTTATATGGACATTAAAGTTTTCAAATAAAAATTCCTTTTAAAAGTTTCAAAGAGGTATGGGAAACTTTGATTAAAAAATCTATTTTTAAATGGATTCTGGACAAATAGTGTGACTTTTAAATGATTTCAAGAGAAAGGGGGATATTTCTCTCTAATAGTTTTGATGATTATTTCCATATATTTCAATATACTTCTTTATTCTCGATTGAGGTTAATCTGATACAATACAATCTTCCATATTGTATCAAATGAGTTATGTTTTACTGTGGATGTGCTATTTTTATACCATTCATGGTTTTTGGTTAAAGTATTGACATTTCGTATGCTAGTTTTAATACGAATGTTTATTTTATGTTTAAACCTGTTCATATGAGGAATGAATTGGACTTAGTAAGTGATAGGTGGAGCCCGCTATAGCTCCTCGATGCTTCAGTAGGTCTCATGAGACAAACTAGTGTCTTGGCATGAGGCCTTGACAAAATCTTATTTATAGTCTTGGCACGAGGCCTTGACTATGTGGTTATGATAGACTGGCATTTTTCATTCCATCATTATGAAAGTGGTTGTTGATGTTGCATGTGATTATTCTACTAGTAGAATATCCATGTGAATAAGTATACGGCATTATTTCATTTTACCTTTTCCATATTATGCTGAATATCAAGTTCAAAAGGCTTTTGTTTTAGTTATACATTGCCTTATGTGTTTATGATTATCTATGAAATCTTCTGCAATATTGTTATCCTTACTGAGCATCTGAGCTCACCCCTTTCAATGTATTATTTTTTCCAGGATATGAAGAATTAATTTTTGAATGACCTACAGGGATAGTATGAGGGGATATGAAGACAAGATGTTGTTATAGTTTTTTTACCTTATGATGTAATGTAAAACTTATGAATATATCTAGTGTTTCAAAGACTACTAAACTAATTGGTCTTTCGAGACTTGATCCTTTGTGATCATGCCAATGTTATGTAATAATGCACCGACTCTAGGTAACTGGGGTTAGGGTGTTACAGTGGGTATCAGAGGAAGTTTAGTACAAACCATGGAAACTAGATTTAGATAAACTCTTATTAGACCACATAGACCTAAGATGAACTTTGAGGATTTGTATAGAAGAACTTCCTAGAATTTTGGTATTGTAGAGATTTTGTGAGTTTTCTAAGAAATACATCCCTGTCTGGATACGAGCAGGTAGAGGCGGCTCTGGCACAGATGTACCTAGGGGTAAAACCTAAAAACACTGCTTTGAGCTAGACTCGAATGGGAACTGGTGCACAACAACGGGCCTTGCTGCACTCTTGGTTACGACACTCCTGGGGGATAAGCTTAGGATAATTTACATTTTCTTTACAAACCGATTTGAAGTATTATATATAAGATGTGATTAAATGACCTTGGTTAATCCTAATTTGTTTTAAATTGAGAATATGGTGACATGATGTTTTCTAAATGATTTTCTGACTACTGTTACTCACACAATGCTTTCTGGTTTTAGTCAATGGATGGATTCCAAGGAAGTCATAGTGACTTTGAGAATGATTTACAAGGTTGGAACGGTGGTGGAAATGAGAAACAAAATGTAATATTGATAGGCATAAAAGATATCTTCTTCATACCAAATCAATTTTCCAAAAATATGATCAACAATATATATATTAACCAATTCTCGGACTCAACAAAGAAGAGAAAGGTGATGAATGATAAGAGCTCCAGCAATGGAGACCATGGAGAAAGGAATCCTCAATTTCCATAATGCAAGAAATGTGGAAGGAGACACCCAGGATAGTGTCTGAATAGAACTAAGAAATTATTTACGTGCCGGAAGTAAGGACATAAGGTGAAGAATTGCCGAAGAAAAATGAAGAGTACTATATAAGAAGATAAAAATGGTCCCAATAATCCATTTACATTAATTTTCCATAAATGTAGGGGACCTGGTCATTACCTGAGTGAATTCCCTATTCTATAAGATATTTTCTTTGTTAAAGAAGAAGTTATATGGAAATAAATGGTTGGAGAAATGTTTAAAAAGTATTAGTGCTCCTTTTTGATGGGTTTAATTTCGAATAATTTTCTCTTGTATTTGTAACCCTGCAGTTTTCCATGTGAAAATGATATTTGAGGAAGAATTATCTTTTCTCTTGTGGATATTGTTATAAATAACCATTTTCTTTTATATGATCATTGGGTTTGAGGCAATTACAAGTTATTATAATTTGGGTTGAAAATGAAAGGTATGAGATAACATTTGTGGTTAAATTATCTTATGGTTATTTTGAGGAATTTATCTAATTTTGGAAATTTTTTAAAATATAGTTTTTGAAAAAGGACAACACGCAGACCGTGTGACAAACCGTCACGTCAAACAAAGATATGGGAATCAAACCCACAACCAATGTGCGATTGGGATTTATCGCCTACCACTGGACTACGTGAAGTCCCTGGTTGGTGTGACTAATTATTTTTAGTTATATGATTTTATTGATCAATAATTATTTGATTTGGGATTTTATTTCTTATCAAGTGAATACCCTTACTATTGGAAAATGATTTGGTGATTAAGTGATAAATGTTATTTTGGAAGATGTTCGCTTTATTGAAGACACTATATACCCAAGGAAAATAGAATATTATGGGATTTCATTTGAGGAGTAATGGTGGATTTTTATCTATGTTTTTATTATGGATTTATAGTGGTTTGGGTTATTTATCGAAATTATTAACCTATAATATAGAATATGTGATTAGGTTAATTATATTTAAGTATGTGACTTTAAGAGTAGTTGATGTCATTTGGAGATACAATTTAACATGGAAGACTACATAACCAAATTCTTCTAAGTTATGGGTTTCAATATTAGTTTGGATTATATTGAAGGATTTTAAGGACAATTTTTTATTAAATGGTATTTATTTATCTTTGAGGTATTGTTGGTTTAATTTCAGAAATTAAGATCAGTGCTTCTTTAATGGAATATACATTTGGGGGATCATTAGATAATATAGTAACCATTTTTGTTTTGATTAATCTCTAAATACAAGGTAAATATATAGTTTATCCTTCATGGATCATGTGATTCTATAAGAAGTTTATTCTATCTCTTCTAGTGTGACCAAGTCTTCTTGAATACTCATCATTTAAAAATGAGTTAGTAGTAGGAATTTATTAAAGAATGAATCTTTACAAAAAAATTAAATATATCTCTTTATGTTCTTAGTCATTCTTAGAAATGAATTCTTCATCTTTATGTAATGTATATTAAAAAAATTATAAAAATGTTGTCCGTTTACTTTTCCTACTGGGAAAATAATGACAGTTTGTCCCATCACAAGTTTGTGGTTTTCTTATTATTAACTTCCTCCTGATCATGTTTTCTATCCCTATCCATCAGAACATGACACTTAGTTTATCATCCATATCCATGTTTTTCCACATGGAATCCTAGTATAGGTTATCTCAGGTGACCTTTGTACTTCTCTTTATTTCTTTTAATGTGATAGTTTTATTGACTCTTTTCCGATGTGGAATTTCCATTATATTCCCAAGCCCAATATTAAAAATTGTGAGGACACAATTTATTGAAGTAGGGGAGAATGTAACACCCCAAGCTTCAATGGTACGCTTCTCGCAGAATAATACAATAGCATGTGTTATACACAACTTCAAGTTCTTACACACACAGAAACTAATAAAACTAGCCTAAATGAATAGTGATAACCACTTTTTGAAATTTTATACATTTTATCTTTCAAAATGGACTTCATTTTTGGATTCTGAATATCGAAATTATCCTAGGGTGAAATTTTGGTACTTTTCGGATTACTTCCATATTTTGATGAATAGTGAAAATTACTGAATTTTAAATAAAAACAACTTTATAATCGAAATAATTAATAGTGATAAATTATAAATTTGAATGGTTTTAAAGTATATATATAATATTTTTTTACCATTTAATACAATTTTGGTCATTGAACATAATTTCGCACTTAAACCATACATAAACAAGTGTCAATCTTTTGATAGTTATTATTTATTAAAAACACACTTTTTGGTTTGATAGCGGGAATTAATTTTAAATTAATTTCTACCACTTCTGTGTTCTGAATTTGGAAAAATGGATTCCATATTTGGAATCAAGATGTCCAAATTATGTAAATAGTTAACTCTTATTTTTAGAAATTTTGAATAATTACTTTGGTAAATATTTAATTTACCATGGTTAAAGGGTAAATCCGGTAAATAAGGGTAAACAAATAATATTATAATGATATTAATTTACCCTAAAACGTGTCCTAACCCTATTGGTAGATACATGTTCGACAATGGGCATCTTTGGGTCGATTTCGGGGGCCCATGGATCCACTTGTAAGTCATAATGACACTTTATATTAATTAAGTTAAAGTAAATACAAAAATGACATAAGCCTATATCTTATAAAAAATAAATTTTTACATAGGTTTATATATATTATATTTTCGACTATAAATATTAATTAGAAAGATAAGAATATTTCCTACATAAAGGTATTTTATTTATAGTTTTTAGACATTAAATAATTTAATTTATTTATGACACAATGATGATTTAGTAATTACCTTATTAGTGAAATATTAAAATAATTAATATTATAAATACCCAAATAAATATAATTTGTGGTTTTTAATTAATTAAGAGAATTTTATCGGTTAATATGACATGTTAGAATTGATTTAATTAACCTTTTTATAAGTAATATTTCTGTTATGATTTTCACAAAAATAAAATACCAAATAGTGTCCAAATTGACATAAATGATTTTTAAAAACAAATATTATATTATTAATTGATATTAATTCCTAAAAATCTAAGGTTCATCCAAAGTACTTGTATCATGATAGGTGTATCATTAATGTACAACTTGGGGGTATCTTGTAGGTATATAGTATGATTATTAACTATATAATATAAAAATACAAAGTTACATGGTAAGTGTCAAACTAATTAACCAAGAGTTAAAACTAAAATATATGGTTAAAATAATGACCCAAATCTGTCTAAAATCTATTTGTTGAAATTATTTAGACCCATACACACATTAATCTTTGATAAATCAACTTTGGAGCTATTATAAACCAAATATTAATTTATTATAAAATAATACTTTAAGTTTTTACTAAAAAACCCCTCCTCCCCCTTATAAAAGGACATCACTTCTAACCAATTCTTCACACCTTACAAGCCTTTTTTCTCGGCCGACCTCAGCCCAAATATCCTCCAATATTCTATCAAATCATCCTTGAGGCTTTATTTTGATCAGAAATCCAACCTAAGGATCCCTTTTGATCAAATCTAAAGGAAGAACCCGAAGAAGATGTAACGTCTTCACCACCCTCTTTAGAGTTCCTTTCTTCTTCAACTTCTTGTTTCCTTGTTATTTCCATTCTAAAATAATAAATCCACTATATTATATATACTGTGATGTTATTATAATTATGTAACAACCAAATTCATTATTCTATCCATCCCTTGAATGACATGTCACCATACGTGCGTACGTACGACCTACCGTCTCCACGTTGGGGTGTAATTGTTATACAATATATTATTATTTATATGGGTATAATAATGATGTATAATTCATGTAAATAATAAATATAACATGATAATGATTCTTTCTATATGATATAACATCCAATTATATATTATTTTAATATCAAAACAATGACATTGTCACTCGTGCGTACGTACGGATTACTGTCTCCACGAACGCGATGAGATTCATTCCACATCATATCCATTCAAGACTAAATTTCATTTGATGAATTAAAATAATTATTAGATACATGATATCATTCTGGATATGAATAGGATACATCCCATCCATAACAAATATGGCTCCCATAACAAATAATATAACGGAAAATGAATCTGTTAACACCCGAAACGACGATAATACTAAGATATTATTAACAAATCAATGTTAAAAGATCATATATGATACCATATTAATGTAAATGATTTTTTTATAATTAAATATCAATTATTTAACCATTATACAAGAGTTTAAACTACCGTCAACCAAGGAAAAAGTACAAAGTAAGGGGTTTGTTATCTCACTTTTAATTTTGTGAGATTTCCATTGTTCACCACTTATTTATTGCATGTGGTGTGTGTACTGACCATGATTATATTCATTGTGTAATATAATTTAATCTGTGGATATCTAAATCATCGTTTTATGATCATTATTTCATGGGTGTATGCTTCATATGTTACCAAATCGATAATGGAATTTGAAATTTCAACTTCCACTCATTCGGATTTAAGCATACTTCATTGATTATTTTACTCCAAGATTTTGTGTGGAATCACTATTTATTTGCATATGTCATAATTTCCACTCCCCTTTCTATGGATATAATTTTTATACACATAATCACTCCATTGATAAATTCTCAAGTCATCGGTATGAAATTGATAAGAGTAATTTTTAACTCAATCTCTATTTGTTGAGTTAAATATCCAATTCATTGGTGTTGTTTTTACAAGAATATGTGTGAATGTCCTCTGATTGAATTACACTGAATATCCAATCATATTGAGTGTATTTATATTTGTCACACATAATTATGTCGTTGATTTGTCCTTAACCTAAGGATACATTCTTTATAAGATATTTCATCTCAATTTACATTCCATTGAGACTTCTTTGTTGTTATATGCCAATTCACTTTTATATGGTGTATATATTGTACTTTGACATAGTATATCATGAATCCATGTATTCTCATGATATTAAAATGTTTTTATTACCTCAATTATTTGTATTCATGTGTATCTCTTTTGGTTAGGAACTCTAACTAAAATAACATTTTAAATGTTTTAAAGATTTATTATTCCAAATCATTCTCATTAATGAACATGTTTTAAAATTTGTTTTAAGGACTTATTTATATGGACATAAAATTTTTCAAATCAAAATTCCTTTTAAAAGTTTCAAAGTGGAATGGGACACTTTGATTCAAAAATCTATTTTTAAATGGCTTCTTGACAAATAGTGTCACTTTTAAATGATTTCAATAAAAAGGGGGATATTTCTCTCTAATATTTTTGATGATTATTTCCATATATGTCAATATCCTTCATTATTCTTGATTGAGGTTAATCTGATACAATACAATCTTCCATATTGTATCAAATAAGTAATGTTTGACTGTGGATGTGCTATTTTTATACCATTCATGGTTTGTGGTTACAGTATTGACATTTCGTATGCTAGTTTTAATATGAATGTTTATGTTATATTTAAACCAGTTCATATGAGTAATGATTTGGACTTAGTAAGTGATAGTTGGAGCCCTCTATAGCTCCTCGATGCATCAGTAGGGCTCATGAGACAAACTAGTGTCTTGGCATGGGTCCTTGACAAAATCTTATTTATAGTCTTCGCACGAGGCGTTGACTATGTGGTAATGATAGAATGACATTATGCATTCCATCATTATGAAAGTGGTTATTGATATTGCATGTGATTATTCAACTAGTAGAATATCCATGTGAATAAGTAAATGGCATTATTTCATTTTACCTTTTCCATATTATGCTGAAGTTCAAGTTTAAAAGGCTTTTGTTTTAGTTATACATTGCCTTAAGTGTTTATGATTATCTTTGAAAGATTCTACTATATTGTTAACCTTACTGAGCATCTGAGCTCACCCCTTTCAATGTTTTATTTTTCCAAGGATATGAAGAAGTAATTTATGAATGGCCTGTAGGGATAGTATGAAGGGATATTAATACAAGATGTTGTTGTAGTTTTTTTACCTTATGATGTAATGTAAGACTTATGAATATATCTAGTTTTTCCAAGACTACTAAACTAATAGGTCTTTCGAGACTTGATGCTTTTTGATCATGCCAATATTATGTAATAACGCACTGACTCTGGGTAACTGGGGTCGGGGCATTACAATTTCAGATTAAAAGCCAGTTATGATTTTAGAGTAAAATATGGTTACGATTTCAGAGTAAAAGATGGTTATGATTTTAGAGTAAAATATGGTTATGATTTCAGAGTAAAATTTGGTTACGATTTCAGAATAAAAGCTCGTTATGATTTCAGAGTAAATGCCAGTTATGATTTTGATGTAAAATCATGTTACAATTTCAAAGTAAAAGCATGTTTCAATTTCAGAGTACAATATGGTTAGTTCTTTAGAGTAAAATCTAGATACGTTTTCAGTGTAAAAGCTGGTTACAATTTCATAGTAAAATATAGTTACAATTTCAGAGTATAATCTTGTTACGATTTTAGTGTAAAAGCTTTTTACGATTTCACTGTATCAGTGCGGTTAGTATTTTACTGTAGTAGTGTGGTTATGATTTCACAGTAGTATGGGATGCCAATTGAAAAAATAATGTTGAATGAAGAGAAAGAGATTTTTTTTGACTGGTAATGTATCATACACAGATGTATCATAACCAGGTAGTAGAAAGAAAGAAGTGGTACCGATGGAATGTGTTTCCAATGGAAGAGATGGTGCCGATTGAGAATGTATCAAAATAAGATTGTTTTGTATCATTATAAGAATGAGCTTAACCAGATATGATCACATTCATGATAATAATAACCAGACCATTTTTATTTACAAAATATCATTCTTTAGTTGAGATGAAAATAAATAAGTAATAATAGATGGAAAGTTACAATAATTTCCATGTGAATTCAGACGAGGCTAAAGGTAATCCTCGACGATTTCAATGTCACGAAGGTAGTCATGTACAATAAAATGTTGGTGAGTGGTGTTTTTTTCTCATGTTAGCAAAAATTAAAGATACGATAAGGAGACTGATGAATGAATTATAAATTTAAGAGACTATATTCTAAAAGAGTCGTCATATCTCAAGTGGAGAAGTACATTTCTTCAAAAAAATCAATTGGATTTGTACTAAGCATTGTTTTGAAGAAATCAGTATGAGAGAATTGGATTCAGACTCACGTATTTCTCATAAATTGTAATTATATTGAAAATTGAAATGGGAGTTTGGAAAATAAGAGATGAAGATTTTAAAATATTCAAGAAGAATCAAGAAGCATTGAAAAAGTCATAATTACTCTGAGATTTCATGAGAAATTCAGATTTGGTTGAATTTATGTGAGCAGAAATGTGTTTTGGGATTCCCACATAAACATGTTTTGGGTCACCTATAAAAGGTGTAAATTACATTGTACTTGTGTGACTTGCAGAATAGAGAGAAGTTCCGGGTTTCTAGAGTGAAGAAGAGATCAATTTCGTTCGAATTGATATTTTTTTGGGTGGTGTCAATTCATTTGTATTCTACTCAGCTTAAAATTTGTATTTGGGAATTGAAGTGGTGCCGATTCTACTCTATTGTTTTATATCAGAAAATCATAATTGAATAATTGTATTGAAAGAATCATAATGGAAGATTTGTATTGAATGAATCATAATGGAAGCTTTGTATTTAAAGAATCAGAATGGAAGCATTGTATTGAAAGAATCAGAATGGGAGATTTGTTTTGAAATAATCGTATTCAGAGAGGATCAGACTCAGTGCTTCATAACAATGTCCAGGTGGTTATTACCTTTCTTATGGGTAAGGAATTGATGAATTTTATTATATTTTGAAAACATTATTTTAATTTAAAATATGTGCGGGTAGCATGAGTTCTTACAAAACAATTGTATTACCCTATTGTGCTAAGAGGTTCCACGCACACTAGTGAGACTGTTTCATCATGCCACACGAGTGTAAGGGTACTTCCTACTTGTTGTAATCCATGTATTGTTGTCTTATTTGATTTCATGGTGTTGGATCATTTTCAAACAATACCAAGGAAGTATCTATTCTTATTGAATAGTGAACCGTGTAAATCATTATGTTTCTGTGGATGTGTGTTGAGTTTGTTTTCAGCATGTAATTGAAATATCAAACATGAGGAAAAGGTTATTTCAATTGAAATGAAATATAAAAGAAAAAGAGTATTAATGATTCACCATGTCCCCCTCTCAATGATATACAACTCCGACTAGAACTTTCAATACTTGTTATGAAATGTTATCTTTATATATTCTTACTCCATCACATCAATTTCATCCTTCACCTTGGTGTTCTTAATTAAATCCCACCAATTATTGGACAATACATCTAGAGGCTGAACAATTTGAGTCACCTTATCCATCTAAAAATACTTTAGTATTAAAAAGATCATTTCCATTGAGTTTACCAACTGTTCTGTGACTAGTGGAATAGAAGATCCACTAAACATTAGAGGTGGTTTCTGCCTAAAACACTCGATAACCAGTTTATCCCTCTTAGGTGAAGTTGGGTGTTCCCAATTGATCATGTTATTATTCATAACCTGAGAAAGACGGGTATGGATCTCCTTTAAATTTTTAACATAGCATTCAAATATATTGGGGATGTCGTTCAGGTAATAGATGTATTATCCTTCACATGGGTTTTTTGCCTGGTTTCTCTTGGTTCCCAACATTTTCTCAAATATAAAACATTAGAAGAAAACATAACTCTACATGTCATCAATAATTTACCCCTTTGTATAATTAACTCCAAAAGTATATCTTATCGGATCACTATGTTTAGTAACATTAAAAAACATCTTGGGTGCTTAAAAATATGTGTTCTCATAGTAAGGGTTTTGAATAATTTTCTCTAATCCTAATTCCCATATTAACTAGACTTCCCAATGATACCAAATATAGAGACCCAACATCTTATTACATTAGTATTACATCATTTCAAAGAAATAACCATATTATAATTACACAATGAGGATTCAAATGTTTATTACCTTGTTAAAATTAGAGCTATATATAAAATTTACAAAATGAAACATTAAAAAAATTAATTCCTTCTTCTCTATATTCATATTGACTCTTGAATTCTCTTTAGTACATGTAATAACCTTATGATATACATCAATGAAAGGTTTGAGATAAAATTCCACTCAGAGGATAGGCATGAACATGATAAAATATTAAATGTGATGAGCATAATCCTAATATCATCATAATAATCATTAGGGGAATCATTAGATAAAGTCATGTAATGTGGAAATGCATAAAAAAGAAACATCTTGTTTTTGTGGTCAACTACAACACATAATTTTGAATAATGAAAGCATCATGTTCATGTATATTTCAGTTGCCCTCTTGATATACATAAAATTACCCAATGAAGTGGAGCTATATATAATTTTAGCCACACCAGTCACATCGTAACAATTACTTCTTCTATTTAATTTTGGGTGCACCCATCACATCAAGAACATTTACATTATCATGCATGCCACATATAATAGGTATCAGTTTTTTACATACAAATAACCCATGTTATGCAATATGTATCATTTCATAATGAAAAAATTCATAAACATTTAGTTTCCAAATGAAATATGGAATAACACACACTATATAATAAACATCAACATTGAGTCAAGAAGAATAAATCACCATAAGTAAAAGCTATGTTTTTTTAAAC
This sequence comes from Viscum album, assembly GCA_963277665.1. Taxonomy (NCBI): domain Eukaryota; kingdom Viridiplantae; phylum Streptophyta; class Magnoliopsida; order Santalales; family Viscaceae; genus Viscum; species Viscum album. Next base: position 1,203,582,521 of record OY728126.1, on the reverse strand, counting down.
AATAGTTCTTTTTTAAAACAGCGTTTTTGTAATAAAATAACTTATTACACATTTATATCATATATGAGGTAAGATAATGAAGAATAATAATATATTTAATTAACATACAGACTATAAATTGGGTGAATGAGGTAAAACCCTAAAAAGAGTTGGGTTTGAGAATTTTCCTTTACCTTATGTACAAATATATTTATTCACATCAATGTAATATATAAATAAATTATATTCTTTAATTAAAAGTTATATATACTTTTATACATTAATATGATTCAATTTTCTTTGATTAATTTCATTTATGGGGCATTCAATGAGTTATTGAGTTGAATTTCATCGTTAGGGAGCATTCTTTTTCTAGGTCTTTACAACCAGTTCCATTGTATTCATGAATGGATGTTTTGTTAATTCGAGGATAAGTATCCACATTTATAATAATGTGTTACTTATTATATCAAAAAAATTAAAATTATATTATAAAAATATTGGTTATATACCATGATCATGAATCATTACATAAATGTTAATGATGGTCATTTGAGGTAAAAATTGGCATTTTTCTGTCACAAAAAACTTGTTTTATTTTATCATTTAGTATTATGTATAAATGAAAGATCCAAAAAAATAAAGAGGGTTTTATAAAGAATATTATAATGTGTTTTAAAAAAATTAATAGTTTTATATACAACCTTAATGGTGTTTAAGGATAATTAATGTGCATCTCTCATGATATCGGTAAATTGACCCATAACGGGCGATGATATAATTTCTATAAAAATAATTGAGGGAGAGTTGTTTAATGTCATGACCTGTCCCCCGGGGCCCATGCCGTGACTACCCCAAGATCGCCTTCCATAGGCCAGGGGCTGGTGGCTAGCACCAGAAAGGCATATCCCTAAAACCGGGAAGGCCTTGCCTTTAAACCTATAAACTCACACAACCATGCACACAACAAGATACAAGAACAAAGTAAACTCTATAATAAAAATAGTGTGTGCAGTAAGTAAAGGGGGACATAATACAAGCCCATCTTGAAAGTAAATTTTAAACTGACAATGGCTCCTTTGAACACCCGCTAAGGATCCTACCTGAAGGGGAGGTATAGCCCTCAAACGGTCGTCTCTGCAGATTGTCTCATCTAATTCCCCCCTCCGAGCAGCCTCCAGTCCTGGTACCCTTGACCTCGTTCAGTTTTTTCCATCCTCTACAGAATACACAGCAAGGTGCGGGCATAGCTCGTGCAGGGGTGAGTATAACGATACTCAGTAGGGATCCCGAGACCCCCCAAGGTCTCTCAAAATCCACAAAGGACAAACCACAAATCACAAAATCAACAGTCAACCCTACTTAGGTATATTCTGTAACATATACCTATGTTGTCAAGTATACCCATCATGTTCATCAGAAAAAAGTCCCATCTCTTTAACCAATAGCACAACTTTTCCACGATGGAATTAATACCACGAAAGTAACACCACAAAGGTTGGTACCACAAAGGTAACGCCACACAGAAGAATACCACACAAGTGTCACCACGAATGTAAGTACCACAATGTTAATGCCACATAGAAGATTACAACAATGGTATCACCGCACAAATGTGTACCACAAGGGTAGAGACTCAGCTCACACCAGGTATAACTTAAGTACGGAAGTATAGATGATTAGTTGTACTACTAGATCATCTTACTTCGTCAAGAAGCTCTATTTTTGACCCACAAAAGAACGAATATAACCCCCAAAGGAAAATAATATAACCCACATAGGATCTGGAGATGACCCACACATGATTTGATGATGAACCACACAGGATCTGAAGATGCAGACCCACAAAGGATCTCATGATGACCCACACAGGATCTGAAGTCTCCTCAAGTACAGCCAACCACAGGGTTCCCGCACTAAGCACGTTTGATTTCTGTAGGTTCCACTCTTCAAGCCATCAGTTGATACTTTAACTGCCACAATTTCCCACGTTGAAGTATCATGAAGGTCTTCCACTTTATAAGGGACCCAATGTGACAAATGGCGCATCCATCAGATGCCCGGTCTGTAAGTTATTAGCATTTTCGTTTCGAGGGCCCGGTGGGATTTCGGTTCAATCCAACCCAACCATACCCCAACATTATCCAAAACACAAGTGTATTATATTAAAAGCACCATCTTGATCCAAAGATTCTATCACCATATAAGGTTCATCAAGCGGATGCTCGGTTCTCATGATATGGCCAAAAACAAGTATCTGAGTCTGGATGGGCCCGGGTCCGGACCAACGCAGTCGGACCTGCCCGGCCTGACCCTTCTTGGCCCGACCCGACCCGGTTCTGGTCGAACCAACCTAGTCTAGATCTACCTCGGTTTCTTTGGCTATGGTGGGCTCAGCCCGCTGGGCAATGGTCTGGCCCGGCCCGCGAAGGGGGCAGCCCGGCTCACCTCGCTAGGCACAGTCTGCTTGGCAGCCCGCGGTACAGCCCGCAACCGGGGTGGCCCCTTGTGGTGTGGTCCATCCTGGCCGCTACCCAGGTGGGTAGGTGCTCCCCCCATTTCACCCGAACAACCCATTGGACATTCAGTTTTGGCCAACCAGGTAGCGCCACGTGGCGCCACCGACTAGCACATGGGACCTGCTAGAGGGGTCCCTCTTTGCATGACACGACCGACCAAAATGGCCGGCCCTCCTCTCAGTGGAGCGGATGTGCGCCACTACTCCACCATGACCAGACAGATGATGACCGCCCTCCGACCTCCGCTGTGGACAACCGGAAGCGGTCTCCAACTCCGACGGCGCAAATGTGCGCCGCCGCTTCACCATACGGCCGACCGTCATGTCAGCCGCCCCCTGCTCCACTGCGGCCGACGGGCCACGACCTTTTACTCAAATAGTGTCATGGACGCGCATTTCCCTACATCCAAGTGGTCATCTGGCATTCCTAACACTCTCCTTTCATCACCGTGGCTGACGGGTCTCAACCTCCATTGCTACCGACAGTGCGGACGTGCCGCCCTAGTTCTATGCAGTCGGCCAGGGGTCGACTTCCACCTTTCTCTACCTATTTTGATAGGTTGCAGTCTCCTTTGGTGGCATGGTTGTTCCATCGTAGTCATCATGCCTTGTGAAGAACACATTAACATTAATGATATGGAGGGATCATTCCATGTTTGTTTGGTCCACACCCTCCACGTTAGACTGATAGCATGTAGATTCGAGGAGAAAGTGTCAACATAAAACCACCCAGAACAACATAAACACACCCTTACCTTGATCATTTGTTGGAGACGGCTTGAGGAATATAATGATGATGATGATAAAGCCGAATCCCATCGCTCCTGCAACATGATCCAAGGTTGGATCCATGTTTTTAATCTGGAGAAAGTTCATTGTGTGAGTGGTTCTTTGTTTGGATGAAATTTCTCCAAGGCTCTCCTTTTCCAACGATCTTCCCCCTAACCTCAAGAATGGTGAGGAGACAACTTATTTAATTAATATAACAATTAATTTTTGGATCATTAATTGGGATAATTCAAAGGGTATCCGCATATTAAAGGCGAGTTTGGGTGGTCCCCACCACAAAATATTCAAATGGGAGGTTTCAAATAAAAATAAACGTTTTGGTTTTTTTTTTCTTTTAACTCACCAAAAAAATATAAAAAACTAACTTCTACCCACAACCTACTGCAGTCGAGGTGAAGGTCTCCTTAAAAAAATTTGGCATTGTGAGTTCAACGGTGTCCTCAGATTTCAATTCCATGCTCCGGTTCAAACGTTACAAAACAACCCTCATGCGTTTACTGAATGTATCTAATTTTTTTTTAGAAATTCGGTTTGGGCACTCCAGGCCTCAGAATAACACGTCGTCAATTTTCGCGGACTCCTAATATTTCCATATAATTAAAAGAATTACATTGAAAATTTTGGGACATTACATTCTCCCCACCTCAGGGGTTTGCATCCCCGAAACACACAACAAAAACTAGGGAAAGAAGTTGGGGTTCTGAGCATAAATCTGACCCTCCTTCTCCCAACTGCTTTCCTTGAGGTTCTTATGCATCTAACGGACATGAACCAGAGGTATTGAATTCCCACGAAGGACACTCTCCTATCGATTCTCAATCTCTACTGGAACCTCTGAAAACATCTCCCCATCCTCAACGTCCAACTCACCCCAGTCAATGATGTATGATGGGTCATTCACTTATCTCCTCAGCTGGGATACATGGAAGACATTGTGCACCTTCAACAAATACGGTGGAAGGGATAGGTGGTATACCACCTCACCAACCCATCTATGGTCATGAAAGGGGATCATGATCTTCAGAGATAACATGCCATCCGGACCAAATCTCTGCAAACCTCATCGAGGTGGGACCCATAAAAAGGCATCGTCACCATCCTCAAATGCCAGAAGTCTCTTCCACTTATCAGAATAAGTCATATGCCTACTCTTTGCAGTATTCATCTGCATTTGGATGATCTGCACCATTTTTGGGGTAGCCCGTACCATCTCTGGTCCCAAGGGTGCTGACTCCCCTGGGTGAGTTCAGCCAGAGGTGATCTGCAAGGTCGATCATACAACTCCTCGAATGGTGCCATACCGATAGTGGAGTGATAGCTTTTTTTGAACATGAACACCACCAAAGGCAAGTGATACTCCTAGCTACGGCTGAAATCTAGGATGAAAGAACGCAGTATGTCCTCAATGGTCTGAATGGTCTATTATGTCAGACCATCTGTCTGAGGATGGAAGGTTGTGCTCAACTGAAACTCTGTCCCAAATGCCTCCTGCAACCCCTTCCATATCCGGGAAGTAATATATGCATCATGATTGGAAACAATCATAGATGTCACCCCATGAAGTAGCACAATCTTCTGTACGTAGAGGTGTCACATACCCCCTACTGATCTCTACTCTCTGATAGGTAGGAAGTGGGCTGATTTGGTGAATCGGTCAACACTCTCACAGTTGGAATGATGTTCCCTAGACGTGCATCGTTGTTATGTCACGAATTCCATAGAAATTCCATTCCACATCCACTCTAGAACCTCTAGTGGATGAACTATTCTTACTAGAACCTGATGTTCTTCCTTCACTTGCTGAAAAGTGATGCATCGTGAGACAAATTCCTCCACTACTTTTTTCATTACTGGCCACCAGTGATGACGCTGAAGGTCCATGTACATATTCGCCACGTCTTGATGTACTGCTAGAGGGGACTTATGAACTCCCTCAACACTTCCTCCCGTAGTTCAATCGTTACCATTGTACATCCTTTGAAGAGGATGACATGCTCCCCACCTTCAGAAAATACATCAGGTGCCTGTCCTGTGGATATATGAGAAGGTCGAGCCTCGTAATCAGTTTCTCCAAGTTGTGCCTCCATAACTCACTGAAGGAGTGGGGGATTGACTTTTAGAGACTAAAGAAAAGCTTCACCATCTCAATCAATGTAGGATATTCACAAAGCGGCTAGTTTCTCTATCACCTCACTCAGCAATAATATACCAGATCTCTTGTTGAGTTCATCTACTACTATGTTCCCCTTCCCATGAGTATAAACTATCTCTAAGTCACAATCTTGGAGGAACTCAATCCAATGCCACTGTCTCAAGTTTTGGTTCATCTGTGAGAAGATATACATGAAACTCTTGTGATCAGTGTAGACTATAAAACGTTGTCCCTTCAAATAATGTCACCACTTATTCAATGTGAAGACCACTGCTGCCAACTCCAGGTCATGGGTATCATAGTTCTTCTAATTCGGTCTCATATATCGAGAACCATAAGTGATCATTGTTTTCTCCTACATCAAGAAACATCCATGCCAGGTCCTTGATGCGTGGCAGTAGACTACATACCCAATTCCCTCCTTCGGTAGCCTTAAGATGGGGGCACTCGTCAGTCCTTGCCTCATCTCTTAGAAACTTTGTTGGCATCTCTCCGACCACATGAAGGGTTGCCCCTTCTTCTTCAAAACTGATAAGGGTGAAAAAACTCTATTAAAGTTAGGCACAAGACTCTAGTAGTAACCATCCAAACCAAGGAAACCGTGTACTTCCGTCGCACTCTTGGGTGGGTCCAAAGAAAGCGCAACCTCAATCTTCCCTAGATCCACCGCAACTCCAGCCACCAAGATGACGTTTCCCAGGAAGTGAACCTCTCGGATCCAAAACTGGCACTTCGAGAACTTACCATAATTATGGTTCTCTCAGAGTGTGTCACAAACTCTATGCATTTGATAGGCATGCTCCTACTTTGTATCTGAGTATATCATGATGTCGTTGATGAAGACTACCACAAACCGATCGAGGTATGGATGGAAGATCCTGTTCATGAGTCCCACAAACACTGCTGGGTTGTTGGTCACGTCGAATGGAATAAATAAGAACTCATAATGGCCATATCAACATCTAAAGGTCGTATTCTGCACATCCTCATCTCGTACACTAAGCTGGTGATAACCTGATCTGATGTCTATCTTCGAAAACCACCATAATCCCTTCAGCCTGATCAATAAGATTAACAATCCTCGGTAGTGGGTACATATTCTTCAAGTTCACCTGGTTCAGGTACCGATAGTCTACACAGAGTCTCAAACTCCCATCCTCCTTCTTGGCGAACAAAATAGGGGTTACCCAAGGAGAAACATGGGGCCTAATGAACCCTTTTCTCTCCAAGTCCTCCAGCTGTACTCGTAGCCCTCAAATATCAATGGGAGAAATTATTTTTTCTGGTGTAGATATTGGTGTTGTCCAAAGGTACATGTCGATATAAAATTACACCTCTCAGCAAGGAGGTAGACCTGAAATATCATCAGGGAAAACATCAGTGTACTGGTCCACCACTATAGAATTGATCGGACTCTCAACATCAACTGTTCCAAGGGTAAGGTTAGCCAACTGATGTGTGATTGGGTGCACCCTCCTCCGAGTAAGTCTATCCTATGCTGCTAAGGTTCCCTTCTCTCTGGTGAAGGAAATCCTTGACCCATCTGTACAGACACACCACACATTGTGCCTAATATAGTTGATCTGAGCATGAACTGTAGATAACTAGTCTATACCCATGATGTCATTTTGAGGCCTCAACTCCGCTACTAGAAGATCCTAGCCAAAGCTCTCGCATCCTAGAGTATGTTCACACTATCAGCACTAGTGTGTAATCGTTGAATCTGCTCTTGTATGAGTCTCTAGCTGTAAGGATCGAACCAACGGCTCCACCGTAATCTATGGGCTCTGAACGAGGGACGTGGAAACAAATGACTGACTGGAACCTATGTCTATTAGTATTTTATCTACGGTGTAGTAGACATAGATCATAACTCAAATCATATTCGGAGCGCTGTGGTCGTAGGCCTCAGCTGCCTGGAGCAGAGCTCGTCCCTGTCCACCTGGTCCCTATAGTTGAGGTGGACCACATGGTGGTGGGGGCGGTAAAACCTTGAATCCCATCCATACACCTGTTGCACAGCCAGCTCTTCTTATATGTATTCCTTTTGCAAGCATACCACCTCGAACAAATATTCGCCTCTACCCAGGCAGTCCTTCAACCATCTGTTGGTCATCCATATGGCGGGTCGAGCAATCACGAGCCGTGTGAGCCTGCCAGCCGTACGAGTAACACTGCCCATTCCTCGCCCACCCTGCTCTATCTCGAGAGCCCCACCCAACATACCATTTGTCTTGCGGTTGTCCACTTGTAGGTATGGTTCTCTAGGAAATCTGCTTCATTTGTCTCCTACCAGCTACAAATGACTCTTCTATGTGATGTCTGGTGGTGGGTCTCACTACTGGTGATTTCTCAGCAATGATGCTCTCCACTAAGAGTGCTCTATCTAACACCTCTTCCAGCGTCGGAATGATGAGTGAAATCATTGAAGCTCTAACCTCCCATTTGATCCCCTGCTTGAAGGTATGGGCTATAAATAAAGAGTCTTGCACCATGTCAGTGGAGTAGCGCGAGAGTTCAGTGAACCTCATTGTATACTGAGCCACAATCATTCTGCCCAACTGGAAGTGGAGGAGATCTTGTATATGTGCATAGTGTAAGGTCGCTGGGATGAAATATTCTCTAAAAAGGCTCTTGAAGTCCACCCATATGAGATTGACCTCGTCGTGAACTTGGAGCATCAAGAGCCACCATTTGCATGTTGCTTCCTGAAGAAGAGTGACGACATGGATCACCATGAGATCAGTTTATGTCCCTACTAGTCGAAAAACTCTATCCATAGCCTCCAGCCAGTCCTTATCCGCATGTGGATCCATCTCTCCCTCGATCCTTAGTGGCCTCTGGCACTGGAACTCATGAAAATGCACTCATTCGGTGTGCAACCTCTACTGCTGGGGTTGGAGGCATCGGTAGCCCAATGGGTAGTGGTGCTGTTGGTACACCACACGATTGTACAACTACCTAAAGGGGGCCCTGCACTGAAAACACATCGATCGGTGGGATTTCATCATGTACTCTACCTGGAACCCTAGCTGGCTGTCTTTGTAGAGGAATCCTAAAAATAAACAGGTGTGCTATGATCAATAAGGTATACCTGGTAAGATGACTCAAAGATATCACAATGTCAAATTTTTCAAAGACACATGCAATCAGTGTTTTTATGCACTGAGTCGGAAATAAAAAGTCAGGGTCTTGGTGTATGGATATGTCAGCTGCCGAACCAACACTGGATTCTATAGTCTAATAACCAAACTCATAACACTTAACACTATTTCCGATTAAATGATTAGTGTCCATGTTCTTCAGTAGAACTGACTCCTCGGATGCCAATTTTTCAACACTTGTCCTTCGGGGCCCGTTCTGTGACTACCCCAAGCCTGCCTTCCATAGGCCAGGGGCTGGTGACTAGCACCGGAAATGAATATCCATAAAACCAGGAAGGCATTTCATTTAAAACAATAAACTCACACAACCAAGCACACAACACGATACGGGAAAAAAGTAAACTGTATAGTGAAAAGATTGTACACAGTATATAAAGGGAGCCAGAATGCAAGCCTAGCTGGAAAATACAATTAAAACTGAAAATATCTCCAGTGAACACCCGCCAAGGATCCTACCTGAAGGGTAGGTACAGCACTCGAATGGTTGTCTCTATGGATCATCTCGTCTAATGCCCACCTCTGAGCAGCCTCCAGTCCTGGTACCCTCGACCTTGATCAGTGATGTCTGTCATCTGCACAAGACACAACCAGGTGCGAGTATAGCCCATGTAGAGGTGAGTATAACGATACTTAGTAGGGATCTCGATACCCCTTAAGGTCTCTCAGAATTCACAAAGGATAAATCACAACGCACGAAAACAATATTCATGTCTATTTAGGTATATACCTATACATATACTTAAGTTTTCAAGTATACCCATCGCATTCATGAGGAAAAAAAGCCGAACTCTTTAACTACAATCACAACTATTCCACGAAGGAATGAATACCATGAAGGTAACACCACAAAGGTAACACCAAATTGAAGAATACCACACAAGTGTCACCACGAAGGTATGTACCACAAAGGTAATTCCACATCGAAGATTACCACAAATTTATCACCACATAGAAGTGTACTGCAAGGGTAGAGAATCATATTTCACTAGGTATAAATTAAGTACGAAAGTATAAATGATTAGTTTTGTTGATAGATCGTCTTACTTTGTCGAGAAGCTCTGCTGTTAACCCACTCAAAATCAATGATGACCCACACAGGATCTGAAGATAACCCACACTTGATCTAGAGATGACCCACATAGGATCTGAATATGACCCACATAGAATCTGAATATGCTGACCCACACAGGATCCAAATATAACCCACACAGGATCTGAAGTCTCCTTATGAATAGCCAGCCATAGGGTTCCCGCACTAGGCATGCTTGATTCCGGGAGGTTTTTCTCCTCAAGCCATAGGTCGATACTTCAACTGCCACAATGTCCCAGGAAGAAGAATCACGAAGGTCCACCACGTCATAAGGGACCCAACGAGATAGTTGGTATATCAATCAGACGCCCGGTCTGTTAGTTATTAGTGTTTCCATTCTGAGGGCCCGGCAGGATTTGAGTTTGATCCAACCCGTCAATACCACAACTTCATCCAAAACTCATGTGGAGTATAATAAATGGGATTTTTTATCCAAGTTTTCTGGCACTGCAGAAGGTTCGTCAAAAAAACACCCTGTTCTCAAGATATGGCTAAAATGTGTATTTGAGACTAAATGGGCCCGGGTCCAGTGCGACCTTTCCTGGGCCATCCCGACCTAGTCCTGGTTCGGCCCGCTTGGCCTAGGCCACGGTGGGCCTATCCCGCTGGACCATGGTTCGGCCCGTCTCGTGAAGGGGGCAGCCCGACCCATGTTGGGCGTGGCCAGCGTTGCAGCCCGTGGTCAGGGTGGCCACTTGTAGTGGTGTTCTCCCTAGCCGCCACCCAGGAGGGGAGGCACTCCCGCCAGGTAAACCAAATGGCCCATTTCTTGTTCAGTTTTTCCCAACTAGGAGGCACCACATGGCCTCACTGGTTGGTACGTAGGATGCACTGGAGGGGTCCCACTCGGCATGACGCGGTCGGCTGAAACAACCGGCTCTCCTTCTAGTGGCGTGAATGTGCGCTGCTACTCCACCATGGTCGATTGGATGTTGGCCACCCTCTAACATTCGTTGCGGCCATGTGGTTGCGGTTTCCAGCTCCGGTGGGGTGGACACATGCCGCTGATTCGCCACGCAGACGGCCAGCATGTCGGCCGCCCCCTGCTCCGCCGCGGCCATCGGGCCATGACCTCCTGCTCAACTTGCAGCGCGAATGAGGACCGCCCAACAACCCTTTGGCCAGATGGCGTGTTGGCCGCTATCCTCCCACCGCCGTGGCCAAAGGGTCGTGACCTCCTTTGCTACTTACGGCATGGACGTGGAGCCCCTATTCCACGCAGTTGGTCGGGTGTTGACTACCACCTTTCTCCCCCGCATCTGACGGTCCGCGTTCTCTTTCAGTGGTGCAGTTGTGCCGCCTATGTCATCGCATCCCTTGAATTATGCATCAACATTAAATATGCAGAGGGATCGGGCCATTTTTGTTTGGTTTGCACCCTTCGCGTTAGACTTATATCATGCGACTTCAAGTAAAAAGTTTCATCATAAAACCATGAAGAACAACTTAAACACACCCATAACATGATCATTCGTTGGAGATGTCGTGAGAAAGAAGATGATGGTGATGAAGAAGATGCTGGCTCCCGTCTCTCCCACACCACTCTCCATGGTCAGCTCCACGTTCATGATCCAGAGAAAGTTCTTCGATGGATAGGTTCTTCATTTGGAGGATATTTCTCCAAAGATCTCATTTTCCAGTGATTTCCCCCCAACCTCAAGAAAGGCAAGGAGCCAACTTATTTAATTACAAGATAAATTAATTTTTGGCACATTAATTGGGATAATTCCAAGGGTTTACTCACATTAATGGCGAGTTTGAGGGGTCCCCACCACCAAATATCCAAATGGGAGGTTTCAAATAAAAAAAATTATTGTTTTATTTTTATTATTTATCCTTTAACTCACTCACAAAAACATGAAAAACTAACTTCCACCCTAAACCTACTGTTGTCAAGGTAAACGTATCCTTAAGCGAATATTGACATTGCGAGTTCAATGGTGTCCCCACATTTCAATTCGGAGCACAGGTTCAAAAGTTACAAAACACCACTCGCGTGTTTACTGAACATACCTAAAAACATGTTTATAAATTCATTTTTGCACTCCAGACCTCAGAATCACGTGATGTCACTTTTTTTAGACTCATAATATTTCCATATAATTAAAAAAATTACATGGAAAAATCTAGGTCTTTACAATTTATGATGTTTTTTTCATTAATAATATATAATTACATTATAATTATGGTAATTTATATATCATTAAATTTTTATGAAGGGAGGTGAGTATAGAAAATGAAAAGAAAATAAATTGAATGAAAATTAATTGAAAAATAGAGAGGATTATCTCTTTAATTTCCCTCTTGATATCATCCTCAAGAAACCTAGGAATGAAATTTTGGTGAGACCAAGAGTTCATAGATGTGGGGGAGGGGATATGGAAGATTATTATGTTGTTTTTTTCAAGGATGAAAGCATGAGAGGTTTTTGGAAATGTGGTGGTGAGGGGAGGTCATTATAGTGGAGGAGAGGGGTTTTTTCAATATCTTAATCATTAGTTAATTTTTTAGCTCATGATTTTTAATAGATTGATATTTACCATAAATTATATTAAAATATTGAAGTAATGTTTAATATTTTGGGCTTACATCAACCTTACGTCATCTATTACTCCATTATCCTTATATTTAGCTTTTATTGCATTTTATTGTATTTTACTACTCATAAAAAATCAAGTATTTTAGAAAAATCCAAAATATTTAGCATAAACATTTTTCAACTTGAAGAATAAAGAAAAAAACCCAATTTTATGGAAATAAATTTTAAAATATTAGCAATTTATGTATTAAATAATATCATTATTTACATGGAAAATACAATTTTCAAAATTATAAATGATTTTATATCACTTAGATAAATTACATGAGGTCTCATAAAATTATCCTAAAAACATGAGAGAAAATTATTAATATATGGTTACTTTTTTGGGAAATATAATTTCTTTTAAATTATTAAATGAATCATTAAATTGTTATTAAATATTTATGGCTTACAAAAAAAGTTAAAAATTAATTAAAAACTTTTAGAAAAATAATTGTACCTAGACATTGATATATTTATATCATATTTCAATCATAATATTCATAATTATTATTTACACATTCACGGGTGAGGCTACTATTCATATGGTCTGTTTACTATTTATAAGGTTCGTATCAGTATTCCTAATAAAAAGTTAGTATTTCATCGATATTGGTTCCAAAGATTCTATAAATACTTATTAGTTCCTCAATTATTCGTTTATATTGATTTTATTATGGTCTATAAGTGATTTTTGGAGATTTATACTATATGACAGTACTATCTAAAGGGATCCATTCTGTTGATAAAAGTTTTGTTCATTACATTAACCCTCTATATCTGAGCGTATATAATAGATTCTTATACTTATATAATATAAAACACATTTATATAAATTTTTATTGAACCTGATATAATTTAATATATATATATAATACAATAACCATATATAGAAAACATGAAACAAAACACTCTAAATTAATAAATGAAAGGGTAGTGGTCTTGTTACAAAGACTCATATTGAAAACAAAAACTCCCAACATCCAATAAAACAAGATTTTTTGACCCTCTAATTAGATATCATCATCCATCTAATTTATAACCAAAAGAAATATTTAACATCAAACTAGTTCATACCAAAAATATTAATATTGAAATTTCTTGTCTACCAAGTTGCACATGTTAGATGTGTGTATGAAATTCTATACACTTTAAAACATATTATATCCAATACATAATGTTTTGTTTTATTCAATTGAATGTATCTATAAAACTTTTTATATAAAAATTATCTATAGATTTGATTAATAACAGATTATTTATTCCAGATTTCAATAATATTATAAATCATAGATCAATCATAAAAATAATGGCTTACTATAAAACCACTAAGATCAACAAAAATTTCTTTATACCATGATTATAAATACATATTAATGAATCTTATACACTAGGGAGAATCATTCCATTCTAAAAAAAACCAATTAACCACAAAACATGTTTACCAATGAAAAGATAAACCACAATTCATATAAAATATCTTGTAATATCATTCCTCACTGTAGATCAAATCCAATTTTATAAAAAAAAATTAATCCACCTTATAATTTGTAATAAAATATATAGAGTTAGGGTATCTATTTATAATCCCAAATTATCTATGTTGGGGTACATAGTATTTATCCCTCATGCTCATTTTAACATTGCATAACTAGTGTATACAAATCTAAAAGATAGTTGGTGTTTATATAGAATGCAAATATATAATTTTAACAGACACATTCACCACTTAAATAATATTTCACAATATTATAAAAATTATTACATGTAAATATCAGATAATATTAATAAAAAATAGTGTATGTATCTTCCTTGGTGAGTTACGGAACATTTAATAAGAATTTATAAATAAAGAGGAAAATTCACAAATAATGTTTTGTGCGACAAATCCTATAATGGAATAAAAAAATTATATATATAATTAATGATGAAACTAATTATAGTTTATCTCAATTCATAAAATCAAATCAGATATTCAATTTAATAAAATATTATAAAATAAGTTTAATTAAATTTACATAGAGAGAAGAAAATTTTTATAGTTATTGTAATAAATTAGTTTATATGTTTTTTCATAGGATTCCAATCCACAAGATAATTTTTTTAAAAAAATTAGATAGAAAAGTAAGTTCTCCTAATGTTTCCTCTCCCAAAATATAGTCCCCCCAATAATCAATAAAATCACCCTGATAACTTCATTAATTGTGTTACCAAAATAGAATTACACACTTTTTAAACATACCTAGATCAATAAATAAAAACTATTATATAATCACACCTACACACATTAATAAATATACTCAATAATATCAACCATTAAGAAACCATCAAGATAAAAGACCAATGTAAGAAATATATGAATTAAGAATCACATGGAATGATAAGAATGAATTTCTCAAGAGACTCAAATTATTAAACCCAAATTTAACCTTAATTAGTTATCAAAAGTAAAAATTAAATGATAAAAAATATAATAAGGGGTGAAAATAATAATGTGTGCAATGGATATCATCATTGGTAAAACTGTACGTGATTAATAAAAATTTTATTACCCAGGTTCACCTAGTAAGATCACATGCATACCAAATCAATATTAACTGTGATTTCACTCATGATTCCAATCAATGAAATAAAAATATTTCCAAATTGAAACCAATGATAAGAATTTTTATTTTATTAAAAAATGAACTATCAAGAAAAAATAATTATATAATCCTTTAAATTCTATCAATATCGTCCATTACATCTCCTTTAGTGAAAATTCGTTTCCAATTTCACTTGTTTGTTATTGAATTTTGTTATATTTAGTTAATGAGAGAATGAAATGATTTACTTCATTAGGCATAATGAGTAATCCATTAATTCATGCATAACAATAAAGTATCTAGATAATTAATTATTTTTGAAAAACATGCAATTCCCATGCGTGTTATGGCTCTATTAATAAGATATATACATGATAAAATAGTAATTAAAATTTTAAAATATATTTCCCATATTATATAACATAATTTTATTTAAATAATTGAATAAACATATTTGTAAAATTATATATTATGAAATAACATAATGTAAACTAACTGAAAAGAATTATATTTAAAAACTAGTGTATATACGACATGATTAACACATTATTGATGTAATAATAATGGCATAAAAACAAAAAAAAATTAAATTTTTTTAAATCTATTAATTAAATATAAATTTCATAAATTGTTCCATACAAAGATCAATTTATTGGTACAACGGATATAATTTTAATATTCACACGCATACATATTATATTTATGGAAGTTATTTAATGAATCTACTAGAAAAAAAACAATAATATATTTATATATATATGGTTTTAAAAAATATATATTTCGGTAATCATAACATTACTAATAACTGCAATCCAAAAGGAAGAATACAAATAAGTAAAACATATAATAAAAATTAACTTTTAAAAATTATACAAAATTTAATGGAAAATAATTTTAATAAAATTCTTAATATTATATATGAAATCTATATTATAACTTGTTTGTATAATTTACATATGATTTGGAAATAATTTTGTAATTAAATTCCTAAAATATAAATATCTAAAAGGTAAAGTGGTTTGAGGATGCCAAATGTTATATCGTCCTATGAATCCCAAATGTCATTAGTTATATCAATGCAGTTTTTTAGAGCCGATGAAAAATGATACATATTATAATAAATAAATTATGTAATTACAAAAAAAAATAACTTCAAACCTCTTAGATAACTTTGAAAATACACCCAAGATATAAACAACCAAAACATCCAATTTACCAAAAAAACAACATTTAATAAAAATTAAAACTGAAGAAATCTATATGGCACCCCGACAAATAATATACAATTATAAAATTAGTCTCTAATAATATATAAAAGAACATTTTCTATATTAATTGAAATTATAAAAATAAAATTAATCAGAGGTTGTTCCATATTGCTCAAGTGAATTCGCATGCTATATTTTTAAGCTCGTGAACCGGTTTGGCAGAGAGATAAATTAAGAGGAAATGTGGAACAATAGAATATGAAATCCTTGATTAAATTATTAATATAGCCTTCAAAAACTACAAATTGAAGGTATTGGATGGTACGAAGAAACTAAATAGAGGAGAAGCACATTTTGTAGCCCCCCTCACCACACATTGTTCATTCTCAACATGGAACCCCCAATTAAATTTTCAACTTTTTTTGTTTGATTATTAGTTCCCCTTCCCATAATTTACATATAAAATAGAAGATAACAATAAAATTCAATAATATATACACATATAAATAAAAAACATTAATATCATATACTTTATTTCACACTCTTTCAATGTTTAACAGAGTGTATCTCATGTTCTAGGAGAATTAGTATTATTTTCAGTGTTTTTATAAGATTGTGGACTTCGTGTAGCCGAAATGAATGTTTTACACCATAAAAATATATTTAGCATAAAAATTTGTAATAGGGAGGAATCCGTGAATTTTTTTATCGTAAACCCATTAACATCATAAATTTTTGTGTTATTATTTAAATGTGTCTCATGGTACTATCCATTAAAATAATTAATTTAATTATACCATTTGGGTTGTTAAAAATTTTTAACTATAAAACTCATTCATAAGATGTAAAATCATCACTCAGGAAAAATATTATTTTACCTGATATATTTTTTTAGTTGATATGTTTCATGGGTACATTACACCATAAATTTTTGTTTTACAATAGAAACCCTTCAGGGCCAATGAGTTTTATTGAATGAAACACCAGATATTTCTATAACTTGTTTCTATCCTCCCTACAGAGAAACAAATATATTTTCTAAGAGACTATGATTTTTTCCTACAATATTAATCACATTTCTAGGTGATCAATAATCATGTTGGTTGTCCTTGATATCTCTTAGACATTGGCCTTCATGATTTTTCATTCCCATTGGTTTCAGTAGTGGTGTTAGGTTGTATGCATGGGATCTATTATTTAGATGATGATTATTGTTTTACTATTTTAAATCCATTGACTAATATTATATTATATTTCTACTCGTTTATTGGTCGTGTTATAGAAGTTGAGGTTCTCATTGTATGTTATGATCTATCATTGATGGAAAATGTTTCATTTATTGACTGTGATTATGAGTTTTGGGAATTCTTTTTATAGCCTCTAGGGTTGTATCTTTGTTCTTTTAGGTGATGGTAGATCCTAATAAATGTGGTTTGTGACCCATGTTTGAGTTGGGTCGTTTCATATATTGCCTAAGTTAGGTGAACCAATGATTTTTGTTGTTATGTTAAATGAGTTTCTAAATGAAATGGAATGAATTATCATTTTGTGTCAGTGAAATGGTTTTTATTATAAATCTTCATTTTACCCTAATTTTGGTAAAAGAAAAATTATTAATTTTTTTGTAATGGATTTTGAGATTGGTTTTCAATGTATTATTGATGGAATGAAATGTGTGTTTTAAATTTTATTATTAAATTTTTCATCACGTTGAGATGATTTGAAATTTTTAACAGCAGATCCTTGGGTACTTAATTGGTAGTTGTTCTATTGGGGAACATTTTTTAATATTGTTTGGAATGATAACTTTATTTGGTGTTCTTACATTCCTATATCAAGACAAAATGATATTTAGGAAGTTACATGACATTGTATAAGGGTTCAATTTCTTGTTTGTTCCTCTACTACATATACTTTAATACATGTGTGCTTTATACTTTTAGGGTACACTAGTGATGTATGGTATATTTTTGACAATCATATTGTGACTATGAGAAACACATGGGATGTTTAGACTTCATGAATTTTTTTTACTACATTTTATTGATATATATATATATTTGAATAAATATATATTTTTTATGTATTTTTATTTTAAAACATTATACCGGGAATTATTTTAGAACTATATAGAAAGGAGAGATATTTACTATGCATTTGATATAAAATTTATTTACTTCTTATCATTCCATGTTGGTTATATAAATTTTAGAATATGAGTTTATTTTATAAATACATGATATGGAACACCATGGAGGCATCCAAATGTACCTATTTATATCACACCCTACACACCCCTTCTGCAGTGTATAGACATTGTATTATCATTGGATACATGAAAATGAATGGAGACATTGTTAGATGGTGAGGTTTATTTCAACAAGGTATGGGTGTTTGGTGGTAATATGATGGGTTGTTTCCCACATTATCACATGGATTATTAGTTTTTCTATTTACCTTTTGGTTTTTGAAATTGTTTATTTTATTTTTTTGGAATTTATTGATTTTTATAGCTAAAATTATTATATTTGATGATGTCAAATTTTTTATATTTTTTTATTTCAATATGTATATGATTGAGGTATCTTTATTATTGTTAGGGGAAATTTTTTCCTATGGTTTGTGTTTTATAACCATGTTCTAGCCACTAGACCGTAGGGATTGGGACCACCCTATATGTATGAAAGGGATCATTTTGGGAAAAAAATTCTGAGGATTATTAGGGTTATTTAATTAAATATTTGGATTAGAGGGAGGTTTTCTTAAAGAGTCCTTGTCTTCGGGCATATGGTAGACTCTATATCGGCTAAAAATAACAAGAGATGATGAATGTGTAGGGTTCCAATCCAACACATTTCATTATGAGTGTCATGTTTAAATTGGATATTGGGATTTCTGTCACCAATGTTAATTCTTGAGTATGATCACATTTTCTTCATAGTTATGTGGTTTAAAATAATTTTTCACTATTATATGATCATTTTATTATAATTTAGAATTTTATACTTATACCATTGATATTACTTCCTTCAATTCAATGAGAGGCCGTATCAAGTGGTTCCCATCATGTGAATCCACATTTTTTAGAATGTTAGATATTATGTTTTGTGGGTAGCTTATTTATTGGACCATAATGTTCTATAAGTTATAAACCTAGTTGCTGAGGAATATCCTCTAACTGAGATTGAAAGAGATTGATCAACATAGTTCCTATGAAATGATCTCCCATACATTAAAAGGTATTAATAAATACCAATATAAGGAGATATATCTCACATATATTGATCATATCATTGATTTAATGGACACACCTATGGTATCATGTTCAAGTGTATAATTTTCACGCTCAAAGGTCCCAACAAGTGGTGTTAGGATTCAGTGTTATAGGAAACTAATATTATTGGATGCTATTGTAAGGGTTTAAATAAAATTTTATTTTACATTTTTGATCAAGAATTTATAATGATAGATAGGCATATATAATTCCTCTCATTGTAGTTGGGAGATAATTGGGTTTCACAGTACACCAATCAGTTTGCAGAAGATGATTGTTTTTCTCCATAGGGGGAAATGATGTGTAGTTGAAATATAGATACCTAATATTCAAATACATATATATTTAATCTTAATAGATGAATATTTATTACATAAAATAAGGACTAATTCCATATTCAATTAGGTCTTATTCCCTTGGAAACCTATATTCATAAAAAAACTGGTGCATAGTTGAACTACATTATCTCCCACAATCATCGTACATTTACATATTATACATAATACCATTGTACATAACCTACGGAAAAGAAACATAAGAAAGTGTGTAATAAAATTATCTGTAATGGTAAAAAATGGATATATTAACATTAATTGAGCCTAAAGGTATGATAATAAGAGGATAAAATTTAAGAACCATCCAAGGAATATTATATATAATAAATATAATTCAAGTAATAAATAATATGTTTTCACAATACATGAATATTAATTGGAAAAAATGATAATATCCCAGATATAATAACATTGTTAATATAATTTATTTTTTGGAATATACATATTGATAAAAAATAATTTTCCATATAATCAAGGATCTTTTCCAAAACAATCATATGAAAATGGTTTTACTCACAAAACCATAATATAAATCATGGTTCACTACAAAGACTATCATAGTGGATACAAGTCCCTTACAGAAAAAGGTTCACTCCCCATTTCATTTTGGTTTATCTCTTCAGATATCAATCATTATCCAATTCATTAGAATGAAATATTTCCATAACCATCACATAATAATAACAATATATATGTGTTCCAAAATATTATAAAAAATTTATCATGTAAGAACCCATGAAACAAAATGTGTTTCATAAAAATTTCACCATCTCATAAATTGTGAAAAAGAAAAAATTTCATAAAAATTTTAGTTTTTCATAATATTATAATCCATGTAATGGAATGAGATTCATAGAGATATAATCACAATAAACTTAAATGAAAACCATTAATAAATAGAATATCGATGATACCATTGGATCATATCCCCATTTAAGATAGAGTAACATCAAAGGACTTATCCTTATATGGAAAGTTATTTTTAAATATCACTTGGATCATTTCTTTAGTGGCTATTATGGTGAAAAAAACATTCATTCTGTATATGTAAAAATAATGTTCTCATTCCTATATTTGTTAAAAAATAATGAGTACCTTGTTCAGAAAATGATAAAAAATTCCTTTAAAACCACTCTACAAAAATTAAATCATGTTTGAAAATTTCATCAAACAATCCTTGTACAAATGTTGAAATATTCATGATATCAATTTTTTAAAACATGCAGATGGATGAAAATGTAATTTTGGCCAAAGCGATAAATAAAATCGGTGCTCCTAAAAAATTATTTCAAAAAAATTAGTGAATAAAGAGATAATAATGAATAGAAATCATTTATTTTAGTGAAATGACTTTGAGATAAGAAACTACATCTATTTCATGAGAGGTATATCATTATATCTCATCATTAGAAGTATAAGAAAAATTATAATTAAAAAAATAGAGATTTAAGAATATAAACCTTACCACTTAGTTCACCTTTATATCAGATTCCCAATTAAATAATAACATGTATTTATAGATTAAAAATATTTAATTGAATTAGATTCATGATATTACATGTCAAAGGGACAGTATATATACCATAAAAAAGAACATCTGGTGTAAAAGTAATGTGACCCATAGAAATAAAAATGAGATGAATATCCCTTACCATATGTCTCAACATACTTCATACACATTCAATAATAGTATAACATAATTACATTTTTATTTTAAAATTTATTATAGATACATAACATATATTTATCATAACATATATTATTTTCTTATTTTTTTTATTGCCAATTTGATAACAATTCCTTATTAAAATCATGATTCATGTAATAACAACAATTGTTTTCATATTTGTTTTTATTTGGTATTATCTGTAAATGTACATTGATCAAGGTTATTTATTATGAATAATTATAACCATGATATAAATATAATTTATATTAATTAAATTCTTATTTATTATAATCCATACCAGTTATACATAGAAAATGAATTACACATTCCACATAGATGGTAGGCCATAAGTATGCATGGACATCGATTCTATTTTCTCATAGTATGGATTGAGAGGAAATTAAATAATATATAAAAATTATAGAGTAATTATTATTTCATATATATAACATTATTTAATTAATTTATCATTATTAACATACATGTAAGGTGTATGTCAACAAGGGATAACTTTGCTTCTTGACGTGGTAGGTCGTCGCACACATGAGCGATATTAACATATTCCCTAAGAATGGAACATAAGAAGGTTTATATGATATCAGAATTCATGAATTATAATTATGTTACCCACATCATATGCATTTGTTAAATACATCATTATATAGACCCCTAGGAGGTGGTGAATGAAAATGAATTACATCAGTTCACGAGAAGGTAGTCTACTATACATATGATCGAAAATATCATATCCAATTTGATGGAAGAAGAGATAGATATGGATAATTATAATAACATAATAATGTATCATTATTTGGTATATATTATTATAATTGTATAAAAATAGTTGTATATTATTTTATGAAGTAGAAATGTGAAATAGAAAAACATGTTTAATAATATTAACACTTCATTGGAGAACCTCTATAGGGTTACAATTAAATACTTATTATGAGTGTCTAAGAATAATATTAATTGATCATGCATATTGGGAATTATCTAATAAAAAGGTTTGGGTAGTGATTGATAGAACCATATTATTCTGGAAGTGAGAATTAGAGAGTATATTTGGTGGCCTTTTGTAAGTGTGGGAGAGGGGATACATGTAATTTTAGAAAATAAAAATGTGTACCAATATTTTGGACAAACCAAAAGGATACAAAATTATTGATTCATGAATTTATGTTATGAGAAAAAAAATATTTCCAAAAAAGAGTATTTATACATTTTTATAGGTCATCTTACTTGTTATCATTTTATTTGAACCCCTGGTAAAACTTTTTTAACCTTAATCACAGTAATTAATTTTTAGGGATCTTACTATTCACGTTGACCAAAATATAATTTAAAATTTTATAGAGTATTTATTATGATTAGTAAAAAATATTCAATCCTTTTTTAATATATTCATTTCACATATGTGATATATTTTACGATAAAACTAATCTCATAGATGCGATGATTTTTTTTGCAAATATAAAGGAATCATATGTATATATTTTTTAAATATAAAAAATCAATATTATTTTGATTAAATTGACCTAAATGTATTTAATAATAAAAAAATTGATCATATATTACATTTAAAATATATATATAATTTGAACCCATTTAATTTATTTATTAAAAGGCGTATTTTTAATAAATATGCATAATTTCCACAATTCATTAAAAATTTTATCTTTTAAAGAAATTTTTAAAAAATCATTGTATGGTAATTTTGACATGTTCATTCAAAAAATGATGATAATGTTTTTAAATAAATTATCTAAAAATGTTAAAAATTAGTTTTATTATTTTTTCATTTTAATAAATATTAGTAATTTTCAAGAAAAAAGTATTTTAGGAGTATATAATCCCTGTACTAAAAATTTGGAACTTAATTAAATTTATAGTTTATTTATCTAAAATATATAAAAAAATTAAAAAAAATGGATAGTCCTATTAAAACTTCCATGTTTACAAGCTATGATATAATGGTTGTGTGTAGATAAGAAAATTAATTGTATATTGTGGTTTATTAACACATGAATTTTTATGTAATACAAGCTATAAATGAAATTTAATTTACACGAAAAACTATTTCATACAAACATATGGTGCTACAATAAAAACATAGTGAAATGAATTAATCCCTCAAAATAATTCAGTTTGATGCTAAAAATGAGGATACATCTACCTCATAAAATCCTCAATTTCCCAGATATATTTTTCAAATTGGGGGGGTTAACACAAAAAAAAATATCTGAGTTGTCTTGACTAACTGATCATTATCTCTATGATGTATAATATCCATAAGTTTTTTTTCTTCTTTGAAATTTGTTTATATAGTGGAATGATGTCATATTTTAGTACACATAAAGGGTCAGATATGTACTTCCTCAAGATCGATACATGGAACACATCATGGATTTGATAGAGGTTGGGTAGAAGCACTGATGGATTATAAAACATCACAATATGATCAATAATTTTAAAGGAATTTATATGTATAGGTATTAGTTTTCCCTTATTTCTAAATATCAACTCCTTCAGTGGATAAATTAATAGAACACCTATATCACCAACATTAAAATATATAAAACTTTATAGATTGTGAGCATAACATTTCCACTATCTTTGTTCCACCCTTATGTGTTTTGAAATGTCTCTAACCATATTTTCCATTTCATCAACTACCTAAAGTTCATATATATTTCTTTTCAAAACATCATTTGAGTGAATTAGATTTGTAAACATCTTTCTATATAAGGATTTATAATCATCCATATTAATGCTTAAGAAATAGGAATGCTTGTATGAAAACTCGACCAAGGAAGGTGTTGATCCCAACCACATTTGAAATTTATATAATAAGATATAAAAATATCCTATGGGATTTTTATCATTTTCCTCGAATAAATATAAATATAAGGGTGATAATTTCTCTAAAACATATATATGTATAAAAATCCTTTTGAATATTTTTTCTTACCATTGAGGTGAACATCATATCCTAATCAGATATAAGGGAATCTTATACTCCGTGCAACCTTATCACATTATTAATGTATATTGAGGAAATATAATCTACATGTAAATAATATCTGATAGTGATAATATTTAATTAATTTTTGTTTTGATCGACTACCACACATATATCATTATTCCCTTTTCATGTTTTCAGAAGACGAATTTCAAAATCCTTGGTGATGGTTTACCATTTCCATTATGGTATGGGAAATTTTTGTGAGATACCCTTAGATATTTGTTACTTAACCGTAAAATTCATACATTCTATGTAATAATATTGATTATTTACATGATCTATATTCATTCCATCCCAATATATATAATATTTCATATCATCATAAATATTTTTACTTCTAGGATTAATAGAGAATAAATAATTTGATCTGTATCTAATTGATATTTCTTTAAATATTGTTTCATAAAAACTCATACATGTTTCAATAACCTTATTATTATATTAGGATCGACAATTGACTATAGAAAATTTATAACCTCTTATATCAAATCTTTATTATCATTATGCACATATTTTTTCCATACATTGATATAATGTTTAACAATAATTTTTGAAAGATAATATTTCTTCCCTTCTTTCAGGATTACTAGATACATATATTACAAATCCATAAATGTGCGGTCCTTGGTCATTGACATAACAGATAAGAAACCATTATCCTTTAAGATCAATGAATCCACCACCGAGTTCTATTTCCAATGGTGGTAATGTTTTGAGCATTCATTTAATCATCAATAAACATATTCTCTGGTTCATGTGAAACTAATTTAGTTCAAATATATGCATTAATTTTTTTTGATAAGTATATATATCATACTTGTATTTTTAATGATAATTCCTCAATATATTTATTTTAAAAAAATACCATAGTTAACACTAAATCTTGAATTATGTATTTTTTGTCATGATACATCAATCTTCATGAAGAATATGTTACCAATATGTTATTTAAAATGAGAATGAATCATAATCCCTTATTGAATGCATTCATATAGATTATAAAACCTTGTCTTATTTAGGCTAAAATAAGAACTTCTGCGCTGACTAATATTCTCTTCAGTTCCATGAAATTTCCCTAACATTCATATGTCTACTAGAACTTGGCTCCCTTATAACTTTACATGGGGTGTGGATTATATATTCACGATAAATTCAACAAATACTATTCTAAATATTCATCCAAACCAAGAAAATTTCAATCTCAATTACCGAGGTTGGTCAGAGCCAATGTTTAATAGCTAATTTCTTTGACTGATCTACTGACATATATTATATTTCTAGTATATGACCCACAAAATGATTCCTTTAGCATCCAATATTTATATTTTTTAATGTTTGGATAATGTTACTCTATCCTTGGTGTCTTTAGTAAAATTATAAATTAGTATTCTTTCACATAATTTAACATTTTTTAAATAATAATAGAATATATAATGACTACCAAAAACAGATCAAGTTAATTTCTAAGGACTCTAGTTATTAAATCCATGATGATATCAATAGAATTAGTAAGACCAAATGGAATAACTATATAAAAATAGTCTATATACCTTGCATATAATTATTTATCAGGTATATCCTTTTTCTAGGTCTTCGATGGATGATAAATATACAATGGTCAATGTTTTAAATGTATTAAACTATGTACAGTTTTTCAAACATGTCATCAATACGAGGTAGGTGACACATGTTGTTGGTTTTGATCATGTTAAATTCATAATAATCAATATAGTTTCATAATAATCCACTTTTATTCATGAAAAATACAACAAATTCCCCCCAAGGATACACACATGGACAAATTAATTTCTTGTCAAGGTTCTCATTGAGTTTCTAATTTATTTCCTATAACTTAATAATGGAAATTCTATATGGAGTTTTTAAAATAAATGTGTCACTCAGTTAGAGTTTTTTTTAAGATTTCTGCTTCAATTTTTTGTTGAATAGTCTGAATTTACTCTATAATTACATAAATGCAATCCCCTAAAATAGAAATATTAGTGATTTTGAGTTACTCCTCAACAATTTTAGACAAAACTCCCTTTTAAATTGGAATTGAGACCCAGAGAGTGGATTTTATTTCCATCAAATGTTTATATCCATCATCGCATTGATAGACAATCATAGTTTGTTTTGAAATATTATATTTGAATTCCATTTCTTATTAATCAATGTGGTATTCCTATATATAAATCCAATCAATGACTATGATAACATGAAATTAAATAAGTTGATAACAATGATGTTTTTAGAAAGTAAATTATAGTAATGTTCAACAAAATTGTAGTCATAGATTTGGAATGTGATCATCATACCATTAGGGATTTTAAATTCTAATTCAACATCTAATTATTTATGTGGGACCATAAAAGAATTTTAAAAATAATAATATATATAATAATTTTTATATATATAGTAAAATAAGAAATTAGTAACATTAGAGTGAATTGTAAGTGTGCGTTTCACCATGTTATCATTGCACCCCCATCAGAAATCATTCTTATATGTTATTTAAATTTTTATCTCATCTTATGAGGTTTATAACATCAATAATTTTCATTTAACATTGAATTTGGGATCTAATTTTAATAATTCTCTTGCCCCATTAATTTGAATAAATGGAGTGTGGGTGGTGTGTTCTCTAGTTTTATCCTTATATTCACATCAATATATTTCTTCTTTCGATCACCTAGGTAATAAACAACTCAATAACTATCATTCTTATACTGAAAAAGTTTACCAGTCCCCTTAATACTTTTCCCCCCATGATTCCACCCATACATTATCATGAGGGAATGAGCATATCCTTCTCTTCATGTTTTTTATAGATTCCTTTAAATAATATTAATATTTTCTCATAAAAAATGAGATTGATTAGTAATTTCAATGTCTTTTTATAAATTGAGAGAACACAAAAAATTCATCATCGATATTAATTTCTCATACGGTAAATTTTTTCATTAGAGACTTGTTCTTAATCCCCAAATTAATCGATCAACCTTAATTTTAGGTTTGAAGGCAATACCAGAATCACAACTTGCATGTCAAGTACATTTTATTCATATGTACCGATAGATTCATCATGATTCTTCAAAATAACTTAGTAAATTACAACTCCATTTCAATTTTAATAATATGATTAATGTACTTATTGTTTAAGAAGTTCATAAATTTATCCAATTCCATGAAGTGAATTTTATCTTGTTAATTTGTATTATTGATATGATTACACATTTTATTTACTTCACCTTCCAAATTATAGATAACTAAACTGAATTTTCATCACCCAAACTCTAGAGAACAAAAAATATAATTTCATTGGTACTGATCTATTTCTCAACTACTAGTAGATCATTGGAACCACCATTATAAGGTTTTGGTTTCCTCACAAAGGACTCAACTGGAAATTGATCATCCATTTTATTGTTTATAAGTTCAAAATTATATATTGATTAATTTTTTTTGTCAGAATAATATTAATATATTTCATTCCATCTCCTAGAAAAATAGGTTTTTTACGAGGTAAATTATTATTTTTTCATCAAATTCAATATTAACATGATTTCTTCAGGTTCCATCCATGAAATGAAACCAAAAAACCATTACGTAGGAAATAGTAATCGTGGTGGGAAACCACTTAATCCTAAAAAATAAATAATAGGATTTTTAAATCATGAAACATTCCATTATGTATACGAAAATATAGTCTTAACCTAGGTCATTAATTTTCATTATGTAAAGCATTCAGGATTTTTCCTAAAATTTTTGTGACAATCAAAAACACATCCTCTAGAAATGTCAATGTATGTGTGAAGTAAGGCCCGTTGTGGAGCACTAGGTTACTATCATATCTGGTTCAATGTTCCCTTTCTAATGAAATTACACATAGGTATAAATATTCGAGAGCCACATCCACTTGTTGTATCTACAAAAAGATTAATTTAATAGAAACCAATCTCACTAACCTTAAACAAAATTCCATGATATTTTCCTATTATTAGACATATCATTAGAATTATCATTATAAAAACACATAGGGATATCAATAAATATTTTCCATCCTATTTTTTAGTGGTTTGACAAAATATTACTTTGATACAAACTATTTTGACTAAAACTTATCATTCATTTATATTGAATCATAATTGATGAATATTCATTACAAAACATAATGTTCTATGTTAGAACCATTTAGATCCAGTTCATTTGGTGACATAGATACCTGCATAACTAGGAAATAGGAGAACTAAATCAAAACCTACTATGTTTTTCATTACTATCAACCTTATAAAACATATCATATATAATACCATTCATTATATCATGAGGAAAAATTGGTTTCATAGAAATGAATCTTTTCATCATGTAATAATTCATTGAATGGAATGGGTTTCAGAAACCAATATTCATTAGAAACATAAACATAATCCTCCCGATGAATGAATAATTATTATACCATTGGATAATATCCATTTCAAAAAATGAGTAACATCATAGGATATTATCTTAGATAAAAAATTATTTTTAAATATCACATGGAACATTTCATGAGGAGAATATCATTTTTATTTTGAATATATATAATTATAATCAATATATATATTTTTAAAAGATTATCGTTATAATTTATTTTTAATATATCCATGGATATTTTTAATTTATTATTTAATCCATTGAGTGGTCATGATATAGGAAAATAATGTTCATTTCATACATGGTAAAATGAATATTTCATTAAATGTGTTTCTAAAATGTTAAGAGATAGTTGTTTTGAAAATGAAAAAAGAATATTACAATTAATTATTTAAAAAACTGAATCTCCAGTAAAAATTTCGTAAAAAAATTATTTATGTATAGTGAAAAAAGTATTAAAAACATTTTCATAATAAATGGATTGGAAGAAACTGGATTTTTAACTGAAGATATATTTTTTCAGTTTCATAATAAATCTTATTTTGTACTCTTGGGTTCATAATGAGTTGAAACTAGAATGAAACATTTATATTCACAAAATTACAAGTGAATAATAAAATTAATATTTATTTTTATTTTTATATCGCACGACCTCATCATTGGAATCAAAATCATAACCATTTTCAATAAAATATTGATATTGTAACATAAAGACATTACATATTGCCAAAAAATTGAATTATAGACCAAATGAAAGAATAACATAAATGGAAGAACCATATATCATTAAATGTAATATATTCATTATATAAATGATAAAGTAGCATTATATACAACTAAATAATGGAAGAAGGATTGTATAAGGCATGTGTCCCACATAAATAAAAGAGAGATGAAAATTAGTTATCGTAAGTCTCAACATTCTTCGTATATATTAGAACACACTTTATAATAAATATTTATATATATAAATATTAATTAAACATAATTATATATATAATACATAATTTGAACTAATTTATTACAATTTATTAACTATTTATTAACAATTATTTGTTAAAATTTATTTTTGGGTAATTGCTGCTTTTTTTCATATATGTTCCCATTTTCTATTTTTAGTCCAAATAATTTGGTAATAGATACATAATTTCAAAAATGTTAAACATTATTTTAATATAATATTTACTCATTATATATTTATTTAAATTAATCCATAAAATATAGAGACATAAATTGAAGTACATTTTTCAAAGAGACGATTGGTAATACGTACACATGATCGTTGTTTCCATTTTATCGACAGATGGAATGAAATGATGGTAAATAATATATTAACATTCTTAAGACATTATGATTATATATATATAATACATATTATTTTAATTTTTTCTTATTTCCTTCTATGTGAATAATATGTGAAAAAATGAACCACTGAGTTTAATAAGGTGGTAGTCCACTATACACATGAGCAGCATTATCATTTTCCAATGGAATGTAAATATAATATTTATTTATTATATCAATAATTTTAAGAATATAATTAATCCATAAATATTATATTTTTTTATTGAATTCATCATTATATCCATACATTTGACGTTGTGATTGAAAATTAATTACATTGATTCGTGATGCGGTAGTTTTTCATACCCTTGATCGACAGTTTCATTTCCCATTTTATGAATGAAGAGAATGATATATGTTATGACATTAAAATAATAAAATATCATTATATTGGGGGTATTGGGGTAATTAAATCATCATAATTGTTGAATATTTTATGGAGGTTTAAGAATAAATAAAACAAAAACAAAAGTTTAATAGTTTTACATATTCTTTAAAGAACCTCCATATGTTTATACCTAATGCCTTCATATACAATGTCATAAATTAAATTAATAAATATATGGTGTTGGAGGGGGGGTTAATTAAGACTGTTGGGACAATATTGAAAAAAATTGGATTTATATTTTGAATTTTATAGGATTTTACATGACCGTTTGTATGTATGGTAGAATACACACTTTGAATATTTGAAAAGAAATTTCTATAACCACACCAAATAAAATGTATCTTAAATGGGTAATTGTCGAATAGATTTGCGGATAATGTCACAAATTATCCATAAAATAGTATTTGGAAAAAAAATTGGTCATTTTACCCTTTATTATTTTATTTTTACCCCCTATAAACCTGATTTAATGTTACCTTGAGTAATTAATTTTGTCTTTTTTTAGTATTCCATTTGAAAGAAAAATTATGTAGAACATACTATATACTATTAAATATAATTTTTCATAACTTATAATCCATTCTTAAAATTTTGATTTAGATAGGTGGAAATTTAAAATTCAAAATGAAAAATGAAGATGTGTTAAAAAATATGTTTTCAAAAGAGATAGTATCTAAAAGTGTTGAATGATTTAATATAACAATTCAATATGAATTTGATTATAATGACATAAATTGTTTTAATTATAAAATAATTTATCAAATAATAATTTTAAAAAAATTAATGTATATTTAAATTTGTTATTATTTAAAATATATTACAGATTGATGGAGATGAAATATGTACATGGGGAAAACACACAAAGGACCCAACAGTGGAAAAAGGGATGCTTCATGAAGCACATTTTCATAGCTCTTTAGAACCACGTCCAATTGAAAGATGATGCCTTCTATGTGACCATCGGTGAGGAATGAGGTGGATGATTTGCGATTACAATGAAATTATTGGAAGGCTTCACACAACGGAGGGAATAAAGGAAGTTTATGCACCGCAGAGCTGATAACAGTCGACTTTGCGGTTACGACGAACAAGATGCAATCTATCTCTGATGGATATGCAGAAGCAGTATCGTATCATTCCATTGGAGATTCATGCCACTATGAAGCCAATAATTACCACACTCCCATAACTCCAAAGATATCAACACCCTGACCTTTCTCTTTACATGCTCACAAATTGAAAAACACGCATTAATCTACAAACTATCAGAAAAATTAATCACTCGAGGTACATGAGTATTGAAAATTTCCATTCCCTTTACTCAAGTATACCCCTCTTCAAAGATAGAGGCCCTTAACAGATCCTATGGCCCATCAAGTAAGGATACCCTATTGGGTACTCGGGACATCGCGAATCACCCATGCTTTCTGAAACACCCTCCAAAAACATGTGTACTCCATGCGGAGGCTGAGACACTATTCCCCGCAAAGTCCTCATTATAGAGTCTTGTCCTCTGAGAGATTCCATGTTCTACAAAGCCCCATGCTCTATAAATCCAGGTGTGTTGTGATCCCCTATGCTCTACGATCTCATGAGCTCTGCAAATCCATGAGCTCTATGAAGTCCTATGCTTTACAACCCCATGAGCTCTAAAAGGACCCTCTCGGTGAGGCCTCTTGCTTCAAAAATAATTTTCTCATGTGGAACTCTAGGAATGTATGAATTTATTACAAGGTCCCTTTGGGGGTGCTAAATGTTTTGTTTCTTTTCCTCATTCTTCTTCAAATAGGAACACTAACGGCTATTGCATCTTCTCATATCTATGCTAATTTGATCCCCTCAATGGATCACTCTACAACCCTATCTATAGATGGCTTTGTTGGTTCCTTCCCTTCACTAAGGGTTAAGATTCACTAGTTATGTATTTCCTAGCGGTGAGGAGAAAATCCTCATAGTCTGACCTATAGGACATTAAGAAAACATGAATAATAATCCACATCACATAACGTTAATCCATAGCCTTGCGCCCTGAAATGGACATGGGGTTCCCCACCTCAGACATTTTCCACACCCACTCGTCTCCACATAAGTGAGATATATCTCACATGTAATGAGATAATCCTTTCATGTTATGAAATCTGTCCATGGGGAATAGCAACCATCATAGTGTAAGCCCCTATCCTTTCTTGAAGGATGTGTCACCCATGCTCCTCCATGCCTCTTTCGAGCATAAGGACTATAGGAGAGATGGGAACATGAGACTCTAGCTGCCCCAAACCTCCCCCATTGGGATTTATCATCATAGGTCCTCCACCCTAGTGTAATTCCCCAATACTATGTCCCTGAGCCACTAACCACGTGTAAGCCCCACTCAATTACTCACTAACATACTTTTCATGACTCGATCATCTCATCATTGTTGCCTCTTATTTCTTAGCCCAATCATGAATCTTGTGGTCTTAGTGTAAGCATATACCATGACACCCTTATTGGGATACCTTAGCATCTAATCCCAATTCCCCAATTTGCCAAACTATATGGACTCTGATATTTTCCTTTTTCGAGCAGGGTACATAGGAATCCTCCCTAAGGTTCAAGCCCATGACCCATCAGTCCCGACAACTTCATGTCATCTCACCCTCATCAAACATAATGTTAAACTATATTCCACCTTTCGTCTTGTGTGACCTTAATCATTACAAATTTTAACTACATGGGTTTTGATCCCTATCCCCAAGAAAAGGTATGTAGGTAGCCTCCCAGAGGTTCAACCCCATACAATGGTAAACATTGTTGTCCCCTTTTTTGGAGCCTGCATCTTTGGTCAATCCCTTAGTTTTGTTTGAACATCTCTTGGGAACCTAACCACACATAATCCTCACACAATCCATAGTCATCAAACCAATATCATCTCTCTTGATATGGGCTGCTAACCATGTTTATGCCCCATCTTTTCTTTGGGTCACTATCCTTTGAGTACGCCTAGATTATATGAAACATTTTAAACTATGGGTACTTTTATTTCATGCCACATGGATAAATAGGAACCCCCCCATAAGGTTCAATCACATCATTAATATCACATCCTAATCTCTCCCTTAACACTTTTCATTTTGGGAAGCTTGTGCCCCAACCTGAAGGTTCTATTCCTTTCAGGTCCCATTAATGTGTCCATTCTCATAGGCCACCTTTTTAGGTGTCCCATCACCCACTAAACATGTGGACTTTGATCCCTGTCCTCTCAAATAAGGGTATGTAGAAGTCCACTTTGAGGATAAATCCCAACATCACCATCATCTCATGCCAATTTCACCCCATTCCTCCCATCCACTTCGTTCAACCGTCTGTCATCCATCATAATTCTTACCCAAGACACCACATCTCAGTGAGATCTTGTCATCCATCCATTCTCCAATATATATGACACATAGAAAACTAACCATTCATAAGCCCACTAGAATCCATAATATTCAAAACAAGATTCCCCCTTTTGCGATGTTCTACTAGCCATGTGTAATCCCCAACATGTCTCCAGTTGGTTGTCATTTGTGTACACCCTAATTCATCACCTTCTCGAACTATGTGGGTTTTGATCCATTTCCTCTATACAAGGTATGTTTGAGTCCTACATGAAGTTCAATCCCATAAAATGGTAATCCATGGATTCCCCTTTGTAGGGACCCAATCATCCTCAGATTCGTCTTTATCAGATGCTTTGGTCTACTCATTTGATCGACTCCCATCAGAGTTCCAATTGGTCTGATCTGTTTCCAATAGACATTAAACTTGTGGCATACCCCATGTTTAACATGGGAATATGTGGAAAACCTCAAGGACATTCCTAAGGAATATACTTCCCCACACTTGACGTGTGAATCCTCGATCTTCCACTCCCTTGAGAAGCCTTATCATAAGGGGAAGATATCCAGTTGTACCATTGTTTCAGTGTCCAGACACACCAGCGATGTCCAATGTGACTACTCCCCAGATAGAAGGTTTCCTCCCTTACATTACCCCTTTGAATTTCCTGAGATATGTAGTGTAATTAACCATTGTCTATAATTATATGGCACCAGGGAAGAGATTCATGAAAAATGTTTTAAATCATCAAGGGAGTCCCAGACTATGCGATTAATTTTAAAGAGGAATACATGGAAGGATGAACCAAAATCCCATCACCCAGTTTCAATCAAGGATAAAATGTCCATGAATGAGTGATGGATTCCACACACTATTGGAAATCCATAATTCAGGGTAGCATCCATCGTGTCGCAGTAAGACACTATGTGCCCCAATGACTGTATAGAAAATAGAAATGGTGAACACGATGTGAATATTCTCTTTAATATGGATATTAGTGTCATTTGAGACATCAATAGATAAGCATGTCCCCAGATATATAAATCTGATTCCCGATCCCGCCAAAAAAATAGTGGGACGAGAGTGAAACTCACAAATGTTTGGGGGAGTTAATCATTGGGAATTTTGGTATGTGACTGGGTTTTGAAGGATATTTCTATCCATCCATGGAATAATGAACTATTATAGGGAATTATGCATCGATATCCTATTTTTGGTTCAAATAGTTATATTTTCTTACTTTTCAGGACCCATGCTCAAACTATAGGAAACCGATCATCTCCCTCCCATGAACACATGGGCAGGGGAAGTACAAATGATTCAATTCCCCATGACTTTATCTCTTCTGTGATGCTCCCACACCTGTAGCTACTGGGCACGCACGCACCCTCTCACCCTATGAATTTATTCAAATGAGGGAGATTAATACACTTGTTCAATGATATGAGCAAGAAGGGGTCATACTGATGAGGGAAATGGAATTCAATGACATGGTGGTCTTAGCATCACATCAATTCCACCACCCCCAAGGGTATCATAGAGAGAAAATTCTCCCCACTCTGACCTTCAACAGCTTCGGGACCCTATCACAAGAGTACTCTTATGACTCACTCCCATATGCTGAATAATTAAGGAATGTTTGAGTCCTCCTAGTCATGACATAAACTAGAGAGCCGCCAAGGAGAGAACCCACCTAGCCATGTCAACAACACCAATCAGTCTTACTAACGGAAGAGAAGGCGGTCCATCCCCCAGGGTAGTCGACTTTAATTTAGCTAACCTAGTGTCAACACCAGGTGAAAGATCATGAGTATGCCTTCCAGGGGGATTAATCATCCATGTATTTAGTGGAACAGACCACCACTGGCATGATCTATCAACCCACTATCATCATTGGGTAGGTTCACCTCCGGGTAACAATGTAGGGCCATTTCCTAGCCATGAAAAAGTGGATTCACTAGTTACCCTGTGAGAAGGATGATCTGGCCCTCTTAGTTACCGGGGTAAGTAGAAGCCATCATGGGCCAACTAGTAACGATGAAATCTAGTATGGAGGTCATTCTCATACTAGTATTATACATAGTGGAGGTCCACCCCACTCCTTCACTCAACACGGAGGACCTCCTTGTGCTCTTGGTCTTATGTATGATAATAATCCCTACCTTACAGGTTATCAATGTGAGGGAATTTCTTGCCGAGTCACTCAATAGTATGAAGGTCCTACCCATACCTAAAATCATGGAAATGAAGGTCCTACTCACATACACAATGGTGAGCATGGATACCCTTCTCATGTCTGGTATAACCAGTATGAAGGCTCTCTCCATACCACTGCTACCAAGTCCATCCACCATGGAGTTCCTACTGATGTGTTTACCAGTTACAACAGAGGCCCTCCCCACTAAAGTATTGTAAAAAACATAGGTACTCCCTGTGTTCCACTCAACATTTGTCCCGGTTCCCCTCACACCCCAGCTGAACAGAGTAGAGTTCATCCCTGCATCAGCAACAACCGATATGGTTTCCCTCCTCCTATCATGTCCAGTGTGGGAGGAGGTCCTCCCCACTCTATCCCCAATATGTATGGAGGAACTCCCAGTGTCAAATACATTCAATGTCTTTATGAACCATCCTGGGGTATGAGGGTGGGATGTCGCCACTAAATGAATAATCCTAAGTAGTTTCTGATAGCGATAAAAACCATCCGCTTTTTAGATTTTGAGGTGGAGTGAAATTTTATGATCGAACCCTCACCCTGATCATCTATATAGAGGTTTGGGGTTGGAACATGGTTTATAAGCCTCATCCCTTCAGAATTTTAGGTCCACCGGATCTAGGAATCCCTATTAAGTTATACAAATGAGGACGAAGATTTGGCCTCATTCCAAGGCCTGGTTGTGCAATCATCCCTATCATCAAGAGAATCACCATCTACCTCAACAAGAAATAAAGGAAAACTATTCTGGGGACACATAGAATATTTTAACTAACATGACCCACGAACAATGATCGTGACCATAGTGCGGGAATCAATTTGTGTTATTCCATATTATAGGGATGTGGTGGTGGAATCATATCACTCTTCAGAAGACAACCCAGGATGTGGTGGCTTGTCTGCTCGCGTGCAGTCCTCTACATCATTTAGTCTACTGTCACAAAGGTATGCATCAGTGTTTTTACTAGTCCCACAACATCCTTCAGTCGATTAATGGGGTAGACAAGGGAAAGATCCCAAGTCTGATCTGATAAGATGATGGGGAATTGTCACAGTGGACCATTCCCTAGAGATGTTCTGGGAAGTTGCAACTGAAAACATCAGTACTCTAGAATATCTCACCTCAGAGGAGGTCATGTGCATCTGCCAAACTCTCAGGCAATAACACTTCAGTCTCCTTCATTAATGGGTGTCTTACCCCATGATCTAGGAATACATTGACAACATCAGACAACAGTTCCGTATGGTTGACTTGGTTGTGCTCCCCGTGGATTAGAACCTTGAGTCTCCCAGTTTCCATCAGATCCTATAACAACTATGCATCCATAGATTTATAGTGCTCCGCAGAATTATTGAGGACACTTCCCCCATATCTAATTCCCCAGTTGTAGGAAATATTACACCCTTTATTTCAGACATATCTGGTGCCATCCTGATATGCCAGGAGAATTGGGGACATGCTTCCAAGAATAGTCACAGTTAACATGGTTGAACCATCATACAAAAAATTATGCTACGAATCATTGAAGAGAACATACCCTCGGAGGTGGTTCCACACATGTTGGATTTTTTGGGCAGGGTTACTCACCTGTAGGGAAACATATTGGGCCTGCTTCACCCTATGAGTCATTATTCTTTGGTCGGGACCCCAATAAGAATAAATAGAATGCTTGCACCGTCAAAACATATGACCATCCTTGCATAGTGAAAAAGACAGAAGAGGACCTTAAATATTCTACAATGCGTCAACAACTCACATAACACAACAAGATAGATGATATATTTCTTACCGATTGTTCAGTGGAACGGAGAACATATTATGGTAATCCTCAATTGTTAAAACATGGATAGGGAAAGGTAAAATCTCTTCCTGAGGAGATACCCCCAGCTAACCATGACCACCCAACCCATTTAGATAGGGTAAAAGCTAGTGATTTTGGAAAGAGAATGTGATATACTTCTCCCAGTCCATCTGATTTGCATGACATCATTCTTTAAGACCTGGCTCAAGTTCCTCTAGAAAATACACAGGTCTCATTATCCACTCTTCAAGTAATTACACCATCTCCTTCGATAATTATACAAGTCACCCCATGATCCCCTAGGCCTAGTTACCGCATTTCAGAACCTACCAATGCACTTGTGGATAGGGATACACGTCATGACATGAACCCCCAACAAGATGATCTGATGGATGCACTTATTGTATGCATTGAGGCACTAGAAACTTTACAGGTGGAAATCCTGCATGATGGAAAGCCATATCTGGCATGGGTGGATGATATGCCAGCACCCCTAGGTTTCATAAATTATACTATCTCCCCCTTTAATTGGACGGGTTATCCACTGCAACATATGGCCCACTTTATTTCAAGTTGTATACACATGATAGTAAATCCAGCATTGATGGAGGCTGCCAAACACTGATGTTTCATATAGATGCTAGAACGGACCACATTCGTTTGGTTCATCCAGTTACCCATTAGGCCAATAGCTGGTTTGGAGGACCTTCATAAATAGTTTCATTACAAGTTCATTAGCACCACCTGGAATATTAGTATTGTTGACATATTCTAGTGAAATCCGAGGCCTGAGGAATGTATCGTAGACTTTGTCACAAGTGGGAAAGGCCTCGCGTTTTACCTTGATATCTTGATAACTCAGGAACAACTTCTTAATATCATTTTGGGGAATGTGAAAACTGAATTGGTCACTTATAAAATCACTCAGAACTACCCCGGAGGGATTTCAAGATTTTTCTGACAAAGCCCATCATCTAAAGGGATCCTTGCAGTAAGCCAAGTAGGATGCCCATTCCCTCCTATAGTTCACATGAGAAGAGAAGCTAATGCCAAGCCTAACGTAGTAGCATATATAGAGGCCCCAGAGAAGCTGGAGTTATTACTAGTGGAACTACCTCCATAATCTCACCGAGGGACACCACCTCAGGCCTAGCCTCTGGCCTAACAACAACCACCTCAGAATCGGCAGGCTTCCCACATAACACGTCGCCACAACCTAGGTGAAATAGTCTAGTTCCACATCCATGATAGGCTCCTCCATCCCATATCAAGGACATGATCCTAGAGCCCACTTCTCGAACATAATAAACCAGACCAACTCATTTAACGAGGCATAGGTCACCAGGTATTTCCGAAGTTCCTTGGATGAGCGAATCCTATGGTATCCAAAATGTAAGAGGCTTAAAGAGGTAGATCTCACTAATCACCCAAATTACTGCCACATTCACTAGATCCTTGGGAACAACCTTAAATATTTATATGTGTTTAATGACTGGATCCATGACCAAGTCGATAGCAACATAATCAGGTTAGGTCTCGCCCCGACACATGTAGCATGAGTGTTCATAAATCTTTATAGCGATAGTGACATCAAAGGTAACTGAAAATAGGTTTCTAATCAAGGATCTCAAAAATATCACGATCAGATGGCTCATAGGGTATCCCCAATTCCCATGGCATTATCCATTCACATTTTAATCAACCCAAGCCTTCATAAATGGGCACATTTCTTATGGACACTACTTCTACATGGACATCTCATCCTCATTCATCCCTGAAGGGGAAGCATC
Source organism: Viscum album (assembly GCA_963277665.1). Taxonomy (NCBI): domain Eukaryota; kingdom Viridiplantae; phylum Streptophyta; class Magnoliopsida; order Santalales; family Viscaceae; genus Viscum; species Viscum album. The sequence continues at coordinate 1,203,542,840 of OY728126.1, read as the reverse complement.
GACGATTCAAGAGAAATAAAAGTCCCCCACGGATGCCACCATCATCCCTTACTATCGGTGATTTCATGCCCCAAATATGGTTATTGGTCCATGAATACACCCATTGATGTAGGGTTCTACAAGTGGTGATCAAGGGTATGTTTCGATGAATACCGTGTAGCTAGTAAAACCCTACACAGTTCCCTATGATTAAGAGCAACTGATAAATACTCCCAACTTCCACAGACAAAGACTGCGTCAATGGATACATGGTAATGGGAATCACCAAAATGCATTTGTAAGTGCTACATCCATGAAATGCATGCCATTGAGACCAAACAACAGGCCCCACACAGAGCTTAGCACGCACAACCTTTTCATCGTGTTTCATCAGATCTGCCTCCTGTACTTTTTGTACTACATGATTAGGCAGAACCACAATGGTCGTGCTATGATCAGAAAAATTCCATTGTGTATGGACCTCATTCACCTATCCCTTATCTGGTAGTCACCCTACATAGTTTCACCGATGTGCACCAAGACATTCCTAGTACCAATCAGCCGCTGGTGGAACCAGCCGTGCCCATCAAACATCCCACCATAGTGAAAATTCATGTCAGCAGAATTGTACACATGACACGGAAGTACGAAGTTATCAACATCTTTCCAACATTCATGTGAACCTATAAATTATTGAGGCTTATAACCTATTAGTGGAAATGCAAGAGGCTCTTGTGGAGTATTTAAGATGCCCCCTCCAGTTTTTGATAGATGTTGCAGCCACAAAATCCTTCCATGATCTGGCTATCGAGCATGCACAATATCTGAAAATTATCTCTTTATATAAAGGAGATTAATGTTCCTCTATATAGAGGAATATCCTCATACTATACATCACTTAAAATTTCAACAGCATGGAGGTTCACCACTATCTTATCTACAAGGATCTGGATCAACCTTATGCTGACCCAAGCACTCTAATAGATGGGACTGTCTGAGGCTAATATGATTCCACATCTCATGAAAATTCAAGGTTATGATCTTACGGAATAGACACCAGTTTTTAAAATTTTCCTGAAGACTTAGTTCACTGGCCTAGTCACATGGACCAAATTCATCGTTGTCTCACAAGACACAGCTTACAACACGTTTATTGGTAGACCATGGCTTCAGCTATTTGTGGTAGTTCCTTCCTCATAACTCAAATGCCTTAAGCATGACATTAATGGTTGATTAGGCATAATCCAAGGTGATGCATCTCTATTTTCATCTTGTGAATCTCACTATGTAGATTCCAACTATTACAAAAGTGATGTCAAGAAAATTTAGGATAAGGAGGTTAAACACGCTATGGTTGTGACCGAATCGTCGATAGACATGGATGATGTCTACATTTTTCCAATACACTGATTAGAGGCCACGACCCCGGACAAGGGGAAAACTCTTTTTTTCCTCCTGAACAAAGGGTAGGTGAATTCCCAAGTCCATGGAATGACATTATATCACCTCATATTCTTACTCAAATCGTGCTCGGGTGATCCTAGATACCCTTACTCCTATAAGGTATCGATACGTTCCCCCCATGGCATCGAAAATAAATCAAACTTCATTGTTTCTCTAAGCTAGGATAAACAGGATAAATATGATGTGCCATTATTACATTGATATCATCAACAGTGGACCCTTTGGTCAAAGTCTTAACGGGATCATGTTTACAGTGTTCATCATAGTGATTTTAGTAGTGCTAGAGTCCCTCGATGAGGTTTCCACTACTGCTCTGGATATCACCAGTGTATTTTATGGTCCTATCGATATATAATATTTGACTCATATTGATGATCCTCTCACAGTTGTTGAAGGAGTGGACCTGTGAGATGCCTCTCACACATTTTAAGGTTGTTTCTCCACCGCTGGTGATTAATTGATACAAGTGAACCTCAGTAATGAGACAGATACTATACTAATGTTGATCAACGACTCTATGCCAGTCTAAGAGAAACAAAGATATATGGAATTCAGGAAGCAACATCGAGATGTCTTCAGTTGGAGTTTTGATGAGTTTTCAAGGCTAGATCCTCAGTTCAACATCCACCATCTCGATATTCCAACAAATACTCATGATTTCAAATTGACTCTAAGAAAGATGCACCCTTCTCACATATCCATAGTTGGTGATAAGGTTGATAAGATCATTAAATCAAACTTCATCAATGAGATCCAATACCCAATATGGTTAGCTAATATTATTCCCATCAAGAATAAGATTAGATATATTATAGTATGCATCGACTTATGGGATCTCATCCTTCACTATCTTAAGGATGACCTTCCCATTCCAGTGACAGAATTGTTAATTGACACCACCACCGGGTTCCAGGATCACTCTTTTAGGGATGGGTATTATAGATATAATCAAGTATAAATGGACCCTGAGGATGAAGATTCTACATCCTTCAGGGAACCAAAAGGTACATTCTGCTCCAAGGTAATGTCATTCGGTCAAATGAATACAGCTGGAACATATCAGTGTTCCATGCATGACATATTAAATATGATCCTTGGGACATTTGTGGAATGATAGGTGGAAAATCTATTGTTGAAATATTACAAGCATCAAGACAATCTCATAGATCTTGAGAAATTATTTAGCTTCCTTCATTTATAACATCAGAATATGAAACCATTAAATTTTGTGTTTGAGGTCCCCTTCGGATTGTTTCACGGCTTCGTTGTCAGATACAGAGGCATTGATATCAATCTGGAAAAGATTGAGTCCATCAGTAAGATGTCTCCTCCGAGAAATATTCAGGAGTTCTGAGGCTTTCATGTCCACATAGCCTACACAAGCCGATTCATCGCAAATAAGGCTGGAAAGTGTAATCAATTTTCTCTTATCATGAAGAAATGAGTCAATTATCAGTTGGATGAGAAGCTCTAAACTACTTTTTAGGAAATCAAGTAGTACCTACAACAGCCGCCAGTTTCAATTCCACTTGTTCCCTGAAATCCACTGGTCCCTTATGTGACCGCTTTGTAATGGTCCCCTAATTACCTTCTCTCCCATAAGAACATTGAGTGAACATAGAACTATTTATCATATCTAAGAATCATTCTCCTCTTTATGGAGACTAGATACTAATATGTTGAGAAGAGCTTCCACGCGCTATTATTTGTAGTGCAGAAATTGTGACATTACTTTCCACACCATGAGATATAGCTAGTGTCTCGAGTTGATCTCTTGAACTAGATTCTGAACTACCCCCTATTGATAGGCCATCTTTCTCGGTAGGTAATGATCATTCAATAGCTCAACGTTAAGTTTTTAATCTATAAGGATATCATTGGACAAGCATTAGAAGAATTTCGTTCAAGACATCCAGCCCCTGTGGAGCAACCTATGGATCACTATTTTCCATATGAGGAAATCCTCTTAGTGTATAAAGCCAATCCGTGTTGGAAAATATACATTAATGGTTATTCCTGAAGTCCTATTGGAAGAAGGAAAAATTATCCCATACTCAATATAGTAGGTATGGGTATCATCTTCATCATGCATGAACAAGCTATCAAGCCTTATTAGTTCCTATTTTCATAATTATGTACCAACAACTAGGTAGAGAAATAGGCTCTGATCACTTATCTCATGTTGTCCTTTGAGATTGAAATTCCTCAGCTCCAAGTAAATGGGGACTCTTAACTGGTCATTAAGAAGATCAATGGTGACTGTGTCGTCAGGAAGCCAGAGCTCATACCGCTATTAGAGCAAACCTACCATCTAATGTCCATGTTCCTTTCTCATCCAAAAGATACGCATGTCTCCCAATCACAAACTGATTGGGATGATTCTTTATCTATCATTTCCTCATCTCTTTCCAAGCCAGAAAAATATTATTTTATTATCCATGTCGTGCATCGAAGAGTCATTTCCTCCATCACTATGGATGATGATGATAGCCCATAGGTAAGACACCTTACCGTCGATGCCTCTACATCATCACATTCATGTCCCCTTTCCATGGTGATGGAGGGGACCCTTGCTTGGATGACTACCTTTATTGAGTGTCTCTAGAATGGTAATCTCCTAACAGATCAGACCAAACATGAGCGAGTTTGTTGGTGGGAAATGCAGTTCACCCTCCATAGTGGTCCTAGTCTTTACAAATCCTATATAGATATGGGATTTATGAGATTATCCTATGTTTCATTCACAGAGTTGAGATTTCTCAGGTAATGTAGGAATTTCATATAGTTTAATGCAGGGATCATCATACAGGGCCAAAACACACTCATCAGATCCATAGATTGGTGTATTTTTGGCCCACCATGATCCGTGACTGTATCGAGTATTCAAAGAGGTTCCATGAATTATAAATCCATGCTAATTCTGTGCAGTGGCCGCTAGAACCTCTCTACACTACAATGTACTCTTGTAAATTTGTGGTCTAGCGTCTCGATGTAGTGGGACTATATCCACCGGTGATACCTCGCCAGTGTAGGTTTATCCTGACTGGTACGGATTTATTTTCCAAGTGGGATGAGGATGTTCCACTCCCAAAAGTCATGGCCCATTATATCATTGAGTTTCTGAGATCCAATATCATTTACCAATTTTCAATCATTCATTACCTCATCACCAATAACAATAAAATCTTCTGAGTGGCAGAGCTGATGAAATTTTATACCAAGTACAATATCCATTCTAATCATAATTCTCTCTATCATGTGCATAAAAATGGACAGATATAGGCATTCAAAATAACCCTCTCTAACATCTTGTAGAAGATGGTTGGTAAAAATAAGAATACTTGGCTGGGAAAACAACTCAATGCTCTGTACTGTTATCTGATGAAAACTTCTAATTCCACTCAAGTGACTCCATATTTCCTTGTGTACGGTGTAACGACCCAGAGTTTCATTAATGGAAATCTCTCTTGATCTAGTTAAATTTATCTTTATGTAAAACATTTATATAAAATGTCAACTTCTTTGGTTTTATGTTAAGAATTGTGACTGTTACTTTTATAGCCGTTGAACAGTGATCACATGATTAGTATAAATATAGGGCTTTAACAAATCCAATTTACTCAGACAAAGGAAGCGATGGACTCATCCAGTAGAATTGCTCTATAAGAATCCCATTTGTCAGAGCTCAGAAAAGAGGTGGCATCTTTGGGCTTCTCTCTTGACCAAGCCCAAGCTGAGCTTCATCATTTCAAGCTCGAATAGGACCGTCTACGGGAAAAGTGGAATTTGATAGAGATTACCACTCGAGCGATATTATCTGAGCCACACCAAGAGTCTGTCACCATCGCACACCTTACCCTTATGTCTTTTGTAGCTGTTTTAAGGGGTTATGTAACAAATCTCTAGTACTATGTTCATGTACATTATTTTTTGTATATAATAATGAATATACTTTCTTATCATTATTGATACATTTTAAATAGTTTTTTAGGTGAAAATAGTGTTTTTAGTGATTATTTAATTAATAATTATATTTTATTAAATTAAGGAATTTTCGAATTAAATAATATATTATTAAAATATTATTATTATTATTAAATTAATTTTATTATATATAAATGATCATATAATTTTATGAATGAAATTGTAATTTTTGTTAAGGTTTGAAAGCCATTTTTTTCAAAACCCGTGAATTTTCGATAAATGTCGGTTTCTATTTTAAAAGTAAAAATTTACATATTTAAAAAATTATTTAGATAAAATAAATGTTATTTATAGAATTAGGACGTCGAAATTATCCAATGGTGAATTTTTCATAATTTTCTGAGACAGACAATTTTTTGGGTAAGAAATAAATATTGTTTAAATATATAATGTGCTTTATGACATCATAATGACCCAATAGAGATGTAATAAAACACTAAAATATTTATGTTCTGCCAATATAAGTTTTAACATTAAAATAATGGGATTTTGGGTTTGTTTGACTTACTTTTCAAAGAATTAATGGACCCTTCAAGACTTATTAAACACCTTGTCTTTTTAAATTTGTTTCCATGGGAGTGCGGCTCACCTCCCCATAAGCAACACTATTATTTTAAGAATTTTGGACTTTGACCTTATAAAATATTGTTTTCCTCTTCCCTTTCCCTAAAACCATGGGCAAAAACCATGGGATGTTTTGTGGTTTTTATTAATTTAATATAAGGGGTCCCAAACCAAAATAATAAAGAATTCCCCCACCTTTCATATATAAACCCACCCATGCTCCCAATTCCTCCTCACTCAAAGCCTTTGGAGTTCGTCCAACCTCTTCCCTACTCTCTATAGAATCCTACAAAGGTTCCCCAATCTCTCAGGAAGCCTCTCTCAAGCCTCTCTCAAGCCTTTAGAAGCACACTTCCAAGTAAGTGTTTTCTCTTCCTTTCTCATTTTTGTCCAATTTTCATTAAGTTTTTTTGACTATTTAATTTGAATTATGAATGATGGGGTATGGTTTTTCACCTCCCTCATACTACCCTCTTTATGTCTTAATTATGGGATACCCCTTTCTCTCTCATTAAATGCCTCCCATGTTAACCCATTACTATGCCGAAATTCCTAAAGGAACTTCTCTCTCCTCATTTACATTCAAGAAATATTTTTGTATCATGAATATAAATTACATTAAAATTGTTGGGACATGTATCTATATGACCTCTTTACTTTCCATTACATGTAAATATGATTAGGAACCCCTTTCTCTCTCATCAACCGTTTTTATGAATTCTTATGTCACACCGTTACGTTGCCGAAATCGCACCGATTTTCTAAGCCAATACCATTGGGTAGTGAATATCATGCCCATTTCTCCATCAAGGGTATTCACCTTTATGATCATTTACTTTTTGATTATAAAGTTTCATGTAGGAATTCCACATTCATTCATCTTGGATTAAATGATTATGTTTTATGAATCCATGTTTTATGATCCATGTGGCACACTTATGCATGAAATGAAATGTTTAAGAAGGGTGTTCCCTTATAGCGCTCCAATGCATTGGGTAAAGTATAGTATCATGATACATCATGTGTAATGAGTGTTGACTCATGCTAATTAATGTGCAATGAGGTTTTACTCGTGCTTCATGTACAATGAGGATTTACTCATGATCTATGTGCAATGAGCCTTGGCTCATGCTAATTCCTTGTTAAGTGTTGTTTCCACATTTCCATGTTATGATTATCATGCTTTATCATGCCTTTATGTTCATTTTTCTCTTGTGCTATATTGATATGCCTATTATCTAACATTTATTGTACTCTTCATGTATTCCAAGTTTATTCCCTTACTGGGCTTTATAGCTCACCCCTTTTCTTATGCATGTCATCAGGTTATCCCATTCAATGCTAAGTACGAGGGAATGTAGTGGTCATATAAAGGATGTTTTCAATAAAGATGTTGTATTTAATGTTTTAAGTTGTTATGTTGTTATCCAAATCCCCAAATACACTATACCTCCCGATCATCCATGTTGTATCAAGTGAATAGTATATGTAATAAATCATGTTTAAGTTTGTAATAAAAGCAGGGTTGTCATAGTTGGTATCAGAGGATAGGTTTAGTTATTTTTGGGATTAGGATTAGAAAACTCTAGTAAAGCCTTAAAGACAAGACTAAGTATAATAAAAACATCCCTAAGTTTTGGTAAGTACTAAGTAAGTGGTTTATCAAGGAAATACGTCCCTGTCTAGATACGAGCAGGTAGAGGTGGCTCTGGAACAGATGTATCCTAAGGGTAAAACCCGAAAACACTGCTTTGAGCTACAATCAAATGGGAACTAGTGCATGACAACGGTCCTTGATGCACTCTTGGTTACGACACTCCCAGAGGATATGTTTTGATAAATTCTTAAGCTTAGTATGAACCCTTATTAAGGGAATTAAAACAAATTCCCCTAAGAATATATGTTAGATAGTAGATCATGAAAAGCCTAGATTGAAGACTATAGACTCATGAGTTAAGGAAATAAAAGATTATTTATCAGTCATCAACTTTTTTATTTGGATTACCCTTTATGTGTTACCCCCTAACTTTTCTTTTATTCCTGCCAATGTCCAGTAATAGGAGGACTCGGGCTAACAACCGATGTGAAGATTAGTGTGATGACTATACTAATGAGATGCCCAATCCAATGGGATCGGGAATCGCGAACTTTGTCACTCTTCTCTATCATCTAACTCAAGATTTGAATAGAAACATGGGTCAAGAGGAATGTTCAACCCCCCCCCCCCCCAAGAAAGAACAAGTCACTATTGAGAGCTTCATGAGACAAAGGCCTCCTACTTCTAGTGGATCATCTGATCCAATGATCACTGAACAATGGATCAAATCCATTGAAAAGATCTTCTACATCTTTCAATGTACTGAACAAGAGAATGTTCTCCTGGAGGCTTATCATATATAGGGTGAATCTAATCAATGGTGGACGTTGATCAAAAATACGAAGCCTGTGGAAGAGATCGAGGCATTGGAATGGAAGGATTTCTGGAAGATGTTTTTTGATAAATAGTTTCCGCACACCCTCTGGCTTAAGATGGAAACAGACTTACTTTCCCTAAAGAAAAAAAAGAAGAATATGTTAGAGAGTACGATGAAATATTCACAAGTCTTGCACGATACGCTTCCGGCTTTGTCATTACTCCCGAATGCAAGGTTGACCGCTTCTATGGTGGGCTGAAGCCTAGCCTGCGGAAAGCATTAGCGATCCGTGACTTTGACAGCTATGAGGAAATTGTCCGATGTTCCCACAAGGTCAAAATATAGATCGTGGAATCACAAGGGTATCATGGGGACAAGAAGCGTAAGGTAGACTTAAATGTTGGCAGTCTGATGGATAAATCCAACGGTGCTAAGAAGATCTAGCACCCCACTTGTCAAAAGTGTAGAAAGAATCACCCTGGAAATTGCCTCAAGGGGACGAGTAAATGAATTAGGTGTGGAAGAGAAGGGCACCTAGCTGTTAACTATCGACAAGAAAGACCCGCGGCTGTGACAGAGGAGAGGAACTCTCCGTTCAAACCTCAACGCATTATTCATTGCTATAACTGCAAGGAACTGGGGCATTTTTCAAATCAGTGCCCTAAACCAAGGGTTTTTTTAGGCAACCAACAACCTCCAAGGAAGCAAGGAAGAGATTTTGCCATCACTTATTCCAAAGTGAACCCCGACAATGATGTGGTGACTGGTATGCTGGTTATTCATTCAAGAATAGTGAACGTACTTTTTGATTTAGGTTCTACGCATTCTTTTATATCTCTAAAGTTTATGAGAACAATACCAGCACCAACACAAATCATGGAAGTGAAGATGTCGGTGAGTATGGTAAATGGGGAAATCATTGCATCCCATAAATTTAAGTCATCCCCTGTCATAATCTGTGGATTTAATTTCCCGGCGAAGCTCGTCATACTCCCTCTGGTGGAATTTGATGCAATTCCTGGCATGGACTGGCTTTCCTTATATAGATCCAACATAAATTGTCGGGAGAGGGAAATCACACTCTATATGGAGAATTGACCCCTGATTCATTACAAGTGTAATTAGGAAGATGAATCTCCTTTAGATCCATCATCTCAAGCATGAATATTACTACCCTATGAGTACACATATCTGGCTCAGATTATTGAGACCAAGGAAGAAACCATACTTGATGAAATGCCTATTGTGAGGGAATTCGCTGAGGTGTTTCCCGAGGAACTGCCTGATCTTCATCCTAGAAGAGATGTTGAATTCTCAGTTGAACTTATACCAGGGGCGCTACCAATATCCAAGACTCCATATAGAATGGATATCATGGAGTTTGAAGAGATAAAGAATCAACTACAGGATAATCTGGATAAAGGGTTTATACGCCCAAGTGCTTCACCATGGGGTGCACCAGTCCTCTTCGTCAAGAAGAAGGATGGGTCAATGAGGATTTGCATATATTATCGTGAACTTAACAAAAGCACGATAAAGAAAAAGTATCCCCTACCATGGATCAATGAATTTTTCGATCAGATACATGGATTACAATACTTCTCCAAGGTAGATTTGTGGTCGGGATATTATCAAGTAAGGGTGAAGAAGGAAGATTTCCCCAAGACCACTTTTCATACAAGATACGGGCACTACGAATTCATATTAATGCCTTTCGGACTCACCAATGATCTAGAAATATTCATGGACTGGATGAATAGAGTATTTTGAGATTACCTAGACAAATTTGTGGTAGTATTTATAGATGATATTCTAATATACTCTAAAACCAAGGAGGATCATGAGGAGCATTTAAGAACTGTAATGGAGACTTTGCACAAGGATAAGCTCTATGCAAAGTACAACAAGTGTGAGTTCTAGTTGAAGTAAGTCTTATTCTTGGGGAATATCATCACAAGAAATGGAATATCTGTGGATCCCTCCAAAACAGATGAAATTGAGGGAGGCTGAGGCCAACATTGGTAATAGATATTCGTAGCTTCTTGGGGTTAGCTAGATATTATCAACGATTTGTGAGAATTTTCTCACGATTGTCCAACCCTCTTACCAAGCTAACTCGAAAGGGAGTAAAGTTTTCTTGGAGTGATGAATGTGAATAAATCTTCAAGGAGTTGAAAATGAGGCTTGTCACTATGCTCATGCTCACTTTACCCACAAGTGGGTAAATTTTTGTGGTATTCAGGGATGCTTCGAAGAAGGGTTTAGGTAGTTTGATGATGCAGAATGATAAAGTGAAATCATATGCCTCAAGGAAGTTGAAAATACATGAGAGAAACTATCCAACGCATGATCTGGAGTTAGCGGCGGTGATCTTTTCCTTGAAAATCTGGAAGCATTATCTCTATGGGGAGAAATGTGAGATATATACTGACCACAAGAGTCTTAAATATATATTCACATAGAGAGAGCTTAATATGCGCCAGAGAATATGGATAGATCTCATCAAGGATTATGACTGTTCAATACATTACCACCCTGGTAAAGCGAACAAGGTGGAAGATGCCCTAAGTAGAATGGACTCAACTATTCTATCAATGATGAGAATTGAGAAGGATCCAATCTTCTTAGACTTCATGAAGATGGACATGGGAATCATAAAGAAGGGAACATCATCAATCTTTTCAAAAATGATTTCTTAACTGTATCTTTTGGAAAGGTTAAAGGAAGCTCAAAAGGATGATGTGGGAATTTAGGAAAAAGTGGAAGCTATCAAAAAGGGGAAATCCTTGGAGTTTAATGTTAATGAAGAAGGAATTGTGTGATTTGGGAAAACACTATGTGTTCTATCAAGTCCGGAGCTGAAGAAGGAACTTTTGGATGATTCACATAGTTCAAATTTCTCTATTCACCTAGGGAGCACAATGATGTATCTAGATATCCGAGAAAACTTTTGGTGGGATAATATGAAAAAGGAGATCTCTGAATATACATCAAAGAGCATGGTGTTCCAGCAAGTGAAGGCAGAGAGGAAGAAGTCTAAGGGGATGATGCAACCATTTCCCATACTAGAATAGAAATGGGAGAACATCACTATGGACTTTGTCACTGGACTTCTGAGGACATCCAAAGGAAACAATGCAATCTGCATTATTGTGGATCATCTTACAAAGACTGCACACTTCATAACTATTTGGGAGGATTTCTCATTGGATCAACTGGCACGGATATATATCAGGGAAGTGGTAAGGCTATATGGAGTGCCACTATCTATTGTGTCTGACCGAGATCCAAGATTCACCTATAATTTTTGGAAGAGTCTTCAACATGCTCTAAATACTGAACTGAACTTCAGTACGGCCTATCATCCTCAAACTGATGGTCAATCTGAGCGGACAATCCAAACACTTGAGGACATGTTGAGAGCATGCTCAATGGACTTTAAAGGAGGATGAGATCAACATCTTCCTCTGGTTGAGTTCTCTTATAATAACAGTTTCCACTCGAGCATCCAAATTGCACCATATGAATCCCTTTATGGGAAAAGGTGCAGAACACCGGTGTGTTGGGATGAGGTCAGTGAACGTATGCTTCTTGGACCGGAAATGGTCAAGGAAATAGTAGAGAAGGTGAAAACCATTCAGCAGCATATCAAGGCAGCCTAGAGTCGACAGAAGAGTTATGCAGATAATCTTCGATGAGACATTGAGTTTAAAGTTGGAGACATGGTTTTTCTTTGCATATATTTGTGGAAGAAGGTCATGAGGTTTGAAAAGAAAGGGAAGTTAAGTCCAACGTACATCATCCCCTTCGATATTCTTGATCATGTCGGGGCTGTGACCTATTGACTAGCACTTCCACCTACCATGTCCAAAGTACATGATGTCTTTCATGTATCCCTCTTAAGGAAGTACATACCGGACCCTTCGCATGTACTCTATTCTATGGTGGTACAGTTGGAGGATGATCTTTCTTTTGAGGAGATTCCAGTGAAGATTTTAGATCATAGAGAAAAATATCTATGAAATAAGACAATTCCCCTTGTCAAGGTGTTGTGGAAAAACCAAATGTTTGAAGAAGCGACTTGGGAATTGGAGGAAATGTTGAAGCTGAGTTACCCACATCTGTTTTAGTGTGGGAAAAAGGAAATTTCGAGGGTGAAATTTCCTAATCAGGGAATATTGTAATGACCCAAAGTTTCATTAATGTAAATCCATCTTGATCTAGTTAAATGTCTCTTTATGTAAAAAGTTTATATAAAATGTCAACTTCTTTGGTTTTATGTTAAGAATTGTGACCGTTACTTTTATAGTCGTTGAAATGTGATCGCATGATTAGTATAAATATAGGGCTTTAACAAATCCAATTTACTCAGACAAAGGAAGTGATGGCCTCATCCAGTAGAATGGCTCCATACGAAGCCCATTAGTTGGAGCTCAGAAAAGAGGTGGTGTCTTTGGGATTCGCTCTTGGCCAAGCCCAAGCTGAGCTTCATCATGTCAAGCTCGAACGGGACCGTCTATGGGAAAAGTGGAAGTTGATAGAGATTACCACTCGAGCGATGTTATTTGAGCCACCCCAAGAGTCTGTCACCATCGCACACATTACCCATAGGTCTTATGCAGCTGTTTTAAGGGGTTATGTAAAAAATCACTAGTACTATTTTCATGTTCATTTTTTTGTATATAATAATGAATATACTTTCTTGTCATTATTGATACATTGTAAATAGTTTTTAACGTGCAAATAGAGTTTTTAGTTGTTATTTAATTAATTATTATATTTTATTAAATTAAATGATTTTTGAATTAAATAATATTTTAATAAAATATTATTTTTATTATTAAAATAATTTTATTATATATAAATGATCATATAATTTTATGAATTCAGTTGTAATTTTTTTTATGGTTTGAGAGCCATTTTTGTCAAAACCTGTGAATTTTTTATAAATGTCGGTTTTTATTTTAAAATTGAAAATTGACATATTTAATAAATTATTTAGATAAAATAAATGTTATTTCTGGAATCAATACATCAAAATTATCTAACGGTGAATTTTTCATAATTTTCTGAGATAGACAATTTTTGGGGTAAAAATTAAATACTTTCTAAATATATAATGTGTTTTATGACATCCTAATGACCCAATATTGATGTAATAAAATACTATAATCTTTATATTCAGCCAATATATGTTTTAAAATTAAAATAATGTGATTTTTGGTTTGTTTGACTTACTTTTAAAAGCATTAATGGACCCTTCAAGACATATTAAACACCTTGTCTTTTTAAATTGTTTTCCATGGGAGTGTGACTCACCTCCACATAAGCAACCCTATTATTTTAAGAAGTCTGGACTTTGTCCTTATAAAATATTTTTTTCTTCTTCCCTTTTCCAAAAACCATGGGCAAAAACTGTGGGATGGTTTGTGGTTTGGATTAATTTAATATAAGGGGTCCCAAACCTAAATAATAAAGAATTCACTCACCTTTCTTTTATAAACCCACCCAATCTCCCACTTCCTCTTCACGCAAAGCCTTTGGAGTTCATCAAAAATATTCCCTACTCTCTCTAGAATCCTCCCAAGGTTCCCCAAGCTCCCAAGAATCCTCTCTCAAGCCTCTCTCAATCCTTTGGAAGTACACTTCCAAGTAAGGGTTTTTTCTTCCTTTCTCATTTTTGTCCAATTTTCTTTAACTTGTTTTTCCCATTTAATTTCAATTATGAATGTTTGAGTATGGTTTCTCACCTCCCTCATACTGCCCTATTTATTTTTGAATGATGGGATACCCCTTTCTCTCTCATTTAATTCCTCCCATGTACACCCGTAACTATGCCGAAATTCTTAAAGGAACTTCTCTCTCCTCATTTACATTCAAGCAATATTTTTGTATCATGAATCTAAATTCCATTAAAATTGTTGGGAAATGTATCTATATGACCTCCTTATTGTACATTACATGTAAATATGATGATTAACCCATTTCTATCTCATCAACCATCTTTATGAATTCTTATGTCATGTTGTTACGCTGCCGAAATCGCACCGATTTTCTTAGCCAATACCATTGTATAGTGAATACCATTCCAATTTCTCCATCAAGGGTATTCACCTTTATGCACATTTTCTTTTTTATTATAAATTTTCATGTATGAATTCCACATTCCTTCATCGTGGAATAAATGATTATTTTTTTTGAATCCATGTTTTATGATCCATGTGGCACACTTATGCATGAAATGAAATGTTTAAGAAGGGTGTGCCCTTATAGCGCTCCAATGCATTGGTTAAAGTATAGTATCATGATACGTCATGTGTAATGAGTGTTGACTCATTATAATTAATGTGAAATGAGGTTTTACTAATGCTTCATGTGCAATGTGGATTTACTCATGACCTATGTGCAATGAGCCTTGGCTCATGCAAATTTCATGATAAGTGTTGTTGCCACATTTCCATGTTATGATTATCATGCTTTATCATTCCTTTATGTTCATGTTTATATTGTGCTATATTGATATGCCTATTGTCTAACATGTATTGTACTCCTCATGTATTCCATATTTATTCCCTTACTGGGCTTTATAGCTCACCCCTTTTCTTATGCATGTCCTCAGGTTATCCCATGCAATGCTAAGTACGAGGGAATGTAGTGGTCAGTAAAGGAAGTTTTCAATAAAGATGTTTTATTTCATGTTTTAAGTTTTTATGTAATGATCCTAAGCCCCAAAGACACTAGACCTTTCGATCATCCATTTTTTAACAAGTGAATAGTTTATTTAATAAATCATGTTTAAGTTTGTAATAAAAGTAGGGTTGTCATATAGAGAACATAGGTAGTACTCCCATCAAGATTCAGTTACCATTATTTCACACATCTATATAAGACCAACAATAACCAAAAATAATTTCTAAAATACATCAATATTAACTTGAATCACATGAAATGAACATGCATTATGCCCTTCAAAATTTTGAGAGGCCTCAAATCATTATAGAATGTACTTCGAATAAGAATTTTTTCTTCCATTTCATCTTACATGGTGACATAGTATTGTCCCTAAGAATTACAATAATACCCTACAGGAATCCACCGAAGCAAGATCCCAAATAGGAAGGACATTATTTCAGTCACAAGGATTACCATAATGGTGAATACTCCATAGTCATCATGTATTGTGATTTTATTACTGCTCCAACCAATTTTAAATTACTCAAGATGTATTTTTCTTAATAGTATTTCACATGTCTTCATGGCGTGACATCAAACTGTGTAACCCATCTGGGATGAAGGATGTAAATCTACCAGGACCTCGTATTGCATGATGTTAAAATATATTACCATCTAGTTGGGAGTTAAACTACCCATCACCATCATGTAAGATGTTAAATGGTAAATGGTATGATATCTTTGAACTTAATTTAGGATATCCCTCATCCTTTACAAAATACATTAAACTTTTCGAGTACTACCTTGCCTTATGCATTCCGTCATTTGGGTCTCCATAGTGTTTCACGTTCAAAAGGATCCCCTTTAACGACCTGGTCTCATCCCACCATGGATCACCTACCATTTAAGGACAATGACCTAGAAGATCTTGAGTGACAATTTGACACAAGTCCCATGTTGCGAATATGGTGAGTGGTCGATGCACAATTATTTTTTCCCATTCAAGGTCAGATGACATGGATACTGTGATGCCATCATGGTCAGCAGTTATCCCAAATAGTTATTTCCACCCCCATGATCTCCCAAATAATAGGTGCAATGATTTACCATTTTTTTATATTCTCTCCCAAGAACCCGACATTGAGTTGGGCATCTATGTTCCGAGATCTGCGACCTTAAACTAATAACTCATACGTCCTTGTGAATTGATGTTAAACAACATGTCAATTTCAAAACAACACATGGATTTATTCCCATCCTTATGGGATATGTAGGAATGCAAGGTCATTTCATTTGTGGCCCATCCTCAGGTCCATTTACCTCTCTAGCCTCTTATCTGAAGTTCTCTCTTATTATTTTGTGATTTGGTAAGATGTCTTTGTCCTCATTCTTGTTGGGTTTTTTTCCACCCCACACATATCCCATTGATACTCTCCTATTTTTCTTAATCCTTAACACAATATGTTAAACTGCATGAAATTCTCAAGAACAACGTATATATGGATTCCTATCCTAATGGGATATATAGGAACATCTGAAAATTTTATCATTGGGTCCATCCCAACAAATATCTTCCCCCTGAGTATAGTTCCCTTCAAGGGATTGAATATGGTGTGGTATGGGGAATTCTTTGGTCACCATTCACGTCGGGTTTCCAATGGCCGCATAATGTGCCCTTCCTTCCGGAAAATCCTTCACCCCATACATCCTTACTGCATGATGTTAATTTGAATGGTGATTACATAACATCTTGTGGCTGGATTCCAATCCTAATGTAAAATGTAGAAACACCCAAACATTTAATTTTTGGGTACATCCCGGGTTCGTCTATCCTTTCTCTTGGCCTCTTGGCCTATGTTCTCGATGGGAATTATGAATGGTGTGTTGTATTTGGGATTATGTTCTCATGAAAATCAGTTTATTTTCCACGCCATACATATTCCTCTTCGAGATACCCCTTTCCACCTAGTCCTTATCACAAGACGTTAAACTGCACAAATTTCAGAACTATGTGTGGCTCGATTTCTATACCAATGGGATATATATGAATTCATGGACATTTCATCATCAGGGCCAACCCTATTATTTGAAACATTCCCTCCCTTTTTACCCTTTTCATACATTCTTGGAGGGTTATGTGGTGTGTTGTTGGATTATCTCATTGTTCACATCTGGTTTGTAACATCCATGCCACGAACCTCTCTCTTGAGATCCCTCCATTCTCATTTCCTCCACTCATCTTCTCGAGCTGTCTACTTTTAATTTTTCCCCTAGACCCTTTTTGGTTCCAAACAACATGCTCAGATGCATTGTGGTTTGGGACCTATAGGGTTGGATTCATCCTGGATGTGCTTTTTTTCTATCACCATGCTTTACATCTTTTTTCATTTAGGGTTTTCATAATATTTCACATCCAAAAGGACCCCCAAACAACATGGATTCTAGGAATTAGTGCTCTCCTACTATCTTCTTCCAACATCATGGAGGATCTCGAACTAAATTATGACACCTGTCCCATATTTTGAATATGGACCGCAGTCAATGCTCATTTTTTTGTTCCCATTTCAAGTCACACAGTGTGGATGATCTTTTTTTAACATATTCAATGGTTATCCTCCATCATCAAATAGTCTCCTTTATACCTGAAATATTAGACTCATGACTCACATCCATTTTCACTTCATCGTGCCAAAGTATAATTCTAAAACCCTTGGTGTTATCATCTCATGAACCTATGCGCTTCAAGAGGATGAATCAATATCGTCATGTCATTCGTAGCTCTGTGTTGTTTCCACTACTGTGTATTCCATGTGTTGCAATGATCTTCCCTACCCTTGCTTCAAAAATTGAGCATAGCTCACGTGGGCTTAGGGACATGGTCAAGGTTTACTCCCACATGGAGGAACTTCACTTATTTCAGTCCGATTTGTAGGACCTTAAACTAAGACCCCGTATTCATTACCACATGCTGTAAACTCCATGAATTTATTGAACTACGTACGACATGATTTTCATCCTTATGGGATACGTTGGAATGCCAATACATTTCATCATCTAGTCCAACTCAAGATCTGCTAATTATCTCCTCTGTTAGACCTTTTGGGCACAAATCTTATAGTATTATGTGGTGTGGCGTATGTGTACTTATGTCCTCATTCACATCAGATCTATAATATTCACACCACATACTCCATCATATGAGTTAGTCTATCCCATATATGTCCTTACCGTATTACATTAAACAATAATAAATTCCAAGAACTACGTTTGTCTTGTTTCCCGTCCTCATGGGATACATAGGAATGCCCAGACATTTTGTCTGGATGTCTAGTCCCATGATTATGCTCTTTTCAGGCCCCTTCTCCTGAGGTTCCCCCTAGGGTTGCGTGTAGTGTGGTGTGGACTTATGTCCTCATTCACGTCAATTATGCCTTATCACACCATGAATGTCCCCATTAGTACATTTTTCTACTATGTGCGTCCAAGACATATGACATTAAACTATGCTTCCTGGTCCCACATGACATTAAACTATTTATTCTTTGTCACACGATGTTAAAATGTCTGAGATTGTCCTATCATAATACCTTAAACTATGACTCTATTATCCTAGCCGCATGATGAAAAAAACACCACATTGGGGTGTCCTAACATGAGGGGACATCAGGATTGGAACTGATCATCAATCATTCCATTTATTAAAGCCTATATATAGATTTATTCTCTTGGTGATTCCTAGATTCTCCATAATGGGGTTGTTGATCCCAAAAAAACACACACCAACAATAAAAAACAAATATCATCCATCAAGTGCTTCTTATTTTGGTGCATGAGCTAAACCTGCATGGAATTATTTCCCCTGGCATTGGTACCCTACAATTCCATTTCCCTGAACTACATGTGTCTTGATTCACATAATAAATAGATATGTTGGAATGCCCAGACATTTCATTTTTGGTTCCAGCCCCAGGTACATCAAATCTTTCCCTCTTTCTAACCCTTTGGCCCAAACTCTTTCGGAAGCACGTGTGGTGAGGACCCATTGGGTCCTTATTCACATCAGGTTTATAATATCCATTCCATGTACATCTACTTTTGGGATCTTTCTTCTGTTATCCTTGTGTCATTTTCGTATGACAATAAACTACACTACATTTTCAGAACTATGTATGGATTGATTACCATCATCATGTGATACAAAAGAATGCCCAAAAAAATTTTCCTTAGGTGCAGTCCTAGATCCATCAACCAGGTTTTACCCTCCTCATCATCACATCCTGGCCTCTATTTTGCCTCACCAAAATGTTTACATGCACTGTGGTTTATTACCTCGAGTGTTAGATTCTGCGTGGACATTATTTCATTCTTTTTCATGATTCATGTCTCTCTTCATATGGATTTTCATCACATTTTACATCATAATGGACCCCCAAATGACATAGATTATAGGACTTAGTGATCTTCTTTTACCATCCTGGGCCAATGTACCATAGGATTTGTAACTAAAAATTTATAGAAGATTCGTGTTACGAATTTGTTCAGCGGTTGATGCTCATTTTCTTGTTCCCATTTCAGGTCACATGATATGGATGATATATTTCATACACAGTAAATAGTTATCATCCATCGTTATGCCACCCTCGTTGATCCACAAATATTGCTTGTGTGACTTACATTCCCTTCCATTAAATCATGTTCAAGTATAATTTTGATAACCTCAGTGTCATCCCCCATTCATCTATACAGACTAAAAAGGGTGAATTAGTTTCTTGAGGGTAATCTTAGACTCCACACTCTCTTCCCAAGCTATGTATTCTTGCTGTTTTGAAGATATTATCTTCCCTTGTTTCCCACACCAAGAATAGATCACATGGGCTTAGTGATATGGGTAAGGTTTTTGCACACACGGATGAATCACACTTATTTTACTCTAATATATATGATCATAATCTAGGAGCTTCAATCCCTTAGTCCGGGAATCACGACATTAAATGTTGGGAATTATTATGGAAATTTGTTGTGTGGTATGGACTATTTTCTCCCCATTCACGTTGGATAACCTTGTGGTACCAAATCACATATTTCCTCTTTGGGAATTTTCCCATCTTTTGGTACAAGCTCTCTTACCATAAACTATGATCTCTTACATATTTATCATGTGGTGTCAAACTACATCTCGAGTTCCCATGATGTGTAATGATAAGTTACCTAGCCATTTTATTTCTTCACTTGAGGATATTTTTCCCCTTTTGGTATTGTCCTCCTGTTGAACCACATTCATGAACTACATGTGGCTTGATTCCCTTTCTTATGGGACATGTAGTGATTCCTAGACTATTTAATGTGGTCCATACACATCATAATGAACCCTCTTGTTCCATTTTGTCCCATGTCGTCATAAGTGTGTGGCATGGTGTGGACGTATGTCCTCATATATGTTAGGATTTCAGTTTCCATGCCATGTACCACTCTCTAGAGTTATCCTTTTCCCAATTCTTACCACACGAAAATAAACTTCATGGGTGTATACCACGTGCATGGCATTAAACTGGGAAAATTATGGTCCAAGATCTACGACTGTAAACTGAAATTCCAACCATCAATGTTTACATGAAGTTAAAAACCATAACAATTATAGAATTCCTATATAAAATAGGATTTGACCTAGTCAAAATAACTTTGGAATACCCAACCCCTTTCGGCATGGGCACTCTCAAGTAGTACGTGGTTTGGTGCCGACATCTTCAGTCCTCCCATGTGTTCTCCATTCATGACGCTTAAACTGTATGAGTAATGTTCACACATCGCACATTCCTTCATTTGGGTTTTCATTATATTTAACATTCAAAGGGACCCCCTATTATTATGGATACTCAGACTTTTGGCTTGCCTACAGCTTTGGTCCAACATCCTAGAGGATTTTGTATTACATTATGAGATATGTTCTGTGTTTTGAATAAGGTTAATGGTCAAACCTCACTTTTTTGTTCCCATTCAAGGATAACACAAAATTGATTCTATGTTTGAAACTCGGTCAAGAGTCATCCTTCATTGTCACACCCCTCATTATGCACCCAAAATATCCAATGTTATGAATCACTTGTGTAATGCCCATTTTCATTTTACGGATCCTCAACAACACTAGTGTTTTAACTCTACACATTTATACGCATTGATTAGGAATATTGGTTCATCTGGGATTTCTCCCACCCAAAAATCACTTTTACCACTGCATGCTCTCTCAAGTCGAGGAATGACTGATGATGATCATTGTTTCCTACACTGAGCATGGCTCACATAGGATTAGGTATTTTTCTACGGTAGTTTCTATAAGAGAGACAATGTGACCACTGGGTTATGCCATATGACATTAAATGATGACACCATCATCCTCACCACATGACATAAAACTTTTGATCATCCATTTTCCTCTCCAGAGTGGTCTTTCATAGAAGTAGGTCTGATATTGATTCAGACTGATACACTCATTTGATGCATTTTTGTCATGATGGTGTAATTATATGAGTGATTTACATTATTCAAGCATCCCATCACTCCGCCCCATGATTTTTGTGCCCCATATTTTGATCCTCACCATCATTCACTTCTTAAGGGATCCCCAAATAACATGGATTCTTGGATTTTCAGCTCTCTTACCATTTAAGGACAATGTTACAAAAGATATTGGACAAAGTTTTGATTTTCCCCCATCATTTGAATATAGTAAGTTGATAGACCTCATTTGTCTTCCATCATTTCAATATAATTCGATATGGATATTGTGATTGGAATATGGTCAATAGTTATCCCCTATCCCAATGCCACATCTCACTGTGTTCTGAATTTCGGGTATCATAAATCACAATCTTCATTCCCCTTTGTTCAGATTTATTCCAACACCCCTAGAATTATCCTGGTCATACAATAGAGCATGTAGGAAGATTGTGGTTTGGCTATTTTTGATAATCCCTTTACCTGACCATGACCCCACTTTTTCTTCCTGGAAACTCAGAGTGGTCATTCAAACCCCGGATGCCCAGATATTTTTTGGCATTTTCATATTCAAATTTTATAATGATGCGGCCATCCCTTGTTTCTCACATCGGGCATGACCCACATGATCTTAGGGATTAATCTCTAGATATTTTATGGCTATAATGGAAATTCAGCAATCAAAACAGATAACAAAACACATGCACACAACCTAAATAAACAATAAAACATGAAAGTACACTTATGAGTTCACACAAATTACAACACCTAGGGATTGGCCACTCCAGTAGATGGATTGACCCCTTCAATGGAGCGTCCTAA
Source organism: Viscum album (assembly GCA_963277665.1). NCBI lineage: Eukaryota > Viridiplantae > Streptophyta > Magnoliopsida > Santalales > Viscaceae > Viscum > Viscum album. The sequence goes on along the minus strand of OY728126.1, from coordinate 1,203,520,449 downwards.
CTGCACTTCATTTTTTCTTGTAGTTTCCAAGATCTATTGTCACCTTTTATGCTCCAAATCCTATTTAATAGTGATGGAGAAGATCTCATCATCCCTGACTGAGGCATGATCCTAATCATCTCAGATAGTAGCCATCTCTTTGGATTCTCTCCTCATTTGTTTGTCTAACTTTTTCAATTATACCTTCAATCGTCATATGAGTACCGACTGTTCAACCAGGAAAGCAGAGTGTTCTTTTGCCTATGCCCTCAAGCATTAGATCTTTTGATCAGACTTCTGGTGTTTCATTATATTGACATATTTCCCCTATTTCTATCCCACACTGAGGTCATAGTCATGTTCCCATATTTTCATTTTTATGTAATATAGAATGAGAAATTTGGGATGTTCTACACCCACTCCTCCAATGCATAGTTCATGCAACAAGGAATGGATCATTTCCATCTGGCTTATCTACTCTTCTTTTGGGGTCTCCTTGATGATGTTCTTGAATAGTTCTATGACCTACGATAGATGACCATTCTATCCTCTTCGTCCGAAGTAGTCTCATCATGGTCCTTGGGGTCGGTGGGTTTTTATGTCGGGAACGCCTCCAAAAATTCATCCGAAGGATCCTCCTCTATTGTATGGTAGGGTAGGTTGGGTACCATGTCATCTGATTTATCCTCATCGTTAGATTCCACCTCAATGATCTCGGGTTCTATCATGCCAATGGTCTTACATATAATCATGAGCATTATGGTTGGGTTATTATGGGTGTTCGATTCCCTGGTCATCGGTGTTCCCCTGACAAAGGCAACGCTAGGGGACCAAGCCATCCTCTGCATTGTAGTCCACACCATTTGAAGAATATTTCATATAAAAATACACATACGTCATTTTTCCTGGTTCAATGGAAACTTTTTATGCATTCTGTGAAGAAGAGGACTTATATAGAGCAGATAATTGGTCTCTCCCATGAGCTACTACTGCTGGAACCCTGAGGTGTGGCCCCCCATATATGGTTGGGGAATCCAAAGACTCTTGGAGGGCCACCCTTGGTGTCGTAGCACTACTACATTCAGTAATCTCCATTGTCAGAAGTGAGTACCCTAAATCTACATCTACTATTTTGTGGGAATGAGTTTTACATATTACGTTATCCTATATAGGGAAAATGTCAGTTAAGAATGACTAATTGAACTAAATAAGGATCACAACAAAATGCTTTAGGTTTTACCTCAAGATCCCTGTCAAACACTTACATCTCTGAGTTTTCAACCTCACCTTCCTCTATGGGACATCCTCTACAATCCTATTCCCCCTAGGAGAACTATTTTATTCATCCATTAGGGAGAATCCCTCTTTCAATTCAGCGGTATACAATTGTGGCCGGACTGTTTGATTAAGCATCGTGTTCTCCTGATTCGTCATTGGACATGGAGTAACCCGAGAGTTCATGAAGTTCACTATCTTGGTGATATACTACTCCCCTTACACTTGGGACACTGGGAATCCTTCTTGGGCATGGCCAATCTCCGACATATCCATCCCAAGATAGTTAATATGATTCGACATTTGAGAAGGACTGAAAAATTCCCTCTTAATATACCAGGTGTCCCAACCCATTATGAAAAAAATATACTCAATAATTTCTATATAGAATTTCCACTTCCCTAGATCCTGAGTTGGTATTCTATGGAACCACTTGGGTGGCCTCCCTTCCTACCGACATTACTCCTCTAGGACCATCGGTTCCACTACTACCATTTTCCTCTCAATTGGTGTGGGTTTCAGGATTATTTAACTCGTCTCTACTATAACCCCACCACCATTTTGTGTTATTGAATCCTTCCAACCCCATCTTAGTGGTTGAGGAAGCACCCCTCACTAGCACAGACAATACACTGCTTCAACATCTCCCCTGGGAAGGATGCCTCCCAACTCTTGGCGTACTCTTTTACTATCCCACAAATAGATGTGGGTGGATCCATCTCTTTTCGCAACTTCCCATCCTTCCATGTGAATATGAGCTAAATCATCCTAAAAAATCATTGATGATAATCAAGGAATACTCCTATGTTGACCAGTACGGTCAACATCTACATGCAGCAGAACTGCCTCGATAAGCAATGCAGGGTGTATGGCTCACAAATTGGCTCACGATCAACCGACATGACTAGAACTCCACCCAAAAATGATAAGATATGGGATCAATGGACCTTATTTCTCTTGTCGTCAATGGTGAATACACCTGATGGTAATAGAAATGGATGGAATTTTAATTCATCCTCCTTATAGACTCAGTTTATCACTAGGAGTGGAGTTTTCTTGTCTTAAAAGCTCCCCACCACATTTAATATAGCTAGTCGAATGTATGACCAAGGAGGGGAAATATGGTTTGGATATTCAAAATCACTCATGTGTGCCGCTACTCATACATAAAAAAATAGAGTGGTCCACACACCCTATTTGTCTTCTTCCCCTGACTGATGTACCACAATACCTCGTAGAGCATATCCAACACCAGGATTCCCAAGTTGACATGCTCCCAAATCGCTAGCATGGATGCCAAGATAAATGTTCTCGGTCACACACCCATATTTGGGTCCCAGACTGACAACATCAAACCACATATGACCGTAGAGATAAACTCTTTTATTCTAACCACCGGCTGTTTCTCGTTGTTGATGCTTTACCCCCCACATCTTCCATTGGCTATCCTCCAGGTTTTTCCAATAAGAATTCTATTTGCTAAGTTGGTCTCTCATTGAATAGGTAGAAGTCCTAACTGATAGTTTCTTTGGTTCTTCTTATCATCCATCATCCAACCTTGACGGGATGTTTATAAAGTGCTTTAACCAAAGCATGCAGTGTTCATACATCACCATCTTCTTGTCCTCGCCCGACAGTAGATCCATCAAAGCCTTTTCCATCTGTAGTATCCACTTTGTATTCTACCATATGTTGTCAAAGGGGATGAACTCATCATACATCACCCCTAAGATCAAAATCCCTAAAATATTGTGGTGGTCCTAGAAGATGATGTCGAACTCCCTGTGGTGGAGATGAAAACTATTAGTATTTGATGACCACGTACTCATAAATTATGGAATCAAGTGTTTCTTAAGATAAATGTGGAATTGGGAGGGTCACGTAGCTTCATACATCCATAATCAAATCATATTTTCCTAAAGTTATTTTCAAGACACATAGAACCAATAAGACCAGGCCCATGCATCTGTGAAAATGTCACCCTAGAAGAAATCCCAATAATCAGGCTACCCATTATCCGTGTTCCCTAAAGATTCATGAGGTTGATGTGGTACTATGGTGGAGATTCATATGGCTCTAACGCCTTCTTCTCATCATTGTTAACAAGATTGTATAGGATGTCAGCATTGACGGGTGTGCGATCCTCCAATGTATGACCGTTCGAGCCCTGAACCACTAGTGCTGGAACGACCTACTCCTGAACCAATAGGCTAGTTCATCCCAACATGCATCCGGGATGAGAACATTATCCCTTAGACCAAATCCATACCGAGGCAATCATTTTCATATAGGATAGTTATTATAGATTTTTGATAAGATCTCCACCATGGATTCATGGTATGAGTGGATCCTCACAAATTCTCCAATTCCCTGATTATTTTCCATATCATTCATTCAGCCAGTATTTGCAAGGACCCCCATGAAGCTTCATGGTTGTCCATCCCATTCAAAAAATGTAGATTTATTTTGTTGTTATTAATCTCAATTATTGATCGCAATTCTCAATCACAGAGCTCAATAAAAGTTACAGGAATCATATTTCTACCACAGACCCCATAAAAACAAATTTGAAAGCTCATCATCGCAGAGTCTAAAGACTCTTTTTGTAGTATAGATAAGAAGATAGCCCAGTTTTGAAGCAGTGGTCGTAGAGTGCACGTAGATTTGAAAATCGAGAGATAATATAAAAAATATATTGAGATTCGTAATGAAAATAGAGGGTTCAACCTCTCCTATTTATAGGTGATGACCACTGAGGTTCATGGTATGTGCGGCCACAGCCTGATTCGCACCATTCTCAACCCATTTATCACCTATCTAGATTGTGACAATGATTTGAAAACTAAATTCGTGATCTGCCAAAAATTTCCATGATCTACCCTTAGAAATCGACCCTAATTGTATTCTCAGATCTAATTATATGGGGTAGGGGCATTTTTATGTGCCAAAATTTGAGTGCATGGAAAATACGTAATAGGCCCAACAAGGCCAAAAGGCGCTTCTTCGAAAATCAATTTCCCAATGCTATTTAGCACCACGGTTGGTGCCAAGATTAGGCCTCCTATACACCCACATCAGAGGAATGAGATGGTCGACTCTACAGTTATGATGGAATTGAAAGAAGAATTCATGTTGTAGAGGGAATAAATGAATCATCTTCCCCATATAGTGGATGATGGTTGACATCGTAATTACAACAAAGATGATGCAATCCACCTCCAATGGTGATGCACATGAGGCTTCATAGTGCACCATCAGAGATTCATGCCCCTTGGAACCTATTAATACCCTTCTCCCCACACTCCAAATGAATTAACACCCTGACCATTCAGTTTCTAAGCCCTAAATCACAAAACACCCTTTTCTATACATACCATTAGAAAAATGAATCATCTAAGGTAGTTGAAAGTTGAAATATATTATTACATTTATAGAAGTTTACCCCCACATTAAAGAGGTATTCCCTTCACGAAGCCAATGGGACATTAAGGAAGGATACTTTCTTGGGTACTTGGGACTTCACGAAGCACAAAAGCATCATAAAACACCCTCCAAAACCATGTGTACTTCATGTTTAGACCGATACACTATGATTTGCAAAGTCCTCTTTGTCGAGTCATATCCTCTACATTATTTTGTGCTATATGAAACCTTGTGCTCTGTAATTCCATGTTCTACACAATCCATAATTCACTATGAGCCCATGAACTCTGTGAATCCATGAGCTCTACGAAGCCCTATGCTCTATAACCCATTAAGATTTGAGAATTCCTCTCTGTGAGTCCTCTTTCTTTGAAAACCATTTTCCCATGTGGCCCACCAAGGCTAGTATGAATTGATTTCAAGGTTCCTTGGGTGGTGCCACATTTTTTGTTCCTTGGCCTCATGATTCTTCTCATAGGAACACTAAAAAATATTGATTCCTCTCATAGCCATGCTAACATGACCACCTCAATGGATCACTCCACAACCCCAATTCCACACAACATTTCTTGTGCCTTCCCTTCACCAAGGGTTAATGTTCATTAGTTATGTATGTCTTATGGGTGAGGAGGGAATCCTCATCATCCGAGCTACAGAATGTTAAACTGCCAAGCGTCATCGTCCCTAGAACATGATGATAAAATGTATCCCCCCCCATACAATGTACATGGGTTACCACACTATAGACATTTTATACTCCCAATCAGATCCATGGGAATGAGATCTTCCTCACATGGAATGAGATCCTTCTTTCATGGAGTGAAATCTATTTGTGGGGAAGGATAACCATCCTGGTGTAAGCCTCTAGCCTATATTGCAGGAGGTAGCACCCATGCTCCTCATTTCCTCTTCTGAGGGAAAATACCATAGTAGTGATGGGCATATGGCACTCTCAATACTCTATCCCACTTCCTTAGGAATTTATTTCCATCGGGACACCATCATGGAGAATGTCCTAATATCCATATCTTTAGGGCACTAACCACATGTACGCCCCACTCCATTCGTTGCTAACTCTCTTTTTGCGACCCGATCTTCAGGTCTTTTTTACCTCTTGTTTCTCACACTGAGAATGAATAACGTGGTCTTAGAGTAGTCATAGACCATGACACCGTTCACGGCCCACCTTAGTGTGTAAGCCCCATTCCCCTCTTTGTCAAACTACATTGAATTGGATTTTTTCTCTTTTTGAGGAATGTACATAAGAAGAATCCTTAAGGATCAAGCTCATCACCCATCAGTGCAGACCACTTCAGGTCAACACACCATCAACCCACATGATGTTAAACTTAATTCCCTTTCATCTCACATGAAATTAAACTTTACTCTTTAGAACTATGCAGGTTTTGATCTCGGACCCTTATATAGGGTACATAGGAAGCCTCCCTGAGGTTCAACTCTAAATAATGGTAATCTTAGGTGTCCCCTTTATTGGGACCTACATCTATGGTCCATCCCATAGTGGAAATAAACTAGATCCTAGGTAGCTAACCACACATAAACCCCAAAAAATACATAATCATCCAACCAAGAGAATCCCTATTATGATAGGCTACTAACCATGTGTAAGCCCCAACATTTCTCTAGGTCGTTGTCTTTTGTGTGCGCCCCGATTCTATGCCTGATTCCAAACTACCAAGACTTTGATCCCCTACCACGTGAATACATAGAGAGACTCCCATGAAGATCATTCCCACCATTCATGTACCATCCTTTTCTCTCCCTTTACCCTTTGAATTTTTGGAAGGTCATTCCCTAATCTGGAGGTTTTATTTCTTTCAGGTCCCATGCATGTGTCCATTCTCACAGGACACCTTCATAGGTGTCTCGTATCCCACTAAACTATGTTGAATTTGATCCTTGTACAATGTAGGAATGGTATGTAGGAAGCCTCTGTGAAGGTCAAGCCCAACATCACCATAATATTCACTTCAGTTCCAATCCATTCCCTCTATAAATTTAGTTCAACCGTCCATCATCAATCATGATTTTTACCTGGGCCGCCTCTTCCCTGTGAGATCATGCCATCCATCCCATCATCACTCCTTGAAGATCCTTGGTAGCTAACAACACATAATCCCTGCATAATACATAATCATCCAACCAAGATAATCCCTATTTTGATGGGTTAATTACCATGTGTAATCCCTAGCATGTCTCTAGGTTGTTGTCCTTTGTGTAAACATTGATTCATCAACCAATCGAACTACGCTGGGTTTTGATCAATGTATAATTTACAAGGTATGTAGGAGGCTTCGATGAGTTTCAATACTAGACAGTGTTAATCCTTGGTGTCTTCTTTATAGAGACCTAGGCATCCTCAGATCAGTCCTCATTGAACCTTTTGATCAACACATTTGATCCACTCCCATTAGTGCACTGATCGTTTCGATCTATCTCCACTATATGTTAAACTCACAACATACCCCTTCTTAATCATAAGAAGAAGAGGAAAAACTCAGAGACATTCCAATGGAATATAATTTCATACACTCGACGTGGGATACCTTGGGCTTATGTTCCCTTGAGAAGCCCAATCTTAAGGGGATGAAATCCAAGAGTACTTGTGTTTTAGGGTCCATACACACCAGTGATGTACAATGTGACTAGTCCCCTGACTGAAGGTTGCTTCCATGACATGTCCCCTTGAAATTTCCTAAAAAAAGTAGTGTAATTAACCAGAGTCCAAATTGATATTGCACCAGGGATGAGATTCATGAACAAAATCTTAAATCATTAAGTGAGACCCACACTAGGCAACAAATTATGAGGAGGAATATAGAAATGGAGGAACCGACATCCCATCTTCCTGTTTCGATCAAGGAGAAAACATCCATGAATAAGGGATGTATGCCACCCACCATTGGAAAGTGGAAATACATGGTAATATCTATCACGTTGCAACATGATGGCGAACACTATAGCAAAAGCATCAGAAACCTAGATTTTAACAAAAATCAGTATTTCTCATTATTCAATGAAAATTTACTCTTTTCACAAAATTATCTATAATTCACCCTATGATTATGCTGATATGTTGATTAAGAATATGCAGTAATTTTTTATGATAAATTTTATAAAAGTATCAAAAATTAATTTGATTATTTTTTAACTAGAAGCAATAAAAATTATTCTTTGGGGGAAAAGTAGTTTTGTGTCATATACAGACTTTTAGAAAATTTATGTAATTATTTATAAATATATTTTATTTACATAAAATATTTATTATTATATTTTAAAAACCTTTTAATTACTATTCATACAATCATTTTAGAAACCATTTTATAATGTTTATGTTCCAATAATAACATAAATAGTATATTGTGTTTGTTTAAAACTCATTGTCACACATAACCCAATATATCGATGAAATTTAATTTAATCAGAGAAATAATATTTTATATAAATATGGGGTATTGAATGAAACAACAATAATACCGGATGTTTATGAAAAATAATATTATCATAGGTATATTTGATGAATCTTATAACCAATGTTGATATGATATACATGGCTTTGTTGTAAGATATGTTTTTGATGTGTAAGATTTGTTATTATGTACCATCCCTTCCACCATGTGGTGTCATCAGTGATGCATATAGAAAACATTATCCTTATTATACAATAACTATGAATTATTACATATTAATACATAGAAAAATCACAAAATATAATTACTTATACTTTACTTTGGAATTATAAAAAATGGATAATATCTTGAAAATGGATTCAACAAAATTGTGAAAAACATTCTTAACATGATCTTACAAGTCATCAATCCTCTAAAACCGCATGAGACAACCTAGGCACATACATAAAAAATGGTTGGTCTATAAAATCCAATAATAGAATAAACAATAATAATTCCATGAAATGGTTACAAGTTAGAAAAAATGTATTTCAATGGGAAATAAAAGTGTTGAGATTCATAATCCAGAAAAATAAGGCACAATATAACATTGTAATATAAAGATCACATGGGAAAGTGAAAACAACCTTAAATATCAAATCATAAATACATATCATGTTTATGTACCAAGAAATCATTATGTGGTGATAAATGTATCATGATTGATCAATTTGACTACCACAACCCTTTAATGATGTTTCAAGAGACAAAAACATTACCCAATTAAATACAGTTCAATATAAGTTATGGCCCGACCATTACTCTCATAGCATGTACAGGCATAAGTTTTCTATATAGATCATTCAGATTATGATCATATTTTATCACATTTAATTCCATGATTATTGATTGTAGAAAATATACCTGTAATTCCCCAATCAATGATTTATGTGAATGTTTTAGTATATAACATTGACTAGAAATAGATATGGTATTCACAAAACTATTCTTTGGTATGGAGAAATAGAAGGGGAATTTGAAAAGAAAAATGGCATTGCATAATGATTCATAAAATTTTTTAATTAGAAATAAGTGGTATCTAATCAATTTTTTGAAAAACGTTAATGTAATATGTATGTCAAAAAAATCCCAACATTTTTAATTGGAATGAAAATACGAAAAATAGAGAAAAAAGATAAATAATGAAGAGAATGAACATATCCATTACCTCAAGAGGGTGTTTCCAAAATCATGGAAGAAGCTTATTGAGATCTTGGGGAACCTTGGTAGGACTCCATAGAGTGATGATAAGAGTAATGACGTGATACATGGTATTTTAGTGAATGTGATGGGAAAATTAGGTGATTTTTATATGAAAAGGGAGGGGTTATCTATTGTTTAGAAAACATAGGTTTTGGACCCCATATAATAAATTCTAAAAAAACCATACCATGGTTCCTGGCCATGGTTTTAAAAAATAAGATTTTTTTTCTTTTTTTAAAGCAATGGTCATAATACATTAAAATATTAGATGTTTTGTTGTGAAAGTGTGTCTTTTTATTAAATAAAAAAATTTAAAACCATAAAATATAATATATGTTTTGGAAGAATCATAAAGGATTCATAAAAATAATAAAATTAAATTAAATTAAAATTATTTTAAAGGTGATGCCTTTATTTGGAGGTGTATATCTTTTTTAAATTTATTACATCACATTTGGGCCATTATGATGTAATACAAACCATATATTTATACCGTATTTAACATTTACTCAAAAATGTGATTGTCTTAGAAAAGTAAGAAAAATATACCATCGAATAATTTGAAAAAAATGATTCGAAAATTAATCTTTATTTTATAAAAAAAATATATATAAATAATTTATTTTCCACTTTTAATAAAAAATAATAATTTTTAGAGAAATTATGGGTTTTTCTCGATAACCGTTTTCAATCCCTTATAATATTTATGTTTTACAAGATAAAAATTATATTATCATTTAAAAATATTAAAATTTATTTAATAATAAAATTTTATTAAAATATATTTTATTTCAAAAATTCATTAATTCATCAAATTAGATACACTAATTGAAAATTCATATTACCCAAATATGAAATTTGTTTTTTATCATATTCAAATAAAAATATTTTATAATGTAACCAAAACATGATTTAAATATTACCATTATTTTATTTATAAAAAATATATCTACCTATATTATTAGGTCCTTGATATATATACTGGTATTGCATTAGAAAACATCCTTATGATAATGTTCACGATGGAAAAATTTCTACGGAGTGGTTTGGGATGTGATCTCTTTGTTCTTGAACATTTCCAGTAAATAGTTTCCCTAATTATATAGTTGTTGGATATTTCCTATGGATTCATTAAGGTAAAATCCCAATGATTCTATCTCCTATGTAAAATCTAGTAAATGGTATTCATAGTGTATGATCCTACTCTTTTAGACCATTTAATCTTTTTCCCATCTCAAGTGTATCAATAATAACCCTATAATTATTCTATTTATATGATCACTATTCAAAAACTATGTTATCAATGCTTAGGATGATTAATATAATTTGAAATATTAGAAAATTAAAGGACCAAAAAAGTGAATTGGTTTTCTATAATCATAATAGAACATTTATTACAATGAAAAAGGTAATTTTTTTATAAATGTTTGAGACGTTACAATTACCCCCCTATTGAAATTTCAACATTGAAATTTTCACATTAATGTAGAGTAGGGTTGTTATATTTCATCACCTCTTATAGTTCCAAAATATATTAATCAAACTATTTATATCCTGTAGCACATTCACTATGTGTATTTCCTTATTTTGTAGACTGTTTTCTCTACTATGTAATATATTAATCAGTTGCTATTCATATGAATGTTGATTATAAAATGTTACCACCTATATATTTAGATCATGTGAGGGATAATTAATTTACATATTCAATATGTATACAAGGAAGAAATCATGTGTGTGAGATATATTAGGTAAGAGGGCAAGTTGAGATGCCACTCCTCTCATGTGATCAAGGGTCTCAAAGGGACTGATGTATGTTGGTTAATCAATACCTTCATCAAAAATACCTGGAATTTTTTACATGGAAATATCAGTAGGAATACCATATATTTATCCTCACACTCTAGTTAGCACCAATTATTATCATCTTTTCTCTTATGTTGACTCTGGTCATTCCCAATGTGCTGCTGAATGGTCTTGATATTTTTCCCCATTTCAATTACGATTTCATGAAATTACTGTTTTTATTCAACAACATAATCATACACTACATGATTTATGAATGTATTAACATAAATAAATTCATAAGGATGTATTCAGATTCTTGAGTGTAAACTGTAATTGTATGAGAACTCGAATATAGAGATTTTTTATATGATCTTCATTTGAAGTCCATTGACCATAACCTCAATATGTCCTTAAGTGTCTAGATAGTATACACAACATTTCAAATAGTTTGAGGTTCATAAGACATATTAAACATCAACTATGTACTTAGTGAATATTGGATATTCTTTAAATACATGGAGATAAATCTTATATCTTGATCAAATACCATCGGTATCATTGTTCCATCCAACATAACCACTTATCTAATGTTTATCCTTTCTAGATGATCGAGTGAATAATCCTCTTGAATTGTAATTAAGTGAGTATTAATTATTTTATTATTCACCAAATCCATTATAGAATTTGTTTTCTTCTTTATTTATTTTGATGATCAGTGACAATGACCAAGGCTATTTTTTCCCATTTTTATATAAGAATGTGTAATGGTTTCCTCGACCCCTTAGATTTTTTTTCATTCATACTTAAATTTATTATATAAAAGTGACCTTGATGAATATTATAGGGACTATTTAGTCATTTATTCACACCAATAATTCCATTATATATCTCAATACATATTTTATATTCCTATATGGGAAGATAAGTTTGATTTATGTGAATCATCCAATAACTCATTACTTAACCCATAATATGATGGAACACAAAGTCATTACACAAATAATATAACTCTATATTTATTATTTTGGAACTCTTTGGATTTAAATTTTCTCATAGCTTCAACAGTCATCTAAATTTCCAAATTTTATCTTTGATAATCCATTATCTTCTCCATAATGGATTCTTGAGAAATGATTTTTGAAAGGATTGGTGATGTTACATCCTTTATTATTCCCATGTTCATATTTTTAAACTATAAGATTATATCATCCTTCTGAATTATTATAAATGATTAAAATTATAGATCATTTCATAATATAGAGCTACATTTTTATTTTAATTCTCAGTTTGATAGTGGATTGAGAATTTATAGTCTTTAATAAACTATAACCATATTAATTGGTAAAAAATCAAATTTTTTTATGAGATAGATATGTATTTATTTCACATTTCACTCTAAATAGGTAGTGTTACCACATTTTCATTGTGATGATCACTAAAAAAAATCATTTTTTGGGTAGTTATGGTTAATAAATTTAAATTTCCTTGAGTCATATTTTCATTATTAATTATTTTGTAGACCAAAACCTTAATTAAAGCATCATTGTATACGAATAGAAGCTACCATCTTGCATGTAGATTAAGTTCGTGTGATTTAATAATCCTATTTTTCAACTCCATGATGAACTCATCAAATTAAATATTTAAAAAACATGAATTAGTTTCAAGTTAGTTTAGTAAGAGGGTTTGACAAATAGGAAAATTTTCATATAGAACATCAATAATAACCTTTCAGTCTTAATAATATGTTGATATATATGACATATATTAGCCTCATACATCCTTTAATTTCATTTGAATTTAATGGGAATATGGATATCCCATTTCTTGAGATAATTTTCCCTATGAATGAGACTTCCTTTATCCAAAAAATCACATTTCTTATATTTTTCATAATGATTCTCCTTTTATAAGGTATTTCAAATTATTCTTATGTTGTCTTCATATTCCTCCTTTATTTTGGAGTATATTGAAATATTTTTTATAATGATGATCAAATATTTTTCAATGTAATCCCTAAATACTCTATTAATCACTTCCATGAAGATTATTGGAACATTATTTAGTTTAAATATAATTAATATGAACTCATGGTTCCAAAAACCTTCTACAGAACACTGTGTATGGGATATCCCCCTTCACCCTTACTTAATAATACTATAAATGAAGAACCCACATGGAAATGTCTTGGAATCCATATAGATGATAAAAAATTCATAAATCCATTGAATAAAATACTTTTTCTATATCATGATCTTTTTATATTCACTATAATCAATACAAAAGAGCATTGTCCCATCCTCATTAGTGAAGAAGACTAGTGAAACACATAATCGAGGTTATGGTTTCAAAAAACCATTATCTATATTCTCCTATAATTTTTTCTTCATCTCCTCAAGTTCCACAACCTCAATTATAAATATATTATGGTATATTAGAGTATAACCTAGTATAATGTTGATAAAAAATTCAATCTCTCACCAATGATGAAGACTATACAATTATTTTCGACACATATTAGCGCATTCTTTAATAATGGGAAAGTATTCACGAATGAAAATTTCCAAAGGCACAATATTTTGAGATATATATGCATTCTTATAGGGAAAAGATATTCAATATTCTTAGGTTTGAGATAAACAACAAGCATCTTTATCCTTGAACATGTATAGAATAAGAGGACGATTGGTGATATGGATAGTTATTTCCTTCTCATGTAATTTATGTAGTCACATTTTAAGGAATTTCAATCCATGCCTTGAATTGCATCATGATATAATAAAAGTTATATCATAAGGTTTTATGGGAAGTTCATCACACAATTTATTGCAGGGGAGGAGTTATATAGAATGGATAAAATAATTTCCCCATGTTACATTTTTCATCTACAACTCTATTTCCATTATTTTTTTGGGTATTTGAATAATTCTTTTATAATTTGTTAATAAAAAATAATGTATAGATATATAAATGAAATCCCTACTGGTAACTTTTTGATTCTAGTTCTAATCATATAATTCATACAAAATATATTTAGTAATGATAATTTTTGACCAATAAATATAGAAATTGTAATCTAATTACATTCAAAGGGATAATTTATAAATGACATGTACTTCTGTAGCATATAAGTTTCATGGATTTAATTGATGTTATATGTAATATATATCCTAACATTGAATCTTATGGTCATTTTTGTTCCTATAAAAATGGTTTGTAATGATATTTTGAATTTATCGATGCATATCACATTGGTGTTTCAAGCTAAGTGTGCAGAAATTCTCATTTTTATGCAACAGTTCCCGATCGTGTCTAGGTTAATTTGATTTTTTTGGTGGAACACCTTGTTATATCAGTTCTAGAGCCACGTAAACTTTTAGCTTCAATATATGGATTTATTTTATTAGAAACAACTCAGTCAATACATTAGAAAAATTAAAGGGTATATTCTTATGTGTGTTCTTATCCCTATGTATTTCTCTAGAGTTTGGTAATCAAAATTGAAAAAACTTTCATCTAATACAAACTATCACAACCCTTTCCTTTTTACACAAAATTCATTATTTATTACAGATTAATACACATAATAAATAATTTATGATCATGAAGTATAGTTTAATTGATGGTTTGAAACGAAGAATTACATATTGAACATGGGTTACAATAACATTATTGGAAACATCCATAACATGCACTTAGAAATAATATATCATCTAAAACATTATAGAATTACCCAGGGATGTACATAATATGGGGGTGAGATATGAATCCAAATAAGAGTATAAACAATTATTAACATGAAAAAATTATTACCTGTTATATAATATGCATTTAAATGGGACATAAAATGGGTTAGAATCATAAACAATAATAATGAGTCAGGGTAGATGATGGTAACATAAAGACAAAATAGAAAGGTAGTAAAAACATTAAACATGAAATCATAAACATAGGTCCAAACACACCACCAATACATCATAACATGGTTGAAAATCCCCATTATGTATTAGGATCACTCTCTTGTCCCATTAAATATATCTAATTAGACTAAAACATTAACCAACGAATTGGAGCACTAGGTAATTCTGGATGCTCCTATCGGTTTCATATCATGTAAACCATAAGTGTGCCACATAGATCAATCAATATATGATAAAATTGCCCAATTTAAATTAAAATATTAATTGTATTATATTTGAAACATGTAATTCAAAAATTAAATATTTATAGTTATGTCTAGGTGAGTACCCTTGAGTAGAAATACCAATGGTATCCAAAATACACAGTTTTGGAATGAAAAAAGCTCTATGAAATTTCAGAAGCATAATCATAGAAATTAATGACTCATAAAATAGTTTAATAAAATAAAAATAAAAATTTAATTATATGAAAAAAAGATAGTCGTGGGTTGTGTAAAAATATAACCTAACATTAATAATTGAAAATTTAATGCATAAAACGAAGAAGATGTTTGAATAAAGACGAGATGGAATGGATTCCTTACCATGAGTGGGTATTTCAAAATGATTATTAACAGATTATTGAGATCTTTGGGGAACCATGGTAGGATTATATTGGGGTTAGGTGAGATTAATGACATAATCAATGGTTTTTTGAGTGAAGTTTATGGTGAATATTGGAGGATTTATATAGGAAATGAGTGGGGAGTTCTTTATTATTTCTCAAAAATTTATTTTGGAAACTATATAATAATGTAATCAAAACTAGAAATATTACCTTGGGGTTTTCCCATGGTTTCATCAAAATTAAATTGGTTTTAGTTTTTTTATATGTTCAAGGGAATAAATTTAAAAAATATTACGCTTGGTGATATGGAAGTGAGTTATGTCCTTAAAGAAATGACTTCAAAACAAATATTAATATTATAGGATTCATTAATTATTTATAAAATATATAAAATAAAATAAATATAAAATAAATATAAAATTATTTCAAATGGTAATGGAAGATTTTATCATGAGTCCATTTATATCAATTTTTACAATACTTTTTTGGTCATTATGATTTTATAATACACAACATTCATTTATACCGTATTTAGTTTTTTCCCAAACAATTAATTGTATCATAAAATTATAAAAAATTCATCATTTTACCAAATGGTGAGTGGATTAAAAAATTATTTTATCAGTATAATTTAAAAAAATGTGAGTTTACTTTTCAAATATAATCAACATTTTTTGAGAAAAAATTAATTTTTTGATAATAACGATTTTTAAAAAATTAAAATAATTACATTTGATATCATATATATAATATAATCATATAAATGTTATTAAAATTGTTTATAAATGATAATTTATTAAAATAATATTTATGTTAAAAATTCATAAATTCATATAAATTAAAGACATAATTTAAATGCCATATTACGCAAAAAAAATTATTTTATTGTATTGAAAACAAATTCATTTAAAATGAAAAAAACTATTAGAAGTAATTATATCTATAATTAAATTTAAAATGAAATATAAATATACATATCCTTATCATTTTGATATATATCACTTTATTACAGTAAAAAATTCCTTAAGTGTATGGTTTACGATTGTTCAATTTTCATGGGGTGGTTTGAACCATGAACATGATGAGATTGAACTTATCTAGTAAACAATTTTACTCATGAATTAGTTATCTATTATCATCATTTACATAGAGAATGGTAAATCCATGTAATGTTATGCCCCTTATATTCTCCTGTAAATGGCATTCATAGGCTATGATTTTTCTTGTTGAGGCCATTTCTTATTTTTTCTATGTCAATTGGACTTATCACAACCCTATATTCATAAAAATCATATGATCACTGTTTAAGAGGTATATTATCAAAAATCATGATTTTTAATTATATTTTAATTATGATAGGATGTAATAAGGCCTTGAAATTTTAGGTGTTTTCTATAACCATAATAGGTCATTTAATTCAATAATAAATGTAATTTTATATATAAAAGATTTGCCATTACATTTCATAGTTGATTATGTGAAACATGAATGATCATCATAGGAGAGGTGGAGGTAGATGATTGTAACATTCATCCTCTATACCATTAGTATCTATTAGAAGTGTTACTTTGAGTTACTATCAGTGTGACAACATAGGGGAAACTGACATAATCTTCATACACCCATATTTATTTGAAACTATTATAGAATACAAGGTCTATTGTTCATATTCTCCAAAGATAGGTACATTCCACATAATGTTCAAGGATCCTTAGTTCCAAAGACTTGTATAGCGTAGTTATATTAGTATGTGTCTATAGGGATCCATTCAAAAACCTCAGGAGTGAATACCTTCATGAAATGGATGACTTTTCGATGAAGGTTGACATGGGACTAGTAATAGTGAGAGGTATAATTTTGGTTTTCCCTTATAAATCTACATCTTTAATTGATATTAGTTCCTCACATTAATTAGTATCTTCCCATTTTGATGATATACTAAAACATACAAGGAATATCATTTCTGTTGTTAAGGAGAATTTGACATCTCACGTAACGATAAAGGAAAATAGACTTCAATTACCATACATTTCTTAACTAATAGTTGACACAATGTTAGTCAATGATTTAAGGGATTTGAGTATGGATATGTTTGATTTCATCATTGTTATAGATTAGTTTGTTTCCTATCATTCTGAAATTGATTTTTATTATCATAATGTTTCATTCATGGCAACATATGGGATCTATCAGGTGTTTTAAGGAGTGTGGATCTATGGTTTATCCATTTAGGACCATTCACCAAGTAGTTAAAGTGTTTTTTTGAAACATTATTGACGATCCAAATGGAATTTCATCTTTTGTAAATAATCCCTTGGCCTTTAGTGAAATTCAAAATTCCTTAGTAGAATAATTCTATGGTGTTCTTAAAAAGAGGTTGGTATATATTATGACAGATATATTTCCTCCGATTCATCTGATCTTGATAACCTCTAATCATATTAAACCATTGGTGTTGAAAGATATCGTGATTTAGTAAGATGATATGATATAGAAATGTTTTATTCACCCTGTTGTTTCACTATAGGTATCAACTATGCTCATTTATAAGAATTCAAATGGTTCACATTATTTTTGTGGGGACAATATAATGTTTAAATGGGTGATAGTTAGGAATACTACCCATTTACATATATTGGTGACTCATTTGATTTGTTAAATGGTGTGAGGTGGTTATTTAATATCTCTTATTAGTAATGTGATCATCAACTCAATGTTAAATAATATGGTATAAAAAAGATTTATTTTAGGATTACATAGGGTCATTATGTATATATTTTTATCCTTTTATTTTAACTATTTCCCCAATATTTTTTACTACTTTCATGAATTGAATATTCCATAAATATCTCATTATCTTTTTCATTATGTTTGCGGATGATATAATTAATTATTTGAGTTTTGAGCATGAGAATGAACTCCATCAGAACCTAGTTTTAGAAATCAAGTGAAAAATAACTTTGTGGAAAATTTTAAAAATGAAATTTTTGTAGTTAATAAGTGAAGTTATTAGGAAATAAGCTTTTTTTATAAGGATCATCAATCAATCCTATTAATTGAAGACTATATTTTCATGGTAATATCCACTCAGAATCATTAAGATGTAGAGTTTCGAAGTTATTATTGGATAATAGTGGGGGTTAATCAATGATTTCTCAAATTTGTCATCACATTTAAATTATATTTTTATGAGAGGGGTGATATTCCTATGGAATTCTATGAATTATACATTTTTTGATGTGTTGAAATAATTTCTAAAATAAACAACAATTTCTAACATACCTGATCCCAGTAAGGGTTTTTTTATATTTTAATTCTTATAGTGTTGTTATAGGATGAGTGATTATGACTTTTTTTTGCCTATATCAATAAATAGGATCAGTTTAATGAGAAGGATTAACCGAATAATAATTTTGATATGGATTCTTATGACGTCCCAGATCTGGGTTCTCCCCAAGGGCACCCCATACCTGATGGGTCACATGGCCTGAAGCACATTTCCCCAGATGCCAGAGGCTGAAAAGTGGTAGTGAGGGCCTTTGGTTTGATAGTGGGGAAATTATTCCCTCATATAAAGAAAAACAGAGGGGAAACAAATAGTAAACAATAGAAGAAGAAGTAGTACCATATGTAAAATTAAAAAATAGAAGACTAATACTATAAACAACTAAAACTATTTATATACAATAGTGATGCATGTCACAAGTAGCTAGGAAAATAGCCAAACAAGTCATAATGCTGGAAATACAATACTAAAACCAAAGTACTGAAAAAAGTAAACAACTCCAATAGCATTGCAAGTCTCATATTGGTCCCATTATCTCCATCTCCACAATAATCAATTTCCTGATGAAGAAGCGTGTCTTCCATTATCTATACTTGCAACCATAAAATCTATTTGGGGCCAAAATCATGACCCAAATAGGGTGTGAGATGAATCCCAGTAGGCAACCCCCAAAATATATGTGCCTATGTGTCAGTGAATATATATGGAAGTAAATATGAAAAATTAATCAATAAAGAAGGAATTATTCAAAAGTAAACAATCCTACAATTTCAAATTACATTCATTTAAATTTTTTAATTATTGAACCCATTGAATAATGAAATATTGAGATCTATCATAAGCTATGTATCACCTGTGTAATAGAAAATAGATGTTTCTAACGACCATCTAAAAATCCAGTAAAATCAATCTCAATCTTGTGCGTTCTCTCGGAAGGCTCCTTATAATCAATCAATCATTATAAGAAACCCTCTAGGAAATATATCATAGTCTAACCCCTTTGGTCCCACAAAAAAAAGACTCTATGGGGAATCACTCACCGTAAATTCCTCATGTGGTCTTTTAAGAATAAAATACGGACTCTCTAAGGAAGTAGTAAATTTCCATTTCCCCTATGGTCATGTAACAGTATATATTAGACACTCTGAGTAAGAAATCAACATTAATCCCACATAAGGTCTCATAATGTAAATATAACGGACACACTAAGGAAGCCCTCAATGTCAATACCTCTTATGGTATCACTACACTAGGTTCTCACATCCCTGTGTAATACAATCATGCACAAACAATATCCAGCATCCCAAAGAAATCTAAACTACTACATGGCTAAATAGCTACAATTCAAAACACAGAAATTTAAAAAAAAATAAGAAAGTAATTCCAAACTGACTTGGAAGGCAAGGAAAACATGGTTTTCCTCATAGAAAACATGGACCAAATGATAATAAAAAATAAAATAAGGAAACACACCCACATGGTGTCCCTTAAACATGAAATTTAGCATCATTTGTCAATAAAAAACCCTTAAACTATCAATAAATATTAGGAAAATGATAATAGGGTTCAACTCCTTAACAAAAAATACCAAAATCACATGTAATATACACTTAGGAATATATAAATCAAAGAAAAACTCAGAAATGAATCAGGACACCTACCTTGACATTGTACAATGAACACTCCTTAACTTTGTCCACAGAATCTCCCAAGAACATCATAGATATACAAAAAGGACAAAATGGTTCAACCATGAATAACATGAGAAAGATGATAAATTAGGGATACGGGATCTAGGGAAAGATAGAACTCACTAGCGGGAATCCAACACACCTGGAAATGCCTTAATCAGAGATCTGACGGAGAAATGTGAGATGCTCAAAGTTAATCAGTCGTACGTAACTCTCTTGTTCAAGACATGGGAAGAAGAAGATACTTCTGGGGATTTAACGTGACCCCAGTCTGATTAATCAAATAAAATAAATACAACACTATATGTTCATTTAATGTACATGCTATGTACATGCCTCAATCAGCCCTTGATTTAGGCAGTCCACACGACCATGTGCTCTGCTGTTACATAGCCATTACACTGCTACCCCCTGCAAACGGGTACACGGTGTGTACTACTATGTACACGGTGTACACTTATAAAATTTCCAAAGTCATCCATTTTCCTTAGAAACACCCAAAATCAAGATCCATACCTGAATATATGATCTATGTTCTTAAAAACTTCCACACTTAACATAGTTTGTCCCTGAATTCCCCATGAAATTGTAGAGAAGAAGAAACATCAAACAACACTATCCACTGTGATCGAACATCAACCTCCCTCTTCAATGTCTTATCCTGATCTCGTTCATGCTGCCATAACAATTATACTAGAGGAACTGACCAGCCATGGAGAACTATTGTGCTGCGATCCACAATCCTAATTGGGTACTCCTAGAAGGATGCATCCACCTCCAAGTCAACCACATTGGGTTGAAAAACGTGAGACATATCTGAAAAATAATGTCGCAGCTGAGAAACATGGAAGACATCATGAATTTCCCACTACCTCAAAGGTAAATGAAACTTAAAGTCAACCAGACAATATCCCTCTAAAACCACAAAAGGCCTATCATATCTTGGTGAAAGATTTTGATGTCTTCTAATCCTCATGTGTCCCAGCCTCGGTGTGATAGGTATGAAAACCTAATCTGCGACCACAAAATCCATAGTTCATCTCCATCGATTAACATAAGATTTCTAGAGAGACTATGCAGTACCCACCCTCTTCCAAATCAACTCCACCTTCTTTGTGGTCTCCTAGACAAGATAAGGTCTCAACATAGCTGCCTCTCCTGCCACAAGACAACATAGGGGTTAATGGGATTGCCTAACGTACAAAGCCTCATATGATGCCATCTGAATCGTCGACTAAAAAATGTTATTGTAGGAAATATCCAATGGGGGTATATGTCCCTCCCAAGGACCAACAAAATCTAGGACGCATGCTCGAAGCATGTTGTCGAACACCAGAATCATGCACTCGAACTGATCATCTATCTGGGGATGGTATTCTATACTCTTAAGTACCTATGTACCCAAAGCCCTCGGTAGTCCCTTCGATACATCCCAAGAAAACCAGGCCACGATGTTTGAAATGATATAGTGTAAAACCCCATGCAAACAAACAATCTCTCAGATGTACAACCTTCCAATATCATCAACACTGAAGGATTCCTTGATTATCATGAAATGTAAAACCTTTGTGATTATGCCAACTATAACACATACTGCATCATTCCATCTAGGCGACCTTGGTAAACCCATCAAAAATTCCATCGTGACATCATTCCACATCCAATCTAGAATGGGTAATTGCTTTAAAATTCATTCCATTCACTGATGCTCCACCGTCACCTGTTGATAGGTAGAGCATCTCATGGAAAATCCATCAACATCTCTCTTCATACCTGGCCACCAATACTGAGAGTGTAGATCTCGATACATCTTGCTAACACAAGGATGAACTACCCAAACTATCGAATAAAAATCATGCATCAACTACTCAGGTATGCCTACAGACACCCATACATTTTCATGTAAACGTAAGTCCTTATCCTTTCCTATGGTCCACCCATGGGTAGGGTCCTCTCATAAAACACATTCCCGTAGGATTAGGACTTTGGAATATAATAGATTCCTAATTCGTACTCGATCTAGAAGAGTAGAGGTAATAACTATAGAAATATGAAATGTGTACCCCTATTTTTTTTGCACCTCCAAATGCATCTCAAGGAAAATATCCATAATCATCAACTAATTGTTGGCCTCCTAAACTACCTGTATTTGAGTCCTCTTGTTCTATGCATTAGCGACTGGGTTGCCTTTCCCATGCATGTAGGAAATATCAAAGTCAAAATACTGAAGGTACTCAACCCACCATTGTTGTCTCAACTTTAGATCATGCTGAGTAAAGATATACTGGAGACTTGTATGGTTAGTGAACACCAAAAAATATTCCCCCAAAAGAGAATGTATCTAATAAGAAAAATCATGCACAACTACAACCAACTAGATATTGTGAATCAGGTAATTCCCCTCATGTGGCCTCAACTACCGAGACTCGTACACAACGAATCCTCCACCCTGCATAAGTACTTCTCCTAGTCTGATACCTGATGCTTCATAGTAAATGGTATAAATCATTCCATGATCTGTAAATTCCAATATCAGCAGTGAAGTCAACCTTGCATTCAGCTCTTGAAAGGATGAATAACAGGAATCTATCCACAAGTACCTCTCACCGTTCATAGTCATGCCCATCATTTGTTCTTTTGAGCATGAGCAATTCTATATGACGCACCTATGGTAACAAAAATGCCCCAGAATACACTTTACCTCAAATAAGTTCATTAGATTTTCCCAGTAAACAACAAATCCCACATTTTATGGATCTATTGAAACTCTTATCTCTAACATAATATGACCTAATAAGTTGATATGGTCCATCGAAAAGTGTCATTATGATATCATATCATATAACATATGTTGTCTCAGTGTACTCAAACCTATCTCAAGGTGGGTGGCATGGTCATTTTCAGTGTGAGATTACACAAAGATATTATCTATGAGGATGACCACAATGGAATACTTGTAAGGATGGAACACTAAATTCATCAGTGCCATAATATTTTCCAGTGTGTTCGTGAGACCGAACGACATAACCACCTACTCTTATAGACCATACCTACTCTGAAAGGCCATAAAAGGTTATCTGATGGTCTAATGTGAACCTAATGATAACTAGTTCTCATGTTAGTCGTTGAGAACATCCTGTCTCCTTGAAGCTGATCAAAGAGTTCATATATCCTCAGAAAGGTATATTGATTCTTAACCATCAATTGGTTCATATTATGATAAACTACGCAATGTCTAAGGGTATATTCTGACTTCTTCACCAACATGATAGGAGAACCCCAAGGAGAAGTATTAGGTTAGATGAAACTCTTTGCCTGTAGCTCTTATAACAGCTTCTTGTGTTCATGTAACTCAGGTGTATCTTTCCTATAAGGAGGAATGCACACTGGTGTTGCTCGAGGCACAAGCTCAATAGAGAAATCTACCTCTCGCTCTGCAGGTAAACCTAAAAAGTCATATAGAAAGACATCCCTAAAATGATCCACCCCTAGAGGGAAGTCCATCTGTGAATTCCCCTGGTCCTCCAGATATAAAATCACAATATGGGATGTAATTCCTTTTAACCCATGATACTCGTGTTTAGATATACTCACCTCAATATCCCATTCACCCTTGCGTAGAATAGACTCTCCCACTGGTGACATGAAACTCACCCTACATCGATAGCAGTCAAAAAAGTCCTGTAAAAATACCAACCAATCCATATGGAAATTTACATTGAAGCATGTTATCCCTATGACATAGAGGTACAATAAAAAGTGGATCCCACCAACCTCAAGAGGGATCTTATTGCACTAATATACACTAGCCATCCTACGCCCCAACGAAGTGTCTTGCATCATAACATCATCAGACGTAAAGATACAGAGCTCAATTATCCCCACAAAGGAAACATATATAAAAAAATGGGAAGCCCTTATATCAAAAAGTGTAAAAGCTAAAATTGAGGAAACATGAATCGTACATCTAACTATTGAGGGTTTGGGGTCTTTCTCCTACTGGGTATGCTCCACTAAAAAATTCTGACATGCACTGCGGCCATGCGACCCTACCTGACTACTCTGATCTGATCCACCATGTTGTCTCTGAAAGCCTATAGACTAGACACCACAACTACAACATCTACCTAGGCTATAATGGCAGGATGAACTCCATTTCCTATATTGAGGTGAATCTGTTTGTCCAGCTCCTAAATGTGGAGTCATAGGAGAACTCCTATCACTGGCTGCTGGTGAGAAAAACTAGCAAATTTTTTTGGAGATGGTCATCTTAACGCGTGATCAGAACACGAATGGGTCTCTCATGCATTGAGGTATCATATTCCCACTCTTACCATACTGGTATCATACCACCTAGATTCCTAAAAAAGTATCTCATCTACTCAGATCTCCATGTGTCGACTCCCTACAATGCTTCCTACTATCATTCAAAGAATTTCCAACTATGGATGTCGATCCACCTTAGCTCACAGCTCTAGACTCCCTCAGATTACGCTCAATGATCAGCACCTAGTTGAGTATATAAGATATGGAAGTCAACCTAAAGATGTTCACCTGGGATCATATGTCATGTATGACACCATCCTCAAACTTCCTAGCCATAAATAGCTCACCACTCCTTGAATTGGTTGTGAAGTGTTGCACCTCTATGAAATGATAATAATACTCAATGACTAAAAGAGTACCCTATTCTAGACCATTGTATTCTCAGGCTTAGTCATCCCGCAAGGTCTCCATGTATAAGTAGTCATAGAAGGTCTATTGGAACTCATCTGAAGCCATAACTCATTGGTGTTCTTCCTGTGATATCACATCCCACCATATCATGGCGGAATATCGAAGAATGTAGGTTGCGGGATTCACCGTCCTCTCAAGAAGTGTCTCAAGATTCTCTAAGATAGATATCATGGATTATAACCATGCCTATATAGCTCAGGGTCCTCAATCCCCTAATAATGTGGGAGGATATTGCAGCTAAAAACTCATTTCAACTCTTCCATAGATGGGGAAGGATGCGGTGATCCTGGGTAGGACTCTATATACCTCATGAAACATTCTCAGAACTGTGCATTAGCACCTGTTCCAGTCATAATAGTTGGTGAAAAAATTGATAAAATGGGAGGATCTTCTAGTAGTCCAAGATCTATGATTTCTGGTGTCTAATCCTTGCTATGTATCTGACATAAAACTAGATGATGTCTCATTGGCACGACTCTACAAGGTCAAGCACACACATATGTTCATGATTATCAGGGAATAAAATATATACGTACAAGAAAAAATAGGAGGATAAAAGCAATAAAGTTGTACAAAATAGGGGTAGAATGCATGAATAACCCTATACCTAATGTGTTCCATATTCTTTTAACATGAGAGTGTACTCCTTCCAAAACTGGTCTTTTCACACCCCTAAAAAAGGTGTGTTCCTCCTAGGAAAATGTGTGTACTTTAATTCTCCCTCCTACCCAAGTTCTTCTACTTGAAAAAACCACACAGTTTTCTCCTGGGTAACACTACACATCGTGTTCACCCTACACAAAATGTGTACCAATTAATTTCCAACAACTCGTTTCAGTAGTCACACATTCAGAGACACGGTCAACTCTACATGGAAAGTAAGAATGGGAAACCACATGTACAATCTATGTTTTATCCACCTGTGTCATGAGTCACACAGCCGAATACATATCCTTTTTGGAACGAAGTTAATTCCAAGAACACAATGTGTTCTACTCAAGTTTCCCAACCCCATGTCACTGCTTACACAGTCATTTACATGGTTGAAGACTACATAGAGTGTACATATAGTACACAACATGTAGTTTTGAATAGTAGTTTCTTCCAGAAGAGAAGAACACGTGGTGTGTGTTCGTAACCCCCCACGCCATGTTGTCTGGGTTTTTGGTAATTAGACCTATGAAACATCTCTATAACCCTTAAAACATAATATTTTATCTATGGAATGACAAATTAAGACCCGTGATAGCCCATACATCGAAGAATCAAAGCTTGGAATCATTTTTCACATCATAACTTTACAAAATTTAACTAAATTTCATACATGATCAACCTAATTACTATCCAATAGGGCCCGTAACACTAAAAGGAACATGGTTTGGAATCGATCCAAATGAAACATTACATATTCAAATACAATATCAAACTAGAAGGTATTCTATCATGTAATCAATCAAAATAGCATGCATATCCATCACAACATCTATCACAACAGCATCCAATCAGTATTGAATCCTAAATGGCATGAAAAAAATGAATGACATGTGATCTCTAGAAAGTAACTATTTGATTCATGAGATGGAATACCCTCATCTCAATAGGTTGCAATAGAAATAGAACCTCATTAATATCAATGATAACAACACAATACAGGTAAATAACCCAAAGGTGAAATCGAATCAATTGTTTCAAATTGAAAAAAAAATAAATTAATATTCTAGGTCTATTGGCTTTTCCCTATACACGTGATAGCTACTCCTGGACACAATTTATTACCAACTACCTATTCATTACTATCCATGTCTATAGGCTCCAAATAGTAAGAAAAAGAAGAAAAGAATCTCCTCTAATACATCTTTGTAACGTCCTGGATTTGGGTGCGCCACCCAAAGGCGCCCCGTTCCCAATGCATCCCATGGCCTCAAGAACATTTCCCCAAATGCCAAGATGTTGCTGATTAGAAGTAAGGGTCATGGTTGTGATAGTAGGTAAATTATTCAACCCATTGAATATTTAAATTCCATGATATATCCTATTTTCTATATCCCTTGTGTAATAGAAAACAGATGTCTTAGAAGTCCATCTAACAATCAAGTGAGACTGATCCCAAGATTGGGCTTTGGATTGTAAGGCTCATCACAATGAATCAATCATTATAAAAAACCCTCTTGGAATGCTCTCACAGTCTATCCCGCTTGGTCCCACAAAATAAATACTCATCAATGAAGAACTCACCATCAATTCCCTCAGTCACCTTTTAACAATAAACTACTGAATCTCTGAGGAATCACTCAACGTCCATTCCCCATGTGGTCTCGTAATAGTACTACTATAGACACTCTAAGAGATCAGTTAACGTCAATACCCCCTATAGTCTCGCAACATAAACATAACATGAACTATGGGGAAGCCCTCAAAATCAATTCCCTATATGGACTCACTACACCAGGTTCTCACAACCCTGTGTTATACAATCACACACAAACGATATCCATTATCCCAATGTAATCTAAACTACTAAAAGGAAATGCAACTAAAATGCATAACTCAAGCATTAAACATGATATAATAAGAAAACAACTCCATCCTAACTATCAAGGAAATGAAAACAAGGTCTTACTCATAGGCAACCTAGACCAAATGACCGTAAACATTCAAACAAGGAAATGCACATACGGGGTGTCCCCAAAACATGAAATTTATCATAATATGACAACGAAAATCTTTAATCTATCAATAAATCTAAGGCATATGATAACTGGATCAAATTCGTTAACAAAAAATACCCAAATCATGGGTAATCGACACTTAGGCATATATAACTCAAACAAAAACTCTGAAAAGAAACACACCACCTACCTCGAAGATGTATGTAACACCCCAATCATCCATAGTACGTTTCCCTTTAATTAATACAATAGCTTTCATTGTACGCAACTTCGCGATTCTAACACACTACGACCAATAAAACATGCCATTATGAATAGTAATACCCACTTTTTAAAATTTTATAAATTTTATTTTTCAAAATGGACTTCATTTTTTGGGTTTGTAATATCAAAATTAGCTTAGTGTGGATTTTTTGTTTTTTTCTACAAACATTCAATTTTTTATGAATAGTGAAAACGCTAAGAAATTGATTAAAACCAACTTTTTATTTAAATAATTAATTATTTTATATAAATTTTTTTAGGTCAAAATAGATACATAATACCAATATATGTTCAATGTAATTCATTGAATTAATTTTATAACATTTTTAGATATATAAAAATTTTATTGAACTTTTAACTATCATTTACCCACCTCTTATGAGCATTTAAAATTTGGCATAAAACATAATTTTACAACTTTTGTGAGTTGAATTTCAAAAATCTAAGATACACAGTTCATATCAATAAGTAATATTTCATTCAATAAGATAAAAATAATTTTTGGTGAATAGTAACTTTTGACTTTTATTTACAACAGTTAAAAGAAAATAGGGTTATTAAAGGTAAAAATGATATTATTATTGCCCTAACACATGTCTTAATTCTATTGGATAAGTTTATTTCGACCAAAAACAAACTTAGGAATAAAATATGATCCTTTAGATCCACTTGGATTAGATTAGGACATTTATTATTATTTTACTTAAAGAAGAGTTAAAAGAGTTAAAATCAAAGTTTAATAACTAAAACATTTTTAATATAAGGTTATACATAAGATAAGTTTGACTATAAATATTCATTATAAATATAAAAAAATTTCCTACATAATATTATTTTATTTATAATTTTTAGACATTTTATAATTTAATTAATTTGTGACACAATGATGATGCACTAATTACCTTATTATTGAATTATTAAAATAATTCATATTATAAATACCCAAATATATGTAAATTGAGAATTTTGATTAATGACATTACTTTTATAATTTTATATGACATTTTAGGGGTGTTTAATATTTTTTTGAAGTAATAATGCTATTATTAATTTAAAAAATACAAAATACCAAATTGTGTCAAAATTTACAAAAAATAGTTTTTTAAAAAAAATATTATATTATTAATTGATATTATATTCCAAAAAATCTAAGGGTTGGAAAAATGACATAGATAAAGTTATATATATTAATAATGAACCACTTGGGGTTATCTTGTGTTGTTATAGTAAGTTTATTAACCATATAATATAAAAATACAAAGAGACATGGTAAATGTCAAAATAATTAACTAAGAGTTAAATCTAAATATAAGGTTAATATAGTGACCCAAAGCCGTCTAAAACCTATTGGTTGGGTGGCTTGCGACCCATACCCACGTTATCCTAGGATTAACTCATTTTGGAGACATTACAAACCGAAAAAGATTTTATTATAAAATAATATTTCAATCTTTTCCTAAGGTGCCCTTCACACCTCTTATAAATGGGATCTTCCCCTTCTCTCAAATTACCACTGTCAAATCCATTTTTCTCCGCCAACCCCTAACCAAATATCCGCTCAACTGTCTTAAATTCATCCTAGAGGCCTCTCTTTAGTCAGAAATCCAACCTAGGGATCTCTCTTGATCAAATCAAAAGGAAGAACCCAAAGAAGAGGGAAATATTTCATCACCTCTTTCAAGATATTTTCTTCTTCCACTTCTTATTTCCTTGTTGTTTCCATTTTAAAATAATAGCTCCAATATCTGATATATAATGTGATGTTATTATAAATATTTTACATCCATATTCATTATTCTATATTTCCTTTGAATGGCATGTCACCATACATGCGTACGTACGGCTTACCGTCTCCATGATGTAGTGTAGTTGTTATTCAATACATTATTATTTGGATGGGTTTAATAATGATGTATAATTGATGTAAATAATAAATATAAAATGATAATTATTCTTTATATAAGATATACCATCCAATTATATATGATTCTAATATCAAAAGAATAATATTGTCTCTCGTGCGTACGTACGGATTATTGTCTCTACAAACGCGATGAGATTCATTTCCCAATGTATCCATTCAAGACTAATTTTCATTTTATGATTAAAAAAAATATTTAAATACTTAATATCATTCTATGTATGAATAATACACATCCTATCCAAAACAAATATTACTTACGTAACAAATCATATAAAGTAAAAGGATCTGTTACCACCCGAAACGATGATACTACTAAAATGTCATTAACAAAGAAATATTAGAAGATCATATATGATATCATATTTAAGTATATGATTCGTGAATAATTTAATAACAATGATTTAACTATTATACCAGAGGTTATAGTACCCTCAACCATGGAGAAGTACAAATTAAGGGTTAATTTCATAATCTCTTTGTTTTCTGAGGTTGTTTATACGTAATTATCTAGTGGGACGTCTATATCATCCACATCCATGTTTTTTAAAAATGTATTTCAAAACATTATTACTATTTTCTAGAAAATGGGTTAAATCAATTTATACCATTATTTTAACTTATATGTTTCTAAAGGAATCTTTCTGTCGTTTTCCAAACAAGGTACTTTATGACCACTTTGACAAAATTAAGGTAAGAATGTTTTTTAACTTATACGGTAGGTGTGGTTATTATCTACCGTTATAACATCATCGAAGCTTCCATACAATATTATAATAATATTTTCAAAATAAATGTTTTCTTTTAAAATTATGTGACTTTAAATGATTTCAAAAAAAATAAATATACATTTCTCTCAAATAGATTTGATTTCATTTATGTCAACATCCATTGATAGATTTTATACATGTTTGAAGTCGATTCATAATGATACAAATATTCCATAATTTATTGACTATTTTGTGATATGTTTGACTGTGGATGTGTTATTCTTATATCATTCATGGTTTATGATTAATGTATTGACATTTGATATGCTAGTTTTATTACGAATGTTTATGTTATATTTCAACCTTTTCATATGTGGAATGTATTCGACTTAGTATGTGATGGGTGGAGCCTGCTATAGCTCCTCGATGCATCTATAGGTCTCATGAGACAGGTAGATGTGGAATTGACCGAGGCATTTCCCAATTTGATATATTGTTTTGGCTGAGGCCTAAATCATTTTAAGACGTCTTGGCCAAGGCCTTGAAAAAATGTTTCAGAATATCCGACATTATACATTCCCTCATTATTAAAATAATATTTCTGGTTCATGTGGTAATTAGACTAGTAGAATACAAATTATTATGTTTTATTATGGAATTATATACTCAGCTCATATTCTTACCATAAATGTGTTCATTTTTATTATTTGTCAAGGCATGTGTTTTCAATTATTCACCATGCTTAATATTTATGTTACCTTCAGCTTTATTGCTTAGCCTTACTGAGCGTTTGAGCTCACCCCTTTCTATGTTTTATTTTTCCCAGGATGTGAAAAGTATTTTATGGTTGAACTGCAAAGATATGATAAGGATATAAGAGTGTTCAAAAAGGGGACAAAATGTTGTTGATGTTTTTATTTCATGATGTAATGTAAAACATATGAATGTATCCAGTATTTCCAATGATATTAAACTGATCAGTCTTTCGGTATAGGATTTCTTGTATCATTCCAATGTTATTTACCAATGCACTGACTCTGGGTAACTGGAGTCGAGGAATTACAATGTACGATGAACACTCTTGAATGTTTGCACTTGAATTGGCCTAGAACATCATAGATCTACAAAAAGGTAAAAATGTTCAAACTTGAATAATTCAATAAAGATAGAAAATCAAGAACAGAGTCTCTAGTGAAAGAGAGAACTCACCAGTGGGAATCCAACGCACCTAGTGTCACCTCAAATAGAGCTTGGATAGAGAAACAGGAGGTGCTCTAAGATAATCAGTCGTACATCACTCTCCTGATAGAGGAAAAGGTAGAAGAATATGCTTATGGGGATTATATGTGGCCCCAATCCAATTAATCATATAAAATAAAAAGTACACGTTGTATTCATTTAATGTACACACTGTGAACATTCCTCAACTAGACCCCTCTTTAGACGGTCCACACAGCCATCTACTCAGTTGTTACACGGCTAGTACACGGCTACCTGTGGTAGCTAGGTACATGGTGTGTACAACTACATACATTAATTGTACTACTATGTACAAAACATTTACTTGTAAAATTTCCAAAATCATCCTTTTTCCTCAAAAACACCCGAAATCAACATCCATACCTAAAGGAAGATCTGGGTTCTTACAATGCAGTTATGAATGTACCTATGTGATTTAATCGTTGAGTTTTTGGGGATCTGTTCATAGTCCATTCTAACCATAAGAATAAGTTATATCTTTAGTCATTGGAACATGAATCTCAAATAGATTCGATAGTCAGATTTACTCTATATGTTTAATTTTGACATCACCTACACCCTGGGGAAAGGGAATGTTGTTGTTGATGCTCTTGATAAAATAGTGTCATTGTATGATATCTTGGAATAGAAGTAATGGTAGAAACTATTGTTCCTCGTCATTTAATTTCATCTTGATGATCAAGATGATGATTTGGTTTTGGTTTTGGCTAGTTCTCAGTTATCATCATTTCTCCTCAGTCCATTCTGCTCGGTCAGTAGTAGGATAATGAGTTTTTTTTGGACGATAATAATCCTTCATTGAAAGTTCATTTATATCATATGATAATGTTTTATGGTATTTAAAATAATTTGAGGAGGTAGTTTATGAACTATGACATAGTTAATTTTGGGTCTCATAGTTACACCTACCAACAAAAAATGGTAGAGTATCTGAAACCCTCTTGTTTACACTCTCAATTTCTAATACTTTTATGGAAATGTGATGTGGTGTCTGTGCAATATGTTTTTGTATTTCCAAAAGACTATATGATGGAATAATTATATCTCGGTATTTATTTATAGATTCATGAGATAAATCCATGGTATTTTGATATAGGAAAGTACTAAAAATGAATAGTTAGGTAAGATTTATGTGGAAGAGAATTGCATGTTACATGGGGTTCCTTATTCCATTATTTAATGTAATGATCCTAGGATCACCTATGTGATCTTGAAAAGTCTCTTAGATGTAATAGAGACTTAGTTCAGGATTCATGAAACATATAATCCATAGGATGATGGTCAAATTGATTGTGCAATTTATATACAAGAAGAAATTGTCTGTTTTCATTTCGTGGGTTTTAGTGAATAATGGAATAACTATTTTCTAAATTTTGTGATTCATTTATAAAAATAGTTACAATTATCTATAAAAATGTTGTCTAATGAGGCCTTGTATGATCACCCATGTAGATCTCCTATTTAATGGGAACAGGTGGGAGAAGACGCTATTGTGAGATCAAGTCTTCTTTAGGAGATGTTGATATGTATTCACCATATATTTTAATGTCTTTTTATAACATGATGTAATCATAAATCATATTTTTATTCTCAAGTTAATAATTTTTTTTTCTATATGTGACTAGGTCCCCATGACTTTTTATCCTTAAATGGGTCACCATCATAATGGGAAACATGGGATTTCGTCTTTGAGATATGTTGGACTATATGAGGTTACTTAGAAACTTTGGAAATATTATTATCTGTTTTTATTTTCATCTAATTAGATGGTTTTGAAAGATAACTTCCATATATTTCATTCCATGAAGTACCATCCTGATGTATCATAGGTTTTAGGTCTTTAATAGATTGAGTTGGAGAATATTTTCAGTTGTGGATAAAAATGTAAATGTAATTTTTTATCATGTGAATGTATTTAATTGTAAGAATGATTCATTGTTTATAGTGGCATTGATATAAGGATTATATTCCCACAAGGCATGGGAGTCTGATTCGTTAGTGAGGGAGATGTGGCCTTGCCTCTTTCTGGAGAATCCCTACACTACATTACCTCTGAAAGATGAAACCTATAATTGTGGGGAGATCATAACATCCATGATACTAGGTTATGACCTTTCAATTTTAAAGGAGTCTGTATATGGTTTTAGGAGTGAATTTATATTATGTTTTGAGGATTTTAGAACAGATTTGCCTCGGTGTATCCTGAATATCCATTTAAATCATAAAACTCATATCTGTATTGCAAATAAATTTGGGGGTGGATGTCATAAATATGTGTTTCTATGTAAACCCATTTAAATATTAAATGTTTGTATTATAAAATAAATATTTTACATTGAAAAATATATAGAAACCGTTTTGTATATAAAACATTTTAGGTCATAAAACTAGTTTACACTTAAAACCCAATGTAAATTATCTAAAATAATCACATAGAATAAATTTAAACAGGGTTGATGTTTTTTATTGGATATGTTTCATGGGGATTTTATGACATAAATTTTTGGATTATGACATAAAACTCGCGTTACTGGTGGTGTTTATTTCATTGAACACCCATTTTTTCAATAATTCTTTTTTCTCATCAATACTTTATATTCTAGGTGCCATCCATGAGATTTTGGGCATTTCATCCTTGTTCAAAATTCATCATCCGGCGTTAAAACATCATGGAGGGTTTGATGCATCTCACTCATTGTGTGACATATTTCATTATTCATTACAAATGGTTGTTGTTACAACATTGGGATACATTTATAGACCATTTTGATTATGTGTTAATTATTATCTGATTAGTTTAGATCCATTCAATGATCATATTCTAAAGTCCAACCCCCCATGTTGGTTATTGTGAAACTTTTTTGCTTCACAAGGTATATTATAATCAATCTTCTCTTCTGATTGTAGATTTTTAGAGGGATGTTATAGGATGTGGTAATCATTTTTAGGGCATTATGGTTTTATCTATTTTCATTTTTCTATTCTTGGATCCCATTGTGGGTGGTTTGTGATCTATTAGTGATGTGGGAATTTCCATAATTATCCTATTTTATGTGAACCATTTATTTCTTTTGTTTTTTAAATGCATTTCTGAAATTTCTATATTGTTGGATTGGTGTGCATGAAATTGGATATTGAGACAAATATCAGATTCCCCTCTTTTATTTAATCTAAATATGAATAAATGAATTGTGAAATGTATTGTGAAATTGGTATTCAATGTAGGTCTTTATGGAAGGAAATGTTCATTTGAAATTGTAATGTGAAATGGGTAATCCATTTGAAATTATTTGATATGACACATAAGGGAGACTTGGGAGATTTTATGAGAGGTGTAGTAATGTGGATCATCATTTGGTAGTTTTAGGATGCTTCAATTTATAGGTTGATAATATGTTCCAAGATTGACATGCATTTTAATATATGAAATAAATTCAAATTATTTGAGGTATAACAATCTAGTGTGTTCTTCTATTCCCTGGACCTTAATGCATGGATACATGGGAAGTATAGTGAAAATTTGTGATAAATGTTATACGAGTGACCTAAAAAACCTAATAGTTTGTTATCCCTATAATTATTATCATTTTTGTTTTGGATATGTACTAATTTGCGTTAATATAACCATTTTAAGGAAATAATATTGGTTTAGTAAATTTATTATTTGAATCTATTTTACATAGATCTAATTTATAAAAGATGTAAACGGGGAACCTCTTACCATGAGTTTGATATGTACTCATTAACTACATTGCATGCCCATTGTTTTTTGTAAATTTTAAAATATTATATTATTTTATAGTTTCATGATATGGAACACCTAGGTGGGGTCCCATGATCATAATTTATCACCCAAAATGTACACCCCTTCGGTAGTGTGTATACTAGGTATAGTTTTTTGATTCATGAAAAGTCAATGTTTTATATTGAGGTGTTGAGGTTTATGTCAGCTGGGTATATTAAACTGGTGGTGGGATGGTGGGATTATATTGAAATTATCGGATCGAGTATTGGTTTCATGTTTCGAATTCCCATTTTTGTGTTTAAATTGTACCATTAATAACTTTTATCTACTTCCATGTTCTATCAATATTTTTTTTGTCATCGGTTATTTAATATATCTTATAAATTTTTATATACATTATATATTAGTTCCTTGTGTGTTGTTTTAGGTTGGTAGAAATCATTCCCTCTACCATTTGATTGATGCACAGGTTCTAATCATTATATCATAGGGATTCGGAACACCCTATTTGTATGTGGAAGATTGGTTTAGGTAAGACATAATATGTAACACGAGTTAGTTTTTTACACACATTGAGATATATATATATATATATATATATATATATATATATATATATATGGGAAGTAACATTTTGGGAACATGATAAATTTGGCCAACCCAAACCGAAGCCCAATTAATTCACGGACTGCATGAACCAATTTATTCTCATTTGTTATTTACACTAACCTAGAATTTAAAAATTACACAGCAGCCATTTATTTTATAAAGTAGGGTAATTTTATTTTTTATTTTATTATATTTTATTAAATAATAAATTATAGGTAATTAAGTGAAAAGTGGTGCTAATGGATAGAGGTCACCGAAAATGATATTTTGGGATATGTCCAGTGGGAATGGAGGGTGAACATGAGGGCTTATAAACACTTGTTCCCTACATGTATTCCCAGATGTGGAATAATGTTCCAATTAAATATTAATATTTAATATAAAATATAAATAAAAAATGTTTTTTATTTTGGGTATCCAATCATAGATTCCCAAACCCTATTTGATTTATAATTAAGTGGTCAAGATAACATCCAAACCCATCCTGAACCCTTTTAGGAGATAGAAAAATTTTATTTTGTCAAATTAGCTGGAGTTTAGTACCAGAAATATTGGTAGTTATTTATATCCATGTGTTCTTGTCATTATATGTGTATCATAACATAATATTAATTATTATAATGTTTTCATCATAAATTATGATGTAAAATATAATTTAAAAAAGACATACCATATGAGGTACATGGATTGTGGAGGCCAATTGCCCCTCCATAAGGAATGTCATCTAAAACTTGGTATAAATTAATTCACATAGTATATATATATAGGTATAAATTTTCATGATTTATTTGTAGGGTATGCACTATATTTAATGTCACCCATTCCTAAAGGGGTGTTTATTTGCCACCACACTTCTCCATTCCTTTGGATGATGCATCATAACACCCATGCCTCCAACTAACTTCCATATTACAAACAAATATTTACACCAATTCCCATGTTTCTTTCATGTGTTTCCCCATATTTAATCCAAAATCCAAAATTGTGCATGTGTGCATGAATATAACAATCCTAAAAATGGACGGTAGTGAGTTTTTTGAGATATAACCTCCAAAAACCCACATATTTTGTGTAGGATATCATATAAAAATTGCATCAGAGTTTCTTGACTTATTAACAGTAATAATACAAACATATATATATATATATATATATATATATATTCATACATACTTTTATAAAAACATTCATATATACATACACTCTTATATAGTTACATATATACATAAAAACAAGACCTAAAATAATATATATATATATATATACATATTTGAATGTTTGTCTAGTTGTATATCGAGATATTAGAAAATAAAAATTGGAACAAAAAATTTATCTATATACCACATAATGATAACACATTAGAATAATATGAATTAATTGATAATATATTTACATATCATAAGAATAACAATAATAATATTACACAAAAAAAATTATAAATTTATATTCAAAAATTATATATTACTATAAAATGAAATACATGTTATTAATTTTTATCCATAAAAAATTCTATAAAATTATATATTATGAAGATAATACAATTTTTTCATGTACATTCCTTATATTGAAAAATATTATTCCTAAATAGAAAATATAATGATTTATTTTAAAAAAATAACATAATGATAATAATATTAATAATAAAAATAACAACTATCATGGACAATACAAATTTTGAAAACACTAGAACTCTAAAAAAGATTAATCACCAGACTAAATCCTAAAAATTCAACCTTGGGTTACTTTTTAATAATTAGTCTCATCATGTAAAACCTTCTTTTAAATAGTTTTTTTATTATTTATGGTCCAAGTGATTAAATTTATGAACAAAAATATTTCTTTATGCAGGTGTCAGATGGTTGGGATCCTTATACACTTCATTTAGAAATTTAATCAAGATTAATTAGTATTTTTTTCAATTCTATGAAGAGTCTATTCATACTCATAATGAGTAAATTTGTTTTCATTGAAACACAAATTTGTAACACATTACACATCTTTATTATGCTTTATAAACATAAAATCAACACACAATATTCCATTCCAATCACTTATTCTAAAAATTATTATTTTGAACTACATCATGGAATATTCCATTTGAGATGAATCAATATTATTAAAAAGGATGATCATTTTTCTTGTTATTTTTATTATAATTAAACCAAAAAGGATTTATTTTTATATTTATCTGGCATAAATTATTTATATTATATATTTTTATTCAAAAAAATTTTGGAAACAATTGGAGAAATTGGTAGTGAACATAATAAAATTTATTTAAGAATAATCCATAAATGTAACTTATTATCCATCAACCAGGGAATTCATGAAATGATATTTTTTTTTCAATTTCGTATTTTAAATAATAAGTTTGAAACTCATCACTAACATAGACTACCAATAATTATCTCTTCTTTTTTCATATAAAACAAATATCATAACATTATTTAGTTCTTTATTATATATTTCATATTATAATATAATTATAATATATGATATTTGGTCATTTTAAATAATATTGGCCTCTACCTCCACAATATGAGTATAATGAGAATCTATTTATACTTTATTCATTTGTATTGACCCTTTTCATGTGAATTACTTGATTATACATATAACCGGTTCCATTTACACATTCATATCTTCTATATGTTATCCCATTTACTGATCCTATTACTCTTTATAAATATTTATTGATATATCATTAATTCATTTCATTGGTAAATTATAGAGTGTAAGAGTTTAGTAGACTTGAAAATGTCTTGGGTATTTTTTTTATTTATCAAATTCCCAGTTATAACATTAGCTTCCTATACTACTCCCATTTGCGTGATTGAACTCTAATTTTTCAGTCTCATGAGAACCAAATATATTGATACAATTAAGTTATTATATATTTTAATTTTTCATCATGTAAATTATATTTTTTTCCGTTATAGTTTTACTTTTATCCACTTTTACTCACACTCAGTAGGTACACTAATAGTGCAACACCCCCTCTCACTACCTATTTCATGGGAATCTGTTCATTACCATTACATGTACATTATCCAATGTAATATACTAAGGAATCTATTCTTAATACCTAAAACCTTTTTATAAATATAATAAGGTGGTACATTGGGTTAATCTATTGGAATCATGTCACAATTGAGCTTTGTATAATGGCCTCATCCATAAAGGTAACATCCTAGAACGTTTTATATGTTATATAATAGTTAATTTTAAATTTCAAAAGTTTGGTTCTTTTTGGAGGTTAGAATTGTAAAGTTTCCCCAAATTTTTACCTTATATAAATGTTGTAATGATTTCATGAATCTTTGAATAATGTATTTACCATTTGGAAAAATATTGTAAATTTCCAATATAATTAAATCTTAAGGGATATTTTAATAATAATCATATGATTTAATACTGATATTTTACAAAAAATATCATAATCCACACGTGGTTTTTCAAATAATAATTTAGGAATTGTAGTTATATCTTGAATAAGGTGTTTCCTATGGAAAGGTGGGAACATTGTGTTTGGGAAATGAACCTTGAACCTAGTATATATACATTTTATAAAAGAAAAATATATTGGTCCATATAACCTGAAATCTATGTTTAAAAATATAAATTTGATATTTATAGTTTGATGGTATAATTATGGAGGAATACTCTTGATAAATAATCATATTGTTCTTGATTGTTACATACATTATTCATAGTGGCATTGATGATGGAATAGTATTTTGACATGATCAATGATGCTTATAAATTAATTCCTTTATAGTAGGATGTTTTTTAAGCCTCGTTATTCAGATATTGTTTTATTCATTGTTTTCCATAGCATCATCAAAACACTTACATTTCTATGGTGACATAATGACTAAAAATATAAAAAGAATAAAAAATAAATAATTAACAAATATTTTATGGTAATTTAAATTAGGATAATTATCAATTTAATTTTCTGAAGAATAGAAAAATTAGTCGTTTAATTCAATATATTTCGATTGAAAATTATTTTTTTAGAAATTATATCAATTACTCTTTAATTAAAATTATTTCTCCTAGTTTTTTTAACTATTTATGAATATGATTTATATTATAGGAATAAAAATATTATGATATTTTAAAATTTAATATTATATATGAAATCCTATTATTTTCATTGTATTATTTTAATGTGAAAAAATGATGTTTTTACCATATCAATCGATTTTGATTTTTTTAAACTTACAATGAATCAAATATCAAAATAATTATCATTTGAATAATTTTATTTTATAAATTATCTTCATATAACATGAATAATATATTTAAAATATTAATTTATTTTATGTAAAACTAGAAATTGTGACTATTTTGTAATTAATTAATTATATGTTGGTATTGACATGGGGATAATATATCCCTAATGATTTGTTTATATTTATCAATAAAGGAATTTCATTTGATGATTGATCTACATGTATTTGTTTATGATGGGGAATTATTATCCTTTATTGAAAATGTAATTTATGATTATTGAAACGATTATTTTTATTCTATAATTAAGATTCATTTTACCCTCCTTGTGGTCTTAAATCATAATTGGAAATGTTTACAAATTAATTTGGGGTGGTCAAATAATTTAATGAACATAATTATAGACATTCATTATCTGAATTCATATGAAATGATTTTCTAATAGTTTATGGGAGGTACAATGATTAAAATATTCCATAATGGGTACAAAAAATGTAGTATGAGCATTGAACCTGAAAAAATAG
This sequence comes from Viscum album, assembly GCA_963277665.1. Classification (NCBI taxonomy): domain Eukaryota; kingdom Viridiplantae; phylum Streptophyta; class Magnoliopsida; order Santalales; family Viscaceae; genus Viscum; species Viscum album. Next base: position 1,203,479,132 of record OY728126.1, on the reverse strand, counting down.
AGGCATTATTGGTTATAAATGTAAAAAAGATTGGGGTTTCTATATTTTATTTATATTTTACAAATCCCATTTTATAATAAAACTGATTTTCATATTATTAACTTGTTTTAATTGTTTTATATTCTTTATTGTTTCCCAGTCAGTAGTATAAATTTAATTCCTTGAATATTTTTTTGATAATATGATTGTTTGGGATTTTATTTGAGATTTTTCACTTCTTTAAAAAATGTGTATATTTTCGAGCAACATGTTTGTGGATTTGATAAAAATTAAAATTTCAATAATATTTTTACAGAATATTTAATAGAGAGAACATTGAGATTTATTTTTTCATTATTCAAATTTTTTACAAACATATTATATTCGAATAATATCTTATTTTATTTTTTATATACAAATATTCATATGTGAATATAGATGTTTTTTGTTGTGTGTTTAATTTATTATACTATATGTTAAAAAAATTCACATATTTTGATGTCTTAATTGAAAATGGTGATATATTATGTTTTATGTTGATATGTAAGAAACTCATGGTGATACATTAATGTAATGGCCTAGTTTTTTTTGTATATTACACCGTAAAATTTTCCTATATTAATTTATTTCTAGATATTAATTTCATGGGATAGGTTTCATATAGCGTCTATTTTTTTATTTTTTACTGGATTTAAAGGGTATGCATGGTTAATAGTGGTTAGTGGAAAGTGTGTACCTCCCCATAGAAGGCCTTGTGGATTTTTTAGATAATGAATGTGGGAAAATAATGGATTGTTCATTTTTAGAGATAAAAACATAAATTTACAAAAAAAAACAATGTATTTATAAAAATAAGGGAAATAAAAGTTGGCTCTTATTATGTCAATTCATGTAGCCAACCCATACAGGTTCTTAAAAGATGAAAATTTTCTATAACAGTTTTTGAATGGTTTGTGAAATACTGAAACCAAAATATTCATCGGGTATTAGAAAATACAAATGTGGTGTTTTTTCACAAACCCATTATAATCCTCACATTTCATCTCCCTAACCTATGGTACTCAAACATAGGTAGTCGAGTGGTTTTTATTGTTTATTTCTCTCATATGTACTCAAAATATATCTGATCATCATATTTAAATAATTTTGAATCAAGGAAAGGTTTTTTTTCTTTCGTAATTCATCAAATATATCATAGTTTTCAATTTCCTCACATTATATAAACATTAAATTCATTATATGTTGGATAGAACTATTGCTTATATCACAATTTAATGGATAATTCATTTTTTTATTGAAAAAATCCAATATATAAAATTTTATAATTTTTTTATAAATAATGTCAATATCTACCATTGATTTAAATTTTTTGATATGTTGATAGGGATCTCACATTTTTATTGATTAATTCCATGAATTCCAATCCTAGAGAGTTATGTTGGATGGATTTAGTATTCCCTAACTGAATGTTGGGTCAATATATTTATTTTGGAGTTATCTCTCTAAAAATCATGTAATATGGCACCAAAATGCTAAAGATATGAAGTTATTTCAATTTTTACTTTTTATAGAGTTGTATATAAAAAATATCTTATTTGTTTCTTCCTTTTAAAATGAACCCCCCATGATAGGTATGTTCATTGTGCTTGTTTTACCTATGAGACCCTAGTGTTTATGGATTTTATGTTCTTTTATATGTCTCTTTATACATGTGGTTGTTTCATGGAATGCTGAATGTTTACTATTTTGTAATATTTCTATTCTATTTTTATTAATCAATATATAATATAAATAATTTATGGAATATGTATTGTGATATTTTTTTCCTTGTTATATTATAATTTTTATTTTATTTTGTATAAAATGATTGGATATTCTTCCCATTTATCGTGTTTATATATTTTCATGATAGACTTAGTCAGTTCCAGTTATGGGGAGTTCCGATAACATGAATCCTTGGATTAATCTCGGTGTAGTATGTTCAACGCTTTAGCTCAAGATGATATTATCCTATTAGATTATAACTCCCAAGAACTTTGGAAGATTGTGTATAGGCTGATATGATATATTATGGGTAAAATACTTTCATATTATAAATTTCCATTATTGAGGAATTCCAAGAATTTATACCATTTATGGTTAGTGGGTATTCATGATACATTTGTAGGAATGTATTATATAGAACTTGTGTATTTTTTCTTCGAAGGTGGGATTCTCATTTTCCATAAAAGTTTAAATAGATACAATAAAATATATATGTTATGTGATTAATATATTTGATATGTTTTGGGAATAGCATGACCTTATGTTTTACTAGTGTTTATGAAAGCTTTGTAAAAACACATTCACTCATAATATTATTGGTTGTATTCTTATATGTTCATTTTCCCTTAAATAATATCATATATATTTATATACATGTTCATATAAAATATATATCCATTTATGGTGTTCAATAATGTATACCCTCACACCAAGCCTGGGAATCCCAGTGTTTATGCAGACTTCATGATCAGGGATTCAAAGAAGGGAAATAGATCAAAAATTGGTTTTTGAGGATATTTGTCACAAATATAGATGTTATACTAGGATAGAGTCAAAACATATTCCAAAAATTATTTAATATTTTCTATTTTAATAACTTTTTCTTATTGACCTCCCTGTTGGGGATTTTTTTCATATGATTATAAGATTATCCAATACATTTCTTATTACAATATTTCTTATAATCCTCTGTTTTTTAGTTAGGTTAAGCTTCTATTGTTATTTTCAAGTGATGACTTTTATTACTGAGTTTATAGTCATTCAATGTCACATTGTAACTTCACCAGTACTCTACTACCTCCTGAGAATGTGTATGTGTGCATGAGGTTATGTGGAACTTTTATTTATGCAAGGTGATTTGGGACAAACTATTAAAAAGTATAATCAATATTATGAGTTTTTCATTCATTTAATTTTTTTCAGAGCATAAAATATAAATGATTCATGAAACATGGGTAGGGTATTTTCCAAGTCTGTAGCTAGGTCATGTGTAATGGAACACTATGTTACCAGGGATGGGATTTCAGTTATAATTATATGAGATTTTTGTGTATTGATGAATCATTAGTAGGTTCACATGATCACATGTCATATATATGCCACATTTTCATAATATTATATCATTTATTATATTCTATGCTTTCAATTATTAATTCAATGATATATATAATATTATATCATGATATTTTTTTATTGAAATTATTTATTTATGCTTGTGCATACTATTATATATATATATATATGATTATGACTAATGTTTTGGTATAGAGAACTATGATTGATCATTATGTATAACTCGGACAATTATAAATTTCATGTGGTTTTTTCACAGGATGATTATTCTGAATTAAATACTATATGTGTGCCTTATAACAAATAATTTTTTTCTTTATATTAATATGTTATACGTACGCTAAAAATTCATTTATAATTTCATAAATATTTCACATGATAGATTCTAGATTTATCTACATAGGGAGTATTTTTTTCCCACTACATGTTATCAATGAGGATACACATAAGAATGCATCCTCCCTAGCTACAATGGCTAATATTTTGATCCTTCCTTAGTCAAGACACCAATATATTTTTCCTACTAACGGAGGAGGGGTATATAGCTTAAAGATTGATTATACTTTATAATTTCTATTCCAATATCATTTAGGATTCCAAGGAACTAGTGGTCCATAAGATGTTTATTACTAGATAATAATCATTAGAAAAATCATTGATTGTATTATGACTCTTGATGATAGGAGGATGAATCTAGCTTCCATTATACTTTAGGAAACCTCTACGTTGTGGTGGGAAATTAAATTTAGACAGGAAAGCATGAGATTATTACATTATAATATTTCTAGGACCTATTGTTTTAGGAGGACATTCCTGACATGTATAATATGTACTAAACACACGATTTTAAGATATTCAATTGGGAATGATGTTGGTTAATACATAATTTCAATTTTTTACTAATTTTATAGGAATTACTCTAAATTTGTCTCAGAATGAGTAATTAAAGTTACAAATGTTTTAAATTTTCCTTCTTATGAATAATAAATATCAGGTTAGGGGCTTCGACTTAATGATACATATATAGTTGATTAACTTGTCCACGTATATTGATAAAGTGTTGGAAGGGGACAATATTTTTTGTTATCTTCTTAGTTATATTGCACTGAAATCTATACTTTCATGTTCCATTGAATGTTCCACTCTTGTGATAATAAGATGATGGTCCTGGAGGTAGATTATAGTGCAATTAATGTTTAATAAATTAGTGCTTCATATACTCTTTATATGGGATGATGCTCTACTATGTTCTAAATCCATGAAATGATGTAATATTTTAAAACATTGTCTATGATTCCACTAATAAAATGTCGATCATGTGGTAATATAGGTCATATCCAATGATTTTTTTTTCTAATGTTTCATAGACATACTTGTGGAGGGAAGGTTAGGATATATAAATGGGTCCTCATAAATAGATGCATGCACTATTGAAATTGATTACTTAGGGGATTGACACACAATAGAGGCATTTTCATACCCCAAATAGAAGTAGTATTTACATGATAGATGTGGTTTTAGTCATCACTGGATAGGTAACACCAATGTTTATTGATATGGTTTTGATTATCACCACTAAATCAACTAATTTTTCAAAAATTGATCTTCCCATTTAATAAAAAATAATCAGGTTTTTTCATCCAAGATTATTTATTTATGTTTTCTTTTTAGTTACTTTCCATTAACATGCCCTTGGTAATTAATTTAGACTATCTATAGATATATCCAATGTGTACCATAGGAATTTTATCTTATAGACAGCATTGTGACTTCATGATCAAAGAGACTAATAGTTTTGATCTGGTCTTCAGAATGAACTGGTATGACAGTTATCAAGATAAAATCGGATACTATAGAAGTTATTTATCTTTATCCACATTAATAGAAGTGTGGTTTGAGCTGACTGGTGTTTGGGATATTAGATAAAATATAATGTGTCTATACCTAATTCATATTGAAACCATAATAGTGCAAGGTATAGGATTGACTATCATTAATGAATCAATATTTTACACTTATTTCTATTATCCAGTGGTGGATCATTATCAGGGTGTATTTCTGATGAATTCATATTTCTTCCTCTATATACTGGAATTATATTTGATATTAAGCATACACCCAAGGAAAAACATATATTTATTCTTCCTTATCATATGGAACGCTCTATATTGAGATATCTACATGTGTATTTTGAGGATTTGGATGTGAATGCATTTATTATACTAAACATATCTATATAGCATGCTCAATTATTACTTTCCTAGAAATAATTTGGAAGTCTATATATTAGTATAGACTACGTGAATTTAATAAGTCTAAAATGAAGAATTGATACCCTTTACCCAATATTGATGACATATTTGAATAGTTATTAAGAGCATATTGGGTTTTCAAGATTGATCTTCATTCAGGATTCCACTTTTAGTGGGTTAGATAATAGTATTTTTCTATGATTGATTTTAATATTATATATGAATGGTATGGGTATATTTTCATGAATTTTTCATTGAGAATTTCACTATATGTAGCCATGGAATTCATGAAGTAGATAATATATCTATACCATGACACTTACATTATTTTATTAATTGATGATATTATAATTTGTTAGATAATAGATGATACACAAGATAAGAAACGTTATGTTTTTTTAGTACACATCAATAACATTATCCTTATGACAAAAAATCAATGTCTCACTTCTGGATTCAAGAGGCATAGTTCCGTAATCATGTTATTTATGAGGTGGTAATTTTAGAGGTTTTGAAAAAGGAATATTCTTTAACATATTTGGAAAAACAAAATAATGTTTTTTTGAGATATGGAGTTTCTCTATCCATGAAGCGTACAATAAACAATTCATATGGGAATTATCTAAATTATAAATATTGATGATAGTTCTATCTAAAAATATGGTTTTTTTAGTTTATTTTATCAGGGTAAAGTGGTTTTTCTAGATCTTAAGAGGATATTAATGGTGGATCTAATTTGGATCCTTCAAAATCATGGGATTTGATATGGAGTGTCTTTTGATATGGCCAATTTTTCAAGGATGGTTAATGACATTTCATATTCATTTAGTAAAAAAATTTATTGTATCTAGAATAATATGATTTGATACTATAATATTAATAACAAATTATGAGTTTGATGAAGAAGTGGCTAGTGGATTGGTCTTATCATCATTGGGTTATCACAAATCCAATTTTATTATCAAAATATCATTTTCGGACAACATAATGGTCTTCAATGAGTTAGATGTATATTGTATAGCGACGCAAGAGTGCTCACCTATGGATGAAAAATTCCTAGGGATGTCCTTAGATGATAAATATATGATCTAAATTCATGAATGGTTAGTAGTTCTAGATTGTTTAACGGAATATCTAAAAAGAGACTCCAATGATTCAAAATGTTCTATATATCTGGGGTTGAAGAGGACGTACTGTGATATATAATGTTTGTTTTTTTTTGTCTGGTATGAATTAGGTCATCATAAGATTTTTTATACCTTACCTACAAGAGGAAAAAGGTTGAGTATCATTATATTAATGGTCTGATTTATTCTCTTTTAATACCTATGTTGAAATAAAATAGAATTAAAATAGACATCATTATGGGGTCTCCTAGGAAATTGATTATTTAGGATGTTGTTTAGGTGATAGTTTATTGGTTAATTAATGTGTCTCCATTAAAAATGATTTGAGATACCACTTCAGTGGGAGAGTTGAGAAAGTTTTATGTCTGAGATATTTTAAACCTTATAGGAGTTCATTTGAGAATAATTTCCTTGATGGAACCAATTTTCACATAATTGATTTGTAAATGAATACAAAAGGATTCTGGTGCACATATTTAACTGTGTAAATTTTATCATCCATGGAATTGTAGACTATTAGTGAGTATGAAAAAATATTAGAGTGTGTTTTGTGGGTTTGAATTCTATAATTTAGTGGATATTGGGATGATCACATAACATTCTATGAGTTAATGTACAACAAAAACTTCTAGTTTTTTGGTTAAATGTTTCTTTATAGAAAACATTATTGATATTTGTGTTTTGTTATAAGTAATATATATTCAATTTATTAAAATAGAAGTAGTGGGGTAATTTTGGAAGAGGATAAATCTGAGAGCGGTTCATTGATTTGAGATAAGTTATTCACCTCATGAAGATGAAATAATATTTATTTATCAAGAGCTGGTGACCCTTTCTTTTTTGGGGGTGACTATATGTTCATGTATATGGTTACACAATCAAGGAATTAACAGATATATAAGCATGTAATGTTAACACCATGTTTTGTTAGACTACAAAAATTTCTAAGAATGTCAGTATATTTTCCTAACATATGGATGATATTTTGGTATGAATTATATTCTCATGTATACTATATTTTGAGGTACATGACAGATTATATGCATGTGATCAACTATGAGGATGTTGAGTTGAGGATTAACAGATGTTGAGCAGATGAATAACATATGTTTTTAGGTGACTTGAGGATGATCATAAAACATAGTCAGAAATTATTTCAAGTAAATATGGTTCGACTTGAATGAGTCCAATGTGAGAATTGATGAATCAATGTAGTGACATTGGAGCACAAATAGTATGTATGATGTCAATGGTTTGAGTTTATTTAGAATGTACTCTAGGGATACATTTAGATAATGATAATCCATTACATGGGGATATAGTATGCGCCTAATGTTTTTCATGTACATTAAACCACAGATTAATCCCATAATTTTTACTGTGTTCATCTTTCTGTGGGAATGTTATTGGTAAACATATGGTTTTTAATGGGTTTTAGACTTTTTTTTTCCTTAATGATTATTCCAGGTTTGTTCACAGTTAAGGTAAACTAAGAATAAATCACAAAGAAACTGTGTGGGTTGTTTATATAGGGAGAGTGGGAAAATCATGGTTTGGGAATGGGAAGAACTAGACATGTGAGATTTCCTAAATATACATTTATATCCGGATACAGATGAATAAATGGTTTGAAAAATAGTTACCAAACTATGTGAATAATATTGTAGGTTCAAAGATATGACTAAAATATATTCATAGACGGTGCCCAACGTGGGTAGTCGTGTGACCAAGACTCATACGAGCTATTAATTAAACTAAATATTTTATTTTTAGACTAAAAAAATCTATAATAAGCCACAAATATTCTCATACATATCTGGATATCAATCATAGAGACTTCTATGGTCTATCATGAATGTTTATATCCCTATTTATTCAAATTCTCTGTATCTAAATAATTGGACCATTTAAATTCAAGGTAATAGGTTGTTCTTCCTATGTTCTTCACGTATGTCTTATATCTCTTTGTAATTAGCTGGAATATTATTAATAAAATTCCCTTTATTGTTGAATTAAATGTTATAATAGGTATAATGAATATAGAAAACACATGAACTAATTTGGTTTAATGATATCCTGTTAGTTATGGGGGAGTGTTAAGAATAATTTTCATTGATAATATTTCAATTTGAAAAGTGTTCATATGATTTTTATAAATATAGGGTTTTGAAAAATCCATTTAACAAATACAAAGGAAGTGATGGACTAAACTAGTAGGATCGAACCCAATGAAGACAATTTATTAGATCATTGATGGGATATTGTATTACTTGGTGTTTTCCATGATCAATCTTAAGCTATGATACAACCAATTAAGTATGAATGAAACCATTTGTGGGATATCTTAAAGCTCAATGAGATCATTAGTAAAACCATGTAAATTGAAGCACCCAAATAATGTCTCACCATAGAGCACTATAATATTAGGGCTTAATCTTCTCTATTAAAGGGTCATGTATCAACACCCTATAAATAAGAGTATTTACTTTATTTCAAATAGAATAATTGTTGTATTTAATTTTTAGTACTGTTACATTATAAATAATTTTAATTTTTATATAATAAATCACAAAGTTCACTTTTGGTTAACATTGAAATTCAATTAAGGAATTAATTTTATTCAACTAATTAATTATTTAATATTTAAGTTGACTATTATTATTAGGTTATATTTATTTGATATAAATTATTATATAATATTTGTAAATTAAAATGTAATTTTATAAGTGTTGGAAAATTAATATTGTAAAAAAGAATCACTTCTAAAAAAATATTGATACATATTTTAATATTTAAAATTAAACTATTTAGAAAAGTATTTATATAAAATGAAAATTATTTTTTTAATCAAAATTTTTAAATTATGAAATGGTGAATTTTTCATAATTTCCTAAGAATATTGAATTTCTTTGTAAAAATTAAATACAGTATAAATATAAACTATTTAATATGACTTCATAATACCCGAAAATGTATGTGATAGATAAAATAAATGAAATCTGTGACCAAATATAAGTTTTCCATTTATTATAATATAATATTATGATTTTTTGATTAATTTTATAATGCTTTTAGGAATCTTCCAAAACCTATAATATATTTTATGGTTTTGAAAACATTTCTGTAAGGAAATGACTCACTACCACATTAACACGGTTATTATTTTACTATGTTCAACAAATGAAATAATACAGTAACAAAAAATAAACCTCCTTGGAAGAAATCGTGAGAAAAACCATCATATTTTTTGCTTTTTTTATTTTATTATATTGATTCCAAACCCTATGTTAGATAAATTATAAAGATTTACATAGTGGTTTTATATCTAAACCCCCAAAATATCCCATTCCATTTAACTCCAAAACCTTGGAGAAAATCATTATGCTTCCTCCCCTATATTAATTCCCTATATAGTTCCCCCAAGATCTCAAGAATCTACTCCGAAGAATTTCGAATCACACTCTCATGTTAAGGTATCATTTCCTTCTCCTCTTTATCTATGTTATTCATTATATTATTGCTATATTATGAAATAATATTTTTGTGTTTTTTTACCATGCCCCTATTACTTCCCAATTTATGTAAAATTATAAGATACCCAATCTCTCCCATCAGTAAAATTTATTAATTTTCATGTAATTATATTATGAAGGTTAAATTTTACAAATATTATCCATTCTAAAAAAAATTTAAGTTTACACATACCCATTTCTTATCAACATTGTTCATATTTATGAACTTATAATTTTTTTATTGAGAAATTAAATGTATTTATTTCACACTATGTGATCATGGAATAATGATTCTTTATAAATGATTCCATGTTTTATGATCTATGTGGCGCAATTAAGTATGAGAATGAAATAAATGTGATGGTTGTACCATGAATTATATAGGCACTAAAATACATTGGGTAACGTTTTATTATCATGAGTCATCATGGAAGGGGTTAATCAATGATCCTAATTCATAACGGGACTTTTTCAATCATGATCTCTTAGCAGTCAGGCTTGATATATGATTATGATGTAGTGTTTTAAGTTGTTTCCAAAATTCCCATGTTGCAATTATATTATAATTAAATATCAGAACACATTTTTCTTGACTATGATTTTTACCATATTTAAGCCTCATTTGTTTTCCTATTTTAAAATATTTTTTAATTTATTCATGTTATTCCATGTTCATTCCCTTAATGTACTATATATCTCACCCATTTCATATGTATATCCCTAGGTTATCCCATATAAGATTATGTATAATGGAATACAATAAATATTTTAAGGATATATTCAACAAATTAAATGTATTCCCTAATTTAAGTCATTATATAATATACATAATTCTGAAAGGCAATAGCTATGTCAATATTTAAGGTCTTATTATGTGTATCTTAATCAATAAATCGTGAATTAATGTGTAACAAAATGTACGATTTTCATACACTTATTCCTCTATTGACATAAATCATAGATCAATGATATGTTGGATATATATAAGAATTATATCATAATATAATGTAGAAGTATTAATTGTTTATTAAATAGATATCTGATCAATTTATATTTGTAGTCTCTTTCTTTAGCTGATATGGATCTTCTATTTTCATTGATTCCTTTTTGAAATATTTATATAAATTTCAAACCATATTTTGATTACATCATTGAGTCACAATAAAATATGTTTTATTTTGATGCATTGGGTTATTATATATTGATTTTTTGTGCATGGTCATCATCTTGGTGTCATTTCTTAATTGATGTTTTAAACTAGAACCAACACACTAAATGTAGTAAGTCCTTATCATCATTGGAATTTTTATAGAATTTCATGAAAGGAATGGACTGTGTGTATGTTACTAATGTAAAAAAACCTCACATGATAGGCATTTGTTTTGGTAGCCCATGAGACCACATCTTGGTATAACATGTATTTTCCTTGATATGTCATTCCTTAATTGTGGAAACTTCATATCCTGTGTATTGTTTGATATACTATGATTTTTCCTTTCTATTTTTAGCTTACTTATATACTATTCAAATTTTTAGGAATTTTTTTGTGATATTTTCTTCATTGATATACAATGATTTACATATGATTTTATTCATATGAAGAGGAATCTTCTCTTAGTGTTCCATTTGATAGATGGACCTAATGGACATAACTATCTACATAGATGGAGAGTTTTAATGAAATGAGTCTTTTGATACAGATATGAATATGATTTTTAGTGAATGAGTTTGAAATTTTATTTGACCATGTGTGTATAATTAAAATGTGATTTAAAAGATTGTAATTATGATGGTATGATGCAGAAATGGAGAACATCATTGAGTATGTGTATAATTCCACTATTCCAGTATTCCAAGAACATGTACAATCGAAGGTGAATATGTAGTCATAAGACGTGATTATGACATGAACTTAATGTAGACCATGGAATAATTATGGAAATATGGAATTCAAATTATTTGAAAATGAAAAATAAAGTTATGTAGCATAATATTTTTCATGAGATAACTACTTATGATATTATTATACCTTGAAAAAAAAATTATGAACAAGGTTCATGGTTTCTAGGATATTGAACAACTACTCAGTGAAAGATTGGTTTTATTCTTATATGTTTATTTATATTTGTATCATGTCATGTATATCAACATGAATGTTTACATATGTTAAGGATTCCATTATTATTTTGTGTTGGGTTTATACTCAACCACTGCATGGGAATCTTGTTGAATGTGTAGATTTCAAGACATGAGATTCAAATAAAGGAATAGGGAAAATATTAAGTTGTTGAGAAGCTTCTAGTTAGGAATGGATGCTGTATCGAGACAGAATTTGGAAATATCCTATAATATATTTCATTTTTTTCTTCCAATTTTACAAATTATTCATTTTGATAAAATAAAAAGGTATATATTCCATACAATTTTATGACAAATACTAAATTATTCTTTCACAGTATTTCATCTCATGTCCCATTCTGTTATTTAGTTGGATTATGTTTTTGTTGGGTTCTAAAAATTACACATACAAGAAGAGGATAATTCAATGTAATTTTAAAATAGTACAAATATACAAGGAAAAATAATTTAAGAAAGTTGTTCGATGGAGATGAGTCCATGATTGAATGTTAATTTATATAAGGTAACATCACTACATAGACTAACTCTCTTCATGCAATTATATAGATTTTTAATGTTCTATAATAACAAAATCACTTTAAGGATGATGGTGTACTAGAAATTCCCTCATTCAAAACAACATTTATTTGGGGGATGGGTGGTGATTTCAACCCCCATGAATGACCAACCCTGTGAAAAAAATTATTTACAGAAAGAGGTGGTACCCACGACAGCCTCAAATAAATTAAAATCATTTACAGGGCTATAGGGTGATTTCAACACCCGTGAATTATTTTCCCCCACAATGTAAATCATTTTCTGCGATGGGAATTATTCGTGTAATTCCATAAAAAGATCCACACTACCTACCCCCAATGACTGAACATCACATTACATAGTCTCTCTGTTCATCAATAAATTAACCGTGAGGGGATCTGAGGACATGGAGGATGATACCTTTTGGATGAGAGGAATAAAAAATGAAGAGATTATGAAGGAGAACTGGGTGATAGATATCAGCTCACAAAAGGTAAAAATTCCAAATAACATTATATAGGAATAAAACAACTTCCAATGGTCCACAAATTAAAAAACCACATGCAGACTCCATTCTATGGGGAATAAGTGGATAACCAATTTGAAAAAATTTACCCCGAATTGAAAACATCTATGTTTTTAGAACCCTACCCCATGTAGAAAAATGATACATAGGATGAACATTACCCAAATTAGAAAACCAATACATGGTTGAAACAGAGATCTATGTAGTATCACACTACACCGGAAGAACCCAAGACCACGTAGTATAATGCTATGTGGACTATGTCCTCACATACATATAATCATGCTACATAGAGAGAACACCAATCCTTATAAGAACGTACTACACATAATGTTTTATATTAGGTAATTCTACTGTACAACTCATATCAAAATCTTCCATCATACCCTCATGACTCACATTAGACCCTCCATGAACTAGTCAAATGATTTTTGGCCAAGGCCTCTTCCAAAGGACCTTACATGTATGGTCAAATCATCAATCATTTCAGTGAATCCTCTGAAGTCTACATACCAATGTTAGGTGGAGTGACATTTGTAATAACCACAACAAGGGAGAACCACATAATGTATGTGGGTCTACATTATTTTTTTAATGAGCATTAAGAACATTGGGTACTTATGTTTTAAGAACCCAAATTTATTTGCAGGTATTTTTTTTATTTTTCTAGTGTTTTGAGAAAAACATAAATTTCTATATTTTTTGAAGTACACACCGTGTACTTTATGAGTACACGCCGTGTCATCGGTTACCGTAGGTAGTCGTGTACTGGCCATGTAGTGGCTGTGCACATGACTGTGTGCGGTGACCTAGAGGCCGCCGAAAGCAAGGCTCGGTAACGAAAAGTACACGCCATGTACTTAAAAAGTACACACCATGTAATTTCTTTTTTTCATTATACACACTGGGGTCACCTCTGACAGATAGAAACACCTTCTTCTCAATCTAGTTCACTCGAGAGCACTCGTAGGGCCACAATCCTTCTCGGATCCCCCTATAAATCATCGGTTCTCCGATTCGACTATCATCGATTGCATTGGGATCACCACGGTAAGCCCTTCATTCTCCTAGAGATTTGTTTCCTAATTCATATTCATTGTCATGTTATCCTCTATTGAACATTTTGACTTTTTTTTAGATCTATGGTGTTCTAAAAAGATTCAAGTCTTGAGGTTCACGTATAGAGATCCTATGACACCTAGGTAGGTGGTTTGTGCCTTTCCGTTAAAAGTATTTGAGTTACATGTGAAAAATTTCCAATACCCTAGAATAGGGTATTGTGTGTTTTCTGTTTTAGCCCTGTTAATTTCATGCTATGCTTGTATACAGGAATAGAGGTTAATTGAATGTTAATAGGGTTAGTTTCTATTCTTTGGATGAATTTTCCCATGCATGTTCTGTTTACGACTGTTTGGTCCTGTTTAGCTTGTTAGGCTTCCTTGCCTGTTTCTCATGCCCAGTGTTGTTGGATAGAGTGATTGTTTTTGTGACATGTTGTCATGTTGTAGAATATTAGCCAAGTAGTTATTGAGGTATACTTTGGCCAATATGCTTTATTGTACTTGTTGTCTTATATAGGGTCGTGAGAACTTATTGTAGTAGAAAATAGGGAGAATGGACGTAAAAGCTTCTTCATAGTGTCTTTTTTACTATTACAATGTGAGACCATAGGGGGAATTGATGTAAGTTCTTCCTTAGAGTGTCTGTAGTTCCTCGACGTGGGCCACATGGGGATTGTGATGTATGTGCTTCCCTAAAGTGCCTTTAGTTACCAATATAAGACAATTAGAGGAATTGACGTCGAGTGCTTCCTCAAGGAGTCTATGATTAAGATGAAATAGAGGGGTTAGAATGTGTGTACTTCCCAAATGTTTCTTATACTTGTTTAGTTGAACCAGAGGGGTTAGGTTGTGAGTACTTTCCAAATGGTTAATATTGTGTTTATCTGCTTTCATGTTCTTGTTTGGTTGAATTAGAGGGGTTAGGCTGTGAGTACTCCTAGAGGGTTACCTGGTTTGATTAGATTCTTACTTGATATGTGAAATTGAATGCAAATTGGAACTGTATGATTGTTACTGTTGAGTACTTCCTTGTTTACTGCTTCCTTTTACTTGTTATCTACTATATACTCACTGACTGTTATGAACAAATCTTTAGTTGGTTGCCTACTGGGATTTAGTCCCACACCCTATTTCGGTTATGCTTTTGGGCCCAAATAGATTTTTTTACTGCAGGTATAGATAAGGGAAAGTGCCCTTCTACTACAAGTACTTGACTTATTTGGAGATTGAGAGCATGGGACCAAACTGAGGCTTGCGATGCTAAGGAGTTTATCTGTTTTATTTTTTATTTTGTTTTATACATTATTCCATCATTTTGACTTGTTCGGATTACTTCCTAAATATATGTATCATGCATCATATATATGTACTCCAGTTGTTTATTACTTTCAGTCTTCCGTTGTATACATTTATATGATACTATTACTGCTTCTGATATTGTATAACTTATTTACGTCCACTATGTCACTCTGCCAATGAGGCATAGTTTCCCCACTATGACACCCATGGCCCTCTCTACTTGTCGGCAGCCTCTAGTGTTTGGGGAAATTCCCTTGAGGCTATGTGACCAATCGGGTACGGGGTGCCTCTTGGTGGGTTCCGGAACCAGGATGTAAAAAAGTGGTATCAGAGGCGATTATTTTCTTCTTGACATACTATTTGGAGCCTATAGCCATGGATAGGACAGAATAGGTACTTAGTAAAAAGTTGTTCCGGGGAGTAGCTAACCCATCTACAGGGAAAAGTTAATCTACCTCATTATTTAAAATTTTCCAAGTTTTTTATTAATATGGTTGATTTTATTTCACCGTTGGGTGATTCACATGTTTTATGCTATTATCATTGATATTATTGAGGTTCTATTTTTGTTGCAATATGATGAGATGACAGTATTCTATCTCATGCATCATTTAGGCACTTGATATGAATCACATTTATGCATTCTTGCCATGCCATTTAGGGTGAATTAGTGATTTTATGTTGTTTTGATAGATGTTATGCTAGATATTCATGTTGTTGTGATAGATGCCTTGATTAAATACCTATTGTTTGGTAGTATTTTTATTGTGTAAGATTATGTTTTAATGAACTCCAAAAATTGGTTCTTGAGGTGTTATGGGCCTTCGTGGACCAGAATTTGGTGGATCATTACACTGTTATCCTTGTTTATAACAAGTATAAGTTGCCATTCTTTGATTTTCAGGGAATATGGGCCCTCACAGATCAGAATTTGGATCCTTATTATTCTTTTCTATGTTTTCTGAGCATCCAGAGTAGTTTATAAGGATTACTATTTGGAAAAACCCAGAATACACAGCGTGTAGTGATGAACACACGTCGTGTGTCCTTCTGTTTAGTAATAAACTATTTTTCTTAAGTACATTCTGTGTACTCTATGACACACCGTGTAGTCTCTAACCATGTCTCAGACTGTGTGGGATGAGACATGAGGCTGGGTAACCTTGGTAGAACACGCAGTGTATCGGATTTACACATCGTGTTATGAAGACCATGTGTCCACCCGTGTGACTGACGACAAGGATGGAAGAAAACAAATGTTGTACACACCCTATCAATCTTGTACATTCTGTGTAGTGTGAGCCGTGTATCCATATGTGTCACTAACAACAAAGGTTGGGGAATCTAATGAAGTACACACCATTTCTTTCACAAACACGCTATGTAGTTTTTTAGGAGAACCATGTGGTTTTTCCGTGTAAGAGAACTCGGGCCGGGGAAGAGAATTCAAGTACACGCCGTGTGTTAGGGAAACATGTCGTGTTTTTGGGGTGTTACATGACCAAGGCCGGTAGAAGTACACACCCATGTGAATGCTTAATGGAACATGCCATGTAGTCATTATACACACCGTGTATCCATGTTTTGAAAAATATTAGTGCTTTCTTCCTCCTATTCCCTTCTTGATCTTTTAGTTTTTAGTACATGGTAATCTTGATATAAGGTGTTCTCTTGACCTTGAAAAGTCATGAAACCAAGACATCCCCCGGTTGTATTCCTGTTATAGGAAAACAATCAGTCCTTGGATATGGCCGATCAGGGAATATCTGAAGATCCTCCAGTCGTTCCAGTCTTGGCACTAGTCGTCATTCTGGACACAAGTGTTAACACATAGTTCCAGGAATGCTTTATGAAGTTTATGCAGACCTTCTGCGGAGTACCGCATCCCGTACCTTCAATGGTAGAGCTGAAGTGGGTTTTCTAGTAGCTGCATCCTCCCACTTTCTCTGGGGATGGAGGACCTCAGGCTGCAGAGTCATGGTGATAAGACATGCTTCCTATCTTCGATCATCTAGTGACACCTCTAGAGGGGAGGGAGAATCTCTCTACGTATATGCTTTCAGACTCCGCTAAGAGATAATAGGATTGTTCTCATATGTGAGATGCTAGAAAGTAATGGAATAGGATTAGTTTAAGCATTCCTTCTATGAATACTTCTACCCAGAGGCTTTGAGGGCCAATTGAGCCCAAGTGTTTATGAGTCTAAAGAAGGGAACTCTTTCTGTTATGGTGTATTCACCTCACTTTACTATAATGCAGCGCTTTATGCCTATTTCAGGAGGTGGTGAGTTATTCCTGGAAAGGAAGTTTGAGGAGGGTCTATGGCGCGGCATCTTATCTATGTTGAACATCTTCAGGCTGACTTTCATCACTTCTATAGTCAACCAGGCACATTTCACGGAGCACAATTTGAGGGATTTTGGAGTTGGGAGCCCGGGCGGCTCAACATCTGAAGTTAGTATCCCTCCAACTAACAGCAGGAATCACCTTAGGGAGTCTACATGCGAGGATAAAAGGAGGAGAGAGACACCTTTGGGTGGAAAGGTAGTGTGATACTAGTGCGGAAAGAGAAGGCATACAAAGCCACATTGCTCGAGATATCCAGTGGAGTGCCGATATGGTGGTAAGATGGGTAATCTTTACTGCTTCTATTAGATATTCTCATCAGTAACTGGTGACATGGGTTCTTCTATGACTCCTTGTTCTGGAGTAGCACCCCCAGTTTCTCACCATTCTGGGAACTGGTGTTCTTCTGGCCATTCAAGCCGAGGAGGAGGTCGCGGATGTGGTCGTCTGTCACCAGGATTTCAGCGACATGAGGGAGGATTAGCTCTGAGTAGTCAGGAGGGGTCACAGGGACGTGGAGTAGGACTAACCTTTGTTGTGGGGCAGACCCAGAAAGAGCAGGATCTCGTACCCTCTATAGTTCGAGGTACGATCCTAGTTTCCTCAGTTTTATCTTCTTCTCTTTTCGATAAGGGGCTTCTTATATATTTATATCTATTGCTGTTGTGGAGAGTCTTCGGCTTTGTTTCTTTTCTTCTGCCGATATCATGATTCTAGACACTCTGTTGGGGACTAGAACGGTTAGTGTATGTTAGTGAAAGGAGTGACCTCTTAAGGTTAATGGGTGTCAGTTTTTATTGGACCTCTAGGTCTTAGAGATGATAGGTTGTGATGTCATTCTTAGAATGGACAAGTTAGTTCCATTCCATGTTGTGGTTGATTTCTATTGTCGTAGGGTGAGTTTCACATCCCCAGAGGGCAGATCGTCTCTTTATAAGGGACAATGGGATGTCCAGGTGAGCAGAGCGGGACCCGATCATCACGGGTTGTTAAGAGTTACATCCCAGATTCCTAGTCTATATTTGGATGACTAGGGGACTTCACATATGGATTTTCCTTCAGTGGTTGATCGTTTCAGGGATGTATTTATAGAGGACTTTTCAGGTTTTCTTTTGGAGTGAGAGGTGTAATTTTCTATTGAGCTTGTCCCAGGAGGGGCACTAGTGTCTATTCCTCCTTATAGGATGGCTACACCAAAGTTACAGGAGCTCAAGAAGTAGATAGGGGAGTTGTAGACAAAGGTTTTAATCTGAACCAGTACTTCTCCTTGGGGTTTGGTTGTCCTGTTTGTGAAGAATTCAGGTGACACCCTCATACTATGTGTGGATTATCGGAAGATGAACCACTTTATGGTCAAGAACAAATATCCCTTGTTGAGGATTGATGATCTCTTTGATTAGCTTCGAGGAGCCTAGGTGTTATCAAAGATTGACTTGAGTTCTGATTACCAATAGCTACATGTTAGACCATATGATATACCTCTTACATCCTTTCATAGAATTTATAGTCTATACGAGTTTGTTGTTATGCCATTCGGTCTCACTAATGCTCCAGCAGTCTTCATGGAATTGATGAACCGAGTGTTCCATCCATACATGGATTCTATCATGGTAGTCTTCTTGGGCAATATCTTGGTGTAATCTCACACTCGATACGACCATGCCACTCATCTTGAGATCATTTTGAGTACACTAAGTAAGCATCAGTTATATGCTAAACTCTCAAAATTCCATTTTTGGATGGGCCAGATTCAATTCGTGGGTCATGTTACCACAGAGACATGAGTATCAGTTGACCCATAAAATGTGAGAGTAGTTGATTCTTGGGAGAATCCAAAGAACTTCATTGAGGTATGGATTTTTATAGGGATGGATAGATGTTACATACATTTCATACATGAATTTTCACGCTTAGCAGCACCACTGACAGACCTGAATAAGAAGGGTGCAATGTTCTTGTGGGAAGACTCTTTCAGTTAATCCATTCAAGAGTTGAAAGGGAGGTTTACTTCTACGCAGACTAGTATTTCCAGAGTCGGGAAAGAGCTATACCATTTTCTATGATGCTTCAGGTATAGTTCTAGGTGTTGTGCTTATGCAGGGAGAATGATTCGTTGCGTACAGGTCTCAGCAGTTGAGGCCACATGAGGGGAATTACCTGACACATGATCTGGAGTTGGTAGTAGTTGTTCATGGATTGTGTTGTTGGGGAAACTATCTTATGGGAGAAAATTTTGTGGTTTTAACTTACCAAAAAAGTCTCAAGTATATCTTCACCCAAAGTGACCTAAAATTGAGACAGCGAAGGTGGGTTGAGTACCTTCAGTCCTTTTGAAACTGATCTTTCCAACATGCCGGGGAAAGGCAACACTGTGGCTGATGCGCTGAGCAGGAGGACTCAGATACAGGAAGTTTAGTAGGCCAAAAGTGAGTGGTGGCTTATGTCTTTGTTCTGTGAAATTCATTCGGAGGTGCAAAAAAGACTGGGGAAAACGTTTCTATATCCTGTATTTGTTACCTCTACTCTTCTTGATCAAGTGAGAATAAGGAAGCTATCAGATTCTGAAGGCCTAGTCTTATAGGAAAGAATGTCTGGAGAGGACCCTATTCCTGGATGGACCATAGGCGAGGATGAGATATTTCATTTTCATGGGTGTGTATGGGTGTTAGCAGACATACGTGAGGATTTGATGTGAGAATTTCATTCCTCAGTTTGGGTAGTTCATCCTGATGTCACCAAGATGTATCATGATCTACACCGTCAGTATTGGTGGCTAGGTGTGAAGAAAGATGTTGCTTGTTTTGTGATGTGGTGTTCCACCTATCAGTAGGTGAAGGCAGACCATCAGCGACCAGCATGGCTTTTTCAGTAGTTACACATTCTCGAGTGGAAGTGAAATGACGTAACGACGGTCGTCGTGAAGGGTTTATCGAGATCCCCTCGAGGGAATGATGCAGTTTGGGTTGTCATTGACCGACTCTCGAAGGTTTATCACTTCTTGATGATCATGGAGAACTTAAATATTGATGCACTGGGAAGGTTGTACATCCAAGAGATGATGCAATTTCATGGGGTTCTACACTCCATTGTTTCAGACCGGGATGCACGTTTTACTTCTCAGGTCTAGCAGGGGCTTTAGAAGGCTTTGGGTGTACAGTTACTTTTGAGAATAACATACCATCCCCCGACAGATGGTCAGTATGAGCGTACGATTTATGTTCATGAGGACATACTTCGATCATGCATCATGGATTTGGAGGTTCATGGGAGAAGCACATACCTCTTGTGGATTTTCCCTACAATAATAGTTTTCAACCAACAATTCAGATGGAACCTTATGAGGATTTGTACGGTAGGACAAGATGTTCAACCTTATGTTTTCTAGAGGTAGGAGAGGCAGCTATGATGGGACCTTATCTTGTTTGGGATACCACCGAGCAGATAGAGGTGATTCGGAAGAGGATGGATACTGCAGAATCTCAACAGAAGTCTTATGTTGATCGATGGAGATGACCTTTGGAGTTCGATGTCGGGGATAAGTTTTCCCTATGTGTCACATCAAGTTTGGGACACAGGAGGATTATAAGGCATAGAAATCTTTCTACAAGGTACGTTGGGCCATTTGAGGAGTTGGAGAGAGTTGGGCCGGTTGCTTATCGATTGCAGTTACCTCGGAGGTACTGGTCTATTCATGATGTATTCCACGTTTCTCAGCTTCGACGATACTTATCAGAACCGTCTCGTGTTTTTCGACCCGAGGAGGTTGAGTAAGAGGTGTATACCTCTTTTGAGGAGAATCATATCCAAATTTTTGACCAATATATGAAGGTTCTCTGTGGCCAGTCTGTTCCTCCGGTACGAGTGCTATGGCAGCATAGGCAAGAACAAGACGAGACTTGGGAGAAGGTGATCGATGTAAGATCGCAGTGGTAGGAGCAGTTCGAGGATTCTTCTTCTATGTTGCCTCACTAGGTAAATTCGGGGATGATTTTATTTAAGGGGGGAAGTTTGTAAGAACCTGGATCTATTTTTAGGTATGTTTCTCCTTATTCTTGTGTTCTTGAGAAAAGAGGAATTTATGGAAATTTTTGAAGTACACGTCGTGTACTTTATGTGTACACACCGTGTACTCAGTTACCATGGGTAGATGTGTACTGGAGGTGTAGTAGCCCTGCACACGGTCATGTACAGTGACCTGGAGGCCACCTAATGTAGGGATCGGTAAGGTAAAGTACACTCTGTGTACTTTCTTCTTTCATTAAATAAGCCAGGGTCGCATCTGATAGACAGAAACACCACCTTCTCGACCTAGTTTTTCTAAGAGCGCTCGTATGACTATGATCCTTCTTTGATCCCCCGATTGAGCACCTTTCTCAGATTCTACCATCGTCTATTGCATTGGTATCATCACGGTATGCTCTTTCTTCTTCTAGATCTTAGTTTCTTGATTCCTTCTCTTTCTCAATTTATCCTCCATTGAACGTTTTAGATGTTTTCATAGATGTACGGTGTTCTTGGGTGATTCAAGGCTTGATGTTCATGTATAGTGATCCTACAACACCGAGGTAGGATGTTTTTTCCTTTCTGTTGAAGGTATGTGAGTTATATGTGCAAAATTGTGAATACCCATGAACAGGGTATTACGTGTTTACTATTTTAGCCATGTTAATTTCCTGCTATGCTTATTTGCTGGAATAGAGGTTAATTGAATGTGAATAAGGTTTATTTTTATTCTTTATAAGTGTTTTCCCATGAATGTTCTGTTTATGACTGTTTGGTCCTACATTGCATATTAGGTTGCCTTGCCTGTTTCTCATGCCTAGTGTTGAAGGATGGAGAGATTGTTTTTCTGGCATGCTGTTATGATTTAGATTGTTATTCAATTAGTTCTTGAGGTTTACTTTGGTTGATACACTTTGTTGTACTTATTGACTTACATTGGGCTATGAAAACCTGGTGTAGTAGACCATAGAGAGAATGGATATAAGGGGTTTTTTCAGAGTGTTTGTTTTACTGTTATGATGTGAGACCACAGGGGGAATTGACGTATGTGCTTCCTCAGAGTGTCTATAGTTCCTCTACACATTCCACAAGGGGAATGTGATGTAAGTTCTTCCCCAGAGTGCCTTTAGTAACCGATACGAGACTATAAGAGGAAGTGACGATGAGTGCTTCCTCATATAGTCTATTCTTAAGTTGAAGAAGAGGGGTTAGACTGTGTGTACTTCCCAGAGGGTTGCTTATACTTGTTTGATTGAACCAGAGTGGCTAGGTTGTTATAACATCCCAAAGGGTTACCGTTGTGATTAGCTGCTTGCTTGTTCTTGTTTGGTTGAACCATAGGGGTGACGCTGTTAGTACTCCCAGAGGGTTACCTTCTTTGATTAGCTACTTACTGGATATGTGAAATTGAATGCAAATTGAAATTGTAGGATTGTTATTGCTGAGTACTTCTTTGTTTACAACATCCTTTAACATCTTACCTACTATATACTCACTCGCTATTAGACACATATCTTTTGGTGGTTTCCTACTGTTATTTAGTCTCACACCCTATTTCGGTCATTCTTTTCAGCCCAAATATATTATATTTTAGCATGTATAGATAAGGGCAAGCACCCTTCTACTTTAGGTACTTGACTGTTTCAAAACTGGAGATCATGGAACCAAGCTGAGGCTTTTGATGCTGAGGAGTTTATCTATTTTCTTTTATACATTGGTTTATACTTTATTCCATCATTGTGACTTGTTTAGCTGCTTTCCAAGACATATGTATCATACATCATATATATGTACTCTAGTTGTTTATTACTTTCAGTCTTTCGCTGTTTAGTTTTATATGATATTATTACTAATTACGCTCTTGTATAACCGATTTACTTATATTGTGTTACTCTGCCAATCAGGGCATAATTTCCCCACTATCACTGCTAAGGCCCTCACTGCTAGTCGGCAGTGTAGCCTCTGGCATTTAGGGAAATGTGCTTGAGGCCATGTGACCAACCGGGTACAAGGTGCCTGTGGGAGACTTACGGAACTTGGATGTTACATATGTGAACCTCCTTATCATAAGTGTTGATGGGAACCAATTAAATTTTCCTTCAACAAAGGGTGGTGTTTTTCACTCCTCTCTCCCCCGAGTACTAGCAATGTATCCCTCTTGGAGTAATCCCCATGCATTTCATGTTAGAGGTGGCACTACTTCTCTTCTTTCCTAGCCCGAGAGATTTCTGGAGGGATCACCAGGTGAGACCATCCCAATTTAAAAAATAAAAGAAAAGTCCTGAACACTCAAGGACCTCTCCCACTCACATTGGAATCATACATTATGTACCAGTAGGTAAAGTGGATATTGTGATCTATAGATATTCTTCATATTCTTATTTCTCACACTGGGCATGACTCATGTGGTCGTATAGGTTAGAGGTGATCATGACTTCCACGCAATCCAAACCTTTAAATCAACTACTTCCATGTGTAATTCCCAAACCTATCCTCTCATGTAATTCTCCATATATGTAATCCCCAACAACAATTCCAAATGGTAATCTTCATATGTAAGAAAAAACCTATCAAACTACATGGCCTTTGATTCCCAACAACCTGGGATCATAGGATGTTCCCATGATGTACAAAACAAAAAACACGAATACCAAATCTACACTAATATTCTACAAGCCACATTGAAGGTAGGGTCATATCCACATAGGATACCACAACATTTCCATGTCTTTCAGGCTTCCTCAGCATAAGTCGCACATCATCCTTGTAAAGGAACCTTTTTCCTAGATGTTCTTGTTGTATGAAGTCAAATATTATGGTTGGGTATTTTTCACAGGACTTAAAATTTGAAGTACCCTATTAAGTGTCTCCAAACAAATTGGGTTCTAATTCCAAAAACAATGATACATAGAAATCACATTATATTGGTTTGGTCCAATCATAAAAAATAAATCCTTCTACCAAAATGATAGTAAACTCCACAAAACATCACATCATAGCTTAATATTGACTTAATAGATGACCAAAGAATATCTGATCCATCCATAAATGGATTCCATTAATAGAGAGCCTCATATAAATTAATATGAATATAAAACCATGAATGTTCATAAATTATTATTATATTACTGTGATCCACATATGAATACTTATTAATAAACAAAGTATTTGCATAGATGTCAAATATATATAAGATAGTCGATGAATATGAAATATTTCCCCGTAAAATGTTTTGACATGCAGGAAATTTCATCATGTTGAACCATGTGAGTTCATAAGTGTCACTAGAAAATTTACCCAATGAACACATGTCAATGGAAATTAGGTGCATGAGTGATCATATGTATGAGATTCATTTAATGTCTCTAGATCAACAAACAAACCCAGTTGCAGACTTTTGGGAGGTAGTAATCTCGATTTAAATAATTGTACAGAACTCAACCACTAAAATCAACTATCAAGAGAATCAACATCATTGTAAAAAATTTATCTTGTTTTTATTGTGAAGATTATTATTATTACCATGGGTATAGTCTTTCTACCTCGAAACAAACCCACACCACTAGTCATTAGTTTAATGAGTAAGGGGGAGTTTTCATAATTCTATGTTCAAATCGTCTTGAACTCGGTGATTCTATTCAGGGTGTTATAATAAAATCCACAAAAATTATGTATAGTTATTGAGGGTTGTGTTATCATGAAAAATATCATTAAATTTTTAAAATTAAGGGAATTATATGGAAGTTAAATAATATAATTTGATTTTTATGGGTTTATATATATTATATAATGGGTTTTTTTAGTGAAGGTTGATATGTAATATTTCACTTTTTATTAAATTTTTCATTGGGATTGTGATATGTTACATATTCTCTTAATGGATGAGGTGTATGTAATATTTTTCCATTTTATGTTGGGATGCCAAATATGTTATTTAAATAAGATATTTTAGTTTTCAATAGAGTAATCAACATGAAACGGAAGCCCAACATATATAATATCTCACACTTTTTAAAAATTGATGAATCTAGTAGATCTCTCTAGAAAAAATTATTATTATTTTGTTTGGGTATGGAATTTTTCAATATTATAAAATTTTAATAGTTTATATTGGAATATTTTGAAGTATTGGATATTTTTTAAAATAATGTATACCACTATTTATAATAACTAAAAATATAATAAAAGGGGAACTATGCCCCATGAAGCAAAGTACAACAATGTTGTTGATGTTTTCGATTGAAGATAAAGAGACTGAATGAAGGAATGATTATAATTTTTTTTGGATATCATGGATATAACATATAATACCATAGAAAAGTGTTGTATTTTTTAGGAGTTAGATTATGTCACTAATAATAAGCAGAGTTATAAGGAATGTTACAACATGGAGCTCTGGTGTGTTGGGTGATGTTTCAAATTTGTTAGGAATGAATTTATGGACCATCAATTAAAATATCTAACTATGTGAAGAGACTTATTTGTTAAAAATAATCATTAAAATCAAGGGGAATTAGATGTGTGGATTCAATATAGGGAAGGATTTTTCTTTGACATCAATTGGAGTACTGAGGACAATGTAATGGGAGATAAGATTTATTTTAATAGATAATAGTTCATTGTATTTTCATGTTCATTACTTTTAATTGTAAATTATGAAATTATTCTATGATATTACTATGTTGATGAAAAATAAAAACTAAATTTCCCTAGGGAAATTATAATGAAATAAATTGATAATATATTATGATGTAGATCAAATTTTATAATTACTTCCTGTCATTATTTTTGTATTTTCTCTTATTGTCATTATTTATATTATTTTATTAAAATAAACTGAATTGTGTAATTCTGGGGTAAAAATTTTATTTTACTATGGAAAAACATCATTTAGTATTAATATATTTAATAAATTTGTTGTGATATTATTAGATAAATAAAAATATGAAATCTATTAATTTTAATTTCTTATTTAAATTCATCATGAGAATATATTTACTCTTCCATATGACATGATGGGTGATATGTGGGGAATCCTTTTCCTTAGAACAGTCAAACAAAATTATTAAATTGAAAAAGCCCAGTACCACTTATTCTCTTTGAATGTGTGATCATCACACCTATCGTTTATAGAATAATTATGATAGATGAGAATAAGTTAAGGGATTAAATTTAATTTCATCAATATATTTAGACCGTTATGATAAAAATTTATGGATGAACAGATATACCTTTCCTCAATTTCGATCAGTCTAATCTTCATAAGTTTATTGGTTATTCATAATTTACCAATTATATTGTTTTCTCATATAATTTCAGGAATTTTAGATATTTTTCACCATGGTTACACATCGTATAACATAAAAAATCATTTCATAAACTACATGTAAAATGATACATTTATAGTTTTTTTATCTTTTAGACTTTTAAACATTTTATGAATCATCCTATATTTCCTTACTTATATAGATACATTTATTCTATTATATTTTTTAGTGTAGTATTTCATAATATTTTTTATACTCTAATGAAAATTTTTGGTAAAAATTTTGAAGTAATTATAGTGGAACTGTATGTGAGTCCAATGAAAACAAGATATAAGAAAAAACATTTTTTTAAAAACATTGTCTACTACATAGTAAGTGCACACAAGTTAAAAATATTCAAATATAGATCTTTTAATTCAAGAGATAAAAAACCCTATAATTCTCTTGAAATAGAAACAATAAATTATAATATTAAAAAATGTGAGAGATATGTCAGAAACCTAGAGATAATAATTCATGATACCACAAAGAGAACTACAATGATGGAGTATGATGTTCCTATTACTTTGGTAAAACCTTAATGAAATATATCAAATAAAAGAAATAATAATTATTAGTTAAAATAGTCTTACTATTCACTAAATCCATTATTTCGTTTTATTCTAAATGATATCTCTATATTAATAATGAAGGATATTTACTATGTAGTTTATCAACTTTTATTATAATGTTTGACTGAGGATGAGATTATAATGATAATGTTAGATTTTATTCGAGTGAAATATTATAAATCTATTCATATAAATTTATTAAAAAAATATTGAATGGTGGGTATATGTTAACAAATCTTTTCTAATGAATTTTTATCAAAAAAAAATTGAATGGAGAACATAGTGATAAAATTACCAATTTCGTTCAAGATAGAGGGGGGTTTTATGAATAATGGGATGAGTTTAGGGGACCAAATTAGAAAATTAATCATTCCCAAATTCTATATAAACCATTGATATTATATTTTATTGATGGTTTATTTTCTTCATATATAAATTTGGTGGATTATTATGATGGTAGAAATTACACTAGTATTACCAATGAAGAACTAATGGAAATTTCAACACTTAGGTAATTTACTCATATTTTCAATCATCATAGAGAATAAATGTTAATAGGCGTGAGAAAAATAATTATTTATCGCATACAATTAGTAGTCCTATTATGGAAATGACTAAAAAAATTAAATCAGTAATATATTAGAAATGAAACCAAAGTGAAAATATTATTTTCTCCAAACTGATATTTAAAACATAGAGATAAATATTCCCTCTATCATATTTTGTTAAAATCAATGAACATCTATTTGATATTTTATATTCCATACAAACCCTCTGAAAATTCTATCTTTTGATCATATTGTCCTAGGACTTAAGTAAACAATGACCAATATTGTAATAAATATAATCATATATATATATATATATATATTAATTAATGAAACAAATTTTTGACATAAAAAGACATTATTAATAAACCCAATATACCTAGTTTCACAAATAAACAAAAACCATTATATCAAACCCAAACAGGGATGAATCCTATAAGTTGTGAGTGGAAGTAAAGGGTTGATGTTTGAAATTGTAATCATATTTGGTTATTAAAAGTAAAAAACCAACAACTGGATCCATAAAGTGGTATTAAAAATTAGTGAAATGGATTTTAATTTTGTTGGGATAGAAAAGTAAAAAAACATAGGAAGACTGTAGTAAATCAAATATAAAATGTCATATATGTCACTATAATAATGTGTATCAAATCATACATTGAAATAAGAGAATAATATATCTAAAAACAACCTAATAATCTAGGAGAAAAAAATATAAATTTATAATAATAATGTAATATATAATGGTTGAAAATAAGTCATAAACTAAAATTTTTCATAATTTACCTCTTTTAAAAAAGGAGGAATAATGGAAAATAAAATCTGTAATATTCAGCGAATGAAATATAACTGGGTTTGAGGAAAAAAGTGGATTTGTGCTATGTTATGTGAATATGTGACATTAATTCAATTATCACAATTGGTTATGAAATATATAATGAACTAAAATATATAATGTTTTTAGATGTTGAATACATACATCATGAACATTTCCTTTATTTAGGCATTGAATAAAACTCCACCACATGTGAAATTTCATACAAGATTCAAGTATATTAAGAAGAACCTAGAGAAATTTTAAAATAATATCATGGATAAGTTTTGTTAAACTATTTTTTAAAGGAATATTCCACTAATTTCATTTAACCTGAGGAGTTTTATTTTTTAATGTTGATTAGACGAAGCTGAGGTAAAAAGTTAATTATATAACCAAGAATCCAATTTCAACCTTATTCCATAATCCATATTTCAACACAATGCTTTGGTGAATTTAAATTCAAATTAGTTTCTATTTAATTATCCACAAGATATATTACATAACCAATTGGTAAAAACGATTTCACAATAGATTATATAAACTATCACAATTTAAACACTTATTTTATAGTTATTGAGATTGGGTGTATTGAAATGTATTTAATCATTTTAAGAATAATATTTTTAACATTTAGTGAGAACAATAATGATGTATCAAAGGGTAAAAAAATTAGTTTTTTAATGTACAAGAGTATTTTAATGTGATTAGTAGTT
The DNA here is from genome assembly GCA_963277665.1 of Viscum album. NCBI lineage: Eukaryota > Viridiplantae > Streptophyta > Magnoliopsida > Santalales > Viscaceae > Viscum > Viscum album. The sequence continues at coordinate 1,203,449,300 of OY728126.1, read as the reverse complement.
CAATTAATGATTAGATTTTCTATTAATTAAAAAATTTTAAGATGTTTTTTCAAAAATGATTATAAAGGTTACTAATCGACATCAGAAGAAAATAATTTAAAATTTAGTTTATTAATACCATGGGGATAATATTATTTAATATAATATATTAGTGAAATTAGAAGGATATAGGGGACTGTGTTATGATGTATCTAAATAATTTCAAAAAATTATGAATTTTTTCTATATTTATGAACATGTTCTTTAAAAATTTGGTATATGAATTTTTTCATGCACTTATATTGTTGTGTTTCTGAAAAAAAATCCAGTCCCTTTAACCAATGATTTATTCTGAGTAACAAAACCTCGTCATGAAATATATGTTCTTATTTATTTGGACTTCTCACTCAAAAATCTTTTTTTATTATCTTTAATGATGATAGAAAGTACATTAAACATTATGCTGCTAAAAAATATACCTTCTAATGTGAACATGTTTTTTCTATTAAAAACCACATACATTCTATAAATGATATTTTACATAATATAAAGGAACATATTTTTGATAATTTTTCTTTATTTTTTTCAATTGAGGACTTGAAAAAGTAATCATGAGTGCATAATTTTATTTCTTCTAGTTGGAGTCTACTATGATGTTAGATTTTCAAATAGTTTTTGGTTAATTTTCATGATATAGTGAGATGGATGTGGAAGGTTTTCCATATATTTTAGAGTAATTACCATAATTTATGGTGGTGGGATATTCAATATATTTCTATATTTATATTTTAATTTTTTTAATCCTCATCTTCTTTTCCAAAATGATCATAACAGGATGTGTAATGATTTTTTGGAGAATATAAAGATGTTTTAATATATTTTTTATGTTACATAACCTTATAAAATTCATTTTTATGTATAATAGATAAGAATAAAGGGAAACTCAATGATAAATATTACCCATAAACTTATTATAGTTTTACTTTTACAGAGAAATTATAAATTGGTACATTAAATCTAGATTTTCATGTGTGGTCACACATTGATTGAAATAAACAATTGTTTAATTGTTTTTTATGGAAGAAAAATCTCTTACTTTTTTTTGCCTCCCATACAAGATAAACACATATAAAATCCTACTCACATATACACTTTTCTAAAATTAATGTTGGTTAATCCATTAAATAATTGTTGTATATCCTTCATCAGAGTCTTACAACATCATTATAATATCCTCAATACCGCAATATAGTTTAATTTTTTTATTAAGTGTATTTAATGAAATAATTCTTTAATTATTTATTTAAATTAGTAAGGATCAATGATAGGATTAATGGTATTATGGAGATATCATTTGAAAAATAATAAAGGTAAGAAAAACAATTATCATGGGAGTTCACATTTTAATCATTATCATTTTTATTTGAAATTTATATTTTAAAATTGGTTTCATGGTTCCATTATTTGTTTTATATATTTTATGTTGAAAATATGGTATAATATAAGTAAATAAAAATGTAATTCTATAATGAGTTTCATGCATTCTAGTTTTTATTATACTAAATATCATTATGCGACTTCACTATTGAAATTCTTATTCTCTGTAAATTATGTTTTGAAAACTTGATTGAACTATGTAAAACATGGTATTATTGTTATTTATTTGTGAAAAAATTTAAATTTTACCATTGTTGATTTTATTAAATAATTTTTCTCCTTATTTACTTTCATGTCCCCTTTAAAAATTTTTTATCATTTGTTAAAATGATTGGTTTCACTAATTTGGGATAGATACTTATATGTGTTATACCGTGTTTAATAGAGTATACTTAAATATTCATTGAAATTATCTCAAATTTTACTATTGTTGAAGATATTTATTAATATCCAATGTGTGTAGATTGAAATCATATTTTTATTTTTATAATTAATTTAGTGGTTGACAACTTCCATATAGATTTCATTTAGAAAAAAAAATTTCTATTTCTCTGTTGAAAATTATATTCTGCTGAAATTTTCCAAAATTGTTTTTTGTTATCAATTTCACATGATATTTTAAGTATATTTTAATGAGAAACATTATATGAAAATGGAAATACACATGAACTGCTATTATAGATTGAGTTTTGTGTATTGAAATAGAAGTTGAGTTTATTTATACTGAGTTGTTTTTATTTTTTTTTCTCACCCATTATATTGTGTATTTAATTAATCGGAGTTGATATGTTATGGTTTAATATTGGGTTTTTTTGTGTTAAATTAGAATAAAATCATGTTTAAAATATAATTTTAATGAATATATGGTTGGATAAATAAATTTATCTTCTCTAATACTTTTCATCCTTTGGAAAACATGTAACCATAATTTTAATAATTTTTTTATATTTTGAGATGGAAATTAACGATTTTTATATTAATATTTCATGGAAAATAGATATTTTTTAAATAATCTCAATGTTGTAGTTAAAACAAATTATTTATGTTATTAACTTTTATATTTCTGGATATGTTGAAATAATTACATGATTTTAAAAAAAATGGATTATGTTTTTGGAAATTTTATATGGATATATCATATAAATGTTTTCAAAAAAAAATTATTAAAAATTCATTATTAATATATTAAAAAATATCATTATTGTTGATTATTCATCATTATAATTTTGAAATATAATTATTTCAATATTCGTGTGAAAATTTAAAATTTTAGATCTAAATTGATTAATGATACATTCGTTAATTTATAAGTATTTTTTGACAAGAATTTTTTATGTTTAAAAATTTTATAGAACTATTATTTGTTTATATTTTTCATTATGGATGCTGTAAAATTTATTCTTATATATTTCCATGTAACTATTAAAAATATTTTATGTTGGAAAATTTTATAAATTTATTTTTTATGTCTGAAATTATTTTTTGAATTTATCTAGATTTTTTTTAAAACAAATTATTTATATTTTGAATAAAAAACTCACTATTATTGAATATTTCATTGAATATGATAAAATTTAATTTTTTTTGTGATACATTGGAAACACATTGTGGTACCAAATATCCTCAAATTTTAGTTAAAATTATCCAGGGTTTCAATCTGATAAATAATTTAATTTAATTTATTAACTTATGTGAAGATTTTTCAATAGAAATTATATAAAGAGACAATAATTATATTAAAGTTGATATGTAATAGATTTCTACTAGTGTTTGGGAATATGTAATATCCCACCCATTGTTAAAAAATTTATTTGCATTGGGATATGTAAAATTTTCTCCTAGGGGATGATGGTTAAGTGTTATTTTCTCATTACAAGTTGGGATATGTATTATGTTTCTATATATAATTGATAGTCCTTTAGCATAGATAAACAACATAGAACCAAATCCTATGATAAGTAATAACCCACATTTGTTTCTAATTCAAAAAATATACTACAGCAAAGTAGAACTTAATATTTCATTATTATTTTTTAATATTTATTACTTTATTGAATTTGAGGGAGTTGAAATATATTAGTTTTTATGGATTAGATGATTGATTATAAACTAAAGGAACCATATTTCTAAAAATAAGAAATCGATTTAAAGTGGACCTAACCTCGATAAAGCTATGAACATGAAATATATTATTTGTTTTCACCAAATCATGAGATATCAAATCAATATTAGTTTATAACAATGTTCTGATATGTAGGATCTAATATAAAAACACATATATAATTGTCACCAATTAGGGGAGTTACCATTAGTCATTATAAAGAAGATGAGAAACAGTGAAAACATCACATGGAGATCTTGTTTGAGATGTGGTTAGTCAATGAAAACGCGGAAATAATTTTGGAATTTTATATATGGATTGATGACTTCATTTGCGGGTTTATTTAATGATCATTATTTTATAAATTTTGAGTACATCCATTTTATTGATTTGACACATATTTCGGGTTACCTAGGACCAATGATTGAGTAATAAAGCTAATGAAATGGAGAGTGTGCATTTCAAATCATAAAGATGGTTTTTAATTATTATTTTGTAATATTTTTCATCATTTATTTTATATAAATTTTCTTCGTAATTAAAATATTATTGAACAATATTAGATAAATATCCTTAAGAAAAATTTCATGAATCATCCCAATGGGGTAGTAGTTTCAACTACCCTTAGCCCTCCTCAAACAGACATTGGTGTGGTGACTAGAGATAACTAGGAATATCACAAACATGAGAGGTCATAGCCTAATGTACTTTTACACAAACACACATATCCAAACCCATTTAATGGTAAAATTAACACAAATTATAATCCATTAATTCATATATCTAAATCCTACATCCAGAGTATGACAAGAAGTACTTGAAATAATGATGGGCCATGTATAGGGCCACAAAAAAGAATCTCAAAAAAATGTCCAATATGAAATAATAGAATAGGTTTGTTTTAAAGGTGATTTTAGTAGACCTCCTAGGTCTTTCTGGCTCCATAGGTTCGACGTGGTCTGGGTCCCTCTAGTACTCTATCAAAAGGTCGATCATTACCATAAAACAAATAACATGTTAGAAAACCCCTGACAGTATGAATATACCAATACCCAATATGACACCTCTAAATCCATATGTGTATAATAAGAAGGGTTAATAGTCAACACATTTAAATTTCCAAAACACATACAACAAGAATATCCAGATATTCACAACAATGACACACAATATCGACATAAATTGGATGCCATATGTGTAGTCTAGGAATCATACTAAATGCTTCAACAAATCACTCTTCTAAGAGAACACATACCCTGACTCACATAAACCTAATGGTATCCATTTGAGGTGAAATTATCTTCACATATTTGCACAAGGTGTATAAAATGTAATTATATAGATAATAATACCCATATTAGGATCAAACCCAATTCCATGGGGTATACCAACAACTCAATTAGGAATAACCCTTTAAGTAGAGGATCAATGCCAATTTAGTGTCGGTCACAATGATACCAAGAGCTCCACCTATGGTAATATTATGAAAGATTATCTCACTATGGGACTCATGGGTGGATTACAACAACATTATCCATGAAGTCCCACAGATGGGATCTCTATCTTATGTATATGAAGTGACCACATAATAACCCATTGGTAATGAATCAAGGGTTGTCTATCTAATGAATTATTTCTAAGATGAATAATAAATAGAATATATGAATTCATTGAAGGTGTATACGACATGTAATTCTAGAACATGGGATTTCTTATTGTCCCCAGGTTATAACTATTTAAAATTGCTAGTGTATGTTTATTTGTATATTCCTGAGTACATGACGTGTCCGAGCCCATATTCTCATGGATGGGTCTATGTTTGAATGGCCATGTTTATTTATGGATAGTTGTGTCTATGTATTCTAAATGATATGAAATATGATCTAGGAGATAGTAACATTTTGTGTGATAGAAGACCCAATCCATGTGACAGCTAACACCACATGGAAACCCTAGTGCCTCATTAGGGGTCCCACACTATGTACCAAATCGCAATACATGACATTTACTACGATATTTATTTAGAAATCCAAAACCTGCCATAACATTAAATCATGCTACTCTAGCCTTCATTTTGGTTATTATTGACATTGGATATCATGGATTTGATGAAAATAGATATATTTATCCCCAGATATCTAGTTTTTGTCCATTTAAATCACTCTAGAATCTCCCCATATATTCATTTTTATGGTATCTCTAAGAACAAAAGCCTTGTATAACTAATACTATACCGATCCATAGTCACCATTATCTTATCGTGATCCCATCATCGATCAAATCATAGGATACATGATAACAATTATTTTCCTATGAAATGGGTGAAGAATGATTTTTCATCCTATGTTTTGTCAAACCAAGGTCCAATATATATTCCCATGATGAATGAATAAACAGGGGAAGAAATTGAGAACCAAAAACATGGGGAAAGAACCGCATCCAATTTTTTTCTTGGAAACTATTCATTTCTATTATAATAATGAATGTTCAGATAATATAATATATGTGAAATTCACACAATAATTCCCTACTGATGAACCCCAACCTGCATGATGACCAATCCAAGAATCAATCAATTGGTTGATTTATTCACATTTAAAATAGAAATAAAAATGGGTAAATAATCCACATAATAAATCTTCATACCTTTAGTTAGATCATTCAACAGTGATGTAAAATCACAATTCACTATCATTGGAATGATTTTTATGTTCTGCTACACACTGATCGATGACGCACTATGTAGTGAATGTTAGTTTGAGAACAATCCTCCAACTAACTCATCAAAATATTTTTATGATCGTTATGGTTAGGCAGCCAACATTGAAAATATGTGATATAAGTATAAATATAAATCAATAAATAGGTCACTTCATCAATGTAATAAAATAAATAATTTTGCTAATTTATTTTATTAATTCTCCCATGTCGTCGCTCAACCAAACATCTGATGAGGTATAAGGGTATGTCATGCCAATGGTAAACCCCATGATCATATCACAAGAGTAGCCTTAGATTTCCAATCCAATGATACATTGAATTATTTTCCATTTTTTTAGTAAAACTGTATGCGTGTTTATTTTATATATTTCATACATTTATCTTGAGCTCATCGGGCCTCATAATATCACATTGTCTTAGCACATGCACTAAAAAGTAATCTTTAAAATGTTAAAAAATAAAAAATTGATAATTCATGTGTTTAAATTCTTCCAACATTGGGTCTATGCTTCAAAGACATCCAAAATAAATGGAAAAAAATGTTACCAGAGAACGATTCACAAATCTGCGTCACCAGCTCATAGGTTCTCTCTTAATGATTCTATTGATTTCACTAGAAACACATTAATTTAATTGATCTCCCACAATATATTCTCTCCATAAAATCATTGATATCTGCCTGGTACATCACAATGAATCTTCATCCTTGATGAACAGGTCTCCCATGTTGATAATGTGTGACATATTCTATGTGTACATCCTCAGTTGGGACACATGGAGGATTTTATGTACCCAATATAATTGCATTAGTAGATCCAATAGGTACACCACTTCGAATACAATATGTTGTATTTGGAAAGGGACAATGAAAATCAAACAAAAAATTTCATCCCAAAAAATTATATATAATCCACATCAATGTAATACCTATTAGACTACAATGATTCCCTCCTCAAACTCCAAATTCCTCTATAATTATTATTCATTGGAATTATTATTTCTATATGATTTTCTCAACTACTCATGTAGGATCTAAACCTTCTATACAGTGAATCTCAAAAACATTGAGCCCATTAGTTCTGACTCGCATAGATCAGTCCAACAAGTCATAGACCTCATGGGTCTCCCACACATGGATTTTAGTGGTGACATACTGATGGAGGAATGGATGATATTTTTTTTACAAAAACACAAATAATGGTAAGTGATCATTCCAACTAGTAAAAATGTATAACATGAAAGTATGCATCGTTTCCTCGATGAATGGAAGTGTCAACACAGTCTTAATATCATGATGCGGGTCAAAACACATGCTCAAACATATATGATCCCTATAATACACTTGGTATCCCTTACATAACATATATGTCAATTAATCATCATGGTATGAAATTATCATGAAGGGAACAACATGAAGTCATAATATATCATGTAGGGAGATGCATCCCAAGATCTCTATAGAACATTTCTCTACTAGATCCTGGAAGTGGGCCAACTTGGTGAGTCAATCTAAAAATGACCAGATAGAATCATGTTCCTTAGATGTACATGGTAACCCAGTTAACTATTCAATTTATATCACTTCCCACTTCTATACCTTCACATCAATGTTTTGAGATATTCTCTATGGAACCAATTTCTCAACATTTACATAGTGAAAAGTAAATCATTGAGAAACAAATATGGAACAACCTTCTTCATCCCAGGCTAGAAAAACTTGAGTTGTAGGTCCTAGTACAACTTTTCAAAATCTGGATTTACCTCTAAAGGATTTGTATGAAATTATATTAGAATATAATCCCAAAAAACCATTGGAACCATCACTCATAATTTAAAAATAATGAAACACTCCCCACCTTTATAAAATACATCAGGATCATGTCTATTGGGTATATGAGTTCACGGGATAGAGAATTTAGTATTACCATGTGATTCCTATATATTTTTTTATAGAAGAATAGTGTTAATAACAACTTACTAAAGTTACATTGCTCTATCTCCAGAAAATAAGGATAATTTTATTGAGGTAAACTATTTTTACATCTCATTTTGAAAATTCAAACACAATCACTAGCTGGGAGAATATTCTATCATGTTCTCCTCCTAGGATAATAGAATATATCAAATTCATAATCATATAAAAACTATATTACTTTTTTCTATCTCATGTTATGACCCTTTTGAATGAATATATAATTATGAATTTTATTGTTATAAAACACAATTAAACACCTCACCCATAATGCATTGTCGCCACAACTTCAGTGAAGACAACAACTACTAACTGAAAGACATGGATTGTATAGTTATTCTCATGCAGTCTAAAATAGCGAGAAACATTCATAATAATTTCTTATGTATACATTATAACAAAACCAAAATAAATTATGAATGCATCATAGAACACTAGGCACTCGATATCATCCTTTTGCAAGCACAAGATGGGAGAACTCTTAAATCTATACCTCAATTCAATGAAATCATATTAACACCACTCCATCGAAACAAAATTCCTCCATTTATAATTAAATCTATCATGTTAGATGATATCTTACAGAAATAATGTATGAATATTCTACATTAGCTTTCTAACCAATGGAAGTCCTCATTCTCCATCACACCATTGTGTAGAAACTAAGAAAACATTTCCCTGGCCTTTATTGGGTCCAATTTGATACCATATTTTGAGATAACATGTCCTAGAATGTGAAGCTGAGTAGTCCATCACTAGAACATAGAGAGATTAACATAATGATGGTGCTCTAATATTTCTTCTATACCCATCCTATAGTATCTTTCATACTCCTCCTTGGATTCTGAGTACAATTGGATATCATCTATGAACTACACAGAATCAGTCTGAGAATGAATAAAGGATCCAGTTCCTATGTCCCATCAACATTTTTAGGGTGTTCATCATGGTAAAGGGAATCACCAATTGCTCATACTATTCATAGTTACATCATAATGACACATTTGGTATATTCCCATATCATATGAACAAATGACAATATCCTAAACAATGGTATATCTTTGATAACCATCTTGCACATATCAATTGGTCAAATAGGTCATCATTCCTCGGTGTTGGATAAATTTTCTTTGCATTCTGCAGGATTAGTAGATGATAGTTTACAAATAACCTCAAGCTCCCATATTCCTTCTTTTTCAATAACAATGGGGCTGCCTATAGTGAACCACTAGGTCTAACAAAACCCTAACTTTGAATTTTCACCAAATAATCCATCATCTTGTAATGATCGGTGAGTTCCATATGATATTATGGACCATATATTGGGGTAATCACTAGTAGTAGATCGACATAGAATTATATCTCTTAGTGGGGTGGTATAGTTGGAATTTTCATTTGAAAGACATCACCATATTCCAAAACTAGTTCATGAAAATAAAAAATCATAGTACCCACTGAACCAAGGGTCTTGAAATTCAACTGATGTGTAATTTGATATTCCATTGTATGCATCACTCTACCCAAGAATACATGAGTTTCACCCACAGTGTAATACATGGTTCCATTTCTCTGGATACAACACATCCTCCTCTTAAAATAGTCTATATGAGAATGACATATGGATATGTAGTCCATACAAACTATGAAATCAAAAGGCCTCATCACTAGTAAATAGATATGGAAAAAGAAACTCTCTTATCTAAGATTCAAGTCACACTATCATCAGATGTGAGTGATCATAGATTCAACTATCGCAGTAGTCACCAAGCATAATGGATGACCCAAGCGATCAACTGGAATCTCAAAGGATTTATCCATATAAAGGTAAATAATGAAATGACTCAGGTGGCCCATCAATTATCTCATTGTTATCCGTATGAGGAGCCATATAATCTCCCGTGACTTTTCCCCTACAGTCACATCAGTTGAAAAATATCTCTATATGATGATTATACCCATAATATGACACCTAAACCATAGACCCTCTATATTGGGATCGCCTCATTAAACATATCAAATGTCCCATTCATTGAGATTGACATCATCACCCAGCTATCAAAGTCTCTACTATGGTGTTCCCACTACCATCGGCCACTATCTTTGACAACTCATCTAGGATAAATTCTTCAACCAAATCAAATTATAGAAAAAAATTATTTAGGAATTATCATAGGGATAACATATGGTAAAATGTCTCCATTAAGTCATCTCTTAAAGGTACTAAACCAAAAGATCTGATCATGAACTATATCCATCAAGTGCCTAGAAAGGTTGGTGAACCATGATGAATAGAAAGAAAACTTATTATTGAAATGAATTAGAAAAAAATGCTCATGGATAAGTTAAACCTTCAACAAGGTGATTAAAAACATTAATATTTAAAAGAACTCAATCAATTACCATGCAAGATTTATATCATCATACGACTTGGTCACTAAACCTCACTATAATCCTATAGAGTATAGAATAATTGTCTCTTCCAAGACTAGCATATGATAATAAAGTATCCTAATAAGTCTGACATAATGTGTCATCACCTCAAGCTAGTCATTAGCTACCTAAGGGTTGGGATAGCCTCCAAACATGAGGGTTCAACATTACTAGAACTCTTGAAGCATGCTCAGCCTATTCATTTCTTCTAATAGTACTATTGTTACCATATTTAACTCATCTGGTGGTGCTGTAACTCATGCACTACCTAGAGGTACCACCTCTAAAACATGCCCATGTATCTATTCCTCATCACTAAGTGTATCATCTTTGTGACCCTAAGGTGGAATCATAGCTGGAATACATCATTTAGGTATCCAAAAATAAAAAACATATACAAAGAATAATGAATATATCCGGATAGATTAATTAATAAGTAAATGGAAACCACAAACTATTATTACATGATGCATGTACAAATGTTTTCATTAAATCCTATGAATACTTATACCGATTGAAAAAGAATGTGATAAAGGTCCTGGTGTATGGATATATCATCTGCCACAACAACACTAGCATCCCTATCTAGAAATCTGAACGTGAAGAACTTAACACTATTACCCTAAAAGAAACTCACTAAATCTTGTCCTAAGGTAGAATCATGTAATCTGATACCAATCTATCATGACATATCCCAATGGTACCCATCACAAAACTTCCCTAAGTCCACATCTAATAGTATAGGGGCTTGAGAATAGCACGGAGTAGAAATATCACTACCATGGAAGGCCTTAACATAATGTACTTATACACACACAAAAATATCCATGTGCATTAATGATGATATTTAATAAAACTTACAAACCAAGAATGCGTATATATAAAACCCACTAATATAGTACAAAACAAGTAATAGAAAAAAAGTTCCACATAAAATCCCACCATAATAAATCTGAAATCAATACCTACCTAAAGGTGTATAAGGGGATTATTTTCAATGTGACCACAGGAAGACACCTTGGTATCTCTATATAACTAACATCCACAAGGTACTATCCCCACTATAACTTCATCAATAGGTCAATAATCTTCATAAGACATACCACATGTGAAAAAAAACTATATAGGTGTGACTATAAAAATACCCAATAGGACAACATGAAATCTATATCCATGTAATTTCATTAATAATAGTAATCTCAAACTATTTATATGTCCACATGAAATATAACTGGAATATCTCGATATAATCAACAAATTCACATATTTTAAAGTTAATGTGACAACTGTAAAGGAATTATAGAATCATTCTTGAATGATCTATATAATCTCATCTAGAAGAACACACTCCATCAGTCACATACCACAAATAAAATAAAAATTTGGTTTCATTCTCATCAATTCATTCCAAAAAGTTTATATTCTAGATGATTGATTGAATGATGCAAAGATGAGGATCACACTGAAGTCCATGGGGAATACCAATAGATAAATATGGAATAACCCACTATGTTGATCACCAATGCCCATATAGTGTTGTAAATAATGATACAAAGAACTCTTCCTAGGGAAAGATGATGATAGATGATATCACTCTTGGAATCATAAAACGATTCTAAACAAATCAATCCATGATGTCCCACATAAGGGTTTATCATCCTATTTGTATGATGTGATTCCATACTAAACCTCATAGAATGGATCAAGGGAATGAAACATAATGAAACTTTTCCAATATAAAGAGGAAAATTGATATAATACTTAATTGAAGAAGAATTTTTTTAATGTTTTTACATGGGTTTCCCTTTGGAACTAGGTTCTACCCGTGTAAAACATCTCAGGTTTGTGTGTATGTATGTGCCTAAGAACATGGAATCTCTGAGCCCTTGTTCCCCAAGATGTGTCCATGTACAACTATTTTTGTCCATGTATCTTCCATGATACATGAAAATTTCCATATTATGGGTAAAATTACATGTTATAGTTTTCACACACTATTTGGTACAAAAAACTTCATAGAACCCCTAGAGATACATTAGGGGTCCCACATTGCATGTAACTCTACAATAAACACCATGTACACTGTGATAATTTTTCAGACACCCATATACATCCTCAATATTTTCATTCACTCCATTGACCATGATTCACATGGGAAATAATGGATCCAAGTATAGTGGACCTTTTCTTCACCAGATATTAGGTTCCAGACATTTATGACAACAATGAATCTCCCTAGAGATCCCATGTCACATTACGCCAAAGAACCATTTGCGCTATACCCGATCTATTCCCAATCCATCATCACCATCATCATCACTTGATCATTTCATTGATATGAACCCAGAAATGTGATAATAATGTATTTTTCAATGAAACATGCATTCAAGGATTGATTTTCACTTATTTTTTTGAACTATTTTCAATGATATTTTACGAAGATGAATGAAGGAAAATTATAAGAGATGTGAAACCAAAATCACATGGAACAAACCTCTGCCAATGTTCATGATATCCTAAATTCATTAATATTATAATGATGTAATAAGAGAAAATAAAATTAATCATAAATTATCAATTTAAATATTTGATGATAATCCCATACCCACTATACGTCGAATCCATGAATCAATCAATCCATCAACTACTTTGTGTTTATCGTAGAAATGACTAACGAGGAAATAATGCACATAAAACATCATAAAACTTCAATATAGACTAGTGACTTGAAAATAATGATCACATGTTTCTATCATTGGAGAGATCAACACATTCTGTTTCACACTTATCGACCATCCACAGTAATGTGGTTGTTTGTTTTTACAAAGATCTTATAATGCTCTCTCCAAAAAAAAATATTGATCTCTCTGGAAAAGTTACCAAACCTAATAATCTATCATAAATGTACATTTATATTGGAGTTAATAGGTCTATTCATAAAAATAATAAATTACATAATTTTATTTATATATTTTATTAATTTAATTGTGATGATGCACGACTCGAACATATGACAGGCTCAATGGTCGTGTCTCAACTATGCTAAAACCTATATTCCAATCTCAATGGTAGGATCATATTTCCAATTTGTGTCTCTTTTTAAATGAATCAAAAAATTCCTTCATTTAAAATATTATATATATTTCAACCATTTATTCCAGACTCACCATGCCTTAGAATCTCACACAATTATAGTTCTATATCTTCAAATTAATCGTAGAATATTCAAATCAATACATCGATTATCTGAGTATCTACATAAATCATAATGAAATGTATTGATAATTCCAATAGTTTTAGAACATGTTCATTAAAAATATTGTGTGGTTCATTATGGATTTTCTCTCATAAAAATTCATTATTACACTTTATGATGATAATATGACTACTGAAATTATTGAATTGACATTCATTTAAATTAAAATACAAGTAATTTATCTCTAATGGATTTATATATTTAAGTGGTAAATAATTCAAATAACTTCACTGTGAAAATTATTTTTTTGGTTTTAATTATTTATGAGAGTATGTTTACTATACCTTATGTTTTAACTAGTGAAAAGGGGTGAATCCTTTTCCATAGAAGTGTTACCAAATGTACATCATTTAAAATATTTATTATTAATTTTCTTTATTAATGTATGTTAATTATGAATATATTTTATTGAAAAATGTTCATATTAGATTAAAAGTTGGTTGAATCAAATATTTAAGATTTTGATCGTTGGTGAAGGTCCATTATTGTTAATTGTTTTTGGTTAAACACACATTTATTGTTAAAATAGTGTTTCTATAGTGCTTTATGATTGTTGGAAGTGTATTAGGTTTGGAAACAGAATAAATTTAAAGTAACAAAAAATCACATACCTAAAGCATTGCACTGGATTATTTAAAACCATGCACTTTTCCCAAGAAACCTTGTTGTATGGGAAATATTTTGGATAGAGGGATAACATATTGTTACGACATAGTTTTCTAAACCATGTGGGTATCTTCATATAACCTTTTGACCCATCATCCCTTAGAGAGTGCCTTATGCCCGATTTGTGCACGGGTTGGCAACCCATCCACACAATTTAATGTTGAAAATATATAGTCACTCTATCTAAGGATTTATAGATCCTGATATGGTGATTTCACTTATTAGACCCCCTCTACCCTAGGGGATGAACCTATAACCCCCTCTACCTTTATAGATGATTCTCTTTTGATTGATTGTAATTTTTGAGTGTGTATATGTATGAATCAAAAACTCGATTGGGTCTAACACTTATCCTTTCCCAATTTTTTGGTTCCAGGATTTTATGATCTATCCCCTTTTTCCTAATCCATAAAAACTTCTCATTAATAGTTCATTATGATTTTGGGATTTAGAGGGAGTTTTGTTTCAAATAAAGGGTGGATATTAAGAAAGTTTTCATCAAATCTCATGAGGTAATTGGTATTTAAGCTTATTCTCATAGTCTTGGTGTGTAATATGTGTATGTAGTTTTTTTATTTCACTTCTATGTTTCATATTGATTTCATGGGTTTTGAAAAGTGATTTGGACCATATATTGAGAAGGAAGAACCTTTATGGACCATGGTGGGTTTATTGATGGGGTGAGACCAAACCTAGGGCAACCCATGGGGTAAGGTAACCCATTTTAAATGTTGAATAAAATATGTTATCCTCAAGATGTTGGTATGATGAGGATGAATGGGTAGTGAAAATGTAATTTATGTGAAGTTATGGTTAATGGATTGAATATAGTAATTTATAAGCTAGATTTTATAAATTGTTGAAATGATTTAGAATGATTTTGATGGATTGATTGGGGCTTTGACCTGATTTTAGAATTATTGATGAAAAATGAAATTTGAATAGAGAAAGGTTTTAAAAGGAGGTTTTAACCTCTAGTTGATATAAAAAATGTTTTCTATGAGAATTTATATGTTCTTTGAAATGGATAAAATGACCCCATTATTGAAAATGGATTATCTGTTTTTTAGATGATTGAAATGGAATGGAAATCCTCCAGTCATATTTAGTTTTGAAAAAGGAAGTCCATGATTTAATGGGTGGAATAAATATGATTTGAAATAAGTATTTTCAATTATTATTTTAAAATATGATGTGGTGTTATTGGTATTCTGGAACCACATACATAGAATTGATTTATGGGCTAGCGAGATAGGACCCATGAAAATTATGTTAGCATGTTAAAATGATTATGAAATGAACTAAGTAATGAATGTGATTGGTTGATGATATAACATAAGGGGGTTCTTAGAATGATGTAGTAATGGGTTATGTAGTATTAATGCTAAGTGCCCAAAGGATTTTTATTAGTACTTGAAATTAATTAGTTGTTAATACATGGGAAATGATGAGTGGTTTAACTGAGTTGACATATGAAATTGTTGAATATGCTAAATGAGTTAATTTATGGGATTTATTTAAATTCCTAATTAGTTATCCATAATTAATTGGAACTAGTTTAAATGGTAATGTAATGAAAATTGAATGGTCTATTGGGTTATGGAATAATATAAAGTTCCCATATTGTTTTTGTAATTATGGTTAATTATGTGTGTTGTTTAAATATGGTTTTTAGATATTGGTGTACGATAAAGAATCGAGGATCCACCCATGGGACAGGTAGGATTGATGCTATAAATTACCAAAAAATGTATAAGCATGTTAACAAGGATTGGTAGTGTGGATTACTGACTATGTTTATACACCCATGAGATAAGATGGGATGATGCTCTAAACTCCAACCCACAATGCACGAGTTAGGGAAAGGGATAATGCTATATTTACCGAGTGGTTGAATTCAACCAAGAATGAGGCTTCGAGGTTAGAATACTGTATTGATGTGATGTGTTTAACCATAATAGGATAGGTACTTGAATTATTCTACTATTCAAGGTATTTGATCGGCTATGAACATAGTTTAAATGTTGTAAATGCCTAACCCATGGAACTTTATGTAAAGACCCATAAATTTCAAGGCAAATTTTTTTATTAATCTTATTTGGAATTTTACAGGAACGCAGTTTCTGACGGCACCTAATTCCGAGGCCCGGTGTCCTCGGAATCATTTTCCGAAGTTTGGCTCGGGTACGTTCAATGAACGGACGAGCGGGTTTTTCTAACTTTTGAACTGGTGCCCGGAATCGAATTCTGAGGGCACCGATGAAATCACAGTGCCGGTTTTTGTTTAGAAACACCTCTTCCGGAGTTGTGTTTGCCCGGGTGTGGTTTTTAATTTTTGGGCTTAAAGTTTAAAAATAAAATAATTTGTTCGACAACTTTATTTTATTTCACTTAAGCCAGTAGAAGCCACTTGAAATCCACTTAAACTGAGTTAAAACGGATAGGGTGCTATCCAGAAATATCCTACCCCCTTGGTAGGATATTTGTGAGGTGGGGCCCGCACGAGCCCCGCCGTTTCGTTCCGCTAAGTAACGCACCCGCGAAAACCCGTCATTATGAATGTCAACTGACGCGTTTTCTTAAATCCTTAACGCACCATTTAATTGGGCGGTTTATTTTGTGAATTAAATGGGTGGTTTATTTAATTGAATTAATTCAACGAATTGATGGGTCGTTACTTACCTTTTTCGTTTGTTGGCGTAATAATAAAATAAGACCAACAAGTCTTTTTGGAGGATTACTCGTTGAGAGGTTTTGTCAGAGTTCTTGAGCCTTCATCCTCCTTCGCGAAGAACGCGAAGAATGCGAAGAACGCGAAGAACGCCAGCCTCCGACGAAGAACGCCGAACTCGCGGAAGTCGAAGACGTGACGCCGTGTTCTGCGACGCCGACGTTTTCTTCCTGCAACGTTCTTCTGCGACGTCTCTTCCTCCGCAACGAAATCTTCGATCAGCTGTTTGAGGTAAGAGACTTTGGGATTCTCTTAAATCTCCCTTGTGTTTTTTTAACAAAACACGGATTTAATTTTATATAATTAAATTAAATATGTTGTTTATTGGTCTGCTGAGTTCGCCGACTCAACGCCGGATTCTGTGATGACGCGACGCCCTTCCGCGATGACGCGACGATCCCCTCCTTCTGTGACGAACAAATCCGCGAAGAACGTGCGTACGACGACGACTACGAGGTAGGGGTTGTTGTGAATAATTCCTTTTTCCCATGATCATTTCTTTTAAAAGTGAAGAACCGGACAATAAGAACAATTTTAATCCATTAAAATTGTTGATTAATGTGTTGAATATACTTCTCCTGTTGTTTATCTCTAACGCGGAGGGTGGGGGCCAACCGAACACGGCCCTACAACCTTCCATCGTTCTTCATTGTTGTGCGGATTTGACGGGCGACGACGGAACGTGCCGCAATGAAAGTTTGATGGTTCTGCAGTGAAGAAAGAGTCTCGGGAGGAGCAGCGACATAGACAGGAAAGGAATCAGACCACCGGAGCGACTCCAGTGGCCCGCGGAAGCCGGCGGCGACGGCGGCGGCGCGCCGCCGAAAGAACCGTCGCGGCTTCGGCCGGAGGCGGCGGCGCCCGCTGACCCACGACCGTGCGGGACCGGAGCGCGCGGGATGCGGCTGAAGCCGTGTCTGGCTATCCAGGGCAACACCCCGCGGGTGTCGCGGCGTTGTCACGCGGGGGCGCGGGCTCCCCCCCCCCCCCCCCGCGTCGCTCGGGTCGTCTAGGGCGACACCCCGCGGGTGCCGCATGGGTGTCACGCGGGGGCAGCGGCTCCCCCCCGCGTCGCTCGGCCGCTCGGCTGAGCCGGGCCGGGCTGGCTGAGCCAGTCCGGTCCGACTGGTCGGGCTGCGCCCTGTCCGGGCCGGACTGGGTCGGGTCGACCTGGTTCGGCCGACCCAGGGGAGGGGGGGTCGGCCCGGGCCCGGACCCCCCGTCTTCGGACCGTTTCGGTCAAACGCCTGTAACTTGATCTACGTGCCTCCAAATGATGTGCCGTTAGCAGAAACGCGATCCTTGGATCGAGACGGTCGTTTCAGTATATCACACTCAAGGTTTCGGAATACTTTGAGTTCGTCCGGGTTGGTTCGTACACGAAACCAACCGGGCCCTCGGAGCGGAAATGCTCATATCTTGAGCAACGGACGTCCAATCGACGTGCCGTCGACATCATTGAATTCCTCTAAGTGATACGGATCTTTTGGCATACTCCGCCCAAGGTTTGGACGCAGGTGGAGTATGGTTGGGTTGGTTTTGCCTTAAAAAAACCAACTGGGCCCCTGGAACGAAAAGGCCAATAACTCTCAGATCGGGCGTCTGATTGACGTGCTGTCTGTGACGTTGAGTTCTTGTTGACGATACAGAACTTTTGGATATATCATCTTCAGACTTTGTGTCAGTTGATGTATCAGCCTCTCGGCTCGTGGAGCGGACTCTCTCGAACGAGCTTGTTGTGTGCGGGAATCCCAGTGCTGGCTGCGACTGCTACTTCGACAGCGACGATCATGCAGAGATCCTCAGTGGACTGCGGCGACGACCGTGCAGAGATCCTCAGTGGGCTACGACGACGACTGTGCAGAGATCCTCAGTGGATTGCGACGACTACTACACTCAGCGATCTTACGTGGATCAGTGCTACCGATCATGTGTGGGTCCGATCCTGTGTGGGTCAGCGCTCAGTGGTTCTGTGTGAGCCAGTACCTACAGGTCCTGTGTGGGTCCGATCCTGTGTGGGTCTTTGAAGGGGTTAGTACCTATCGATCCTTTGTGGGTCTGGCGACTTAGATGGATCAGTGATCATCTTTATCATCATCCGAAGAAGTATACATGTGTGAGCTGAATCCTGTTTACTCTCCTTTGTGGATTGTGTTGAGCTATCCTATGTGGATTACTGTTTACTCTCCTTTGTGGATTGTGTTGTGCTATCCTGTGTGGGTATACGTTTGCTTTCCTGTGTGGACTGGGTTGTGCTTGGGCTCGGACGTTGGAGCTGAACGGGAATTGATGACTTAGGTATATGTATGGGTATATACCTAAGTCGTGTCGGATGTTACTTCGTGATTGTATCTTTCCTTTGTGGATTATCCTTTGTGGATTTCGGGAGACCTTCGGGGGTCTCGGGGTCCCTACTGAGTAGCTTATACTCATACCTGCACGGGCTATGCCCGCACTACGTTGTGTTGGTTGCAGACGATGGATAACACTGATCGTGGTGGAGGTGTGCAGAGCAGGAGAGTACCTGGAGGTGGACCATTGGGCGGGACGTACTCAGAGCGGTTAGGTGGACCCGAGGAGCAGTGGAGGCTAACTGTACCCACACTTCAAGTGGGACTTCCAGAGGACAGCTCGACGCTGCGGCTTTTCCTTTCAGTTGCTGTTTTTCCCTTTTAGTTGTACTTTACAGTTGGGCTTGTATTTTCGGCCCCCTTTACTTTCAGCACAGCTTGTTACAGTTTTTACTTCGTGTTTACTTTTCCGCTTTCTTACTCTGTGGTGCTTGTTTACTTTTCAAAGGTAATGCCTTCCCTCTTTCCGGTATTTACACCTTGGTGCTAGTTTCCAGCCCCTGGCCTATGGAATGCGGGCTTGGGGTAGTCACGACACGGGCCCCGAGGACGGTTCGTGACAAATTGGTATCAGAGGTGGTCGGTTCTACCGCAGACTCTGATATTTCTTCTATGTGAAGCAATAGTGTTTAGCGTATTGGGTGTGGTTATCTGTCCAGGGAGTCCAGTGATGGTGCGGAGGCCGATGTATCCATACACCAGGACCCTGACTTCTGATTTCTGACTTAATGCACGAAAGCATTGATTGCATGTGTGTTTCAAGTTTTCTTTGTGATTACTTGTGTCAGCTCACCAGGTATACTGTTCTGACCGTGGTGCACTTGTTTCCTTTTCAGGATGGCCCGATGACAGCAGCCAGCTAGGGTTCCGAGAGTAGAGCGTGACGACATCCCGTCGAGCGACGAGGCCTCAGTACAGGGCCCGTTGACAGCAGAGGCACCGACGGTACCTTTACCCGCCGAGCCCCCGACGCTTCCAGCACCGACCGCTGACGATGCACGATGCCTCGGAGCTCTGCACGAGTTCCAGTACCAGCGACCACCCAGGTTCCATGGGGAGACAGACCCCCAGGTAGCCGAGGACTGGCTGGAGGCGGTCGTTCGAGTTTTTAGGCTAGTGAGGACACCAGCAGACCTCATGGTGATCCACGCGGCGAGCCTACTACACACAGCAGCAAGACGATGGTGGAGCTTGATGCTCCAGATACACGATGAGGCGTCTCTTCTATGGAAGGACTTCGAGAGCCTCTTCCGCTCAGAGTTCGTCCCGGCCACCCTCCGTGCTGTGCGCATTCAGGAGCTTCTTCAGCTGCGGCAGGGCAGCTTGACGGTCGCCCAGTACGCAGTGAGGTTCACTGATCTTTCTCGATACTCGACCGACATGGTACGGGACCCCTTCTTCCGGGCCCAGAACTTCGAGCAGGGTTTGAGACACGAGATCAGGGCATCGCTGATCTCCTTCAGCATCCTGACCCAGGCATGAGTGCTAGAGCGAGCTCTTCTGATCGAGAGCTTTTTGGCTGAGTCCACAGTGAGACCTACCGCAGGGCGGCAGGTAGCGGAGTCTTCGACAGCAGGTAGCTGATGGATGACTCAGGGTTCCAGGCAGACCAGACCTTCCGGCAGACGACCTTAGGACACTGGCTCAGTAGTACGGGGTACACAACGCGGAGCCAGTCTTCCGAGAGGCAGGCAGTGCTACTCGTGCGGCGGGCAGGGCCACATGGCTCGTGACTGCCCGACCCGCCGTACCGAGGAGCAGCAAATGGTGGAGGGGCCACCCAGGCAGAGGCAGAGGGTCGACCGTGGCGGTCCGCAGGGAGGAGGTGGACG
This sequence comes from Viscum album, assembly GCA_963277665.1. Classification (NCBI taxonomy): domain Eukaryota; kingdom Viridiplantae; phylum Streptophyta; class Magnoliopsida; order Santalales; family Viscaceae; genus Viscum; species Viscum album. Next base: position 1,203,427,824 of record OY728126.1, on the reverse strand, counting down.
AGGCAGAGGAGCTGGCCGAGCAGCAGGTGGTGGGCGACGCTTTGAGGCTCTGCCACCACCACCACTAGGAGGTCTGCCCCGACCACAGGGAGCTGGCGGGCAGAGACAGGCACAGCTCCAGGCAGCAGAGGCCTATGACCACGGCGCGCCAGAGAAGATCCGAGGTACGATCTGTGTCTATTCCACCCTTGCTGCAGTTCTTATAGACACAGGAGTGAGTCACTCTTTCATAGCCGCTGCTCTTGTTCGGAGCGCGGAGATTCCGACAGAGTCGTTGACTCGATCCTTATGGCTAGAGACTCCTACGGGAGCAGACTCGACGATTAAGCATTGGTGCCGGTAGTGTGAGATTACTCGAGGAGGAAAGAGCTTCGACTGGTATCTTCTTTTAGCAGCATCGGGGCCTTACGACGTCATCTTGGGCATAGATTGGTTATCTACAGTCCATGCTCAGATTGACTGTTTTAGGCGCAAGGTGCGATGTGTGTGCACCGATGGGAGCAGATTCACCATCACCGATGAGAAGGGAGCCTTTGCAGCACAGGATGGACTCACGCAGAGGAGAGGGCATCCCATCACTCATCAGTTGGCTGGCCTCATCCTTGGAGCAGTTGACGTGCGGAGTCCTAGTTTTCCTACAGTGGTGGATCAGTATGCAGACGTCTTACCCGACGACGTTCCAGGGCTACCTCCTCGCAGAGAGGTAGACTTTTATATTGACCTGTACCTCGGGACAGCCCCGATATCCACTCCAGTATATCGAATGTCCCCTGCTGAGCTTCGAGATCTACGGGTACAGTTGGAGGACTTGCATGGCAAGGGGTTTATCCGACCCAGTGTTTCACCTTGGGCTTCGCAGATATTGTTCGCCAAGAAGGCGGACGGGAGCTTGCGACTGTGTGTCAACTATCGTTGCCTGAACCAGGTGACAGTGAGGAACATGTATCCGCTACCGAGGATTGATGACCTCTTTGATCATCTCAAGGGAGCAAGGTGGTTCTCGAAGATAGACCTCAGGTCAGGCTATCACCAGCTCAGAGTTCGTGATGAGGACATGCAGAAGACGGCCTTCAGGTGTCGGTATGGCCACTATGAGTTCTTGGTTATTCCTTTCGGTGTAACCAACGCTCCAGTAGTGTTCATGAGCCTCATGAACAGTATCTTCCAGCCATACCTCGATCGATTTTTTGTGGTCTTCATCGACGACATTTTCGTGTACTCGACCACCGAGGAGGAGCACGCGTACCACTTGCGGGTTGTACTAGACACATTCCGAGAGCACCAGCTTTATGGCAAGCTCTATAAGTGCCAGTTCTAGTTACGTGAGTTCCACTTCTAGGGGTATGTCATTTCTGAGGTGGGATTTGCTGTGGATCCCGCGAAGATCGAGGCAGTGCTAGCTTGGGATCCACCCAGGAGCGTGACGGAGGTGCGGAGTTTCTTGGGTCTAGCCGGATACTATCGGAGATTTGTGCCGGACGTCTCCAGAGTTGCGGCGCCACACTCAGATTTGACGAAGAAGGGGAAACCCTTTGTGTGGTCAGACAAATGTCAGCAGAGCTTTCAGGAGCTGAGACAGAGATTGACCAGTGCACCTATCTTGAGGTTTCCTGAGGAGGGAGTTGGATACGTAGTCTACTGCGATGCATCAGGGACCGGACATGGGTGTGTCCTGATGCAGGAGCAGGCCATGATTGCCTATGGATCACGTCATTTGAGGCCGCATGAGCAGAACTATGCTACCCATGACCTGGAGTTAGCAGTAGTGGTCTTCGCTCTGAAGACGTGGTGGAACTATCTGATTGGCGAGCGCTTTATAGTCTTTTCTGACCACCAGAGTCTCATGTACATATTCTTGCAGAAGGACCTGAACCTGAGAAAGCGGTGATTGCTCGAGTTCCTCTAGGACTATGACATTGAGATAGTATATACTCTTGGGAAGGGGAACGTGGTAGCCGATGACCTCAGCAGGAGGACGGGCATCCAGCTACTTGAGGAGGTGACAGAGCAGTTATCCACATTGCAGATATCCTTCGTGGATAGGGATGGAGCAGCCTTCCTTCAGTCTCTCACAGTCACTCCTCCACTACTGCAGCGGATCAGAGAGGCACATCGTGAGGATGCTGACTGTGAGACGCGGCGTGCACAGATATCCTCGGGACAGGCACCTGATGGCTTCTCCTTTGGAGCAGAGCACGACATCCTTTTCAGAGGACGTACCTTGGTACCAGTCACTTTATGAGAGGAGGTGCTGAGAGAGTTCCACACTCCTCCTTTGACGGTACATCCTGGAGTGGCGAAGATGTACCAGGATCTTAGACGACAGCACTGGTGGCCGAGTATGAAGAAGGTTGTGGCAGAGTTCGTTTCACGGTGCCTCACCTGCCAGCAGGTGAAGGCAGAGCATCAGGTACCAGTAGGCTTGGTACAGCCCTTGGAGGTCCCGGAGTGGAAGTGGGACGGGATATCTATGGACTTCGTGACTGGACTTCCACGCACTTCCAGAGGTCACGACTCCATTTGGGTTATTGTTGACCGACTCACCAAGTCGGCACACTTCTTACCCATCAGAGAGCAGGGCTCAGTGGAGAGCTTGGGGAGTCTCTACGTTCAAGAGATTGTACAGCTTCACGGTGTTCCATCGACTATCATCTCCAATCGGGACGCTCGTTTTACTTCCCGGCTATGGAAGGGGTTGAAGGAGGCATTCGGGACGCGGCTACGTCTGAGCACCGCCTTTCACCCTCAGACGGATGGTCAGACGGAGAGGACCATTCAGACTCTCGAGGACATGCTCTGCGCATGTGTCCTCGACTTTGGACGCAGCTCAGAGGACCACCTACCCTTAGTGGAGTTTGCATACAACAACAGCTACCACTCCACCATCGGGATGGCACCATACGAGGCATAGTACGACAGGCCTTGCAAATCTCCTTTGTGCTGGACAGACCCTGGGGAGTCAGCACTTGTGGGACCAGAGATGGTCCGGGCCACGACAGAGAAGGTCCAGGTCATCCAGGAGCGGATGAGGACAGCTCAGAGCCAGCAGAAGTCTTATGCTGACAGGAGGCGGAGGCCATTAGAGTTCGAGGATGGTGACCACGTCTTCTTGTGTGTCTCACCTCGACGTGGTTTGCGGAGATTTGGTCGAGGCGGCAAGTTGTATCCATGCTTCATTGGGCCATTCCAGGTCCTCAGCAGGGTTGGCGAGGTGGCTTATCGCCTGGCCCTACCACCTCAGTTGCACCCGGTGCACGACGTCTTCCACGTATCTCAGCTAAGGAGATACGTGCATGACCCGACGCACATCATTGACTATAGGGAGATAGACGTGGATAATGGGGCGACTTTTGCGGAGGTCCCGGTGGAGATAGAGGATCGACAGGAGCGGGTCCTACGTGGGCGATCGATTCCTCTTGTGTGCATCAGATGGCAGCACGGGAACCTCCAGGAGAGCACTTGGGAGCGGGAGGCTCAGATGCGTGCTCAGTACCCACATTTGTTTCCCTAGTTTTTGATGTATCTTTACAGGGACGTAAATCCCTGAGGTGGGAGTAATGTAAAGACCCGTAAATTTCAAGGACATTTTTTTTCTTAATATTCTTTGGAATTTTACAGGAACACAGTTTCTAACGGCACCTGATTCTGAGGCCCAGTGTGCCCGGAATCATTTTCCAAAGTTTGTCTTGGGAACGTTCAGTGAACGGACGAGCGGGTTTTTCTAACTTTTGAACCGGTGCCCGGAATCGAATTCTGAGGGCACCGATGAAATCGCAGCGCCGGTTTTTGCTTAGAAACACCTCTTCCGGAGTTGCGTTTGCTCAGGTGTGGTTTTTAATTTTTGGGCATAAAGTTTAAAAATAAAATAATTTGTTCGACAACTTTATTTTATTTCACTTAAGCCACTTGAAGCCACTTGAAATCCACTTAAACTGAGTTAAAACGGATAGGGTGCTATCCAAAAATATCCTACCCCCTTGGTAGGATATTTGTGATGTGGGGACCACACAAGCCCCACCGTTTCTTTCCGCTAATTAACACACCCGTGAAAACCCGTCATTATGAAAGTCAACTGACGCGTTTTCTTAAATCCTTAACGCACCATTTAATTGGGCGGTTTATTTAGTGAATTAAATGGGCGGTTTATTTCCGTGAATTAATTCAACGAATTGATGGGTCGTTACTTACCTTTTTCGTTTGTTGGCATAATAATAAAATAAGACCAACAAGTCTTTTTGGAGGATTACTCGTTGAGAGGTTTTTTCAGAGTTCTTGAGCCTTCATCCTCCTTCGCGAAGAACGCGAAGAACGCGAAGAACGTGAAGAACGACGGCCTCCGACGAAGAACGCCAAACCTGCGGAAGTCGACGATGCGACGCCATGTTCTGCGACGCAAACGTTCCCTTCCTGCAACGTTCTTCTGCAACGTCTCTTCCTCCGCAACGAAATCATCGATCAGCTGTTTGAGGTAAGAGACTTCTGGATTCTCTTAAATATCCCTTGTGTTTTTTTTAACAAAACACGGATTTAATTTTATATAATTAAATTAAATCTGTTGTTTCTTGGTCCGTTGAGTTCACCGACTCAACGCCGGATTCCGCGACGACGTGACGCCCTTCCGCGATGACGCGACGATCCCCTTCTTCCGTGACAAACAAATCCACGAAGAACGTGCGTACGACGACGACTACGAGGTAGGGGTTGTTGTGAATAATTCTTTTTTCCCGTGATCGGTTCTTTTAAAAGTGAAGAACCGGACAATAAGAACAATTTTAATCCATTAAAATTGTTGATTCATGTGTTGAATATATTTCTCCTGTTGTTTATCTCTAACACGGAGGGTGCGGGCCAAATGAACACGGCCCGACAACCTTCCGTCGTTCTTCGTTGTTGTGCGGATTTGACGGGCGACGACGGAACGTGCCGCAACGGAAGTTTGATGGTTCCGCAGTGAAGAACGAGTCCCGGGAGGAGCAGCGGCACAGACGGGAACGGAATCGGACCACCGGAGTGACTCTGGTGGCCGGCGGAAGCCAGTGGCGGCGCCCCGGCGCGCCGCCGGAAGAACCACCGCGGCTTCGGCTGGAGGCAGCCGCGTCCGGCTGTCCAGGGCGACACCCCGCGGGTTCCGCGGGGTTGTCACGCGGGGGTGGCGGCTCCCCCCCCCCCCCCCCCCCCCCGCGTCGCTCGGGTCGTCCAGGGCGACACCCCACGGGTGCCGCGGGGGTGTCACGCGGGGGCGGCGGCTCCCCCCCGCGTCGCTCAGCCGACCCCGGGGGGGGGGGGGGGGGGGGAGGGGTCGGCCCGGGCCTGGACCCCCTGTCTTCGGAACATTTCGGTCAAATGCCCGTAACTTGAGCTACGGGACTCCAAACGACATGCCGTTAGCGGCAATGCGATCCTTGGATCGAGACGGTCGTTTCGGTATATAGCACTCAAGGTTTCGGAATACTTTGAGTTCGGCCAGGTTGGTTCGTACACGAAACCAACCGGGCCCTCGGAGCGGAAACGCTCATATCTTGAGCTACGGATGTCTGATCGACCTGTCGTCAACTTCGTTGAATTCCTCTAAGTGAGACAGATATTTTGGCATACTCCGCCCAAGGTTTGGACGCAGGTGGAGTACGGTCGGGTTGGTTTTGACTTAAAAAAACTAACCAGGCCCCTGGAAAGAAAAAGCCAATAACTCTCAGACCGGGCGTCCGATTGATGCGCCGTCTGTGAAGTTGAGTTCCTGTTGACAATACAGAACTTTTGGATACATAAACTTCGGACTTTGTGTCATTTGATGTATCAGCCTCTCGGCTCGTTGAGCGGACCCTCCCGAACGAGCTTGCTGTGTGCGGGAACCCTAGTGCTGGCTGCGACTGCTACTTCGAGAGCGACGACCGTGCAGAGATCCTCAGTGGACTACGGCGACGACCATGCAGAGATCCTCAGTGGACTGCGACGACGACTGTGCAGAGATCCTCAGTGGACTGCAACGACTACTACACTCAGCGATCCTACGTGGATCAGTGCTACCGATCCTGTGTGGGTCCAATCCTGTGTGGGTCAGCGCTCAGCGGTTCTGTGTGAGCCAGCGCCTACAGGTCCTGTGTGGGCCCGATCCTATGTGGGTATTTGCGGGGGTTAGTACCTATCGATCCTTTGTGGGTACGATGACTTAGATGGATCAGTGATCATCTTTATCGTCATCTGAAGAACTATACCTGTGTGAGCTGAATCCTGTTTACTCTCCTTTGTGGATTGTGTTGAGCTATCCTATTTGGATTACTGTTTACTCTCCTTTGTGGATTGTGTTGTGCTATCCTGTGTGGGTATACGTTTTCTTTCCTGTGTGGACTGGGTTGTGCTTCGGCTCAGACGTTGGAGCCGAATGGGAATTGATGACTTAGGTATATATATGGGCACATACCTAAGCTGTGTCAGATGTTACTTCGTGATTGTATCTTTCCTTTGTGGATTATCCTTTGTGGATTTCGGGAGACCTTCGGGGGTCTCGGGGTCCCTACTGAGTAGCTTATACTCACCCCTGCATGGGATATTCCCGCACTACATTGTGTTGGTTGCAGACGACGGACAGCGCTGATCGTGGTGGAGGCGTGCGGAGCAGGAGAGTACCTAGAGGTGGACCATTGGGCGGGACGTACTCGGAGCGGTTAGGTGGACCCGAGGAGCAGTGGAGTCTAACTGTACCCACCCTTCAGGTCGGACTTCCAGAGGATGGCTCGACACTACGGCTTTTCCTTTCAGTTGCTGTTTTTCCCTTTCAGTTGTACTTTATAGTTGGGCTTGTATTTTCGGCCCCCTTTACTTTCAGCACAGCTTGTTACAGTTTTTACTTAGTGTTTACTTTTCCGCTTTCTTACTCTGTGGTGCTTGTTTACTTTTCATAGGCAATGCCTTCCCTCATTCCGGAATTTACGCCTTGGTGCTAGTCGCCAGCCCCTGGCCTATTGAAGGCGGGCTTGGGGTAGTCACGGCACGGGCCCCAAGGATGGGTCGTGACACTTTAGGTGAAGGAAAACTTAGTAATGAGGATAACTAAGTGATAAAATGGAAATAATGTTGAAAATGGGATAAATAAATAGCATAGCTAATGAGAATGTGATGAGTATAGATTAATTAAATCCCTTGTTGTGAAATGTGTGTGTTACCTTTTTTATTTGTCTTATATCCCCAGTTTGACCTGATTTAATTATTGTTGGTTGAATCTTGATAACTCAATGGGTAAAAGAATATTATAAAATTACCTAAATGTGTTCTTTTCTTCATAAATTTTCTATTTTCCTTGTGACTGTCATAAACAAGGTATAAACATTCTATTTATATACACACCATTTTTGGTGGGAACTAGGTTTTAATCCTAACCTTCTTAGGTTTTCATGGACCTTGGGTACCCTAGAATATTCTACTTTTTTCAGGTGTTGTTTTAGGATGAGAACCTATTATTGGTTGTTCCTAAGATGACAGCTTATAAAAAGGTGGTTAAAACCAATTTGGGACTTAGATCAAGGTTTATATTAACTTGATATATTTTATCTGAGTTTACATTATATGACAACGTGAAATTTAATGTATTAATTATATTTTGTTATAGTATATGTACATTTTCACTCTTAGTTTTTTGTTACATATTTTTAAATTATTATTCATGTGGTTATTTTGTTGTTTCTTCATAGGTTTTTTATTCACTCTGATAATCAGGTATAGTCTCCCCAATTTCCTCTTTCAACCCCCATTGCTAGTCTGAATCCTATGCCATATTTGGAGGCTTTGCTGAGGTCTTGTGAAAACCCAACTCTGGGAACTGGTTGTAGATTATTCCAGGGATGGGATGTTACAACATGGTATCATAGAAGAAAATTTTTATTACTATTTGGGTTATGGTATAAAGGATAATGGGATCATGTTAGGGCCAGATAATGAGCTCATTCTTGGGTTCCTTCAGCCCCATGTGCAAAATAAAATCATGGTTTACAAGGGTGGAAAATGGTGTTATGTTTTTTTCATTTATATTTGGTTGATATTTCCACCATTAGAGGCATGCTTTGATGTGATTCCATTTATTTTTGAGGTTTTTCCTTTTTTCATGGTGTGGAATGTAAGGGTGTGTGAGTTCTTGAATCATGCTTGGCATAATGGATAGATCATTCATCCATATCATTCATCTGGTTGACTTTTGAATCAAAATAATGATAAACCAAATGGATATAAAAATTGAAATTGAATGAATCAATGGATATTTAATTGTGGGTTAAAAAGGTTTCAAGAAATTTAATATCCTTGGGTTTTTTTAAATGTAAAATGGTTGAATTTTTATTCTTATTAAAGCTTGGATTTCTGAAATGATGGGTTTGAAAAAAGTGTTTGTTAGTTAAAATGATTGGGTTTTGAAAATGAAAATATTTGAGAAGTGTAATGGTCAGTGTAAATGGTAAGGTCAATTAAGTGGGAAATTGGAAAGTAATTTATGTTTTTGGGATTCCAATGGTGGTTATACCTTCTATTGTTTTTTGACCCTCTATGCTGGTGGTATGGGTAATGAGAGTCCTATATAATTGATAACATAGGTTACATTATGTGAGATCGTTTACATTTTAGTGTGATGGTTATAGAGATTTTTTTTCATGTCCCTTGTCAAGTTGTGATCATGATGCTACGGAATGGAATCTGTTAATGTGAATGTGGTGACTCTTTTGGATTGAGACCCTGTGATTTGTGTTTGGTACCCAGAGTGGGTGTTCAGTTTTTCATTCTTGTGTGTGTTTGTTCGAGTACCCCTAGTGTGGGATCAAGCATTAGTTGTAGTTTGGTGTATTAATAATTGTGTGTTTGGAACATGATTAGCGTTATCACTTTGATTAGTCGGTTGTTTGAGGTTTCATGTGTATCTCTTGGAGATAGTTAGTGAACTTTTATTAACGTGACAATAGTTAGGGAAGTTGGTAAGATTTGAATTTTAAAGATGTCATGTGAGAGAGGTTGGATGTGGTGATGGTTTTTTTGGGTGCATGGTACATAGGTAGACCCTTATACCATGTTAGTGGAATGTAGTGGTTGTTTCCTAGTATGGGATCATCCTAGAGAACTATGTGAAAAAATTTAATGGTTATAGCTGTTGTGGTCAATTTTTTTGCAATCTGTTTCCAATCATGAGAAATACATTGTATCATAGAGGGAGGCCAGCCCAATATTGTAGGTTCCTTGAAATTTGATCCACTAGTGGCTGATTCGGAGGTAAAATCGATGCATGGTGGGTTCCATTGAGTTTGATATAAGTTCATAGTAATTCCTTGGACTTACCTCAGGGAATCAAAAGAGAGCTTTCATTTTTTTTCATATTTGTTGTGAAGGGAAAAATAGTTTGGAGATTTGACACTGTGATTGATGGGGTTAGATGCAAGAATCAATATTGGTTTAGGGTGGACAAGGAATGTGCGATCATAGTTTGGTTGGGTTGTTAGTTAGAGTAGATTTTGTTGGGTAAGAAGTTGAAAAATCTTTAGGTTTGATGAATCTAGAAGATAATGTGGCATGTATGGGTAGTGAAATCTAGAAATGGGATGTGGTTGGTCATAAGAGATTGTGAGAAAATGGTCAACTTTTGACTAGTGAAATGATTCATGTCAAATATTTTTTGGTAATTGGGACTGTGTAAGAAGAACATGAATATAGTGATGATAATAGTGATAAAAGGGATTTTGGTTCATGAATTCATGGAAGAGGATCATGAGGTGGTGGTGATTTATGTTGGAAACACCATTTGAGATGTATTTTTCTTGTTGGACAAGTCATCCTAAGATGAGGAATCCATTGACCTTTTTTTGGTTGAGGTTCCCTCTAGGTAAGAGCTGACACTAAAAATGGAAAACTATAGTGGTTTTTATCGATGACATCATAACATATGTTTAACCAGTGATGAACATTCCTAGTATATTGAAATCAAACTGGTTCACTACGAATGATCTATATTTTTTCCTATCATCTTGAGTTCCTTTTTGTTGGATGTGAACATCTCAATAGACAAACAAAAGGAGGTGTTTGTGCATGGGATCTGTATAGTGGAAAAGTACACCAGAAATTATTGGTGAAAAAGGTCAATGGGATGGAAAAAAATTTGATCACTTCCATGGGTCTCATTCATAGATTCTGAGAATTGATAGTGAGTAATGTTATTTTTCTAATGGGAATGGGTGGGAAACAACATCCAAATTCATGGTTCAGCTTCTTATAGAGGAGTTATCTATGATAGTGGAAAAGGGTTTGAGGAATGTGGAGAGAATAATGCTTCTACGGTGGGTATGATCAATATAATTCATGGATGTGTGGATCAAGCTATGAAGTGGATGTGGAGGAATTGATATGTCAATGAGGAAAATTTCAGGTGCATGTTAAAGTTGGACATTGGTGTGATGACCAATCAGGATGAGCACTAGCCTCGAGATTGGGCCTATTCATAAGGTAATTAGTGTAGTCTCATCAAATATGTGATATATAATGATGTAAATCACAATAAAATTTTGAATAATAGTTAATGTCATGATGTAGATGTTTTGCAGGATGTCAGGGATTACTATAATATGTGTGTTTAGTTGAGGGTTGTATTTCATGATTAAAACATCCATCTTGAATATAGTGTCATTTTTTGATGGTGTTATTGAGGATGTTAGTTATGGAGAGTTGTAAAACGTGTTGGGTAAGTTATGAAAGTCATATTTATGTTTTGTTGGTCTCTTTTTTGTGTATGGATGTGCTTATTTCTAGAGAAAGGATGGTGATATGTTAATGATTTTACTTGGAAGTAAGATAGAGATAAATCAGTTGGTTAATGGAAAACTAGTGGTTCGAGATGGATGGACCATGGTGTAAGCCGTTTTTGGGTGGTGTTAGTGACGGTGTAGGACATATAGAGTGGAGAAAATTAACCAAACATCAAATAGTACACATTTGGGGCACTATTATTGAAAATCATGCACTTGGAAAAGGTAACCATGTTTTATGGAGACCATTTCAGAATGAATAATATAACATAGTTACCACATAGTTTTCTAAACTATGATGGTATATCTATGTAATCATGCTACCCAACTTCCATTAGACAGTGGCATGGGCATTGTTTTGAAAACCATGCAAGTAAACTGTGAACCCCATTAAAAGTTCAAATTTTATATCTTTTAAATTTTGGAATTTTTAGATCATCCTCTCATTTTCCCACTATTAAACACCCTCTACCCTAGGTGATGATATAGTGTCCATTTCTCCCTCTATAAAATATTCTCCTTTGATTCTTGAGAATTTTGAGTACGTTCTTATATAAATTGAAGACATAGGTGAGTCAAAAACTCCTTCTTTCTCTATTTTTACGAATGAGGCTTGTAGGATCTTTCCTATTATTTTGAAGACCTATAACCATTATGTTCCATGTGGATTATTGTTTTTTCCATTATATGGAGTTTGTGTTCGAATAAATGGTGGATATTAAGAATGTGTTCATCAACAGTCATGAGGTTGGTGTTATTTAATATTTTCCTCACAGTCTTGGAGTGTTATATTTTTATGTATTTGTTCTATTTTCAATCCATGTTGTGTTTTGTTGTCTGAAATTTTGAAAAGTTATTTAGACCTTATATTGATGTGCAGTAACCATTAATGACCCTGAAGGGTTCATCGATGTCGTGATACCGAACCTACCCATCAGGTAATCCAACCCCTTGTAAATGGTGAATAAAATAAGTAATCATTGATATAGGGGAATTAAGAGGGTGAATGGGCAGTAAAAATGTAATTTATTCATGGGTAAGGATAACAGATTGATTGGAACAATTTATAAGTTGTATTTTTTTTTAAAGGATTGAATGGTATTAGAATTATTTTGATGACATAGTTAGGGATTTCACATGATTTTTGGATTTATTTATGGAAAATAATATATGAAATGGGAAATGTATTGAATGTAGGTTTTATCCTCAAGGTGATATAATTTTTTTTTCTAATATATTTTAAATGGTTTTGAAAATGAGGATAATGATCCCATTTGTGAAAATGGTTGAAGTGTCAATTGGATAGTTGAAATGGAAAGGAAATTCTATAGACATGTTATAGTTTCCAAAGAATAAGGCCATGTTTTAATGTGTTCATACATGTTGATTTAAAATAATAATTATTAATTGTGTTTTAATACCATGTTGTGGTCATAAGGGTCTGTTGGGACAATTATTATTTAATTGATTTTTAGGATAATGAGATAGGACCATGAATAATTTTTATCATGTAATAATGATTATGAAATGAACTTTGTAATTAATGGGATTATAAAATGATATAGCAGAAGGGGGTGTTTGGAATGATATGAAAATGAGTTAAATGGGTTTAATTTCAATGTTCCCAATTAATTGTGATTTGTACATAAAATGTATAAGAGGTTAATACATGGGAAATGATGAATGGTTTAACTGATTTAACATATGGAGACTATTGAATATGTTAAATGTGTTATTTTATGGGAATTATGTAAATGCTTAATGATTTAGGAATGAGAAAATTGAAATGGGATAAATGTCAATGTAATATAAACAAAAAAGTGTTAACAGGTTATGTCATAACATAAATTTAAAATCTTATTTTTTTTACTGTGTATCATTATGTTTATTGATTAAAGATTGTTTTGGTATGTTCGTGTGGGATAAAAGAATCAAGATCCTCCTACGGGTTAGGTTGGAATGATTCTATTTCATACCTTTATATGGATAAGTATGTTTACATGGATTGTTAGTTTAGGGTACTGAATAAAGTCATATGTCAACTAATTGAGTTGTAAATATTCTAGAAACCCCCCCCCCCCCACAATGCATGGGTTATTGAAGTGGATGGAGCTTTATTCCACTAATAGTTGCATTCCACTTGGACTGAGACTTTGAAATAAGGATAATATGCTATTTTATGTTTTTAACCCTAGTGAGATAGGGACTTAGATTATTCCCATATGCATTGTATTTGACTAGATTGGGCTATAATGTATGTGGTTGAAATTTCTATCCCATGGAACATGAGATGAATATGAATTTAGTAATGAGGATAGACTATGGGATAAAAAGAAAAAAATGATGAAAATTGAATAAAATAATATTGTATCTAATGGGTATGCGATCTTTTTTGATTAGTTAAATACCTTGGGTTGAAATTTTTTTGTCATAGTTTTTTCCTTTGCATACAACCCATGTGTGATCTAGGTATTTCATTGTTTCTTGACTCTAGAGAACTCAATGTCTAAAATAAAAAATATATAAGTACCTAAATGTTTTCCTTGATTTCTTGTTTTCATATAATTATTATTACTTAGATACCCCTAGTACAGACTTTATTTTTCCAAAGAAACCATTAGTGGGGTCCTAAAGAGTTGTAATCACACCCCGCTTGGGATTCCATGGAACTTGGAGACCTGATAAGATGCTTCCTTTTTTAGGTATTGGTTTGTGATGGGAACCTAGTGTTGGTTGTTCTTAGGATGATTGGTTGGATAATGGAGGTCTGGATTAATTGGGAATAGATCTAGGTTTAGACACTTTTGATAGTTTTGGTCTTAGTTTAAATTGTATTAATTCCTTTCATGTATAGTATGAATTAGTTTTTTTATAGCATATGTACATGGTCACTTATTGTTTTTTGTTTCTTATAGTTAATTTATTCTTCATGTGGTAATTTGTTTTTGTTACTTCTATTGTGGATTAACTCTGATAAGTAGGTATAGTCTCCCCATGTTCCTCTCTAGACCTATACTACTAGTCGGTAGACTTTGGCATACAGGGAGTCCTGCCCGAGGTTATGTGATGACCCATCTCTAGGAACTATTTATAGTTGCTTCCAGGACAGGGACTTTACAAATTCAATTTTTTTAGAACATTTATATTTTTATTATTAAAATTCATTCAAGAATAGAAATAAGTTTGATTAATTACGATTTTTATGATATTCCCTAGTTATTTAACTATTTTAAATTTTTTAATTCCTATGTTATTTTAAACTTTTGCACACATTTTGATCTATTTCATCATTATTATAATTATTTTTCACTATCAAATCACCATTTCATAAACCAAATTTCATGAGAAACATTAATAAATATTTTCATTGGTATGAATTTATATATTAATCAAATCATATAATTTTTATATCTCAATGGATCTGATCATTCCCACATTATTATGTTATATAGGGATAAATAATTTATGTTCCTTTGATAAAGAGGTATTGGTCAATTATATTTTTTTGATAAGTTAATTATTCTAGAATTATGTATATTTTTAACCAAACTTCATGTATTCATATCTTATATGTTGTTTGTGATAAATTTTTTTGATTAATATATATCCTATAATTTCAAAAAACATTTATATATATGATTATTAATATGAATATCCATAATCACGACTAATAAAGCTTTTTTGGATAATTAAATGACCAATGTTCCACTGTGGGTCACATATTGTGTATTGAGGGATCTTGTGCCTTGACTTGCACTCTACATTTATTCCATGTTAACATACAAAACCTTAAAAATGTGTCACCCATAACACACACTGATTATATCAATTTGATTTTGTTAGTGCGTATTACTTGTATGTGCAATGCATCCATATTGGGCCAAAATTCCATTTGTTTTTTAGAGATTTGGTGTAAATTTGGTGAGTTGAATCTGCATATACCTAGAGTATATGAAATTAATCATGAAGAAATTTACAAATAATATACACGCAAATAAAATTTTTATTCTATCCAATAAGGCCTAATCATATTCAATTGTACATGGATACGAATTACTATGTTTTGTATACATTGTGTACCCTATAGGGACATGTTTTATGCAATGAAATCCTTTATTGTTCTCACATCCCTAGTTAAAGTATTGTTTTTCTAATGAAACATGTGATGGTTTCTTTTGGTTGTAGATGTGTTCTTCACTTTGTGGAGGATAATTATAAAAATTGTGTATTTTTTGGGACAAATAAAAAAAGGAACAAATCATTTTAGAAGTTGAGTGATCATTGTGATCAAATTATGTAAAATAGGGAAACAAAAATGTCTAGTCTAGGAATAGTCATGAGTGTAGAGTATTAGGAGTCTCTATTTGGACCAAGAACCTAATAGGATCACAAATTGATGGTGGATTCATAGTGGTTCTAGAAGACCCAATTTTCATCAACCTTGTTGTGGTTATTCACCATGGTTGGCTTATTGGGAATGGTATGATCACATACATAATGACAATAGTGGGTATCACCAGATCATGCTCATAAGAGATTAAGATTTCATAATGTTCTAAATTGGATACTTGGTAATCTAGGGGGTCACTACCATTGATTAGGGAATCTCAAAACATCTAGTGAGTGTTATTTATTATTCCATTGAGATAATTTATTTTTTTAAAAATCCCTTATATTTATTTTTTTTATGTGTATTATAGATTCAGTGGGTTAAATGGTTAATTATGGGTAATTACTTTTTCATTTGAATGGAAACCATGGATGAATCCTCTCACTCATATTATATTATCTTTAGATATAATCATGTTTTTAGAATAGTTTTATGTGGATTACATTGTCCATTATTGATATCATGTTTCATAGATCCTATTTTCTTGGAATGAGTCTTATATTAGGGAAATTTCTCAACACATGTATCCTTCTTTCTCTCTAAATTTCTTATCCAATTTGGTTGTTGGAAATTCCATGTTTTTTTGCTAGTTAGTTTCTTCACAAGGCTATGTTTTTTAAATCATACATACATTATTATTTGAATGTTGGTTTTTAAAATCTTTTATGGAATGATATATTATTAGGGAAATGTATAAGTTTTGTCTTATTTTTTAAAATGGGTCTTCCCTATAATTTTTATAATAGAAATGTATCTGAAAACATATGTTGAGGTGTTATAATGACTTCTTAAGTATTTATATGATAAATTCCCTTGAAATTATTTGAAATGGTGAAAATATAGCATCCAACTGTCAGATATGGTACACTGTAACCTAGGGTAGTTAGAAGGAACATAGAATATGATAAGCACAGTAAGATGGTTTGCGGTTACCGAGCATGTATTTTTTCTACAACATAAACTAAATTTCATTTTTATATACAGTTTATATATCAGGATGTCTCCCACTTAATTAGGCATGTGTTATAGGGATATTTTCACTTAATTAATTTATCATGGAGGTGTTAGGATGTTAGATATCAAATAATTAATATAATCAAGGACACTTTTTCAATGTTTCCCTATTTTTTGGGTCATTCATTGATTTTTTCAAAAATTATTAATAAAATTTATTTTTAAATGTAGATTGTTAATCTTTACTAAATAATGTTTTCTAAACAACTATTGAATGGTGAATTTACATGTTTTTTATCAATATCTATTTAATGATATACTTCATGAATTATCTTTCTTTAGGGAAAAAAATTGTTAAATTTTATAAATAAAACACATGGTGGGATCCTAATGGGATTTTTTTCAAAATCCCATCACACATATTTGGGAGTGTAGTGATCATTGATTTGCCGACACAGGTAATGGGTAGGCACTACATAGAGTCAGAGGGTATTTCTGTAAGGAGGCTATTGAATTTAGTGGTGTCATGATAGGATGTTAACCCATATATCATGTTGATATTAAATGTCCTTTATCTTATGTGTATATTTTATTGATTGGAACTTTTTTATACATTTACTCATTATATTCCTCCATCTAACTATGTATTATCATGTTTTACAAATTATATATAATTTTTTTATAATTTAGTTATTATTGGAGAATTAATTCCAGGAGGTAATTGTTGATTCCTTGGAACATATTATTAGAATAAATGGATCATAAACTTACTTTTTTCCTTTCCATTAGCAGACAATGGTGTTATTTTCATAGATAAATGAGGATGTTTCATGAAAATTTGGTATCTAAAGTTAGTTTCCCTCATGTAATGGAATGTTTAGTAGAACAATGATAGGATTTTAGGGACATAGTGGGTATGTTTTCGGATAGTGTCTAGAAAACTATCATTTCAACTAGCCCTATAGTACGATAATTTTTAAAGAGATGACTCTCTCATGTTGAGTTTGATTAAGTCTCAGTTCATTAATTATTTTATCTTCATTCACACTAAGATTTTCTCACATGTGTAATGGAATCTCTAAATTCATTAATATAGTATCATACCAACTAGTAGTATTCATGTAGTTATTTATAATGGTGTAATGGATGATGTTCTATATATAAATCCTCCATCCAATCATAATATTATTTAAGCTATAGTGTGTGTAATCTATTCCATGGACTAGTGTAGTATCCCTATCCTAGATCATGATATAAAAATCCAAATAGTAATTAGAGGACATAAATATCAATATCATTAGTTTCTTTATGAAAAACAACAATCCTTCAAAAAAATGAATGATCTTCAAGTCATGTTGGATTGGTGTTTGGAGTATTGAGAGTATTTTCGAATTCATAAATACAATAGATCCAAATCAATGCGATATGAAAAAAATTTAAGTTCAAATGCCATAATATGAGATGTTAGGGCATAATAGTTCCATAAAAAACATTATTATTTGGAGTGTAATGTCTCTATGAAAATATTTCATCATGTAACACCCAAATATTTTAAAATATGATAACCATGACATATGAAAGTTGTTTGATAACTATCTCAACACAAAACACTGATCAAAAATATAAGTTTGATAAATTTAGATAAAATAAATATTTTTTTAAATAAAACCATTACAACATAGAAATTGAATTTATAGGAATGAATATGAGTAACTAATTATCCAATTATAAGGTACCTTTAATATGAATAAATATAAATTATATTACTGGGAATGACTAATAATTTTATGTAAAAGGGAAATATTTTTCAACATAATACCTTTTATTCCAAACACATTTTTGTTTCTAAAAAAGAGGAATAATTTCAAATAATGTTTCAAATTAATGATTTTTTAACTCTAATTTATTAATTAAATGATATGAAATAATAATAATATCAGTTATTTTATAATGTTTTGTTTTATGATGAAAAAAAAATCATTATATTTTATGATTTCAAACAAAAAATGAATTTCTAAATCATGTAATTTATAATTTAAAAAATAAATTTATTATAATTATTCATATTGAAATTGAGTAAGAATAAGTTTTTGATCATATTCTAATTATTTTTTATTATCCTTGAAAAATGAAAGATATATTAAAATTATAATTTCAATGATTTTATTAGTTTTTAATCATAACTTAAAATATTTAAAAACCTATTAAGTAATCATATTTTAATTTTAACCATAATATTATTAATTTAAAAATATTCTTTGAAATTTTAATACCTTTGGAAATTATTCTTATAATAAATTGGAATTATATTATAATATGAAAACATATTTTAGTCTTTTCGTTGAATAATATATTTTTGAAGGGTGATTCACATTAAAATTAGATTGTATACATCATGTAATTTATTTTTTATAATAAATAAATTAATTTCATTAAAATAATAATCCAACATAAATTTATCTTATATATAAATTTTAATATTAAACACATTATTTTAGGGAAAACTTTTTTTACATGAATATGTGTATGCATTTTAAAATCAATATTTCATACCTCTAAAAATATTTTTTTTAAATAATTTAAAAATTAAAAATTAGAATTTTAAAATTATTTAAAATTTCAATAATAATATCTTTAAATATAATTAATTAGAATATATATAATGTAATCACCAAGGTAAAATTAAAAGGGATAAGTTTTGTTTATATAAGCGTAAAATACTTCAAAAATTTAAAACAATTAATAGAATTCAATTTTTGATATATAGATACAAATAAAAATTCTTCCCCTATAATTTTATACATTTTTGTTCTATTGACCATAGAATAACATCATGATATTATTGAAAATGTAAGGTTCACTCCCAGAAATAGACATCACTTAACATATAAAAAGATAACATATTCACTAATTAAAGACAACCATTACCCATAAAATATCATCAAAATTAAAAAAACTTACCCTCCTTAGAACCCTATCCCATGGACATAATCCTTTTACCACTCATAGTTATCCTAAGCTCTATAAATTCAAGAAGTATGTTACGTAAAACTAAATTCTCGGACATGATTGTTTAAAACTACTTAGTTTTCTTCTTAATATTTTACAAGAAAATTTATTATAGAAACACTAATATAATAATACAATTACAATTTTTAAACTATAATGTTAATATATTCAGTTCATTATCATAATTTGTCTCTACATCCCATATGTTAAGTTAAGAAACACTATTTTTTTCAAGGTAATTAATAATGCCTCCATGACTTAACATGTTTCATTTTTCCTCACATCCATTAAAATATGGATTGATGGATCGAATTAAAATATAAATATCATTTTTATGATATAATTAATGTTATTATATGATACATCTAAGAATATATTAATTAAATGAACAATAAAAAACAAAATTTAATTTAATCATTTAAAATAACCATACTAAGAGATAAGATTATATAATAATTATGTGATGTTTTCTTATGAAATATATAATCTTATAATTTTTCAGTATATATATATATAAGACTAAAATAATTAAATAATATCATTATTCATGTGGTATAATGATATTACATATAATCCACTTCATAATCATTCAATTAAGTGTTGCATGTTTTTGTCCAAGTAGTGTTACAACCTATTTGAAAAATATTAGTAATGTATTTCAAAAATAAAAATTGGATAATAATTAAATGTATAGTATGTTAAAATTACTTAACTAGTTACTTTTAGGATCTGTAGATTCTTTTATTAATGTTTAGGTCATTAATGAATAAATATAATTTCAATAATTTAGACTCACTAAATTCGTGTTATCGATTTCCTATTCAGGGTTAGATAATAAAATACAATGGACAGAAATGGGTACATTATAAATAATAATAAATCAACCAAAATAGTAATTTTAGTGATCTAGATATTATTATGTTAAAATAAAGATTAAATAGTGACATCATTATGATTAAACTAGTATAAACGATCAAAACTATAAATACTCAGTTTAGATAATCAGATGGATTCATATAAATAATGATTAATAATGAAGAGTATGATTATAAATTGATATGAGTAAAATTATGAAATATATTATTAAGATATCTATATTTGTGGTATGGTAGTTAATAGAAATTCATGGATTTCGTGATAATATGTAAGGGTTTTCGTCTCATTTTCCGTTCATTGTGAAAAGTATTGGATCTATAAAAAAAATTCATTAATTTGGTGTTTATAATAACTATTTTTTATTTAATAAAATAAATTATATTTTACACATTGAATAGTACATTCATTTTGAAGACCCCAATTTCATGAGGTTTTGATTAAAGTGTCACTTAATTCACAATTATTTCATTGGTCACATTTCTAACACTTTGAGACATAATATATTTTGTGCACCATATTATCAATGAATAGATTATCCACTAGTCATAGATATATTTTTATAATATTACATTTATTTCATGGGATTTAATATACAAATCACAATAATTTATTTGTAGGGATATTGATTCAGTTTTTCTATAGCGTTATGATTTTTTTGGTAACTAAATTTTCAGTCATTTATCAATGATAATTCCCCTAAACTATTTCATATAGGATATGTAAATCATACCCATTAACTATATTATGATGTATTATCTCACCTTTTTTTGGGAATTACATTCCAACTGATGAAATTTTTAATGAAATTTTTCACTTATGGATATGTGTTCTTATGGAACAATCCAAATTATTTATCCACATATATTATGATCATGTTATTCTGGTATTGACATAGTCAAACACTCCTTGTACTACATGGTGTGAATGTCAAATTTAAAATAACACAGATTACTTTATATCCACATAAAAATTATGATTTTATATTAAAATAGGGGAAAGTGTTTTCATTACAATTTTTTTATTCCAATGAAGTTGATTATATAAAAGTTGACTATATATTGTTTAAATATCAACTTTTTCCACTAGATGGGTTATGATCAGGTTATAACTTTTATATCATGGGAAAAATATTCCCATTCTGTATGATGTTATCTCAAAAAAATGATTATTATAATGGATGATTATGTATTTTTTTTATTCATTTTATATTCCGGTTAATGCCCTATACTTACACAGTTGATGGTTTGGTCTCAATATAATAAAGACGCATGATGCATGGATAATTATTATGAGACAAAACATGGTTCTTTTTTCTGAGTCTTCCAAAAATAGGATTATTTGTTTGAATAACAAGATTTTTTTACTATGGTATTGACTAAAAGAAAATTTCCATGGTATAAGTGTATGAATTTTTTTAATATATGAAATTATGTATTGCATTTGTTGAAATTAGAATTATTTATATTCATGTTTGTATATGTTGTCATGGATATTACATCCTCCCGGTTTCAGGTCTATGATTTCATCATCATGCTTACCTATTCCTACCATAATATTTAATCATGTTTATGCCATGATTTATTTAATTATTTGTTTCCCTTACCAAGTGTCTAAGATCATAACATATAATGTTTCTATTCATTGAGGTTATGGAGAAAAATAGTACATGTTATAATGTAGGAGGATAACATGTGTAAAATTATATGCAAGAAACATTTCTGACAAGTTATATATTAATTAGTTTCATATGTATTGGGAATCAATTCCATTTGAGATAAAAACAAATGATTCATTATTTAATGTTTAGTATTAATTATTTTACTTCTATAAACCTGGAAAGATTATTATGAGGTAAGATAGGAAATAATTCTCATTTATTTTTTTAATTAAGGATGGTTATATATAGGTGTTCAAAGCTAGTATCAATACAATTATGTAAAGAATATTTTTATGGAATAAGATCTAGGTATGTGGGTCTTAGGAGTCACAATTGGTATCAAATGAAAGTGGTAGATAAATTTTGATATTAGTATATTTATTGAGGAAAATTTAATATTTAGTATGATGGGTTTGATCATAAGTTGAAAGTTATAACTAAACCACATGGAATAGTATGTGATTTATTACTAATGTAATAATACACATTTTATTTTATGATTCGAATAAGAAAATATGTGTAAAAACTACAAGAATAAATCAAATGTTGGATATCAATTTGATGTTTTTGTAAAGCATGTATTATTTAGTTTTTCTGATTAACATATCCCTTTCTGGATACTAGAAACAAGATAACATTTTGGCATAGATAATTCTAGGGTTAATAACCTCGAATTTTTTTTTTGGATGTAATAAATCACCACTATAATAATTATATGAGTTTTACTTTGATTTAATATGTGGATAGACACTCTTAAGGGATATTATTTGATTCATAAAATTTTATTTATGAATAAATATGAAGGATTAATTTATCAATTAATTCATATTATTATATTAAAAGTACCTGGGAAACTAAAATAATGCAACACAAACTAAACATGATGTTTTATATGATAAAAAGAAGGTTCCACTAAAGAAGACATATTCATATTTATGTATTCATATTCAAATTCCAATAGAAAGAAAACCTGTTTGGTTTTTTATTTTATTTAAAGTATTACCAAAATAATTATGTTATAACGTGTATGAATTTACAAACCAATATATCCTATTATCAAATAACAGAGCACACATAAATGTTTTAGAATCCTATTACATGAATTTTTATTATAGGAATGATGGGCTTCTTTTTGTTACTTAAGGTAGTAATGTTGTTATTTTTGTAATCTAAAAACACATATCTATTATTAATAATGATTTATATTTATGAATGAATGTATATGTTATAAATGTTATGAGGTTAATGTATGACATTTAACATCACATTAATGTTCTAGTGAATCATATGAAATTTTATTAATAGTAATGAATATTGATTTTATAACAAGGTTATAAATTTTTTTTATTAATATTTAAGAACACAAGGTTTTGGGTTGGATAATGTTTAGGATTAGTATATGTTTTTGGTCAATAAA
Source organism: Viscum album (assembly GCA_963277665.1). Lineage (NCBI taxonomy): Eukaryota > Viridiplantae > Streptophyta > Magnoliopsida > Santalales > Viscaceae > Viscum > Viscum album. The sequence goes on along the minus strand of OY728126.1, from coordinate 1,203,404,755 downwards.
ATAAAGGGTTTTGTGGTTGTGAAAATACAAGTTGTGTAGTATCCATATATTTGGAATGTTTGTAATTCATTTCTAATGTTTATCCAATTTTCAGGATTATTATATATACTGACAATTGTGTGTGCTTATGACTAGTATTTCATGCCATTAGAGGGTTACCAATAGAGTTAATATTTTTATGTAAATATAATATTGTTGTTGTATAATTCCATAGTGATTCAAATATTTTTTCAAAATGGTATGTTATTTTCAGTATCTGATATGGGAATATCCATACTACGGTATATGATTGTATGAATGATAACGATGTTCTGTGGATTGATAAGTTATATTTTGATAACATAGATTTATTTTCTTTTTCTATTTATATCATTTTAATAATGTTCATGGTAATGTTTGGATCTTCATTTTCAGTATTAGGTTAATAAGTATGACATAAACTAACATTTAATAACCAAGGATGAACATGGTATGATATATGTTAGCTATGACATAAAATATCAATAGACTAATAAAGATGATAAACATATGTGTACTATAAGATAAAAGAAACATGGTAAAATCAAAAATACTGCGAATGTAAGGACTTGGTAATTAAAATAATTGTAATAATTTAAACAGATCATCCAATCAAGAGTTGTGGATTCCTTACTGGATTCTTATTTTAACCGAACTAGTGTATCTAGGATCATTTTGATGAGTATTATGTCACTACCCTTATGATTTTATTATTTTTGGAAACTTATTTTAGAATAGTTAGTGTATATTAGGATGATGTTTTGGGAGATAATATTGTTTTCTTCCATTTGATAAAATTGACGCGATTCTATACAATCACTATTCACTGAATCATAGTTCGATTAGCGAAATAATAATTATCCATTAAAAAAATATGAGGGTGGATAAAAAAACAAGGTTCCCATAATGAGAGATATTAACACAATCATAATGGTAGAAAACAAAAACTATTCATCGTTATATTCATCCTTCATTTATTCACTGGTATGTAAAGGTCGTGATATAGGTAGATAAGTTAGATGCATCATTATAATGGTGTAAGTAGAATACAGACCCCATTTATCCTTTTTGTAGAAACATGATATGATACTATGTTGAATAAGGGGGTGTCCCCTCTATAACCCTAAGGTTGGGAGTAGTTCAAGAATCACGATTTATTACAATAAAAACGAATCCCTTAAATAAATATTTGGGATATACTTTTGGAATTGGAATGCCCAATTTACGAATATGATGTTCCAACTATAATTGATATAGAAGGTATTACATCCCCCAATAATCTACGGCTAAGAGGTTTTCAGAGATAAACTAGCATAGGCATCAGTGCAATAGGTTAGAGAAGATATTGATGGGTATCTACTGATAATGGTGACACACAATTGAGATATTTTAGAAAGGGAGAAGGATAATGTGTATGAATTGGTAAGTCTAATATGGGATAAAAATGGTTATAACTGTGTATCATATTGATCCTTAGAAATATGAGGATCATTAATATTTTACTACATCTTTCGACCTCATCCTCCCACTAGTTTCACCATGTCAAATAAGCAGGGGGATGAGAGATGGATGCATATGGTATGTCCATTGATGGGAATTTTATACATACTGGTTATAAAAAATTTGTAACCATAATGAATAATAGCCTTTTATAATCTATATCTATGAGTCAAACTATAAAATAAAGGGGAATTATAATATTTCAAAACACAAGACCATGATTGGTATTTTACTAAAATGGGTTCGGGAGAAGTAAAAGAATATATATGCATATATTTATTTTCATGGTTTACCATAGGATAATAATATTAATACCTCAATGTTTCTCTACATTATAAATACCCTTATATTTTTTTAAGTTAATAATTAAATTTTCTATTATATATAAGAAGGGAGAATTTAACACCCTAATATATTTAATTTGTGGTTCCCTTTAAAAAGGTAATTTGTTTGAAAGCTTGGTCCATACGCAACACTGAACATAAATGGAAGGATGTATATATTTATAATAAATATAAAATTTAAATTAATAATTTTAATATATTTCCATTTAATTAGAAGTAATGAATACCAGTAAACACATTATGATTTTTTTCATCTATTAATATTAAAGAAAATAAATTAGTTTACATAAAATTAATAACAAATACATGTATTAGAATAGTATTTTTCTAGAAAAATACATTTTATGTGATAAAAATATCGATTTCATATGATACATGATTGCATTTAAATTATGTTTTATATTAAAAATTCTTCAATACAATTTATTTCATGAATGATATTAAATATGAATAAAAAAAGGTAATATTTTAAAATGGCATTTTCTAAAAAAACAGGTTTTCATAAAATTTTAAGATATAATTCGAAAACTAGGATTATAAATTTTTTATTATTAAATTTAAATAAAATATATTTATTCTTAAATTTTTTATGTTATAATTGACATAGTATGAATTTTTTAAAATGTTTGAAAATTGTTGATTTACATCAATAAAATATGGTAATTACGAAAATTAAAATTTCTGTGACTCTATCACAATTTATGAAAATACTATAAGATTTATAACACATTTTTGTAATAAAATATTAATTTCAGTAATGAAATTATTATTTTCAAAATATTCTTTGAACTTTTGAGACCTATGGAAGTCATCGTTATAAAAAATTAAATGGAAACATTAATATAAATATTATTTTTGTTCTTTTTGTTGAATCATGTATTTCTCCAGGGTGATTCGGTTTTATGCTACATTTAAATATTAATACTTTTAAATTTTATTTAATTAATCAATATATAATATTTAAATAACTATCCAATATAATTCTATCTTATATTAGAATATGAATCTTAAAAATGTTATTTCTTCGAAAACTACTTTTATATGACTATATGAATTTTTTAAAATTTTATTTTAAAACAAATAAAAATTTAATTCCACAAATTTTTATTCATATTTCAAAGCATACATTTCAAATTAGTTAATAATTTAAATATTAATAACTATCAAAAAAATTAATTGAGATGGCTGTAATTTAATTACCAAGGTAAAAGTAAAAGGGATAAATTGAGTTTAACCAAGTGTATAGATCCTAAATAATTTATAAAACATGTCTTGAATTTTATTTAGGTTCATTTAAATGACTAATACATGTTTCATTTAGAGGTTTTTCATTTTTTATGCATTATAACTAGATTAATTTAATGACATTGTTGAAAATGTGAAGGTTACTCCAAAAATACTCGTCCCCCTTCACAAAAAAATGTAACATATTCAGCACATAAAGAAAAATATTGAGTTAAAATTACAATATAAAAATATGAAATATTTATATCACTAAAACCCTATCCCACAAAAATAGTCCCCCAGTCATTCATATTCCTCTCCAAACCATCAAATTCAAGGTCATTTTTAAGGAAAATTCATGTCCTTGACGTGAGTATTACAAATTTCTCATTATTCATCTTAATTAACATAATTAAATTTTATTATTCCCATGAAAATATAATGATATTATTATAATATATATGATCTAAATTTAATATACTATGTTTATTATCATTATTTATTCATATACAGGATCCATTGTTAAAAAAATGTTTTCCATGTGTTGTGCAAACTACAGCATTCAAGATGTAACGTGTTTCACTTTCCTTCACCACAATACAAGGATGAATATATGGATTTTATATAAAATTATAAAAAAATTATGATATCATTACTGTTTTGAAAAGAAAAATTAGTGAACCAAATAATTTTATGATCCATAGCTATGTCTCATTAATTTAGTCACATAAATTAAGTGCACTAAGAGGATAATATTTTATACAAATTATGTACTATTATTATTTAAATTTTATCATCCTAAAATTACATAAAAACATAATATATCACATTAAAAAATTAATAATATCAGTATTCAACTTTTATAATGATATTATAAAAACACCTCATAATTATTCATTAATTTGGGCTATATTTATGTTTGGGTTAGTTTACCCTCTTAATTGAACAATATTATGGATTCCAATCATGAATAAATATGGTAATAAAAATAAAAGTATCAAATTATTTTAATGTTAAAATAATTATTTTATTGTTATAGATATATTATATATATAAAGCATTAATTAACAAAACACACCTCAAGCATCATGGATTACCAAAACATTCATACATTAGATATCAACTTCAATGATAATGATAAAAACTCTTAAAGGGTATTTCAAACAATATTAATAATTGTAAATCCTTCCTAAAAAATTCTAATTAAATATAACAGATAAAATATTAATTTAGAAAGAACATGCAAATTACTATTATGAAGGTAGTAAAAATAATCAAAACTATAAACAGATGATTTTGAAAATCAGAAGAATTTATGTTGAAAATAACATATTTTGAATTTTATGGATTAAATTTGATTTTATTATGATTCATAATTATGTTGTTATTATATATATTTTTTTGATATAAGATCCAAATGTACATTCATATAAGTAAAGACATGAGTTAGGTGGTTTCATCTCAATTTCCATTCATTGGGACAAATATTGTATATATGCATATAATTTCAGTTATGTGGTTTATATACTTCTTATTTAAGATATCAATCATTAATTAGATTTTATCTTGGAGTTTTATGTTAAATTAAAATTTATATATTTTACAGTGTTCTGATTAATGTGTTTATCAATCCCCAAAGGTTTCATTGGCCTCAATTCATATTTTTGAAGACATAATACATGTAATTATCCATTCAATATTTGAATTCATTTTTCACTATCCAAGGATATGTTTTTGTAAAACTCCTTGTATGTCATTATATTTAATAGAAAAATCATGGCTTTGAATTGATGTTTCTATTTAGTTTTATTTTTCTAAATAGTGACTACTTTGGTAACTCAAATTTCATTAATTGAATTATGATTTTTCCATTAAACAATTTCTTATATATTATGTAAATTCGAACCATTGGTTGTACTATGTTTCATTCTATAATATTTCCAGGCGATATGATTTTAAAAAAAAACCCTTTATAAAAATATTCCTCAATTCATAGGATATTTTATTTCTATGTATTCATATCCTTTCTCTAGGTTGATAATGCTAATGTTATTTTTTCATTGACATAGTTGTATACTCATTGTTCTATATAGTGTAAACATAAAATATTTTATAAGTCAAATAGGATTGTGTTCACCTGGATATTATGATTTTCTATTTAAATGTGGAAATGTGTTGTCATTCTATTTTTTTATTAAACAATTAATAAATATTGTAAAATCAAATATGTATTATCTAACCATCCACCATCATCATTCTGATGTATAGTTATGAGGTCTTATCTTTTATTAACATAGGTAAAATAATTGAAATTCATTAAATTTTTTATATCAACATGGATGATTATTTAAAATGTTGATTATTCTTTGTTTATAAATTTTATCCTATAGTAAATTAATTGGGCTTAAACAAGTGATAGGTTTGGAACAACATTATATAAGCCTTTGATGCATCAAATAGTATCATGAGAAAAAACATGTTATTTTTTATAGAATGACTATTCCAATAAAATGTTATTTACTTGAAACAAATTGTTGATAAAATTGTTTATTAATAATGGAATCTAAAAAAAGTAATGTTTCTGGGAATAGGGTCTTGGTTACCATGTTTTGGATGTTTGAGATTTTTCATTACATCTATATGGGATCCTTATTATTGATATATTTGGATTCATATATTATTATGGATATAGGATTCCCCCAGATTCATATTGACTATTTCATCATATTATTTTCCAATTCCTATAATATTCAGTATTCCAAGATAACGGTATCATTTTTTAAGTTATATTTTCTATTAATCAGTGTTTGCGCTTACCCATTCAAATCTTTTCATTTATCCTGTTTATGGAGAAATTTCATGCAAATTACTTGTTTTGAAGGATAAAATGTGTGATATATTTATTGTGATGTATTGAAGATTTTTCATGAATTAATAAGTTTCATATAAAATGGTATATTATTTTTATTGATATAAATAACTAGATATTTCATATTTCATATTTTATAATAATTATATAAAGCTGTAAACCTTCAAATATCCTTCAAATGTTAGAGATTCAACATTATTTTTTCATTTTATAATTTATGGTGGTAATATATAGGTTTTCAAAGATGATATAAAATAATTTTTGTAACATGTGTGTTTAGGTAACTATAATCTTGAGCACGAGACTAGGGAATCTCATTCCAATAATATTTCCATGAATCATTGATGATGGATAAATCCTTGGAGTTCATCAGCCATGGAAAAATGATATCAGACTATAATAGAGTATTCCATCCAATTGTCATAACTTCTTTATTCCACGTCTATGATTTTATTCTGTGATAAGATTAATTATCAAATGTTTCAGATGGTATTATGTCATAATATTTGATGTCATGATTATATGATAAATCTTACCTCTTATGTTGAAGTTGATGGAAAAGATCATTTCATAGATATTGAACTGGAATGATGAGCAGGCTTAGTCACTATTCATATTCAAGCAAATAGTTGTTTTTGATTTCTCTTATTGTTTCAATAGGGAAGTGAAAAGTGGTATGTAATTCTTTTAGTAGTGGATATCTATAGCATATTTTTATAAAACATTTGGTTACCTCTAGCGGTGGAGCATTAACTTGCTACTAGTGTGGTATGATATTCCACAAGTTACTTAACTTCCCAGCACATCTTAAAATTAATAAATCATATGGTCATCAAGGTTATAGAAAAAATTTATCATCAATATTTATTTCTACATATTATAGTATAGTATATCCGAAATATAACAATGTTATGGCATTATCATATGTATCAAATACTATAGTTTTCCAGTATCATTATTCAACATCAAATCACCTTCATGCAATATAATTTTCTTCAATAGAAGTCGATGTAGTGCCTACAAATATGAAATGTACCGTATTTATTGCTTAATATTTTTTGACATTATTATTGTTACTTGTTCCTATGACTCTTATATATTAATATGATTCATGAATTATTTAAAATTTCACATAGAACCCTTTTTTTCTATTATGGAGTTGATGATACCTATCGGAATGTATAATGACCAAAGTTTTTAATTCCATTAATATTTTCTATTAATATAAAATTTCATGATAGTTTTGGATTTTTTAGATCTCATATTGGATATAAATGATGTTATCCTTGGAATTTATTGATTAGTTTCTTATAATATAGAGATTTAGTTATATCATCAGTGGGTATTCAGTAATTCTAAGGGTGGTAAATATTGGGTGTTTTAAAAAGTATGAGATTTGAGAAGTAGTTAATCAACGCCACTGTTATTTTACATTAGAAAATTTATTTCCTCTTTCAATGTTGAACATAGTTATTAACATATGGATTATGATCATCCCTTAGAGGTTAATGATTTTGATAATGTGTTTCCAGATTATTTAACATATCTTCCATTATGTATGGATGTTATGTTTCTAATTGATTTTCTATTATGAATTCAGGTGATTGATATTACTTTAGACCATATGGATTCAGTGAAATTTTAGTAATTGATGATTTAGTTGTCTGATTTTAAAGGAAAAGGATTCATTCATCCTAGTGTATTACCTTTTCTAGGACATATAATTTTTACAAAAAATGATGATGAGACTCTACATTTGTGTTCGATATTTTATAATATTAATTAGAAAATGATTAATAACAAGTACCCATTACCCTACAATAATGCTTATATGATTAAATGGTGTGAAAAAAGTTGTTCATGAATATTAACTTTTGGTTTGGATATCATTTTCATAGAGTTAAGAATTTAGATATTCCAATGACAACTTTCAAGTGATTTTATATTATAATTTCAAATGTTATGATGTCATTTAGTGTAACTAATAGTCTAGATATTTCTCTGGATATGATGAATTGAACATTATTAAATTACCATGAATCATATGTTGTGGTATTAATGGATGATACTATGGATTACTTCTGAATTGAGGAGGGGAAGAAGAATAACCTAAAATTCATTTATGATGTCTTAAGGGTTCATCACCCTTAAATGTAGATATCGTAATATGATTGGTAGATTTGAAAATTTTAGTTCATATGACATGTTCTATTATATTATATAATCTTAATTGATTTGGAGAAGGTGAAAGTTTTCCTAAAATTATAGGAGACAAAAAATGTATTTGAAATTCATTTCATCATAGATTTTACTTGATACCATCAGATGTTTGTGAATAAACTATCAAATATTGAATCACTATTGACTACTCATACCATAAATTTTGTGAAATATGTATGGGATTATATATGTATGGTTTACTTTGGTAAATTTAAGTGAAATTTTATTTTAGCAGCAATTATGATTTTACCAAATGAAAAAATGTGATATAAGTTTTTTTATGATGAATTAGGTTATTGAATACTATTTGTATTGAGACATCAATATCATATACTCGAACACAATTATCCTCATATTTGGACACACAAGAATAACTAACTTATCAATGATTTAAAAATAGATAAAATTTAGTGCAATTAAGAAATGATAATATTTCAAATTATGAGAATGGATTGATATTTATTCTAAACATTAATTTTTCAAAAGTTCCATATAAATACTAAAACCTTATGAAAAATATATTCTTGGATTATATTTAGTATTTTAACATTGATATCATATATAACATTGGAAATGTGAATATTATTGAATATTCAATGTGTATTATGTTTCCATCCCATGTGGATATATAATAAAAGGATGAGTGGAGCATCATAAGGAAATTGTCATAGATTCACCTAGATGTGATGGATGAAAATAATTTTATTGTTATAAATAGTGAAAATTTGAATTCACATATTAATTATTAAAATTTTCAAGAGAATCTATGGGAGAAAGAGATCATAATTATCAAGAACACATTATATATGTAAGTGTATTAATGAGTTGTCTTTCCACATAGAAGGCCATATTTATTTCAACATATAGTACTTTATACCTTTTTCTATGAGAATTGTTGTATTAATATTGTATCACTATTCATGAAGATTTTTTTTACAATGAATATGGATGAGGAAGTGAAGTGTCTATTTTCTATTCGATGTTTGAAACATAACATATTTGATTTTTTTCCCTTTACTATTTATGTTTACAGACTATATCTGAAGAAAAAATGTAATATAGCTTATTTCGTCATATTCAGGTTCCAATATAGATATGGGATGATGTATTTATAAATTTTATAATTGAGTTACCATAAACTCCATGAGGTAATAATTTTAAATAGTGATTAATTAATAAAATAATAAATCAATATTATCTATTTTTGATTTAGGAAACATCCAAAGTTGAGGTATTATTATAGTTATATATTTGGGATAATTTAATATTGAATTTGGTTCCATAAACATTTATTTAAAATATATTTACCCATTTTAAAACCCCAGTTATTTTTTTTCTCCAAATGGTGATGGGTTCTCAATTTAGGTTGAGCACAAAATATACATATATACAAATAAATAAATTTTATTTGTACTTATTCATTGAACATCAATCACAATATTTTGGGAATCATATAATAGACACTTTTTAATGGTTTTTTAAAATAAATTTATTATATATAATCTTATATCAGAATGGATCATTTTGAGGCACTGAATGGTCAATAGTTCAAGTCACTCCTTTGTGGTCCATGTGTGTGTAAAATATTACAGTTGTGTCATACTCTTATTTAATGGGAATTGATGATAACCCATATTTTATTTAAATAACTAGATATTGGTCAATGTTATCCTTAATTTTACATGTATATTTGGAAATATCCTCATGATTTTTAGTAGGTGAATGTGTGTTCATAAATTTTTCTATTTGGTTATGACACCATAACCATGGGTAGTAAGAGAAATATATTTTGATAATTATTAGATCATTAAGATTAATATGTGGATTATAAACGTGTCATATAAATTAGATTTATAATTCTCTTTGAACTCAGTATATGACATGTTTCCTATTTCTTATATCTAGAATACTTATACCAATTCTATTATTATTATGAATTATGATGATCCTGACCTGGAATAATATGTATCGATAGTAGAGAAAATTTTCTATATAGTTGATGATCATGACTGGAACATACATGGGAAATTTATTCCATAAATTTTATTATTTTGGAATCATGAAATTTAATTTCATTAGATATGGTTCTGGGAATTAAATATGATGGAGCAATGGTGTTCCTAGTTTATTAAATATTTTTCCTTTTATAACCATGATAGGTACTTTTGGTTTTGGGATGTGTTATTTAGTTACTTGTGGTATAGGGTGAAAATTGTGAATTTGTTGTGAATCCACATATTGGAAAATGAAATGGGGGAAGAGATAATGTAACTACATCTGTTTGTGTAAAATTGGGAGAGAACATGGTGAGGATAGGTGTATTATTTACCTTCGACCACATGGAGACTCCATGTGGACCATGAATAGAATGGTCTCTTCATATCATGGTTTAATGAATTGGGATTCAAAACATGGGAAGGGGTTTCCACTATTTCATGTTTCACATCATATGAATAGTGTTATCGATGCGAACATGAAAACAGTGGGCTTTACAATTCCATTCTGTCAGTAGTCTCAAATTTTTGAAATAAGCCAATTGGTATCTAGTCTATACATAGATGTTACATCCATTAATCATGGTTCTTCTGATCTTTTGGGGAGACTTATTTATTATGACTATGACATGAAATAGTTTTTAAAGGCACCCCAACTTTACATCATTATTAGATAATTTTGATCTAGTTGTTTCTATGGAAAATTATCAACATCCTCATTTTTATTTGACTAGAACCACAGTTAATCCCTCCAAATATGATTTTATTATATAAATATATAATAATGAATTTATCTTAGATGAATTTGTTTTCCTATGTCTTCTATTGGTGTACAGTCCACTATAACGATCTTTGATGGAATATGATTTATAGAATGGAGTTTTATTACCTCTTAGTTCCTTCAATATAATTAACATGAGGATCCAATTCACTTGTAGAAATTTCCAAGAGTACAAGGATGGTTATTTACTGAAAATTATTTTCTAAATAAACCATAATGGGTCTTTAATTTCAGAATTTTTTCAAAAATAATTTTATTTAATGATGTGTTATTGTTGAAATTTGAATTTCGGGATTATTTTATAACATATATTTACCATTTAAATTTATTATGCAAACAAATTTTTATAATTGTATAAATTTTTTATAAGGATCACTAGATTATTGATAGGTGTAAAGTCCTTGAAATTATATAAAACTATTAAAAAAATCCCTCATTTGTGTGATATGGAATATGGGAATCATGTGGAAGATATGAGGGTGGTAGAATGAAACACACGCACATGGATGGTTTACAACATATTAAAATGGATTTATAATACAACTCTATCAAAACATTTTTATGATATGAGGATCAAATATTTGGGTGTTTTCTTCATTCAAATCTCAGTGTTCTATAGATATTTTTGCATCGTGTTATTTGACCATTGATGTGTCAGGATCCTAGAAATATCATTCCTAATATACCATGTGAATTCGTTTCCATGTTACATGTATTTGAAATTGCAATCCCCATATGTTTCGAGAAATGGTTTGATCAAATATTTTTTTAAAACTAAATGGTTTATTTATCAATCCTTTTTTACAATTTTTTTGAAATGGTTGATTACAATTTTTTATGAGAAATTTTTAATTATATACTTCATTACATTCCTTTCATTAAATTAGAAGAAATTATGTTTATACATATTCCTTACGAAATAGTTCATGGGATCATACTGGGATTATTTTATAATACCATATAAATACCTTTTGGTGTGTGTGGATCATATTTTATCTAATGATGGAAAATGGAATGAGCCACATATAGGTGGTGATTATCTATGTTAATAGTTTTTGGAGTTTGGTATTTATATTGGGGGTTGTTAACAGACATATCACATGGGTGTGGGAAGTCTTTTATCTTTTGTATTCTAGTTTGTCTATTTGGGTTTGTGTAACACCTCGTCCCCAGTTACCTAGATTCAGTGCATTATTATGTATCATTGGCATGATCACAATAGATCATGTCCCAAAAGACCAATTAGTTTAGTAGCTTTGGAAGTAATAGATACATTGATAAGGTTTACATTACATCATAAAATGGAAAACTACCACAACATTGTTTCCATAGACAACACTAAGATCCCATATACTATCCCTGTAGGTCAGTCATTATATATTTCTTCGCATCATGTGAAAAATAAAACATAGAAAGGGGTGAGCTAATATGCTCAGTAAAGATAACAATATATCAGAAACTTTCATAAATAAGAACTAACAATTAAGTAAATTTATAAAACTAAAACAAAATCCTTTTAAACATAAACATAATCATAATATTCCAAATATAAATAAAAATAATTCCATTTACTTACTCACATGAATATTATACCTATCGACTAATCACATGCAATATCAATATCCACTTTTATAATGATGGAATGCAAAATGCCAGACTTCATAACCACATAGTAAAGGCCTTGTGCCAAAACTACAACTAAGATTTTGTAAAGGCCATGTTCCAAGATAGTAGTTTGTCTCATGAGACCTACCGATGCATCGAGGAGCTATATCCTGCTCCACCCTTCACTTACTAAGTCCAATGCATTCCTCATATGAAAAGGTTTAAACATATCATAAACATTCGTATAAAAACTAGGATAAAAAATGTCAATACATTATCCATAAACCATGAATGTTTTAAAAATAACACATCCACAGTAAAACATATCACAAAACCTTCAATACAATATGGATGTTTGGTATCATAATAAATCAATTTCAAATAAGCTTAAAATCTATCAAAGAATGTTGACATAGATGAAATCAAAAACCTTTTTAAAGAAATATCTCTCTATATTTTGAAATCATTTAAGAGTCACATAATTATAAAGAAAACATTTATTTTGAAAATATTCTTATAAACTTGTAAGGGAAGCTTCGATGATGTTATAATGACAAAAAATATCTTCACCTGCCATATAAGTTAAAAAAACATTCTTACCTTAATTTTGTTGAAAAGGTCATAATGTACATTGTTTGGAAAATGACAGAAAGATTATTTTCAAAACCAATTTGGTCAAATATGGGTATAAATGAATTTAACCCATTGTCTAGTATATAGTAAAAATGTTTGGAAATACTGTTTTAAGAAACATGGATGTGGATGATAAAGAGCTCCCAGTAGATAATTACGTATAAATAACCTCAGATAATAAAGAGATTGTAAAATTAACCCTTACCTTGTACTTTTCCTTGGTATAGGTTAGTTTATCCTCCTATATAATGTAGAAATTATTTTTATTAAATTATTCAAGAACCATATAAATTAATATGACATCATATATTATCTTTTAACATGGCTTTGTTAATAATATCTTAGACTTATTGTCGTTTCGGGTGTTAACTGATTCATTTTCCTTTATATGATTTGTTACGTAAGTAATGTTTGTTATGGATAGGATGTATCTTATTCATAATCAGAATGATATTAAGTCTTTAAACATTATTTTTAATCATCTAATCAAAATTAGTCTTGAATGGATACGATGGAGAATGAATCGAATCGCGTTCATGGAGAAAGTAATCCGTACGTATACACGAGCGACAATATCATTATTTTGATATTAAAATAATATATAATTGGATGGTATATCATATATAAATAATCTTTATCATGTTATATCTATTATTTACATCAATTACACCTCATTATTATACCCATCCAAATATTAATGTATTGAATAACAATTACACCACGACGTGGAGACGGTAAGCCGTACGTACGCATGTATGGTGACATGTTATTAAAAGGATGGATAGAATAAATAATATGGTTGTACCATATTTATAATAACATCACAGTACATATAATATATTGGAGTTACTATTTTATAATGGAAATGACAAAGAAAAAGGAAGTGGAAGAAGAAAGGAACATGAAAGAGTTGATGAAATATTTACCTCTTCTTCGAGTTCATCCTTTTGATTTGATCAAAAGGGCTCCATAGGTTGTCTTAATGACTAAAGGAAGTCCTCTATGATGAAGTGAGGACAGTTGAGAGGGTATTTGGTCAAGGGGGTTGAGAAAAATGGATTTGAAGTTGTGAATTAGAGAGAATGGGAAGTGCCCTTTTAAAAGAGGGGTGAGGGGCACCATAGAAAAAGCTTCGAATATTATTTTATAATAAAATAATTTTCGGTTTCTAATGGCTCCATAATGAATTATTTAAATTCTAAGGTGGGGAAGGGTCGAAAAAAAATCAAACAATAGGTTTTAGATAGTTTTGGGCCACTATATTAACTTTATCATTTATATTTAACTCTTAGTTAAATAGTTTGACATTTACCATGTGTCTTTGTATTTTTATATTATTTGGTTAATAAACATACTATATACTTCCAAGAGAACCCCAAGTGGTTCATTAATGATACAGGACAAATCTTATATTTTTAGGAATAGAATATTAATTAATAATATAATATTATTTTTAAAAACTCTTTTATATCAATTTTGAAAATATTTGGTATTTAGTTTTTCGTAAATTCATAACAGTGTTATTACTTTGTAAAAATTTCATCTAACCAACCCTAACATGTCATATTAACCTAAAAAATTAGTGGAATTCATAAAAAGTCTCAAATTACATTTATTTGAATATTTATAATATCAATTATTTTAATATTTCATTAATTAGGTAATTAGTGCATCATCATTGTGTCATAAATAAATTAAATTATTTAATGTCTAAAAAATATAAATAAGATATAATTATGTAGTAAATTTTTTTATATTTCTAATACATATTTAGAGTTCAATTTATCTTATGTTTAACCCTATATTAAAAATGGTTTAGTTATTAAAATTTGAATTTAACACTTTTAACTCTTCTTTGAATTAAATAATAATAAATGTACTAATCTAATCCTTGTGGACCTAAAGGATCATATTTTATTTATAAGGTTTTTTTGGTCGAATTACACTTATAAAATAGAATTAGTACATGTGTTAGGGTGATAATAAAATCATTTTACCCTTAATTACTCTATTTACTTTTAATCGTGGTAAATAAAAGTAAAAATTACTATTCACAAAAAAATTATTTTCATCTTATTGAACCACATTTTTCATACTGATATCAACCCTGTCTCTTGTATTTTTGAAATTCAACTCACAGAAGTGGTAAAATTATGTTTTATGTAAATTTTTAAATTCCCTATATGAGGTGGGTAAAATACAGTAAAAAGTTCAATAAAATTTTTATATATCAAAAATTATAATAAACTGACTCCAATGAATTACATTGAACTTATATATGTATTGTGTATATATTTTTACCTAAGATAAATATACATAAAATAAATAATTATTTAAATGAAAATTCGATTTTAAACTATAACTCGGTGTTTTTCACTATTCATAAAAAATTGATATTTTTCAGAAAAATACCAAAAATTCACCATAAGATAATTTCGATATTTTGAATCCCAAAACAAAACCCATTTTGAAAAATAAAATTTATAAAATTTCAAAAAGTGGGTATTACTATTCATAACGGCTAGTTTGATTGGTTGTGGTGTGTTAGAACTCGAAGTTGCATACAACACACAATATTGTATTATTCAAAGAGAAGCGTACTGTGGAAGCTTGGGGTGTTACATTCTCCCCTCCTTTAAGTAATTTCTTCCTCGAAATTTCTAGAGTATTACTGCATAAAGTGACTCATGTGGTTCTTCATCATAAGTTCCTCGGGTTCCCACGTTGCCTCTTCAATCTTATGGTTTCTCCATAGAACATTTACCAGATGAGTTTTTCAGTTTCTCAGAATTTGTTATCTTGTATCAAGAACCTTGACAGGCTCTTCGCAATAAGATAGATCGGGTTCCACTTCTAATTCCACATAGGTGAGTACATGCGTTGGTTCAGGCACGTATTTTCTCAAAAGTGATATGTGGAATACATCGTGAACTTTGGAGTGACTTGGTGTCATTTCCAAATGGTAAGCTACAACCCCAATTTTCTAGAATTTCGAAAGGTCCGATGTACCCGGGAATCAATTTTCCCTTCTTATAGAAACATATAACACCCTTCCATGGAGATACCTTCAAGAAGACAAGATCTCCTTTAGGAAACTCCAAATCCTTCCTTCAGTTATCGGCATAGCTATTCTGCCTACTTTGTGCTGCTTTGATGTGGGTTTGGATTACCATCATCTTTTCCATTGCTTCCTCCACAAGTTTTGGGCTTACGAGTTTTCTTTCACCAAAATCATCCCAACAGGTTGGTGGGCGACATCTCTTTCCATAGAAAGCTTCATATGGTGCCATCTAAATACTTTAATGGAAGCTATTGTTATAGGAAAATTATACTAGAGATAAATATTGATCCCACATACCTTCAAAGTCAAGTGATCATGATCTCAACATGTCTTATAAGGATTGTATTGTCTGTTCGAATTGTCCATCAGTTTGGGGGTGGAAGGCAGTGCTCAAACGAAGTTCAGTATCTAGGGATTTCTGAAGACTTTTCTAGAATCTTGATGTAAAATGGGGATCACGATCAGAAAAAATCTATATGGGTACTCCATGAAGTCTCACAAATTCATTAATATATAGTCTTTCTATCCATTCAAGTGGTAAATATTCTCTTATAGCATGAAAATGTGATGACTTGGTAAGGTGATCAAAAATGACCCATATAGCATTGTTCCTTCTAGTTGTCTTTGGTAGTCCCATGACAAAGTCCATAATCATATTATCCCATTTCCACTCAGGTATAGGAAGAATTTTCATGGCTCTTCTAGGATGTGGCCTTCTAGCCTTTACTTGTTGACAACCCATACAGCTTGACACAAAATTAGCAATATCCCTCTTCATGTTGTCCCACAAAAAATGTTCCTTCAATTCTTTATACATCTTAGTGTTACTAGGGTGTACAGAGAAATTGGAACAATGAGCATCATCCAACAATTCATTTTTTAGATCAGCTATATCGGGAACACAATGTCTCATCCCAAATTTCAAAAATCCATCTTTATACACAAAGTCACTCAATATCCCATCATTCAAAACTTTAATCTTCTTTAGAAACTCTTTATCATTGGTCTAATAACTCATTAACCTTTCTAGTAAATATGGTTTGGAAACCAATTGAAAAGGTACTGATGTTTCACCATCCATGGTTATTCCTATATCCATCTTTACTAGAACCATGGAAATAGCATCCCTTTCCACCCTCATCTTGTTCAATACTCCATGATCTTTTCTTCTCAAAGAATTTTCCACCTTATTTGCCTTCCCCGGGTAGTAGTTTATCTTGAAATAATAATCCTTGAGTAGTTCAATCCATCACCTTTGCCTCATGTTGAGTTATTTTTGTGAGAAAATATACTTCAAACTCTTGTGATCAGTATAAACAACACATTTTTCTCCATAGGTATAATGTCTCCATATCCTCAAAGAGAAGATTAAAGCTGCTACCTGAAGATCATGAGTAGAGTAGTTTTTTCATGAATTTTTAGCTATCATGATGCATAAGCAATAAATCTATCATTCTGCAAAAGGACACAACCAATTCCTTACTCTGAAGCATCTCCATAAATAACAAACCCATCATTCCCTGATGGTAGAGTCAATATAGGATCGTTGACTAATATTCTCTTCAGTTATTCAAACCATTATTCACACACTTTTGTCCAAACAAATTTAACACCTTTACATGTGAGCATGGTTAATGGGTTATCCAATATAGAGAAATTCTAGACGAAATGCCGATAATAACCTGCTAAACCAATAAAACCATGTACCTCATTTATACTCGTCGTTTTTGGCCATTCTCGAATTTATCTTGTCTAGGAATGATCAACAGTGATTCAATCCTTAGAGACAATATGGCCAAGAAAAGAAATCTCTTGATTCCCGAATTCACACTTGCTAAACTTCCCATATAATTCATGTCTTCTAAGAGTCTTTAGAATAATGCGCAAGTGATTTTCATGAACTTGGTAGCTTTTTGAGTATAAAAAGATATCATCAATAAATACCACTACAAAGTCATCAAGATATTCCTTGCAAATTGTATTCATTAGATCCCTAAAAACAGAGGGTGCATTAGTCAATCCAAAAGGCAATACTGTAAACTCGTAATGCACATACCTGGATCGAAATGTTTTTTTCAGAATGTCTTCCTTCTTCACACCCAATTAATGATATCCAGATTGAAGTTCAATCTTTTAAAAGTATTGATCTTCATGAAGTTGGTCGAATAAATCATCAGTGCGAGGTAGGGGTTACTTGTTCTTTATTGTTATCGCATTGATCTTCCTATAGTCAATACACAACCTCATATATCCATCTTTCTTCTTAACAAAAATAACAAGGGCTCCCCATGGAGAAATACCAGGGTGAGAAAATCCATTATTACACAATTCCTCTAGTTTTTTCTTTAGTTCCACTAATTCCACAATGGCTATTCTATAAGGGGTCTTCAGTATGGTCCTTGAACCAGGAATTAAGTCAATGGAAAACTCAATTTCTCATTCTGGAGGATGTCCAAGTAAATCCTTTGGAAATACAACAACATACTCGTTCACAATAGGTACATCCTCTATTTGAACATTCTTTTTCTCACCCATAGATATTTCATTATTTTCCTCCTTAATAATCGAATTTAGTTGAGCTACTGGGTGTGGAGCTAAATAAGAATTTGGTGGTGACGTTTCTGCTCTAAAGATAAGATACTCCTTATCATCATCAAAAATTGTAACCTCCTTCTTCTTACAATAAATTTTGGAATCATGGTCTGAAAGCCAATCCATAATGAGGATTATATCAAATTCAATCATGGGTATGACGATGAGATCAGTAGATAAATAACATTTATCTTCCTTAATGGGAATTCATTCACAAAACTTTGTTGCAATGATACTTCCCTTAAGAGTTTTGACTGACAACTCCCTTGTTAAATCAAATTGGAAATATCTAAATTTTTTAGAAAACTAGGAAGATATGAAACAATGTGATGATAAATAATCAAATAATGCATTGGATAAACTTGAGGAAACCATTAAATTACCTTCCACTACGTCTTTCGGAGCTTCAACCTCTATAGTAGTGATAGCATAAGCTTCGCCTTGATCCCTTGGACTTTTATGAGGTAAGTTCTCCTGATGCTTATGACATTCATTTGCATAATGTCCCCTTTCTCTCTAATTGTAGCATTCAACATCAACAACCTATTTATTCCCCTTGCAATCACGAGCTTGGTGGACTTTTTTACCACAATTGTAACAGACTCACATTCCCTTCAGAAAAGTACCAAGGTGTTTCTTCCAACATTTACTGTAGGATAGATATTCAAAATTTCCCTTCTTCCCCTTATTTCCATTTCCAGAGTGTTCAGCAGATCTCTTCTTCTCTTTCTTTTCTTTAAAGTCGTAAGACTTAGAGAATTATTTTTCTATCTTGAAAGCACATGAGACAATATCTTCATACGACAAGAAGGATTGTGAGACTAATGATAAACAGAGAAATGGTTTTAAACCATCAAATAAACAATCAATCTTAATTCCTGGGTTACGTATATAATCTACATCATGCCTCACTAACCTTGTAAATTTTTCTTCATACTTCGCGACATTCTCATCCTCCTTTTGCCTCAGACTCAGAATTTGTCTTTCCATATCTGCTCGATGGTCAGGAGGAAAGTATTTTTCTATGAAAATTTATTTAAACTCCCTCCATTCCTTATTTGATACATCATCATCTTCTTTTTTTTTAATCAATGACCACCATTGATCAGCATCTCCAGTGAGGCGGTAAACTACCATGACAACTTTTTGTCTTTCGCTACTCCCCAAGGCGTGGAATATTTTCTCTAAGGAATTTATCCACTCCTTAGCTACTTGTGGATTTTTACCCCCATTTAATTTTGGTGGTTATTTCTTCATGAAGTGATCTATCATTGATCCTCCACACTGTGGATCAAGGTGCTCCATACAGGTAATGTTTTTATTCATAACCTGAGTGGGTTGTCCTGGTATGGTGATTAAGTGATCAGCACCAGTTGCATCAACAGCTCCACTATAATTATCTTGAGTAGGAGGGAAATCCTTACATGGATTATGTGCATTGATACGGTTTCCATTCCTTCCACTAGGTTCAATTTCTAAACAATGGCATAAACTATATTAGTTTATGAATTGCAATACATAAATCCAAACTTCGAAAAATCTAAAAATAAATTGAACAGTTTATGGATATAATCTATAATCATAAAAATGTTTTCATTGATAAGGAATATACTCATAAACCCTTAATAATGGTTTGTAAAGAAAATAAGAATTATCATAAGCATATCCCCTGGGAGTGTTGTAAACAAGAGTGAAACAAGGCACGTTGTCGTGCACCTGTTCTCGTTCGAGTCTAGCTCACAGTAGTGTTTTCAGGTTTTACCCCTAGGTACATCTGTGCCATAGCATCCTCTACCTGCTCATATCCATACATGGATTTGTTTCTTGGAAAAGTCACAAAATCAATACAACACCAAAAATCTAGTATGTTCATCAATTCAAATCCTCAAAGTCTATCTTAGGGGTTTCTGCACTAATCAGTGTTTATCTAAATCTAGTTTCCAAGGTTCATACTAAACATACTCTAATACCAACTGTAATGCCCCGACCCTGGGTAACCAGAGTCAGTGCATTATTATGTATCATTGGAATGATCACAAAAGATCATGTCCTGAAATACTGGTTAGTTTAGTATCCTTGGATGTACTAGATACATTCATAAGGTTTACATTACATTATAAAATGGAAAAATACAAAAAAATTATTTGCAAAGGCAAAACTGAGATCCCATAGACTATCCCTGCAGGTCAGTCATACTATACTTCTTAGAATCTTAGGAAAAATAAAACATAAAAAGGGGTGATCTCAGATGCTCAGTAAGGATAACAATATATTGGAAACTTTCATAAATAAGCATAAACATTTAAGGCAATGTATAAAACTAAAACAAAATCCTTTTAAACATAAAATTCATCATAATATGGAAAATATAAATCAAAATAATTCCATTTACTAACTCACAAAGATATTTTACTGGTCTAATAATCAAATGCAATATCAATAGTCACTTTCATAATGATGGAATGCATAATGTCAGACTTCATAACCACATAGTCAACGCCTTGTGCCAAAACTACAAATAAGATTTTGTTAAGGCCTTATTCCAATACACTAGTTTGTCTCCTGAGACCTACCAATACATTGAAAAGCTATAGCGGGATCCACCCTTCACTTACTAAGTCCAATGCATTCCCCACATGAAAAGGTTTAAACATAACATAATCATTCGTATAAAAACTAGCATACGAAATGTCAATACATTATTCATAAACCATGAATGGCGTAAAAATAACACAACCACATTCAAACAGATCACAAAACCATCAATACAATATGGAAGTTTTCTATCATAATAAATCAACTTCAAATAAGATTAAAATCCATCAATGAATGTCGACATAGATGAAATCAAAAACTTTTTTAGAGAAATATATCTTTCTATTTTGAAATCAATTAAGAGTCACATAATTATAAAGAAAACATTTATTTTGAAAATATTCTAATAAGATTGTAATAGAATCTTAGACGATGTTACAATAGTGGAAAATATCTGCACCCGCCGTATAAGTTAAAAAATATTCTTACCTTAATTTTGTAGAAAAGGTCATAAAGTACCTTCTTTGGAAAACGACGAAAAGATTCCTTTCAAAACATATAAGGTTAAAAATGGGTATAAATGAATTTACCCCATTTTTTATTAAATAGTAAAAATATTTTGAAATACATTTTTAAGAAACATGGATGTGGATGATAAAGAGGTCCCAGTAGATAATTACCTATAAACAACCTTAGATAACAATGAGATTGTAAAATTAACCCTTACCTTGTATTTTTACATGATAGAGGGTAGTTTAACATTATTTATAATGGTGAAATAATTGTTATTAAATTATTCAATAATAATATATATTAATATGATATCATATATGATCTTTTAATATTGCTTTGTTAATAATATCTTAGTATTATCGTCGTTTTGGATGTTAACTGATTCGTTTTCCTTTATATGCTTTGTTACGTAGGTAATGTTTGTTATGGATAGGATGTATCTTATTCATATTCATAATGATATTAAGTCTGTAAACATTATTTTTAATCATCTAATGAATATTAGTCTTGAATGGATACGATGGGGAATGGATCTCATCGCGTTCATAGAGACGGTAATCCGTACGTACGCATGAGCGACAATATCATTCTTTTGATATTAAAATAATATATAATTGGATGG
Source organism: Viscum album (assembly GCA_963277665.1). Classification (NCBI taxonomy): domain Eukaryota; kingdom Viridiplantae; phylum Streptophyta; class Magnoliopsida; order Santalales; family Viscaceae; genus Viscum; species Viscum album. Next base: position 1,203,382,244 of record OY728126.1, on the reverse strand, counting down.
TATATAATATATACAGAATAATTATCATGTTATATTTATTATTTACATCAATTACATATAATTATTATACCCATACAAATAATAATGTGTTTAATAACTATTACACCACGACGTGGAGACGGTAAGCCGTACATATGCACGTATGGTGACATGTCATTCAAAGGATGGATAGAATAATGAATATGGTTGTAAAATATTTATAATAACATAACATTATATATAATATATTGGAGTTATTAGTTTATAATGGAAACAATAAATAAAGAGGAAGTGGAAGAAGAAAGGAACTTAAAAGAGGTGATGAAATATATACCTCTTCTTTGGGTTCTTCCTTTTGATTTGATCAAAAGGGATCCTTAGGTTGAATTTATGACTAAAGAAATGCCTCTAGGATAAATATAGGACAGTTGAAAGGGTATTAGGGCAGGGTTCGGTAGAGCCAATTGGCTTTTAAGGTGTGAATTAGAGAGAAGGGGAGGTGCCCTTTTATAAGATGGGTGAGGGGCACCTTAGGAAAAGCTAGAAGTGTTATTTTATAATAAAGTCATTTTCAGTTTCTAATGGCCCCAAAATTAATTATTTAAAGGATAAGGTGGGGGTGGGTCGAGAACCACTCAACCAATAGGTTTTAGATAGTTTTGGGTCACTATATTAACTTTATCTTTTAGATTTAACTCTTAGTTAAATAGTTTGACATTTACCATGTCTCATTGTATTTTTAAATTATACAGTTAATAAACATACTATATACTTCCAACAGAACCCAAAGTGGTTCATTAATGATACACACATAATTATATAAGTCTTATGATAGATATTTGTATTTTTAGGAATTGAATATCAATTAATAATATAATATTTGTTTTAAAAACACTTTTATGCCAATTTTCACACTATTTGGTATTTTGGTTTTGCTAAATTTATAACAGTATTATTACTTCGAAAAAAATTCATCTAACTGACCCTAACATGTCATATTAACCAATAAAACTAGTGGAATTCATAAAAAGTCTCAAATAACATATATTTGGATATTTTTAATATCAATTATTTTAATATTTCATTAATTAGGTAATTACTGCATCATTAATGTGTCATAAATAAATTAAATTATTTAATGTCTGAAAAATTGAAATAAAATACAATTATGTAGGAATCTTTTTTAAATTTCAAATGAATATTTATGGTGTAATTTAAATTATGTGAAACCCTATATTGAATTGGTCTTGTTATTAAACATTGAATTTAACCCTTTTAACACTTCTTTGAATTAAATAATAATAAATGTCCTAATCTACTCCAAGTGGATCAAAAGGATCATATTTTATTCTTAAGGTTTGTTTTGGTCGAATTAAACTTATCCAATATAATTAGTACATGTGTTAGGGTAATATTATTATTATTTTTACTCTTAATTACCCTATTTACTTTTAACTGTGGTAAATAAATGAAAAAAATTATTGTTCACCAAAAGTTATTTTCATCTTATTAAACCACATTTTACTTACTGATATAAATCATGTCTCTCATATTTTTAAAAATAAACTCACAGAAGCTGTAAAATTATTTTTTATGTAAATTTTCAAATGCTTTTAGGAGGTGGGGAAAAGACGGTAAAAATTTCAATAAAATTTTTATATATCTAAAATTATTATAAACTGACTTCAATAAAATACATTTAACTTATATAGGTATTATGAATCTATTTTGACCTAAAATAAATTTAAATAAAATAAATAAATATTTAAATAAATATTCGATTTTAAACTATAACTTAGTGTTTTCACTATTCATTAAAAATTGAACGTTTTCAGAAAAATACCAAAAATTCACCCCAAGCTAATTTGGAAATTCCGAATCCAAAAATGAAGTCCATTTTGAAAGATAAAATTTATAAAATTTCAAAGAGTTTTTATCACTATTTGTAACATCTAGTTTGATTGGTTGTGGTGTGTTAGAACTCAAAGTTGCGTACAACAAACGCTATTGTATTATTCAAATAGAAGCATATCATGGAAGATTGGGGTGTTACAGTTTGTATATTTATTTCATTATACTTAATGTCCTATACTATCTAAATTTTTATATATTTAATTTTTTATAGTTTTTTTATTATGGTATAAATATTTACAAAATATATTTCTCGATTCCCTTTCCCTTGTCGCAAACCTATGGGAATTAAAAAGACCATTTAGGACATTACACAAGTTTTCATGAGTTTTTGTTTCATGAATAAATAAGGTTGGTTCATGAAATGTGATTTTCATATTTTCTTGTATGGGCTTTATATTTGGATGTGTGAGTAGTATATTTTTATCATCTTTCATGTGGGTTGAAATGGAATGTAAACATTATTTCATAGGATAATATTAATTTTTTCTATCATTTGGTGTCTTATAGTATTATAGATATATTTATGAGTGTGGTAAAATGATTTTTGAGACGCCAATATGTCAAAAAACCTGTTATTATTGTATTATCTCCTCTATTCTTATGCTCCATGTATCTATTTTACTATTTAAACCAATCATATGGATATGGTGGAAGTCCTCAAATCAAGGAGTAGGAGACCATATCCACCAATACACATTGGATATGGATGGTAATAGATCCTCTATAAGGTTTAGTAAACTTCTTGATATATGTTTTAGTGGTGGTGTGGGTACACCATTTCTAATAATAATTTGGGATAATTGTGTCTTTAAGTATGTGAGTTTGTTATAATATTATCGTTATTACAATATATTATCCTTATTAGCCCCTTAGAATTATTGATGATATGTCTATTTTTTCCCTTCCCCACGGTGGTATCTTACTTCTTCGTTTATACAATAATCATTATGATACTACTTACATATTTTTCATTGGTTGTGTGAGATGTGATCCAATATAATGACAAGAGATAGAGATTTAAACTTTCAATTTTATGTAATTTTTCTTACATTATACTATATTATGTTTTTATTTGGATTCTCCAAAATATTATACTCAAATTCACAACTTCAAGCTGTCATTTTGGATAATCCTACCATTATTTTTTTAGGATTCCTATCAGCCCAATTTATACTCACACATATAGAATACATCCATAAAAACATGTTTTCAATGTGTATAAATTACATATGTCATATATAACCCTTGTGGATCTATAGTTTGATGTGTGGATGGTACTAATTAAATGTTGTGTATAGTGGTCCATGATGGGAAGTGTTTTTTGATAGAGTTACTTCCAATAGGATATACAGTAGGGAGGTGTAATTTTAATCCCAAACTAAATAGAAAAAAACCATGTCTATTCTTAATATTTTTATGATAATTATTGATATAGTTTTATAAATATAATATTTATTTTAATATTTACTTGACAATTTTGTTTGATCTGAAATTTAAAAATTCCCAAAAAAATTCTTTTTTCCCTTTTAATTTATATATAGTAATTACATCATAAAAAAATTTAGTATGCATTTCGACTGTCTATTTAAGGGATGTTTTCTCTACTCATTTATATAAAATTTTTATTTAAACCTATAAGGTTAATACTCTATTTGAATTGTAGAAAATTTTCTTTAAATAATATTTGGTCTAGATTATATAGATTGGTCCTTACATTGTAATTTGGGCCATGAAATGTTTACAAAATATTGTATTGTGATTTAATATTAGTATATGTTGGAGAACTCATTTTAAATCAATTAATTAAATTGGAATGAACTTTGTTTTATATGGAAACATAATCTAAAAGGCTCCATAACACACATGGAAATTTTGAATAATGAATGGGTTATGTACCTTTATAATAATTTGAAACCCTAAACCTCCTAAAATATATATTTTTTTGTATTTCACTGTTTTTTATGATTGGTCAAAGTATTTATAAAGTCTGTTCGAATGGGCTCTTCCACTACACCAATCTAACTATTTGGAATAATTTATTCTTTTATGAATGATATCTTATAAGAAGGTTCTTCTAACTTGATTATAGTTTTTATTTATTTGTGTTTTTAATTATAATATATTCGAATAATCAATAAAAAATCTATTTTCAAATATTTTCATATTTTTTAATATTTTTCGTTATTTTATAATCTAATAGTTTCGATGATATTTGGACATTCTGTTTAAAAAAGATCATAAGAAAATTGTGTCCTTGTTGACTGGTATTCCCATGGAAGAGAAATTCACATTTATTAATGACCTAATTATTAGTCCTTAAATTTATTTGTTTTGAAAATATAAAAAAAAATGATTCATTCATTGTGATCAATTAATAATGTTTCAATTTGAAAGGAACTCGATTGATTTTTATTTTGGCTGAGAGGTCGAGTTTTTTTGATTTGTGACATAAAAATATTAATCTCCATGTATAATCAAATATGGATACATTATATGGGATTGAATCTAATAAAAAATTACAATTTTCATTTTTGGTAGGATATTCTTCCCTAATTGGAAATTTGTCTTAAGATTGATTTTGTACCACAATCAATATAGGGTTTCATGATTAGAATTAAGGAAGTCAACCAATGGTTATTTTCATCATATATTTTTTTTGTTATTTCCCATTTGGTTCAAGGATTTATAATATTATTTGATTAAATTAAAATTTATTTAAAATTTTGGGATAATTATAAGTGAATAATTTATTAATATATTACACGAATTATGTCATCTCATATTATAGTTTTCAATGGAATTGTTTTCTGGATTTCTTTCTTTTGTTCCAAAAAAATTGATCCACAACAATCATTTATTCTATTCTTTCTTCCCATAACATTTTGATGGTTATTTAGTAAAATTATACTGAAGGTAAGTTTATAGGTCAAAACCTATGCATCACATAGTTAAAATGAAAAATAAATTTCGAGTACACATAATAATGATGATCAAATTGGAATTGTTTCAAGGGAGGAATGTGTTTTCCTCTACAAATTCAAGATATGTTCTTTATTTTTTAGTCTTATTTAATTTATTTTCATTTATTATCACTTTTATAATCATATTCCCTATCTACATCTTATTTTTAATAAATTGATGACTCATTTGATGATATTTTTATCATCCTCTATACAATCATTTTCCTCTTCCTATTTGATGACACATTACACATTGATGTTCATTTTGAACATGTCCCAGAGGTCGGATGATGATTTAGGGATACAATTAGATAATATAAAAGCATAAAAAGTATCAAAATCCCAATAGTTCATGGTTTTTATAATTATAATTATAATAATCATGGTGGATCATCTTAAAAAACAAAAATATTCAAGAACAGTGATAAACAAAAATGAACTTGATTGGATTTTTTTATTTTAATTTAAACCTTATTTTAATTATTAAGAAATGGATATCAACAAGAATAAATAAATATTCATTGAATCCAATTCACATGAATTATAAACTGAGCTAAAATCATGGTTAAATCACATTCCCCTAGGATTTTATTGCTTTACTAGTAAGGATCCAATAAAACATATATAAAAATTCTGTGTGGTTTTTTTAGCCTATAATGAAAGTAATGTATATGAAGTAAAAATTAAATTAATGGAATTTCACTTCTCTCTTGATGGAACTAAATAGTATTTTATATATTACTTACAACCTGATTATGATACTTATTTTGATTATTTGAAATGTATTTTCTTATAGATATTGTTTCCAGCATGAAGGACCCCAACAATCCATTAGAAGACCATAAGAACCAACAAAGTCATAAGGATAATTGTTGTATAAAGACAAAGAGTGTTTACTGATATTATTTGAATATATCTTACATATTTAAATTAGTACGAAACAACTTATCCAATGATTATTTTATGGGATCAGTCCCATAGTGTGGATCATGGTGGATTAGGAGGTAGAAATATCATTTTTTTATGAAACCCCAATGGATGGTTAAGAATTAATAAAAAATATGGAACAAAAATAAAAAAACTTATATTAATATGGATTAATTGATATAAATTTAGTATAGTTGGAAAGCCTTTCACCTGTAGAAAATTAATTATTTGATACAATTTTGGTTGAATTAACAACTATAATGAGACCAGTATATATTTCTCAAAAATTATCTCCACCCAATATAGTAACACATTATTTTATTTTCACATCCCTAGACTATCCAATAGCATTTTTAAAAGAAATATAAAAGACTAATGATTGTGATGTTGTATTACCTAGTATTTTTTTTTGAAAAATCATTTATCAATCCAAGAAATAAAGTATGATACATTTACAACAATATACAACCAAGAATATAATGATCAACCATACATGATGTATGGATATGGAAAAACATAAATAGTTATATTAAAATAAACAAAAAATAATCTCCAACTTATAAATAGTCTTTTAAATAACCCCAAAAGTGATTTTGTGCCTAGTAATCAACAAGTCAAAAAATTATATTCACTACCATAGGTTGATTCCAACATATATGACTGATTAAAAAACTACATAATTAACCAAATGCTTTGATGTTTCATTGTATGGAATTATGGTAACTAAGGATCCATATAAGTCATATTTCTACCTCTGTACATCACACAGAAAATAGGTACTATGAATATCATTACTCCAAAGCCACTCCAATTCCCTAGTGGGATGTATGCACCATCACAATGAATAGTTGGCGTAAAATTGTTGAGAAATAATTTTCTATCATTCAACTATAATTCACCCCACCCAGTTATATTTCATAATCACCTCATGTTAATGATAAAAAAAAGGAGAAGGAATTAGGTAACATATTTAGTCTATTAAGAAAAATATTGAAAATGATAAATTCTTAAAAAAATTAATTAAATCAATGAGGGAACAAGTGAAATGAGAATATCAATCATGAATAAAATATTTCATCACTTGTTAACCCAACACAAGAAATGTCTATAAACATTATGGATCCTAGGACATTCTCCATCCCACACACTATTAAACATTTAATATTAGTGATATTTTATGTGATTTTTAGCTTCCATAAATGTAATTACTGTCTTTATTTAATAATCATTACATTTTGGTTAGTAAATTTTAAATTTAATATTGGTGAAATTAGAGAATAAAGAAATTTTATATCCATTTGGTGTCCCTAAGTATATAATTGTTTTTGTAATATAAATGATCTTCCCTATAGATTTATACGTGATTAATATAGAGGATTCTCAGGTATATTATCATGATCACATTATATTAGGCATGAAAATCATTAAAAAGGTACAAAATGGTCATCATTGTCTGTAGGGGATACATTTCGATGATTTTTAGGATAAACTTATGAGAATAAATATTATTGAAATTATGAATTACCCCTAATAGGATAATCATACATTTTTATCAATTTTTTGGACCATCTTTTGAAAAGCTATTGATTTTTAATTGTCATGTTCTAAGTTATATTATGATCATTGGGTCAAGTTTTATATCTAAGTGTATTTACACCCTTGTTAATTAGGATCATTAATAACTTGGTTATTATTTATCTATGGATTCAAATTCTAATTTTAAGAATTATTTTAATGATAACGACATGGATGATGAGAATATAGCTAGATTTGATGACTTATTATCTAATATAGATGATGTTTATATGATATTAATGTTCATTATGAATATATTTTAGTTCATTATTTTTATCCATTTATACACCAACCACATTCAATGGATCTTAAGGCGTCACCACCAAATATCAGATACTCATATATATGGGATGGTCAGAGCAACCTATTATCATTTGTAACAATATCCCTCTTAAATAAGATGATAAAAATATGAATATTTTGTGGGAGAACATTAAATCTGTTGTGTGGATTGTGCTTGACATGCTGAGTATTGGAAACAACATTCTCATGCATATTTTTATTTTGTAGGATGGGGAAATCCTATAATGAAACCAAAACTGAGGATTAATCCAACTCTTGTGGAAGACGTAAAAATTAGATGAAAATTACATATGGTTGGTATCATTTATACCATTAAAAAATCTCAGTTGGTTAGTTTTATACTAGTTGATCCTAGGAAACTTGTTTTACTATCGTTAGATTTGATATGATCATGTTAGATTTGGTTAGGGTGGTAAATATTTGGTGAGAATATATTTATTATATAAAACAAAATCAATTAAATCCCAAGGATAATTTTTTTCCCCCTTTCATTGATAAACTTCAGGATACTCATTACGATATGACACACTATTATTTCCCCAGTGGATTTTCTTGTTATTTTTTGATTCATATTACTCTATACAATATTGAGAGGATAACATACACTTTCCCATTAAATATATCTTCATTCAAATGGATTATTTTTTGAGTGTGTTACACCCTAGGTACAATACAATGATTCATGGAGAGTATTGTTTTTATTTTTGTCCCACAAACATGATATTATTTACATATTATTTTACCAAGTATGTTTCTTCAACTAATGAGTGAATTTTGAGTTTTGGTATGTTTGTTTCATGGGTTAATTGAGAAAAACTATATTTTGAACAATGAAAATGAAGTGCCAGAATCATTGTGAATACTGAGAATGGTTGGGGTGAATCAGTTATCCCTTTAAATCATTTTAATAATTGATTATTTTCAATTAATCCTCTATGGCTAGATAAAGCCTTGATACACTCTTCTTGTGTCTCTGAGCCTTACATATAATGATGTTGTAAATGTAAAGGCATTGAACACGAGGATTTACAAGGTTCGGTTCAAAGACATACTCCTTGTTGTGTTGGTTATTCGCCCCAACAAATATTCTCCACTATGATTTGGTGAGTAATTACATTGGTCGATATGGATTCACACTGTATCTCTCAGGAGTCCCACATGATGGTCTTTATACTGCATCCCATAGTGTTACCAGTGTCAAACTGGGCTACTTCAGAGTCCCAATAAATACTTCTTCACACTGAGTCTCACAATGGTCTTCTAGTAACTCTCTAGTCACACAAGCAGCTTCCTTATTTCTTCTTCTTTGAATCACTACATATAATATTATTATCATCCCACATAGTCTTGATGAATCAAATTTCTTTGTGTATCTCTTCACGAGTCTTCAATAGCCTTTGATAAGGTCTATTTTCCTTGCTCAATATTACTGATCACTTTTCTCTTATCATTCCTTACTTCACAATGCTCGGGAAAGTCATTCTTATTCTGATGAAGACCTGGCCTCAATAATATTTGTGCAAGTGGTTCACACAACCTATTCAAGAATTAAAGAGTGATTGTTCACAATATTAGCTCAGTCATCCTTGATAGAATTTCAATTACAGAAAACTCTGATATAATAACATCTTTAAATTATGCCTGGATCTAGTCGCAAAACTCACTTACATCATTAATGGATTTCATCAAATCCAATAGCTATTGTATCCTGATATCTCAATTATTTTCACACTTGCATGTGTTCATGCATGATTACATGCATGGGTCTCTTTCTTTTGAACTACACATTCTACTCTTCTTTTATCACTATGCACACACACATTTGATTCATTCTTTACGTGTTCTTGTGCATTCATGCATGCATGCACAATTCCTTTTTATCTTCCATGTGTGAAAACCTCTTTTGGTAAAAAACATTGATCACACACACAATCTCTTCTCATTGTCCTTTTCAATTTATATTCTTCTATTTGGACATATCACACATGCACTAGTTAATTTTAATTAGGGTTCAAAGGGTTTGTTTTTTTCCTTCCACCTTCATATGTACACACACACTTTGTTCTTTTGTTTTCATTTAAAGAAATTGGTTTCACCTGATGTGCATGTATTCATGTGCACCATGCATTCCATTCTTCTTCTTGTTCATACACCTGAAATAATGGGTTATTTTTCTTCACTAAGAGCCTTAGGCTCCTTCTTCATCAAATAGAACACACACAAGATTCAGCCTTCATGAAACCACATTCTTCTTCAAATATGAACCCCTAATATATATATATATATATATAAGGTGAAAGAAAGAGGGATTTTCTTCTTTGTGAAAACAAGAGGGCACGGGTTCTTCTCCTTCACCCCCATCGTTCGTGTTGGTATCCTTCAAAAATCAAGAAAACTCTTGGATCATTCTTTGTAAAGCAGAAAAACGGTGAATAGAACCGGTTGTGTGTTTGCGGTTTCTACGAAGCACGAAGAGGGATCTAAAGAACCTTTCACATTTTCGATAGATTCTGTTCATAGAGGGTGTAACCTCTTTAATTCATGGGATGCGCGACACATATTTCGCAATCCAAGGGGTTCATGGTTCTTCTCTTCACAAACCAAAAGTGGTGTGTGGTTCTCCTTCATGCAATAAAGGCACGAGACTCTTCTGTTCATGAACCAAAGAGGTTCGCTTTAACTCTGTTTTATAGGAGAAACATTAACTTCTTTCTTCGAGAATGGAAGTAACATACTTCTTCTTGGGGATACTCATTTTTTAGGCATAGGATACAAGTTCATGTCTGCATATATGGATTGAAGATTGGGGATTAAAATGCCCTATATTTTGGATTTGAATATTTCAATAGGGGGATATCATTTCCCTAATTTCTCATTTTGTTTCTTTAAAATGTGGACTTCCTGATTTCTCAGTGTAATCCTCACATGAATTTGAACAGGAATGCATGAGGAGCTTCTTCTTGACCCCTCGAGCCACATGACATGGCCTCGAACCTTTGGTTTATTTAGCCACTTAGGATCATCTTCATTCATTTTATGTATGAATCATTTAATGCATGAATGTTATCATGTTTCTCAGATGATCATCATGTGTGAGACTTCATCATCATCAGTGGTTAGGATCATGATCAAGGTGCATGGACAGTGGTGCCGATGAGCAGTGGCGTTGAGTGACACTCCATACGAATGGAGGTTGAATGTGATTCCATGGTTGTTGGATCAGCTCAGATCGATCATGGGCGACCACAATTATATCACGGGATGTAGGATGGAGCTTGCGGCTTGGATTCATTGTGAGATTAGATGAATGGTGAGGATTAATTCCATGAGTTACAAACCATTCCCACATCGAAATGTGTTGCGGTTTTCAGATTCATTAAATATCAAGCCACAGAAACCTCAGCTTATAAATATCCTCCCCCCACTCCTTGTGTCGCCCCACACCCATGTTCTATAGGTAAAATTATGTGCCCACTCTTTCCTCCTTTGGCATGCTCCAGGTGCCCACTATGCACTTTCAGCATAGGTTGATCATTTCACTTGCTCTTGGGGGCTTATACATTACTTGTGCTCTAGCCTCATGTGGGTCTGGCCTTGAGGGCTTCCCTCAAGAGTGGTTGACCTTCAGGTCCCACATGTGCTTGAGGATGTGGTCCTCGCCTAGCCTCCTTGGTTGGCCTATATTTTTTATGTAAGGCCCTACTTGGATAAAAAACAAGTGTACAAGAGTACATGGACACATTTTTCCTACAAATCCCATTCATGGGAAACACACTTAGTAGATTTCATTCTAAGACCTTCCTCCTCTCTTCATCATCTTCAAACATCATCCTTCTTTTATTTTTGGAATAACAAATAAATGTTTTTCAATATTGCACCTTTGATTCAATAATAGAAGATGCCTGGAACAATTATTCATTCCAATTGCATTAATGCATAATGCATGGTTTTTGATGTTGTATTGAGTAATGTGTTCTATTTAAAACACATGTCTTCTTCTTTGAGGATCAGCACAAACAATCGTTTGATTTAGTTTACCAACTTCGTCCAAATAGAAGCTATGTTATGGATCTTCCAAATTTAGCATGAAATAATGAATTGTATGTAATTCTTCAAATGGTGTAACAATGTGTCATCAAGTAGCACATGTTGTGGAACATATGACCAAATCATCAATCATATAAATTATTATGGATAATTTCCAAACATTTCATCCAATGTTAAATAGTAATTCTCCATGTTCCATTTGTTGTGGCATATCATCATAATCAAAGTGGGTTATTCAATAAGTCAGAAACATTACTTTAAGAATCGCCACTTCAATAATCATCACAAATTCCATCGCTACCATTCCATACACATATTGACCATTGACACCTTATAGGAAACTTATTGACCAAAAAGGAAACACCATGCTCAACAATCTCTACCTTTGTATTTTTTTCAATATTACATAAGAACACTTTGAATGGGTCAATATGTCTGCCGATATATTCTACCCCTTACTTGCATCCATATGAAAAGGTTTAGTGGGGTCTGTTTGAAAAAATGTTCTCCTCCCTTTGAAGAAATACTTCTTGAATATTTTTCAGAGGGGGATGATGTCACATGGTTTACATTCGAATGATCCATTAGTTAATCTATTGTAGTTCTACTTGGGCTAACCCAGTGTGGAAAACAAGAGAGATAATACCAAGTTTTTCAATGTTATCCATTAACAACCATACATGTGAAATCATGCTAAGAGTGTCTCAATTCATGACCAAGGGATTGGAGATAATCAGATTAATCAATTAAATTCCCAACACTTCATAGAATTCACAAAACATATTAAAAGGTTTATGTCAAAATATAAAGCTCCCCCTTTCATACCATACTTTCATCAATCAAGAAATACCCCTTAATTTATATGATAAATACAATTATGAAAAAATGATGAAAGTTTGATTGGAATACCTCAGTTTTATCTTCTTGTGATGATATGAATTTAATTATTTCTCTGGAAATAATATTTGATGTTATCTCCTTCATATTTTCTCCCCCTCAAGGGGTAAACTCAATTTTATTTACCATTCTGGATAATATCATCACATAAGCTTGAACATATGTATGTTTATAATCTTACAATGTGGATCACTTCAATAATTATTAAATCATGAATACTGAGTCCAACTTCTAACTTTCCACCTTGATCATCCAATTTTCATATTGAGGATGACCATGACCTTTAATTACCTAAACTATAATCACATGTATATAACCAAAATAGGAGGTAACAATATGGAAAACTTTTGAGATACTTAATAGAAGAACTGGGCTGAGAATTTTCTATCAACCCATGAACTCATTTCCTTGCATATCTAATGTTTTGAGTTCTCTTAATGTTGGTGTTTCCTATCTATTTGACATAATGAGCTATCATTTCCACCACAGACCCTTTACTTCCCTTCACCTTTAACTTGTGTGGATTATTTATGTTTAATTATTTCAGAAGTGAAGTAGCTTCTACTAGTTCATGTTTTCAAATTTTCAACATCTCTATTTCACCTGGTAAAATAGTTATACATTTTTTTGTATGATGTCAAGATCTCTTGAACCATCCATGTTTTAGTTGTGAGACAATCGTTTTATCATGTGCTGAAAACCTCTCATGAAATTCAAATTATCCTTCATGTTGAATGACATGTTTCCCCTTTTCCTTTTCCTTAGCATTTACTTCATCATTATCTTTTTGCAGTTCTCCATAAATTTGTAATTTATTATTCCAAATAACTAAACACTACATCTTAACATTTTCATATTTAGAGCTTCCACAAAGATTTTTCATTATCTATAAGTTACCTTTTGTAGGCACATTATTAATATTATCTTCAAAAATCTATTCAGTAAATCCCATCTTCTTTTGGATTGATTCACCTTTTAGATTCATCTTGATTCTATTCATATACATGGATTGTTTGTAGTGATCCATAGAATGTGTTTTCCTTCCATAATAGAATCATCTTTTCTTGGATGAGATGGAATGCATGGAATCTGGCTAGAAATTATTATTTGGAATAGTTTCGTTAAATATTTTCTTAACATCATTGTTTTGCATATTCCCAATGGAAGGATTTTCAACTCTTTTATTTGTCTTTCCTTTTTTTTAGTATATACTTATTATCAAAACATGAATGAGGCATGGTAGGGATAATGAAGCACTCATAATAACTGTGACCACTTCTGTTGAAATTATCATAGAAGTCTTCAAGATATTCAAATCTGTTCTTGATAGACATATTTTTCCTCATCTATGTTTTCTACTTTTTCTTTACAGGATTCTTAATTTCTTCACATCTACTTTACCTGAATGTACGCCTTCAATAATTTTATTATGTTGAAATATTAATCTAGAAATAATTGGCATGATTCAAAAACATACAATAACACCAACAGTATCAAATAAATATCCTTCATTTTCTTATAGTATTTATATGGCTAGATTCAGTTCATTGTTGTTTCTAGAATTGTCTTTCATTATTTTGATCATCCGTTTGGGATTTGTTCTTCTTAATCATCCCAGTATCCATCCTTGAAATTTTGATGGATGTATTAACATTTTTATCAATCCACAACTTCTCATCTTTTAGCATCAAACCAATACGTGCAGATGTAACTGCATTGGTAGAAACAGAAATAACTGGGTTATGGGATACCATATTCATGGAGGATCCTGCCATTGTATTATAAGTTGATTTGATATTCCTCTTGGAATCATATTCCTAAATGAAAACGTGAGTGGAAACATATCTTATTTCAACAGTTTGGGATGTTCCATCATTGAGTGATTTTTTATTATTAAATTTCACATCTATCTCTAATCATTTCATGTTTACGGAGTTCTTCTCATCCTCAACTAGTCTCAACATGCCTTCCCAATTTTATTTTAGCTTTATCATTTGTTATTCATGAATATTTATTAATTGTTACAAATAGATTTCAATTTAATTTACGTTGTTATCTTTTTCTTCCAGTTGAGAAGCTTTGACAACCATTAAAACATTGTACAACTTTTCAAATGCATGGAAAGCTTCTAAAAATACAATCTTAAAGATTTATTTCTCACAAATACTTCCTTGTAATTATTTAGTTTCTTTAGCTTGTATTTCATTTAAAATAGATATTATTTATTCATTTTCATGCACTAGTTTTTCGAGAGTATTGGATATGCCAACCCTTTTAGCTAATACGTCTTCAATGACATTATCTTATTCTTCCAGATATAATTTTTCATCTTGAAGAGCAGTAATGATTGTATCAATGTTTCTTGCCACATCTCTAGGGACCTTCTTCAGATGATCTTTGATCATAGTTTGAAGATAACTAATTGATCTATAATCATCATAGCTTGAATAGACTTTATCCGAAGAATAATATGTATTATCACAATTTATACATTTCAAATTACCTTTAGTAGAAGGTGTGTCCCCATTATTAGTGAGCTTATTCATTATATACCTTGCATGTTTGTTGTTTCTTTTTTTTTCTGAGTCTTATCAGAAATCTCCATTTGAGTATGATCACTCATTTTATGAAATATGAACTTAATAAAGACTTCTTTCGACCCTTTATATGTAAACCTCACTCTGATACCAATTGAGGTGCCCGTATCAGTTTGAATCACTGAGAGGGGGAGGGGTGAATTAGTGATCCCTTTAAACCTTTTTACTAATTTATTTTTTTTCAACTAAACCTATATGACTAGTTAAATCCTCAATCCACTCTTCTTGTGTCTCTTAGACTTACCTCAAATTATTTTTGTATGTTTAAAGTCATTGGAAATAAGGGTTTACAATTTGTGGTTCAATGATGTACTCCTTAATGTGTTAGTTATTCGCCCCAACACAGATTATCCACTATAATTTAGTGAGTAATTACAATGGTCGATATAGTGTCACAAAATATCTCTCCATAGTCCTACATGAGGGTCTTTATACAACATACTATAGTGTTACTAGAGTTACACTGTCCTACTTCAAAGTCTCACTGAAGACTCCTTGACAACGAGTATCACAGAGGTCTTCTAGTAGATCTAAATTCACACGAGCAGCATCTTTCATTGTTGTTCAATGATTCAATGCAGATAATATTACAATTTCCTACACTGGACTACTGAATCACACATGCCTGTCTATCTATTCAAGAGTATTAAATATCCTTTGATATGGTCGGTTGGCCTTGGTTAATATAGATGATCACTTTTCTTTGAGAATTCATAACTTCACAATTCTCAAGAAATTATATCTTCTTCTGATGAAGACTCGGACTCAGTAATATGTGTGTTTGCGGTACACAAAACCACTTCAATAATGAAAGATTTATTATTCAAAATATTAGTTCAGTCATCTTTCTTGGACTCTCAATTAATGAAAACTCATTTAGAATAACTTCTTTAATTATGTATGGCTCCAGTCTCAAAACTCACTTACTTCTTGCATGGATTTCATGGGATCTAATACCTCTTGTAACTAGATATATCAATGATTTTCACATGTGTATGTGTTCAAGCATGATTACATTCATGGGACTCTTTCTTTCAAACTTGCATTGTCTTCTCCTCTTTTCACACTATTCACACATACTTTTGATTGTTTCTTTACATGTGCATGTGCATGCATGCATCAATGAACTCTTCCTTTTGTTATTCCTTGGGGGAAAACCACTGTGGTAAATGCACTTTTAGCACACACACAATCTATTTTGTTTCTCATATTCTCATTATCTTCTGATTTTGGGTCTTAGGACACACACACTTCTTCTTTTTTAATTAGGGTTCAAAGGGTGTGTTATATTTTTATTTCTTCCTCCTTCACATTTGAACACACACATTGTCCTTTTTTTCTTTTCATGAAAGTGGTTTCACTTGATGCTCATGTATTCATGTGCACCATGCATTTCCTTCTTCATCTTGTGCATACACCTTAAAGCTTGGGATCTTTGTCTTCTCTAAGACCTGTAGGTTCTTTATTCTTCAAATAGATCGCACACAAGATTTATCCTTCATGCAACCACATATTTATTCATATAAAAACATCTGTAATATATATATATATATAAGGTGCATGAAAGTGGGTGTTTATTCTTCATGAAAATAGGAGGGAATTATTTCTTCTCCTTCACACCCATTATTCATGTGTGTCTACTTCACAGAACCAAGAAAACTCTTGGTTCATTCTGTGCAAAGCACAAAAGGGTGAGTAGCATCGGTTGTTTGTTTTCTATGTTTATGAAGCACGACAAGGGTTCCAAATAAATTATCACGTGTTCATTAGATTATAAACATAGAGGGTTATGGCTCTTTCATGTAGGGTTTGTGAGAAAATTCTTTCATGATTCAAGGGGTTCGCGGTTATTCTCTTCACAAACCTCAAGTGGAACGTTGTTCTCCTTCTCTCAAAGGAGTTTCATCCCACAACCATTCGCGTTATAGAGAGGTTCTATTTATCTCTGTTTATTTGTAGAATCATGAGTTTCTTTATTCAGGATTAGAAGAAACATACTCTCTCTTGAGTCTCCTCTTTTTATAGTAAGAGGAAGCTCATTCAAGTCCGAGTATATGGAACAAGGATCGAGGCTCTGAATGCCTGAGATCTTTGGCTATGAATATTTCAACCATGGGATATGATTTCCCTAATTTCTAGGTTATTTTATTTTCAAAGTGGAATTTCTTATTTCTCAGTGAAATCCTCATGTGCATGTGAAGAGGAACACATTCAGGGATTCATCTTGATCACTCGAGGAGCATGACATGGCCTCACACCTTCGGCAGCTTCGACCATGTGAGATCTTCTTAATTCATTGAATAAATGTAACTTTTAATTCATACATGATATCTTGTTGGTCAGATGATCATCATGCATGATAAATCATCATCAAAAGTAGTTGGGAGATCGATCAAGGTGGATCGGTAGTGGCAATGGCGAGTAGTGGCGTCGGGTGACTCTCTATGTGGTCTAAGGTTGAAGATGACGCCATAGTCATTGGATCAGCTCAGATCAATCATGGACAGCTACAATTATATCGAAGGACATGGGATGGAGTGTGTGGATCAGATTCGTCACGAGATTAGATGAACAGCTATGATTTCTTTAGTGGGTTAAAAATCTATCCCACCTCGAAACAAGCTGTAGTTTTTGGCTTCTTTTAATATCATGTCACGACAACCTCATCTCAGAAATATCTTCCCCCCTCCCACGATGTCTCCCTACACTGTTGTTCAGTGGGTATGCTTTTGATCCCACTCTTACCTCCTTAGGCATGCTCCTAGAACCCACTATGCACTTTCCACATGGGTTGATCAATGTGCATACCCTTCCAGGATTATAAATGGTCCACTCTCCTACCTCATGTTGGAATGGAGATAAGGGCTTCCCTCATGCAATGTTGACCAACGGTTACCGCAAGTGCATGAGGATGAGGTCCTTGGATGGACTCTTTGGTTGGGATATTTTTTTTGTAAGGCTCTTTTTGGTTATAAACAAAGTATACAAGAGTGCATGGCCAGCTTCTTCCTACTAATCCCATGCATGGGAAATTCACTTAGTAGATTCCATATGAATCCCCTCATCCTCTCTTTTTCATCTGCAAACATCAAACTTCTTTTCTTTTTGGAATAAAAAAAGGTCTTCAATATTAATACTTTGATTAAATAATAGATGATGCATGGATAAATTTTTAATTCCTCATGCATTAAAGCATAACGCATGGTCTTCAAAGGTGTAATGATTGATGTGTTCTCCATAAAACACATGTCTTCTTCTTTGAGGATCAGCACAAACAATCATCTAATTTTTTTAGAAACATAATCACATTAGAATTTATTGTAAGGATCTTATAATGTCATCATTAAATCGTGTATTGCATGACCTTCATTAAATAGTGTAACAATGTGTCATCCTGTGACACATGTCTTGGAACTTAGGACCATCTCACAAATTGTTTTAATTATTATGAAGATTGTCTAAACATTTCATCCAATGTTAAATAGTAATTCTCCAAGTTCCATTGTTTATAGAACATCTTTATAATCATTGTGGGTTCTTCACTGAGTCAAATACATTAATTTAAGCATCACCACTTCAATCATAGTCACAATTTCCATCACTACCTTTCCATACGAATATTGACAGTTAACACCTTATAGATATCTTATTGACAAAAAATGCAAAACCATGCTCAACAAAGAAGTTTCATTTCCATGTATTCAATATAATTTTATTAGGGAATTTAGTGTCTAAATTAATATTATAGGTTGATATATCTAACTTAGTAATTATTTCAACCCACACACATCATATATGTGTGTGTGATGTAATATAATTCTGAATAAATATAGGTTCCTATTAGTCCTTCACTAGTCATCTTGATAATATTGTTATACCCTTATTGCAGTATCTTACACCAGATTTTTATTTTGTGTTTCATGATTTTTATATGGGTATCTTTAATAATTTTAATATATATACCACCACACCAGGGATCATAATATCACCAAGCAAGGAGATCCCATTTGAGAATATGTGTGATCATTTAAACTCCATAGTTATACAAGTATTATCTCCTATGGTGGTTGGGAATTCCAATTTTAATTCCTATAATTATTTTATATCATATTTAATACCAAAGAAAGAGAAAAAAGTGTTTTGTCCAGACATATTTTTTTTGTATTTTAAAATTTTTAATAGTATGTTTTGTGGTTGTTTTTTATCGTGATTCCTTGAGTTACTTCCAAAATTATTATAATGAAGATACAAGGATAGTTCATTAGATTCTCTTTCATCAATAACTCTATGTCATATAAGAGACAATGATTTCTCATAGAACATGGTTGATGAATTAATGGGAATGATCACTCATATGTTAGAGCATGATATACCAAACCATATACCACTTCAGGATTCCATTCATTATGGGAATCTCTATTCCTTAGGAGGTATATATACTATATATTATAATTTAGAGTTTTGAATAGTTTTCTTGAAATTAAAACAAACATAATGAAGAAACTAGTGGAATAAATTAATATTGAGATTATTTTATATGTTTTAGATGATATTTATATTTTATTTTTAAAAAATACATCACAAAGGGATGTTTTATTGATATGAGTTTTAGTTTGTTCAAATAATTTTTCTTAACCATTCTTACTGAGGATACTTTGGTTCCTATGTTATATCTAAGAATGTTTGAGTCTCTATTTACATTTTCCTACAATATTAGATTATTCCTACGTGTATTATTAGTCATGCTTACATTTCACATACACTAGATAAATTTCAGAGACATGACTGACCTTAATAACATATATTATGTTGTGATATTTTTAGTGTATGATAAATTTATTGTATTTGTCTATTTTAAATATTAGGATGTTTCTGGTAAATATTTATTTCTATATGTTTTGTTATAAAATGGTTTGATTCAAAGGAAAAGTAGTATAAGTATTCATCTATTGTCATTGGTTTTTTCAAGGTTTAAAATATTTTTTGGTTTAAAATAAAATATTATATAATTAGTGATCATGGGTCACACTGTTACAATAGGATTATATATATTCTCATTCAGATGTCTGGGGTCAAACAGAAAATATCAAAACTACACCACCACTACAAAATTATCATACTAATGTTTGAAATCAATAAATGAAGTAGATATTAGAGAAATGGTTGCATGTAAATAAGAATGATTAGTGAAATATCATGGATGACTCGGTATGGGGTTATTACATAGAATTTAAAATACCCATTATCATTCACCCCACTAAGATAATATTTTGGAAAACATTTTATCATCCCATGGTGGTTGAGAACTGGAAATTTTGGTTTATAAACAATTGAATATTGTTTTTTTTCAAGATACTCACCAATGGAAGATTAAAATTAAAATTATTGAGGATATTTCAGTAGAAAAGTATTAGAAAAAATATATCATCAATAAATGATTAAAACCCACCAATGGAAGAATTATCCAAACAATAGAGTTTGGTATTTGAGAAAATTCCATTTATAGATTTCACTTGAATATTATCCAGATATATTGTCTAAAGGATTGTTAAGACCCTATGTTTTATCTCGTACATTTCCATACTCTACACTGTATGTCACAAAAGAGGCTACTTGAATGGACTTTATATTAAATAGTCAATGGTTAAAGAAGTACTTTAAATGATTCCCTATAGATGTAGTTAATGTCATCACACTACATGATCTCATCATCACTTGAGACCATATGTTTTCCCTTTACCCTATATCTTTTATGTTAATTTTCCAAATTTAAATTAAAATTTTAATGATAATATATCATTTGATATCTTAATATTTTGAAAATTATTACATTTTAAGTGAGGTTTAGAGTATAATATATTTGGAAGCTTCTTTTTTCACATAATAATTATTTTGTTATTTAAAAAACATTTCACATGTCTATTAGACCCACGTAGCATATTGAAAATTAAATACTGGTTTTTCAAATCTCATGTGAAACATGTTAATAATAGGAAATTTTTCATCCATAGTAAATTATTGTGGTGAAAATGGATGCTGTTTATTGATATAAGTAACTATTTAATTAAGAAAACTTTTATAAATTAAACCCATTCATTATGGGGATTAAAGTGACCAATGTTAAAAATTACATAAATAATACATTAATTTCATCTGTTAAACAAATTCTTACACACATTAAATTAATCCAATGATTGAAAGGTTTAGTATCATGGATATTAGAAATATTTAAAACATATTTTAATACACTCAAAAACTAAAATCAATAATTTATCTCCTATAGTCTACTATAGACCTATCAAATAATATAGTCACCATTATAACCTCAATGATGGAAATATAATAAAATAGAGAGGTCAGATTCATACTAGTGGGAAACATATCATAATTTATTAAATAATAATCCTGGATAAGAATAAGAAGAAGGTAAAAATATCATAACAAAAGAACATAAGGACATAAATTATATTCATGAATCATGATAGCGAAACATATGATCATTACATGATCATTATTGAAGAATAAAAGTTGTGACATAGATCAAAATACATAAAAAAATTATAAAACATATAAGAATGATATAAAAGTGTGTAATAGGTTATAATTATGGTGTAATCAAGGAAATATTGAATTTCAATGAAATTCTATTTGTGAGGTAAGGTTTTTATATCATTACAATCAACTTGAAATGTGGAACAACCATATGCATAAGAAAACCATAGTGAGGAAACCAATTATGCCAACTCCTATATAAAAGACACATAATGTTCATTCTATAAAATATAATCAAACCCATTATTCCCATTCATATGTGAATATTCTAATTATTTAAATCTCCCACTATCTTATAATAAATGAACATAAACAAATGCAATGGTCGATTAAAATAGACCCCTCCAATCATCTTATATATATATATATTTCCACATAAATTCAATCAGAATAATATCTTCTAAAACCTGAGGATTAATGAATAAGTTTCTAAAACATCCGAATGAAAATAATTGATTGTTTTAAGGAACCCATTAAAATATAAATTGTATTATAAAAAATCAAATGGTAAAATATTTTACCATGAATGAAATTGGTTTATAAAAAAGTTGATCACACTAAATAGTAACATAAGAAGTTAAAAATATTGGGTGAAACATGAAACATAACTATAATTCAAATAGATCATTTGATGATATTGAATATGTAATCAGAAACTCCATTTTTTCAAAATATTTTTATTCATTATTGAAAAATTGGTCATTTGAGTGTCATTTAAAAATGTATAATTTGTTTATTCAGTGAAAATCATTAAATTCATGGGAATGGAATTATATTGAAATCCATTAATAAAAAATAAATAAAGAGATAAAATAATTTAAAATTGATAATGTAGTGAATATATATGAAAGAAAAACATGGAGAGAGTGCATAACTCATGAGAATAAATTTGAGTTATGAAGTCCGTTAAATTTAAAAATGATTTCAATAGAATTTATTCAGCATATTGTATAAAAAAATAACCATAATATAAATATATTTTAGAATAAAATTATTTACATTTCCATTTATAAACTTATTGATTTAAAATTATCTTCACGTATTATATTTTTACAATCTCTTTTAAACATCTGGTGTTAATAAAATTGGTCATATTTAAAATTCATTACGAAGGTAGAATTTATCATTTTTATCGTTAATTTCACAATTTAAAAACAATTAAAGTTATTTTATTTTATTATTTTTAAGGACCTATAATATTATAATTCCATCACATGGGAGTTTTGGTCAATTTAAATGAATAAAAAAATGCTTATGGACTAGTTTTGAGTTGTTTATTAATATAACTTGATTACCATAAAATGATAAATGCATTTTATGTTATAAAAAAAAGAGACATATTAATGATATATATTACTTATATATATATATATATATTTCATATAAATATATAATATAAAATAATACTGGCCAATACTGTTGTTGTGAAAAATTAAACCTGATTATCCATGATGGAAAAAGTCCACACACACACATATCACATTTTCATTTTTATAAATAGAAATAGAAAAATGTTTTTAATGATTTTACAATAAAAAAAGAAATAATATTATAAAAATGATAATAATTTAATCATTTTTTTAATATGAAATTAAATTAAATTTTAGGATGATGAAATGTACATGTAGATATTAAAAATCATGGGTGGTTAGAAATGTCTAACTCATTATATAGAATATCTCTTTTCTGAGGGGGGTGATAACATCAAGTGAATGTATTTTATGAAAAATATAAAATCATTAAAGAGGATATGAATTATGAGGATAGTATTGGTTAGTGTTTTCTCGGAACATATAGGGTTTTGTTTTGAGAGTTTTTGTGGAGGGGAGTTCCCCTATTATATTTTATAAGGGGTGACATTTTTGTAAACATCAAAAACATTTCAATATTTCTATGTTACTATAGAGAATGGGGATCCCAAAATTTATAAATAATGTAAATGAAATGAAATAAGATTATTCATTGGACCAACCAACCATTCCCACACATGTTTGAGGTAATTTACTCTTATATTCCTACAATTAAAATTTTTTCTCTTACACTGTAACTATTTTTACCTAAGTTTTTTATCTTTTAGTTCTAAACTAAAATGGTCCTTTTCTATTATTTTCATCTAATGATTCCAAATTTGAAACAAATTTAATGGGATTATATTTATATAAGTGATATTGATAAATTTTAATATAATAAATGTATAAAGTATTAAAATCAATTTCATTGAAAAATATAACTCAAGTTATAAAATAACATATAAGGTATTATAAATTTAATTATTTTAAGAAATATATATTCTCCTCTAAAATAAAAATTTGGTCATAATGAAATGTTATTAAATTTTACAATTAATACTTATATAATAAAAATGTAACAAAAGTCATCAATCTCCTAAAAATGATAATTTTCACTATTTAACTAAAAATAATTATATTCACAAATACAAAAATTTATCTCAGAATAACATTGATATTATAAATAAAGAAATGATTTTCATTTTTTTGAAATTCAATTTCAATATTTCTTAAATTTTCATTTTTTAAAAAATAATGAAATGTAATGAAGAAAATAATTATATTGGAAACTGGAATTTTAGAATATTGACTATTCACATTCATATTACATACAATATATTAATAAAATTATTATTAAATAATTAGTGATATAAAATATATTTTATTATCATTACTCATAAATTTATTGAAATAAAAATTCATATCATAGAAAAAAGAAATATTTTGAAAAAAATACATTTCAAGGAATAAAATAATTGTATTAAATGTTTTTTTAAAATAAATTTAATTTCATAGATAGTAAACATAACACTTATAACATTATCTATAAATATTTTAAAAATTATATACTCTTATTTATTTCTTATATTTTAATCTCTAGGTTATAATGGAAATAAATAAAATTTATTTTTAAATGTAAATATATTTTTAGTTTCATTTTTTTTCGATACTGCGTGTGGATAAAGCTATTGTACACATTCAATTTTAAAGTGAAGTCATATATTAAAATATTATGGTGTAAAATTCACCCCCATATATAAATTTCCTCCATAAAATTTAAATTATCATATATTATATAAAATATTAAAGTGTATCAAAAATATATTAATGACTTATTTATGGATTTTTTGAGAGATATTGACCTTACATACACATAAATGTATCATTGTACTCTAAATAACCTTAAACCAAATATTGAGTTTTTTTCTGTCCATTTAAGCCATGATACTATCATTATTTTTTATCAAGATCCACATTATATAATTTCCATCTAAATGGTGTTCATAACCATCCTTGTATATTCTATAATATTTCTATATAGAATGTGATATTCTTATAAAAAATAATTTTTCATATAATTGGAAGGAAAATTTTATTTTTAAAATCACATTAAATTTATCTAAATATATAATAATAGGATATTCATAAATTACATTTTAATAGAAATTTATATCGGATACAGTATTCATATAGATAAAAGATAGATTTGATAGTCTAATCATCATGGTGATTAATTAATATACATAGAGAACATCATTCCCTTACGCGAGTTGCTATAAAGGAATACAATTCCAATGAATATGAAGTGGATTGTGATTATTAAATTATCCATTTTTCACGACCTAAATTCACTAGTATAGTTGTTCCCTTAATTGATGAATTCATTGGTTCTTATTATCCTTAGCATTTATGGGTTAGGGAATCAATTTAAATAATTATAAATATCTTGGAATTTTAATCATTAATGTATATATGTTTTATTTTTTCAGACTACAATTCCTACCACTATATTAGATGTAATTTTTATATTTCATTGAAAATCATGAGCATGATGTATAATCTTTCTACATATGAAAAAATTTATATTTATTTTAATAAAATCCATTGTGTTCTTATTACTAAATATTTTTCATCAATGAAATTGATTCTTATTTGCATCATCATATTCCTTAACTGAGATTCTATCAGACTCCATATTTATCTTCTTTACTATGTCTAGAATCTCAAATAGTTTATTCCATTAGTCATGGTAATTTATATATATTTTATCATAGTCATACTTTTTATAATTCAATTACTAACCCATTAAGATTATTGTTAGCCAAATAATTCCATTGTCAATGGAATCCATTGATGTTTTGGTTTAATTAGTCATCAACCATTAATAAAATGAAAACTGTTTTAGTGACTGATATAACATTAAAAATAAAAGGTAATTATATTATTATTAAAAGGAATTCAACATTATAATATATTGTTCTGTGATATTTTCATATTAGATCATAGTTCTTTTAGTTTAAACAATATAAAAATTTCTATGATCTATGTCACATTATGTTGGATTATAATACACTTTTAAACTTAATCCATCAATGTAATTAGGTAATTAATTCACCATGATGTTTAGTAATGTGAATTTTTTAAAAAATATTTATCATTTTAAGATTCAAACAAGGAGTGAGATTTTGTTTCTTTATTATTCACTAGGTGATGATTGAGTAAATACTAAAAATTAACTTTAATGTGTTATTACCCTTAATTCCATTTGTACTTGGTTTTGTACCCACATATAGTATCTACTAAGGGATTCATTGATATGGAAAACCATTACCTCCAAGAATTAAAATTCTTTCATGATATTATATGATACATAAACATATATATAGTGCATTCACCATGATTTCAAACCCTAATAAAAATGTAACATTACTAATATATAAAAATAATTAGTCCCTTATCTGATACCAACTATTGTGACTGAATGTAAACATGACATAGTTATATAATTAATCTCATTTTTTAAATAATACATCTCAGAGAAAGTGTCACATACCAATGACTTAAATATTTAGTTCTTTAATATTTCCATTATAAATAACTTATTTTAAACCAATTTAAATGTATAATCCATAAATGTTATTCTATAGAACCTATTTTCATATCACATGTTGTATTCAACTGTATTTCATAATGGTTGGAAATATAATAAATATGTGAACTTAGATGCTCTATATGAGAAAAAAAATTCATCACGTATCGAATCATAAAAAATATTATCAATAAGTGGAAGATATAAATATCTTAATAAAATATAACAAGACCCTAGATTGTAATCATAAAATTTTATTAAGGAACCAAATATAATAAATTGATAATTAAAGAGTCATAAAAGTTAATATGTGAATCAATATACATATAAATAAACAAAGAACATATACTGATGATATAATATTTTGGAATGCCTTAAAAATAAGGTGCAATAATCAAAACATTTAATTTCATAAAAATGAAATTCATCATGAATTTTTTATAATTTTTCAAACATATTGGAAATATATAACTAGCATAAAAATTGTAAAATCATTTTTATACAACTAATTAAGTCCATTAATATGTGAATGAATTCATTATGTCAATTCATAAAAATTTGAGTAATTCCATTATTCCCATTCTTATGGGAACTAACTCATTATGTGAGTGCTTGAAAATATCTTCAGAAATAAATTTAATCCAATTAATTGTTGGGTGATATAGGACCCATCTATAATCATACATATGAATGTGTTCAACATAAGTTCAATTATATTCATGTCTTAATGATCACATGGAAGAATGAATGTCTTCTTATAAATCCAAATGTAAATCTTTCAATTTTCATAAATAAACCATTAAAATGGAATGGGGTTCAGAGAACATCCAAATGTTATACAATAACTCCATGAACTAAATATTTTGATAAAGAAAACATCATCACACAAAATAATAACATAATTAATGAAAAATTTATGGTGAAACAAGTAAAATTACACTATTGGAGACATATAATCTGAATATAATGAAAAAAATCACGGAATAATATTTTTTATAAAAAAAATTACATATCAATATAAAATTCTAAAATATGAGTATCTTTTCAAAAATTATACTTTTTTTAGAAAATAAATGAATGGAACCCTATAATGAGAATATATTTTAAATAAAAAACTCCTTTTATATTGATATAAATTGATATAATCATTATTAATGGAAATTTTAGTGGGCATATGGGAATGAAAATCACAGTGAAAGTGTAAAACATAAAGGAATAAGTTTTAGTTACCATGTCCATTAACTTTAGTATTTATATCCATTGTTGTGATTTAACTAACCTTATCATATTGATAAACATATTTATTACTTATTTTCAAAGATTATTCATTTAAATTTCCATATATACGTTTTAATAATAACATTTCTCTTCATGTATTCTAATTTTATAATCTATTTTCGAATTTTTTTGTTAATAATACTGATGTTTTAGAACGTGGTTCATAAAATAAATGTTGATATTAATTTTTATGCAAAAATCATCATTTAAAACCCATTGAATCTAAATGAGTTTCTTTTTTATAAATACCTACCATTTTATAATTCCATTACATGGGAATTTTATTTAAGTTTTATGGAGGAGAAAATAATGATGAACTAGTATTTATCTATTTATCATTATCAATGGATTACCTTAAATGATCATATATATTTATGTTATATAAAAATAAATCTATTAATGATATATTATAATTTTATATAGAATATGTAATTAGAAATTAAAAAAAATACATCCATGAAATTGGTAGTGAAAAACGAAACGTGTTTATTTGTGGAGATAGTATTTCGTACACATAAACTGCCAAAGTTTTTATGTTCTCAATGGAATGTGGAAAAGAGGATTATGATTTCACCAAAATTAAAATTGTAAACAAATATAACAATGATTATAGTATTATCATTTTATTACAATGAAATTAAATTTGAGTTAGAATAACATCACATAATGAAATAGAAAATAATGAGGCATTGTTAAAAATCAATATATGAATTTGTGGATTTTATCCTTTGTAAAGGGGGTAAAACCATTAAGGGGTTGTATATTGAGAATACAATAACCATTTTACGCAGTAAAATAGTTTTTAAGATATTTTTTTGTAGATTTGGGGTAGAGCATATGATATTATTGTGTTGGGGTAAGCTATGATATTAATGATCCTTTTATAAGTGAAAAGTGAATCCATTTTTATAAATACCCAATAATGTTCAATAATGGGAATTCACACTATAGTAAGTGTACAAATATGGGAAATAATGAGTATGAGACGATATAAGGTTATGAAAGACACAAAACACACACACTTGAACATTTTTTAAAATTGATGGAGGTCATTTACTCTATGATTTGTTCTTTTAATATTTCACACTTTACTAGGGTAACTTGTTTAGTCCATAGTACATTATCCTTTATGAATGTAAATAAAATGATCCCACTTATGTAATTTAGATATTAAAATTTTATATTTGAAATCCAATTAATAAAATTAAATTTATATAAGAGTTAAAGAATAATTTCATAATAATAAATGTATAATGTATTAATTTTTTATCAAAAATTTCCATTTATATTAAAGAATGCGAAATATATGTTTATAAATTAAATTAAACATTTTGAAATTATAAATAAATTTTTTAAAAAAACATATCTCTTCTCATAAATTGGTTTTAGGTATTATAATTTAATACTTATATATAGTAGTGTCATAAAATTTGTTCATTTTTAAAAAACAACAATTATCACTATTCAATTAAAAAATAACTTTTTTAGAAAAAAAAATTATATTAATATAATATTGAAATTATATATATATAAGTGTGTTTTTAAAAATTAAATTTCTAGAAATTAATAATTTAACTTTTAAATAAATCATTATATGTAATGAAAAAATATTTATTAAAAAAATATTTTAGAGTATTTTTAATTATAATTTAGATTTAATATCATATACTAATTATGTTATTTTAAAAAAATTAATATTGATAATATATATGTTTTTCCAAGAAAAATTGATTTTTATCAATTTTTCAATATATGTTTAAGACCTTAATGTTTACGAAATGATGCACCTGTCAGGGCTGAGGATGTGCGATTGCAGCTCTCTCAGAGCTGGGGATTTACGGAATGGCGTCTAATTTCTATTGGAAGAGGTACCTTTCATGTTGTTTTCCCTTCGAAAGAAATGCAGAATGCGGCCTGGAGCTTCGGACCAATGTCGATGAAACCTGGATATATCATGGTTCAACAATGGGATCCTCTTTCATGTCCTCTGGAAATCAGGAACTCTTGTACCCAGACTTGGGACCAGATCAAAGGATTAAACTGGTTTTTCTGGCATCCATCTGTCCTGGTGGAAGTTGCCTCTGCCATTGGTTGCCCAATTAAAGTAGACAAAGAGACTGAACATTCGAGGTATGGCCATTTTGCTCGTTTCCTAGTTGAAATTGATTTGGAAAATGTGCTGATAGATACAGTATTTCTGGTTGCTGGTGAAATCAAGCTGGAACTCTCAATCTAGTATGAGTGGTTGCCTAGTTTTTGTAAGTCCTTCCTTTGCATTGGTCATGCTCCTGCTCAATGCCGTCGGAATTTAAAATGTTCCCTATGTAAATCACTGGGTCACTCCCAGGATCAGTGTAAGAGGAAAGGTGCAGATGGCAGTAAACATGGCTCCAAAACAAAGGATCCTCACAAGGTAACTCTAACTTTTGCTGAAGCTATTCAGCATGGTTTGCAAAAGGCTAATGAGGCACAACATACTACTGCTGCTGTTGATATAGAGACTGTTAAAACTTTGGAGCAGATGACATCTGGAATCAATGGTGAGATGGGAATTATGAATAAGTCATGGGCTGATGTTTCTGAGGATGAAGAGCATCAAGAAGAACATTAAATTGAGGTTCAAGAAAAAGTCAATAAGGAGCTTGATCATGTTGAAATGGCCCCTAATTTTGGTAAGGGGAAGATGAAGATTATTGATGATGAAGGTTTCCAAATGGTGCTGCACAAGAAACTGAGGGCCTGCTCAACTTCTAAAGAAAAGCCGCAGGAATATAATGTGGTGGAGGATGGTGATTTGTTGGATAAGCTGGGAATTCAGGCAGGTATAACTGAGAATATTGTTGAATGTGCTAGCTTTCATATTGCTCAAGGGGAGGACTGTCTACATGAGACAAAGCCTGCTGATTATGTCAAGCAGGTTAGGAAAGGGAAACTGGAGCAACAAGGAAATCAAGCAATCTTAATTGCTGCTGAATTCGTTAACTCACAAGGAGATTCAGGGGAGGACTGTCTCCACAGGACAGATTCTTCCCTGGTTAATGTGGAGTAGGATAATTTAGGAAATCTGGAGCTGGACCCCTCAGCGGTGGTGGAACAAAAGGATTCAGTTGCTGCGTATAAACCAGTTGCTAATTTATTCTCCATGTTAGAGAACATTAATAATCCTGAATTTGATTTACTTAATTTAGATGGTTTGAAGAGTGCAGGATGCAATAATAGAAGGTGTACTGGGATATCTGATGCTGAGGTTGTAGCTGATGCCTTGGACAGGGATGTGCATGTCACAAAAGGGGTGCAAGCAGGGCCTCATGAATTGAAGGAGCAGCAATCCACTTTTCT
This sequence comes from Viscum album, assembly GCA_963277665.1. Classification (NCBI taxonomy): domain Eukaryota; kingdom Viridiplantae; phylum Streptophyta; class Magnoliopsida; order Santalales; family Viscaceae; genus Viscum; species Viscum album. The sequence goes on along the minus strand of OY728126.1, from coordinate 1,203,350,998 downwards.
TCAGGATGCAATACCTGAAGATACAATGCACAGGGATCCCTCTTCTAAGATTCCTGTGATGGTGAATTAAAGGGGGGGAGGTCGACATCCTACTGATCGGGGTGGAGCCAGGGGTCGTGGTCGGCCTCGGAAAAGGTAACTTCTGGATGTGCACTTGTATTTTGTTTAAGATGTGGGTTACTGCATGTTAACATCTCCTAAACTCTTATGTACTGTTTCATCTTTCTTTTCAATAAAGTTTGGAGCCATGGGTCCTTCACCCTTGGCTGAACCTTCTTGGTACCCAAAATTTATTATACATTAATTAATGTACACTCCCTATTTCCCATGGACACTAAATATTATCAAATCCTCCTCAAATGTAAGGTATTAATGAAGATGAATCTTAATGTTCCAATGTCTGTATCAAATATTTCTTAATATTTCATTATAATTCATTCGAATATAAAACATCCATCCATATATTATAATAATAAAATCATAATAATAATAATTTTTAGATGTTCTTATAATATTGGTATAACAATTTTTTATTCTTTTTCATTTACTAAAAAACAACATTCTTTGTTACTGTGTGTCTATGTATCTCCTCCTCCGTAGAGGGAAGCATTTTATTTTTCATCACCAACCTTATTGATGGTATTGATGATAGTTATTTCTAATAAATATGATCAATATAATTTATTTAAATTTTTTAAATTTTCACTAACATTCCACCTTCACCCCTTTCATTAAATTAATAAACAAAATTCTAATAGTAGGTCATATAGTATACCGCCTCCATAAAGAATAGTTATTTTTTTATTCTAGTATTTCATTATTAATCCAAAAATAGTCAAATATAGTTCACCGTAAAAAAATAATTATTCTATTAAAATTATATTATGTAAAATAAAACCCCACCTTAACCAAACCCACCAATCGAGTTGAATAGTGTTCATGTTAGGGGTGGTTGGACCACCCAATTGAATAACACAATGACAATATATCATGGATGACTATAAAAATTTAATTTTTAGTATAATATGATAAAAAATGTCTACAATTATTTTTTCTCACTTTTTAAAAGATTCACTAATATATAACTCATTAATTAAGAAAACACGGTATGTGTTTTGATTATCACTAAAAAATATTTGTTACCAATTTCACCTTCTTAGGTAAATATTAATGTACCAATGGAATGGATTTTGAACATAATAAATCATTATAAGAAATAAATTATATTCACTATAATAATATTTTAATGACAAACTCTTTAATAGTAATGAACACTGAGACTACTCCAACTAAACTACTACAAACAATGAAAACTATGAAGACCCGATGGGGGAAAATATGAAAAAAAAATTAATAATATAATTATAGATAATAATTTTTAATATAAATTATTCTTTCATCACCCACCTTCACCAAGATGAGGGAAGGTATAGAAAATATCCAGAACCTTCCTTCATCATGTAGAATGAGAGATAGTGACCCCCGAGTCCCACCTTCAATAGGCCGAGGAGCGGCAACTAGCACCGAGGGTACATAATTTCACTTGAAATTGAATACATTACCTTTTTATAGAAAGAGATCAAGAGATTAGATGGTAAATATCAATCAACTCTAATAGATGAAATTAAAAAAATCCAAAAACCATTTTGATATGCATGTCCAAAATAAATTGATAAAAGTACAAGAAAAACTCTAAAGATAATTACCAAAAGAAAGAAAAAGCAGCAACAGAAACTTCCAAAGCCTGGTCTAATAAGGTCTCGCACAGTTATAGAAGTCCTCATGGAATCCTGAAAGTTTATTTATATATGTATGGTGGGTATACAGAAATACTCATTAGGGAAACTAAAATCCCTCATTGAAATTTGGGGAGGCATTAAAATTATTCTAGAGAAAAGAGGTAACCAAAAAACCTAGCAAGGAAACTCTCCACCTGGCCTCACCAAGGAACATACTTCAAATAACGCAAGTGAGGTAAAGTAATATTTATAGAACATGGATATTTAGGTACCCTACACTGCTTTCCCAATTGTTATTTAGGACATCTTACTTGTTAGATCTCTCCCACAGGATCCACTAGAGTCCCACTGCCTCCCCAAAAACAACCTTATGGGCTACCACCACGCATCCCTCTAGAAGACAGTTGTTCCACCACAACCATAAAAAATAATTCTTGAAAACATCTGGGCCACATAAACCACACGTAACCACATTCAAAAAAACCTAAACCACAACAATCACTGCCATGCCCGAAGACACCTCGCCATCATCCCAAAGATTCTTGGGAAACAACCTGCCTACAAACATCTGGGCCAACAACCACAACACCCATGTCCAAAGAGTCATGGGACATACTGAACCTTGGGCCTTCATAACCTCCCAGAAGAATTTTGGGCCACCATGGAGGGGGATCAAAAAGGATCCAGTACCCATCTACTGATTGGATTGTTGGGGAAAACACCCTCCCCCGTGAAATGGTGGACTTCGGCACGAAGTTCTCCACCTAGATGGGGTGCATATAAAAAAATAAACATAATATTTTATATACATGTAATCAAGCACTCATCCAAACCTAAGTTTTCTTAGATAGAAAACCATCCCACACAAAACCACTCTCTCTACTATCCCTACATGCAGAAATACAAAAAAACCACAACCAGAGCACTAACCAATTCTAGAAAATATTCACCCATTGTATCGGTTCTCATTTTTATGTTCATGTGATATAGTTTAAAACATTCCTCCACTATCGGAAAACTAACAGGCATAACCGCATGATAAATAAACTACTAATGGAAAAAATGGCCTAGTAGTATTTTAAGCAGTCACACATGGTTCTCTTGTGAAGTCACAACAACAAAAGGGATCTGTGAGATCCATTGAATTGCTGAAACAAAACCAAGCCCCAACATACTGGCTCCACCTGGCCTCAGATTTACAAGACAAAAACTTCCCAACTAGAAAATTTCATCCCCATCTACGTCAACATACAAGGCATCAATCATAACCACTATGCATATCACCAGAATAGAGCAAGGGAGTTTTCACATTTGGACACACCATTCATTAAGTACCTTATTTCCATTTGGTTTACCAGGGTGATCACACATGGGCTCGTATTTACCATGAGTCCATTTAATCAACCAATTTTATATGATTAACAGGTTTCCATATTACATCCATTTAATCTCATGGTTATCGTAAAAAACATAATGTTATTAGTGTGCATGAAATGACGACCAATGACCACAATTTTCAGTTGGACATGGGTCCATAAAATTCAAAACCTAAAAAAATGGTAAAACAAAAAAACATTAACATCATCATTATCATCCCTTCATTATTTAAATGTCCTTTCATTGTGGTTTTTAATTTCTGTTTCATCTATGTCCTAAGGGAACATAGTCATACCCACCCCACTAGATGCACAAATAAGAGAGACGAAGGAAAAATCCCTACTTGGATGAACAACGAATGATATTTTCTCCTCATGCCAATAAATGGGGATTCATGACTTGCAGAGGATGAAATATGAGGACTCCATGGCTATGTGGGAAGGATTCTAGTATGGGTTTGTGATTCTTCTCAGATGGAGGTCACCAGGCGCACTAAGAGAAACCAGAAGAAAAAAAGAATAGAGGATCTCGGCTACAGAGGAGGCCAGATCCTAAAATCAGGGAGACGATTTTGATGCACTCAAAAGTTGTATCATGGATCGACCACACAGATTGGAGGTTTCACACAATGGTATTAATTGAGATTTAATAATTCTCCATGAATATGGTGGAGAAAATGTCAGTGACATAATATATTTCTTTTGAATGGAGAAAAATATCTAACATGGTTGAAACTGTAAAACACGACTAGGGGTTTGACACCAAGGAAAAAGGTCACATGTTTTGGTAACTAAAGGGTCACCTGACTCTTGGGAGTTTAAAACATCTTTTATGGGACTTAAATAGCTTTGAAAGTGGTATTTAAATAATTTTATGTTAAAAGATACGTTACTTGAGAGAAACTAGAAATCCTAAAAAACTGGGAATGACTCACAATTAAGTGAGTCACAGTCAACCTGGAACCGTCTCCTAGGCATCATCGATTTGACATCGTCACCCTAGAAAATATGGTGATTGATGCTATGGATGACCCATCGGTACAACTGATGCCCATCGATGCCAATGATTCTCTTTGGTTCCATTGACGCCCATTAGTGCCACTAACGCCCATATGTGCCACCAAAACCCATAGTTTTCACAAACTACCATCAGTGCCACTGATTCCCCTCAGTTCCAATGACACCCATTGGTGTCACTAACACCCTTCGGTACTACCAATGCCAATCGGTGCCACCAACACCCATCCTGAATTTGGTAAACTCCTTAATGAGTCTCCAATGGTCCCTAGGATAACCCAAACACTAGAAATTCAAAATTTAATGGACCAGGAGGGTCTGATCCATTATGTCAGATACCTCTCAAGATATTCTCACCCTCTTGAAATTAAAGGTAAACCTGATGGAAAGAGAGGGGTCTGAACAACCACTTTATAAGATCCCATTTAGGGAAAACCCACCCATGAGTTGTTTGAATGCTGAAACAAACTATGATATCTAGGAACACATCTCCCTCATCTTTCTCTTGAACAACTATGGATACACTACCTCTCTTCCCCCAATGTAACCACACAAACATGTAAAAGTCTCACTTTCTAGACTCACAGAGTAGGAATTCATTTTTCCCATGTCAGGATACTATCTGCTTTGAGTGGCACTGACTCGCCTGCACAGGTTTAATTGCATCCACCTTAACACGTCTTGATTAGGAATCATGTCTTTCCATCCCTTTAGTTAGGCCTATTCACACACATTTTGAGAATAAGGAAAATAACCCACCTCATTGTTAACAAGGTCATGCATTACATCACATCCAAGTACAAAACATACACAAAATCAAAACTCAAAATAGTTATGGGTACTGGGCACACATTTGTGACTATTATTCCCAGATACTCTCCTCGAGTCCACCATGACTCCAAAAAACATGAACCAATAGAATGGTTCTTCCACGAAGCACATTTTTCTGATGGTCCTCAATCCTCATCGGTCGATCCACAAACATTACATCATCCTCGATATCCATCTCTCCCTGGTATAGGATGTGGGAATCATCGTGTAGGTACAGACAGAGCTGAGATACATGCAAGACGTCATGGACCATATATAGCAGCATTGGTAGTGCCAACGGATATGCCACTTCACCCACTCATCGCAACACCTCGAAGGGTACGATGAACATGGGTAAAAGCTTACTCCCCCTGTCGATCCTCTAATTCCCATGCCAAGGGGAGACCTTTAATAAGACATGGCCCCCAACTTCAATATTCATGGGTATCCTCCTATGATTATCATATGACTTCTTCCGGTCCTGAGCTACCTTCATCCTCTTATGCACAAGCTGAACCTTTTCGTTCGTGCTTTGAGCCACCTCTATCCCAAGAACACATTCCTCCCAAACCTCTGTCCAACACACTGGTGAACGACATGGTCTCCTATATAAGGCTTAAAATAGTTCTACACCAATGGTAGAGTGATAGCTATTGTTGTAGGAAAACTATACCAGAGGAATTTGGCATACCCACAATTCTCTGAAGTCTAGAACACATGCCCACTACATATCCCTCAAGGCCTGGATGATCCTCTATGTATTCTCATACATATAATGATGTAATGTAGTGTTATTTCATTGATGGGTTCCAAAATCATTATTTAATCCCCTCCAGAACAGTGAAGTAATGCATGTATCCCAAAAAGAAATGATGGTTATGGGAACTATGTGCATCCACACAACATCACCGATGTACTTTTGTACCAAGGGATCTACTACACTCAACTCCATAATCCCTAATAAGTGAGCCAATTTCGTCAATCAATCCACCACTACCCAGAATTCATCACAACCTCCCTCGGATCTGGGTAGTCCTGTGACATAATAAATTGAGACTTCATCCCACATCCACTCAAAAACATCAAAGGGATGAAACAAACCACAGAGAACATAGAGCTCATCCTTCACATGCGGACACATGGGGCACTTTTCCGTAGACACCTTCATTTCCTGCTTCACCCTAGGCCACCAAATCGACCCCTCAAACGCCGACACATCTTGGAAACTCATGTGTGTACCGCCATGGGTGATTTATGGAACTGAACAAGGTCTTTCTCCAACATTTCCACCAGGAAAAATAGCTTTCCCTGAAACATCATCTTATTCTTACAATCTTCCGACCATCCAATAGGATCTTCACCCTAGATTGCATGATCACACATCAATTTAGCTTCTATGTCTCTCCTAGGACTACTCCACTTTCCATACCAATGATGACTATAATTTCATCTAAAATAAACAGGCTCTACCATCCTCTACCCTTGCATATAGGTGTAAGGGAACGAACTTCTCCATAGCTTTCCATGCATCTGCAGACTCCAAAACCACATCCTTCTATGACTTCTTGCTCCAGGCATTGACCACCACGTTCCCATTTCCTATGGTGTAGTAGATCTTGATGTTGTAGTCTTAATGAAACTGCATCCAACTCTACTTTCTCAAGTCCATGTCTCCATGGGAGAAGAAATACTTCAATCTCTTGTGATCTTTGTAGACCATGAAGCATTCCCCGATGATGTAATGCTGCCACAACTTCAGTGAAAACACAACCACTACAAGATCTAGGTCGTGGGTGGAATAGGTACATTCAAGAGTACATAACTACCTAAACCTATTAGATACCACTCCACAATGCTGCATCATCACACACCACTAGCCTAGAATGGAGGCATCACAGAACATATCAAATGTTTCCCCTTATTTTGGAAACCTCATCATTGGAGAACTGACCAGATTCCCGTTCAGGTTACTGAAAGATGCCTTGCACTACTCACTCCATAGAAAGGCCTGGACTTTTCTTGACAAAGCATTCAAAGGTGATGAAACTTTAGAGAATATGGTTAATAACCTCCAGTAGTGACTTTCTAGACCCAAGAAAATACAAATCTCTTCCACATTTTTTAGATATTCTTAAGAAACAATGTCTTAGACCTTCGATGAGTCCAATGCAATTCCCTACTAGGACAACACGTGTCCATGGAAGTGAACCTCTCATAACCAAAACATGCACTTAGAAAACTTCCCATAGAGATGGTGGTGTAAGGGGACTTCAAAAACAATCCTCAAATGCTCAACATGATTATCCTATGATATTCAGTAGATCAGGATTTCTTCAAAGAACACAACTCTGAACCGGTCCAGATACTCATGGAAAATAGATTTCATGAGCTCCATGAACCCAGTGAGTGCATTCGTAACACCTAAGGAAATGACCACAAATTCAAAGTGTGCGTACCTACATATGAAATCAATATTCGGGATGTCACCCTCCTTCTCCCTCAACTAGTGATATCCCTACTGCATGTCAATATTAGATAACTGTCATGCTTGATTCAAATGGTCAAAAAGGTCCCTGATCCTCAAGAGAGGGTAACAGTTCTTTACTGTCACTTGATTTAGCCTTTGATAGTCTATGTACAGTCTGAGACCACCATCTTCCTTCTTCATGAACATGTTTGGAGCACCCCATGGTGATGTTCTTGGACTGAGAAAACCCTTCTTTATCAGGTCATCAACCTGAATCCTCAATTCATGCAACTCAGAAAGCTCCATCTGATATGGAGCCCTTAAAATCGGATGGGCACTAGGTTGTAAGTATATCCCAAACTCAACATCACGTCGAGGGGGTAGGTTCACAACATCTTCAAGGAACACATCCAGGAACTCACTGAAAATCCATGGAACTCCAACCATCATTGATTATACTGATTCCACTAACTCCATGTCTAGAACTGAATGAAGGGGATCCACACATCAGCTCCCCTCTTGTCATCCCCGCTCGTTGACAAAAGCTACAAGATGGTCATCCATATCATGTAACATGACCCTTATCTAGAATAAATCAATAATAGTGTGCCTGTAAATAGCCTTTCAGCGCCCAGGATGACATCATATGGCTGCATTTGCTGTAGAAAGAGATCCCCACTAGACTGTTGCAGCCCTAGTATTAATATGAATCCTCAAAAAACCTCCATCATGATGGTATAAACTCCAAAATGCGTACACATAACAAGGGGTATGGAGAGTCTCTCTATTTCAAGGCCCATGGAATGGGATATATTGGGTGAAACAATGGATTACGGTGTTCCAGAATCAAAAAAGGCACAAATAAGAGTGCTAAACAAACTGATCTTACCTCGAACGACCTCTATCCCTACTAAAATTGCTTCCCATGTAGTGTGCAACTGCCCATGCCCAGTTCTTCTTCCCCTTGGTTGTCAGCTTCCTCCCCAACCACGCCCTATTCGTGGTCCCCTAGGAGCACCCTGAGGTTAGCCTCCTCCATCACTGTCCTCCCTTGGTGGAGGGGGAGCTTGCTGCCCACGCTGCTAATGAAAAGGTATGGCTGGAAACTAATGCTGTTGAGGTAGGAGATGAACCTGCCCATATACATTGTACTTCACCTAGACTGGTCACTGATTCTAATGATTCCAATGACTACCACAGATAAATAACCTCAGTCCTAGGCTCACGGAGAAAGGGTGAGTATCAGTAGATCGAAAATGAAACTATTGGGGATTTCTCCTCATCCACTGAAACATGAAAGGCCTTGATGCTGGAGGCCTTCTATGAACGTCCTTCCCCTTTGATGATCTCAACTGGCCCCCTGACATGGCACACCTCACAGAGTTTTCATCTTCTCTGCCACATCATCCTTCTTTGGAACCGCCAAGTACTTCAGTATAGTAAACATTGTAACAACATATAGAAGGGAATGTCAGAGTGCCTCCATTGAGTGTCATACCCGCAACTCCTCATCCAGGAAGTGGTCTAGAGAGAAACAAAAAAGATCCTTGAACATGATCCCAAACTCCCTTACCACCATATATCCTTGCATGATGGAAAGTATCTCTTGTTTCTTTTCATCCTTCATCATGGATGAAAGGAATTCTGCCCCAAACTCATTATCGAAGTTATTCCACAAAACATTAGATTCTGTATTCTCCCCAATATAGATCTTCCACCACTAACGCGCTGATCCACACATCTAGTTTACATCTAGAGTAACCCAGTACTCTGTCGGATCCCAGATCAAGCAGAAATATTTCACCAGCTCATCGATAAAGCTCTCTGTCTACATGTCTGAAATGCTTCCCATGTACTTTCTTAGGGTATACTACTAAAAGTTACAAAGCGTATTCTGTCAGTAGTCATCCTCTCCCACTCATTTAGTCCTCTGCTGATCATCCATATAAACCTACTTGGCCACTATCTCCCATAATACTTGTGGAATTCATATGGGTTCCATATCTACAAGGTTAAAAAGGAATGCCTAATCCCAATTACTGTAGAAGGCTTCTTTTAAACTTTTCTTAAACTTGTTATTCATTTTTTTTCTCCCAAAATTCCCAGAACACAGAAGAACAAAAGTCTTAATGATTCATGTACTATCCCTAAGGTCTCTACCCTGTAATCAGTGTAGACACACTTGGAATTTCAGTAGGTCTAGAGTCTTTATATCAGAACATGGGGGGGCTAAAATCCTTTTTCTTATACGGTATTCCATGGATTATTTGATGCACAAAGATTTCCAAAAACTATTTCCCTACTATCCCATGAAATTATCACAGTGTATAACTCCTAAATCAATCATATCTCTCAACTATCATCTTTAATACAATTCTGTCATGAACTGCCTTCACCAAGATGTGGGAAGGGACAGCAAACTACTAGTACATTCCTTCTTCAAGTTGAAGTATAGATTATGACCCCCCCCCCCCCTCCCAGAGTGTTGCCTTCAATAGGGACTAGAGTGGTGACTACCACCAAGGGTATATAATCTCATGTGAAATGGAAGTAATTACTATTTTTATATAACAAGATCGAGAGATAAGATGGTAAATCCCAAACAGCCCCAAAATATGAAAGTCAACGTAAATCCAAAACCAATTCCCATATCCATGTCCAAAATAAACTCATACAAAGTACATGAAAACATCAAATGAATGTACCAAAATAAAGAAAAATAAGAAATGAAAACTCCCAAATCCTATACTAGTAACGTCATGTATGGTCCTCAAATTCCTCCTCGGAACCTGAAAGTTGTTTTTTATATATAGGGTGAGTATACAGGTTTACTCAAGAGGGAAACCAAAAGAACTTGTGAAAAATTGTGGACGCATTCTAATTCCCTCTGAGGAAAGAGGTAACCCAAACACCTAACCAGGAAACTGTCCACCTGATCTCACCAAGGCACACTCTCAAAATAATGCATGTAAGATAAACTAATAGTAATAGCCCATTGATACTTAGGTATCCTTCATTGATTTCCACCTAGTTATTTAGGACATCATACATGTCAGACCGCCCCCACAGGTTCTACTACAGTCCCATTGGCGCCCCAACAATATCTTTATGGGACACCATAACTCACCCCTCCTGCAGACACTTGGGCCACCACAACCACACATAACCATGCCAGCAAACATGTGTCCCACAACAACCACATGTAACCACGTAAACAAACACCTTTTCCACAACAACCACTACAATTCTTGAAGATATTTGGGCCTCATACCAAAGACACTTGGGAAAAAACCTAACCACACACAGATAGGCTAACCACCACAACACACCATTCAGGATGAGTATTAGAACATAATAAACGTTAGGCAATCACACCTTGACCATAGAATCTTGTTCCACCTGGGATAGGGAGAAAAAGGGATATAGTAACCATCCACTCATAAGAATTTTTGGGAAAACACCTGCCCCCATGAAATGGGAGTGTTATTCATGAAGTGCTCAAAATGGGTGGGGTGGGTATAAGAAAAATAAGAAATAAATCATATATATATATGTAATAAAGAACTCATCTCAGACTAATGGTTATGATATAGACAACCAGGTCATACACAACCACTCTATTTGTTATCTGTACATGCACAAATACATAATTACCACAACCAGAGCACAACCCATTTTTGGAAAACAATCCCCCAATGTACCCAATCTCGTATTCATATTCAAGTTATTTTTTTTTAAAACATTACTCAACTAATGGGAAACCAACAAGCATAAACACAACAAAAAAAACTACTAAAGGAAAAAATGGCCTAGAGGGATTTAAAGAATTCACACCCAGTTCCCCTGTAAAGTCACAATAACAAAAGGCATCTGTGAGATCTCTCGAAGTACTGGAACCAATCCATTCCCATACATACCAACTCCACATGGCCAAAAATTTACAATCAAATAACTTCTAAAATAGAAAATATCATACCCCTCTACGTCACCCCAAAAGTAATAAAAAAACCACTATCCATATCACCATAACAGAGCAAGGGAGTTTTCATATTTGGCCACAACATTCATTAAGTACATTTTTTTTGGTTAATTGTGGTGATCACACTGGGGGTCTAATTCATCAGGCATCCATTTAATCAAATGAGTTTAAATTATTAACCAATTTTTATATTACAGCCATTGAATAACAAGGTTATCTAGAAAAAAATAGCATCATTAGTGTGCAAGAAAGGACCACTAATGGTCACGATTTTCAGTTCGACATGGGTACATGAAATTCACAACATAAAACAAAGGTAAAACATAGTAGCATCAACATAATAATTCACATCCCTTCATTCATTAAAATTATGTTTAGTATCTTTATGAAAGATGGTTTCATCTATGTCCTGAGGGAACACCATTATACCAACCCCGCATGATACACAAACAAGAGAGATGAAGGAAAAAACCCCTACCTGGATGATCAATGATCGAAGTTTTCTCCTCGAACCAAGAACTATGGATGTGTGATATGTAGAGGAAGAACTTCAAGGACTTCATGGATGAACGGTAAGGGCTCTAGCAATAGAGCACGATTCATCTTGGAAAGAGGTCTCTAAAAACACTATGTGAAGATGAAAGGAATAATAAGAGAGGATATAGGCTTATGAAAAGGTTGAATTCTAAAATCAAGGAGATGATTTCGATGTACATAAAATATGGATCATGGCTCGACCATGTGGTTGGGTAGTTTCACATGTTGGGATTAATTGGAATTGAATAATTAATCTTGAAGATGGTGGAGATAACAGTTGTGAGTTAATATATATATATATATATATATATATATTAATGAAAAAAACATGTCACATGGGTGAAACTATAAAACACAACATGGTGTGTGATGCTAAGAAAAAAGGCCACATGTTTTGATAACTGAAGGGTCGCCCGACTCTTAGAGGATTAAAACATCATTAGAAGCCCTAAAATGATTTGAATGTGGTATTAAAACAATTTTACATAAAAAGAGATGTTGTTGGAGATAAACTGGATATCTTGAAAAATACTGTGATTGACTCACCATTAAGTGAGTCACTATCACTGTGGTATTGTCGCCCTGGCACCATCACCTAGGCATCGTCGCCCTAGCACCGATCCCAATTGGTACTATGGATGACCCATCGGTGCCATTGATAACCATCAGTGACACCAATGCCCATCGTTGCCACTAACACCCATCAATGCCCCTGACTCCCAACCTGAAATTTGGAAAACTTTATAATGAGTCACTGATGCTCTCTAGGATACCCCAAAATACCATAATTTGGAATAGCGATGGACCTGGAGGGTCCAGGCCATTATATATTAATAGTGTTAAGTATTGTTTTTTTAAAATAAATCATTAAAATATTTTTTAACATAAGAGAACATAGTGCTTCTGAAGAAAATTTGAAATAAGGTATGAGTTTTATCTCAAATCATCTTTCCTTGAGACACAAGTTATTTTATGCATCAAATTTATTTTAAATAATTTTTACCCTACAACTTAGATATTGAAGTTCATGTTTTACTCTTATTCTTGGTATTCAAAATTAATCTTCCAACTATATTTCTTTCATGGATTTATTATTAGAATGTTTCTTAAGACATAATTATATTTTCTAACTCATTTTACTTATTTTGAGTTATAATGGTTATACATGAACCCTATTCTTCTAAATATAATTATTTTATCTTATGATTCAATAAAATTTTATTTTTACTAATTTATATTTATAACTAAAATTTATTCCCATGAATTAGATTTAAAATGATAACTACTTCTAAGATTGTAACATTCAGAAGGGTTTATTTTTCTCCTGTTTAAATCCCTTGAAACATGTTCAGGCTATTCACCATGTTTCCTTTAAAACGATCTACATAGTAAAATATACTAATTATTAATCATTATTATCTTATAATTTATGATATTAAATGTTATTTTTAAGGTTATAATTATCATGGGGGTTTGAATGAAATTTTATGATGTCCAAAAGGTTTTTTAATTATTATGATGTTATCCTTGTTCATAATAAATATTTTATCACTAAAATATTTCAATATTGATATATCACATCCTATGATGATGTAATGGTGTATTTATACCTTCCATTATAGGGAAATATTATCCATGAAAGTCCATATTCTTTGATGATTCTATCATTTCCTTAAAATGCATTCCTGTTAAAAATAATTCTCATTTATTTTGATACATTTTTCTTTCATGTCCATTTGTTTACATACATAATATGTTCTCCTTTAAACTGTGTAAAATAAAATTTTTTCCCCAACAATCCATTTCAATTGTTGATTTCAGTTTAATTAATGGATTTATTATCCTTTTTAACAATGTAGGTTTCTAATAAGGTACATTCAAAATGTTGAAAAGGATTTTAAATCATTTTGATATAATTTTTATTTCACTATGTGAACATTTTCATTAGATAAATTTTATGTATTTATCAATTTTATATTATTAAGGATTATTTTTATAAATTAAAATCATTCAAATAAATTTCAATTCACCTTTTGAAAACATTATGTATTATTTTATTCTCTATTATTAAATCTAATTTTAAAAGTAAAATTACTAAAATTATTTTCAAATAAACATTTTTAAATATTACTATAAAGTTATATTTTATCATTTTGTTTCATATTCCTTTTCAAGACTTCATATATTTTTCATGTCTCCTTAATTAAAGATTTTTTAAAGTATATATTTTCAATGTATTTTCATATTTCATTTTTTTAATCATTATTCCCATTCAATGATGTTTCATTTAGAAACATTTATAATAAGGATATAAAAATAATTCTATTTATAATAAGAAAAAAATCCTTTAAATTAATATTTACTTCAATTATTTAAATTTCTTGTAGAATACTCTTGTATTTTTATTTCCAATTACCTTTTATGTATTAATATTCTTGAAGTTAGGTTTTTCTCACCTTATATATATATTATTATATTATTATATACTTCCTTTTTTATAATGATATTTCAGAAATTTTATTATTTTTTAATTTTTTGATATGTGATGTTTTTTAAAGTACTATAAAACCCGTTATTCTTCAATGGGGTATTTTTGGAATAATGAGTTATTGATTTTCTTGTGGAAAAAATCAATGGATTATGAGTCAATTGTGACATATATATATATATATAATGTGTTTAAAGGATTATATCTCATGAGATATAAAGTTTATGTGAACATGATAACATGTAAATATGTTCACAAAGGGTGAGTGTCATAGAATTTTTCCCAACAATTAATTTCATAGTGAAAGGGATGGGAAGTACCCAGGTTAACAATGATAAGAAATCATATGTTTATGTTTATGAATCATTTTCAATATATTTACCATGTTATTACATTTAATTATTATTAATTTTTATTATTAATGTATTCAACACATTTAAGTCACTTTAATATTGGGTCGCTTTAGTTAGTATCAGATGGGAATTTAGTTTCTTTACAGATTAATTTAGTTATATAAGTGATTAATTTATATAACCTTAAAACCAATTAATAGGATTAAAAGTATGGTATGATATAATTAAATAAAACTAAATTATTGAGTACATATATTTCCATAGAAATAATCCTTATCTGGATACTACACTTGGATGTATGCTATGTCACAGACGTATATATGGGTAACAACCTTGAAATCGTCTTATTGGGTATAAACTGAATCGTAAACTATTTCATGATCAAGAGTCCTACCAACACACATGGTTTTACACACATAGGTTATATTCATTAGATTATCATTTTTTCATTAATAAACACTATGAATGATTATTTTTGTAGTCACATTGAGGGAGTACTCTGATAAGTAAAAGTGAAACTAATATAAGGAAAACTATGAAGAATATCAAATGATATAAGTAGGAAAATGCTGAAATTAGTTTATATAAGAATAGTGTATGATAAATTAGGAATGATATATATTTAAATAGGGATATATATTTTATGCAATGAATTATAAGATAATAGTAATGTATTACAAACTACGAAATCATCATGTTAAATTTCCCTTTGGATTTCTAGTATACATCATTTATAATTATAATTTTTCATCACCCATAATATCCACATTATTATTTCAGTGTTGTATGGAACTAGAATGAAATGACTTAAAAATTAATGTGATGTAAAATTTGATTATAACCTCAATAATAACCCCATGTAATAATAGGTAAACTAATAAATTTTGGAACTATTATAAAACAACTATCTTGAAATATACATGAAAATTTAACCATAATTGAAACCATGAGTATAAAAATGATGATAATAAAATATTATAATGAAAATATATTCAATTAATATTATTAATGGAATTATATTCAACCACATTTATTTCAATAATATTGATGAATCGTCAAGGGAGTTTCAAAAATAGCACTACCTTGTGCAAAAAGAGGGAATAAAGAAGCAATATATCGAGTTCAAAGAAAGATATGAAAGAGGAAAATAATGTTCTTTATAAAAAACTCTAAGGATTTTATGTTTTATATGTGATAAATATTCTCACCACTAAATCAAATCGAAAAAATTCAAGGGTTAAAGATGATTATAGACACTAACCACATCCTAGGTCTTAGGAATAAGGAAAATATTATATAGTGTCTACTATTAAAGTAGCTAGTGAGATGTAACTCTAAAATTTTTTACATATTTTATATTTTATTATGTCATTAGTTATTTATTATTCCATAAATAATTTTTTTGGTGATATAATTATTATATCCTAGGTATATGATACTTCATCTTGGATTTTTCAATATATTCTCATATAGGATTATATTCGTTTCACTTATTAAGATTCCTAGAGGGATGAAATATCAATTTATTGATGGGCCCATATAAAATTTATTAAATGAAATATTACTTACTATCATAATTATACCAATTATCATTTTATAAATAATGGTAAATTAATATATCCCTCTAAAAATTACTTAGATTTTTTGAGTTTTGAAATTATGATGATGTAATTTTTTATGGGGGTACACTATAAATTCAGGTGTTTTTATCCCCAAATGAAAACTATGTTTTATGGTTTCCTCCCCACAAAACCACAAAAATCATACAAATATAGTCCTTAATATGGTTTCTATTGAATTATTATGTATATTGTTGTTAATAGAATTTTGAAATTTATTTATATATACATAAGAAAAAAAACAATATAGACATCATCTTAAACATAATACTAAATTAGTAATGTTAAAAAACTAATAAAATATTATTTCTGATTGAAATTTATTCTAAAAAATTGATAATATTCCATGATTTATATATTTTTTATTAACACTAATTATATATAAGTGTTAATAAATAAACAAAAGATTCCCAGTTAAAACTATTTTTCATGATATTTATGATATTGTTTTTGTTAAACTTATCAATTTTATGATTTATAAATGAAAAAAATTAAATTATTTTTTTGATTATCATTGTAATATTATCTTAGGAATAATTTTATGAATTTTTCTAAAGTAATTTATTTTTTGGGAGTATTGAAAAATTCTGTTTTTGCAAAAACATTGATTTTTATCTCTTCATTACTATATGTGGAAGGCCTAAAATATTATAAATTATTTTTTATTGATAAAATATATATTTTAAGGGTATAATTATGAAAAAAAAATAACCTTTAAATTAAAATGTAAATATTTTAGGACTCAACAAACATTTTATTCTATTTTTAAAAAAAATATTTGTTTTTTATTTTAATTAAATATTTTATTCATGGAATTTAGAATTATATTTATTTTAAAGACACATTAATAATATTTGATAAATAAATTAACTAATATAATTAACATTTTAATAGTAAAATTATGTTTTACATTTTTTTATAGTGTAATAATAACAATTTTATTTAAATCAATTTTTATATATTATGTTCGTTCAATGAAAATTCATATTACCACATATTTATTAAATGAAATTGGATAAATGTATCCAAATTTGTAATAATAAATGAATAATTTGGAAATATATGTCTGCTTATATTATTTTTATTAATATTTTTTGCATCATTAATATTTAATAGAGTAATATGAGTTACAAAGAATAATATATATTGTCTTGATTTATCTTAAATTGACCTAACCATTAAAACATATAGAAATCATTTTATTACATTTTAAATTTTCACCTACATATATTACCATCCTCCCATCACCTAAATCACATAACTTTAATACCATTCCATTATTAAAAATTATTTATCATACTTTTTAATTGAATCCCCACTTCTTAAATTATAAAAGGATGATGACTTACACAATTTTAGTAGTCAACCCAAACATACAAATTTATGAGAATACCTGGCCAAATTTCATCCCCTTTATATAATTTATTCACCATAATTCCACATGTTATAAAATATTTTCCTTTTCCCCTCAAATCTAAGGCCTTTGTGGAGAGAAATATCTAGGTCTCAACATATGTATCACATAATTATTAATGTTTCTTATTTTATTCATAAAAAAAAATTTATAATAATAACATCATCATAAATAGTGAGTTTATATTTTTTATAATAATTTTGAAACAAATAATTTTTATTCTGAATATACTAATAAAATCAAGAATCATTATTACTGTATGTTCATGGATAACCTCCACCACAAAGTGGCGCTTTCGGTTTTCATCACCGCACATAATGGATATTATTAATGATGTTATTAATTAATAAATATTATTTATATATATTATTTATGTTTTATAAATTATCACACACTTTCTACATTCTTTCTTTTAATTTTCTACATAACAGAAATTGTAAACATGCATTGTGAATGTTACCACCACCATAATGAATCGTATTTTAGTTTTTCTTAATGTTATTCATTATTTATCCAAATTAAATAAAATATTTTTCTCCATTATAAAAAATCATAATAATATATTTATTATTTATTTATAATATTATTATTTCAAAAGAAACACTTATTAACCCATACTCACTAAAAAGGATAATGTGTGTTTATGTTTGGGTCAGTTTAACAACTGACTTGAACACTTCTATAAAAATTAATCATGGATGACTAGATAAACAAATATATTTTTATAATATGGTTAAATATTTATATAATTTATTCTATTATTATGACATGATAATTCAATATCAAAATCATTAATTATGAAAACACCCTTTGTGGGTTTAAAATCATCGAAAAATGTTCGTTGTTAATTTAGTCTTCTAGGATAATGATTAAATTTCTCATTTAAAGAAATTTAAACTTCCTAATTAGTTGTAATTAATAAATTATAGTAACTTAAATGAACTATTAGTTATATGCTTTATATGGTGAATAAAGACCTATACAACTCCCACAAAACTACTATTAGTGGTGATAACTATATTCATCTGACATATGAAAATATAAAAACACTTACTAATGTACATGTAGAATATGATAATAAATGGAATGTATAAATATTTTTTTGTATGAATATTTTTTATGTTAGTATGTAATTTATTTATTTATTTTATATAGGATCATAGATTTAATCTATGCTGGGAAATTAGGAAGAGGTTTGTTCTCCACACATCCCATTATGAGACACATTTTCTTTTATATAACAATATTATATTAACTGGTTTTTATACTGAAAAATGATATTAAATATTATTTTCTATTCTTACTCATGATATCGTAACATAATCATCAATATCCATTTATTTTATGGATACTTTATTTGAATATTCTATAGGTCGTATTATTTTTAAAAACACATTTTTCATTCATTGAGTTATAATTATTATTCTCAAACCCCATTATTATATGTAGAATTACTTTATGCTATGATTTTAGAAAATTATATTTCCTATTGATTTTTTATGTATATAAAATTAATTCACATGAGTTACATCCTAAAAGATCATTACATAAAAAATTGTCACATTCATAAGGGGTATGTTTTCTCAAATATGAATCACTTGAGACAAGTTTATGCTATAAACCATGATTCCTTTTCAATGGGGTAAATAATACTTTATTTTAATTTGTTATCATGATTCTTTTATATTTCAAGAAATAAATATAATTTTCATGGATATACCTCCCATGGGTTTTTGATTAAAATTTCATAATGTTTATTTGGGTTTTTTTAAACACAAATAATTTCATTGTGTCATAATAAAATTTATTTTTCTAAATCGTTCATGATTGATATATTAGAAACTATAGTTTTTTCATATTTTTTTATCTAATTTTTTTTAAATCAAGGTCAACTAAAATGTCTTATACCTTGATTAAACAATTATTTTTTTCAAATGAGATTTCTTTAAGAATAGTTCCCATTTATTTTACTTAATTTATATCCCATGTATATGTTTTTACTTAACAAAAATGTTTTCATTTAACTAGGGAAAAGTAAGATAATTTTCAAATAAAATTAAATTTTTATTCCCCTTATTTTATTTTACATAAATATTTTCATTGTTCTGTATAATGACATCGGTCTTCATCGATCTTATTTCACAATGTTCAAAATGTGTTTATATAATTTTGATAGAAAATTATTCATTATCAAATACATAATTTATTTTTATAACTATTATTTATTTTTTGATATGAAGTAAATAAATATTATAATTGAAAATATAAAATTTTGGATGTTTATTCCCCTCCCTTTTTTAAAACACTATGACATTTTCATCTCTCAATTTTTATATATTCTTTTAATAGTAAATGTATTAAATGTATTTTCCTTTTCTTTATTTGAAAACAATATTCCATTTTCAATTCAAAATTAATATTTTTTTTATTTTTTAATTATTTTATTTTATTGAATTAACCCATCTCATTTTTAAGAATTTAGGTATCTTTAAAGTCACTTATATTAATGATTCATTCAAAAATAAATGTTTTCAAAGTATTATCACTTCTCATTATTAGTAATGTTTATATATTTTCAATTATTATTTTATTTGGATAATTTTTTATTGTGTTTTTAAATTTTATTCAATTTCCCTTAAAAAATCTTGAATGTAATTTATAATTAAATGTTATAAAAGGATTTCTAAATAATCTAATAATTTCAAATATTTTTTCCTCCATAGTTTACCTTTTATGATTTGATATTCATATCACCATATATATTTATTTTATTATGTTATGATTCCAATAAGAAAATTACCTTTTTAAATCGTTTTATGTTTTTGGTTCATGATACATGATTTATTTGAATGGTTTAGGAAATCCATTACTTTGATATATGATTTATAAGAGATTATTAATGTGTGATTTTCATGTGCCACATGAATTTATTGATTATGAGGTGGGAGGGAACTATATCAACCTAAAATTCAATAATTAAAGTATTATATATCAATAGATATAAATATTATGATAGTGAGATAGTCTTTATCTTGGTTCACGAAGGGTGAGTGTGTTGGAATTTAACTATACTCACTGTTTTGGAGTGAACTAATTGGACAGTAACCCAATTCACAATGAAAATAATTCCTTTTTATTATTTTGAAAAATTATCCAAATTATACCTTGTTATTCAATTTCTTCATTATTAAAATATATTTTTAAAATAATCCACACTTTTATTTCATTTTTAATCATGGTTAAATATAGTTTTTGTAAGAAATGAATTTTTTATACATTAGTTTTTTACTTAAATAAATTAGTATAGAGATCTATATTCAAAACCTTAAATATAAATATAACTATAAGTTCATATCCCGATATAATCAAAGTTTATTGATTTGATGGTATTTTGTAGAAATACATCCACTACTAAACACCACATGTGGATATCGTCTCTAGTAAATATATACATGGGGATAACAATCATGAAAAGGTTATGTTGGTAAATAACTCAATATTCTACTTCTACATGAGAAAGTGGATAGGTTGGAAACTTTTATTTACACTTTCATTTGATATATACATTTTAATAATATTTTATTTTAATAAATACTAGGATGTATTGATTTTATATTCACTTTAAGAGACTTGGTCAAGATTTTTATTATAACACCATATTTTGTAAACAAGGAAGATTTTATATTGCCAAAGGTTCAACCAAGGATTATATAAGTTAATATAAGAATTTGATAAGTTAAATTTTGAATTATATTTTTAAAATAAATAGTAAGATATCCTAAACTAAAATAATCATTTGCGAACATGATTTTATTATTCATATATAAATATAGTAGTTAAATTTTATCTATGGTTATATTTCATTATTATCTACTAATGATAATTTTTCATCACTCGTATTATCCAATTTATTATTTTAGTGATAAATAGAACTAAAAATATATGAGTTATCAGTGGTTTTGTACTATAATTAAATTATTTACTCAATAATAAACCCATTATAATTGGAGATAGACTGATAAATATGGTTATTTTTTCTAACAGACAATTCTTAAACATGATTAAAAATATAGAAAAATATTATATCATATGTTCACCAATATTGAAAATGATAGAGATTTATTATACTTTAGGAAATAATGTTGATGAATTTTAGGGTATGAAACTATTTGAAATTTAAAGAACGGAATCATCGTGATAATTTCCCCAAGCTGATTGGATGGTGTTTTACTTGTTTAAACTGAGGGAATAATGTGACAAGGTGATGAGGGAAAAGGATGTATAAAATGACTGAATATAATATTCTTCATAAGGATCCACTAATGTATGATTTTAATTATCTGATTACTTTTTTCACTATTCATCCCAATGTAAAAATCCAGGGGCTATAGAGTATGACCAACACCAACCACCTACTTGGTCATTGGAATAATGAAATGCCTATACAATAAATTCTTCTATGATAGATAGTGATTTATATCTCTATATATAGAGATGTATTATTACATTTCATAATTAATGTATTATGTATTAGGATTTAAAAAATAATTCTTTCTTGGTATGATTATTGTATCAGTGGTATGTGAAACTTCATCAGGGTTTGAGTAATGTTATTCCATATTGGTTAATATCTTCTTCACTTGTTAGAATTACTCTATTACAGAACAATATATTTTAACAATGGATCTAATAAAATTTAATATAGGGATATATCACATCATATCATAAAACACCATGATCAGCTACTAGTTCAAGGTAGTCTATTATATCCTTATGGAAATTACTCTAATTTTACGAGTTTTAAAATTACAATGATGTATTTTATTTAATGAATGAGAATGAAATGACAGGAGTTTTATCATTAAATAAAAAATTTGTTATATGGTATTATCTAAAAAAATGTAAAAAAGTAGATTCTATATTATGGAATCAAAAAAATTATCAGAAATAAATCACGGCTATATAATAATGATATATATATATATATTGATGAATAAAACAAAATAAAGTTCTCCTTATAAATTGAACTCAATTAGAATAGGTAAGATACTAATAAAATGTATATTTATAAATAGAATGTATTTTATAAAATAAATATTTATACTTTTTTATTTATTTAGGATGATAAATAATTTTTTATGAATATTTAATATTTCATAAAATGTTTCCCTATAAAAAACTCTGTCATGATATTTTTTGATTTATTTTTTAGGGAAAATTAATAAATTTTCGGAAGTGAATTGGAAAAAATTTACATCCTTTTTTAATTAATAAATATCATATTATATTATAAAAAATGTATATAACTTCTTTAAAATTATTAAATTTTGGTGGACTATTGAAAATTTTCATTTTTTCCATAACAATGAAATTTATTAAATTATAAATATATGAAAAAGGATTATACCTTCCTAAAATAATATTAATTGATAAAAATTATATTTATGTGTTTAGTTATGAAATCTAATTATTTATTTTGAATTGATAAGTTTTATTTCAATTATTTCATGATTAAGAAACATTATATTAGAATTTAAATTTTTTTTACTATTTTATTTTATTTAAATATTTTCATCATGAAATTAGGTTTATGTTTTAATTAAAAGTCACATACTATTATATTTTTAATATGAAAATCATTAAGATCGTGAAAATAAGATACCATCATTATTTTATCCTATACATAAGTATAATTTTTTTTTTAAACACAAATATTTTTAAAAAAATTATGTGTTTTTATTATTTAATTTTAAATAATATTTTATAAAATGTATTTATTGAACTACATAAAATGGGGCACAAATTAAAGATCATTATATAAAAAATTATTAATAAAAGACTGTTAATATTTTTAATAGAAAAATATTTAACATGAATAATAGTTCATTGTAAGTAATATCTATTAAAAAGACTAATCTATGGTGGCATGAATTTTATTAAATTTATATTATTACAACCCATTATCTAGTCACATTTATCTTTCAAATTATTGATAATGTTGGAATAATATACAATTATTCTCATCACCAAGCACTATATTGTTCTGTATTCTTGAAATACACATATATACATGATTCTCTTATTAAATTAAAAATATAAAATATATATTAACGAATATTTCATTCTTACATGAAATTATTCATAATATCATTCTTCATTCCTCAATAAGTGTAATGTATAGAAAAACCAATCTTTCTTAAATATGTGATATTCATTATGGAAATGAATCTAATTAAAAGAATATTCTATTTAAAAAATAACTGATAATGAAATGAATTCATAGATAATGTTAATATATTTTTATTATAGTTAATAATATCGAAATTCTCAATAGCAGAAACACATAAAATTAGATTTCATGATTCCAAATATCATGATATTTATACCATCAAAGCCATGTTCCAAGATAGTTATATCGATGGGTATTCACACAAGGGAAGCGTATTAATTTCCTGCATACTGATTTGTCTCATTAATAATATTGACGCATCAAGGAGAAATATAATTCCAAGAACATATAAATTGGTTTTTTAAGTAAAAGTGGTTTCTTTTAAATAAATTTAGAAATATCGATATGTGAGAAAAATATATCTGATCAAGAAGATAGTTGTGATCATCCTTTATTTTAAACATTCCTCTTGAAAGTGTATCTTGAATTTAAACATCAATAAGAATAAATAAATATTTATTAATTTCAAAAAATTGACAGGGAAGTATATTCACTAAATAAAAGTATATTGGTTCACAATACCATATAACATAATGCAACAACTATGGCCCACTGGGGTTACGGTATTTATAGATTGTATCAAATAATATACAATAGAAACCATGGGATCTATAATTATGTAAAAATTTATTGCATAGAAAAACCTTATAAAATAACGTGAAAGTAGATCAAATGAAAAAAAACATATGAGTTAGAGATTAGTCTTTATTGTGTATTTATGAGATTATGTATTTTGTTTCATAACATTATAATGTAATATAGTGTATGAAAACATTTTAAAATATCTAATCATAGAAGCAATGGGAACCATATCATTGTACGCAATCAATTTAGGGATTTCCCGCTTAGGTATGAGAATAGTGTGTATGTTGGGTCTAGAGCTGTTGATGCAGCTATAGATGAAATAATTATTATTATTATATTGGGAAAATTGACTTAGGTTAAGAGAAATAACCATGCCCATATTGATCAACGTGTTCAAAAAATTTCATGACTCGTCCCCTGGGGCCATTGCATTGACATACCCCAAGAACGCCTCCCGAAAACCAGGGGTTGGTGACTTGTACCGAAGGTGTCAACTTGCAAGTGTGAGGAATTTTCCGAAGTACCTGTACCCACACGCCCTCCCAACCACATTCAACAAACTGAAAGGTGAAAATAAGTATACTCAAACAAGTGTTGAGTACAAGTACAATAAAAAACAAGTTGGCCAGAATATAATCCCAACAAAAGAACTTAAAATGGAAAAGTACAAAAGGAATTGTGTAGCCATATACTAAAAAACCCACCTGTTTTTAAGAGTATGGTAGCTACTTCAAGGAAAATTAGTACATCAATATCTCATGATCTTACTAGGATCTGATGCTTGTAGGCCACCAATTCCTTCATATAAACATATGTCATCTGCACGAGACACAACACATGCAGGAAAATCCCATGCAGGGGTGAGTAACACATGAATCAGTAGGGGACCATAGTCCACTAAGGAGAATTACCACCACGAAAACGCAAAGAAAATCCATGAAGTAAGGAAATGAAACACCACTTGCAATATAAAGAATAGGAGCAAGGTTCATCAGCTATAGTGATGAATGTTTCACAATGTTGAGGGACTCATCCCTGAGGAATCAGTGGTCGTCTGTCAGGCCACAAAGGATCCACACAACCGCTCCTTGTATTCTGAGAAACTAAGGATCCACATGGCTAATGATCATCTACCGGGCCACTAAATATTCACATGCTTGATGCTCTTCTGTTGGGCTATAAAGGATCCACGCAACTGCTGCTCGGCTGCTAGTCCACTAAGGATCCACACATCTGATGGTCATCTTTCGTGCCACTAATTATCCCCATGAATACTGCTAAATCCATTAGTCATACCAAAACGGCCATGAATTCCAACATCTAATAACCAAAATACCATCTCGTCGTAAGGGTTATGACACTGCAGATGATGTGTTGAATGGACGAACGTTCTGTACGATATTAGCATTTTAGTAATAAGGGGTCGGTTACATCTAGGCCTAGTCCGACCCGGTCATACTGACTCAACCAACTAATCCTGGGGGTCCCATATACCCCAGTTTAATTCTATTGGCCTGACCTAACTTGGTTTGGGTCAAGGAAGGTCCAGTAAGGCATGGATAGTGGGCCATGAAAAAAGGGCTCGTACCAATTTGGTCAGGGGTCCAGCCTGCCTGGTAGCCCGGCGACCCGGTCATGTCCGACATGTGTTGAAGTGCGTAGGTCTAGCCTGCTGGGAGTGGGTGTAACCTTCTAGGTGGGGGACCTTCCAGTTGTGTAATGATTCTGGCCTACTGGTACGGCCCAGAAGTTAAACACCTACTGCACGGGCAGCTAGTGGTGTCTGCATGGGATGCGACAGCCACCGCCGCATCCCCTCCTCTATCCTAATGTGTCCTGAAAGGAGTGGGCCTCATCTCCTACATTGTTCCAACCTGTAAACACATGTAGTTCCTACTAGGAATGATGAACCTCGACATCCCCTCCATCGTGGTCGAGCGACCGTGGCTCGCCAGGTCGCCTGTGCGGCCCAAACGAAGGTCGCAGCCTCCCTTCCGCCACAACTGGCCGATTACGGCCTCATGCAGCCACGATGTACTGATATACGCGCTTCCTCCATCAACCCACTTCCACTTCTATAGGATTCCACTGGTGGTTCCTTCTACGGGGAACTATAGTTTCTCTGGTGGTCTCTTTCTCCATCCTCATGCGCCTACAGGATCTGTAGGGTATCACCGTCACCGCTATTGTCTCAGATGAGCCTTGCCACCATCTCAGAAAATCTGTTCACAAAGAGCGCACATGTGAGGGTCTCACACCTTGTTCTTGTCGGCCCATTCTTTCCGCATTAGAGGTTTAAATAAGGAGGAGGATTGTTATTACATTTCTATCAAAAATAAAATTAAACCTAAATAGAAAACCCCAGAATGAAACCCTCCTGCAAGAACGCATGATCCATGGCTTAACCTACCTATGGCTTAATCTATGTCTGTTGTTTAGAATAATTAATTGGGATAAAATTAAAATAACTCAAACCCCTACATCATTGATTTTTTTCCATACTAATTTGTCCTCAATGGTCCATGAGGTCGATGGCGGTCATCGTTCTTCATGGTACATCAATGTGCATGATGTCCTGACGGTGTTCGTCACTCTTCATTGGGGTGGAAATCAATAGGAGGTTCATCAAAAAATCCAGACAATTTAATCTCCATTCCACCAAAATATCAAACTATTAAAAATAATACCCATTGTAGTGTTTCCATTATGTTGTGACGTCGTGTGATTATGCTATTTCTATTATGAAACAACGTCGTTGTTACACGTCATTAATTCATCGTTATAATGTGTGATAAATTATCCATTAATGATCCCCATTAATGTGCCTTATCATTGCCTCATCGCTGAAGTACAAGTTTTCCATGTCACCTCTCGTTAGTGAGAAAAGAAATGAAATAACTTTTTCTATGTTATCTTATTATTTTTATTGAAAATTATGAAAAATAACTTTTTTATTCAACCCTTTCTAGAAAATGGCATGTCCTCCTCAGAGGAATACCACCATTCTAAGTTCGACGGTGCCCTCTTAATTTCAATATGAGCACTGATTCAAAAGATAGAAAAATTTATATGCACATTTACTGAATGCACCTTAAAAAAGACCAAAATTCTGTTTAGGGCTCACCAGACCTCAGAATCAGATGTCGTCAAGGCATGTAGTCTCAATATAATTCCATATAATCTAAAAAAATCATCGAAATTCTGAGACATTACAAACATGAAGTGTTTCAATACTACACCATTTCATGAAAAAAAATATTTGATAATTCAATGGGACTACAAGTTATATTTTAGCTGAGTAATAGATAAGTTCACTATATATTATAATTCTCACTTTGGGTTTTATTGAATGGTATAAGGTTCTCGTGGTAGTTCATCATTGATCTAGAGATGTCGATCCTGGGTATTCATTGGTTCAAAACACTAAGTATGATGAGAAAATAAAAAACAAGTAATGAATGGTTTTTAAAAAAAAATTCCTGGAAAAATATTTTCCTCTCCAACTATAAGGAGATACAGAAAGACAACTCTATAGTATGAGAAAAATAGTAGATGAAAATTTTTCTTTGTTTGATGAGAGAATTACATGGTTAAAAGTAATTATATCGAATAAATATGTAACCTATGAAGTAATATTGATTATTTCATTTATGGAATATTGCCATTCCTTTATAGGGGACTGACAACCAAAAATTTATTTATATATGATGATATAGATTAATGTGATACCCAGACGAGGAAATAAGTCTCCAAGTCTTATGACCTAATGAAAATGTAATATAAGAAAATATTATTGTATAATGAGATAGATTAATGGAATAAAAATGTAATGTCTCGGTTCTAGAATCCGCCTAGAGGTGCTCCGTACCTGGTTGGTCACATGGCCTCAATCACATTTCCCCAAATGTCAGAGAATGTCGACTAGCTGCAAGGGCCTTGGGTGTGATAGTGGGGAAACTATGCCCTCATTGGCATAGTAACATAGTGGAAATAAATAGATAACAATAGTGGAAGAAATCATATTACCCTACAATAGTAAACAATGGAAGACTGAAAGAAATAAATAATTGGGGCACAAATATATATGATGCATGATACTTATGTCTATGAAAGCATCCAAACAAGTCACAAGGATGGAATATAGTACTAAACCAATGTTCAATGAAAAAAAACTCCAACATCATCGCAAGCCTCATATTTGTCCCATTCTCCCCAACTTCACAGCAATCAAGTACCTAAAGTAGAAGGGAACTTTACCTTATCTATACCTGCAACAATATAATCTGTTTGGGCCTAAAATCATGACCCAAAAAGGGTGTGAGACGAATAATAGTAGGCAACCACTCAATTATTTGTGCCTAACATTCAGTGAATATATATGGGAGGCAATAAGACAAATGATGCAGTAAACAATCTAGTACACAAAATTAATCAATCCTATAGTTTTATCTACATTCATTATATTTATCAAAAAAATAGTTAATCAAAAAAATAACTCTCTGATAAGTACTCATAGCCTAACCCCTCTGGTTAAACCAAACAAACACAAGCTACCCTCTGGAATTACTCATAGTCTAACACCTCTTGTTCATCTTTAACAAATACTCTATGAGGATGCCCTCACATTAAATTCCCCCCAATTGTCTCATATCAGTACCTATAGAAACTCTAGGGAAGCACTCAATGTCCAATTCCCCCTGTGGTCTCATAATGAGGAAACTAAAAACACTCTTAGGGGTTGCAAAGTACATCCCCCATATGTTCTCGCAACGTGAAAGTAATCAAACACTCTGGAGAAGCCCTCAGCGTCCATTCTCCTTATGGTCCACTACCACAGGTTCCCACAGCACTACGCAAATCAATATTTCAAAAATGATATGTCGCATCTAAATTAATCCTCAAGATCTTCTTGGATAAATAGACCATAGTATCTCACATCATGTCAGATAAAGTAACACCATCCTAAGAATACTAGGCATGGAAAAAAATCCTAATAGGAAAATCTTGACAAAATGGTCAGAAAAAAAATCAAACATGGGAAACACATCCATAACAAGGTAAATAACCCAATTTACAATTATGAATCCTCTACTCAAAAACACAATGAATAGTAGGCAATAACAGGGCTAATAACCATAAACACACAATACCCCAACAAGGGTATTGGGCACATTTTCACATATAACACAAAGAATTACTATAGAATGGCACAAACCAGCTACCTCGGCCTTTTAAGAATGATATATGTGAACCCCGGGCCTTGAATTTCTCTAGAACGTTGTAGGTCCACAAAAATGCTAAAAATGTTCAATTGAGGATATCTCATGAAAGAGGAGAAATCAGGAAATGGGGCTCTAGAAGAAGGAAGAGCTTATCGTGGTGATTCCAATGCAACTGACGATGGTTGATTCTGAGAACAGATGGCGAGTCTAGGGCTAAGAGAATAATCGTTCCATATAGTCGCTCTTAGCCGAGATGAACAGAGAAGAAGTTATTTATGTGAACGAGATGTGACCCTGGTTTGTTTAAGGAAATAAAAAAAGTACAGGGCTTTAAAACCACACAACGTGTACATGCCTTATCTGGCCTCCTCTTTAGTTGGTCACTAGGTCACCCCGCACGACCATGTACTCACCTGTTACATGTCTTGTACACAGTCACCCACGAAAACTAGGTACATGACCTATACATATAAGTACACGGCGTGTACCCATGAAATTTCTAGAAACTCCACTTTTTCTCAAAAACAACCAGAAAATAAAGACATACCAGAAAAAAAGATTCGAGCTCTTATAAACTTCCCCCCTTAAATAAATTTTTCCCTGAATTTTCCTTGCAAAGTGACATAGAAGAAGAAGCCTCAAATAGCTTCAGCCACTATGATCGTACGTAAACCTCCCTCTCCCATGTCTCGTCTTGTACTCTTCCGTTCTTCCATATAACTTGAACCAAAAGAACAGACTATCCATGAATAACCTTTGCTCTCTAATCAACAATCTAGATAAGATTATTCTTGAACGATGCATCCTCCTCCAACTCAACATCCACAGGTTAAAAAACTCAAGGCAAGTCTAAGAAGTAACGTCGTAGCTGAAAAGCATAGATGACATCATGCATAGCATGGTAACTCTGATGTAACTACAACTGATTGGAAACCGGATAGACTCTTTCCAAACCTCAAAAGTTCCAACTTATTTAATTGAAATCTTTCCTTGTCTCATAATTCTTCATTGTCCCAACCTCGGTGTGGCACGCAGAAAAACCTATTCTCTAACCACGATCTCTAGAGATCAACTCTGTTGATCAGCATAAGATTTCGGTAGTGAGTCTATAGTATCCATCCTCTTCCGAATCAATTATATTTGTTTTATTGTCTCCTGAACTAGATGAGGTTCAAGCATAGTTGCCTCTCCTTCATCTAACCAACATAAGGGTGATTGGAATTTCGTACTATTCAAAGCCTCATAAGGTGAAATCTTAATAGTTTATTAAAAACTATTATTGTAGGAAAACTCCAAAATATGTATTTTATTCTCTCAAGAACCATCAATGTCTAGGAAACATTCTTGAAGAATTTTCTCCAGCACCTGAATTGTATGCTTAGACTGTCCATCTTTCTATGGGTGGTAAGTTGTACTCAAAAGTAACTGTGTACTCAAAGCCCTCTGTAGTCCCTGCCAGACCCGAGAAGTAATACGGGCATCCCTTTCTGAAAAAATGGATTTCATAACTCTATGTAAATGAATAATCTCTCAAACGTACTACCTTCCAAGTTCATCAACACTGAAGGTCTCCATGATCGGAAGGAAGTGAGCAACCTTCATGAGTCTATCAATGACAACCCATACTATATCATTCCCTCGAGGTGACATCCGTAAGCCTATCATGAATTCTATCGAAACATCATTCCACTTACACTAGGTATTGGGTAAATACTGAAAAATACATTTTGGTCACTGATTCTCCGGCTTCACCTGCTGACAGGTGGAACACCACATGACAAAACTAGAAACATCTACCTTCATACCTGGAAACCAATACTGATGGGGCAGATCTCGATACAACTTGGTGATACTCAGATGAACTTCCCAAACTGAGGAATGAAAGTCTCGCAATAGCTCCTCACGTATGTCTGCTGGCACACACACATGCCCATGAAAATTCAAGATCTCATCTTCGCATATAGTCCATCCAGTAATAGGGTCCTCTCCGGACACACATTCCCGTAGGACTTGGCCTTTAGAGTCTGGTAGATGCCTTATTCGCACTCGATCACGTATCATAGAGGAACAGTTAAAAAAAGAAACGTATGCCCCTTCCTTTCATGTACCTCTATAAGAATCATTGAGAACAGATCCATAAGCTACCACTCACTACTGGCCTATTGAACTAACTATATTTGAGTTCTTATGCTCAACACATCAGTCACTATGTAGCCTTTCCCAGGAATGTAGGAAAGATCAAAGTTAAAGGACTGAAGGTACTCAACCCACATTTTCTATCTTAGATTCTGATCGTGCTGAATGAAGATATACTTTATACTCTTATAGTCAGTGAAAACCATGAAATGCTCTCCCATAAGATAATGTCTCCAACAGCGTAAGGCATGAACAACTGAAGCCAACTTGATATTGTGAGTCGGGTAATTCCTCTCATTTAGCCTCAACTGCCGAGACCCGTAGGAAATGACTCATTCTCCCTACATAAGCACTACTCCCTGGTCGATACCTGATGCATCATAGTAAACAAAATATCTCTTGCCCGACTCTAAAAATACTAGCATCAGTGCTAAGGTCAACCTCAATTTCAGCTCCTGAAATTCGGACTCATAAGAATATGACCAAAATTTCTTCTCACCCTTATTATTTAGGCCCTTCAGTGGCGCTGATAAGCGTGAAAAGTCCTATATGAAGTGTATGTAGTTTCCATCAAACCCAAGAAAACTCCATACCTCAAATACATTCTTCGATTACTCTCAGGAAACTACTACCCTCACTTTATCTGGGTCTACCGATACTACCTTATCTGAGATAACATGACCAAGAAGTGAATCAAGTCCATCCAAAAGTGGGATTTTGAGAGAATAGCATACAAATGACTCTCTCTCAGTGTACTCAAAATGATCTCATGATGTGTGGCATGATTGTGTCGAGTGTGAGAGTACACCATGATATCATCCATGAAAACTACAATGAAAGAATAAAAGTATGGATGGAACACTTGGTTTATCCGTGCTATGAAAACTGAAAGTGCATTTGTGAGACCAAAATGGCATAACCACATACTCTTATTGAACATACCTACTCTGAAAGGCTATAAGGGGTTTATCGAATGGTCTAACCCACAACTGATGGTAACCAAATCTCAAGACAATCTTCAAGAACACCCAGTCCCCTCGAAGGTGATCAAAGAGATCATTTATCCTCAATAAGGTATATCGGTTCTTGACCATCAACTGGTTTAGCTTCCAATAATCAAAACAATTTCTAAGGGTACCATCTGACTTTTTCACAAATAGGACAGGTGAACTCTAAGGTGAAGTACTGGGTCAGTTGAAACTCTTTGCCTGCAACTCCTCCAACTGCTTCTTAAGCTCTGGTACCTCTGGTGTAGCCATCCTATAAGGATTAATGAACACTGGTGCCACTCCTAGCAGTAGCTTACTAGAAAATTACACCTCTATCTCTAGAGGAAAACCTAAAAAGTCCTCTGGAAATACATCCCTAAAACAATTGACCACTGGAGGAAATTCTAACTATGAAGTCCCTTGGTCGTCCAGATATTGACTAGCAATCCGGGCTATAACTCCTCCCAACCCAAGATGCTCAGGTCATGCTCTACTCTCTTGTACATCCCATTATCCCTTATGAAAAAACAATCTACCCTCTGGTGATGTGAAACTCACCCTACGATGATAGCAATCAACCAGAGCCTATAAGGGAACAAACCAGTCCATTCTGATTGTCACGAACCGACTCTGGTCGCCGCCAAAACCGGCACCTGACCCAACCCGTGGCAAGTCCCGAAGGGTGTTCCCTATCCCCATAGTCTGGCATAAGTGTCTGGGTATCAAAAACTGAAAATTGGGAACGATTTACCTGAGTTTGTATACTTAAAACAACAAATGAGTCCAAGAAATCAAATCTGGATTTTTCAAACCAAAACATCTTTTACTAAAATTCATAACTGAATTACACAATTTTAAACAATGTTTAAAGACCATTATAAAGGTACAAACTCATGAAATAACATCCCAAGAACCTTCACATGGAAAGAGGCACCACCCTCAAGCCATCTCCACGACATTACATTATTATGGACATCTAAAAACCCAAACCAATGGCATAAAACCTATACCCAAACATGTGACACAAAATAAGAAAGTATACTTACACCCAATGGTGTAAGTAGGGTGTGATCCAAAGCCCAATAGGATACCACCACTAAGAGATTTCATATTATAAACATTTAAAGATGAAAAGCATGCAGGTTTTCAAAAACATGAAAAGCTAGTTACAATTTATAAAAGATGCAACTTTGAATAAGAATAGTTTTCAAGTGGGCTATTTTAAAGGATTAACACTTTTAAAATAAACACCAAAGCTACTTAATTTTCCATCCAAATATATCATATGATGATGGTAAGTATAAAGTAACTAATGAGCACAAGCAATAAGAAATAACCCCTAGGCACTAGCTTGCTGTGGGTCCCAGGTACCTCGTATCTCAGTGAGAGTAACCATCACAAATATCCATTCTAGTACACGAGACACTAGTAGAGAACATAACCATAACCTATTGGTCCCCAATCATCATAATCATAGTTTAGTTAGATTTGTAAGCATCAATCTTGCTAAGTGAAACTCAGGCCAAACCCCACGGATTCACTAGCATACTAGTACACGTCCACCCACCTAGACACCCAGGTTTTCCCCTTGTGCTCAACCAAGTTCAACAAGTCATGAAATATACATTAAACATGCAAATATAATTTCCACATCACAAATTAACCCAACAGCCCATATGTATACCACACCGGTCACAAAAGTCCATTTTTCATTCAAAATGATTTTGAAATCCGACTCACACCAAAATAACCCACAACATATTTCACATTTCTTCAACACTTCCACAAAAACATTAAAAAAATTTATAAAACAATTATAAGATATTAAAACTCATATAACATCCCACACACATGTAATATAACACTCCTTTCATAATGAAAATTTCAATTTTTCACATCACACTCACACAAAACAGTCCACATCACATTCACATCACTTTAACACCTAAATATCTCCTTCAAACAATTTAATAAAATATTTCCAAGATTATACATATGACATACCATACTTTTAAAAAATGAAATGGACCTTTTAAAACTATACTCCTACCAAAATAGTTTTCTGATATAGTTTCACCACTTACACAACTCAATAAACCATTCAAGACTTTCATAAAACAATTATAAGGAGTATACCCAAGCTTTGCACATAAAACCCATTTCAAAAATATCTTTTTAAGCCAAAAGCACACCAACAACCTACCAAAACATAATTTTCATCCCAATAAACATGTAATAATCTACTTTCAAATGTTATATAGTCACCTTGAACAATATCACAAAAGAAACCCATGAGAACACACAAATCCATAAAACACTTTCAAGGAGTATAACATGGTTGTACACATAAAACCCATTCAAAGACCCCCATTTTTAGGCCCACATGACACTATATCATTACCCAACCAAAATTTTCAGCCCATTTCAACAACTAATAAATCACTTTCACATTTTAAAAATCTACCACAAGAGATAACAGATGAAATACATTTGAAAAATACACACTTCAAAAAAAATGTAACCTTAATACCAAATGCTTTACTATTTCTAGAAAAAATGGTTTTTTAATAATTAAAAGCATATAAGTAACATGAAAAATTATTTAATTAAGAAAACTAACTCATCATTAAATGGTTACCCATGAAATCACCTACTAAAATTGTCGAATCCCTCAAAACATGGGGTGAAACATCAACCCCACCAACCCGGCACCATAAGGATACTAAATCCATCCCTAGACCACAAATGTTCACGAAATAGACTCATGTATAAACCCTAGGTACTAACCCTAGGTTTTGGATACTTTTTAACATCATGAAAGATCTATGAAACCCTAAGAAAAGAGGATAATTCAAATAGAGAAATACTTACTTGCAGAAATATTGAAGAGATCGCCCTAAATCCATAACAATATGAAACTCCAAGTACCCAAAACAAGTATGTAGGTTTGAAGGATTCATATTAGGTCATGTGGGGGATAAAATGGGGGAAAGGGGATGAAAATTGAAGGAGTTATGAAAGATTCATTTTACCGCTTTAAATCTGGTCGATATGAGAAAGAGTATGAAAGATCGCCATAATTCATGGTTCACCTGAGCTCCAAAATTTCAAAAACGACAATGGGGGTGATCCACGGGATATTGGATTTGAGAGGGAGTTGTAATAACAAGAAAAAAGTAAGCAATGAATGAGATATGAAAATTTTAAAAAAAATAATTTAAAGCAGGAAATGGGCTTACAGGCAGGCTCATTACCTTAATCAAAAACCCAAATCAATCATGATTTTGGATTTCAATGTGCTCCAAAGGGATATGGTGATTTTAATATATCATGATATTCCAATTGGGAAGTGGAATGGGTATAAAATAGTTAAAATTGAATAAGTTATAAAAGAAATTAAATTTGTTTTTAAATCTGGAATTGGGCTCACGGTTTGGCCCAAATTTTCAAAACCCACCATTTTCACCAAAATGAGTGGTAAACACACAAAACAAATCAGGAATGGAAATTAAATGAATAATGAATTTAAAAAAAGTTCCTGGGTGTGAGAATTCTAGCCACCATAAAACTTTCCTCCATCAGAAAGTCACATCAAGGACAAAGCAAAAAACCAAACCCAACTGAAAGGCACAAATGGACTCCTTTGCTAAACTTCGCCCCCAGAGGCCAAAACACCTCCTGTGATCAATTAAGTAAGGAATAATTCACAACCAAAACATACACCTCTTTACTTAAATGATCAAGCACATTCATTATTTATCCTAAAAGAAAACTCTGCAAACACTATCTGAACAAGGCTCAAGCAATTTACCCAAACAAACAAGAACATAGAACAAGGTTACACTTACCTTGATATAACTAAACCATTGGGAACTCTCCAATCCCAACGTTTACCCAAGGAAGATGTAGGTGGTTATATAGCTCTGAACGAGACTACCCACTTCCAAGCCAAGACACTAACATAGGATCCCCGAACAAACTCCCTACTACAAGGGGTAGAATCCCATTAGGAATTTTTAAAATAATATACATGAGACTCATAGTGGGTCTCCCCACAATAAGAACCAACCATCTTAACTGAACAATATGGTCTGGCACAGAAAAACCCCAAAACTTAAAGATTTGGGACGGCCACACGGTTAGCCCACATAGTTTGGGAAACTGTGCGCTAACCATGTGGATCCTTATACCTACATGGTTTTATAGGGAATGGTTACTACTAAATTAACACTCAACATGTCTAGACAAATCTAAAACCTTTTCAGCGAACCCAAAGGAAATAAACGGGGAAAAGAAAGTCATTGGGAGATAACATGGAGATGAGGCCCTTTACCTCTTTCCACCAAACAAGAACAACAGAAGCAAGATGAAAACACCAAATGTTTAAACTATTACCATCTCTAATACTGAGAATATTTCTTTGTATAAGGTTATAAACAACACTGGGATTTCCCCTAACTATGTGCCAGCTTCTCTCCGGGACCTACGGATAGATCTGGAAAGATTGAAGCATATTCGGCCTCACAGTTAGGATTTGCAAACCCCCGAGTAGAATTTCTTCTTCCGATGCTGCAAAAAACTACACGCAATCCCATATGGGTTCACCAAGACATACCATACTCCAGAACCCACTTTACCCTAACATGTAATTTCACTGAAGTAAGGGTTTATAGTATGCACTCACATAACACCTTGTTTCTTTGAGTGAGAAACAACAGAAATAAAGGACACATATAAACACCTTCCTCTAAAACAGAGGATGTCGAGATCTCCCGAAAATATAAACTGTTCTTAAAAAATAGACTCAGAAAATATTGTACAATTTCACCTTTACAGTCAATCGAGCACACGACATCACAACGCGTCACCAAAAATGACCAAAGCGACTGATAGAAATAATACAAGGAAGGGGCCTTATACAACATCCCCAAACATTACAGCATTCCAGAAAGTGGCCAGAACAGCCTCTTGTGGACAGATTTCCCACACTGTTGGTTTAACGTAAACCCCTTCTTTAAAGAGACTGTGAAGGACTCATAGGCCCTCTTAGACACTATCCGTACTGACAACCCCATAAAAATTCCACCTTTGACGAATCAGGTAGCTTAAGAAACTAAGGTCTCTTTAAATCATCCATGAGCACACTTCTGCAACAAGAGGATTCAAAAAAAATCAAGAATTTAAATGGTGTATACTCATTCTACAAAGCTCAATAAAAGATTCCTTAAATTTATCAACTGTAGGATTTTCCAACGGCGAAACAATCTGGGTTGCACTTCAGTTGTGCACTAACCCTTAATGGGGGAATACCTTATCCAACGAGAGAACCCAAGGACCCAGCCAAGATGGTTCATCAGTAAAAACATGCCAAAAAACAGATCCAAACACATTAATGGAACCATCAAAAATGTGTCCCAAAACATATATCATAGGGGACTACTAACCGGTCCTTCTACCCAGCTTACTGACCAAACACAAACCCAAAACACAGTTTGAACAGGAGGGGTTCTTGGACTCAAAACATCCCACAGCATCAACATTTTACAAAAACACACAATATACACCATCCCTAACAATTCATCAAGACATCATGTTTTTCTTTAAAAACATTTCTTTGAAAACCAACAGTTTAGTGGTTAGCGTATCCACCAATGGTACCCCATGGGCCTCACACATGCATGTTTTTGTGCTACACCGGGCACCCTCCTCATATTCATCCCGGAACACATCCCGTCATTCCATCAACCATCCATAATCCCATATAACCCCATGCATGTGGTATCTCATTGAAATACCAAAGGATAAAACTAAAATTCTTTCCACTTTTCAAAAACAAAATGGTCAACCAACCCATCCTTTTTCTCAAAACTCATAACAATGAGATCAAAATCCCAATTCGCATCTTACAAAACTTTTCATAAGGACACAACCATTTAGAAAAGAACTCACTTTCAAGTTATTCACATCAATTTTAAAACATCTCATCCCATTAAAATGCCCTTTAATTGTTTAGAAAACTATATTGGAAACCCTTTTTAAAACCAACT
The DNA here is from genome assembly GCA_963277665.1 of Viscum album. NCBI lineage: Eukaryota > Viridiplantae > Streptophyta > Magnoliopsida > Santalales > Viscaceae > Viscum > Viscum album. The sequence goes on along the minus strand of OY728126.1, from coordinate 1,203,311,991 downwards.
TCAATATGGTTTTTGATTCCAAAAGCGGTGTAAGAACACTATTTTCCATTTCAAAAAAATTCTGAAAATTCAGTTCCACCATTTCATAAATCAAACCATTACCTCTTTATTTGAAAATAATTTCACAAAAACTTTATGCTTCATAAAACCAAGTCTCTTTAAAACCAAAGTTCCATGATTTCCAAACTAAAGCACAAAACAATGCGGGAGGAAACTATTTTCAGTGGGTGACTTGGAAATATGGTTGGAATCCATATTCCAATCACTTCACCATCACATAGAGTGTTCTAAGGAATATCCTCAGCTCCACATCGCTTTTCAGACCCTGTGAGCTCACTGAGACCATTAACCCAACTCTCTTTTCATTTCCCCTAATCATCATCAGACCAAGAAAACCAAAAGACATAGATAAATCCTGACATCCACTGGAGACTTGAATCCCGACATGAGGTGTGGTGATCAAGCACACTACCAATAATCCGAATTTCATGTCCCAACAATCTTAACTCCAAACTATCCTGACTATTTCCCAAATAACATGACTTAAATAGAGCAAACCTCCTCTGATACCATTTTGTCACGAACCGAATCTGGTCGCCACCAAAACCGGCACCCGACCCGACCCGTGGCAAGTCCCAAAGGGCGTTCCAAATCCCCGTGGGATGGGACAAGTTCCTAGGTATCAAAAACTGAAAATTGGGAACTATTTACCTGAGTTTGTATACTTAAAACAACAAATGAGCCCAAGAAATCAAATCTGCATTTTTCAAACCAAAACATCTTTTACTAAAATTCAGAACTGAATTACACAATTTTAAAAAAAATTTGAAGACCATTATGAAGGTGCAAACTCATTAAATAACATCCCAAGAACTTCCACATGGAAAAAGGCACCACCCTCAAGCCATCTCCACGACAGTGCATCAGTATGGACCGATAAAAACCCGAACCAATGGCATAAAACCTATACCCAAACATGTGACACAAAATAGGAAAGTATACTTACACCCAATGGTGTAAGTAGGGTGTGAGAAAAATCCTAGTAGGATACCAACACTAAGAGATTCTATATGATAAAAATTTAAAGATGAAAATCATGCTAGTTTTCAAAAACATGAAAAGCTAGTTACAATTTCTAAAAGATGCAACTTTGAATAAGAACAGTTTTCAAGTGGGATATTTTAAAGTATTAAAACATTTAAAATAAACACCAAAGCTACTTAATTTTCCATCCAAATGTACCGTATGCCAATGGTAAGTATAAAGTAACTAATGAGCACAAGCAATAGAAAATAACCCCTAGGCACTAGCTAGTTGTGGGTCCCAGGTACCTCGTATCTCGGTGAGAGTAACCATCACAAATATCCATTCTCGTGCACGATTCACTAGTAGGGAACATGCTCATAACCTATTGTTCCCCAATCATCATCATCATAGTTTAGTTAGAGTTGTAAGCGTCAATCTTTCTAAGTGAAACTGAGGGAAAACCCCATGGATTCACTAGCATACTAGTTCATGTCCACCCACCTAGATACCCAGGTTTTCCCCTTGTGCTCAAAAAATTTCAACAAGTCAAGAAATATACATTAAACATGAAAATATCATTTACACATCACAAATTTACCCAACAGCCCATATGTACACCACACAAGTCACAAAAGTCCATTTTTCATTCAAAATGATTTTGAAATCCGACTCACACCAAAATAACCCACAACACATTTCACATTTCTTCAACACTTCCACAAAACCATTAAACAAATTTATAAAACAATTATAAGATATTTCAACTCATATAACAGCCCACACACATGGCACATAACAATCCTTTCATAATAAAAATTTCAATTTTTTCACATCACACTCACACAATACAGTCCACATCAAATTCACATCACTTTAACACCTCAATATCTCCTTCAAACAATTTAATAAAATATTTCCAAGATTATACATATGACATAACAACCTTTTCAAAAATAAAATGGATCTTTTAAAAATATACTCCTACCAAAACAGTTTTCTGATATAGTTTCACCACTTACACAACTCAATAAACCATTCAAGACTTTCATAAAACAATTATAAGGAGTATACCCAAGCTTTGCACATAAAACCCATGTCAAAAACATCTTTTTAAGACAAAAGAACACCGAGATCCTACCAAAACAGAATTGGAATCCCAACAAACATGTAATAATCTACTTTATAATGTTATATAGTCACCTTGAACAATATCACAAAAGATACCCATGAGAACACACAAATCCCTAAAACACTTTCAAGGTGTATAACAAGGTTATACACATAAAACCCATTCAAAGACCCCCATTTCTATGCCCACATGACACTTTATCATTACCCAACCAAAATTTTCAGCCCCTTTCAACAACTAATAAATCACTTCGACATTTTACAAAACTACCACAAGAGATAACACATGAAATACATTTTAAAAATACACACTTCAAACAAAAATGTAACTTTAATACCAAATGATTTACTATTGCTACCAAAAATGGTTTTCGCATAATTCACAGCATATAAGTAACATGAAAAATTATTTAATCAAGAAAACTAACTCATCATTAAATGGTTACCCACGGAATCACCTACCGAAATTGTTGAATCCCTCAAAACAAGGTGTGAAACATCAACCGCACCAACCCGGCACCACAAGGATAATAAATCCAGCCCTAGACCACAAATTTTCACCAAAGAGACTCATGGTTAAACCATAGGTACGAACACTAGGTTTTGGACACTTTGGAACATCAAGAAAGAGGGATGAAACCCTAAGAAAAGAGGAGAAATCAAATAGAAAAATACTTACTTGTAGAAATATTGAATAGATCACCCTAAATCCACAAAACTATGAATCTACAAGTATCAAACACTGGTATGGAGGTTTGAAGGAGTCATATTAGGTCATTTGGGGACTGAAATGGGGGAGAAAGGATAAAAATTGAAGGATTTATGAAAGATTCATTTTACCTCATCAAATCTGGTCGATTTGAGAAAGAGTATGAAATATCGCCCTAATTTGCGATTCACCTAAGCTCCAAAATTGCTAAAATGACAATGGGGGTGATCCACGAGATATTGGATTTTAGAGGGAGGTGGAATCATGGGAAAAATTAAACACTGAATGAGATATGAAAATTTTAAAAATATATTTTAAAGCAGGAAATGGGCTTACAGGTAGGCCCATTACCTTAATAAAAAACCCAAATCCAACATGATTTTGGATTTCTATGTGGTCCAAATGGATATGGTGATTTTAATATATCATGGTATGCCAATTGGAAAGTGGAATGGGTATAAAATAGTAAAAACTGAAGAAGTTATAAAAGAAACGAAATTTGTTTTTAAATCTGGAATTGGGCTCACGGTTTGGCCCAAATTTTCAAAACCCACCATTTTCACCAAAATGAGTGGTAAACACACAAAACAAATCAGGAATGGAAATTAAATGAATAATGAATTTAAAAAAATTCATGGGTGTGACAATTATTCCCACCATAAAACTTTTCTCCCTCGGAAAGCCACATCAAGGACAAGCAAAAACCAAACCCAACCGAAAGCCAGAAATGGACTCTTTTGCTAAACTTCGCCTCCAAAGGCAAAAACACCTCCAAAGATCAATTAAGGAAGAAATACTTCACAACCAAAACATACACCTATTTATTTAAATGATCAAGAACATTTAGGATTTATCCTAAAAGAAAACTCCTCAAACACTATCTGAACAAGGCTCAAGAAATTTACCCAAACAAACAAGAACATCGAACAAGGTTACACTTACCTTGATATAACTAAACCATTGGGAACTCTCCAATCCCAACGTTTACCCAGGGAATATGTAGGTGGTTATATAGCTTCGAACGAGACTACCCACTTCCAAGCCAAGACACTAACAGAGGAGCACCGAATAAACTCCCCGGTACAAGGGGTAGAATCCCATTAGGAATTTTCAAAATAATATAAATTAGACTCATAGTGGGTATCCAAACCATAGGAACCAACCATCTTAGCTGACCAATATGGGACGGCACAGAAAAACCCCAAAACTTAAAGAGTTGGGATGGCCGCATGGTTAGCCCGCATAGTTTTTGAAACTGTGCGCTAACCATGTGGATCCTTATACCTACATGGTTTTCAGGGGAATGGTTACTACTAAATGTACACTCAACATGTCCAGACAAATATTAAACCTTTCCCCCGAACCCAAAGGAAACCAAAGGGGAAAAGAAATTCATTGGTAGATAACATGGCGATGAGGCCCTTCACCTATTTCCACCGAACAGGAACAACCGAAGCAAGATGACAACACCAAATGTTTAAACTATTACCATCTCTAATACTGAGAACAGTTCTTTGTACAAGGTTATAAACGACACTGGGATTTCCCTTGACTATGTGCCAGCTTCTCTCCGGGTCCTATGGCTAGAGCTGGAATGATTGAAGCATCTTCTTCCTCACAGTTAGGATTTGGAAACCCCCGAGTAAAATTTCTTCTTCCGATGCTACAAAAAACTACACGCAATCCCATATGGGTTCACCAAGACATACCACACTCCAGAAATCACTTTACCCTAACTTGAAATTTCACTGAAGTAAGGGTTTATAGGATGCACTCACATAAGACCTTATTTCTTCGGGTGAGAAATAACAGAAATAAAGGACACATATAAGCACATTCCTCTAAAATAGAGGATGTCAATATCTCCTGAAAGGAGAAACTGTTCTGAAAAAAATAGACTCACAAAATATTGTACAATTTCACCTTTACAATCAATCGAGCACGCGACATCACAACGCATCACCGAACATAACCAAAGTGACTGATAGAAATAATACAAGGCGAGGGCCTTATACAGAATCCTCAAACATCACATCATTTTAGAAAGTGGCCAGAATATCCTCTCATGGACAGATTTCCCACACGGGTGGTTTAACATAAACCCCTTCTTCGAAGAGACTACAAAGGACTTATAGGGCCTCTTAGACACTATCTGTACTGACAACCCCAGACAACTTCCACCTTTAAAGAATCAGGTAGCTTAATAAACTAAGGTCTCTTTCAACCATCCACGAGCACTCTTCTGAAACAAGAGGATCCGAAAAAAATCTAATAATTTAAATGGTGTAGACTCATTCTAGAAAGCTCAAGAAAATATTCCTTAAATTGATCAACTGGATTATTTTCCAACGGTGAAAAAATCCGGGTTTCACTTCAGTTGTGCACTAACCCTTAATGGGGGCATACCTTATCCAACTGGAGAACCCAAGGACCCAACCAAGCTGGTCCATCAGTACAGACATACCATAAAACATATCCAAACACATTAATGGAACCATCGAAAATGTTCCCCGAAACATATCTCATATGGGACTACTAACCGGTCCTTCTACCCAGCTTACCTACCAAACACAAACCCAAAACACAATTTGAACAGGAGGGGTTCTTGGACTCAAAACATCCCATGACATCAACATTTTCCAAAAACACACAATATACACCATCACAAACAATTCATAAACACGTCATGTTTTTCTTTAAAAACACTTCTTTGAAAACCAACGGTTCAGAGGTTAGTGTATCCACCAATGGTACCCCATGGGCCTCACACATGCATGTTTTTGTACCACACTGTGCACCCTCCTCATATTCGTCCTAGCACTCATCCAGTAATACCATAAACCATCCATAATCCCATATAACCCCATGAATGTGGTATATCATTGAAATACCAAAGGATAAAACTAAAATTCTTTCCACTTTTCAAAAACAAAATGGACAACCAACCCATCCTCTTTCTCAAAATTCATAAAAATGAGATCAAAATCTCAATTAAAATCATAAAAAACTTTTTATAAGGAAACAACCATTTAGAAAAGAACTCACTTTCAAGTCATTCACATCAATTTGAAAAAATCTCATCCCATTTAAACACCCTTTAATTGTTTAGAAAACTGTATTGGAAACACTTTTGAAAACAAACTTCAATATGGTTCCTGATTTCAAAAGAGGTGTAAGAACAATATTTTCCATTTCAAAACAATTCTGAAAATTTAGTTCCACCATTTCATAAATCAAACCATTCCCTCTTTATTTGAAAACCATTTCACAAAAACTTTACGCTTCGTAAAACCAAGTCACTTTAAAACAAAAGTTCCATGATTTCAAAACTAAAGCACAAAACAATGCGAGAGAAAACTAGTTTCAATGGGTGACTTGGAAATATAGTTGGAAGCCATATTCCAATTAATTCACCATCACAGATAGTGTTCTAGGGAATATCCCTGGCTCCACATGGCTTTCCATACCCTGCGAGCTCACTGAGACCATTAACCCAACTCTCTTTTCATTTCCTCTAATCATCATCAGACCAAGAAAACCAAAAGACATAGATAAATCCTGACTTCCCCTGGAGACTTGAATCCTGATGTGAGGTGTGGTGATCAAGAAAACTACCCATAACCGTTATTTCATGTCCTGACAATCTTAACTCTAGACTATCCTGACTATTTCCCAAATAACATGACTTAAATAGAGCGAACCTCCTCTGATATCATTTTGTCACAAACCGAATCTGGTCGCCACCAAAACCGGCACCCGACATGACCCGTGGCAACTCCCGAAGAGAATTCCTGATCCCCATAGGATAGAAAAAGTTCCCAGGTATCAAAAAATGAAAATTGGGAATGATTTACCCGAGTTTGTATACTTAAAACAACAAATGAGTCCAAGAAATCAAATCTGGATTTTGCAAACCAAAACATCTTTTACTAAAATTCAGAACTGAATTACAAAATTTTAAACAATGTTTGAAGACCATTATAAAGGTAAAAACTCATGAAATAACATCCCAAGAACCTCCACATGGAAATAGGCACCACCCTCAAGCCATCTCCATGACATTGCATCATGATGGACCGCTAAAAACCCGAACCAATGGCATAAAACCTGGACCCAAAACTGTGACACAAAATAAGAAAGTCTACTTACACAAAATGGTGTAAGTAGGGTGTGAGCCAAATCCCAGTAGGATACCACCACTAAGAGATTCCATATGATAAACATTTAATGACGAAAATCATGCAAGTTTTCAAAAACATGAAAATCTAGTTACAATTTCTTAAAGATTCAACTTTGAATAAGAATAGTTTTCAAGTGGGCTATTTTATAGGATTAACACTTTTAAAATAAACACCAAAGATACTTAATTTTCCAGCCAAATGTACCATATGCTGATGGTAAGTATAAACTAACTATTGAGCACAAGCAATAGGAAATAACCCATGGGCACTAGCTAGTTGTGGGTCCCAGGTACCTCGTATCTCGGTGAGAGTACCCATCACAAATATCCATTCCCGTGCACGAGCCACTAGTAGGGAACATACCCATAACCTAGTGTTCCCCAATAATAATCATCATAGTTTAGTTAGAGTTGTAAGCGTCAATATTTCTAAGTGAAACTGAGGCCAAACCCCACCAATTCACTAGCATACTAGAACACATCCACCCACCTAGATACATAGTTTTTCCCCTTGTTCTCAAACAAATTCAACAAGTCAAGAAATATAAATTAAGCAAGAAAATATCATTTCCACATCACAAATTCACCCAAAATCCCATATGTATAACACAAAAGTCACAAAAGTCCATTTTTCATTCAAAATGATTTTGAAATCTGACTCACACCAAAATAACCAACAACACATTTCACATTTCTTCAACACTTCCACAAAACCATTAAAAATTTTATAAAACAATTATAAGATATTAAAACACATATAACAGCCCACACACATGGCACATAACACTCCTTTCATAATAAAAATTTCAATTTTTCACATCACACTCTCACAAAACAGTCCATATAACATTCACATCACTTTAACACCACAATATATCCTTCAAACAATTAAATAAAATATTTCCAAGATTATACATATGACATAACAACCTTTTCAAAATTGAAATGGGCCTTTTAAAAATATACTCCTACCAAAACAGTTTGCTGATATAGTTTCACCACTTACAGAACTCAATAAACCATTCAAAACATTCATAAAACAATTATCAGGAGTATACCCAAGTTTTGCACATAAAACCCATTTCAAAAAAATCTTTTTAAGCCAAAAGCACACCAAGACCCTAACAAAACTGAATTTTCATCCCAATAAACATGTAATAATCTAATTTAAAATGTTATATAGTCACCTTGAACAATATCACAAAAGATACCCATGAGAACACACAAATCCATAAAACACTTTCAAGGAGTATAACAAGGTTATACACATAAAACCCATTCAAATACCCCCCTTTTTAGGCCCACATGACACTATATCATTAACCAACCAAAATTTTTAGTTCCTTTCAACGTTTAATAAATCACTTCCACATTTTACAAAACTACCTCAAGAGATAACACATGAAATACATTTGAAAAATACACATTTCAAACAAAAATGTAACTTTAATACCAAATTCTTTACTATTGCAACCAAAAATGGTTTTCGCATAATTCATAGAATATAAGGAACATGAAAAATTATTTAATCAAGAAAACTAACTCATCATTAAATGGTTACCCAGGGAATCACCTACCGAAATTGTCGAATCCCTCAAAACATGGTGTGAAACATCAACCGCACAAACCCGACACCACAAGGATGATAAATCCAGCCCTAGACCAAAAAATTTCACCAAAAAGAATCATGGTTAAACACTAGGTAGGAACCCTAGGTTGTGGACACTTTGGAACATCAAGAAAAATGGATGAAACCCTATGAAAGGAGGAGAAATCAAATAGAGAAATATTTACTTGCAGAAATATTGAAGAGATCACCCTAAATCCACCAAAATATGAATCTCAAAGTACCCAAAACTAGTATGTAGTATCTAAGGAGTCATATTAGGTCATGTGGGGACTGAAATGGGGGGAAAAGGATGAAAATTTAAGGAGTTATGAAATATTCATTTTACCTCATCAAATCTGGTCGATTTGAGAAAGAGTATGAAAGATCGCCATAATTCGAGGTTCACCTGAGCTCCAAAATTGCGAAAACTACAATTGGGGTGATCCACAGGATATTGGATTTGAGAGGGAGTTGAAATAATGGGAAAAAAATAAACAATTAATGAGATATGGAAAATTTAAAAGAATAATTTAAATCATGAAATGGGCTTACGGGCAGGCCCATTACCATAATCAAAATCCCAAATCCATCATGATTTTGGATTTCTATGTGGTCCAAAGGGATATGGTGATTTTAATATATCAGGTTATGCCAATTGGGAAGTGTAATGGGTATAAAATAGTAAAAATTGAAGATTTTATAAAAAATGAAATTTGTTTTTAAATCTGGAATTGGGCTCACGGTTTGGCCCAAATTTTCAAAACCCACCATTTTCACCAAAATGAGTGGTAAACACACAAAACAAATCAGGAATGGAAATTAAATGAATAATTAATTTAAAAAAAATTCATGGGTGTGAAAATCATCACCACCATAAAACTTTCCGCCCTCGGAAATCCACATCAAGGACAAAGCAAAAACCAAACCCAACTGAAAGGAAGAAATAGAATCATTTGCTAAACTTCGCCCCCAAAGGCCAAAACACCTCCAATGATCAATTAGGGAAGGAGTACTTCACAACCAAAACATACACCTCTTTACATAAATTATCAAGCACATTCAAGATTTATCCAAAAAGAAAACTCCTCAAACACTATCTGAACAAGGCTCAAGCAATTTACCCAAACAGACAAGAACGTCGAACAAGGTTACACTTACCTTGATATAACTAAACCATTGGGAACTCTCCAATCCCAATGTTTACCCAGGGAAGATATAGGTGGTTTAAAGCTCTGAACGAGACTACCCACTTCCAAGCCAAGACACAAACAGGGGACCCCCGAACAAACTCCCCGGTACAAGGGGTAGAATCCCATTAGGAATTTTCAAAATAATATACTTGAGACTCATAGTGTGTATCCCCACCATAAGAACCAACCATCTTAACTAACCAATATGGGTCGGCACAGAAAAACCGAAAAACATAAAGAGTTGGGGCGGTCGCACGGTTATCCCATAGAGTTTGGGAAACTGTGCGCTAACCATGTGGATACTCATACTAACATGGTTTTCTGGGGAATGGTTACTACTAAATGTACACTCAACATGTCTAGACAAATATAAAATCTTTCCCCATAAACCAAAGGAAACCAAAGCGGAAAAGAAATTCATTGGGAGATAACATGGTGATGAGGCCCTCCACCTCTTTCCACTGAACATGAACAACAGAAGAAAGATCACAAAACCAAATGTTTAAACTATTACCATCCCTAATACTGAGAACATTTCTTTGTACACGGTTATAAACGACAATGGGATTTCCCCTGACTATGTGCCAGCTTCTCTCCAGGACCTACAGCTGGAGGTGGAATGATTGAAGCATCTTTGGCCTCGCAGTTAGGATTTAGAAACCCCCGAGTAGAATTTCTTCTTCCGATACTGCAAAAAACTACGTGCAATCCCATATGGGTTCACTAAGACATACGACACTCCAGAACTCACTTTACCGTAACTTGGAATTTCACTAAAGTAAGGGTTTATAGGATGCACTCACATAACACCTTGTTTCTTCAACTGAGAAACAACAGAAATAAAGGACACATATAAACACCTTCCTCTAAAACAGAGGATGTCGAGATCTCCCGAAAGGAGAAACTGTTCTGAAAAAAATAGACTCAAAAAATATTTTACAATTTTACCTTTACAATCAATCGAGAATGCGACATCACAACATATCACCGAACAAGACCAAAGTGAATTATATAAATAACTCAAGGCGGGGCCTTATACAACATCCCCAAACATCACAGCATTCCAGAAAGTGGCCAGAATAGCCTCTCGTGGCCAGATTTCCCACACGATTGGTTTAACATAAACCCCTTCTTTGAAGAGACTATGAAGGACTTAGAGGCCCTCTTAGACACTATCTGTACTGATAACCCTAGAAAACATCCACCTTTGACGAATCAGGTAGCTTAAGAAACTAAGGTCTCTTTTAACCATCCATGAGCACTCTTCTGCAACAAGAGGATCCGAAAAAAAACCAAGAATTTAAATGGTGTAGACTCATTCTACAAATCTCAAGAAAAGATTCCTTAAATTGATCAACTGGAGGATTTTACAATGGCAAAACAATCTGGGTTGCACTATAGTTGTGCACAAACCCTTAATGGGGGCGTACCTTATCCTACGGGAGAACCCAAGGACCCAACAAAGCTGATCCATTAGTAAAAACATGCCACAAAATAGATCCAAACACATTAATGGAACCATAGAAAATGTATCCCGAAACATATCTCATAGGGGACTACTAACCGGTCCTTCTACCCAGCTTACCGAACAAACACAAACCCAAAACACAGTTTGAACAGGAGGGGTTCTTGGACTCAAAACATCCCACAACATCATCATTTTCCAAAAACACACAATATACACCATCCCAAACAATTCATCAAGACATCATGTTTTTCTTTAAAAACATTTCTTTGAAATCCAACAGTTCAGAGGTTAGCGTATCCACCAATGGTACCCCATGGGCCTCACACATTCATGTTTTTGTGACACACCAGGAACCCTCCTCATATTCATCTCGGCACTCATCCAGTCATGCCATCGACAATCCATAATCCCATATAACCCCATTAATGTGGTCTCTCATTGAAATACCAAAGGATAAAACTAAAATTCTAAAATGGTCAACCAACCCATCCTTTTTCTCAAAACTCATAACAATGAGATCAAAATCCCAATTCACATCTTACAAAACTTTTCATAAGGACACAACCATTTTGAAAAGAACTCACTTTCAAGTTATTCACATCAATTTGAAAACATGTCATCCCATTAAAACACCCTTTAATTGTTTAGAAAACTGTATTGGAAACACTTTTGAAAACCAACTTCAATATGGTTCCTGATTTCAAAAGAAGTGTGAGCACACTATTTTACATTTCCAAACAACTCTGAAAATTCAGTTCCACCAATTCCTAAATCAAACCATTACCTCTTTATTTGAAAATCATTTCACAAAAACTTTATGCTTTGTAAAACCAAGTCACTTTAAAACCAAAGTTCTATGATTTAAAAACTAAAGCACAAAACAATGCGAGAGGAAACTAGTTTCAGTGGGTGACTTGGAAATATGGTTGGCAGCCATATTCCAATAACTTCACCATCATATAGAGTGTTATAGGGAATATCCCTAGCTCCACATGGTTTGCCAGACCCTGCGAGCTCATTGAGACCATTAACCCAACTCTCTTTTCATTTCCCCCAATCATCATCAGACCAAGAAAACCAAAAGACATAGATAAATCCCCACTTCCCCTGGTGACTTGAATCCTTACATGATGTGTGGTGATCAATCACACTACCCATAACTGGAATTTCATATCCCGAAAATCTTAACTCTAGACTATCCCGACTATTTCCCAAATAACATGACTTAAATAGAGAAAACCTCCTCCGATACCATTTTGTCACGAACCGAATCTGGTCACCGCCAAAACCGGCACCCAACCTGACTCGTGGCAAGTCCTGAAGGGAGTTCTCGATCCGTACGGGCTGGAACAAGTTCCTGGGTATCAAAAACTGAAAATTGGGAATGATTTACCTGGGTTTGTATACTTAAAACAACAATTGAATCCAAGAAATCACATCTGGATTTTTCAAACCAAAACATCTTTTACTGAAATTCAGAACAGAATTACAAAATTTTAAAAAATGTTTGAAGACCATTATAAAGGTAAAAACTCATGAAATAATAGTCCAAGAACCTCCACATGGAAAGAGGCACCACCCTCAAGCCCTCTCCACGACATTTCATCATGACGGACCGCTAAAAACCCAAACCAATGGCATAAAAATTGTACCCAAACCTGTGACAAAAAATAAGGAAGTCTACTTACACCCAATGGTGTAAGTAGGGTGTGAGACAAAGCCTAGTAAGATATCACCACTAAGAGATTCCATATGATAAACATTTAAAGACGAATAGCATGCAAGTTTTCAAAAACATGAAAAGCTAGTTACAATGTCTAAAAGATGCAACTTTGAATAAGAACAGTTTTCAAGTGGGATATTTTAAAGTATTAACAATTTTAAAATAAACACCAAATCTACTTAATTTTCCATATATATGTACCGTATGCTGATGGTAAGTATAAAGTAACTAATGAGCACAAGGAATAGGAAATAACCCCTAGGCACTAGCTAGCTGTGGGTGCGAGGTACCTCGTATCTCGGTGAGAGTAACCATCACAAATATTCATTCCCATGTACGAGACACTAGTAGGGAACATAACCATAACCTAGTGGTACTCAATAATCATCATCATAGTTTAGTTATAGTTTTAAGCGTCAATCTTGCTAAGTGAAACTGACGACAAACCCCATGGATTCACTAGCATACTAGTACACGTCCACCCACCTAGATACCCAAGTTTTCCCCTTGTCCTCAAACAAGTTCAACAAGTTAAGAAATGTAAATTAAACATGAAAATATCATTTCCACATCACAAATTCTCCCAAAATCCCATATGTATACCACAAAAGTCACAAAAGTCCATTTTTCATTCAAAATGATTTTGAAATCTGACTCACACCAAAATAACCCACAACACATTTCAAATTTCTTCAACACTTCCACAAAACCATTAAAAAATTTTATAAAAAAATTATAAGATATTGAAACTCATATAGCAGCCCACAAACATGGCACATAACACTCCTTTCATAAAAAAATTTCAATTTTTCACATCACACTCACACAAAATAGTCCGCATCACATTCACATCACTTTAACACCTCAATATCTCCTTCAAACAATTTAATAAAATATTTACAAGATTATACATATGACATAACAGCCTTTTCAAAAATGAAATGGACCTTTTAAAAATATAATCCTACCAAAACAGTTTTCTAATATAGTTTCACCACTTACACAACTCAATAAACCATTCAAAACTTTTATAAAACAATTATAAGGAGTATACCCAAGCTTTGCACATAAAACCCATTTCAAAAACTTCTTTCTAAGAAAAAAGCACACCAAGACCCTACCAAAACATAATTGGCAGACCAATAAACATGTAATAATCTACTTTCAAATGTTATATAGTCACCTTGAGCAATATCACAAAAGATACCCATGAGAACACACAAATCCATAAAACACTTTCAAGGAGTATAACAAGGTTATACACATAAAACCCATTCAAAGACCCCCCCCCCCCCGTTTAGTCCCACATGACACTATATCATTACCCAACCAAAATTGGTAGCCCATTTCAACAACTAATAAATCACTTCCACATTTTACAAAACTACCACAAGAGATAACACATGAAATAAATTTGAAAAATACACACTTCAAAAAAAATGTAACTTTAATACCAAATGATTTACTATTTCTACCAAAAATGGTTTTCTCATAATTCACAGCATATAAGGAACATGAAAAATAATTTAATCAAGAAAACTAACTCATCATTAAATGGTTACCCAGGAAATCGCCTACTAAAATTGTCGAATCCCTCAAAACATGGTGCGAAACATCAACCACACCAACACGGCACCACAAGGATGATAAATCCAGCCCTAGACCACAACCTTTAACCAAAAAGACTCATGGTTTAACCCTAGGTACAAACCCTAGGTTCTGGACAGTTTGGAACATCAAGAAAGAGGGATGAAACCCTAAGAAAAGAGGAGAAATCAAATAGAGAAATACTTACTTGTAGAAATATTGAAGAGATCACCCTAAATAAAAAAATAATATGAATATCAAAGTACCTAAAAAAGGTATAGAGGTTTTAAGTTTTCATATTAGGTCATGTGTGGACTGAAATATGGGAAAAAGGATGAAAATTGAAGGAGTTATGAATGATTCATTTTACCTCGTCAAATCTGGTCGATCTGAGGAAGAGTATGAAAGATCGCCCTAATCTGTGGTTCACCTGAGCTCCAAAATTGATAAAACAAAAATGGGGGTGATCCAAGGGATATTGTATTTGAGAGGAAGGTAGAATCATGAGAAAATAGTAAAAAATGAATGAGATATGGAAAATTTAAAAAAATGATTTAAAGCAGGAAATGGTCTTACGGGCAGGCCCATTACCTTAATCAAAAACCCAAATCCATCATGATTTTGGATTTCTATGTGTCCCAGAGGGATATGGTGGTTTTAATATATCAGGATATTCCAATTGGGAAGTGGAATGGGTATAAAATAGTAAAAATTGAAGATGTTATTAAAGAAACGAAATTTGTTTTTAAATATGGAATTGGGTTCACGGTTTGGCCCAAATTTTCAAAACCCACCATTTTCACCAAAATGAGTGGTAAACACACAAAACAAATCAGTAATGGAAATTAAATGAATAATTAATTTAAAAAAAGGTCATGGGTGTGACACTGATAATGACATCATAGCATGTCATCTTTAGGAAATTGAGGTCCCATCAGAAGTGACACCCACTAACCTCAAGTGGGCACTCATTGCACAGATGTACACTAGTCGTTCTATTCCCCGATAGAGTGTCTAATGTAAAGATATTAGCAGAGGTAATGATACAGAGCCCAAGGATCTCCACAACAGAAACATATGTTTATCTATGGTAAGACCCTATAACAAAAAGTACAGAAGCTAAAACTAAGGCAACTAAAATGGTACCTAGAACTATAGAGGGTCTGGGATCCGGCTCTTGTTGGGTCTACTCCACTGCAAAAGTCTGGCATGTACCATGGCCCTCTAACCCTGACTGACCACCATGAGCTGATTCACCCTGTTGTCACTGAAATCATGCCAACTAGATACCATGGTTGTGACCTCCACCTCGACATCAATGGTCGGAAGAACTCCACATCCCAGGCTGATGAGAAAATAGTGGTGCTTCTCTTGAATGGGGAGTCATATAACCCCTGTCACCAGCTTCTAGTGAGAAAATCTGACAAAACATTGAAGAAAACTCATCTTTCCGCAATATTAGATCTCCAGTGGGTCTCTCAGGCAATGTGGCCTCGTATTTCCGCTCTTCCCACACTGGTATCACACCCCCAACTACCAGAATATGTACTCTACCTAATACGATCTCCACATGTAGACTCCATGCAACGCTTCCTGCTCTTAGTCTTAGGGGTACCATCTCCGGATGCCAAACAATTCTGGATCCCAGCTCCAGAATCCCTCAGATTGTTCTCCATGATCGCCGCCTGATTAACTATAGAAGTGATGGAAATCATCCTGAAGATGTTCAACTGATATCAGATGTCATTCCTGAGACCATCCTCAAACATTTTTTTGAGAAATAACTCATCACATCCTAGGATGGGCGTGAAGCTCTGCAGCTCTGTGAAGAGAGAATAATACTACATTATTATGAGAGTACCCTGCTCTAGACTCATTAACTCTTGGGCTTGGTCAGCCCTCAAAGTCTCTATGTATAAGTAGTCATAGAAGGAACACTAGAACACATCCCAAGCATCTCCAGATGCTCGATGACAGATAGAATGGATTCTAACCATGAAACTGCATCATGAGGTCCTATGTCCCCTTTAAAAGTGGGAGGATGATACTGCTAAAAGCCCAGCATCAATTCTTCCATAGATATGGTAGGAGGTGGTACTCCTCAGAAGGCCTTCATAATCCACATGAACCCTTCCCATAACTGTGCATAGTCACCTGTATCAGGAATAATTGATGGTTCCAAGACAGGAACAACTGGAAGATCTTCTGGAAGTTCCTAATTTGCGATGTCTGGTTTCTGGTCACTACCGTGTATCTGGCGTACAACCCAAAGATGTCTCAGTGGCATGACTCTGCAAGGTCAAACACACACCTTAGATCAATATTATCTAGGAATTAAACATAGAAGTGAAATAAGGGAACATGATAAATAAATCATTCAAGTTCTACAAAACATGGATACACAATGTGTATGTATCTTACACAGCGTATTCACATAAGCCTTCACATGGATGTGTACTCCTTCCAACCCTGGTCGTGTAACACCCCACACACATGTTGTGTTTTTCCAAGACACGATATGTACTTGAATCATGTTCCCATCCCCGAGTTATTCTACGCGACTAACCCACATGGTTCTCCTATAATAAGACTACACGGCATGTTTGTGCCATAAACGGCATGTAATAGAATGAAATTCATCGAACCGTGTTGTTAGTTAGAAATATGGTTACCCAGCTGACTCTACATGGAGTGTTCAATATGCACACAATTTGTAGTTTATGGTTTTTCATCCACCTATGTCATTATTCACATATCTGGATACATAGTATCTACAACACAGCATATGCATCCAGCACGCGGCCTGTCCCACCATGTATTTTCCCAACACTATGTCACTGCCCACACAGCAAGTGACACGGTTAGAGACTACACAATGTGTTTGTACAGTACACAGCGTGTACATAAGAAAAACAGTTCTTCCTCGAATAGAAGGATACAAGGTGTGTACTTATCATTTCACGCTGTGTATTCTGGGTTTTTTCAGATAGTAAGCTTCATAAACTACTCCAGAACACAGAAAACAAAGAAATGAACATATAAGTGCCAAATTCCAATCTGTGAGGGCCCATACTCCCCGCGAATCAAAGCATGTAATCTAATACATGTTATATACAAGGAATAACAAGGGAATGATCCATCGAATTCTGATCAATGAGGGAACATAACACCTCGAGAACCAAAGTTTGACATTCATTCAAACAAAACCTTACACAACTCAATACCCTATCTAATAGGAGGTATTTTTTCAAGGAATCTATCACAAGATCATGAATACTTAGAAAAACATCTATCAAAACAACATTAAATTGGTAATGCACCCTAAATGGCATGGGAAAATGCATGACATGTGATTTCATACAAAATCCTATATGATTCATGAGTTGGCATACCTTCATCTCATCGAGTTACAATAGAAATAGAACCTTAATAATATCAACAATAACAGCACAAAGCATGTGAATTACCCAACAATGAAATCAAATTAACTGTAATAATTGAAAAACTAGAAAAATTTCAATAAACGAGGTAAATTGGATTTTCCCTATACACAGGTTAGCTACTCCCGGGAATAACTTAGTACCAAGTTATTATTCCATCCTATCCCTGATTATAGCCTTCAAAAAGTATGTCTAGAAGAAATGAACCTGCCTCTGATACCACTTTGTAACGTCCTGATTCCAGAATTCATCCTTAGGTTCCCCGTACCCATTTGGTCACATGGCCTCAAGTGGATTTCCCCAAAATGCCAGAAGCTGCCGATAAGCAGTGAGGGCCTTGGGTGTGATAGTGGGAAACTATGCCCCATAGTTAGAGTAACACATCAGAAATAAACAGATAAAAATAGCAGAAACAATAACAATACTATAAAATAGTAAACAATGGAATACTAAAAGAAATAAATAAGTGGAGCGCATATATAATTGATGCATGATACATATGACTAGGAAAGAATCCAAACAAGTCACAATGCTAGAATATAGTACTAAACCAATGTACGAAGAATAAAAATAAAATCCAACAGCATCTTAAGCCTCATCTTGGTATCATGCTCCCCATCTCTACATCAATCAAGTACCTGATGTAAAAGGGTGTTTTCCCTTGTATATAACTACAGAAATGTAATCTGTTTGGGCCAAAAAGCATGACCCAAATAGGGTGTGAGACGAATGTCAGTGGGAAACCACCCAAAGATTTGTGCCTAATAGTCTGTGAATATATATGTTAGGAAATAATAAAAATGAATTAGTAAACAATGTAATACTAAAAAGTAAACAATCCTACGGTTTCATCTAAATTCATTACATTTATCAAATAAGATGTTAATAAAAAAGGTAACCTCTAGGATGTACACACAACCTTACCCCTCCGGTTTAACCAAACAATCCCAAATAATCCTCTAGGATGTACTCACAGTCTAACCCCTCTATTTTAGCTTTATCAAAGACTCTATGAGGAAGCACTCACCATCAATTACCCTTGTGGTCTTGTATCGGTAACTATAGGCACTATGGGGAAGAACACAACATCCAATTCCCCTTGTGGTCTCGTAATGAAGAAACTATAGAAACTCTGAGGGAAAAAAAAGTCCATCACCATATGGTCTCACAACGTGAAAGTAAATAGACACTCTGGAGAATCCCTCAGCATCCATTTTCCGTATGGTTCACTACACCAGGTTCCCACAACCCTATGTAAATCAATCGTGCACAAACGATATTCTTCAACCAATGTAATCCTCAAGAACTACATGGATAAATAGTTTGTAGTATCTCACAACATGTCAGATAAAATCACTCCATCCTAACAATAGTAGGAATAGAAAACAAAGAATCCTAACAAGCAAAGCTAGACCAAATGGTCAAAAACAAGAAAACATGGTAATCACACCCATAGCAAGGTAAATAACCCTATTTACAATTATGAATCCCCTACTCAAGCACACAAGGCATAGTAGGTAATAATAGGGAAAATAACTATAAACACGCAATACCCATAAGAAGGGTATTGGGATCTTTTGCATATATAACTCAAATACTAACTACGGAAAGTCGCAAACCACTTACCTCGGCATTGTACGAATGATATACCTGAACCTCAGGCCTCGAATCACCCTAGAACACTTTAGATCTAAAAAAATGTTAAAAACGTTCAACTGAGGATATCTCATGAAAGAGGAGTGATCCGGAAACCTGGCATTAAATGAAGAAAGAGCATACCATGGTGATTACAATGCAATCGTCATCGGTCTATTTAGAGTACTGATGGAGAGTCGAGTGTTTGGAGAATAATCAGGCCTTACGGTCACTCTTGGATGGGATTAACAGAGATAAAGGTATTTCTGTGAATGAGACGCAACCCCAGTCTGTTTAATGAAATAAAAAGAAAGTACATGGTGTGTACTTTAAAAGAAAACGATGTGTACTTTCCTTAATCGGCCTCTACATTAGGCGGTCTCTAGGTCACCCCACACGACCATGAACTCAGCCATTACATGGTCAGCCGCGGAAACTAAGTACACGGCATGTACTATGAAGTACACTACGTGTACTTCTGAAATTTCCAGAAAATTATTTTTTTTCTAAAAAAACCAAAAAAAAATACATACCTAAAAAGATGATCCGGTTTCTTAAAAACAAGAAGTTGGATTTCATACATTTGATTAGTGTACAATGAAACACCATAGTACTTTACTAAAGGGAATGAATGATTGTCCAAACATTGGAGGGAACGGTCAACAAAACCATTATTTCAAGGTAAACAATGAAGATGTAAATGTACAATGTTACAACTATAATGATATGGGGCACTACATAAATAAATTCCCAAAGCGTTAAAGGAATCTAACTAAGATGATGTTAAGGGGTCAAGGTGAATGTTATGTTAATGATATAGATAAAATGGAATGATTATTGTGCTTTTTATTATCCATTAATTATGTTTCATCATGTTATAATTATTTTATTAAAAAACATATAACAATTCTATTGGAATACTTTCTATTTATGCATTTTGGAAAATATTTTGAATGGTATCGATGAAAAGGAAAGCTGATTCAGTGGAATGATGATTTTTTATAAAAAAAATGTTTGAAGGAAATATAACACTTCATATGTGATCGATATGGATATAATAATAAATATACTATTATGGTATAAAATAATTAAACATGAAATTGGTTAGTGATATTGATAGTTTAACACTGATAAGGTTTACTACATATTTTTATTGAAGGAATCTATAAAAAATAATCCTCCCTATATTTTCACTATGGTTTTATAGTTATTACCTTGTTTTAAGAGAATATGTCATCAAATTATTCACATGATTAGATTTAGTAATTATGGATATATTAATGTAATGCATGAGTAAATATTTCTTCACATTTTTTGATTTGGAATACAGTATCTAATATGTATAAAGAATATTAAGGTCAATTACTCATGAAATGGATTGATTTGAATTTTGGATATTAGTCATTGATATAAAATTATTATTTATCATATTTTATAACATGTGTTATCCATTTGGGTTTTGGAAAATAATTATATTATAGGGAAATGACTTTTGGATCTTATAATTTATTAAAAGTACATTTGTCCTAAAAATTTATCTTGACTATTACACTAGATATACGTGAGTCTATTCTCTATAAAAAACTTTTGAAGTTATATTATGTTTTAAAAGTATCCTAGAAAATAAAAAAAAATATTAAATAAACCCTTTTATACTAAATGAATTGGTATCATGTTGAGTATGAAAGCATTTATTTTGAAATTATTTGCAGCTAGAATGCCACAATACACAAATTTTTATCTCCTAGAAATCCACATAAAAATGGTGTTGTTGAATAATGAAATATGTTTCATATGGAAATTACTTGAACCATATTGAGTGCATAATAAATTGAAATCCATTTTTAGCTTTAAGATGTTATTGCTAATTAATATACCAAAAATTGTGTTTTACTAATAAATTTTCATAGTAAAACTTTTTATGAGTTGTCAATTCAAAAAAAACATCCACACTACATTGTATTTTGATGTAAAGTATTCAGTATGAATAAAAATGGAAATTTATATACATTAAATTCAAAAGATTATTAAGGAATTTTTTCTGGATATTCTACATTGATATGGGGATATCATGTTTTTTTTAAAATGAATAAACATTATTTAGGAAACAGTTCATGTTATGGTTGATTAGATAAATCCTTTTTTAAACATGTGGATGTTATACCATGGGATAATGTTTTTGAAATTAATTTTAAACCCTTAAATGAATATTTATCATGTATAAGTTCAAATAAATAAATAATTTTTTATTTTGTACCATAAGAGGTATTTCAACATATTGGTAATGAAAAATGTTTTTATTCTCCAATAAATCAATCGATATTTTGGAATCATCACATAAATAATATTAGTGGAGTTTTAGATCATCCAATAATGACAAATTGTACTATAAAAAATTAATTTGACATTTTTTATTCTAATTTTAGATTGAAAATAAGAAAGGTAATAATTCTTTAGATGATGTTGGTTAGATAATATAAATTATGGATGAACTCAATGAATTTTAATTGAACAATTTTTTGAATTCGGTAGACCAAAAAAATGATCTTCAATTGATTGTATTAAAATGTGTTTCCATAAACAAATATGATTAACATTAAATAGTCATTACAAATAAATCATGAATTTTTTTCTAAAGGATATAATCATTTTTTTCAAAGGTTGTGGACGAAGCCTCATTTATTATTAAAACAAAGCAAAGACCTCTTTAACTGGGTAGAGGGAGACCCATTACATAGCTCGAAGGCCCAGTGGGAATTTAGCCTATTACATCGCCCATAAGGCCATTTTTATTGGCCCAATGCCCATTTTGTGAATAGTAATGCAATAGTATCGCACTGATATAGTACTGAATAGTACCTGCCGCTACTACACTACTCTACCACTACTACAGTGACATGTCGCTGCTATAGAGCCCACCGTTTCTACAGTTCCACTACTAATACAGTACGCTATAGTACTACTATAGTACCCTACGCCCAATGGGATTTGAACCCCCATTTTTCATGTAGAATTAAGGGGTGCTTACCACTAAAACAAAACCCAACTACTCTAAATGATATAATCATTAAGAAGGAATTTATTAGGAATAATCGTTTTCATTGATAATAAGAAATGAATCTATTTATATACATATAGCATTTTCAGCCCATAAAAATTTTATTCTTAAAAAAATGTATATAAATTGTTATATTATTGATAAATATGTATAAGGGGGAATTTATATTTAACAAAAAATTGGTTTTGATTATTCAAAATATCAGTAATATGTATTTAAACATACTAATGATATTTATGAAATAATATCAAAGTTCCTAGTAGTTCAAAATAATGAATATTTACTATAAAATACATTAATAAGTGAACACTTGAACCAACTATTTATTAAATTAATATTAATAAATATTCCATAATTATTAATATTTATTTCAATGCAATTATATTTTTCTCAATTAAAATGTATCTTTCAGAATCCATTTTTGATGATGTGAATTATGAGTATGAAAATAGAATGATGGGTAAACTAAAATTTTCTATTTTTTTCTGAAAATAACATAAAAGCATATGTAACCATTTTATGTCAAAAAAATTATAATATTTACTCCAAATATTTTGTTTTAATATCTATAAGTCTATAATTATAGAATCAAAAATTCTAAAACTCTTAATCATGAATGAATCATGGAAATCTACTAATCAAAAATTATTTAGAAGGATGACTAGAATTATAATATATCTTGTACCCATTCATGAAAATTTTATGTCTTCTCTATACTCATAATTTATATATCAATAAAATATAATAGAATCCTGTAATCAATCCATTAAATGTATTTTTCATTATCATAAAGTAACATTGGATCATGGTAAATTTTATTACCCATGAAATGGTTTTAGACAAAAAAAAAATCCCAGAAACTGATTTATGTTGTTTTAGGAATTATATAAAAAGTACATATGGAACATTTTACTTATTAAGATAAGATTTATTGTATTGGTAATGAGAAAAACAAAAACTATTTAGTAATTTCCACTATTAAATCAAAATATGTAGCCACTTGATGTTTTTAATCTCTTCTGTAGGGGTGAAACAATCACTCACTAAAATTATCATGATATTTTATAAAAAATTTATTTTTAGAGATATCAAAAGTTCCCTATAATTTTATATGAACCAAAAACATAAATAACAAGAAAATAAAATATATATAAAAAACTTTTTTTAGGACCACACACAAGAAAGAAAGATTATTCTTTAATCCCTCAAAATGTAAGTCTAAAATCTTGATATTTTAACTAAACAACATCATTTTGATTTTATTGAATATATTAAGTAGAATAATGGAATGATAAATAAAACATAATCATTAATATACTTTTTATTTTCTAATCTCCTTGAAGTGAAAACTCATCATGATATGTGAAGGTCAATTATTATTTGTTTTCATTGATTTATTTTATTCTTATATTTCATAGTTATTTATAAAATATATAAATAATGATTATTTAGAATATTACTTATTTTTATCATGATGATGATTATATAAACATCATTTAGAATTATTTTATTCAGTAGGTGTAAAATATGGGATTTTTAAAATATTATTCAAAATGATATTTTGAAAATGAATTAAAATCTTCAAGTATAATGTTGTGATTAATGTATCACATCTTAATATTAAATAAAATTATAGATTATGAATAAATCGTTGAATAATAATTATTAGTGGTGTATTTACTTAGTTCAACTTCTATATGATGATGGAATCTAAATATATATCATGGTGAGCTGAATCCCTCAATATTAAGGTATGATGATGATTAATGTATGTTCTTGAATTATGAGTCACATAAGAGATACATAATGGGTAATTTAATGATAATGTAGATTGATATATTTTGATCTATTTTATATCTATCATAATTTTTTGATTTCAATGGTTATAGAATGTAATTTTTTGATTTTTTATTATTTAGGGTGTATTTCAAGTTATGTATGATAGATATCATTGGGGTATATTGATCTAGGGAGAATTTAAGAGTTTCAAAATATGATTTTGGTGATGGTTTTAGTTTTTTCTATGGATACTTAAGAACCGTGATTAATTTTCTAAACATATTTAGGATATCATAAGGTAGAGAATTTATTTAGACAACATTTCATAATAAATTATATCCCGAATATATGGATTTATGTTCATTGGTGTTACCTATAGGTATAGTTGGTATCAGTGTATTTTCATATATTTGTATAGAAAAATGATCATTTCACTTTTATGGATATAGATTTGTTTTTGGGGATTTTTTGTGGATTTTTAGAGTCGCACAGGATGAAGGTTTTTTTTGTCATGCATTTAAATTATGATTAGGGTACATGGGTGATTCTACATATACATTAACATACTATGAGTAATTGAATAATGGGTGGACTATGATTGGGTACTCAGGGAGTACAGACAAAGCCCTATAAATATGATCCCTACACCACGAACTCAGTGACCTAAGAATGGCATCCCAGTTTACTGCATAATAGTTTTTTAGTGGAGGTATTTTTGTAATTTCAAACTACCTCCTCAAATTATTCTCTTATTATCCATAAACCCCAAAATCCTTCAATCCCATGTGAGAACCCTCCTCTTGTATTTTATGATCTCCTTCTTAAACTTGGTTCTATCTAATGGTTAATGAAGGATTTATGAGTGTATTATTGATTGAATCAATGGATAAGCATTTCTCCATCCCCTATTTTTCCTTCATCCTTCATTACATATAATTTAAATTATGTTATATAAATATTTTCAATGGTATTTCACAAAAACATGGTTAAATACATCTCAGATCGTGGATATTTTTTACCTCTCATACAATGATGATCATGAAAGGTGGATTGCACTCAGTTCATTTCTATTTTTATTTAACATGATCAATGTATTGTTTAACTATATTTCATTTATTTACATGGTTTAATTTTATGTTGATTCTATTTATTTTTTGGGCATTAATAATATTTTAATTTTTATATAATTTGACTATTTTTTTCTATGGTTTACATTTTATTTTGGTTATCCATTGATTATGGTGTTTACATAGTTGTGAATTCTATAATCTGTAATTTTTATTTGAAGATATATGGGATTATACATGACCATATAGAATTTATGTTCTTATCATTGATATGGATTATAATTCTAAACTAATTGAATCATTCTTAGGATATGCCAATATTAAGAATAAAATCGATTTAATTAAAATATCAATTAATCTCACCACATATATATGATGAAAATATACATTTAACCAATGATATTTTTAAATATAAAATGAAATAATTTCTAAGAGGAAACAACTTGAACTATAAAATAGAACACTAATCTTTTTAAATATATTAGACACACACAAATCTATTTATTTACTTTAATATAAAATCACTTGTTTTGGGTGACTGATAAACCTTAAAGGCATTTACTATCTAGAAGCAGTTAAAATCCATCAGAAACCCAATGAAACAAAACAACACAGTATCAAAATTAACTTCAATATTCAAAATTATAATTGAAAATTGGCCCCTTCACATCAATCTGTATTTCCATTACAATGATAGAATGTCTCTATCTGAATTAGTTGCATTGTCCCCAAGGAATTGGGAACCAATTCCTTGGAACTACCAAGTGTATGTCACTTTTACACTGTTTTCATGCCATTGACGAACAACATCATCATCTTTTGGAAGTGTCAAAGATAACACAAATCACCACATTACTCGGTATATGGTAGTAGTGGCTAAGATTACTTAATAAAATGCCACTAAAAACCAATGAAAAGATTAAAAACATCCAAATTTCTTCCAACAATGAAGTTCTTTTGAAAATTAATACTTTACCATCAAAAGAAACTATGGGACATAGTAGATTCATGAACCCTTCATCGAAACTAGCTCGATGATAATTGATAATAAACTCAATCAATAGTGTAAAATACAACACAAACAACAATAGAAAGGGAAACGGGAAAAATAAAACATTAGGGTTGACAATCTAGAGAATATAATGAAATAGGGAACAAGAAGGTGAAATCACCCAAAATATGACATCCACAGTCCACCAAAGAAACTTCTAGAATCCAATGAAAATTTCAATGAAAAAAACAAAGAGAGAAATTGGACATATCTGTTGATCGGGGCCCCTGAAATATCTAGGAAAGATGTATAATGAATCCCTGAGCTAAGAGTAATTCCCAAATGAACTAGGGTAACCTTCATATCTAGATCTTCAGTCAAAAAAGATGGGATCTACCACTATAGGGTTGATATCAACACCAATGTGAACACCTAGAGAATCATCACCAGGAGGAATGTGAGACAAAAAAACCTATGATGACATTATTTTAATCCATATGAATGAAACAATATAAGTTATTAGAAACAAAAAAATTGAAATTGGGGGAAGATAAGAAATGTGATGTTCCACGACATAAAATCTATATTGAGGAGTTTATGGATCTGTAGAGAGAAATTTAAAGGATAAAATATCAATTCTATCTAATTATCTATTTTAAATGTCTTAAAAACTATAATATAAATATAAAATATTATACACACCATTGGGAGTGTTGAATCATGTAAATGAGTATTCCTTTATTAGTGAGTTGATTATTAGGGCCTGTAATATATTAATAAACACAAAAATATCAATGTATTGGGATATACATTGGAAATTATTCATGGTAAAATATGGGTCATGTTGAGGGTTGTTAACATCTGATGATTGTGTAAATGACTTTCTTATGAAATTATTTCCCCCTCAATAAACCTCCTTGAATTATTATATTATTAACTAAATAGTTCCTCATAGATTCCAACATATACATTATAATTTCAAAAACCTATTTCCACCAAAACATGTGTAATCTATAATCTAAACAACAACCCTTAACATATAGTTAAGAATTTAAGTAGATGATGATAAGGTTGATAGGTTTGTATGGTGGTTAAAGGTGATTTAACATATAATGTCATATTTTATTACATGTTCATAATTTAATAATAGGGTAAAAGTTATTTCATATACATTGGTTTAATTATCTTTCATATATTGCATAACATGACATTATAAAAAATCCCTTTAGGAAATTTTTTCTTCAATTTCTTCCCATATAATTCATCCATATTTATTTGTTAAATATTTTTTCGTAACCTTTATTCCCACATTGTATATCATTCCTATTCATAAATTGGTTTTCAAAATAAATTATATTTGAATAAAGTTTCATTTAAAAAATTTAATGTTTGGTATTGGATTCATATTGGATTATAAAATGCATCAATCTAAAATAGTCTGGAATTCTCAATTGCATTCCATTATTTATAGAAAATGTCATACAATTATTATCCCAAGTCTTACGACATGTGTTCCTTAGTCCCAATTCATTCTTGAACCATACAAACATGGTTGATAATTAATTAGATGAAACATATATTTTCTTAACCGATACCTTTTATTCTTCCATAGAAGTTGGATATTATAAAAAAAATTCTGTTCAATTGAGATGTATCTAGAATTTGTGATTTCTATGAATTTTTAACATACATATCAGATAGGTTTGAAGGTAGATCTCATATTTTTTCATTGTTATGATTTCTTATATAACTCATTGTTATTAATTTTTTTTATATCTAGTGTATAGATATAATTTATATTCAGACAATCAATTTAACACTTAGTTATAGAATTTAGGAGGGATAGTATCATTATTAGATTGTATGGTTAATGAACATGTTTCACTATAGTATATATATCATTGATTTCTAATTTTTACCATATTGAATAATATAGGTTATAATAATGATTAATAATTTTCAAGTATTTTTTATATAATTATTTCTATTGGATAATAAGAATATGTATCATCTACATGTGTTTTCTTGTTATTATATATTACATGATAAGGTCTATATATATAGAAAAAATATTGATGTATTAGGAGGGACCACAATTCACTATATCATTATTGGGAAGGTTTATTAGATTTCCCTATAACACTATACACATTAAAATATTATTGAATATGGACTAAATTGTATACTAAACTATCTTGTCCTAAGTTTTTAACATAATACAATTTTCATGGACTCTAGAATCTTTATACACATTTACCGATATATGTATATTAATAAAAAAATAATTTTAATCCATCGTAGGTACTGATGATTACCCACATGGGAAAATGTAAAAATATCACCCCTTATCCTATTTTAAGGTATATTATAGTTTTTATAAGTACATACCATTCTCATAAGGGTGATTTTCAACCATATTAGGTATTTATTTTTGGGTTACATTGTTGTTTATTTAATGATTTTTTTTTCAAATTTCTAAACATTGATGTCTATATATGTATGTAAATATGTAGTCATGTACCATTTCAAAAGAGGTATATTACTATTCTATTGATACACTATTGAGGGAGCCATACTTAGTATTTTATTCTCAAAGTGTTCCAGTAGTTCTCGATGGACATGGGTTCTCCCTAATTCTTCATTTTAGGTAATATTGATTTAAGTATTCATAGGTTCATCATAGTAAATAATTCAAATTTAAATGGAGCAGTGACCAATTCACAAATAGATAGTTATTATTACAAAAGTAGGTTGAGGTATTTTTTAATATTTTCTCATATTCACCTTGGGTTTTTTCTTATTCCACACATATCATATATGATATAACATGAAATGGTTTTTGTTGGATGTTTTTCATATGCCTTGGTTTGTCTTCATTAATCTAGATTATTGTACTTAGATATCATTATAGTTATTACCTTATTCCCCATTTGGTTCCATAGTTCATTTCAAGTTTATTTTTGGAATGTGTGACTTACGAATTTGGCATATCAAATTTTACATAGTATCTATCTAGGACATACCACTTCAGATATATGGGTAAATCACAACCAAAATTACTATGAAGGCTCATAACACTAGATTTCAATCATTGGGGATAAGTTAAATCTCTTTGGGTTGTAGTGAATGTGATTTAGGTGACTTAGAAGATATATTGGTCACATATGTTACACATTGTCACGTGTATGCATTCTTACATTGTTTATTTTTTTTGTATACATTTTCTAGTGTTATTGTCTATTACTGTTATATTAAGAATCACGTATGTCTCATTTTTTTATGTTATATGGATTTCTATGTATGTTATTACTTATAGGTGTTTATACTCATCCCCAAGCCTAATGGAGGCCAACATGGGGTGGAAATCTTGTATTACTATAACCCAATGTTGTTTCCCTATGGTTTCGGTCATATATGAATTATATTTTAATAGATTTATTTATAGGTATAGATTTTAGAGTTATTTTTAATATGATTATATTTATGGAATTTTTTGGGTGGTATTGAGTTTAGTTATAAAATCAAGGACTCTATAGTAGTTTTGGAATCTAATAAATTCATTATCATTGCCTTTGATGACATAATAGTCAACCCAAAATTCTATGACTGTAGAGACCCGAAGCCTGACGTACATGGACATTACATTACTTTTTTGAAATACTTAGTACATAACAAAAACACACACACAAGGACCGTAATAGTTTAGTGTCTTTGGAAACTCGGAATATAATCTTCTAATCGTGGTGAAAGATCTTCAACATCTCCCATAAAGATCTTCTTTTTTTTAAACCTAAATCCTTTATTTATGTCATGGGGAAAAGAAAAAATTAAAGGGTGAGATCAAATGCTCAGTAAGGGTAAACAAAAGAAATATCAATCATGTCATATTCATAAGAACATATCTTTTGGAAATCTTAACCTGCAAAAGAGATCATAATTTCATAACATGGGATAAATCATAGTAGTGAAATGTAATCCCAATAATCATAACTTAAAACATGAAACTTTGTGGCATACACACATAATCATAGAGAATCATTTCTTATTAGTCAAGACTCATTTACAAGACTATCTTAGTGGATGAAGTCCCTTTCTGAACCGAGTTCACTCCTCGTTTCAGCCTTGTTTCACTGAACCGGTATAACCTACCATTCCAGCCATGTCTATCTCATGAGATATAAAATCCTTACCCAATTCATTGGAGGGAGATATAGGTCCCACCCATCTCATAATGATACCATTCTTATGTGTTCCACAAAATCATAAATCATACATCATTGCATTACCCATGTAATAAAAATGGGAATCTTAAACATCATCATGACATCATAAAACAATTCATATAGGATAAAGGAATTCATAAAAATAATTCCATCACAACATAATAAAATCAATGTAATAATAGGGATCGAAACAGAACCCTATATTATCTTAGATGGAAAATAATTTTGATAAAACACTTGAACTCCATTCTTGAGGAAAATATCCTTTCTACTTCAAAAACACTTTTCCTTTCTTAACATGTCATACAATTCTAAACTAAAAGAAGTTGATTAAAAATAAATTTTAAAACTTGTAAAGGAAGCTTCTTGGAAATAATGTTTTAAAAATTCATTCATGCCGTATAAGTTAAAAAAACATTCTTCTCATACTTTTGTCAGAAAAGTCAAAAAGTACATCGTATGAAAAACGGCAAAAGATTCCTTTCATATCTTTTACTAAAAACTTATCGAAGGGTAAAATTGGATTTAAAAAATTGTATTTGGATGGAAATAATATTACATATTGAGGAAACAGGGATGTGGATGATGAAATACACCCCAGTAAATACCAAAGTATAAACAATCTCGGATAAAAATGAGATTGTGATATTTTCCCTTACCTTAGGTCCGATTTGCTTCGTATGTGTCCGAACCTCCTGTATAATGATTTAAATAATGTTATTGACTTATTACAGAATCATAATCATTTTTATGATATCATATATGGTTCACTTATGGCTTTATATTACCCATTCTTTTGTAAATTCCATGTTAAAGAGCGCTTTGGGTAAAATCGTTTCATTTGTCATCCGTGTTTTGACTTGTAATTATTCATATGACTGCTTAGACCATGATTACTTAATTCCAGAATATAAAACATGATTTATATATAATATATATTCAGAATATATATATATATATATATAATAGATCAGTAAATGGAAATAAATACACTGTTCATGGAGACGGTAGACCATACGTACGCATGAACGCTGTTTTCTTTTCCTTATTGAGTTGAATGGAATTAAGTAGATGACATACATATATATACACATAAATCCAAAATCATTATTATGTCATATATTTCATTATTAATTATTATATATAATTTTTAATCATTCATGAATGGTTAACGTGGAGAATGAATCTCATCGCGTCGTGGAGATGGTAGTCCGTACGTACGCACGAGCAGTGATATCATTCTCATGATCGTGGAATTGTATTGGAGTGTATGTATACTATTTTAGAATCAATATCACTTTACAATAATCATATATAGTTATTATGTACACCATTATACCAATCCAAGTAAGGTGGTGGTGGAAAATAGATTACACCACGGCGTGGAGACGGTATTCCGTACGTACGCACGCGCGGTGATTTCGTTTTACGTAGGATGGATAGATTGTGAAATAAGGTTGTTTCATAATTATAATAACATATCAGTATATAAGTGATACTGATGTTATTACTTCATAATGAAACAACCTAAGAAGAAGAAGTGGAAGAAGAAATAAAGATGAAAGAATCGGTAACGGACATTACTTCTTCTTTGAAGCACCTCTTTGAGACCTCCTTTTAGGGCACTAAAATTGGTCTTTGAGGAAGACCAGAACTTCTAGGTTGTTTCTAGGGAAGTGGAGAAGGGAATTTGGCAAGGGTTGTCCGAGATTTAAGGCTCAAAGTGGTGTGAGGAAGAGAGGGAGGAGGTGCCCTTTTATAAGGGAGGAGAGGGGCACCTTTGGAATAACTAAAACTATTATTTTATTATAAAGTCAAATTCGGTTTTAAATAGCTCCAAATTGATTAATTTAGAAGATAAGGTGGGGATGGGTCTAAATACTCTCATACAATAGAATTTAGACAAGTTTAGGTTCCTATTTTAACCTTATCATTTAGATTTAACATTAAGTATAATAATTTTACTTTTACCATGTCTTCTTGTGTTCTTATACTATAAGGTTAATAAACTTACTATAAGAAGCCAAAAGAACCCCAAATTGTTTATTATTAATATATATAACCTTATATAAGTCATTTATCTGAAAATTATATTTTTATGATTAAAATAGAAATTAATAATATAATATTTGTTTTAAAAACTATTTTATGTCAATTTTGACACTATTTTGTAATTGATTTTTTTGAAAATCATAAAAAACAAATTAGTTCGAAAAAAGTAAATTAAATAAATAATAACATGTCATATTAACCTATAAAATTATTTTATTTCATAAAAAGTCTGAAATTACATTTATTTGGTTATTTATAACATCAATTATGTCAATATTTCATTAATAAGATAATTACTGCATCATCATTGTGTCATAAATAAATTAAATTATTTAATGTCTAAAAATTATAAATAAAATACCATTATGTAGGAAATCTTTTTGGCTTTATAATGAATATTTATAGTCGAATTTATCTTATGTATAACCCTATATTAAAAATTATTTACTTATTAAACTTTGATTTTAACTATTTTAACCCTTCTTTAAATAAATTAATAATAAATGTCCTAATCTAATCCAAGTGGGCCTAAATGGTCATATTGTATTCCTAAGGTTGTTTTTTGTCGAATTAAACTTATCAAATAGAATTAGGACATGTGTTAGGGTAATAATAATATCATTTTTACCCTTAATTACCCTATTTACTTTTAACCGTGGTAAAAAAAAGTAAAAAGTTACTATTCACCAAAAATTATTTTCATCTCATTGAACCAAATTTTACTTACTGATATCAACCTTGTCTCTTGGATTTTTGAAATTCCACTCACAGAAGCGGTAAAATTACGTTTTATGAAAAATTCATTTTTCTTAACTACCACTTAGTGGTTTCACTATTCATCACAAAAATGAAAGTTTCCAGAAAAATACCAAAAATTAGGACTAAGATATATTTGATATTATGAACACAAAAATGATTTCTATTTTACCAAATTCAAAACATATCAGTTGTATTAATTAATTTAAAAATTAATTCATGTCGTCAAAACAAATAGTGTGTTCTTAAGAGATAATAACTATCAAAAGATTGACACTTGTTTATATCTGGTTTAAATGTGAAATTACATCCAGTGAACAAAATTGTATTAAATTGTAAAAATATATTCTAAATATAATTTAAAACCACTCAAATTAATAATTTATCACTGTTAATTATTTGATTAAAAAGGTTGTTTTTAATTAAAATTTAGTAATTTTCACTATTCATCAGAAAAATGAAAGTTATCCGAAAAGTACCAAAATTTCACCCTAAGCTAATTTCGATATTAAGAATCCAAAAATGAATTCCATTTTGAAAAATAAAAATTACAAGATTTAAAAAATTGGTTATTACTATTCATAACAGGTAGTTTTAATAATATTTTAATAGCATATTGTTGTTTAGTGAAACTCGTTATTGCGTACTACACATGCTATCGAGGAAGGTCGTGATTGCGTGTAATGCAAGGCAAGTCAAGGATGCGTGTTGTGCAAGCTCCTTTTGGTGTAGCATACAACAAAATACATTAATGAAATTAAAAAGAATATTTTTCATAAAATCTCGGGTTGTTACATTCTACCCCCCTTAAAATGAATTTCGCCCTCGAAATTCGTCGGGGTTATAAATGGTTTACTATTTGAAAGTTTCTTTAATAGAAACTCACATCGTAAAAAGTAATACCAAAACCAGTCTTTAAAAACAAAATTATGAAACGTAACGGTTACCCAAATAAACTAATCACTGGGTTTCCACATAGGTGAAAATATGGATATGGAAGAGAAATCTAACCATCATGTTCTGATGGAGAGTGGTAGAGAACATGGCTATGGAAAAGCCAGCAATCACAAAGACATAAATTTGTGACGATCTAAGGTAACATCTGATTCATCAGATATAAGAGCACTAGGACAACATTTTTGGTTTTCAAGATAATTTCCCTAAAGTTGATGAAATTGGAATTAGAAGAAATACTTTCGTGATTTTGGTATAGTCTCACTGTTTGTCGTTCTTTGGACAATTTCCACTAAATATCTTAAAGAAATGAAGTTGAATTTGTCATTCGTGATGTGTTAGCAGATCATGTGATAGAATGATGGGTCATTCCATCTGTCTCAAACAAAAGGTTAGAAAAGTTATCAAAAAATACATAAGTCCATCTATAGTGAGATTAATCATATATGGTTCCTAAAATGGACTTATACTTCATTTATCATACTGCTTAATATAATAAAACTAGTTTCTACTAAACAGGGACTTCCTGTAGGCCAGTGGTAGGTGATAAAGGCCAGTCGCACTTCGGTTGTGGGTTCGATTCCCATAGCCTTGTCCAACGCGATGGGTTGTCACCCGTCTTGTAGGTTGTCCTTTTTCTAAAGCTATATTAGTATAACATCCCATCAACAATATCAAAAAAGTTTTATCCTTAAACAATAATAACTTATGTCTAACATAATCCATTACAATATTTAGGCTTATCTAAAATACTTCGGTCCAAACTCATAGTATAAAGAAAATGATCACGTGAATTCCATCATTTATCCCCCATATATCATAAGATATATCTTGTTGGTCAAATTAAAAATATGTGAATACCTTAATCATGTATTCTCTTGAAGAATGAATATCCATTGAACCTTAGTGAAAACGTGAATGTAGTTAAAAGTTAAACCTTTCCACATACCAAAATCCTCAAAATTCTATATCCTCAAACCATGATATCACTTAGTCCTTATATCAATCATGAGCTCATGAA
The DNA here is from genome assembly GCA_963277665.1 of Viscum album. Taxonomy (NCBI): domain Eukaryota; kingdom Viridiplantae; phylum Streptophyta; class Magnoliopsida; order Santalales; family Viscaceae; genus Viscum; species Viscum album. Next base: position 1,203,276,395 of record OY728126.1, on the reverse strand, counting down.
TACAATCAAACATCTCATTATCTTCTTATCCTTTCATTATGCGCATATCATCTTTTTACCAAAAATGTCTCAATCACTTTTCATGGTTACCGGTACCATAAAATTATTGAAAACCACAATAGACCAAAACATAAATATTCCCATATTCCACGATACTATATACAACATTATTTTGGAATCCCATTACATAAACACTTAATCATTCCACCACATCATTTTCATATACAACATCACCAATAGTGATCACATGTGACTTCCCTTTGTCCTTTGACTTAAGTGGTTGCTCATGTCGATCATCACTAACCCTTGGATTAGGGCATCTATTAGCATGATGCCCCATTTCCTTGCACTTGAAGCATTGAAGAGTTGGTGGTGCGTTCTCTGCAATCTTTTATTTATTCACATCATTAGAAAACCTTTTTCCATTACTTTGACACTCAGCTACTTGATGACCTTATTTTCCACAGTTAAAACATTTTCTAGTCCCTTTAATACCATCTCCGTTATGCTTCTTTCCACACTTTGAGCAAAAGAAAACATTCATCTTCTTTTCACCATTATTCTAAGATTTCTCCTTGAACTCCATCTTTTGTTTCTTGTCAAAACTATGAGATGGATAAGTAACACCAAATTCCATTTCTACCTTGATAGCACAACGTACAATTTCTTCATTGCTACTGAAGTCTCTTATAGCTAATGCCCTTCGAAGATTTGGTTTTAAGCCACTGAAGAATCGATCAACATTACTTTCAGGTTGGATGATAAATCCAGATGCATACCTTGAAAGCCTTGTAAAATTCACTTCGTATATACCAACAGATTCATCATCCTTTTGCTTTAGTTCAAGAAACTCCTTCTCCATCTTTGTTCGAAGAATACGAGGGAAGTACTTATTGAAAAATAAGTTCTTGAACTCGTCCCATTCCATGGACTCAATTTCATCTCTTTGACTCGTATTCTTGATAATATTCCACCATTGATCAGCTTCACCTTCCAAACGATATACTGCTAAGATGACTTTATCATGTTCAGAACAATGAAGAACTGAAAATATCTTTTCAGTAGTACTGATCCATTGTTCAGCAACAAGTGGATCAGAAGACCCACTTAAAGAAGGTGGACGTTGCCTCAAGAAGGACTCAATAGAATATTGTTCCCTTCTCTGCTCATTTGGAATTCCAGAATGATTCATAGCTTGTGTAAGTATAGAAATAAGATTTTTCACTCCATCTCCCATAACATTTGTTTGTTTAGGAGGACAATCATTGCATTTTCCATTGCATAGATCAATACGGTTCCTTCGGATTCCAGCCATCGTCTAAAACACAAAAAGAATAGTGTGAGAGGCAAAAATAATGCTAGGGAAAACAACATAATAAAGGGGGAGTATCCCCAATATCTAACATCTTAAGTTAAATTCTATGATCGTTACCGTAGTTCTAGGACTGTATCCTATACGTATAGTTATCCTTAGGGACATCCCTAGAAATACCTTAGAAATATCTCTAGGGATCTCACTAACGTTTTCGCATCCTAGTTTCCAAAGGTTGACTAAACCTTTCCTCTGATACCAACTGTAGAGACCCGAAGCCTAACGTACATGGACATTACATTACTTTTGCGGATTACTTAGTACATAACAAAAACACACACACAAGGACCGTAATAGTTTAGTGTCTTTGGAAACTTGGAATATAATCTTCTAATCGTGGTGAAAGATCTTCAACATCTCCCGTAAAGATCTTCTTTTTTTTAAACCTAAATCCTTTCTTTATGTCCTGGGGAAAAGAAAACATAAAAGGGTGAGCTCAAATGCTCAGTAAGGGTAAAGAAAAGAAATATCAATCACGTCATATTCATAAGAACATATCTTTTGGAAATCTAAACCTGCAAAAGACATCATAATTTCATAACATGGGATAAATCATAGTAGTGAAATGTAATCCCAATAATCATAACAAAGAACATGAAACTTTGTGGCATACACACATAATCATAAAGAATAATTTCTTATTAGTCAAGACTCATTTCCAAGACTATCTTAGTGGACAAAGCCCCTTTCTGAACCGAGTTCACTCCTCGTTTCAGTCCTGTTTTACTGAACCGGTATAACCTACCATTCCAGCCATGTCTATCTCATGAGATATAAAATCTTTACCCAATGCATTGGAGGGAGATATAGGTCCCACCCATATCATAATGATACCATTCTTATGTGTGCCAGAAAATCATAAATCATACATCATTGCATAACCCATGTAATAAAAATGGGAATCTTAAACATCATCCTGACATCATAAAACAATTCATATATGATAAAGGAATTCATAAAAATAATTCCATCACAACATAATAAAATCAATGTAATAATAGAGATATAAACAGAACCCTATATTATCTTAGATGTAAAATAATTTTGATAAAACACTTGAACTCCATTATTGAGGAAAATATCTTTTCTACATCAAAAACACTTTTCCTTTCTTAAAATGTCATACAATTTTAACTAAAAGAAGTTGATTAAAAATAAATTTGAAAACTTGTAAAGGAAGCTTCTTGTAAATAATGTTTTAAAAATTCATTCATGCTGTATAAGTTAAAAAAACATTCTTCTCATACTTTTGTCGGAAAAGTCAAAAAGTACCTCATATCAAAAACGACAAAAGATTCCTTTCATATCTTTTACTAAAAACTTACCGAAGGGTAAAATTGGATTTAAACAATTGTAGTTGGATGGAAATAATATTACATATTGAGGAAACATGGATTTGGATGATAAAATACACCCTAGTAAATACCAAAGTATAAACAATCTCGGATAAAAATGAGATTGTGATATTTTCCCTTACCTTAGGTCTGATTTGCTTCGTATGTGTCCGAACCTCCTGTATAATGATTTAAATAATGTCATTGACTTATTCCAGAATCATACTCATTGTTATAATATCATATATGGTTCACGTATGGCTTTATATTAACCATTCTTTTGTAAATTCCATCTTAAAGAGGGTTTTGGGTAAAATCGTTTCATTTGTCGTCCGTGTTTTGACTTGTAATTATTCATATGATTACTTAGATCATGATTACTTAATTACAGTATATAAAACATGATTTATATATAATATATATTCATAATATATATATATATAATAGATCAGTAAATGGAAAGAAATACGTCATTCATGGAGACGGTAGAGCGTACGTACGCATGAACGTTGTTTTATTTTCCTTATTGAGTTGAATGGAATTAAGTAGATGACATAAATATATATACACATAAATCCGGAATCATTATTATTTCATATATTTCGTTATTAATTATTATATATACTTTATAATCATTCATGAATGGTTAACGTGGAGAATGAATCTCATCGCGTCGTGGAGACTGTAGTCCGTACGTACGCACGAGCGATGATATCGTTCTCATGGTCGTGGAATTATATTGGAGTGTATGTATACTATTTAAAAATAAATATCACTTTAAAATAATCATATATAGTTATTATGTACACCATTATACCCATCCAAGTAAGTTGGTGGTGGAAAATAGATTACACCACGGCGTGGAGACGGTATTCTGTACGTACGCACGCGCGGTGATTTCGTTTTCCGTAGGATGGATAGATGGTGAAATAAGGTTGTTTCATAATTATAATAAAATATCAGTATATAAGTGATACTGATGTTATTACTTCATAATGAAACAACCTAAGAAGAAGAAGTGGAAGAAGAAATAAAGATGAAAGAATCGGTAACGGACATTACCTATTCTTTGAAGCGCCTCTTTGAGATCTCCTTTTAGGGCACTAAAATTGGTCTTTGAGGAAGAATAGAACCTCTAGGATGTTTCTAGGGAAGTGGATAATGGAATGTTTCAATGGTTGGCCGATCTTGAAGACTCAAAGTGGTGTGAGGAAGAGAGGGAGGAGGTGCCCTTTTATAAGGAAGGAGAGGGGCACCTTTGGAATAACTAAAACTATTATTTTATTATAAAGTCAAATTCGGTTTTAAATAGCTCCAAATTGATTCATTTCGAATATATGGTTGGGATGGGTCGCAATCCTCTCATCAAATATAATTTAGTCAAGTTTAGGTTCCTATTTTAACCTTATCATTTAGATTTAACATTAAGTAAAATAATTTTACTTTTACCGTGTCTTCTTGTGTTCTTATACTATAAGGTTAATAAACTTACTATAAGAAGCCAAAAGAACCCCAAGTTGTTTATTATTAATATATATAACTTTATCTAAGTCATTTGGCCAAACCATAGATTTTTAGGAATAAAATAACAATTAATAATATAATATTTGTTTTAAAAACTATTTTATGTCAATTTTGACACTATTTTGTAATTGATTTTTGTGAAAATCATAACAGAATGATTAGTTAGAAAAAAGTAAATTAAATCAATAATATCATGTCATATTAACATATAAAATTATTTTATTTCATAAAAAGTCTGAAATTACATTTATTTGGGTATTTATAACATCAATTATGTCAATATTTCATTAATAAGATAATTACTGCATCATCTTTGTGTCATAAATAAATTAAATCATTTAATGTCTAAAAATTACAAATAAAATACCATTATGTAGGAAATCTTTTTATATTTCTAATTACTATTTATAGTCGAATTTATCTTATGTATAACACTATATTAAAATTTATTTACTTATTAAACTTTGATTTTAACTATTTTAACCCTTCTTTAAATAAATTAATAATAAATGTCCTAATCTAATCCAAGTCGGCCTAAATGGTCATATTTTATTTATAAGGTTGTTTTTTGTCGAATTAAATTTATCCAATAGAATTAGGACATGTGTTAGGGTAATAATAATATCATTTTTACCCTTAATTACCCTATTTACTTTTAACCGTGGTAAAAAAAAGTAAAAAGTTACTATTCACCAAAAATTATTTTCATCTCATTGAACCACATTTTACTTACTGACATCAACCGTGTCTCTCGGATTTTTGAAATTCCACTCACAGAAGCGGTAAAATTAAATTTTATAAAAATTCATTTTTCTTAACTACCACTTAGTGGTTTCACTATTCATAAAAAAAATGAAAGTTTCCATAAAAATACCAAAAATTAGGCCTAAGATATATTTGATATTATGAACTCAAAAATGATGTATATTTTACCAAATTCAAAACATATCAGTTGTATTAATTAATTTAAAAATCAATTCCCGTCATCAAAACAAATAGCGTGTTCTTAAGAGATAATAACTATCAAAAGATTGACACTTGTTTGTGTCTGGTTTAAAAGTGAAATTACATCCAATGAACAACATTGTATTAAATTGTAAAAATATATTCTAAATCTTCTTTAAAACCACTCAAATTAATAATTTATCACTACTAATTATTTCGATTAAAAATGTTGTTTTTAATTAAAATTTAGTAATTTTCACTATTCATCAAAAAATGAAAGTTATCCGAAAAGTACCAAAATTTCACCCTAAGCTAATTTCGATATTACGAATACAAAAATGAATTCCATTTTGAAAAATTAAATTTACAAAATTTCAAAAATTTGTTATTAATATTCATAACGGCTAGTTTTAATAATATTTTAATAGCATATTGTTGTTTAGTGAAACTCATTATTGCGTACTACACACGCTATCGAGGAAGGTCGTGATTGCGTGTAATGCAAGGAAAGTCAAGGATGCGTGTTGTGCAAGCTCCTTTTGGTATAGCGTACAACACAAGACATTAATGAAATTAAAAAGAATATTTTTCATAAAATCTCAGGCTGTTGCAATGACATTGTGTATGGGGTATATAAAAGTTATTACATGTATCATATAGTCATTATTTATGATGTTTCATTCCCATATTATGTTAATTCACCATGATATACTCTAGTATAATTAGGTTAGTCAAATAATATATTTAATTACACACATATAATTTTAGTTATCATATAATTTTAGGGTTATGAAATTATTTTAACTCTTCCTGAGGTTGGATCCATTTATCAATTAAGAGAATTGACAGTAATTTTGAAATATATTTACATGTATTCATACCAATTGAGAATATTTAACATTATCCCACATATTATGATCACTATAGATTTTACTATATAGTGAATAATATTATGGGATAAGTGATACATAGTTTCGTATAGTTTATATAAGTTATATGAATTAATATTACATATGAATAATATATTTAAGAGGTAAGAATTATCCTTGGGGATATATGATTAGTTGGAATTTAATATTCATGTTTCATGTCTAATTTAGACACTTAATATTTTTATTGTTGTTCTTGCATATTATTGACACTTCATGATTCATTGAACCACTTGTTAATGTATATCCAAACCCAATAAAGTATTAAACTATTATGGTTTGAGTATGATATATTAATAAATAAAATATAACCATAAATTTTAGTGATAAAATTAATTTAAATTATATTGAAACCATTTTAAAGATAGCATGACTTTGTCTATGTTCATGATGAGGCCTACAGATTGATTACTCAGTAAACTAAAAAATGGATTTCTAGAAAATCATGAATTCAAGAATGACCTCTGGTGTTAGTATAAGAATAATTTTTTGATTTATTGTATGTAAACCCTATTCTAGAATCATTGATCATGTATTGGTAATCATGATTTTACCATGTTGTAATACACCAATGTTATGGAATATGACATCAACTTCCAATCATCTTCCATAGTGGTTCCATGGATCGAAAATATATTAAATAATTCTATGAGAATATATATATTATTAATATAGATATTATATATCATTTCAATTTTTATGTTATAAAATATGAGTTTGTGTGGGAGGATATACAGATCACTAAATATTTTAAAAATATCTATTTAATACATTAATATAAACCCCAACATACCTAAAAATATAGTTTCTATACTATGTATAGTGGTAAATGATAAAAGTTTGTTTTAGGTTACTGAAAAATTTCAATATATTCTTTGGATATTCCTTAATTAATCATTAATGATAGTGTGAAATATTTCTTCCACCTATTTTTTCAAGGTTTTTTTATTCCAATAAAGTATATAGCATAAACATTACTGTCAGATACATCTATTGGTGGTGATCATCTTATCGTCATATATATAAGGAGAACGAGTTTCCAATAAAGTGTAGAAGAACGTTTTTTTGGTTTCATAATGTTGTTATGAATCCAAAATTGACTATCCCTAAATTGGAATGGATGCATAATGATCATTGTAAGTTAAGGATTAAAATACATTACCAGGATTCAAGGGAATTTAGTTAATCAGCCTCTAATATAATATTTTATCTTATAAATATATGTTGAATATACCTAATTAGTTAAACATAGTAATATATTTACATAATAACTTTGTCTTGGAGGATAATAAAATGGTACCCTGATCGACTCTTCATCTTTCATATTGATATAATTTACAGGTTGTAGTGATGTCTGTAATAGTTTAACTAGAAAGATGATTACATTGATGTTAGTCATGTTAGGGAATTGTTTTTCATTGATATCATGGTGATAAATTAAACCTATAGGTAACTAAAAAATGATATCCTAGAGGTCAATATTAACCCAATATGGTGACATCAGCAGTTCTGAAATAATTTCATTACACAATAAATGTTTGGGAATTTTTAGGTACATCATATAATATAAATTATGTTGTTGGATATAATGAATTAAAATGGATATATATATACCTTAGTAAATGATATTAAGACGGATGAGTGGTTTTGGATTTTGGAATGTTTAAAAAAGGTAGGTCTTCGGTAACTTCAATAGTGAATCAATGGTTTTGTAGTCTATGATTGTGGTATGAATTTTTGTGCTCAATGGATATTAGAGAAACCATAGTATCTAGGATCATCACATGTAATTCAAATTGAGTAGAGATACGTTTTATTTCTTCTAGTTTTTATAATGAACCACTCAACTCAAATTTCTTTGGAATCCCAGGATATAGACATCAATTATGTAATTCTATTTGATTATGTATCTATAGGTAGTTCCTTAAACAAACTCTCTTAAATTAAGAGAGTAAATTTTATTTCGTTAATGTTCTATAGTGGTTATTTTAATATTATTATTGTAGTAATTTTGAATATTATTCTTAGAATATCGGTCCTTATTGGTTATAGGGACATAGTGGTGTAGTCTATCATAGAATTAGTGTTCATTATATGGAAATTTTAGCTACATCATGAGGGATGATACATTGTGTGTTTTGGTTTTTATCAATTTAGTTTGACGGATATTAAGTTTTGATCTAGAACAAATGGGTTAGTGTTATATAATTTTTTAATAACAACCACATTATAAATATTTTAGTATTACTCATGGATGTCTGAGGAGGTTTACAGCATGTCTGGGTGTGCTCGTAAGGTCCTTTTGATAGCGTAAACACTACCAAAAATGATAATATTTTATAATATATTTGGGATTATAAGGAATTAGATTTGTGGGTTTTATAAACCAGTTAAAAAGAGTAAGAATACATGGATATAATGATTTATTACTTTTTTATTATGTTTATAATAGTAAATTGACCTCCCCAGATGGTGAGAAAATTTTAAGTGAATGGATATCAATGTTTCACTAAAATATTTTGATTTTATAGTGATAAATAACTAATATAATCAAAATACTATAGTTTTATAGGATTATTAATGTATTTCATATGTTTTCTTGTGTGTTCATTGTTATGTATGGGTACATTTATGATCTCATCTATGGTACAATGGATATTGAGAATTCTTAATTGTTATATTCATCATTTTTTATTTTCACTTCATGATATGAAAGTGGGTGACTAGTGGATAGAATAGTCTTTGATGTGTAAACTTGGATTATGTCACGTAATTTTTTTTTACTCTCTTTTCCATGGATATGTTTGGATTTTTTTTCTGATTAATGATTTATATGACGAGTTAACATTTTTTCCCATAGTAGTTGTGTCTCAGGTCATCCTAGGGTGTTGAACTCTAAAGGATAATTTCATACGCATTATCGTGGGATATACTCCAAATGAGTATTTTAAATGGGGATTCAAACTAAAAAGATGTGGATATTTCATTTTAAATTTTGAAATGTTGAAATAGAATACATGACTTAGTAACACATATTTTTTTGAGATACATAATATATTATTTAGTTTTCAATATTGGGCCCCTTAATGTGGGTAAAATGGTAAATTTTACTAATAGTTAACCTCAAAATGATTTATGATTGTTACATTAAAGATTTAAGGTTCCATTTAACCTTATAATATTGGTTGTAAAATTGATGAGATAATTTAATTTTGTTGAATTTTTAATATTTATTAATTAAAAAATTATTTATTCCAGAAGAACAAACATTTTTTTCATCATACAAATTCCCCAGTAGAGTTTCTGATCTAATGGTTGTGCCTACAATGTGGTTCATTTCTTATGATATGTGTACTTTTTGTGGTTGTAAATCAGAACATGGGTTGAGTGTTTTCTAGTTTATAAATAACATGTGTGGTATTATAATTTGTTTACTGAGACTGTCTCTATAAATATCCTATAATAATATTTTTAGAGGAATGTACTACTAATGGTGGATGATGCTTGGGAACGTATCCAAATTCAGTTTTTATGTTTCTGGAATTACTCATTGTGGCATTGATGATGGGAGATGAGTTTAACATGATCTATTGTGATATTAAAAATTTGAACATGAGAAAAAAAATTAAACATCAAACCTGTCAAATATTTTGTAAAATGACATCATTCTTATCATGATATAATCATTGAAATTTTACAGTATTGGTGTGATTATATTTTTGAAGGTTGATAATATATGTAATAATAAAATATTTTAAGGTGAAATAATTTATGATTTTTATAAAGAATAATTTGGTTTAATTGGTAATGTTAGTAATAGGATTTAGTTTAGCTCCTTCAGGAATAATATATTATAGATAACTGAAATTAATCTTAATTTAAAATTATTTTTCGTAGGAAAAAATTTTCTAACATTGAATATGATTTAATTTTTTTTAGATAGTAATCCAATTTTATAATAATATATGAGATTAAAAATATATTATTCTCCAATTATTATTATTATATAAAATAGAAATTAATTTCATTCCATTTCTAGTGAATTTTTTATGTTAATTTATTTTAAATGACATCGATATTTAAGAAAAATAAATATTTTATTTAGTTAAATAAATTTATTACCTTCCAACATCATGATAAATTGAATTCAAATGTTGATTATTTTAATTTGATGATGTGTTCATGAATATTAGGAAATTAATTTTTGAGAAGAAGGCAAGATCATTTATTAGCAATTAGGTAATTAATTGATAATTTAGTTTCTAATAAAATTAAACAAAATTCAATATTAATGAGTCGCATTTATTCACTTCCTTGCATTAATTTATCTTAGTTATATGTGATCATGAATTGTTTTTGGGTGGTTGGATATACCACTAAATATTATTCCCTACATTATTTTTACTTATCCTCATGGCATGATTAAATATTATTTGTGGTGAGAAATAATGATTAAATGAATAATATGTTGGTCTGTAAAATGTGTGGGGGTGATGGGTTTGTTAGGTAGATTATTAATGACTAGTGATAGTGGAAATGAATATTTTTAAGTTGATATGTTTGTGATTCTAAAAGTCATATTATTTTACAAAATTCCATTATATAGTCCCTAATCACATACTGTTTATGTAACCAATTTTATATTAACTCATTTCAATTAATTCCACATGACTAGTATCTTTGAGGTACTCAATGTTTATATTAGAAACCATAGTGGATAGGTGGTTATAGTGAATTAAATATCACACATTTTTTGATTCTAGGTCACAATTCAGTATCATAGTACCAAGTGATTGTACATGAAATTTGAAAACATGATCGGTCAACACATATGAACCACATATAATATGAAATGTCACAAAATACATATATATCAAACAAGGAGTCTCGATATGTACATTATGTACATGCCCAATATCGTAATAGGATAATCATTTTTTTGTATTCTATGGATACATTATTTATATCTAGCATGGTGCCTCAACATATACATTGGGAACATTCCTTTTATCTTGAGAATTAATATATTTTTTCTTCCTCTCCCCCCCCCCACCCCTCACCAATTTGATATAACATTCTCTTCTATATGACATAGATACATATGACAATACATTCCCAACCTCTCATTGACATAAACATTGTGTTACCTATTGGTAAGTGCCTTCTATTGGGGCAGTCTTCTGTACTCAACATGTTCCTCACATGGGTGATAGATTTGGACGTATAATTAGTCCATTCGATTATTATTTTTGATTCAGGTAATTATAATACAAAAAACATAATAATATAGTGGTTATATTTATGGTATTGAAATATTTTGAGTTTTATATCCATGATGAGATATTGATTATGTTGGGAAGATAATTATTGAGAAAACATAGGGTAAGAACTATCTCGGTAGTATATTATCTCCAGGGTGTGGTTTCTCTATGCATTGCATGGATTGGTTAACACTATCAATATAGTGTGTAATGGGTTTTACAATAATTGATTAGGTATCCCTCCCAATCGATGAACATTAAAAAGAAGGGGTGTGGTTCCTCTATAGAGGTTAGTGACACTTTTGATATGGTATTAAGTATGGATCATGCCTTCTATCTAATCTATCAGTTTTGTTTTTTCAAAATGACTCTATGTGTTTTAGTGGGATGCAATAATAAAAAAAAATATCACAAAACAATATAAAAATAAAAATCATTAAAAATAATATTGATAACAAAATTGAGGATGTAATGTTTGGTTAATCCTATCTAAGTGAGTTAGAGGACATTGTGATATTATGTTAGGAATTTATGTATACCATAGATATATCCCACACAAATTTAAAAGTATTTTAATCATGAATCCTATAAATAATATAATAAATAATTAATTTATCTCATTTCAACTCCATTTAAATAGAAACCTTGAACGAATATTCCATATTCTTCTAGTTCTACATATACACCTCCATGGTATTATTCCATTAATTTAATACATAAATAGAAATATTATTTTAACTGGATATATAGCCTATTTGGCCAATATTAGTATTAAATTAATGTTTTTTCTGGAAATAAATTTTTTTAGTTTTCTCCAATAGTTTCGGTATCGATGTACACTACCAATATATATTCCTTGGAGTTTTATTGTGGTCCCCGATTACTACATATTATATGGTGTGATGTAGATGTGTAAAATGATAAATTTTTAAGAGGATTGGGTTATATGATTTTTCAACATTAATAATGACTTTAGTTTTTTAACAATTTATCGAGTCCTAATATCTAAATTCTTGATGTTGTTTATAGCTCGATATTGACTATGAGATTTGTTAGACTGTTGACTCTAGAATATTTTAATTCAAAAATATAAAATTCTATATAAATATATTATATCAATATTTTTATTATCCCTTTTAATGGTTTTCTATTATCTCAAATACAATAATTGTTTCCTTGGGATTCACCATCTTGTTTCCCTTTGTCGTGGGTATGAGATGAATTTGTAGATTATATATACATTTTATTTTTAAGGATTACAATTTGGAATATTTATTCCTAACAATATAGAGGCCTTGTTCCCATTAATTTTTTCTTTCGCATATGATGCATGTTTAGAGATTACAATGAAATACGTTGAAAAAATAGTATTGATAGTGATAATGAAAAGACTGAATAGTGGTACATAATAGGAGATAATTACTAATAGATTTATTTCATGTATAATTTATGTGTCATATCATTCTGGTCATTAGGATTACTGAGTGGTATTTTTATAGGACCTTTTTATTTCCCTTTTTCAATTCGTTACCTTTATAAATTTTTAATGGTTAGTTGTTGTCCCATGAATGCATTGTTATATTGTGTAGTTATATATATATATATATATATATATATATATATTTGTGATTTATGTATTATTTTCAAATTGAAATTCATTTATGTTAATCATTAATATATTCTAATGAATATAATGTATGTTTTTCATTCTTTTTGGGAGTCATCATCCCATATTCTATGGGGGAAGGGATAATGTTTCACACTAAGAATAATTTCATCCCATGTGGTTACTTCATGGGTTGAGTTTTTACTTAATAAATTCCCCTATAATAATACCTCTTCACAATCATATACTATATTATCATGAAAAATGAATAATTTATGAGTGTGTAGTTAACAGAATGATCGCCATCCATGATATTATTTTTATAATGACAATAGATCCCATTTAACTAATAACATAGATAAATAAATAGGATTAATTAAATAAAATATATTTCAATGGAAATATTATACCTTATATACTCTTTAAATATGAAATCTTTAACCATATAATTATCAAGATATAGTTTTCACTTTATAATAATACAGTTCAATGAAGAGTGAGTAGAATATTAATTATTAAATATTAATGTTAAATTGCATGAAAATAAAATAAAACCTCAATCAAACTATCATAATAAAACATTTGTTATTAATCATATATCATTATATTATAGGGACTTCATCCCCAATCCATTAATTTCATTATGTTTGGTATCCCATCACATGTGACATAGAGTATTAGCTGATTTACATGAAATGGAATTCTTTAGGATCTTCATATTCATCTTTCCCATCTAATTTATCCTTATTCCTTTGATATCATCACTACTCTAGAAATTATCTTCCAAAAATACCACAATTTTTGTTTTAATTAAAAATGATAATGTATAATGATTAGATGATTATTTTTAAATTAAAAAAAATATTATCAGAATAACATTTATAATGATCTCTATTCGAATTGTTTATATAAATTTAGGCTTTTTAGTGATACTCAATAAAAATTATTATTTTATAATTTAATTATCCATTAACAATGAAATATTCCCCCACACATTATCTCTCCCCTAAAATCATCTTCAATTAACCCAAAAAAATCTCTTTTAGATACTACCTTAAATAAGATTACTCTAAATGAATTTGTTTGATCACTTATACTTTATCAATGCATACTAATTTCAATTAGTTGAATCAATTTTTCACCCAAGACCTCAATAAATATTCTATAGTTTTGAATCATCATCACCATATTCAAATGATGATGTCATTCATGGTAACTATTTTCTTCAACAATGTAAATATTATTGATATAACTTTTTAAATAGAATAAGTATCATATTTTGTTCATGATTTTACATTTTTTATAAATTGATAAAATTTCATATTAAAGTAATAGTATCACCATTATATAAAAATCTTTTCAATCCATTGACCACCTCAACGTAACTATAAGTCAATAATATCCTAATTACATTTTTATCATTTTATTGATAAATAATCATTCTATAGAATTTTTTGAGATAAAACTGAAATTATTTGGGTTTCCCAATGATGAAAATGGAATAGTGTGTTAATTTTTGTCCCATATAAATGTATCATGTGGTTCTTATTTTTTTACCTTTATATTTTCACCCAATTAATTTAAATTATGAATATACTATCATCACTAATTAAAAATTATTTGTAGAAAAATTACATAATTTTCAACATTCTTAAGATAAAATTGAACATAATTGGATAGACATAATATTGAATAAAATCACTCTATATTTTTGTTGTTTTATATATTAAAACCGAGTTTTTTTTTGATGGTTTTCGTCCATTAAATTCATAAAATCTGATTATTGATTTGGAAAATTAAAGAAAAACAAAAAATTCACATAGCTTCTTTGGATTATAGGTGATACCAAAAAAGTATTTTTTTAGTTGTTTTCTTACTAGCAGACCTACCTATTATTTCCTCTCAAATTTTTTAATAAAATTTTCACATTCAGAAATAACATTATTGTGTACATCATAATCATAAAAAATAATCTTTGAATTTATACTCCCTTATGAAGTTATGTAATATAATATTTTCGGATGCACCAGTAAGAGATGTATTATATTTTTCAAAAGTATTAAATGGATTCAAAATGACGTATAATAGATTCCCCCAAAATTCTTATTAGAATACAAAATTATGGTGGATAAATCTACAAAATTATAAACAAAATTTATATATATCTTTGTTAAATTATATATATATTTGGTTTAATGGATAACCATACAAGAAAACAAAATAATATGAATTTAGTCACTACAAAGTATTAAAAATAAGGGGTTATTTTCTTGAAAATCTATCAATATATCTTATCCATGACACAATTTATCGGAACCTATATACCAGTAAAATGGAAAATATTTTAAATGAATTATATAATCCATGAAAATATATTATATTTGGAAATTATTTTTTCGATTACTCAAGAATGTTGGACATTAAAAAGTATTATTATATATTCCTTATGTTTTCTAAAAATATTAATTTAATAAAAAAGTTATACTGAAAATTTGTTTTCATTATTTAAATGATCAATGAGATGGAATATTATTGTGAATATTTATTACATATTTATAAAGAGTTGTTTTTTTCAATACATCAACTCAAAGTATATGGATGTTCAAATCAAGTCGATATACTCTAAAACAGATAGTCCTTTCATGTCAATGTTCAAGAGGCACACCATGTACATGTAGTAAATATGAATATGTAAAAAAAAGTTAAATAAAGGCTTAAAATATGGATTGTAAGTCAATTATATTATTTTGGAATAACTTCTACATTGAGACCCATGATTAACATACATGGATATTACATAATTTTATATGAATATTCAGAACATTTAAAATATACATGCCAATGAAAATTAAATGATCTGTGACTCTAGAAACATGGAATAAGATATTTTATCGTGTTGAATAAACTTCAATGTTTCCCACAAATATCATCCTGTAGTACTTATACATAAAAACGATCCTCATAGCCAGGGGATTGGAAACCCAAGAAAGGGTGAGATCATATACTCAATAATGGTAATTAAATTATATATTTAATCATAATATGAGCCTATGTATAAGATAAAATAATAATAAAATTTGAACATCATATCCAATATATGAAGGATCACATAAATGAGTCTTGGTGTAAAGATTAGCATATCATAATACATGAATCATTAGAGTAAAAAATCCTAATAAATATATAACGAACCTTATGATCAAGTCTTATATGTGTATAACCATCGTAAATATATAAAACCATTTCATGTTTCTTGTTTGAAAACCAATACCATCAATATTGTGGATTAGGAAACACATATTACATAGAGTGGCTCCGGACACACATGTTTCCCATTTTGGATCTGGGCGCACCTATTTCTTATTGTGGATCAAGACCCATATATTTTCTAGTGTTAATAAAGACACACATGTTTCCATGGTGGATTAGGACAAACTTCTTTCCCACTGTGTATTAGGATAGACTTGTAGATTTGGACACACTTGTTTCTAATTAATGGTCAAGACCATCGACTTGATCCCAATCATTATCAAATGGTATAAAAATATATTAATAAATTAATTTTATAGATATTTAGGTCACTATGGTCACATAATGAATTCTTATATACACATGGCACATGATAATAAAAATTAATGGGGATGATAAAAATTTCATCATATTATAACATTTTTAAAAGAGATTAGTTTCATAATAAATTTATTCTATAATAACCCTTAAAAGGATAAATGTTTCATATGTTTTTTATTCTATAATTAAATGTCTAAGTTAAACAAGTTTCATAAACAAAATTTAATCAAAAACATTTACAATTCAATGAAATAATAAGTACGGTGTCCTTCGATCACATTTCTTATAAATAATTATCTAATTCAAGTGATTACTTATTTTATGGATACAGATTATTTATAAACACTTTGAACAATTCATATTTAATAAAATATTTTCAATGATAATCCATTTTATGAAACCATTTAAAAATAAGTTTCATTAAAATTTAAATATTTTTAAATTCATATTAATCATTTCATGTGGAAAATATATTTTCATATTTGAAAACCACTTTTTAAAATATAAATAAATTTGAAATCATTTTTATTTGAAACTAGAGTTGAAGACATATAATGAAATAATGAAAACATTTTAAATATATTTTTCATTGAAATTACTTAGAATACTTATAAATAAGGTTTGAAGAAATTTTGAAAAAAAAAATAGTTTCCTTCAAAATATATATAACTAAATATATCTGAATATTGAAAACAAATTAATAAAAATTTTACCAAAAAAATTGAAAACAATTTTCCTTAATAAAAATTATAAATCAATTAATTTCTAGAATTTTAGGAAAAAAATATTATATATCCTTATAATATTTTTAATAAATCGTCAAGGAAATGACAGTCATAATGGTGGGTAAATCCATACATAGAAAACATATAATTTTCATAATGAAATGTTTAGAAATTTTCCATCATTCTAAATGACAACGAGATTCCATTTAAAACCAATATTAAAAGGTTAAATATTGGTAAAAATGTCCCCTTTATTTCATATTTAAAAAAAATTGAAAACATTATTAGAAAAAAAAAATTAATGATTCAAATTTCTAACCGAAGAGAGAAATATAGTTGAATTTTCTTGAAAATACATTCTTAATTATCATAAGTAATAAAGACTAAATAAATAGTAGAAATTATTTTATATATCATGGATAATCATAAATAATACCAATAAATTATGATACTGTAGCAAAAAAATGTTACCACTTTCATTAATATATATCCTAATAATTTGGAAAAAATAACAAAAAATGAATCTTATAGTATTAGGATAATAATTATGTTCATTATATAACATTTAAAAGGTAGTATATACACATCATAGAAAAATATAGGAACATAACATGGAATATTTCTCAATGAATTTAAATTGAGGAAAAATTGCATTAATTTTTTGGTAACATTTGAATCCTAAATCCCATGAATGAAAAATAATCAAAAAGTTTTGTAAATACCAATTAAATTAATTATAATAATCATTTAGTAAATTCATGGGTATTATATACACCCAATGATCTAAATGAGGGAGTAATAATGAATAAGTCTAATATAAATACAAGTTACATGAGAAAACTCGTACCTTATGTATTGACATAATTCTTACACGTTCAAACATCCTGTAAAATAAATATAATTTTATTAAAAATATAACCAAAAACCATATCATTTTATCTAATATCATATATGAATTTATTATGAAAATATATTCCCTATTTATTAACAATTCCGCGTTAATGTCACATTTTGGGTAATATCTACTTTTTTTAAAATGTTTTGACTTCTTATTCTGGATCAGCTTACATAAATAATGATTTATTGATCTACAGAATGTAAAAAATGATATAAATATCATTTATATTCAATATATAAATACTTATAATAATCATTAACATATAGAAATATGATATTGAATACCTATATCATAGAAAAGTTAGGTCGTACATAGTCAAGAACGTTCCCTTCCTTTTCTTATTGAATTAAAAAAAAGTAATTAAAAGAAATACATATATATATATATATATGTATATATTATCATTACTGTATAATTATTATGTAATAAATATCATATACATTTACTAATACAATTCTTAATAAAATTTATGCAATGTGTGAAAGAATCACCTTGCATTGAAGAGGTAGTAGTCCACACGTCCACAAACGGAGTAATTATATTTCCAAAAAAATGGAAATCATAAATGTATACATTATATTAAAATATATAACAATTAAGAAATAATAAATATCATAAATATCATATTAAAAAATAAATTCTATCATTTTTTCACTCTTTAAATATGTAAATAGAATAAACAGCGACATGGGTTCCAAAGGTGGTAGTTTGTTATACACATGAATGATGATTTCATATCCCATTTTATAGAAGTCTGCATGAGTGTAGATGAAAAACCAAACATAAAATATTATCAGTATGTTTATGATTATGATGTTATTATATAATAATGTAAAAAAACAAATAATCATCATATATTGACCCATAAAAATATATAATGGAATCTTATATACATTTCAAACAAGCAAACATACTATTTCTCATCATTATCACATTAGATATAAATCATTACCCATTCAATTGGAGGTATATATTGGTAACACCCATCACAGAATGAGATCATAGCACATGTTCCATAGGATATTAAAATATTCGTCTTATAAAGACCCATAAAAAGATATTGGTTTCATAAACAAGACATCATAACTTATCAAATGAAATGGGTATAATAAAAAATTAATCATATCATAACATATGGATAAGATATAGGTTTCGCATTCATTTTATCCATTTTTATCACATGAATGTAAGATGGTTTCACATTTCTTTTATCCTAGAATAACCCATTTAAGAGAAATAGGTATCAAAAACAACTTTTAATATTAAAAATATACCATTAAAAGAAACAATAATAATGGTATCATTGGATCATCTCAAACTTAAAACATAAATTATTTCAAAATTTGTCATCATAGATGATGATAGATTGTTTAAGATTAGTTGGAAAAATTTTCGAGTAAAAATATACCTTCCACGAATATCCCTTTCATAAAATAATTTAAAAAATCCTTTCTTTTGAAGAAAGTATTGCATTTTAAATTTAATCATTTCTTGGGAAAAATATATTTTCTTATTTGAAAAGCTATTTTTAAAACCTAAATAATTTTGAAGAATTATTTCATCAAAAACATATTTCAAAAAATATAAATGATGAATGAAAATTTGTGAAAATGTTTTTCTATGAAAATAATTTGAATACTTATAAATAATCCTTGGAAACATTTTGAATACCATTTTTCATTGAAAATATATTTGAAAACATTAAATGAATGATCGAAAATTATTTAAAAAAATTAAAATATAAATTTTTCATAAACACATTTTTCATTGAATAAAATATTAGAAAAATGAATATCTAGAATAATTGGAAAAATGTTTATAGATAACCATGTAAACATTAAAATTAAGATTTTTGAAAATGACAGTCATAATGGAAGTTGAATCAATATATACCGAACATTCTTTTTACCCATTGTAAATTTTATATTACATCGATGATCATAAAATGAAATGGTTATTCCACTTAATTTTTTTAAAAAATTTAAGACTTTTGTAAATATTCCTTTTACAAGTCATGGTAAAACATTCTTCACTTCAAGTTTAGAAAACATGGTTTTTGATTAAAACTAAATTCTTATCTGAAAAGATATATAATGTCATATTTTCTTAAAACAGTTTCATAAATATAATACATTTCCATGAGTGAAAAAATGTTACCATTACATTGAGATATCATGGATAAAAATTGTATTATAAAATTCAATTAATTTATTGGTATATGAATCATTCTATTTCATCAATAGATGCATAATCATAAATAATATCGATAAATAGTGAGAATGTAGGAAAACAAATATACCATTATGGAATCATTGAATCATAATAATATTGTAATAATAACATCATATAATCCATAAAATATCGTAATAATAAATAAATTAGTAATATAAAATTTCAAAAATATTATATAAACCGCATTTCAATACATAGGTCCATCACATGGCATGTGTCTCAAAGAAGGAAAATTGGAACACAGTTACTTTAAAGATTAGGTAAATTAAAAACCATAACCCCTGAATGAATGATAATAAATGGGAATTGAAAATAAATATTAATATATTTCTAATAATAATATAATAAATTTATTAGATCTGTATACCCCATACAAATTAAATGAGTGGTGAATAAGGTATAGTTTCAACTGAATGAAAATTGAGATGAGAAAACCCTTATCTTAAGTCGTCAATTTATTCTTGCATGTTCAAAAGTCTTGTATTATGAATACATTTTTATTATAAATCTACATGAAAACCGTTTGAATATATCTAATGTCGTATATTATTTTATTAGACTTTATATGACCTATTTATAAAAAATTATATGTTAATGTTACGTTTCAGGTAATATCTAATTTGTTTTTCGTATATGTTTAGACTAATTATTATTGATCATATTAAATAGACCATGATTTATGTGTTTTAATAAAAAAATGGGAAATAAATATAATATATATTCATTATTTAATAATTTTAACAATCGATAAAATATATGAATATGAAATGGAATACACAGTTCATAGAGATGATCCATGATCATTATTTTCAATTTCTTATTGTATTGATGGAAGGTAAGTAAATTTCATATATGTATAAATATATAATATCATTATAGTAGAATTAACATGTCATAAATATCATATAAATTAATAAATCCATCAATAACAAATTCCATGCAAGGTGTGAACGAATCACATCGCTTTGAGGAGGCGGTAACCCACACATCAAAAAACGAAGTTATCAAATCTACACAAAATGGAAAGAATCAAGAGATTTTTATATAAAATTTATAAAAAATTAAATTATTTATAAATATTATATATATATATTTATATATATTATGAATACATAATATCCATCATTATTTCATACCATGAATGATAGAAAAGAATAATACTCGACATCAGTTCGCGAGGTGATAGTCCACCATACACACAAACAATGATTGTATATTCCATTTGAAGGAAGTATGTGTGAGTGTAGGTTGAATATATATCATAAAAAATTCTTTGAATATTTTGTATACTTATGTTTTTATATAATAATTTAAAAATAATAATGTATTGGTCATAGAATGAAAAAAATCAAAGAGCTTAGGATAGGATGTTACATATTTTTTAGGCAACTCAATTTGGTTTGAACCGAATTCTATCTTTCATTTTCATTTTGAACAAGGTGGGGCTTCTAAGATAATAGGAGGTAATTTAAGATCATATTTTATCAATTTATGGGATTTAAAATCTGTCTTGATAGGTGTGTGGAATTGGTCAAAATATTTCCTCCAATGGATTTTGTACAAGATTCTAGGTCACTTATTCTTTTATGATTAATGTTTAACCATTAAGTAAACGCATTCATACCTTAATCATTGTATTTAAATTTAATTACATTCACTAATTTATTTAGTAAAAAAACTAAGATAAACATACATAAAATTATAAATTATTTTGATTTTATATATGGAATCCATTTTCCATAATCTTATATTATTTTGGGAAGAAGTTAATTTATAATTAATCATCCATGTAGGATGAGATGACTGGTTTTTAAAGTGAAAATTTCAAAGAGTATAAAAAGTAATTTTATCCATTTTTTAAGGTTAAATTTGTTCTAATGTAAAACATTGTAACAAATTATTTATAATTGATAAAATTATAAATTTGAATAAATAAAAATATAATTTAATAATAAAATTAATTCAGAAAGAAAAACCGTTTTGAGTGAAAATTCAATATTGTTCACTATTCATCAAAACATAAAGGTTCATTGAAAAATTAAAATAACTACCCAAAAGAAAATATTTTTATACATATTTTATAAATGTTTTTATTTTGTCATATAGAAATTATAAAATTATAAAAAATTATATTTAAAATGGCGTCTTTATTAAAATATGGTAAAACTACCTTAATGTAAAATACAAAATTTTGTTCATTTAAATAAGTATATTTTTATATTATTCCTATAATATATATTGCATGAGGATGAAATAAAATTATTTAATATAAAATATATTTTTTATGAAAAAAATCAAAGCTTGTTTTTATAATTTATTGAGATAAAATGGTGTTTGTGCAATGAAAAATGTTTTCTTAGAAATGGAAATTATTCATTCTCAAATTGTTCTTACATTCATTTCTGACTAATTTATTATCTATGTATTAATTTTAAATACAAATTTTGATCATATTTTGATAATTTATTTAATATTATTCATAACCTATATTCCAATGACTCTATGGTAACTATATTAACATTTTTAAAATAATATTTTTTGTATATTTTTGTTTACTAAAGATCGAACTTCTGTGTTACACAAGATGTCTAAGGTACTCCAAATTGTGCGCATGAAAAGCCAAAAATTGTTTTTCATGTATTTTATGTTATTACAAGTTTTTCATGTAGTAAATATTAAACTTTTTTTCTTATCTAAAACTGGAACATAGATATTCCTTACAATTAAGCTATATTTAGTGTTTTATGAAATTTAAAATATAAAAAATATTAAATTAATTCAAAAATTATGTTTCACAAATACTTAGTGTGATACATTCCAAATGTCACTACTAATATCTTTCTACTCTTAATATATAGTGTTGATCATAACTGATAGTTTTTTTCACAAAACATATGGGTTAAGTCTCTAAAACCACCAATTATTGTTGATTGGAGACCCTATACCTGAGAGTGAACCTAGACTATTAAAATTATTTGAGTAGTAAACCCATCATACCATGATAAGCATGTAAGTGATCCTTAACTATTATATAAATAATTTTCATTTCATATATGTACTTTTCATATCAATGTCTTACGCCATTATTATTCTCTCATGTCACGTGTTCTTTAATTACATTATCACTCATTTCTGATCAACTCATGTTATTTTTTTCACGAATAATTATTATGATAATTGATATATAGGTTATGTTTTTATAATGTTATTATCTTGATTTCATAACCTTATACACTTGTTCTGTTAATTTGAAAATTGATATCTCATGTTCTTTCCCTTACTGAGCATCTGATTTAACCATTTCTTATGTTTCATTTCACTACATTTTTATGGAAGATATTATAAATGATATATTTATGAATGGTTTTGGTTATGAATTTTTATTTTATATAATGTATTTAAAATTTGATTTAGTTTTTAATGTAACCATGTTTCCAAATACACTACTCTAATACAATCTGTTGTTGTGTAATTCGGGAATGTATTGAATATTAATCAATTGTGATGTAATTTATATATACATGATTCATGGATCAATATATTCATGTTATAAGGTAATTAAATACATGATCCTTTATAATTTTTCTTATCTCATTTTTATCCATGTTACTTATTTTTTATCTAAATATCCATTTATTCTTTGTTATGATACCAAGATCAATTTTAGGGAGACTATATTTTTTTAGTCTCATTCATGTTCATTTACCCCTCTTATATTATAGTTCCCATAAGAACATTTTTGAAAATATGGATGATATTTAATGTGTTAAATGATAAGTGAATAAAGTGGGTATCATGGATTTGTGGGACCAGAAAACTCTGAGGCCACATTGTTGGTGTTATGAATATTCTAATTGGGTAAGAATGTATCTTAATCTTTGTTCCCTCTCACCCTATGTAGGGATTTTTCACATTCTTTTTTATTTAATATTATGTTAATAATATAATATACTATTATTCTTATATTTTTAAACATATTTTTTCTTATATATTTATATTTTTAGCCAATTTAAAATTTTCAAAATTATAAGACTTAAATGCTAAACTAGATGATATAAATCTGAATATTCTTGATGAATAATGTTGCCTCCATTTACCCATAAGAGGATAAAATCCATACACCACATAAAACTATTCAAATGAGTTTCCCATATTAATTTAACTACTTTAGTAACTCAATAACAGAAATGATGACATTATGAAGATGAAAAATGAAGGATGATGGGTGATTTTTTTCATATAATTTTTTCTTCTTGTTTTCTGTGAACCTGTACAATATTTTATGTTAGATAAATATTCATGATAATTTCAGTATACTATGTTTCATTTAATTAAAAATGAATAAATATTCCATTATATAATTCTGTTATATCTCCACATATTTTTTCAATCATCATCAATTAGATATATTGTAATACTTAAGAAAAAATGGTTGAGAGGGATAAGGGATTTTTATATATGCCACGATGGAATAAAACTTTTATTTATAGTATTTATGGAAAAATCTTTATATGAGAAATTTGAAAACCTATTCCTCTTATTCCATTATTCCATTTATGGATTTAGGGATATGTTTTTTAGGATGATTTTTGATATGTGGCATTGCATATATTTTCTATTAAATAGGGTCATCATAATAAGATGATTTATTCTATAAAAACACACATTGTTTTGTTTAAAATCGATGGGAATTTTATATGAATATTATTTTTATTTATTGGATACTTTTTTTATTAAGGTTTAAAATTTTCTTTCCTTTCATATAATTTTTCAAATTTTACATCTAGAGTATATAGGCAACCTCTAGGGATGTGAAAAATGATGGATTATATTGTCTCACTAAAAAAAATTTAAAACTTATTTTCCTATATCAAAATAGTGATATATTTTCATTTTATAATGATTAATGTTTATTGGGAAGTGACATTTTGATTGATTTGGGTTAAATTTGGAGTAGATGGGGTCATTTTTTTAATCTATGCAGGAATTAGACTCTGTTGATGGTGATCTGATTACAGGATAAAAGTGTTGAATTTTATTTAAATAATCATCCCTTTATGTTTTGATTATTTATTATTTTTTTGATGTTATTGATTATTCTTTGTGACCACTACCAGTGCAATTATTTTTTTTGTTATGATATAAATTTTTACATTGGATATTATATACACATTAAAAATAGATAAAATATAATTTATGTTTTAAATATATTTTTTTGAAGACATTATATAACCAATAATAAAAAATAAAAAATTATTATGTTATAATTTATAGTAAATATTATATTGTAATATCCTCAACACAAATTAAAAAATTAAATTATATATAAAAAATTATTTTATATTAAATAAATTAATTAATTAAATTTACCATCCTTTGTGAGGATTCTTATTTTCTAAAAAGAAATGTTTATAAATATTATCTACTATTATTTAAGGTATTTCAAATCATCTCCATCAAGAATATATGTCCATTAAAACAGTAGTTGTAACACTAATATAACTTTTACTTTATAGTTTTTCATATATACGGAGTCTTAGAAACAAATTTATATGATGAGTTTAGTTAAACTATACGATTCATTGAGGCCAAATAAAAATAACGTAACGATTGACGGGGATAAGAATTTAGATATTGTTAGTACATGTGACATGAAATATTTTTAAGTAAAATGAAATCATTGAGGGTATTTCATTAAACAAAATAATATAAATAGATTAATAATCTTTAATTTATATAGATCATCTAAATGTTAACAGAACCAAGATTATTATTGATATAATATGTTTACTTATTAATTAAAATTTTAATAAAACATAAATGTCTCCATCATTAGTTCACCATTTTCTATAAATATGATAATTCATATAATTTCTTTCTTATTAGTTTATTCAATCATAATGACTTTGAGAAAAATGTCACATGGTATTCAATGATATCTCAATTATAATAATAATTTAGTATTTTTTACATAAGGATAGTATTTTATGGTTTTAAATATTAAACTGAAAATTTCTGACCTTATGAATTAACCTATTTATATTTTGTGGAAAATTATTATCCTGGTCAAGTATATGATTCAAATTCAGCATACTATCATGAAATGAATATTATAATTCCATTGTAGATATTCCTTAATCAATAATTATCTAAAAACATTTTTTTATTTCTATTGATGGATCATAATTTTATACATAATAAAATATCTTTATACACATATATTTCAAAGTAGTCATACCAAATGAATCCTTCAATCATTAGAATAGATAATAAGACGATATATAACATCCTATAAAACTATAATTTATAAAATTTACACAATAGTATTCCTTTAAAATGTACTTTAATTTTTTTTACCAAAATAAATTCCTAAAAATATTAGTAAATTATTATGATGATATGTTATCAATATGTAACTATTAAACACATTTGAAAATAAAATAATTAGTTTTATGTAAATGTATTCAAATAGACCTTAATATATAAATGAAAAAAACAAATATCCTTCTCAAACTCATGTAATTGATAGAATTTATCTCTAAGGGGTTGTAGAGAAGATAAAAAATATATTTACATGAAAAAATAAAAATAATCAGTTTCTTTCTCAAATAATTAAAACTAATACATTTAAATTTCATTTTATTTATACATAACCCTTATGATTAATTATTTTCATGCTAATCATTACTCATGGGTTCATTATCATCCACTGATGGATAAAATTAATATTATTATTTAATCATTTCTTCAATAAAAATGATTTATATGTTAAGGGGAAAAATTTAATGGAGATAAAATTCAATAATTATATCATATTCTTTGTTGTAGTTAAAGAAATAAATTTTTAGGCACTAATATATATTACATTAAATAAGAATTGTATCTTTTATTTATAATATGCGAAAAATTAATTCCTATAATTCAATAATTATTCCTAATAAATTTTAATTTACAATATTAATATCATATTTTTTTGAATAATGAGTTTTTATATTTTTAAATAAAAAACTCATTCATGAAATTTATTTTAATTATAGATTTACATTAGATATTTTTTATGCATATTTTGTAATTTTTAAGATATTTTATTAATGGAAACATATAATTGTTCTATGTTAATATTGTTATTTATTAAATATATCATATAAAAAATGAATTGATTTATATAAAAAATTAATCAATTATTGTTGTAAACATTGAAAAACATTTATAATTGAAATATTGGATATATATATATATATATTTATACATATATATATTTTGATTCTCTTATCATTAATAATAAATTCAATATTTTCATTTCAATCAGAAATGAGTTAATATATATATATATAAGAGATCAATTATAAATTTAAATATGTTTTCATAAAATGATAAATAGTTATATAGTTTAATATTTGGTTTTCTTCATTATATTATCTTTCCACAGAAATTTTAGTCAAATAGATTATTTTCAATGAAAGCTATGAATATTAAATATTTTTCCTACATTTTTCATGAAAAAATTATTTTTACAACAAATATAGTAATAATTTTCATCTAGTTGATAGAGAAACACTTAATATACCATTAGAGAGCTAACATTACCTTCAAGGTTTGTATTTTTCTCATTTATTGAGTATTATTTCAAATATTATAGTATTGTTTTTACGTTTCTTATAGTCGTTTTTAGTGTTAAATTTTATAGTGAAATATAAATTTCATTTGGGTAATTACAAATGAATATCAAGGATTTATGCATCATTTAAGACACTACCATTGAGAAAATTCACTCATCCATTGGTGTAGGGATTTGAGACCTCTAATGGATCTTTTCTATGAAATTTTTTATTTCAACCATGAAATAATGTGTAGAATTGAAATTATCAAGGTATAAAATGGATGAAACATTTATTTAGAATGTTATTTTTAATAATGACGTAAATATTATAATAATGATTTTCCAAATAAAATTTCCATTATATGGTTTTATTACAAGTGAAAGTAATACAAACTCTTCGTCTATGTATATGTATAGAATGGGATCTTGGATGTTTTTTATATAGTTGATTAAAATTAGAAAACTTTCATTAATTATTAATAAAAAAATCAGGTTTTACAAATACTATTTTTGATTCATTCTTAATATAATCCCATTTATGGAATTTTACATTTCATTCTTATCATGAATTAATATTTACCATAATATTTAGAAATAATCTTGGGATATAATCCAAAAATAACAATACACACACTAGTGTAAATTCCATAGACATGAATTCTATAAAGTATACCAATCTATAAATTAAGACTCAAATGAATTATAAGAGTTTGGAATATGATATTAAATATCTAGTAATGTTTAAGACCTTCATTGATAATGATAATGTATAGGAATGGTGAAGAATATATATACTGTTTAATTGAAAATGTGACCATCAGGATCTAACCACTAGAAACTTATTCCACAATATGACAGTTGGTCATAATGTTCAAAATAATTAGTTCATTTAAGGGATAATGAAGAGTGATAATTGATGTCAATTGGAGAAATGATACCTTAACATGTAGGATTTTTTATTTCGAATCTCATTTACAAGAACATAGTATGGTGGTAGTATGAATGAGGTTCACTCATTCCCAATAATAATATAAACATAAATAAGTGATACTTGAGTAGAACCACAAAATTTAGAAGTTCATGTTAGTTGATATCACAACTAGATCAATGTTAGTTGATGTCATAAACCAAATCGGGTCATCATGAAATCGATGCTCGACTCATTTCATGGCATGTCCCAATGGGCGTTCATTATCCCCAAAGGACGAAAACCTATGTCAGGCATCAAAATAAACTAGTTGAGAATGATTTGGACCATAAAATAATATATGAATAATCATAAACTGAATAATAATATAAAAAAACAAAATAAAATGAACATACTGGTATTTCAACAAAAAGGAATAGACAAATAAATGATACATACCTCAAGTGACCTCATGGGTCACCACGGGATATAAACTACAGTTGCTCCAAGGGCGATCCAAAACTAGATAAACCTGAAACTAAAAAGTAATGTAGGTTTGAGCATTAAGATTCTAAATAGGAATTCCAAGTTATAAAAATTCCCTATTCCCTTTCCTTTTATGATAAATCTAAAACATTATAGATTTAAGATAGAAAATAATAATTTAATTTTATTCATTATTTTCAAATTCAAGTAAAAAAGTTTTCATTATTATATAAAGCATTTATCTACCACTACATTTTTAAAAAAGGGTCCAAGCATGAATTGACATTCCAAAATGAATGGAAACTAATTTAGATTAAAATATGGTTTTAAAAAATAAGACATCAAATATGAAACGACTGGAATGGAAATCACCTCGCAAGAACCATGGAAAATTCCTATGAAACATGTGTTAGTTAGGGACCTAGGATCCTAGTACCTTAGTGAAACATGGAATAAGAACCACAATGATCAATGTTCTTTTGCATAAGCCACTAGTAGGGACCACACTCATAACTTACTGGTCTCCAATCATCACAAATGTTATGTTAGTATTGTTGCATCAATCCTGCTAGATGAATCGATTCTATATCATCAAGCATACAAGTCCTATTCCACCCACCAAGATACCCATAATTCCTATTGTTCTCTAATTAATGTGGTGGTGAGTTTTTTTCAAGAAAACATTAATTTAATTATCATATTGGTTACATAAAAACACATCTGAAATCTCACCCCTTATCTCTCTCCTTGAGCCCATCCCCCCTTTTTCTATCACAAAATAATGAACAAGCCTATTTACTAGGAATATATCACAATTCACACATTATATAGACACATCATTTTCTAAAATAATGTGGCAG
Source organism: Viscum album (assembly GCA_963277665.1). Taxonomy (NCBI): domain Eukaryota; kingdom Viridiplantae; phylum Streptophyta; class Magnoliopsida; order Santalales; family Viscaceae; genus Viscum; species Viscum album. The sequence goes on along the minus strand of OY728126.1, from coordinate 1,203,246,146 downwards.
GCCTCAAGATGGGTTTTTCTTTATCATAAACCATTTTTATAGTGAAAATGGGCTTAATTACATACAAGGAACACATTTTATAACTAACTGAATGAAAGAACAAACACCTTCGGAAATATTCATTACCAATTCAATGCTACATAGGAAATCAATTTTAAAGAAAAGTTATATATGACCCATCGGTGTTAGAAATACATTTCAATTTTCAATAACAATGGCATAATAATTTATAGGAACTACTACTAGATTTCATAGAATGTTTATATAGAATAAATAAAACATATTTTTAAAAAATGAAAGAAATTATGGAATTAAAATTAAAGGCATAGGCATATGGGACCATCCTCAGGGTAGAAGGAAACTGAACTTTCATCTCTCGAAACTTTCTAATTATAAGATTTTGGTCCTCCACAAGGAATATTCACTTTGACATACACCTAAGGACACCTTTCCCAATGCACACACTTGCATGGACATGGACATGTGCAAGAGGATCCTTGTATATATTCTTATATACATATACTTGTCTCCACTCAACTATGTACGAATTTTTATATATGTACATGGGTACACCTAACCCTATACATGTATATTCACAGCCATAGATGATTATACATGTAACAGGGGAACCCATATATATATATATATATATATATATACTTACCAATGCACACACAAATGTGTCGCCTTAGACCTGATGAATCCAAACCATGAAACATAGACCAAAAACTACACATAGAATTTAGTAAAACAATTAAACACTTCAAGAATGTATAATACAATTAAAAATAACACGTCATGGGTTTTTACTGATAACACACTCAATTTTAAGTAGGAAAATACTCTTTAAAACAATACAAACAACAAAGAGACTTTAAAACATAATTTAAATATTTTAAATGAATTTTCAATACATATTGAGAAATTCACAACAAGGATAACACGCTCAAAGTGGTTTGCTTCCCATAAAAAATTCTTTTTCAACACACATGCACCTCAAGTACCCAAAAAAATGAATTTCACACTACTCAAACATTTCATTGAACCCTTCCAATGATTTTCAAAAAAAGAAACACACACAAATATCCATTCAAAACCTCTTTTATTATCAAATTCACACCAACACAACATCAAAACACAATATTAATGTCACACACATTTTAATAAAATAGTTAAAGAACCTACACAACAATAAAAAATAACAAAAAATGGTTTTACACAATAAAAACAGCCAATTTCATGTAAGAGAGAAACTCTAAAATCAAACGCACACTTAATCTTTTTGAAGGGAATTTTCTTACCAGTCATTCAATTGAATAAATCAATAAAACAATTTATCAAACACCTCTAAATTAACACCACATAATTTATAATAAAAACTCACGTGATTTTGTATCAAAAAACAACTTTAAAACCATTCGCACATCATAACCAAGGAAAACCATGATCCACACCATTTATAAAACTTAAATAAACCATTTACAAAATTTATAAAACATTATAAAATGGCCTAAAAGGCTTAAATCAATAGCACACTCAAATTCATATTGAGAACCAATTTTCAAGCAATTCACACAACAATTCCTTTCCAAAACTAGTTTCTCACCACTTGGATAATCATGTAAATCATTTGAATAATCTATAAAACATTTCAAGATGTGAAATAAGGGTATAGAATTGAAATAGATAAATTTTCCTTTAGGAAAACCACATTCAAGCTATGCGCATATCAAAACCAATAAAATAATTTTTTTCCTGCATACACATAAACCATAGAGCAGATATAAGCACTATAGAAATCATGTTAATCTCATAAATATTAATTTTTAAGCATAGAACCACCTACCTCAGGTGAGGAAATTTATAAATCATATGTGAATCATCAACCACACCTAATATGCGCAACAAGTTAACATAAAAGAACCTTAAACCATAAGATCAAACAAACATACACAGGATTGACACACTAATTGACACCCTACAAGATTGGAAAACCATATAACCTAAAATAACAAGGGATAAAACCCTAGAAATGAAGTAGAAGGGATTACTTTTGGAAGCCCATGCACCAGTGGAGAGCGGGGTTCCGACGATGGGGTTTTCTAGATGGAAAGCTAGGTGTGATAGGGTTGGCTAGCCAGGATTCATAGGGGGTGCCCAAGGGGTTCGGGTATAAGGCCTCGGCCTTAAACCTTACGTAATATTGAATTAAATTAATAATTCACATTGAGGATCTTTTCAGTTATATAGTTTTAGATAATTAGGACATAACTATTACATCTCAAAAGATTACAAAGTAGACACTTCTACTAAGTTTCCATAGGATAAAAACTCTTAAAAAGAAACATGTCTAGTTACATGTTTTATATAGCATGACTTTCCATTGATCCCATCCTTGACCCTATTCCACATTAAGTCCTGTGAAAAACATTTCAAAAAACTTTGGGTGAGCATAAAAAGATCAGTAAAGGATACACAAAAAATGAAAACTGTTAGTTTATCAAAACAACAAGTAAACCATGTATACTTTATCAAAGTAATAATTTTCACCTTTATGAAGAAGTAAAAACTCTTCACTGAATAAGAGATCATTACTTACCCTTTTGTAACCAAAATATTACCATAAAACCCATATAAAGATCACATAACATATAAAGGTAACTTGTGACATAAACATACTTAAATGGAATAACCATACGGTCGACTTCCACACATATCACTTAATGGAATAGCCATACGGCCGACTTCCATACCCAATGAATTGGAGGTTATAATGTAACTACCGGTCCTGGTATTCGCGGCACCACCCGTCATATGGTTTATCACGTAACCACCCATCAAATTTCCAAGTACCATTATAAAATCATAAGACATAAAACAAATATAATGGAAAGAAAACATTTCCACACTTTGATCACAATATATCACTTAAATATATTGACATAAGAAATCCATTATTAAAAACCATTTTCAATACCAAAATACATAAAAGATTATATGGTATTTATTTCATTTTAAAAACATTACAGCTTGTTGAAAAAGCCAAAGACCAAAATAATACTCGCGGCGGTGAAAAAGGTCGTTGTCACTGCGTACGTTAAATGAAACATTCCTTTTTTTTGTTTAGTAAAATTCTTCGTAGAAAAAGATTACTTATGTATAAAATTAAAATTCAAATGGGTTTATACACCGTATAAAATAAAGTTGTGTATAAAACGAAATATGCCTCAATGAAAGGAGATTGAGACGAAGTTCCTTACCTCGTGTCCGACGTGACTCGATTTCTCTTTAATCTCTTGAATAATAAACTTGAGTTAATTTATACTTTCTTAAGAACCTTTTTCAAGTTCATTATTCCTTTTATATCACTTATTTCCATGTTATGAACATTATTTAATCATTTAAGTTAATAATGTTTGTTTTTTCGATATTTGGTTCTTAAGTCGAAAGTGGACTTCTTACAATTACATGTTGTTCGTGTGGTCAAAGGTTCATTATATCCAGAATTATATTCCTGCTTTGTATATCATATATATCATATATATCCAGAATATAAATGTATTTATAATATTACATAATCATTTAGAGGTAAGAAATGAACTGCACCGTTCATGGAGATGGTAAGCCGTACGTACGCATGAACGCTACTTTCATTTCTAAGTCTTATTAATGGAATTAAAACTAGATGAGAGGTATGTATATTTTAATTCCATAATTATATTCATCATTTAGATTTAACATACATCATATATAATAACTTTAAATTCATCCTTTATATGTCCCACATATTGCATTAACGAATCAAATCACTTTGAGGGGGCGGTAGTCCGCACTTCCAAAAATGAAGATATCGTGTATAACCATAATGGAAGCCATAAAGGTGTTCCATAAATGAAAAATACATAAGATTAAGGAAGAAATAAACATATTATATATCATATATAAATATAGTTACATCTTAATTGCCACCTTTGAAGGTGTTGGAAGAATATTGAACAATCATCGTTTCGTGAGGCAGAAATTCTCCATCCACAGAAACAGTATGTTCTTTAACCATTAGATGTAGGTGTGTGTAATTTTAGCTCTAATTATTCTTATAAAAACATACTGGTATATTTAATATACTGGATTTGTTACAAAATAAATGAATAAAAAGGGTTTAGGGGGTTGGAGAAGCAAAATAAAACAAAAGAACACAAGAGAAAACACTACCTTTAAAACGGGTAACTCTTTTTGCTTTGAGCTCAAAGGCTTCCTTGGAAAGACTTATGCCCAAATTGAGGATTCTTGGAGTAAGAGAGGGATGTGTAGAGACAAAATGGGCAGATATTTTCCGAACCAAAGGCTTGAGAAGTGTGGGTAAGGTGGTAGAGGTGGGGGCCTTTTATAAGAGGAGAGGAGGGGCACTCTTGGAAAGTTATAAAAGTTTACTTTATTATAAAATGATTTTCAGATTTTAAAGGTCCCACATTGATATAATTCAAGTATAAGGTGATAAGCGTTCTAAATATACTCATATAATAGGTCTTTGAAAAGTTTAAGTTTTATATTTTACATTATCTTTTCATTTTATTTAAATCGTTCATTAATGAGGTAATCGTTGCATCATCATGATGTCATAAATAATTTAATTTATTTAATGTCTAAAAATTATAAAAAAAATATCATGATGTAGGAAATATTTTTAGCTTTATAATTAATAATTATAGTCAAAAATATGTCTTGTATAACCCAATTTAAAAATTTCTTTAGTAAAACAACTCATATTTGACATTTTAATTTTAACATTAAATAAAAAGTTTTTAATGTCATTTTCCTACAAAAGTGGATTCATGGGGTCCCCAAGTTGACCCATGGATTTTATTGGTCGTCCATGACACATAAAATAAGGGTAGGACATGTGTCAAGTTCATTTCATATTATTAAAACATTATTTTTACCTTAAACTACATTAATTACCTCTAATCGCGATTAATAAACTTAAAAGTTACTATTCACCAAAAAAAATTATTTTAATCCCATTGAACCAAATTTTACTTCTTAATGAAAACCATGTATGTCTAATTTTTTAAATTCAAAACATAGAGGTGGTGAAATTTCATTTAAAGGAAAAAATCAGTTTTTTTAAGTACCACTTAGTGGTTTCACTATTCATCAAAAATTGAAGTTTTTCAGAAAAATATCAAAACTTCACCCTAATATATATTTGATATTCCGAATTAAAAAATGAAGTATATTTTAAAAAATTCAAAACATATAAGTTTCATTAATTAATTTAATAATTAATTCCCGCTGTCATAGCAAATAGCGTGTTTTTATGAAACAATAAGTATCGAAAGATTGACACTAGTTTAAGTCTGATTTCAAAGTGAAATTAATTCCAACGACCACTATTGGATTGAATGGTAAAAATATATTCTAATTTAACTTTAAAACCAATTCAAAACATAATCTAATCATGTAAATAAATTAGATTAAAAAGTGGTTTTTAATTAAAATACAACATTTTTCACTATTCATTAAAAAATGAACTTTATCGGAAAAATACCAAAAATTTACACAAAGTAAATTTTGATGTCCCGATTCTAAAGAAGAATTTTATTTGGTCCAATAGATTTTATAATATTGACCAAAACTATATTTATAGACAGTTCGCCATCAAAAGGTGATAAGTCGACCTTTTGTGAATGTTAGAGTATATATGCCTAAAATTGAATTCTTTTTGTATTTTAAGCCTTTATCTTTTATTGGATAAATATAGAAACATTTAAAAAAACATATATAATCATATTTTAGTTATTTATATTCATTCCTGCCAATTTAATGGCTACCTATTAACTACCATTTAAAATAATATTATTTTATTACTAGTGTGCAACGTAAGATTTCAAAGAAACTCTTTGTTGCGTATCGGGTACGCTATCGAACATAGCAACCCATTTAAAGTAAAATTAATATTCAATTCTAAAATATTAATAAATATGAAAATGTATTAATCTTTATTTACCTAGGATGTTACATCCTTCCCCCCTTTCGGGAATTGCGTCCTCGCAATTTTATTCACTTATCAAAATAAGTCGGGGTATTTATCCCTCATAGCATTTTCAGATTCCCACGTTGCCTCTTTAACCCTATGGTTTTTCCACAAAACCTTTACCTGGTGAATTACCTTATTTTGCAACACTTACTCTCTTCGGTCAAGAATATGGACTGGTTGTTCTTCATAAGAGAGATTCTCTTCCAACTGAACTACCTCTGGGCTCAAAACATGAGATGGATCTGGCATATACTTTCTCAACATCGAAACATGAAAAACATTGTGTACCTGAGATAAACTCGGAGGTAATGCCACCATGTATGCAACTGATCCAACTCTCTCCAGAATTTCATATGTTCCAATGAACCTTGGACTCATCTTTCCTTTCTTACCAAATCACATCACACTTTTCCATGGATAAACCTTGAGAAAAACATGATCACCTACCTCGAAAGATAGATCCTTCATCCAGTTATCCGCATAACTTTTCTGTCTGCTCTGAGCTGTACTCATGTGTTTTTGAATCAACTAAACTTTTTCTGCCATCTCTTCTACCAATTCTGGTCCCATCAGCTTCCTTTCACCTACTTCATCCCAAAAAGCTGGAGTTCGACACCGCTTCCTATATAATGCCTCAAACGGTGACATCTGTATACTAAAATGAAAACTGTTATTATATGAAAACTCAACCAAAGAAATATGTTGGTCCCAACTTCCTTGATAATCCATAGAGAAAGCTCGTAGCATATCCTCCAAGGTCTGAATTGTTCGTTCTGACTACCCATAGGATTGTGGATGAAAAGATGTACTAAAATTTAATTTTGTACCCAACATCTTCTGATGGCCTTTCCAAAAGTTAGAAGTAAACCTGGGATCACGATCAGATACAATGGAGAGAGGAACTCCATGTAACCTGACTATCTCTTTAAGATACAAATGGGAAAGTTGATCAAGATAGAAAGTATCTCTAATAGTAAGTAAATGAGCAGATTTATTCAATCGATCAACAATAACCCAGATTGAATTATTACCTCGAGGTGTCTTCAGAAATCCTACAACGAAGTCCATGGATATATTCTCCCATTTCCATTCTGGTACTGGTAAAGGCTGAAGCATCCCTTTTGGTAACTGCCGCTCTGTTTTAACCTGTTGACACGTCAAACACTATACTGTAAAATCAGCAATATCTCTTTTCATTCCATCCCACCAGTAATACTCCCGCAGATCTCTGTACATCTTAGTACTGCTAGGATGAACTGAAAACGGAGAACTATGAGCTTCACATAACAAATCTCTCTTCAACTGTGAATCAAAATGCACACACAATATCTTCCCAAATCTCAAAACACAATCATTATCAAAGTTGAATTCAGGCAACTTACCCTTCTGAACCAGCTCTACCTTTTTCTGCAACTCACTGTCTTGCTTCTGTGCTTGCTTGATTCTGTCTGATAGAGAAGATTTCACTGATACCTGAAACAAAACAGAAGGACATCCTGCACCAAAAACTTCTATGCCAAAGTTCATAAAATCATTAACCAAAGGATCATGTTCCAAACGCAACATTGTTAATGAAGCATTACCTTTTCGACTCAAAGCATCAGCCACTTTATTTGCTTTTCCCGGATGGTAATGAATTGTTCAATCATAATCCTTGATTAATTCTAGTCATCTCCTCTGTCTCATGTTCAATTCATTATGAGTGAATATATACTTTAAAATTTTGTGATTGGTATATATTTCACACTTTACTCCATACAAATGATGCCTCCAAATTTTTAAAGTGAAAACTACAGCAGCTAATTCCAAATCTTGTGTAAGGTAATTTACCTCATGAGTTTTCAACTGTCGTGAAGCATAAGCAATTACCTGATCATTCTGCATTAGGACACAACCAAGTCCTTTCAATGAAGCATCATTGTAGATAACAAACTCACCATTCCTGGAAGGAAGTGCCAAAACCGGAGCATTCACCAATCTTCTTTTAAACTCCTAAAAACAATCATCACATTCTTTTGTCCAGATAAACTTAACACCCTTCCGAGTTAGCTTAGTCATTGGACTAGATAACCGTGAAAAATTTTCAAAAAACCTTCAGTAGTAACCTGACAAACCAAGAAAACTACGGATCTTGGTTACATTTGTGGGTCTTGGAAATTCTTCAACAACCTTTGTTTTTGTAGGATCAACAGCTATTCCATCTTTAGAAACAATGTGACAAAGGAAAGAAATTTGTTTCAACCAAAACTCACACTTGATGAATTTCCCATACAATTTATTTTCTTTTAAGGTTTGAAAAATAACCCTTAAATGACTTTCGTGATCCTATTTACTTTTAGAAAACACCAAAATAGCATCAATAAAAACAACCAACATTTTTCACCTGAATCAACTGAGCCATCACTGCAAAAAACTGTTTAGTTCTGATTCTGACCATATCAGTATGCTGATTTGGAAGGTCGTTTCCCTCAATATGCCTTCCCAAAAAATCTTCTATGTTTCCTCTACAAAAAACCATTCTTAACACTGAAATACCTTAGGTGAAGCAACATGGTAATCTTTAAATGCTATATCATTTCAGTCATACCACAAATTAATTTATAATTTAACAATTTTCTAACTCCTAAAGTTGTCTAAACCGACCTCTGATACCAACTATAAGGCCATGGCCTTAAACCTTACTTAATATTGAATTAAATGAACAATTCACATTGAGGATATTTTCAGGTATAGAGTTTTAGAGAATTAGGAAATAACTATTACATCTCAAAAGATTACAAAGTAGACACTTCTACTAAGTTTCCATAGGATAAAAACTCTTAAAAAGAAACATGTCTAGTTCCATGTTTTATATAGCATGACTTTCCCTTAATCTCATCCTTGACCCTATTCCACATTAAGTCCTGTGAAAAGCATTTCAAAAAACTTCGAGTGAGCATAAAAAGCTCAGTAAGGGATACACAAAGAATGAAAACTGTTAGTTTATCAAAACAACAAGTAAACCATGTACACTTTATCAAAGTAATACTTTTCAGCTTTTTGAAGAAGTAAAAACTCTTCATTGAATAAAAGATCATTACTTACCCTTTTGTAACCAAAATATTGTCATAAAACCCATATAAATATCACATAACATATAAAGGTAACTTGGGACATAAACATACTTAAATGGAATAACCATACGGTCGACTTCCACACATATCACTTAATGGAATAGCCATACGACTGACTTCAATACCCGATTCATTGGAGGTTATAACGTAACCACTCGTCCTGGTATTCACGGAATCACCCATCATATGTTTTATCATGTAACCACCTGTCAAATGTCCATGTACCATTATAAAATCATAAGAAATAAAACAAATATAATGGAAAGAAAACATTTCCACACTTTGATCACAATATATCACTTAAATATATTGACATAACAAATCCATTATTAAAAACAATTTTCAATACCAAAATACATAAAAGAGTATATGGTATTTATTTCATTTTAAAAACATTACATCTTGTTGAGGAAGCCAAAGACCAAAATAATACTCACGGCGGTGAAAAAGGTCGTTGTCACCGCGTACGTTAAAAGAAACATTCCTTTTTGTTGTTTAGTAAAATGATTCGTAGAAAAAGATTCCTTTTGTATAAAAGTAAAATTCAAAGGGGTTTATACGCCGTATAAAAGAAAGTTTTGTATAAAACCAAATATGCCTCAATGAAAGGAGATTGAGATGAAGTCCCTTACCTCGTGTCTGACGTGACTCGATTGATCTTTAATCTCCTGAATAATAAACTTGATTTAATTTCTACTTGCTTAAGAACCTTTTTCAAGTTCATTATTCCTTTTATATCACTTATTTCCATTTTATAAACATTATGTAATCATTTAAGTTAATAATGTTTGTTTTGTCGATATTTGGTTCTTAAGTCGAAAGTGGACTTCTTACAATTACATGTTGTTTGTGTGGTCAAAGGTTCATTTTATACAGAATGATATTCCTAATTTGGATATCATATATATCATATATATATCCATAATATACATGTATTTATAATACTACATAATCATTTAGAGGTAATAAATGAAATGCACCGTTCATGGAGACGGTAAGCCGTACATACGCATGAACACTACTTTCATTTCTATGTCATATTAATGAAATTAAAAAAAAATAAGAGGTATGTATATTTTAATTCCAGAATTATATTCATCATTTATATGTAACATAAATTATATATAATAACTTTAAATCCATCCTTTATACGTCCCACATATGGCATTAACGAATCAAATCACTTTGAGGGGGCGGTAGTCCGCACTTCCTAAAATGAAGATATCATGTATACCCATAATGGAAGCCATAAAGGTGTGACATAAATGAAAAATACAGAGGCTTAAAGAAGACATAAAAATATTATTTATCATATATAAATATAGGGACATCTTAATGGCCACCTTTGAAGGCGTTGGAATAATATTGAACAAACATCGTTTCGTGAGGCAGAAATTCACCATCCACAGAAATAGTATGTTCTTTAACCATTAGATGTAGTTGTGTGGAAGTGTAGCTAGAATTATTCTTATAAAAACATCCTAGTATATTTAAGATACTGGATTTGTTACAAAAGAAATGAATAAAAAGAGTTTAGGGGGTTGGAGAATCAAAATAAAACAAAATAACACAAGAGAAAACACTACCTTTAAAACGGGTAACTCTTTTTTATTTGAGCTCAAAGGCTTCCTTGGGAAGCGTTCTTCCCAAATTGATGATTCTAAGAGTAGGAGAGGGATGTTTAGATACAAAATGGTCAGATATTGGCCGAACCAAAGGCTTGAGAGGTGTGGGTAAGGTGGTAGAGGTTGGGGCCTTTTATAAGAGGAGAGGTGGGGCACTCTTGGAAAGTTATAAAAGTTTACTTTCTTATAAAATGATTTTCGGATTTTAAAGGTCCCAAATTGATATAATTCTAGGATAAGGTGATAAGGGTTCTAAATATACTCATCCAATATGTCTTTGACAAGTGTATGTCTTATATTTTACATTATCTTTTCATTTTATTTAAATCATTCATTAATGAGGTAATTGCTGCATCATCATGATGTCATAACTAATTTAATTTATTTAATTTATAAAAATTATAAAACAAATATCATGATGTAGGAAATCTTTTTAGATTTCTAATGAATATTTATAGTCAAAAATATGACTTGTATAATTCCATTTAAAAATTGTTTTAGTAAAATAACTCATGTTTGTGACATTTTAATTTTAACATTAAATAAAAAGTTTTTAATGTCATTTTCCTACCAAAGTGGCTCCATGGGGTCCCCTAGTTGACCCATGGATTGTCTTGGTCGTCCATGACACATCCAATAATGGTAGGACATGTGTCAAGTTCATTTCATATTATTAAAACTTTATTTTTACCTTAAACTACACTAATTACCTCTAATCGCGACTAATAAGCTTAAAAGTTACTATTCACCAAAAAAATTATTTTAATCCCATTGAACCACATTTTACTTATTAATGAAAACCATGTATTTTGTATTTTTGAAATTCAAAATATATATGTGGTAAAATTTAATTTAAAGGAAAAATCAGTTTTTTTAAGTACCACTTAGTGGTTTCACTATTCATCAAAAATTGAAGTTTTTTAAAAAAAATACCAAAACTTCACCCTAAGCTATATTTGATATTCCGAATTCAAAAATTAAGTCTATTTTACAAAATTCAAAACATATAAGTTGCATTAATTAATTTAATAATTAATTCCCGTTGTCAGAGCAAATAGCGTGTTTTTATGAAACAATAAGAATCAAAAGATTGACACTAGTTTAAGTCCAGTTTCAAAGTGAAATTACTTCAAATGACCAATATTGGATTAAATGGCAAAAATATATTCTAATTGCACTTTAAAACCAATTCAAAAGATAATCTAATCATGTAAATAAATTAGAATAAAAAGTGGTTTTGAATTAAAATACAACATTTTTCACTATTCATTAAAAATGATCTTTATCGGAAAAATACCAAAAATTTACACAAAGTAAATTTTGATTTCCCAATTCTAAAGAAAAATTTTATTTGGTCCAATAGAATGTATAAGAGTGACCAAAACTATATTTATATACGGTTCTCCATCAAAAGGCGATAAGTCGACCTTTTTTGAATGTTAGAGTATATATGCCTAAAATTGAATTCTTTTCATATTTTAAGCCTTTATATTTTATTGGATAAATGTAGAAACATTTAAAAAACATATATAATCATATTTTAGTTATTTCTATTCATTCCCGCCAATATAACGGCTACGTGTTAACTACCATTTAAAATAATATTATTTTATTACTGGTGTGCAACGTAAGATTTCAAAGAAACTCTTTGTTGCGTATCGGGTACGCTATCGAACATAGAAACCCCTTTAAAGTAAAATTAATATTCAATTCTCAAATATTAATAAATATAAAAATGTATTATTCTTTATTTACCTGAGATGTTACATCGGGCCTCTTAGTGTTGGTGCGTCGAAAGAAGGGAGGTACAAGGAGGAGGGTGTCCGGATAGGATCTGAGCAATTTTCTAGAGCACAAGGGGAGGTGAGGCACTGTCCAGCTCCTCAATGCACAACACGTAGAGAAGAAGAGGGCAAGGGGGGAGTACAGCTCCTCCTAGGGTTCCTCTCATAAAAATAAAGAAAATAAAAATTAAATTAAGACAAAATAAAAATTATAAAAATTATTTCTATATTATCTATAATATTATTATTATTATTATTATTATTATTTTAATGAAAATATTTATAAAAAAATTAATAATTATATAATCATAATGACATCATTAACTTCCTTAATGAAAATAATAGTAATAATAACAATAAAAATATTATTAATAATTATTATAATTTCATTTACTTTATTTTAAATTATAAGATAATTTATAAAAACTGACTAAGAAATATATTTATAAAAAATTAAATGATAAAAATATCATTATCAATTTTTAATAATAAAAATATATTTATTCAAACAATGATATTATTATTATTTCTATTTAAACATATAACTTATTTTATTTATGTATAATTTTATTTTTTTCAAATGCTAGACAACTGAATGTCAGCTGGACCGACCGCGCTGCTACTTCCAACTGTGCGATGCAAACACATGGGTGATAAACCCACAAGAATTATTAAATGTCAAGAAATTTAGACCTGATCTTAAATTGTGCCTTGGTAAGGCTAACCAAATCCAAGAAATAATAAAATAATTTAAAAAGGTTTGGGGTGTGAAAATTATCCCCACCAGAATAATTTCATCCCCCAAAAAGTCACCAAGCCAATAAATAACATAAATCATGTCCATGCCCAGATAAAACCAAAGGAAACTGAGAGCCTCGGGGTACCCATTCATAACACACATCAAAATATACCAATCTAATAAACCCCACTACCTAAGATTTAGTGGAGAACATTATAGGGTACTCACCTCCAAAATAACTCCACAAACAGTAAATAATTTTTAACCTAAACACCCCACCCCCAGGGGGTGGGGGTCAATGTGGGAACTCCCAAACTGAACTCATTCAACATCCCCACACAACCAAACCATACCATCATGAACTAAATAGGAAACACAAGCACAACTACAAGGATTGATTCTTCTACAGGTACATAATTATCTGGATGATTGTAGCTAAATTGAGATCAACCCATACAAGGTCCAAATAGACGTTTAAGAAACATGAATGATTCTGAAAACCATATCCAGGCGAACATGAATTCTTGGATTTTTATAGAACAAGATTATAAAATTCTCCCATAGGAAAGATGAACATACAATTGTGGTAAAACATTAACAACAAAAAAAATAAGAACTAAGAGGCTTTAGATGTTCCAGTCCCTACATAGAACTCAGAACCCGATTCGATGCTCTACATCCCCAGCAATTCTTGGACGTGTGTGAGATTCACCCCGAGACATGAGGATGTGTCTCTGATAGTCAACGCATCTAATGCCTGACAGTCTGGTAATGGCATCCCTCAACAAGAACTCCTTCCTCGAATGATATTCTTTCGGAACCTTTTCTGATGACCTGAATGGTCACATGATAGCAGGACGTCAGAGTAATGAGACAATATGGATTATAATGCCAAAATCGGCCACTCTAGTGGCGCATAAGGGAACAGTCTGAAAAATTATAAGCTAACATCGATGAATGAGATTCTTCAAAAAAAGTGTTCTTCTAGCACACACCACTCACAAAATGCGGAACCCTGGAAAAAAACTGACTACCCATTAACCACAACCCAAATCCTAGCGATGATGAGGCACCCAACCTCCACTAGTCCAAAACCAAACCCTTCATCAATCTTGAAGCAATACAAACATTAAAAAACTCAGTAGTTCCCAAAAACCCAATGAAACGCTCTACTTACACAACCACAAAACTTTCCCAACAAGCCATAATTACCTCGGAAAACAAGAAACACATAAAAAGAACCAAAATTTGGAAAGACTCATTGGCTACATTACCGAACTAACTGTAAAACATACTCTGAACATCAGCAAAAAAATTAATAAAATCTGCATTAGCTCAAAACTTGGTCAAAGAAATAGCCCAATCCATGAGAAATAGGCTCTTAATCCCAACATAAACAAACATAAACAATGAAAACTTTTTAAAACATCTTCCTTCCTTTTTAAATTATAAAACTCACTTATGGAATATTATGATACATTACACAAGCATTCATCCAATCCCACTTAATTAATTTCCATAAAAATTCCCCCCATGAACTCTCCATACATTCCCAGACACATGTGATCCTATATAAATAATTCCAAATTCCAAACATCTCTTTTCCTTATAAAATCCAAACACATACCAAATATTCCAAAGTGAAACACTTCCTATTTAAAAACAAACTTTACCCATTTAAAACCCTTTGGAATAAACCCTTTTACATTTCAAAACCACTTTAATTCTTAACATATACCCAAATAAACTAAGATTAAAACAAAATAAAACCAGCAACAATCCACTAGAATGTGGAACAGGTGCCTATGCCTAACCTAGTGTCATTGTGGTGAGCCATGCCAGAAGTAAGGCATGCCACTAACATGACCTTGAACATGGAATATGGAATCCTCATAGGTCACCACTACATTTAAGGTTGCAACATAACCCAATTCCCCTCGAGTGTCATCCCTCAATCCAATGCAACATAAGACAAAAGGCTCCAATCTAGGACAACCCATGGTAACTCAAGGATCAGTACGAGAAAGCCTTTGTGACCGCCATCCTACTCCAACCTCTCGAGTCACAAAATTCCTAATATTCTTCTACCAGACAACCCATTTAACATGAACCTCCCTTTTATACTATTTTATCATGAACCAAATCGGTTCATCATCCAATTGAAGCCCGACCCGATCTATGGTAAGGCCTGAGGGGTGTTCCCAATCCCCACGGGCTGGGAACTAGTGTTGAGCATAAAAATACACTAGTTTGTAATTATTTTTTCCATAACGAAAAGAGAAAAATAATCATAAACATAAAATAATGATAAATAAAATAAAATAAACCAAAATACTAGTTGTGAAAAAAGTAATAAATGTAGCAATGAGACATACATCATGTGACATCATGGGTCACCACAGAGAATAAACTACCCTGGATCCAAGAGCGATCGAAAACTAGAAGAACCTGAAACAAAAATGTATTGTAGGAATGATCATCGAGATGCTTTGTATGAATGCCATGATACAATAATGCCCTATACCCTTGGATTTTTTTAAGAAACCAAAACATGATAATTTTAAAATAGAACATAATAAAATAATTTTTCCAATTCTTTTAAAATTCAAGTAAGATGTTTTCATTTTCAAGTAAATCATTTCTATCCCATTGCATATTAAAAATATGTTCTAAGCATGCATTAATATTTCTAAATGAATGGAAACCAATTTAGAAAAAGATATGGTTTTCACAAATAATACATAAACTATGAAATGACTGGAATGGAAATGAAATCACAAGATTCATGGGAAATAGCTAAGCATTTATTGTTAGTTGGGGACCTATGATCCTTATTCTTCAGTGAAACATGTTATATGAACCACAACGTTCAAAGTTCTCATGAACATGCCACTAGTATGGAAGACACCTATAACCTAGTGGTCTCCAATCATCACAATTGTTTTGTTAGTGTTGTACCATCAAACCTACTAGACAAAACTGGGAAGAACCACCTCTATATCATAAATTGTACTTGTCCTAGTCCGCCCACCTATATTTCCATGATTTCTATTTTTCTCTATTACATGTGGTGGTGAGTTTTTATGAAGGAATCATATATCTACATTACATTTTCTTTCCCAAAAAACATATCCAACCTCTCACCACTGTTCTCCCACCTTTAGCGTATCCCCCCTTTTTCTGTCACACAATAATGCACATGCCTTTTTACAAGGAATATCTCAATATTCACACATTCAATGCACACATCATTTTTTAAAACAATGGGGCATGCCTCAATAGTGGTTTTTATTTATCATAAACTATTTTTAAGTAAAAAATGGGCTTATTTACATACAAGGATGATTTTTTTAACTAATCGGATGAAAGGCCAAATTACATTGGAATATTCATTACCAATTCAAAACCACTTAGGAAATCACCTTTTAAGAAAAGTCACTATGGAACAGTGGGTGTTAGAAATACATTTCAATTTCCAAAAACCAAGGCATAATCATCTATAGCAACTAAAAAAATATTTCATATCATGGGTATATATAATAAATATAAAACATACATTTAAAACTAGTAATTAATTATGGAATTCAAGTTAAAGGAATCGGCATATGGGACCTATCTCAGGGTGAAACCGAATCAAACATTCATCTCATGGCGCTTTCTTACTAGATGATACTGCTTTACCACTAGGCATATGAACTCTCAAAAATATATAAGGACACATAGACCATAACCACACACCCGCATGGCCACGAACATGTTCCAGAAGATACTTACACATATTTTTATGTGCATATACTAGTCTCCACACATCTACATATGGATTTTAATATATATACATGGGAACACCTGGACCCATACATGTATATCCACTACCATGGATGAATATACATGTAATGGGGTAACCCAGATATATATATATATACACACTTACCTTTGCATTCCACACAATTGAGTTGCCTTAGACCTAGTGACTCCAATCCACAAAGAGGTGACCAAAAACTACACACATAATTTAATAAAACAATTAAACACTTAAACAATCCATAAAACATTTCAAAATAAAACATCAAGTGTTTTCACCAATAACACACTCAATATCAAGTAGGGAAATACACTTTAAAACCAAAATTAAAACAAAGAAACATTAAAACAAACTTTCCAGCTTTTAAATGAATTTACAATACATATTATGAAATACAAAATAAGGCCAACATGCTCAAAGCATTAAATTTCCCATAAAAAGTCCATTTTCAACACACACACAACTCAAGTTCCCATAAAAACACATTTTTCACTACCTAAAAAATTTATTGAACACTTCCAATGATTTTTACAACAAGGAACACAAACACATATTCATTCAAAAACTATTTTATTAAAAAACACACACCAAAACTGCCTTAAAACAAAGTTTTCATGTCACAGACATTTTAATAAACTAGTTCCACAATCTAAAAAACAATACCAATTTACACAATATGGTTTTACACAAGAAAGAAACCCAATTTAATGTAAGAGATCCACCTTAAAAATAAAACT
Organism: Viscum album; assembly: GCA_963277665.1. Taxonomy (NCBI): domain Eukaryota; kingdom Viridiplantae; phylum Streptophyta; class Magnoliopsida; order Santalales; family Viscaceae; genus Viscum; species Viscum album. Next base: position 1,203,228,309 of record OY728126.1, on the reverse strand, counting down.
CACACATAATCTTTTTTAAGACCACTTTCGCACTACACATGAAATTGAATAATTCCATAAATTAGTTTATGAAACACTTCCAAATTAGAACCACTAAATTTACAAAAAAAATCACCTGATATCATCGCAAAGAAACGATTTTAAACCATATTATCATCATAATCATGGAAAAACATGATTCACATCATTTATACAACTTAAATAAATCATTTACACAATTTGTTTACATCCAAAAAGGCATAACATAGATTAAAGAAACAATACACCCAAATTCCGATTGTGAACCAGTTTTATGAAAAACATACACCAATTAATTTCCAAAAATAGTTTCGCACCACCTGGAAAAGCAAGTAAATCATTTGAATAATTTATAAAAAAATTAAAGATGTGCAATATGGGTATACACTTGAAATAAACTAGATTTCCTTAAATAAAAACCACTTTCACAAAATGCGCATTTCAAAACCATTTTTAAACATTTTTCGCTGCACACACATAAACCATAGAGCATTTATAAACACATATGAAAGCATTTTATAATCATTAAAATGAATTTTCATGCATGGAACCGCTTACATCAGGTGAGGAAATTCTAAAATCTTGTGTGATTCATCAACCGTACCTAATTCGCACCACAACATAACTGAAATGATCCCTATAACATATGATCAAAAAACATACCTAGGATTAAGACCCAATTGACACCCTATATTATTGTAAAAATTGAAACACGCAAATAACAAGGTTAAACCCCCTAAAAAGGATGAAGAGGGAACTAATAGGGGAGGCCCGTGCGCCAGAAGAGAGTGGGGCACTAGAGATGGGGTTTGCTGGCTATGAAATGGGGCATGATGGGGATGTATGGACAATGTAAATAGAAGGTGGGAAAGGGGGTTGGGCCACCAAGAGTTGGTGTGACACAAGGATGGAGGATATAGGAGGAGGGAGGTCAGATGGGATTCGGGCTATATGCCAGATTGGGAGGGGAGGGGAGGTGTTCGATTGAATGCTCAAGGCATAGTGTGAAGGGAAGAAGTGGGTTAGGTGGTTGTTTTTGACCCCTAGGTTTCCTATAAAAATCAAACAAAATAAAAAATAATTAAAAACAAAATAATTTAATAAACAATTATTTCTATAATATCAATAATAATGATAATAAAATTTTAATGACAGTACTTAGAAGAATATTAATAATAATATATTAATAATGATATAATTAATATACTTAATCATAATAATATTATTATTATTATCATTGTTATTAAAAATCATTATTTTATTCATTTTATTTAAAATAATAACAATATTAATAAAAAGTGAATAACAATTATATTTATAACAATTTTAATGATAATATTATTATTACCAATTTTTAACAATAAAAATATTTTTATCTACAGAATGATATTATTATTATTATGATTTAAACATATAATATATTTTATTTACATAAACTTTTATTTATTTCAGTTGCTGGACAACCACACGACACCTGGGCTGACCGCATGACTACCTCCAATAGTGTGGTTCCCACGAACCAGTCTGAAACCCACAAGAATTATAAAATGTAAAAAAATTTATAACTATAATGAAGACACTTCTTGACAAGGATAACCTATGGAAAGAAATAATAAAAAAATAAAATAATTTTAAAAGGGTCAGGCTGTGATAGTTGCGGTTACCCATGAATATACCTCAATCAAAAACATTTCTTTAAGGGTTTATATTTATGTAATAAGGTTTTATATTTCTGGAAATATGTATTAAAATTTTTAATTTATTATTCCATAAATTAATTTTAGGTTTCTTCATTAAAATTTTTGTTATTATTTCTCTGAAGACACATGAATATAATATGATCATTTGTAATCTATTTTTGTATACAAATAATACCTAACATAATTTTTAAAAAATATATAATTTCATTTATGTTATTTTTTGAAAGTGATTTTCATGAAATATTATTATCAAACACTATTTATAAGAATATAAATTATAATATGATTTTCTAATGACCTAGGTAATTTTTTAGGGGTCAGAAAGCTAATTATATCATTAAACCTATATAATTTCAATAAATATTTATTTTATTTAATTGATTAAATAAACATATTTAGAAAAAAATTGACAATATAAATATCATTTTTGAACTCATTTCTTGAAAATTGTCCAATAGTGAATTTTTTATTACATTATGAGGCAGTTACATATCATAGGTAAATAGTTTATTTTGAATGAATATACAGTATGGATTATGACATTACACTAGATACATTTTATATAATTAATATTAAAAATGATTATCTCAACAAATAGAGTGTTTTCTTTAAAATATTTATTTTAATGAGATAATATTATTTTTAGAATACAATAACACACCTTACAAAACATGAAGGATATTTTATCATTTCAAAGATAATTAATTATAATCCCAACTCTCATCCAGATCATAAATGAAAATATAATATGGATATTAGTTATTAACCTAATTAAAAAATAAAAACTACTCCTCACTAGAAAATACAATGAAAAGAACTCATTGGAATTCGAATGGTTTTTTATTTTTTATTAAATAGGGGTGAAATACCTATGTTTAGAAAATTATAATCAAACCACTCTCATTTGAAACAAATATCGACAGATTATACCATTCCCATACACTCTAAAAACATTCATCTCAATTTTACTGTCAAGTTTAAAATGTGGGTACTTTATAATGAAGTTATTATTGTTACAATAATATCTTCTAAAGTATCAAGAACTATCCTATCAAGGTAAGGTAATATCTGCGTCCTCTTTTAAATTCATCCTCTTCAATTACTATAATCTTCATTTATTTCTAAATAATTATATTTTCCAAATTTTTTAGGAATTCAATTCTACCTAGATATGTTTATACTACATTTCTTTTTTATTAAACCCCTCAGTGATCATTTATGTACACCTATCATTTTTCTGAATTTATCCCTTAATTTCCCATGCGATATTTTATATAAAAACTAATTCAATTTTCATTCAAGTGTATTCATCTAGATGATAATATATTCTATCAATTTTATAAATATGAATAAGAAACCCATAATCCCTTTTCTTTTGTTTAAAAGAATTAAAATTTATGTTTGTTAATTTTAAACTAAACCAGTATATCCCAAGTGTTTTTGAAGAAATGATTTCCAATGATAACTGATCTATGTAAAAAAAATTAATTAAGTCATATGGTGGGATAAATATGATACCACTATAATTAATTGATTAAAAAATTAATATATATAGATAACATATTGGTTTTAATTTTTTTAATAACATAGTAATTACCATTTATGACACTATGGTGGTAAACATTGATATAGTTTTATAAGTTCCTCTATTTTTATTTTCAAGTCACATTTCCAAGTTAAACTTTATGTGCATAAGATAAATCTAATATTTTATGGATCATGAATTTATCATAATTATATAATTTTATGAATCATGGTTAACCCATGATAATCAATCATTTTAAATTTCTATTTTTTACACCTTAATATCCTTTATTGTTACCCTTTTCTGATGCTCTATGACCCCATGAAATTTTATTTAGAGAAGTGAATTATGATGGGAATAATGAATTATTTCAAGAGGAATTAACAATGTTTTTATAATTAATGCATCAAGTTCCATATTTCTTTGTCACTAAACCTAAAATGACATTTTGTTAAAAAAAACTGAAGCATATGAACTAGAATTATGTAAATAGTCATGTATGAAAAATTTTGGTCACCATAGTTTATATGAGATATAGCTTTATTTATTATTAAAAATTGGGACAATAATACATTATTAATAACTATAGAGATAATTAAAATTATTTGGAATCCTCCATCATTTTGGTAAAGTGACTAATATGTCCATTCATATAAATTATATCCAGAACTAGTAACTACGATGTGGATGTGATTTTGGAATAGATGAACGTAGGTGTAATCAATAATTGAAGAGTTTTTGTTGATTGTATAGTTTATATAAACCAATATGAAGGATTTTCATATAATTTATTTATTTATTTTAGAATTAAGGGTTATATTATAATATTCATTAATACTGATATTAGAATATTCAAATGTAAAATATACCCATTGGATCTATTATCATGAGACTAGTGATTGTATCAATTTTCTCAATTATGTTTTTCTATTTTAGATGAATTGTTTAAAATAAAATGGAAAAGGTAAATATTGGTTGTGTTGGATATTACAATAATGGCCATCCCAACATGATTGTATCAAGAGTTGGAAAATTAATGAGGAAAACATATAAGGTTATGAATAATAAACTTAGCCACATGGAACATCCAACATCATAATGGAAGGATAAACTATTAGTTGAATTTATCATGCTAATGGAAGACATAATTGTAGTAGAACCATCAGTCCATTGATATTAGAACAATTGATCAAAACAATAGAACATAAGTTTTATCATATATTTTGTTCTAGGTAGGTAAAAGTTACTTCATATATTTATCTTATAGAGAGATAAGTTGATCATTGCTAAATGTTGATCAAGAAAAAAAATCATAAAGATGAGGATAAAGCTATGGAGTGGGTGGGCTTAATAATTTATTTTTTAGATATGATTTTTCTCATATAGACTAAAACAATATGTAGACTGGGTTAAATAATCTATAGAAAAAGGATAATGAATCATCGAGAAGTTATGAGATGAATGTAATAAGGCTTGCATGATATTCATCAGACATTTTAATTTATTATGATAGGAATATTGAAAAATTATTTCGTTGGATAAGACTATATATATGAAAATCAATAGAAATAAGAGATTCGTGGAGTGTTATCTCAATGTGAAATGGAAGTTGTAGATTCAATGAGGTTTAATGGCCTGAATGATAAAAAAAGGACGATGGAAAAAAAATTGGGGAATGGATTTTGATCATGGAAAAAATAAAAGAAACCATAAGTACCCATGAGAAAAATGTGTTGGAATATAATTTTGGAAAATTGTATTAATCAATGTTTAAATAGTTACAAGTGTATAATGGATGGAAGTAAATCATGAATATATAATTTAGATATAAATCGTCAATATCTGAATTCAAATAAAAAAGGAGAAATAGTGCAAGATAAACATGTAATGAAATGTTTATGGAGTGTGTAGTATGTAAATTTCAATAATCAATCACTAAATTAGATGATAATAGAGGGTTAGTACCATCAAAACCAGTATAGGCCATTTCGGGAAGGTTATAAGTTTTTAATCAAGACTGATGATGTGGAGGCTCATAATGATTCAGTGGTGTGTATATCATCATACACTCGATTCTTGAATGTACATTATTGGATTCTAAAACTACACATTAATTTATTTCATTTAGTATTTTAAAATAATATAAAATTATAACATGAACATATAGAGGTATATTTTTTAAAAAAATATTGGATGAAATATTCAATAAATAAGGATATTTATTGATTCCCCAATTAACATTGTGATACTTTATGAAAATTTCTATTAATACATTATTTCATGTGTTTTGTCAAATTATAATAACCTCAAATTTATTTAAATTTAAATTTTCAAAAAAATTATATTTTTATCTTAATTTTAATTGATATATGACATCAGATAAAAAAATTTCCAAAACATTATTTTTTTTATGTATTATTATTCTATTTTAAAAATAAATTTTAAAAATTATGCTTTATCTTTTTAATCATTTAATTAATATTTTATTACATATTCTACATCTTTTTATATTTTTTTATCATAGAATTTTAATTCTTTTTACTTATGATTTTTTATGTTAGATTTTAAAAAATATGTATTTTATATTTAGATTTATATATATATGTCATTATAATATTAGAATAATATATATATATATATATATTTGAATTATTATATATGTATATATTGTTGCATCATGTTCACCATGGATACATTCCAACACACACAACATCATACCAGAATGTAGGTTCTATATCCATGTCACCCTATACACATTACAACACACATCTTCATCTCCACAACACCTAACTTCAGCATCGACCACCCTCATCTGATCCATACAGGTATTTTATCCATTATAGTAGTATTTATAGCATCACTTAATCCCACTGGTTCAATGGAAGAAACGTTTCTACTATACAACACGATAGAAATCAACCATGTTAGTAGCATCAAATAGAAACGAAACACTATAGAGCACCATCCTCAAATTCTTATTCCATTTCTACCCCTGTTCACACGACATCAGTTTTCCTCCATGGAATCATTTTCAATATTATCCTTCCCTTTGCAGCTAATCTCATTCTTTTAACTATTCATTAAGATACCATTGAAGAAAAATATTATGATACCATAAGTTTATTGTTCCAACCTAATATTACATCAATTTTTAGTTACTATGAATATTTCTAGAACCTATCATGGAACTATTTTATTATCGTTACCATGGGTATTATACCACAACACACCATGAGTTGTAATTTTCTAAAATTCCCCTAAAATATAACATCATGTTACCATAAAGCATATAACAGCCAACACAGAATGTAATGTTAATGTGAATGTGGGAATGTTGAAGTGATTGTTCATGTATTCCATATTATCATAGATAAACTACTATGAGTACATTTTAAGTGGCCATGTTAGCAATTAATTAAAATTGTTAGTATAATGAAAACACATTATGAAACTATAATTGAATTGACTATAATAATTTTTCCTCACACAACATGAAAGTTTGTTATTTTATTTTTGGAAAAAATTATATTTTCCAAAATTCGTTGTTTTAGAGATATAATGATAACGAAATCAACTAAATGATTATTTAATAAGTTTTAACTATTATATTGATTTAAAAAATAAATATATATTATAAAATTTAGGTTATAAAATAATGAGTAAAAATATCCCATAGATAATTATAGAGATACATATTTTCATATTATTTCTAGTATACTTTTTAATAATTTTTGAATTACTGAATTATATATTTTTATGGTAGTTATTTTTATTATTTTATTTATTTGAAAATAATCTCACATATTCTAATGAACATAATATAATTTTTAATGAATTTAATACATGAATTTAATAAATTAAATAATAATATAAAATACCTATAATATATTAATAGGCATCATAATTTTTTCTTATTTTAAATATTTATACTAATCTTATTATGGTGTTGAGTTTTGGAATGTAACATTCAATGAGAAACAAATATTTCCATTTATGAATAATATATATATATATATCATGGAAGTTTGAGTCATGAAATTTAGACGACTTTTTAAATACATAGAGAAAAGAATTGTTTTCATGAAACCCAATTGATATCTTTTGTGATATGTCTTATATTGTAACGATCACAAATAAAATTCAACTTTTCTTATCAATAATAAATATTTTATCAATGATCATTGAGAGAAATCATCATCAAAATATTTGTATCTAAATTTTTCTTAATTATATTCTTATTTTCTTCATTTTATTTTTTTCTTGAATCTCATTATAATTTTTAGCATATTTTAATTACTTTCCTAATCAAATTGAAAATATATGGGTTATAATACCATAAAAAAAAATTTATTGTGATGTTACTATTAAAAATATGGAAGATCATTTTGGATTATGACTCCCAAAAAAATTCTTGTCAGACATGGTTGTCACTCCTGTAAAAATTTGGGGTTGTTCCTCTAGGTATTGTAAATGGATGTTTCTCTAAATAATATTATTATGCTATTAAAATAAATTTTACATAGTGGGTATCGAGCTTATCTTTGTGTATAAAATATTTAATAGTGGAAAAGGATATTTTTTATCCAAACTACTATAAACATAATGTTTTTATATTTTAATTTATATCACCCAATATATTGAACAATTCACTAAATTGTGGATCCATATGATAAAATACTATGATTGATCATTTTATATTATTTTTATAAACTATTCTTCCCACCATTATAGTCAATTATTTCAATCAATATGGCTCCAAAAATTGGTATTTAATGTTGGTTCCATAATGTATATTTATCATATTTAGTTTTTTTCTTATTCAAAATAATTTTTATTAATGGTTGGATTCTATTAATGATAGTTTAAAACAATTATTATCGTATCCAAGTCACTTTAAATTTTTATTCTATTTTTTAATTTCAAAAAATTTGTAAATCTGAAAATCTTAGACATAACAGTCTATGTAATAACTTATTATTCTTGATTATGGTATCTATTAATGAAAATGATGGTTGGATACCATAAAAATTCCTTTCATATGTGAAACCCCATATAGAATCATACAAGTAAAATTTAAGTGTAGATCACTGTAAATTCCAAGATAAATCATATAAGATATAAATTATAATCAATAGAAACTTGTTTGTAATGATATGGTATATAGTTTATTGAATTATAAAGTATTAAAAAATTAACTCTACTAAGATTACATATGTGTGTAGCAATATTTCAACATGTAATACATCCCATGACATATGTATAATTATACTAGTTACTCTCTATGATATAGAAAATATTAAAATTACCAATATGGGAATTATTTTCTATGAATACTAGGATTTCAGGATGGAAAAAGATGATTCAATGAACTAGATGTTTCAAAGGTTTAATTTATTAAAAATGGTCTAAGTGATATTAGAAAATTTCTAGATAACCGAACCCTACATAAAAAAGAGGTCAAAATGTTTATTATAGAAATAATAATGATGCCTCAGAATTATCCTATTATGAGTGTAGGATTAAAGGGTAAATCATGATCAAATATCTAAAACTCCATTACCCAATTAAATAAAATTAAAAAGGATAATATAAAATAAATCAATGATTAATGGATCTAATTATCAAAACATTTAGATACAAGTAAAAACATTGGAAGTGAACATGAGGTATGGAAATGTTATTTGATGGATATTAATTATGAGGCAACTGATTGATTATTTATTAAATTAATTACTCCTTGTAATGTTGGTAATAATGCAGTTTCTAAAGATAAAAATTAAATTGATTCTGATTCCTATACTAATTCTGATTCAGTTAATTATAATGTCATACACATTTTTAGAAATAATGATGAATTATGGAATTATCATGTTAGGACTATGGAAGTATAACTTCACATAAGAATAATAAAAAAGATGTTGGTTAAATAAAATGAGAAACTAATAAATGTGATGTGATAATTTGAATATTGTGTTTATCAGAATAAGTATTCTAATTGGAATTGAGATTCTTGGATATTAATTCTATAATAGTAATAATGACATATTAATGTTTTTCTAGTATTCAAAAAAAATATCATGATATAAGGTTAAATTATATCTTGAATGAATTGAAAAAAATAGAAAATCAATGTAAAAAGACTAGGAAAGAAAATAACACAATGAGAAATACATCATTTTTTGTTGAGAAACCTAATACTAATTTTCAAGAAATAGAAATATAGAATAAATATTTCAAAAGGGATCTTTCTAATCATAAAGAACCATAATTAAATTTATATATAAATAAAGAGAAATAATTTAAAATGATATATATGATGAATCCAAACAAGATTTTTTTTCTTACAATAGATTATCAAAAAATATAAATTGAAAAATGTTTATTAAAATATCAGAATGGGGTATTTCTAGTGCTATATGATTTAAACATATTATTCAATGGTTTTATTCTTATGAATTCAATTAGAGATATTCTCAAAATAGAATGTAAACAAAAGGTATTTTACTCAAATCCTATTAAACCTCAGCTGGTAAAAATTCCCCAATAATTATTTTCTTCTTCTAATATTACGTACTATAAATTATTCTATAGACTGCTACGATGTAATGTGTGATATTTATTATGCTTTATCATCTTATTTTTTAGTATTTGTATTTTACATTTACTTCTTTATGTTAATTATTTTACCATGTAAACATACTATATCTTAAATAATTTAAATTTTAGTTTTATATATGCTGGTTATGTGTTTATATTTCATATAAAAATAGTGTCAATATATTTAAATAACATTTTTTTGAATTTAGGGTATATTTTCCATTTTTAGTTAAATTTTTCTATATACTAGTGTATTATTTTTAAAATAGTTCCCCAAAAGATAATATATCTATACATCAAATTTCATTATTATAGTTAATATAATTTTTCTCTAATTTACGTCTTAAGAATGAACTCATATTTTTTAGTATCTTGTAATAAATTGATTTTTACACGTTAGTGTTGGGAAGTTTGTATTGTTAAATTTTTCAACCACAGAATCCTTTAATAGTATATTTTTATAGTTTTCCTTGACATATAAATTTTAATAATACAAAATTTGTAATGTAATATATAACATCTAAAGTTATTTTATGCATAATGATTTAGAATCTCCTAATTAAAAATTAGGAATAACCATTAGAATATGCAATTCTATTTTGGTTAAAATTTTCATTTTTTTCTCAACATTAATTTATATGACAAGGATAATGTTTTCTAGATTATGAATTTATGATTCACTTCTTTGATTGAATAATTTATTTAATCATATTTCAACTTAAAAAAATTATTTTATTATTTAATTTCATTCATGTTAAATTGAAAATATTATATTTTTATATGGTTTTTATTTGATTTTTTTTTACAAATGGTGATTTAATTTTTAATCTCCTAACAAATATTTCACTATAATTTCAAATTCAATAATATATTTGGGTTTATCATATATATGAATATATTTAATGTAATTAAAAATATATTGTAATTTTAATTTTTTAAAACCCTTACAAATCATTAAATCAAAACAAATATATGTTAAATTTCATTTTCTATGAGATCATGTAAGAGAAGGAGATATTTTTAGAGATATTGTTCCAACTGAAAAAAATTCTAACATATATTTTAAAACTATTAAATTCTCTAATATTTGATAAAATCATGCTTCTAATAGGAACGTAACAAGCATAAATTTTTCTTATTATAATTACTTTTTATTTAAAAATAATACAGTTTCATATTTCAGTTTACAACATTTATATTATTAAATGATACTTTTTTTTGAAAATGTTATACTTTGACAACAAAGCATATTTGATACTACTATTGTTTAAGAGATAGATTTTTTTGAGATTTAATTATTTTATATTTTTTATCAATTTCAAAATGGTATAATTTCTTTCTATATATAACAAATTTTTTGGTTTTTTAATTTATAAAAAGGGGAAATCTTTTTGTTTGAACTTATGTGTTATTTAATTATTATATTTGTTTTGATAAATTATAATTTCCACACATTTATTTATATTTATTCTACCTAAAATTTTATATTTTTTCAACATTATGGTTGATATATGAGATTTGATAAAAAAAATTCCACACTATATTTTTAGGTTATGATTCATTGAAATATTTTCAGAATATTTTTTAAAAATTTAATGTTACATATTTATTTAATCATAAAATTATTATTTTATAACATATTTAATATCTATTTAATATTTTTTAAATCATAATATTTTTTTATTGTACACATATGCTTTTAATGTTCAATTATAAAAATACATAGTTTATATATTGACTCTTTTCTATATATTTTGTTATATTTTTTATGTCATATATATATAATATAAGTAGTGTGTGTATATGTATATATTGTTACATCATCATCACCCTGGTGGAATCCATGAGCATGCAATTCAAACTGACATCTATGCTCAGGCACCCATGACATCCTCTATCAATAATAGCATGAACCTTCATATAAACTGCACTAAAACTCCACAACACCAGAACTCCACCTCTACTGGATACACAACTGCAACTCAAAAAAACTTCAATGGCCTCTATATCCCTCTATGTAAGATCTAGATTTTACCATCCTATCAAAACATATCACTAAATACATCAGTATCTCTCATGGATCTGGAAAACAATATAACATTTTACATACACAACATGACTCTTTCCAACAACTTCAATAGTGTATCAACATACTAAAAATCATTTCTCAGTAGTTTTCATGATTATTTTTTTTATATTATAGTTAGTGGGAGTTTATTATACCATGATTGGTCATTTAACCTACAATGATTTAAATTTCATTGTGAAAATGAGTTTCATTAAGTAATAATGAATATGATTTTTAAGTGACTACAATGAAGAAATAAAATTTACCATAAAGCATATCAAAACGTACCATGAAACTTATTTTAATGTGATTATGGCTATATTGATTTGATAGTTTAGTTATAGCATGTTACCATCATGAAACCACAATGAATACATTTTAATTGACCACATGGAAATTTTATTTACACTATTACCATACTAACTGCACGTAATAAAATGGTACACTTACCAGATTTATGTCTTATGACTCACCCAAATAGTTCATTGGATATTTTATTTTTAAGAAAGTTTAAATTTCCATCAGACCCAATTTATGTGATATTTTGAGAACATAATTAGTTATAATATTTTATTATTTTTTTAATATTTTTACATCTAAATTAAACATATATTTTAATGAAAATTATATAAACTAATCAAAAAAACATAATTAAATTACCTATAGAAATAATAGTATTTACATTATTTCATATAGAGCCTAATTTTTTATAGTTTTTAAATAATTAAATTACTAAAATATCTTGATTTTGATATTTATCATTATATTTATTTTGAAAAAATCCTCATTCATTCTCATAATCATATTATAATTTTATTTATTTAGTTTAATTCATGATTTAATGCGATTCGATGTCATTTTTGAATGATCATGATTTATTATTATATAATTAAATTATCACTATTTTAAATATTTTTAACCATTTCATGGTGTTCATGAGTTTAGGAAACTAACACAAAATGTGATATAACAATGACCAATGGATATTAGATGAAAAATAGATGTCAAGGCATGCAGTGAGAAGATTATTAAATGATTTTTTCTATACATAAAATAAGAATTTTTTCATGAAAATATTTTCCATCTTTATCGCCAGTTAATGTCATTCCCATTAAAAAATAATTCATTCCAGATTATTATACCAATTAAAAGGATGTTTCTAAGGATTTTAATCCCAAACAAATGTTAGGTTATATTGGGTTTTGACAACTAAAATTTTTTTAAAATAAGTTTTTGACTCATATAAAAAGTTTGTGTTGTGTTTCCATGTTCTAGAAAAGATATTTTATGTAAATATGTTATCACATCATTAAAAGAGAATAAAATCCATGGGTATTTATATTCTCATTGAGTATATAATATTGAATGTTGGATTGGAATATTGTTGATCTGAACTACTACATAAATATCATGTTCATATTTTAGTTTCTAATGCATTATATATTGAACATTACACTATAATATTGATTCATGAAATAATTAACCTTGATTTATATTTTTTTAAATTTTTAAAAAAAAATTCACCCCCTCTAGTTTATTATTTACATAAATCATGATCCATCACATTGGTGAGTTAAATCTTTATGTAAACAAGGTGATCATTCCAATGGTAGAATTTGAACTAATTTTATGGATGGATTGGATTTTAAAATAATGTTAAAATATTGTATTTATTAGAAATGATATTATATTTTTATTGAACAAAAAACCTATTGAAATTTTAAATGGGTTAATATTCAAGTACAAGCCTTATTAAGAACCAACACTCATTTACCTCATTATTAAAATGATTGGTGACAAAGTGAAAGAGGGGGATCTATAAATATTGTATATATTCCTACTATACCTAAATTAAATGATATATTTTATTGAAAGTTACATGAAAAATACCAAGATAGTGATATGAAATTATCAATTGAACTCAAATATGGATCGAATACAATTTAAAAAACCAAAATTTTATGGAATATGTTGAGTTAGAGTAATTTTAGAAGAAACATTAAGATATTTTGGGGATGGTTTTTATTCAATCAAGTGTGTTTCCTTGGGGTGTACATTTTCTATTTTTGGTGTTATTTATTGATGAAAGTAAATTTTTTGTAAATATGGTAACTAATAATTATAATTAAAATAAGTAACATTATTATTAAAAAACATGACTTGTGAAGGAATCTCTATTGATCCAAAAAAGAAAAACTGCATAGAGGAGTTCCCTTATACTACAACAATAAGTGATATTTTTAGTTTCTTTAGTCAACCATGAGACTATATAGTGTATTTAATAAAAATTCCATTGATTTATAATTTTATATCCAAATTAAATAATAAAGTAGTTATGTTTATAATGAAAAATTTGTGTGAAAAACATTTCCTTGAACTAAATAAGAGGTTACTTAGTGAACTGAATTTAACAATTCTATATAAAGGGGTAAATTTTTAATTTATAATGATTCATTATTGAATGTACTTATTTTTTGTACTGATACATATTGAAATTGATATTTTTAACGTATATTGACAGATGAATAAAAAAGAAATGAATTATCTTAACCATGATTTATAGTTATATCCCGTTATTTATGCATTAAATTCAGAGAGAAAATATATTTTGGGGGAGACGTTTCAAATATACATAGAATTCTATAGACTCAAGAATATACTAAAACAAATTTTACTGTTCAATACACATAGAGGGTAGTTTATGATTCTAATAGACTATAATTATCTAACTTCATGCCACACTAATAATTCCAAAAATGTCACTGATTATTTAAGATGGAATGACCCCAATGTTCGTTCGATGATTTATACTGAAGGAGATCAATTGATTGGGGAATATGAATTATTGATATGAAACTATTAAGGTAAAGGACATAATCAATCCTATCCTATAAGATTTTCAAATCCTCATTATTTTATAAGAATAAGAAACCATAAAAAGTAATGCAATGATACATGAGATGATATAAGTCATAATAATGGGATGTTTCTCATGTTTAATGTTTATCATTATAGTGAATTGTGGTTTGGTACATTTCTTTATGTCACGTATGTTTCTAAGTTACAGAAGGAGATAATTTATGAATATCCCAACTATTAATTATCTACAAATCATAGAATAACTAAAACACATATACATCCATGATATAATTGTCGGTCAGATTAATTGAAATGGGAGATTAATAATTTTACTTAAGGATATTTTGTATGTCAGTATGTGAAGGAAATAAAACAACTAACCAATAGAGTTCTGCTAGTACTACCCATACAAGTATGTATATGGGAAAACATCACTATGTACTTTGTTGCATTCCTTACTAAGATATCTCATAGAAACAATTCTATATAGGCAATCACTGATTAAATTAAGAGTATCCTATTATTTTATATCAATATAATAGGATTTATCCCATGACATTATTGCTCTTCATAATACTCAATAAGGAGAGAGAAAACAAAGGAAATAATTATAAAAAATTTCATAATTATCCATATATTTTAAAAACCAATACTATATTCAATAGAGTACAAGATATGGGACACTGAGAATAAATCAAAAATGAAATATTATTATTTTATTTTGACTATTATAACCTAGATGTTAAATTAATGTGTAAATATAATATTAATTAATAAATGATATATATATATATAAATTTATTATTAAATATAAATTTATATAAAAACTCCATGAAAATAAAAACTCAATTTTTATAAAATCAATTTTATTCTTCATGTTTTCATCAAAAATGTGTTTAAATTCTTTTTATGAGAGAATATTATAACTAAAATCAGGAATTTATACATAAATGAATTGAAAAAATTAATTTTATTTTTGAATTGATAATGTTATAAATTCAATAAGAATATTTTTATATATTTTTCTGAAAAGATTAATTTTACATTGAATAGTGAGAAAACAAATTTTGATAAAAGTATATTTTTTGTTATATTAAAATATTATGATTATTATTTGAATTTGAAATCAAATATAAATTCAAGATCATAGGTTAAATTTAATTTAATTATTTACATTTTAATAATCCTTTTATATTATTTTGGTATAAGTACATTTTTCAGATTAAAAACACAATTATCCAAAACAATTCATTGAATTTTGACGATTTAATTTTAAATTAAGTTCTCCAAATTATATGTTGTGAATTTTGGAAAATTTATTCCATATATTTAATTATTAGAAATTATTTAATTTTTTTTCTATTTTTTGGTTAGAATCAATAGAAAACTTTGTAATTTCTTTCTGATGTAATGTGTAGATCTAATAACTAAAGGTAAAAAAACTGATAAGAATTAAAAATGACCAAAAAACTTGATTATACTTTCCTATATGATTAAATTTATTACATAATCATTCAATATTCAGTAATATTAAATTATACAACAATTTGAATTAGATAATGTTCTTTATTGTATATTATTTGCAGGAAAGTCAAACATCTCACAATCTAATTTTTAATAAATAAAAAAATTTAATATATATTTAGCTAGAAGAATTATTACACTATATTTTTGTGATAAATTATATAAATTTACTATGGTAGATTATTTTTAATTTTTAGTGATGAAAGAATTACCTTAATGCTTATAGAACGTCGACATAATAATTCTTAAATTAATAAAAAACAAATATATTATGTAAAACATATAAAAATATATAATATGATATTTTTAATGTGATAAATGGATTTAATATATTAATATAACTTGTTATGGATATAATAAAATATTTATCTATTGTTTTACTAATAATTTATGTAATTAAAGTAAATGTGATAAATGATTATATAAATGATAATTTAAATTTAGTATTATTTGTTAAAATTTAAATAAATGTACTAAAAATATTATTTATATTTTAATGACTATGATATTGTTTATAATATCATCCATGGTCTATTTATATCCCTTTTTTCATATATATCAACTATATTGACCCCCAATGTGTAAATAATCCACGTTGTAGTTATAAGTTTTAAAAGGAATATCAAGGAGTTGAAACCAATATGTAAAGATAAAATAATCATAAAAATATATTATTTTTTTATTTTATAGTATTTTTTATAACAATATTAATCCTATAATTTAAATAAATTAAATATTTTACATTTGAATTTAATAATTAGTATACATCATTTTAAAATTTAGATACATTTCAAGAACACCCCTCCCCTATCTTATAAAAGGGAATCACTTTTCCCTTTGTTACGTACATAAAAATCATTTTTTTAGAACATATATATATACATAATCATTTCAATAATAACTCCATTAATTCTATTGGGATTATTTTGGGAAGAACACCAACCTTGGGGGTCTAAAAGTGTTTAGAATGTGATTTTTTTTAAGGAAGAGGTATCATATTTAATCTAGCATTTCAGTTTTATTTTTTAACCTCCTCAAAATATTCTTTAACCATGTAAAAATAATACATCTAGTATTATATATATGTGTGTGTTATTATGTTAAGGGAACAACTGATATACATATCCTCTTTCATCAATTAAGAAACACATATGTCATTCTTGTGTACGGATGAATATCGCCATGTGAACTGATGTTATTCATTTTCCATCACTATATCTCATGGATTGATTATAATGGTGGAATTAATACATAAATATTTTATTTATAAAATTTTTTGTTAATTATTAGTTATTTATATATAATTTTTGTCCTTAAATTTCCAGGAACTAGAAAATGAAAACATCATACAAGCTTTTGTGTGGATAAATATCTCCCTGATGTGATCTGGTTCGGTTTTCATAACCACATCACAAAGATGATATATATTATTTTAGATAAAGAAGTAATTATATATTAATTATATTATTATATATTTTTATATTTAAAACAATACATAACATTTTTCAGTAATTATCATTAGAAAAAGAAAAATGCAATCATGTGTACATATGGCCTATTATTTCCATGACTGTAATGTGGTTCATTATTCATGTCCATATTTCATTATTAGTCATAATATTATAATGGATGCATAAAATGATAATTATGACACTAAATTAATTCAATTTATGATTTAATAATTAAATATTTTACCATAGTAATCTTATCACAACCATTTTTGACTTATAAACCAGATTTTTGCAAAACGTCCGACATGAACATAAATAATTAAGTAATTGTATATAACATGGTAATAATTGATATAAAAGGAATAATAAACTTTAAAATGGTTATAAAGAAAGAAAATTATTAACCAAATATTATTATTCTGGATGATAAAAAACAAATGTGACATATCAGACTCAGGGTAAGGGAATTCATATCAATTTCTTTTTATTAAGGGATATTATAAGGTAATGAACCTACATTATTTTATGTGGTTTTCATACATCAATTTTAAATATTGTATCATTTATTTAACAACTATAATTATTGTTGAATATTTTTTAATGTTATTTTTCCATGGGTATTATAATTCAAATTTTTACAAAGTGGTACGGGGAATTTTTTTAAAACAATTATTTTACACATCCCTTAAAACCCTATTTCCATCGATCCATATTTTCTAAAAAGGTTTTATAATTTTTTTTTAAATGAATCATTCTATCATTTTAAAAAATATATTTTTTTTAAAAAATAATTGAATTATATATTTTATACATAATGGGAAGATTTTCCCACTATTAGGTATAATAGTATCATTTAATCTTACATTACTTTTCTAAAAGTTAATATTCATTGAAAAAAATTCCATTATATTTACATTTTTTAAAAAATATTGAACAAAAATAAAAACACTATTTTGATATATAAAAGTTTCTTTGTAATGTCTTGGCCTTAGTTTCCTGGAGTCGGTTCTTTAAATTATTACATTGGCATATTAAAAAGGAATATGCATCCTGAAGGACTGATTATTTTAGTAGTTTTGGAAAATAAGATTCATACATAAGTTGAACATTACAGCTTTATATGAAATCCACATATAAATTCTATTAGAATCATCCACAACTCCTCAATTATACCTACAAGTAATTCTAACATACTTCTATGCATCTTTGGTTAAAATAAAACATAATCAAGGGGTGAGGTCAAATTATCATTATGGGTAATTATTATAGAAGAAGTGATTATAAACATAAACACTAGACATGGTGAAAAACTAAAACACATGAATTTAAACATACACTTGATAATAATATAACAGGAAAACAATATGGATGAATAATACCATAATAAAATATAACATGGATATTATAATATTTTAATAATCACATTGAATAACTATTAATTTTTCCTTAATGATGGAATCTATAATACAGGACATCATAGAAAATCTGTTAAGGCCTCCTTCCAAACCATACATAAACATGTAAAAACATAAACTAGTCTATCTCATTAGACCTACCAATGCACTGATGGGCTATAGAGGGACCCAATCAACACTTACTGATTCCACTTAATTCTTCATATGAAATTATTGAATCATAAAAAAAATATATATTTCTATTGAAGCTATCATATGAAATGAAAATATTTTTCCTCAATCAGTAAACATAACACTAACCATTCGATGTAATGTGGTGAATTATTTCAAGATAGTACATTCATAGTAAAAATAATCATAAACAATTCGATAAATCATGGTAAATGATGTAAATTTTTTTATCCGAATTAAACATATGAATCAACAATAGTTTTGAAATACATGAAAATACTCTTATAAAATTAATGTGTAATTATTGATAGAAACAATATTTTACATGGAAAAGAAGATTTCTTTTGGAAAAAAACATTGTATAAAACCAGAAGTTAAATAAGTCAGTTTGTTCAAAATAAATTTTATTATTTTAGAAAAATAATTGATTCTTAAAACAAATTATAGAGTCTATATAATGATATGTAATAAATCTTGTTGTTATTTTGAAACAGGATTGTTTATCAGGATAATTTTTTGAAATATCCTTTTAAATCATGTAACTCCCCATAATGTAAATAGGTATTGTGATTAGAAAACATATACAGAAAATTCAAACATAATTTATGAGGGTATATAAGAATAAATAAAAATTTCATTGAGGTATGTAGAGAATAAGAGTAACCCAAATGAAAAAGGTGGTTCGGGTAGAAAACCCTTACCTTATGTCTGAATGGGTTTATCTCCTAACCATGATATCCTATATTATGTAATTATAGACATTAATAATTTTATTTACAACATATTAGACTTGTATATAATTTATTAAAATTTTATTAAGTTCATTTATGTTCTTTTATTATTCTATAGTATTAAATTTATTCTTTCTAGTGTGTTTGTTTCTCGATATTCTTGATCGACTCTGTAACATCCTAGGTAAATAAAGAACATGAAATTTTTCATAATTATTAATATTTTTGAATTAAATATTAATTCTACTTTAAATGGGACGCTATGTTCGATGTCATACCTGATACGCAAAAATGGGTTTCTTTGAAATATTATATTGCACACTAATCATATAATATTATTATTTTAAATAGTATTTAATGCCTAGCCATTGTATTGATGGGAATGAATAGAACTAAATAAAATATTATTATACATTGTTTAATATTTTTACTTTTATCCAATAAAATCTAGAGGCTTGAAATGTGAATGAATCTAAGCATAAATACTCCAGTATTCTTTAAAAGGTCGATTTACAGCCTTTTGGTGGAGAACCCTCTTTAAGTATAGTTTGGGCCATTTTTATATGTTCTATTTGAAAAAATAAAATTATTCTTTATATTTGGTACATCAAATTTTAATTTGGTTAAATTTTTGATATTTTTCTGATAAATTTCATTTTTTTAATAAATAGTGAAAACTACTGTATTTTAATTCAAAAGTGCCTTTTAATATAATTTATTTATATGATTATATTATCTTTTAATTTGGTTTTAAAGTTAAATTAGAATATATTTTTATCATTTAATATAATTTTGGACATTAGAGGTAACTTCATTTTTTAATTTTACATAAACAAGTGTTAGTCTTTTGATAGTAATTATTTCTTAAAAACACGCTATTTGTTTTAACAGTGGAAATTAATTTTAAATTAATTTCTGCCACTTATGTATTTTGAATTTGAAAAAATAGATTCCATATTTGTAATCATTAGATCCAAATTTTGTAAATAGGTAAATTTTATTTTTATACATTTTAAATATTTACAATTGCAAATAATTTATTTACCATGATTAAAGGGTAAATATAATAAATAAGGGTAAAATATAAAATTATAATAATATTAAGTTACCCTATCATGTGTCCTGATCCTATTTTATGGTACATATCCTACCATTGGCATCCTTGGGTCAAATTTGGTACCCCATTGATCCACATGGGAGTAGTAATGACACTATATATTAATTAATTTAAAGTAAAGACAAAAATGACATAAACAAATATCTTTAAGTAAATAAATTTTTACATAGGGTTATATAATTTATCATTTCAACTATAAATATTCTTTGGAAATATAAAATTATTTCCTACATCATGTTAATTTTTTTATTATTTTTTGACATCATATAAATTAAATTATTTATGAAACAATAATGATACAATATTTAACCCATTAATAATTGATTTAAATAAATAACATTATAAATATTAAAACAGTATCCAAAGCAAGTCCAATTCTTGTTGGATTATTTTATTTCTACCTTCAGTCATCTTAAAATTTATTTTAATAATTATTTGACCTTTTTAAACCGAAGATGAGTTTAAAATAAAATAATTGTTTCAAACTTTCCTAAAGAGCCCCTCCTCTCCCTTATAGAAATACTTCACTTATAACTTATTTATCACACTCCTCAAGCCTTTTTCTCATACAACATCTGCTCTAATAAGATCTCCAGATCCCTCTATAAATCCTAGAATCCTTACCATAGTCATAAATCACTTCAAAAAACCCTTTTGGTTCAAACAAAAAGGAGTTACTTGATTTAAAGGTAACATCTTCTCTTAAGTTCTTTTGTTTTCTTTTAATTATCCAACCCCTAAAATATTATTATTCCTTTATTTTATTAAAACACTCATATCCTAAATATACTAGTATGTTTTTATGATAAGGATTATAACTATACATACACACACCTCCATCTAATGGATGATGAACATACTATTTCTGTGGATGGAAAACTAACGTCTCACGAAGCGATGATTCTTCAATTATCTCCTACCGCCTCTCATGGTGACCATTATAATGAATCTGTATTTATATATGATATATATTATGTTTTTTTCTATTTTCCTCTGTAATTTTTATTTAAAAACATACCTTTATGCCTTCCAATATGTGTTAAACTCGATAATTTCATTTGATGAAGTGCGGACTACCGCCCCCTCAAGGTGATATGATTCGTTCTTGACATACATGGAACATATAAAGGTGGAGTTAATAAAATTATTTAACATATATATCATATTATATTATAATTTAATTATAATATACTTATGTATCATTAAGTTTTCATTCCATTAAATATTTAATAGAAATTAATGTAGCGTTCATGCGTACGTACGGCTTACCATCTCCATGAACGGTGCATTTCATTTCTTCTCTCCAAAAGTTATGTACTATTATAAATATATATATATATATATTCAAAGGATATATATGATATATATTATATCTAGATCATTAATATCATTCTTGAGATAATGGAGTTTTGACCCCATGGACAAATTGTAATTATAACAAGTTCATTTTTAACTCAAATTCTAAACATCAACCAAATGTCCGATATGAACTCAAATAATTAACTAACTGTTATTTAAAGGTAATAAGTGATATAAAATTAATAATAAACATTATAAACATTATTAATAAAGTATAAATTAACTTAAGTTTATTATTAAGGAAGAAAAAGGAACATACAAGTCAAGTTGGACACGAGTTAAGGGATTTCTTATCTCACTTTTAATTCCGCGAGATTTCCATTGTTCACCACTTATTTATTACATGTGGTGTATTGTGTACTGCCATTTGATATATATTATCATGATTTAATTTATATTCATGGTATTCTGTGATTCATTGGGTAGTTATTAACTTTTCTCATATGACTTGATAGATTACAATGTGGTAAGGGTTTTTCATCTCACTTTTTATTCCCGTGAGATTTATGTTATATTAGCCACAATTTCCTTTTGTGTGGTGGATGTACTGCCCATGATTGTATTATTTGTGTAATATAATTTAATTTATGGGTATTTACATATTCATTTTTTGATCATTCTTTCATCGGGTGTATGTTTCGTATGTTACCAAATCGGAAATAGAAATTTTCTCCCTTCTCTTTTTAAGTTTTTTTGGTTATGTCTTTTAATTTACGTCTTATTTTGTTGGGATATGTTCTTATATATCATTGTTGATGTAAATTTTATGTCCATGTGATGAGATATCATTTTCTCTCTCATCAACTAATTTTCTGAAATTTAAAGTGACATCATTAGGCTGTCAGATTTCTGTAAGGAAACTTCTTAACCCAATTTCAATTTTTGGGTTAAACATCTACTTCTTGATTATGTCATTCTGTGAATACGTGTGAATAACCTATGATTTGTTTACACTTAATTTCCACTTATATTTTTTTATTTATATTTTTCACAAATAATTATGTAATTAATTTATCCTTAATCTAAGGATACCTTCTATATAAGGGATTTCATCTCAATTTACATTTCCATTGAGACTTTATTGTTGATATGAACCAATGCACTCTTATATGGTGTTTATACTATCCTTCATCATATTATATCATGAATACCTTTATTCTAAAGATATTATTAAGAATTTATTAAATGTTATACCTCAATTATTTTTATTCTAGGGTCTCTCATTTTTTTAAATACTCTTTCACTAAAATATCATTTTAAATGTTCTAAAGGTTTATTCTTTTAAATATTTAACATTAATGACCATGTTTTAGAAATAGTTTTAAGGATTTATTCATATGGACATGAATGTTTTGAAATTAAAATTTCTTTTAAAATATTCAAATTGGTATGGGACACTTTGATTCAAAAATATCCTTATTTAATATTTTAAATGGTTTTGAAAATGGTTTAATAAATGCTTTTATTTTTTCAATATTTTTAAATGATATATTTTGATTTCAATGTAGAAATGTTATCTTTCCATTATTTTTATGGGTTATGAATATTTTATGGCTATTGGGAATTTTTTATGTATACGGGTGGTTCCATGATAAACCTATGGAAGTTGAGCCCGAGATAGCTCTTCAATTCATTGGGTAAAGTGACGGAGGTAAACGTTAATGTTTCTCCTAAGAGATTTAGGGAATATACTGTGATGGGTATTCCAAATGTGAATCCCTCTATAGTTGTGATAGCTACAATGTAAGTATGTTATTTATGCACAAAAAATTACCTTTATGATTTATGATTTCTATGTGTTGTTCATAAATCATATGATTTCATGAGGTTGTTATGATTGAAATGTATGGTTTCATTATTTTGTATTTATATATGGACTAATGTTTTAATTCCTTATTTTATATCCCTTACTGAGATTTTTATGCTCATCCCAAGTTTTTGAAATGTTTTCAATAAGAAATAATGATGAATAAGGGTGAAGGATGGGATCAAGGAAAAGTCATGTTGTCTAAAACATGGAACTAGACATGACTCTTTTTTTTCATGAGCTTTTATTTTATGAAAAAAAAGGATACTCAGTAGAATTGTCAACATGTAATATTCATGTTGTTATGTAAATTTTATGACCTAATTCACTAAAACTATAAACCTAAAAATATCCTTAATGTTAATTATCCATTTAATTCATGATTATCTAATATTTAAAGTCGGGTCCTTATAGTTGGTATCAAAAGAAGGTTTAGACAACTTTAGGGATTAAGAGTTTTCTTTAGACACATGGTTAGTCCCTATGTATATTATTTCATTTAAATACTTGTTTTATAAGTTTTTCAGATCAAGGAAAGTCAGTTACAAATAGAAGGAGGGGGGACTCAAATGACATTCCTATCTCTTCCTGATGACTTGCTTTCAATAGTTATTACAAAGTCATGTTCGGACGATTGTGAAACTTTTTCTAGCATACAACTCACTTGAAAGTAGTTGTTTGAGATATCAAACACATCTAATATACCTCATTATCATCATGGATCATGGATCATATTTAAACAAATCTTATTTTCACAATATTCTCATATTTTCAATAAAGGTAAATATTATCAAGGCATTTTCGAATATTTTACCTTATCACAATATTTTGAAGCATATTATGATTTTGAAAAACTTTATGAAGAAGGAGACCCTTGCATAACCTATTTATATTTTCTTTTAAAATATAGTCTTTATTCACATACCTATAGTATTTTAAAAGTACCATTAATTGAATGTTTCAACTCAAATTCGGTCCAACTGTTTTATAGAAATCATGTTTTATCAGATGTTTTGAAATTATATGTCATATATGATTATTTTACAAAACTGTTTTCCTGTGAACACCCATATGAACCATGTTTTACAAGGTGTATTTGGATGAAGGAAGAAAATGATTTTGAAGGATCTCTAAATAATTTTTTTAATTCATGGACCTTATACCTACGTGAACAAGATGATGATGAAACCAAATGGACACCATGATCAAGGTATGATGTTATTTATTTTGGGGATCATTTTATTTTATCTTATGGTGGTGAAATAAGACTTCAATAATTAAGATGTTGAGATCCTAATGAATTGGGATGAAAATGAGAGTTATAAGGAAACCACTGAGGTTAAAACATGTTAGGTTTATTTTAAGTTTTATAAAAAGGAAAACATGCAGACCGTGTGACAACCTGTCGCGTCGGACAAAGCTATGGGAATCAAACCCACAACCAAAGTGTGATTGGTATTTTTTTCCTACCAATAGACTATGTGAAGTCCCTAGTTAGTATGACTTATTCTTTTTAGTTAAATGATTTTATGGATCAATAATAAGTTTATTTTGGGAAAATATTTTTTATTAAATGGATATACTTAGTATAGAAAAATGATTTAGTGATTAAGTGATAAAGGATGTTGTGGAAGAAGTTCTCTCTTTTTAGGAAACACTATATGCCTAAGGAAGATAGAACACTATTGGATTTCAATTGTGGAATAATGGCTGAAATTTTAGTTTGGAAGAATATATGATTTTATTGTGAAAATATGATGATTTGATTTATTTATAAAAATTATTAACCTATCATGGAGAATATGTGATTAGGTTAATTACATTATAATATGAGACTTTATGAGTAACTTGTGTTATTTGGAGATAAATGTCAAGATGTATCTTGGAAGACTATGTAATTAAATCTTTATGAGATTTGGGTTACAATTTTAGTTTGGATTACTTTTGAATAATTTTATGGACATTTGTTTATTGAATGGTCTTTGTTGAACTTTTGGTTTTGTTTGAAAAATTTTACATATTAAGAGTAGTTTTTATTCTTGTAAAAGATTGTCCTTTTTGGGTATTATCTTATCTCTCACTAACCATTTTGGTTTTAGTTGATGTCTAAAAACAAGGTAAATATATAGTTCTTCTTTTTTGGATTATGTGATTCTCTAGAAGATGATTCTTTTGCTTTTGATGTTACCAAGTATTTTTTAATGCTCATTGCTTAGAGAAATGATTAGTTTTTGGTAGAAACTTATTGAAGGATGAAACTCTACTTAAAGGTGAGTATATTTCATTATGTTCTTATTCTATATAGTAAATTAATTCCTCAAAATTATGAAAAGAGACGTAAAAAAATTATTTTACGTTTCCTACTAGGTAATCAAATACCATTTAACACATCATAAGTTTGTGATTTTCTGGTGGTTAACTTTCTCCTAATCATGTTTTCTATCACGCTCCATCAGAACTTGATCATTTTTTGTCTCTTCCATATCCATGTTTTCCTATATGGAATCCTGGTATGGGTTATCTTAGGTGAGCTTTGTAATTCTCTTTCTTTCTTTTAAAGTGATAGTTTTACTGACTCTTTTCCGATGTGGGACTTTTAATAAATTTTCCAAGCACAGTTTTAAGATTGCGAGGATGCAATTCCCAAAAGGGGGGAAGGATGTAACATCCCAGTTAAATAAAGAACATGAAAATTTTCATATTTTTTAATATTTGTTAATTAAATATTAATTCTACTTTAAAAGTGACGCTATGTTCGATGGCGTACTTGGTACTCAACAATGAGTTTCTTTGAAATCTTACTTTGCACACTAATCATATAATATTATTATTTTAAATGGTAGTTAATGCCTAGACATTGTATTGATGGGAATGAATATAACTAACTAAAATATTATTATACATGTTTTTTGAATATTTTTACATTTTTTCAATAAATGTTAAAGGCTTAAAATTTGAATGAATCTAAGCATAAATACTCTAATATTCATTAAAAGGTCAATTTACTGCCTTTTGATGGAGAATCCTCGTCAAATCTACTTTTGGACATTTTTATATGTTATATTTGACAAAATAAAATTCCTCTTTAGATTTGGGACATCAAAATTTACTTTGGGTAAATTTTTGGTATTTTTATGATAAAGTTCATTTTTTTCATGAATAGTGAAAAATACTATATTTTAGATCAATATTTATTTTTAATATAATTTATTTATATGGTTATATTATATTTTTAATTGGTTTTAAAGTACAATTATAATATATTCTTACCATTTAATTTAATTTTGGTCATTTTAAGTAAATTCATTTTGAAATTGGTCACAAAAAAGTGTCAATCTTTTGATAGTCATTATTTCTTAAAAACACGCTATTTGTTTTAACAGAAGGATTTCATTTTAAATTAATTTCTGCCACTTTTATGTTTTGAATTTGGAAAAATGGATTCCATATTTTGAATCAGTAGGTTCTAAATTATGTAAGTAGTTATCTTTTATTTTTAGACATTTTAAATATTTACTTCAGTAAATATTTTATTTACCATGATTAAAGGGTAAATCTAATAAATAATGGTAAAATATAATATTATAATAATATTAAATTACCCTAACATGTTTCCTAATCCTATTTACTGATACATATCCGACCATGTTCATCGTTGGGTCGAATTCGGGACCCCATGGAGCCACATGGAAGTAATAATGACACTTTATATTAATTAATTTAAAGTAAAGACAAAAATGACATAAACAAATATATTCTAATAAATAAATTTTTACATGGGGTTATATAAGTTATCTTTTTTACTATAAATATTATTTGTAAATATAAAATCATTTCCTACATCATGGTATTTTGTAATAATTTTTGGACATCAAATAAATCAAATTATTTTTGACACAAAAATGATACAATATTTACATCATTTATGAATGATTTAAATAAATAAGAATATAAGTTTTAAAACAATATCCAAATCCAATATAATTATTGTTAAATTATTTTATTTTGAACATGAGTCATATAAAAATTGATTTTAATTATTATTTGACCTTTTGAATTCGAATATGAGTTTAAAATAAAATAATTGTTTCACACTTTCCTAAAGAGCCCCTCCTCTCCCTTAAAAAATCCCTCGCTTCTAACTCATTCCTCACACTTATCATTCCTCACACTTATCAAGCCTTTGGATCCTAAAAAATATGATCCAATAAGCTCCCACAATCTCTATCGTCATCCTATAATCATTACCTTAGGCATAAATCACTTCAAAAAAACCTTTTGGGTTCAAACTAAAGGGAGTTACCTGATTTAAAGGTAACATCTTCTCTTAAGTTCTTTTGTTTTATTTTACTTCTCCAACCCCTAAACACTTTTTATTCCTTTATTTTATAACAAAACTAGTATAATAAATATACTAGTATGTTTTTATGAGACAGATTCAAACTACACTTACAGACACCTCTATCTAATGGTTGAAGAACATACGGTTTCTGTGGATGGAAAACTAACGCCTCACGAAGCGATGATTGTTCAATTATCTCCTAACGCCTCTCATGGTGGCCATTATGATAAAATTTTATTTATATATGATATATATTATGTTTTTGTTTTATATATACTTATGTAATTTTTATTTACAAACATACCTTTATGCCTTCCAATATGTGTAAACATGATAATTTCATTTAAGGAAGTGCAGACCCTCGCCCCCTCAAGGTGATCTGATTCGTTATTGACATACATAGAACGTATAAATATGGAGTTAATGAAATTATTTAACATATATACCATATTATATTATAATGTAATTATAATATAACTATGTATCATTAAGTTTTTATTCCATTAAATATTAAATAGAAATGAAAGTATCGTTCATGCGTACGTACGGCTTACCATCTCCATGAACGGTGCATTTCATTTCTTATCTCCAAATGTTATGTACTATTATAAATATATATATATATATATATATTCACTGAATATATATGATATATATGAGATCTAAATCATTAATATCATTCTGGAGATAATGGAGTTTTGACCCCATGGAAAAATTGTAATTATAACAAGTTCATTTTTAACTCAAATTATGAACATCGACAAAATGTCTGATATGAACTAAAATAATTAAATAACTATTATTTCAAGGTAATAAGTGATATAAAAGTACTAATAAACATTAAAAACGTTATTAATCAAGTATAAATTAAATTAAGTTTATTATTCATGATGAACAAGGAACATACAAGTCAAGTTGGACACGAGGTAAGGGATTTCTTATCTCACTTTTAATTCCGTGAGATTTCCATTGTTCACCACTTATTTATTGAATATGGTGTATTGTGTACTGCCATTTGATATATATTATCATGATTTTATTTATATTCATGGTATTATTTGAATCATTTGGTGTTTATTAACTTTTCTTATACGACTCGATGGATTACAACATGGTAAGGGTTTTTCATCTCACTTTTTATTCCCGTGAGATTCATGATATATTATCCACTATTTAATTTTTTTGGTGGATGTACTGCCTATTATTGTATTCTTTTTGTAATATAATTTAATTTATGGGTATTTACATATTCATTGTGTTATATTTCTTTCATAGGGTGTATGTTTCGTAAGTTACCAAATTGGAAAGGGAACCTTTCACCCTCCTCTTTTTAAAAGTCTTCTTTTTGTTATGTCTTTTAATTTACATCTTATTATGTTCGTATATGTTCTTATATATCCATATTGATGTAAATTTTATATTCAAGTTAGTAGATATCATTTTCTCTCTCATCAACTTATTTTCTGAATTTTAATGTGATGTCGTTAGGCTGTCGAATTTCTGTAAGGAAACTTCTTAACCAAATTTCAATTTTTGGGATAAACATCTACATCTTGATTATGTCGTTATATGAATATGTGTGAATAACCTCTTATTTTTTTACACTTAATATCCTCTTATATTGGGTGTATTTATATTTTTGACACATAATTATGTAATTTATTTATCCTTATTCTAAGGATACTATTTTTATAAGGGATTTCGTCTCAATTTACATTTCCATTGAGACTTCATTGTTGATATGAACCAATTCACTCTTATATGGTGTATATACTTTCCTTTGGCAGATTATATCATGAATATATTTATTCTCTTTATTTTATTATGTTCTTATTAAATTTTATTCCTCAATTATTTGTATTCTAGGGTCTCTTGTTTTGTTAAAAACTCTTTAACTAACATATTGTTTTAAATGTTCTAAAGGTTTATTCTTATAAATATTCACATTTATGAACATGTTTTAAAAATGGTTTATGGATTTATTAATATTGACATTATGGTTTTGAAATTTAAATGTCTTTCAAAAGCTTCAGGGTGGTATGGGACACTTTGATTCAAAATCTATTTATTTAATATTTTAAAATGGTTTGGAAAATGGTTTGATAAAAGCTTTGATTTTGTCAATATTTTTAAATGATATATTGTTATTGCAATGTGGAAATGTTATCTTCCCATTATGTTTGTTTTATGGGTTATGAATATGTTATGAATATTGGGAATTGTTTATGTATACGGGTGGTTCTGTGATAATCCTAGGGCAGGTGATCCCGAGATAGCTCTCCAATGCATTGGGTAACATGACAGAGGTAAACGTTAATTTTTCTTCTAAGAGATTTAGGGAATATACTGTGATGGGTATTCCAAATGTGACTCCCTCTTTAGATGTGATAGTTATAATGTAAGTATGTTATTTATTTCATAAGTTACCTTTATGATTTATTATTTCTATGTGTTGTTCATAAATCTTATGATTTCATGAGGTTTTTTATGATTGAAAAGTATGGTTTCATTGTTTTGTATTTATTGATGGGATAATGATTTCATTCCTTATTTTATATCCCTTACTGAGATTTTTATGCTCATCCCATTTTTTTTAAATGTTCTACACAGGACTTAATGATGAATAAGGGTTAAGGATGGTATCAAGGAAAAGTCATGCTGTCTAAAACATGGAATTAGACATGGCTCTTTTTTTCAAGAGATTTTTATTTTATGAAAAAATGGATACTGAGTAGAATTGTCTACATGTAATATTCATGTTGTTATGTAAATGTTATGACCTAATTCTTTAAAACTCTAAACCTAAAAATATCCTCAATGTAAATTATCCATTTAATTCAAGATTATTTCATGTTTAAGGCTGGGTCCTTATAAGTTTACGTGATTATAATTATAACAGTTCATGTGGAATGGATACCATTCTCCATAAATGAGTTTTTATATAATTAATAAACATAAATTAGTTTAAAGGGATATATATATATATATATAATTTCATTACATGGTATTTTTATGTGTATGAATCATTAGATATGTCATTTATTGATAATCATTTAGATTTTTAATGCATTTTTTCATTCAAAATAAATTAGTATTGTTCTATTATTTAGTATCATGTAAAAAATTATGGTTCTAGAATCATTAAATTTTATATAATAATATTTTATAATATATTTTAACCCTAAAAATGGTTCCATTTCCATCCTTGATGGATTAGATGAAGAATGAAGGTTTGTCTTCTACGAAGGTTGTAAATTAGCACCTCCCGTTTGATGATTTCATTTTTAAAATAAAATAGAGAGAGTAAGGATAATGATGATATATATTCCATTAACATGACATAATAATAGTGTATATATGATACAATAGTTACCATGATCATTTGTATAGATTTGGTATGGAGATAATTATAAATAACCAAGGAACATTATAAGAAAATAAATGGAAAAAGAAGAGGATTTTATCTCCTGGACACTCTTCCTTGAGAATATCATTATTTGGATTGATTTTTTATTTTAGGAAGTGAAAGAGCTCATAGATATGGGTATAGAATAGGGAATATTATTTGGGTGGAACATCAACAAGCTTCAAGGCATAGATAAGTGATGAGAAGAGGGAGTGATGGGTGGGTTTTATAGTGGAGGAGAGGGGTGATCTTTGAATATCTAATTCATTATTTTATTCAATTTCTCAAGATAGGAAATAGAGTCTGATTCTTGTGACCAATAATTATAATAAGTTAATGTGACTCCAAACTAATGGTTTTTTAAATCATCCATGGTATAAAAAATAATGTATTTATCTTATAGTCTATTTATATAGTAACTTTTCGTATTTTACTACTCACCAAAATTCAATTATTTTATAAAAATACAAAAAATACCAATAACAATATTTAAAAATATATAATCCAAAAATGAACTTCATTTTACCAAAATAATTTTATAACTATGAAAAATAAAAATTTTAATTAAAATTAGCATTTTCTCAAAATATATAGTTTTTATATTTAATACTGATTTTATTACACCCTGAAAATTTAAATAAGGTTTTACTTAATTATCCTAAAATAATTTGAAAATAAATTATTTATGAATACATTATATGAAAAAGAATTTATTTTAACTCAATTTAATAATTATAATGTTGTAGTTAAATATTTATTACTCATTATATACTGACACTTAATTATTTTTAGAATTTTCACTTACATATACCAATATAGTATACATTCATTTATAAAGTGCCTAAATTATATTTATAATTTCATCGGTGAGGTTTTTACTCATAAAGGGCATATTATTATTCATAAGGGTAAAATTACTATTCATTAAGGTAAATTTACTATTCACAAAAAAAAATTAGTTACTCCTATCAAAATATAAATATATTGTAGAACAAAACCGTGTATATTACAATTCAAAATTCAAATCACTGAAGCATAAAAATTTTGTTTAAAAAATTTATCTATAAACTCATGGGGTGTTACATTCATCCACCCTTACAAAAATTTCAACCTTGACATTTTAGAATGTTGGCTCATAAAATTATTTGGGTAGTTATTCATCATAAGATCCTTAATATTCCACATTGCTTCTTCAATTTTATGATTTTTCCAAAGTAAATATACCATCAGATTTGTCTTATTCATCAACACATGTTCTTTAGTGACAGAAATCTATATAGGCACTTCATAGTAAGATAAGTCATGTTCCAATTATATTATTTCATCAATGAGTTCATGTGTTGGTTCTGTAATATACATTCATAATAATGAGACATAGAACACATTAGGTAATTTAGAAATGCTAGGTGTAATCACAAAATGATAAGCCACAACTTTAACTCTCTCTATAATTTCAAATGGGCCAATGTACCTGGGGATTTGTTACCCTTTCCTCCTAAATCATACAATACTCTACAATGGAGATAATATCAAGAGAATATGGCCTCCCACTTGAAATTTCTTATCATTCCATCAATTATCATCATATATATTTTTTCTTCCTTGATCTGATTTGATATTGGTTTGAATAATATTTAAATTTATTGTTGTTTCCTCCAAAAGATCTTGGACCACAAGCTTCCTTTATCCAACATCATCTCAATAATATGGTGTGGAATATCACTTTTCATACAATGCATAATATGGTTCGCTTTCAATACATGGATGAAAACTATTATTGTAAAAAACTCTACCAAATGTAAATAATGATCCCACAAACCTAGAAAGTTAGGGGAACAAGATCTCAACAAGTCTTATAATTTTTGGATAATAATTTTTGATTTCCTGTCAGTTTGAGGGTGATAAGAAGTACACAATAAAAGTTAAATATACAATTATTTATGAATAATTTTCTATAATTTCAATAGATGTTGTGGATCATAATGTGGTACTATTTAAAGAGGTGCTACATAATGTCTTACAACAACATTGATATAGAGTCTTGTAAAGAACTCTAGTGGAAAATCCCTCCTTATAATGGGGAAATGTTCATATTTCATAAGAAAAACAATAATTACTGATATTTCATCATTCTTCCTTATATTTTTGGGTAATATATTGAAACATTAAATGGTGATGTCATATATTTCTTTGTAGGTAGAGGTAGAGTTTTCATGACTCTCTTAGTATATTGCCTTTTATCCATAAACTATTGAAATACTAAACATAGTGGTACATAATACACAATTTTCCACTTCATGTTATCCCACAAGAAATGTTCTTACAAATATCCATACATCATAGTGTTACTAGGATGTAAAAGAAATTTAAAACTATGGGCATCATTCAATAACTCCCTTTTTATAATTGGTAAATATGGAAAAATATACTCTTCAAAAATTATAAAATTAATTATTCATACACAATGTGTTCCAACATCCCATGATTGTAAAAATTATTTTTATTTTTATGATTCTCATCATATAGAAGAGAACATTTAATCCTTTTTAATAAATATTTTTGGGAAACCAATTGTGAAATTAATAATGATTGATCTTCTAGTATAATTTCAATATACATTTTTACTGGATCCATAAATATCGGATCTCATTCAATCCTTTTTTTTAATCCATGATCATTCCTGATCTATTCATCAGCTACCATATTTTCTTTTCCTGGGTGGTAGTGTATAGAAATATCCTAATGTTTGAGTAGCTCGTGTGATCGCCTTTTCCTCATGTTGAGTTTATTCTGTGAAAATATATATTTCATGATTTTGTGATCCATATATATATATAATATTTCACCGTAGAAATTGTTTCTCTATATCTATAGGGTAAATATTATTGCTCCTCAAACAATATCATGAGTTGGATAGTTCTGTTCATGAATTTTCAAATATCTTTGTACATATGAAATAAATATATCATTTAGCATGAGGACACAACCAAGTCTCTTCCTCTATTTATCACTATAGATCACAAATCCACCTGTTCCCGATTGTAGAGTTATAATTGGATAAATCTCTAATATCCTATTAAATTTTCCAAACCAGTATTCTCATTCTTCTTTATATAAGAAATAATCCACATTACAAGTAATATTGTTGAAAGAGGTGGTTAAAAGTCTATGTTCTAAACAAAACACAAAAAATAACTTGTTAAACCTATAAAAATACATAACTATATTATGTTTGTTGGTGTAAACCATTCTTGAATTTCATTTTTCATCATATGGTCTAATAAAACTCCATCCTTAGGGATAATATGAACCAAAAATGATCTACGTGAAGCAATAATCCACACGTTTTATACTTATTATATTATTTATATCTTTTATGAGTCTTCATAATAATGTGCAAGCGATTATCATTATCTTCATTACCTTTGGATTATACCAATATAACAGCAATAAAGACCACAAAAAAGTATTCAAAATACTCCTTGAAAACTCTATTCATTAGATCCATGAAAACAAAGGGTGCATTATCTAGTCCAAAAGGTATTAATGTAAATTCATAATGCCCATACCTGGATTAAAATGTAGTTTTGGGGATATCTTACTTCATCAGATGCAGGTAATGATATCCAGATTGACGTTTGATCTTTAAAAAATATTGTTCTCTATGATGTTAATAAAATAAATCATCAATTAGAGCAAGAAGATACTTGTTCATTATCATAATATCATTTATCTCCATATAGTTAATGCACCACTTCATATATCCGCCATTCTTCTTGACGATAAGAATAGGGAATCCCCATAGAGAAACAATAGCTATAATAAATACTTTATCACTCAATTCCTCTAATTGTTTTTTCAGTACTACTAAATCCACATTGGACATTCTATGAGGATTCATTTAAATAAATCTTGAATAGGTAATTAATATAATAGTAAACTCAACTTCCCGCTCTAGAGTATACCCAAGTAAATCCTCTATAAACACATAAACTTATTCATTAAAAATTTGTACATCCCCAATTTTATGATTCATTTACCCACGCATAGATATTGAGTTCTCATCCTCAATAGTAATTTCATTCTGTAGAGCTATCGAGGGTGGATCTAGATAAGAATCATATGATGATGTTTCTATTATAAAGAAAATGGATTTTACATCATTCTCAAAAAAAATCTCTTCATTATTCTTGAATGATATATTTGGAACATAATCTAAAAAAAATCAAATCTATAATTATATCAATTTTAATCGTGGGTATGATGATATGATTAGAGTCTAAAGCATGTGTGTGTGTCATATAGGGTATTAGTCAACATATCTTGGTAGAAATGATACTTCCCTTATGAGTTTTGACTAATAAATTAATTATTAAATCAAATTGGAAATATCAAATTTTCATGGAAAACTAGGAATATAAAAAACAATGTAATGATTCAGAATGAAATAATGCATTGGATATGTTTGAGGAAACAATTAAAGTACCTAACACCACATCATTAGTAACTTCAACCTTAGTAGTTCTGACCGCATAATATTCTCCTTTCTCCCTTGTCTTATTTGGGGGAAGTTTCCTTCACACTTCATAAATTAATGTTCATATTTTCCCATCTATTTACAAATGTAGCATTGATAATTGTTAGATTATTTCATTCCCATGAAATCATGAGAATGGGGTCCTTTTTCTCCACACTTGTGATAATATCCCATTTAATTCAGGCATGTACAAGGGTGTTTCTTCCCACAATTACTATAAGTTTGAAATTCAAATCTTCCATTGTTCACCATATCCTTTTTTTCTTATTCCACAGTGTTCAACAACCCTCTTCTTCTTATATATTACATTAAGGTCATATGACATAGAGAATTAATTTTTTGTACTGATAGAACATAAGAATATATCTTCATATGATGAGAAGTTATGAGAGACAATTTCTCTTTAGATGAATTATTTTAAACCATCAAAATGTTGATCAATATTCCTCGTTGGATTATGTATATAGTCTGAGGTGTGCCTTGCTGACCTCGTGAATTTAGCTACATTATTTTCAATATTCTCACTGTCTTTCTCCATCGTAATTAGAAACTACATTTCCATATCCACTTGTGGTTCATGAGGAAATTATTTTCCTAATTTGATTTCATTAAAATCCCATTATTCCATATTTTCAATCTCTTCCTCCTCCTTTGTGTTTTGAATTAGTGACCACTATTAATCGGCATCTTTTGAAAAAAAATTGTCATGAAAACCTTCTAACTTTCGTTACATCCTAAATATATAAATATCTTCTCTAAGGAACACATCCCCTCCTAGGATACCAATTGGTTTG
Organism: Viscum album; assembly: GCA_963277665.1. Taxonomy (NCBI): domain Eukaryota; kingdom Viridiplantae; phylum Streptophyta; class Magnoliopsida; order Santalales; family Viscaceae; genus Viscum; species Viscum album. Next base: position 1,203,190,888 of record OY728126.1, on the reverse strand, counting down.
TATTCCCATTAAATGATAGTGGATGTTTTTAAATAATGAATTCTTACATTTCTCATTAACACTGTGGTTCAGATTTATCTATATAGGTATGGTTTTTATTCATAACTTGAGTCAGATGTCACAGTATAGTTAAAAGTTTCTCATAACCCATGGTAGCTCCAAAAGCAACATCATTATCTTTCATAATGGGGAAATCCCTTCATAGGATACACATGTTCTTGCAGTTTTCATTCCTCCCACTAAGAGAAATTTCTAAATGAATTCATACAATAGAGTAGGTTATGAATCATATTTTATAATCTCAACTAGTGTAGTACTTGACATAATTTGAAATTCTATGAATAGTTAGTCCTATAATAATAAATATGTTTTTTTGTGAAAAAAATATACTTTTAAATCCTTCATAATGGATTGTAAATGAGACATGAATTATCAAAATCATATCCCTTGGGAGTTTTTGAGAGGGTATTCATTAATGATCATTGCTGTATACCAGGTTACCTCGATTGAAGCCCGAAACACCTTATTGAGGTTGTTACTCCTATATACATTTGTTCCAGAACCAAATCCACTTATAGTATCAAGACAGTGATGTATTTTCTAGGAAGAGCCACATAATCTCTACATTAACAAAGTTATATGATATTCTTTTCTATTTATCATCAATATCTATCTTAGGATTCTTTCCCAAATCTTCTTTTTCTAAATCTAGTTTTTATTTTTTCCACTAAACATACTTTGATACAATCTATACAGAACTTATCCAAGTATCCTAGAGTTGTTGCCTTATATTTTAGTATTGGAATATTAGAAAGGATGATGAACCCCAAAGGATTTAATAGTTTATTATTTTTGGAAAACAAGATACATACATAATTTTATCATTACAACATGAAATGAAATACACCACATAAATTCCGTTGGAATCATCCGTAAATCCTTGATTATCCTAGAAATTCATTCATAATATACGTCTTCACATCCTGGATTAATATAAAACATAATAATGGGGTGAGGTAAAATGTTCAGTAATGTTATATAATATAGAAGAAGTGATAATAAACATAAACACTATTCATGGTAAGAAACTAAAAAACACATGTATTTAATCACATAATTTAGCATAATATGGAAGGAATAAAAGATAAATGAATAATTACATATTAAAACATATCAATGGGTATTCTAATAAATTAATAATCATATGTACTATCACATACTTGATTTATAATGTGGGAATGAATAATGAGGGACATCAAAACCATTCTGCCAATGTTCCTTCCAAGACCATACATAAAAGGGTAAAAACCCAAACTAGTTTGTCTCATGATACATTAAGATGCACCGAGGGGAAATATCCGGAACCACACAACACTTAATATATCCAAATAATTCCTCATTTGAATGGTTTGAAACATAATAAATATATATATTCATATTTAATCTAATATATGAAATTTAAATCACTTTCTACAATCATTAAACATAACACCAACCATTCGAAGTATTGTGGTGAATGGTTTGAAGATAGTACATCCATATTCAAACTAATCATAAACGATTAAATAAAACATGATTTATTATATCAAAAAATATTTATCCTAATTAAACATATGAATCAAAAATACTATTGAAATAGATAAAAATACTCTTATAAACTCATTGTGTAAATCTTTATTGAAATACTATTTTATTCTGAAAAGAAGAGTTATTTTGGAAAATTCATTTTATAAAACAAAAATTTAAATAATGTAGCTACTTCATAATTAAATTATTGATTTTATAAAAATATTGATTTCATTACACAGATTATGGAGTTTATAAGAAAATAGTTGAAACATTGATAAGTTCCATTGAAATAGGCTTGTTTATCTGGAATAATTTTTGAAATATCATTTTAAAACATGTAAATACACATAAAGTAAAGAAGGAATATGATTGATACACATATATAGAACATTAAAACATAATTTATGATGATTAATTAATAATATAAAATAATCTCATAGGGTTTAGTAGAGAATAAGAGTAACCTGAATGAATGTGGTTGTTCTGATAGAAAACCCATACCTTATGTACGAATGTGTTACACTCTTTCCTTTAAGGTAATTGAATATGAAATTAGACCCATTAATAATTTAATTCAGAACTTAATATACACTTAAATAATTTATTATAATTTTATTATGTTCGTTTATGTACTTTTTATAAGTTATAAGATTGAATTCCATCGTTTTGGAGTGTGTTTCTTGATATTCATGATGGGTTCAATTGATTATAATTATGGAAGTACATGTGGAATGGATATAAATCTCTTGTATAAAATTTATATACTATTAATAAAAATTTATAATTGAAAATGGTTATATATATCAGTTGGTTACATGGTATTAGGATACTCATTAGATATATAATTTAGTGATAATATTTTAGATTTTTACACTGGTTTTTCGATCACAAGGAACTAGTTTTGTTCTATTATTTAGTATCATGTACAATTGATGGTTTTGAAATCATTAAAAGATATATAATAAACATTTTAGAATCTGGTTCATCCATTAATATGGTTTCATGACATGACATGAAGTATAAATTGAAGAACAAAGGTTCATTGTATATGACGGTTATAAACTAACACCTCTCGAATGATGATTTCAATTTTAAAATAAAAGATATATAGTAAGGATATTGATGATGTATATTCTATTAACATGATATAATATCAATATATAAATGATACTGGATTTATCATGATAATTTAGATATTATAGGTTAGTAGATAATAATAAATAAATATGAAACATGAAAAGTAAATAAAAGGAAAAGGAAGGGGATTTTACCTCTTGGATACTCCTCCTAGACAATCTCCTTAGGGGGTTCATTTAGACTTTTGTCAAGATCAAGAGTTCCTAGAAGTGAGAAAATTATTTGGAAATTTATTTTGTCATAACATTAAAAATATTCAATGCTTAAATATGTGAGGAAAAGTGGGAGTTAGTGGTTGTTTTTATAGTTGAGGAAAAGGGTGATTTTTGAATATCATATTCATTAATTTATTAATTTGGTCAAAATAATCAATAGTGTTTGAATATTTTGAAAAAAATATTAATATGTTCATGTGAGTTCAATTTAATGTTTTTTTACATTATACATGATTAATGTTATTGTTTATTTATCATATAATGTATGTATATTGTAAATTATGGTACTTTATTATTCCCCAAAAATGCAAGTATTTCAGGAAAAACCCAAAAATTCACCATAACAATTTTTCTATGCATAGAACCCAAAGGAAGACTATATTTTATGAATATAATTTTTTAAGTATGTGAACTTTAAATTTTTATTAAAATAATCAATTCCTCAAAAAATACAATTTTTAAAATTAAAACGTGTTTTATAACACGTTGAAAATTTAACTTAGGTCCTATTAAATTATCCTAATATCGTAGAACAGAAAAATAATTCTTTGTGAATAAATTATATGAAAATGAATATTATTTTATGTTAATTTATTTATTATAACATTTTAATTAAAGATGTATTTCAAAAAAATTATCAACACTGAATTATTTTAAAAATATTCCCTTACTTATACCATCATTTCATAATTTCATTTATAAGGTTCCTAAATATTATTTATACTCTCATGTGTGAGTTTACTATTCATAAGAGTCATATTAATATTCATAATTGTAACATTACTATTCTTAATGTTTGAGTTGTTATTCCCCAAAAAAGTATGTTGATCATATATGACTCTAAATATCTTACTGAACACAACCTCATATGTCAGTTTTCTGAAATTCAAATTACAGAAGTGGAAAAATTAGGTCATAACAATTTATTTGATTATTCATGGGGTGTTATAGTTTTTTATATTATCTTAAAAAGATTTTTTTATGAGTTTTATTCCCAATATATTCCTTTGACATTGTTCATTATATGTTGGGATGATCTCGATTGTAGAACAATTTATGTTTTTATCCCCATTATAGCTCAAAATAGTATGGGAAGAGCCCAATTATAGCTCATCATATTATGTTTTGAGCCCCATTATAGCTCAATAAATTATGGTTTATCACCATTATAGTTCTCAAGTGCTTTAGGTAATAATAATAATCTCCAAAAAATTATATTGGAATTCGGATGTATGTTTCTTCCAATTCTAACGGTTTTGTAATGGTTTTATGATGATGATGATGTCACAAGGCACCTTTATGACCTTTTTATACATTATATTTAGTATTCATGGAATATTTGTGGTTTAAAAAGTAAAGATAATGAAATTTTTAAAGGTAAAATGATTACCCTTTTTGATAATAAAATTTTGTGTTTTCAGAAAAAAGATTCATCATGGTTTTTCGTGTTTTTTACTTGACTAATAGTTTTCTTCATTTATGTACCCTATTGATATTTTTTTAATATTTTAACATTTTAATGGTTTATTCAAAAGAATGTGATAATGAGTTAGGATAAGGATGAGGTATTAGTGAAATTTATGAAGCAATTTCATGAATAGAAACCATGTTTATGTTGAAAAGTGTAGCCTGGTGGAAAAATGGATACTGGGTAGAAGTGATTTCTTTTCTAAATTTGATTTTCAAATGTCTCAGTAGTGAAATAATTCTCAAAAAGTATAAAACTAAAAATATTTATAAATTTAAGATACTAATATCCTGAAATAAATCATAGGATTATGTAATGTTTAAGGACGAGTTTATACATATTTATCATGTGATCTATGATTTTTTATTGGTTATGGAGGAGCCTTTAAAATTATAGGACTACTAAGGTGGACCTTTACCTATCATATCTTCAACAACCTGATGGGTAGTCTTATATGACAATTCAAACATTGAAGGAAATATTAAGGGATTGAACATATTATTTACATGTGTGTTGGGATAAACATTCTCAACTTATTTAGTTATACTATAACAATATGTTTCTATTCAGTATTTAAATATATCCTTGCAAAGAAGTCGTTCAAAATAGGTGTAACTCTCTAATATGAAAATAAGAAGATAGAGAAGGAAAACAATTATCAGCGTATATTATGAAATACACTATTAATAAAATATTATTTATCTAGAAACATGTCAATGTTTCAAAGTGTATTTTATTGAGTTATACTAAAAACTACTTGGAAGGAATTAAAATTTAATTATTGGGATCATGTAATCCTTAATATATCACTAATCATTTCCTCTGTATAGAAATGGAAACATATTAAAATATACATAGAATAATATTAAATAATGGAGTTTTTAGAGCTATTATATATCTATTATCACTACTTACAAATCCTTCTAATGTTTATGATTTCATCTACATATATATTTTATGAAATTATATGTTAGATGAAACACATATATTAGACACTGGTTGTGTGGAATGGGAACCTTTGTTGTCTTATTATGAAAAGTTGTTATAAATTATTGATAAAATGATATAGTTATTTAGGAAAAAGAAAAAATATCCCAAGAAGTTATTTTTTAGAAATAACATGTTTGATTAAGAAACATTGGAGAATGAAGCAGTGAAGAATGAAAAATAATTCCATTTATTTCAAAATGGAAAATACTATGGGGTCAAAATTTCATAAATATGGGAGAATATAATTGACCAAAATTTTTAATTCATGATTAATAAAAAACTCATTATTTTTTATTGATATTTTATTAGGTGTAACTATAGAATAACATATATGGGATTTAAAATTTTAGTACATATCAAGAATTAATAATGATTATAATTGTAATAAATATTAAAGGGATATAAAATAAAATGAAAAATGTACACACTTATTTAAATATATTATGTAATAACAAGATTTAATTTATAAATAAGGGTGAAATGATGACCATACCCAGTAGGATCGTGACCTTCGGAGCCCATTTATTATAACATGATAAAGAGGTCGTGTGATTTTGGTTTTCTATTGACCAATCTCAAACATAGATTCAAAAAGTGAGGCTTGATAGTGTAGATCACTGCTAGATTTAGGTTTTTTGATCCTCCCTATTAAAGTAACATGAGCACAATCATTAACCCTAGGAGGCATTCTAATGTATATGTTTTTCATTATCTTGGCCTTTATATTATAAATGTTTAATATTATTTATAGAAATTAAATTGAGGATTCTTGAATCCTGTTATCATTTCTATTTTATAGTATTCTATGAAATATATGATGAAAATGATAAATAGACTTTTTCATACAATTAAAAAAAGAAAAATGTTTATTTAAAATATATAATTTCAATTTATATTTTAAAAAAAATTAATTTTCATGATATAGTTTTATAAAACAATTTTATTAAATATGCATTATAATATAATTTTATAATGTCGTTTCAATTTCTTATACTGCTAAAGTAGTTGATTTTTAAAATAAATGTTATTTTCAAAGATATAAGAATTTGTATTTAAGAGTAAAATTGTCATATTTATAATATTATTTTGAAAAAATGAATATCATTTCTGAAATTATTTCAATGAAATTATCCAATAGGTAATTTTTCATATTTTCCAAGATGGTCAATTTTTTTGGAATAAAAAATTAAATATTTCATGAATATACTCTAAGTATTATAATGTCATAATAATATAATATTATCATAGTAGATGTTATAATGGGTCTTTATTGACAAAATATTTTTTCATTAAAATTTTTTGTTTTAATTCGATAATACTAGTTTTCCAAACCTATAATGTTACTTAAAAATTCCAAAGGATATTTAACTAATTTAAAAACAAATAATTATCAACATCATTCTCATCAACATCATGAATGAAATTATTTTAAGTAGTTAATTTCAATAACTAATAACCTATTATAATCCACATATTCATGGAAAATATCATGGGTAAAAACCATGGAAAATCCAATGATTTTTTATTTATTTTTAACTAGATATCCATGTTATATGTTTAGAAATTAATAAACAATCTAATATATTTTACTATAAATTCAGACCCATTATCCAATTAATCAACACACTCAATCCATTATGAAGCATTTTACAAATACTTTGATTTGATAGTTCCATTCAAAGGGATTATAAATGTTCTAAGAAGATTCTATAAATAATTTGGTAGAATCATCTCATGGTAAGGGATTTTCTCCCCCCTCATTTAAATTTGATCACTTCTTTTTTTATGTGACTTACTTATTTCAAAATTTTTATCTTTTTTAATGATAATATTCATCCATTAAATCTAAGATAATGAGATACCTTACTCCTCTCTCATTAATCCCTTCCATCAACATTTATGTACACCTATCATGGTGTATAGACTAACCCATATTTTCCCATGCCAAATGATTATGAATACCTAACCCAATTTTCATTGAAGGTTATTCACCTTGATGTAAATATAATTTATTGATTTGGGATTTTTACATGGAACTAACATTCTAATATCATATTTTTAAAATTACTGACATGTCATATCTTTTTTATGAAATCCATTTGTTATTTATATTAAGTTATTAATGAAATTCATTCTGATGATAATTGATCTATGTGGAATAGTTTTATTAAGACATATGAACTGTGTGACCTAATAGTGCAACAATGAATTATATAATGCATTAATCAGTAGAGAATAACTTTTATATGATACCTCAGTGAAGAACCGTATTAATACATTTTATAATAGCATTGTGGTGGTTGTTGTAATTACCCATATAATTATATTTTTTTTCATTTTAGAGTATAATTAAAAAATTAAATAAAAATTTATAATGAATAAATGACATTTATGGAAACTATTGACATAAAAATGATGGAATAATAACTTGTCACTAGGAATAGTAACATCACCAAAAGGAATAGTATTTTGGTCAATAGAATATTAACCACGCCTGTGCGAATATATAATAGGATTTATGTATCTTATTAGTGTAATCACGATATATTTATATCATTTAATAAGTAAATGAATTTTTTTGAAAAGTTAAATTAAGTGTTTTTATTTTTTTAAGTCATACATATTTAATTATAACTATATAATTAATTTAATCATTTAAAATATAGATTATTTTAATAAAATATATTCAATTATTATTATTTTGTTGTCTTATGATTATAAGATATTTTATGAGACTTTAATTAGTTATTCATTGTGGTATTAAATTAGATAAAAATTTAATTTTTGGAAATTTTCGAAAAAATTATGATTTTAATTATAAAATAAATGTTTCATATTTAGGAAAATATTTTCAAAAATTTGATTTCATGTTTTAATTATAAATTTCAACATAATTTTTTGGTGAATATTAATTATTTTTTTGAAATTCATGAATTTTTAGTGAATAGTAAAATTAGGTAATTTATGAAATAAGCTAAATACAATATTTATTAAGTCATATATGATGAAAGGCTGATGTAAGCCCAAAAACTCAAAAACTCATTAATTATATTTTAAAATTTTATGATAATAGTCAAATTATTTATATTATTGATCAAAATTTATAAACTAATGAATATAATAATGATAAAACACCCATCTCCTCTACTATAAATACCTCCCCTCACCACTTCCTCCCCTCACACCTCAAATATTCTAATATCTATTAATTTATTCCCAAATTTCTTCCCAATACTCTTCCCATGTAAAAGACCTTATTCACTCACCAAATGGCCAAAACCAAGGTCCTTAAGGAGGTTCTAAAGGAAGAGAGTTCAAAAGGTAAACATCCTCTTTCATTTTATTTTCCATTATTTTCAAGTATTTTTCTTTTCTTACACTCACTTATACTATGATTATCAAAAAGTAATTAAAAGACTATTATTTTAAATATTATTAAATTTTATCATTTTTATGGAAATATTCTACATCATAATTTTTCTTCCCTGCATTTTATTCTAAAAATAAAAATATTGTCTGTGATGTGTCGATTTACTACCAGCGTGGATGAGGTGTTCTCAACTTCCATTATTGCCTTCATGGCTGGTCATAAAACTATTTTAATGGTTGAAAATGATTTAAATGATTATGATATAACATATTTTATTTTTTAATTAACATATATAAAAATATTAAATTTTATAAAAAAACATGATTATGATTATCGGAGAACCACCAAAATGATCTAAAGGAATGTCATTAATGTTTTCTATAATGATTAACCATAATATCTGGAAAAAATTAATTTATGATATCATTTAATATCATGGAAACATATTCATACCATTACACTATTAAAAAAGTGGTTTTTCTTCCATTCAACAAGAAAATAATTTATATACTAATTATGTAATCAATGTAGATAATGCACAAAAAATGGAAATAACAAAATATTATTAATATGTGGGTGGAATTATGTTATAAAATTATCATATAATGTGTTATAAAAATTAATATGTTTGAATAGAATATTAATAAAAAATTTAAAAATTATAGAGGAGGTTTAAGAACTTTTTAGGTTTGACTCATTCGATGTTAGGGAATTCGTAACCGAATTTCAGTTGTTGGCTAACCTTATACATTATTGATTATTCTGTACTATGATTATTGGTGATAATAATTTTGAATATATTATGTTATATTATATCTATTTGTAGTCTATACTCATATTCCATTATTTCTATGGATTCCCACTTCAAATATATGATATTTATAAGGGACATTTCATTAAAAATACACTTTTAATTTCATTTCATTTTTAACATGAATGATTCATATGTTGTAAGTATTATTGTTTTAGGATTATGATTTATTTCTTGATTATTTGTTTATGATTAAGGGTGGACCCTATATCTCCATCAAATTTATTGGTTATGTTTATGTTGTAGGTATTCCATATGGTTACTCCAAGTGTAACAATGATGGTTACACCATAAAGTAGCCATGAGGGTCACATTTTAAGGTAGTCGTTGGGGATAAAAAAAATATGGTAATCATGAGGGTTATAATATTAAGTAAGTAATTCTCCATTTTACATTAATGGTTTTATGATTTATTTATTTTCTGTTTTATGGAAGCCTCATATTTTTTAGATTAACTTTACGATACGTATTATGTGAGAAGTATGTATTTGGGAAATTTATTTCATATGTTGATAAGTTTTAATTTACTAATTGTTTCTCAATTTTTTATCCATTATTTATATTTTTTCTCATAATATTTTTTAAAATGTTTATAATAGGGTTTAAATATGGGTAATGTGAAAATTATAATCCAAGATGAATGTTTTGATGACTTCTTATTAATAGATTTTATGTTTTTTATTAAGAATAATTGTATTATTAATTAATGGATATTCTTTTAGTTGTTACAAATTTGTATATTTCTCAGTTGATATGTTTCAATTATGTACTAATAATATAAAACTCTATACAAAAAATATCATTAGGAATGTAAATAACTGATTTATAAAGGAATTTACTAAATTATTTAACGTTTAAGATCATTTAATTATAGTTTGTATTGAAGCCCAGTTTAGATTACATTAGGGTTTATGATGATGTTAATAGAGTATTAAAATATTTAACATATTTTTAATATTTAAATGATATTTCTATTGAATATAACTATATTTCTTTATCTATGATATGTCTGTTTAGAATGGGTTTCTACAGAAGAAATAGGGAAGCTGAAATTGGAAGTAATTGAGATTCTATTATCATTCTTCATCCACAACTGAGAATATTGGGAATTGGAACTAAAAAGTTGGTGATAGTAATCGAAAATTTTAAATAGGAAATAAACAGTAGTGAAATCCATGAAAGAGAGAAACTATTGCTATCACGTAATATTTTGATGATAGTGGATCATTTTATATTGCAACACCCTCCTGCATTCAGTAGATCTTCTGAACCTGTGCCAGCTAAATGGTTTATTAAAGCCATTGAAAAGATATTCAATGTCATAGGGTGTTATGGAAATCAAAATTTAATTCTCAACATTTATTATTTTTAAGGTGATGGGTACCAATGGTGTTCATTGGTCAATAATATTATATATAATGAGTAGATTGATTATTTGTAGTGGGATTAATTTAAAAACATTTTACTTGAAAATTATATTCCTAAGGTGGTTCAATGTAGGATGGAAAATAAATTCCTTGAATTGAAACAAATGGAGGATAATTAAGTTGTTGTATATGATGTAAACCAGACATGAATTGAATGGTATGATCCATATATTAATTAGGCTCTTTATAAAAAATCATTCATTTTTAGCTGAGGATTAAAGCTAGGATATCATAGGGAATTTTCCTCCAATGAATTCCCTAATATATGAGAAACTTATGTCATTTTTTTAGAGGATAGAAATATAATTTTTCAGTGATCATGTGTCCATTGACAATAAGCATAAGAAAATTTCCTAATGGAAGGTAGTAGGAAAGAATCAATCAGTGAAATATTTGGGTAAGAATTTCTAGTTTCAATCTTTTGTTACTTGTGGTAAAAATAACAATGTTCAATTCCTTATCAAAACTAGGAAGTGTTTTCAATTAGTTATTTTTTGACATACGTCCTGAGATTATAAATAAAAAGATATAATTATTAATTCTGATAAGAAACATGTAATGTTTTTAAAATGTGGTTAGATGGGTCATTATTCAAATACCTTCATAAAGAAAGATCAAAATGGTGGAAAGTAGCCACATTAAATGAAAATGGTGTAGTGAGATACTCTATGACTACTTCAGAAGATGTTGGGTGATCCAAAAAAAGTGGTATTTGGTAATGTTATTATTTACTCAAATTTTTCTAAGGTCTTGTTTGATTTTGGGTCTACACATTCCTTTATTTCTGAGATATTTTCTTGTAAATTAGAAATTTCACCTCATGAAATGAGACCATAACATATGGTTAAAACACCATGGGGGACTATAATACCAAAAATACATTATAATAATACTCATATTTTTGTCTGTGGAACTAAATTAAAAACAACCTTCTTTTCATTCCCTTAGTAGACTTGGTTACTACGGTTTTAGGTCGCATAGCACTAACCATGGTTGTTGCAGTTTTAGGTCGCGTAGCTTTGACCAAAACGTTGTACAGTTTTTCATCATGTGACCAAGATGTTGTCTCGTAGTTTAACGTCATGCGACCAAGATGATGTTTGTCATGTATTTTAACATCGTGAAAATTGGACGTGGTTGTTACGTAGTTTAATGTAATAAAACAAGGACATGAAACCACAGGGATTGTGTCGGTAGAGGGATGGTCATATCTACCCCATTCTGGTTCTTTGGGATGTAAGTGGATTCTATATGATGGGATTTCACTAAAATACCCCCAGTTCAGGCATGGATGTTCTCCATGCGTGAACTGGGCTACCAAATGGTGAACGTCCCACAACCCGGTGTCAAATATAAAGGGGGGACTTCTGTAGTTGATTCATAGAAGATTTTGGGATGAAACAGAGTGTCGCAAGGTTGATATGGATGACAGCATGCCATCGGTCCATAGGGGAGACAGATCCTAGAAGGCATGGAAACCTGGAACGTCGGTATGATTGGGGAGATGGAGCCCAGAAGCTGTTGAGGCTTGGAGGTCGGTATGATGGGGGTGATAGAGCTCGAAAGGAGTGGAAGACTAGAATGTTGGTATGACGGGGAAATGGAGCCCAGATGGTGTTGAATCCTGGACGTCTGTATGACATGGATGATGGAACTCAGTTTTCGTGGATTCCTGGACTTTGGTATGATGGGGGCAATGGAGCCCGAAAGGCGTGGAAGTCGGGACATCGGTACGATGGGGGGGATGGATCTTGAAAGATGTCGAAGCCTAGAACATCATTATGATGGGTGGATGGAAACAGGAAGGCATCGAATCATGGATGTCAGTATGACGAGATGATGAAGCCCAGAAGACGTTGACGCCTGGACGTCGGTACGATGGGGGAGATATAGCCCCGAAGTCTTGGAAGCCTGGATTGTCGGTATGATGGGGAGTTAGAGTCAGGAAGGCATGGAAGTCTGGAGATTTGGTATGAATGGGTGATAGAGCCCGAAAGGTGTGGAATCCTGGAGCGTCGATATGATGGAGAGATAGAGCCTAGAATGCGTGGAATCCAGGAGATTCGGTATGATGGGGTGATAGATCCCGGAATTCGTGGAAGCCTAGATCGTTGGTACGACGGGGCGATGGAGTCTGGAAGGCCAGAATGCTTGGAGTGTAAGTATGATGGGGCGACAGATCCCAGAAGGCATGCATTGGACACAGGGAGTTTCTCTATGACATCTTTTTTAGATTCAGGGGGAGGACCTATGTAGTAGATTTTGGTGGTGATGGGGAGGACTCCTGTGTAAGATGATAGAAGTGAGGGTAGGACATTCACAGTGGCAGCTAGTGGTGTTTGATTTGGAGGCGAATTCCCCATGCACGACCTCTTAAGGTGGTAAAATCAGCGAGGAGATGATGGAGCCGGGGGTGGATTCCCCCGATACGGCCTCTTAAGGATGCATTGTTTGCGAGGATCCAATGGAGTTGGGGGTCGGATGCACCTTGCACCACCCTTAAGGAGGTGGAGTCGGCGATGAGCCGATTGAGTAGGGAGTGGATGCCCCTGGAACAGCCTCATAAGGCGGCGACGTTAGCGAGGATCCAATGGTGGTGGGGGTCGGATGCCCCATGCATATCCTCTTAAGGAGGTAGAGTCAGCAATGAGCCAATGGAGTCATGGGAAGATGCACCATGTGCAGCCTCATACAAGAGCGACTTCGAGAAGGAGCCGATGAAGACAGAGGTAGAATGCCCCCTTCGCCGCCTCTTATGGCGGTGGTGGCGGTGAGGAGCTGATAGAGTCGGGGGATGATGCCCCCTGTGTGACCAATTACTGCGGAAAATTCAGTGAGCAGCTGATAGATTCAGGGGTGGATTCCCCTGGTGCGACCTCTTTAGGCGGTGGGGTCTGCGAGGAGACTATGGAGTCGGGGGTCTGATGCCCCCTACACGGCCTCTTAAGGCGATGAAGTTGGGAAGGAGCTGATGGAATCGGTGGTTGATTCCCCCAGCGTGGCCTCTTAAGGCGGCGACATCGACGAGGAGCCGATGGAGTTGGCGGAGGATACCCCCTGTCCGGCCTCTTATGGTAGAGGATTTGGTGAGGAGCCGATGGAGTCTGGGGTAGATAACCCCTATGTGGCCCCTGAAGGTGGCAGCATCAGAGAGGAGTCGTTGGATTCATGGGGAGGATTCCCCTTGCACAACCTCTTAAGGTGGTGGCGTCAGTGATGAGCTGATGGATTCTATGGCCTGATGCCCCAGGTGTGACATCTTAATGTGGAAGAGTCGGTGAGGAGCCGACTGAGTCGGGGGTGGATGCCCCCAGTGTGGCCTCTTAAGGATTCAGGGTCATCGAGGAGCTGATGGAGTCAGGGGATGATGCCCCATGCGCTCCCTCTTTAGGCGGAAAAGTCAGCGAGGAGATGATGGAGTCTGGGGGGATTCCACCTGTACGGCCTCTAAAGGAGGCGGGGTCAGCGATGATCCGATGGAGTCTGGGGATGGATTCCCCCTGCACTTCCTCTTAAAGCAGAGGGGTTAGGGAATAGCCAATGGATTCGGGGGGCCGATTCCCCCTATGTGGACTCTTAAGGTGACAGAGTCGGAGAGGAGCCGATAGAGTCAGTGGTGGATGCCCCCTACGCGGCCTCTTAAGGCGGACGAGTCAGCGAGGAGCCAATGGAGTTGGGAGGATGATGTCCCATGTGCGGCCTCTTAAGGTGGAAGAGTCAGTGAGGAGCAGATAGAGTCAAGGGAGGATTCCCCTTGTGCAACCTCTTAAGGTGGCGGAGTCGGTGAGTAGTCGATGGAGTCGGGGAGGGGGGGTAGATTCCCCATGTGCGACCTCTTAAGGTGGTGAAGTCAGTGAGGATCTGATGGAGTCGGGGGGTCGATTCCCCTTGCGTGACCTCTTCAGGTGGAAGATTCGTTGAGGAGCCGATGGAGTCGGGAAGGTTAGGCCCCCTGTGCAGCCCATTAATGTGGTAGAGTTAGTGTGGAGCCGATGGAGTTAGGGATGATGGCCCCTTCGCAGCCTATTAATGAGGCAGTGTCAGCGAGGATCTGATGGAGTTAGGGGAAGATTCCCCCTGTGTTTCCCCTTAAGGGGGCGGAGTCGGCATGGAGCCAATACAGTCGGGGGAGGATGCCCCCCGCACAGCCTCTGAAGGCGGCGGAGTCGGCGAGTAGCTGATGGAGTCAGTGAGAGGATTTCCCCTGCTCGACCTCTTAATACGGTGATGTCGGCGAGGAGACGATGGATTCGGGGGTGGATTCCCCCTCCACGTCCTCTTAATGTGGTGGATTCGGTGAGGATCCAATGGAGTTGGGGGAAGGATATCCCCTGTGTGGCCTCTTAAGGTAGTGGAGTCGTTGAGGAGTCGATGGAGTTTGTGGAAGATGCCCCATGTGTGGCCTCTTAGGGCGGCAGTGTCGGCAAGGAGCCAATGGAGTTGGGGCGGATACCCCCTACGCGACCTCTTAAGGTGGTCGTGTTGGCGAGGAGACGATGTTGTCGGGGGGCATACACCCCATGTGCGGCCTCTTACGGTGGCAGGGTCAGCGAGGAGCGAATTGATTCATGGGTGGATGCCCCTGGTGTGGCCTCTTAATGAGGTGGGGTTGGTGAAGAGCCGATAGAGTCGGGGGTGGATTCCCCCTGCACGACCTTTTAAGGCAGAGGCATCGGCGAGGAGACGAAGGATTCAATAACGGATGCACCTTGCGCGACCTCTTAAGGCTGCAGGGATAGCGAGGAGCTAATAGAGTCGGGGGTAGATTCCTCTTGCGTGGGGTCTAAAGGTGGCGGCATCAGCAAGGAGCCTAAGGAGTCAAGGATGGATGCCATTGGATACCTTTTAAGGCAGTGGAATCAGGGAGGAGCCGATGGAGTCGAGGTCATATAACCCCTACACGGCCTTTAAGGTGGCAGAGTTGGGGTGGAGCAGATGGAGTCGGGGGCGGATGGCCCCTGCATGGCCTCTTAAGGCGGCGGATTCAGTGATGAACCGATGGAGTCAGTGGAGGAATACCCCTATGAAAACTCTTTAGGTGAAGGCAACAACGAGGAGAAAATGGATTTGGGGGCCTGACGCCCCCTGCACGACTTCTTAAGGCGGTGGCACTGACAAGCAACTGAAGGAGTCGGAGATGGATGCCCCATGCGCAGCCTCTTAGGGTGGGGAGGTCATCGAGGAGATAATAGTGTCGAGGGTGGATTCTACATGAATGTCCTCTTAATATGGTGGTGTCAGTGAGGATCCGAAGGAGTTGGGGACGGATTCCCCATGCGCGGGCTCTTAAGGAAGTGGTGTTAGTGAGGAGTCGATGGTGTTGGGGGGATAATGACCCCTAAAAATCCTCTTAAGGTGGCATATTCGGTGAGGATACTATAATTTCGGGGGGGGATTCCCCCTATGCAACATCTTAAGGTGTCAGTGTTGGGGAGAATATGGAGTCAGGTGAAAATTCCCCTTGTGCGGCCTCTTGTGGCAGCAGAGTCAGCGAGGAGCCGATCGATTTGGGGGTGGATTCCCCCAGCACGGCCTCTTAATTTGGCGTGGTCAGCGATGATCTGATGGAGTTGGGGGTGGATTCCCACTACATGGCCACTTAAGGTGGGAGACTTGGTGAGGATCCAATGAACTCGGGGGCCTGAAGCCCCCTACACATCCTCTTAAGGCGGCGGTGGTGGCGAGGAGTAGATGGAGTCTTGGGGCTGATTCCCCCTACGCAACCTCTTAAGGCAGAAGAGTTGGTGAGGAGCCGATGGATTTGGGGGTGGATTCCCTTTCTACGTCCTCTTAAGGCGGTGGAGTCGGTGATGAGACAATGGAGTTAGGGGTGTATTCCCCCCGTGCGGCCTCTGAATATGGAAGAGTTAGTGAGGAGTAGATGGAGTCAGGGGTAGGATGCCCCCGGCATAGTCTCTTAAGGCGGCAGAGTCAGCAAGGAGACGATGGAGATGAGGGTAGATTCACCCTACGTGGCCTTTTGAGGCAGTGATGTCGGCAAGTATCTGATGGAGTCTGGGGGCGTATTCCCCCTATTCAGTGTCTTGTAATGGCAGATTCATCAAGGAGTCGATGGACCATAGTCTTCACACACCCGATGGTACTCATCCTATCACATGTGTAGGAGAGGGGATTCACATTGGTGATGTCTCAATTTTTCGGACATATTTGTTCCACTCACTATTGATGGATAAAAGATTCACTTCGAGATCAACATTTATATTTTTGGTGCATTCTTCAGGACTTGCATCCATCTTTTGAGGACGTGTTGTTTGTTTCCTCGCATTCCCTCTTTCCAAAGGTGGGTGGCATCTGTCGCTTATTCAGGGACATTTTCTCCTTCATTGAAATAGGATGATGGGATGTCAGTCTCTCCATCTGTGGATTCCCCCTCAGATCTTGATACCTAGTCCGGGTCTCCCTCGTATATTTGAGTTTTGGATCCTGAATATCATTCCTAGTGACATATCTTTGGGGACTCCAGTTAATTACACTACTTCTGTTAGGAAATTCCAATGGGTCTTGACATGGTAGCCACATTTGGTCTGAGTAGATGACAACATGAGGCATGTCTAGGAATCTTTCTATACGTGGATGTTGGGGAAATTATATTCTTCCTCATAACAGGGCATCTTGAGGTTGAATAACTGAATTCATCCCATGTCGATCATGGTGTATCTTATACCGAAGGCATGTCTCTGTGGTTTTACCCAGCATAACTTGTTTAACATGGGGTATGTCGCATGTTTAACATCATATAGAGACGTTTATGCCTAGGGCATGTCTTAGGAGATTTTCCTCAGGCATCTCATGTTTAACACGAGGTAGTTCATGAGTTTAACATCTTGCGGAGATGGTGTGAGAGTGGTCAGATTATCCCATAGAGATGGATTAGGTTGGTACATCTTTAGGATAGAGCACCTAGAGTGTCTACCAAATGGATGGATCAAAATGCCTGATGAGGACGGATTTGAGGTGTTCTGTCCCATGGAGGGAAGATATCAGACCATAAAGGATGATCTGGACACCAATGAGGGTGAATGAGAAAGACTGCACCCAAAAATTGGGAAAACCATATGGATAGGTCAGAATGCCCAATGAGAGCAGACCATGGATGGTGTGTTGCCTAAAGGGAAGATGCTACACCATGATGGGTGATCTGGATAGCACTGAGGGTGGATCAAGGAGAGTGCACCCTAGAATGGGGAACACCATGGTTTGCCATTAGTTGGGATTGAACCTCATGGAGGTTCATACGTTCTGTGTGTAGGCGATAGGGATCAAAACCCATGTAGTTTTAAGGGGTGATAAATCGGTGTGTACGCAAAGGAAAACAACCCAAATACGTGTTGGGGATTATGAATGGATAGCGGCACATCACAAGAGGGACACTCTAGGATGAATTATTATGGATTGTGTGGGGATTATTCATGGTTAACTACCCGAAGGAATGGCATGTTCCCACCGAGATGTGGCAGCCAGAAATGAATAAGGATGGATGATGGAGAGTTGGATGAAGTGGAGGGGGAATGAGATGGAACCATCATGAAGATGATGGTAGTGTTGGTCTGGAGCCTCGATGAGACTTCCTACGTATCCTTGTGGTAGAGAATCAAAGTCCATGTAGTTCAGGATGGGGAATGGAATTGGGGTGTGCGTAGTGGATAGTCACACGACGACATACTGGGGCATACATGTGGTTAGCAGCCCGAGTTGGACTCATTCCACGAGGATGGACCATAGATGTGGGTCCCAATAGGTGGAACACTAATGTTTAATAAATATCCATCATTGGATCTCCTTGACACACCATATGGACAAACCAAAACACAAACAACCTATAGTCCTCGGGGTCATAACATAATGTGATTTCAAACTACGAAAAACCCTTATGCACCAAATCTCTCAAACACACCTATTCATTTGTCAAAAAACTAAAAAAAGGGGAAACAAGTGTAGAACAACATAATAGGTATTATCTTTCTCATCTAACATATAGGTAATGACCATTGAGAAAACATTCCCAATGGAACTCATTGGACTCCAAAAAATATTCTAAAACCATATTACCACATTTTCATCCAATAGAAAGAAATTCTATCAAAAGTATTAAACACAATCATCATGAACACATTAAAATTAGGATACACTCTTCTCAAGTTCCTTGAAAAAATCCAAGCCATCCCATAATGAAATTATTAACTGATAACTATAAAAGCAAATGGATCAATCTATTAGTAACTATAATACATGAAAATCCTCAATATCTCCTCATAATTGTGTTAAAATTATATCAATATCTATTATTTTTATTTTTAATCTCATATTTTCAAAAATTCAAAAAGGATGTAGTAGCTCATGTACACATTACCAAGAGCTAACGTCAACCACAATATCAATGAGAAACCATTCCCGATTAATAGGGATAGACCAAAATCTCTTATGAAATACTATTTAATCTATTATTTCCAGATCTATTGAAGAGAAACATGAACTACATCATAATAGCATCTGTAATTCATATTGACCAAAGAGCTCACAATGTAAGCCCATAAAGTATTCAGAAAACACACATAAAATACATCGCAGAAAAAATATACCCCATCATAAATACTATATAGATTTACTCTAAAACCATAAAGGATTCCACCATTATTATATATGTGGAAGAAACTAAGAAATAAATAACTAAAAAAACAATTCGGAATATGGGGGAAAATAGGGAAAAAATGAAGGAAATTTAAAAGGTATGTACATAAAGAACATGATATGTAACCACAATGTTCATCCATGGATCTATGTCACATACCACATAGTATATACATCTCCAAAGTAAATAGATTGTGATTCCATATAAATTTGGTATAACACCACATGGTTACCTACCCATGTACATTAACCCCAACCTAGAAAGTACAACACCAGAATACAAGGTGTGTACCACCCGATACATGGCTTGTACCCCACTCATGTTCCATATAGTAACCCATTTATTTCATAAATTATTATTACATCATTTTAAATAGAAAAAACCCAATATCATTACATAATATGGATACAATTTTTTAGTATCCATGTAAAATTTGTACCATAAATAACATTTGAAAAAATAAAACATAAACATTTTATTAATTCCTTCTTCTCTAACTTCTTATTGTACCATGAATTCTCCATAGTACATGTAATCACCTGTGGACATACATTAATGAATGTGGTGACATGAAATCCTAGTAAGAGGATATATAAGAAAATGAATAAATATAACATGTGGTTAGAATAATCATAACATCATCATCATAACCATGACATGATTCTTTAGATAAAGGCATGGAATTTGGAAATGCATAAAAATGAAACAACATTTCATATTGGTCAACTACCGCACATAGTTGTGAACAAATGTAGCAAAATTTCCACACATATTTCACTTTTCATAATGAGATACATTAAATTACTGAATGATTTTTTTCTCTATATAATTTCTAGTTCACCCATCACATCATAAACTTTTTATTCTACTATACAATTTTTGGTGCACCTGTCATATCATAACATTAACATTATGATGCATTCCACGTAGAACATATATAAATCATGGAAATAAAGAAACAATTGAAAGGAAGGGGTTTAATTTCATATATCCTTCATTTAAAAACATTGGGTTTCAAAATGAATGATGTAATAACATAATTGATATAAGAATCATCAACCATGAGTGATGGAGAATCAATCTTGGGAGGTAAATTTGTGTTTCATTAAAAGATGATTTCATTTGGAAAACATTATGTGCGTAAAAAAATCGTGTTGAAAAAATTCATATCTCATAAAATGTATGATCATTATGAATAAATTATATTTAATGAATATACATACTAAAATGGTGTGAAAGAGGGAAAACCCAAAGAAAGAGAGTTGTGTTTGAGAATTCCCCTTACCTTGTGTCTGAATGCTTTCTTCACATTAAATCCTTGTATAATCATATTAGATTTTTTAATTAACAATAATAGAACCTTTAATACATGAATAATTTTCATTATGGTCTTATTAAGATCACTTTTTGTCCTTTTGATGAGTTATGGAATTTAATTTTATCTTTTGGGAGTATTGGTTTTCATTGTTTTCATGATCGGTTCACTTATATTCAAGAATGGAGGTTCATGTAAAATGAGGATAAAAATATAGAATTTTTATTACATGTTATGAATTATATTCTTGATGATTAAATGATCTTATAATGAATTTATTTATATTCTTTGAGAATGAATTATTCTATAAAATTTATTGATGATAATTTTAGGTTCATTTTAGTTGTTTATTGGTCACAATAAACACGTTTTGTTTTATCATTTTATATTATGTATATATGTTAGTTATATAAAATAAATAGGTTTGTATCATTCACATTAAAATTGTTTTAAAACCATTCAATGATTTTATTAACAGTCGTGAAGAAATTTATGGAAAATGAAATTGTGTAGTCCATGATGCCTTTAAATTGACACATCATAGGCAACAATTTCATTTTTATAATAATGGATTGAGATGGAGGTTTTTAAAGATGGATATTACCTTAAAATGATATAATGAAAATATACATAATTTAATTTAGTTTTCATTCTATTCTGATGAAGGGAGGTGAGGATATAATAAGTTATTAAAATAAATTAAAATGAAATTAATATAAAAAGATAGAGGATTTACCTCTTGAATTATCCTCTTGAGATCTGCCTCAAAAAACCTATGCTTGTTATTTTTATGATACAAAGATATTTTGGACATGTGGTATTTACTATGGAGGATTATTGATAAGAATTTGGGCATGGATCAAAGGTTGACAGGTGTGAGGAAAAGAGGTGGTGAGGGGTGGTATTTGTAATGGAGGAGAGGGGTGTTTTCTAAATAATTTAACCATTCATTTATTATTGTATCTCAAGACTATGAATAGTTTTATTGTTACCATAAAATATATTAAACTAATTACGGATTTTTTTTTGTGATTTTTTTATTACATCAACCTTACATATTATATGAGTTCATGATTCATGTATTTAACTTTTATCTTAAATTATCATATTTTACTATTCATTAAAATGTTAATCTATTTTAGAAAATCCTAAAAATTTACCCAAAAAAATTCATGACCTTTAGAAGTAAAAAAAACTCCATCTTTTAAAATTAATTTTCTTAATTTTTATTTAAAATCTTCATTTACATAGGAAATATTGATTTTAATAATTTCATTCATTGTATAGCACTTTGAAAAATTATTTGTGGTCACATAAAATGTAGACAAAAACAAAATATATCAAAATAATAATTTATTTTTAAATTTTATGAAAATAAATTGTACTTTAAATTATTAAGTTATTCCTAAATTGTAATTTAATATTTATACCTTAAAAAATTCCAACACTAAATTAATAATTTCTAAAACATTTATTTAATAATACTATGATATAATTATATCATATTTTCACATAAAAGATGATTTAAATTTATTTATACTCAATGGATGAGGATTCTATTCATTTGGTTGGTTAACAATTCAGAAGGATCATATCACTATTCCTATGGTCATGTTACTATTTCATCAGTATTGGTTCAGTAACTTCTAGAAATACTTAATATTTCATTAATTATTCATTTAAAAAGTTTTTATTATATTCTATAAGAAATTTTATTAGATATATACTATATCAAATTATTATAAGAATGGATACATTCTATTGATAAAATTTTGGGTCATCATAATCTTCCCCCCTTTGGTAATTTCTCCTCAAAATTTCATATTCCATAAATTGGTGAGGGTACATGTCCTTCATCACCTCATACAGTTCCCATTTTCTTCTTCATATTTATGGTTCCTCTATAACACATTGACTTGGTGGGATGTCTTGTTGCGTTTATCATTGTCTCCTCAGTCCAAAATATTTACTGACTGATCCTTATAAGATAGATCAACATCCAGTTCTAACACCTTGGAGTTCATTACATTTTAGGGTTATGTTATGTACTTCTTCAAGAGTTATATGTAGAACACATCACGAACTTGAGGCATATTTGGTGGAAGCGAAATCCCATAGGACTTGACTCCTATGTGAACAAGTATCTCGAAGGGGCCAATGTACCTTGGGGTTATCTTCCATTTCATTATAAAACATATGAATCTCATCCATGGTTATATTCGACAGAAGAAATTATCTCCAACATTGTCCTCTATGTTCCCTTTGTTGTTTTTCCGAAAATCTATTTTTCAGATACTAAGTCAAATTGATATGTTACTGGATGGATTGAACCTTCTTTGTCACATCATGTACAGGATCATATATGTTTAGTTTTCTTTCTCAATCATCATCTTAATATGTTAGAGTTCTACATTTCCATTAATATAGAACATCATATGGAGACATTTTAATACTAAAGAGTATGATATTATTGTATGATAACTCAACCAATAGGAGATGATGATCCCATTCGTCTATTAATTCTAGTAGGTAGGGTCTAAGTATATCTTCAAATTTCTGATTAGTCACTTCATATTTTCCATTATTTTTTGGCTGATATGTTGTGATAAAATTTAATTTAGTACTAAAATAATATTTAATACTCCTATATAATTTTTATGTGAAGCTGGGATCCTAATCAAAGAAAATCAATAGTAGAATCCCATCCATTATCACCACTATCTTAATAAAAACCATTCTATGTTTTTTAAGAGAGAGATCTTCCCTAATAGAAAAAAAGTGGTTAGTCTTGGTGAGTTGGTCCACCACAACCCATATAACATTATTTTCTTTTGGATTTATTTGGGAGGCCCACTAAAAATTCCATAATGAAATTCTCCCATTACCACATGGTTATTAGAAATGGATGCATCATCCCTTTGTAATTTTATCCCTCTGATTTAACTTACTGACATATCATGGACCATGAGATATGCTATGAAATCTTCTAAAATGTGTTATCCAACCATATGTTTTATCTAACATAATTTTACATCATTGTACCCCCATATTGATAGAGAATGTTGAGATATTAGCATTGTATAATACCCACTTCTCCAACCCTGGTGATGATGGCACAGAATGTCTTATTCCAAATTGAATCACTCCACCATCATCATATGTAACTCTTGATTTAACCCTTCCTTTACTGAATTTAACTTCTTTCATATCTATAGATAATCCCTTTGTGCCACCTAAATATTATCTTGTATAGATGGTTGGAAAATCATTTGGGCAATGTTGGATATATTACCTACTATTATGATTTCCAAACCCATCAATTGCATATCCATGAAGATAGGGTCTTTCTCAATACACAACATGGATAGAGTAGCATGTTATTTTATACTTAGAGGATTAGATAACTTTTTTACCTTTCTAGGATGATATTAAATAAATGAATAATACTATTTGATTATCTCTAACCATCTCCTTTTATTCATGTTGAGCTCCTTCTGTATGAATATATACTTTCTTCTCTTATGATCAATATAATTTCCACAATTATCATCATAGATGTAGTGTCTCTAAATTTTCATGTCAACACCCACAGTTTCCTGCTTCAGATCATGTGTCAAGTAGTTCTTATCATTAATATTTAACTACCAAGAGAATGAGACTATCATGTTATCATTTTTATGAGTAAAAAAACCTAAACCATTCTTTGAATTGTCACTGTATATATCAAAATAATTTATCCACATTTCATTCATGTGAGTAAATTTACAGTGACTAGCCTTATCTATAGATCCTTTATGAGTTACACAAATTATTTTGTAATAAATACATTATTCATTTCCTTGTTAATGTTGATAATGGTCTATAAAATCATTAAAAACTTATCACAAAATAGATAGTACCCTACTAAGAAAAAAAACTTCTGATTTCTATGTCACTAGAGGGTCTAGTCCATTCCCCCATTGCAATTTTTTTTTCAAGGGTCTACATAAATTCCCTTACTTGTGATCATATGTACCAAACATTTGACTCGTTGCATCCAAAAATTTCACTGGATGAACTGGGCGTAAATCATCTCCTACCTTAATGTCTGTAATTCAATCCTTAGTTGTTCTTCACATTACTCCTTTATCTTGGATTATATGAGAATATCATCGATAAAAACTTCCAAAATTATGATGAGTTAGTATCTAAAGTATCTATTAATCATATCCATGATTATTTTAGGGGATTTATTATGTCTGAAGGTATTGACTAGAAACTCATATTGACCATTTCTTGTATAGAATGTAGTCTTATGAATATATTTTTTTATCACTATTATACAAGGATATCTAGAATAGATATACACCTTTGAGATGTATTGAACTCCTCATATCTGATCGAAAAATTAATCAATAATTGGAAGATGATACCTTTTCTTTATGATGATCTTGTTTAGTTCTTGATACTGGATACATAGTCGCATTGATCCATCCTTCTTCTGAAAAAGAGCATTGGTGCCCCCAAATGTGATTCTTTAGGGTGTATGAACCCTTTTTCCAAATTTTTCTGTAAGAGCTTATTTAACTCCTATAGTTTGATAGGGGACATCCTATAGGGACATTTTGTGATATGAGTACCTCCAGGAATGAGTTATATTGAGAACACTACCATACAATCCTAGGGGAGTTTCAGAAACATTTGGGGGAATAAATCAATATATTCTATCATAATGGGAATTTCCCCTAGAATGGTATCGTCCTTTGATTCAACCATTTGAGAGAGGTATGCTTCTTCACTGTGAATCAACACCCACACTATTAGAGTATTTTCCAAGTGAGATTCATGGAATTCTTAGAAATTATAGAGGAGCAATGGATGGTTCAAAATATGAAATGATATCACCTTTTCCTGACAGTTTATATGTTCTCTATATAATGATAGATAATAAATTCCAACTATAGAATCAAATTAAACAAGGAAATTATCATGATTCTTTATGGATGAATATTTATATATATTCCAATAGGAGAAGAGTCCAACACCTGGGTTCCAATGATTTCACCAATTGGTATTTTGTAGATATCCCTAATTCAATGCTTTATGGCTTCAATTAAATAGTTTATAAAACTAGTAATATATAAAAGAATGTGTAGAAAAAAATGAAATAATAATTTTTCCAATATTTAGTGAATATTATGTGTACATTCCATAAATTCATTTTCTTACTCCACTTCCAATGTAGTGATTGTGTAAAAGTTCCCTTGTTCCTTTTCCATTGGTGGCTGATTATGGTGATTACCCCTGAGGACTAGAGGTTTAGTGTACCATCTTTCATAGTTCCCTTTCACAGAACAGTTACAGCATTAGACTATAGGTGTTTCTCTCTATTCCTCTACTATATTTTCCTACTTCTTCATGTCTCTTCAATAATCAGGAGCCTGATGTCCTTATCTACCACACTTTAACCATTTCCATGTTACTTTGAGTTAGTTTCCATGATTTGTTTCCCACATTTTTGATAGGTGGGTGCTTGATTTATCTTTCCACCTTTTTCATTATATCCCCCAAATTGAAACACCATATTTTTTTTTATCACCATATCCATGGGACCATTATCCAAACTCTATACATACATTGAGAGATCATCAAACAAATTCTTCATAACTTCCTATATATATAATTGTAAGAGCATTTCAAATTTGTAGTTGTACACAACTAAATAATCTATCAATTTTTCTATCATTATTGACAATAAATCAATACAAATAGTTCTCAATGATTAAACTCTATTATAAGAGTATAGTGTTGTAAATCATTTTCTTGGACATCCGTTAAAAAATATACTATTGTACCTTACGGTATTTTCTAAAATAGGTATGATAATATTTATTTATTTCCAAATCATTTTGAAATTAATCCTAAGATCCTTCATGATATTTAAGTGAAGAAGATGATTGGGAAATATTATAATTTTTGTTCAGGTAAGATGAATACTAGAAAATTTTTATAAATAAAATGATTTAGTGATTATTATAGAATGTGAATCCTTTATTAGAGAAATTAGTTTTTTGATTTATTTATGTCCATTAATCCTGGAGAATATGATTTTCCTAATTAATAAAATGTGTGAGTCAAAAATCAATAATTTTATAAAGGAACCCATATTGAATAAGTAAATAAATAATTTAATAATATACTATATGGAACCCTTAATTTTAATTAATATAAAATTTTGTTTGACCTAGGTATCCATGGTAATCATTAGATAAAATAACCTTCCTCTAAAATCCCTAATAATGGAAATAGAAAATATATTTATTAACAAAAATATATACCCCATGAGTGTATATTGGGGTGTGTAGTCTTAGACCCATTTATCATTCAATAGGTGATTAATTAGTTAATACCCAATCATCGAGTTTCATATTTATTACTCCTTGATGCATCAGTAAAACAACCACAACCACCTTTCCACATATTTATATAGGTATGTAATTAATAGGAAAAAAATAATGTGTTGTTTACAAAAAAATAGGATATTATCCAAGACATGTAATTTTTGTCCCATAATAGTATTTATAAATCTTAAAATATCCTCATATAAAAACTTCTAACATTAAATTTTATTAAAAACTTTGCATTGATAACTACTACATGGACCTGATCATTATTCATTCCAATGATTAATTATTAAATAATATTTTATTATGTTGTATTTATAGAGATATTTTTAGGTTTAATGTGTAGAGAACTAGATCCTTACTATTATTTAAAAAATGAAAAATTAATAAGTGTCTATTTCAATATACTATCCATTTTTTCACAATTAAAACATTAAAAATGACACAGGTTAACTTTTCAAGAAAAATAATCATTTTTTAACATGAATTCATCATTTCCTTCTAAAATCTTTAAAACCTACGAAAAATTTTCTAACACATAGAAGGAGTAAAAAACATTTAGAGACATACAAAAAGGGATAAATAATATCATTATTCCACATCTAAATCACAATATCATATAAGATATTTTGGTTATACCATTGTAATATTTGATATCAAACAATAACTTATTTAAACATTATATTAGATTTACTACCCAAGTTTTTTTTTAAAATATGGAACCACAACTATGATGTTATATTGTTATGGGTTTCTTATAAAACATCAAAACCATGTAAATATTTTTCTTGAAACTGATAATTCATTATCTTCTAAAAGAATATCATCACCATAAACAAATATTTATTAGAATATCTTATGAAGTAAAAATATTTCCATCAAAAATAATTTTAATGAATAGAAAATTCATGAATTTTCCTTTGTACACCACCTCAATAGAACCCTTATAATAACCCATATAAATTGAATAACCTTCAGGACAATTCCAAAATAAAAATCTATAGAAAATAATAACTATAAAATAAATTGTATGGATATACTAGTATCTCTAAGTCAAAAACAATTTACAATGATAATAACATACATGAAACAAATAAAATCACTAATTTCCATCATCAAAATTTTAATAATATATAATCTTAAACTCATATGAAAAATATTTTCAAATTTTATATATCCCTTTCTTTTAAAACAATATTTTATAAAATATAATTTCTAGAAAAAAATTATAGAACATTTTACAATGATGTAATCATGGAATATTTTAGAGTAATCCAAAATTCAAATAAATACTTTTTTGGGGGTAAAATATTTCAATATCACGTATATTCTAATAAAACTTTTTATTTCGTTTTCCGAAAACATTCCATCAAAAATATGAAAGAAATAATAATTTGTAGAGCCGTTTAATGAATGAAAAAGGATACATAAAATTTTCTATGCAATTCATTAATGTCTACATAAAAATATTCATAAAAATATTTTAAGGATAAGGAAAGTGATGAATGTGCTTATGAAAATAAATATATATTTCACTTATATCGATGTCACTTAGAATCAATTGGTTGATTAAGTTATTTTATAATGTGTTGAGGATGTGTGGTTCATATTTTCTAATTAACATTCCTATGTTAGACTCAGTCAAAAGGATAATGATTATATAATTTAAATAATATTTATAAATTAATAATTATCATTTTTATTCATTTTTATATTACTAAAACTAACTATGTAATCATTTTATAAAAAATGAATTAGGTTATAATTCTGGAGACCGTAGGTCGTACATGTGTATGAGTAACATTTCCATTTTCAAATAACATTAGAAAAAGATGGTATGTATCATTTTTTTTCTAGATTTATAATTATAGAATAAAAAATATATTATTTCCTTATATCCATCAATATAAACAATCAATTTGAAGTTTCATTGAATAATAATGTACGTCAGTTCATGATGTAGTAGTCTGTATGTGCACAGAATTAATGTTTCTATTTTTCATTGGATGGTTTAGAATGAAATATGATAAATTTCCAATAAAAAATTAAATTTATAACATATATATACTATAATTTTATTCGAATATATCAAAATTACCAGCCAAAAGATATAGTGATTGAAAATAAATAACATCAGTTCACAAGTCGGTGGTCCAACATATACACGAATGATGGTTTCATTTCCCTTTTGATTGAATATGATACGGATAAATGTTATAAAATAAATATAAAAACATTTTTTTATATTATATATATTTATTTTATTATAATTTTATGGTAAATAATTGATTTATCAATATGAATGAATACATAAAACAAGAAATAATTAGTTATGTTTTTTACCTATTCCTCATTAATCCTCCTTAGGTTTACTGATTTTGGACTCTAAGGTTTATATTGGAATCCAGCTATGGTATATATAAATTTTTAGGGATGTAAGGAAGAGATTATCATTGGTATTTTCTATGAAAATTACATCCTTATTTATGAATAAGATAAAATATTGGGGTTACGTTTATAATTAAGAGAGAGGAAACACATGGAATTTTTAAATACATTTAAATTTTACTATGTAATTTCCAAGGAAGTGTGGGATTAAAACATTATTTAATGAAAATGTTATAAGTGCCCAAATAAATTCATCCATTAATAATGAATATTAAATAATTTTGCTATATAACATAGTTTTGACCTAGGTTATCCAAATTTACCCCCTTACCATAAAGAAACAATTTGTACCGATGTAAATATTGATAATGACAAAAACTATAATTTTAATAATTATTAAATTTATACATTATTATTCAAATATACAATCAATTTTCAAAAATTAAATTTATATAATGATGATACAAAAATTTCAAAATTTGTGTGTAGATGAAAATGAAAAAATATTTCTATAATAAATGCATTCTTTTTCATAAAATCGATTTTACTTTCATTTCACACCTAGTGAAAATAATATAAATATTGATTCAATATTAAATTTAATATAAAATATAAAATATTAACATAAGAAATTATTCATAAAAAATTAATATAATTTATTTATATAAAAACACATTACAACCAAAATAAGAAGTTTATGAAAAAATGATCTTTATGCCCAAAAATTATCTTATACCAAAATAATGTATAATGTTTATTTATATGGAAATAATTAAATTATTTATAATTTATTTTAATTTATATTAATTTAATACTAAATTATAAATATAATGGTATTTTTAAATTACATGATTTAATTAAAAGAAATTATAATTTAACAAAATTGTAATATTTGACGTTAGAAAAAAAAATTCAAAAAAATTGCAACTAAATAGTAAAAAATAATTCTAAATTCAAATATAAAAAAAATTATTAAATTAGTCATAAATAAATTATAATATTTTGAAATAAAACATTAAAATAAAACCATATATTACTTGTAACTAATTTTTATAAGAAAAAAACTATTTCTCTTTTAATTTAAAAATTCCTTAATATTAATTTAATATATTTAAAACATTCCACTTCATGAATTTTAACATAGAAGGAAATATATATCTTATCAATATTAATTGGTTTTTTTGGTTACTCGTATTCATAACCTCCAATTCAGAAAATGTTTGTAATTGTATGATTAATTTTGTTGATGGGGTTACTCTTATTCATACCCTTTAATAAACAGATGAATTGTTAATTGGAAACATACCTTAAGTGGGATAAAAAAATGTTTTTAAATGGGTTTTACTTTAAAAAGTATATTCACATTACATGGTAGATGAAATTCTATGTTGATTATTTTGATTATAAAATGGATTTTGAAGCATGAGATAGGTAATTCATTATAGTGAGGATGTAATCAAACTGGTCAGCATGCTTTATTCAGTTGTTTTATTGGAAAATATAGAACACTGAAATTCATTAGTTTATTTGGATGTAGAAATATTAAATCCTTAGTGAGTATTACACCAAAATTAATTATTCTTGAGATATAGATAGACTATGATAAAACTCAACATTATTTGGATTCACATTCTGTTTTTATAGTATTCATTCATGTGTCTGAGTGTATATATGCCTAAGCTAGATCCAATCTTATCCATTTTTTACATGATGGTATTTTATCATTACATATTTATAATATATTTATGTCATGTAATTTCAATGTATATTTATGTCTAAGATCATTACTCCATATTTAAAAGTACATTTCATTATCATGGTTAATTTGATTATGTAATTTTATAAACAAAAACCAATGAAAGATTTATAAAATGAATTTCACTTGAATTTTTTTCTAAAAATGTTTTCATTATGTAATATGTAATTGTTTCATGGTTAATGATTGTATATAGATTCATGTTTGTATCCTCTAGGGATTTTTCCTAACACCCTGTATATTCATTTGATTGTATGATGTTTTAGTTTTGTAGGTCACATACAAAGGGATAAGAATCATGTAGTGTGATGGATTCCCTTTTCTGTTGTTTACTTCTTTGTGATAAAAGGTGACGATGAATGTTGGTTATATGAAGATAGTGTTTTTTCATGTGAGGCTTTAATTTTTTGTTTATCTATTTTGGTTGGCCTTATTTTTCTCATGGATTTCTTACTTTACTTCAGCGTTGTACCCTACTTGATTATCTCCTTTCTGGTTCTCATGCGACATGTTTCTAGTTTCATTTTTATCTCATATATATGGTGGTACATCTTAGGTTATATTAAATATTTAATTTGGTAGGCTTTATACATATGTATCTAATAATTATTAGAAATATAATAGAGGAAATTTTTGAATATCAGGTAGGAGAGAGGAAGCCTTGTAAATACATAAATTATTCAACAAATATGATATAATTTACAGACTCATATAGCTTTAAATTATTGTATGTTGAATCATGGATAATGATAAGTCAACATTTTATCATTCAATAATATTTAGACAATTTTAGGTGATGTTTTAACTCTTAAATCTTTTTGTAACCCCTGTTAACAATTTTAATGATTACTGTGATATCAAAGTTTTTTTCTATTTAGGGGTCAGAAATCTTAATATAAAATAAAAAGTGGATGATAAGTGGGAAAATGATAAAATTATAGACCATATTACTTTTGATTTTCCAAATATGATATATATCAAATTAAAATTTATTTAATAAAATAATATTTAACATAAGAAACCATTAATGTCCTTTTTGGTACTATTCAAATAGATGAATTTTTAAAATCTTAACAACAATGTAATTAAAATAAAAACTCTCACCACATATCAAAAAAAATATTTATGTAAATAATTCTTCTACCATTGTAAATCATCCAAAAAATATCACTTTGTATGTTTTAACCCTATTAAAAAAATTAATGTTTTAAACAAAAGAGTTACATTTTATATTTAGTAATTATATAAAATAATAATAAGATTATTACTAAATATAAACGACACCAAGTTTCTATAAAATTTAATATAATATTATTATTGGAAATTTAAACTCATTTAGTATGAATTAGGTTGGTTCTATAGATAATTTTAAATACTAATCACGTAATTTTTTTCCTTAATTATTAAATTTACCATTACCGATGTGAAAAATATTTTCCATGTTTTCAATTCATTATGTAGAAAATTTCATATGATATAATTTTCATATTTAGAAATTATATTAAAAAATATTGAATAAATTTTATAAAATTACATCCACCTAATTGGATGAAGTAACATTAAATGTAAAATAGAAAAATATGATAAAAAATATATTTCTAGAAATATTGATTTTTATGTATAAAAGGATTATTATACCAAAATTATAAATAATGATGATTAAAATGAAATTAGTTTTATTATATTTCATGAAATTAAAATAATGATAATTTATCATTAATTCCAAATAATTTTTTTCTCTCTAAATACATTAAATGAAAACAATGTTTTCCAGAAAACTATTATTTATCACTACTCAATAAAAAAAATACTATTTTACAACAAATCCTAGAAAAACACCATAAGAAATATTTCATATGTTTATTTCATAAAATATCTTTATTTTATAAAAAAAATAAAAAATTGAAATAAATTATTTTCAATATTTTCAAAAAATAATACATAAAAACCAATTTGGGTGAAATGATTTTTTTGAAGAATAAAATCACATGACTAAAATTTTTGATGTAATTTGATAAAAACTAAAGAATCAATT
Source organism: Viscum album (assembly GCA_963277665.1). Taxonomy (NCBI): domain Eukaryota; kingdom Viridiplantae; phylum Streptophyta; class Magnoliopsida; order Santalales; family Viscaceae; genus Viscum; species Viscum album. Next base: position 1,203,157,374 of record OY728126.1, on the reverse strand, counting down.
ATTATTGATTAGAAAAATTATAAATATATTTCATATTACATTTAATATAGGGACCCAATCATAGAATATATAAAAAATATGAAAACATGGGACTAGATGAAAAATACAACTAAAGTAATTAAAAGTTAGAGAGAAAACTTTGAGTACATTCTAATATCACGAGATCATATAAGAGTTTATTTCACTAATATAATAAAATATCATCCCAATGTTTCATTTTCTTAAAGTTGATATCACCTCTACAAAAAAATGTTCTCCATAAGATAATTTATAAGAAAATATGGAGGAAATTTCTTAGTCATGAATGTTTCATATAGAACATGAGAACCATGAAAAATATTTTCCAAAAACACACCTTTTTTTAAAAAAATGTGAATAATAATTCGTTTAAACAAATATAAATTCAACATATTTCATAAAAATGCATCAAATTTAATATAAAAGTCATCAAGATACCTTGTCACATCATATTTATAATACCCTAAAAATACATTTTAAAATATATTAACATATAAAATCAATTCTAAGATAATTATCCAGAAAATAGAATTATTAACCAATGCATTAGATAACTATTGTGGGATCACCTAATCATAAATAATTATATGGTAACAACATATCAAGAAACACATAAAACCATTCAATTACATCATCATTATCATAAAAATATACATTTCAATGCACAAGAAAATAATTTTTGTTTATTGATATATCCCTTTCTCTAAAAACCTAGTTTACAAAAGTAATATATTGAGAAGAAATAAAAATAATTATTTAATAAATCATGGATTATTATAATTAAATCTATAAAAAATAGTGGTTTTGGTATTAGGAATAGTCATCAACATCACATATGATAAACATGAACATTTCATTTTCCTTTTTTATAAACAATCCATATAAAATATATAAAAATATTACACTTCAGATCCAATATATGAAAGTAAAAAAAGACACATAAACGTCCTTCATAATTCATTTATTACCACATAAATACATTCATAAATTCACTTTTATAATTTGGACGTGGAATAAAATGATCTATAAAATAATTATTTAACACATTTTAAATGGGGGTTTAAGAAGAAACTATGTCACTACTTCTGATGGATTTAGAAGATAGACTAGGTTATTTTAAGATCTTAAAAAATGTTGATCATAATTCCTCTTATTGATAATGGATTCATTCAATATATAGTGGGAGTTTGATTTAAAGGATGTTTCGATGCATGATCTTCATACCAGAATGGATGTTCCCACTGGTTCTCATAAGAGGTGATTAGGTGTCTCCTTTTCAGATGCATTCTCATGGTTTTTATCTTTGATTAAGTAGTGCCACTAGTATCTCTTGAATATGGAAAATCATGTTCATTGTAGGTTCTTGGTTTTGATGGATATGGTTTCACTCCAACAAAGATTCAATCTTTTAAAATACTCTCTTCTTTGTTAGGTGATTTACCCAAGAGGAGACAAGACATGGTCTTATACTGGCCATAAAAATAGCATCACTCACTATTGGAGTAATATCTTCTGGAAAATAATCTCAATAATAACTATGTATTTACACACTTTCTTTTGATGTGGTGGGGATCTTACAACAGCCAGAAATATAGGCAACATGCATCTGAAAACTGGTATCAAATGTGTCTCAGATTAGTATATAAATTTCAATCCCATGACATAGATTAAATAAAATGATAATGTATAGATTCAATTACACAATTTGAATTGGGAATTATGGAATCAAAAATTTAATAATGATTTGACATCATGTATTGGTACGCCTCTTACTATAGATCAACACACACTTAATGGTGAGATAGGTTATCTTTCATGCATTATTTTTTATGTTATTTTAGCATCTGAGAATCCAAATAATATTAAATTACATACTAATGTTAATAAAATTTATTTGAAAGTTTATTTTTAGAATGTACCACCCTTATTTGATCAATTCATGATTGTAGAGAACACTGTGGAAAATTTTAGGGTTATTAAAAGGAACATTAGGGATGCTCTAAAAGATATCTATTGGATGTATGTGTAAAAAAAATAAAAGAAAAAATATGTTGTTCTTGAAAAGGGTGATGAATCCAAATCTACAATGAATCCCATTTCTTTTTATCTTCCCCTCCCAGTTTCTCAGTTGAATAAAACATGGGATGAAATCACTGAGGAGGATGAACAACCTGGTGCTCATGGAACCTTAGTTCCACATGGTTTTAAGGTGCATCCTATCACACTATCTGATGACCCTATCATTAGAACTTGAAATTTCATTAAATTTTAATGAATTGGGTTTTAAGATTCATGTTGATATCACTGACCAATTTATCTCTTTAAATATTGAGAACAATAATAGGGATATTGTGATTTCGGTTCAAATTGAGTCACTTGTTATAGAGGATTCTGATAAAGATAACATAATAGAGCATACAGATTACATGATGTTGGTCAAATACTACTTGGATAAAGATACCAACTATGTTAAGGAGTTTCATACTCCACAATTTATATAAATTGATCTATTACAAAGGGTAAATGTTGGACAACCTCCCAACTCTTTGATAGTTAATGTGATTGAATGGAAGGGGAAAATTAACCATGAATCCATGCCCACTAAGATACCTCTTGCATCCATGGAGGTGTCTATCATTGGTATAGTCAATTAATTGTAGTACATCTGCTCATGGATGTAATGTTATGAATACAAGTGATGTAGGATCTATAGATTTAAAGTAAAAAATGCAAACTGGAATGGTTAAACAAGATGATTATGCTTCCAGAAAAAATAAATTGATTAAATGTAGATGGATGGCTAATGAATAGTTGGTATAAAATTAAGGTCCTAAATTAAATGGTATTTCTATTAAAAATTAATATTTTATACTCGCACTTCCATGGGTTGGGTAACACCCCAAATGTCATGTCCATTATGCATATAGTTGTGAGACAAAATCATCCTCTAATTTAGATTCTAGAGCATAAGATGAATTTTGAAATGTGGACAACATTCAAGTGGTAAAATCTTGGATATAATTTATTTTATCAAAACTCACATAAAATTTAAATCAAATATTTTTGTGTCTTAAATAATGACAACATTTCGGTTCCCTCTTGTGATAGAGGGACCCAGAGAGTTATGGTGCCTCTTGCTACACCTTGATATATTTTCCATATTCTATTATTTTATGCCTTGGTTTTCGTTTTCAAAGGAAGGGAGATTTGGAGATACTTATGCTTAAAATATGACACTATGAGGTATAGGATGATCCTTGTTTGTGAATTTAACTCTATCTTGCAACTTGAAGAGAAGACATGAACAAACATCCATATATTGGTGTCTCATGATTTCTCTATGTGTATTGGTCAGTGTATCTTTTTTTAATTTCCAATTACTATGGTAAATTTAAAATGGAATAGGTATACTATCAATGGGAGATATCATAATAAACCTAACATGTGATTCAAGAAGTGTAATGTTGGATGTAATTTAGGTGGTGTTTCTTAAATTACACTTTCAACAACACACTCGAATCATAATCCCCTGATTATTGAAGAATTAACACAGACTTTAAGGGCAGTACTCATACCCTTCAAATTCAATATCAATTGTCTTTTCATCCTAGGGTGTAGAGAAATAATTGTGGATTCTAGGAAAAATTATCATGAAACCCTAATGAATTTGTTGAGATGAAAATTTAATGATATAAAAGTAAAAGATAAAGTATGAAGATGAGAATCTTGTTCTAGCCTTGATTATGACATCAAAGGTAATTAAAATAGGTTTTGAAGTTGTCAAATTGATAACCAATATCATGAACCACCTTAAATGGATGAGAAGAATGTTATGTCAAAGTTGGATGACATGTTGATTATACAAGATATATTGATAAGAAATCTGTTAAATGTGAGCTGGCTACAATATGAGTACAAGAACACCAATCTGGTCTAGAGAATGCACAAGGATAAGACTATCAGGCTATGGGTTATAACCATTTGTATTAATTATTTCTTTATGAAAACTAAGAATGAAATATATATTGTAGTGATTGATTATTTCAAAAAACAATTATACCCATGATGGTTATGACAACACTTACAAAATTATAGATTTTATTCTGAAATCTTTCATAGAGAAACAAATATGAGAGCTCACTGTAGTCCCCTCTGAGGGGGAGGTATGAGCTGCTATTTCTTTTCTTAAGATCGATAGCATTCCAGGTCCTTATGCATTCTAAAATATGTTTTTTTGTTTTACTGGGAAATTATTTATAATGAACTGGTTAATAATATTAAATAATTATTCATTAATTTTCATATGACATACGGTCTCCTCTCTAACATCACCTAACATATACCCAAAAATAATTCTATTGAAATTAGTTATTACTAACATGTTGATATTGGGAACAAAATTTCCAAAATTATTAGGAAAATAATTTCCATCAGATTGTGAAAAGTGGGAAAGAATATTATCAATTTGAATCAATATGGGTTCATCAATAGTAGAAATATTCATAATTTTTTTTCACCACATCTGAGAGTGTGAGTCTCATGAAGAATATGAATAAAGATGGAAATTTTTCATTAAATATTGATATATCCAATGCTTTGGATACATTAAAATTGATTTTTTTATTTCTTAAATATTATATTTTCTCCAAGGTCTACATTAGGATGATCTATAAAATTCTATTCTATGAATATTTTTATATCATTATTAATATTTCCCTAACTGGATTCTTCAAATTCTATAGTCGAGTAAGGTAGGTTACCTTATTTTAGGTCACCAATTTTCTCTGGATGATGAAAACCTTAGGAGATGCAGGAATTTCATGGATAATATTGATTTAATTAAATGGATCACACCTGGAAGAGGTATGTTCCCTCCTTTATAAATGTTTTATGACGATGATATTCTCTTTACTAGATAGGATTCCATAAATAAATTAAATTCCTTTTTGGTTATTTTTTATCACTAGGATAAGGTGGAAAGGAAATCAATATGTTAGGAGAATTTCTCAATTATGTTTGATAAGATGATTTTGGTGGCAAATAAAAACAGAATATCCACATGGAGTGGTGTCCATAGGAGACACATTCCATTTATTTATCATGGAATTATTTAATTTAAGGGTAGATTATAATATCTCAAGTTTAGGATTATTTTTCTGCTATTCGTAATCAGATTACTACATGGAATGGGAAATCCACGTCTCGTGCTATAAGGGTATGCTTGATTAATTTAGTGATCACCTCAAATATTGGGTATTCTTTTTCTATCTAGAAATTATCTCTTAATCTTACCATGAAGCATCAAGGCACTATCATGTTTTACATTTGAACTGTTTATGTTTATGAGAGAATGAAAACTCAGTTTGATTAGAAGGATTTTATCAATTACAAGGATACTAGAGGTCTTGAAATTAAAGATATCAGGATAATTAATTATTCTCTCATTTCAAAATTTACTTTGAATCCCATTACCTTGAATGAACCACTATTGAGTTTATGTCCAATAGATTCAAATCAAATTTGATGAATGGATACACCCATTATATGGTCTCAAACACATGGACTATTTTTTTGGAAATACTTAAAAATAATAATGGATGAATCCATATTGATTGTTTATAATATATTTAACCTTATCATCTAGAAAACCCTTTTGGTTGAAAATCCCTTCATGGAGAGCGAGATTGTCCCACAAAATAGTAATCATATGTTCATTGATTTTCATCTCAAAAATAGGCAGAAGCATGATATTTTTTTCCTAACCATATTTCTTGTCAAATTCCTAGATACTTATATGTGGATAAAGATATTATTATATGGATTTATAAATGGAATGTAATGATCAGTAGTATGTATTTTTAAAAGAAGAATAATGATAGAACATTCAATTTCAAGGTCTGGAATGCCACCTTCTGGATTCCTTTTATATTGACTATTAGGGAAATTATTCATTGGAAAATATGAGAAAAAATCCCTCCCATGATCAATTTCAAGTGCATGAATCTTTGTGGATTCTTCATGTCACCTTTGAATGGTAGATACTAAGTGTGTCTAGCATCTTTTTAACTTATCGTTCATTTAGAGTTTCTGGTATTATATTCAATATCTATGAGTAATATAGGTGGAAATGAGCATCATGGTTGAGCTAATTCTCTCCAATATCATGGCTGATAGTATCTGCAATAAGAAGTTACATAATCTACTACATTATTTTATCTCCAAGTTGTCTCGTTCACATGGGAAACCATGAATTTTATTGTCTTTGGTAACATCAAATCCTCCTTCCATGTTGGGATGATGTCTATTTATAGGGACATTATTGTGACATCTAATATACAAATGGTAATGATGAATAATTGTATTCCTGGTCTATGTAGTCATTAACTATTCGGTGTGCATGGAAGGATGATATAACATATTGGTTTAAAATTCATTATATGGATCCCTCCGATGAGTCCATGGATTATGGTTAATGTGGATGGAGAAACATTTGGAACACCATGTCTATCATGTTGTTGTTGTTTTTATTGAACCAACTACATCATTGTGAAAAGATTTTCATATCATTACAGTGGTAATGGTACTCCATATGATTCTGAGATGTGGGCTGTGATTTATGCTCTTATTCATGTAGTCGAACAGAATAGGAAATAGTTATGGATGGAATCTAACTTCTAGATGGTTGTTTATGCACTAAGGACATGTAATATAATGGTTAAAATATTTGTTTTACAATAATGGATTACTTTTGTTACTGTAAGGGATAAAATCAGGTGTAGGGTTTGTCTACACGGAAACTAACTACATTGTGGAAGATTTCTCAAAGAAGGTGATTGTTGATATGAGCATTATGTGGTGCTTTAGATCCCCTTACATTTTTTCTTCTCTATTTGATACTGATATTTTGGGTGTTTTACACACCCATGTTTTTTACAACACCTTGTTACTCTAGACTCTATTTATTTATTTTCAAAATAAATTTTTTGGATCATGTTGTCCTGGAGATTTTAAGTAAATAGGGGTTTTAGGTAATGTTTCTGTTACTCGAGTCCATCTTTTCTGATACTTTCATTATCATTATAAATAATATAGTTATTTTAGTTATTCACATTAATAATAATTTAGGTACATATGTTTTTCATGTCATAATATGGTATTTTTCTGTGAATATTTTTGAAGCATGACGTTAAGTCAATGTAGGAATCTGAAGTCCATGGAGTCTCGACATAGTGGTTTTATATTTATTAAATATTCTTTATCATGAGTGAAAGGTTTATCATGAAAAATAGGAAAATTTAGATTGGACTATTGAATCAGGTCTTTGAGACCATGGTTGATTTCAGAATGTTTCCTTTACCATAGGAGTGATAGAATCATTGTCGGAGGTGGATGTTGGGTAGGAGGAGACTCATGGCCAGAATATTAAGTGGAGGAGAGGATTTAGTTTAAAAAGTAACCCCACCTTCTCCCATTGTTAACAATCATTAAATAACCTCTTCCCTTCCCATATCCCTTGCTGGAGATAGATAGATCGATGGCCAGATCAATCAAATGAATTGTCACCAATCTCAAATCTTGATGGTTGATACCCTGAGTTCGACCAGCAGCAGCTTCCAAGTGTCATTTAGATCCCAATGTTTTAGTGTTTAAATGTGAGGTATGTAGTATTTTTTTTACTTATGGTCCCCCTTTTTTGTGTTTTTAATGGTTATAGGGACCTTATACAACTGGTAGGGTCTTCTAATGGGATAATATTTATGTTTTGGTGAGAATGGAGGAAATCCGGGTTGTTTGTAGGTAATTCAAATCAGATTTTCCCCATTGAAAAGATGTGTAAAAAAATAAAAAATGTCTTTTGTTCATCCCATTAAGGGAAGAAGTATGTTTCAGAGGTACACATTGTGTACTTATAGTGCATGTCGTGTAGTATCCCATGGATGTGTGTACATCCTTGTGAAAAGGAATACATAATTGTGATTTTTGAATAGAACACAGCGTGTACATTAATGTACGTTCCTTTTAATTTTACATGGGAAGACCCCAAGTTTCTTGGTACATGTAAAAGAACATTTCATGGAGGAAATATCAGAGTGTAGATTGTGGGCTCTAATGTACACACCATGTACTTTTTCCTTCATAGAGGTTTTAGGTATTTTTCTCCGTGGAAGTAAGATTTTGGCATGAAATTAGTCTATTATGAGTTTTCTTCTCTATATATCATTAATGGTGTGATTCTATTAACATTTAGAGTTTATTTAAAAGGGTTATTTTGATAATATTTCACAGAAGGAGGTTTTCCTTGAGGATCTTCATTAGATCTTCTACCTATTTTATCTCGTACTTAATAGCTCAAATTCAAGCCTACGAGTAGCCTATCGTGAGTAGAATTACATGTAGAACATGATGGTTGGTAATGTTTGGGCCAAGTATTTTAATTTTGTTGGCGAAGTTGTGTGGGTATCTTGGGTTATCAATGCCTACATGTTGGGTTGAGTGGGTCCCTCTTGTCTCTTTTAGCGATGTTTTGACTAGGTAGGCTGAGTTGATCCCCCTAGTCTCTAGTGATGGTGTTATGACTAGCTGGTTTGACTAGGCCCCCTGGTCCATTCACTACAAGGGTTTTTAGTACAACGTCCTCTTTGTTGGACTATGACCCATCTTTGACTACATTGTGTATATGAAATCTATTGGTTATCCCCTACCATGTTCAAGAGTAGGATCACTTTTCTCGTAGTGGTACTCCCCTACTGTGATAGGGAGTGGGTTCACATTACTATTTTTGGGAGTGAGAAACCTTATTTCTCTTCGACTACAGACACAGCGGGCAAAGACAGTGTATCACCTTGAGATTCTCGATGTGATCCTTACATCCTCACATTTTCCTTGGTAGGGTTTTTTATTGGTGAAACCAATATTTACATGGGAATCAATCCCTTTCCATGGATGTTGTATTTATATTAGTGTATAGATCCACCAGTGATCCCTAGGAACAGACTCTCTATTTGAGTATCAAGATGTGTTTTTCCTTTTTTGATCTAACATGACATTTCAACTGGAAAGGTTGTGTGGGTCCCAATAAATTAGAGGGCTACATTAGGATCACCTGGTCACAAAAAATTCGATGGACTATAAAATAAATGAAACAAAAATTTCCTTGATTTCTATAATCAAACTACTACAAATATACTATTTAACTCACAATAAAATATTTTTCAATACTAGTATATCCCATTATATTAACAGATAATTTTAAAAAAGATAATTCTTCAAAAAAAACATAGGTGGTTTTTTATTTGATGAAATCATAAAATACTGTAATGGAATAAAAACATCAAATAACTATTATGGTGTTAGGAATATAATTATATATCATATATATTTAAATATAACATTTATTTATTTTTTCCAATGCATTCCATTTAAAATATGGAAAAATATTTATTTTTCAAACCCATTATCGAAAGTCAAAAATGACATAAATATTTAATTTTAATTCATTTTTTCAGTACAAATACATTAAAAAATAGTTTATGGACAAGTACAATTGAGAAAATGATTTATAAAATAAATCATTAAAACATTTAAAATCATAATATATGGTAATGTGTCTCATACACCGAGTCTAACATTTCATTTATATTATTTAAATTCAAAAATAATAAATATATTTTAATTATTTAATTTCATAGTAACTTTTTTATTTTTATTTCCCCTTTTCCTTAACTTCTATCGATGAAATATCGAATCACATAGATGAAGGATTTTATTTTTACTACTTTGAGGGTGTTTGGGTCATAAGGTCATATGTACCATTGAGTAAAACCTCCATTTCTCAAATAACATCGGCGAAAGATGTACGTTATCATTTATTATTTATAAATTTATGATCATATAGAAAAAATATAATTTCATTATACCCACCAATATATACAAGAAATTTTTAGTAGCGATGAAAAATAAAATATATCTGTATTTTTAGGTGGTAGATAGAATGTACACACAAGTGGTGTTTTTATTTTTCATTGGGTTATTGAAAAAGAAGTATGAAATTTATTTAACCGACCAAAATAAAATATATGTAATATAAATTATAAAAATTCATATTTTTTCAACATCATTACAATCTAAATGTGATAGTAAAGAAAAATTAATTATATCAATACACATGTCGGTAGACCTCTATATACACAAACGATGGTTTTGTTTCCCATTGGATGGAATAAGAGATGGATAAATGGTTTAAATTCAATATAAAAGAATATATTTATATATTAAATAGTTATTTTATTTTATTCGGATAGATAAGATAGTTTTTAACTTGATAAACAAATAAATACAATAAAAAACTATTTGATATGTCTTATAACTATTCTTTAGAAATCCTGCTTATGTTTACACATTTGGCCTTCTAAGGTGTGTAAACTAATGAAAGCATAGTCTCTAGTACAAGTATATTTATCTTTGTAAAATATTTTGATTTGTATTAGATAATTAAAGAGGACCATAATGTATGGAAAAAAGTTGATAGGGGGACACCTTTTAAATATGAGAGAGATAACACACATGGAATTTTTCAATATATTTAAATATTATTAGGTAATTTCAATAGAATAGTGTCCCATAAAAAATAATGAAAAGGATATAAGGGTCAAAATAAATTCATCAAATACTATTTAATATTACATTTTTTCCTTATTACATAGTTTTAACCTAGGATTACCTTATTTACAATTGTACTATAGAGAAACATTTTTTATCGATTTAATTAAACATAATGATCTAAAATGAAAATTTTCTCCTTAATAAATGATTAAATAATGATTAAAAATATATAATAAATATTTTTAAATTAAATTTACTTAATTATCATTAATTAAATTTAATTTTATTTAAAATGTATTGAAAAAATTTTAATATTAAAAATGCTATTAATCATAAAATTGAATTTAGCTTCATTCATCGCCTTTTTAAAAACATAAAATACATGCCTTAATATTTCATTGAATATATGATCTAAAAATTTCCTTAAAATATCTTATTATTATACATTATTGTACTTTATTGATATAAACACACATTTATACAAATCAATAAATTTTTTTGAAAAAAAAATTCTTTTTGCCCATAAATGAATTTATACCAAAATAAATATTAATTTTGACTAATTGGTAAATAATTATATTACTAATAATTATTGATACATATATTACTTTAATATTATAATCAAAATATAATTTCACTTTTCAATTACTTGATTTAATTTAGAGAAATTTTTATTTAATAATAATTAAAATTTTACACTATTAACTAAAAAATAAAAAACATTCAAATATATAAAATAAATAAACTATAAGATTAATTTGAATTTAAGATATTAAAAATATTATTCAATGAGTGATATTGAAATTATAAAATTTTGAAATTAGACCTTTTAATACGACCATATAATACATGTGACCAAAATTAGTAGGAATAAAACCATTCCTTTTTATTAGAAACTTACATAATACTCATATAAAGGATATAAATTTTTGTAATTAATGAATATTAATAAGGGACAAAATTAAAATATTATGAGTACTAATTATGATTTTGTAGTTACTCATATCCATACACTCCAATTCAACAACAGGGTTTTGACACACACATTAAAATAATAATATTATTATGGTATATCAAAATTAAATTAATGCATTATGTTGAATGTAATGAAAGAAATCAAGATTATTATTATTTTAAATTAATTTATTTGGGTGTTATAATGATGGAGATATAAATGAATAAATTATACCTATAATGGGGAATCATACTCTAAATTTGACAAGTAACATTACCCATATGTAGCAGTCAGATGATCCCCAACTTGGTACATTAATGTTATAGAATTTGTGCAATATAATCCCATATTATTTAATATAACTATTAATCCTTTATTATCTAATCAACATATCAAGTCCCTCAGTATGATATTTCTCCCTTTGGGAATTAGTAAATGAGAAAAATCAATCATCTTAATGGAGACACTGATCAATGCTGGTTATTGATCAATAACACTATGTAGTTAGAGAAAATAAATATTATAAATTACTAAAAAACCTAAGATATATTAATTAGAAAATAATTTCTGTCTGAGTAATGAGCTAATATGAAGAGTTAATTCTATATTATATGGAAATATGATGGAGAAAATGTTATAGAATATGTTAGTAACTATATAACTCTATTATCCCATGTTGCATATTATGAATGTAATATAAGAACTAAAATTAATCATTTTATCGATGGGATAATTCATAACTATAAAAGGAAAATATTATCCTAAAAGATTTTTTTATATGAGGATATAGTATCATGTTCCATAAATAAAGAGAATCAAATCCTTAATTCTTCATTTTTTCTGACGAATAGAAAAAATGTAGTGGAAAAGTAATCCCTCTAAAAAAGAAATATGCAAAAAGTAAAAAAGTGAATGTTATAGTTTCCAAATGTTAATTTTTTTTAATGAATCACTATAGAACCTGCTTGATGGGAATGCTATTTTGCTTCATGTTTAGAGAAAAATACCATTAGGTTCAAAACTACAAGGGGAAGAAAGAGTCAACCAATTTATAATGAGTCAACAGTAAGGATATGGGCCATAATATAAATCAAAGAGCCACGTATAGAGATATGTTACATTATAAAACATCAAGGGATAATGGAAAATCTTATGAAATCAATATATATGGTTGAATTATGAAAATATTTGGTTGTAGATACTATGACTGTTGTAGGATCGAAATGATACTGATTGTATTATCTAATGATGTAGAGGCTCAATATACAAGAGGGGGTTGAATTGTATACTTTAAAAAAATTCCTTTGGAACTTTTAAATATGGTTATGTTTAACAAAGTTAAACAAGGTAAATTTACAAGACATCCAAGTTCTACAAACTTTCTTGATTCCAGAAAAGTGGTTCCAGAAATGAAACTTAATAGAAGTTTACAAGGACAGAGATTCTACCTTAAAGCGTATAGAATCTTAATATCAGATTAAAAGTATAAGAAAGTATAAGATAGTTATACATTTCTCAAAAACAAAAATTCGGCAAAAAACTTGAAACAAAACAAGTAAAAAGTATTAAATCATTTAACCCAAAGAGAATGGTATCCAATAACCTTGGATAAAAGTCCTTTGATTTAGACTTTCAAGAAAGTTTGTCTTACCCACACTAGGGTAAGCCCTTGATATGAAGATCGGAGTCTGTCTTGTTATCCCTACAAGCCCTCAACTTCTAGGTAGTCGGTACCAATGTCTTCTTCAGAATGGAAGTCCTCGATCTTTAAGGTAGTCAGCACCTCTGTCTTCCTATCACCAAAAGCCCTCGAATGTACTCAGCAACATTCGGAGTCACACGAAGCAAGTCTGAACAAGATGCTCAGTACGCCCAACACATGAGAGTCTCTCTCTATAAATCACTATAACATTGTGTAATATCTATAGTCGTAGAACAGTGTCAATGTTCCCCAAGTTATGAGCTCTTTCAAATGAGCTCCTGTATATAGGCACATCTTCAGCGGTCAGCTCCCTCGTCCAATGGTCATATTTTTTCATGAATTTTAGAGGGACCTGTACACGTGTCATACAAACAATGGTTGGTTAGAAACAGAATGTATGACATCGTTTCATAACTATATTAAGGATAAGAAAAAATATGGTTGCTAGAAAAAAATCATTATTTTGGAGTCTAAGAAAAAAATGAAAGTTTGGTGTCTAATCAAAAAACTATTCGGAGTCAATAATACATAGATATTCAGATTATTTTTACCAAGGAATTCAGAGTTATAATTCTATAAACATCGGAGTCTGAATTCATAAGAATTCGGAGTATGAGTTCATTGGAATTTGGAGTCTGAACTCATAAAATTTTGGATTTTGAATTCAGAGAACTCAGAGTCTGAATTCTTTAGAATTCAAAGTTTGAACTCATAAAAGTTCAGAGTATGAATTCATATGAATTCAGAGTCTGAACTCATAAAAGTTCGGAGTCTGAATTCAGAGAACTAGGAGTCTGAACTCATAAGAGTTTGAAGTTTAAATTCAGAGAACTCAGAGTCTGAACTAATAAGAGTTCAGAGTTCGAATTTAGAGAACTCGAAACCTGAATTTGGATCCTGAAAACATAATGCTTTATATCTAAGTATATATATGATTCCAAGGTTTTGGATATGAAACTGAATTTTATACATAGAATATGAACAATGAAAACATGGTAAGAATTAATTTCCTTGGGGAAGGAAAATTTTACTTATGAAGATAAAACATAGTAAAATGAAATTTTCCTTAAGAAAGAGTGTTTGTGATTTTCAAAACATGAAGTAATGGAAAATTCATAAGGAAAACTAATTGACTCAACAATATCCCCCTTTTTGGAAAGCACAAACATCCTTACAAAAAATAATATAAAGACTTAGAAAATATTTTTTTGGACTTTGAAAATAAAATGTATCCCCTTAACACATGGACAATGATGAATACGACTAACTCCTCCTTAGGCCTTATAAACACTAAGGATCGTATTCTTGATTTCCAGATTAAGACTTATCATTTTATTGCATACAAAAATCTTCTTGGATAAGAACTCCCCCTTAGATGAACTCCCTCTTTGGAGAATTTCTTCTTTTACTTTGTATTCTTTTTTATCATCCCTTTCTCCCCCTTAGTGATTTTCAAAAAGGAATACAGGGAATGGTAAAGGAAATATGGTACTTGAAATATTAGTACTAAATAACCAATAGTATAAAGAGAAAATCAAATTTTGATTACGATTGGAAAAATTTGTACAACAAGGAAAATACAACAAAAGATCAGATTTGAACAAGATTATCCTTCCTTTTACTTGGGCATCAGCTTATTCGCTATTGTTATCAGTTTCTTGTTGTCCTTATGATATTCTTATTCATGCTTAAGTAGTTGATCCTTCTCTTATGCTTTCTTCTCTAAGGCTTTGATTTTTTCTTCCTTAGCCTTGAGAGATTATTCCTAACCCTTTAGAACTTCTTCCTTCCTGGAAAGCTTCTCTTCTATCTCAATCTTGAGATCCCTTTCTCTCTTCCAACTCTGAGCAGCTGAATACAACTTCCCATTAAGATCTTTCACTTCTTGATTCCGAGAATTTTCTTAAAGAGATATCTTTTCTTCAAAATACTTAGTGAGATATTTGAACTTAATATCTTCATTTTCAAAGGCATCTTTGATATAATCTTGACATTCATCAAGAATTATCATATCTTCTGTAGTCTTCTTTGACCAACTGGTCATTTTCCTACAAGATCTTTTGTGGGATTCGTAGTTTATGTAAAAGGTTTTGAAATCATCCTCAAGCTTGACACACTTATCCATCACCATGGATACTGAATCTGATTTTTGATTTAGGGTGTGTTTAAGAATCTGGCATCTCGAATCTATGCTTGGAAAAATTGGAATTGTCCCAACAAGTTTCTTCAAAGATTGAACTATGAAATCATGTCTAGGGGAGGACAATTATGAATATGAGACTTTACTTGGAGAGGATTATTTCTCTAACTCAGCAATTTTCCTCTTTGATGAAGCACTCACTTTTTTCATCTTCACTACTACTCTACTAAGAGTATCAACAACCACTTGTTTTCCATTATAAGGTTTTGTAATGGATTCTTCTTGGTTGGGAGATATATGTTCACTATCTGATAGTGGAACAATTTTATCTTCATATACCTATTCCTTCCCATCTCTTGCATCAACATCCTCAAGAGGAATAAAATAATGATTTCAACTTTCTTCTTCAAATATCTTATTCACTTATTCTTCAAACTTGTCATATTCACCTTTATCAGCATTCCTAGGGGTAGCAAGCTTTGAAGACTCAACTTTAGAAGTTTGTGTTGAAATCTTCTCGGATATACTTTCCTTCTCATGAAAATATTCTACTTTCTTAATGAGATCATCAGTTTCATCAATGGTTTCTTCTTCTTCTTCTTATACATCTTATACTTGTTTTTCTACTTTTACTTGGACTTTTTATAGAGTCGCATATTTCTTTCCCGGTTTCACTGGTAAAGCTTCTACTAAGAAGGATTGTGGTACCATAATATTTTTGGAGGATTTCTTAAAAAGCCTTCAGAAGATATTGCACAATCTCTGCTTCAGTCAGCTTTTTCTTTTATTTCTTTTCTTTTGCTTGATTTTCAAGCTCATTAGTAGTCTTTTCTTTTAAAGATTTTGCTTCTGTAGGATCCAAACCAAATTTAGGCTCCCGTGTTTTCTTTTTCTTCTTGTCTTCCCTCCATTTTTCTACTACCTCATCCAGATATTCTTTTTTGCTTCTTAGGATTCGGTAGTGCGAATTGGGTTTCCTTAGCCTCTGGGGATTTTTCTTTCTCTTCTACTTCCTTCAGCTTCCTCTTCCTTCCACCATTTTTAGAAGGATCATCCACCTCCTGTTTTTTCAGAATAGCTTCTACTTCATCTTCTTGAAAATAAAATAATTCTATGGATTCTTTAGAAAAACCAATTTTCATCCTCTTCAGAGTATCATCACTTACCATCATAACTTTTAAATTTTTTGGCTTAGTACTACAAGGTATTTTGAAGGACTCTAAACACCGAACAATCATCTTTGAGAGAATGTTTGGATACATAATAATCTGAGCCTTCAAATTTCCATTCTTTATATTCTCAATTGTAATCATAATAAGATAACCAAATTTACCTTCTTTAGATTTACCACGAAATCCAGGATATACATGTCACTATTCTTCAAATTATCCTTGTCTCTTTTTTTCAGAAAGATAAATCCTTGAACCCACAATTCAAGAATACGAAAATTTGTAGATAGGTGAACAATCTTTGGAGTCTTCACATCTAAAAGACTGAGGCAAGCCATAGCCTTTAACTTATCAAAACATCCTTTAACATTAGGAAACTTATGTGAGCAGAAATCTACCTCACCCTCCTAAGGAACTCCAATTAAACGGACTGCCTTGGTGTAAGAAAGAGAATAAGTCTTCCTATAGCTATTGAAAGACAATTTATCTTTTCTTTCTTCCTTGAAAAAACTTGCTGACTCATAAAATTCTACTAAGAAGTCCGGATATACCAGATCATAAGCTCCTGGTTTTGATACATAGACACTCTCCCATCCATTCAGCTTTATGTTCTTTGAGATGATAGAATCATACTCATCAAATAAATTTGGATGTACCAACATTTCTCTGTAAAACTTCCATTCAAAAATAGGCTTGATAGTTGACATGTCTTTCTGGGATGATACTTAGACAGACATTCGGAGTTGAGAAAACCTTGAAAATCCGAAACGAGATTATATAGAAGGGCAAGACTTCAGTACGCGAAAGCTTGGATCTCGATGTGGGACAACCATCAGGGGGTCCTTTATATAGTCAATTGAGATGACAGTTCATCTTCCAAACTCAATATAATGGATAAAAAGCTTTATGATTAGATCTTATGGTTGAGATGATATCCTTAAGGAAATCTTGGTGGGATATGATCTTTTGAGGTTTTTTTAAGAAAAAAATTCAGATTTAAGAAAAAAAATTGAATCTGAGAATTTAAAAATGAATGAAAATACCAACAAGTAAAATATGATTACGAAAACTCAATAAAGGAAACATAACTTTAGGATTTCTAGGAAGATTATTTTTAATGAGTAAAATTCTTCTTGATGAACTTTAGATTCTGAAAAAATATTGATTACGAAAATTTTTGAAAAACTGAATATGAAAATTATAGAAAATATTCATTATGAAAATTTACAAAATCTTCATTATGAAAATTTATAAAATCTTCATTATGAAAATTTAGAAAATATTCATTACAAAAAATTAGAAAATCTTCATTATGAAAATTTAGCTACAAAAATTTAATTAATAAAAAAATTTAGACTATGAAAAAAAATTAAAATCTAACAAACAAATGTACTCCTCCGATGAAAATGAGTTCCTTACTGTAAGGAGATTGGTTTAAAAAAAGTTCACAAAGATGATTACCTTACAGTTATCATTCCTAACTTATGTTTAATGTATTCAAACCTCTCGGAGGGCAACGATTTTGTGAAAATATCAGCATGTTGATCTTGTGTTCCGATAAATTGAAGGATGATATCTCTTTTTTATGTGTGATCCCTAAGAAAGTGATTCCTAATATCTATGTGTTTTTCACGAGAGTGATGTGCAGGGTTTCTGCTTAAAGTAATGGAACTAGTATTATAACAAAAAATTTGTGTTTTGGTAAAACTTATACCATAGTCTGTGAGTGTGTGTTGCATCCACAACACTTGAGCACAACAACTTACAGCTACTAAATATTCAACTTTAGCAGTGGAAAGTGCTATTGAGTGTTGATTTTTTCATGAAAAAGAATATAATGAATCTCCTAAGAAATGACAAGTTTTGGACGTACTTTTCCTACCCATTCCACATCCACAAAAGTCATAATCTGAAAAGATTTTTAAAACAAAATCATTTCCATAAGTATAAAAGAGTCATAGATCCATGTTTCCCTTTAAGTAGTGAAAATTCTTTTCACTTACTTTAAATTAGATTCCTTAGGATTGAATTGATATCTTTCACATAATCATACTGAAAACATCAAGTCTAGATGACTAGCTTTTAAGTAAAGTAGACTTCCTATCAAACCTCTAAAAGATGTTTGATCTACTGATTTTCCAGATTCATCTAGATCAAGTGAATTTGAGGTATCAATGGGAGTTCTTATACTCTTAGTGTTGTCATATCCATACTTTTTAAGATGATATTTAATATACTTATGTTGGGATATATAGATTCCTTTTGGTTTTTGAGAAATTTGAAAACCAAGGAAAAATGTTAACTCACCCATCATACTCATTTCAAACTCATATTTCATTAGATCTGAAAAAGAATCAGTTGAAGATTGATAAGTTAAACCAAATATAATGTTGTTAACATAAATATTAACAATCAAAACATTTTTCTTATCTTTATTTATAAAAAGGGTTGGATATGCATTTCCCTTAACATAATTATTTTGAACCAAAATCTTGTAAGTCTATCATACCAAGATTGAGGGGATTTCTTAAGTTAATACAAATATTTGGTAAGTTTGAAAACATGTTTAGGATGTTTTGTATCTTCAAAACCAGAAGTTTGTTCAACAAAAACATCCTCTTGTACAAAACCATTCAAGAAAGCACATTTGACATCCATTAGAAAAATTTTGAAATTGAAGAATGCTGCAAAGGCAAGTAGAATACGAATAGATTATAGTCTATCTACTGGAGCATAGGTGTCACGACCCATCCTCGGGGCCCATGTCGTGACTACCCCAAGCCTGCCTTCTATAGGCCAGGGGCTGGCGACTAGCACCAAAGGGGTAAATCCTGATAAAAAGGGAAGGCATTGCCTTTATAAAGTAAACAAAAACCACAGAGTAAGCAAGATGAAGTAAACAATAAGTAAACTAGGTACAACTGTAAGTGCTGGAAAGTAAATGGGCCAAAATACAAACCCAACTGAAAGTAAAGTACAACTGAAAAGAAAGTACAGCAACTGAAAATTAATGCAGCAATGTCAAGTCGTCCACTGGAAATCCCACCTGAAGTGTGGGTACAGATAGCCTCCTCAGCTCCTCGGGTCCATCCGTCCGCTCTGTGTACATCCTGCCCAGTGGTCCACCTCCAGGTACCAACTTTCTCCACAAGCCTCAACCACAATCAGCACTTTCCATCTTTTGCATCCAACAAAACCTAGTGCAGGCATAGCCCATGCAGGGGTGAGTATACGCTACTCAGTAGGGACCCCGAGACCCCCGAAGGTCTCCCAGAATCCACAAAGGATAATCCACAAAGGAAAGATACAATCACGAAGTAACAACCAACTCTAATTAGGTATATTCACATACATATACCTAAGTCATCAATTCTAGTTCAGCTCCAACATCCGAGCCGAAGTTTGATCTAGTCCACACAGGATAACACAATCCAATCCACACAGGATAACACAACCCAATCCACACAGGATAGAAAAACAATCATATTGAAGACAAAGATTGAAAGTGAAGACTAATCTCACACAGGTATACTTCTTCATAAGACGATAGAGATGATCAGATGTAGCCACTGATTCATCTAAGCTGTCGGACCCACATAGGATACAAGACCAGCTAAGCGGTCGGAGCCACAAAGGATACAAGACCAGCTAGTCTTCTGGACCCACGTAGGATACAAGTACAGAGTCAAATACTTCCAGACCCACATAGGATACAAGAACAGTAGTCACATACTACCAGACCCACAAAGGATACAAGAATAGTAGTCATCATCGTCGAACCCATGGAGGATTCCAGTACGGTCATCGTCGTTGTCGAACCCACGGAGGATTTCAGAATAGTCGTCATCGTCGTCGCAGTTGCATCCAACTCTAGGGTTCCCGCACACAGCATGCTCGATTCCGGGAGGGTCCGATCCACGAGCCAAGGGGTTCGATACATCAACTGACACATAGACCGGAGTTGATGTACCCCAAAGTTCCATCTCGACAAAAGGAACTCAACATGATAGAGGGCGCGTCAATCAGACACCTGGTCTGAGAGTTGTTGGCTTTTTCGTTCCAGGGGCCCGGTTGGTTTTTAAGTTAAAACCAACCCGAACATACTCCAACTGCGTCCAAACCTCGAGCGGAGTAATCCAAAAGGTCCTTCACATAAGATGAAACCAACAAAGTCGACGGCACGTCAATCGGACGTCTGGAGCTCAAGTTATAAATGTTTCCGCTCCGAAGGCCCGGTTTGTTTCGTGTTCGAACCAACCCGACCATACACAAAGTTCTCTGAAATCTTGAGTGTAATATAACGAAACTACCGTCTCAATCCAAGTATTGTTACGCAACTGACGGTACGTCGATCAGAGGTCTGTAGCCCAAGATATAGGCAAATGACTGAAAACAGTTCGAAGAGGGGGGTCTGGGCCCGGTCCCGCCCGGCCCAACCCCCCCCCCCCACCCTGGGTTGGCCCGCACCGGTTCGACCCGAACCGGGTCCGTGTCCGGCCCGGTTGGGCGCGGCCCGGCCCGGCTAGCGTAGCCCGGCCCAGCCAGTGCGGCCCGGCCGGTTCGGCCCAGTCCGGGCACCCGTGTGCTGAGCGGACGTGGAAGGGCGGGAGCCGCCGCCCCCTTCAAACCGAACGGCGGACCCGCAGGGGTCCTCCCTGTTGCACTGGCCGGGGGTTTAACCCCCGGTTTTTCTGGATCCGGCCGGCCATAACGGTCGGCGGTTCCGGCCGCCCTCCCCTGCTCCACCGCGGCCTTGGTCCGACCGGCACGGCACGATAGCGCCGCGCCCCTCCGCCGCAGCCCCGCTCCGGCCGCGGCCTCTTTCAGCCTCAACGGTGCGGTGTGACGGCGCCACGCTCCTTCATCGTGGTGAAATTCCCCGTTCTCGCGCGGTGTCGTTGCACCGCGCCGCCTTCGTCCCAAACCGCAATGGTGAACATCAAAAAAGGGGGAGGAGGATCAGCCGTGTTCGTGCGGTCTGACCTCCTCCGGTTAAAATGATAACATGCAGCCCAAATAACATAAAACAACATTGACAAAGCAAAGCACAAATTTAATCCATTAAATTTGAACTTAAAACCCCTACCTTGAAGTAGTTGTCGAAAGAAGATTATCGTGGGAAATGACATCGCGGGGTAAAGCTCCATACGTTCTTGACGGAGAACGTCTGAGGTGGAGCGGCGTCTCACACCGGCTGCGGAGAGGAAAGAAGGGCAAGACGATCACTCCTTGCGGTGTCGGTGTTCTTCGTTGAGGTCTTGACATTCTTCACGTTCTTCAGGACTTAGCATAAACTCTCCCAAAATCTCCACACAACGAAACCACCCAAAATAAAATAAGGTTGGTCCTTATTTTATTAACTCATGTCAAGAATTCAAAATTAAAACTCTAATTAAATAAATTTATTAGCTTTAATCAATCTAATTAATGTGAGAGTTGACATGCCATTAAATTGGGGGAGTGGGTGAGTTACAAATTAAATTGAGAGAGGGAGGTTCAATGGAATTGAAGGGGTGGGGCTCGTGTGGGCCCCACTTCACTAATATCCTACCTAGTGGAGTTAGGATGTAGTGGGTCCCACTCCAACTTCCCTGCATAGGTTATAACTATTTAGAATAGAAATAAAAATTGTAGCACAAATTTTTACTTCACTCTTTAGTTAACCCATTTATTTATCAACCTCACCTGAGCAAAAGCAACTCCAGGAAAGGTATTCCTAAGCAATTACTGGCATTGTAGTTTCATCGGTGCCCTCGGATTTCTATTCCGAGCACTAGTTCAAAAGTTAAGAAAACCCGCTCGTTCATTCACTGAACGTACCAGAGCAAAACTTCGTAAATTGATTCCGGGCACACCAGGCCTCGGAATCAGGTGCCGTCAAAAACTGCGTACTCGTAAAATCTCAAAGAAATTAAGAAAAAAAATTCCTTGAAATTTACGGGTCTTAACATTACTCCCACCTCAGGGCTTTACGTCCCCGTAAAGATAAATCACAAACTAGGGGAAAAAATGAAGGTACTGAGCACGCATCTGAGCCTCCCGTTCCCAAGTGCTATCCTGGAGGTTCTCGTGATGCCGCCTGATGCACACTAGAGGAATCGACCGCCCACGCAGGACCCACTCCTGTTGATCCTCGATCTCCACTAGAACCTCCGCAAAAGTTGCACCATCATCAATGTCCAGCACCCCATGGTCGATGATATGCGTCGGGTCGTGCATGTATCTCCTCAGCTGAGATACGTGGAAGACGTCCTGCACCCAGTGCAACTGAGGTGGTAGAGCCAGGTGATAAGCCACCTCGCCTATCCTACTGAGAACCTGGAATGGTCCGATGAAGCATAGAGATAACTTGTCGCCCCGACCAAATCTTCATAATCCACGTCGAGGTGAGACACGCAATAAAATGTGGTCGCCATCCTCGAACTCCAGTGGTCTCCGCCTCCTGTCAGCATAAGACTTCTATTGGCTTTGAGCTGTCCTCATCCGCTCCTGGATGACCTGGACCTTCTCTGTCATGGCCTGGACCATCTCTGGTCCCACAAGTGTTGACTCCCTAGGGTATGTCCAGTACAGAGTTGATCTGCAAGGTCAGCCGTACAATGCCTCGTATGGTTCCATCCTGATGGTGGAGTGGTAGCTTTTGTTGTACGCAAACTCCACCAAGGGTAGGTGATCCTCCCAGCTGCAACCAAAGTCAAGGAAACATGCACGGAGCATGTCCTCAAGAGTCTGATTAGTCCTCTCCGTCTGACCATCCGTCTGAGGGTGAAAGGCGGTGCTCAGATGTAGCTGCGTCCCGAATGCCTCATGCAGCCCCTTCCAAAGATGGTAAGTAAAGAAAGCATCTCGATCAGAGACAATAGATTATGGCACACCATGAAGTCGTACGATCTCCTAAACATAGAGGCATCCCAATCTCTCCATTGAGCCCTGCTCACTGATAGGTAAGAAGTGGGCCGACTTGGTGAGTCGGTCAAAAATCACCCAAATGGAGTCGTGACCTCTGGAAATACGTGGAAGTCCAGTCTTGAAATCCATAGATATACCATCCCACTTCCACTTCGAGACCTCCAAGGGTTGTACCAAGCCTGCTGGTACCTGTTGCTCCGCCTTCACCTGCTGGCAGGTGAGGAATCGAGAAACGAACTATGCTACAGCCTTCTCCATACCCAGCCACCAGTGCTGTCGTCTGAGATCCTGGTACATCTTCACCACTCTTTTATGTACCGCTAAAGGGGAAGTGTGAAAATATCTTAGAACCTCCTCTTGTAAATAAAATGGTACCATGATACGTCCTCTGAAAAGGATTATGTGCTCTCCTCCCACAGAGAATCCATCGGGTGCATGTTCTAAGGATATATGTGCATGCCGCCTCTCACAGTCAACATCCCCACATTGTGCCTCTCTGACCCGCTGTAGTAGTGGAGGAGTGACTGTGAGTGACTGTAGAAAGGATGCTCCATCTCTATCCATGAAGGATATTTGCAAAGTGGCTAGCTTCTCTATCGCCTCTCCAAGTAGTTGAATGCCCGTCCTTCTGCTGAGAGCATCAGCTACTACGTTCCCCTTTCCAGGAGTATATACTATCTCAAAGTCATAGTCTTGGAGAAACTCGAGCCATTGCCTCTATCTCAAGTTCAGGTCCTTCTGCGAGAAGATGTACCTAAGACTCTGGTGGTCAGAATAGACTATAAAGCGCTCTCCCATCAGATAGTGTCGCCACATCTTCACAGAGAAGACCACTGTTGCTAACTCCAGGTCATGGGTAGCGTAGTTCTGCTCGTGCTGCCTCAACTGTCATGATCCATAGGCGATCACTGCCCGCTCCTACATCAGGACACACCCGAGTCTAGTCCCTAATGCATCGCAGTAGACTACATACCCTACTACCTCCTCCGGTAGCCTCAAGATAGGTGCACTGATCAATCTTTGTCTCAGCTCCTGGAAGCTCTGCTGACATCTATCTGACCACACGAAGGGTTTCCCCTTCTTCGTCAAAGCTGAAAGTTGTGCTGTAACTCTGGAGAAGTCTGACACACACCTCCAGTAGTATCCAACCAGTCCTAGGAAACTCTGCACCTCCGTCACGCTCCTAGGTGGCTCCCAAGATAGCACTGCCTTGATCTTCACCGGATCCACTGAAACTCTCACCTCAGAGATGACGTGTCCCAAGAAGTGGACCTCACATATCCAGAACTGACACTTTGAGATCTTACCATAAATCTGGTGCTCCCGGAGTGTGTCTAGTAAAACTCGCAAGTGGTAGGCGTGCTCCTCCTCAGTGGTCAATTATATCAAAATGTCGTCGATGAAGACCACAACAAATCGATCGAGGTAAGGCTGGAAGATCCTATTCATGAGGCTCATGAACACTGCTAAGGCATTGGTTATGCCGAAAGGCATAACCAAGAACTCATAGTGGCCATACTAACATCTGAAGGTCGTCTTCTGCATGTCCTTGTCCCGAACTCTGAGCTGATGATAGCCTGACCTGTGGTGTATCTTAGAGAACCACCATGCTCCCTTGAGTTGATCGAAGAGTTCGTCAATCCTCGAAAGCGGATACCTATTCCTCATGGTCACTTGGTTCAGGCGACGATAGTCGACACACAGTCGCAAGCTCTCGTCCGCCTTCTTGGCAAACAAAATCGGGGAAGCCCAAGGTGAAACACTGGGTCGGTTGAATCCCATGCCCTGCAAGTCCTCCAGTTGTACCTGTAGCTCTCGAAGCTCAGCGGGAGCCATCCGATATGCTGGAGTATATATCAGGGTTGTCTCGGGGTACAGTTCAATATAAAAGTCTACCTCTCTGCGAGGAGGTCGTCCTGGAACGTCTTCAGGAAAGACGTCTGTATACTGATCCACCACTATAGGAAAACTCGGACTTCACACGTCAACTGCTCCTAGGATGAGGCTAGCCAAATCATGAGTGATCAGTTTTCCTCTCCTCTGCGTGAGTCCATCCTGCACTACAAAGGTTCCCTTCTCGCCAGTGAAGGTGAACCTGCTCCCATCGGTGTGAACACACCGCACCCTGCGCCTAATACAGTAGATATGATCATGGATTGTAGATAACCAATCCATGCCCAAGATGACTTCATAAGGCCTCAACGCCGATACAAGAAGATCCCAGCCGAAGCTCTCGCCTCCTAAAGTAATCTCACACTGCCGGCACCAGTGCGTAATCGTCGAGTCTACTCCCGTAGGATTCTCTAGCCGTAAGGATCGAGCAAACGGCTCTGTCGGAATCTCAGAGCTCCGAACAAGGGTAGTGGCAATGAAAGAATGACTCGCTCCTATGCCTATAAGAAGTGCATCAAGGGTGGAGTAGACAAAGATAGTACCTCGAATCATCTCTGGTGCACCTTGGTCGTAGGCCTTCGCCGCCTGAAGCTGAGCCTGCCTCTGTCCGCCAGCTCTGTGTGGTCGGGGTGGACCTCCTGGTGGTGGTGGTGGTAGAGCCTCAAAGCGTCTCCCACCACCTGCTGCTCAGCCAGCTCCTCTTCCTCGTCTTCCTACTCCCTGCGGACTGCCACGGTCGAACCTATGCCTCTGCCTGGGTGGTCCCTCAACCTTCTGCTGCTCCTCTACATGGCGGGTCGGGTAGTCACGAGCCATGTGGCCCTACCTACCGCATGCGAAGCACTATCTGCTCCTCATAATAATAGGTCTGTGTCGTGTTCCATGAACCTCTGAGCCAATGTCCTGAGGTCTTCCGCCTAACGGTCTGGTCCGCCAGGACCCCTGTGACATCCGTCGACTACCAACTGCAGAAGACTCTGCTACGTGCCACCCTACGGTAGGTCTCGCTGCTGGTGTAGGCTCAGCAAGAAAGCTCTCTACGAGAAGGGATCGCTCCAGTACTCCTGCCTGCATCAGAATGCTGAGGGAGATCATCAATGCCCTGATCTCATGTCTCAGTACCTGATCGAAGGTCTGGGCCCAGAAGAATGGGTCTTGTACCATGTCCGCTGAATAGCGCGAGAGACCGGTAAATCTCTCTGAGTACTGGGCTACCATCATGCTCCCATGCCGCAGCTATAGAATCTCCTGAATGCGCACTGCACGGAAGGTGGCTGGGACGAACTCTGAGCGGAAGATGCTCTCAAAGTCCATCCAAAGGAGAGATGACTCCTCGTGCACCTGGAGCATCAGGCTCCACCATCTGCCTATTTCCACATGTAGGAGACTCGCTGCAAGGATCACCATGAGGTCAGCTGGTGTCTCCACTAACCCGAAAACTCATACAACAGCCTCCAGTCAATCCTTGGGTGCCTGAGGGTCCATCTCCCCGCGGAACCTGGGCGGTCTCTGACGCTGAAACTCGTGCAGTGCACTAAGGCGATGTGCAATCTAAGCGGCTGGGGCTGGTGGTATCAGTGGCTCAGCGGGTAGAGGTACCGCCGGTGCCTCTGCTGTAATAGGGCCCTGCACCGAGGCCTCATCACTCGGTGGGATATCGTCTCGTATAAAGATCTGAACCCTAGTTGGCTGCCATCATGGGGCTATCCTTAAAAGAGACAGGTGTGCCACGGTCAATCCAGTATACCTAGTGAGCAGACACAAAGTAATCACAAAGAAAACTTTTGAAACACACATGCAATCAGTGTTTTCGTGCACTGAGTTGGAAATCAGAAGTCAGGGTCCTGGTGTACGGATACGTCGGCCACCGCACCAACACTGGACTCCCTAGATTGATAACCACACTCAATACCCTTAAAACTATTGTATCACATAGAATAAAGATCAGAGTCATGAGTTCTGTGGTAGAACCGGACTCCTCTGATACCAATTTGTCATGACCCATCCTCGGGGCCCATGCCGTGACTACCCCAAGCCCGTCTTCCATAGGCCAGGGGCTGGAGACTAGAACCCAAGGCATAAATCCCAATAAAAAAGGAAGGAATTTCCTTTATAAAGTAAACAAACACCACAGAGTAAGCAAGATGAAGTAAACACTAAGTAAACTGGGTACAACTGTAAGTGCTGGAAAGTAAATGGTCCAGAATACAAACCCAACTGAAAGTAAAGTACAACTGAAAAGAAATTACAACAACTGAAAAGTAATGTAGCAATGCCAAGTCGTCCACTGGAAATACCACCTGAAGGGTGGGTACAGATAGCCTCCTCAGCTCCTCGGGTCCATCCATCCGCTCCATGTACGTCCCGCCTAGTGGTCCACCTCCAGGTACCGACTTGCTCCACAAGCCTCAACCACGATCAGCATTGTCCGTCGTATGCATCCAACACAACGTAGTGTGGACATAGCCCGTGCAGGGGTGATAATACGCTACTAAGTAGGGACCCTGAGACCCCCGAAGGTCTCTCAGAATCCACAAAGGATAATCCACAAAGGAAAGATACAATCACTAAGTAACAACCAACTCTACTTAGGTATATTCCAATACATATACCTAAGTCATCAATTCCAGTTCGGCTCCAACATCCGAGCCCAAGTTCGATCTAGTCCACATAGGATAACACAACCCAATCCACACAGGATAGCAAAACAATCATATCGAAGACAAAGATTGAAATTAAAGACTCAGCTCACACAGGTATACTTCTTCGTAAGATGATAGAGATGATCAGATGTAGCCACTAATTCATCTAAGCTGTCGGACCCACGTAGGATACAAGACCAGCTAAGCTGTCGGACCCACAAAGGATACAAGACCAGCCACTCTGTCGGACCCACGTAGGATACAAGTACAGAGTCAAATACTGTCGGACCCACGTATGATACAAGAAAAGTAGTCACGTACTGCCGGACCCACCAAGGATACAGGAATAGTAGTCATCGCTATCGAACCCATAGAGGATTCCAGTACGGTCGTCGTCGCTGCCGAACCCACGGAGGATTTCAGTACAGTCATCATCGTTGTCGCAGTCGCAGCCAGCTCTAGGGTTCCTGCACACAGCATGCTCGATTCCGGGAGGGTATGCTCCATGAGCCAAGGGGTTTGATACATCAAATGGCACGTATTCTAGATTTGATCTACCCCAAAGTTCAATCTTGACAAAAGGAACTCAACGTGACAGACGGCGCGTCAATCGGATGCCCGGTCTGAGAGTTATTGGCTTTTTCATTCCAGGGGCCTGGTTGGTTTTTAAGTCAAAACCAACCCGACCGTACTCCAACTATGTCCAAACCTCAAGAAGAGTAAGCCAAAAGGTCTGTCTCACTAAGAGGAAACCAACAAAGTTGACAGCACGTCAATCGGACGTCCGGAGCTCATGTTATAAGTGTTTCCACTCCGAAGGCCCGGTTGGTTTCATGTTCGAACCAACCCGGCCATACACAAAGTTCTCCGAAACCTTGAGTGTAATATACCTAAACGACCGTCTCGATCCAAGGATCGCTACGAAACTAAAGGTACGTCTATTGGAGTTCTGTAGCCCAATATATGGGCAAATGACTGAAAACAGTCCGAAGAGGGGGGTCTGGGCCCAGCCCGGCCCGGCCCAACCCCCCCACCCTGGGTCGGCCCGAACTGGGTCGACTCATCCCGGGTCTGGGTCCGGCCCGGTTGGGCGTGGCCCGGCCCAGCTAGTGCGGCCCGGACCGGCTGGGTCGGCCCGTTCTGGGCACCTGCGTGCAGAGCGGACGCGGAAGGGGGGGAGCCGCTGCGCCCTTCGAACCGAACGGCGGACCCATGGGGGGTCCGCCCTGCTGTGCTGGCCGGGGGTTTAACCCCCGGTTTTTCTGGATCCGGCCGGCTATTGTGTCGTGCGGGACCAGCCGGTCCCACCTCTTGAGCGCTGGCGGCTGGAGGTTCTGGCCGCCCTCCCCTACTCTGTCGCGGCCTTGGTCCGACCGGCGCGGCGTGACGGCGTCGCGCCCCTCCACCGCGGCCCAGCTTCGGACGCGGCCTCTTTCAACCTCAACGGCGTGGCGCGACGACGCCGTGCTTCTTCACCATGGTGAAATTCCTCGTTCTCACGTGGTGTCGTTGCACCGCGCCGCCTTTATCCCAAACCGCAACGGTGAACATCAACAAAGGGGGAGGAGGATCGGACGTGTTCGTGCGGTCCAACCTCCTCCCATTAAAATGATAACAGGCGGCCAAAATAACATAAAACAACTTCGACAAAGAAAAGCACAAATTTAATCCATTAAATTTGAACTTAAAACCCCTACCTTGAAGTAGTTGTCGAAAGAAGATTGTCGCAGGAAACGGCGTCGCGGGGTAAAGCTTCGTACGTGCTTGATGAAGAACGTCCGAGGTGGAGCGGCATCTCACACCAGCTGCGGAGAGGAGAAGAAGGGTATGACGATCACTCCTTGCGGTGTCGGCATTCTTCGTCGAGGTCTTAACGTTCTTCACATTCTTCAGGACATAGCGTAAACTCTCCCAAAATCTCCACACAATGAAACCACCCAAAATAAAATAAGGTAGGTCCTTATTTTATTAACTCATGTCAATAATTCAAAATTCAAACTCTAATTAAATAAATTTATTAGCTTTAATCAATCTAATTAATGCGAGAGCTGACATACCATTAAATTGGGGGAGTGGGTGAGTTACAAATTAAATTGCGAGAGGGAGCTTCAATGGAATTGAAGGGGTGGGGCTCATGTGGGCTCCACTTCACTAATATCCTACCTATTGGAGTTAGGATGTAGTGGGTCCCACTCCAACTTCCCTACATAGGTTATAACTACTTAGAATAGAAATAAAAATTGTAGCACAAATTTTTATTTCACTCTTCAGTTAACCCATTTATTTATCAACCTCACCCGAGCAAACGAAACTCCTAGAAAGGTCTTCCTAAGCAATTATCGGCATTGCTGTTTCATCGGTTCCCTTGGATTTTGATTCCGAGCACCGGTTCAAAAGTTAGGAAAACCCGCTCTTTCGTTCACTGAATGTACTTGAGCTAAACTTCATAAATTGATTTCGGGCACACCGGGCCTCGGAATCAGGTGCCGTCAGAAACTTCTTACTCGTAAAATCCCAAATAAATTAAGAAAAAAATTTCCTTGAAATTTACGGGTCTTTACAATAGGTTTATTCATAGTAAATTCCTTCTTGTATATTATAGCCTTTAGCAACCAATATAGCTTTATTTCTTACTACAATTCCATTTTCATCAAACTTATTTCGGATGACCCATTTGACTCCAATAACAGAAGATTCGTTAGGTCATTCAACCAAGGTCCAGACTTTATTCCTTCTGAATTCATTTATCTCATCATGCATAGCTTTTATCCAATCATCATAACCTAAAGCTTCATTGGTGCTTTTTGGTTCTGATTGGGAAATGAATGCTAGATGTTTTACTTCATTCCTTAAGGAACTTCTAGTCCTTACAGGTTGATTCAAATCACTAATGATACTATCACAAGGATGATTCTTTAGAAACAATTGATTTGGGTTTTTTAAAACCTGTTCATCAACATAGTGTAGGAAGTCTTCTGGGTTAAATGTTCCAGAAATATATTCTTTGAAATTTTCCTTATCAGAAGGATCTTTTAAAAAATATTGATAATCATTTTTTTAAAACACATCTGAAGATGTAGGTTGAGGGTGTTTAAAAACAAAAGGATCAGTTTCATCAAATTTGACATGTACTATTTCTTCAACAATACAAGTATTTTTATTGAAAACTCTATAATCCTTTGATGTTGTGGAGTAGCCTAAGAAAATTCCTTCATCAGATTTTGGTGCGAATTTGTGTAGATTATCATTAGTATTCAGAATGAATACTTTGCAACCAAAAAACTTGAAGTAGGAAAGTCTAGGTTTTCTACCATTCCATAACTCAGAAGGATTTTTTTAAGAAAAGGTCTAATAAAAACTCGATTTATAGTATAAAAATTAGTACTTACAGATTCAGCCCAAAAATTTTTGGCTACCGAATACTCACTCAACATGGTTCTTGTTGTCTCTTGAAGAATTATATTTCTTCTTTCAACAACACCATTTCATTGAGGTGTTTTTGTGTTCTGAGAAGTTATGAGTAATGAATTTTCTACTAAAAAAAGTTTTAGAATAAAAATTTTGAAATTATCCTCCATGATCACTATGAATAGATACCAAAGTAAGGTTTTTCTAATTTTTAACTTGGGATATAAAACTTTTGAAATTATAAAAAACATCATACTTCTTTGATAGAAAATAGACCCACGTAAATCTATTGTAATCATCAACTAATATGAATACATAATATTTTCCTCCAATGCTTCCAGTTTTTGTTGGACCAAAAAGATCCATATGCACTAACTATAATGCATCAGGGGTTGATACTTCACTGAATGACTTAAAACATGATTTACATTGCCTTCCATATTGAAAAGGATCACAAACTTTTGAAGAATCAAATCTATGCTCTGGTAGATCCTTAACTAGTCTTTCCATAGATAGTTTTCATAGGTTCATAAGTTTATAGTGTCCTAACCTTCTATGCCACAACCAAGAATTATCCTACATTGCACTAAGGCAAGGTAGATCTTTTCTCTTAATGTCTTTTAAGTTTAGTGTGTATACATTCTCTTGCCTATGGGTAGAAAGAATAAAATCTTCCTTGGAATTGTAAACTAAGCACTTGTCACTCCTAAAATTAAAAGGGTAAACATCATCACATAATTGAATTATGCTAATTAGGTTGTGCTTAAGATGTTTAACAAATAAAACATTTGAAATCAATGTTTTTCAAAGAAGAACGATTTTACCTATACTAGTAATTCCTCCCTGAGCATTATCTCTAAAAGTTACTTTTCCTCCTTTTTCTCTTGATAATCTTTTAAAAGAATTTTTTGTTACCAGTCATATGTCGGGAACATCCACTATCCATGTACCATGTATTGTTGTTGGTACTACCTTTATTTTTTTTGAAAACAAGAGAGTTAGACTTTCAGAATCCAAACATCCATGGATCGAGAAATTTCAGAAAGCAAAATTTTAGGTATCCATATATTATTTGAAAAATAATATTTATGAAATCCTAAAGACTGATTTCTATTTGGGGAACAATTTCTTTCCTAATTCCCACCACACTAACACTTGGTGCAGAAAGGATCACTTTGAGGAACAAAATAATTGTTACTAAAAAATAGTATTGAACTAGTATAACCAAAACCAGAATTATTTCTAAGAGGTTAGATTTGAGAATACATCTTATCAAAATTTTCCTTACATAAGGTAAAGTTTGACAAACACTTCCTCAAGGAAAGTATTTCTGAATTTAGTCTAATAACTAAGTTATTGTCTTCCAAAACATTTATTTTATAGCTAGAGTTAGGCTCAAAAACATTTTTCTTAGAAATTACTTTATCCAGATCATTAGAAAGTTTATCCTTCTTAGAATTAACTTCCTCAAGGTTTTTTGAAATACTTTCAAAATCAAAAATTTTATTATCAAGATCTTTAGAAAGATCTGATATTTCCTTAGTAAGAATAGTATTTCTAGAATTTTATTTATCAATCTTTTTCTTGAGTTTAGAATTATCATTCTCTAGAAGCTTAGAAAACCTAGAAACTTCTTCATAGTTAGGTAAAGTATTATATTCATCAGAAAAAGATTCTTCATCTAAGGATTCATAGTATTTACTATTACTATTAAAAGATACATTGGTGATGGATTCAGCATTGTGTACCTTTTCCATTAAACAACGATTTTCAATTGGTAGTCTGGCTATTAAATCGAGATTCTTCTGTCTAGAAGATTTGTAATCTGATGATTCATTTGAGGAGTCACCACCACTATCACTCCATGTGTCATTAGCTTTCAGAACTTTCTTAGCTTTATCTTTTTAGTACTTCTTTTTACTCCTTTCAGAATGCCTTTCTTTTTTCCCTTTTTCTTAATCATAGTACAATCAGGAATTAATGTCCATCTCTCTTTCCTTCATAAAAAGTGACTTCTGAGACTTTATAATCTTTCCATTCCTTCTTCTTGTATCTAGATTGAAAGTTCTTCTGTCCCACAATATTTTTCATTCTTCGAGAAATATTGGCTAATTAATTTTCTGAAGATTCACTTCTACTAGATTCGGATTGAATAACAACCTTCTTAGATTTAGATCTTGTAACTCTTTCAGGAGTCTTGGATTTCATATGATTTGAAGTTGTTTTAGAAGAAACACTACCACTTTAATTCTTATTCTTAATATTATTATCATCTCTCTTCATTCTTGTCTCATGTTGAAGAAGAGTTCCAAAAATTTCATCAAAATAAATATGTGTAACTTTTCTATTCTCATCTATAGATGTCCTCTTAGATTCCCATTCATTGGGCATGATGTCTATGATTTTATACACAAGGGATTCATCATCTAATCCTTCTCACCCATAGATTGTAAAATATTAACAATAGTCATGAATCTTTATTGCACCTTACATATGGGTTCTCCATAAGGAAAGAGGAAACCATGATATTCAGCTCTGAGCATGGCTCTTCTAATTTCAATAACATTGGAAGTTACAAATTGAGTAACTTCAAGATTCTTCCAAATACAATTTTCTACTTCACAATATGAAATTTGTCTATATATATTTCTAGTCATAGAACAAAGTAGAGTATTGCATACCTTATAATTCAGTTGATATTCATGCATTTCTTTGTTGGTGAAGGTACTGACTTCCTTGTCATGGACTTTATAACATCCAATAAGCATAAAAAAGTTGTCCAATCCAGTATTGACAATAAATGTTTCAATGTGATCTATCCAATATTCATAATCATTTCCATCAAAAATAGGTGGTCTAATAGGATTTAGGTTGTCTATGGAACCAACATAGATTCCTATCATTTTATGGAAAATCTTTCCACACAAACTTGTCAGTAATAAATGTTTGTAAACAAGGATAAAAATATCCCTAGCAAGGAAAATATAGAACAATGAAAAGTTTGAGAAAGAAAACTTGTATGTGAATATAATTGTTTCATAGACAAGCTCTGATACCAATTGTAGGATCAAAATGATACTTATTGTAGTATCTAATGATGTAGATGCTCAATATACAAGAGGTTGGAGGTGAATTGTATACTTTAAAAAATTCTTTTGGAAATTTTAAAGATGTTAATGTTTAACAAAGTTAAACAAGGTAAATTCACAAGACCTATAAGTTATAAAAACTTGCTTGATTCCGAAAAAGTGGTTTCGGAAATGAAACTTAATAGAAGTTTACAAGGAAAAAGATTCCACCTTAAAGCGTATAGAATCTTACTATCATAGTACAAGTATAAGAAAGTATAAGATAGTTATAATTTCCTCAACAACAAAAATGCATCAGAAAACATGAAACAAAACAAGTAACAAGTAGTAAATCTTTTAAACCAAAGAGAAGGGTATCCAATAACATTGGATAATGGTCCCTTGATTTATACTTTCAAGAAAGTCTATCTTACCCACACTAGGGTAATCCCTCAATACGAAGATCATATTTTGTCTTGTTATCCCCTCAAGCCCTCAACTTCAAGGTAGTCGGCACCTATGTCTTCCTCAGCAAGGAAGTCCTCAAACTTTAAAATATTCGGCACCTCTGTCTTACTATCCCCAGAAGCCCTCGAATGTACTCAGCAATATTAGGAGTCGCACGAAGAAAGTCTGAACAAGATTTTCAGTATGAACATGGAATGAGAGTCTCTCTCTAGAAATCAATTCAGCAGCATTTAATCTCTAGAGCCTTAGAACAGTGTCAAAGTTACTCAGGTTATGAGCTCTTTCAAATATGCTCTTATGTATAGGCACATCTTCAACGGTCGGCTCCCTCCTCCAAGGGTAATATTTTTCCTTGAATTTTGGAGGGACCTGTACACATTTCACTCAAACAATGGTTGGTTAGAAACAGAATGTACGCCATCTTTTCATAACTATATTAAGGATAAATAAAAATATTGTTACTGTAACAAATTCATTTTTTTGGAGTCTAAGAAAAAATTAAAGTTCTTAGTCTAATAAAAAACTATTTGGAGTATATAATACATGGATATTTGGATTCTATTTATCAAGGAATTAGGAGTTATAATTCTATAAAATTTGGAGTCTGAATTCATAAGAATTCGGAGTCTGAGTTCATTGGAATTCAGAGTCTGAACTCATAAAAGTTCGGAGTCTGGATTAAGAGAACTCGGAGTCTGAACTCATAAGATTCCGGAGTCTGAATTCATTGGAATTCAGAGTCTGAACTCATAACAGTTCAGAGTCTGAATTCATAATAATTCAGAGTCTAAACTCATAAAAGTTCAAAGTCTGAATTCTGGGAACTCGGAGTCTGAACTCATAAGAGTTTGAAGTCTGAATTCAGAGAACTCAAAACCTGAATTCAGATTTTGAAAACATAATGCTTTATATCTAAGTATATATATGATTCTGCGGTTTTGGATATGAAACCGAATTTTATACTTATAATATGAACAATGAAAACATGGTAAGGATGAATTTCCTTGGGGAATGAAAATTTTCCTTATGAAGATAAAACATAGGAAAATGAAATTTTCCTTAAGAAACAGTTTTTTTGATTTTCAAAACATGAAGGAATGGAAAAGTCATAAGGAAACCTAATTGATTCAACAATTATGTCATAAAATTTATATAATTATTTTTCTGATTAATTTTATTCACAATATTTTATATCATATATGTTTTACATGAAAATTTAATATTTCCCTACCACATTAATAAGGGAGTTATCATTCATGACTCTAATGGAAATGTTATTTCAAAAAATATATTCCAATAAGTCCCCATTATGATATATAGACATACCATATTTTCATAAATGATTTATATATGTAAGGTTGAATTTTATATAATCCTTTGTATGGATTTGATTTAAAATAATTATGAAATAATTTATTTACTATAGAGGGGTATTGTTATTTATAAAGGAGATGTGGAAATTCCTATCATTATATGGGAGACTACATCATATAAATAATGTCTAGATCTACCTATAGAACCCCTAATAAAGAAATTTCTAGATAAGATGAATAGATACATCATATGAATGGGAAGGGTATCCTTATAATAGATTATGTGCATGTTGTGTTGGAATACATTTATTTTTTACCCTAATAACTACATGGATACCCACATGAGAGTGAAATTGAGTTTCCCATTGATCACATCCCAAAAGAAAAACTAATATCAAAGACCCCATACCAGATGTCCATTGTGGAATTAGTGTAAATGAAGAAGAAAATTCCAGTGTTATCTGATAAGAGATTATTATAACGCCCCAAAACTGTACTTCTAAAATCAGTGCTTAAAAACATGCAGTATTTTTTTTATAAAATAAAACAAAAAAATACATAGTACATTATAAAATAACTAAAATTATACCGGTCTAGGTTATGGGGGATTAGATGACACCTTAAATTTAAAAGAGTTGAACAAAAATAATACAAATGCCTATGATGCTCCCACGTGAGCTAACTCCAAAAGCGATGACATCAAAATTTTACCTTCTAGGATAACTGTGAAAAATCATTTTTAAACAAAGGGTGAGAATTCAGTTTCCTAGTAGGATTTTTTGAAATCATTGAAATACTTATTAGGAAAAATTTAAATGAAAAAATTT
The DNA here is from genome assembly GCA_963277665.1 of Viscum album. Taxonomy (NCBI): domain Eukaryota; kingdom Viridiplantae; phylum Streptophyta; class Magnoliopsida; order Santalales; family Viscaceae; genus Viscum; species Viscum album. Next base: position 1,203,120,260 of record OY728126.1, on the reverse strand, counting down.
AGTAAGTGACCTCAAAAACTCATTAGATAATAACAGAAAAATACATTTCAAACTATCTTCTGAAAACTTAATTGAAATAATTTACGCTTTAAAATACTATATTATTTATGAAATTACTTACATTCAAAAGGAGCATAAAAAATAATCCAGAGATTTTAGAAAACATATCACAAGACGTTGTAAACAAAAAATGTTGTCGTAAATTGAAGCATTGAAGGCTATCATGGGCCTACCCACATTGTGAGGGATTGGGTTCACTCCCCAATATCATACTAGATTTACAACATTCATGTATAGATTTTTATAAAAAACAATAATACATTATTTTCATATATATACATTTTCAATGGAGTTTTAACATTATATATATATTTAAACATTCTCACTGTTATTTATATATATTTATATAAATACTAATTTCATTGGAAATTACATGTTCGACATGGTACAACAAAATACTATGCTAAATAAAAAAAATTTAACCTCATGGAATATTAATTATCATTCACATTCTTAAAATATCAAAGACTAGTTTTTTTAATTTATTTTTTGTAAAAAATTATGACATGTTTTTAGAAACAAATAGAAATAGAAAACATATAATTTCGTCTTCTTAAAATTATTCATAAGAAATAGATAATTATGTTCCAAGAACAAAATTATCAACGTATAATTTCTTTAAAAAGTACAATCATTCATTCATGGATGTATATATATATATACTTAAGTATTATTGAATGTAACTTTTAAGAAGAACATATATATATACATAATCATAGAACTCTAATTAGAAACAGTGATCTTGAATGTTAAGAAAAATATTTTTTTTATTAGTTTGATTAGCATGTACACATGTATCTTGAACCCATAATTAGATATGTAGATCGTTTAATCAATGTGTATGAAAAATAAAAATTTAATATATATATATATATATATATATATATATATATATATATTTTTGTGTGTGTGTGTGTGTGTCTGTGTGTATATTAAGTATAAACAAAAAAATTGTAGCGACTTAGGTTTTGGCCCTGTCAGACTTTGGAATATTTCTATGAATAATTCCAGAGTTAGGCGCAAAGACGGCATGCGATTCCGAGGCCCGGTGTGCTTGGAATTAATTTTATAAAAATATTAAGTATTTTATACTACGCATGTGGCGGGGGTGTGATATCTCTTAAAATGTAGCTTGGAATGGGAATCTGAGGGCACGGTTGCGTCTGGAGTGTGTCGTTCACCCTAGGCGGGGTGTAAACATTGTGGGCGTGGGCCTGCTATGAGAAAAGCCACCAGGGGAGTTTTCATAGATAAATGGAAAAGTTAATTTACGAGCGTCAGCTTGAATATCATCTGAACAGAGACTCGGATAAAAAATCAGAATCCGTCGTTGCATTCAGAATGGTGTGTTTACCCTAGGGGCGACCTCATTTTCACTGTGTGGGGAGGTTTGGTCTGAGGTGGGGTCGTGTGTGTGAGTTAATTGTTTTAAAAAAATAAAAAAATACCTATCTCCCCACAACCCCTTGTATGTGCAGACCACATCCCCCCCCCCCCATCCCCCTCTTCTTTGACGGACGAACGACCCACGAATGTGCCGTCGTCAGCCGTTTTCGACGCAGATCATCGGCAGATCGAGCTCCAGTGTGTCGCAGGCGTCGTTCTGCACCCGAAGCTTCGGCGTTTCGCCCATGAGGTAGGCGGATTGAATTTTAATTCCCCAATAACATTTTTGCTTTGAATTGTTTCATTTTTTTCATATAAGGGAAGATCGAGTCCTGAGTTTCACGCAGGTACCTTCGGAACGAAAAATGGACCACAGGGGTTTTCCCAGCGGTCTGTGGAAGCCTCGCCGGCGCGGCGGCACCGGTGCCGGTGAGGGGTGGTCGGCCACTAAAACGCACGGCCAATTTTTTCCTATCTACCGGTCAAGGTTCCGGTGCTCTGCTAATGTGTATAGCAGCACTCGGGTCGAATCCTCGGCAAAGATACTTTGTATTAGTGATTTTTTTCACACAAATTATGCACATTTCATATAAAATCAGTAAAGGGGAATATAATAAGTCATGAAAATATTAATAACATCAACTCCCCCACACTTATATTTGTGCATGTCCTCATGCGCAACAAATATAAAAACTTGACAAAATCATTTTTACTCACCAACATATTTTAAAATTTTGTTTTCTCCAATTAGGGGAGGTTTAGACTATTTCACTCATCCATTTTGAATTCCACCACAAGTTGTTACAGAAAAAATGTTTCAAAAATAATTCATTTTTTTCATGCTCAAATTTAGAAATGGAAAATGTGGACACTCAAAACTCACACCTCTCAAGATGATAAAATTCATTTGTGGAGGTTCACTCTTTCACCAACCAAAAGTGAAAATCTTAGAGTTTGAAAAGAGCTCTCAGATTCTAATCCCTATACAAAGTGAATAAAAATCAAGAGGTATTTTTAAGGGATTTTTCTGTGGCTATGGGATGGTAGGAATATAATGTCCAAGAGAGAGAAGAAGAGGGTTAAAATACCAACATAGAAAAATCAATGCACATTTTTTTGAAATGAAACATGGAAGGAAATGAAAACACATATTTACAAGGGAATGATTGTGTGAAGAAAGACACAATAGAGGAAGAAAATATGAAGGTAATGAGAATATGTAATATTTACAAAACAAAAAACTTCTCCCAATAATAATATAATGCAAGTGTTCTTTTTTTTTCTTTTCCTTTTTTTCTTTTTTTTTGAAAGTTGACCTTGAAACAGATCTCACACTCATATCCCAACCCATGTTTGTTCTCCTCACAACACTAATTGTAATAGTTATAACAAGATCAAAGGTTTATGAAGAGTGATTTTTGACCTACCCAAGACACAACCCATTTTTTATTTTTTATTTTTTGATTTTTTTTTTTGATTTTTTTTTTTTTTGATTTTTTTTTTTGAACACTTTTCAATATCATTTGTACAATACATTCCCAAATACCACTTAATGACAACCTCCCCCCCCCCACACTAAAATGTATGCTTGCCCTCAAGCATATGATAACACACCAGAAATTAAGGAAATGATACCCAAAAATGAAATCCATCCCCCCCCCCCTCAACACTTAAATTTCAAAAAATTATGCAATGAAAATCCATGTTGATATTGGGTGGGATAAGGTATTGGGCTTGTAATCTGGCTATCAAAGAAAAGGTTTTCATAGGCTCAAAGGGGCTTTCAAAAGGAGGATTAATGTAAGGGAAATTGGAGGCTATTTGGCTATTGTGATTTTCATGTGGTTCAGAAAATGCCTCTATCATATTAATACACACTAAGGTAGGAAATTCAGCTCGAAGGTCCAAAAACTCAAGACTCACAAATGGGGGTAAAAACACACATTTTGAAAAGATGTCCATAGGTGGCCTTGGCATGAAAGCAATTGTTTGTTCTCACAGTTTGGGAAAAGCATTTTCCAAATCAAAAATAGAGCATTCAAAATTTGTTGGTTTTGACACAAGATTGTTTATCCAATTTTATGATGAAAATACAAACTTTTTGAGATAAAAACATGTCTGTTAACTCCCCAAAATGGTTGGACAAAATTTCAAAACATGATGGTGAGTAAGCATGACTCTTATTTTTTTTTGTATTTGTTTAATTGATTGTATTTTTTGGTTTTTTTTTTAGTTTTTAAGGTTTTTTTAAAATACACACCCAAACAATAAAGTAAAAAAAGGGTTTGATGAATAAAGTGGTAAAAAAATGAAAGAGAGAGGAAGAAGAAGAAAGAGGTAGAGAGAGGAAGAGATAGAGAGAGAGTTAAAGGGAAAGAGGTGCCCCCTGGTTTGGATTTGGTGGGTTGCCATCTCCATCCAGTGGTGGGTCTACTAGAGAAGTTGGGTATCCAGTAGAAGTAGATGATGATCCAAGATTGTGTGTGCTCTCATAGTGATGCTTTAACCGATGTCCATTAACCGTGAATGTCCTTTTGGAAGAGGGGTATTGTACTTGCACTGCACCAAATGGGTAAACATTAGTAATAACAAAAGGACCTTCCCAACGAGAATTAAGCTTACCTGGGTGAAGTCGGAATCGAGAATTGAAGAGAATTACCTTTTCACCTTCATGAAATACCTTTATCAGGATGTGTTTGTCATGGAGTTCCTTAGCCTTATCTTTGTACAGGTTGGAATTCTCATAGGATTCAAGTCGAAGCTCCTCCAGTTCAGCCAATTGCAACAATCTTTCTTCACCAGATTTTTCACAATCAAAATTACAGTTTTTCACAGCCCAAAAATACTTATGTTGGATTTCAACTGGTAAGTGACATGCTTTAACAAAAACTACCCTAAAAGGAGACATCCCAATGGGTGTTTTATAGGTAGTTCGATAAGCCCAAAGGGCTTCACCAAGTCTCTCAGGCCAGTCTTTTCTGGTGGGATTAACAATTCTCTCAAGTACCCTTTTCACTTCTCTATTAGAGAGTTCAGCCATTCCATTTGTTTGAGGGTGATATGTATTTGAAGTTTTATGTACAACCCCATTCTTTTTCAGAAGAGATTCCATGTTTCTATTAAAAAAATGAGTTCCTAAGTCACTGATCAAGGCATGTGGTGTGCCAAATCTTTGTAAGATGCGGGTCTTTAGGAACTCACTAACAGTATGAGCATCATCCTTCCTAGTGGGTTTGGCCTCAACCCACCTTGAAACATAATAGACCGCAAGAATAATGTATGAGAATCCATTGGAAGGGGGAAATGGTCCCATGAAATCGATGCCCCAAATATCAAAGATTTCACAAAAGATTAAAAGCTTTTGGGGAATTTCATTTCTTTTGGAGATTGTGCCGAACTTTTGGCAAGTGGGACATGATTGACAGAACTCATGTGAGTCCTTGAAGAGTGAAGGCCAGAAGAATCCAGAGTCTAGGACCTTTCGGGAGGTCCTTTGTGGTCCAAAGTGGCCACCTCCGGGAAGTGAGTGACAGAATTCAAAGATGGAAGAATTCTCATTTTCTTCAAGACATCTCCTAATTACCATATCTTCCCCAGTTTTCCAAAGTTTATTTTCTTCCCAAAAATAGTATTTTGAATCACTTTTCAACTTCATTTTTTGTTCTTTTGAAAACATTTCAGGAAAAACACCAGAAACCAAATAATTTACAATTGGGGCATACCATGGTAACTTTGGAGTGAGATACGAAAGGTTCTCAATTGGGAATTTAGGATCAATGATTTTTGAATGAGAAGAATTAGAAATTCTACTCAATTGATCAGCCACAGGGTTTTCTTTTCCAGGTCTATCTTTGATTTCAAGGTCAAACTCTTGGAGCATTAGGATCCATCTTATTAGCCTTGGTTTGGAATCACTTTTCTTTAGTAGGAACTTTATAGCAGAATGGTCTGTAAAGATGATGATTTTGGCACCTAAGAGATAGTACTGGAATTTATCTAAGGCAAAAACCACTGCTAGAAGTTCCTTTTCAGTGACAGTGTAGTGATATTGAGTTTCATCTAATGTTTTTGAGGCATAATATATGACATGAGGAATCTTTTGTCTTCTTTGACCAAGAACAGCCCCAACAGCTCTATCAGAAGCATCACACATTAACTCAAAGGGTAAGGACCAATCTGAGGGTTGGATTATTAGGTCAGATGTGAGATCAGTTTTGAGTTCAATGAAGGCTCTCTTGAAAACCTCATCGAAATGGAAATTGACATCATTTTGGATCAAACGAGTGAGTGGGAGGGAAATTTTACTGAAGTTATGGATGAATCTCCTATAGAAACCGGCATGAACAAGAAATGAATGGATGTCTCGAACAGAAGTGGGTGGAGGAAGTGATTGGATCACTTCAATTTTGGCAGGATCGACTTCAATACCATCTTTTGAAACTATGTTCCCTAGAACAATCCCATTTGAAACCATGAAGTGACATTTTTCAAAATTTAACACAAGGTTACACTTGACACACTTTTGAAGGACTAGAGAGATTGAATTCAAACAAGATTAAAATGACTCACCATAAATGGTGAAGTCATCCATGAAGACTTCCATGCAGTGTTAAATGAATTCAGAAAAGATACTCATCATACATCTCTAGAATGTTGCAGGAGCATTGAAAAGTATAAAAGGCATTCTTCTATATGCATATGTTCCAAAGGGGCATGTGAAAGTAGTCTTTTATTGGTCCTGAGGTGCAATTGGGATTTGAAAATAGTCGGTGTATCTATCAAGAAAGCAATAGTGTGACTTTCCAGCCAATCTTTCTAGCATTTGATCAAGGAATGGAAGAGGGTAGTGATCTTTTCGGGTTTCAACATTCAATTTCCTATAGTCGATGCACACACGCCATTTTTTCTTCACTCTAGTTGTGACTACCTCTTGATGTTCATTTGTGACAACAGTTATCCCACCCTTCTTAGGTACAACTTGAATTGGACTAACCCATTCACTATCAGAAATTGGGTAGATAATACCAGCTTGACGAAGCTTGTTGATCTCTTCCCTAACTACCTCAAGGATGAGTGGATTGAGTCTTCTTTGTGGTTGTCTAATTGGTTTGGATGACTCCTCCAGATGGATGTGATGCATGCAAAGGGAAGGGTTGATTCCTGGTATGTCATCTAGGGTCTAACCTAAGGCCTTTTTGTTTTCCTCTAACACTTTAACAAGTTTGGACTCCTTGGTTTCAGTAAGTGTGGCAGAGATAATGACAGGATATGATTGATCATGGAAGAGGAATTCATATTTCAGGTGTGTAGGAAGAGGTTTCAGATCAGTCTCATCTTTCACTTTTGGGATTGAAAACTTAGGAATGGAAGAAGGGACTTCAGTTGATTCAGGTTCATTTTCCTTAATATTGTCCAAGGTGGAGCAGTAGAGATCAGAATTGATGTGGAATTCAAGAGAGTTTTCAAGTTCCTCTAGATTGATGGAGTCTATGAATGAGAGGTCCATATCAACATCACCATTTATGACTTGGTTAATCATAGTTTATATTTCACAAGATCCTTTGTCATTAGAACATGAATAACACGGTGGATTGGGGTTCGATTGACTATTAGAAGTGTCCTCAGAAGTATGAATTGAGAATGCAGAGTAGTCCTCAGATGGGTATCGCATGGCTTGGAAAATGTTGAATTTGACCAGTTGGTCACCGAATTCTAGGGATAAGATGCCAGAATGGACATTAATCTTGTTTCTCGTAGTCATGAGGAATGGCCTTCCTAGAATTAGGGGAGATTGAGAAGAGTTCGTCTCACCTTCCATGTCAAGGACATAGAAATCAGCAGGGAAGATAAGATCATTGACTCTGACAAGGACATCCTCAATTATTCCCCCAGGACTAACTATGCTTTGATTGGATAACTTAATAACAACACCTATTGGATGTAATGGACCTAGACCAAGGTTGTAGAATATGGATTTAGGTATGACATTAATTGAGGCTCCTAGGTCTATGAGTGCATCATCAAAGTTCGAACATCCAATTTGGCATGGAACCGAAAAGGTCCCTAGATCTTTTCACTTTATGGGAATAGACTACTAGGTGGAAACATTTCTGAAGGTCCTAAGTTGCCTCTTGTGGGTACACAACTCCTTAAGAAACTTGGCATACTTAGGAATTTGTTTTATGGCATCTAAGAGGGGAATGTTGACTTCAATACGTCTAAACATGTCAAGCATTTCAGGATCAGGTTCAAAGGACTTCCTTGGATTAGAGAGATCTTGAGGAAAAGTAATTGGGTTCCTAAGTGGAATGTAAGGAGGTGATGGAATAGATTCAGATTCCTTTTCAATTTTCTTTTTCTTTTCATTTTCTAGGTCAACATTCAAAGGAGGGTTTGAGGATTTATCTTGAGGCATAGAAAGTTTCTTTCCTGATCTAAGTGCAATTTCACCTACATTACCCTTGGGGTTGGGTAATGGTTGAGCTAGGAGTTGGGAAGAATTTGATTGTTGTTGCTGGCTCAGGTGGGATGCAAGTTGACCTATTTGAGTTTCAATGTTTTTAAGGCTAGAACGGGTGAATGAGGTAAGATCTTCCACTGCACTTTCCCATGGTTGCTTGGAAGAAGAGGCTTGTACCTGGTTGGGATTTCCTTGATTTTGGTTCTTGGGAAATCTGTTGTATTGGTTTTGGAATTGGGAAGGCTCACTAGGATAATGGAATCCCGGAGGAGGATTGTTCCTTTGAGGTTGAGGAACAAAAGGATAAGGTTGATGGAAGTTACCACCACCTTGACCATATTGAAACTGGTTTGGCTTTTGAGGAGGGAATTGAGGGGGGTGAGACATGGGGTTACCATACCTTAATCCTTGGTTAAAGTTAGAGGAGAAGGGATCAGAGTGAGGTTGGTTGAAGTTTCTAACAAACTGACCTGATAGTTGAGGATTGGTGTTCCGCTGAGCATATGCTACATTGAGCTCCATTAGTCCAGATGAATCGGATTGATCCTCTTGAAGTTGTGGACAAGTGTCAGTTGGATGAGATGAAGAGTTGCAGATTCCATAGTTTTTGATTGGTCCAGGAAACATTGATTGCAGAGAAGACTAGGTTGGGGATTTGGTGGCCACAGCTAGCTGTCGCACAAGACCTGTAAGTTCACTCATCTACTCGGTCATTTTATTCAGCTCAATTGATTGATTATATTGGGCTTGTTTGACTTGAGCATGTTCTTGAGTATGGAATTGTTGTGTGTTTGCAGCCATGTTACTTATGAGATCTCTTGCAGCTGCAGGAGTTTTATCAACCAGAGCACCACCACTTGCGGCATCAATGAGAGTTCTCTCCATAGCCAATAACCCCTCATAGAAGTATTGGATCAAGAGTTGGTCAGGGATTTGATGATGTGGGAAGGTTGCCACAAGATTTTTAAACCTCTCCCAGTACTCATGTAGTGATTCAATTGGGAATTGACGGATACCACTTATTTCCTTTCGGATAGAAGCAGTACGAGAAGCAGGAAAGAATTTCTCTAAGAATAGTCACTTCATGTCATTCCATGAAGTTATGGAACCAGGAGGTAGGTAGTAGAGCCATGAATTAGCAGTGTCAGATAGGGGAAAAGGGAATTATCAGAGTTTTATTTATTCTTCAGAAACCCCTTGAGGCTTCATGGTAGAGCACACTACTTGAAACTCTTTAAGGTGAAGATGTGAATCCTCGCCGGTTAGCCCGTGAAAATGAGGGAGAAGATGAATCAAACCCGATTTGAGTTCGAAGTCAGCTTCTATGTTTGGATATTGAATACCAAGAGGTTGGTAATTCATATCAGGGGCAACGAGTTCTTTTAGGGTTTGTTCCCAAGGATTGGCTATTTCAATTTCAACTGGTTGGATGAGGACTGGTTCTTGAATTATTTGAGTATCTCTTATGTTCCTCCTAAGTTGGTGAAGTGTTCGCTCAATTTCAGGGTCAAACAAATCCGATGGATTTTTTGGGAGGCTACGGGGCATTCAGAGAGATTTTTTAAGAAAGAGGAAGATGGGTTTTTCTTTGTATTTTTTCAGTTTATGATTTTTATGAGAAGATGGGTTTTTCTTTGTGTTTTTTTCAATTTCTTTTTTAAAATTTTGTTTTTTTTTTTTTGGTTTTTTATTACAATAACCAGAAAATAACGAATAATTAAAGCACCATCCCCGAAAACGGTGCCATTTGAAATGCGCGGCCTATTGTCGCCTATCGACCGGTCAATGTTCTGGTGCTCTGCTAATGTGTATAGCAGCACTCGGGTCGAATCCTCGGCGATGATACTTTGTAATAGTCGTTTGTTTTTAGTTAATTGTATTCTGATTGGGGGGTTTGTTTGCAGAGCTTATGAAATAATTTATGTATGATGTTTTATTTAACAAATTGATAAATATTGGGGTGAGTTCATCATTAGGTAGTTAAGCTTGTGATATCCTTGAGCTTTTCTTTATATTGCATTAAATTAACACCCATGTCACAAGATGATTTTGATCGGAATTCCCAAGTGTTAAAACTTTAATCCAAGCCGTAACATAACTTAGGTTTATAATCATTACCATTACTTGTTTTTGGTAGTGTATTTGTGGTTCTAATAATCCATGGAATCCACATATTAAACAAAACATGTCATTAATCCATGACATATAAAGTTCAACATACACAATATTAATTTAAAGAACATTCGTCGAGCAAAAGCTCTCAATCACTTAACATACCTAAATTACAACTCACCCAAATTAAAGATTTACCCAGACATTTGGGTGTTTAATATTATGGTTATAATAATTATGATGATAAATTAAGAATAGAAGAAAAATAAATGGATTTGAAAAGAGTGGTACGTCGAACACACACACACGAACAATGATGATAATTAAAAACATATTTTTGATTGAATGTGGAAGCAAAATAAGGGAAGGATATTTAACTGAATTTAAACTATTTTAAGAACATTAATATTAAAATACAGAAGGTGTAGGAGAATAAGAGATATTGAAGAATAAACTTTCATTAAAATAGAATTACAAAAGAAAGGACTTACAAAATTACAAAAAATGAAGAACACAAAAGTAAGTGAAAACAAAGAGAGAAGGAAAGGTCTCTCAAGTAAAAACTTGAGTATGGAAGGTCCTACCAAGCCTTTGGAAAGTCTTTGGACGTGCCAATATGTTCTCCTATCTTCTTAAATGTCAACCCTTTTGAAAGGAGAGGAGGGGATGTATTTATAGCCCAAGGTGGTGGACTGTTTACATTTCAGAAATACCCCACCACTTGGATCGCAGATATGGACATCAAGAAAGCCGAATCTTGAGCAATATACTTCTTAAAAGTTGTAGATAATGAATTCTTCCGACGACTCTAAAAATTTGGAGTCATTTGGACTTAAGGATCAAAAGTTATGGCTGGTTTATTAAACAAAGTAAAACTGTCCATTTCAATCCAGTCTTTTTGAAGTCCAGAATGTGAAAGGGTTTTTAAATATAAAGATGCCTTCAAAGCTGAATCGGTTCTTCAAAAAAATTCGGCTGCCTATATCTCCTCTTTCACACTAAAAAATCTCAACTCGATTTGATGCTTACATCATGATATATGTCATGCATACTATACTGATTTTAATTCTCGCCCAGAATGGTGGGCTGGAGTTTAAAGCTTCATTTGGGCCCCTTGTTCTTAGATTTGGGCCCGGAAATTTTGATCCAAGATGACATGTAGTGTCCCCAGAATTATGGTGGAGAGTTAATGTTTTTGGACTTCTAGATTGAGCCCAGTAAATCAATCTTCAAGGCTGGTCCAGTTTGTTCACAGATTCTTTGGTCTTGTTTGTGAGGACCATATGACTCTTCAAATGGCAGAATTGGCTCATGGTACCTTCTAATGAAATGTTGTATATTGAAAGGAGAATCCTAAAAACAATAACCACACAATTTGGATCAGTATAGTGAAAGTTATTATTAAAACATTACACTGACTCAATTGGACTACTTCTAAAAATGCTCAAAAATTATACTTAATATTAAAACATTAATATTTCACACAAATTATGCACATTACATATAAAATCAGTAAAGAGGGAATATAATAAGTCATTAAAATATTAATAACATGAGCCATGGTGGGCCGGTGCAGCGAAACGGTGGCGGCTGCCTGGGGCGAAGCAGCGCACCACCTAGTGTGGCAGATGTCGCGGTCCCATGGCCGGCGCGGGCTGGCCCAGGCCGGTTCAGTTCGGTCCGACCCCTTTTTAATACACGGGGGTTTTAAAACCCTCGTTTCCTGCAATCCTGAGGTCGTATTTGCCTAATGTCTGTAGAGACGCGACCCTAGAAATAAGGCAAACCCTTTGAGGTGGGTTTGAGGGATTCAGAGTTCGGGATCGTGGGCTGGGATCTTGAAACGTCAAATAAAATAATAATATTATATTATTATTCAACTTCGGGTCGTTGTATCTTCTACTCGGAGCATCCGATTGACGTACCGTCAGTGGCGATGAGGCCCTGATTGTACGGAGGACTTTTCTTGTTAGTTTTTGGGTGTTGGGGATGAGTTTGGGGTATGGGCCCCACGAGGCCGAGTTTTGGCGTTTGCGGAGAAACACAACATTCTCACTAGGAGTACGATTTTTGCGGATGAATAGTCAATATTGTGTGTTTTCCAAGAGGATCACAATGGTGTGATCTTTTCGATGAGTATTGGGATCGAGAAGTGGGCCCCACCCGAGCTGGCTTCAGTGAATAGTACCTTTTTCACCGGGTGTCCGTTTGAGACGAATGGGTAGTGGATCCCATGTGTTTTTCTGAGGGGATCGCAGTGGTATGATATGTTTGATGAGTTTCATGATCATTGTGTGGGCCCCACACAGGCTAGCTACAGAGAATAGTGCCTTTTTCACCGGTTGTTCATTTCCAGTGAGTAAACAACCTATCCTGCGTGTTTTTTTCACATGGATTGCGATGGTGGCCTCAGTATCGGCCTTAGAGGTTCGTGGGTTGTCATTGTGGTGGGTCGCTCGGGTTAGCGACATTTGGACCAGTAGTGGTTGAGGTTACTCCCTTAGTTCATTCCTACGAGGGTTCACGCGGCATCACAACCGTAGTATATTTTTGTGATCCTCTTGATGGGATGTTTAATATGTTAGAGTTGTGGCATCCCTCCAGTGGGCCCGGTGTGGGATCTTCTATCATCGTTTCCCTAGATCGGGTTCTTGGTATCGTTGTGACCCCTTATCCATGGGCGGCGATCCCCTATCTAGCAGGTTAACCCTATAGGATTTTTGGAATCATCGGGAATATGATCCCCTACGTAGTGGGTCGTGCTCGGTAGGGATGTGGAATTGTCGGGTATACAATCCCCTACTCAGCATGAGAATTATAGTAGGGTTGTGGTATCGTTGGTTATATGATCCCCTACTTGGCGTGTGGTTTCTATAGGGTTGTGGCATCGTCAGTTCGATCCCCTATAGTGCGAGATGTACCAGATAGGGCTTCATTATCGTTGTGATCATCGTGAAATGGGTTAATATCCTCTATCTGAGTGATGTGTTTCTAACGAGTGCCAGATCAGGCTATGGTATCCCCCCAGTGGATCCTGGGAGTGATCCCCTATCCGTGAGATCTATGAATGCCAGATTGGGCTGTGATATCACCCAGCAGACCCTGGGAGTGATCCCCTATCTGGGAGATCTTCGTATACCAGTGTGGTTCTGGTATCTTCTAGCGGACCCTAGGAGTGATCCCTTATCTGAGGAGTTTGGTGTTTTTGTTATTTTAGTGAGGTTTCCTCAGTGACGGTTCCCGACGAGCGTGATCTCTAGGGTGAGCATCTCAGATGTTTGTGTGGGACCTGATGGAGTGTATCTCTCAGACGGGTTTCATCTGGGATAACAGTGATCGTGGAGTGTGTTCTCTTGGTTGTGAACCATTGCTGGTGATGAGATCGGTACCTCATGTGGCTTGTTGCGTGAGATGAGTATATATGGATTGTTCATGGCATATGTATGGGCATACACCTGAGCTGAGCTGACTAGTTGTGTTGAGCCGAGGATGGTCATGAGATGGAGTTTCTATATTTTCTGGGTTCCCTCTGTCTGGGATGAGCAGATTGTTGCCATTCAGCTACTCTCTTTTATTTTGGGTTTTTTGGGTGCCTACTCAGTATTGTTATACTCACACCTGCATGGGATTTGCCTGCACATGTTTGTGTCTTGTCCAGACCACAGGCCTTTCGACAGAGTCCTAGGAGGACCCAGAGCAGGCGGAGCTGAGTGATCGGGACTGGCTGTGGAGTCTTAACGGAGCTATGCTAAGGAGCTTTCCAGTGGTTCTTTTGGTAGTGTTCCCCTTCTTCTGAGCAGGTTGGATGCTTTTTTAGTTTCCTTTGGTGGGCCCTGTTTTTCCATTTTTTAACTGTTATTGCACTCTGGTTTGGGATAGATGTATGCATGCATTTTCTTTTCAGTTTTATATATCTCTACACTGGTGCATGGAGGTGTATGTGGTTGTGTGTGTATAGGTACCTTGGGTTAATGCCTCCCTTGTGTGTGATAGCCTACTCAGCGTTAGACACCAGCCCCAGGCCTACTGGAGGCAGGCCTAGGGAGTCACGACATGATCCCTGTTTGGTCGGGTCGTGATAGAGTGGTATCAGAGGAGGTTCCACCTTTGGGATCTCGGAGCATAGCTAGTCTAGCTGTGATTTTGGTTTGGGTTGCATAGCGGCAGTGTTAGGATGTTTAGAGTTCGGCTTTCAGGCCAGGGACTCAAGTGTTGGTGCGGCAGCCAATGTATTCATACACCAGGACTCTGATAACCTGCCTTTCGACTCGGGACATTTTGACACTATTCACTGGTACATAACGGTGCATGCATCATATAGGACTGGGTTTTTGGGTTTCCCTTGTTCTTCTTGAGTCTGCTCTCCAGATATACTCTTTGACTATGGAGTGTCTTGATTGTATTTCAGGATGCCTCCATGACGACAGCCAACAAGGGTTCCGTAGCAGGGTTGTGTTGACGATCCACCCCATGTTGAGGTTGTGGACCAGGGCACAGGTTCTGAGGCTGGACCTCTAGGTGGTCCACCAGTTGAGCCACCACCTGTCAGGCCACTGGTTGTGCCGGTAGTGCAGGATGAGGTTGCGTGCAGGCTGAGTGCACTGCACGAGTTCCAGAGGCAGCGACCTCTGAGGTTTCGGGGTGATCCATACCCCTAGGCAGCTGATGACTGGCTCGAAGCGGTCACCCGAGTCTTCCACCTGGTGAGGACACCTCCAGATCAGATCGTGGTCCTATCGTAGAGCCTTTTTCGTGGTTCGGTCGGGAGATGGTGGAGTTTGGTGATGGAATCCCACGTCAATGAGACGCTCACGTGGGCAGAGTTTGAGTGGCTCTTTAGGGAGGAGTTCTATCCGGTGATGCTGAGGTCAGTGCGGATCTAGGAGCTTCTGCCGCTTCGAAAAGAGGGCATGATTGTGTCGGAGTACTTAGTGAGGTTTACCGACATGTCATGTTACTCCCTGGATATGATTCGGGATGTGTTCTTTAGGGATTGGACCTTCGAGCAGGGCCTACGCAGATACATCTAGGCAGGTGTGGTTTCTTTGGGTCTACCCACCTATGTGGGAGTGATGGAGTGGACCCTAATGGTGGAGAGCTTTCTGGCTGAGCAGACCCCACCTGTTAGTGCTGGGCATGCGAGAGCTGAGACTTCGTTAGTCGAATCGACATCTGGTAGCTTATGACAGACTCAGGGGCCCGAACGTTGGTGATGTTTCAGGAAGCTACCCCAGGATGGAGGATCTGAGGGTCCGGGCTCACAGGGCTCGCAGGCCAGTTTTGGTCAGCCACAGGAGAGGCGGTGTTATGCTTGCGACGGTCGTGGACATCTTGCTAGAGATTGTCCAAACCATCGTGTTGTTGAGAGCGATCCGATCGACAAACTGCCTTGGAAGAGGCAGCATCTCGAGCAAAGAGGACCCAGGGCGGCGGAAGTGGCGAAGGAGCAGTGCAGTAGCAGGAGGTGTTAGGCAGTATCAGTTTCCACCACCCCCACCCCCAGGTGGTCCGTGCCAATCCAAAGGAGTTGGGGGAGGAGGGTGCGGACAGCTGCATGCCCTAGAGGCTGTTGACCCAAAGGCTCCGCGGATGGATAGAGGTATGCCTTCTATCCTTTCTACTTTCTACATTAGTTTGTTAGACACTTTTTAGCGGTAATATTCCCTTTCCATTGCTTTCTCGAGTTTTGTTCAAGGCGTTGGTAAGACCCTGTGTGGGTGTTGTTCGTCTTGCTTCAAATGCGTGAGGAAGAGGGATCCTTCCCCCACCGAGATGTGTTTTTGTGACGTGATTAAAACTGTGTGGGTGAGTCAGTTCCTCCAAAAGAGGATAGTATTGAGGTGTTGTGGATGAGTCCCTCTGACTTATTTGTTCGAGCATGGGTGTTTTTTGGCGAACTTGCTAGCGTGAGAGACCCAGTTGAGAGTCTAGTTGCTTTCCTTGTGCTTATGGATTTTCAGGGACGAAAAGTTCTAAGTTGGGGAGGATTTAGTGACTCAGGTTTTGGCCCTATCCAACTTTGGAATATTTCTATGAATAATCCCAGAGCTAGGCGCGAAGACTACGTGCGATTCCGAGACCCGATGTACCCGGAATTAATTTTATAAAAATATTAAGTATTTTTATACTATGCACGTGGCGGGGGTGTGATATCTCCTAAAAGGTTGCTCGGAATGGCAATATTAGGGCACAGTTGCGTCTGGAGTGTGTCGTTTACCCTAGGAGGTGTGTAAACTTTGTGGGCGCGGGCCTGCTGTGAGAAAAACCACTAGGGGCATTTTTGTAAATAAATGGAAAAGTTAATTTACGAGCGTCGGCTCGAAAAAATTCTGAACGGAGTCTCGGATTGAAAATCATAGTCCTCCTTTACATTCATAACGGCGCGTTTACCCTAGTGGGGACCTCATTATCTCTACGCATGGAGGTTTGGTCTGAGGCAGGGTCGTGTGTGTGAGTCAATTGTTTTAGAAAAATAATTAAAAAAAACAAACCTATCTCTCTCCCCAACCCCTTGTACGCGCAGACCACCTCCCCCCACCCCTTTCCTCCTCTACGCCAATGGACGAACGACCCATGAAGGAGCCGTCGTCAGCCATTTTCGACACAGATCGTCGGCAGATCGAGCTCCAGAGCATCACAGGCGTCGTTCTGAACTCGAAGCTTCGGCGTTTCGCTCGTGAGGTAGGCAGTTTGAGTTTTAATTCCTCGATCCCGTTTTTGCTTCTAATTGCTTTGTTTTGTTGTTGTATCAAGGAAGATCAAGTCCCAAGGGTCACGCAGGTACCTTCAAATCGAAAAACGGACCACTGGGGTGGTCCCTGTGGTCCGCGGAAGCCTCGCCGGCGCGACAGCGCCGGCGCCAGCGAGGGGCGGCGGGCCGGCGCAGGGACGCGGCAGTGGCCGCCTGAGGCGGGCAGCACACCGCTTGGTGCGGCGGCGGCCACGGTCCCATGACCGGCGCGGTCCACAGCGCGACGTCGGACCACCGGCCAGGGCGGGGCGGCGGCCGGCGCAGGCCGGTCGGACCGACCGGTCCAGGCCGGTCTGACCCCTTTTTAATACACAGGGGTTTTAAAACCCCCGTTTCCTACAATCCAGGGGTCGAATTCACGTGTCGTATGCCGCGATGTGACCCTGGAAATAAGGTGAACCCTTTGAGGTGGGTTCTAGGGCTTCGGAGTTCGGTATCATGGGCCGGGAGCTTGAAACATCGAGTAAAATAATAATATTTTATTATTATTCGACTTCGGGTCGTTTTATCTTCTACCCGGAGCGTCTGATTGACGTGTCGTCAGTGGTGATGAGGCCCTAATGGTACGGAAGACATTTCTTGTTGTTTTTTGGGTGTTGGTGATGAGTTCGGGGTGTGGGCCCCATGAGGTCGGGTTTTGGCGTTTGCGGAGAAACGTAACATTCTCACTAGGAGTCCGATTTTGGCAGATGAATAGTTGATCATGTGTGTTTTTCTGAGAGGATCGCAATGGTGCGATCCGTTCGATGAATATCGGGATCGAGGCATGGTCCCCACCCGAGATGGCTTTGATGAATAGTACCTTTTTAACAGGGTGTTCGTTTGGGAAGAACGAGTAGCGGATCCTGTGTGTTTTTTCTAGGGGATCGTAGTGGTATGATCTGCTTGATGAGTTTCGGGATCGTTGTGTGGTAACCACATGGGATAGCTACGGTGAATAGTGCCTTTTCACTGGTTGTCCATTTTGGGTGAGTAAACAGCATATCCTACGTGTTTTTTCTGTGTGGATCGCGATGGTGGCGTCAATATCGTCCTTGGAGGTGCGTGGGGTGGCGTTGTGGCGAGTCACTCTGGATAGCGACGTTTGGACCAGCAGTGGTTGAGGGTATTCCCTTGGTTCGTTCCTATGAGGGTTCGTGCGGCATCATAACCTTAGTATAGTTTTGTGATCCTCTTGATGGGATGTTTAATCTGTTAGATTTGTGGCATCCCTCCAGTGGGCCCGGTGTGGGATCCTCTAGTATCGTTTCCCTAGATCGGGTTCTTGGTATTTCTTTGACCCCTTATCCAGGAGCGGCGATCCCATATCTAGCAGGTTAACCCCGTAGGGTTTGTGGCATCATTAAGAATATGATCCCCTACGCAGTGGGTCGTGCTCAGTTGGGTTCTGGAATCATCAAGTATACATTCCCCTACTCAGTATGAGGATTATATTAGGGTTGCGGTATCATTGGTTATACGATCCCCTAATCAGCGCGTGGTTTCTGTAGGGTTGAGGCATCGTCAGTTCGATCCCCTACAGCGTGAGATGTACCAAATACAGTTTCGGTATCGTCGTGACCATCGTGACATGGGTGATGATCCTCTATCTGAGTGACGTGTTTCTAACGAGCTCTATATCAGGTTGTGGTATCCCCCAGCGGATCTTGGGAGTGATCCCATATCTGTGAGATCTATGAATGCCATATTGGGTTTTGTTATCCCCCAGTTGACCCTGAGAGTGATCCCTTATCTGTGAGATCTTCGTATACCGGTGTCATTTCTGGTATCCCCTAGCGGACCCTAGGAGTGATCCCCTATCTGAGGAGTTTGGTGTTTTTGTTGTTTCGGCGAGGTTTCCTCAATGACGGTTCCTGACGAGCGTGATCTCTCGGGTGAGCGTCTGAGATGTTTTTGTGGGACCTGATGGAGTGTATCTCTCGGACAGGTGTCATATAGGATGACAGTGATCGTTGGGTGTGTTCTCTTGGTTGTGAAATGTTTCTGGTAATGAGGTCGGTACCTCATGTGTCTTGTTGAGTGAGCTGAGTATATCTGTATTATTCATGGTATATGTATGGGCATACACCTGAGCTGAGCTGACTAGTTGTGTTTAGCTGAGGATGGTCATGATATGGAGTTTCTCTCTCGTCTGGGTTCCCTCTTGCTGGGATGATCAGACTGTTGCCTTTCAGCTTCTCTCTTTTGTTTTGGGTTTTTGGGGTGCCTACTGAGTATTATT
Source organism: Viscum album (assembly GCA_963277665.1). Taxonomy (NCBI): domain Eukaryota; kingdom Viridiplantae; phylum Streptophyta; class Magnoliopsida; order Santalales; family Viscaceae; genus Viscum; species Viscum album. The sequence goes on along the minus strand of OY728126.1, from coordinate 1,203,101,270 downwards.
ATACATACCCCTACACGGGCTTTGCCAGCACATGTTTGTGTCTTGTTCAGACCACATGCCTTTCGACGAAGTCCTAGGAGGACCCGGAGCAGGCGGAGGTGAGTGAGCGGGGATGACCATGGAGTCTTACCAGAGCTATGCCGAGGAGATTTCCAGTGCTGCTTTTGGCAGCATACCCCTTCTTTCGAGTAGGTTGGATGATTTTGTATTTTCCTTTACTAGGACCTATTTTGCCCTTTATGTACTGCTGTTTCACTCTGGTTTGGGATATATGTATGCATTCATTTTCTTTCCAGTTTTATATATCTCTACAATGGTCTACGGAGGTGTATTTGGGTGCATGTGTATAGGTACCTTGGGCTAATGCCTTCCTTGTGTGTGATAACCTACTCGGTGCTAGACGCCAGCCCCTGGCCTATTGGAGGATGGCTTGGGGAGTCGCCTCACAGGCCACGTTGGGTTGGGTCATGACAGAGTGGTATTAGAGGAGGTTCCACCTTTGGGATCTCAGAGCACAGCTGGTCTAGTTGTGAGTTTGGTTTGTGTTTCATAGCATCAGTGATAGAATGTTTTGAGTTTGGATTTCAGACAAGGGACTCCAGTGTTGGTGCAGAGACCTACATATCCATACACTAGGACTCTGATAACATGTCGTTCGACTCAGGACATTTGGACACTAGTCACAGGGACATAATAGTTCATGCATCATATAGGAATGGTTTTTTGGGTTTCCCTTTTTCTTCTTGAGTCAGCTCTCCAGATATACTCTTTGACTATAGAGCATCTTGATTGTATTTCAGGATGCCTCCATGATGACAGCTAGTGAGGGTTCCGCCGCAGGGTTGTGCTGATGATCCGCCCAGTGTAGAGTTTGTGGACCAAGGCGCGGGTTCTGAGTCGAGACCTCCAGGTGGTCTACCAGTTGAGCCACCACCTTTCGAGCAGCTAGTAGTGCTAGTAGTGCTGGATGAGGTTGCGCGCAGGCTGAGTTTGCTGCACGAGTTCCAAAGGAAACAACCTCTGAGGTTTTGGGGTGATCCCGACCCCCAGGTAGCTGATGACTGTCTCGAAGCGGTCACCCGAGTCTTCTGCCTGGTGAGGACGCCTCCAGATCAGATGGTGGTCCTAGCGGCGAGCCTTTTTCATGGTTCGGCCGAGCGATGGTGGAGTTTGGTGACGCAATCCCATGACGAGGAGACACTCATGTGGGTAGAGTTTGAGTGGCTCTTTAGGGAAGAATTCTATCCGGTGACGCTGAGGTCAGTGCAGATCCAGGAGCTTCTGCAGCTTCGACAGGAGGGCATGATTGTGTCGGAGTACTCTACAAGGTTTACTGACCTGTCGCACTACTCCCCAGATGTGGTTCGAGACCCATTCTTTAAAGGTAAAACCTTCAAGAAGGGCCTATGCAGAGATATCTGGGAAGGTGTGGTTTCTTTGTGTTTTCCCAGCTATGTGGGAGTGCTAGAGCGGGCCCTAGTGGTGGAGAGCTTTCTAGCCAAGCAGACCCGGCCTATTAGTGTTGGTCACGCAAGAACTAAGACTTCATCAGACTGTTTGGCATCTGGTAGTCCACGACAAACTCTGGGACCCGGACATGGGTGACGTTTCAGGAAGAAACCCCAGGATAGAGGATCTGAGGCTCAGGGCTCGCAGGCTAGTTTTGGTTAGCTGCAAGAGAGGCGGTTTTACGCTTGTGACGGTCGGGTACATCTTACTAGAGATTGTCTGAACCATCGTGCTGCTGAGAGGGAGCCAGTCGAAATACCGCCTTGGCAGAGGCAACGTCCCGAGCAAGGAGGATCGTAGGGTGTCAGATGTGGTGACGGAGCAGTGCAGTAATAGGAGGTGGTAGGAGGTATCATTTTCCACCACCCCCACCCCTAGGTGGTCCACGCCAAGCCCAGGGAGCTGGGGGACGATGGCGCAGACAGCTGCATTCCCTAGAGGATGTTAACCCAGAGGCTCCACGGATGGATACAGGTACGCCTTGTGTCCTTTCTACTTTCAGCAGTAGTTTTTTAGACATTGTTTAGCGGTACTCTTCCCTTTCAGTTGCTTGCTTGAGTTTTTTTCAGGGCGTTGGTAAGACCCTGTGTGGGTGTTGTTCGGCATGCTTCGAATGCGTGAGCAAGAGGGATCCTTCCCCCACCGAGATGCATCTTTGTCACGTGATTAAAACCATGCGGGAAAATCAATGCTACCCAAAGCGGATAGTATTGAGTTGTGGTGGATTAGTCCCTCTGACTTATGTGTTTGGGCATGGGTATTTTTTGGCCAACTCATTGGCATTAGAGACCCAGTTGAGAGTCAAGTTGCTTTCCTTGCACTTATGGATTTTTAGGGATGAAAATTTCTAAGGTGGGAAGGATGTAGTGACTCGGGCTTTGGCCCTGTCAGACTTTAGAAAATTTCTATGAATAATTCAAGAGCTAGGCGCGAAGACGGCGTGCGATTCCGAGGCCTGGTGTGCCCGGAATTAATTTTATAATAGTATTATGTATTTTTATACTATGCACATGGAGGGGGTGCGATATCTCCTAAATGGTAGATCCGAATGGGAATCTGAGGGCACGGTTGGGTCTGGATAATGTTGTTTACCATAGGTGGGGTGTAAACTTTGCAGGCGCGGGCCTACTATGAGAAAAGCCACCAGGGGTGTTTTTGTAAATAAATGGAAAAGTTAATTTATGAGCGTCGGCTAGAAGAAATTCTGAACGGAGTCTCGGATTGAAAATATGAGTCTGCCGTTGTGTTCAGAATGACACGTTTACCCTACGGGCGACCTCATTTTCTCTGCGCTGGGATGTTTGGTCTTAGGCGGAGTCGTGTGTATGAGTTAATTGTTTAAAAAAACAAACCTATCTCCCCCCCCCCAACCCCTTGTATGCAAAGAACACCTCCCCCACCCCCCTTTCCTCCTCTTCACCGATGGACGAATGACTCACTAAGGAGCCGTTGTCAGCCGTTTTTGACGCAGATTGTCGGCAGATTGAGCTCCAGCGTGTCGCAGGCGTCGTTCTGCACCCGAAGCTTCGACATTTCACCCGCAAGGTAGGCGGTTTGAGTTTTAATTCCCTGATCCCATTTTTTGCTTCGTTTTTTTGTTGTAGCAGGGAAGATCGAGTCTTGAGGATCGCGTACGTACCTTCGTATCGAAAAATGGACCATCGGGGTGGTCCCGGCGGTCTGCGGACGGCTTGGCAATGCCGACGCCGGCAAAGGGCAGCCAGCCACGGCAGGCGGGCGCAGTGACACGGCGGCGGCCGCTTGGGGTGCGGCGGCGCGCCGCCCAACGCGGCGGAGGACGTGGCCCCACGGCCGGTGCGGGCCACTGCGCGATGGAGGACTCGGTCTCGCGGCCGGTGCGGGCCGCAACGTGGAGGAGGGCCACCGGTCAGGGAGGGCCCACATTGGCGGTGGCCGGGCCGGCCGGTGCAAGCTGGTCGGGCCCCTTTTTAATACATGGGGGTTTTAAAACCCCCGTTTCCTGCAATCCAGGGGTCGGATTCGCATGTCGTCTGCGGAAACGCGGCCCTGGAAATAAGGAGAACACTTTGATGTGGGTTTGGGGACTTCGGAGTACAGGATCGTGGGCCGGGACCTTGAAACGTTGAATAAAATAATAATATTTTATTATTATTCGACTTCGAACCGTTGTATCTTCTACCTGGAGCATCTGATTGATGTGCCGTGAGTGGCGATTAGGCCCTGATGGTACGACAGACTTTTCTTGTTGTTTTTCAGGTGTTGGGGCCGAGTTCGGGGTGCGGGCCCCACGTGGCCGGGTTTTGGCGTTTGCGGAGAAACGCAACATTCTCACCAGGAGTCCGATTTTGGCAGATGAATAGTCGATCCTGTCTTTTTTTCCAAGAGGATTGCAATGGAGTGATCCATTTGATGAGTTTCAGGATCAAGGCATCGGCCCCACCAGAGCTGGCTTGGTGAATAGTACCTTTTTCACTAGGTCTCCGTTTGGGATGAATGAGTAGTGGATCCCGTGTGTTTTTTTGAGGGGATCGCAGTGGTATGATCCTCTTGATGAGTTTTGGGATCGTTTTTTGGGCCCCACATGGACTAGTTATGGTGAATAGTGCCTTTTTCACCGGTTGTCCATTTCCGGTGAGTAAACAGCCTATCTTGCGTGTTTTTTCCATGTGGATCGTGATGGTGGTCTCAGTATCGGCCTTGGAGGTGCACGGGGTGGTGTTGTGGTGGTTCGCTTGGGTTAGCGACGTTTAGACCAGCAGTGGTTGAGGTTACTCCCTTGGTTCGTTCCTATGAGGGTTCACGCGGCATCACAACCTTAGTGTAGGTTTGTGATCCTCTCGATGGGATGTTTAATCTGTTAGAGTTGTGGCATCACTCTGGTGGGCCCGGTGTGAGATCCGCTAGCATCGTTTCCCTAGATCGGGTTCATGGTATCGATGTGACCATACTACTGGAAAGTAGACTTTTCCCAACACTTGTATACCAACGGTTCTCCAGAACCGTTGGTAGAAGTGTTTTTTACCAACAGTTTTTACAAACTGTTGGTAAATGTTGGTTTTGTGAAGGCTTCCCCAACGGTTTGAAGAAACCGTTGGGAAAGCCAAAAATGTTTCATTTTTTCCAACGGTTTTTAAAAACCGTTGGGAAAGGTCTCCTCAAATACATCGTCTTCTAGAGGCCTCCGCAGCACGAGCACAGCACAAAAGTTGTTTCCCCAATTTCTAGAAGTCGCAACGCCCGGGTGAACCCTAACCCGAGTTCTTTCATCCGATCGGCTGCAACTCCGCCATCCAGGTTAGACTCTTTAAACCTCTTCCCAAATACAATCCATCTTCCTCCAATTTCCACATTTATTTCAATATCTCGAAAGATCACGTCATTTTTTCCTATTTTAAGGATTTTGGAAAATTTTATGATTCACACTATTTGATAGTGAATCAATGACTAATACATGATTGGTAGATGTCTGTTACTAGGGTGGACTTTGGTTTCATATATCATTTGTAACTAAACATACAACATACTACCACTAATATGGTGATTCCACCTAAGAATGGTGGAATTTTCCTAGGATCATGGGGCTTCCTCTTCATTTGTTCTATGGAGTTTGTAGTGTTGGTTTTTAATGTATTTTATTTTCATATGGATTTATAGTGATTATGTATTGGGTTCCTTTGGTCATGAATTTCAGGTGAGTTATTCTTAATTTCTTCTTAGAGATCATTGTATTCATAAAGTGTGCCTAATTTTTTTGTAGGTGGTGTCGACTCACTGAGTGACTATTTGGTTATGTTTTTATTATGCCAATGTTAGATTTTTTTAATAATGAAACCTATTTATATTTTAATGATATAAATGAGTGGTTTTTAAATATATGTTTATAAAATAGGTAAAATGTTTTCTAATTGGTTTATTTGGAACTGTACAAAGACAGATCCCATTTTTATTGTATTCTAAAATCTCATTAAACATATTTATACTTAGTGAATCCTTTATAAGTTTGGATCCATGTTTGAGAATTACCACTAATATCCCATAGCTTAATACCATTTTTAGATTGTGTAAATCTCATTAAATTTTTTAATGAGTTCACTTCTTCCTTCATTAATGTCTTCCAAGGATGTATTAGAAATCTAATAGCCACTTGAATGTTTTCCCTTCCATAAATAATGTAATGTATTCCCAGAATAGTCAATTAATTTTTACGTTCTAGTAAACCATGTTGATAACCTTCATGATTATATGATATCATAGGTGGGTGTGGTGAATATGGATATAATTTTAAAAATATGTATTGAATTTTGTTTTTATCTTCCAGGGTTGCAAATTCTGTAGTTGGGTTTTTTTAAAGCGATATATAGCAACATTTTAAACCCCTGCTATATATGCCTAATGGTTGTTTAGTAGTGGATTAAACCACCACTATTTAAGGTAAATATTTGTTTACTATTTTTTGTTTTAGCAGTTTTTTTCCATGACAAAAAATGGTGAGGATATAATGGAGGTTCAAACCACTACTATATCCTTTCCCTTTTTTGGCAGGTGAAACCATCGCTAAAACCAAAAACGCCACTAAAAAACATTCTATGATGATTCCTCGAAGTTGCCGCTAAATTTATAGAACTAACCCCCACCCCCTGAAAATCCCCTCCACCCCCAGAACACCCCGACCCCCTGGATAGCCCCGCCACCCCTGTGGACAGCCCGCCCACCCCCTTGGACAGCCCGTTCCCCCCTGGACATCCCCCCCACCCTTGTTGATATCCCGCCCACCCCACCCTCGGACACCCGCCCACCACCCCCCGGACACCCCCATCCCCCCAGACACCCCCACCCCCTGGAAAGCCCCCCACCCCCACCCCCTTGATACCCCCAACCCCACTGGACAACACTGTCACCCCCGTGGAGAGCCCGACCACCCCCCATGGACAGCCCGCCCACCCCCCTAGACAGCCCGCCCACCCCCCTGGGCACCGCAGACCCCCTAGACAGCCCCGCCACCCCCATGGGCAGCAGCCCGCCCACACCCTAGACACCCCGTACACCCCCCCCCCCCCACCCCCCACCCCCCCCCCCCCCACCCCCACCCATCCACCCCCAGACAGCCCCATCCACCCCCTGGACACCCCGCTCACCTCCTTGGACAGCCCGCCCATGCCCCTGGACTCCCCCTACCCCCTTGGACAACCTGACCACCCTCGTGGATAGCCCACCCACCCCCTAGACTCCCCATACCCCCTTGGATAGCCTGACCACCCCCACGGACAGCCCGCCCACCTGGACACCCCGACCCCCCTAAACATTCCCCCACCCCCTGGACACTTCTGACCCCCCAGACGTCCCCACCACCCCCTAGACACCCCGCACCCCCTGGACACCCCGCACCCCCCTTGGACAGTCCCGCCACTCCCCTGATCCTCATCCTACTCCTCATCCTGATCTCCCTGAAGAAGTTAAAGTATAAAACTCATGTACTCACAACAAGACCCTTAAGGATTATGTATTCCTTGATCCACTTCCAATATCTTACTGGGAAATCCTTGAATATAGGCATTAGAAATTCTGTATCTTATTTTCTAATATACACGGTATTTTTTTGTATTTCTTAATATGATTCTCATATATAGTAATGTGTCAATTATGCTTTTATATAAAGTAAACAATTGTCATTTACCTAAATATTTCTTTTTATTGAACTTCAATATTATTGAATTTCTTTTAAATGAATTATTGCAATTTTTTTACAGAATGGATAGAACTTGGATGTACAAAACTGGTGGAATTTCAACCGATTTTCAAAATAATTTGAATAGATTTCTAGATTTTTCATTTGACAAGGCTTCATATAGTGGTCGCATACATTTCCCATGTTTTAATTGTGTTGGAAGACCTTGGTTGAGTCGTGAAGTAGTTAGCTATAATATAACCAAATATGGTTTCCAAACAAACTATTATGTGTGGTATCAAGATGGAGAGAAAATGGAATCTCAAAATGTTGATGATCCAAATGATAGGACTGAATTGGAGAGTTTGATATATGATCAGTTTCCATTTATTCGGCATCATGAGAAGGAAAGGATGTCCAGCCAACAAGATTTCGATACAATCACACATGATGCGTCCAATGAAAATGATGATGTTGATAGGGTGAAAAAATTGAATGATGTTGCGACGACTCCAGTATATCGGCAATGTGGTAAAATGAAAAAGTTGGAATTTTTAATCCGATTGTTTCATGGGAAAACTATGTATGGGATTTCAAATACTACAATTGATTACATTCTTACCTTCATTAAGGACTTACTTCCAGATGATGTAGATATTCCCTCAAACCACTATATGGCATGGAAGTTAGTTGATGAACTTGGATTCTCAAAAAAAAATTCATGATTTCTCGAATGATTGCAGCTTATTTTGGGATGAAACTGCAGAAAGAAATGATTGAATCAAATGTGGAACCTTCTGATGGAAGCCAAAAGATGATGGAACACCATCTCGTGTGCCACAAAAAGTAATGTGGCACTTTCCATTGATCCCCAGATTACAGAACCTTTTCATGTCTGATGAAATATCCGTAAAAATGCGATGGCATGACACCGATATAAAAAAGAATAATAAAGAGTTGGTTCACCCTGTAGATGGATTTTCATGGTAGTGATTTGATGCTCGATATCCTGAATTTGCAGCCAACGTGCATAATGTGAGACTGGGTCTTTTATGTGATGGTTTTAATCCATTTGGTCAGATGCTTACTCCGCACAGCACATTGCCGGTTTTCATACACATTTATAAACTTCCCCCTTGGTTGTGTATGAAAAATCCTTAAAATTTCTTTAGTATACTGATATTTGGCCCTTCTGATCCCAGCAATGATATAGATGTATAAATGCAGCCTTTAATAAAATAGTTGAAACTTATTTGGGATGTGGGTGTGCCCACATACGATGCATGTTCGAAAGACATATTTCATATGCGTTCTGCGCTTATGTGGATGATCAATGATTTTCCTGCTTATGAAATGATGTCTAGATGGAGCACAAAAGGAAAATTTTCATGTCTAGTTTGTATAAAGAATACTCGATCAAGAAGACTAAAATATTGTCATAGTTTTATTTTTATGGGACATTGAGAATTCTTGCTAATGAACCATCCATATAGAAACAATCATCAAAGATTTGACAATACCATGGAGAATGATGATCCACCTCAGCATATGTTTGGAACTGATGTGCTTAATGAATTGAAATATTTTAGTTATTCATTTGGGAAGGGTGTAATGAAATCAAGAAAGAGGAAAAAAAATTCCAATGATACCTGTTACAATTAGAAGAAGAAGAGTATATTCTTTGAGTTGTCGTATTGGTCAACCAACTTGTTACGTCATTGCTTAGACGTAATGCACATTGAAAAGAATATATGTGAAATGTTGCTTTCGATTCTTCTAAATGTCAAGGGGAAGACAAAAGATGATTTACGATCTCGGTGTCACTTGGTAGATTGGGGGATCAGACCAGAATTGCATCATGTCTGTATCAGTGAAAATAAATGGAAAGTTCCATGTGCTTCTTATGTGATGACACCTGCTGAAAAAAATCAATTTCTAGAAGTTTTAGAGACTATTAAAGTTCCTGATGGATATTCAAGCAATATATCAAAACGGGTCAACAGAAAAGAGTTGAAGCTGAAATCTTTGAAGACTCATGATTATCACGTCCTTTTTCATGAGTTGATTCCAATAGCAATCCGTCATCTCTTGTCCAATAATGTTAGAGTCTTAGTTATTCGGTTGTGCTATTTGTTTAGAGATCTTTGTTCTAAGAGTTTTTCCAAATCCTTCTTGTAAAAATTGTTGGCAGAGACACCATTAATTTTGTGTGAGTTAGAGAAAATATTACCTCCATCATTTTTTACATGCATGTTGCATCTGACTGTCCATCTTCCGACCAAAATACTTCTTGGAGGACCCGTTGCTTTTCGTTGGATGTATCCAACTGAAAGAAACATGTGCACATTTAAATCATATGTTCGGAATATGAATTATCCCAAAGGTTATATTGTGAATGGTTACTTGGCTCAAGAATGTATGGATTTCTACACAATGTATTTGTATGATCTTACTACGAGAATAAACAGACCAATGAGAAATGAAGAAGAACAGTATGGGAAAATTGAACCCATTTTTTCATCACTTCCTCAGACAGGAGGAATTCTGGGATCATATACATTGACGACATTAAGCCTTAAAGAGAGTGAGATGGCACATCGCACAGTGTTGTTCAATTGTGATTTGTTCGATGAGTATATCAAGTAAGTAAATTGTACATGTATCTCTTATATTATCTCTTTTAATTTTAAATATTTGTTAAAATATTATTATTTTTATCTACAAGGAACATAAAGAATTTATATATATATATATATAAAGCATTGTTCTTTGTCTTTGAGAAAGAAAGAGACTTTGCATAGCAAAGGGTTTTCTACTTGGTTGAAATTGAAGGTAAAAATATTTCTGTAATAACTAAATAAAAATAATATTTAATTAAGTTTACTATTTGTTTATATTTTAGGTATCGAGTTTGCCTGCAGACTCTGTTTCTGAGGAAATAAGAGCTTTGGATTTTGGTCCTAATACCATGGTCCGTGCTTGTAAATCACTTGTGATCAATGGATACAACTTTATTATCACCGAACGAGCGATAAACATGAGAACAGTGCATAATGGTGTTATGCTAACTACCACAATAGACTGTTATGCCAGTTCATCGGATACTAGACCTCGTTCTAAAAATGTAGCTTATTATGGAGTCATAGAGAAAATAATAATTTTGGATTATTACTCACATGGTCAAGTCACGATGATGAAATGTGAATGGTTTGATTCAATGGTGAGGCAAGGCATCCTAATTGATGATTGTGGATTTCGAGTTATTGACATGACTCGCACTCTTGCCACCGATGAACCATATGTATTGGCATCAATGGTGAAACAAGTTTTTTATGTCAAAGATCATCGTCATCCTAAATTCGGTGTAATTATTGAAGTAAATACCAGACATGTTTTTGATGATGGTGATGATGAAGTTGACACTATCCCTACTACAATTGGAAGAAATCCGTTTATTACTTATGATGACTCCAATAGCTCAACTTTCATATTTGATTGTGAACCCGAAGTTGTGGTGGGAAATATATAGAATCATACAGTTGTGTTCTCACCTACATGTTTCACCAACATCATTAAAAGTGTGTATCCTAGTACTTACCTTCAAACCACCATAAATATTCTGTTTCTTTATGTTTTTTTTATCAGAATGGTTTTTATATATTTTATTTTTGGGTTACACATTAGTTATCTGTTTCTAATTACTTCCATATTTGTTTTAATTGTAGGAAATGACACCCATTGAAGAGAGGCGGCAGAAAAAGATGATAGAAAATAATCGTCGCATGACACAGATGGGTGTTCCTCCACTCATCCCTATTGTGAGTATTTTATTTCAAATATAAATATTTAAATAACTTATAATATCATGTGTTTACATTTGTGTTAAACTTTTTTTCAGGATCCACCCCCTAGATTAGAGATATCCGACGAGGATCTTGATATTTCTCCCAATAGAGAGGCTGGTGGTAGGAGGGGGTGGTGTCAGAGTTGGACGATCATCTAGTGGTCCTAGTACTGAGGCCAGTGGTACGGGGGCTCATGGTGCGAGAGTTAAACGATACACTACCACAGACGTATCTTCTACGCCCCATTTTGATCCTGGTGTGTCTTCAGGGACACATGGGATATTTAGGCCTCCGATATTTACACTACCAGTTGTCTAGACGTCTATGCCATCATCTTTTGATTATGGTTCATTATCTCTAAGTTGTTATATTCCACGTTCTTCGACTCCTGCTCCGACACAGTATGTGGTTGAGGAGCATACACTAGGGGACACTCCACCTATACAGGATATTCCTTCAACTTCTACACATCTAGTGACGCCCATTGATCCGACTTCCACGGGTATATTTATATAACTCTATCAAATTTTTATACCAAAATTTATTTTTATTATAACTTGTATTGATATTTTTTTTTAATAACAAATTCATCTACTGATAGGAGGCGGGGGAGGGGGCGTACACGCTTGTGTGCAGTATGGAACCGCCAGACACAGTTGATGGTTGAACACAATATAGATGGACAAATGATTGAGAAATCTGGGAAAGAATTTCGGGGGTTTTTGGCGACTCTAGCCAAATACTTCGACATCATTCCGGTCAGCCCTCTCTCTTGGAGGCATCTGCCACACGAAGTCAAGGATAACGCATGGGCACAAATATGGGTAAAAAATCTATTTGATTTAATGTAGTATTTTTTTGTATTTATATGAACTAATCTATTGGGTTTCAGCTTCGGTTTAACTTCCCTGATGGCGAAGGTGCACGACCAGCGCGTTTAAAGGAGCTAGGAGAGCTTTGGAAATCTTATAAGCATGAGTTGTATGTTGGATGGTGTGATAGAGTGGGCACGGAGTTGGATACATTACCTATCATGGATGACTACCCTATAGAGCAATATCTCCAAATTATTACCCATTGGACGACTGCCAAATTTAAGGTATTAATCTCATTTGATGTATTTAAATGACAGTTTTCATATTTTGAATTTATATAATCTTATTTATTATTAAACATTATTTAGGAATATTCTGAAAAAAACAAAAAAAAACATTGATTCAAAGCAATACCTTCACACTTTTGGGTGCATAACTATGTCAGATCATGAGAGGAAGCTGGTACGATATAGTTGTTTATAATTTTTCTTTAGGACTTTCCCTTTTTATTGTTTCCTACTTAAATTATGTGATTTATTGAATATTGAATATATGATTATACTTTCACTTTATATTGTTTCAATATCATTATATAAGCACAAATTAAATATTAAAGGATGTATCCCTCGAGCAAAATTGTTTTTCTCGAGTAGAAGAAAAAAAATATGGAACCCGGTAAATGAACCAACCCAAAAAAAGATTGTAAGTTTTAATTTGTTTATTTCAAAGTTTAATATCTATTTTGAAATTTAATAATCTATTAATATTTTTAACAGGCTGCTTTAGAGGCTCTTGATGCCCAGGAGCCTGAAAATTTTGGGCCACACGATCATTTATATCAGGTTTTGGGAGAGGACCACTCTGGTCGAGTACGCTGCTGACCTGGTAAGAATATAGTCCCGATGAGGTATTGGTCCTCTCCAGGTATCCATTCTAGTACCACCGAGTTGGAACAGGTCAAGGAGCATACAAGACAGTTTGATAAAAGGGCACAGAGTTGGAAGTGCAAGTTCAAACAAGGGACAAATAATTTATGAAACTGATGAAAGCTTTATCTTCATCACTTCCACCAGAGGCCAGTGCAGCTTTTCAGACATTTATGTCTTCGATGGGTGCATTATCCAATTCACCAGGTGGCATCTCTAGTGGTGGTCGAGATGATTATGTTCCTAGTGATGACGAGGATGATGAAGAGGACGAGGGCGAGGATGAGGATGAGGATGAGGGTAAGGATGGGGCTGAGGGTGAGGTTGGGGCCGAGGATGAGGATGAGGCCGATGATGAGCTTGGGGACGATGACGAGGACAAAAACGAGGACATAGATGTTGGAGAAGATGAGGTCGATGATGAAAGTGGTGATGGTGATGGTGATCAGGGGCAGATTGATCCATTACATTTTTGAATTCTGTATAACTTTTTATTTTTGAACCTGGTTTTCCACTCTGGTATGGATATTTTTGAAATCAGTTTAACTCTTTATTTTCAACCAAATATGGAAGCCTAATGATGTTATAATGGTTTGGAGGTGAGTGATGATATATGAGATTTTATGGGTTATTGTGAGGAGTTTCTTTCCCTTTAATTGATTGGTTCATAAAACATAAGTTGGTTTTGTATTCTGTTGTGGGTGTGTGTAACCCGAAATTCAAGGTAGGTGGTTTCATTTCTAGACTATGATAATGAAACTACTTGTTTTGATTTGAAAATTGATTTATAAATTGATTAATGAAATTGTCATGATTTTTGTCTGTGTTGAAAAAGTGTTTTGAAATAAAAATTGGTTTTCCTTGGCTTTTGATAAATGTATTATAAATGTTTTTGAATGGTTTTCAAGGCATTGAAATGGGTTTGTGAAAAAGAGAACATGGGTTACCTTGGGTACTTAGGTGAAAGGTTTATCTTAAGGAAATCATACATTTCATTGTGGTTATCAAGGAGGTTTGACTTTGGTCTTACCCCTATTTTCAAGGCCTATTATTCTTGGGGACTGATATTGAAATTTTGGGGAGATTATTCTTGGGGTTTTCCTCTGCTTCATAGGGACGTTGTTATCAGATCTGTTTTTTTCACTTGATTCTTATTGTATGATTAGTCTACTACCTAGACCTTTAGTATTCCTTGGTATTGTGATACCCATTTTTCTATTTTGTATTACTTATCTTTCTTAGTTAGACATGTATTTCATGTTTATGCATGTGGAAAATGATATGGAAAATTTTATTTGAAGTAGAAGGCTTTTTGAGTGAAATTGATATGATATTATCTCTAATGAAATTACAATTCCATGGTTATTTTATTCACACCATGACCAAAGTGTCTCTCTTTTGTTTCAAAAGGACATCATTTTAAGTGAATACAACAACTGACATATGGAAAACTGACCAAAGACATTCATATTTCATTGAAACTTTAGTTTAAAGATCCATGGGTCATATGTGACATGTATGAGTCAACCCCGCCTCAATCCGAGGGCCGGTGTGGCCGGTACAACTCAAAGTGTCTTTCTTTTGTTTAAAATGGATGCGCTTTTAAGTAAAAATTGACATACGGAAAACCAACCAAAGGCATTCAAATTCTATTTAAACTTTAGGAAAATTATACATGGGTCATATATGATGTGTACGAGTCAACCTCGCCTCAATCCGAGGCATGGTGTGTCCATTATCACTTGAAGTGTCTCACTTTTATTTGAAATGGACAGGATTTTAAGTGAAAACTATAATTGACATATGAAAAACTGACCAAACACATTCGGATTCTGTTGAGACTTTAGGAAAACGATCCATGGGTCATATGTGATGTGTATGAGTCAACCTCGCTTCAATCTGAGGGCCGGTGTGGCCGATACCACTCAAAGCGTCTTTCTTTTTTTAAAATGGATGAGCTTTTAAGTAAAAAACTGACATACGGAAAACCGACCAAACGCATTTGGATTGTGTTGATAATTTAGTAAAATGATCCATGGGTCATTTTTGACGTGTACGAGTCAACCCTGCCTCAATCTGAGGCACAGTGTGGCCGGCACCACTCAAAGTGTTTCACTTTTCTTTGAAGTGGACAACAGTTTAAGTAAAAACAACAACTGACATACATAAAATGGACCAAACGCATTCAGAATTTGTTGATACTTTAGGAAAAGTATCCATGGGTCATTTTTGACGTGTAAGAGTCAACTCCGCCTCAATTTGAGTCATGGTGTGGCCGGTACCACTCAAACTATCTTTCTTTTGTTTAAAATGGATACACTTTTAAGTAAAAACAATCGACATATGGAAAACCAACCAAATACATTCGGATTGTGTTGATACTTTAGGAAAATGATCCATGGGTCATTTTTGACATGTATAAGTCAACTCTTCCTCAATCCGAGGCATGGTGTGGCTGTAACCACTCAAAGTGTCTCTCTTTTGTTTCGAAAGGACATCATTTTAAGTGAATACAACAACTGACATATGGAAAACTGACCAGACTCATTCAGATTATGTTGAAACTTTAGGTTAATGATTCATTGGTCATATGTGATGTGTATGAGTCAACCCCACCTCAATCCGAGAGCCGGTGTGGCCAGTACCAATCAAAGTGTTTCTCTTTTGTTTGAAATGGACAATATTTTAAGTAAAAACAACAACTGGCATACTTAAAACCAACCAAACGCATTTGGATTGTTTTGATATTTTAGGGAAAAAATCCATTGGTCGTTTGTGACATTTACGAGTCAACCCCACCTCAATACGAGGGCCAGTGTAGCCGACACCACTCAAAGTGTCTATCTTTTGTTTAAAATGGATACGCATTTAAGTAAAAACAACAACTAGCATACTTAAAACCGACCAAATGCATTCGAATTCTGTTGAAACTTTAGGACAACGATCCATGGGTCATTTGTGATGTGTAAGAGTTAACCTTTCCTCAATCCAAGGCATGGTGTGTAACGACCCGAAATTTTGAATAAATCTTGTTTCCTAATTTTATGTGTTATTTTATTTTATTTTTATACTCAACAAAAATGTTTCATTTGATAACATGAGTATAATTAAAATGATATCGTTGGTTTTTTACTGTTGTATGACCATTGGTCAATATGACCACTGGAAACTAAAAGTTTTTATTATTGTCTCTAAATACAAGTAATCTTGGTTAATTAATATAGAAAGAAGATTTGATGGCCTCACCCAGTAGTCTTGGACCGATCGAAGCCCATCTAACAGAACTTGGGAAGGAGGTAGCACCACTGTGCTTTGCTCTGGACCAAACCCAAGCCCAACTTCATCGTGTAAAGCTAGAACGGGATCGCCTTCGCGAGATGTTCAAACTGATAGAAATTACTACTCGTGCGATGTTGGTCGAGCCTCCCTCAGATTCTCTCACCTTAGCACACCTTACACTTAGGTCCTATGCTGGTGTGATAAGGGGCTATGTAAGGAGACCGTAACTGCCTTGTGTAATCCTTTATTTTAAATAAAAATTGATATTTCTTCTTATGATGAAGTTTATGAATTTTCAAATGACCGGATAAATATAGTATGCATATTTTTGATGAATTTTAGAAAAAGGATATTTTAAAAATGTTTATGTAAACCTTAAATAATTAAAAATGTGTAATGATTTTCAAAAAATGGTCTTCTACGATTATGTTCAGTACAAAATTTAGAGTCTAATAAGATCAACTTGATTTTTGATGAATAGTAAATTATGAATAGTGATTTTATGATTAGGATTAATGATGTGTCCAAATGGATTAGTAATCTCACTTAAAGAAAGTATTAAAATAAGCTAGGCACTTTGATTAAGTAATGTGATTCAATAAAATGGTTAAATAACGGTTTCATGAATTATTATTCAAGTATTAGTTTTTTTCGGATGAATAGTGTTTTTTAATTAAAATTTTAATTAAAAATATTTATAAAATTATTTTTATAAAATAGACTTCATTTTTTAACTCAGAGCATCGATATTATGTTAAGGTAATTTTTGGGGATTTTTCTGAAAAAAATAAATTTTCAAAGAATAGTGTTTTTAATTAAAAATTTAATTAAAAATATTTAGAAAATTATTTTTATAAAATGGATTTCATTTTTGAAATCAGAGCATTAATATTTGGTTAAGGTTAAAATTTGGGATTATTATGAGAAAGTTGAATTTTCGGTGAATAGTGAAAATACAGTTTTTAAGTTACTGGTGTTTAATGACATCATTAAATGATGTATTAAGTATGTAATAAATATGGTCGACTTATGAATAGTAATATAAGGTATGAGGTGTCCCAAGTGTCCAATACCATGGGAAAATACCATGGGCAAGCCCATGGTTTTGCCAAAACCACTAATGAGGTGTCCTTTGGCCATTAATGCCTTGTCCTCTCACTTTCCCTATAAATACCAAGCCATCCTCTCATCCATTCGACTCCCCACTCTCCCCAAACGAAGTTCTGGTCTCCTTACCTCCCAAGGAGTCCTCCCAAGGTGCCCCCAAGCCCTCAATGTCCAAACCTTTGAGTTTTAAGAGTTACGTTTTAAGGTAAGGGATCTGACCTCTCTCTTTCATTTCAAGTAATCTCTTTTATGGCATTCCTTTTATGCTCCATGTTATTATGTTGGAGGATGTTCTTTTATACTCCTCTTACTTCCCTTTTCATGTTCATATAATGAGATATCCCCTCTTACTCTCATTATTTCGTTTTATGAAGTTGTAAGTGGCGCCGTTAGGCTGCCAAAATTTTTGTAACAGATTCTTTCTCCCTTCTCATTTTTCAAGATCTATTATCATGTAAAGTATTTCAAGTTCCTTTTTATTATTTTGTGGTATGATCTATAAATTTATCATACTGATATTTTATGATCATATGATTAAAGACCCCATTTTATCTCTTCAATTTAGTATTTTGAAGTTTTAAGTGGCGCCGTTAGGCTGCCGAATTTTTAAGTGGTACTTCACCCTTCTCATTTTGAAGTTCTACTTTCATGTCAATTCTTTCAAGTTATTTTTTGTTATGTTGGGGTATTATCTCTATATCTATCATACTGATCTTTTATGACCATATGATGAGAGAACCCATTTGATCTCTTCAATTCAGTATTTTGAAGTTTTAAGTGGCGTCGTTAGGCTGCCGAATTTTTAAGTGGTACTTCACCCTTCTCATTTTGAAGTTCTACTTTCATGTCAATTGTTTCAAGTTCCTTTTTGTTATGTTGGGGTATTATCTCTATATCTATCATACTGATCTTTTATTACCATATGATGAGAGACCCCATTTGATCTCTTCAATTCAGTATTTTGAAGTTTAAGTGGCATCGTTAGGCTGCTGAATTTTTAAGTGGTCCTTGCACCTTTCTCCCTTTTTCAAAATTCTAATTCCATGTCAAGTCTTGAAAGTTCCTTTTTATTATGTTGGGGTATGGTCTCTAAATATATCATACTGGACTCTTATATTCATATGATGAGATACCCTATTTGATCTCATCAATTCATTTTTGGTTGAAGTTTATGTGACGCCGTTAGGCTGCCGAATTTTCCTAAGAGAAATCTTATTTTTGTATTCCTTTCATGTTCTTCATTTCATATGGTATATTTTCAAATTTTATTACAAAGTTCTTAAATACCTTATATTCTTTACCTCTATTGTTTTATGGGTCATTTATGAATGTTTGACCTATGTCCCCTCTCTTATCAATGTTTTCTAAAACCTTGTAACATAGCCGTTATGCTGCAGAATTTTCGTCTCAAAGTGCCTCTCTCTCTTTTCTAAAAATTATTTTATGTTATAAAGTGAATACTAAAAGATCTTATTTCTACAGGGGTATTCACATATAAATCAAAATGTTCTATTTTAAATTTTGGTATTTACATACATGAAACCCTCTTTCCCTTTTCCGTGGGTTTAAAGTGACATAAAGATCATGTCTTTAAAGCAGTTTTTAAAACATTATGATTATGGAATGAAACCCATTTCTTTTATGCTATATGGGTTGTTTATGAAATGATTTATGATGATATATGTGGCTCACATGATAATAAAGGTAAATTTAAGGGTTCTCCCTGATAGCGCCCCATTGCATTGGGTAATGATGTAACCACTAGAGATTACAATTTTCACGATACCTTGGTGAATAACCTTGGTAATTTTCAAATGACACCTTGGGGATGGACCTTGGTGATATGTTCATGATTGTCTATGTTAAATGATGTAGCCACATCTTTAAGTTATGAAAAATGTTATTTTTATTATGAAATGCCGCATGACTTCTTTCTCATGCCTTAAAGTTCTTTTCATGTCCTTATTGAAGTATATCATGTTCACATGTAAAATGTTCCTCTTGTTTCCCTTACTGGGCCTTCTGCTCACCCTTTCTTTTGATGTATGTCCCCAGGTTATGATATGCTGTAATGAACCTAGGATGAACATAAGGAGAATACTTCCAAGTGTTTAAGAAGAATTCTTTATGTTTTTTTCATGTTTTATGTTCCTGGTTTCCAAGACACTAGACCTTAAAGATCCTCAGTTTTGTGTAATGTAATGAAAGTTTATGTTATAAAAAGGCGGGATGCTATAGTTGGTATCAAAGGATGGTTTAGTTATTTGTGGAAATTAAGATATGAAAACTCTAGGAAGAACCCTATAGAAAAGTTTAAATATAGGAAATATTCCTGGTATTTTGGTGAGTATTGAGTAAGGGGTTTCCAAGCAAATACATCCCTGTCTGGATACGAGCAGGTAGAGGTGGCTCTGGCACAGATGTACATAGGGGTAAAACCCGAAAACACCGCTTTGAGCTAGACTCGAACGGGAACTGGTACACGACAACGGGCCTTGCTTCACTCTTGGTTACGACACTCCCGGGGGATATGCTTTGGTAAATTCATAAGCTTAGTATGAACCATTATTAAAGGAACAAAGATAAAATAAAATAAATATTCACATAAGAATATATGATCATGGATAACCTAGATGGGAACCTAGGGGATCACAAGTTAGGGTATACTTTTCTTCTACAAGTTATCCTTATATGCTTTCAGTTCCTTTTTGTGATTATTGGCTAAGTACTTAAGCCCCTAAATATGATTTCTCTTCTTAGTTAATGGTGGGAAATGGAAGAACATGTCCCAACAACCAATGTGATAGGACAATGCGACGATTATCGTATTAATATGACAGAGGTGATTAGGGGATTAAAAGATGATTATTATTTTGGAATACATTCACTATTTTAGGGACCCTATATGATCGAGGTATATAGATTACTACGGTATTTTCATTGAGGAGTAAGGTTGACTTATATTTTAAAGAATCAATGAATTTAAGGTGGACTTATATTAATTTAGGCTACTTATGGGAATGATTAACCTATCTTGAGTAAAATATGTTTAGGTTATCTACTTTTCTTATAAGATGTTAGGAGTGGTTGATGTTGTTTGGAGATTAACAATGAAGTTTATTTTGGAAGACTATGTTATCAAATCCTTCTTGTATTTGGGTTTCAATATTAGTTTGGTTTATTTTGAGGAATTTTAAGGACCGTTATTTATGGAATGGTCTATGATGAACTTTGGGTAGTACCATGGAACTTTGAAGATTTAAAAGTAGTTTCCATTCCTATGGGATTCTTTCTTTTTGAAGAGTTGTTTTACCTTACCCTTTCTGTTTTTGGGACAATGTTTAAAGATAGAAGAAATGATAGTTAATCTTTTGTGGATTATGTGATTCTCGAGAATATGATTCTTGTGTTTTGATGAGACCTAGTAGTTTTGAATGCTCATCATTTGGAGAAAAGATTAGTTTTGGTAGAAACTTATTAAAGGATGAAACTCTACATGAAGGTAGGTATATTTTCTTATGTTTTTGTTCTATGTAGTAAATGAATTCCTCAAAATTATGAAAAGGAACGTAAAACAAAAATGTTGTTGGTTTACGTTTCCTACTAGGTAATCAATGACCGTTTACACACATCATAAGTTTGGTATTTTCTCATGGTTAACTTTCTCCTAATCATGTTCTCTATCACTCTCCCACAGAACTTGACCCTTTTTTTTCTTCCATGTCCTTGTTTTCCTACATGGAATCCTAGTGTGGGCTAACTTGGGTGACCTTCGTACTTCCCTTTCTTTCTTTTAAAGTAATAGTTTTACTGACTCCTTTTTCGATGTGGGACTTTCAATGAAATTTAAAAACCTAATTTTAAAAAAATTGCGAGGATTCAATTTCTTAAGGGGGGAAGATTGTAACGACCCGAAATTTTGAATAAATCTTGTTTCCTGATTTTATGTGTTATTTTATTTTATTTTTATACTCAACAAAAATGTTTCATTTGATAACATGAGTATAATTAAAATGATACCATTGCTTTTTGACTGTTATATGACCATTGGTCAATATGACCGCTGGAAACTAAACGTTTTGATTATTGTCTCTAAATACAAGTAATCTTGGTTAATTAATATAGAAAGAAGATTCGATGGCCTCACCCAGTAGTCTTGGACCGATCGAAGCCCATCTAACAGAACTTGGGAAGGAGGTAGCACCACTGGGCTTTGCTCTGGACCAAACCCAAGCCCAACTTCATCGTGTAAAGCTAGAACGGGATCGCCTTCGCGAGAAGTTCAAACTGATAGAAATTACTACTCGTGCGATGTTGGCCGAGCCTCCCTCAGATTCTCCCACCTTAGCACACCTTACACTTAGGTCCTATGCTGGTGTGATAAGGGGCTATGTAAGGAGACCGTAACTGCCTTGTGTAATCCTTTGTTTTAAATAAAAATTGATATTTCTTCTTATGATGAAGTTTATGAATTTTCAAATGACCGGATAAATATAGTATGCATATTTTTGATGAATTTTAGAAAAATGATATTTTAAAAATGTTTATGTAAACCTTAAATAATTAAAAATGTGTAATGATTTTCAATAAATGGTCTTCTAAAATTATGTTCAGTACAAAATTTAGAGTCTAATAAGATCAACTTGATTTTTGATGAATAGTAAATTATGAATAGTGATTTTATGATTAGGATTAATAATGTGTCCAAATGGATTAGTAATCTCACTTAAATAAAGTATTAAAATAAGCTAGGCACTTTGATTAAGTAATGTGATTCAATAAAATGGTTAAATAACGGTTTCATAAATTATTATTCAAGTATTAGTTTTTTTAGGATGAATAGTGTTTTTTAATTAAAATTTTAATTAAAAATATTTATAAAATTATTTTTATAAAATGGACTTCATTTTTGAACTCAGAGCATCGATATTATGTTAATGTAATTTTTGGGGATTTTTCTGAAAAAAATAAATTTTCGATGAATAGTGTTTTTAATTAAAAATTTAATTAAAAATATTTAGAAAATTATTTTTATAAAATGGATTTCATTTTTGTAATCAGAGCATTGATATTTGGTTAAGGTGAAATTTTGGGATTATTATGAGAAAGTTGAATTTTTGATGAATAGTGAAAATACAGTTTTTAAGTTATGGGTGTTTAATGACATCATTAAATGATGTATTAAGTATGTAATCAATATGGTCGACTTATGAATAGTAATATAAGGTATGAGGTGTCCCAAGTGGCCAATAACATGGGAAAATACCAGGGGAAATCCCATGGTTTTTCCAACACCACTAATGAGGTGTCCCTTGGCCATTAATGCCTTGTCCCCTCACTTTCCCTATAAATATCAAGTCATCCTCTCATCCATTCGACTCCCCACTCTCCCCAAACGAAGTTCTGGTCTCCTTAACTCCCAAGTAGTCCTCCCAAGGTGCCCCCAAGCCCTCAAGGTCCAAACCTTTTAGTTTTAAGAGTTACGTTTTAAGGTAAGGGATCTGACCTCTCTCTTTCATTTCAAGTAATCTATTTTATGTCATTCCTTTTATGCTCCATGTTATTATGTTAGAGGATGTTCTTTTATACTCCTCTTACTTCCCTTTTCATGTTCATATAATGATAGATCCCCTCTTACTCTCATTATTTCGTTTTATGAAGTTGTAAGTGGCGCCGTTAGGCTGCCGAAATTTTTGTAACGGATTCTTTCTCCCTTCTCATTTTTCAAGATCTATTATCATGTAAAGTATTTCAAGTTCCTTTTTATTATGTTGGGGTATGATCTCTAAATTTATCATACTGATCTTTTATGATCATATGATGAGAGACCCCATTTGATCTCTTCAATTTAGTATTTTGAAGTTTTAAGTGGCGCCGTTAGGCTGCCGAATTTTTAAGTGGTACTTCACCCTTCTCATATTGAAGTTCTAATTTCATGTCCATTCTTTCAAGTTATTTTTTGTTATGTTGGGGTATGATATCTATATCTATCATACTGATCTTTTATGACCATATGATGAGAGACCCCATTTGATCTCTTTAATTCAGTATTTTGAAGTTTTAAGTGGCGTCGTTAGGCTGTCGAATTTTTAAGTGGTACTTCACCCTTCTCATTTTGAAGTTCTACTTTCATGTCAATTGTTTCAAGTTTCTTTTTGTTATGTTGGGGTATGATCTCTATATCTATTATACTGATCTTTTATTACCATATGATGAGAGACCCCATTTGATCTCTTCAATTCAGTATTTTGAAGTTTAAGTGGCATCGTTAGGCTGCTGAATTTTTAAGTGGTCCTTGCACCTTTCTCCCTTTTTCAAAGTTCTAATTCCATGTCAAGTATTGAAAGTTCCTTTTTATTATGTTAGGGTATGGTCTCTAAATCTATCATACTAGACTCTTATATTCATATGATGAGAGACCCTATTTGATCTCATCAATTCATTTTTGGTTGAAGTTTATGTGACGCCGTTAGGCTGCCGAATTTTCATAAGAGAAATCTTATTTTTTGTATTCCTTTCATGTTCTTCATTTCATATGGTATATTTTCAAATTTCATTACGAAGTTCTTAAATCCCTTATATTCTTTACCTCTACTGTTTTATGGGTCATTTATGAATTTTTGACCTATGTCCCCTCTCTTATCAATGTTTTCTAAAACCCTGTAACATAGCCGTTATGCTGCAGAATTTTCGTCTCAAAGTGCCTCTCTCACTTTTCTAAAAATTATTTTATGTTATAAAGTGAATACTCAAAGATCTTATTTCTACAGGGGTATTCACATATATATCAAAATTTTCTATTTTAAATTCTGGTATTTACATACATGAAACCCTCTTTCCCTTTTCCGTGGGTTTAAAGTGACATAAAGATCATGTCTTTAAAGCAGTTTTTAAAACGTTATGATTATGGAATGAAACCCATTTATTTTATGCTATATGGGTTGTTTATGAAATGATTGATGATGATATATGTGGCTCACATGATAATAAAGGCAAATTTAAGGGTGCGCCCTGATAGCGCCCCATTGCATTGGGTAATGATGTAACCACTAGAGATTACAATTTTCACGATACCTTGGTGAATAACCTTGGTAATTTTCAAATGACACCTTGGGGATGGACCTTGGTGATATGTTCATGATTGTCTATGTTAAATGATGTAGCCACATCTTTAAGTTATGAAAAATGTTATTTTTATTATGAAATGTCGTATGACTTCTTTCTCATGCATTAAAGTTCTTTTCATGTCCTTATTGAAGTATATCATGTTCACATGTAAAATGTTCCTCTTGTTTCCCTTACTGGGCCTTCTACTCACCCTTTCTTTTGATGTATGTCCCCAGGTTATGAGATGCTGTAATGAACCTAGGATGAACATAAGGATAATACTTCCCAGTGTTTAAGAAGAATTCTTTATTTTGTTTTCATGTTTTATGTTCCTGGTTTCCAAGACACTAGACCTTAAAGATCCTCAGTTTTGTGTAATGTAATGAAAGTTTATGTTATAAAAAGGCGGGATTCTATATGGTGGGTCCGGTATCACTCGAAGTGTCTCACTTTTATTTGAAATGGACAGGATTTTAAGTTAAAACAACAACTGACAAACAGAAACCGACCAAATGCATTCGTA
The DNA here is from genome assembly GCA_963277665.1 of Viscum album. Classification (NCBI taxonomy): domain Eukaryota; kingdom Viridiplantae; phylum Streptophyta; class Magnoliopsida; order Santalales; family Viscaceae; genus Viscum; species Viscum album. The sequence goes on along the minus strand of OY728126.1, from coordinate 1,203,076,512 downwards.
TTTTGTTGATACTTTAGTAAAATGATCCATGAGTCATATGTGATGTGTGCGAGTCAACTCTGCCTCAATCCGAAGGCCAGTGTGGCTGGTACCACTCAAAGTGTCTTTCTTTTGTTTAAAACGGATGTGTTTTTAAGTAAAAAAATGACATACGGAAAACCAGCCAAACGCATTTAGATTGTGTTGATACTTTAGGAAAACAATACATGGGTCATTTTTGATGTTTACGAGTCAACCTCGCCTCAATCTGAGGTGTGGTGTGGCCGACACCACTCAAAGTGTCTCTCTTTTGTTTAAAATGGACAACAGTTTAAGTAAAAACAACAAATGACATACGAAAAATAGACCAAACGCATTCAGATTCTGTTGATACTTTATGAAAAGTATCCATGGGTCATTTTTTAAATGTACGAGTCAATCTCGCCTCAATCTGAGGAACAGTGTGACCGACACCCCTCAAACTATTTTTCTTTTGTTTAAAATGGATACGCTTTTAAGTAAAAACAACCAGCATACGGAAAACCAACCAAACGCATTTGTATTGTGTTTATACTTTAGGAAAATGATCCATTGGTCATTTTTGACATGTACGAGTCAACCCCGCCCCAATCTGAGGCACGTTGTGTCCGGTACCACTCAAAGTGTATCTCTTTTGTTTCAAAAGGACATCATTTTAAGTGAATACAAGAACTGACATACGGAAACTAACCAAATGCATTCATATTCTATTGAAACTTTAGGTTAACGATTCAAGGGTCATATGTGATTTTTATGAGTCAACCCCACCTCAATCTAAGAGCTGGTGTGGCTGTCACCACTCAAAGGGTTTCTCTTTTTTTTGAAATGGACAAGATTTTAAGTGAAAACAACAACTAGCATACTTAAAACTGACCAAATGAATTTGGATTGTTTTGATATTTTAGGAAAACGATCCATGGGTCATTTGTGACGTGTACGAGTCAACCCTGCCTCAATCCAAGGGCCGGTGTGGCTGGCACCACTCAAAGTGTCTTCTTTTGTTTAAAATGGATACGCTTTTAAGTAAAAACAACAATTGGCATACTTAAAACGGACAAAAAACATTTTTATTGTTTTGATATTTTAGGAAAAAAAATACATGGGTCATTTGTGATGTGTATGAGTCAATCTCACCTCAATTCGAGGTGCGGTGTGGCCAGCACCACTCAAAGTGTCTCACTTTTATTTTAAATGGATAGGATTTTAAGTGAAAACAACAACTGACATATGGAAAACCGACCAAACACATTTGGATTCTATTTAGACTTTAGGAAAACGGTCCATGGGTCATATGTGATGTGTAAGAGTAAACCCCACCTCAATCTGAGGGCTGGTGTGGCCGGTACCACTCAAAGTGTCTTTCTTTTGTTTAAAATGGATACGCTTTTAAGTAAAAACAACTGGCATACGGAAAACCAACCAAACACATTCAGATTGTGTTCATACTTTAGTAAAACGATCCATGGGTAATTTTTGATGTGTATGAGTCAACCTCTCCTCAATCCAAGGCGTGGTGGGGCTGACACCACTCAAAATGTCTCTCTTTTGTTTAAAATGGACATCATTTTAAGTGAAAACAACAACTGATATACGGAAAACCGACCAAATGCATTATAATTCTATTAAAACTTTAGAAAAACGATCCATGGGTCATTTTTGACATGTATGAGTCAACCCTACCTCAATATGAGGTGTGTTGTGGCCGACACCACTCAAAGTGTCTTACTTTTCTTTGAAATGGACAACAATTTAAGTAAAAACAACAACTGACATACGGAAAACAGACCAAACGCATTCAGATTCTATTGATACTTTAGGAAAAGGATTTATGGGTCATTTGTAACATGTATGAGTCAAACCCTCCTCAATCCAAGGAATGGTGTGTCTGTTACCACTCAAAGTGTCTTTATTTTGTTTAAAATGGATACGCTTTTAAGTAAAAACAAATGGCATATGAGAAACCAACCAAATGCATTCGGATTGTGTTGATACTTTAGAAAAAAGATCCATGGGTCATTTTTGATGTGTATGAGTCAACCCCGCCTCAATCTGAGGTGCGGTGTGGATATCACCACTCAAATTCTCTCTTTTTTTCAAAATGACATCATTTTAAGTGAATACAACTGAAAGTTACACTCCTCAATGATAGTTGCAAACTCTTTTGCATGAGTTGGGTAGTTTCACTCATGGGGTTATAAGTGAAGAGACTCCTAATAAAATAAATTTTCACCATATATTATAAAAAATACAAGTTCAATGAAAAATTCATCACAAATCATTACATACCCAAATCTAGGATCAGAAAAAAAAAAGGGATTTGAGCCAATTTCAAACTCTTATTAAACTCTAATAGGTATTTCTCAGACTATTCTGCCTATTATAATTTGATGGGGAAGTGGGGGGGTTGTGCTGGTTAGGGGGGTTGTGCAGGGGTGAGGTGAATTACTACTGGATGATTGTTGTCATATGATGATTGAAATAGGGAATTGTAGTACATGACATGGTTGGAAGAGTTTGATGGTTTTATGTGTTTTTTTGTGTGCTATTTTAGGTGTTTTTTATACTTTTTTAAGTCTATGTGGTTTTTGTGATATTTTTTATGCAGGTGTATAGTGGAGGGGCTACTGGAGGGCTGTTGTGCAGCAGTTCTAGAAAAACACAATACCAACGGTTTTAAACCATTGGTATAAGAGTTCTGGAATTCTGGAATTCTGGAAAAACACAATACCAACGGTTTAGAACCGTTGGTATAAGAGTTTTGGAAAAACAAAATACCAACTAATTTCAACCGTTGGTATAATAATTCTTGAAAAACACAATACCAACAGTTCTAAACCGTTGGTATACATTGAGAGAAATTTAAAAAAACAATATATACCAATGTTTTATGAAAACCGTTGGTAAAAATGTTATGCAAACATATACCAATGGTTATCTTGCAACTATTGGTATATCAAAAAATACAGTGGGATATACCAATGGTTTAGATCAAACCATTGGTATAGGGATTTCCTCACGGCTTACTACCCTACGGTTTGGAAAGCTGTTGGTATAGGCTATACCAACGGTTTTCCAGCCTATACCAACGGTTCAGAACCATTGGTATAAACTTCTTTTCTAGTAGTGCCACTTATCCATGGGCGGTGATCCCCTATCTAGCAGGTTAACCCCGTAGGGTTTGTGGAATCATCGAGAATATGATCCCCTACACAGTGGTCCATGCTCAGTAGGGTTGTGGTATCGTCGGGTATATAATCCCCTACTCAGCACAAGGATTATAGTAGGGTTGCGGTATTGTTGGTTATACAATATCGTACTCAGAGTGTTGTTTGTGTAGGGTTGCGGCATCATCAGTTCAGTCCCCAACAGTATGAGATGTACCAGATATGGTTTCGGTATAATCGTGACTGTCGTTACATGGGTGACGATCCTCTATCTGAGTGACGTGTTTCTGACGAGCGCCAGATCAGGTTGTGGTATCCCCCAGCGGATCCTGGGAGTGATCCCCTATCTGTGAGATCTACGAATGCCAGATCGGGTTATGGTATCCCCCAGTGGACCCTGTGAGTGATCGCCTGTCTGTGAGATCTTTGTATTCTGGTGTGGGTTCTGTTATCCCATAGCGGACCCTAGGAGTGATCCCCTATCCGAGGAGTTTGGTGTTTTTGTTGTTTCAGTGAGGTTTCCTCAGTGACGGTTCCTGACGAGCGTGATCTCTCGGGTGAGCGTCTGAGATGTTTTTGTGGGACCTGATGGAGTGTATCTCTCGGACGGGTGTCATATGGGATAACAATGATCGTTGGGTGTGTTCTCTTGGTTGTGAACCGTTGCTGGTGTTGAGGTCGGTACCTCATGTGGCTTGTTGCGTGAGCTGAGTATATCTGGATTGTTCGTGCTATATGTAGGGAATACACCTGAGCTGAGCTGACTAGTTGTGTTTAGCCTAGGATGGTCACGAGATGGAGTTTCTCTCTCATCTAGGTTCCCTCTGGCTAGGATGATCGGACTTTTTCCTTTCTGGTGCTCTCTTTAGTTTTGGGTTTTTGGGGTGCCTACTGAGTATTGTTATACTCACCCCTGCACGGGCTTTTCCAGCAAATGTTTGTGTCTTTTACAGACCACAGGCCTTTCGATGGAGTCCTAGGAGGACCTGGAGCAGGCAGAGCTGAGTGAGTGGGACTGACCATGGAGTCTTACTGGAGCTATGCCGAGGATATTTCCGGTGGTGCTTTTGGAAGCATACCCCTTATTCTGAGCAGGTTGGACTCTTTTGTAGTTTTCCTTTGGTGGGACCTATTTTGGCCTTTTTGTACTATTGTTGCACTCTGGTTTGGGATAGATGTATGCATGCATTTTCTTTACAGTTTTATATATCTATGCACTGGTGCATGGAGGTGTATGTGGGTGCGTGTGTATAGGTACCTTGGGAAAATTCCTCCTTTGTCTGTGATAGCCTACTCAGTGCTAGACGCTAGCCCCTAGCCTATTAGAGGCAGGCCTGGGAAGTCACGGCACGAGCCCTATTGGGTCGGGTTGTAACAAAAAAATATATATATTCATATATATATATATACATATCATGTAAAAAAACACACAAATATTCATTCTGTGAATTAAAATTATATATTTGGACATCATAGTATTATAAAACATGTAATAAACATTCTTAAATAATTAGAATACCACAAAAATATGGATTATAATTTGAAATGAATAATACTCCCCTTACACAAACTTAAAATTATATCTTGAAAATAATTAAAAGTTTAATACTAAGATATATAATCCGGTCTCATATAATAAAGAAGAATCATTTTAAAAAGATTATCCTTTAATATAATTTATTAAAGATTCAAAAGTGAAAAACGTGATGATTTTGATTTGGATAACCCATGGATGAAATAAATTTCTCTTGCACAATTATAATTTTTGAAGAAAAATAATTAACAAATAAAATATTTGAAACCACTTACAATTTTTATTTAAAGAGTATTTCTTCTTCATCCTATTCATGGAAAAATACTCAAACACCAACTCTTGCACTCAATAACTCTATTACATCTCTGAACTTATAAAATAAAGAAAACAAAGACTTTATGAAGCCTTCCTTGCCAAACTCACACACACACTCACACAAATTCCCACTAAAGTATGATTTCAATAATGCTTAATATAGTAGTTATATGGCTTCCATGTTAATCATAACATTAAATGTGATAATTATGTACCCTGTTTAATATACATTGATTATTGAGTGGCGGTTTGATAGTCGAAAGAAGACAACATGAAAATATTTGATTCAATCTAATTTATTAAATAATGTGATGAAATAAGACAAGTCTGTTGGAAAAATTGTTGAAAAAACAATACATATCATTATTGAAAAATAATATAAACTATTTTAAACTATTATGTAAATGAAAAGTATCGATCCATATATGATGAATTTCAAATCCATGCTAACATATAAATACATGAAGATAATGTCAACATACATTAGATATAGAATAACTCAAAGTGAATGGAATATAAGACATTGACATCAAGAATAAAAGCAAATAAATGGAAAAAACATGGATCTTTTTATTTTATTCTAGGATATTTCTATAACAAATGAAGAATAAAAGAACTACCGACAAATCAGAATTGATCTTCGATATATGAACCCAAAATCTTGTTTGAAAATTCCATGGAACACAAATCTGACAAGAGTTTCTCATCAACAACCACAATCTCACACTTTAAGGCTTCAGATTCAATTCTTGGTAAATAAACTTGGGTCAACATGCTCATCCACGCCTTTATCTTTCACTCTACCTGGTCTCGCCTCTTACTCCAACTTGCCTCTCAAAGAGGAATGAACCATTCCCAACCTCTAATCTCAAAGAAGAAGATGATATGAGCCTCACTTGACTTGATCCACACCACATTTTCAAAAGCCGAAGTCTCCCAAGACATGACTCAAATAATACCTCATGACACCTCTCGGTTTCATGAACCTCTAAAACATGATATTTCTCCTACCTTAATATTTCAATTTTTATTCAATCAGTTTCATCCTTATATTTTTATTCATATATATATAATCCATTTTATTTTAAACTTTTATATAAATATAATTTAATAATTATTGCATTATATATATACATACATACATACATATTATTTATTCATTTTTTATCAATATGTATAGTTTTATAAGAACCTAAAAGGATAGTAATTCATAAAATTTTAACATCTTATAAAAGTAATATAATAATAAAATATTGATTTAAATAAAACATTGTTTATAAAAACATCATTAATTTCTTCCAAAATATATTATTATTAAATACTATATAATGAATTCATGAATCCTTAAAACATACCTAATTTTTCAAATTTCTCAAATTTGAAAAAGTAATTCTCAAAGCATAAATTATATAAATTTTCATAAAAAACAATATTTTATTATTTTAATTAGAACATGTAAATATAAATATTTATAAATATTAATTTTATATTTCAAAAATAATACCATGTTTAGAAAAATAGTATTTAATCAAAAAATATAAAAAATTTCATTATAATAATTTCACATTTATTTACAAATTTATTTTATTTAATTAAAATTAACATGGAATTAACATAAATACTAATAAAATTAATAAATCATTTATTTAAAACATGGGGTGTTACATTATCACCCCAAAAATGAATTTCACTCTCGCAATTCAAGCGTCAAACTTCAGAAAATTCTGAATTTTTAACTTTATAATTAATGAATTTCTATGGGGACTTTACTACCTAATGAAAATTCTAACACGTAGATTTAGTTTCCTCAAATGACAACATCTAATCTCCTGTATTTTTCAGAATGTTCCTCTCATACCAATTATAATGTCCTGAGACCGCAATTCTGGACTTGGTGATTAAAAACATGTTGTATTTTTTTATAAACGATAACTGAAAAAATACACAATACTTTATACAATAGAGGACCTTTTACCGGTCTAGGTTTAGGAGGGTTAGATGACACCGTACAATTATCAGTGTATAAAAAATGAAACAAATTCCTATTATGCTATCATGCACAATAACTCCAAAACTGATGACATCTAAATTTTAACTTCTATGATATCTGTGAAAAATCATTTTAAAACAAAGGGTAAGCATTCAGTTGCCCAGTAAGAGGTTTTGAAATCATTGAAATAATTTTTGGGGAATAATTAATTAAAAAATATGTGGTAAATTATTTAAAGATTTATTTAGATAATAACATAATTTTTTTAAAAAAAATATTGTTTGAAAAAATAATTGAATCTATTAATGCTTTAAAATATTATTTTATTTTTGAAATTACTTACATTAAAAAATTGGTTCAAATATAATCTAGTGATTATATAAAACATATCTCAAGCCGTTGAAAACAAAAAATGTTATAGAAACTTGAAACATTGAAGGATATCATGGACCTACCAACTTAGTGAGGGATTGGGTTCACTCAAAAATTTCCTACCCTATTTACAACATTCAAGTAATGGGTTTTATAATAAAAATAAGCTTCTTTTACATATGATAACTTTTTCTATAATGTTTTGAATTTATATATATATATATATATATTTATTTATTTATTTATTTAAACCTTCTCACTTTTAATTATATTTATTTATTTAAACAAAAATCTTCATTGGAAATTACATATTCAACTTGGTACTACCAAATCTTATGCTACATAAACTTTGTTTAACCACATATAAGAACAATTATCAGTAACATACTTTAAAATTTTAATGACTTCTTTGTTTAATTTATTTTATTCATGAACTAATTACATGAAGGTATAAATTTATAGAAATATAGAACATATAATTTCATCAACTTAAAATTAATCATATGAAATACATAATTATGTGGCTCACACAAAATTGTGATAGTAGCATTTCTTTACAAAGTACAATCATCCTTTAATTGATGTATCTATATATATGATCATATGTTTTAAGGAACAAAACCTTTAAGAAGTATATATATATACACATAATCATATAACTAGAATTGGAAACCAATGATCTAGAATATTAAATAAATTATTTTCATATATATGTTTTATTATCATGTACACATGTATCTTTCACCCATAATTAGAGACATGGTTGGTTGAATCAAAGTGTATGAAAAATAATACTTCAATATATATATATATTAATCATAAACATGAAAATTTTTATATATTAGTATATATATATATATCATGAATAAAAACACACACACATATTCAATTTGTGAATTAAATGTATATATTTGCAAATTATAAATGTTTCAAACAAGGAATCAAAATACATAAATAATTAAAATATCCAAAAAATAAGTATTATAATATGAAATAAAAAACTCCCCATACAAAAACAGAAAATTATATCTTGAAAATAATGAAAAGATTATTACTAAGATATTTAATCTGGTTTCATATCATAAAACAAAAAATATTTTAATAATATGATCCCTTAATATTATTAATTATTTTTTGAAAAGTTAAAAACATGTTGATTTGGATTTGAAGAACCCATTTTTAGAAATAAAATTCCCATACACTCAATAACTTTCTTACATCCCCATATTTATAAGATGAAGAAAACAAAGGATTTATGAAATATTCTTTACCAAACTCACACACACACACATGGTGCCATGAAAGTATGAAGTTAATAATGCTTAATATAGTAGTTATAGGACTTCGATGAAAAGCATAACATTAAATGTGATACTGAAGATTTCTACTTAATATTAATTGTTGATAGAGAGGTAGTTTGATAGTCATAATCATACAACATGGAAAGATTTGATTTGATATGATTTATTCAATAATTTCATGAAACGGGACAAGGTAGGAGGAAAAAAAGTTGACAATCCAATACATAGATATAATGAAAAATAATATATACTATTTTAATCTAAGATGAAATTTAAAGGTATTGATCCATATAAAAATAATTTCAAATCCATCTAGAGTGTTGACTATAACACCACAGTATTTTGCAAGTAAATTTTATATTTAATGCATGAAACTTTAATCCTATACAAAAAACCCACTTTTTTATAACCTAGCTAATAACATTATTTTAAATCCACTGTGATTTGAATTTCAAAAAAACAGACATACATGGTTGCATTCGATAGGATATTTATAGCCTAATAAGGAAAACATAATTTTTGGTTAATAGTAACATACCTTTATGAATATTAATATGAATAGTAATATGACCCTTATGAATAGTAAATCATATTATTGTATTATTGTATTAAGGTTAGATGATAATGATATATAGATTAATTTTTTAAGGCGACATAAAACAAATTATAGTTTTAAAATTACTATTTTTCGAATTACTTGTTATTTTATTTAAAGATAAAAATAATAATATATAGAAAATTATTATAAAAAATTGGAGTTAATTTTTTAATTCTGCAGATTGAATAATGTCTAGGGTGAATTTTTTGGATTTTTATGAAATACTCGAATTTTTGATGAGTAGTAAAATACGGTAATTTACCACATATATACATTATCGGTTAAATTCACTATTAATAGAATCATAGATGATGCAATAACACTTGGTTTGAACTCACATGAAAATATTTCTATTCTATGTCACAAGAATCAATACTATTTGTTGTCTTTGTAAAAATAATATAATAATGTGTAAAATAATAAGAAAACCCTCCTCTCCTCCACTATAAGTAGCCCCTCACTCCATCTTTTCTTCACTCCTATAATGCCTTTTTCCATGTCTAAATTTTATTCAAATATCCTCCCAAGCTCCTCCCACATGACTTTTATCTCTTAGTATCTTAAAAAGACAAAAACCTCTCCATTGGAGAGGCTCTCAAGGAAGCTTACTTCAAGAGTTAAATTCTTCTTTCATTTCTCTTATTTCAAGTTCCATTCTTTTGATTTTCACTTCTCACCTACATTCATCCAAATTTAGTGGTAACTCTAGTACATTTCATGAATTATAATTTTGTTATGATAAATAAATAATTCATTATCATCTCTCATTTCCACTTATTTTATAATTGAAATGAAATCACCACCTGAGATATGTTAATGTATCATATTCAAGGACGACGAGTTTTCAATTTCTATTAACATATTCAATTCTAGTAATAAGACAATTTTGATGGTTGAACCAGACTAAAATCTATGTATTATAACTTATTTATGGTTATCTAGTGATTTTTTACACATGATAACAATTTATAAATTAAAATGTGTTTGTTGTGAAGAAAAACCACCAATTAACCAAAACAATGTTGATTAATGTTTTATGTAATGATTCATCATCACTCTAAATAACCAAATGAATTTTATGACCCTATAATATTATGGTTGTTCACTTTAAACATAAAAATTATATCCTGGAAAACCATTCTAATTCTACATGTTTATCCATACATGAATATAAGTAAACTAATCATGAAAACCAATGAACAAACCACTCCCAAACAATAAATTTGAATCACTAAAGCCATAAATTGTCCAAAAATAAAACTAATAAGGTTATAATAAATCAATTAAATGTAGAATAAATTCATGTATAATTAATTTATGAACCTAAATTTTATTATTCAGGTCATTAATATCTAGTGAAGAGCATCATCGGACTTAAGGTAAGGGTTTTCTTTCCCGAACACCCATTTTCATTCGGTTTAGTCATTGTATTTATTAATCACAAATTAATTATTATTTGATCTTAAATACTCATCATATATTCTGTTTAAATGTTATATATATGTGCACCAACCAGAATCATTCTTTATTTTATAGATAGTTACATGTTTTAAAAGGAACATTCTAAAATTCTTCCCGAAATACAATACCGATTCAAGGAAATTTCTCAAATTCTGACGTCCTATTTTCAATATAACTCTATAATATATTTCTAGAAACTGTTATTTTTTATAAAATCAATAATTTTATTATGAAAATACTATATTAATTCATTTATGGTTTTATACAAATATTTTTAGAAAAGAACTATTCTTTTCAAAGTAAAATAGTATTTACCTCAAAAATTACTCGATGATTTTATAATATTATCTTCATCTGTTTCAACACTCATATTATTTTTTGATGTATTATTGGGATTAATAATTATGATATCATACACCATATATAGTTAAATGGTTTATGATTAGTTTGACATTTTATGTTCTATCTTAAAATCATTCACCATTTTACTTCGAATGGTTATTGATTATGTTTAATGATTTGGGAAAGATAGATACATTTCAGATGTTAGTTACAATATGAAGGTGTATGTTGTTTATGTGTATCCCAGATCATATGAGGAATGAATTGGACTTTTTATTTGATGGTTGGGGCCATCAATATCCCCTCTATGAAATGGTAGGTCTCAAGTGAAAATTACATATGCACTACATCGAGCCCTTGCCCATTTTTACATATGGTTTTGGTCAAGGCCATTATCATTTTTAGATGTCTTGGCCAAGGCCATGAATGTATGTATCAGAATCACCTACATATGCATTTACCACATTATAAAGCTATAAATTCAATTTTCATGAGGTTATTCAACTAGTATAATACCCATGATTATGTTTTATTAATGAAATATTCACTCATCTCGTATTCCTGCCATATTATATTAACATTTTTCATTTAATGGAATTTGTTTTCAATTATTAACCATGTTTAATTTTTGTGTTATCTTCCATTGTATATCTTATTATTACTAAGGATTTGAGATCAATTGTTTCTTATGTTTCATTTTCTAAGGACATGAAGAAGTATATTATGAATGACTACCAGGGATAAACTTATAGTTGTATATGTTCCCAATAAAACATATATGTTGTATTTATTTTGAAGTTTTAATTTTGAACTTATGTATGTATCTTGTTTGAAAATATACTAAATGATTCATTCCATTCGAATATGACTTTTTTTTAATCATTTTAATGTAATTTAATAAGGAACTAACTCTAGAAACTAGCATCGGGTCTTTTCAATTGGTATCAGACGAAGTTTAGTAGAACAATTGGAAACTAGAATGAGAAAACATAGATTAGGGGAAAAGACCATAAGATATTATTTAATAATAGGGATAAAAGAACATTCTTGAATCCTGGTAACAAATAGATTATGTAGATTTTTCTAGAAGATGAACCCCTTTCTGGATACTACAACAGGATGTGGTTCTGGAAAAAAATGTACCTAGGAGTGAAAACTCTGATATGAAGATTTGGGCTTGAACCGAGGTATCATGGTACATGACATTGGGAATTACTACACACCTGGTTTGAAACATCTGGGAAATATTATTAAGATAATTAACATATTCATTACGTGCCATTATGAAAGACATAAAAGTAAAATTTTTCCACCAACAAACTTTTTTTGTGATTATGGGAATAGCCATGCATAGGATTTCAATTTATGCCTAGTATTTTGCTATGTTGATATTATGCATTATTATTCCTAACCTAATCTTCTGTATTCCATTATTTATAAATGTCACCTAGTGGAAGGAATGGAAAATGCATGAACGCACGTATCCCATGATGGATTTCCCTCATGTGTAAGATAATGATGTTGGATCAAGAGCTGTGACTAGTGCGGAGAAAATTATAACTATATGAGGACAACTTACTTAGGTTAGGGACAGTAACCTTACCTCTATGTAGCATCTGGATCAAAAACATGGAGGATATATGTTAAATAATATTATGCGACAACATGATCTATCATTTAATGGGACTACAAACCCATTCGTAGGGGATCAGTGGATAAGTTCTATAGAGAAGATATTTCTAACATTTCGATGTAATGAAAGTGAGAAGGTTGTCATTGTAGTTTATCTTCTATTGAGAGATGCTAAGAAACATTTTTCATAATTCAAAATAAAATGTGGAGGAAGAGATAAAAAAACATGGAATGGAGTGAATTTATCAAAAAAATTCTTAATGAAATATATTCCTCATTTATAACAAGCGGATATGGAAAGGGAGTTTTTGAATTTGTGGTAAAAGAAAGATGATCATGTTGAAAATTAAGATGCTAAGTTCAATTGATTAACAAGACAGTCTAAGGGCGTTACACATAATCTAGGGAGAAAATTTTATCGATTCATTGATGTCCTAAATCCATTACTTCGATTGGAGCTAGTCTACCAAACATTCTCATCATAGGAAAATATAGTCTCATGCGCTATCAAGATGGAAAAGGAGTTCTCTAAGTCTATGGAATTTAAAGGAAAGAAAGAGAAGAATAGGGATAAAAAAATCTGTAAAATTAAATAAGGGAATAGTGATGAAGGGAATAGTTAACTATCCACACTTTGATAATTGTAGAAGGAAACACCCTGGTGCCTGCTTAAAAGTAAAAGGAGATACTACAAGTGTGCATAGAAAGGCCATCATGAAAGTGTATGGAAGAATAAGAAAGAATATATTACTGTTCAATTCTATAATTTTAGTGATATGGGACACTATTCTAATGATTTTCCAAAGTATTAAGGAAACATGTATCAGAAAAGGCCAAGGGAGCAAGGACATGCTTATGTAATCCTAACTGCTGATATTAATGTTCTTAATGACGTGATGGTAGGTACTTTAATCATTTAATCATACATAGAAAATGCATTTTTTTTATTATGGTTCATCTAAATCCTTCTCATATTACCAGTATTCTAAGAAAATTAGACATTTCCAATTTAATTTAATAAGGGATTTGTCAGTCAAAACACTTATGAAAATTATCAATGAAACATAGTTGTGTTAGGCAGTCCCCATTATGGCATATAAACGTGATTTATCTTCTGCTTTTTTTATAATACCCATGATTTAATTTTATATAATCCTTTGTATAGATTGGATTTTGAACCATGATGTGAAAAATTATTATAAGAAAAGGGAGGATACAATTTTTTAGGGAGATGTGGAATCCCATATATTCAGAGCAGAAACATCCCCATCTGATTCTCATCTGGACCCACCCTAGTAGCTCTACTAAATTCAATTATTAGGGAGGAAGGGAATGAAATAACTATGGGTGAGGAAATGAATGTTCAAATATAATATTTACATATTTTAGAAGAATGTGATGATGTGTTTCGAGAGGATTTACCTACAAATCCTCTAGAGAGGAAAATTGAGTTTTCCCTAGACTTAATTATTGATTCAAGGCCCATATAAAAGTTCCATTTTGAAGGGCCATTTTGGAATTATTGGAATTGAATAAAAAACAATAGTAAATGAGTGATAATGGATTTATTCACCCTAGTGATTCTCTATGGGGATCCCATGTTATTTTTGTTATGATGAAAGATGGAACTATGAGGTTATCCATTGAATACAGGGAGGTCAATGCTATAACAATAAAGAACAAGTATCACTTACCTTGTATTGATGTTTTTTTGATCAAATTCATGTATCCCAATATTTTTCAAAGATTGATATTTAATCTGGATATCATCAGTTGCGTGTGAGGAAGGAATACATTCAAAAAACAAAATTTTGAACTAGGTATAAGCATTATGAGTTTACAGTGATGCCTTTTGGACCTACTAATTCACCCTCTATTTTTATGGATCTAAAGAATATAATTTTAAAGGAATTTATTAATGACTCGGTGGTGGTATTTATTGATAATATCTTGTTATTCCCCAAAAGCTATGAATATCCTGAAAATCAAATGCGTAATATTCTAAAGACTCTTTGAAGAAATAAAGTATATGGGAAGTTTAGCATGTGTAAATTTTGTTTTCAATAAGTTTCCATTCTTGTAAACAATGTCTCTAATGGTGGAATATAAATTTATCTTTCAATGAAAAAGGTCATTCAAGAATTTCCTACTATAATGAACATAACTGAGGTACACAGTTTTATAAGTTTAGTAGGTTATTATCAGTGTTTCAATCATATCTTCACCCGTTTATCCAACACAATGACCAATATTACATGTAAAGGGGTTAAATATGTATGGACTAACGAATGTGAGTACTATTTTGAATAATTGAAGAGGATACTAGTGAATTATCCAATCCAAAATCTACCATTGATGAATGATGAGTTTGTGATCTATAATGATAAATCAAAGAAAGTATTTGGATGTGTCCATATATAGAATGGTAGATTTATTGCCATTGCATCAAGGTAGGTAAAAATCCATGAGAAAAACTATCATACTCATGATCGTGAATTAACAGTGTTAATCTTTCCTCTGATGATATTGAGACATTGTATGAATTGAAAAAATTGTGAGATATGTACATATCATAAGAGACTAAAATATATCTTCTCAAAGAAATAACTCATCATGAAACAAAGGTGATGGCTATAACTACTCAAGGATTATAATTGTTCCATAACCTTCCACCCAAGAGAGAAAAACAAGGTAGCTAATTCATTGAGTAGGAATTATCATAGATTTCTCAACAAAACAAGGATAGAAAGATATCCTTTGTTTATGGATCTTGTGAGGATTGCTATTGGAATTATCAAAGAAGGTGAAACATCACTAATTTTTAAAATGGTTTCCCAACCATCATTATTGGAATGAATTATAGAATCATGGTCTAATGAAGTGAATCTTTAAAAGAAAATTAATACTATGAAGGAAGGGATGTTTGCTGACTTCATATGTGAAGTTGGAATTCTGAAATTTGGGAAGAGGCTATGTGTTCTCTCTTTACCGAAGTTGAAAAGGGAGTTATTGGATGATACCCATATCTTGAATTTCTCTATAGACCATGGTATAACTAAAATTTATATAGATATGAAGGAAATTTTTTAGTGGGACAACATGATGTAGGAAATTACTGATTATGTATCAAGATGTTCAGTCTGTAAACAAGTGAAGGCAGAATGACAACATCCAAGAGGAGTCATGCAACCTCTACCGATTCTTACATGTTAATGGGATAAAATAACCTTGTATTTTATAATTTTATTACCCAAAACACCAAGGAATAAGATGAGATATTGGTAATTATTTATCAACTTATGAAATCTTCATATTTCCTCTCTATAAGGGATGATTTTCCATTGGAACACCTAATACGACTCTATATCAATGATTTTCTGAGACTTTATGAAGCACCACTCTCAATTATGTCTGATCATGATCCATGATCTATGTCAAAATTCTAGAAAATTCATCAGCTATATTTGGATACTGAGCTTCGTTTGAGTACTACTTACCACCCACAAATCGGTGGGAATTCAGAAATGATGATCCAAACCTTAGAGTACATGTTTAGATCATTTTCACATGACATTAAAGGTATGTGGGATAAGTAATTACCTATAGTGGGGTTTTACTACAATAGTATTTACCATTAAAGTATTCAAATGGTACCATATAAAGCATTATATGGTAAAATATGTCCTTCACAATCTTGTTGGGATGAAGCTGGAGAAATAAATATTGTGGGCCCAAATATTGTAGAGGAAACAACCGGAAAGGTAAAGACTATTCAAGGACATATGAATGAATCTCAAAGAATATAGAAAAGCTATCTTGATAATTGAATGATAGATTTTGAGTTTCAAGTGAGAGATCATGTTTTCTTAAAAGTATCTCCATCAAAGAGTGTTATAAGGTTTGGGACGAAAGGGAAACTAAGTCCTAGTTACATTGTCCCTTTTGAAATTCTGGAGAGAATTGGAGCTATTTCATATTATTTGGATATGCCACATATCCTATCTAAAGTACAAAATGTGATCCATGTCTCATTACTGAGAATTTACGTGGCAGAACCAATGCATTTCCTCACTTCTAAAGGTATAGAATTTGAACATGACCTATCCTAATTTTAAAATCATATTTGGATTCTGGACACTAAAGAACAAGTTTTGAGGAATTAGATGACTAAACTAGTAAATATGCATTAGAAAATTCATAAAATCGAAGAGGCAACATGGGGTATTAAGGAGCTTCTGATGAAGAACTACCAAAATCTTTTTGTGAGGTAACATTCTAGTAATTTTGATGAATAAAGTTTTGTATAGAGGGTATAAGGTAACACCCCATGATTTTTCAAATAAATTTAATATTTCATTCATGAAACATAGAGTATTTACAAAATAGAACTTTGTTATAACCTAGATACTAAACATAATTTTACCACCTCTATGATTTGAATTTCTAAAAACAGATATACACAGTTACATTTAGTAGGATATTTAGAGCCTAATATACATTTTTAATACTTAGTAATTAGTAACATATCCTAATGAATAGTAATATGACCCTTATTAATAGAAAAATCATATTATTATTTTATTGTAATAAGTTTATAAGATAATGAGATGTTAATTAATTTTTCAATGTGATATATAATTAATTATAGTTTTAAAATTGTTATTTTTTGTTTATATTATGATTTTTAAAAAAAATTAATAATATTTAGAAAATTATTTTCAAAAAATGGAGTTCATTTTTGAATTATACACATCAAAAAATGGTCAGGGTAAATTTTTGGGATTTTTTTTGAAATACTCAAATTTTTTTATGAATATTAAAATACAACAATTTAACGTATATATATAGTACCAGTTAAATTCACTATTCCTAAAATCATGGCTGATATAAGCACACATGGTTCAAATTCACATGAACATTTTACTATTCATTTCAATAAGAATCAATACTATTGGTTTTATTTGGAAAAATAATAAAATAATTAGTAAAGTAATGGGAAAAGCCTCTTCTCCTCCACTATAAAACCCCCCTCACTCCCACTTCTATTCACAGTTCTCAAGCCTTGTGCATTATCTAAATTCTACTCAAATATCCTCACAGGACCTTCCTCACGTCCAACAGCCCATGGTCTCATAAAAATACAAAATCATCACCCCTAAAGATGAACTCAAGGAAGCTTACATCAAGAGGTAAATGGTTCACTACTACAACCTGCCCCTTTATCAGTGCTAAAAACCAGCATTAACAGCACTAGAAAAGTGCTGTTAATTCCGGCGTAGATAAAGGGGGGTCCCCTTTATTAGCGCTCTGAGAAGCGTTGATAAAGGGGTCCTTTATCAGCGTGTCGTGGAGCGCTGATAAAGGCCTCGGTGCCTGCACCTAAAAAACAGTACCTGCACACCTGCACACCAGAATACCTGCACAAAGTAGCACATGCACACCTGCACACCATAGCACCCGCACCTAATATTTTGACTGACAATAGTATATACATTTACTTAACATCATGAATACAAAAAAATGCATTGCTATATACATTTCAAGCATTTTTTTACATGGTTACATTTACAATTATTCAATAACAGTTATAAACATTCATGTTTCATCCTTTGATATCCGTGATCCGCTCTCGACGGTATTTGTTGCCGAACAAAGCATCTGAACTCAAGGAAAAAAATTCACCTATATAAGAAAACAAATATTATGTTAGTAATGCAATAATGAAAGAAATTAAAATAGTAATATGAAAGAATACATTAATATGGAAATGTGAAACTAAAATATTAAATTTTAAACTCAAAAGTTTTCATTTTCATAACAATGAAAGGGAATAATGTAAAATCAATATGTTTTTGATTGATTTATCTCATTTAATAAATACTGATTCTTTATCTAATGAAAAGCTTTACCGGTCACACCGTGCATCAGATTGAGGTGTGGACGATTCGTACACGTCACAAATGATTCGTGGATTGTTGTCCTAAAGTATCAAAACAATCCGAATGCGTTTTCTCGGTTTGGCGTATGTCATTGGTGTTGTTTTCCAAAGTTTATGTCATTTTCAAACTGATATCAGACAATTTTAGTTATACCGGTCACACCGTGCGTCGGATTGAGGTGAGGTCGATTCGTACACGTCACAAATGACTCGTGGATCGTTGTCCTAAAGTATCAAAACAATCTGAAGGCGTTTGCTTGGTTTGGCGTATGTCATTGGTGTTGTTTTCCAAAGTTTATGTCATTTTCAAACTGATATCAGACACTTTTAGCCATACCGGTCACACCGTGCGTCGGATTGAGGTGCGGTCGATTCGTACACGTCACAATTGACCAGTTTCAGTTTGCGGGATTGGGAACATAAAATACTTGCACTGCCTGTGATGCCATTGTAAATGGTTCGTCTTTCTCCCCCTCCTTACTGAAATCAACTTTCACAAATCCCAAATCATCTATTTTAACAGCACTCCTGTTATCAACCCACTTTCATTGAAATATAGGAACTTGAAATTCCGTATAATCCAACTCCCATATTTGTTTGATGATGCCAAAGTATGACATATTTGCATAAATTGGATTTATGTCCTTAGCACCGGAAACATGCATCGCTTCAGCCACAAGTGTAACCCCACTATTCTGCATGGTACTGTCTTCATCATGTTCATTAGTATAAAATGTATAACCATTAACTACATAAGCATTGTAAGATAATGCATACACACTTGGTCCTCCGGCTAGCCATCGAAGTCGTTCTGAAATAGACTTTGGATTTTCATCTGACTTCTTAAAAATATGATCTCGAAACCATCCTATAAACTGTCGATTATGTGTATCTGATATCCATTTTTCATCCCTTGATGGATTCAATTGCCTAAGAATTTCTTTGTGGATTTGAACATATGGGTCAACGTTCAAACTGTTATGAAAAACATAAAGGTGGGCCTGCTCCCGATCTGTAATATTGATTGTGACAACCTTTCTTCCAGAAATTCCTTCACCCTCTAGCCGCCCAGTGTGACGAGATTTTGGTAAGCCAATGCTTTCCACACCAGACAAGTATTCGGTATAGAATTCAACGGCTTCCTCAACAATATATCGCTCTACAATACAACCCTCTGGCCGACTTCGATTTTTGACATACCCTTTCAAAATCTTCATATACTATTCAATGGTGTACATCCATCTGTAATGTACAGGACCACATAGTCGAATCTCTCTCACCAAGTGGACCATCAAATGAACCATCATATCAAAAAATGAAGGTGGGAAGAACATTTCTAATTCACATAATATGACGGCAATTTCTTTTTCCATAGCTGGAAATTTCGTCTTGTCTATAACTTTGTTGCATATAGCTTTGAAGAAGAAACACAGTTTCGTTAATGTATGGCGGACATTCTTGGGAAAAATGCAATGTAAATCAATTGGAATGAGATTTTGCATCAAAACATGACAGTCATGTGATTTCAGACCTTTTAACTTCAAGTCGCTCAATGACACAAGGTTACTGATATTTGACGAATACCCCTCTGGAACCTTTACATCATTCAAGAAGTTGCAAAACGGATATCTCTCCTGCCTGGAAAGGGTGTAAGCAGTAGGAGGAAGAAATTTTTGTTTTTCACCCTTTACTGGTGCCAACTCTTCTCGTATTCCCATCTCAACCATGTCCAACCTAGCCTTAATTCCATCTTTTGTTTTGCCAGATGTATTTAGAAACGTGCCGATGACACTGTCAAATACATTTTTTTCTACATGCATAACATCAATAAAATGTCTTACATACAGACAATTCCAGTATTGTAATTCAAAAAAAATTGATCTCTTTTTCAACTGATTTTCGTAAGGTTTTTCGAAGCCGGTTTACCAAAAGTAGTGTCCAAATTTTTAACTTTCTCAAACAATTGATCGCCTGTTAGTGGAGACGGTGTTGTACATTCTTCTAAACTTCCATCAAATGATGTCTTCAAAGAACGGTACTTATGTCTTCGCGTTAGAAATCTGCGATGTCCTAGAAACACGGTTTTCGATGAATGTTTCAACCTAATTGATTGTGTACCTTCTTCGCAAATGGGACAGCCTTGAGTTGTTTTAATGCTATCTCCAGAAAAATTTCCATAAGCTGGGAATTCATTTATCGTCCCATACAACATGACTCTCAAATTGAAATCTTCCTTTCTATAAGAATCATACAATGTAACACCTAAATCCCACAATAATTTCAAATCTTCGATCAATGGAGATAAATAAATATCAATATCATTACCCAGTTGTTTTGGTCCTGATATAAGCATAGATAACATGATGTATTTTCGTTTCATGCATAACCACGGTGGTAATTTATAATTTATCAACATAACCGGCCATGTACTGTGACTGCTGCTTTGAAAACCAACAGGATTCACTCCATCTGTAGATAATGCAAGACGAAGGTTTCTCGACTCGTTTCCAAAATCAGGATACTCATGATCGATTCTCTTCCACTTAGGAGAGTCTGTCAGGTGACGTAGTATCCCATCTTTAATTATTGTATCTTCATGCCATGTTAATTGTTTTGTAGTCTCATCACTTCCATATAGGCGTCCAAACCTTGGAATGATTGGAAAGTACCACACAACTTTAGTAGGACTAGATTCATATTTCTTGTATCGAGAAGCACCACACTTTGGGCATTCTTTAAGTGATTTGTGGTCCTTGAGAAACAGTATACAGTCATTCGGGAAGGTGTGTATTCTTTCAGAGATCATACCCATAGAGCGTAGCATTCGTTTGGCATCGTATGTTCGGATCGGGAGGTCATTGTCTTCTGGGAGCATGTCATTCAAGAGGGAAAGTAGTTTCGTAAAACTGTTGTCACTCCACCCATTATCTTCTTTCAAATTATACAGCTTCAGTACGGCTGACAATGCTGTATATTTAGTGCAACCAGCATACAATGGCGTCTTTGCACAACTTTTTAACTTCTCAAACAATTTTGGGCAATCACAAAGTTCATCTCCGAAGGTCCTTGTCATTTTCTCAATACGATCTTCATCATCATTCACATCTGTAATCACATCCTCCATATGGTCATCTTCATTGTTCATGTTTGTAATCATATCAGATGATCCATAAAATGCAGTGTCACCCCAGTCACTACCTACATTCGTTGTTTCCCTGTGTTTATTCCAACATGTGTAAATTTGATCTATTCCATGACAGATCAAGTGTTCTTCCAACTCATCTGGACTAATTTGTTTTGAATAACAACAGCGTAAACACGGACAAAGGATTTGAGAAGAGTCACATGCATGATCTTTTGCAAACTTGATAAATTCTTTCACGCCTTCTTCATACTCTTTTGTCAACCGATTGGCATTCATCCATTCTTTATTTATATTCATCCTATTTAAAATCCATAGGATAAGTATATAGGTTAAGGGAGAAGGAATATGAGTATAATTTAGATAAAAAATAAGATACTTCAAGGAAATAAAGGAATAAATAAATACCAAAATAAAAAATATATTGGGAACCACTACAATCCCCAAGCCTCACATCATCTAGATCTCTAAAACCCATCAAAGTTACTCCAACTCGATCTGGAAACACTGGGACCCAATTCTACCTGACCTTCAATACATGAGGATTTCTTAGGTACTCAGTAGGGAACCACCAATGTGGTTTCATAAATTCTAATTTTTAGTTATATGTGCATGTTTCATGCTCTGAATAAATAAATAATATCTAATAAATAAATAAATAAATCATCATTGATCCTCAGGTTCGTAGCCTCGATCATCCATGCCAACTTTGGATAGTGCCAAAGTGTATTTGAGAACATTTTGATGACTATACCAACCATAACAATAATCATGAGGTCTTTCACCCTATTATACATTGATAATTACCCTAGATATAAACTCACCCTGGTGAATATGATAATAACCTGGAAAACCTCCATCCCATTATCACAACTTGAGTAGTATCCATACTAGTATAAAATTGTTCCCAACAACTTAACCCCAGTAGTGAAGGACACTCAACCAAACAGGCCAAATACACAATAAGGACTGAAATCTCTCACCTATCCACTTTTCATAACAAATATAATCACTACTCAAAATCAATGGCATCCCTATTAGTAGTATCATAGACCTCACTACTATGTAATTTTTTCCATTTCAATAAAATACCACCTCAAGGTCATTTTTTTAATAAAAGTGGTGACATGAATTGGTCACCTAATTCATGCCCCAAAGGACTCAATTAAAAAAGAGTATAAGTACAAACACAAGGTGAAAAGAACTTACACCAGTAGGGATTGAGAGAAGTATAAACCAAAAACACCAAGGAAAATCTGGAAAAATATCTAGAAGCAATGAATGATCCAAACAACCTATTATCAACTATTCCATGATCTCCAAAAGGGGTTTTACTATCCATGGGGACAGCACTAATCCATCTGGCTCGAAGGGAATCCAACGCGTTCATAAATTTTCTTCTCTATCAACTTGAGTTATGTTATTCATGTTGTTATACAGTTGTTATTTTAAAATGAAGGGCTGAAATGAAACCTGAGAAAGACCTTAATACATTAAAACCAATGTTTAGAAAGGAAAACCATTAAAGTTTTGGATCAATAAGCTGTTAAGAATGAAGACCATCATTGCAACGTCACCATCCAACAGAAGCACCTGATGTAGTGAAACACTCATCGCATGAGAGAATCATATTATTTATCAGTGTCTTACATGGTATAGCCTCATAATATTTACATGGTAATATTCCATACTATAAATAGTCTCAAGATATGGCTCATTTCCCATTTCAATATATAGGTTTGTTCTGGGTCAGTCTACACATCCATCCTATCAACAACCTTACAAAGTTATACCCACCCAAGTAGTCACATCCCCAAGGGGGATGTTCACACACTTTAGGTTCAATTAAATAAGGCCAAGGGCTCTGATGTATCACTAGTTCCATGTATGGCCTATGGGAACAAATACATAAAAGTCACAGAATGTATTCCAAGAGGTCTCCGGGTTCCCCCTAACAAGGTCCTCTAAGTCACACTCACTCTAATAACACCCATTAAGGAATTTATAAATCCATAAAGAAATTACCAGGACCACATACCTATTTTATATGTTTATACTATTTTAATTCCAAGTTGAAAACTTTTCCTAGGCTCGCTAAGCCTCGTCTAATGTCTACCCCAAGATCAACTCATCAATATAGCTCCTTCCTCTCTCCAAAAAACCAAAAATTATTAAATTATAACATTTATAATTAATTATCCAAATCAATTTAAACTAGTTATATTCACTAGAAACTCATCTTGTGGACTTTTCATGTTAGAACCAAGACCAAAAATCCATATAAGATCTGGAGTTGGATCTTAGTGCCATCTTAGGAAAAATACCCAACCATCATAACCAAATCCATAGACAACATTATATAATTTGATCCAATATCCATGAAAACTACAAAAGGAAACATAAATCCTTCATAATGATTGGTGACTTGCAGATACCATCATGATGCCTCTTATACATGAGGTAGGAAAACACCCCCATCAAATCAATATGATACCACCGTGCTCCAGTTGAATCACCCATAAAACCTAATCTAGATAAATCAAAAATCAATAGAAACTAAATATAAAGAATAAAATGGTAAGGAAGATGGTGAAATCACTTATAATTTTTGAATAAATCCACTAAAAAACTCCCCATGGAAAGGGGAATCAAAGAGGAATAAGGGGGTGGGTCGATTGGGCATTGTATAAGAGGGAGGATGAGAAATGGGGGCTTCCCCTATTGGAATTTCAGAGGTAAAAAGATGAAAATATAATTGTAATGTTCTACACAATTTTCCAAACCATATATTAATAATGTGGTGGCACTGTACAAGAAAACCCCTTCAAATATTTGGTCAACATAGTTTACCAAACTATGCATTAATTATGTAAATTGGAACTACCTCAGTCTACAAAATTTCACATGTTTTGTATGAAATCATGAAAAAATGGTATGTTAATACCTAACTAAAATCCACCTCACATGGTTTCCTCTAAGATATCCCATGGTTAACCTTCACTAACCATGAAAGTCAACTATGAGATTTAGAAAGAGGACTGAAAACCTCCTCATGCTCAAGGTTCTACATTGTTTCTCAAAAAATATGAACACAAAACCATGTTTCATTTGAAAAATCTCCAAGAAAACATCATATAAAACTAAAATAAAGCTTTTGAGACTCACCTGAGTACTTGAGGAACCTCTAAAACCATGGAGGAGGAGTAGGCAGCAAAGGAGGAGGAGGAGGAGGCGCCAGTGGAGTAGGAGGATGAGGCAGCGGACTAGGAGGAGGAGGAGGAAGCACCGGTGGAGGAGGAGGAGGACGAGGCTGCGGTGGAGGAGAAGGAGGAGGAGGAGGAGGAGCAGAGGAGGAGGAGGAGGAGGCGGCCGGAGGAGGAGAATAAGGAGGAGGAGGCGGCCGGAGGAGGAGGAGGCGGCGGCCGGAGGAGGAGGAGAAGGAGGAGGCAGCGGCCGGAGGAGGAGGCGGCGGCCGGAGGAGGAGGCGGCGGCCGGAGGAGGAGGCGGCGGCCGGAGGAGGCGGCGGCCGTAGGAGGAGGCGACGGCCGGAGGAGGAGCCGGCGGCCGGAGGAGGAGGAGCAGGAGGAGGCGGCGGCCGCGGCGGAGGAGGAGGAGGAGGAGGAGGCGGCAGCGGTGCAGAGGAGGGCTTCCGCGAGAGCTTGACCGGGTGCAGGGAGGAGGAAGAGGACCCGCGGGTTTTTAACAAATCTGTGTGAGCCTTTATCAGCGCTAGTAAAAAGCACTGATAAAGGATGTATTTATCAGCGCTAAAATGAAAAGTGCTGATAAATACAACCTTTATCATCACTAACAAAAGCGCTGATAAAGGTCCACTTTATCAGCGCTTTTCCGTTAGTGCTGATAAAGGCAGGCGCATGCCTTGCCCAGTTTTGTAGTAGTGGTTGTTTCATTTCATTTATTTCAAGTTTCTTTTCTTTATTTTTCTTTACTTTCCTCATTTCATAAAAATGTTGTTATGAATTCATTACCTTATATTTATTGTAATTTTTTATGATATAGGTATAATTATTCATCATCTCTCATTTCCCCTTCTATTATACTTTAAATGAAAACACCATCTAAGATGTGTTAATTTATCACATTCAAGGACGACCAATTTTCAATTTCTATTAACATCTTCAATTCTTGTCATGAAACCATTTTGGTAGTCAAAATAGACTACTATCTATGTATTATAACTTATTTATGGTTCGGTAATACTTTTTTACTAATGATAACAATTAATAAATCAATATGAGTTCGTTGTGAACAAAACCACCAATTAACCCAAACAATTGTCATTAATGTTTTATATAATGATTTATGTTAACTCCAAATAACCAAATAAATTTTATGAACATGTAATCTATTGGTTGTTAACTGAAAACATACAACTTTTATTTTTTACAACAATTATCATTCTACTCGTTTATTCGCAATGAATATAAGTAAACCAATCATGAAAACCAAGGAACAAAACACTCCCAAACAATGAAATTGAATCTCTTAACCCAAAAAAATGAAAATGAATGAACCTAATAAGATTATAATAAATCCATTAAATGTATATGGTGTTATGTAATAAATAATTTATGAACATAAATTTTATTATTCAGGTCTTTATGATCAAGTTAGGAACACTTTCTGACATAATGTAAGGGGTTTATACTCAAACCTCCATTTTCATTCGAGTTACTCATTGCCTATCATAATTCCATGTAAATTTTTATTTATTATTATGTAATCATCATATAATCTGTGTGAATGGTCTATATATTTGTACCAACCATAACACTTCTTTATTTTATGGAGAGTTACATGTTTTAAAAGTAACTTTCAAAAATTCTTCCTCAAAATACAATCCTAATTCAAGGGAATTTCTCAATTTCATACATATTTTCAAGGGCACTCTATAATCTATTTTTAGAAACCATTTTTTTTATAAATTAACTTATTTTACAATGGATATATAATCCTACTTCAATTATGGTTTTATACAATGATTTTTCTAAAAGAACTTTTCTTTTAAAAGAAAAAGAATATTTACATAAAGAATTACTCGATGATTTTATTAGAGTATCTTAATATGTCTCAACACACCTGATTATTTTTTAGGTATTATAGGTATAAATAACTATTTTTTATCCACCATATTTAGTTTAATGGTTTATGATTAGTTTTACAATAGATGTTCCATCTTGAAACCATTAACCATATACTCTGAATGGTTAGTGTTTATGTTTAATGGTTGTAGAAACGTAGTTACATTTCATATGTTATTTTAAATATGAATGTAAATGTTTTTTATGTGTATACCCACACATATGTGGAATGAATTGGACTTATTATCTGATGTGTGGGACCCATTATAGCCCTCGATGCATCAGTAGGTCTCATGAGAAAAATAAATATATAGACATAGTTGAGGCCTTGCATATTTTTAGATATTGGTTCGGTTGAGGCCTTTATCATTTTTAGTTGTCTTCACAGAGTCCTTAACAGTATGTTTCAGAATATAATGAATATTCTTTTCCCTCATTATGAATCTATAAATTCAATGTTCATGAGGTTATTCGACTAGAATAATACCCAAGATTATGTTTTATAATGGAAATATTTACTCATCTCATATTCCTACCATATTATGTTCACATTTTTATATTAAAGGTATGTGTTTACAATTATTAACCATGCCTAATGATTATGTTATATTCAGTTTTATTGCTTAATTCTACTGATGATTTGATCTCGCCACTTTCTTATGTTTCATTTTCTCAAGACCTGAAGAAGTTTGTTATGAATGACCTGTAGGGATGAAATTTTTGTTTTAGATGTTCCTAATAAATCTTATATATTGTATTTCTTTCCATGTTATAATGTTTATAATATGTACATATCTTGTTTCCAAATATACTAAATTATTAAAACCTTCAGGATATGACTTTCTTGTAATCATGCCAGTGTGTTATAGTAAGTCACTGACTCCAGGAAACTAGGGTCGGGTCATTACATGGACAATGACTGATAACAAATAAATACATGAATTTAATTTCAACAGACATAAGATATATAATAACTTATAGTGAATGAGAAAGAATACATTGAAATCTAGAAGAAAAATATGAAATGGACAAAACATGGAACTTTTTAGATGATTCCTAGTGATTTGGATAAAAAAAAGATAAAAAAAGAACCTAGTCGCAGATCAGAATAGATCATCCAAATTCGAACCCCAAATGTTGTTTAAAAACTCCACGGAACACAGATATAACTGAAGTCTCTCACCAACAACCTCCATCTCAGTCATGAAGGATTCGAATTCAATTTTTTCTTAAAAAACAACCATGGTCAACATGCTCGTCCTCACCTTTCTCTTGTGCTCGACCTAGTATCGTCCTAATACTCAACATCGGCTCTCAAATAGAAACAAACCAACCCTAAAATCCAATCCATAAGATGAAGACGATATCAACCTCAATCGACTCAATCCACACCTAATTGATGAAGTCCAAAGTCTCCCATTACCTGACTCAAAGAACTCACGACACCTTTCCATTTCATGATCCTCTTAAACCTGAATTTTCGTTTACCTTAATATTTCATTATTTTTATTCAATCAGTTACATCATTATATATTTATACATATATATATAATCAATTTTATTTCCAAATTTTATATAAATATAGTTTAATAATAATTAATTTATATATATATATAAATTATTCATTTTTTATCAATATGTATAGTTTCATAAGAACTTAAAAGTTTATTTTTTCATAAAATTTAACATGTTATAAATATAATAAAATAATAAAATATTATTTTAAAAAAATGTGCTTATAAAAATATCATTAATTTATTCCAAATTTTATTATTATTAAATAATAAATATTTTATTCTTTAATCCTTAAAACACAATTATTATTTTATTTTTCTCAAATTAAAAACTGTACTTCACAAATGTAAAATAAATTTTTTTATTAAGATAAATATTTCAATTTTTAAATTATAACATGTATTTATAATTATTTACTAATATTAATTTCATATTTCAAAAATAATAACATGTTTATAAAATTAGTATCCTATAAAAAATTATATAATTGGTCATTATAATAAATTAACATTTAATTACAAAATTTGTTTCATTAAATTACAATTAAAATTTAATTAATAAAAATAATAATAAAGTAAATAAATAATTTATTTAAAATTGTTGGTGTTACATTTATATTCCACATCGTTTCACCATGGTAGGCATTTTTTATGAAGAGATATGAGTATATAAGGTCATGCACTGAATACAGGGAAATCAAGGTCATACTATAATGAATTAGTTTCTTATTCCATATTTTGAGGAATTTTTTGATCAAATCCGTGGACTTATATATTTATAAAATATTGATCATCATTATAGTTATCGTAAAAATATTTTAAATAAAGAGGTTATTCAAAAGATGGAATTTTTTTATAAATAATGGAGATTTATAATTTGCAGTATTTAACATTAGATTGACTAATATCACCTTTGTTTTTACAGATCTAATATGATTTATATTCTATGATTATCTCTAAAATTTCATTTTTGAATTTATTGATTAAATAATCAGACAATAATATTTATTTTATTGAGAATAATATCTATTTCTGAATAATTCATAAATTTTTTATAGGAAATAAGGTATATGAAAAATTTAACAAATTTGAAATCTAGATTCAGGATGATTATTTTCATAAACATATTGTCAATGAGGATGAATGATAAGGTGATACATCAATGAAAAATGTTGTGATGGAATGGAAAATTGAAATTATTATAACAATTTTGTGTTGATTCAATAGATTTGTAGGTTATTATTAGTGATTTTTTCAAAATATTTCACAATTATGTAACCTTACAACCAAGTCAAAATTTAATGTATTTATGTTAATATTATCAGATAATGTAGATTTTCATTAAAATAATGTGAAAGGATATTGGTTAGCGTATTTATATTGACATTACCTTCATAAAGGGATGTATTTGTGATATGTGTAGATGCACAAAAAAATTGGGCTTAGATGAGTCCTTATGTAAAATAATAGAGTAATTTCCTAATAATAATGGTAATTAAAGATACATGAATAGAGTTATCAAACCAATTATTATGAGTTGATAGATGTAACATATGAATTGATGGTATAGAGGAATTAAAATTATAGTGAATGATGTGAAATATCAATGGATCAATTTTTTTGAAATAAATCATCTCAAAAAGTAGATCAATATGAAAAAAATTATATTGTTTAAACTAATAAATATTTTTGATTTATCAATATAGTACCACCATAATAATGTAAATAAGGTGGTTGGTATACTATGTTGGAATTATTATGGAGTATTTACTAAAATAATGATTTAGAAAAAATATCATATATACCAATATTTAGTAAATTTAGATATGGAAATCATTAACATAGGGGAAAGAATATGTATATTTCAAATGATTTTAAAATTATCCATTTTAGAGAAAATAAAATGTTATCAACATGATGATATGAATTTTTAAAATAAATAAATGTTTTGAATAATGGGATTTAGAAGACATTATCTATGATGAGTGTATATTGAAATTTAAAAATATTTTATGTGTTCCAACGGTGCCTTAGATGTAAAGAGATTAATCGGCTAAATCACGTAGATTAAATTATCCTATAAAACCTAGTTCCACTAAAATGTATCGGTAATTGAATGAACAATTTTGGTGGGATAATATGAATTGAAAATTTTCAGACAATGTCTTAAGATTATTGGTTTCATAAGGTTAATTATAAGAGAGAACATCTTAAAGGATTCATGAAACCTCTATAAATTGCATTATGGAAATGGGACTATACTATTGTGGACTTTGTTACTAGGTTTCAAAGGAATATTATCTATAATAACGTCAAAGGGTTTATTAATCATCTCCTTACTAATCCCACAAATTTTTCTCGATTAGGGAAGACCTATATTTTATGCTCCACAAATATATCTATATTAATAATGTTAGTAGTCATCACGGTATACCTATTTTGATTATTTATGATGATGGTAAAAGGAAAAACTCAAAATTATAAAAGATTTCTTAGAAGGATCTCAACACTAAGTTACATTTGAGAACATCCTATCATACTAAAACTTACGGGAAAATTGAATGTACTATTAATATATTACAGTACATTTTAAATACATTCTCAATTATATTCGAATGTATATGGGGTCATTATTTTAATTTTTTGTAATTTTCATATAATAATATATTCATTGAATAATTAAAATAGATCCATATAAATCATTGTATAGAACGATTGGGTGTACTCAAAATAGATGGACTGACATTGGTGAATGGTATCTTGTATGCCCAAATCTCATAGAATAGGTCGTAGTTAATTTGAATAATATTTAGAATCATATTAAGGTTTCTCGATGTTCAAAAAGGTCTATGTTCATTACTAATAGAATAATTTATAATTTGAATTTGAAAACCATGATTTCTTGATGGTATCCCCTTAGAAGGGTGTTATATGGTCCAAAATTAAAGGGAATATATTTCATGGGTACATTGATAGTTTTGAAATTATGAATATAGATGGTGTTTTGGATTACATGTTTAAAATTCCACTTAGCCTCCATATAGATCTTGTTGGGTTATATATCATATTGTTGAGGAACAAAATGAAACACCCAATGAACATGATCACTGTTGATGAAATAGAATTGGAATGTGATTTATCTTACCATGACGATCATATATTGATTCCTGGAATAAGAGAATGACAATAAAAAATAATATGTCTCAATTGGTAAAGTTGATATTCTATATGTTTTGAAGATGATATTTTTTAACAGGGGAAGTATATAACACATAAGATTAAATTTCATTATGAACATATATGTTACAAATGAAATTATAGAGTAAGGGGGATATCATTATTCAAGAAATTAACTAAAACTTTAAATATATATTCTTATAAATTTAATTATAATAATTTAATATAGTTTTTTTATTTATCATTTCAAAATTCTGTCATGGATAATTTTTTATATGTATCAGAGACTAGTTTTTTGGTTGAATAATGAAAAATATTGATTTTAAAAATAATCTCCCTTTTATGAAATTATAATGATACAAGAATAAAATTAACATTTAAGAAACAAATTATTCTCGAACAAATATATATTTAAGATGTAATATTATTCTTGTAAAATTCTAATATTTAATATATAAATATGTACAAAATAGTCCGAGAAAATTAATTTTTTGCTCAATTTTTTTTATTATCTATTTATAAATTTTTAACCAGGTTCATTTTGTTTTTTGTTTTATTTTGAAGAATAATATTTCCCATTTCATATAAAATCATTTAATTAATATAATTAGAGTTCAAATTATATTTAATTTGTATATAAAATTATCTTTTTCCATAAAATAAACTTTTTCTAAAAATGTTATTCGTTGCATTTCATCAAACTGAATTAAAATTAACATTTTCCACTATGTGAAATTGAATCCATTAAGATTTATTACATTTTTGGAATCTAAATAATTAAAACTAGTCAATATTTTAAACTTTTTTTTAATGAATAGTTATAATTGTATATATTTATCACTTCAGTTAAGGGTAAAACGAGTTAAAAGTTTATAAAATAAAGGGATAAAGTATATTTATATAAAATTATTTAATATTGACATTGTATTCTTCTATTTATACCATAAAATTACCATCATAAAATATGGGATAATTTGGATCCACTTTACATTAGTAATACATATATTATATAATAATTTTTCATGTATTTATATGTCTTCCACCACACATATAAGAGATTCTCAACAAAAAATTACCATTAAATAAAGAATTTAACAATTCCAGGTTCGAACTAAATTATATAAAATATTGGTTTCCACACACACTTTCATTTCTAAAACAAGCAACATCCCATTTCCCTTTTTATTATAAAAAAAGTTTAGTGTTTGAAAGAAACAGGTGCATTTCATTTTAAAACATTTTTGTGAGAAATTTAGAAATCCAAATTTTCGTTGTTAGTCAAAAGGAAAACTACACACAACACACAAAACACACTAAGGGAAATGGAAAAAGTGTCACACATGGGCCAGCAACCAAACTAGACCTCTCAACCGTCCGCCACATACAAATAAACACTAAATATAACATGGGTCAAACCTAGGAGCTCGTGAACAATACAGAATGTACTATATGTGTGACTCATCCTGAAGGCATGCCTACTCTCGATGACGTCATAATGCCCTAATGTCTGGTGTTTCCCTACGTGGCCTAACCAAGGGGCCCAATCCCCTAGCAGAGTGCCATCCATACTAGGTGCCGCTAGCCAGTGTGTAATCTAAACTAGTGCAGCAATCGTTCTTAGAAGATTCACTTACTATGAAAAGTTCTCATGTCAACACGTATAATAAACAGAAAAGGGGTGAGTCAACAAAGTAGATCAAGTAGCACAAACATCACACACAAATCATGCAGTAAACATACACAATGGCACGTCATGCTTCGCACAAATGCACAAACATGTACGCGCTGACAACCACAGGACCGTGGAAGAGTCTTGTCAACGTGTTGCAACCTCAAAGGTAACTAATATACATAAACAAAGACATAAAATAATTCAAACGAACATACAACGCAAACACCACCTCAATATATTTTCAACAAACAAATCACACCATCTGTACTATTTAATAAACCACTTTAAAATTTATAAAACAATTTTCAAAGGGAAACCCAAGGCTTTAGACACCCAAAACCTATTCAAAACCTCTCCTTATAATTAAAAGAGTACTCACAACACGCCAAATCAGAATGTGCACCACTTGCACAGTTAAAATAACAAATTACACAACTTAATAAAAATACCCACATGTCAAAAATCCATTTTGAAGACTTAAAACACCACTTTGAGATTCACAACGTGTTTAAAAAACCCACACCACATAGTAATAATTCACTGAAATTTTAAAAAGCCAATGAGTCATTTCAAGAAAATTCCTAGAGTACACAACCTGACAAAATGAACGATACGATGAGATCTATACTTAAAGGCATGCGCTGCTCAACGCATTTTTAAAACCAGACTCATAGCATTTGAATTATTTAAAAAATTTATAAAACTATTTTAAGAGTTATATTGCATCTCTACACACACCAAAAAAACCCAACTCAAAACCCAATCTTTTGGTCAAATGCACACCCGTTATTTACCAAAACAAAAAAAGCGCCACTTTAAAACCAAAACCACTTTGGACAGCCATAAAAGGACCCCAAAATATCTTTTCTCACACTACTAATACATTAATAAATTCAAATAAGAAATTTTATATCACACTTAGCACATAAACTCCAATCAGATATTTTTTCACAAAAAATGCAAGCACTTCTTATCGAAACAATTTCAATTAAAAACCCACAAGGCATAAAATACAATCTTTTCATACCAAACAAATTATCCAAGTGTTGCACAAAAATACCTAGAATCTATATAAGGTGTGAATTGCAAGAAAAAGATGCAACTCAAATTATAAAAGCAAGTGCAATGAGAGGCCCACTTCAAAACCATGGCGTGATGAAAAACACACACCCAAAAACATTCCACATGGAACCTAAACCTTAAACCAAAGAAATTAAATCCTAATCTGAAACACCCAACAAGATCAATAGAATAACAAGAGTACAAATGAGGATAGATGTTATACTGGATGGGGAAAAATGTGTCGGCAAGATGTGCGTAGGTAGGGGGCGACACCGGTAGGTTGCAGGGAACAGGGAGGGGAGGTGGCAGATCTTAGGGGGTGTGGGGTTTGCTGGATGGCGCTGGGTGTAACAGGGCACCAGGACGGACCAGCGGGAGTCCAGTGTAGTAAGAGGGAGCCAGAGTCTGGTGGGTGAAGGCGGGTGCTGAGTAAGGCCGAGGGTGGCTGGGCTTGGATGCGGGAGGAGGTCGGGGCGCCGCTGCTGAGGAGGAGGCAACCGGATGGGAAGGCGACGCTGGAGGGGCGCTTGCTGGTAGTGCTGAGTAGGGAGAACCGATGAGGGAAGCAGGTCCTATGGGCAAAAGAGGGGGGGTGCGACGAGATGCTGGGGGTCAGATCGTGGCGAGAGGGTGAGGCGACGGGGGCCTACGGGGACGAGGCGGCTGGAGCGTTGTGCATGGAACTAGGGGGCGGCTGGATTGCGATGGGGAAGGGGGTAGAAGATGGGGTCGTCTGGGTAGTATTAGGGTTATATTGTTATTTTTTCATTCTATTATATTAATAATAATAATATTAGTAATATTAATAATAATAATAACAATAATAATACCAAAAATGATAATAATGGCAATAAGTATAATAAAAATAATGATAATAATAATAATAATATCAACAATAATAATCTTAATAATAATAATACTAATAATAAAATTATAATAAGAACAAAAAATAATAATAAAAATAAAAATATCATTAATAAAGGTAACAAAATAATTATAATAACAAAATGATAATAATAATAATAATAATAATCATCATAATAACGATAATAACATCTCACTGGTAATAATATTATTAATTACATAATAATATTATCATTATTACAATTTAAACATTTAACTGACTTTATTTAAATAAATCTTTATTCATTTTGATCGATAGACGTTTGGGTGACACTCGGACTGACTGAGAGTCTACCACCCACCGTGCGGTGACCGCGCACGGGCCCGAAACCCAGTAAAAGCGTTAAACGACAAAAATTTTAAACCAAGACCTAGCCCGGACCTTGTCGCCAGGACCCAGAGCCAAGAATTAATAAAATAAAAAAAAGAAATAAAGGTCGGGGTGTGACAATTCTCCCCACCACAGACACTTTCTGCCCCTATAAATTCAAGAAGTCATATGTTGGTCAAGAAATAAGTCCATGCCCGAACAAAAACAAAAGAACCAAAGAAATCTGAGAATCTCAGAATGACCTTACTCTACATAGGTCACACCCGACCAATTCAAGAGAAAAATGAATCCTGAGGTTGAGGGGAGAACATGAAGGGGTTTTCCCCACCACAAGAAGTCAACTAGGGCAGAAATTTAACACCCAAACATATCACCCCGAGAAGGGGGGCGATGCGGGAACCCCCAACCGATCCAGACTAACCTCTATAGCACGAGAAAAACAAAACCTCTGCTGAAACTTGGAACTCTCGACTCAGAACAAAGAATGCTCAAACACTAGATAAAAGCCTCCGAGCAGAACTTAACCCAAGCAGTAAACCCGAGCATAACCACAAACATCGGCTCTTAATAGGAACTTACATCTCCAAACGAACGCCTCCAAACCAAGACCAACATATACAAGGGTCAAACACACTTTTAAGAAAATGCACGATTCATAAACCCATAATCCGACAAATAAAAATATTGGATTACAATATAACATGTCTGGTATAACTCCATGACAAAGCAATAATCTTGCAACGACATCAAAACATTAACAGTAGAAAAATAAAGGGAGAAAATACTTTAAATGTTCCACTGCCAACACGGAACACAAAACCTGAGCTGAGGCTTCACACCCCCAGAAAATCCTGACTACATGCAAGCTACACCCCAAGACCTATGGTTGGGGTTTTTATGGCTAAAGCATCACCTTCCACGCAGTCAGGCACTAGAATCCATCGGTCACAACATCTTTTTTAGGTGACGCTTCCTACAGAACTTCTCTAGATGACCCAGACATCTGCAAGGATGGCACATCTTCGAAGGGATGCGACATGACAGCTTCACGTGACCAAACTAGCCACACTGGTGGAACACCACTGAACGGTCCCATGAACTGGAAGCCAGAACCACTACAGAGGACTCTTTAGCAACTGGTTCCTCTGGCACACCCTGCTCACCAAATGGGAACCTTTGCAAGTGATCGGATACGCTAGATTTTTGACAATCTACACTTCGAACACCCACTCAGCTAAGAACACCTCATCCACCAGTTTCTCGAAACAATGGCCCTTCAAAGGGAGGACCTGCTCCTTGATCTCTGGATGAAGACCCCCAATGAAGAGAGAAGTCTTCATCAAATCCTTTGACGCTACCACTAGAGAAAAGGACACAAGTTCCTTGAAATGGTCAACATATTCCTTCACCATCCGTTGGCCTTGTTGAATACAAATGAGATCTTCCCTTTTCTCCGTCTTTACCTCTTCAAGTATAAACCATCGGATAAAGACGGATTTAAAGACATCCCACGTCATCCCAACTTGCATTGACGGTGGGGCGAGCAACTCCCATACGTCCAGAGATGGTCCTTCAAACAGTCCCAAAACAACGCGCACTCTGATAGCTTATGGAGTTCCCAACATCCTAAAATCACACTCGACCTCTTCAAACCACATAACTACCTTTAACGGTCCTCGATCACTGTTAAGTGCAAACAATTTCTAAGAAAGACCAAAAACTGGGCATGACTTATCAGAAACCTTGGTGACCTTTCTAGGTGTAATTTTTTGAACAACATATAAAACATAGAGCCAAAACTAATATCAAGCCAAAGCAACATCAAATAAAATGCCTTCATCCAAAACAACCAGCTCAAAATAAATAAGCAAATACAAACACAACTCAAAAATTCATCTTCCAAAATCCCCTTTCCATTTTTGATTTCAAAACTACCTTCCTTCAAGGCCACTTTCCAAATACCTGATCCCACTTTTCAAACCAAATCCAATTTCGAAAAATAATTTCCCTTTTTAAAATCACTTTAGAAAAACAAGGTCAAGTATTTAATTCCAAGTGCACACCCCAATAATCCCATGAACTGTTGCACATGTCTTCATCTGCTTCCATCCAAACACACCAACACGCACTTCTCATGCATTTCCCTCACATGTGCAAACATTCATAAAGAGTACCTGAGGTTTCACCCAAACCATATCACTACCAGTTCCAAGCAAACACCAGATTTTTAGACCAAGAAATTTCAGTTTTAAAACAAATCCATTTCACAAATATAAATCCATTTAAAAGAAATAATTCTCATTTCAAAAGCCCTTTTTCATTTTTAAGAATGCACTTACACCAATCAGAACCAAGATGACACTTAACTTGCATCAAATCACCGAAGGGAGGGACTAGTAATCATGCTTAACCCGGTGACATGGTAGTGGTCCATGCCCCAAGTAAGTGTTAACGACTAGGAGGGACTTAAACTATGTAATCTGACTACAAATGGGTCACTACTCTATATGAAATCACGATGTAACATTGGATTTCCTCTGTTGTCATCCCTCAATCAAAACAAACCAAAACGAAACAAGGACTCAATTTCCGGACTACCCCTAGAGACTCGAGGTTAGAAAAAGGTGAGGGTTCATGAAGTCCTTCCCGTACCTTCATCTCGAGTCCCGACAGTCCTAATATCCATCTACTGAACATCCCAAATAACAAGAACCTCCCTCTGATACCATTTTTTCACGAACTAACCCAGGTTGACTCTGAACTGGTCACCCGAGCCAGCCCGCGACATGGCCGGAGGGGCGTTATCGATCCCCATGGGCTGGAAACTAGTGTCGAACATCAAAACTAAACAAGAGGGAACTATTTGGACCATAAATGAAATATAATTAAAGAAGCAGAAAAAGTAGAATAATGCGAGGAAAGTAAATGACATGAAAAAGGAAGAACAACCAATAACAGAAAACTAACCTGACCACAACCAAAACTCCTCGTGACTCTGAGAGTCGCTCACTAGTCCACAACCAACTCTCGCCCATGGAAAGAAATCTCAAGTCAACCTGCAACAGAAACTAAAAACAGGAAAACACTATAGGCGTGAGTATTAAAACTCAGTAGGTAGGCCCAACTAATTCTAATCCCAATGCACATACCATTGAATAAATAATTTATCAATTCCAGGTTTGAACTAAATTATATAAAATATTGGTTTCCACACACACTTTCATTTCTAAAACAAGCAACATCCCATTGCCCTTTTTAATATAAAAACAAGTTTAGTGTTTGAAAGAAACAGGTGCATTGCATTTTAAAACATTTTTTTGAGAAATTTAGAAATCCAAATTTTTGCTGTTAGTCAAAAGGAAAACTACACACAACACACAACACACACTAAGGGAAATGGAAAAAGTGTCACACATGGGCCAAAAACCAAACTAGACCTCTCAACCATCCGCCACATACAAATAAACACTAAATAGAACATGGGTTGAACCTAAGAGCTCATGATCAATCCAGAACGTACTATACGTGTGACTTATCCTGAAGGCATGCCTACTCTTGATGATTTCATAATGCCCAAACGCCCGGTGTTTCCCCACATGGACTAACTGATGGGCCCAATCACCTAGCATAGTGTCATTCATACTAGGGGCCACTATCTAGTGTGTAATCTAAACTAGTGCAGCAATCGTTCTCAGAAGATTCACTTACTATGCCAAGTTCCCATGTCAACACGTATAACAAATAGAAAGGGGGTGAGTCAACAAAGTCAATAAAGTATCACAAACATAAGACACAAATCATGCAGTCAACGTACACCAAATATCACCTCTGAGTCACCCCAAATAGAGTTTTCCAAAATAATTTATTTTATTAAAGTTCCAAATGGGTCTTCACCAATTTTAAGGAAAAACCTCATTTCTCAAGTGAACCAAAACACTTTTTCACGCTTCAAAATAAATCATTTATCAATAAACGATAAATATATTTAAAATTCTATGAATTGTGTTTAAAGTCCAAAGGGGAATTCTTTCACTACTGGGTGTCCGCTCATCAAGAAAATGTTTCAAGTGTCGTGTATAAAATAAACATCTCTTTTTACACCAACTAATCATTTAAAAATTAATTATATTATAATATTTCCAATTTATTAAAATTAATAAAATATCAATCAATTGATAAATTCTAAATTTAAAAGGCGGATGCAGTGGGGGACCTACCTCGGCTCACTTCCCAAACACAATGGCACGTCACGCCTCACACAGACGCACAAACACGCGCGCGCCGACAACCGCAGGATGGTGGAAGAATCCTGTCAATGTGCTACAACCACAAAGGTAACTAAAATACATAAACACGGACCTAAAATAATTCAAATGAATAGACAACACAAACACCACCTCGATATGTTTTCAACAAACAGATCGCACCATCTGCGCTATTTAATAAACCACTTGAAAATTTATAAAACAATTTTCAAAGAGAAACCCATGGCTTTAGACACCCAAAACCTATTCAAAACCCCTCCTTATAATTAAACGTGTACTCACAACACACCAAATCAGAATTCCCACCACTTTCACAGTTAAAATAACAAATTACACAACTTAATAAAAATACCCACATGTCAAAAATCCATTTTGAAGACTTAAAACACCACTTGGAGATTCACAGTGTGTTTACAGAAACCACACCACATCATAATAATTAACTAAAATTTTAAAAATCCAATTATCCATTTCAAGAAAATGCCTAGAGTGCACAACCTAACAAAACGCACGATACGCTGAGATCTACACTTAAAGGCATGCACTTCTCAATGCATTTTTAAAACCAGACTCACAGCATTTACATTATTTAAAAAAAGTTATAAAACTATTTTAAGAGGTATATTGAGGCTCTACACACACCAAAAAAACCAACTCAAAACCCCATATTTTGATCAAACGCACACCCGTTATTTACCAAAACAAAACACGCGCCACTTTAAAACCAAAACCACTTTAGACATTCATAAAAGGACCCCAAAATATCCATTCGCACACTACCAATACTTTAATAAATTCAAATAAGACCTTTTATATCACACTTAGCACATAAACACCAATCAGACACTTTTTCACAAAAAAGGCATGCACTCCTTATCAAAACAATTTCAATTAAAAGCCCACAAGTCATAAACTACATTCTTTTCATACCAAATAAATTATCCAAGTGTTGCATAAAAATACCTAGCATCTATATAAGGTTCTAATTTCAAGAAAAATATACAACTCAAATTATAAAAGCAAGTGCAATGAGAGTCCCACTTCAAAACCATGGCGTGATGAAAAACACACACCCAAAAACATTCCATGTAGAACTTAAACCTTAAACCAAAGAAATGAAATCCAAATCTGAAACGCCCAACAAGATCAATAGAATAACAAGAGTGCAAATGAGGATAGATGTTATACCGGAGGTGGGAAAATGCACCGGAAATATGTGCGCTGGTAGGGGGAGATCCCGGTAGGTTGCAGGGAACAGGGAGAGGAGGCGACTGATCTCAGGGGGGTGCGGGGTCTGCTAGATGACGCTGGGTGTAACAGGGCACCGGGACAAACCAGCAGGAGGATGGTGTAGAAAGAGGGAGGTGGAGTCTGGCGGGTGAAGGCGGGTGCTGAGTGAGGTCGAGGGTGGCTGGTCTTGGATGCGGAAGGAGGTCGGGGCACCGATGCTGAGTAGGAGGTGGCCGGATGGGAAGGCGGCACTGGAGGGGCGCTTGCTGGCAGTGCTGAGCAGGGAGAGCTGACGAGGGAAGTAGGTCCTGCAGGAAAAGGCGGTGGGTGCGACGAGATTTTGGGGGTCGGATCATGGCGAGAGGGCGAGGCGACGGGGGCCTGTGGGGACGAGGCGGCTAGGGCGTTGAAC
The DNA here is from genome assembly GCA_963277665.1 of Viscum album. NCBI lineage: Eukaryota > Viridiplantae > Streptophyta > Magnoliopsida > Santalales > Viscaceae > Viscum > Viscum album. Next base: position 1,203,035,037 of record OY728126.1, on the reverse strand, counting down.
AGGGAACTGGAGGGCATCTGGATCGCGACGGTGAAGGGGGTAGAAGAGGGGGCCTCCTAGGTAGTATTAGGGTCAGATTATTTTTTTTCATTCTATTATATTAATAATAATAAGATTAGTAATATTAATAATAATAATAATAACAATAATAATACCAAAAATGATAATAATGACAATAAGTATTATAAAAATAATGATAATAATAATAATAATATCAATAATATTATTCTTAATAATAATAATAATAATAAAATTATAATAAGAACCAAAAATAATAATAATAAAATATCATTAACAAAGGTAATAAAAAAATTATAAAAACAAAATAATAATAATAATAATAATAATAATAATAACGATAATAATGTCTCACTAGTAATAATATTATTAATTACATAATAATATTATCATTATTACACTTTAAACATTTAACTCACTTTATTTGAATAAATATTTATTCATTTTGATCGATAGACGTTTGGGCGACACCCGGACTGACTTCGTGTCTACTGCCCACCGTGCGGTGACCGCGCACGAGCCCAAAACCCAGTAAAAGCATTAAACGACAAAAAAAATAAACTGAGACCTAGCCCGGACCTTGTCGCCAGAATCCAAAGCCGAGAATTAATAAAAAAAATGAAATAAAGGTCAGGGTGTGACAACATCCCACCATCTCTTGGTGGGATCCCAAAGCATATACGTAGCGAGCTTGACCCTCCTCTCCGGAGGCATCTCTAGATGCTCGAATATCATCAGCATGGCTTCTAGCCATGACTCTATAGCTTGGGGTCCTCCATCCCCTAAGAAAGTGGGAGGATTCTACTACTGAAAGACCCGCGTCAACTCTGTCATAGATAGGGCAAGATACGGTGCTCCTTGGAAGTTATGAATGAACCTCATAAATCCCTCTTGGAACTGTGTGTCAGAACCTGTGTCCAGAATAATGGCTGGTGCCAAGACTGTAACTATAGGGGGATCTGTTGGTAGTTCCTAATCATCCATGTCCGGTTTCTGATCTCTACCCTGTAACTAGCGTACAACTAGAGGACATCTCGATGGCATGACTCTGCAAGGTCAAATTCACACCTTAGATCAAGGTTATCAAAGAATGAAACTTATAAGTGTAAGAAGGTTATAGAAGAAAGAAAGAATTGAAGTTTTTTCAAACATGGATATGCGGCGTGTATAACCCCTACATGGCGTGTTCCCTTAAGCCTTCACATGGGTGTGTACTTTTTCCAACCCAAGTCGTGTAACACCCCATACACACGGCATGTTGTCCTAACACACGGCGAGTACTTGAATCCTCTTCCCATGCCTGAGTTCTTCTACATGACTTAACCCACATGGTTCTACTAGAGAAATACAACATGGCATGTTTGTGCTAGACACGACATGTACTAGAATAACTTCACTGACCCGTGTTGTTTGTCACACGGCCGGTTACATGGCTGACTCTACACGGTGTGTTTTTCCCATACACGGCATGTACTAACTACCCATAATCCACCCATGTAGTTAGTCACATGGCCAAACACATGGTCTCTACAACATGGTGCGTACAACCTATACACGGCGTGTCCCCCCAAAGATTTCCCAACCCTGTGTCTCTACACACACAGCATGTGACTAGGTTAGCGACTATATGGAATGTACTTAAAGTACACAGTGTGTACTTAGGAAAAATAGTTTCTTCCTGAATATAAGAATACATGGCATGTATTCATCACTAAACACTATGTATTCTGGGTTTTTCCAGATAGTAATCCTCAAAAACTACTTCAGAACCCCAAAAAAACACTGAAACAACATTAAAGTTCCAAATTCCAATCCATGAGGGCCCATACTCTCCATGAATCAAAGTTTTGCATCTTATACATGTCATATATATAAGCATAACAGTGCAATGATCCACCAAATTCCAATATGTAAGGGACCATAACACCTCAAGAACCAAATGTTGGCATTCATTCAAACAAAACCTTACACAATCCAATACCCTATCAAATAGTACGTATTTTATCAAGTAATATATCACAACAGCATGCATATATAGCACAACATTTATCACAACAACATACATGACATGTTATTTCTAGAAATTTCTTATATGATGCATGAGATGGAATACCCTCATCTCATCGGGTTGCAACAGAAATAAAACCTCAATAATATCAACAATAACAGCACCAAAACATGTGAATCCCCCATTGGTGAAATCAAATAAACTGTAATAATTGAAAAACCTGAAAAATCACAACATACGAGGTAAATTGGATTTTCCATGTACAAGAGTTAGCTATTCCCAGGAACGGCTTATTACCAAGTACTTATTCTTCCTATCCCTAGCTATAGGCTTTAAATAGTAATTCAAGAAGAAAATAATTCCTTTGATACCACTTTGTAATGTCCTGGTTCTAGGAGCCAGCCAGAGGTGCCCCATACCTGGTTGGTCACATGGCCTCAAGCACATTTCTCCAAACACTAGAGGCTTATAAATAGAAGTGAGGTCCTTTGTTGTGATATTGGGGAAACTATGCCCTCATTGGTAGAGTAATGTAGCGAAAATAAACAGCTAACAATAGCAGAAATAGTAGTAACAAGCAATAAGTAAACAGAAGAAGACTGAAAGTAATAAACAAAGTGAGAACATAAATAAATGATGCATGATACATATGTCTAGGAAAGAAGCCAAACAAGTCACAATGCTGGAATACAGTACTAAACCAAAGTACAAGAAAAGCAAGTAAACAACTCCTCAACATCACAAGACTCATCTTGGTCCCATGCTCTCCATATCCAAAGTAGTCAAGTACATGAAGTAGAAGGGAACTTTCCCTTATCTATACCTATAGTAATATAATCTGTTTGAGCCCAAAAGTATGGACCAAACAGGGTGTGATACAAATCCCAGTAGGAAACCACCCAAAGATATGTGTCTAATAGTCAGTGAATATAAATAGTAGGCAATAATCAAAATGAATCAATAAATAAGGAAGCACTCAAGGTAAATAATCTTACAGTTTCAATTGAATTCATTTTCATACATCAAGTAAGTAGATAATAAAATACAAGTAACCCTCTAGGAAGTACTCATAGTTTATCCCCTCTCGTTCGGTCAAACAATATAAGAAACCCTCTGGGAAGTACTCACAGTCTAACCCCTCTAATTTAGCTTAAGCAAAGACTCTTTGAGGAAGCACTCACCTTCAATTCCCCCTGTGGTCATATATCAGTAACTATAGACACTATAGGGAAGCACTCAACATAAAATTCCCCATGTGGTCTCGTAACGAGGAAACTACAGAAACTTTGAGGGAGCCCAAAGTCCATCCCCCCTGTGGTCTCTCAATGTAAAAGTAAATAAACACTATAGGGAAGCCCTCAGCATCCATTCCCCCTATGGTCTACTACACCAGGTTCCCACAGCCTTTTGTAAGTCAATCGTGAACAGATGATATATGGAAGCCAAAGTAAACCTCAAGAACTACTTGGCTAAACAGTATACAACATATCACAGAATGTAAAATAACAATCACTCCATCCTAACAATACTAGGCATGGAAAGCAAAGTAGCCTAACAGGAAAAGCAAGACCAAATGGTCAAAATCAAGAAAACATGGGCAAACACATCCATAGAAAGGTAAATAACCCTATTTACAATCATAAATCCTCTACTCAAGAACACAAGACATAGAAGGAAACAACAGGTCTAAAACCCTAAACACGCAATACTCCTAACAAGGGTATTTGGCAGTTTTTCACATATAGTTCAAATAATAACTACGAAAAGGCACAAACTACCTACCTCAGCATTGTACGGATGATATACATGAACCTTAGGCCTTGAATCACCCTATAATGTCATATATCTACAAAAACACTAACAACATTCAACCGAGGATATCTCACTAAAGAAGAGAAATCAAGAGACGAGGCCCTAGAAAAAGGAAGATCTTATCATGGTGATTCTAATGCAATCGATGGCAGTTGAATCAGAGGATAGATGGTGAATTGGAGGCCTGAAGAAGATTCATGTCATACGGTTTCTCCTGGATGATACGGATGGAGATGAAGGGTGTTTTGTCAATTAGATGCGACCCCGGTCCATTTAATGAAAAAAAAATTACACGGTGTGTTATTTAAAAGTACACGATGTGTTCTTTAAAAGTACACGGCGTGTAATTTCCTTAACTGGCCTCTGCTTTAGGCGGTCTCCAGGTCACCCCATACGGCCATGTACTCAACCGTTACATGGCCAGTACACGATCATCCATGGAAACTAAGTACACGGCATGTACTTATAAGTATACTGTGTGTACTCATGAAATTTCTAGAAACTCCTCTTTTCTCAAATACAACAAGAAAAGAAAAACATACCTGAAAATCAGATATTGGTTCTTACATATAGGCAGTAGAGAATTTTATTTAACTACAAACCCATAGATGGATCTCCGCCATTAAGGTTTCAATTAATGCTAAGACAACCGATATTGACCACTAAACATTCTAATATTTGGTTTCCCAAATAAATAATGAGAGTTTCCCAATAGAAAACCATGAAATCATAAATGATTCTACATTCTACCAACTTGTAACCAAGGGACTTGTTAGTTAATACATCCATTACCCACTAGATCATGAACTATCAGTCCTAGTTCGAGGAGTATTCAATGAGACTATACATGAGAATACATGAACATGGAACCAAAAATAACCTACAAACCACATAGGTTTTGAATCCTTGAGTTAACTAGATATTATTACAATATATTGTACTAAAAAACTAGAAAAAAATTTAAAAATTACAAATACATGACCATGTACTTTCCCATACCCCATAAAACATCAAATGATTTTACTAGTCCTAAAACTAATCATGAATAATTGCACCTAATCAAGAGATTAGAGCCAAGTTAGTTACCATAAAGGAAGTTGAATATTATTTTCATATTACCCCTGACTATACTATTAGTTTACATATATTAGTTAATAAGAAATAAGATATGGTTCTAACTAACCTTATCTACTCTTGAAAAACACATGTCCCTACCATACTGAAAGGATGGAAAACCCCTTCAAATGATGAGGTAGAGACTTGTATGGAATAAACATTGATATGATATTGAATTTCAACAATCATTTCTTTCTACATATCACATGAATGGAAATTATAATAAAATTAACTCCACTAAATCTAAACCTTATCAATTGTAATTTAGTATAACAACCACTTCATATCCTAGAATACCATGATACCCCCAGTATATCTTGATTCTCATTCCATGAGATATAATTTCCACCTAACATCCTTATTTTACCATTTTGGTTATCTAGTTATCCCACATAAATAATAATCATATCAATCATTTTAACAAGTATAATAACACAAAAAAATCACCAGTATAATAAGATCATCCAGTTCAATAGCATGAAAGAAAAATCATCAAATCGAGTTTAATAAGAATAAGTATCTCAAAAACCATAAAAATAATAAAAATATCCTAGGAAAATATCAAGCCACATATTTAACAGTTATCTTAATCTAATACTTACCATTCTAACTAGAAGCCATACAGTTTCCACCCACCACTTTACCATGTTACGACATTCCCTAGAAAACCTCACATGAATTTTTTAAGTTCCTTAAAAATTGACATATTTTTCACTAATAATTTTACAAAACCTCAATTAAATAATCTATTTATATCCTTTTTAGAATTTGAAAAACTCTAAAACCATTTAGAAATTCATTTTTTAAAAATCACTTAAAAATAGAAGGTTTCAAAACACTAAAAGGTTTCCCATAAGTAAGACTTTACTCCATTTCCCATTTAATTAAAACACTTAAAATATTTTTCCAAACCCAAAATACTATTAATTTTTCATAAGACACTCCAAAAAAATTATTTTTTAAGACATTATTTAAAACAAAAAAAATTACATAAAAAAATAATTGTGTTATTAATTTTAAAACCACTATTCAAAGAAACAAATCCTCATTCACTAGATTATGTAACCACTATCATATAAATCATGTAGTTTTCAATAAACCAAGATTCAACCATTTGCATGTAAAATTTCTTCTCAATACAATAATTTTCAATTTCAATATCAACTCATGAGCTATAAACTTAATTAATATCAATATTATCTATATTATGTTCCAAAAATATAAATAATACTAATTTATTTACAACCAAAATAAAATTTATTTTTATGGTAACTACTCTAGTTCCATTTTTATTCCATTATCTTCCAAATTTAAATATTTTTTTAAAATCATGTTGTTTCCAAATAATCATATTATGTGATTACAACACCCAAGGTCAACATGTTATATGTTTTTTTCATTATTTTAGGACCAATGAACTAACAATTTTATGAGTCTGAAAAATAAATAAATATTTCAGTATGTAAAATCACTAATAAAATTCAATTTTACTTTCTATATTGTTCAATATATTAGACATGCTTAGCTATCGGAACACATAACATTGAATAATCAACACCATGTTATTCATTATCTTATATTTAAACCATTCAAAGCAAAGATACTCAAAATTATAGCATGGTTTTATTTTAGTCATAATAATTATGCAATCACATTTCGAATTATCTTTTTTAAATTAACACATGGCATGTTATAAAATCTTAAAAGATGACATTTAAATAATCTACTCTATCATATCAAAATGTTTTATATAATATAAATATTTCATCAATTCTTGGAAAGCAAGGTACTAAACATATAATGATTCTTTTGAGTAATTTTCATGATATTGTGAACATTATATTAAAATAACATAGATTTCAATTAACATTTAATCAATTTCTTCCAATCAAATTCATTACAAATATATGCTCCACTTCAAAAAAATCATGTTCCTTAAAATATAATACACAAGTAAGGCATAAATATAACTTGATGATAGAAATAATAATTACTAAACAAAATGATAAACTTTTATTAACATGTTTTGGAAACCATTTTATAGAATATCTCTATTTCTTCTAGAGCATAACAAACTATTTCCAATAATCAATGTCATCATATTACTATTTAAAAATTCATAAGCATGAAAACACAATGTAAATTTCAGAATCCTAGTGATAATTATATTTACTAATTAATGATACCAAAATATCATTAGATAAACCAAAAAAAATGAAGTTATAACTCACATAGAAGTGTTTAACAAAAAAATTACTCAAACTACCCTTGTAAAATGATATTCAACATAAAGAGGTTTGATAAACCTTTTTATGACCTGTATTTTAAGTCCTCAACCATCTGATAACCATGACTACATTCCCATTTCATGTATTATACAAAAATGATACCATTTATAACATCATGAACTGGTCCCATTGGCTTGGGCGGATGCATGATGCCACTTCCCTTAGGTGACATTCCTCAAATACTAAATTTTGGTAATAAATTCCTAGGGATTAGTAAAATTATTGGGGAACGATTTAACATTTTAATATAATGTAACAAATTCATAAAATTACAAGGAAATATATATATATATATATATATGATTCATGAGAAAACAAAATACCAAACACCAATACATAATACAATTAAAATTAATAAGAGTAGTATTAACAACAAAGCATTCAAAATAATACAATAGAAAACACTACAAAGGAAAATGATTACAGATACAAAACCCTACCATGCTCCATAATATTGCAAGCTCCAAGATCCTAGCTTCATCCCCAGAGACCATAGTATACATATGCTCTGCTATAAAAATGAGAGATTCCCCCTTATCCATAGCATAGTGAACAATGACCATATAGACAATAAGATTCTTATATAGGTGTGTGACTATACAAACACAATAGGAAATACTCAAAATAATTCCTACATTCACAGCTTAAATAATAAAAATTTAGCTCATATTTTATATAAAATTTAATATAATAAGAATAAATTAGATAACATAAGAAAATGATATCGATCACTCACAACAAAATCAATATTTTCTTTTAACACATGGTTTTCTTGAAGAAATCCACACTAGAACCAACACACCCATTCCATGTACCCACAAACTCTGGAAATGTACCCACAAAATGCACCTCCCATTAAATCAGGTCCTTCTAAACATACTAATTCATGAGTTAAAACTTTATCCCCTTGACTAATGTCATCACTCGATGATGCAATCAATGATCCCACCTAAACAAAACTAGCATCCAGGACTTATCCAATAAGTGCCTAATAAATTCAAATCATGAATTCAAACTAAACCTTTCACAATAAATTCATATTCACCCCAAAAATAGATTTATTACGTGTAAAAATGTTCACTTTTAGAACCAAAATCATCATAAAAAATATTTTTATTATCCAAGATTATGAAAAACATTTTTCTAGAATCACAAAACCCATTTTTTCAAATAAAAAGCCTTAAAAATTTTAGGTAAAGGGTACTGATCAAGAATATGCCTACCAAGACCATGATTTTATAGAATAATACAAAATGGGAGATTTAAATGGAAGATGGAATGGATAAAATGACCTAAAAGGAACCTTATGTTTGAGATATCTAATTTATAAGTAAGGAATCAGGAATAATCATAATTTGTTAGAAGTTAATGAAGTAAGAAATGAGTTAAGATCTCCCCAAAAATATCTCACATGTTTTCCCCTTCAAACACACATCTACCCCAAGAAAAATTATATTATTTTCTATGGTTTTAAAACTTGCTTAATCACCACCACACAATGGACCATAGTGTTATGGAAACTCCCAAGACATTTTTAAAATACCACCCATACAAGGTCGACCATGCATCAATATAGCTTCCATGGGAATCCACCATGGAAAAGGGAAATCCGCTTGGCTATTTTCCAAGGATCATAGATTCCACCATGGCATGGTGAACCCATGATACCCATTTTTATATTTTTATTACAGCTGAAACTTTACCCAACTCTTACATTCCCAATAACTACTAAAACTACTCCTATAGTCATGGTGCTTTCCCATTTTCCATAGGCAGACTCCTAGAACATCATGAAAAAAGCAAAAACCAGTTGACTCTCTATTTCACAACCCACTTCCCACCATGCACAGTATAACCTGACACCATGCCTAGAGAAAAAAACATGATTGGTATAATGAATACCACCTCAGCTACCACTGTACCATATTAAATCCCAGAGAAACCAGACCATCCTTATCCAACCATGGTCCTATCCAAACTTCTAAGAACTAAAGAAAACCCCCATGTGACATAAAATATATAATAAAATTTGAAATACCATAAACTAGGGGTTTCACTTATATAATGTTTTCTAGTATATATTTTTGTTGGAATTATACTCAACTAAACCACGATATGTTTTATCTAATGATGGGTTATGTGGATTCGATGAATAAATGATTCAAAATATCTATACATCCCCTATGTACAGTGGATGTATAGTGACCATAGTTAGTTGTAATAGTCATTTGATTCCATAGTAAGAGAACCTTAATGGTTGATTATGGTGCTGGTTTAAATAAAAAATAGGTTTAGTTACTTAAAGTGTCAATAATAACCTATATGATTTTTTCCCATGTAACTTCTTGGTGGAATTATACTCAAATTAACTATATTAATATGTTATACTCGATAAGGATATATATTGGGAGATTATATTATATATACATATGTACCTATATGATATGGAGATCCTTGAGGGGGTAGTCTCATATGTAGATCCTCGTTGAGGATAGGATCCCTGGTAAGCTAATATTTTTTCATGTGATGTTGGTATATGTGTGTGAGAACCCTAGAGTTGTTGTTAGAATGTGAGTAACCATGTAATATTATAGATGAGAAAAAGCATGTTTCCCATGGGATATGACTTATATAAGATATCTTTTATATGATAATTGGTAGATCCTAGGGGTTTAAGATGTGGCTTAGTATATTGGTGAGTAAATCGGTATATAAAAGGTTAAGCAGAGAGAGGTGTTAACTCGAGTTGTAAGTTCCTTGGAGATAGCAAGCATGGGTATATATTTCAAGCTATGAGATTAGTGAACATGAGGTGCTACTATATATATGGTATAATCATGGTGATGCCTTAGGTTTTCATGTGGAAATTACCTTGAGTTCTAGTGTTTTAGTATCAAGGAAAGATTTAAAGGGTATGACCAAAGGGTTTCCTTCCCCTATAATTTTGGTTGTGGTTTCCCAAATATATAGTATATCAAGAACCTATATGGTTATATATAGGATGGATAAATCATGCATATATTCTTTTAGTTAGTAATGATGCTCAAGTTGGTAGGTGATCATGTGATAAACCATAGTATAGGTGAAATGCAAGATTTTGAAAAGGATCTACACAGGTACTTTTATATAGATGAGATTGATATGAGAGAGGCATGGTTAGTTGAATAATAGGAAGGTATATATATGAATAATAATATAAGAATAATTTTGTGCATATAATGGATTTATATGTCAATTTAACTTGAAATGTCTCAAGAATATAGTGATTTGGGGTAGTTTAGTGTAGTATTGGTTGATTGAGGTTATCATGATAAATGTTTCCCTGTGATTATGATGACATTATGGATAGACAGTGTTAGGTATTTGAGATTTGGATGAGCATGTTTTGAGAGTAGCGACACATGTGTGATAATGAAACTTGTTGAGGTTTCACTTGAGGAGTGTTATAAGTGAATCCATATGTTGATGAGTTCACCATATGTTATTGGATGGGGTGACCTTCATTATAGGAAAAATTTAATGGATGTTGAGTGTGACATTTTTTATGAGATGGGAATGGTAATTGATTAGAGTTTTATGATGGAACTTGGGTGTGAGTGAGATGAATATGTTCAGTTTTTACATTTGGTAATGGTTAGAGCATGGGTTGTTGATATATGACCCCATGTTAGTAGGGTCGTGGGTGTGATGAGACCAATAATTGAGTGATTGAGGTTGATTTTGGATTCCATTTTGAAAGAATATTTAATTTTATATGGTTCCTTAGTGAATATAGGATTTGAGATTTGGGTGAAATATTAGATGGACTCTGGGTATTTTCCTCTGGATTGGGATGGTTTTTCATATGATCTGAGGGTTATTTTGATCAATGGTGCACTGATGCTTGGGTGAGGGCATGATGGATGATTTTGTTGGTTAAGAAAACCCAACTGTAGAAATTCACCAAGAGTCAGGTTTGATGATCTCAGGATTCCTTCAAGATAATATAAAATGTGATTGGGTGATGAGATAGTGCGTCAGTAGGTGTGACTAATCATTTTTAATAATGGTTATCTATGGGAGGTCCGACTGGGTTTTTTTCACAATTAGATGTCGTGAAATTAAAACAACACAAAGTAGGATGGTGGAACATTTGAAATGTTTTTTTTGAATGTGAAACTATTGGTGGGGAGTGTTGTGTCTCATAATTAGCCTTTATGAGTAGAGTCTTATAATGGGGAGTGCCTTGAACCTAAGAAAAAACTAATTAATGGAACGGTGGTGTCTCAGGATAGATGATCATGGGTAACAACCATCTCAATGATTCAGTAATGATTTTGTTTAATGGCTTGGTTTTCGATAAATAATGTATATCATGGTTTAGATTTATGAAAATGAAGATCATTCAGAATTCCAGAGTAAAATGTGAAAAGTTAGATACGAATTGATAGCACTGATAGGTATAGGTAAAAGGTTTAAAATCCACCAAGACTTCTCAATGATAAGGAGTTATATAGTAGTGATATTGCAAAACCCTGGGTATTTTTAGGTTGGAAATTATAGAAGGAATTTTAATTTTAATGTTGGATTGGGGTTAATTTCAGAACTAGGGTTTGGATTAGGATTTTTGAGTGCTTCAATCCCTTGAGAATTTATTATTGGAAATTTTTATAGGTTGGTAAGTAAATTGGGATCTTGAGTAGGAATCATAGTGAAATTAGTCGGTTTTGCATCTGGATTTTTCTACAGGTGCACCACTAATTGCAAGACCACATCATAGTAGACCCTGTGGTGGAGGGACAATTTCCCAATCATGATTTTGTGGAGTATTAGATAAGGTGTGGCACTTGGGGAGCCCCTTTGTGAGAAAAAACCATGGTGAATTCCTTCCCCGTGAATTTTGTGGTATGTGAAACATGTGGAAATGTTATTGTAAAAATGACTAGGTTGGGTCTTTATCTGGTTATTTTATCCTGGGGATTTCTAAAATTCCAAATGGATCTCCACCACACTATATAGATAGACATGGTTCTAAGGGAGATTTTTGTCTGCCATAGAGAGTAGGGAGGGTTCTCAGACATTTTTTTGAGTATTATAAAAAATTGTGGGGGTGATGGGATATTCACCATAGTGTAAGGATTACCATGGTTCAATCTATGGTGCTTCTTATTTATTAAATATTAGAGGTGAAACTTTTCCCCTCTTTCCACTTGTTCATTATTTTATCCTCCCATTCTAATTTGGTGTGAACTGGCTAGGATTTGATGATGATTTTCACTATACCATGTTATAAATCAAATAACATGATATTTATTAAGCTTGGTATGGAAATAGGACATATCGGGAGGATGATTCCACATTATTTCACATTTTTCTATTGAATTTTCAATTTCATATTAGTTTATTAGTGGTTTTTAGTTTAAATAAAACAATGTATTTATTAATTTAATTTTGTGAGTTATGGAGTTTTCTTAGTGAAGTTACTTATGATCATGAGAACCTCTAAGAAGGTGGGGTTGAATTAGTGGTGATATTTCACAATTAATTATTTCATGAAATTAACCCCTTCAACATGTTATATTTTTTATCCTTTTAAACTTTGAAAACCTCAAACACACTTTATAATAAATGTTTGAAAAATAAATAATATCACAAAATTTTTACAAGGTTCACCCCCAATGTGGGTGACTATATCATTTCCATGGAAACTCTCATCAGTCCATGAAAATTCACTATAATAGAAAATTGAATATAATTATCCAAATCCCATTAGAATCCTTCTATATCCTGATAGAAAATATTATAATTAATATCGTTAGTTACAAAAAAAATCTTTTGAAACTTCTCCATAAAAAGTTAAGGGACTTTTCTACACAACTCACTGAATGTTTGTCTGAAAAATATCCATCTAATTACTTTAACAAGTATCTCCATTTTGTGTTCCTTCTATATTCATCAGGTATAATTCATCTAGTGTGCCTTGTAAATTATTCTTATGAACTCTAATCTATTATATGAAAAAACTTTTACACATCACAAACTATATAGAAACTTTTTCTCATACAATCTCTATATAGTATCTCAAACTGACACCTATGTCTAATGTCCCGAATTTGTACTGCTATCTAGTACCTCTGTACAATGAATCTAACCAATATCCTCTCTTCTTAAACCAACTCAATTAAAAACTCAAACAAGTAGAAAAACATCCATGTATTAGATCTTTTGTATGAGTGAACAGTGTTAGTATGAGTTTTACTTGTAACCCCTTTTTGTATGTGAGATCATAGAATAAAAGGATAGAACTAAAATTCATTTTCCCACTCAAGGAAAACACAAATATTAAAACTCCCACTCAAATATGTTCTTCTAGATTCTTATTAATCTATCTAGAATATTCTTGAATCTTCATAAAAAACTCCATCATCCACAACCATCTTTTAACTTCCTTAAACTATTTTTTAAGAAACATCTTCAAACTTACTTAACCTTTATAGATAAGAAAAAATTGAGTAAAAAATAGAGAATCATCATTGTAATAAGATATAAAAATATTATGTAAATATTATCAAAACTCCATTCAGGGGAAGTTCATCCAATGGATTATTTTAGAACCCCTTTCACCACTGATTTTTCTCCACTTCTCCCCAAATTTCTTTACCTGATTTAATCTATCTAGTAAAATAATATTCTCTTAGAATTTTTCTCTACGAATTATTCCTCTAACAAATAGACTATAGATATGTCCATATGATGTAATTTTTTGAATTTTTCAGCATGAATTTTTCCTATCATCTCATATTTGTTTAAACATCACACTTGGATCAAAAAACTCAGTCTTGTCTCTTCATGAGATCATATTTTTTATGATATTATAATTTGTTTTTATTATCATCTGTATGATTCGCATGAATTTTATAAAATCATTCTAGTGGATTCAAAGATCATTTTCCTTCTCTGTCCAATGAACTTTCTCTGTAACACCCCGAGCTTCCACGATACGCTTCTCATTCAATAATGCAATGGCTTGCATTATACGCAACTTCGAGTTCTAAAACACCGCGACTAATCAAAGTAGTCGTTATGAATAGTAATAACCACTTTTTAAAATTATAGAAATTTTATATTTCAAAATGGACTTCATTTTTGGATTCGGAATATCGAAATTAGCCTATGTTGAATTTTTGGTATTTTTCTGAGAACTTCTAATTTTTTATGAATAGTGAAAAATACTTAAAAACAACTTTTTTAATAAAAATAATTAATAGTGATAAATTATACTATTTAGTGGTTTTAAAGTATAATTGGAATATATTTTTATCATTTTATCCAATGGTGGTCATTAGAATTAATTTGAAATTAAAATTGGACATAAACAATTGCCAATCTTTTGATATAAATTGTTTCTTAAAAACACGCTATTTGTTGTGACAGTGGGAATTAATTATAAAATTAATTAATGCAACTTATATGTTTGGAATTTTGTAAAATAGACATCATTTTTGAATTTGGAATATCAATTATATATTAGGGTGAAATTTTGGCATTGTTCTGAAAAACTTCAATTTTTGAGGAATAGTGAAACCACTAAGTAGTAGTTAAATAACTGATTTTTCGTTTAAATGAAATATTACCACTTTTGTGATTTGATTTTCGAAAATCCAACATACATGGTTGTCATTAAGAATTAAAATGTGGTTCAATGAGATTAAAATAATTTTTTGGTGAATAGTAACTTTTAAGTTCTTAATCGCGATTAGAGGTAATCAGTGTAGTTTAAGGTACAAATAATGTTTTTATAATATGAGATGAGCATGACACTTGTCCTACTCCTATTGGATGAGTCATGGCCGACCAAGACAACCCATGGGTCAACTTGGGGACCCCATGGAGCCACTTTAGTTGGAAAATGACATTAATATATACTTATTTAATGTTAAAATTAAATTGACACAAACATGAGTTGTTTTACTAAAACAGTTTTTAAGTGGGGTTACACAAGTCCAAATTTTGATTATAAATATTCATTAGAAAGATAAAACGATTTCATACATCATAGTATTTTTTTATAATTTTTAGACATTAAATAAATTGAATTATTGATGACATCATGATGATGCAGTGATGACCTCATTATTTAACGATTTAAATAAAATGGGAAGATAATGCATAATCCAAGGCTTACACTTGTCCAAAGCCAATTGTATGAGGAGATTTCGAACCCTTATCACCTTATCCTAGAATTATATAAGTGTGGGACCTTTAGAATCCGAAAAGCATTGTGAAATAATGTAACATTTCAATCTTTCCAAAAGTGCCCCTCCTCTCCACTTATAAAAGGCCCCCACCTCTCCCACCTCATTTACACATTAAAGCCATTTGGATCGGCCAACCTCTGCCCAAATACTCTCCCAACTTCCCCCTATTACTCCTAGAAGCCTCACTTTGGGCAGAACTCTTCCCAAGGAAGCCTTTGGCTCAAATCAAAAAGAGTTACCCGATTTTGAGGTAATGTCTTCTCTAATGTTGTTTTGTTTTATTTTTCTTCTCCAACCACCTAAACTCTTTTTATTCATTTCTTTTGTAACAACACCAGTATCCTCAATATACTAGGATGTTTTTATAAGAAGGATTCGAGCTACACTTACACACACCTACATCTAATGGTTAAAGAACATACGGTTTCTGTGGATGGCGAATTTCTGCCTCACGAAACGATGATTGTTCAACACTCATATAACACCTTCAAAGGTGGCCATTAAGATGTCACTATTTTTATATATGATATATAATATGTTTATGTTTTACTTATGCTTCTTTATTTCTCATTTATGGCATACTTTATGATTTCCATTATGGGTAAAACGCGATAATTTCATTTTAGGAAGTGCGGACTACCGCCCCCTCAAAGTGATTTGAATCGTTAATGCCGTATGTGGGATGTATAAAGGATGGAGTAAATGGTATTATACACTATATTATACTGGAATTATATTATACATTTATATCATTATGATTTAGTTCCATTAAATATGAAATTGGAATGAAAGTAGCGTTCATGCGTACGTACGGCTTACCGTCTCCATGAACGGTGCATTTCATTTCTTACCTCTAAATGTTACGTAATATTATAAATGAATGTATATACTGGATATATAAGATATATATGACATATAAATCATGAATATAATTCTGGATATAATGGATATTCTACCACATGAACAACTTGTAATTATAAGAAGTTTATTGTTGACTCAAGTTACCAAAGATCGACAAAACGACCGTTATTAACTTAAATAATTACATAATGTTCATAACATTGTAATAAGTGATATAAAAAGGATAATGAAATTAAAAATGGTTCTTAATAAGGAAGATATTAACTCTAGTTTATTATTCAGGAGGTTAAAGAACGGTTGAGTCAGGACAAGACGCAAGGTAAGGGTTTACTTCACAACCTCTTCATTATCCAAGGTTGTTTATACATAATTATCTATTGGGACCTCGTTATCATCCAAATCCATGTTTCTTAAAAATGTCTTTCAGAACATTTTTACTATTAAATGGAAAATGGGTTAAAGTCATTTATACCCTTATACGTTTTTGAAGGAATCTTACCGTCATTTTCCAAACAATGTACTTTTTGACCTTTTTGACAAATATGAGGTAAGAATGTTTTTTTTACTTATACGACGGGTGTGACTATTTTCCGCCATTATAACTTCGTCGAAGCTTCCCTAACAAGCTTATAAGAATATCTTCAAAGTAAATGTATTATTTTAAAATTATGGGACTTTTAAATGATTTCAAAAAGGAGAGATATTTCTCTCAAATAGCTTTGATTTCATCTATGTCAACATCCTTTGATGGGTTTTAAGTTTAATTGAAATTGATTTGTGATACAAAACTTCCATTGAACATTTTGTGAAATATTTGACTGTGGATGTGTTATTTTTACCATCCATAGTTTATAGAGAAATTGTTGACATTTCGTATGCTAGTTTTAATACGAATATTTATGTTATGTTTAAACCTATTCATATGAGGAATGTATTGGACTTAATATGTGACGGGTGGAGCCCGCTATAGCTCCTCGATGCATCGGTAGGTCTCATGAGACAACTAGACGTGGAATTGGCAGAGGCCCTTTCCCAATTTGATTTATGGTTTTGGCCGAGGCCTTAATCATTTTAGACGTCTTGGCCGAGGCCTTGACAAAATGTTTCAGAATGTCCGGCATTATACATTCCCTCATTATGGAAGTGGTTATTGATATTTCATGTGATTATTCGACTAGTAGAATATCCATGTGAGTAAGTAAATGGCATTATTTCAGTTTACTTTTGCCATATTATGCTAAAGTTCAAGTTCAATAAGGCTTTTGTTTTAGTATACATTGCCTTAAATGCTTATGTTTTCTTATAAAAGCTTCCGCAATATTGTTATCCTTACTGAGCATCTGAGCTCACCCCTTTAAATGTTTAAAAAGTTTCCAGGATGTGAAGAAGTGTATTATGACTGACTTGCAAGAATAGTCAGTGAAGATATGAGTGTGGACTATGAAGACCACGTTATTGTAGTTTGTTTATTTTTGATGTAATGAAAGACTTATGAATGTATCTAGTGTTTCCAAGGCTACTAAACTAATCGGTCTTTCGAGACTTGATCTTTTGTGATCATGCCAATGTTACGAACTAATGCACCGGCTCTGGGTAGCTGGGGTCGGGGCGTTACAGTTGGTATCAAAGGCAGTTTAGTACTAACCTTGGAAGCTAGATTTAGATAAACTCTGATTAGAGCACATAGCCCAAAGATAGAGTTTGAGGATTAGTATAGAAGAACTTCCTAGAATTTTGGTATTATAGAGATGTTATGAGTTTTCCGAGCAATACATCCCTGTCTGGATACGAGCAGGTAGAGGCGGCTCTGGCACAGATGTACCTAGGGGTAAAACCCGAAAACACCGCTTTGAGCTAGGCTCGAACGGGAACTGGTGCACGACAACGGGCCTTGCTGCACTCTTGGTTACGACACTCCCGGGGGATATGATTAGGATAATTCTCATTTTATTTACAAACCACTATGAAGGGTTATGAGTATATACTTCCTCAAAGAAAACATTTCTTTTTATGATTATGGATTATATCCATAAATAGTTCAATTTATGTAAAGTGTTTTACAAGTATGGAATTATGTATTTTGATTCATAAACTAATCTAGTTTATGCCATTGTTTAGAAATGGCGCATAGTGGAAGGAATGGAAACCGTATCAATGCACGAACTCCGTGTAGGGATTGCCCTCCTGATCAAGATAATTATTGTGGATCTGGAGATACAACTGGTGCTGATCAACTTATTACCATACTGGGACAACTCACTCGGGTTATGAATAATAACCTTACTCGTATGGAGCACCCTGATCCGCAACGTGGAGGATCAATGTTAGACCGCTTCATGAGGCAAAAACCACCAACCTTCAATGGGAGTACAAATCCTATAGTAGCTGAGCAATGGATAAATTCCTTAGAGAAAATATTCCATGCCTTGGGGAGTAGTGAAAGGAAGAAGGTTGTCATGGCAGTTTACCGCCTCACTGGAGATGCCGATCAGTGGTGGTCGCTGATTCAAAACACAAAGGAAGATGATGACGTATCGAATATGGAATGGAGGGAGTTCAAAGATCTTTTCTTAGAAAAATACTTTCCTCATGACCATCGAGCAGATATGGAAAGGCAATTTCTGAGTCTGAGGCAGAAGGAGGATGAGAATGTCGCAAAGTATGAGGCTAACTTTACAAGGTTAGCGAGGCATGCTGCCGATTATATACGTAACCCAAGGAGTAAGATTGGTTGTTTCTTTGATGGGTTAAAACCATTTCTCCGTCGAGCTTTGGTATCAAAATCCTTCTCATCATACGAAGATATTGTCTCGTGTGCTATCAAGACAGAAAAGGAATTCTCTAAGTCTTATGACAACAAAGTAAAGCAAGAGAAGAAGAGAACGGTGGAACAAGAGACAGATAAAGGGAAAAAGGGAAAGAAGGATTTTCCATTATGTGATAATTGTGGGAAGAATCACCCTGGTACTTGCCTAAAAGGAATGGGAGTTTGTTATAAATGTGGAGAAAAGGGTCACTAGGCTCGTGATTGCAAGGGAAAGAAAGAGGCTATCAAAGTTGAATGCTACAATTGTAGAGAAATGGGTCATTATGCAAATGAATGTCCTAAGCGTCAGGGAAACTTACCTCAGAAAAGGCCAAGGGATCAAGGACAATCTTATGTTGTTACTACAGTTAAAGCAGAATAACTAATGTATTGGTGCTTTTGGACTCATGGATTATATTCTGGTTATTAGAATAATGTGATATATATATAAGGATTGTACTGCAGTACTTGTTGATTTCAGTAAGGTTTTAATATGATTAAGGTAATCATATTTTTAGTATGTGATAATAAGAGAAACTTTTATTTGTTTGGGGAATCTGATGTTACAATTGATTTTGGAATTTAGAGACCTTTTAGAGAAAGTCTGGATGAAGGTATTTTGGATAACTATAAAGGTTGGAGTGGATTAAGTTGAACTTTGGATAGTATTGTTTAAGGTTAAAACATTTATGAAGATTATTTTTGGAATAGTATAGTACTATATTTTTAGGAAAAGGACAACCTGCAGGGTGGGGAATAACCCGTCGTGTCGAACAAAGCTACAGGAATCGAACCCACAACCATAGTGCGACAAGCCTTTATTTCCTACCACTAGCCTACAGGAAGTCCCTGGTTATTACAAAATCGTTTTACTAATCTAAATGGTATGTGTTAACATTTGGAACCTTATACAATTAGGATAAATAGAATATTTTTGAGTTCCGTTACCATTTGGAGTAAAAGTTGGGTTTGTGGTAAAAATTTATTAACGAATATGTATATTCCCTTACATTCTTAGTAAATCTCCTAAATAAATTCCTCAACATTATAAAAGGTAACTTAAAACAAAAATGTTGTCGGTTAACTTTTCCAACTGGGGATTCAATGACCGTTTAACCAATCACAAGTTTGTGATTTTCTTATGGTTAAACTTTCTCCTAATCCTGTTTTCTATAACTCTCCATCAGACCTTGATGGTTTGTTTTTCTTCCATATCCATATTTTCATAGAATCCTAGAATGGGCTATATCGGGTGACCTTTGTACTTATCCTGCTTTCTTTTAATGTTATATATTTATTAACCTTATTTCCGATGTGGGTTTTCCACAAAGGTATTTTCTATTTTCAACCTTTTATTATCAAAGAAAAATTTCAAATTGCGAGGACGCAATTTATTGAAGGAGGGGAGAATGTAACACCCCGAGCTTCCACGATACTCTTCTCATTCAATAATGCAATGGCTTGCATTATACGCAACTTCGAGTTCTAAAACACCGCGACTAATCAAAGTAGCCGTTATGAATAGTAATAACCACTTTTTAAAATTATAGAAATTTTATATTTCAAAATGGACTTCATTTTTGGATTTGGAATATCAATTATAGCTTAGGGTGAAATTTTGGCATTGTTCTGAAAAACTTCAATTTTTGATGAATAGTGAAACCACTAAGTAGTAGTTAAATAACTGATTTTTCGTTTAAATGAAATATTACCACTTCTGTGATTTGATTTTCAAAAATCCGACATACATGGTTGTCATTAAGAAGTAAAATGTGGTTCAATGAGATTAAAATAATTTTTTGGTGAATAGTAACTTTTAAGTTCTTAATCGCGATTAGAGGTAATTAGTGTAGTTTAAGGTACAAATAATGTTTTTATAATATGAGATGAGCATGACACTTGTCCTACTCCTATTGGATGAGTCATGGCCGACCAAAACAACCCATGGGTCAACTTGGGGACCCCATGGAGCCACTTTAGTTGGAAAATGACAGTAATATATATTTATTTTATGTTAAAATTAAATTGACACAAACATGAGTTGTTTTACTAAAACAGTTTTTAAGTGGGGTTACACAAGTCCAAATTTTGATTATAAATATTCATTAGAAAGCTAAAAATATTTACTACATCATAGTATTTTTTTTATAATTTTTAGACATTAAATAAATTGAATTATTTATGACATCATGATGATGCAGTGATGACCTCATTATTTAACGATTTAAATAAAATGGGAAGATAATGCAAAATCCAAGGCTTACACTTGTCCAAAGCCAATTGTATGAGGAGATTTCGAACCCTTATCACCTTATCCTCAAATTATATAAGTGTGGGACCTTTAGAATCCGAAAAGCATTGTGAAATAATGTAACATTTCAATCTTTCCAAAAGTGCCCCTCCTCTCCACTTATAAAAGGCCCCCACCTCTCCCACCTCATTTACACTTTCAAGCAATTTGGCTCGGCCAACCTCTGCCCAAATACTCTCCCAACTTCCCCCTCTTACTCCTAGAAGCCTCACTTTGGGAAGAACTCTTCCCAAGGAAGCCTTTGGCTCAAATCAAAAAGAGTTACCCGATTTTGAGGTAATGTCTTCTCTAATGTTGTTTTGTTTTATTTTTCTTCTCCAACCCCCTAAACTCTTTTTATTCATTTATTTTTTAACAACACCAGTATCCTCAATATAATAGGATTTTGTTATAATAAGGATTTGAGCTACACTTACACACACCTACATCTAATGGTTAAAGAACATACGGTTTCTGTGGATGGCGAATTTCTGCCTCACGAAACGATGATTGTTCAACACTCATATAACACCTTAAAAGGTGGCCATTAAGATGTCACTATTTTTATATATGATATATAATATGTTTATGTTTTACTTATGCTTCTGTATTTCTCATTTATGGCATACTTTATGATTTCCATTATGGGTAAAACGCGATAATTTCATTTTAGGAAGTGCGGACTACCGCCCCCTCAAAGTGATTTGAATCGTTAATGCCATATGTGGGATGTATAAAGGATGGAGTAAATGGTATTATACACTATATTATACTGGAATTATATTATACATTTATATCATTATGATTTAGTTCCATTAAATATGAAATTGGAATGAAAGTAGCGTTCATGCGTACGTACGGCTTACCGTCTCCATGAACGGTGCATTTCATTTCTTACCTCTAAATGTTACGTAATATTATAAATGAATGTATATACTGGATATATAAGATATATATGACATCTAAATCATGAATATAATTCTGGATATAATTGATATTCTACCACATGAACAACTTGTAATTATAAGAAGTTTATTGTTGACTCAAGTTACCAAAGATCGACAAAACGACCGTTATTAACTTAAATAATTACATAATGTTCATAACATTGTAATAAGTGATATAAAAATGATAATGAAATTAAAAATGGTTCTTAATAAGGAAGATATTAACTCTAGTTTATTATTCAGGAGGTTAAATAACGGTTGAGTCAGGACAAGACGCAAGGTAAGGGTTTACTTCACAACCTCTTCATTATCCAAGGTTGTTTATACATAATTATCTATTGGGACCTCGTTATCATCCAAATCCATGTTTCTTAAAAATGTATTTCAGAACATTTTTACTATTAAATGGAAAATGGGTTAAAGTCATTTATACCCTTATACGTTTTTGAAGGAATCTTACCGTCATTTTCCAAACAATGTACTTTTTGACCTTTTTGACAAATATAAGGTAAGAATGTTTTTTTTACTTATACGACGGGTGTGACTATTTTCCGCCATTATAACTTCGTCGAAGCTTCCCTAACAAGATTATAAGAATATCTTCAAAGTAAATGTATTATTTTAAAATTATGGGACTTTTAAATGATTTCAAAAAGGAGAGATATTTCTCTCAAATAGCTTTGATTTCATCTATGTCAACATCCTTTGATGGGTTTTAAGTTTAATTGAAATTGATTTGTGATACAAAACTTCCATTGAACATTTTGTGAAATATTTGACTGTGGATGTGTTATTTTTACCATCCATAGTTTATGGAGAAATTGTTGACATTTCGTATGCTAGTTTTAATACGAATATTTATGTTATGTTTAAACCTATTCATATGAGGAATGTATTGGACTTAATATGTGACGGGTGGAGCCCGCTATAGCTCCTCGATGCATCGGTAGGTCTCATGAGACAACAAGACGTGGAATTGGCCGAGGCCCTTTCCCAATTTGATTTATGGTTTTGGCCGAGGCCTTAATCATTTTAGACGTCTTGGCCGAGGCCTTGACAAAATGTTTTAGAATGTCCGGCATTATACATTCCCTCATTATGGAAGTGGTTATTGATATTTCATGTGATTATTCGACTAGTAGAATATCCATGTGAGTAAGTAAATGGCATTATTTCAGTTTACTTTTGCCATATTATGCTAAAGTTCAAGTTCAATAAGGCTTTTGTTTTAGTATACATTGCCTTAAATGCTTATGTTTTCTTATAAAAGCTTCCGCAATATTGTTATCCTTACTGAGCATCTGAGCTCACCCCTTTCAATGTTTAAAAATTTTCCAGGATTTGAAGAAGTGTATTATGACTGACTTGCAAGAATAGTCAGTGAAGATATGAGTGTGGACTATGAAGACCATGTTATTGTAGTTTGTTTATTTTTGATGTAATGAAAGACTTATGAATGTATCTAGTGTTTCCAAGGCTACTAAACTAATCGGTCTTTCGAGACTTGATCTTTTGTGATCATGCCAATGTTACGAACTAATGCACCGGCTCTGGGTAGCTGGGGTCGGGGCGTTACAGTTGGTATCAAAGGCAGTTTAGTACTAACCTTGGAAGCTAGATTTAGATAAACTCTGATTAGAGCACATAGCCCAAAGATAGAGTTTGAGGATTAGTATAGAAGAACTTCCTAGAATTTTGGTATTATAGAGATGTTATGAGTTTTCCGAGCAATACATCCCTGTCTGGATACGAGCAGGTAGAGGCGGCTCTGGCACAGATGTACCTAGGGGTAAAACCCGAAAACACCGCTTTGAGCTAGACTCGAACGGGAACTGGTGCACGACAACGGGCCTTGCTGCACTCTTGGTTACGACACTCCCGGGGGATATGCTTAGGATAATTCTCATTTTATTTACAAACCACTATGAAGGGTTATGAGTATATACTTCCTCAAAGAAAACATTTCTTTTTATGATTATGGATTATATCCATAAATAGTTCAATTTATGTAAAGTGTTTTACAAGTATGGAATTATGTATTTTGATTCATAAACTAATCTAGTTTATGCCATTGTTTAGAAATGGCGCCTAGTGGAAGGAATGGAAACCATATCAATGCACGAACTCCGTGTAGGGATTGCCCTCCAGATCAAGATAATTATTGTGGATCTGGAGATACAACTGGTGCTGATCAACTTATTACCATACTGGGACAACTCACTCGGGTTATGAATAATAACCTTACTCGTATGGAGCACCCTGATCCGCAACGTGGAGGATCAATGTTAGACCGCTTCATGAGGCAACAACCACCAACCTTCAATGGGAGTACAAATCCTATAGTAGCTGAACAATGGATAAAGTCCTTAGAGAAAATATTCCATGCCTTGGGGAGTAGTGAAAGGGAGAAGGTTGTCATGGCAGTTTACCGCCTCACTGGAGATGCCGATCAGTGGTGGTCGCTGATTCAAAACACAAAGGAAGATGATGACGTATCGAATATGGAATGGAGGGAGTTCAAAGATCTTTTCTTAGAAAAATACTTTCCTCATGACCATCGAGCAGATATGGAAAGGCAATTTCTGAGTCTGAGGCAGAAGGAGGATGAGAATGTCGCAAAGAATGAGGCTAACTTTACAAGGTTAGCGAGGCATGCTGCCGATTATATACGTAACCCAAGGAGTAAGATTGATCGTTTCTTTGATGGGTTAAAACCATTTCTCCGTCGAGCTTTGGTATCACAATCCTTCTCATCATACGAAGATATTGTCTCGTGTGCTATCAAGACAGAAAAGGAATTCTCTAAGTCTTATGACAACAAAGTAAAGCAAGAGAAGAAGAGAATGGTGGAACAAGAGACAGATAAAGGGAAAAAGGGAAAGAAGGATTTTCCATTATGTGATAATTGTGGGAAGAATCACCCTGGTACTTGCCTAAAAGGAATGGGAGTTTGTTATAAATGTGGAGAAAAGGGTCACCAGGCTCGTGATTGCAAGGGAAAGAAAGAGGCTATCAAAGTTGAATGCTACAATTGTAGAGAAATGGGTCATTATGCAAATGAATGTCCTAAGCGTCAGGGAAACTTACCTCAGAAAAGGCCAAGGGATCAAGGACAATCTTATGCTGTTACTACAGTTGAAGCAGAATAACTAATGTATTGGTGCTTTTGGACTCATGGATTATATTCTGGTTATTAGAATAATGTGATATATATATAAGGATTGTACTGCAGTACTTGTTGATTTCAGTAAGGTTTTAATATGATTAAGGTAATCATATTTTTAGTATGTGATAATAAGAGAAACTTTTCTTTGTTTGGGGAATCTGATGTTACAATTGATTTTGGAATTTAGAGACCTTTTAGAGAAAGTCTGGATGAAGGTATTTTGGATAACTATAAAGGTTGGAGTGGATTAAGTTGAACTTTGGATAGTATTGTTTAAGGTTAAAACATTTATGAGGATTATTTTTGGAATAGTATAGTACTATATTTTTAGGAAAAGGACAACCTGCAGGGTGGGGAATAACCCGTCACGTCGGACAAAGCTGCAGGAATCGAACCCACAACCATAGTGCGACAAGCCTTTATTTCCTACCACTAGCCTACAGGAAGTCCCTGGTTATTACAAAATCGTTTTACTAATCTAAATGGTATGTGTTAACATTTGGAACCTTATACAATTAGGATAAATAGAATATTTTTGAGTTCCGTTACCATTTGGAGTAAAAGTTGGGTTTGTGGTAAAAATTTATTAACGAATATGTATATTCCCTTACGTTCTTAGTAAATCTCCTAAATAAATTCCTCAACATTATAAAAGGTAACTTAAAACAAAAATGTTGTCGGTTAACTTTTCCAACTGGGGATTCAATGACCGTTTAACCAATCACAAGTTTGTGATTTTCTTATGGTTAAACTTTCTCCTAATCTTGTTTTCTATAACTCTCCATCAGACCTTGATGGTTTGTTTTTCTTCCATATCCATATTTTCATAGAATCCTAGAATGGGCTATATCGGGTGACCTTTGTACTTATCCTGCTTTCTTTTAATGTTATATATTTATTAACCTTATTTCCGATGTGGGTTTTCCACAAAGGTATTTTCTATTTTCAACCTTTTATTATCAAAGAAAAATTTCAAATTGCGAGGACGCAATTTATTGAAGGAGGGGAGAATGTAACACCCCGAGCTTCCACGATACGCTTCTCATTCAATAATGCAATGGCTTGCATTATACGCAACTTCGAGTTCTAAAACACCGCGACTAATCAAAGTAGCCGTTATGAATAGTAATAACCACTTTTTAAAATTATAGAAATTTTATATTTCAAAATGGACTTCATTTTTGGATTTGGAATATCAATTATAGCTTAGGGTGAAATTTTGGCATTGTTCTGAAAAACTTCAATTTTTGATGAATAGTGAAACCACTAAGTAGTAGTTAAATAACTGATTTTTCGTTTAAATGAAATATTACCACTTCTGTGATTTGATTTTCAAAAATCCTACATACATGGTTGTCATTAAGAAGTAAAATGTGGTTCAATGAGATTAAAATAATTTTTTGGTGAATAGTAACTTTTAAGTTCTTAATCGCGATTAGAGGTAATTAGTGTAGTTTAAGGTACAAATAATGTTTTTATAATATGAGATGAGCATGACACTTGTCCTACTCCTATTTTATGAGTCATGGCCGACCAAGGCAACCCATTGGTCAAATTGGGGACCCCATGGAGCCACTTTAGTTGGAAAATGACATTAATATATATTTATATAATGTTAAAATTAAATTGACACAAACATGAGTTGTTTTACTAAAACAGTTTTTAAGTGGGGTTACACAAGTCCAAATTTTGATTATAAATATTCATTAGAAATATAAAAAGATTTCCTACATCATAGTATTTTTTTTATAATTTTTAGACATTAAATAAATTGAATTATTGATGACATCATGATGATGCAGTGATGACCTCATTATTTAACGATTTAAATAAAATGGGAAGATAATGCAAAATCCAAGGCTTACACTTGTCCAAAGCCAATTGGATGAGGAGATTGCGAACCCTTATCACCTTATCCTAGAATTATATAAGTGTGGGACCTTTAGAATCCGAAAAGCATTGTGAAATAATGTAACATTTCAATCTTTCCAAAAGTACACCTCTTCTCCACTTATAAAAGGCCCCCACCTCTCCCACCTCATTTACACTTTCAAGCCATTTGGCTCGGCCAACCTCTGCCCAAATACTCTCCCAACTTCCCCCTATTACTCCTAGAAGCCTCACTTTGGGCAGAACTCTTCCCAAGGAAGCCTTTGGCTCAAATCAAAAAGAGTTACCCGATTTTGAGGTAATGTCTTCTCTAATGTTGTTTTGTTTTATTTTTCTTCTCCAACCCCCTAAACTATTTTTATTCATTTCTTTTGTAACAACACCAGTATACTCAATATACTATGATGTTTTTATAAGAAGTATTCGAGCTACACTTACACACACCTACATCTAATGGTTAAAGAACATACGGTTTCTGTGGATGGCGAATTTCTGCCTCACGAAACGATGATTGTTCAACACTCATATAACACCTTCAAAGGTGGCCATTAAGATGTAACTATTTTTATATATGATATATAATATGTTTATGTTTTACTTATGCTTCTGTATTTCTCATTTATGGCATACTTTATGATTTCCATTATGGGTAAAACGCGATAATTTCATTTTAGGAAGTGCGGACTACCGCCCCCTCAAAGTGATTTGAATCGTTAATGCCATATGTGGGATGTATAAAGGATGGAGTAAATGGTATTATACACTATATTATACTGGAATTATATTATACATTTATATCATTATGATTTAGTTCCATTAAATATGAAATTGGAATGAAAGTAGCGTTCATGCGTATGTACGGCTTACCGTCTCCATGAACGGTGCATTTCATTTCTTACCTCTAAATGTTACGTAATATTATAAATGAATGTATATACTGGATATATAAGATATATATGACATCTAAATCATGAATATAATTCTGGATATAATGGATATTCTACCACATGAACAACTTGTAATTATAAGAAGTTTATTGTTGACTCAAGTTACCAAAGATCGACAAAACGACCGTTATTAACTTAAATAATTACATAATGTTCATAACATTGTAATAAGTGATATAAAAAGGATAATGAAATTAAAAATGGTTCTTAATAAGGAAGATATTAACTCTAGTTTATTATTCAGGAGGTTAAAGAACGGTTGAGTCAGGACAAGACACAAGGAAAGGGTTTACTTCACAACCTCTTCATTATCCAAGGTTGTTTATACATAATTATCTATTGGGACCTCGTTATCATCCAAATCCATGTTTCTTAAAAATGTATTTCAGAACATTTTTACTATTAAATGGAAAATGGGTTAATGTCATTTATACCCTTATACATTTTTGATGGAATCTTACCGTCGTTTTCCAAACAATGTACTTTTTGACCTTTTTGACAAATATAAGGTAAGAATGTTTTTTTTACTTATACGACGGGTGTGACTATTTTCCGCCATTATAACTTCGTCGAAGCTTCCCTAACAAGCTTATAAGAATATCTTCAAAGTAAATGTATTATTTTAAAATTATGGGACTTTTAAATGATTTCAAAAAGGAGAGATATTTCTCTCAAATAGCTTTGATTTCATCTATGTCAACATCCTTTGATGGGTTTTAAGATTAATTGAAATTGATTTGTGATACAAAACTTCCATTGAACATTTTGTGAAATATTTGACTGTGGATGTGTTATTTTTACCATCCATAGTTTATGGAGAAATTGTTGACATTTCGTATGCTAGTTTTAATACGAATATTTATGTTATGTTTAAACCTATTCATATGAGGAATGTATTGGACTTAATATGTGACGGGTGGAGCCCGCTATAGCTCCTCGATGCATCGGTAGGTCTCATGAGACAACTAGACGTGGAATTGGCTGAGGCCCTTTCCCAATTTGATTTATGGTTTTGGCCGAGGCCTTAATCATTTTAGACGTCTTGGCCGAGGCCTTGACAAAATGTTTCAGAATGTCCGGCATTATACATTCCCTCATTATGGAAGTGGTTATTGATATTTCATGTGATTATTCGACTAGTAGAATATCCATGTGAGTAAGTAAATGGCATTATTTCAGTTTACTTTTTCCATATTATGCTAAATTTCAAGTTCAATAAGGCTTTTGTTTTAGTATACATTGCCTTAATTGCTTATGTTTTCTTATAAAAGCTTCCGCAATATTGTTATCCTTACTGAGCATCTGAGCTCACCCCTTTCAATGTTTAAAAATTTTCCAGGATTTGAAGAAGTGTATTATGACTGACTTGCAAGAATAGTCAGTGAAGATATGAGTGTGGACTATGAAGACCATGTTATTGTAGTTTGTTTATTTTTGATGTAATGAAAGACTTATGAATGTATCTAGTGTTTCCAAGGCTACTAAACTAATCGGTCTTTCGAGACTTGATCTTTTGTGATCATGCCAATGTTACGAACTAATGCACCGGCTCTGGGTAGCTGGGGTCGGGGCGTTACAGTTGGTATCAAAGGCAGTTTAGTACTAACCTTGGAAGCTAGATTTAGATAAACTCTGATTAGAGCACATAGCCCAAAGATAGAGTTTGAGGATTAGTATAGAAGAACTTCCTAGAATTTTGGTATTATAGAGATGTTATGAGTTTTCCGAGCAATACATCCCTGTCTGGATACGAGCAGGTAGAGGCGGCTCTGGCACAGATGTACCTAGGGGTAAAACCCGAAAACACCGCTTTGAGCTAGACTCGAACGGGAACTGGTGCACGAAAACGGGCCTTGCTGCACTCTTGGTTACGACACTCCCGGGGGATATGCTTAGGATAATTCTAATTTTATTTACAAACCACTATGAAGGGTTATGAGTATATACTTCCTCAAAGAAAACATTTCTTTTTATGATTATGGATTATATCCATAAATAGTTCAATTTATGTAAAGTTTTTTACAAGTATGGAATTATGTATTTTGATTCATAAACTAATCTAGTTTATGCCATTGTTTAGAAATGGCGCCTAGTGGAAGGAATGGAAACCGTATCAATGCACGAACTCCGTGTAGGGATTTCCCTCCTGATAAAGATAATTATTGTGGATCTGGAGATACAACTGGTGCTGATCAACTTATTACCATACTGGGACAACTCACTCGGGTTATGAATAATAACCTTACTCGTATGGAGCACCCTGATCCTCAACGTGGAGGATCAATGTTAGACCGCTTCATGAGGCAACAACCACCAACCTTCAATGGGAGTACAAATCCTATAGTAGCTGAGCAATGGATAAATTCCTTAGAGAAAATATTCCATGCCTTGGGGAGTAATGAAAGGGAGAAGGTTGTCATGGTAGTTTACCGCCTCACTAGAGATGTCGATCAGTGGTGGTCGCTGATTCAAAACACAAAGGAAGATGATGACGTATCGAATATGGAATGGAGGGAGTTCAAAGATCTTTTCTTAGAAAAATACTTTCCTCATGACCATCGAGCAGATATGGAAAGGCAAATTCTGAGTCTGAGGCAGAAGGAGGATGAGAATGTCGCAAAGTATGAGGCTAACTTTACAAGGTTAGCGAGGCATGATGCCGATTATATACGTAACCCAAGGAGTAAGATTGATCGTTTCTTTTATGGGTTAAAACCATTTCTCAGTCGAGCTTTGGTATCACAATCCTTCTCATCATACGAAGATATTGTCTCGTGTGCTATCAAGACAGAAAAGGAATTCTCTAAGTCTTATGACAACAAAGTAAAGCAAGAGAAGAAGAGAACGGTGGAACAAGAGACAGATAAAGGGAAAAAGGGAAAGAAGGATTTTCCATTATGTGATAATTGTGGGAAGAATCACCCTGGTACTTGCCTAAAAGGAACGGGAGTTTGTTATAAATGTGGAGAAAAGGGTCACCAGGCTCGTGATTGCAAGGGAAAGAAAGAGGCTATCAAAGTTGAATGCTACAATTGTAGAGAAATGGGTCATTATGCAAATGAATGTCCTAAGTGTCAGGGAAACTTACCTCAGAAAAGGCCAAGGGATCAAGGACAATCTTATGCTGTTACTACAGTTGAAGCAGAATAACTAATGTATTGGTGCTTTTGGACTCATGGATTATATTCTGGTTATTAGAATAATGTGATATATATATAAGGATTGTACTGCAGTACTTGTTGATTTCAGTAAGGTTTTAATATGATTAAGGTAATCATATTTTTAGTATGTGATAATAAGAGAAACTTTTCTTTGTTTGGGGAATCTGATGTTACAATTGATTTTGGAATTTAGAGACCTTTTAGAGAAAGTCTGGATGAAGGTATTTTGGATAACTATAAAGGTTGGAGTGGATTAAGTTGAACTTTGGATAGTATTGTTTAAGGTTAAAACATTTATGAAGATTATTTTTGGAATAGTATAGTACTATATTTTTAGGAAAAGGACAACCTGCAGGGTGGTGAATAACCCGTCGCGTCGGACAAAGCTGCAGGAATCGAACCCACAACCATAGTGCGACAAGCCTTTATTTCCTACCACTAGCCTACAGGAAGTCCCTGGTTATTACAAAATCGTTTTACTAATCTAAATGGTATGTGTTAACATTTGGAACCTTATACAATTAGGATAAATAGAATATTTTTGAGTTCCGTTACCATTTGGAGTAAAAGTTGGGTTTGTGGTAAAAATTTATTAACGAATATGTATATTCCCTTACGTTCTTAGTAAATCTCCTAAATAAATTCCTCAACATTATAAAAGGTAACTTAAAACAAAAATGTTGTCGGTTAACTTTTCCAACTGGGGATTCAATGACCGTTTAACCAATCACAAGTTTGTGATTTTCTTATGGTTAAACTTTCTCCTAATCCTGTTTTCTATAACTCTCCATCAGACCTTGATGGTTTGTTTTTCTTCCATATCCATATTTTCATAGAATCCTAGAATGGGCTATATCGGGTGACCTTTGTACTTATCCTGCTTTCTTTTAATGTTATATATTTATTAACCTTATTTCTGATGTGGGTTTTCCACAAAGGTATTTTCTATTTTCAACCTTTTATTATCAAAGAAAAATTTCAAATTGCGAGGACGCAATTTATTGAAGGAGGGGAGAATGTAACACCCCGAGCTTCCACGATACGCTTCTCATTCAATAATGCAATGGCTTGCATTATACGCAACTTCGAGTTCTAAAACACCGCGACTAATCAAAGTAGCCGTTATGAATAGTAATAACCACTTTTTAAAATTATAGAAATTTTATATTTCAAAATGGACTTCATTTTTGGATTTGGAATATCAATTATAGCTTAGGGTGAAATTTTGGCATTGTTCTGAAAAACTTCAATTTTTGATGAATAGTGAAACCACTAAGTAGTAGTTAAATAACTGATTTTTCGTTTAAATGAAATATTACCACTTCTGTGATTTGATTTTTAAAAATCCGACATACATGGTTGTCATTAAGAAGTAAAATGTGGTTCAATGAGATTAAAATAATTTTTTGGTGAATAGTAACTTTTAAGTTCTTAATCGCGATTAGAGGTAATTAGTGTAGTTTAAGGTACAAATAATGTTTTTATAATATGAGATGAGCATGACACTTGTCCTACTCCTATTGGATGAGTCATGGCCGACCAAGACAACCCATGGGTCAACTTGGGGACCCCATGGAGCCACTTTAGTTGGAAAATGACATTAATATATATTTATTTAATGTTAAAATTAAATTGACACAAACATGAGTTGTTTTACTAAAAAAGTTTTTAAGTGGGGTTACACAAGTCCAAATTTTGATTATAAATATTCATTAGAAAGCTAAAACGATTTCATACATCATAGTATTTTTTTTATAATTTTTAGACATTAAATAAATTGAATTATTGATGACATCATGATGATGCAGTGATGACCTCATTATTTAACGATTTAAATAAAATGGGAAGATAATGCAAAATCCAAGGCTTACACTTGTCCAAAGCCAATTGGATGAGGAGATTTAGAACCCTTATCACCTTATCCTCTAATTATATAAGTGTGGGACCTTTAGAATCCGAAAATCATTGTGAAATAATGTAACATTTCAATCTTTCCAAAAGTGACCCTCCTCTCCACTTCTAAAAGGCCCCCACCTCTCCCACCTCATTTACACTTTCAAGCCATTTGGCTCGGCCAACCTCTACCCAAATACTCTCCCAACTTCACCCTATTACTCCTAGAAGCCTCACTTTGGGCAAAACTCTTCCCAAGGAAACCTTTGGATCAAATCAAAAAGAGTTACCCGATTGTGAGGTAATGTCTTCTCTAATGTTGTTTTGTTTTATTTTTCTTCTCCAACCCCCTAAACTCTTTTTATTCATTTCTTTTGTAACAACACCAGTATACTCAATATACTAGGATGTTGTTATAAGAAGGATTATAGCTACACTTACACACACCTACATATAATGGTTAAAGAACATACGGTTTCTGTGGATGGCGAATTTCTGCCTCACGAAATGATGATTGTTCAACACTCATATAACACCTTCAAAGGTGGCCATTAAGATGTCACTATTTTTATATATGATATATAATATGTTTATGTTTTACTTATGCTTCTGTATTTCTCATTTATGGCATACTTTATGATTTCCATTATGGGTAAAACGCGATAATTTCATTTTAGGAAGTGCGGACTACCGCCCCCTCAAAGTGATTTGAATCGTTAATGCCATATGTGGGATGTATAAAGGATGGAGTAAATGGTATTATACACTATATTATACTGGAATTATATTATAAATTTATATCATTATGATTTAGTTCCATTAAATATGAAATTGGAATGAAAGTAGCGTTCATGCGTACGTACGGCTTACCGTCTCCATGAACGGTGCATTTCAATTCTTACCTCTAAATGTTACGTAATATTATAAATGAATGTATATACTGGATATATAAGATATATATGACATCTAAATCATGAATATAATTCTGGATATAATGGATATTCTACCACATGAACAACTTGTAATTATAAGAAGTTTATTGTTGACTCAAGTTACCAAAGATCGACAAAACGACCGTTATTTACTTAAATAATTACATAATGTTCATAACATTGTAATAAGTGATATAAAAAGGATAATGAAATTAAAAATGGTTCTTAATAAGGAAGATATTAACTCTAGTTTATTATTCAGGAGGTTAAAGAACGGTTGAGTCAGGACAAGACGCAAGGTAAGGGTTTACTTCACAACCTCTTCATTATCCAAGGTTGTTTATACATAATTATCTATTGGGACCTCGTTATCATCCAAATCCATGTTTCTTAAAAATGTCTTTCAGAACATTTTTACTATTAAATGGAAAATGGGTTAAAGTCATTTATACCCTTATACGTTTTTGAAGGAATCTTACCGTCGTTTTCCAAACAATGTACTTTTTGACCTTTTTGACAAATATAAGGTAAGAATGTTTTTTTTACTTATACGACGGGTGTGACTATTTTCCGCCATTATAACTTCGTCGAAGCTTCCCTAACAAGCTTATAAGAATATCTTCAAAGTAAATGTATTATTTTAAAATTATGGGACTTTTAAATGATTTCAAAAAGGAGAGATATTTCTCTCAAATAGCTTTGATTTCATCTATGTCAACATCCTTTGATGGGTTTTAAGTTTAATTGAAATTGATTTGTGATACAAAACTTCCATTGAACATTTTGTGAAATATTTGACTGTGGATGTGTTATTTTTACCATCCATATTTTATGGAGAAATTGTTGACATTTCGTATGCTAGTTTTAATACGAATATTTATGTTATGTTTAAACCTATTCATATGAGGAATGTATTGGACTTAATATGTGACGGGTGGAGCCCGCTATAGCTTCTCGATGCATCGGTAGGTCTCATGAGACAACTAGACGTGGAATTGGGCGAGGCCCTTTCCCAATTTGATTTATGGTTTTGGCCGAGGCCTTAATCATTTTAGACGTCTTGGCCGAGGCCTTGACAAAATGTTTCAGAATGTCCGGCATTATACATTCCCTCATTATGGAAGTGGTTATTGATATTTCATGTGATTATTCGACTAGTAGAATATCCATGTGAGTAAGTAAATGGCATTATTTAAGTTTACTTTTGCCATATTATGCTAAAGTTCAAGTTCAATAAGGATTTTGTTTTAGTATACATTGCCTTAAATGCTTATGTTTTCTTATAAAAGCTTCCGCAATATTGTTATCCTTACTGAGCATCTGAGCTCACCCCTTTCAATGTTTAAAAATTTTCCAGGATGTGAAGAAGTGTATTATGACTGACTTTCAAGAATAGTCAGTGAAGATATGAGTGTGGACTATGAAGACCATGTTATTGTAGTTTGTTTATTTTTGATGTAATGAAAGACTTATGAATGTATCTAGTGTTTCCAAGGCTACTAAACTAATCGGTCTTTCGAGACTTGATCTTTTGTGATCATGCCAATGTTACGAACTAATGCACCGGCTCTGGGTAGCTGGGGTCGGGGCGTTACATTCTCACACTTTTTTATATGATGATATTTATTAGAATATGTAAAAAGTCACCTTCATTTGGAAGGAATTCATTTTTTCCAAATTGAAACTCACTCAGATGGTTCTTCATATGGTATACTCAAACTGATTCATTTATACTGCTACACCCTTTATTACTTTGAACTTCATACATCATACATATTACTCTTTTTAATTATTATAATTTTTTTCAAAAGCATGAAAAATAAGTACCTCATGATTCTAATTATTCTCTATTCAGTAATAATGTGCATCATATGTCTAATGACATTGAGTAATTTCCATTTGGTGACATTTTTTTACTTCAAATTTATAGATCAAAATTCAACTTCTTATAAATCTCTATCAAATAACATTATCCCTGGTTAATCTTGTGTGACTATTGTAATTATCTCCCCTTTTAAGAAAGTTTATAACTTTATATTCAATCGTGAGAATATTCATGATGTTAGGAACTTGAAGATTAAAATATCATCGTCTAACTTAAGAAAAGTTTCCTAACATGTTTAATGATACTTCCTTCACCGCGTCAAATACTTCATAAGAAAAACATTATTAACAACTTCAAAAACTCTTTCTGACCTTCTTAACAAAATCATTTATAATAAGATATGTTGAAAATAAATAAATAAATTTTTATAAAAACATCCCCAAGGATCTTAAATCTCTCGATTTTTATTTTTTGGCAACATTCTCATAAACATTTAACACTTTTTTTAAAAAGCTATTTTCTCAACTTTTTATCAAATAACAGTCATTCTCATAGAGAATTTCCTAACACCGCACTACTGGATAAAGTAATGTTTTTTAAGGAATTTCATCCCTCAGGGAAAAAGTAATTTTTTATCCATGATAAGATAAACTCCCCCTTAATCTTTTTTATCTCCCCTTCTTATGATAACAACATCTTTAGATCTGGAATAAAAAGGCTTGTACACCTTCTTACAAAGTTTTAATTTCTCTCCCCCTTTGCCAACATAATCCAAAGTAAGGTGGGGGACTTCACTATGAATCTTTAAAAAGTCATTGGTGGAGACTAAACATGTATTTTCAAACTCAATTCCTAAAATGTTTCCCTTGGCTTAGTATTTGACAAAACATTAGCAATTTGATACTTTTTTGAAATTTATTCAATCATAAAATCTTCAACAAAAAATTTCTATTTTATAAAATGATACTTAATATCAATTTGATTTGATTTGGGATTTTTTAAATGGTTTTTTGAAATATAAATGGAAATTTTATTATTACAAATAATCTTTAATGGTTTTCTAACATTCAATCTAAAATTTTCCAGCTGAAATTTCATTTATATCATTTGTGAACATGCATGGGTAGTGAAAACATAGTTTTATTTTATTGTACTCAAAGTAATAGAACTTTGTTTTTTACTATTAAAAATCACACAACATTACCCCAAGAAGAATGTTCCTTATGATGTTTAATTTCTATCATTATAATATTTTTCTCAATTAGCATCATTGTATCCAATAAATTTCATGTCCTAAGTTATTTTATACAAAATTATATAATATGATGTTCCTTTAACATACTTGAGTATTATTTATACTACCATTATATGTGATTCCTTTGGATCACTCTCATGTCTAGAAGATAATGTAATAGCATATACAATTTCTGGCCTTGAAGTTATAAGATATAGTAAGATTTTTATCAACTTTTAGAAGTATTTCTGATTCACACTTTTCTCAGCTTCATCTTTACTCAACTTCAAAAAAAAGAGATAGGTGTGCAAACTTCCTTTGATTATTCCATTACAAACTTCTATAACAACTCTTTGTTATAATTTCTTATGATAAAAAGATATGTCTTTCCTTTTGTTTAACTTATAAGACCTAAAATAAAGTTAACTCATTAAGCATTGATAATTTAATGTTTTTCTTCATTTGTTTAAAAATTTATTCACAATTTTTATCCATATCACCTATAAAAATTATATCATCAATGTAAATAATGATAATAAGGGTGCCTATGTTAATTTCCCTAATATAAATGTTTCTATCAACTTTTCATTTAGAAAATGTCAACTTCTTTGGGAAATTTACCAGTTTAGAGTACCATGCATGTGGATCATGTTTCAACCCATACAAATATTTATTCATCTTACACACCATGGTTCCATATTTATCAAGTAAAAACCCACTAGGTTTCTCAATATTAACATATTCATCAACATATCTACTTAATAAAGGTGAATTAATATCCATCAGATAGGCTTTGTAAAAAATATGTGTAGAAACTTCCAAGAACATTCTTATAGTTTCAAGTCTTGTAACAAGGGAAAAAGTTTCTTCAAAATCAACACCTTTGACCATTGAGTAGCCTTTAAAAATTAGTCATGGTTTGTTTCTTTAGGTTAATTGAGTTTATTACTAAACACCCACTTTATTCCTATACCATTATCTCCTACTGGTCATGGAAAAAGATCACAGAAGTCATTTTTCTCAATTTTATCCAACTCTTCATTCATTATATTTATCCACTCTTTAGGTTCAAATGACTTTGAAACTAATTGTCATTTCACCTGTAAGATAAGTGATTTCTGATTATCAAATATCAAATTCCTTCAAGTTATTACTAGATCTTTCCTATTTCCAATGATGTAAACATTTTAAACCTATTTTCTTAAATTTTTTAACTTTAGATATTTTCTTACAAACATACTTTTCTCATTAAAAGATTTATTTGAGTCTCTTTGCATAGTGGTGGTAATATATTTGTCGTTACTATTATCTTATTTGGATGTTAAAATTTTATCCTTCACAGCATATTATTTATCATTTTTAAAAAAAATGTTAAGGTAGTTTTATTTTAAATAATTCTCACGTCATAATAATCCAACAAATTTTATAGATGTTTACTCTAAAAAATTTAATTTATTCCATTGGATGAGTATCCCAAGAAAATTCCTTCCTATTATTTTTTAACAAACTTTCCAAGATCTGGATTTTTTATATTTATTATGAAATGACTCACAAAAACCTTTAATTATTTTAATAAATTATTTTTCTTATACCAGAAATAATAGGAATTTATTTTATATTCCATCCACAATAAACATTTTTTTTTGAACATGAATGGATGAACTTAAATATTCTCTGTAGAATAATTTTTAAAGTTTGTATTTTATGAGCATGCTTCTTCCCATTTCAACTAAAATCCTATTTTTTCATTCTGTAGCTCCATTTTTTTAGGAGTGTAGGGATAAATATATTTTCGTTTGATTGAATGTTTCTTTATATAGGATTAAAAAACATTTATTATGTACTCTTTTCTATTGTTAATTCTTATCTTTAGTATATAAACACCCATTTCTCTTTCAACTTACCTTTTGGAATATCTAAAAATCTCTACGGCGTCTAATTTATGTTTCATAAACATTATTTTGGTCATCTGAGTAAATTAATCAATGAAAGTAATAAATTAAAAATCACTCTTTTTTTATTTATGTCTCAATGGACCATAAATATCATAGTTAATGAGTTCAAAAGGTCTAGTGAATTGTATTTTAACTTGCTTACATATCTTACTAGTCATCGTCACTTTTTGAAAATTTATACAAACATAATCATCTTTTCTATCTAGTTGTCATATGTTTCTTATAGAATATTCTTTTGAATTTGTGCTGATAATTTTATATCCAATATTCCCAATTATTTGATTCCACAACTTATTTTCATCCTCATCAGTTAAGTAACACAAGTTATGAAGATCTTCAATCTAGAATAGGTTATCATTGGTTCTTTATCCCTTAGTAACAACTTTTCAATCTTTCAAAATGTTGATGATACAAAAATTTTCTCTAAAGATAACTTCCTTAAAAATCCAAAGGTTGGATGACACATAATAAGTTGTGTTTGAGACTATAAACATATAAAACTTCCTTTGATTTCAATTTTTAAGCATCAATCTCAAGATTTCATATTCCTCTGATTTTTAAGGAACTATCATTTCCAAAATTAAATAATCCTCCTTAATGTTCTTCAATATCATTCAAGATATTTATATAATCTATAATATGTGAGGAACAACCATTATTAATAATCTAAGGTTTATTCCTTTTTCTATCTTTTAGATTTGTATCAACAACAAAAGTTATTTCCTAAACTTTCTTTTTTTACATACTCTTTTCTTTTTCAGCATAAGAAACTTATCTTGTAATATATTTTATACATTCTTCAGTAATGTGACCCAGTTGATCACATCTTCCACAAACTACCTCTCAGAAATTAAATCGGTTTTTCATTGGAAACTTTCTAACATCTAATGATTTTTCCTTTCTTCTTTCCTTCAACTTAGGAAAGTTACTCTTTTTTCTTCCACTCCTTCTCTCCCTTTGTTCATTACTATTTTCAATAAGAGAAATCTTGTATTAGAAATTATATTCCTTATTCCAATATATACCATAGAATGAATAATATCAACTAAATCTTGATCTTTAGTAGAAGTAAGATCTTTCCCTATATAAAGTTTGTTGAGGTTTGTAACATCTTTCTGTATTTGTTTCCCTGTATCATGGGGAATCTTTCATATAGAGGTTAATTTAATCTTTTTTTGATGTTATTTTTTCCTACATCCTTTCTCAATCTAATATTTCACAATGTTTTTTCTCACATGTTCATAGTTATAAATATCAGATGAACATTTATGTTTAGTGGGTATATATGTCACCTGATTCTTGAGATGATTTTTCTTAGTAGATTTGGATGTTTCATCCTTTACCTCTAAATCCTTATTGAAATTTTTTCTCATATTCATTAAGGTACTTTCAACCTCAAGAAATATTTATTTAGTTTTACAAACCTCATATTCCCTATAATACATTTTCATACTAAGATCTTCTTTTATCTATCCTTATTTTGAAACTCTTAGTTTGAGGTTCTTATTCCTTTAATGTATATATATTCATTTTTAAATAACATTCCTTTCCAACATTTTTTTCACCTAATTTATTCAAACTTATAATTTCCTTCTTGAGTTTTTTTTTCAATATATGCTACAAGTTCTAATTTCAGATAATATTCTCTATTGGTTTCTTTAGCTTCTTCTTCTTCATTGTTTGAGAAATCTTCCTTTATCTAAAAATTCTCAAATAAAGTTTCGAACTTCTCTGGTTTTTCATATTCTGAAGAAATATTTTCAGTAGAGTTGTATAAAACTTTCTTACTTAACATACTACTTTTATTATTTCTAGTGAACTTTTTTTTTAATTCCTGTGGATTTTTTATCTTCCTTTGAATTTTTACTTCACTTCTTCCACTGAGTTTTTTCTATAGAATCATCTCAATATTCTCTAGTTTTCTTATTAGTAAAATTCATAAAAAATTCACAACTCCTGCACACATGAAAAATTTAAGTTTAATTTTGAGTTCATATTTTCCTCTACCACTCCGGAAATTTTTTGGAGATAAGCGACATGTTTTTTTATTAATTTCATCATCTTCCTTATCTT
Organism: Viscum album; assembly: GCA_963277665.1. Lineage (NCBI taxonomy): Eukaryota > Viridiplantae > Streptophyta > Magnoliopsida > Santalales > Viscaceae > Viscum > Viscum album. The sequence continues at coordinate 1,202,993,578 of OY728126.1, read as the reverse complement.
CCAAATCACTAAAGACAAAAATATTATGACTAATATCTTAGATGTTCATCTTTCTAATATCATCCAAATATATTTCATACATGATCTTATTTTTGAATGTTGGATCCTTCCTCATCTTATATTCAGTAAGAAGGTTATTTAATTAATAAATAAATAAAACATATTTATTTTATAAGGAAGAAATTTTTGAATCAAAGCTGATAGGAAAGTTTATCATGAGTTTTATAAAAATAGTGAAATATTTCAAGTCATTTTTGAATCCTCTGATGTTGCAAAAAAATAAATTACTCTGGAAAAGTACTCATTAATGGTTTCACCATCTACCATTTTGATATCATTAAACTTTCTTCTCTATATTTTTTTCTTTTCTTTCTTTACTTTGAAATTTCCCTAAGAGATACTTTTGTTTTTTTCCCAAGTTTCCTTAGTTGTATTAATACCCATAACCTTCATAAAAAAAATTCAAGAAAATACAAAAGAATATAATTTATAACTTTCCCATATACCTCAAGATTTATTTTTCCAGTGAATTTTATAGGACTATCTTTATCAAGGGATGTAAATTAAACTGTAGTTTCATCAATTACCTTTAGTATAAGATACAGAAGATAGGATATCATTCTATTTTTTAAACCATGAAAATTATTTCCATTAAGGTTAGGAATACCTCTATTGTTAACTATATTGACATTATCCATGATATAGACCAAACATGGGAACTTGGATCTGATACTACTTGAAGTTCCTTAGGATTGTGAGAACCACTTAGAAGGGGGGTTGGATGAGTGATGATCTTTTACAATTTCATAATTACTAAAATTAACCCCTATAACTTGTTAAAGTTTTTATCCTTTTCAAATTTTAAAACCAAAACCATAATTTCTATGAAATGTTAGTAAAATTTTAACACCTTGAGATTTTAAAAGAACATTGTGTTAGTTAGTTTATATCACACGCAACAGTGATCTTTAACAAACCATGAAATATTATTTTTCTATGAAATTTATAACATAGAAATTGAATTGTAAGGTATGAATAAAACTAACCAAATTATGAAATATATATAATCAATAAAAATGAATTGATTAATTATTAGGAAATAGGCACTAGATTTTTTGTAAATACATTTTATTCTTCATAATATATTTTCATCAAAAATGGTTTTTATTTATTTTTAGGAGAGAATATTATAATTAATTTATAGAAAATTTAAAACAAAATTGATAAAAATAATATAATTTTTTAAATAATCTTATCAAAATTATATTAGGTTTAATTTTTGGTATTTTTATGAAAAGATTTATTTACTGGTGAATAGTAAAAAATACTGATTTTTACTGAAAACTATATTTTTGATTCATGCATACAAAAAGATCCATTTTTTTAAATATAGTTTCAAAGTAACATTAGTTATATTATATTATTAATGATACAATTAAGTTCATTAGAATCAATTTTTTGGTTGAATTTGGTATAAAATCATTTTTATACATAAAAAGGCATTTTATGAAAAACTATTTTTTGTTTTTTTTGTATTTTTATCTTAAATTAATTTCTAAAAATTTTAGAAATTTAATCATGAAAAATATATTCAATATTTGGAATTTTTAGGTCCAAATTTTTTAAATAGGTCCCTTTTACTTTTATTCATTATGAATAGTGACCATAGAAAATTTTTATTACCATGGTAAAGGTAAAATGGTAAAATATGGTTAAAACCATGAGATAGGGTCTCAAAATCAAACCAAAACTTTAATTGTTTTATTTTAGGATATAAATTCAACCATATAAACCTAGAATTGAAATATATTTATTTTTTGTATCATTTTCCCATGATAATGACATTTATATTATTTTATGTAAAGAAAATTCCAAAATGTTAGTCTCTTGACTTTAATATCTATAAAATGTTTACATGATGATAAAACAAGGATATGTTATGATATAAATGTTTATTTTAAATATAAATAAAATTATTTTTATTATGTTAATTTGGTTTTAATTTTTATTGATGGAACAATTATCTTAAATGCCTACACAACACCGACATGGTGCTTGTGCAAGGAACATAAAAACATGTAATTGATTTTAAAAACTATAAAAGTAATATTTTTTCGATGATTTGTAGTTTATCAAAAAAATTATATATTATTAAAACATATTAGGTATTTTTTTCAATTTTTATATTCTAATTACATTGCTATATTGATATTTATAAAGACAAATTAAGTGAATATTGTCAAAAATGACATTAATGATATTTTATAAGAAATAATATTTTATTAAATTATTTAAAAAACATAAGAATATGAAAATAGGAAAATTTAGATGATAAATGGTATAATATTTCATAATTTTGAAATTTATGAGACAATTTTTACCATATGTGTGAAATTAAACCCCTTTAATATTGGAAAATTTGTTACCGCAATAAAGGGTAAAATTGGTTGATGAATGAGTTAAACCAAAAAATAAGGTTACAAATGACACAAAATACTATATAAATTCCATTGGATGATGAAATTTTTACCATAGACTCTTTTTTTATAATTCATAAATATTTTTAATCATTATAAATGAGAAAGACATTAATTATATTTAAATATTGTAAGTAATTCTGAGTGTGTCATTTCCCTCCCTTATAAAAGGACATTCATACTCTCTTTTCATTACACCTCCATGATCAATATATATTGACCAAAACCTACCCATTTCTCTAAACATATTCCCTAAACATTATTTATATTCTTTTTTATTCTCAAAACACCATTCCAAGAATCCTAAAAAAATGATCAAAGGGAGTCTTAGCGAAGATGAGGTAATCATCCTACCTGACCTCTTTCGATGTATTTATTCTTATACCTCATATAAATCTATGATATTAATAATAAAATAATAAATTTTTTATCCTAAATATACTGAAATTTTATTATGTTTATGTAACCACCATTATTCACCATCTTTTTCATCAAATGGAAATTGAATGTATCACTCAGGCGTACATGTGGACTATCAACTCTACGAAGTGATGTGACTCATTTTAAATTTACATTGATGGTAATAAGGGTAGATTTAATGAATTTATATATATATGATATATATTATATAATAATTATTTTTTAAATTTTAATTATTATTTACCTTTATTTCATTCCATCCATTGAAAAGTGAAAATATTTTTCATGCGTATGTACTACCAACCGTCTCCATGAACAGTGTAATTCATTTTTATATCTCTATATTTTATGGATGAATATAAATATATGTATATATATAATGAATATTTATGATATTTATATCAAGTTTAAAATTATGTAGATGATATAACCATGATAAAAGTATAATTACTAGAACAACCGAACCAAAATCTCAAGAAAAATGAAATAGTTAACACCCAAAAATGATGGTTTTAATAAGAAATTAATAATAAATGGTAGTTTAAATGTTATAAGTGGATCATATATGATATTATAAGTTTTTAAATGATTATTTTATATAATTATAATACATTTAAATTTATTATAAATGAGGATATATATCTTTCACATTAAGTCAAATTTAAAGTAAGGGTTCCTTGTCTAACTTTTATTTCTATGAGACATAAGCCATATTCACCACTTGTTTTCTTTGTGTGGTGTATATAATTCCCATAAATTTATTTTATGATGGTTTAATGAAAATTATGTGGATTTAAAAATCTATCCATGGTTCTCTCTTTCATGAGGTTTAGATAGAGAGATTACAAAAACAGTAAGGGTTTTATGTTATAATTTTATTACTTACCAGAATTATTGATGATTAATTTTATGATGGAGAAATTTTATGATATAACTGTCAATAAGCTCATGAATTTTATTATACAATAGTTATTTCAGGATATTATATGTTTTATGTTCATTTTCCTCTCTTTATGTACTCAAGAGATCGATAAAATGTTTTTAAGGAAATCTTGATTCATTTCTCTCTTCGGTTGAAAATAATTTTTTTTCCATATCCATTTTTTCCAAAAAAGTACTTTCAAGAATATATTTAATATTATCCTATGATTTTTTAAAGTAATTTTTACCATGATTTAATTTTTATAAAATGTTTTTAAATGAATCTTCTTTTCATTTTTTTATGAGGTACTATTGACTTTCTATCGAAAATGTAAAACGAATATTTGTTTTAATGTGAAAAGCATGAATGGAATTTACCAATGTCATGGCCACTCAATGCTTTAAATATGACTTTATAAGTTTACAAGTTTTTTTTCAAATAAATATTTTTTCATAATATTTTGGATATTTTTAGATTTTAAATAATTGATTTCAAAATTAAAATGGTATTTTCCTCAAGAAATATTTCAAGTAATATTTTAAATATATTTTTATTCTATAATAAAATACTTTGATATTATTTATGATTTACTGGAGATATTATTCAATGATACCTTCCTTATTATTTCTCATTATTTTTTATGGTGATGATATTTTTATGAAACCCATTTATTTTTCCACCATTTATGTTATGATGAAATGTTGAAATGTTTATGAAGATTGTTTCCTTTTCAAAGGTTATGATATGATGAATGTTTTAAGATCTTGTGTAACACATATATATTATTTTCATTATGTGATAGGTGGTTCTAGATATATATATATATATCCCTCAAATTCATTTTTTAAATATGTATATCTCATAATAAGATAAGGACTATAGTGGAGAGTGAACCCATTTTAGTAAGGTACTCTATCCACTATGATAGTATTGGGAGTGAACCTTGACTAAGGATAAGATATAATAGGGAGTAAACCCAATCCAATATGAGAGTCCTGGAAGTCATACTTTACTAAGGAATTTTTTTTATATTATTATGTGTATTCCAAAAACTTATGTATTATGCTAATGTTATGATCTCATAGTTCATGTTCTTTGATCCCTTTATGATTCATACCTTATGAACTTCAAAGATATATGTCATGAATAGTGATTATGATCTATTATATGATGGGTATTGTTTTCAAATTTTAATATCATGTTCTCGTACCATTATTTTCATGTTATGATTAAGTGATCATTGATATATCTCTTTTTTACCCTTACTAGGCATCTGATCTCACCCTTTCTTATGGTTCCTTTACCTGGGTTATGAAGAAATGTTTTATATAACATATGTGTAAGATGGGTTATAATTATTAATAACTTAGTATAAGATTTCATAGATCTCATATGAATAATTTTTTTATGTATAAAAGTTTCCAAATACACTAAACCTATATGATTATAGGATGAATTGTAATATTATGTATTGGATATTAATCTAAAAAGTTATAATACTTGTGTTTAAAAGGTTTGGGTCACTATAATTGGTACTGTAGGATGTTTTAATCAATATTTTGTGATTAGTATTTGAGAATTTGGGTTCAAAACATTGGGATAATACTAAGTATAGGATACCATCTTAAATTTTTCTTAATATATATATTATGATATTTTCCTAGCAATGCATCTATGTCTAGAGACTATAAGTGGATGTGGTTTTCATATAGATTCATCTAGGGGTAATAACAAAAAAATAGTTTGTAAAAGTATATATATACCATATTTTTGGTGTAATGTGAGTATTCCATTACTATACACCGGTTTTGACAATCTTGGGGGATATGCTTGGGTTTAATCATATTTTCCTTATGAACCATTATGATGGATTTAAATAGATGATAACCAAATACATCTTAGGTTAAACCTAAGTTGTAATAGATTTAAAATAATGTGTCATGATTTAGACATCCGATGAATTTTTTTATGATTATATGATTCCTCACTATGAATATTTTTTCTCACGCTATAATTTTTAGTTTTAGATAATTGTTGGAACTGGTAGGATTCATGTTCACATATAATGTAACGGGAAATAAAATGATTGTCCTAATGAGCATCCAAATGAAACAAGAGCTGTAAGGTGAAACATTTTGATTGTCTCTAATAATATATCACATTATATAATTAATAATGTCAACTTGGGTGTGTTTACTAACACACCTAATAATATAAAAATAGAGTTTTGGGAAGATCATGGTGGTAAAAAGATTCAACTTCTTACAATTCAATTATGTGGGAATAATCACTCAATTAAATGTCTTATAAGAATGATAAGTTGTTTTATGTGTGGAATATAAGGGCATAGAGCAAGTAATTTCTAAAGAAAAATGAAAAGTTTGATAGAGGGAAATGAATTTCATCCTAATATATCATTTATTTTTCAATGGATTATGTGTGGAAATATAGACATTATCTGAGCAAATTACCTAGTCCAAGGGTTAACTCCTAGACCAAGGAAGGACCTATGATATTCTAATCATTGGATTGAAATTATTAAAGTTTTTATGTATTTGTATTTGATAATTATCATGTGGAAGTGTTATATTAATTATATTATGGATATAAGAATCATGAAACATATAACTATTTTTCCATAGTAGTTTTTCTTTAAATATTTGAAAACATGTGTTGAATGGTACTGAGAACTAAGAAAAGTGATTTAGTGGTCAGGTGATAATGATAAATTCGAATAAAGAGATTATTTATATTTATTATGTAAATGGGATAGTATTGGAAACCTTTAAATTTTTTAGTGATTTAGGTCATATTTGTTAAAGTTTATTGCATTTTTAGATTTAATGAATATATTAAATAGTATATGATTTTATTTTAGGAATAAGAATTGTGTAAATTTTTAGAATAATATATTTTTTCATGTGGGGTTAAGTTAAGAGTTAATAATACCATCATGGGTTTATAAGTTTAAGTTTGACCATAAGTTCAAAGGAATAGATACAACTTTGAGGTTTTAAGTGATGGGATTTGGAGGTGACTTGAAACTTTTGTAGGTTTTTAGAAATAATACTATATTGAGGTTTAAATAACCCTTTGGGTTAATATATTATTTGATTTTATGCTAATTATGGTCTCTTGGGTAGTGGGATATAGATAATATTGAAGGTTGAAAAGTGATTCATCGACAATGTGATATTTTTTGAGATATTTATATTCAAGCTAAGGATTTCCTTTCAAGTTAGTAACTAAATTTGATTCATGATATTCTAGTAAATTTCACAAAATTATAATATTATATATTGATTCATCATGGTGATTAATGATATTTTGGGAGATTTTTTAATTGGGATGAGGTAAATGTAACCATAAGGTTTCACATTTAATTTATCATGAAAGAATATTTAGGAAGAAAATAATTAAATTTTTTAGGATGTAAGATGAAAGGTGTGAGATCACCTTTGAGGATAAAAAATTATTTAATGTTGATGTTATTTAGTTGATTTGGATGTAGGGTTATTTATGATCTAAGTTTAACATTTGGTGTTATTATGGAAATTTTGGAGTAAAATGTATTATTTCTTCACATGAAGGCTTATACATTTTGGAAATTATCTTACCTTATGCTAATCATTTTGATTTTTAAAATATTTAAAGAAAGAATGAATTTATTATTATCCTTTTTGTGGTTTTTTTATCCATTATAAATTTATTTTAGTTCTTGATGCATGAAAAAAATATTCTCGAATACTCATCATTTGTAGAAAATAATGATATTATGGTGGAAATTGATTAAAGGATGAAATATACTTGTAAAGTAAGTATATTTCATTATTTTATTAGTCTATATGGTAAATGAATTCCTAAATTATAGAAAAATAGTATTAAAATAGAAAACTTTTATCCTATTAAATTCATTTCTGATGAACCGATGGTCTTTTTCACACCTCATAGATTTATGGATTTATGGCCATTAACTTTCCCATTATCATTCAATTTATTATGATCACTATTATTTGTCACTATCCATCATTGTTTTCACATTAATTTTTTCCTCCATGTTAATATTTTAACTTCCCACTAATATTCTCTTATTTAAAAACCTAGTTATTTGTTATTTCAGATGAATTTCATTTTTCATTTTTCTTATTTTTAAGATGATTTTTTTAACCCTTTTTATGATGTGGATTTTCAATGAAGGAATTTGGAAATATAAAACTCTTGATTACTGAGAAAAGGTTTAAATTATAGGGATTAAATTAATTAAATGGTTGATAATATAACACCCTAATATTTTAAAAGATCACTATGTTCGATAGCGTATACAACACGCAGCATCGAGTTTTAACGAACCATAAAATATTATTATTTTATGGTCATTATAACATATTTATTGAATTGGTAGGTATTAATAAAATTAACCAAATTATGAAATATATAAAATCAATAAAAAATAATTGATAAATTTTTAGCAAATAATCATTTGATTTTTAGTAAAGTCGTTTTATTCTTTATTATATGTTTCCTTCAAAAATTATTTTTATTTATTTTTGTCAGTGAATATTATAATTAATGTATGGTACTTTTAAAAAAATAATTTTATAAAAATAATTTTATTTTTTAAATCATCATATTATAATTATCTTCGGTTAAATTTTTGGTATTTTTTTGAAAATATTTATTTTCTAGTGAATAATGAAAGATACTGATTTCTATTGAGAACTGCATTTTTGTTTCAATCATTAACAAAGTTACATTTTATTTTAAAAAAAATAAAAGTAAAATTAGTTTTTTTATATTATTAATAATCAAATTAAGTTTATTTTAATTAATTTTATTGTTTAATTTTTTATAAAAAACATTTTTATACATAAAAGGGGACTTTTCTGAAAATCTATTTTTCATTGTGTATTGAACTTTTATCTTAAATTGTTTTATACCACTTTTAGATATTTAATCTTGAAAATGGATTCCATATTTGGAATCATAAGGTCAAAATTTGGTGAACATATCCCTTTTTTCATTATAAATAGCAACCAGAGTAAGTTTTTGTTACCATTGTAACTATTCTTCACTTATCTATTATTTTCTTCAACTGACTGGCTCTATCCAGTGAACTCAACTTATATTTTATTGGTTCTATAAAAATAATCCCTCTGACCTATGTAATTTAGATATGTCCCTCTTGTGTGATTTTTTCGATGATTCATCATAATTCCATCTGATTATCCAACCTCATCTCAAACATCACACTTGGTTCACAAAACTCAATCGGGTATCTTCAAGGGATCATCCATTAAATTGAATCATAATTGTTTTTCCAATACTAGTTCATCCGATGGATATTTGACAAATCAAATGAATTTTATAAACTCATTCTAGAGTCTTAATTTATCATTCTTCTTCTCTATCAGATGCACTTTATTGCATATGTTCATCGGATGATCTTTGATAGAATCAGTAAAAACTCACCTTTAGTTAGAGGGACTTCATTTTTGTCAAACTAAAACTCATTATGATAGTTCATCATCTAATGGAAACAAACTAATGCATTCATACCATAGATTCCTTCAAGAATTATAAATTCATACATTATTTAGCTTCCCATTTATACTTAATCACTTTATTCAAAAGACTAAAAAATTAGTGCTTAGGGATTCTTTTTGTCCTCATCTGATAACAATGTGTATTTCTCATCCAGTGACATTGAGTATTGTTCATCCAGTGACATTTTGTTACTTCAACTTTGTAGCGTGAACTTCGAATTCTTACAAATCTTCATTTTATAACCTCACATCTAGTTCATCTAGTGTAATTGTTGTACTTCCCTCCCCTTTTATTAAAATGTACAACTTCATCTTGGATCATGAAATCTTCTTGATGTTAAGAACTTCAAGATCGGCATAGCATCATCTAAATTAAATAAATTTTCCAAAAATGGTTAAAGAACCCTCCTTCACATGATCTAGAACTTCATAAGAAAAAAGTTATTAACAACTTCAGAAACTCTTTCTCACCTATTTAACAAAAACTATCACAATAAGATATATTGAAAAAAAATACAAAAGTGTTTATAAAACATCCCAAAGGATCTTTACTTAGGATGGTTTCACGAGGATGTAGAGTATTATCCATGAGTTTTTAGCCATTATTTCAATGAAAAGTATTCCCTTGGGTCTTGTGATAATTGGACATATTTGGTTGGAATTTGAAGAACTTGGGTGAGATTTTTCAAGCTATATTAAAAAAAATAACTCTAAATTGAGGTAGGTTATTCTTATGCATTTTCCCCACAGTATTATGCAAGATTTATGTGTAATGTTATATATGTAGTCACACCACTATGGGAAATTGACCTTTTTAAATAAATAAACTATTTTAGGAAAATTAAATGTATGGATATAAAAATGATTCAAGTACCACGATGGACCCTTGTGAACTATTTTTATTACCTCATATACTAATGGTTGAGGGCTTGATTAAATAATGAATTCCATGTGACACTTGGACCCATATGTTTTTAAATTAAATGAATGGAAATTAATTTAGTATCCCTAGTATAGAATACTTTAATACCTCCTTGTAGTGGATGGTGTTGGATTAGGATGATTGGCCTGAGTAGGCCATGTACGATCATGGAGATGCATTGAATCAATTTTTCTAGTTGATACGACTGTAGGAAAAGTGTTTCTCCCCTACTAGTATTTAAGAAACTTATAAGTACACCTTGGGTTGATAATGGATAGGATGAGTGTGAGGATCGATATGAGATGACCTAGAAGGTATATTGGACTTGTTTCATCTCTTCATACCAATGCCAATGATACTTCCCTTGTGAAGCTTGTGAGGTTGTGATATGATTATGGTAGTGCCATGGGATGTTATTTCCTATGAGTAACAGGATAAACCTGAGATATGAGATTGGAATAGGGTAACCCTTGTAGTATTTATAACCTATAAAGAGACCCCATGGGTCGTAGTTGGAACCCTAGTGATATGTTGACTCATAGAGGGTGTGTGAGAGAATAGGAAGTGATGATTCTGGGTGTCTCCTAAGAACCTAAATTGATTATGTGATCCTTTTATAGCTATGCCAATGATATTTTGTGTACTTGAGAGGCTATATTTGATTATATAAGATATTTTTGGGTATTGATACAACCCTTAATAGATACGTACTATGAGTTGATTTGATTGGCATATTTTTCACACCAATATGAATTGAGATTCATGGGATACCATGGATGTTCTTGGATATGGCCTTCATGCCTACTACTATGTGACTTGATTCCATGATAGGGTGGAGATAGGACCCTAAATTTCTTGATGAATTTCATCCCTAATAGGGTATAGATATGTCCTTATGTTTCCAGATAAATTCATTTCTTGATAGGTTGTAGATACACCCTTGAGTTTTCAGATGACATGCTTCCTTTATAGGGTGCCAATATGGCCCCAAATTTTCAGATGACTTGCTTCACCAACAAAGTGTTGATACGACCCTATGTTTATATATGATATATTTTCCTTGTCATGGATCCTATTTCCTTATGTTCCAGAAGAGTTTATATGTTTAGAGACGCATGAGATCTGGTGGAAGTAAGCATATTCAGTCTTGTGTGTCATGTTGGAGTTCATGGATTGACAATGGAAATTTATTTACAATTCTATAGTTTATATATTTATTTGTCTGAGCATATAACATGAATGTTCACTAGTTTACTAGTTATGTACATGACATAATTAGTGGTTCCTTTATGATTTTTACTCACACCCTTCTCGGGAGGTCATGAAACTTGGGTACTCAAGCAGAATTCACTGATCGTAGGTTCAGGTAGGGTAGAAGCCCTGCATTCCATGGTCTAGTGGAACAGCTCATATGAAATTAGAGATTGAGATGAGGTACGGTGATGGAATGGAAGTAGAGCCTCAGTGTATTTTTATTTTTTTGTTTATCTATGCATGTGATTGGTCCAGTGGCTTATCAATGTTGTATGATGGTACAATCATGATATTGCATAAATTTTTTATTCAATATTGATTTTTTATTTCCAAAAATTTAATATTGCTTCCATGTACTCTGATTATCATTGTGTTGTTAATGTATGTATATTTATCTATTATTGTTCACTTGGATATTGGGGTATATTCATACCATGATAATACCCTAGACCTCCCCTTATATTTGGAAATATCTTGCATATAGGGAGGGCCACTTAAAATCAAATAGAAACTTCTCTAGTTCAGGCAATGCTTAGAATCCATGAACCAGGGGAGAAAATTAGAATGACTCTATCAAATAAAATAGTATTCTTACATTTGATGGAAAAAAATTCCATATTTAGAAGTTGGTAATGGTTCCCTACCTTTTATCACATCTTCTGGATGTTCAGGATTATATCCTTTAGGGTTTTACTATTCCAAAGGATACTGAATCCTAGTATCTAATTTTTAAGAAAAATGTTAAAAAATATATATAATTTCATGGAATGTTATACTTACCTTGTTATCTAAGAAGAAAATAAAAAATTCATGGGATATAAGAATTCTATTGAGATTTAGAAAAAACGTAATGGTATTTTTGAAGTCTATAAGAATGTAAAGGAAGAAAAATTATGAATTTATAAATAATAGTTTGGAAATGTTGTAATTCATAAAGATCAATCCCTTGATGAATTTTATCCCAAAGTTAATGTAATTTTATGTTACATCTGAGGATATGAAAAAATTTAACTCATGTATAGCTTAGCTCTGATTACTGGGCCAGTAAACTGTGGTTCAAAAATCTCTCTTCAAATCTTAGCTTCCTTATGTGGAGTATTTAAAATTGAGCCACTACCATGAACATAGAAGTCCAAAATAAAGGTATTGATCTTATCTCTAAATTCTTGTGTTGTTTGAATGTAAAAATGGAGTTGTTCAGTCATTTGTTTACTGAAGGGGAGTGGGAAAGAATCATTTGGTTTTCTCTCAGAGTTGTGCAAGGGGGAATATAAGCTACAGTTGCATAGATCAATTTTTTGATGCATTCCATCAAAAAATATAGGTGCTTCTCATTATTCTCAAGTGATAAGTATGATATTATTATTTGTTTGATAGGTCATGCGGGAGATGAAAAATGAAGTGAGAAATCATGATTTGAGACCTGCCAAATCCAAGCTTAAATATACATTTTAATCCTTGGTTATCGCCCTCAATTCACTCTGCATGAACACTATTATTCCTATTTTCATTAGGGACTAGATCCTCCACTCAATTTAATCTGAAGCGGCTACTATAAGAAAGGTACAAGGACATTGGGTGTGTAAAAAGCCACTTGTTCAAGGTCTCAAGTTGAACACGAATGGATCTTGTATGTATAACATCATGAGTGGGAAGGTATCCTTCATAACTATTGAGGATTCATCATTATGGAATACTTAGCTCTTTATGGAGAAGATTACTATCTTCTTACAGAAGATGGTGACCTGTTAAATGGGTTTTCTCCTTAAAACATGCACAATATTTTACTCTCTATAGTTGAATTAGATTCATATTTTGTGGTCCAATTTTTTTGGTAGTTTCACCTTGTATAATTGGAGAACATTCTATATCATCAGAGCATACAAAATATATGCTTCATCATGAAGTGAATATTCTTTACAACTAGAATGTGGGGAATATGGGGGCAAAACTATATTCTTCCAACACTAAGGGGGAAATGGGTTTTTGCGACGGGTCATTTGAGACGGGTGGATAACCCGTCGCAAATAGTCTATCACTAAAGACTATTTGCGACAAGTCCATATTCCCATAACAAATAGTTGGTTGTAAAAAATATATTTGTGACGGGGAATTATTCCCCGTCGCAAAAGACTTTGGTGCGTGGTGCGCGCTAAAACGAGGGAAGGCTATTTACGATGGGTGTCTACACCCATCACAAATAGTATCTATGGTTTTTAATTATTTGTGATGGTAGTACAGCCTCATCGCAAATAGTATGTCGGTAGGAAACTATTTACCATGGGTCTCGTCGTAAATAGTTTCTTTTTACCGCAGCCGCAATTAATTTGGGGAAAACATTTGTGATGGGAGTTCCGTCACAAATGAGCTAACTTATATATACCCCCTTTGAATTTTTTCCATTTTACTCTTCTCTCAACTCCCCTCTCATTCTCTGCTCTCATATTTTTCTCTTTAGTTTTTTCAAAGTTTCAGATATCCCAACGGTCCAATTTTCAAGGTTCGCATCCAACGAAAGATTCAGTTTAGAGGTATTTATTCATTTTATTTTTTATTTATTTTATTTTATTTTTTATTAGTAATAATTATTAATAAATAGTAATAATTAGTAATAATTATTAAAAAAATATTAATAAATAGTAATAATTATTAATAAATAGTAGTAATTAGTAATAAATAGTATTAAATAGTAATAATTACTAATAAATAGCAATAATTAGTAATTAATAGTAATAATTAGTACTAAATAGTAATAATTTGTAATAAATAGTAATAATTATAAATAAATAGTAGAAATTGTTAATAAATAGTAGTAATTGTTAATAAATAGTAGTAATGAGTAATAAATAGTAATAATTAACAATAAATAGTAATAATTAGTAATAAATAGTAGTGGATATTAATAAAAAAAGTAATTTGCAGTAATTAGTAACAAATAGTAGTAATTAGTAAGAAATGGTAGTAATTAGTAACAAATAGTACTAATTAGTAATAAATAGTAGTAATTATTTATAATTTGTAATAAATAGTACTAATTAGTAATAAATATTATTAAATGGTAATCAGTAGTAATAATTGGTAATAATTAGTAATAAATGGTAATAATTAGTAATAATTGGTAACAATTAGTAATAAATAATAATAATTAGTAATATATAGCAATAAATTGTAACAAATAGTTATAATTAGTAATAAATAGTAATAATTTGTAATAATTTGTAATAATCTGTAATAATTAGTAATAATTAGTAATAAATAGTAATAAGTAGTAATAATTAGTAATAAATAGTAATAAATGATAATAAATAATAATAAATAGGAATAAATGGAAATAATTAGGAATAATTAGGAATAATTAGTAATAAATAGGAATAATTATGAATAATTATGAATAATTTGGAATAATTAGGAATAATTAAGAATAAATAGAATTAAAAAAGAAAAATTTGTAATAATTTGTAATAATTTGTAATAATTAGTAATAATTAGTAATAATTAGTAATAATTAGTAATAATTAGTAATAATTAGTAATAATTAATAATAATTAGTAATAATTAGTAATAATTTGTAATGATTAGTATAAATTCGTAATAATTAGTAATAAATAGTACTAAAGAGAAATAAATAGTAAAAATTAGTAAAAATTAGTAATAAATAATAATTAATAGTAATAATAATAATAAATTGTAATAAATTGTAATAAATAGTAATGAATAGTAATTAATAGTAATAATTAGTAATAATTAGTAATAATTAGTAATAATTAGTAATAATTAGTAATAATTAGTGATAATTAGTAATAATTATTAATAATTATTAATAATTAGTAATAAATTGTAATAAATTATAATAAATTGTAATAAATAGTGATAAATAGTGATAAATAGTGATAAATATTGATAAATAGAAATAAATAGTAATAAATATAAATAAATAGGAATAAATGATAATCATATCAAGAAAAAGTTTCCACAAATTACAAGAGCTTCCCTTGAAGAACGTTGACAAAATAATTTTTCCTACTAGTTTCAAAAACTATTAAAATAAATTTTTTATGGTTTAACATATAAAATCAATTTATTACTTATTACATTGATAATTTTTTTTACAGTTTTTTAGGTATCTCAACATGCTGATAGAATTGATAATCAATTTTTTTTATTGAGTAACCCACTATCCAAAATTGTTAAATCTTATAATGCATATGTGGTGAATGGTTTTTGATTTCACACACGTGCATATAGGGAATAAAAAAAACAATGAATAGTGGTGTTTTCTTAAGAGGGTCTCATCATAGAGAAAGTGAATTTGACTTTGACATGCTGGAAGAAATAATTGAAATGTGTTCTCTGGGACAGAATTACATAATGATGTTTAAATATCAGTGGTTGGATACTCAGATAGGCTTGTATATTCATCTGTGCAATGGAATTATCGATACTAAATATAAAATCCTTCTTACAGTAAATGAACCATTTTTATTAGCTCATCATGTATATCAAATTTATTATGAAAATTATTATGCTACTTCTATAGAGTTAAGTGATTGGATGGGCATAATAAAAAAATAAAATATCTGGAAAATCAGTTTATTCAAAGTGAATGTGGTTCTGCTGAAGTGCAATGAATTGAAATTTTTCAAGAGACTACTCCAAATACATTTTTCCACGAAGAGACACAAATATAGATGATGTAACATCCCAGGTAAGTAAAGAATAATACATTTTCATATTTATTACCATTTACGAATTAAAAATTAATTTTACTTTAAAGGGGTTGCTATGTTCGATAGCGTACCCGATACGCAACAAAGAGTTTCTTTGAAATCTTATGTTGCACACTAGTAATAAAATAATATTATTTTAAATGGTAGTTAACACGTAGCTGTTATATTGGCGGGAATGAATAGAAATAACTAAAATATGATTATATATGTTTTTTTAAAGGTTTCTACATTTATCCAATAAAAGATAAAGGCTTAAAACACGAAAAGAATTCAATTTTAGGCATATATACTCTAACATTCACAAAAGGTCGATTTATCGTCTTTTGATGGAGAACTGTATATAAATATAGTTTTGGTCACTCTTATATATTCTATTGGACCAAATAAAATTCTTCTTTAGAATCGGGACATCAAAATTTACTTTGTGTGAATTTTTGGTATTTTTCTAATAAAGTTCATTTTTTTAATGAATAGTCAAAAATGATGTATTTTAATTCAAAACCACTTTTTAATCTAATTTATTTATATGATTAGATTATCTTTTTAATTGGTTTTAAAGTGAAATTAGAATATATTTTTACCATTTAATCCAATAGTGGTCGTTGGAATTAATTTCACTATGAAATTGGACTTAAACTAGTTTCAATCTTTTCATACTTATTGTTTCATAAAAACACACTATTTGCTCTGACAGCGGGAATTAATTATTGAATTAATTAATGCAACTTATATGTTTTGAATTTTGTAAAATATAAATAATTTTTGAATTCGGAATATCAAATATATATTAGGGTGAATTTTTGGTATTTTTCTGAAAAACTTTAATTTTTGATGAATAGTGAAACCACTAACTGGTACTTAAAAAAACTGATTTTTCATTTAAATGAAATTTTACCACCTCTGTGTTTTGAATTTCAAAAATATGACATACATGGTTGTCATTAAGAAGTAAAATTTGGTTCAATGGGATTAAAATAATTTTTTGGTGAATAGTAACTTTTAAGTTTTTAATCGCGATTAGAGGTAATTAGTGTAGTTTAAGGTAAAAATAATGTT
Source organism: Viscum album (assembly GCA_963277665.1). Taxonomy (NCBI): domain Eukaryota; kingdom Viridiplantae; phylum Streptophyta; class Magnoliopsida; order Santalales; family Viscaceae; genus Viscum; species Viscum album. The sequence continues at coordinate 1,202,976,257 of OY728126.1, read as the reverse complement.
TTAATAATATGAAATGAACTTTACACATGTTCTACCCTTATTTTATGTGTCATGGCCGACCAAGAAAATCCATGGGTCAACTTGGGTACCCCATGGAGCCACTTTGGTAGGAAAATGACATTAATAACTTTTTATTTAAAGTTAAAATAAAAATGTCACAAACATGAGTTATTTTACTAAAACAATTTTTAAATGGGGTTATACAAGTCATAATTTAGACTATAAATATTTATTAGAAAGATAAAAATATTTCCTACATCATGATATTTTTTTTATAATTTTTAGACATTAAATAAATTAAATTATTTATGACACCATGATGATGCAGCGATTACCTCATTATTTAATGATTTAAATAAAATAAAAATATAATGTAAAATCTAAGACCTATACTTGTCAAAAACCTATTGTATGGGTATATTTCGAACCCTTATCACCTTATCCTCTAAATTTATAATTTTGGGACCTTTTTTATCCGAAAATAATTTTATAACAAAGTATCGTCTCTTAACTTTCCAAAAGTGCCCCTCCTCTCCTCTTATAAAAGGCCCCCACCTCTACCACCTTACCCACACTTCCAAAGCCTTTTTCTCGGCCAACCCCTACCCATTTTGTCTCTAAAAATCTCTCTCTAACTCTTAGAAGCCTCACTTTGGGCAGAAGTCTTCCCAAGGAAGCCTTTGAGCTCAAATCAAAAAGAGTTACCCGATTTAAAGGTAGTGTCTTCTCTTGTGTTCTTATGTTTTATTTTGCTTCTCCAACCCCTTAACTCTTTTTATTCATTTATTTTGTAACAACACCAGTATCTTCCATATACTAGGATTTTTTTTATAAGAAGTATTCGAGCTACACTTACACACACCTACATCTAATGGTTAAAGAACATACTGTTTCCGTGGATGGCGAATTTCTGCCTCATGAAACGATGATTGTTCAATATTCTTTTAACACCTTCAAAGGTGGCCATTAAGATTTCACTATATTTATATATGGTATATAATATGTTTATGTTTTACTTAAGCTTATGTATTTTTAATTTATGGCACACCTTTATGGTTTCCATTATGGGTAAACGCGATATCTTCATTTTAGGAAGTGCGGACTACCACCCCCTCAAAGTGATTTGATTCGCTAATACCATATGTGGGATGTATAAAGGATGGAATTAATTATATTATATATGATATTATACTAGAATTATAATATACCTTTATATCATTATTATTTCTTTCCATTAAAGTATGAGATATAAATGAATGTAGAGTTCATGCGTACGTACGGCTTACCGTCTCCATGAACGGTGCATTTCATTTCTTATCCCCAAATGTAATGTACTATTATAAGTACATAAATATAATGGATATATATGATGTATGTTACATCTACATGATGAATATAATTCTGGAATTAAAATATACATATCTCTCATTTAGTTTTAATTCCATTAATATGACATAGAAATGAAAGTAGCGTTCATGCGTACGTACGGCTTACCGTCTCCATGAACGGTGCATTTCATTTCTTACCTCTAAATGATTATGTAATATTATAAATACATGTATATTCTGGATATATATGATATATATGATATCCAAATCATGAATATCATCATGGATATAATGAACATTTGACCACACGAACAACATGTAATTGTAAGAAGTCCACTTTCGACTAAAGGACCAAATATCGACAAAACAAACATTATTAACTTAAATGATTAAATAATGTTTATAATATGGAAATAAGTGATATAAAAGGAATAATGAACTTTAAAAAGGTTCTTAAGAAAGTAGAAATTAAATCAAGTTTATTATTCAGGACGTTAAAGAATGATCGAGTCAAGTTGGACCCGAGGTAAGGGACTTCGTCTCAATCTCCTTTCATTGAGGCATATTTTGTTTTATTCACAGCTTTATTTTATACGGTGTATAAACCCCTTTGAATTTTACTTTTATACAAAAGGAATATTTTTCTATGAAGCGTTTCACTAAATGAAAAAAAGGAATGTTTCTTTTAACGTATGCGGTGACAACGACCTTTTCCGCCGCCGCGAGTATTATTTGGTCTTTGGCTTCCTCAACAAGCCGTAATGTTTTTAAAATGAAATAAATACCATATACTCTTTTATGTAGTTTGGTATTGAAAATGGATTTTATAATGGATTTTTTATGTCAATATATTTAAGTGATATATTGTGATCAAAGTGTGGAAATGTTTTCTTTCCATTATATTTGTTTTATGTCTTATGATTTTATAATGGTAATTGGAAATTTGATGGGTTGTTACGTGATAAACCATATGACGGGTGGTGCCGTGAATACCAGGACGGGTGGTTACGTTATAACCTCCAATGCATTGGGTATGGAAGTCGTCAATATGGCTATTCCATTAAGTGATATGTGTGGAAGTCGACCGTATGGTTATTCCATTGAAGTATGTTTATGTCCCAAGTTACCTTTATATGTTATGTGATCTTTATATGGGTTTTATGGTAATCTTTTGGTTACAAAAGGGTAAGTAATGGTATTTTATTCATTGAAGAGTTTTTATTACTTCATAAAGGTGAAAAGTATTACTTTGATAAATTATACATGGTTTACATGTTGTTTTTAAAAACTAAGAGTTTTCATTCATTGTGTATCCCTTACTGAGCTTTTTATGCTCACCCCAGGTTTTTTTTTTGAAATGTTTTTCACAGGACTTAATGTGGAATAGGGTCAAGGATGGGATCAAGGGAAATTCATGCTATCTAAAACATGGAACTAGACATGTTTCTTTTTAAGAGTTTTTATTTTGTGGAAACTTAGTAGAAGTTTCTACTTTTTAACCTTTTGAGATGTAATAGTTATGTCCTAATTCTCTAAAACTATAAACCTGAAAAGATACTCAATGTGAATTATTCATTTAATTCAATATTAAGTAAGGTTTAAGGTTGGGGCCTTATAGTTGGTATCAGAGGTCGGTTTAGACAGCTTTAGGAGTTAGAAAATTGTTAAATTATAAATTAATTTATGGTATGATTGAAATGATATAGAATTTAAAGATTACCATGTTGCTTCACCTAAGGTATTTCAGTGTTAAGAATGGTTTTTCATAGAGGAAACATAGATTCTTTTTTAGGAAGGAATACTGAGGGAAATGACCTTCCAAATCAGCATACTGAGATGGTCAGAATCAGAATTGAGCAGTTTACTACATTGATGGCTCCATTGAATCAGTTTTCTTGGTTTGGAAGGTTACTACCGAAGGTTTGTTGAAAATTTTTCATGATTATCTAGTCCAATGACTAAGCTAACTCTGAAGGGTGTTAAGTTTATCTAGACAAAAGAATGTGATGATTGTTTTTAGGAGTTGAAAAGAAGATTGGTGAATGCTCCAGTTTTGGCACTTCCTTCTAGGAATGGTGAGTTTGTTATCTACAGTGATGATTCATTGAAAGGACTTGGTTGTGTCCTTATGAAGAATGGTCAGGTAATTGCTTATGCTTCACGTCAGTTGAAAATTCATGAGGTAAATTACCCTACACATGACTTGGAATTAGCTATTGTTGTTTTTTCCTTAAAAATTTGGAGCCATCATTTGTATGGAGTAAAGTGTGAAATATATACCGATCACAAAAGTTTAAAGTACATATTCACTCAGAAATAATTGAACATGAGACAGAGGAGATGGCTGGAATTAATCAAGGATTATGATTGTACAATTCATTACCATCCAGGAAAAGCAAATAAAGTGGTTGATGCTTTGAGTCTAAAAGTAATGCTTCATTAACCATGATACGTTTGGAACGAGATACTTTGGTTTTTGATTTGATGAAATTTGGCATGGAAGTTGTTTGTGCAGGAAGTTCTTCTGTTTTGTTTCAGGTATCAGTGAAATCTTCTCTATCAGACAGAATCAAGAAAGCACAGAAGCAAGACAGTGAGTTGTAGAAAAAGGTAGAGCTAGTTCAGAAGGGTAAGTTTTCTGAATTCAACATTGATAATGATTGTGTTTTGAGGTTTGGGAAGAGATTATGTGTGCCTGGTGATTCATAGTTGAAGAATGAGTTGTTATGTGAGGCTCATAGTTCCCCGTTTTCAGTTCATCCTAGCAGTACTAAGATGTACAGAGATCTACGGGAGTATTACTGGTGGGATGGAATGAAAAGAGATATTGCTGATTTTACTGTGAAGTGTTTGACTTGTCAGTAGGTTAAAGTAGAGCGACATTTACCAAAAGGGATGCTTCAGCCTCTACCAGTACCAGAGTGGAAATGGGAAAATATATCCATGGACTTTGTTGTGGGATTACCGAAGACATCTAGAGGTAATAATGCAATATGGGTTATTGTTGATCGATTGACTAAATCTGCTCATTTCCTTCCTATTCGAGATACTTTGTCTCTAGATCAACTTTCTCGGTTGTATCTTAAAGAGATAGTCAGGTTGCATGGAGTTCCCCTCTCCATTGTATCTGATCGTGATCCTAGGTTTACTTCTAACTTTTGGAAAGGCCTTCAGAAGTCATTGGGTACTGAATTAAATTTTAGTACAGCTTTTCATCCGCAATCATATGGGCAGTCGGAACGAACAATTCAGACTTTGGAGGATATGCTACATGCTTGTTCGATGCATTATCAGGGAAGTTGGGACCAACATCTTTCTTTGGTTGAATTTTCATATAATAACAGTTTTCATTCCAGTATACAGATGGCTCTGTTTGAAGAATTATATGGTAAACGGTGTCGAACTCCAGCTTTTTGGGATGAAGTGGGTGAAAGGAAGCTGATGGGACCAGAATTGGTAGAAGAGATGGCAGAAAAAGTTCAGTTGATTCAAAAACACATGAGAACAGCTCAGAGCAGGCAGAAGAGTTATGCGGATAACCGGAGGAAGGATCTATCTTTCGAGGTAGGTGATCATTTTTTTCTCAAAGTTTCACCATGGAAAAGTGTGATGCGATTTGGTAAGAAAGGAAAGTTGAGACCAAGGTTCATTGGACCATATGAAATTCTGGAGAAAGTTGGATCAGTTTCTTACCGAGTGGCTTTACCTCCGAGTTTATCTCAGGTACACAATGTTTTTCATGTTTCAATGTTGAGAAAGTATATGCCAGATCCATCTCATGTATTGAGCCCAAAGATAGTTCAGTTGGAAGAGAATCTCTCTTATGAAGAACAACCAGTCCAGATTCTTGACCGAAGAGAGCAAGTGTTGTGAAATAAGGTAATTCACCCGGTAAAGGTTTTGTGGAAAAATCATATGGTTGAAGAGGCAACATGGGAATCTTAAAATGCTATGAGGGATAAATACCCCCACTTATTTTGATAAATGAATAAAATTGCGAGGATGAAATTCCCAAAAGGGGGGAAGGATGTAACATCCTAGGTAAATAAAGAATAATACATTTTCATATTTATTAACATTTACGAATTAAAAATTAATTTTACTTTAAAGGGGTTTCTATGTTCGATAGCGTACCTGATACGCAACAAAGAGTTTCTTTGAAATCTTACATTGCACACTAGTAATAAAATAATATTATTTTAAATGGTAGTTAACACGTAGCCGTTATATTGGCGGGAATGAATATAAATAACTAAAATATGATTATATATGTTTTTTTAAATGTTTCTACATTTATCCAATAAAAGATAAAGTCTTAAAATACGAAAAGAATTCAATTTTAGGCATATATACTCTAACATTCACAAAAGGTCGACTTATCACCTTTTGATGGAGAACTATCTATAAATATAGTTTTGGTCACTCTTATACATTCTATTGGACCAAATAAAATTCTTCTTTAGAATCGGGACAACAAAATTTACTTTGTGTAAATTTTTGGTATTTTTCCGATAAAGTTCATTTTTTTAATGAGTAGTGAAAAACGTTGTATTTTAATTCAAAACCTCTTTTTAATCTAATTTATTTATATGATTAGATTAACTTTTTAATTAGTTTTAAAGTACAATTAGAATATATTTTTACCATTTAATCCAATAGTGGTCGTTGGAATTAATTTCACTTTGAAATTGGACTTAAACTAGTGTCAATCTTTTGATACTTATTGTTTCATAAAAACACACTATTTGCTCTGACAGCGGGAATTAATTATTGAATTAATTAATGCAACTTATATGTTTTGAATTTTGTAAAATTGAAATCATTTTTGAATTCGGAATATCAAATATAGCTTAGGGTGAATTTTTGGTATTTTTCTGAAAAACTTCAATTTTTGATGAATAGTGAAACCACTAAGTGGTACTTAAAAAAACTAATTTTTTATTTAAATGAAATTTTACCACCTCTGTTTTTTTAATTTCAAAAATCTGACATACATGGTTGTCATTAAGAATTAAAATGTGGTTCAATGGGATTAAAATAATTTTTTTGGTGAATAGTAACTTTTAAGTTTTTAATCGCGATTAGAGGTAATTAGTGTAGTTTAAGGTAAAAATAATGTTTTAATAATATGAAATGAACTTGAAACATGTCCTACACTTATTGGATGTTTCATGAACGACCACAAAAATCCATGGGTCAACTTGGGGACCTCATGGAGCCACTTTGGTAGGAAGATGACATTAATAAATTTTTATTTAAAGTTAAAATAAAAATGTCACAAACATGAGTTGTTTTACTAAAACAATTTTTAAATGAGGTTATACAAGTCATAATTTCGAATATAAATATTTATTAGAAATATAAATAAATTTACTACATCATGATATTTTTTTATAATTTTTAGACATTAAATAAATTAAATTATTTATGACACCATGATGATGCAGCGATTATCTCATTATTTAACGATTTAAATAAAATTAAAATATGATGTAAAATCTAAGACCTGCACTTGTCAAAAACCTATTGGATGGGTTTATTTCAAACCCTTATCACCCTATCCTTGAAATTTATAATTTTGGGACCTTTTTTATCTGAAAATCATTTTATAACAAAGTATCTTTTCTTAAATTTCCAAGAGTGCCCCTCCTCTCCTCTTATAAAAGGCCCCCACCTCTACCACCTTACCCAAACTTCCAAAGCCTTTGTCTCGGACAAACCCTGCCCATTTTGTCTCTCCACATCCCTCTATAACTCTTAGAAGCCTCACTTTGGGCAGAATTCTTCCCAAGGAATCCTTTGAGCTCAAATCAAAAAGAGTTACCCAATTTAAAGGTAGTGTCTTCTCTTGTGTTCTTATGTATTATTTTGCTTCTACAACCCCCTAAACTCTTTTTATTAATTTATTTTGTAACAACACCAGTATCTTCCATATACTAGGATGTTTTTATAAGAAGGATTCTAGCTACACGTACACACACCTACATCTAATGGTTAAAGAACATACTGTTTCCGTGGATGGCGAATTTCTGCCTCAAGAAATGATGATTGTTCAATATTCTTTTAACACCTTCAAAGGTGGCCATTAAGATGTCACTATATTTATATATGGTATATAATATGTTTATGTTTTACTTAAGCTTCTGTATTGTTCACTTATGGCATACCTTTATGGTTTCCATTATGGGTAAACGCGATATCTTCATTTTAGGAAGTGCGGACTACTGCCCCCTCAAAGTGATTTGATTCGTTAATACCATATGTGGGACGTATAAAGGATGTAATTAATTATATTATATATGATATTATACTATAATTATAATATACCTTTATATCATTATTATTTCTTTCCATTAAAGTATGATATAGAAATGAAAGTAGCGTTCAAGCGTACGTACGGCTTACCGTCTCCATGAACGGTGCATTTCATTTATTATCCCCAAATGTAATGTACTATTATAAGTACATATATATAATGGATATATATGATGTATGTTACATCTAAATGATGAATATAATTCTGGAATTAAAATATACATATCTCTCATTTAGTTTTAATTCCATTAATATGACATAGAAACGAAAGTAGCATTCATGCGTACGTACGGCTTACCGTCTCCATGAACGGTGCATTTCATTTATTACCTCTAAATGATTATGTAATATTATAAATACATGTATATTCTGGATATATATGATATATATGATATCCAAATCATGAATATCAACATGGATATAATGAACCTTTGACCACACGAACAACATGTAATTGTAAGAAGTCCACTTTCGACTAAAGGACCAAATATCGACAAAACAAACATTATTAACTTAAATGATTACATAATGTTTATAACATAGAAATAAGTGATATAAAAGGAATAATGAACTTTAAAAAGGTTCTTAATCAAGTATAAATTAACTCAAGTTTATTATTCAGGACGTTAAATAAGGATCGAGTCAAGTCGGACCCGAGGTAAGGGACTTCGTCTCAATCTCATTTCATTGAGGCATATTTCATTTTCTACACAAATTTCTTTTATACGGTGTATAAACCCCTTTGACTTTTACTTTTATACAAAAGTAACCTTTTTCTACAAAGCGTTTTACTAAACTACAAAAAGGAATGTTTCTTTTAACATACGCGGTGACAATGACCTTTTCCGCCGTCGCGAGTATTATTTGGTCTTTGGCTTCCTCAACAAGCCGTAATGTTTTTAAAATGAAATAAATACCATATACTATTTTATGTAGTATGGTATTGAAAATGGTTTTTATAATGGATTTGTTATGTCAATATATTTAAGTGATATATTGTGATCAAAGTGTGGAAATGTTTTCTTTCCATTATATTTGTTTTATGTCTTATGATTTTATAATGGTACTTGGACATTTGACGGGTGGTTACGTGATAAACCATATGACGGGTGGTTCCACGAATACCAGGACGGGTGGTTATGTTATAACCTCCAATGCATTGGGTATGGAAGTTGGCCGTATGGCTATTCCATTAAGTGATATGTGTGGAAGTCAGTCGTATGGTTATTCCATTTAAGTATGTTTATGTCCCAAGTTACCTTTATATGTTATGTGATCTTTATATGGGTTTTATGGTAATCTTTTGGTTACAAAAGGGTAATTAATGGTCTTTTATTCATTGAAGAGTTTTTACTACTTAATAAAGGTGAAAAGTATTACTTTTATAAAGTATACATGGTTTACATGTTGTTTTGAAAAACTAACAGTTTTCATTCATTGTGTATCCCTTACTGAGCTTTTTATGCTCACCCCAAGTTTTTTTTTGAAATTTTTTTCACAGGTTTTAATATGGAATAGGGTCAAGGATGGGATCAAGGGAAAGTAATGCTATCTAAAACATGGAACTAGACATGTTTCTTTTTAAGAGTTTTTATTTTGTGGAAACTCAGTAGAAGTTTCTACTTTGTAACCTTTTGAGATGTAATAGTTATGTCCTAATTATCTAAAACTATAAACCTGAAAAGATCCTCAATGTTAATTATTCATTTAATTCAATATTAAGTAAGGTTTAAGGATGGGGCCTTATAGATGATGACACCCCACAGTTAAGGGTTGATTGTGACAATGATGTTATTGATGTAGAAAATGAATTTGAAATGGAAAGAGATGATGAAACTGAAACTCCTATATAAATTCATGATAATGAAGAGGAATATAAAGATATTAACACCATCATATACGAAGATGAGGATGGAGATTCAGGTTGACATACTTAAATACTGGTTATAATCTTATATAATATATATCTATATATAATATTTATTTTAAACTATTTTATAACAATGGTTATTTAATGTTTCATATGGACTCTCATTTATTTTATGAGTTGGAGGAGGCTGGTCTACCTTGTGCTGAGCATGATGTTGCATCATATGACCCTTAGACTACTGGCAGTTTAGTGATGACTTGTAGGGGTCGTGGTCTTGCGAGATTAAATATTCTGCACCCTATCCCCAATAGACATCCATGTTTTGAATTCGATCCATACATGTCAAGGTATGTTTAGTTGTTTATTTTAATTTGTTTTCATTAATTTTCATAAATGTATTTATATACTAATATTTTGATTATTTGTTCACTTTTTTCATAGATTTTCGCATATAGTAGTTGGATAGGGAAGTGCTATATTACGGAATTATTTTTCTAGAGCATGGGTTACATGGGACTAGATTATCATTGGTGTTCATCACCACATGTTCGATCATTGGATGGTACATAAATAAATAATTGTTATTTTGAAATTTATTTAATTAATAACTTGATATTATTAATTATTTATAGTGTTTGTGGTATCTTGTTGATGAATCTTGTAGGACTCTATCTAGCAGGCATGGGTAGGCTGTATACATTACCAAATCATTCAATTTTTTCACAATATGAGGAGGACAACAATGCAGAAAGATGGAGTCACATATTTTGATCAGTCTTATTGCGCCCACCAACTAGATTACATAGAATCTCAGGTTTGGGAAGGATTATGTTCATATTGGATGGTAGATACTTTTTAGAGGAGAGCATCATTAAGTCAATAGAACCGGAGGAGAGAGGAGGGGACACATCGAGATGGTAGTTGTACATTCAGTACACATCAACAACATTTGGTATGTACTATTTTTAAACAATTTATATAAATTTAAATTTAAACTATTTATTTTATACTCGTATAAACAGTTGAACAACCAGATATTATGGATTTCAACGTTTATAGGATGATGTATAGTGATCATGTCATTTGAGAGGTTAGAGGTGATTGTTAGTGTCATATTATAGTTGGTATAATTTCTTTTTGAGTTTTAAAATTAAATGTAAATTATGTTTTAAATATTTTAATTTTAAATTGAAATTGAAGGATTCGTATGAGGCCACGACATCTCATATACAGGCTGAGAGTTAGGCCAAGACTGAGGATCAAACTGCTAGTACAGTAGGATTTGATGATGCGACATGGATGTATGAAACTTAGTATGCCTTCGAGAAAGGATGAGTTATTGGTATCAGCACTTGATTGATATTCGTGAGTTATTATGGTACCATTGTGCTATCATAGTGTACCTCGAGAGGAGCTCATAGAGATTCGTCATCATCTACTACATAGTATGAGGAGCAGTTGTGAGCTTAGGGTGAGCTTATAGAGATCATGCGTAGGAGGAGGAGGATATGTGTTGATGGCAGCAGGAGCAGCACGAGTAGACAATGGAGTACATGTGATGGTTGACTCATGGTTTAGGGATGGTGTTACCTCTACCAACTCCTCCACCTCCTCGAGATGACTCTCCCCCTCAGTGATTTATATACTTTTTCTAATAAACATTTGAATGTAAACATTTTTTGTAATATTTTTATTAATCTATATATTTACATTTCTATATAGTGCATTTTTTCTATTGTTGTGAATATTGAGTTTTTTTATTATTTTATTATTTTCTTTTTATTTTTTATTTATTTATTATTGTTATTATTTTAATATTTTTTAATTATTTTATTATTTTTTAAATATTATTTTGAATATTGTGTATTTGATTATTTTTTATTTTTTTATTTTTTTATTATAATTTTAATTATTATTTTATTAATTTTATTAGTTTTTATTATTATTTTAAATTTTTTATTATTTTATTATATTATTTTTTTTTATTATTTTATTAAATTTTATTAATATTTTTTATTTTTTTAAGTTTTTTGTGACGGGTAGTTAATCCCGTCGCAAATACTTATTTACAACAGGCCCATCGCAAACAGGATTTTTTTAAAAACCTGTCTAAAACTATTTGTGATGGTAAGGGATCTTGTTGCAAAAAATACTATTTATAACATTGTTTTCTACAACAAATCATTTTCGGTGGTACCCCATTGTAAATGACCCATCGAAAATGCTTCAATTTCTAGTTGTGAAAAGGTGATTAAATGGAGATTCTTATTGCTTATTTCAGTATTGCCACATTATCAGAGGATAGTGGGCTTGTTGTTTAAAGGGGTTCCATTGGTCACCATCATTTCATACCTCCTTGATCTTTTTCCTATCAATTTTCATTTTGAAAAAAAAATATTAGGAAGGATAACATTTAATGAAAAAAAAAAGATATACCCTCAAAATATGTAGTGACCCCAACTCTAATATCCTAAAGTCGGTGTATGCTTTATTAAATTGGCATAAGACACAAGGAATCGCATCCTAAAGGAACAAAAAAAATTGTAGTAATGGTAAACTAGATACATACATGATTCCCATATTACATTTGAAAACACAAATTTCAATTTTTTTTAGAATAACATTATTCCCTCAAGAATATCATTAAATATCAAACATAATACACTTCATGGATTCTGGAGAAAAGAAATAAAATAAGGGTGAGCTCAAATGCTGAGTAAGAGTTAATTATAGAATAATATATCACGAATCATTAAGAATAATCAACATGGAAAGGTAAATAAATGAACACAAATTCCATTTAAAAAACTTGAATATCATGATAAGATAAGGAATAATCAATATGGAGAGATAAATAACTATACATGTATCATTTAATCAATAAAATGAGAATGAAATTCTTCTATAGAAAATATCATTGTAAAAATATCAAGGATAATAACAACTGAATTTTTAATGAAGGAAATGCTTAATTATTGGACATCATGTCTCTCGCACATGATACCTCTACCGTCAAGACCTTTCACAAGATGGTTTAAAATTATAGGTAAAAACCTCATTTAATTATATCTTACTGATTTGTCTCATGAGACCTACCAATGCGTCAAGGGGAAATACAATACAGGGACACACCCATCACTATTGGTCCAAATTATTCCTCACATATCAAATGATATATTTAATTCATGGATCAATATTCCTTACCATTAAATATACATATTGAATAAATAATACGGATTATAAATATTTCCCTAGTCAATAAAATAATATTCAAACTACAACACCATATATATAAATGAGATACAGTTTAATTAATAAGAATATCCATGATAAATAATATGGATATTTATAGTAAATTTAATGTCTAATGATCACTAGAAAGTGAATATTTCAAGGGAAAATTAATGACTAAAAAATGAATTAGGAAAGTTATTGTCAATACTTTCCTTTATTAAATGATCATAAATCATATATAGAAATAATAAGGATGGTATCAGTACAACATATACCCATTGGAGTAATAATAAAGGGTTGTTGTCATTGATGAATAGAAATACCATAAAAAGATCTTTAAAAACTTTCTTGAATAAAATATCCTTTTCATTTTGAAAATAACTATTTAACACTAAAATTTCACAAACAATTTCAAAAATACATTTATTTGAAAATAACCTTTGAAACTTATAAAGTAAGGTTTAAAACATTTAGTGGTTATGATGATAGGAAATTCTGTAAAACCTAGGAATGTTAAAACAAAGATTCCTTTCACATTTTTGATAAAATCCAAATGATCCACCTTTTGAAAAAAAATGAAGATCACTTTAAAAATAGTTTTTAAAAATTCAAAATGGGTAAAAATTTCTTTAATAAATCAGTTTTAAAAGGTTAAAAACATTTTTAAAAAACATATTTTTTAAAGAAAATATATTTTCAACCGAAGAGATAGATGAAGTCATATTTTCTTAAAACCGTTTTATCAATTATTTTAAGTACCAAAGACTGTAAAAAATAAAAATATTACTTGAAAATATCATTAATAACCATATTAGAATAAATTAAAATGAGTTTATTAGGCAATGGTAAAATAATTTCCTTCAACTGAAATTTAAGAATAAATAATATCGATTAAAATGAGATTGTGAAATAAGCTCTTACAATGATCATAATATTGAAGTGATAATTAATAAATGAATATATTATGTGTATAAAATGAAAATAAACATATAATAAGTTTAAATACAACAAAATATAATCAAATTCTAACCATTTTTTGACTATCTTTCATTATTTTCATTATTTCAGGTGTTAATCCCCTAATTTTCTCATGCATGTTTTGTTATGAAAGATACAGTTCTTGTGAATATTATATAGTTATATCATATACAAAATAATAATCATGACATAATTATCATATTTTTAAATAAATTATACTTTTAAAACCAATCATGAAAGATGGTTTTGAAAAATGAACTATGTTACAATCATGGAGATGGTAGGTCGTACGTATGCATAAGTAACGTTTCCATTTTTCAACAATCATTATGGAAAGGAGGTAAGTAACATTTCATATTTAAATAATGGTAATTATATGATAAATAACATATTCTTTCTTTAAATGTACATATATATATTATTCATGTGTTGTGGTGATGAAAATAGAGTCATATTTGTGAAGGTGGTAGTCCACACATGCACAAACGATGTTTTCATCTTTAAGTGAGTTAAAAGATAATAAATAAAATGATATATTATATTTAAATAATTATAAATATGTAATTAATATCATAATTATGTCATTTATATCACATTTATTCATTATCTTTATCCTTATTACCTTCTATGTAAATTGTTTTTGAAAAATGAATCACATCACTTTGTGAGGCGGTAGTCCATCGTACATAGAAGCGACGTTATCGTATCCCATACGAAATGAATTTTTGAAAATTTATATATTATATAATTAATCTATAGGTATAATTATGTTATAAATAACATATATATACTTTATATCCATCATCATAACTAACCATGAGAGGTGGTAATGGAAAAACAAATGACATCAGTTCGTGAGGCGGTAATCCACCGTACACATGAATGAGGATTTTGTAACCCATTTTATGGAAGTGGGGAAATTTATAGATCATTAAAATTTTATAAAAAAAATCTCATTATGTCTAATATACTAAAGTTATTTCATCATCATGGCTTAATAATAATTGATGGATGTGTAGAAAGAAATTAAATAAAAACTATCATTGAAGAACGTTACCTCTTCTTCGAGTAAACTCCTTAGGTTTGCACCAAAAGCCTTTCTAGGTTGGATTTATTCCCAAAATAAGGATTTTAGGATAAGGGTATGAAATTTAGGAATTTATTTGGGTTGGTATTTATTGAACCAAAGGGTTTTAAAGGTTTTAATAATATATTATAGGGGATGAACTTTTATAAGTGAGATGAGTGGCACACTTATAAGTTTTGAAAAGAAAAAGGTGAACCCACATTTTTCACATACCAAAAGGGTAAAGAATAGATTATTCTAGATCCTTAGAAATTATAGGATCTAAATATTTTCATAACATATATTTTAGGAAAAAATTAGGTAAATTTAACCCTTATCATTTTAGTTTAATCCCCCAGTAAATCCATTTTTACATTCATTGTAGTAATTAATTTTTACTATTTTCACTATTAATTTTGGTCAAAATTTAAGTTGAACATATTATAAAATATAAATTATTATTATTATTCTAAATATGGAAACCATTTTTTCAAATTCTATTCACATAAGTGGAAATATTTAATTTAAAATTAATCTAACTGACGTGATGATAAAACGAGTTTTCAAAGAGAAAATGTTCAAAAGTTTATAAGGTTTTTTTATCAAAATTCAATATGAAAATTATTTAAATGAACTAAATTGTATTAATATATATATATAATTTAACTGATTTTACTTTAATTACAATTTAAAATATATTAAACCTTGTGAATTATTTAAACTAAAAGGCATTTTTCAATTAAAAATCAGTATTTTTTACTATTCATCAAAAAATAAAATATTTCTAAAAATCCAAAAAATTCTCCATGATATAATTTTTATATTATGATTTAAAAAATTAATTTTATTTTTATAAATAATTTTTTTATAAGTGTTAAAAATTAATTTAAAATATTGTGCGCAAAGCATGACTAATTCGCCTTTTAGAAAAAAATACAGTTGTTCAGAAAACATATCATTTTCTTTTAAATAATTTTTATTTTATTTATAATAAATAAATAACCATAATTATCACAATTTATTTATTAATATTCATACCCACCAATTTAAAGGCTAAGTTATAAAGGTATACTATATTACGATTCATTTAGACTCGGGGTTGTGTGTTTCAAAAGCTATCAAATATATTTAATTTAAAGAAATATATTGTGTGGATTATTTAATCTTGGTGTTGTGTGTTGAATAATCTATCGAATAAAATGTTATAGTTTTATAATTTTTGGGTGTTACATTTTCCCTGCCTTAAATAAATTGTGTCTTCACAATTTAAACTTGATCTTGGTAATCAAGAGTTTGAAATTTGGAAATACCATTGTTGAAAAACCCACGTCATAAAAGGGTTAATAAAACATCCTATTAATAAGAGATAAAAGGGAAGTAAAAATTTCATATCTAATAACACATAACTAGGTTTCTATGTATGAGAACATTGGTGTCAAGGAAATATGTGGACATGGAAGAAAAGCGTAAATAATTATAGAGAGTAATTAAGGTCATTGATCACAAGCAAGTGAATGATCAATGGAAATTCAAGGACCTCAAAACCATAAATATATAATGAATTAAAATACCATAAAATTCATTAGATATGAAAGTAATATGATAACATTTTTTATTTATGATCCTTTTTTCAAATTAGAGTAATTATTTTACTATCCAATAATATTAGGTTATACACTTACTTGATACGTTTCTATTTCATAATTACAATTTCATCCTTTGGTTGTGCTTCGATCAATTTATAATACATCACTTACTCTAGGAATTGAATACCCAAAAATTAATTTTTTATACCTGAAGAACTAAAATTTACTTTTAACGGATCAGAATATCCATAAAATAGTGACAAGTCTTTCTATTTGTTTCTTACTATTTTCCAAAACCAATATGATTAGAACAAGTTATCCGTTATAATAAATTAATCACTAAACCTCAAAAGCAACACCATTGGCTCATAATTAATATTTATTTGTAAAATATTTTAACTAAAAATAATAACATATTAACCATAAAATCACATAGTCTAGTAGTATGTGATAAACCCTTATCATCCTTTGGTCATGGGTTCAAGCCCCGTGGCCTTTCCGGATGTGACAGGCTATCACCCAGCGTGCGTGTTTTCCTTTTTCTAAACTATATTAATATAATTAATATAATTTTCCCAAAAAAATATGATTGACATCCTTGAAATAAAATTAATCATTAAATAACCTTTTTTTGAGGTTTTCAATACAAATTTTTTTACAATGTCTAATAATATTATTTGACTATTATCATAGTTTGATTAATGATCATATCAACCCTAAAGTTTATTAATAACTTTAAACTTTTTTCTATAAAATGTAAATGCATTATTCCTCAAATAACTTTTCCACTAAAACATATATTAAACCAATGGGATTTCTTGATATAAATTTCTTGCAAACTATCCTTAATCTGGGTAGACTCCCATCACATAAAACCTAAAATGGGGGTTTTAAGACTTTTAACTTATGATTAATATTAAACTCATAATCCAATGATGGTATCCATAGCTCTTAAGTTAATGAATACACATATACTACTAAATTTTAACATAATCCTTAGATATTTTATAATTATTATCACCAAAATACCATTGGTAAAAAAATACTTCTATAATTTATTTATTAAATCACAATAAAAAAATACTTCATCTATTTAATTTCAATATAGGTCCTTTATTGGTCCAGGGTTTAACCTTTAGAATAGTGAATTATCTTGGATAATTCATAGGTTCCCCACATTTAAGACTATGAACTATAAATATATCCCTAGAATGAAATTTATTTCCTTCCATAATACTCTTCATTTTTACTTGTAAATTAATTACTTTATACCCTTCTTTTCCACACATAAACATTTTCCCATTTCTTTTTGACACCTTATGTTTAACCTATGTCATTCATTATCATCATCTAGTAAAATCCTTCATAATGGTTTGTAAATAAAATGTGAATTATCCTAAGCATATCCCTAAGAGTGTCAAACCAGGTGCACAGTAAGACCCATCTTTTTCACCAATTGATGATTAGGCCAAGCCCAATATTCTCTTTTTATAGTTATTACCCCTAGTTACCTCTATTCTAAAACCAATTCCACTTGTAGTATCTATACGAGGATATATTTCTAAGAAAAACCACATTATCTCTACCTTATCAAAACTTTTGGATGTTCATCTATACTTATCATCAAATTATATCATTAGGTTATGTTCCCTAATCTATGTTTTCCTAAATCTAGTGCCCAAGGTTTCTACTAAACTTCCTATGATAGAAACTATAGTGACCCTGACCCCAGTAACCCAAATCTAATGTCTTATTTATTATATTGGCATAATATACAAGGAATCAAATCTCAAAAGACTGAATACTTTAGTAGTCTTGGTAAACTATATGCATAAATTATTCCCATGTTATATTTGAAAAAAAAATACAATATTTTTTTAGAATAACTGATAAAACACTATTTTGTTGAATATTTTATTGATGATAAATGAAATAATTTCCTCACATTGTGTTAAATATGTTTATTTATAAAATATTTGGGATTTGATCATTCATTTGAAAATTTGGTGAAAATTCCAGTTTTACCTTTAATAGTGTACTGTAGTATTTCGAAGATAAATATTTTTATATTTATTATTTTAATTTGAAATTTTTTAATAGTGTTCCTAACTTAATGTTCTAAAACTTTTATTCATAACACTATAGCTAAAGAGTGCATTTGGATGGAGTAAATGGGCCATTAATCCAATGGTGGGCTGGACTCGGCAGAATGGACATGGGTTCTGTATTTGGGCCATATATTCTACATTAGGGCTTGGCTTGAGCCCAAATTTTGAGAAAAGCTCGGGGAAATTATTTGGAACAAATCATCCTTCTAGAAGGTTGGTCAATTCACGCATTTGGGAGGTCAAATGGGCGGTGAAAGTTGGAATAAAATATTTGGCCGAATTTCCACATTCACACTTGAAACCACTTGTAACCTCTCCTCCCCTCCCCTCCATAAATTAGAGTTTATCTCATTTGGAGGGGTTGGTACGTGCATTAGGATATTTTAGGTAGAGGAGAATTTGTTTCATCCAAATTCTCCAACCATTGTAAGAGGGGTAGCTCTTGAAGCAAGGATCCCCTCATTGAAGCCTTCTTCTTCTCCTTCACGTTGTAATGATTTTGTTTGTGTAATAAACTTCTTTGTTATTCTTTTATTTCTTCTATTTTCTTCTGTTTTGTTTAAATTTCTTCTTATATTAATCTTCATATTTGGGCTGGAATTATTGAGTAGAAGCGTTATTGGGTTATACCCATTATAAACCTTTGCACATGCAAAACGCTTCTACGATGATTACGCCACCTATGGAAGAGTGGTTATTTTTAGTAATTGATCGACCTCTATCCTTCTTCATTAATTTATTTTGAATCAATGAGCTACTTTAATTCACATATTATGATCTATTAATTGAGTTTTTAATTTAAATAAAACTAATCAAGCAATTGAATAGTTAACAAAAAACACGCGAGGTCGGGAATTGTGTGAACTGTGAGAGCGCAACCTTAACCGGTAATTCAAAACCACACAGGATCAATTTGTAGAGTTCAAATAAAATCTCTAAACTCAATTAATCCTCATTTATAGAGTGGTTATGTGCCTTAATTTACCACTGACCATAAGCTAATCTTGGAACATGCAATCGCAACACCCTGCTTTGATTGATGTTCTAAGATTAGCTTATGGTCAGTGGTAAATTAAGGCACATAACCACTCTGGAAATGAGGATTAATTGATTTTAGGTATTGTATTTGAACTCTACAAATTTATCACATGTGGTTTTGAATTACCGGTTAAGGTTGCGCTCTCACAGTTCACACAATTCCCGACCTCGCGTGTTTTGTGTTGACTATTCAATTGCTTGCTTAGTTTCATTTAAATTAAAAACTCAATTAATAGATCATAATATGTGAATTACAGTATCTCACTGATTAAAAATAAATGAATGAAGAAGGATAGAGGTCGATCGATTACTAAAAAGAACTACTCTTCCATGGGTGGCGTAATCATCGTAGAAGCGTTTTGCATGTGCAAAGGTTTATAATGGGTATAACCCAATAACGCTTCTACTCAAGAATTCCAGCCCAAAGAGGAATATTAATAGAAGAATAAATTTAAACAAAACATAAGAAAATAGAAGAAATAAAAGAAGAACAAATAAGTTTATTACACAAACAAAATCATTATAACGTGAAGGAGAAGAAGAAGGCTTCGATGAGGGGATCCTTGCTTCAAGAGCTACCCCTCTTAAAATGGTTGGATAATTTGGGTGAAACAAATTATCCTCTGCCTCCAATATCCTAATTCACTTATAAACTCCTCCAAATAAGAAAAACTCCAATTTATAGAGGGGAGGAGAGGAGAGGTTATAAGTGGTTTCAAGTGTGAATGTGGAAATTCGGCCAAATATTTTATTCCAAATTTCACCACCCATTTGACCTTCAAAAAGCGTGCATTCACCGGCCTTCCAGAAGGATGATTTGTTCCAAATCATGTCCTCGAGCATTCCTCAAAATTTGGGCTCAATCCAATCCCTGATGAAGAATATATGGCCCAAATACAGAACTCATGTCCATTCTGCTGAGTCCAGCCCACCATTGGATTAATGGCCCATTTAATCCATCCAAATGCACTCTTTAGCTCTAGTGTCCTGAATTAAAGTTTTAAAAAATTAAGTTAGGAACACTTTTACAAAATTTAAAATTCAAATAATAAATATAAAAATATTTATCTTCAAAATACTACAGTGCACTATTAAGGGTAAAACTGGAACTTTCACCAAATTTTCAAATGAATGATCAAATCCCAAATATTTTATAAATAAACATATTTAACACAATGTGAGGAAATTATTTCATTTATTATCAATAAAATATTCAACAAAATAGTGTTTTATCAACTCCCCCACACTTACCCTTTTGCACTCCTGGGAAAAACCTCATATTAAGTAAACATCAATATCAAATCAAAACCAATTTTAAAACACATATCATTGGGATCCATCAATTCCGCACCAAGAATCAAAAGATATCATGCCTCATAAAAAACCTTATTTAAAATTCTCTATTAATATCATTCAATATATTTCCACTTCATTTATCCTCCCATGCACAAAACACTTACCTCGCTTGAATTTTCTCTCATCACTCAAATATCATTTTTTTTGCAATTTCTTTCTCATCCAAACTCATACAAGGGTCACCATAGGCTTGATAGATTCCTACATCGCCACCTGATGTGAGTCAAGGACATATATTTATCATGAGGACTTTTCAGGGTTGTTCTGTGGCTTTCGGTTGGTAGGATTTAGATGTGAAAAATTCTGAGGCTGAATGAGGAGGGCTTGACTCTTTTTGAAGCAAAATTACATTAATCTAATTTTCACTTAAATATGGTCTTCTCCTCAATCCCCGTAGTATCAATTCCGCTCCATCATCATTAAAATTCATGAAAATTTTACACCATTCATCATTTCATCATCAAAAATGTCAATCTTCTCAAACATGATTTTCTTGAAAGCTCCAGATAGGCACAGCTTTCCACCTCAATTAGAAGCTCCAGAAAAGGCACAGCTTCACTTGTCATGAAAGCTCCAGAAAAGGAAAAGCTTTCAATATAATTAATTTCTTCAGCATCAAACACATCTCTTAAGAATTTAATTTTCCACCCAAAGTATCACAGAATGTGGTAGCACAACACAAGATAGCTTCCCCCACACTTAAGCTCAACTAGATTATGCAATTTCACTTCAAGAGTTGGTTGGATAGGGGAAATTGGCTTATAATGTGGCTAACCTAATAGGTTGTGCATGGATTATAAGGGTTACAAGGATTAAATGTTCAAGGTAGGCCATTATAAAAAAGGATTATTTTAAATAGGGGCTTTAATACCAAACAAATGCCTTAATCATTTAAACATAAGTACCTCAAACTCTCAAGTTTTGACAGGAATAAATCAAATTCTGGTTAAATCAAGCATGGTTTGGTTCTCTCAAGAAGTGAGGTGAATATAAAGAATATAAAAATAGTGGTTCATAAGCCTCACAGGAAAGTGATTTCAAATATAAAGACAGTGAGATGTGGCATGGGATTCAAAATTCAGTGTACTTTTCATGAAATTACTAAATATTTGAACTTGACACAAAGTCATTTCAGAATTCATTTAAGATTAGTTTCAAGGGTTAAATTGTTTCACTTATTGATTTGGATTTAAAAATGGTTATGAGAATCATTTCAGCTCAAAAGTTTCAAAAACACACAGAAAATTGTAAAATAAACACACAAATTTTGAAAAACACACAATTTTTTTGTTTTTTTTTTGAACAGGAAAGCAATTGAAATTACTAAACTAAAAGGTTCCCTCCCCCACACTTAAAATATTACATTGTCCTAAATTTGAACCCATGAGATGATATATGCACATAAAATGCATAATTTTTAAATAGGACAAATAATATAAAAGTGAAAGGGTTAGGAATAGCCTGATGTGCTCAAGTGATGATGGGGTCATGATGTGTGATAAAATCAACTGCATCGGTAGGAACTCCCTCGATGTATCTCTTCAAAAGTTTCCCATTGACTGTAAATCTCCTTCCAGTGTTCTCTTGTGTGATCTCCACTACACCATAAGGAAAAAAATTAGTCACAACATAAGGACCTAACCATCTGGAACGCAACTTACCAGGTATCAACTTTAGTCGTGAACTATAGAGAAGGACTTTCTCTCCAACATGAAACTCCCTTTGTTGGATCATTTTATCATGAGATGCTTTTGATCTTTCCTTGTAGAGCCTTGAGTTCTCATATGATGATATTAGAATCTCCTCAAGCTCTTGAATTTGCAACTTCCTTTGGATTCCATCTTGGGCCAAATCCATGTTGCATTTCTTTATAGCCCAATATGCCTGATGCTCAACTTCCACTGGGAGATGACATGCTTTCCCAAAAACAATCTGAAATGGGGAAATACCAATGGAGGTCTTTTATGTTGTCCTATAATCCCACAATGCATCATCCAAGCGCTTGCTCCAATATTTCCTATTTGGCTGCATGGTTTTCTCCAAGATTTGTTTCAACTCACGATTTGAAACCTTAGCCTGGCCATTTGTTTGGGGGTGGTATGGTTTTGATGTTTTGTGTGTCATCCCATACTTTCAAAGGAGGGAAGTAAAATTACTATTGCAAAAGTGTGTCCCTTGGTCACTGATGATAGCCTTTGGTACTCAAAACCTGCAGAAAATTTGAGCCTTGACAAAATCTACTACAACATGAGAATCGTTAGTCCTGGTGGCCTTGTCCTCCACCCATTTACTCACATAATCAACAGAAACCAAAATATACAAAAATCCAAATGAACTAGGAAAAGGACCCATACAATCAATGCCCCATACATCAAAAATCTCACATAATAATATGGGTTGTTGGGGCATCTCATGTCTCTTAGAAATGTTCCCAGTGTGTTGGAAACGAGAGCATGACTTAAAAAACACATGGGCATCATCGAATAATCTATGCCAATATAATCCAGAGTACAAAACCTTCCTAGTTGTCCGTTGGGGTCCAAAGATTCCACCACAAGCAAGTGTATGACATAAATTCAAAATAGACTCAAACTCATGATCAGGAACACACCTCCTAATGACTTGGTCACTACACATGTGCCAGAGGTAAGGATCATCCCACACATAAAACCTAGACTCACTTTTTAATTTTTGGACTTGATGTTTCTTTAAATTTGCAGGGATTTCAGAGGCAACAATGTAGTTCACTAAATCAGCATACCAAGGATGCGTACCTGAGATGGAATAAAGATGCTCATTGGGAAAAGTGTCCCGAAGTGGTACCCGGTCCATGGTGTCATCCTCTAGTGTGTGAGTAAGCCTACTCATGTGGTCCACCACCAAATTCTCTGACCCATTCTTTTCCTTTATCTCAAGGTCAAACTCTTGAAGAAGGAGCTTCCAACGGATAACTCATGGCTTTACATCTGGCTTCTTCAGGAGGTACCTCAAAGCTGCATGGTCAGAAAAAACAACTACTTTAGAGCCCAAAAAATATGAACGAAATTTATCTAAATCAAATATGACAGTAAGAAACTATTTTTCCATGGTTGTGTAGTTTGATTGGGCTGAATCCAGTGTCCTTGATGCATAGGCGATCACATGTGAACGTCCTTCCACCCTCTGAGATAAGACAGCTCCAACTGCGAAGTTGGAGGCATCACACATAAGCTCAAATGGAAGGTCCCACCGCGGGGGATATATGATTGGTGGAGTGTTCAGACACTTCTTCAGCTCATCAAATGATACCCCACATGAATCATCAAAATTGAAGTCAATATCTTTTTGAAGCAATCGATATAAGGGTAGAGCGATCTTACTAAAATCTTTGATGAAGCGTCGATAAAATCCAGCATGTCCAAGTAATGATCGAACATCACGCACAAATGTAGGATATGGGAGGGATTAAATAATGTCTAACTTAGATTTATCAACTTCAATGCCATGTTGTGAGACTATATGACCTAATAAAATTCCATTTTCGACCATGAAATGACATTTTTCAAAATTTAAGACCAGGTTATTCTCAATACAACGATGCAACACATCACCCAAACTAGAGAGACATTCATAAAATGAGGACCCATAAACTGTAAAATCATCTATAAATACCTCCATGAAGGTCTCAATGAAATATGATAAAATACTCACCATGCATCTCTGGAAGGTACCTGGGGCATTGCAAAGTCCAAATGGCATCCTTCGGTAAGCAAAGGTACCGAATGGGTAGGTGAATGTCGTCTTCTCCTGGTCCTCTACTGCAATGGGAACCTGAAAATAGCCAGAAAATCCATCCAAGAAACAATAGTGTGTCTTCCCAGCTAGTCGCTCAAGCATCTGATCAATAAATGGGAGGGGGAAATGGTCTTTGCGAGTGGAATGATTTAGTTTCCTATAATTAATACACACACGCCAACTGTTTTGTACCCTCATTGGAACTAATTCATCTTTCTCATTTTTAACAACAGTAACACCAGTTTTCTTAGGTACAACCTGGATAGGGATAACCCATTGTGAGTCGGAAATAGGGTAAATTATACTTGCCTCGAGTAATTTTTCAACCTCTTTTTTAACAACCTCCAGAAGGGTTGGATTGAGTCTCCTTTGTGGTTGCCTCACCGGTTTAGCCCCATCCTCCAAGAGAATCCTATGCATGCAAATGGATGGGCTAATACCTGATATGTCTGCCAATGTCCAACCAATTTCCCTAATGTTATCTCTCAAAATATTCAAAAGTTTTTCTTCATGTTCAAAAGAGATATTGTTATCAATGATAACAGGTAATCTATCACCACTCAGCAGGTATGCATATTTAATATTTGGGGTAAATGGCTTGAGTTCCAATGTAGGGGGGTGATGTATAGATGGAGAAATTGATGCAACGGACATATTTGCACAATGAACATCAGTATCAGAATAAAAATCATCACAATTAGAAAATAATGCATCAAATCCATCAGCATACTCAATAGCCATATCATAATTAGAGTTCACATGATCAAAATCAGAATATGATTCCATTTCAAAATCAAATCTTAGAGAGTATTGTTCCTTAGAAACGGGTGTGGAAGTACTCTTAGAAATCAAACTAGAACCAATACTCATAATCTCCCTAAGCATAGGACAATCCAATTCCATGGTGTTTTTACTTGGTGGTTCAAAATGGGAGATAACAAAAGCATAATGGTCCTCTGAGGGGTACTTCATGGATTCCATGACATTAAATACCACAACTTCATCTCCAAACTCCATGTAAAGTGTACCCTCATTGACATTTATGATAGTTTTTGTAGTTTTGAGGAAGGTCCTACCTAAGATAATGGGGGCATGAGAACTTACCTGATCATCCTCCATGTTAAGCACGTAGAAATCTGCTAGAAAGATCATGTCTCTTACCCAGACAAGTACATCCTCAAGAACTCTTGCTGGATATGTTGTAGCTCTATTTTCCAACTGCACCACTACTCTTGTTGGCTTCAACTCACCAACCTGTAAATAAGAGAATACAGAGTGAGGCATCACATTTATTGAAGCTCCTAAATCACAAAGAGCATCAGAGAAGTGAAACTCCCCTATGGTACATGGGAGGGTGAATGTCCCGGGATCCTTTCACTTTGTTGGCATTGCTAGAGTTAGTGTAATGAGTGATGAGAAATTCTTTCCAAGGTTTATCCTCTCATTTCCCTTGATCTCTCTTCTATTGGTACAAAGTTCTTTTAATAATTTTGCATACATTGGAATTTGCTTAATGGCTTCAAGTAGAGGAATGTTGATCTCCACACGCTTGAATGTATCCAAAGCCTCCTTTTGCATTGCTTCTTCAGCCATCTTCTTGGTTTGAACAACCCTATTGGGAAAAGGAAGGGGTTTAGAAGGAACATCATCACTCTTTTTCTTACCTTTATCTTTCTCCTTGGATTACTCATCAGTTGGTTTGGAATGCAGCTTCTCCGGAGTTGAGGTGAATCCCGGTGGAATGGTAGGTACATATGTATTGTTTATTTGCTTCCCACTTCTCAATGTGATGGCACTGACATTCCCCTTTGGATTTGGAGTGGGTTGGGAAGGTAGATTTCCAGAATTATTACTCATAAGTTAGTGGAGGGTGGTGGAAATCTGGCTCATTTGAGTCTGCAACTCCCTCAGCTCCGAACTTTGACTCTTCTGCTCATTATGTTGATTAAGAACAATTTGCTTCAAAAGATCATCAGTATTAGAATATA
This sequence comes from Viscum album, assembly GCA_963277665.1. Classification (NCBI taxonomy): domain Eukaryota; kingdom Viridiplantae; phylum Streptophyta; class Magnoliopsida; order Santalales; family Viscaceae; genus Viscum; species Viscum album. The sequence goes on along the minus strand of OY728126.1, from coordinate 1,202,949,616 downwards.
CCTTTGGTGGAGGATTACCTTGTTACTGACTTGTTGATGTTTGAGCTTTAAATCTCCTTTGGGGTTGTTGGAAACCATGTTGGTAAGGTGGAGGCTGCTGGAAGTTTGGTTGAAAGGGGGGCCTTTGTTGTTGTCCAGAGCCATACCTCATGTCCGGTTGATCTTTCCACCCTTGGTTTTATGTTGGAAAAAATGAATCAAACTTCTTTTGGGGATATGGTTGTTGTTGCTGCTGAAATGGTCTCCCTGGGAATACTGCTGCGCAATCCTCTATCTCTTGTAGTTGTGGGCAATAGTCAGTTGGGTGGCTTGTCTCAGTGCAAATGCCACAAGGCCTTGAAGGAGGGGGTAGATATGTCTTTTGTGCCAAAGAAATTTGCCTCACCATAGTTGTCAATTCTTCTAACTTGGTATCAATCAAATGACTCTAAAGAGAAGAAGGACTTACCTGATGTACTCCCCTGATATGTGGTGTACCTCGATCACCAAATTGTTGGGAGTTTTGGGCCATTTTTTCAATCAATGCACATGCAGCTACTGGTGTCTTGTCCACCAATGCTCCTCCAGCTACAGCATCCACCATGCTCCTCTCCATGGGTGTGAGTCCTTTGTAGAAGTATTGGATGAGGAGTTTCTCACTGATTTGGTGATGCGGACAGCTTGCGCACAACTTCTTGAATCTCTCCCAATACTCATACATTGACGCCTTTTAAATATTGTCTAAAAAACATCTTTTTATTGTGTCATTTTAATCGATCTTCATTTCAAAACTAAAAACAAAAAAAAATACAATCTTATTCCAGAAAACTTCTTCTAGATTCATAAACTATAACCAACCCTCATCCTTTCAAGTAGTGTTTTTATTCTCTTTTATTTTATTTTTAGAATAACTTTAAAAAGTTGTTTTAAATATACTTCCTCCTTTGAGAGACGACCTTGGTCAGCCACTCTGTTGCACCTAAGTACCCCAAAATCGCATTAATCATTTGAGGGCGCCCACGACAGCGCTCTATCAATAACATTATTCTATCTAGAATATCCTTGCATATCAAACATAATACACTTAATTTATATTTGAGAAAGGAAACAAAATAAGTGTGAGCTCGAATGATTAGTAAGGGTTAAGTACAGTGTCAGATATCATGAATCAATAAGAATAATCAACATGGAAATCTATATAACTAAACACACATTACATTTAAACAAATTGACTATCATAATAAGATAGGGAATAATCAATATAGAAAGTTAAATAATTGGACACATTCCATTTAATCAATAAAATGAGAATAAAATGTATCCAGAGATAATATCATTGTGAAAATATCATGGATAATAATAAATTAATTATTAATGAAGAAAATTCTTAGTTATTGGATGTCATGTCTCAAGCACATGATACTATTAAGACATTTCACAAGATGGTTTAAAACTAAAGGTAAAAACCAATTTAGTTATATCTTACTCATTTATCTCATGAAACCCACCAATGCATCGAGGGGATATATAATACCAATCCTTTCCCAACACTAAAGGTCTAAATCATTCCTCATATATTGAATTATCAATTTAAATATCTATATTGAATAAAGAATACGAGTTATCAATATTTCCTTAGTCAATAAAATAACATTAAAAGTAAAGAACCTTATATAGAAATTATAAATGGTTTAAGAAATAAAAATATCCATGATAAATAATATGTATATTTTGGGTAAATTTAATGTCTAATGCTCACAGGAAAGTTAATATTTCAAGGGAAAGATAATAACTACAAAAACGAATCAATAAAGTTAATTTCAATACATTACTTGGCTAAATGATCATAAACCATCCATAAAAATAATAATTATGGTATCAATACAACATATACCCATTGTATTAAGAACAAGGGGTTTTTTTATTGATTAATATAAATACCATAAAAATATATTTAAAAAATCTTGAGGAAAATATCCCTTTTATTTTGAAAATTACTTTTTAAAACTAAGATTTCAAAAAAAATTGAAAATAAATTTATTTGAAAATAAGCTTTGACACTTATAAAGTATGTTTTAAAACATTGAGTGTTCATTATTCTAGGAAATTATTTACATGCTGAGTATGTTAAAACAAATATTCCTTTCACATTATTAGAAAAATCCAAATGGTCCATGTTTTGAAAATGAAATGAATATTCATTTCAAAAAAAATTAAAAAGTAAAAATGGGTAAAATGTATTTAAAAATGATTTTTAAAAGTTTAAAAACATTTTTAAAATGTTTTTATAAAACATAGTTTTAGAAGATAATGGATTTATGACTTAAGAGAGTAATGAAGTTAGATTTTCTTAAAAACATTTTCTAAATTATTTTAAGTACCAAGGATTATAAAGAATGGTAATATTAATTTAAAATATCATGAATAAATAGAGTATGATAATATTAAATGGTTTTATTAGTAAATTTTTAAATAATTTCCATTAACTGAAATTCAATAATAAATAATATCGAATAGAATGAGATTGTGAAATAAACCCTTACAATGATTGTAACGTGGAATTGAGAATTAATAAATGAATAGATTATGTGTATAAAATGTAAATCCATATATAACAAGTGGAAATATGGAATAATATAATAAAATTTCATTACACACATAATATTAGCATTAAATAATCTATGAAATATAATTTTAACCTAATGAATGGAAATTGAGTTAAGAAATCCATTGCATCGTGGTAACTTTTGGTTGAATGTACTTTAACCTCTTTTATAGAGGTTTTAAACATGTTATTAACTTATAACAGACCATATTAATGTTTATAATATCATATATGATCTTTTTAAAACATAGTATCACTTTTTCATTAATTATCTTTTATCGTTTTCATTGTTTGGGTGTTAATTGTCTTATTTTATTATGCATGTTTTGTTATAAAATATCTAGTTCTTGCACATATTATATAGTTATATCATTTTTTAGAACAATAATCATGACATAATTATAATATTTTTAAATCAATTGTACTTTTAAAATCAATCATGAAATATGGTTATGAAAAATGGACTATGTTATAATCATGTAGATGATAATCCATATGTAGGCATGAGTAAGGTTTCCATTTTTCAATGATTGTTATAGAAATTTGGTAAGTAATATTTCATATTTAAAGAATTATTATGATTTCATAAATACCATATTATTTATTTAAATATGCATATACATATCATCCATGAGTATTGGTGATAAAAAAGATTCACATCACTTCGTGAAGGCAGTAGTCCACACATACACGAATGATGTTATCATCTCTAAGTGAGTGAAAAGGTAAGAAAAAAATGATATATTTTATTTCTAGAATGGTAAATATTTTATTAATATAATAATTATATCATTTATATCACATCTACTCATTAAATTTATCCTTATTACCTTCCATGTAAAGATTTATTTAAAAATGAATCTCATCGCTTCGTGGGGCGGTAGTCCACCATACACACGAGCGACATTATTGTATCCCCTATGGAATCAAAATTAAAAAAAAATTATATAGGATATAATGAATCCATAGGTATAATTATGTTATAAATATCATATATATACTTTATATCTATCATCATACCCAACCATGAGAGGTGGTAATGGAAAAAATTAATGGCATCGGTCCCTGAGGCGGAAATCTGTTGTACACAAGAATAATGTTTTCATAACCCATTTGATGAAAGTGGGGATGGTTGTAGGTAATTTAATTATTATAAAAAATATAATTATATGTAAGATAATTATTTTTCTATATCACCATAGTTTAATAATAATTTAGTTAGGTGTAGGAATAAATAAAATAAAAACCCTCATTGAATAATGTTACCTCTTTTTCAGTTAAACTCCTTAGGTTTGCACCAAAATCCTTCCTAGGTTGTCTTTATAACCAAAATAAGGTTTCTAGGATGAGGGTATGGAAGTTTGGAAGTTATTTTTTAATGTATTGGCCGATCCAAAATGGTCTTAAGGTGTGAAGAAGAGAGGACAGTGGGTGGCCTTTTATAAGCGAGGTGAGTGGCACACTTGTAATTTTTGAAAAGAAAGAGGTGTACCAATTAATTTCACATAACACAAGGTTCCAAATGGATTATTATAGATAATTATTTATTATAAGGTATAAATATTTCCATAAAATATATTTTAAATACTTTTTTAGGTCAATTTAACAATTATTTTTTAGTTTAACCCCCTGGTAAATCTATTTTTACCTTAACCGAGGTAATTAATTTTTACTATTTTCACTGTTCATTTTGGTAAAAAATTAAGTTGAAATTATTATAAAATATATATTATTATGATTAAAAATATTGAATCTATTTTTACAAATTCCATTCACATAAGTGGAAAAACTAAATTTAAAATTAATCCCACAAACATGATGAAAAAACGGGTTTTCAAAGAGAAAATGTTCAAACGGTTACAAAAAATTTATATCAAAATTCATTATGAAAATGGTTCCAATTAACTAAATTAGATTAATATATATATAAATGAAATTATTTTGATTTAAATCCAATTTAAAATAAAATTTAACCTTAGAAATTATTTAAATGAAAATGTATCATTCAATTGAAATTCATCCATCCAACAGCATAAAGGCCTTTAATATTTGTATTATAAGATGATAAACCCCCTTTTAAGGAAATAAAGGGGGGAACCCAGACTTCAAGGACATTGGACATTACATGACCTGATGGTCTAAGATAGAAAAATCAGACTAACAGCATGGAGTAACCCCACCCAAGAATTTGATCATGAAAAAGTCATCCACCTCGGCATATCAGTTCAGCAAGCAAGTGTCATGTGTCAAATCACAGGACCGATCTAATGGAAAATGTCATACCCTATCAAACAACCAAATCTGAAAAACTCTGCAAAGATGAAACACCATCTCTGATTCCTCCTTTGGGGCATGTTCCATGCAATCAAGTCTAGCGACAAACCAACCTAGGACAATCGTCCTCCATCAAGAGCAGCTCCCAGAAAAACCCCACCATGCTCCACACACCCACTACCACCGTAACCATAGAATCCACCAGAAGACGAACCAAGGAACATGAAGTCTAAACATTGTCACCTATGAATGAATGGTCTAACACCACATCCAAGATCGTCACCACTGAGGGGGACCAAGCTGCACTGAAACAAAAATGCCGCTATGGGCATGAATCTGCTTAGATTTAAATTGTAGATGCACCCTCAACAGATTCCAAATCCAGTCACAGGAAGAAGGGGAGAGCACCAGTAGGAGATCTAAATAATTCTGTGATGCCACATTTCATAAAATTGAACCTCCAAATCAAATCCATCAAACAGAAACACAAAAACCCAATTCTGCAGAACCACCGTCAAAAACATGAACCAGAAAATTCCTCCCCCCCCCCTCCGAACCACACCAAATCCGACACCGAACACGCCGGAAAGGAGCATGCCAAAGCCGTTTCCGGGCCGTGCCGAGGTGTGCATCGTCGAGCCGAGATCTCAAAACCAGACCCCACCGGAGCTACTGTCGAGCCGTGTTCACATCGCACCAAGATCCAGCGGCCGACGCCAGGACCACTGAGCCATCTCGTAGGATGGGAGGAGATGTGTGAAAAGCATGAATAATTCATCTTTTTGAAAAAATATAGTTTTTTAGAATACATTTATTTTTCTTTTAAATGATTCTTATTTTATTTCTAATCGATATGTAACTATAATTTTTATAATTTAGTTAGTAATATTTTGATCTTACAATTTAATGGCTATATTATACTGGTATACTATATTACAGTACATTTATACTCAGGGTTTCATATTCTGGAAGCTATCGAAGAGATTAAATTTAAAGAAATATATTTTTTGGGTTTCTTAATCTTATTGTCATGTGTCACATATGTTATTGAATAAAATGTTCTTATTTTATAATTTTAGAGTGTTACAAAAGAATATTCAATAAGTATTATGTAATTTATTTTAAATTCATTAAGGATTTGAAGATGGAAGATGAGAATATTTTTTTGATGAAAATGACAATGTGGAAGAATATATTGAGACACTCTTTCTGATTTCATGGAACTTTATAAGAGGGATTTGTAAGTATAAAGGGAAATTATTGTTTAAATTTTTCAATTTTGTAAAAATTCATCATTTATCTTCTAATTTTCCCTTTAAAATCATAAATGAAAATGAATATATTGATTCTACTAAGATATTCTTCATTAGTACATTTCCACTGAAGAAAATTCATACTCGTTTAAAAGGAATGAAGAAATGTTACCAATGTTCATCAAGATGAATTTTTATATCTATTGAATAAGAAATGTTCGACATTGAAGAAGGTTGTGAGTATGTAGAAACTACTAAGGAAGATTATCAAAATACCTTTATGGATCAATAAGAGTAATAGAGTGATTTATTAGAGTATGAATCAAAATTTAATAGTAAGTTCACTCATAAATAAGGATAATAATTCAAGTACTACACCATCATAATAGAGATCATTATTTTCATACATGTTATTTTAAGTCTTGGAGATTAAAATTTACAACTCAAAAAAAAACTCTGATACGGATAATGATTTATAGGTTGAAAAAAATGTCTATTCAAAGATGTTTAAAATATAAAATTTTGATAATTATAAGAAATAAATGATCATTGATTCCATGAATTATACTATCATACTTGTGGATAATTATTCACACAATCTAAAAATGAAACTTTGTAAACCATGGAAGAGAAAGAGAAAATTTCAAATATAACTACAATAGAGCTATTTCTAGAGCAGGTGAGGGTTCTAAGAAAGAAAAATCAAACACTATTGGTGGAAAAAATATTAGATATGAATTAGTGTATTTTAATGGTGTTATATCTCAAAATAGAATCATATTTTTAAAATAATCCAGTGAAAATATAAATATAAATTAGTTATGAATACTTGTGAAAAATAAAAACCTTATCATATCTATAAGGTGAAAAATTATATAAAAATGTTTACACTAGCCTAAAATGTACAAGGGATAAATCCACAAAATAGAATATTGAAATAAAATAATTGGAGGTTTGAGAATAAAGTTATATAAAAACCCATTAAATATAAGAATTTCAATCAATAAAGGGGGCTTCAAGGATATTGTTGGTTTCTTAGTGTTCTTAGACAAAAAAAAATCAGTTTTTTCATATAATTTGGATTTATCTTGAAAAAATAGGGCATGAATGAAGTTGGATACAAAAAAATTAGATGAGAAAAAATCATAATATCAAACTTACAAGGAAGAAAATTTAAGTGAAAAATGGTTTTGACCATTTTCAAGAAGCTTGTGGTAGGTGTGATAAAAAATGAAACATCTCGTATGAATTTATTACATTCATTCCAGGTTAATTAAATATTTTTCATGAAACTGTGAATTTTGAGAATAAGAATCATTTCAAACAATGGGAAAATGTGGTTTAAGTTGTAGTTAATTCATAGAAATATAATAATCTAAGGATTATGGACAATAATTTTTTCTATCACGTGATTGGTGATTTATATAACCAAATTAATTTTGAATGATATGATAGAGGACCTATTTTCATGCCCTTGTAAGTTTGGGTCTTAAAGGAAAAAATGGTACTACCCATGTCAATAATGTTCACCTTTCATTTTATTAGCCTTCCTAATTAGAAATCCAAAGTTAAGAATTCCTGGATGAGATTAGTTTTATTATGGGTGGCCTTTTGGGATCCTTCCCAAGAAATATGTGATTGAGGAAAAAGAACACTAGAAAATGTGTGTTAGATTGTGGTTATAGTCATTAGTTTGATAAGTAACCTTGGTGGATAATTTATATTGGTATGATGGGAATGAAACCATTGTATTATTGGAGACCAGTGAGGTTAGATAACTAGATTCATGGACTAGATATTTTGGGTCATGGAAAATGGTATCAAAGACAATACTAAACTTTAAGTGTAGTGACACTTCCCTGGGTTTATGTGTGGGGTACATAATGAGGGTGTTGTGATTTAATGTTTGAGAGTGTACCTCCATAGAAAAGTTAGATTAAAAGTACTAAATATTATTTCTCATGTCCACTAGGTGAATCTTTCTTTTTAGAAGATTAGCCAATTAAAACTTCATAGCTAAGTGTTCTTGGTCAGGAGTAGTGTCAAGATGAGTGAACTCATAGGAGGTTTCCTAGTTTGTGTGTGTGAGTGAGGATAAATAACATTAAAAGAATATATGATGGAATGTGGGGACAATCATTAGTCTAATAAGTGACCTTGGGGGTAATATCTCCTGTTATTCTAGGAAGGAAAGAATGGTATTATAAGAGACTAATGGGGTCAAATGACCAGGTTCATGGCCCTAAGAGCTCTGTTTTTATGCCTTTTCACCTTTGAGAATGATATATCAATAAAAATAAAAGGTTTTGAGTTGCTAAAATTTGGGAAATTTTGAAAAATTCAAGTAAATATTTATTTTATTATGAGATTAAGAATAATCTATCAGCCATGTTAAAACTTTATGATGATATAAATTAGGTGATATTCTAAATTAATCGTTATTTAGTGACGATACTGAATGATGGAGTTGTGATAACTTATGGTTTGAGAACCCTAGAAAACTATTTTAATGTTGGAGAATCCAAAACTGGTTTCCACATGTGTATACAAGATAATAAAAATTTATTACCTAAAAAGACATAGTCATATTAGAGAAAACAACATGAAGAAATTTATATGAGAAGAGGCTATGTGAAATGCTACATTTTTTAAAGAATACATTTTCATTATTTTCAAAACATGTCAAAAAGGGAAAATAATGAATAAAATTTACAAGGGATGGAGTATCCAAACTAGATGGAAATTGGAGCTGGTTCACTTTGATGTATGTGGACACATCACCGTGAAGTCAAGAAGTAGAGATAATTATTTCAACACTTTCATTGATAGATTCACAAGTATGGAATCCATTATATTTATGTAACAAAAGTATCAATCCTTGAGGGAATGGTTAATTGTTTTACAAGTCTAGTTGAAAAGAAAAAATGTTTCCCTTTGAGTTAGTTATGGCGAGATAATAGTACTAAGTATTTCAAGAAATAATTTTAAAAAATTCCTAAAAAGATAGCATAATATATGAGTTTAGTGTTCCCTAAACACCTCAATAGAATCAATAGGATGATATAAATAACATTAGCCTTGTATTTATAGTTATAACCATGAAAATTGTACATGAAACATCAAAATATTTCTAGTTGAAAGAAATTACCATAACTTGAGTCATACAAAATAGATTTTTTTAGAATAAATTTATCTATGAATACTTATGAAATTTTTTTCAAGAAGAATCCCAATGTTAAAAAAATTGGATTTTTAGGGATCACATATTTGATCAATAAGAAAGGAGGTAGTGATGATATGTTTAATAAGAAGGCTAATGATATAATATTCCTTGGTTATATACTTAATGTAATTTATTATAGGTGCTACAAAAAAAATAAAGATAGTAGATTGTGATTATGTGATAGTTATTGAGAATGAACAGGAGGCCAAGATTTTACTCATGGTGGATGTTAAGGATAATTGTGTTAATTATAAACCTACTGAAGAGACCAAAGAAAATAGATAGATTTTGGATAAAGAAAATGTTCTTTACTAATAAATTGATGATGCTAATGATGTGATGTCTATAGGAAAAATGTATGAGTAAAAAAACATGTTTATACATATAATATCATTTGGGATAAACAAGGGATAAAAACAAGAATAAAAAAACTTGAAACTAGTCATATTAATCTTCTTTAAAAGATTTAACCCGAAAATATTGATGATTATTTTGTGAAGAAAGAATGGATTTAATCCATGAATAAATATATGGATAAAATTGTGATGAGTAAAACATGATATCTTATGCCTAGGATTAAGGAGATGATCATTTTTAGCACACAATGGGTTTTTAAGAACATGCTAAATAATAAATGAGAAGTTTTAGTAAACCAAGGTAGACTCGTCAGAGAGGGGTACTCGAAGATTGAGGGCATTTATTTTTATGTAACATTATATATAATTTCCATAATTGAGACTATCATAATTTTCCATGAAATTATAGATCAAATAATCTTCAGTATCTTTGAAATGGATGTAAAGTATGAATTTATGAATGGTGGGTTGATATAAGAAGTTTATATAGAGAAACCCAAGGTTTATATGCATGAAATAGATGGTATCAAGGTATAAAGATAAAATATGGCTCTTCATGGGTTAAAAAAATCCACAAGATAAATCTATTTCATTAAATATGAGTACATGAGATTTATGAGTTTGTTAAAAAGATGGGAGGATATGAATATGTTTCTAAAAAATATTAACACCATGTCACTCATTATGATTGTGCACATTGATGTTATTATATTTATGTGTAATGAATAAAATCCATGTGAATACTTTTCTACAAAAATGATGATGAAGTTTTTGATTTATTTTCATGGGGAGGTAAAAAATTTATTCAATTTTCAGGTTACCTAAACTACTAAGGTTATTTTCCTTACATAAGAAAAATATGAAAAGAATTTATTAAATAGGTTTGGCATGGATGGATCAATAATTCTATTTACAATAATCCAAGTTGTTCCAAATTTAAGTAAATATGATGGTGGGGAGAGTGTGAAGGATAAATAATTTGTAAAATTAATTGGTAGTTTCTTTTACTTAACATCATCAAGGCCAAATATTGTCTATTCTATTATTATGTGTACCATATATGAATCAAATCCCAAGGAGTGACATCTCATGGAATAAAAGAGAAATATGAGATACATTACAAACACATTTTATTATTGCATATTATATAAGATGGAAAAGGGGATTAGATATACAAGGCTTCAATGATAGTGATTTTTCAAGTAATATTGATGATACAAGTTCCATGTTAGGAGGAGAATTCCTCCTTTGATAAAATATGTGTGTCATAGGATTCCAAGAAGGAATCATCTATTACATTAAGTTAAAATAAGGTTGAATAAATTTCTACATCCTAGGAAGGTATATAGGATATTTATATAAAAACACAACTTAAGGATATTGATGTTGTAGCTAAATATCCCCAGGTTATTGGTTGTGATACCCAAAGTACCATAAATTTGATCGAAATTCAAATGAAACATTAAAGGTATAAGCACCAAGATATAAAATATGATTCTCAAAAGTATAATTTTGATAAAGGTATTATAAAGCTACAATATATTCCATCCAAGGATAATATTTGTTACATTATTATAAAACCCCTTCCAATTGAGGCTTTTGAGAAATTTATAAATAAAATGGGAATCCATCCCATACCCCATCAATAAGAAGGTGTGTTTTGAGCATCTATTATACCCTATAGAGGATGATGTCATATTTGTGGTCAATACTAGTTCATTTTTTATGGTTGTTGAACTAGTTATCAAGTCAAAGAATAGTATTTTTTATTGATGTAGTGTTATCTTTTATATTATTATTAGACTTATAAGGATATTGTAGGATCGAAATAATATATGTATATGCTCAATTAAAAGAGGGGGTGAATTGTAAGTTTAAAAACATTCACTATTAACCTTAAGTAAATCTATGTTTAACAAAGTTAAACAAGTTAAATTCACAAACCCTATTTGGTTCTAGCTCAAAGGGTTAATTGGAAGGGCCCAGGTCCAATTATAAGAAACCAAAACTTAAACAAGTTAAACTTAAGAAAACTTAAGTAGGTTTTTATTAGAGAAATACTATACCTTAAATAATATAGAATCTTATTTATCAGAGTAAATATAAGTACAAGAAATTATAAAAAATTTATACTATCTTTCTTTAACAAAATACAGCAGAAATAAAACTTGTAACAAAGCAAGTAGACAGGTAGGAAATATTTTAACCCAAAGAGAAGGGTATCCAACAACCTTGGATAAATGCACCTTGATTTATAATTTCAAGAAATTTTGTCTTACCCACACTAGGGTAAGCCCTCAATAAGAATATCATAGTCTGTCTTACTATCTTCGCAAGCCCTCAAACTTTAAGGTAGTCGGCACCTCTATCTTCCTATCCCCAGAAGTCCTTAAACATTAAGGTAATCTTCACCTCTATCTTTGTATCCATAGAATCCATACAATCAGATTCACAAAAAACTAAATAATTTTTTCACATTTGAACAATATTTTCACAAATCGCACAAGTCACAAGAGTTTCTCTCCCTAGAAATCACTTCATAGCATCACAGCATGTAATTTATTTCAATGTTTTTGAGCTCGTTCAAATGAACTATTATTTATAAGTAAGGATTCCAATGGTCGGCTCCATCCTCCAATAGTCATATTTTTCCTTGAATTTCAGAGGGATATGTACACGTTTCAATCAACTAAAGTTCAGTTAAAAAACATTGTATGACATCATTTTATATAGGAAAAACTTGGGGAACATTATCATGCTTAAGAACTAGTAATATATAAGTAAAAAATAATATCATGTTTTAAGAAACTAGGATCCTATAAAATTTAAAAAATATGTTGGTAAATTAAAGTAGCTTAAACAAATATGAATATTTGGAATCTAGGAAATATATAATTCAGAGTCTAAATATATAAACAATTTTATTCTAGAAAAATGGATATTTAGAGTCTGAATTTTGATGAATTAGGTGTCTGGTTTCTGAGGAATTTGGAGTCTAAATTATAAGGAATTCATATTCTGAATTCTGAGGAATTTAGAGTCTAAATTCTAAGGAATTCAGAGTTTTAATTCTAAGGAATTCAGAGTCTGGATTCTGAGGAATTTGTATTCGTAATTCTAAGGAATTTGGGGTCTAAATTCTGAGAAATTTGGAGCCAGAATTTTAGATAATTCTTAGTCTTAATTTTAGAGAATTAGGAATATTAAAATAATAATACTTTAATAAAGGTAAGTATCTAAATTTTTGGATATATAAAAAAATATTTAGACTTGGTTTTAGAAGATGTTAAATAATACATTTAAAAATAAGGGTAAGGATAAAACTTTTCCTAGAGAAAGAAAATTTTCCTAAGGAAATAATTCTTAGAGAAAGATAATTTTCCTTAATAAAATGTTTTTGTGGTTTTCATAACATATAGGAATGGAGAAGTAAAAATAAACCCTTATTGACTCAAAAGATATTTCAAGAGTTGATTGATAGCTTAATGGTTATGCAGTCAATTTTGATTATGAACATCATTTTCTTGAAAATTATTCTATGGTGGATATGTGATCTTTGGTGAAAATGATCAATAGTTTCAGGAATAGATTTCTATGTTGGGATGTAATGTAATGAGTTGATTTTATTTTAAAGTAATATATAATTCTGTGTTATAATCAATTCAAATCATAAGGATGAATTCTGTATGGATGATAAGTTCATGAGGATCAAGGACCATGCAGTTATAATTTCACTTAATCATGATGGAATGTAAGAATAAATGTCATAAGGATGAAATCCTACATAAGAATGATTGCATATCTACATTAAGCAGTGTAAACATAAAGTATGTAAACATAAATTACTATGAAATCATGATCACTAGTAATCATGATAACCTCGTAAGAAATATTTTTCCAAAAGAATGATATTTGTAGTTCATCACTATTGGATGAGGAGACTACATAAATTTTATCTCAGGAGCAATAGAATTATGTGAGGGTATTTCTGACTCTAGGTAAGTTTCATTTCAAAAAAGAGTGGAGCTATGTAAGGGTCATTTTTTAAATATATAAAGGTCATTTTTACCTATGTAAAGTTCAACAATATTATGAAATTTTAAGGAAAATGATTTTTTTGGTATGATTAAATTCAAAAAAAATAGCATTATATATTATAAAGAACAACAAGTTAGGTGATTATATGTTGTTATTAAAATATCCAAACATCACAATTATGTGTATAAATTTGATTCATGTAATTTTTTTATGAGGGTTATAAAGGGTGATATGGATACATGTTGTGAATAGGAAACCTTTGTTGTGAAGTCATATATGGATAAGATCAAGTCAAAGATGGATCATGTATTTTTCAATGTGGTTATTCCATGAAGAGAGGGCCATATCAGATTAAGTTATGGGAGGCGGAAGTTGTGGATTTTTTTTTCACCACAAACATGAGGTACCATGATCACATCCAGTCCTCTACATATCCTAATTTCATTTCTATTATTTAAATGAATGAAAAAAATTTATGTAAGAAATAATTGAGAATAAAAATACATGATATTTTTTGTATCATGTGGAAGTTATGAAACTGAAACTTTATGTGGGTAGATGTTATATGAATTTTAGATATTGGGTTCATATAGTTTTAGTGAATATATGAGAATAAAAAGTGGATTACAAAAAAATATAATATTAAGAATTGTTGGATGGTTGTGAAAAAATATTATAAGTGTTTAGAATAGTTGCATAAGACAATTGTGAGAAAAAAAAAAGAAGATATTTCTCTGTTGAGTCCTCTAAATCATGAAATATCTATTATAAATATATATTTGGGTATATAATGTTGTTTCTTTTCAACAAGAAATTGTGTATACTTCAACGTGTTGATTCAAAATTTTCTTTATAACTTTTTCATTCCTTCTATTTTGGAAATCACAAACTCTTTCTTAAATATTTAATTACTAACTATTTTATGTCCAAAGTGTTTTTATAATTATTTTATAGAAAACATATTCTTTTAACATACTTATAAATAGTTATATAGTATTAATGAATATAAACTAAACCTTTCTCATTATGATTATCATAAGAAGTATAGAACCGATAATAATCAAATTCACCTTATCAGGTCTATTATAAGACATTATTCCTTGTCTTTCCTACTAACATAATCTTCATAATTGGATTTGATATCTGAACTGATAAAAAATGAATTCACACTCATATAATTTATCATAATGAAATTTTAATAAAATATATCGAATTGACTAGGGTTTAAATTATGAATACAGAAAAATATTTTCTATCATATTGGAATAGATTTTACATAGAAAATGTGTAAATAAAAATGAAGATGAAATTTTTATTATGATATATCTATTGTAGTTTTAGGTATCCAAGTCATTGCAACAAACTTGTAAAAATATGATTTTTGGGATGAAAATATGATTTTTGGGGTTTTTCCTATAAATACTTGGTCATTTGAAGTGTGGATAGAGAGTGTTGTAGATATATTTCATTTGAAAATATATCTTTTATGAGAATTATAAATATTTTAAGTGTAAACATATTGTTCTTAGTTGTTATAATCATTTAGAGTCTTTTGTTTTGTAATTTTTTTACCCGATTGTGTTAATATGATCAAGGGATTTCGAGGCTAGGAAAACTAAGATCTAAACTACTTGATCGAGGCATTGTAGTGATAGCAAGACAGAATATGATCCATCAGATTCAGGGATACTGAGGATAGGTAGACAGAGATGTCGATCATCATCACAAGGGCTCGTAGGGATAGTGAGATAAATCGATCATCATATTAAGGGTTTTCCCTGGTAAGGGAAAGACAGAATTTATTGCAAGTATAAAACAAGGTACCTTTGTCCTGTATTATTGGATACCCTTATCTTTGGGTTAAAAAAGTGTACTCATCTGTATTACTTGTTTTATTATAATTATTTTATTTCTGCTACATATGATAGAAAGTGATACTTGTATATTCATCTTTCTATTTTTTATTTTGTTTATCATAATTGATTTGATTATGATACAAATATTTTACTCTGATTATGATTTTATAAGCTTTAAGATAGAATCATTACTTTTTTTATTACTCTGATATATCATAACTGTTGCAATTATTATACTTTTGTGGATACTCTGATTAAATCATTTTCTTTTATGAATATGATTAAACTCTAATTACGTTACCACTTCTTACGGACTATGATTATATATACTATTAAGATAGAATCTCGTTATGACATGTGGACTTATATATCAGAATCTACTTGATTATGATATTTTTTTATCAGACCCAAGGGCCAAGTCCAATTACCATTCAATTCATTAATAGGTTTTGTGAATACGATTTGTTTAACCTTGTTAAACTAAATTTATTTTAAGGTTAAGAAATAATGTTTTTAAACTTACAATTCACCCCCCCCCCCATTGTAGTTTGTCATCTTCATATACATTATGATCCAACAATTGGTATCAGAGACAAGTCTCTATAATATTGATACCAAGAATTGGTATCAAAGTAGTATTCCACTACTCAAAAACTTTCTAACCCTTTTCTTCTTTATTTCTGCAAGTATATTCAAATTTTGTTATAAATTTTTTGTTTATAAATACTTTTTACATAACATGTATTGTGGAAAAGATTTTTTTGTATCTAAAATATTGCAGGACTAAATGTTGGATCCCTAGATAATCTCAATCCCAACAGAACACTAATTTTTAATGGTGCTGGTTATAAATACTGCAGGGATAGAATGAAAAATTTAGTGATCAACACAGGAGTAGATAATTTTTTAATACTCACTAAAGATTATAAAATTCCTAACAAAGAAGTTAGAACTTTTACCAATCAATAAAAGGTGTAATATCAATTGAATTAAAAGGTAAGTAATAATTTACTATGTTCTATGACTAGAAACATATATTTCTATATTTCTTCTTGTGAAGTAGCTAATAGTATTTGGAAGAATTTATAGGTTTCTCACTTTGGAACTTCAAAGGTTTTTGAAACCATAAGAGCAATTCTTAGAATTGGTTATCAATCAATTGAATTTATACCTGATGAATCTGTTAAAAATATGCATTAAAGGTTTATGATAATTTTAAATATTTTACTAACTATGGGAGAGAAAGGATTATATGATTAAATTTTTATAGAAAAGATAATTGACATTATTCCCAATGAATGGGAATCTAAAAGAATAACAGTTGATGAATCAATTAAGATAAAAAAAACTTAGTCATGATGACTTGTTTGGAACCCTTTTGCAATATTAGGGAAGATTAAAAAGAGATGATGAAAATCTAAGAAAATTAATGGATGTGTTTATTTCAATAATACTACAGTTTCTACAAAATTTCCAACACTAAAGAAGGTTTGTAAGTCTTCTAGGAAGAAAAACTTTGTTATCCAATCTGATTCTAGTGATTCTGAGCAATCTGAAAATGAACTATCTAATCTTTCTCAAAGGATGAACAAGATTTTTGGTAAGAAAGACTTTGAGTATAGATATAAAAAAGGTAACAATGATAGGTATGAAAAGAAAGATTTTGAAGTTACTTGTTATGATTGTAAAAGAGCTGGACATATTATACCAGATTTTCCAAGGTTAAAAAGAAAATCAATAAATGAAAATAATTATTAAAGTAATCATAAAAATTTTTATAAGCTAAAATGAAGAAAAGTCCTGAAATCTAATGATTATTAGAGTGCTAGTGGAGAAAACTCCTCAGATAATTCTTCTGATAATAATAGTTCCCAACATAGGAACATTGTTCTTCTTAATCCCAAGTATACTTCATATGTTGAGATTGTGTGGTTAGGGACTAGTAACTATGAAAGGTAGGGGTAATAGGAGATAGTACCTAGGTCACCATGTCCTGGAAAGGTGTCTCATGAGGTTAGAGAGTGCAAATTGTGGCAAGGTTTAGGCACTACAAGCAATAGGTAATGGAGTGTTGAACAAGCCAAGCCCCAAAAGGAAGGTGTCAACTATTAAGTTAGACAACCAATTTGAAGGGTTGGAGATTGAAGGTATGGAATAGGATTATGATGTAGTCTGGGCTAAGATCCTAAATAAAGGGTAGGGTTTCCAAATGGAAGAATATAGTGATGACTCTTCTTTTCATATTTCAAAAGATTATGTAGATGAATTCTAGGGAAAAGGGATACAAAGCCTGAGAAGGAGGAAGGGTCAAAGAGGTAATCAGGACTCAGGGAGTTGTACCGTGATTAAAGGATAGAATTAAAAAGGGCGCAATGACTATTACTACTCACCCTAACCAATGGAGACAAGATCTTCCAAAAAATATAAGGCTAAGAAGCTGGGAGGAGACCTATTAGAGGTTTCCATAGTGAAAAACATTTCTTCCAATGCAGTTAACAATGACCGGGTTGAGGCTTTAGGTAAAGGGGAGTTGTGGGAAATCATTATTCAATCTAAGGAAAAAATGTTGGAGGAATCTCTTTTAATTAAAGCCTCAAAATAGGATAGTGATAAGATGACTGAGAGATTGCTACGTGTGGACACTAATAAGGTGTAGATGGAATGGATCAACAATCATGATTGTATTTTGGTAAGAGGATTCAATATAGGGAAGTTAAACATGGAGGAGTTCATATAGACGTGGGACAAGTTGGCTTATTAGTTTGAAGACCATATGAAGGATGATTCAAATTTAGAGGTAAATGAACTTATTTAGAAATTACTTAAGAATACTGCGTCTAATAGATATAAATTAGATTTTAATGGATTATATATCTATATTGATGTTTTAAGGTTTTTAGTTTGTATTTTCATGGGTTCTCAATTTCCCTTAAAAGTGATTGACAAATGAAAAAGTAATTTTCAGGTCAGGTTGGTCTTCTTTCCAGAGTACCCAATCAAAATCTTTGTTTAATGGATAAGTTATGCACCGTTGAAAACCTTACAAATCTATCCTTAAATGAAAATTATGCTAAATACAATAACTAGAAAAATTCTAAATATTTAGATGAATAATTTTCCTTAGTAGAGGATAATACCCTTCCTTTATATGAATAGGTTTCTCATTTTTCAAAACTCCTTGAAAATAAAAATCGTAATGTTTGTAAAAAACTTGATAAGTCAAATTCAAGGAAAAATGTTTTCAAAAAAGAAGTACCAAATCATTCTAAAGATCTTAATAAATCTATTTTTAAAAAATATATTATTTATAAAGATTTATAAAAATTTATTTTTGAAAATAATAGTCTAAAAATAGTTTTAAAAAACTCAATTACAAAACTATCATTCATAGGATAAGAATTTAGTTATTAAATTAAAGTCTATATTTTATTATTTAAGAAATTTTTTGTCAAACTTTAATTTCTTTTAGGATGGTTTTGATCAAATATATAAACAAATCCTTCCTCATGGTACTAGTTCAGGAATAGGTTATTCTCAAAAAAAATTGTATTTTGTAACAACATTTTCATTTCTAAAAATGACACATTTTTTACCAAGTGTAAAAGTGGAGTTCATTAGAAAAATGATTGTTTTTTAAATAATGTTAAATCTATAGGTTTCCACAAAGCCTATTTTTTGAAACAAATGTGAATTCTGAAAATTTTGTTTACTAACATTTCCAGACCCAAAAAGTTTTGGCTGCTAAAAAACTAATTGTTTTATTTTTAGTAAAATAAAGGAAGTACCAACAACAAGAATACTTGGTACATGGATAGTGTTCATTAAAATCGTATGATTGGTAACAAATACTTTTTCAAAAATATCATCAAGATGAAAGGTAGAAAAGTTACCTTCAGATATAATGTTCAATGATAGAATATCGATATAGGTAATATAGTTCTCCTTAATAAAGATTTAATTTCGAATTTTTTATTTGTTAAAGGTATTAAGAACAACCTTATAAGTATAATTCAATTATGTGATAAAAGTTACCTTTTGAATTTTAGGAATGATAAATGTGTAGTACACAATTACAAGGATGAATTCATTCTTTCTGCCCATCGGTATGAGAATGTATATACACTAAACTTAGAAGACCTTATGAGCCAAGACATACCTTGCCTTAGTGTAATGTAAGATCAATATTGGTTATGGAATAGAAGGTTGGGACACTATAACCTTAGAAACTTATATAAGTTGACTAAGAAAAACTTGTTTAAGGATCTACCGGATCTTAGATTTGATTCTTCAAAATTTTGTGACCCTTTTCAATATGGTAAGAAATATAAGTAAAGATTTAAATCTATTGGTTAAACTTAAAATTATTATTCTTTATAGTTAGGGCACATGGATTTATTTGGTCCTATGAAAATTGGGAGTATTGGGTTCAAATACTATGCATTTGTTTTAGTTGATGATTACACAATATATACATGGTTTTATTTTCTAGCAAAGAAATATGAAACCTTTTGTTATTTCAAAACTTTTTTATCCAAAGTTAAAAATGAGAAAAAACTTCCCTTTATATTCATAGTGATCTTGGTGGATAATTTGTAAATTCATATTTTGAAACTTTTTTTAGTAAAAAAGGTATTACACATAACTTTTCAGCTCCTAGAACTCCCCAAAAAATGGTGTTGTTGAAAGAATAAATCGTACTCTTCAAGAAATAAAAAGAACCATGTTGAGTGAATAATCAATTGCTAAACATTTTTTAGATGAAGTGGTTAGTACTTCTTGTTATACTGTAAATCAAGTTTTGATTAGACCGTTTATTAATAAAACCACTTATGAGTTATGGATAGGATGAAAACCAAAAGTTTATTACTTCAGAGTATTTGGATGCAATGTATTCATCCTGAATACGAAAGATAAATTACACAAATCTGAACCCAAATCCAATGAAGGTATATTTTTAGGTTATTCTGCTACTTCTAAGGCATATAGAGTTTTTAATAAAAATTCCTGTATTGTTGAAGAAATTATACGGGTTAAATTTGATGAAACAAGCCCTTTTTTAAAAAAAATCCAACTAACATCCATATATGTGTTTTCTAAAACTGATTCTAAATATTTTTTAGAAAATTATTTCTATAAGGAAAATAATAAAGAAATAGTTTTTAAAGTATTTACTTGGGAATATTTTCTACATTATCTTGATAAAAAAGTTCTACAAAACCCAAGTCAATTTTTTCTTAGGAATCGTCCTAGTAATAGTATCATTGGTGGTGCTAATCAACCAGTCAGTACTAAAGTTCCTTAAGCAATGAAGTATAATATCTTTCTTTTATTTTCTAATTTGAATCTAAAAAACCTGATGAGTCTTTAGGTGATGAGGATTGTATTAAGACTATTCAAGATGGTATAAATGAATTCAAAAGGAACAATATATGGACCTTGGTTGAAAGACCTAAAGAAACTTCCATAATTGGAGTAAAATGGGTCTTTAGTAACAAATGTGATGAAAATGGAATAATCATTAGAAATAAAGAAAGACTTGTTATAAAATGTTAAAATCAACAAGAAGGTATAGACTATGAAGAAACCTATGAGACAATACCTAAACTAGAAGCTATTCATATTTTACTAGCCTTTGCAGCATTCTTTAATTTCAATTTTTTTAAAATGGATGTGAAGTGTGCTTTCCTTAATGGATATGTTTGGGAGAAAGTTTATGTTGAGAAAACCCCTGGTTTTGAAAATAAAAAACATCCTGAATATGTTTATAAACTTACCAAAGGTTTATATAGCCTTAAACAAGCCCCTAGAACCTGGTAAGATAGATTAATAGGATTTTTGTTCCAAAATAATTATGTTAAGGGAACTGCTGATCCAACTCTTTTTATAAATAAAGTTATAAAAAACATTATGATTATAAAAATTTATGTTGATGACAATATATTCATATCAACTCAATAGTATTTAATAGATTCCTTTGTAAATATTATAAAATCTTAGTTTGAGATGTGTATGATGGGTGATTTAACATTTTTTATTTGTTTTCAAATTTCTCAAAAACCATAAGGTACTCATATATCTCAACATAAATATATAAAGTATCTTCTTAAAATTTATGGATACAATAATACTAAAAGTATCAGTACTCCCATAAGTACCTTAAATACACTTAATCTTGATGAATCTAGGAATCTAGTTGATCAAACAATTTTTAGAGGTATGATAGGAATTTTACTTTACTTAACTATTAGTAAACTAGACTTAATGTTTTTTGTATTATTATGTGAAAGATATCAATATAATCCAAAGGAATCCCATTTAAAAGTATTTAAAATAATTTTTAATTATCTAAAGGGAACCATGGATTTAGGATTTTTCTATTCTTCTGGAAATGATTTTGAATTAAAAAAATTTGGATGCTGAATTTGGTGGTTGTAGAATGGATAGAAAGTACTTCCAGAACTTTTCATTTATTAGAAGATTCATTAGTTTCTTAGTCTTGTAAGAAACAACACTCATTATCACTTTCCATTACTGAAGTTGAATATGTGACAGAGATAATTTGTTGTTCTCAAGTGTTATAGATGTAACATACACTCACTGATTATAGCGTGAGTTTTACTAAAAATAAAATACTATGTGATAACAAAAGTTTCATATATTTAAGTAAAAACCCTTCACATCACTCCCATTCAAAACAAAATTATATTAGGAATCACTTTCTTAAAAATCACACACCTAAGGGAGATATCATTTTAAAATTCATCGAAATGCAAGAACAACTTGTGGATATTTTTACAAAAAATATTACCTTTCGATAGATTTGAATACATTAAACATAATCTAGGAATTATCAATGTAAATTAATCATTCATATCTACTTATTGTTTAAACCATCACCCTACCTTAAGTTACTCCTCTTTATAAGGGGAGTATATATGATTGTATTTTAAAAAAAACAAAAATTTTGGATGTCCTAAAATTATTATCGTATTTGGTTTTTCAGATTTATATTTTGTTTTAATTGATTTTAGAGTCTTTACTCCTAAGTGAATCATCAGATTTATAAAACTTTACAATTTTTTCAAGATTCTTGTTTTAAAAATTTTGGATTCATAAAATTCATCGTAATGAGTTTATTGAATCATGTTTTGTTTTTACTTTAAATAATTTTTTAATTTTCCTTAAAAAACTTTTTAATTTAGATTTAATAATAAAATTATTGTATTTATTTCTTATCATCATATAAATAGTTTTCAAAATTAAAGAAGAACATTTTTTCAATACTCATGACACTCCCCAACTTCAAAAGGTATTCTCATTATCTTTTAAATTGTATACTATTCCATTATGTTCATTCATTATCTTCATTGTTTTTGTTTTTTTTTTTTGATTTTATAAAAACTTTGTATTGTTTTTTAAAAACTTCCAATAGTATTTAATCCCAATAAAATAATTTTTTTTAAAACCTCAAGAATTCATTTTATTATTTTCATTTTATTCAGATATTCACAATTGTCAGATCAAAAGGTTTTAATCTCAATCATTGAATTTGAATTATCACTCTCTATCCTATATATAAATGGGACCCCTCGTGTGTCCCACATAATTTTTCTCATATTTATACCTTGAGGTGCTACCATGTTTAAGTTTCCTAGTCTGAAAAGTTATTTACTTCTGATCCCACGGTATCAAGCCCCAATATGAAATAACCTGTTAAGGATTACAATAAATGGTATGTTTTTTGGGAATGGTTCATTGAAAATTATTTTTATGAAAATTATGATTTGTCTCTAAGGAGGTTAATAGAGTTCCAAGGTCATCATTCAATATGTTTTGTACAAACAAATCCATATTATGATTTGTTTTACTTGGATTTGGTTATATATTTTTATGTCTCTATAATTTTTTTAAAGAAGATGGAAAATAGATGTTTTTATTCTAAATCTATGATAAAAGCTACAAGATGACATATAAGGAAGCCATAATATTTCTAGGTATTTCATTAGGAGATTCTTTTTTTCATCACGTAAACTACTTGATTCCAAGGGTTTGTTTAACAAAGACAGAGCCGAAAATTCATTTTTTTAAAATGTATCAAATAATGAACCAAGAAAGGTTACTCATCTGATTCTGAATCATAAAGTAATATCTATTTGAATGTAATGGTTTCTAATACCAATAAATGGAGACAAAGATACTCTAAAAGTATCTAATATATTTATTTTGTATTACTTGGTTAACATGAGGAAGAACAATTTAAAGTATGAAACATTTCAACATAGTAAACAAATCTAAGGCCTTTAGAGAAAAGATTGCATTTATTAGTGAAGATATAATGAAACGTATGAAGTATGTGTTTGACAATGAATCAAATAAGTTTGTAAAGTATCATAAGGATTCTTCATCAGAAGTAAAACCATATTTAAAGAAATTTCATAAGTTTGAGAAAAAGATAAAGGCTGAATCTATTCCTCCAAAATAAAAGAAACAAAATAAATTTTTGGATGGAGAAAAAAAAGAATGGATGAGTAAAAAAGAAGAAAATAAATATGGAGATCCTCAATTCAAAATCAACCCTACTAAATATTTATCTATAAAAATACATGGTGTAAAAACTAAAGAAAAATAATCCAGAGAAAAGAAACAAAATAAGAAACTTCAAGGAGGAAATTTAGTTGATTCTTTGATGAAAGGAGTGGAGGTTGCCTCATCCAATTTCATTCTTACTTCAAAAAAAATGTTTCCTAATGTTGGTTTGTATTTAAAAGAAATCACATAGTTTGATGTTATTTCCTCATCTATTGTAGACAAAGGAAAAAAATAGAATCCATTGTTGATGAGGAAGAGGTATAAGAAATAAATCATATAGAAGAAATTAATTAGGAAGAAAAAGAGGAAGGAAGTAAATATGATGAAGATGAGATTTATGAGAATGAAGGTGAAGGTAATTAAAGTCAAAATGCTAAAGAAGAAGAAGAAGAGGAAGAGGACGAAAATAAAAATATTAATAAATAAGATCTCTCATCTGATAATTTTTCTTTGAGTACTTTACAAGATTCCTCAAAATATTTTTCCTCCTTGGGAAACCAAAAAGATAAATCCAAAAGTTCAGAGAAACAAAAGTCCCCATCAATTCAAGAAGTAGAATCTTTATACAGGAAGAATGAAACAAATAAAAACCCTAAAGAAAAATGTAGTAAAGGTATTGATGTTGATGATAATATAAATCAATATAGACAAAGAATTTATAAATTGATATTAAATAAAGTTGATAGTGGAAAAAAAGAAAATAAGTGGAAGTTGGAACAGATCATCCTAATTTTCCTAAGATTAAAATTTTTGATTCAGTGGATACAATTATAGTTCAAGGATATCACTATATTGCTCAATATTTACAGATACTTGAAGAAACAATTCCTTTATTTCCCATTATATAAGAAAATATTGATTTAGTCCGTGAAAATAAAATTTAGAAATCATATTTAGTTAAAGTTTTATCTGACGGAGTTATCCAGAATGAGGATGAACTGAAAATTCTTCAAGAAAGTTTTAAATCCCAAAATAAAGCTTGTAAAAAAGTTTTGAAATGGTCACATACTATTTATGTGAATATCACGGTACATGATCAATCAATTTAATAATTAAATAAGTATATGGTTTAATCTGCTAAAGTTTTTAATGACTTATTAGAAAATACGGCAGAAAGGGTGAAGTTTGTAAAAGAATTCAAAAACACAACTCACAATCATACTAAATATGTCAAAGATTTAAAAGTAAATTTGAATTACATGAAATCTTATATTTCTATACTCAAAGCTTCCAAATAAAAAATAATCCTTTTGAAGAATTGGAATGAATATTTGGAAGAAATATTTTGGATCTAAGAAGTAAAAAGAAAATCTCAAGATGAAATGATAGCAACTCTTCTTGAAGAAAGAAAATAGTTCCAAAAGATAAATACCGTCATGAGATCCTTGATTCCGAATAAAAATTATTATTTTTCTCTAAATTATAATTATAATTACTCTTTATGTCAACATTTTCATCAATGAGGAGATTTTTCATCTCATTATGAATTGTTTTAATGTCTCCCCATTCCAATTGGTTGTATGTTCTTTCATTTTTTTAGATGATCAAGTAATTCATTATATTCTTTTGTATATTTGTTTCTATAACACTTTTCAAGTATTCAAAGACTTTTCCCCATTATTTTTTGAAAATAAAAAATGGGGAGAATTTATAGAAAGGGAAAAAAATTCAGTAAGGGATAGAAATATTTTTTAAAGAAGTGAATATGATCCTTAGGGGGAGTTCTTATCCTAAGGGGGAGTTAGTCATATTCATAAAATTATTAAAAATAGTTATAAAATCAAGGGTAGATAAGTATTAATTCTGAATAAAAAGTTATTAAAAGAATAATGGACTTAGTTTTTCAAAGTTATTATCAATTTAAGATTTACGGTTTGTGGTTTCCAAAATAGGGGAGATTGTTGAGTCAAGAGTTTCTTTATGACTTTTTCATTCCTTATTTTTTATAAATCACAGACACTTTCTTAAATATTTTATTACTAACTCTTTTATGTCCAAATTGTTTTTAGAATGTTTTTATATAAAACATATTCTTTTACCAAACTTAGAAATAGTTTTATAGTATTCATGAATATAAACTAAACCTTTCTCATTACGATTATCATAATGAGTATGGAACTGATAACAATTGGATTCACCTTATCAGGTCTTTTATAATATATTTTACATTGTCTTTCATACTGACATAATCTTTATAATCGGATTTGATATCTGAACTGATAAAAATCAAATTCACACTCATAGGATTTATCATAATGAAATTTTAAGAAAATATATTGGATTGACTATAGTTTAAATTATAAATATATAAAACTATTTCCTATCATATTGGAATAACTTTTACATATAAAATATTTCGATCAAAACAACATCAAACTTTCTATTATGATATAGTCATAGGAGTTCCAGTTGTCCAAGTCATTGCAATAAATTTGGAAAAATATGATTGTTGGTATAAAAATATGACCGTTGTGGTTTTGCCTATAAATACTCGGTCGTTTGAAGTGCGTTCATAGAGTGTTGTAGAAATATTTCATTTTCAAATTTATCTTTCATGAGATATCTAAAGATCACAAGCGTGAACATGTTGTTCTTAGTTGTTGTAATCATTTATAGTCTTTTATTTTATAATCATTGTATATGATTATGTGAATACGATTGAGGGATTCTGAGGCTAGGAAGATAGAGATCTGGTCTTCTTTAATGAGGTTTTATGGGGATAGTAAGACAGAATCTGATCCATCGGATGGAGGGATGATGAGGATTAGAAGACAGAGAAGTCGATCATCATATTGAGGGCTCACGGGGATAGAAAGATAGACTAATCATCATATAGAGGGTTTTCCCTGGTAAGGTAAAGATAGAATTTCTTGTAAGTATAAAACAAGGGACCTTTTTCTAATGTTATTGTATACCCTTATCTTTAGGTTAAAACAAGTGTATTCATTTTTATTAATTATTTATTACAAGTCTTTTATTTCTAATGCAAATAATACAAAGTGATACTTTTATATTCATCTTTCTATTTTGTATTCTATTTATCATGATTTCTTTGATTACAATACAATAGTTTTACTTTGATTATGATTCTATAAAATTTAATATATAATCACTAATTATTGTATTACTTTGATATATCTTAACAATTGTGATTACAATACTTTTGTGGATACTCTGATTAAATCATTTTCGTCTATGAATATGATTAAAATCTGATTACGTTATCACTACTTAATGATTATGATTCTATATGTTATTAAGATAGAATCTCATTACGAACTATGGAATTACATATATAATCAAATTGATCGCGATAATTTTTTTATCGGACTTAAGGTCCATTTCCGATTACCATTCAATTATTTAATAGGATTTGTGAATACTATTTGTTTAACCTTATTAAACTAAATTTATTTTAAGGTTAAAAATAAAAGTTTTTAAACTTAAAATTCACCCCCACCCCCCATATTGTAGTTTTTCATCTTTATATAAATTACAATCCAACATAATGGTGGGTTCCATTATCTTGTATTAGGTATAAAGACATAACCTTTCCTCTATTTATCATTATAATAAGAGAATATCACTATGTGAGTGGGATAAAAACAACCATACAAAGGGTAAATATTCATCCTTTGGTAAGAAAACCATTTTAACAAAAAAATTGTGTTCTACATATCTATTTTTAATATTTTTTTAGTGAGATTACTACTCAATATGTATAAGGAAATATAAGTTATTTAAAAAGAATATAAACACTGATTTACCCCCCCCCCCATAGTGATTTCTACCACATGTTTGATCCATTATAATTGGCATAAAATCCTAATTTTGCCTTTAATGATCTCTTATTGATCTTATATGGAACATAAAAAACTCATCCAATCAAAAAGGAGTTGCAACATTTGATGAAAAACATTTTCTATTATGAAAGTATATGATTATTCCTTATGTTCTATCTCTAATGTTGGATGTTCTTGATTTTTTTCTTCAAGGTATCATTGTATAAAAATATATTTTTGTATAGTCACTAGCTAAAAGAATAATAATTTTGATATTGATGGAAATTATAGGAATGCACTATTATCTTCCTTGTCTTATGAATAATTAACTAAAGTGATGGGGTGTAAAATTACTAATGAAATTTGGGAAAAAATACATAGAATTAATGAATAGAATAATATGGTTATGGAAGAAAAACAGTAAATTTCTTAACAATAGTTTGAAGATGTAATAATGTGGGAAGAATAATCCGTTGATGATTTTTTTAAAAGAGTTAATTTTATTGTAATTTCTGTAATAGGTTTTAGAGAGAAACTTTAAAATTTTATTATAGTAAAAAAAATCATGAGAATACTGCCAAAAAATATTTAAGTCAATTTATTTCCATTTGAATAAAGAGGTATTGAAAATTTCACTATTGATAAAATCCATATTCATGTTTTTAATTATGAAATGAAAAGAGGATATGATTCTAAAAGAAAAAGAAATAAGGGAATGGAAATTTTCTTTATAGACCCCAAAAATTTTAAGAATAAAAATTAAGAAATCTATTTGGGTGGAGAAGTAATTATAGAATATTATACAAAGACACATTCTATCATATTAAGAAATTTCACAATCGAAAGAGGTGGTAAAAAAAGGAAAATTTTATTTTAAATGATTTAATTATGGAAAATATTTTCATTTCTCTACCAACTATCCCAAGAAAAATAATACATGGAGATGAAAATTGGGAAACTAATAATGTTTTATCCTAAAACATAAAATCATATAAGATAATTCAATCATAGTTTAAAGGAAAGAATAAAACTAATATGATGTTTTTTAGATGTAACTTCTTATCTATTAAAGAAGGGGTTTCAGGTATCGATGACTATGATGATGACAATGAGACAAATATAGAATCTCTCATAATGTTTCCATAGCTCAAGAAATGGATAGGTGTGATTAATTAGGTGATGAAAAAAAAATCAACAATATATATACTACTGAAAAAGTTGAAACATATAAATAATATACCATGAGAATGGAGATTATGATGTGTTTTAAAGAAATTATAATATTGAAAAATGATAATTGACATCTCAAGAAAACTTATAAAGTGATAAAATAGGTTCAAAATGTGAAATATAATATTTTTTAAGAAATAAAAAAATTAAAACTTTATAATATATAAAATAATTAGATCATTGATTAAGATACCTCAACTATTATACTTAGGGATAAAGAGGTTTACATATTGAGGTATAAAGTTTTTGAGCTGGAAAAATTATAAGAGAAAGACAAATGTGGCTTTACAAAGGAAGATAAAAGTAAATATAAATGTTTTTTTCAATAAAAAACTATCAATTCTAATGTTAATATTAGTGAACATGATATTAAAATTATTATTGATAACTTTATTAATAATTAAATCAATATCTCTCAAGTTTTCTTAGAAAAATAGTGATTTATTTCAACCAAGAAACTAGAAGAAAGTCCAAAATATGATCACATTTTGAAGGAGAAAAATTCATTGAAAATGTAAATACCAGTATCAAATACATGTAGAAGTAAAACAAAATATGGTTTGGTGAAAAATACAAAACACATTCCTAGAAATGAGAAAATGTTGAATTTTATGCATACTCAAAATTTCAGCTGAAGAATAATGTTTTGAGGATACTATTGGTGTTGCGGTGTGCATGTTTATAAAGAATAAAATTTTCAGTATAATATATCTATTCATAGTATAAATAAAGATCATATATGAAGTGGGAGACACTAGTATCAATGAGTGAATAAAAGTTTCAAATATCAACAATTAGAAAGGAATATTAAGATGAAAACAACTTTGAATTTATATAAGAAACTTTTGGAATATTTGGTGTAGATGGACATACATTAAATGGTTTTGTTTTATTTAGTCTATTATAATAAAATCATTATTAGAAAGTAAATAATATTCTGAATCAAACTCAATAATCTCATGTTTTAAAAGTTTTTTTTAAATACCTTCAAAACTAAGAAACCAAAAATTATGGATAGTTATTATTATTCTTATATGTCTGGAGATCTAAAAAACTTGATGAATGTGGATAAATATAACGGTGGATATGTTATTTATGTCAGTGACAACACTCTGGAAATAGTAATTGTTGGTGTTGTTAATCTTAGGAATAACTAGATCAGTCTCAATAATGTGCTATTAGTTTATGGTTTAAAGAAAAACTTGATGATTATGTTATAACTTTATAATGATGGAAATGAATTGATTTTTAGTGGGAATGAATTCCTTATAAAGAGATTAAATATAGATTTATTATTTCCAAAGGAGTAATAATTCATGGTAACATGGTTTAAATAGGGATGGAAAAAATAAAATTGATATTTGTATATAAAAACTGAAAAATAGTTTGTGGAAAAAATTATTAGATCACCATGTCCAAAATAAAATGAGGATTTTGATCAAATAAAAAGTTGATATAATTATTTCTATCTAAAATTAAGACACTATAACATTCATCAAGACATGAAAAAAATTAAAAATGAATATAAAAACTCACAAAAGAGTTGATATTTATATAGAGAAACCATTGGAGCTAATATATAGTGATGTGTGTGGAAAAATGACAAAGTATTCAAAAAGTGGAGACATGTAGTTCATTAATTTCATTTATTATTTTACCAAAATGACAAGTATAATTTTTATACCCTGTAAGTATCATGCTCGTATAGTTTTAAAATCATCAAAGGGTTGGCTAAAAAACAAATAGGTTTTCATTTGAAAAGGTTGATATAAAAAATAGTATAGAATATGCCAACAGACATTTATCAAGATATTTAGATAAACATAGAATCAAACATGAGTTAAGTGCTCTATATACCCCTCAAAGAAATAGGGTAGTTTAAATGAACAATATGAGTCTTATTGATATGGCTTGAACTATGCTTATTGATTATGATACATCAAGGTTCTTCTAGCTACAACTCATTACTATAACTAGAATTATTCAGAAGATATTTTTCCTAAAGAAAAATTCTGACATGTCTCCCTATGAAATGTGGTTTAGGAAAAATCTAAGTGTAAAAAAAATTAGAGTGTTTAGGAGATTTTTATTAATAAAAATAAAGGGATGAATCGAATCAAGTTTGATAAGAAAGGTGATGGATGAATATTCCTTGGATACACACCAAATATAAGTTCCTACATATGTTACAAAAAATATTTATAGAGCATTATTAACAATGATGATATTACAGTTTTTTAAAATATATAATGTGCTAAGAATATTATTATGATAGATTGTGAGGATGATATTTTTAATGTTGGACCATCATAAGCTAGAAAAATTCACACAACCTTAGTAAGATGATAAAAAAATTTATTATACCAGTGATTAAGGAGGAATATAAAATCTTATAGTTTAATTTTCAAGGAAGAAGAATTATTTTGATACTTAAAATATAATATTTTATCCAAATTAAGTTGTTCAACCCCAGAGAAAAGTAGTGGGAATCAATCACACCAATCCACATTCCACGGTAGAACCTAGAAATTTTAAGGAAGCTTTTTAACACAAGGAGTGGATTCAAGCTATGAATGAAGAGGTGAATCAAATAATAATGAATGATTTCTAGAAACTTATTCCAAGAACTATGGAGAAAACCACTAATAGAACAAAATGGGTTTTTTAGAAAAAGTTAAATATGGATGAAAGTGTTGCGTGAATAAAATCCAGACTTGTTTAAAAGATATATTCTCAAGTATAATGGATTGATTTTAATTTGAAATTATCTCAAACGGAATTGCTTGAAACTATCAGAATTTTAATTTCAATTTATACTAAAAAACATAAAAATATTTTAGATGGATGTAAAGACAAAATTTATAAATGGTGAACTAAATGAGGAAATTGTTATGGAACTACATAATTGATTTCATTTTTATAGTGATGGCCGCAAATTTTAAAAAATAAAGAAGGATCTCTATGGACTAAAACAAACTCCAAGAGATCAGTAATTCATGTTATATGAGTATATGAGAAGTATCATGTTTATTAATGGACGGGTTCACAACAATATATACATTATGAAGATCAACACCACATTACTCATTATGATTGTGTATATTGATGGAAAAATATTTTCTTATAATGAGGATAAAGTGTGTGATTATTTCTCCACACAATTGAAGAAGATAATTGAAATGTATATAAATGGAGAAATTAAATTCTTATAGGAATTATAAATAACCCAAGACGTTGGTCATGATTTCATTTCAAAATAAAGGTATGCTAATGATCTCTTGAAAATGTTTAGAATGGTGTAAAAAATAGAAGTATCTACTCATATACAAGTGTGAAAAATGGTAATCAAAGATTAAGAAGGTAAAACAGTAAATGAAATGGAATTTAGATAATTTATTGGAAGAATTTATTTTATATCTACTTTAGGTTGGATATAGTTTATTATATCAAACTTTTTGCTGAGTTTTAGTCCAATATAATGGAATTTAATATACTTATAGACAATATAATTATCAGATATATTTCAAATACCTTCATCTATGTTATTCTATAAAAAGGGATATAAAATTAAATCTAAATGAGTGTTCAAATACTGATTGAGTAGAAGATATTGATGATATAAATTCCAGTTTATGCGGGGTATTATGTATTGGTGATATGTGTGTTGCATGGAACTCAAATAAATAAACTTCAGTCAATTGAGAACAAATAAGGTAGAATATGTTGTTGCATTATAAGTATCTACTCAAATGATATGGATGAAGACTCATCTTGAGGATACGAAAGTACAAACTGGATACCCATAGATTATCAATTTTTATAATCAAATTTTCATTAATCTATCTCAAAATCTAGTGCTTCACTCTAGGTCAAAATATATTGATATTAAATATAATTTTCTAAATGATAAGGAGGAAGATGGTACATAATAGTTGTAATTTTTTCTATCTAGATGAAATATTACTAATATCTTAATAATGCTTCTGAAAGCTAATTTATTTGAAATTTTAAGTCTGTGAATGGTAGTGAAGCACAATTTCCCACATTAAGGTATAATAAATCTTTAGTTTATTCCTCTATTTTATAATGATTATTTTTTGAATATATGTTATTTATAGGGGGTAAAGTTATTCATCCTATTTTTTTAATTTTTTTTAATAACTGTATTACATAGTGCATGATATATTTTTTCAAATTAGTTTTAGTTTGTTCTCTTTAAATGATCATTATGAATTTAAATCTTTTTTAGATGATTATTTTTAAGGAAAAAATTTATGTCTAATTTAATCACTCTTGTTTTCTACAATGAGCTCGATCAATTGACATATATTTGATTATTTAATGACTCATTTCTTTGATAATTTTTGAGTTCTCCCCTACCTTTTTTCACTTAGGTTTTATTTTCAATAAAGGGAAGATTAATGAGTATGTGTATTATTGAAAAAAAAACTAAATGGGTGTATTGTTGAACTCTATAGTGGATTATGTTTTATTTTTCATCAATACTAATTCATTAGTGATGAATGTTGAACTAATATTCATGTCAGATACTACTGTTGTTGATTAATGAAACACAATCTTCTAAATGAGCACTGGAAATACATGAAAATTTATAGAGTTAAAGGTTATTTTAATGTTTGTGTGAGTGATTCCAATTATGATCATTAGTTTCATGAAAAAAAATTATATTTTCCTACTAGAATTGGTGACTATAATCATTAGATCCATGCAATGTTTTCTATGGTGGGATGTGTTGGATTGATTTGATGTTATTTTAAGGTAATATATAATTTTGCATTAAAATTAATTCAACCATAAATATTACTATTGTATGAATAATATTCCCATATGGAAGAATATTCTCCTAATCCTGATTTCCCATAGTCATGATGGAATACATGCATGAAGTCTATAGAGATAAAGTATTCCATAAGAATTTTATACCATAAGAATTGATGTATATTAGCATGATGTTTGTGAAGAAAAAGGCCTTCATAATCATGATCACCCATAAGAATGAAGGTTGGGTAAGGATTAATTTCCCATAAGAATGATCTATGTAAGGATATTCAATGTAAGGTTCATCACTGCTAGTCATGGAGACTACATAAAGGTTGTCTCGGAAGTAAATGAACTATTTAAAGGTCTTTCTATTTAGCATGAGGGTCATCTAAAAAAATTATAAACCTACGTAAGATTAATTTTTCAACTATGTAAGTTAATTTTGACCCATGTAATTGTCATTATAAGTGAAATAGTTTTTGGAAATTTAGTTTTTTGGAATGAGTTAATTCTTACATATAATGGAGAATAAAATTTCAAATGATGTTGTTCTATTCATAAAGTCTATGAACATCAAAATTGTGCCTATAATAATGATTTGTGCTATTTTTTTATGAGATTTTTAAAGTATGAGATTCCTACACACTATGAATAGGAAACATGTTCCATAAAGATATCAAATTAGAAAATCAAGTTGAAGAAGGATCATGTATTTTTTAATATAGTAATTCCATGAAGGGAGTTCCACGCCACAGTGAGTTATAGAAGGTGGAAGTTGTGGAGTTTTTTTCACCACAAACATGAGGTGATATGATCACATCAGGTTCTCTATAAATCCTCATGCAATTTTGGTTATTCAAATTTGTGAGATTTTAATGTTCAAGACAAAAAATGGGATTAAAAATACCTGATATTTTTTATGTCGCATGGTAGTAATGAGCCCAAGATTTCAATAGAATTGAAGTTCCTAGAATTTTAAAGATTATGTTAATATGGTTTTCATGAATATATGAGAATAAAAATAGAATAAAAATAGATAAATGTTATAGAATTACTGGATCATTGTATGGAAAAATTCCAAGTGTTGAGAATTATAATAGGAGACAGTTAAGAGAGGAAGAAGAAAATCTTGTGTTATCGAGTCCTATAGAGCTTGTGACTACTGTTGTAGATCTTTCTTCAGGTATCTTCTATTGTTTATTTTCAAAAAGAAATTTTTTTTACTTCACTGGTTGGTTCTAGTGTCTTATATCATGTATAGGGTCTACCCATGCTCGTAGTTATCTTGATAATAAGTGAAATGTGTGAGTGGGGTAAAAAAACACTATACATTGACGGCCTAATCATCCTTTAATAGGTGAACCTAATTAAATATATTATATGCTCCATATTTATATTTTATATTATCTTTTATAATGATATTACTGATGAATAATAATGGAATACAAGTTATTGATAAATAATATATGCATTGATTACCCCCCCCCCCCTCCCCATCAGTGCATTCTATCACATATTTAATCCTCTTTAGTATTCTCCCCTCCTCTAATTGTGATTAAATTTCTATAAAGAAGGAGAAGTAATCAATTGGTAGAGAAACCAACTTATTCTTGAATTCATAAATATGTTTGTTGTGTGAGTCCAAGAAAGTGATTAAAAATATTTTTTAAATATCATAATCAAAAAAAATTGAATATGAATCATTTGATGAACTATTTATATATTTCTTTTTCTATCTTAAATATAATTTTTTAGTATTCTAAAGAATTTATTTTTTGAATTAACTATAAAATATAAAAAAATAGGAATAGATCTAAACTTTGAACCAAGGAGAAAACTACATGAAAAATTTTAAACTTCAAATTACAAATTACATTGAAATGGAATGTGAGACCAATTACAATAGTAGAATCCATACAATCAATGCCACAAATGATGTGTACAACTGAACCATGATATGTTTTATTTTTAAACTAATCACTCTAATTTTATACACTGGGATAACTCAATTATATTTATAAATTATTGGTTTATGGATTGCTACTTTGACAAAAAAAAATTAACACCCCTTACACAAACTCTCATTGTCATGACCCCTCCCCCCAAAGGTACCCCTCTTGGACTCGAAATGAGAGAAGGGAGATAGTGACCACCCAAATCCCATCTCCAATAGGCAACGGGTTGGTAACTAGCACCAAGGGTATAATAAACATACAAATGGGAGGAATTTCCCTCTAAAAGAACATGTGGAAGAGTGAGATAAGATATACACCAATCAAATCCTGCTCAAATAAAGATAAAATAAATCCCAAGTACATGAATGTAATGTCATACACAACTAATAAAACTAAAAATGATACTACATGTTCCAAAATTAAATCTCATAAGTGACCATGAATCCCAAATAGATCATGAAAAAACACAAACTAGTAATATCCATCCCGATCTTCAACCTGTTCCTGCTAACTTGA
Organism: Viscum album; assembly: GCA_963277665.1. Taxonomy (NCBI): domain Eukaryota; kingdom Viridiplantae; phylum Streptophyta; class Magnoliopsida; order Santalales; family Viscaceae; genus Viscum; species Viscum album. The sequence continues at coordinate 1,202,913,178 of OY728126.1, read as the reverse complement.
AAAAAAAATTATATATATGTGGGGTAAGCATGAAAATATACTCAGTAGGATCCTCCATTGATCATGTCATGAAAAGGATAAATAAATCTTTCTAAATCTCAATGAACAATAATAAAACTAACTCATCACCTAAATAGGTATACTAAGTTGTATATCGCACCATGCTTATCTATCATCAAGTAACGCATACAAGAGATTATATATTTTTGTAATAAAACAACAAGGTTAACCTGCTAATACTTCCCACTAGTTTATTATTCTTCCCCAACATCGCACGTCCTGATCCATCTCTCTCCAAAAGAAGCTAGTCTGAAGACACTTGGGCTAAGTATCAAAACATGCACCTCATGAAATAAATCATCACATCCTCATATACATCTAGTAACTGAGTATTTTTTGGAATCCACCACATCCCATATGTCTTGTATCATATATAGGGTATTGTACATCAATCCATCATAGCTCATACACTGAGTATATACCTCAATCCATCACAGCCCATACACATCATACCTATAATAACCATTTTGATACTATATATGGAGATACATGTGTGTGAAATAACCATGAGCCAACACATCCCCTTACACACGTATATGGAAAAACTAACCTCTATTCATATGAGCATATAATACTATCGAGAGAAGAGAGTGAGGCTGGAGGGGGTTCTCATTCATTTATCCCTCCCCAACCAAGATATTAGGGAAAACACCATCCTAGAGTCCACTGGGTGTTAGTCTCCCTAACCGACATGGGTGGGGTAGTATGTGAAATCCCAAAACATATAGGATATAATATATCTCACAACCACACTATGGGAATTAAATTATTCCTAACCTCAACTACAATTATCATCTCTCGGACACACGAATGCCACCACCAAGAACTAGATATCATATAAGTACACAAACATTTAAGATATTTATTATATTGAATTATTTTCATTAAACAATTCACTTTATGTTAATTAATTTATTATCTATAAATTAACATTATTCCATTTAAATTAAATTTACCATCAGAGTGGATTCCATGCCCTCCGGAAATAATCTAATAGATTCCACGGTTTCTCAAAATTATCAATATTTTCAATCCAAGCACCAACCATGATGGTTAAAAAATTTATTAAGAATTAAAATAATTACATAATTCTAGGTACTCTAGTAAAACATCCTAATCTTCCATAAAATATATTCATAACCAAGAACATTCGGCTATCTCAAGCAATGAGGAAAAAAATGTAGATAAACAAGAAACCTGACCATCTGACCTTTAAATAGAATTATTCACAATAATACATCTCAGCTTCAAGAACAACAATAGAAAATCCCAACTTATGTTTGTTCCATCATCTCCAGTGCCTTCCCCAACACCCTCATGCATATCACTATGAATCTTTTCATCACAGGCATCAACTACTTCCAAAATATTGGGTCTCCACACCCATATCTCATCATCCATCCCAAGATCACATCACATCACAAGGAAAGGATCACATCAAAATCACATAGAAGGAAGAAAATAAAAAAAAATCAAAAGTTAAATATAATCCTTAAAAATATGGAACTTATCCTTTACATGAAAATAGGATCACTTGGTCCTAAACACAAGGAATTCATCTTTCACAAACAAATAGTCTCTCTCAACCCCAATAAATTATCTTTATCAAACAAATAATTGTATTCTATCTTGAATTAATTGATTCAATTATCATAGGTTGAAAATATAGGTAATCTAATGCATCAGTTATAACAAGTTATGAAAATATTTAAACATGCTCTCTAGTATCAATTCCAATTTCATAAAACTTTAGAAGAAAATTCATCATTTAACATGCCTTTTCATTTTTATCACAACAACCATTATAGATTCATATTCTTAACCAATTTTATTAACGTATAGAAGATACCTATAAAATGAGAGAAAATAAAAAATAAGGCAATAATAGAGGAAACCATTTCATAACCAAAAAGGGTCAACATCTTAAAATGAACAATGTTACAAGAGAAGAGATAAAAAACATCTTAGGGTACTGAGTGTGTATATATAACTCACATTCCTAGGTTCTATCTTCTACACCATCATTCCACCATAAGACGTGAACCAATGGAATAGCAGGCATATTTAACACCTTCTCCTGGTGGTCCTGGATCTCTACATGACACTTCTTTAAGGTCACATCATCGTCAATATTGATTTTTCCCCAATCGATGATGTGAGAGTTTTCATAAAGATAATGGAGAATTTATGACACATGGAAGGCATCATGTATCCATATCATCTATGGGGGAAGTGTTATTCGAAATGGAATGACTCTAACATGAGATAACACCTACAAAGGACTAATAAATTGGGGAGAAATATTACTCCCATGACCAAACCTTCACTTCCCACAATGAGGATTCCCCTTTAAGAACACATTATCTCCAACATCGAACTCCAAAGGTATTCTCTTATGATCATCATAGGACTATGGATGATCATGTATTTCCTTCATCCTCTCACAAATCACTTAAACCATATATGTTGTGCTCCGCACTAGTTTCGGCATGAGAATCGCTAACTCTCCAATATCAGTCCATCATAATAGATAACAGAAAGTTTGTTCATACAAAGCTTCAAATGGTTTCATAATAATGATGGATTGAAAAATATTGTTGTAAGAAAACTCATACAAGGGAAGGTACCTCATACAATAAAATCCAAAATACAAGTCACAAGAACACAGAATATCTTTATGAGTATGGATAGTCCACTCTGTATAACCATCTGTTTACAGATGAAAAGTGGTACTAAGGAATAATTGATATCCAAAAGAATTTCAGAGACCTCTCTACACCTTAGAGGTAAAATGAGTATCATAATTAGATATGTTTATCCTTGGGATTATATATAGTCTCACCACCTCCTTAAGATATATCCTTAACAAAAAAATCCACTGAGATCAACTCCCGGGTCACTATAAAGTGGGATAATTTCATAAAACTGTCCACTATCATCCATATAGCATCATAGTCTCTATGATATCAAGGGAAACTAGTAACAAAGATCATCATGATATCCTCCGACTTCCATTGAGTAATATCTAACTCATAGAGAAAATCATTGGGAACAAAGTGCTCAGCCTTCACCTTCTGGAAGACCAAACATCGAGACACAAGCTCTATAACTGCACACTTCAACCAAGACCACAAAAACAACCCTCTTCAAGATCGGTATATATTTTTCATGCCAGGATGTAATGCTAAGGGTGATTTGTGGAACTCATGGAGAACCACATCATGCATCGCTAAAGGGAAAAAAGACTCCCCTTGAATAACACTCAATGTTGTTCATCCTCAGACCAACCATTCGTGGAATCACTAAAAACCACTCAGTCTCTCCAGATCTCCACCTCAGAATCCCTAACTAGAACTCCTCCACCTGTTGAACCAAATACATATACACTATCATCTAGAAAATAAAAACTATGCCTAAAAACTCTCCCATATTGAGATTCATTATTCAGAGCTCTTTCATAACTCTCCAGTAATCTCTAGATGCATGCATAGTATCACTACATAACTTCCTTCTCGGCACTTCAGCTATAACATTTCCCTTTACCAGTGTATATGAAATCTTGAAGTCATAATCCCACCATAATTATATCCACTGTTGATGTCATAATTTTAAGTAATGCTAGGAGAAGACATATTCTAGGCTCTTATGATTTGTAAAAATCACAAAACATTCATCAATGAGGTAATGTCACCAAAACATCAAGGAAAACATGAATGATGGTAACTCGAGATCATAGGTGGAATAGTTATGATCATGGGGAAATAAATTATGAGAATCGTAAGAAAAAATTGATCTCTATTACATCAGAACATATCCCAAACCAATATTTGAAACATCATAGAAAACCTAAAACCAAACTCCCTCTTCTAGAAGATAAATAACTAGAGTGCTAACCAACATCTCATTTAGGTGCTCGAAAGATATCTGACACTTGTCAACCCATAAGAATTCTTGATCCTTTCTAGTTAAGGCTATTATAGGATCTAAAACATGATATAAATCAGCTAAAAATCTCTTGTAATAGCCTTAAAGACCAGGTAAACTTTTCAATTATTCAATATTCTTGGGGGCTACCCAAGAAAAAATACATCAATATTTAAAGGATCCATAGATACTCCCTACCGAGACACAGCATTCCCCAATAAATGAACTGCCTGGAATCAGAACTCACACTTCAGCAGATTTTTGAATAGCTATTGATGATGAATAACTCCCAAAATTTCATTCAGATTCTCTACAAGCTCTTCCTTAGATGCGAAGTTCACAAGGATTTCATTGATTAAAACCACCACAAACCGATCTAGGAACTCCCTGAACACTATGTTCATCAACCCCATGAACATGGATGGAGAATTTATTACACCGAATGATATCACAACAAACTCATAATGCCCATAAAGACATTAGAAAGCAGTCTTCATAACATCCTCCTCTTTCACCCACATTTGATTATATCATGACCACATATCGATCTTCGAGAACCAACTTGCTCCTTTCATATTATCATATAAGTCATAAACCCATGAAATATGATATAAGTTCTTCATTATCACCTAATTCAAGTAAAGATAATCGATACAAAGACACAAGTTTCCATTGGTCTTCTTCACAAATAGAACTGGTGCACCCCAAGGTAACACACTTGGCTGAAAAAAAAACTTTTCTAAATGAGATCATCAATCTATACTCGTAGCTCTCACAATTAAAAAATATTCATCTTGTATAGATACATCGAGATCAGAGAAATTTTTTGTTGCATCTCTATCCCAAACTCAATCTCTCATCGAGGGGGTAATGCTATAACCTCCTATGGAAAAACATTATGGTATTCTTCCACAACCCTAAGAAACAACATCAAATAAACCTCTAATGAACTCAAAATTATCCCAGCCAATAAGGAAGAAAAGGATGGAATAAACCTTGACCCATCTAAGGGTCTCACTTGCCAATGAACACTATAGACTCTTCATTACCATCATATAACATGGTTTTTCTCCTAAATAAATCTATAATAGCCTAAAATAAATACATCAAATCCATAAAAAATTTGATTTTGTATGGTTGTATCCATAAACATAGGAAGTCTCCCCAAGAGTGGTTTTTACCCTCAACTAACTCTAAGTCTCTACAAACTTCATACAGATAATCTCAACCTCGAAATGGTGTAGTCAACACTAAGGGCATCAAATGTATCTCCATCTCAATTCCTAAATCATGGACTATGATGGTTGATATGAAGGAGTTTTTAGATCTTGAATCAAACAATGCATGTGCACATGTAGAAAACAAGAAAAGAGTACCTTGAATGATGTTTGTCTCACCTTATTCTAGCAATTCTAGAGCATGAAGATGACCATGACCTGCTCTACAACCTCTAGAACCTTGATGAATACCACCTATTTAGCATCATTCTTATCTCTAAGAATGAGGAACACTTTAGGGTTGTCCTCTTCCTACCCTATCTTCTCTCTACTGATCCCAAGATGGAGCACCTTGTTGTTGATGCCATGGTTGAAACTTCCTCAATGAAAGAACCTGAAGGGGAACACCTGGTGCACGGTTACTTATAAAAATGTTTGGGAACTCTCTTCATTGATAACATCATCCTCCACATGAAAAACATGATTTTAATCCACTATAAAATACCTATGAGCCACCACACTCGTAGAAACGAGATGATAAGGGATGGGACCTGCCCTTGGCAGTCTGAAAAATCTTCTATCTAGGAAACTAGGAGAACCAGACCATAAATATACTTCATGAGGAATCCTAACAACTCCCATCTCATGAAGATCTGGTTCTCACCAACATCCTCTTGACAATCATTTCTCTTGGAAACACCTTGAGATATGTATTCATCATAAACAAGGTGGCATGTAACTAGATCTCTGGATGAAAAGTCACTTAAAAATTCCTCACTCTAGCCTCCTCATCTAGAAATAGGTCTGATTCACAATAAAACAGGGTCCTAAAATAGATATCGAACTCCTATGCACTAGAAATCACTTATCGAAGGGTAAAAATCTACTAGCGACTGGCCACCTATGTGGTTTAAGAAAGAAAATCTGATTGGAATGGGTCCCTAAACTTCTCCCACTAGACCTATAACGCCTCGCAATCCCTAGGAACAAGATCCACCACTACCTCACTGCTCCACACAGCATGTCACATCCAACAAAACCCATTGCTTCTTTCAAGCATGGATCTAACTAAAAGTTGTCTCAACCTTCTCTAACCATTCTTCAGTCACTTAGTCAGAAACAGAGCCATCGTACTTCTATAAACTCTAGCACTGAAACTCTCAAAGTGTTCTCCTCCAAGTGTAGTCTACTTTGACCTCTACTCTATAGAAATATGCTGGCATAATCTGCTAAACATATTTGGTGCAAACCTGACAAGGATGTTGACCATTATTCATATCTATAATAAGAACAAAATATTATAGAGTTCTAAACTAGGAGTATGAAATATTTAATATTAATTAATTTAAATTATATAAATTATTTTATTTATTTATTTTATTTTATTTTATTTATTTAAGGTTAACCTAATCTCAATTTCTAATCATTTCAAACATAGGTTCAAAGAAGAATGATGTGTGATCTTTTCCTAGGTCCCTACCCCACAACCAGTATCACTTTGTTTAGTGGGCTCAATAAAATTAAAGGTCCATGCATCATATCATAGGGGGATAAATACCAATGTCCTGGATGGCCTCTCTTATTTACATTTCTTACTAAACTTAGCTAAAACCATTGCTCTACCAACCAATGAATCCCTCAACTATGTCTAACCCAAAACTCCATCATATCCCTCAACTTGAACATTTGGTGCCACTTTTTCATGACTGTATCCCCCCAAAGGTACCCCTCCTGGGCCATAAATGAGAGAAGGGAGATGTCGACTGCTCAAATCCCGCCTCCAATAGGCCACGGTTTGGCAACTAGCACTTAGGGTATAATAAATATACATATGGGAGGAATTACCCTCTAAAAGAACATGATAAAGAGAGAGATAATACATACACCAATCAACTACTGCTGAGATAAAGATAAAATAAATCCCAAGAACTATCATTTAATTACATAAAGAACTAATACAAATGAAAAGGAAACTACAAGTACCAAAAGTTAAACTCAACAATGACCATGAAACCCAATCGACTCCTATAAAACCATGAACTATAAATATCCAGTTCGATCTCTAACCTATTCCTTATAACCTGAAAAACATTTTATATATATGTGGTGATCATAATAGTATACTTATTAGGATCCTCCCTGGAGCCTCTTATAAAAAGTATAAGGAAATAATGCTAAATACCAATGAAAAATAGTAAAACTAAATCATCACCTAAACAAGTAGATTAAGTTCCCAGCCTCACCATGGATATCTTTCACAAATTAACATGTACAAGAGATCATATATTGTAGTAATAAAACAAAAAAGGGTGCCTTGCTACTGCTTTCACACTAGTTTTTCACTCTGCCCCAATGTTGCGTGTCATGAGATATCTCTCTCCAAAATAATCCATATTAAAGACACTTAGGCTATGTATCACAACATGAACCTCATGCATCACATCGTCTCATCATTCCATCCACATCTACATATAGTAACATAGTAGTTTCCATGAGCCACCACAACCTGTATGTCATGTATCATACATTGAGTATTGTACCTCAAACCATCACAACCCATACATAGAATATGTACCTCGATTCATCACATCCCATACGCATCATACTTATAATAATCATTTGGATACTATATTTGAAGATAAATGTGGTTCAAATAACCACAAGTCATTACAGCCCTATACACACATATATGGGTAAACTAACCTTCATGCATACCATCACATGATACTAATAGGATAATAGAGTGGGGCTAGAGAGGGCAGTCAGTCATCTATCCCTCACAAACCTAGATGTTGGGGAAAATACCCTCCTATAGTCCACTGGGTTTCAGTTTCGCTAACCAACATGGGTGGGGTAGGGTATGAAACCACAAAAAATACATGATACAATATAGGTCACAAATACACAATGATCATTAAGCTAATCATAAGCTCAACTGCACTTATCAACTCTCAGACACCCAGTTTCCATCGTCAATAACTATATATTGTATAAGCACACAAACATTTTAAGATCTTTATTAAATTACTTTCTTTGCATTAAAATTTTCACTTTACATTTACTAATTCATTATCCATATATTAACATTATTCCATTTACATTACATTAACCATCATATTGAAGTTCATGACCTCTAGGCATAATCCAACTGAGTCTATGGTTTATCAAGATTATCAGCATTTTCATTCCAAGCACCAACCTCATGGGTGAAAAAAATTATTAAGTATTAACATAATTCCATAATTCCAAGTACTCTAGGAAAACATCCTAACCAACGAAAAAAGAGATACATAACCAAGTCCATCCATATGCCTCAAATAGTGGGGAAAGGAATGAAGATAAACAAATAACCCAATCATACATCCTTTAAATGGATTTATTCATAAGAAAACATCTCAACTTCAAGCACAATAATAGAAAATGTTAGCTTCAGTCCATTCCATCATCTCTAGTGTAATCCCCAACACCAACATGAATATCACCCTATATCTCATCATCACAGGTGTCAACTTCTACCACAACCTCAGTCCTCCCCACCCATTCTCATCATCTATCCTAGGTTCACATCACATCACATATCAAGGTTCACATCTATAATGCACAAAAGTAATAAAAACAACAAAAAATTCAATAGGGGAATCTAGGACCTAAAAACAAATCATTTAGACTTTACATGAAAATGGTATCACTTGGCCCTAAACACAAGACATTAAACCTTCAAAATCAATCAGTCTATCTCAACCCCAATCAATTATCTTTATTAAACAACTGATTTTATTCAATATTGAATTAACCGATTCAATTATCACTAGTCACAACTATGGGTAACCTAAGGCATCAGCTATAAAAAGTTATTACAATATTTAAACATGATCAATGGAATAAATTCCAATTTCAATAAACTTTAGAATAATAATTATCATTTAACATGACTTTCCATTTTTTCACAACAAGCTTTACAGTTTCAGATTCTTAACCAATTTTATTAATATATAGAAGAACAAATTCAATTAAACATGTATTAAAATCAAGAATCAATTTGATTTCCATAAAATTAGAATAATCTAAGGATTCATTAAACATGCGTATTTATGTTCTTTAGAAAAAAATTATTGGATTTTAGTTCTTTATACAATATTATCAAAACACCATATTAAACCAAGCATAAAAAATATTCTAAACAAAGAATAATATATTATCACACTATCTGGAAAATCAAGAGGAAAACTGTTATCATGATGGAATAACACAACATGCGATTTCTATAACCAAAAATCAATTCCTTTATTAATAAAATTTAATATTTATTATTTTAATTACACTACCATATAAAGGTTTAAACCATGGTAGATTTATGATTTCACATAAATAAAATGGAGAAGTAATGAATCTCCTACCTCAAAAGTGTCCATGTTCATCCCGTGAGGATAAATCAACATCACGGATCTCCGCTCACCTCTCTTACAAAGAAACTACGATATCACCAGGATGTTGTTCCATGAAAACACTAACAAACAAAAAATAAATCTCAATTATAATGATGGAGATCAAACACCATAGCATATTAAGAATAATGGGAGGAAAACAAGATCGAACAGAGGGGAAACTACTAGAAAAAGAGAAGAGCGCGCCTTGGATCTCTATAGATTGATAATTATAAGGTAGGGATTAATATTAGTCAAAATGGTCTTCAAAGGCCTTCAAAAATCACTCTAGGTTCCTAGGGTTCGAGAGGAAGAAGTGGGATAAAAGTTGGTTCAGATAGGGGTTTGGGTATTTATAGGCCAACTGAAAAACAAAAGACCACAATGCAACCCACTTGACCACGCTAAAAAACCATCTAACACGGGGCATACTATGGCACAAGGAAGGACACTATGTTGTATCCCCTAGTCAAATCCAATTTCGAGATCCATAACACCCTACATGCCACAAATCCTATTTTCCTAGGGAGACACTATGGCATAGGCAAAACCACCATGCTGCAAAGCTTATTTTCCAAGGAGGGGGACTATGTCATAGCCTACTTACCACAGTAAAACTACCCCCTAAATTGAAATAGCCTCCCTGAATCACTTTACCACAACTGGGACCTCCCCGATGAAAAATCCATTCATCTGATTCCACATCCCACTCCATGGCATAACAACCCATCCTGGCTACACTGTAGCTTACCTCCATGGCGCAACCATTTTCAAAATGGGAGTATCTCTAAATTCTTCCCTCGAGCCTCTTTACACTTCATACAGCCTCACTACTCTATATCGGCCACCCCTATATCATAGTACCAGGCTACATGGCACGAAATTATCTATTAAGATGATATTTCATCTCAACTCCTCTACTATCTCCTCAAGACTCCTCTTGGCACCTCAAACGCAAAAAGTAAAGGGATAACAAGGTACGGTCCCTTACACTCATTAATTTTATTATCAATATATGTGATAAAATAGGTTTTATATTTATTTTTCTTTGCATAGATTGAGGGGGAGTATATTTTAGATTTTACATTAAATTGAAATGTATATTATTTGAAACACATATAAAGGGGGATATTATTGAACCATCTTGAGGATAATATTATATTTTTTTCATTACATGTGAACGGTGATTGATTTGATTTTATATGAGATAAAGTGGTGGGAGAATCCCTATGAAGATTTGAATATGTTCTGAGGAGTTTTAAAGATGATATGAAAATTATAGAAGATGTATATTTTTTAAGAAATTAGTAGTGGGGAAATTTTATATCAAAATATAAGGGTTTTTTTCCCTAATATGTAAGGGATGTCAAAGGAATGCATTAAATATTTATCAAAATCTTAAATTTAAAAAAAAATAAGGAAATATTCATTGTGATATATAATATCCATCCAGAAAAATATATGGTTTTTGGGTGATACACAATAATATATCACTTAATGAAATTTATAAAAGTACTAAAGCTTCTATGTGTTATGTAATATCTTCAAGAATAGGTAAATTAATCAAATGAAAACCATTCTATGATGAATAAGTTTTATTTAGAACATATGAAACATACATACAGATAGAATTTAAGATTCTTATGAAGTGAAAAATTAGTAAATTAACATAGCACATGGTGGTATGTAATACATTGTGATTGATACATAAGTATTTATAGTCATACATAATATATTTCTATTGGTACATAATATTTTTTTTTGGTACATAATATATTTTTTTAGTGAATTTGGTAAATTTTTGGGCTCTCCACTATGATGCATAAGATATTTCTTATCTAAGGTTTTTATGTTTGGTGAAATATAAGGACTCTAATGGTTTAAACTGTGATTATGTTGAGTCATTCTTCATGTCTTAAACATCAATATGCTTTTCTGATTTGGTCATGATTCAATTAACTAATTTCAATGATGAATAATAGATTAGATGAGCTGGCTATGAACTATAAAGAATAAGATCACACTATGAAGTTATCTATCAATGTAAAACATGATGAAGCTTATTTTATTATTTGATATGCAGTCACACCATGATGAGAAGGAAACACCATAGTGTGTGATGTAGTCACACCATGATGAGATATTTATTCTAGGATGTTATGTTATATAATTTATTCATTTCTCTTGAAGGGGATAATAGGTGGTGACATTCCATTACAAGAGATGCCAAGATGCAACCTTGAAAAAAAATCCTCATTGTTAGAAGATCATTAGCATCATGATAGTTCCACTACATGTTATCTTATATATGTGGATAGAATAATGTGGGTGTCATGGAATGAGAAAGTTATAATAATTCTATATATCATGTGGAGAGTAAAATAATAAGTCTTATGATGATATAATATGCGATCAATTAAATGAGATTTGATGATAGAGAGTGATGGAGAATTAAAATATTGATAATGAAGGGTTCTCGTATTAAATTTATGAAAATGTTATTCAGTTGAGGTGTTAGGTATATAAGAATAAAATAATGGAGAAGAAATATGTTTGATAAAGCTAAAAAATCCCAAGGAATAAAGCGAATTAAGAAGAGACTGTGGGGATTGTTGAACAATGAGATAATGAATAATGTTAAAATTAGATTAGTTATTTTGTGTCTAATTCTTACATATGTGATCATTATTTAAATCAATTTTCATTTTTTTATTATGAGAAGTTTTTTTTTATTCAAGACTAGTTGGTTCCAATGATTATAGATGGTTCAAATTCATTTCCTTGCTTATAGATACTTCTTACTAATAAAAGGATACTTTTGTGTGGATATGATAAAAACTGCCATACATTAAGGACCAAGACATCTATCTTGGGGAAAAACATCATTAATAAATTTATTGGGTTCCATGATATATTTACACCATTTTCATTTAAAGGGATCTATTCTAAATAAGTAGTAGAGCGATAGGGATTTGGAAGGAAGATACTAACACTGATTCACCCCCTTAGGTTTTAATCACATCCCTGGTTATCCTATCATATGATCTACCTTTTCTTCTACCTCAAAAAAAATATAAGTTAACATGAAAATTCATTCACACTATCATTCAACTTTGGTAACTAATTATGATTCAATATTTCCAATATATAAATTAATTATACTATCTCCTTTATATCATGTATACAATAGATTAAAATAAAATTCATTTAAATATTCTACCTAGATTTTTTATAAAAAAAATTAATCCATTCATAACAATATATTCTCCATAATCTTATGAGTTGAGTAAACATTTAATTTTAAAAAAAATCCTTGGGTTTTTCAACGAATAAACCAATAAATATAATTTCTTGTATATATAGAATATTTTTTATCATTTTATTTAAACTAATATGATAAATAACTAATGAAATTATTTCCTTATATAAATTCCTAAGCCAAACCTAGAAGCATTATGGAATTACATCTAAATATTACCATGTTTATCTAATTTATTTCATCTCTTTAACTCATCAAAAGTTTCTTGATACTAGTCTTTCCATTAAACATTCACACCCTTTTAATTATACAAAATCATTGGTGAATATATTTTAGATAATATTTAAATGAATATGTTTTAATGTAGCTACCCAACCCTAGAATCCTAGATTCGGTGTCTTCCATCAATTAAATTGGCATGATTACAAATAATCAAGACTCGAAGGACCGATCAGTTTAGTAGTCTTGGTAAACCAAGTACATAAATGAGTTTTTTACTAGTAATGACTACACTAATTACAATATAATTTTTTTTCTTCTTTCTAAATAAACATCTTTGAGGATAACTCCAATCCATCTAGTAAATCCCTACATATCTTTCTTATTAATCTTCTTCGATTCTTGGAGAAAGAAACATAATAAGGCTGAGCTCAAATTCTCACTAAGGGAAAAATATATCGGAAGCCCTAATAAATCAATAATAATAATAAAATGGCAAGATAAATAATTGAACACACATGTCATGTAATCAATAAACAGAATGGAAGTACGTAAAAAAATATGGAAAGATAATAATTGGAAATACATGTCATTCAAATAACTAGATAATGAAAAATCACTATGGAAAGGTATTAAACTAAAGCACATTTCATTTAATCAATGAATTGAAATGAACTATATCTATAGATATGTCGACACAAAATCTCATGGATGAATAATAACTAAAACTAATATGAGGTAAATGCTTAATTGCTGGATGTCATGTCTGAGGAACATAAAAACCTATTACCATCAAGACCTTTCACAAGACGGTTTAAAACTAAGGGTAAAAACTCATTTGCACAAGTATTTGTCTCATGAGAACCTTCTGATGCATCTAGGATCTATATAAAGTCCGATCTCCACCCGTAATTTCCAGTCCAAAACATTCCTCATATTGAATAATCAAAATAACTAATATGCCTTATCAATTAACCTTATTAAATGAGAAAGAAGTATTTATCAATAATTTCCCATTTAAACAATGTATGTAAAATGGTATATGATTTAGAAAATAGTAATATCTATGATAAATGGTATGGATAATTAGGAGAAATTAAAGTCTCAATGATCATATGAAATTGGATATTTCAAGGGGACTAAAAAATAAATCAAGTGAATGTGAATACTATCCTTGGACAAACCAATCATAAACCATCCAAAGGAAGAATAATAATTGTATCAATACAACAAATTCCATGTGGAGTAAAAATAGAGGGTTTTTGTCATTGATGAAATAAAATAATAACTTTTAAAAATATTCTTGAGGAAAATATACTTTTCTTTTTGAAAACCCTTTTAAAAATATTTTTATTTGAAAATACCTTTTGAAAAAAAAATATTTAAAAATAAACCATTTAAAATTGAAAAGTAAGATTCAAATAAATGATGGCAGATAAATTCGTACAAGTCATGCGTGGTAAAAAAATATATTACTTTTTTATGACAAAAGGTTAGAAATTACCTCATTCGGAAAGATACAAGAAGATTCATTTGAAAACATTGGTAAAAGACAAAAAGGAGGTAAATGTATTTAAAAAATAATTTTAAAATAATTTTTGAAAACATTTTAATAAAACATGGTTTTTATAAGAAAATAGGTTCTCTAACTAAAGAGAGAAATAAAGTCGGATTTTTTGAAAAATATTTTCTAAAACATTTTGAGTCCCAAAGAATTGAAGATTTTTACTAATATTTAAAATGGTAATGAATAACCAGAGGATAATTAAAGGGTTTATTGAAAAATTATTATATAATTTCCTTAAATAGAAATTCCATTGAAATATCATTAAAGATATAGTTGAGGAAAATAATCCTTAAACATTCCAAAGTGTCCCATACCACCTTGAAACATTTTAAATCATAAACCTCATTAAGGAATAATATTAAATTAAAGCCTTGAATACCATAAAGGTGAGAGGATTAATAATACAATATAACAATAGGGGTATTAGATACACCACATAAAAGATATAAGTGGTGAACATGACATTTATCCCACATATGTAAAAAGTGAGAGGATAATCCCTTACATATGAATCGAAATACCCAAAAGTAATAATCATAAATTAAAACATCTAAATAGCATGAAGATAAAATAATTCATGTTATTAAATGTCAATGTGTCAGTATGTACACCATATATAATAAATTAGGTGCACAACAAAAAATTATGTCTCACCAAAAAAAGTGAGACAAGAGTCTCTTACATTATGTTTTCTTTTGGGTGAACGTCCTTTAACTTCATGTATAATAAAATTATGTTAATTTTATAATTGTTTGAGAACCTTTTTAAGTTTTATCATTACTTTTATTTCACTTATTACTATGTTGTATACAACTACTTAAACAATTATGTTTACATAGGGTGTTTTGACCAAATTCGGTTTATGTGTCAAAAACAACTTTGGTAGGTCAACTTTGGTCAAAGGGGTCAATATATAACATCCCAAAAATAGTACCCATTAAATAATTATCATATTTATATATTAATTATAATTTTAAAATCAATCATTGAATATGGTTATGAAAAATGAACCAATGTTACACTCATGGAGATGGTAGTTTGTACATACGCATGAGTAACGTTCCTATTTTTCAATGATCGTTATGAAAAGAAGTTAAGTATAATTATATCTTTATAGAATTATAATTACATAATAAATACCATATTATTTAATCATATATACTTATATATATAATTATATTGTGTAAAAGGAATCACATCATGTTGAGGATGCGGTATTCCACATGTCCATAAACGACGTTATCTCTTTTAAAGTGTGTGAAAGGGTAATAAAGAAAATGATGTGTGTGTGTGTGTGTGTATTTATAGAAAGGTAATTATGTCATGAATATAATATTTTTTTATGTATCATATGTTAAATTATAATCATCCTTTATATATTCCATGGATCGTGTGAACGAATCACATCACTTTGAGGGGGCGGTAGTCCACACTTCCTCAAACGATGTTATCGTATTAACACAAAATGGAAAGTATAAGGGTGTGTGTTGTAAAAGAATTAAATGATATTAAATACATAATAAATATCATATATAATATATATATAGTGTTTACATAATAATTTTCAACCATTAAAGTTGGAAATGGAAAATGAACAATCATCGTTACGTGAGGCAGTAGTTCGCCAAACACAAAAATAGTATGTTTGTTACCCAATAGATGGAGGTGTATATAAGTGTAGGTAGAAATATTAATATAAAAATATCATAGTATATTTATAATACTGGTGTTTTTATATAATAATAGAATAAGAAGACTATAGGGGTTGAAGAATATAAATGAAACTAAAAAGCTTGAGAGAAGATGTTACCTCTTAATTGGGTAACTTCTTTTGGTTTATGCCAAAAGGATTTATTAGGTGGATTCCTATCCAAGTAAAGGCTTATAGGTTGAGGGTATGGATTTTTTGAGACTAATTGGGTAGATTTTGGATTATCCAATGTGCCTTGAGAGGTGTGAGGAAGGGGGAGAGGTGGTGGCCTTTTATAGGGAAGGAAAAGGACTCACTTGGAATTTTTGGAAACAAGTTAGGTGTACACATGTTATTACCTAAAAAAAGTCATATCAAACCAACAAAACTCAAAATTTTAAGGTTGTTGAATTAATTATGGACATCCAATGGGTGTTGTACAAGTTTATAGGTCATTTGGGCTCTTAAATATAAGGTTTAGTCCATTTTTAAGCTAATTAAACACTACAAAAAAATGACCACTGTAGAAGGGGTTATTTTTTACTTTAGAAGGGGTTATAACCCCTTCTAAAGAAATTAGCGGCAGTTATGAGAAACCGCCACTAATGTGCCCGCCTACTGTTAATAGAGGCAGTTTTGAGAAAGTGTTACAAAATGCGTGTTGGATTTAGCGGCGGTTACACTAGAGGGGGTTTAAACCCCCTCTAATG
Organism: Viscum album; assembly: GCA_963277665.1. Taxonomy (NCBI): domain Eukaryota; kingdom Viridiplantae; phylum Streptophyta; class Magnoliopsida; order Santalales; family Viscaceae; genus Viscum; species Viscum album. Next base: position 1,202,896,108 of record OY728126.1, on the reverse strand, counting down.
TTGTCTAGAATTTTAGAGGAATTAGGGGCGGTTTGAACCGCCCCTAATTGTTAATTGTATTTGGGGAGGTTTTATGTAACCGCCCCAAATTTTTCTCTTTTTTTTAAAAGAAAAAATCTCTCTAACCTCAGTCTCGTTCGTATATGTCCCCCAGCCTCCCCATTCCCCCACCGCCCCCATCCTGTGTGTGTGGTATCATCCCTTGTGTGCTCCTTCTATGTCGCTTGTGTGTCTCCTGTGTGTCTCCTGTGTGTCGGTCTCATCCCCTGTGTGTCTCGGTCTCCTTCTGTGTCGCATGAGGGTGTCTGTCTGTCTGTCCTCATTTTGTCCCCGATCCCCGGTCCTCGTGTGTCCCCGGTTTGTGTGTCTTGGTCCCCAGTCCTTGTGTGTCCCCCAGACAGTGTCCTTGCAATTCATGTGTCTTGGGGTTGTCGCCTGGTGTCCCCCTGGTCCTCGTGAGTCAGCTTGTCCCTCTCAGTCCCCAGTCCTCACATGTCCCCCGATTCGTGTTGTCTTAGGTCTGTCCCCAGTCCATCCCCTCCCCCAGTATCTGCGTGTGTATCCCGGTCCAGCCCCACCTTCAGTCTCCTCTCGGTCCATTAATTCGGAGGGTTTCTAAAATTTTTGAACCAGGTGGGATTCGAACAACGCACCTCCATGATATATATCGTGCGCCTAAACCACCACCCCAAATCGCATTCTGTTTTTATAAAACCTATATTATTCTATTTATATATATTGATAAGTTTATTAAAATATAAATTATTTGCATAATATATTTAAATATATATAATAAGTTTATTAAAATATGAATATATATTAATAAACATATATATATTTACAAATTTACACATAATTTATATATTATTGTATTTATATATAATAATAAGTTTATTAAAATAAACATTATTAAAACAATATATTTAAATACATATAATACATTTATTAAAATAAGCATATATATATATTAATAAAAAAATTATATTAACAAATTTACACATATAATTTATATATTATTGTATTTATATATATTAATAATTTTATTAAGATAAATATTATTTTCATAATATATTTAAATAAATTAAATAAATAACATGTATCTATATTTACATAAATATAAATATATATGTATATATATATTTTCTATACACCTCTATAAATTATATATTTACATATATTTAAATAAAATTATGTATGTATGTATTTATAAATACATTTATATCCAACACACACAAACGCAAATGTGTATTTATATATTTATTTGTAATTTTTTATAATTATTTGAATACGCATATTATATATATATATACATATTATATTTATACGTACACAATTATATATATATATATATTACATATTTATATGAATATAATATATTATACATTTTATAAATACATTCATATATGTATACACAATATATTATACATATATATATATTGTGAATTTTTTTAAGAAAATAGTTGGGGTTCATAACCCCTCTAATATCTTAAATTAGAGGGGGTTGTAAACCCCTTATAATGTTAGACATTAGTGGGGGTTCAAGAGGGCGTTTTGAACCCCCACTAATGTCTTACATTAGAGTGGGTTGTGAACCCCCACTATTTTCTTAAAAAAAATCCGTATAACACACACACACATATAACACCTCTAAAATCCAACTGAATATATATATGTGTGTGTGTGTGTGTGTCTAGCCCCTCTAACCAAATATATAGTGCCTTTAAATAAATATATACCACCACTAGTTATTAAAGCAGCGACATTTTTAACATAACCATCTCTAAAATCCAACTACATGGTAAAAGATGCTAAAAATTTTAGAGGGGGTTGTGAACCCCCTCTCATCATCATCATCGTATTTATTTAATTTTCCGAAGTCCAACAGCTTACAAAACACATAAAGGAAAACCAAAGAGGAACAACAAAAAATTAATGGGGTCTGAAGTAATGGAGGCCGAGAGCATCCCCTCTCACAAGGTTGATGCCCTCTGTCAGAAAGTCATGGACGTTAGAAAAGCAGGTAATCTGAGTACGCTGATCCGCCTTAGAAGCGAGAAAGTCCGCCACTTTATTACCCTCCTTCCAGGTATGAAGAATACTCATCTGATTATTAATTAGGCCCCTGAACCGTCGAATGATGTATGAAATAGACCATGGAGTAGTACCTGAACCAATAAAGTACTTATAGAGCATCATGGAGTCCGTTTCAACCACTGCCAGATTGATGTTAGCAAGATCGCAAAGAAGCAGACTCGTGTTCAGAGCTCTGGATTCGGCCTGAAGTGAATCACCACTACCATAGAAGACAGATAATGTCAAAATAACGAAACCCTGAGAGTCCCTGACCACCCCACCTCCCCTCATGACACCCGAGGAAAAGGATCCATCCATATTCAGCTTGAGGCCGACGCGGTGGGGGTACCACCTGACCCAGCGTCCTTGGTAAATATCAGATCTCGACGGAGCATGGGAAAAGCAAGCAGCAAGAGAGTTGAGGGTAGGTGCTGCCATCCAATTTTTGAAGAGCCGCACCAGGTCCACCAGGAGGTTACGGGTTCTGGAGACAATCATCCTCCCAGAGCATGAAATACCTTCAAAATGGGATTTGTTCCGAGCATTCCAGATACACCAGCATCCTGCGGAGAGGACAACTTCCCTTGCTTTCGATTCCAGACCAGCGACACTAGCACCATAAAACCATTTCTCGAGGAACACAGACTCCCGCAACTTAAGAGAAGAAAAGCCAGTGAAATCCCCAAATGCTGACCACAGCTCACATGCCCAGTGCCCTTTGAAGAAGAGATATTCCAGACTCTCCTCTAGGTGATTAGCACAGCACGCACACCTAGAAACCAAAGGAATGCATGTGCGCTTAATGAGATCATCAGTATGAATTTCCTTATTGAGGATCCTCCACACTAGAAAATTGTGCTTTGCAGGGAGTTCCTTGCACCACACCAGCTTTCCCCAGTTGTCCATCTGCCCGGAAGAAAGTGTAATCCTGTAAAAATCCTTCACAGAGAAGATTCCCGATGATGATCCAGTAAAAACACATTTTTAATGCTCGCTGTTGAGATCAATACACTCAAAAACAGCGCGTTGCTGCTCATCCAGAACAGTATTAATGAAACCCTCATGCCTGCTTTCTTGATTAAAGGAAATATCTGGGACAGGACATCCAGGGAATCTGAGATAGAAGCCTGCCCAATTATGATGCCAAAAATAGATCTCACCTTTGCCCACTATCCACTGAGAATGGTTCTTAAGGGAAGGAAAGTGAGGGTGGATGATAAACCATAGGGTTGAAGCACTGAATTTAGCCAGATCCGAAGCAGTAGTGATTTTTTTGGCCATGAATCTGCCCCATAACGTCTTCTCCTCGAGAACCTCCCACGCCAGCTTTGCTTGCATACACTTAAGAGTATCCGAGAGATTTCTGACATTAATACCACCCTCCTCGATCGGTCGAGCCATTCTCTCCCAGGACGCCCAGTGATTCTTGCCTTCCATATTCGCATCCCATATAAATGCGGCCAAGATCTTATCAATCTGAGAGACCCCCCCTTTTGGAACCCATTTAGCATAGAGAGCATGCACTGGGATAGAGGAAAACACACTATTAACCAGGGTAATTTTGCCTCCAAGAGAGAGAAAACGATTCTTCCAATTCAGGATCCTTCTAGCAATTCTTCCAATAATTTTATCAAAATGGCGGATACGTGGTCTAGTGGGAGAAATGGAAGTTCCCAAATAATCCATAGGAAAAGTTCTTCTTTGTATGTCAAGGTTGGTGGAAAAGGAGGAGGCACGCCTGTCCGGACATCTATTTGAGATGTAAAAGTTACTTTTAATCCGGTTAATAACCTGGTCGCTCCATTTGGAATAAAAATCAAGGACTTTGTTGATACCTCGAATAGACCTTGTGCTAGCATCCAAGAAAATTAAGGTATCATCAGCAAACATAAGGTCAGAGATGGGACAATAGTACCTCTTGCATTTGAAGGGAAGCACATTCCCCTGCCAGATACTCCTACTCATAAGACGACTGAGAACATCCTGGATCAAGATGAAAATGGTTGGGGATAGCAGATTTCCTTGTCTAAGCCCACGGGTCGCCTTGAAAAAACTGTAATTATGGCCCATGAAAGAAATAGAGAGCCAGGAAGAGTTGTAGCACCTGAACAGGAGATCAGAGACCCAGGAGGAGAACCTCATTTTTCCAAGGACTTTAATAGTAAAGTTCCATTCCACACGATCATAGGCCTTGTCCATATCTAGTTTGATGGCCATATTGGAACCTGTAACCTTTTGATTGATATCACTGCTCATCTCTTGGGCAAGAGCTATTTCTCCTTGGATAGTCCTTCCTTTAATGAAACTGTGTTGCTCATCCAAAATCCATCTAGGAAGGTACGAAGACATTCTTCTATTAAGCACACTAGCAAGCACCTTATAAGGAAAGTTACACATACTGATCGGGAGATAATGCTAAAGAGAGGACGGATCTTTAATTTTGGGAATTAAAACCAGAGTTGTCGCACTAGCCACCCGAGGAAGACCACCCCACTGAAAAAATCCTGAATCGCACCCACCAAGTCACTCTTGATGATGTCCCAAGAGGTCGTATAAAAAGCCCCCAGGAAACCATCCGGGCCTGGGGCACTCTCCGGGTTGAGGCTACACATCACCCCAAAAATCTCCTGCTCATCAGGTAAGGATCCAAACAAATCATTGTCAGAGGCTGAAACCGCATGAGGTGCTGCCTTGAGGAGATCCTCAACACCACTCGGGTAGCCGCCTAGCATATTGGGATTGGGACCTGCAAGAATAGATTTAAAGTAGGATTCAGCCAAGCCTCTGATTAACTCCCTATCATCTGAATAGGACCCGTCATCCATTAGAATGTTGGGTATAGAAAAGCATCTTCTTTCTTTAATGAAATCATGGAAAAATGCAGAATTATGATTGCCTTCATGCAGCCACTTTATCCGAGCCTGCTCACGCAGCAGGCACTCCTGCCTCAACAGCATGTCAGCCAGTTCGTTCCTCTTTTGGTGGAGAGCACAGAATGTTGAGTCATTCCATTCAGTCTCAAGGCTAACTTCGAACCAATCAATATCCTGCTTCACCGCTTCAACACCCTGAGAGGAAGGAGAATGACTCTTGATCCAAGCGAGCAGATCGCCCTTCAGCCTGCGCAATTTCTGCTGTAAGCTAATCCAAGAATTCCCGCGGGAGGGTTTGTTCCAAGAGAACCTGACTGCATCCTAATACCCCGCCAAAGCAACCCATGACTGGGAGAAAGAGAACCTCCCTTCCCTTTTATTCCTGGAAGACAACCCTACCTGAAGCTGGGAATGGTCGGAAAGGCTCCTCACAAGATGATTCACCTTCATATCAGGGAAAGTGTAAATCGCTTGACAGTTGGCAAGGCATCTGTCAAGGCGACACCAGGTACGAAGGGCTCCCTTCTGACTGTTACACCAAGTAAATGGGTCTCCAGAGTACCCCAAATCCATCAGCCCCGAGCGATCCATGAACCCAACAAAGTCTTGACTAGCCTTCCGAGGAAAGTCACCTCTCCCCTTCTTCTCCTTTGGGTCCGCAAAAATATTAAAATCTCCTCCTACAAGCCACGGCATCTCCTCCAGGTCGAAAGAGTTAAGGGCGTGCCATAAGACTCCCCTTGTGAGAACATCACAGCTTCCATATACAACCGTGAGTAAAAGCACTGAGCACCCTTAGTGATTTTTGTGGTGACATGCTGGTTAGAAGCCTCGATCAATTCCACTGAGAGATTACTTTTCCAGAAAATCCATATGTGATCATTTTGAGGCCAAGCATGCATAAAGCTGTGAATTTTGATTCTATGCGCAAATTCTGCTATTTGGGAGGAACATTTTTTGGGCTCCAGCACTGCAACTAAGGAAGAATCAGTGTTTTGAAGCTCTTTGGCAATGTAATCCGTTTTTACCCTAGAACCTAGACCTCGGGCATTCCAAATAATGAATGAAGTCATTGAAACAAAGTTTTTCTGGATTTGGCCTCAGAAGACTTGCCACTTTTATACTGGAGAGTCATTATGTCCAACAGGCGCTTGGACTGTGAACGGGTACATCTGCCCTTGGACAGTACACCAAAGGAAGAGGAGGCTGGGGATCCCGAATCCTGAATACCTGAAAAGACCCTCTTCATGCCTCTCGAGGGAGATGAAGAGGAAGGACAGAATACCTCAGACTTGGACAGAGATCTTGGACAGCTGTAACTGGGTGGGGGTGGACAGAGAGCCCTCTTTTGGGGAGGAACCACCTGCATCTCCACAGAGGGGCCTGAAACATCTAAAGGGAAGGATGGGTTTAATTCCATAGAAGTGGACACCTCAAGAAAAAAACCAGTAGAAACTCTTCCAGGGGGGGTCAGTAACTACAGGCACTGGGAGGGGGTCTTCAGAGGGAGGGGAATTCGATCTAGAAATCCCTGGAAAGGAAGAGGAGAACACTGAGGGCCCATCAGGAAAAAACTTACCTTTAAGTAGCCGAAGGAGACTGTCAGGAGAACAGGAGAAGACTGGAGGGGCAGGACCAGCCATCTCCTTGAAGGGAACCAGGGCTAGGCCCAGGTCCTCTACACTGGAAAGATCATTGGTGACATGAACATCTGGGTTAGAAGGCCTTGGAACACCCTCTAAATGTCGGGTCCGAGGTTTCCAGGTACGACCTCCCTTCTCGCCCGAGATAGACTTCCTGCAGACTGGAAAAGAGTGCCCCTGGAGGTGACAAAAGAAACAGAACCTGGGAGCCACTGGATACACAAGCGGCTGGCTCCATTCCTGCGCATCCTGCACACACAAAAGAATGTGGTCCGGCAGAGAAAGCGAAATATCCATCTCCACACAGATTCTAGCAACCGAAGCTTCTTCCAAGTTCCAGGTCCGATCGTCCGCACAGAGGTAGCGACCCAGAGTATTACCAATCGCTCGCAAAAAAGAACCGTTCATGAAAAGAAGGGGGAGACCCGGTAGATTGACCCAAACTGCTGCCGACGAGGAATCCCATCCCTGATGAACCTCAAACACCCACCTGAAGAGATTAAAACGCCAACGCCCCATGGATCAAGGGGATTTTCACCAGGCTAGAATGAAGTCCTCCTCCAATTGGTTTTTATTTTAATTTCTCATTAATTTTTAACCAATGAATTCATTTTATATTTTTTTAAACCATATATTTTATAAGTTATTTATTACTAATCATAACAATTAATTTAAAGGCTAGTTTATATCATATTATATTAAATAATAATATTTTAATAATACATTGTTATTTGGTGAAACTCAGTCTTTCATGTAACGCAAGCTATCAAGGAAGGTCGCTCTTATGTGTAATACAAGATGTCTCAGTGTTTAATGCATTACAAGTAATTTCATGTGTTGAATTTATTTAAAATAGTAAATATATAGTAGAGTCTCAGGATATTGTATTCCCTTATGTATTTGGTGTTGCGTGTCATACACTCTATTGAATACAAAGTTTTACTTTAGAATTTTATGGTGTTACATTCTCCCCACCTTGATTAAATTGTGTCCTCGCAATTTAAAATCAATTATGGTGATATATTGTTTGATAATTCCTAAGTTTGAAATCAAACATCATGAGAAAGGTTCATAAGTCATCCTATATAAAAGAGATAATGGAAAGTACAAAGGTCACATGGACTACCATGTAACTAGGTCTCTAATAAGGAGAACATCAGTGGAAAGTAGACATATGTACTTGAAGGAAAAGTGAAAATATTTATAGGGAGTGAATGAGGTCATCAATCATAAACAAATGATTGATTAATAGAAAGTTGAGGGCCTCAAAGCCATAAGTCTGTGATGATTTAGTAGACCATCGGTTCAATAGAAATTAAGGTATTATGACAACATTTTATTTTTAATTCATTTTCCTAATGTTGGGTAATTATTTTACTAATCAAGAATATAATGAAATATTATTACTTGATAGGTTTCAATTCAATATGAAAAATCCTAACTTTTGGTTTTGCTTCAATCAAATGTTAATTCATCCCTTTACTCCCAGAAATTAATTACCAATAATGAATTTTTTTATTCTTAAACCACTAAAAGAAACTTTTAAGGATCATAAGACCTATAAAAGAGTGAAAAGTATAACTAATCGTCCTTAACCATCTTCCAAAACAAATATGGGTAATAGATTAATATCTAATCTACAAAAGTGATACTACTAGTTCATCATTAACATTTATTCATAAAATTGTTTAACTAAAAATAATGAAAATTAACCAGGACATTGCATAGGTTAGTGGTTGGAGTGAAGCCCTTATCGTCCACCGATCATGGGTTCAAGACCCACGGCCTTTCCATATTTGATTGGTTGTTTCCCGGCTTATAGGTTTTCCTTTTCTAAAAATATACTAATATTATTTCCAAAATAAATATGATGGACGTCCTTGAAATTTAAACATTAAATAGACTCTTAACTATAGTTTTCAAAACATACTTAATAAATAAATATTTCATCCATTTATTCCCACATAGGTCCTTCTATGGTCTAGGGTTTATCCATAATATCATTTCAAAGATTTCTAAATCATGAAACCTTATTTTTAAATCTAAAACACCTTAGTTTTAACCTTGATCATTCATTGACATTATCTATTCAAATTCTTCATAATGGTTTGTAAATAAAATTTGGATTATCTTAAGTATGCCCCTCAGGAGTGTCAAACCAGATGTGTGGTAAGGCTCATTGTCCTGTACCAGGTTACCCTGAGTCAAGCCCTGAACACCTTTCTAGATTTGTTACTACTATATACATCTATGTCAGAACCATGTCCACTTGTAGTGTCTATAAAGGGATGTATTTCTAGGAAGACCCACATAATCTATACGTTACCAAAACTCTAGGGTGTTCTTCTATACTTATCCTGAAATTCTTCCTTAGGGTTATGTTCTCTAACCAATGTCTTCCTAAATCTAGTTCCCAATGTTGCTACTAAACTTCATTTGATACCAACTATAGAAACCCAACCGTATAAGCCCAAAGTCATTGTCTGCTATCAATTACATTGGCATGATTACAAGGAATCAAGCCCCAAAGGACTAATCAGTTTAATAGTCTTGGTAAACCAAATAAATAAATGGGTCTTTTATTACAAATGACTACACTAATTACAACATATTTTTTTCTTCTTTCTAAATAAACATATTTTAGGATAACTCTAATCCATCTAGTAAATCTCTACATATCTTTCTTAGTAATCTTCTTAGATTCCTGGGGAAAAACATAATAAGGGTGATCTCAAATTCTCAATAAGGGAAAAATATAGCAGAAGAAAAAATGAATCAATAAGAATAGTAAAATGGAAAGGTAAATAACTAAACACACATGGCATGTAATCAATAAACTGAATGTAAGTACGTAAACAATACTGAAAGTTAATAACTGGAAATACATGTTATTCAAATAACTGGATAAGGAAAAATCACTATAGCAAGGTATGAAACTAAAACACATGTCATTTAATCAATGAACTGAAATGAATTATACCCATAGATATGTCAATGAAAAACCTCGTGGATGAATAATAATTGAAACTAATATTAGGGCAATTCTTAATTATTGGACATCATGTATCTGGAATATGAAAACCTATTTCTGTAAAAACCTTTCACAAGATGGTTTAAAACTGAGGGTAAAAATCCATTTTCCTAACTATTTGACTCATGAGAACCTGTCAATGCATCGAGGATCTATATAAAGTTCGGGCTCCACCCTCATTTCCAGTCTAAAACATTCCTCATATTTAATAATCAAAATAAATAATATGTCTTATAAATTAACCATATTGAATGAGAAATATGGATTTATCAATAATTCCCCATTTAAATACCATATGTAAAATGTTATATGGTTTAGGAAATAGTAATATCCATGATAAATAGTATGGAAAATTAGGATAAATTAAATGCTCGATGATCATATGAAATTGTATATTTCAAGGGGACTAACAAATAAATCAAGGAATTGAATGTGAATATTATCATTAGACAAATCAATCATAAATCATCCAGAGGAAGAATAAGAATGGTATCATTACAAAAAATTCTATGTGGAGTAAAAATAGAGGGTTATTGTAATTGATGAAATAAAAGAATAACATTTAAAATTATTCTTAAGGAAAATATCCTTTTCTTTTTTTTAAACCTTTGAAAATGTTTTCCTTTGAAAATCCCTTTTGAAAACATTTTCTTTAAAAATAAACCTTTTAAACTTGTAAGGGAAGATTCAAAGAAATGGTGGTGGATAAATCCATACAAGACGTATGAGGTAAAAAGAATATTCCTTTTGTATTGAAATGGTTAGAAAATGCCTCATTCGGAAAGTGATAAGAAGATTCCTTTGAAAACATTAGTAAAATACAAAAGGGGGGTAAACATTTCTTTACCAAATAATTTTAAAAATATTTTTGAAAAGCATTTTAATAAAACATGTTTTTTATAATAAAACAAGTGTCTCATAGGATATTTAAAGAGTTTATTTAACAATGGTTATATAATTTCCTCAAATGGAAATTTCATTGAAATTTCATTAAATATGTAGTTGAGGAAAATAATCTTTAAACATTCCAAAGTGTCTCATACCACCTTGAAATATTTTAAATCATAAATCTCATGAAGGAATAATATTAAATTAAAGACTTAAATACCATAAAGGTAATAGGATTAATGATACAAAAAACAATAGGGGTAGTAGATACACTATACATAAGATATAAGTGGTGAACATGACATTTATCCCACTAATGTAAAAGTTAGAGGAGAATCCCTTACATATGAATCGAAATACCCAAAAGTAATAATCATCAATTGAAATATCTAAATACCAGGAAGATGAAATAATTCATTCTATTACATGTCAATGTGGCAGTATGTACACCATATATAAGAAATTAGGTGCACAATAATAAATTATGCCTCATGGAAAGAAAAGTGAGACAAGAGTCCATTACCTTATGTTTCCTTTTGGGTGAACATCCTAACTTCTTGTATAATAAAATTATGTTAATTTTATACTTTCTTGAGAACCTTTTTAATTTTTATCATTAATTTTATTTCACTTATTAATATATTGTATACAACTACTTAAACAACTATTTTTACATCAGGTGTTTTGACTAAATTTGGTTTATGTGTCAAAAACAACTTTGGTAGGTCAACTATGGTCAAAGGGGTCAATATATAACAAATACAGAATAATAAACATGACATAATTATCATATTTATATATTAATTATAATTTTAAAAGTAATCATTGAATATGGTTATGAATAATTAACCAATGTTATACTCATGGAGACGGTAGGCCGTATGTACGTACGCATGAGTAACATGCCCATTTTTCAATGATCATTATGGAAAGAAGTTAAGTATAATTATATATTTCTAGAATGATCATTATATCATAAATACCATATTATTTAATCATATATACTTATATATAGAATTATATGATGTAAAAAGAATCGCATCATGTCGAGGAGGCGGTAGTTCACACGTCCACGAACGACATTATCTCTTTTAAAGTGTGTGAAAGTATAATAAAGAAAATTATATGTATATATATATAAAAAAAATAATTATGTCATTAATATCATATATATTTTTTTTATGTCTCATATGTTCAATTATAATCATCCTTTATATATTCTATGGATCATGTGAATGAATCACATCACTTTGAGGTGGCGGTAGTCCACACTTCCTCCAATGATGTTATCGTATTAACACAAAATAGAAAGTATAAGGGTATGTGTTGTAAAATAATTAAAGAAGCTTAAAGACATAATAAATATCATATATAATATATATAAATAATTTTTCAATAATAATGTCCAACCATGAAATTTGGAAATGGAAACATGAACAATTGTCATTTCATGATACAGTAGTTCGCCATACACAGAAACAGTATGTTTGTTACCCATTAGATGGAGGTGTGTATAATTTTAGGTATAACTATTAACATGAAAACATCCAAGTATATTAAGAATACTGTTTTTGTTATGTAAAAATATAATAAGAAAAGTATAGGGGTTGAATAATGGAAATGAAACTGAAAATCTTGAGAGAATATGTTACCTCTTAATCGGGTAAATCCTTTTGGTTTGTTCCAAAAGGATTCCTTAGGTGAATTCCTTCCCAAAGGGAGTCTTCTAGGTCAAGGTGAAGGATTTTGGAGACTACTTGGGCAGATTTTTGATGAGACAATGTGTCTTGAGAGGTGTGAGTAAGGGGAGAGGTGTTGGTCTTTTATAGTGAAGGAAAATAACTTGGAATTTTTAGAAACAATTTAGGTGTACACATGTTCTTACCTAAGAAAAGTCATATAAAACCAAAAAAACTCAATAATGGAAGGTTCATGGCCAAATTATGGATATCCAATGGGTGTTGGACAAGTTTCTAGGTCATTTGGGCCCTTAAATATAAGGTGTAGTCCATTTTTAAGCCTAATTACACCTTAATCACTATAATTAATTTTAATCACTTTCACTAATCATTTTGGTAAAAAAAATAAGTTGATATTTATTAGACTCAAAATATCATCCTAATTACAAAGGTGTATGTCCTTTTTTTAAATTCAAATCACAAAAGCGACAAAATTAAGATTAATGCTAATCTCGTGGACGGGCGAGTTAACTGGTTTTAGTAGAAAAATGTTCAAAAGATTGTTAAGTTTTTATATTCAATTTCAAAGTGAAATTGATTCTAATAAACAAAATTGTATTAATATATGTATAATTTATCTATTATTACTTTATAAAAAATTTAAAATAAAATTTAACACCAATCATTATTTAAACGAAAAGGCTTTTTTTAACTAAATTACATTAATTTTTACTATTCATCAAAAATGAATTTTATCAGAAAAAACCCCAAAAATTCACCCTATGATAATTTTGACATTCTGAATTCAATAATTAAATTTATTTTATCAAATTCAATTTATATTAAGATTTAAAATAGGTTCTCTATTAAAATTCGGTAAAATTACCTTTATAAAAATATAGGTTTTTATGTGTGAAATGGGGTTTGTTCTTATCTTATGCATATCAAACCTAATGGATAAATATTAAAAATATTTTATTGAATATATAACATATAATTTTAATTAAAATCATTCACTAATTGTAATTAGTTATATTTATTAAGGTAAAACTCCTTTGGAAGCATAAAAATAATAATATTTCTTTTTTATATCCAATTTGTTCTTATTTTTGTTTCTCATTAATTTTTAACCAATGAATTCATTTTATATTGGTGTAAACCATAATTTTTATAAGTTAGTTATTACTATTTATAACAAATAATTTAACAACTAGTTTATATCATATCATATTAAATAATAATAATTTAATAATACATTTTTATTTCGTGAAACTCAGTCTTGCGTGTAACGCAAGCTATTGAGGAAGGTATCTTTTGCATGTAACACAAGATATCTCAGTGTTGCATGAAATACAAGCAATATCATGTGTTGAATTTATTTAAAATAGTAAATATATAGTAGAGTCTTGGGATATTATATTCCCTTACATGTTTGGTGTTGCATGTCATAAATACTATTGAATACAAAGTTGTACTTTATAATTTCGAGGAGTTACATTTAATACATGACTAGACTAAAGAAACTTCAAATTTCAAAAAAATATCTTAATCCACTCGAGGCAAAATACACTAAAATTTTAAGATCTATAAATTTCCCCTTAGTATAAATAATGTGTCCCAAAACCACAACTTATTATATCCATAATATGATATTTTGAGTGCTTGGTATATATCTAATTATCATATAATGTTTCTAAAATGATATCCAATAGTTTTTTATGTTCATAATTTGATTTTGAATAAAAAAATTATCATACCAATACATGCCCACCAAGGTATCACATTATTTTTGGAAGATATGATTCATCAATTCCATGAACACCTCATGGGAAATTAGAAACTCCAAAAATTATGTCCAAAAACTCATGGTGCCCATAACAAATCCAACAATCCATTTTTAGGAAATCCCTTCACATTAACCTAAACTATCGATATTAATAACATAAGTTAATCTTTGAGAAAAATTAAATCAATTCAAATAATAAAATAGTTAATTAAAACTTGTTAAGAAGTTATTTTTCTTCATTGTTATGTAATTATAGTTTTATAGTCCATACATTGAAGTATACGTTTATTGAATTTCATTGAAAATAACATTGGTGATACCTAATGTTAAACAATAGGTAATAATGTTTATTTAATTGATCCTCAATTTCTATAATTATAAGGGTTCTATTTGAAAACATTAAATGGAGATCAGTCTTTCTCCATAAAAAAAATTAGTGGAGAAATCTAATCATTAATTTTAAGGTAATAATAAAAATTATTTTGGAAAGATGTTAGGGCATCTATTTATAGTTGTAGATAGGATAAAACAAACATTTATATCTACTAAATCAAGAAATCATTTCATTAATTTATTGGGGATAGAAACAAATTCTTGAATAATTTAATTATTCAGGTTTTAAATTAAATACCATTGATAATGGAAATAGTTTGTATTTTTATATGGTGAAATATAAATAAATCTTCAATAAATTCAGTTGATCTAACCCCTCTACCTCAAAAACCAATTAGCTTTAATGATGATAATAAATATTTTAATATTTAGAAAAAAATTGAATTCCATAATCCCTACCATGACAGAACATGAAAATTGTTTGAAACCTTTCTCATTCTTTTTAACCTTTAATATTTTTATTTTTATTTAATTAAGGCATTTAATCTGTATGAAACACCTATTTATTTACTAACCAAGTAACAAAAAGGATTATAATGTCCCCATATGAAATAGAATATCGATCATAGTAAATTTAATTAGAATGTACCCTTGATTTATATAAGTTGCTTCTATATCCTCATATGCCTTAGGTATATGGTTTATAAAAAAGGAGTCTCCCATGATCCTTTCATGGTTGAAGTTTATCCCCTAACAAGGTTCACTCACAATGCATAGGGTTCTCGATTTAAGCTACTTTGATTTATCCCATAATATCTAAAATTCATGAATCTATTTAGATGTTCCTCTATTAATTACTTCATATAAAATTGAATGATGTATTTTTAAATGAACCTTCATCAACTTTGATGTTAGGGTAGAGGTTCAGCCATGTAAAATTTACTCACATGACTTACCTTATGACAATGGAAATAGATATTCAAAAATGTTATTAGAGAAAACATAAGAATGTACCATCAAACACTTAGGTAACTCAACCAAGGGCACATGTGGAACCCAGAGGTCAACGAAGCCCAAAGGAGCATCCCTAACAAGACCATGAGTGAAAGAGGTGTATAATGCCAATAAGAGGTAGTCAGGCTCATGTATAAGGCCCGCAAAGTGCATGCCTGAAGGTGGTCATAGGTTAGACCAGAAGCCATGGGGCAATAGACCATGTAGTGTGTGTGTGTGTGTAGGTGTATGGGTATTGATCCCTCGTCGCCAGCTCAGACCACTGATGGCACCACTTAGATAATATATCGAAGCAAAGTGCATTGGGGAATTCGATGTGGGATGATCGGTTATGAGTTGTTGTTCCTCCACCATTAAAATGATGGATATAATTGTGTCCATCTGATCAGTTAATATGAGTCGTCTGATTGCTCCCATGTATCCTATTCTACCTTGATCCTTTGAGTGTAGGACATTACATGTTCCAAAAGTGCAGTTCGTCAGATCTCTTGGCCACGCCTTCGACAATCAAACCAATCTTCTATAATAGTGACATTTGATTGTCTTGTAAAACTGAATATGATTGAAAGCATCGTGTAATTTTGTTTGCATGGTTAAATATGAAGATGCTTCGGATGAATACCAAATGAAGATATAGAAGCATCCAATATTTATAAAAGAGTTTAGAAGGGCATGCATTTATGATCGCATGCACGTGAGGATATCACTTCAAGAGTGAAACATGAAGGCACCACAATTTTTGGTGTTACATAATCCGCGTTTGAAGAATTTAAATGTCGAGTTATTCATAAATTCAAAGAAGTGATTATCACAGCATAATTTATGGGATTTTAAGTCTATGATTGAATGAGATGTGGTGCAAATGAGGTGTGATCCTCACCTATAAAAGGAGATGTACTGAGCTGAGAATATGCAACTGTTATACTTGATTTCCATCGAGATCTCTCGTTTCCAAAAATAGATCCTCTATGAGCTTCTATTCAAATGAAGAAGAGAGTTCTAAGTACCTCTTAGCCTACATGAAGAAGGGGAGTGCCACACTCATCTAAAGTGTGAAGAAGGTTCTTGAATCTATGTTTTCACAAGGTTTTTCCCTGAAGTAGTTGCTTCTGCGAAGAAGAACCATGACCACTTGATATGCGACTCACGCACTCAAGTTTTTTTCAAAGATGTTAGTGTTATGTGTATAAAATCTTACGTGATGAGAAAAGAAACATTTCCACAATGTTAAACAAATTCAATGCAAAATCAATTCTGTGAAACCCTTCTAGCTTTCTCGAAGGAAGTAATAGATGTGCGCTAAACACTTGCATGAGGGAGACTACATCTTGAACCAATGTTCATAACAACACCATATTTTCACAATGAAGAGTGCCAGAAACAGTAAAGAAAACAAGTCATGAATGCTTGCATGCACATTCATATGTGAATTCACAATAGAGAACCCAAACAAAAGAAAATGCACAACAAATATTAAGAATAATATTTGATATATGTTTTAGGGTTTTTATTTTTGTGAAGAAATAAGTTTGTGCATTTTTACTTGAACAAGGATAAGAATGAGAAGAAGAATAAGAATGGTAAGTGTTCATGCATGGTAATGGGAATGATAATTCATGCATGAACCATGAATAAAACAAACGTTGATAATAAAAGAAAGGAATTATATTCACGAGGGGTTTGGGTGATAATACCATGCAAATTGTTATACATGAATAAGATGATGTGACATGTTTAGTGAAGTGTAAACAGTGTTTACAACCAGCCAATTTCACTAAGAGGAAATTGATAATACACTCAATTTCTAATATTATGTATCATGGAAGTTAGAGATTTTATTCCATAGTAATATTCATATATCATTCTGACTGAAGAAGAAATAATTGTGAAGATACTAATTTGAGCTGAGATTTCAGTGTTTTGATAATCACAAAGGATGTTTGTGATTCTAGAAAGATTGGAAGAAGGTGATTCAATGAATCCTGATTTTCACTAAATAATATGGTGATCAAGACATTGATATAAACTATTGTATATTACTGTGTTTCAAAGATCGGAGGCATAAGAAGTGATTGGCCAATTTATATTCAGTTGATTATCATTTGGGTCAGGAAGAATTGTGTGTTCATCAATCCACAATATATTTATATTATTATGACTGATAGAAGAAGAAGTGTAGCTTTCAGATTTTTGTTGGGAATAAAGAAGAAGAATTGTTTGCATACTATTGTGAAAGTAACAAGTGAAGAAGAAGTTTGATGAAGAATAAAGCAGCACTGTGACATCCATCACAAGTCTCAAAAGGTGGAAGACTTTCTTGGTGTTACAAAGAACCTTTAAAAAGAATAATACTTTTTTTAGAAGTAGTATAAAGAACCAACAAAAGGTTACAAGTTGGACTAAGTCATCACCAGTCCAAGGGAGAAGGATTGTCCTCATTCCCCCCTCTTAAAGTGTAGGAACCCACACTGGCTAAAGGATTGTCTCCTAGCCAAACCAATGTAAACTAATGCTACATTATAGTGGAGAATCTGTGTATTGGTCATTACCATACATAGTAAGGACTAGATACTCTCATTGAGTAGTGAACCTTATAAAAATATTTTGTGCAGCCCTATACTGATTTCAAATACTTTCATGCGATAGGGAAAAGATAATAAGAGGATCGAGATCCTAACAGATCAAATAGATAAAGGGATAAAAAGTTATAAAATGTTAAAAAGTCCCCAACACTGATTCACCCTCCCACTTAGTGTTAGTCATATCCCAAACTGGTCCTTTCAAGTGGTATCAGTACAAGGTTTACCTCTACTGGATTCTCTACATTGAAGCTATTCTCTTTTGAATATTTGAGTTTCTTTCCTCTGTTAACAATGAAGTGTAGTTTTGGTGAAGATCCAGTTATCTCTGAGAAGAATTATATTTCTACCAAGACCAGGATAAACAAGAGAAAGAAAGAAGAAAGAAAGCTAAAAAAGAAGTCCTTATCTTTAGAAGAGGAAGTATTGGTATCTCAATGCCTTGGAAACAATGAGTACATATCAGTCTTGGAAAGTAAAGAGCAGGTGACTCGGGTTTCCACCAAGGAGAAATAAAAGCTTCTTACCTCAAGTAAATCAAGATATTCAAGTGATCAATAGGTATGTATTAGTACCATTGAAAATTATCCTTGAGATGAAAATTCTAGTACAAGTGGTGATTATCATTCTATAGCTTCTCAAGAAATATTAATTGATAGATTAAGAGATATTTTTCATGGTATTTTCAAAGAAATGGTCTCCCTTGTTTGTATAGTCTTTCAATATGCAGGAAGATATCACTCAGTTGGAAGGAAATATGATGTTTTGGAGAAGGGTTTGCAAGGAAAAAAATTTGAATGTTTAAATCTCTCCAGACATGTTGGATCCTTTGAAGCAACAAAGAAGGAAATTCAAATATGTTCCTCAAAATGGATCAAAGAAGTTGAAGAGAAAGATTGATTCAAGATGACTCTTGAAGAACAGAGACATGAACTTTAAGAAAAATTGAAAAACAACATTGATGTCAGGGATTCACAATTTGAAGTAACATCTATGAAGATAAAGGAACTTGACTCTTTGATACAGAACAAAGTTAAGTTGCATGAAGATGAGGTTGAAAGAATGAAGAAGTCTTGTGAAGAGAAGAAGATTATGATTAAATATTTGAAAATCATCCTTAATATGAAATGTCTAGAATTGGAAATTCAGTTGGCCAATCTTAAGAAGGCGCATATTGAGACTTCAAAAAAGAAGGAAACAGTTGTCGTTGCTACTCAATGCTCACTGTAGGATTTTATAGTTAAAACAAAATATGTACAGGTATGGATGAATAAAGGTGATGAAAGGCACCGTGATTAGGGTGGATAAGAAAAAGATTGAGGAATCTCATTCCCCACAAAGAGAACAACAAGTTATGAAGAAGACCCAAAAATATCATATAGAAGATATACGAAGATTAAGGTTTGTGGGTCAATGTTGGTGTTGCAACAAATTCAGGCATTGTGCATCATATTGTTGGTATAATCCTTTAAATGCAAAATCACAGAGAAAACCTATCTCAAGGGGGTGCAGGCCAAATATGAAGAAGCAGCATCTATAGGTCTAGAAAAATATGTATACTTCAAAGAGATTTGGAAATATTGAAAACATCTGTGATGTATGAAATGGTAGTAGTCACAAGGCCGGTACATGCTCATCTCAACATGTATCTAGAGATGATGAGAAAATAAGACAACAAAATCTAGCTAGGAAAGAAGAAGCAACCTTGGGAAGAAAGAAAACGAATGTTGTAAAAAAATTATCCCGGTAAGATTTCAAGTAGGAAAGTTGAGAAGTCCTTTGATTTCAAATCCAGGAAGTTGAATAGAAGAGCATCCAAAAGAACTGAAAAGAAGGATGGCACTTAGAATAATTCATGTGGAAGAGCCAAACTTGTTGTTGCAGTTCCTAATGACATGTTAGTTATTTGGCTAGAATATTTGGAAAGAATAAGGAAAATATAAGATTCACAAGATAAGGCCAGTGTAAAAGGAATAGAAAATATCCCACATGATGAAGAAAAAGTGCATGAGAGTTTGTTAACAAAAGGCAACTCTTGTGCTAAAGAGGTTTTGTGTGAGATATTTGAGAAACCTAGTCATATTGCAAAAGGTTATTTAACCATTATACCAAAAAAAATAAGTGATCCTTAAGAGGATTAATAATGCATCATCCATGAAGGTTGTTAAGAAGAAAATTTCTCCACAAAAAGCAGAAGAGAATTTGATGAGATCCATGCTGCCCCGACATAAATCAGAACAGAATTTCATATGTGCAATCATGAATATTGGAGGAAATGGAGGAACTTGGTTGAGAAAACTATCTCAACCTTACTGTTCAAATTGATAAGCAATAAAGGATCCACCTTATTTCCTTAAATCTTTGTGTATTTTATTTGTGCTTATAATACAGGGAATTGAAGGTGAAGTAAGTTCTTAAACAGTTAGTGTTATCAATTCTTGATAGAAAAGCTGAAGAAGTCACCATCCTTGAATGATTCCTCAATTAGTATTTAAACAAAAATGTGATGGAGGATCATCATTGATGAAGTTGAATAATGTGTTTTCATATCATAGACAGTAAGGATAAAGAAGATATCATCTTTTTTTTATCTTATATTTGATATTCTAAAGATCAAGTATTGAAGAAGATCATCCTTGGTGAAGTTGTGAAAGGTGTCAATCTAGAAAGTCACAAGTTCAAGATCCATTTTGGTGTATTCTCCAACTTGGACCATCTTGAAATCCATTCTTGAATAGATACATCATTATGAAGATGTTAAGAAGTGTTTACCTTTAGGGGGAGACAAGTAAAGAAAGATGAAGAAGCATCCAGAATCATTATTTTGATTGGTATCAAATTTGATTATTCTAGAAATTGCTTGAATATTATGTCATTGGAAAAGGTATGTCACTTTTAACTTCTCATCCCTGTTTATCAAAAATGAAAAACTTAACACAAAGGGAGAGTAATTGAATTAATCAATGACACAATAAAATGTGGAAGTATGGAAGTGCTCCAAGGCCACTTACCCTGTTTGTTGCACTTGATTGTTTTTTATATGTTTGTTGAAGTGAGTGAAGTAGTTTGAAGTTGATATTAATTATGAAAGTTTCATATATTATTTAAGTATCTTCAGCTTGGAATGAAAGTGAAAAAACCCTTGAAGACAAGTATATGATTTTTCATTTCATTAGGTATCAAGATCAGTTAGTAATGGACATATTTGTTATCTAAATCAAATCTTTTTGTTTTCAATACCGAACATGGATCAAGTAGACTTAGAGAGAAATGATGGATGACACATTGCTTAAGTATGGACAGATACCCTTTTCCCATGAATTTACAAATTTCTTGTTAATACAGGGGAGAGAAAGTGAAATGAAAGTTTGGGAAAGTAAAGGGGAGAGAAACATATTGAAACATTCATTTGGAATGAAATTTGAAGGTATTTCCAACAAATAAAAAGGGAGAGATTGAAGAGCCCACTTTGTGTATAAGTTTTATTTGTTGAAAATAGTAGTCAATGGTGGTCAATGAAATAGAAAGATATCATATATGTCAATATGATGAAGAAGTTTGAAAGTTAATGAATATTTGATGAAGTGCTCGAGTCTTATAATATGAAGAAATAAATAAATGGTTTGAATAATTTTTGTTTCAAAGGTGACGCTTGGAGAACTATTATGAATTCATTCAATGACATTGGATGTCATGGTTGAATAATTATCCTAAAAACTCTTACGATTTTTGAACTGATCATCATGTCAAATACTTGTTTCAATAGTGACAACTTGTTTACAACAAAGAAGAAGGATAATCTGATATTGAAGAAGTTATTTATAATTTATTCTAAAAAGAATAAAAGAATAGGAATTGAAGAAATGCCATGAAATTATTTATTGTGTGAGGAGTTTATTTGAAGAACATGAAAATATTGATTTGCATAAAAGAGACATGCGATATCTTTTTGTTGCATGTGTTTAATGAAGTGGAATATTTCACTTAGATTTTATTCTAAGTGTTTGGCATAAAATATGGCCAACCCACTAAGCTTCTTAAGCCACTCAACCAAGGGAACATATGGGACCTAGGGGTCAAACACACCCAAGGGGGCATCCCTGACAAGCCTATGGGTGGAAGAGGGTGCATAGTTCCCACAAGAGGCATTCGAGGCCATGTATAAGGCCTGAAAAGCACAAGACTGAAGGTGATCAAAGGTTAGACCAGAAGCCCGCGGGATTTTAGCTCGGGTGGTGTGTGTGTGGGTGTATGGGTGTTGATCCCCCATCACCAACTCAGACCTCTGATGGCACTACTTAGCTAATATACTGGAGCAGAGCATGTTGTGGAATTCGATGTGGGATGCACAATAATGAGGTATTGTTCCTCCTCCATTAAAATGACGAATATAATCATATCCATTCGATCGGTTAATTTGAGTTGTCTGATTGCTCCCTCATATCATCTTCTACCTAGAGCCTTCGAGTGTAGGATATTTCATGCGCTATAAGTGAAATTCATCGAAGATCTTGGCACACCTTTGACGATCAAACCGAGCTTCTGTAATCATGACATTTGATCATCTAGGAAAACTGAATATGATCGAAAGTATCATGTAACTTCGTTTTTATGATTAAATATGAAGATGCTTTGGTTGAAGACCAAATGAAGATATAGAAGCATTTGATCTTCATAAAAGAGTTCGAGCTTTAGAAGGGCATGTGTTTATGATCGTATACACGTGAGGTTATTACCACAAGGGTGAAATGTAAAGGCACCATGACTTGTGATGTTAAATAGTATTGGAATTGGTGTAGTCTGATCCTTTTTTGGATGTTGTCAGGCCGAATGCTTTTGACTCATACTGCACATCAGGCCGCAACCTTTGCAGGTCGAGCTCCATGGTGAACTCGTTGAGGGTTTCAGGGGGCAACGTGCCCCTACTCCGGGGGTCCAGGGGTCAAAGGCCCCCAACCCAAATTTGGGGGGTTGTAGCAATGTTGACCACAATAGCATAGCCGACTGACCAACACTGACACGGCACTATATCAGTGCGAACTTTGGAGTCAACAGTATTGTAACTCCATGCAATTCCAATTGTCGGCCACTATAGCACTTTTGACTTGGGTGGTCACCTTTCACTATAGTGACACGGACTTCCAGTTGTCTTTCATTGTTGCAAGCACTTTCTGATAGTTGGTTGAATAATTTTTCGTCCTCCTTATTATCCAATTTCGGGCTAGGGTTTTGAGTTAGTGAGAAACTCTGAGAAACACTTTTTAATTGTGCTCCCAAATCTTAGTGAATATTCTGTCTCTCCATTGATGTAGGAATTATTCCCGAACAACGTAAATCCTTATGTTCGCTTTCTTTTTTTTTCTTTTACTCTTCTCTAAATCGTTGTGTTGTCATTGCGACTCCCGATGTTTCTGCATCAACATATCCCATGTTTAAAGAGTTCAAATACGGAGTTCTTCAGGCATTTAAATAGGTGATTTTCACGACATAATTTCTAAGATTTTAAGTCGGTCATTAAATGTGAGGTGATGCAAAGGAGGTGAGATCCTCACCTATAAAAAGAGATGCACCGAGCCGAGAATACGTGGTTGTTATTCATGATTTCCATAGAGTGATCTCATTTCCAAATGCAAAGCCTCTCTGAGCTTCTATTCACACGAATAGAAAGGGAGTTCCGCATACCTCTTAGGCTATGCGAAGAAGGGGAGTGTCACACTCAACTATAGCATGAAGGAGTTCTATGCATCTCTATTTGCACGAGGTTGTTATGAAAAGCAATTGCTTTCATGAAGAAGAACAGTGTCCACTTGATATGCGACTCACACACTCAAGTGTTTTGTGAAGAGGTTAGTGCTCCGCATGTAAAATCTTACGTGATGAGGAAAGAAACATTGACACAGTGTTAAACAAAGGCAGTGAAATATCAGTTCTGTGAAACCCTTTTGGATTTCATGAAGGAAGTAACAAATGCATGCAAAACACTTGCATGAGGGAGACTATATCCTAAAACAGTGTTCATAATCACACTATATTTGCGTAAAGAAGAGTTTCAGAAGTAGTAATGAAAACAAGGCATGCATGCTTGCATGTACATGCATACGTGAATGCCCAAGAGAGAACCCAAACAGAATAAAGGAACATAAAATATTAAAAATAATATTTGATATACGTGATAGGGTTTTTATTTGTGTGAAGAAATAGTTCTGCGTAGTTGCACTTGCATGAAGATAAGAGAGATAAGAAGAAGAAGAAGAATGGTGAAGTGTGCATGCATGGTAATGAGAATGATAATGAATGCATAAACCATGAACAAAACATGCATTGATAATAAAAGAAAGGAATTATGTTCATGAGGTTTTTTGGTGTAAATGTCATGAAAATTGTTATACATGCATAAGATGATGTGACATGTTCAATGCAGTGTAAGAAATGTTTAAAAACAGTCAATTGCACTAAGAGAAAATTGATACTACACTCAATTTCTAATATTGTGTATCGTGGAAGTTAGAGATTTCGGTTCATAGTAATATTCATATATCATTCTGACAGAAGAAGAAATAATTGTGATAATGATAAGTTGATCTAAGCTTTCAGTGTTTTAATAATCACAAAAGAAGTTTGTGATTCTAGCAAGATTGAAACAGGGTGATTTGGTGCAATCTGTTTTACACTAAAGAAGAAGGTTATCATGACACTGATATACACTATTTCATATTACTATGTGTCAAAGATTAAAGGCAAAAGAAGAAGTGAATAACCAATCTATATTCAGTTGATTATCATTTTGGTCTGGAAGAATTTTGTGTTTATCATTCCACAACATATTCATATTATTGTGGTTGATAGAAGAAGTGTAGCTTTCAGTTTTCTGCGGGGGGGGAGAATGAGAGTTGCTTGCCTACCGTTGTGCAAGTAACAAGTGAATGAGAAGTTTAGTGAAGAAAAAAAGATCATTGTGACAAATCACAAGCCTCAAAAGGTATAATACTTTCTTAGTGTTACAAATAACCTTTAAGAAGAAGAAGACTATATTCAGAGGTAGTATAAAGAATGAGAAAGAATTTTCAAGTTGGACCAAGTCATCACCAGTACAAGGAAGAAGAATTATCCTCATTCCTCCCTCTTAAAGTATAGGGACGCACACTGGCTAAAGGATTATCACCTAGTAAAAACACTATAAATTAATACTATATTATAGCAGAGAATTCGTGTAATGTTCATTATAATACATGGAAAGGACTAGATACTCTCATTGAGTAGTGAAGCTTGTAAAAATATCACGTGAAATCTTAT
Source organism: Viscum album (assembly GCA_963277665.1). Classification (NCBI taxonomy): domain Eukaryota; kingdom Viridiplantae; phylum Streptophyta; class Magnoliopsida; order Santalales; family Viscaceae; genus Viscum; species Viscum album. Next base: position 1,202,870,916 of record OY728126.1, on the reverse strand, counting down.
ACTGCTTTCATATACTTGCATGAGACAGAGGAAAGAGAATAAGAGAATTGAGATCCTAATAGGTCAAAGAGCTAAAGGGATAAATAGTTATAAAATTTTAAAAAGTCACAAACACGGATTCACCCCCCTCTCGGTGTTAGGCATATATCAAGCTGGTCCTTTCAGAATGTTATGCACTTTAGTCTAATTCAGTGCTTGTGCAAAAAATTGATCATTCAACATATTCTAGAAACTCACACATGTATGCTCCTCAGCCAATTATTTTTTTGTTATCTTCTCCCACCATTTCATTATTGATCCTTAATCTATGTACAATAAAAACACCACCTTATATGTCTCATGGTTTTATAAAAACTCTAAAATATATTTAATTTCCTCCATCTAATTTTTGGCCTTTTATAGCCTTACCAAACATTAGAATGATGATGAATTTTATCTCTAAAACGTGAAGAGTCTATAAAAATCCTTGAATTGATCCTTATCATATTACCTCCTAATTTATTGGATTACATGTATAAAGTTTATTAAAATTTTAGGATTCAAAAAAATCATTTTCCCTAGATCCTCTAACTCAACTAGTGGAAACACTACCCAAAAAATATATTCTATTAAAATACCCAAATAATTACCTTTGGATCACATTATTCTCATTAAAAATATATGCATATCATAAAAATTCAAAATATGGTTTCAACCATTTTATAGATATCAAATTTTCAACAAAAGAAGAATTTAGTTTCAAACTCATGATTTTGAAACCATGCACTAGAACAATGCATCTTAATAAGTCCAAAACACTAGACAACACATGGTTTAATTCGTGTTTAACTAACTATGAATTCAAAAAAACAATTTCTTTACTAGAACAAAGAATTGTTCATTCCAAAACCCAATTTCAGATTTGGTATCACTAAACCACCTCATAATCTTTTTTTAATCACTTATTTCAAATAAGAAACACAACATAAAAATTATAGTTATCAAATATACATAATTTCACATCACCATCAAATCCTTCATTAGAAATTTCATTATAGTGGATATATAAATTTCTATCTATATTCCTTGTTAATATAAATAGATAATCATTCAAAAAAATACTTTCCTGAAACATTGTAAAAAACATTTTGAGAACAATAAATCACCAGTGTCATTTAAAATATATGTTTATGTTATAAAATCATTTAAAAACCATGTTCTTGTTATACATAATATATCATGTATACAATAAATAACAAATAATTATTTGTATTAAAAAATCATCGTTGAGGAAACCAATTATGATCTTCAGATGAAACATTCTACATGAAATTCCCAAACCTCTTATTCTAATCAATAATCAAAGTAACTTATGGATGACTATGAAGATGTTATACCTTTTTACACCTATATTTCAAGCCCAAACTATTTTTGGTATCGGGGGTGTAGCAGAAGCCAGTTGGTTGGGGATTTAAAATTTTCATCATCAAATCAACGCAACTTCATCGTCTCCGGTGATCCGAGCCCCGGTAAAGGCTCGAGGATCTCGCATGAATTTATTTAAGCACGAAAATAAATGAATGATTACCTTATTCAAATCAAAAGTGTGTTCAACAAAAATTCTTCACTGGCGATCGTTGCTCGAATGATCTAGGGTCAAATCCATCTAGATCGTCCATACAAGCTTCAAGAGTCCACAGGAATGTTGATTGATAGAATTTGGGTGCTAGCGCAGAGATCTGACGACGCCTTCAACGTCATGATGATCACCACTATCTCGTTTCTTCGATCCGCAAAGAAGATCAAAGATTGAAATCTTGGAACAGGGATTTCTCTCTCTGGGATGTGGGAAGAAGAGAGGAGCTCTCAAATTCGAGTGGATGAATAGTGCCTTGGAAATGAACTCACATGATTATATAGTGGGAATTAAACACCCGGAAAGGGTTACCTGGCCCCCATATATATATTTCCCACTAAATAAGTCATAAATGACACATTATGAACAATTAACTGTGTCATAACGCCATTTATATTTTTATCACCTTCTTGTGATATTAATAAATATATATGTGATAAAAGTGAGTCATTAACTCAACCCATAATTATTGAGAATATTAAATGAACTTTGAATATTAAAATAATATTCATTTGTATAGTATTTTTCTATGTATTCACTTAATATCTTGTGAATGCTTTTAATAAATAAATTCAACTCCAATTATTCCCTACTCGAATAATAATGAATTTATTTATTTGTTGGCAATCGTTTATACACTGACATATCTCGGACCCCATGGTGGGCCCACAATTTCATATACTCTTATTCATAAAAATAGGGCAGACTTTCAAATATGTTAAGTGTGTGAACCTCTAAACCCTTATCTCGATAGTAGTAAATACTATTCACAAACCATGAGCAGAGTCTAACTACTCATCAAGGCCCTTAAAGCGATAAGAAAAATTCATAGCAACGATAACCTTTCCTACGAACATACACCGTGTAATATAATCTCTTTGTCCCATGATATCTCATAAAGCAAGATGCACACCTTATGACATCACTCATACTTTCTTTATTATTTATTGATCTAACCGAATGGACTTACATTCTTCTACCATGACTATGGATTTAGTGAAGGTACTATTATCCTAATCAACTAGGCATGAGATATCACTTTCTTTCGGAAGCAGCAAATTCTATTTTGATTATTCAATTAATTTCATACCACCAATGACGCACCCAACACAAGATACATCGCTACGAAATCAAAGTCATGGTTTTAATCTTACATCAAAGTACGTAATCAAATAGCATATACTGATAATAATCTCAAGTCAGGAGACCATTACACATGTTCGCAAATAGGAACTACCAATGAAACTTGAAACATGTGGTGTTCCTATTGGTAAGTCAGTCCTCATGATCTCATCTACTTGAGATCACTAAGTGCGAACTTCATGAGAAGAAATCTCAATGATTATGAATCACCAGCACCTGATGGTCACATATCATCTGTGTCATGTCAACATGATGTATCTGGACCATATGACATAACTTTAATATTATTATCATGGTATCTCTAGGTTTTCATTATAGTCTAGGAACTACTATAACCTTTTGATACGATATATAATCTAAGGACATTACCATAAATATAGTGGGTGCAGAAGTATTAACACTATTATGGTAAAGTAAACACATGTATATATCAAACTGTATACATGTAATGGTAATCAAAGTGGATACACAAGTTGGGTTTAGGGAACCCACTTATAACACTCCCACTTGCACTAGAGACAACTGCTAACAAGTCTCAACCTGCTAGTTCTAACATGAGAATCGTGCTTCTGCAAAGATATAGATTTATTCAGGGGGTCTACCACCTTTTCCTTTGTGGATACTCTGCTAACTGTGACTTCACCTATCTGAGTAAAATCCATCAAGAGATGAGACTTCTGAAGTATATGTTTTATCATATGGTGTGACCTGGGATCATTGGCAAGCACCACTGCTGCAGTATTATCACAATAAACTGGAACAAGGTCTTCACTACTAGGCACAACACCAATGTTTGAGACAAAGCTACGTATTCAAACCGCCTCTTTAGCTGCATCATAAGCCGCTATATACTCTGATTCTCCTGTAGAGTCGGAAACCATAGGTTGCTTCAAGCTTCTCCAGCTCACTGTACCACCATTCAAGCAAAAGACAAAGCCTGACTATGATTTCATATCATCATGATCTGTCTGGAAACTAGCATCAGTGTATCCCCTCACTAATAGTTCTTCATCTCTTCCATACATCAGGAATATATCCTTTGTACATCTTAAGTACTTCATGATGGTTTTTACAGTTGCCTGATGCAACTCTCCTTGATTAGCTTGATATCTATTCACCATTCTTAAAGCAAAGGCAACATCAAACCTTGTACATAGCATGTCATACATGATAGATCCCACCGTTGAGGCATAAGGGATTATAATCATTCTTTCAATCTTTTGTGTTTGTGGACACATTTTCTTGGAGATATTGATATCATGTGATATTGGAAACAACCCACTCTTGGATTGTTCTATATTATACCTTTTGAGTACCTTGTCAATATATGTACTTTGAATTAGTCCAAGCAGCTTCTGAGATATATCTTGATAGGTCTTGATCCCTAGGATGTAGGGTGATTCACCTAAGTCTTTCATAGAGAATCATTCATTTAACCATGTTTTAACTGACTATAAGACTTGCACTTCATTCCCCATAATCAATATGTCATCAACATATAATACAATGAAAATTATGGCATTCCCTCTAACCTTCTTATAGACACATGGATCACTTTCATTCTTGACGAAACAAAATTCTCTCATGGTGTCATCAAAATGAACATTTCATGATCATGATGTCTGCTTCAACCCATAAATGGATCTCTGCATCTTGTATACTTTATTGGCACTCTTTGACTTGATAAACCTTTCAGGTTGAGTCATATAGACATCTTCAACCAACTTCCTATTTAGAAACTCAATTTTGACATTCATTTTCCATATCTCATAATCGTGGAAGGATGTTATTGCAAGTAATATTTTGATGGACTTCAACATCGCCTACTAGTGAGAAGGTTTTGTTGTAATTCATACCTTGACATTGCCTGAAACCCTTTTCTACTAGTCATGTTTTATAGTTATTGACTTTATCATCCATGACCATTTTCTTGAATACTCCTTTTCACCTAATGGGCTTTACATCAGCTAGAGGGTCTACCAAAATCCTGACTTAGTTTTGTTACACTGACTCCGTCTCAGAATGCATGACATTTTTCCAATTAGCAGCATTTTTTCCTTCTATTGCTTCCTTGTAGGTTATAGGTTCATCATTATCTAAGAGTAATGTGTCACTTAACTCAGTGACAAGAAAATCATTGGTAATGTGTTCCCTTTATAGAAATATGGCATGTCTCGCCACAATCACTTTTATATCTGAATGTAGGTAATATCCTTTAATTTGTTTAGGATAACCTGGAAAGATGCACTTTGTGCTTTAAGATGCTAATTTGTAACTAGGTATGGTCTTGATAAAAGTCATGCATCCCCATACACGTATGTGTAACTGGTTGGATTTCTTTCCCTACCACAACTCATATGGAATTTCATTTGCAGCTTTAGTTGGTACTTAGATAAGGGTATATGTCATTGTCTAAAACGTGTATTCCCAAAAGGATAATGGAAGAGTTGCCTGACTCATCATTGATCTGGTCATGTCTAGTAAGGTCTTGTAGGCATCTTCGACTTTATACATTTTCTACAATTGATTGTACATTGATGATAACATGATACATTGTACATTTAGTGCATTATCTACATGCTTTTTATACATATCTTCATCTGTCTTACTTGCTCCCTGAGGGGGCTCAGCAGGAACTAAAGACTCCAACGCATAAAGATTCCTCTCTTGACGTAGTACTATGCATAAGCGCATGAACCACTCCTGAAAGTTATGGTTAGTCGGAATATTTTCTTTATCCAAAATTTATCGCGGTAATAATGTATTAGTGATGGTGATTATCATTTTATCTACAACAAATAAATTTGGCAGTTAGTATTTTATCTTGATTACCATTTAGACATTACCAATTAATTAATTAAATGTCTCTCATTATTTTATCGACACCTAGTAGTCATCACTACTAGATTTGGAATACTATGTTTTGCTTGAGTATTCTAGTGGCAATGATCTCTGAAACTTCTCCTCATAGTCCAAGTTATGGTTACGCCATTACTCAAAATGTTTCAAGGTATCCACTAGATTGGTCAACCGCGTTGACTCGTGGATCCTTGAACTGTTGAGTGAAGTCACGACTTCTTGGAATCATAACTTTGATTCCCTCAACGCTTTGCCTCTAAAGTGGTAGCAAGCTAGCTATGACTATTTTTTTACAACCAGCTTTAGTTAAGTCGACTCATCACTCTCATAAAAACTCCTCAATGGTAGGATACGTTCTCAATTAGGGTTGACAAGCACCTCGTACACCCGGTTTTGTTCAAATTTAAGTGACCGAATACGTCACGGCTTAATATTACTTTGAGGGTTTTATTATTTCCTGACAAATGTAATCATTTTCTATCGAATATATTCACACTATGTGATCGCGCTCACAACTAAACAATGTGTTAATAGAAAACATTCACGTCTTTTTGCATTATTTGTTTATTCTTTTATGTGTTCATGCAAACATAAATATTCATAAAATAACAAATAATGTATAAATTAAATAAACTACCTGACTAATCTTGAGCATTTGGTATTGGTTGATCCATTTAAACTCAATGGATCAACTGTGACCTTAAGGATATGATACATAAGTTGGGTCTTGACTCGTATCGCAACTCACACTCTGGTCTAATGTTTCCATGTCTCGTCTGGGATACCATCTCGTTTTGATATGGTTCACGTCTTATAGCATCATCGTCGTAATAAGTGAATACTCACACGCAAATGAGGGAGTCTCGGGAAGCGCAAAATACATACAAAATAAAACTAATGGACACGTAAACCATTGCGTATTAAACAAAAAAACTATGCACAGGCCGTCGAAAAATAAATAATAATTACAAACATTGTGCGCAGTTGTAATAATTAATTAAAAATAATCTATACAAACAATGGTTGGTCAATGCCCAAGACCAATCGGCTAGATAAAATAAATACGCATTGAAAATTAAAATGCGATAAATTCAAAATTATTTTATTTCAAATAATTTATTTTGTTCGGTCCTACAATTAGTTTAATTTTACTCCAAAATTAAATTAAATGTCAAATATTAAAAAAACCAAAATGTTAAATTAATTTTAGAATATATTAAAATATTTTCCCCGAGCCCCTAAAAACTTTTAAAAGGATTTGTTGGGCTTGTCCGGACCCAAATAGGACCTAGCGGGTCGGGCATGACCTGTGCAGGTCTATTTTGGTTCGGGTAGCACCTGCCCAAGCCCATTCCCGGTCGGGCGGAACTTTCCCCGAATCGTTCCGTTTCGGGCTGACCCGGTTTGGTCGTGGGTCGGCCGATCTGGAGTAGTCGCACGAGGGACCTGGAAACCGAGGGGAGGGTCGCACGAGAGGGACCTGGAAGCCAAAGGGGACGGTGTCAGTCGAGGGTGACTGAGGGCACCGGTGGCTGCGGCTGGGGAGACCGACGGCGGCGACAGCTGCAGTGGCCGACGGCGGCGGCCGGGGTAACTGACAGCGAGGGTGTGGTCGGCCGCGGGAGCGCATTGTTGCATCAGAGGGAGGAAGCCAGAAGTAGGCGGTGACGGTGTTGGAACCATGGTCTTTTATGCATGAATTGGAGTATGGTTTGTGTTTGTTGTCAATACTCAGTAAAAGTTGTGTACCAGCAACGTGATTATACAGTTCAAGCAGACAACAGTATTGAAGGTGGCATCGTTTCCCAGTGTTTTCCAAATTTTTGGGCCTGAAAATCGACAAAATGGAGAAAAGTGTTTTTAGCAAATAGATTTGTGTGTCGTGTACTTGAAGAAGAGGAAACTTGCATGCCATATGTTTTTCAAGATCAGAACATGGAAATATGGCAAAGGGATAAGGGTCGCACAGGTTTTGGGTTGGTGACGCAAGTGACTTGCGCGCCGAGAAAGGACTTGCGCGCCGATGCCTAAAAAGGATGGAAAGTTGCACGCCTGTTGTTCTTCATGATCAGAACTTCAAAATATGGCAAAGGAAAGTAAATCTCACAAGTATTGGTTGGGTCGCGCAAGTGATTTGCGCGACAGAGGCTTGGGCGGTTGGAGTTGCGCGCTGGGACTTGCGCGCTGTGAGGACACTTGTGCGCCACCGCGTAGGGGGTCCAATTTGCCTATAAATAGAGGATCATTCCCCCTCATTTGTAACGAAGTTCAAGACTTAGATATTTTTTGAGCTCTCGTCGCGCAAGTGGTAGAGTCGTGCAAGTGGTAGTTGGGTCGCGCAAGTAGAGGTTGCGCGCCGGTTGTTGGTTGCGCGACCAAGACGGTTTGGGAGTTAAAGGTGCAGAGTCGCACAAGTTTGGAGTTGAAGGAGGCAGTGTCGCGCAAGTGTGTTGGTGTCACCTGCGCGCCGATTTTGTACTGCGCAAGTGACTTGCGTGCCATTCTTGAAACTTGTGCGCCGGTCTTGGAGAAGCGCGCCAGATGAAGTTGTTGTACGCCGGACCTTTTGGAGCTGCACGAAACTGGAAGATTGTCCGATACCTTCGGTGCAAAGTGGGATTAGTATACGAGTGAAAGTTGGACTTCAACAGAGCATCTACATTCAACAGAGAATGCATTCTTTTGCAATGATGAAGAGACATTCACGTCTATAAACTGAGTGTGACTTCACCAAGGGCAGTGAGCCAGGGGGAGTCACGAGAGTGACCCGAGGGAAGCAGTGAGATATCCCTGAACCTTTGTAAAGGCAGTGAGCCTAGGAAAGAGTGACTATTCCCGAACCATTGTAATCCACAACTAATGAAGATTAGTGGAATTTGGTACGACCGACAACTTGTCGGCATATGCTCCTTGGACGTAGCCCTTAGTGGTGAACCAAGTAAAAATTGTCATGTCATCTCTTTGCATGTGAATGTTTCATTGCTAATCATATTCATCATACAGATTTAACTAGTTCCTACCAACGTGGGAACAAAATCCTTGCTTTTAAAAGAAAAAGTCAACACCCTGATTCACCCCTCCCCTCTCAGGGTGTCCTGGGGTCCTACAGACGGTTGTTGTGGAGGTCGCGGTGGCGCGAGATGGCGCAAGGAGGTCGACGGGCGGGAGGAGGTAAATCAGGGAGCCCAACGGCGGCAGTGAGGGCGGCTAGGCGAAGGCGCAACGGTGCAGCGGCCCATGGAAAAAAAGTGTTTATTATTATTATTATTTTATTCTGGCTTCCCTCGGAAGCCGGTCCATCTGAAAAAAAAATTAGAATTATTATTATTCCCTTTTTGTTTGTGCATGTTGACATGCCACCCCCATCCCCTTTTGATTTAAATTGTTATTTTTTATGATTGATCTGGGTAAAAGCAGCACACCCAATTTCATTTTTCTAAAGTCGAGTTTAGACCTTTTTTTTTAAGGATTCCACAACTGTGTGGAATTATTGCACAGCGGTCATAACTGTTTCAGCCACCGAATTCTAGGAATCACCACTAGATTCCGGTCGGAATCGCCACCAAATTTCAGAGATGGGTAAAATAAACACCTAAAAATGTTTTTTTACCAATTTTTAATACCCATAAAAACAGCATTTGATCTGAATTAAATTTATGAATGGTCATAACTTGGTTGTCTTAAATCGAATTGATGTGTGGTCTGTTCCGTTGGGACCAAAACGAATCCCTCTACTCAAAATTATGACAAATTAATTTTCTTAGCTTAGAAAATTCACATGATATCTCTTACACAAATTGTTGGTACTGGAGCGTGCAATGAAAACTGATAAACTGATAATTTAAATTTTCCATCATCGGATCGACGTAACTTCATCGTCTCCGACGATCTGATCCCCAGTAAAAACCCGAGGATCTCACGTGAATTTATTTAAGCACAAAAATAAACAAACGATTACCTTATTCAAATCGAATGTGTGTTTGACAGTAGCTTGTCGTCGGTGATCGTTGCTCAAATGATCCGAGGTCGAATCTCTCTAGATCGTCCACACACGCTTCAAGAGTCAGCAGGAATGTCGATTAATAGAATCCAGGTGCTAATGCGGAGGTCTAACGATGTCTTCAACGTCCCAACGATCACTGTTATTATGTTCCTTTGATCCACGAAAGAGATTGAAGATCGAAAGCTTAGAATAGGGCTTTCCCTCTCTAGGATGTGGGAATGAGAGGAGAGAGGCTCTTAAATTCGAGTGGATGAATATCACCTCAGAAATGAGCTCCTTGCTTATATAGTGGGAATTAAACACCCAAAAAGGGTTCCCTGACCTTGTATATGTAACACTCACTACATAAGTCATAAATGACATTTTATGAACAACTAACTTTGTCATAACATCATTTATATTTTTATCACCTACTTGTAATATATAATAAATATATTACATGATAAAAGCGAGTTATTAACTCAACTCGTAACTCCCGCAACAACATTTTGTACGAACACACATCGTGTAATATAATCTTTTTGTCTCACAATATCTCATAAGTCAGGATGCACACCTTGTGTTATCATTCATACTTGTTTTATTATTCATTGGCCTAACTGGACAAACTTACCTTCTATCATGATCATAAATTTAGTGAAGGTACTACCATCCTGATAGTATGTTGTTTGAACTATAAAACATACATTTACAATTCTCCTTAGATATAGCATAATGACTAACCTCAGAGTCGGTCTCAAGGAAGTAATGTGTTTATCTCAATGACCCTTCTAAAATCTTTTTGTGTTTTTAACTATTTCTAAAGCAGTAAAAGAAAACATGAAACAATGGCAATGAAGACCCAGAAGATGAAAATGAGAACAAAAGAAATAGAGAAGGAAAACAAAAACAAAAGAAGTGAGAAGAAAAGAAAAGTCAGCAAGAACAATACTAATTCCAAAGAGAAATTTCAACTGCATTGCTTAAAAGAATTTCTTTGTTCACGAAAAATTAACTGATTGTGCAATAGAAAAAATGACTAGATTATTCTCCCTCACCAAGAGTTTCATCCAGTGAAAGGATGACTCTTGCAGCTTGTCACTTACAAGATTCATCCAACCGTGAAAGTTTGAAGAAAGAAGTTTCATAAAAAACAATCCTACTGAAAGTTTCTGACGTTTAAAAATGAACTCTTTAAGGCGCAAACAATTTTACAATTCGAATCTTTCTCACCGAAAAAATATGTTGGAATGGAGAAACGGTGACGTGAAGTAAAATGAAGCCAAACAATTAAAATCTCTCTGGTGCCTATCATCAACCTAGAGATTTAAATTGAAAACACTCAACCTCGACAAATTGTTCCTGCAAATGAGTGTGTGGTCGCATATACTCACTTCGCATTAGCAATTTACCAAGAGTGGAGAATATATCGATGATTGAAAAGATATTCGGTCTCCAGACAGCTTCAAGCTTCACCTCCTGGATCTAACACCGTAAATTAGTCCTCCATGTTTAGAGGTAGGACGTCATACACAGAGAGCAAGAAGACGTAACAACATAACAATTTTATTTACAAAACACAGAGTTACAGAAGAGAGAGAGAGGAAGAAGTGAGATGCAGGAAAAAAATGTGGGGGGTCCTCCCATCTCCCTCACTCCACAACCTATTAAAAGAGAAGGAAAAAGGATAATATTTACAAGGCTGGTGAACTAGCAAAACATTACATGTGAGTTCCCTATGAGATTTTCGCTACCCCATGTGAAATTTCTCTTCTGGTCTAATAAAGAGAATCTGGATGTGTTTCCAGATTATATTCAATCACAGAGAATCATCTAGATGTCACCCAACTTCCCTCAAATTATTACACTTCAATAATGATTTTTAAAATCATTAAATTCCTTTATTTGAAAATGACACGTGACAGTGACACGTGACAGTGACACGTGACAGTGACACGTGACAGTGACAGTGACACGTGACACGTGACAGTGACAGTGACACGTGACAGTGACACGAGTTGACTTTATTTCTGCACTGCATAACGATGACTTCCTCCAGGTCCTATGCACACAAACAAACCACCATTTTAAACCAGTTCGAATGGGATTCATGCATTGCCAACCGACTTCACAACCACACAGAAACCCTCTTCCGGATGCGCGAGCTCGGTGGGCACCACTGTACATCTTGATTTTGAAACATCAAACAGCATCGAAAGTCGATCTCGGACCTTCTTCGCATTGCATGAGCGAGTATCCTCTTAAAAATTGGATACGTGGATTCCCCTACATAGCCAAGGTTGGATTTTCGGAATAAACTATTGTTGCCAAACAAAAACATAATAAAATCAATTTAGTAAAATAAAACCATCTAAATTATAAAATTGTATATATATATACACACACAAAGAATCTAATTTTAAAATACAAAATAAACTTGAATAAATCTAAGTTACTTTAAATAATTAAATAATTAATTAAAAACAAACGATGATTAGAATTAATAATGGATTAAACTACAAATTAAAGTTACAAATGATTAATTCATTAAAGTCATTAAATTATAAATTAAATTTCAATTAACTAATTAATTTATTAAAACAAAGACAGATACATAAATTGAATGAACAGAATCACTAAATTAAATAATGACAATTGAAATTATAATCTTAAAAAAACATTAGTATTAAATAATATATACATAACTTGACACAAATTTAAAAAAACATAAAATCATAAAATAAACATAAATTCTGTTAATTTAACAATTTACAACCAAATGAACAAAACACCATAATTTATGAATAAAATACACATTTAAGTGTTAAATACATAGCAAATTCATGAAAAATAATGTGGCAAAATGCATAAATTAAAGGACACATCAGCATACATTGATAATAATCTCAAGTCAAAGAGACCATTACATGTGTTTGCAGATAGGAACTACCATGGCACCTGAAATATGTGGTGTTCACATTGACAAATCAGTCATCATGATCTCATCTACTCGAGATCAACAAGTGTGAACTTCATGAGAATAAGTCTCAATACTTATGAGCTCTCAACTCATGATGATCGCATATCATCTATTTCATGTCAACATGATGTATCAGGACCATAAAACATAACTTTAAGATTACTATCATGATATCTTTAGGTTCTCACTATAACATGAGAATTGTTGCAACCTTTTGATACGACATGTAATCTAATGACATTACCATAAATACAGTGTAAGTGGAAGTATCAACACTATTATAGTAAGGTAAACACATGTATATATCAAAATGTATACATGTAGTGATAATCAAAATACATATATGAGTTGGGTATAAAACACCCACTTATAACACTCATCCTAACCCCCACACCTATCAGATACTAACCAACCCAATACATAAACCATGAGCATTAGTTATATTTTTAAATTTACCCTACCTATATATTGAAGTATTAAAATTAGATAAAGACAGACATATTAACTCATGTGCATCCCTCAATCACTAGAGGCCAGCAATAAATGAAGGTGTATCAAAAATGTTTTGGTGAATAAATTTACATCAATAAAATAATCCAAGAAAATTTTCATGATATGATATGAAAAATTAGTTTTCCAAAAAAATCACTAAAAAATGGTCTCATGTTTAAAATGAGAGATGGAATGTCAAAACTAAACTAGTCATACAATGATCCTAAAAACGAAAAATATATCCTCACACAAAAATCTCAATCTCCATGATATGTCAAGGGATTAAATATTCAGTACATATAGTGAAATAATATTTTATACTTGAATAAAAAAGTATTCATGTTGGGAAGATATGAATAATTAGTTTCTTTTTTTTCAATTGAATTGTTATGTGAAAAGTGTTTTATAATGCATAATTATTTGTGTTTGTAAGTTTTTCATGGTTGTTTGAGTTGGTATGAGAACCTAGAAAATTTTATAAGATGATGAAGTAAAGAATCTATAATATCATTTTTTTAAATCATACCTCTTACGCCCACTCCCACATAACAATCATGTGAGGTTTATAAACGGATACATGGTTGTGAGAAATTTCTAGCAAGTTCAAATGATAATCGACCAGTCAAACATAAATATGTGAATTATAACAGAGGCCCACAATAATTCTAAAATAACTATAATCAATCATTGTGGCTATAAAACAAACAGAAGGTTATAATCCCCAAACAAAAAAGAAATAATTCCAACAAAAATCAAGTTCCATCAAGATATAATCTTCAAACCCAAGGTCCCTATCATTTTAATAATTCTTATAAAACTAAAATGTCTTGGCAGAATTAAACACTATATTATATTTAGTATTTTAATAATGAAAAAAAACCACTCTCTTGATTATATCATTACTTATTATATTCAAAAGTTATACAAATGGATAAATAATTTAGGTATTCTTAACTTGAACCAGCAGACTAATCTTTAAAATATTCATTATAAGTAAAGAAAATGCCTTCCAAATTATTAGAGTGATTACCCAATAAACTACTTAACATAAAAAAGAATCCAATAAATGAAGTGTAAGTGGTGACACGTCCAAATGGGAGAGCATGGGGAAACCATAAAAACTAGAAAATAGAGGTAATGATAGAAGATGAAATGGAAGAAGGAAAACAAGATTGGAGAAACACACAAGAGGAAGAAAAAAGAATGAAAAATATAATTAAAAAAACCTTGATTCATGCATGATGTTATTGTCATTCAAGTCTTGTATTCCATTCTCTAAGAGGATATGGCAAGGCACATACAAGATGTTATTATAAATCACCAAGAATCATCATATCATTATATAAATCACCCCAATTTGATTCGAACAATTTTAGAATATGTGTAATATTTGAAGGTATCTTATATAAAAATATTAAGATACATGACTTAGAAGTATTATTTCTATGTGAGGAGTAATCAATTACAATTAAATGGAAAATACCTCCAATGTTATGTGTCCTAAGAATCTTATTTATCTCATGGACTACTAAATTATGTACCATTTTAAAGGTACTATTCAACTAGGGATGAAGAATTGCCATGATTCACCATAATTTAATAAAAATGAAAGGATTGGTCCAGGTAAACCCCACAAGATTTACCCTTGGACTCATTAACTAATTGATGAAATATCCATGTTATATTCATAAAGACTTTCTTGTTAATGTAGTAAAATTTAAATTTCACATAGGATTTTTAAATCATGAGATGGTTGAATAAAGAGCTATTATTCTTGTGGGCCCTTCCTCACCATTGGTAAGGAACTAAACAATGGTAATCAAGGAAAGTTAACATTTTGTTTAGATGATGAAGAAGTGGATGTTGATTTATTTAAATCATTGATGTATGAAGAAAATTTATACGACTTCCTTATCATTATTTCTACTGAAAAAAATACCTACACACCCTGACTACTTAGAAAAAAAATAACAAAATGTGATAGAAGTTACTATATACAAGAAAAAGGTAATTGCATCCACTCAGGAGATGAAGAATAAATATGAGAAATAGAGTAGATAAAAAATTAATCATAAGAATCCCACCTGAATTTAATATCATTGACTACGAAGCCACCAAATCTAGAGGTGAAGATACTCTAACATATATTAATATATTCATTATAGGGAAAAAATGAGACATTTACAGGGGTCATTAGAGTAGATTTATCAGAAGATCAAGAAGAAGAACTCTTTAATATTCCATGGAATTAAAAGTATAAAATAACATACGAGATTTAAGATATAAAAGTGAATAACCCCATAATTTGTACAGATAATGTATTCCTAGAAGCTAGTGGTAGACCTAGTCATCGACCTCAATGAAGACACACCCCCTAAGGAGGTGGTTATCAAGAAGAAAGTGTTAAATCTAGTCAATTATCAAATAACATTTTCAATTTCAGTTATTGAGTGGGAAATCCCTCTTCATTTCATTCAAAAGAAAAGGGGTTTGTAGTCATTAAGAATAAATTTAATCAACTGATACTCAAAAAGGATATTCAACAAATGGAATGTATGTATGCACTACCACAATCTGAATGAACCCATACAAAAGGATCTATTTCCACTCTCGTTCATGGATCTAATGTTTAGAAGGTTATGAGAACCTAAATACTATTACTTTCTTGATACATGAAAATTTTGATGGATCCTGTAGAATATTAAATGATTTCATTCACATTTCTGTATGAATCCCTTACCCATAGGCGTATGCCTTTTGGCGTGGGTAATGTTATGATAACAATGAAAAGGATCATGACACAAATATTCCATGACATTATAGAGGGATTCTTTGAGATCACAATGTATAATTTCCTTATCTATGGGTGACCATTCATGGTATGCCTAAAAAACATTGATTTTGAACTAATATGGTGAAAATGAAAATGCTTATGGTTGAATTATGGAGACTGTGTCACTTCGTGGTAAAAGAATGAATCATTGTTTTCCATAAGATATCTAAAAAATAATCAAGAATGATCCTTTAAAGATTAAAGTTGTTGGAGTCTGTATCCCACATCGGACTTGAGGTCCGGTGTGGTCTTAATTATTCATTATAAAAGAACCCCAAGAGCTCCTTTAGAGAGAACACCTTGGGGTTCGGGTCTCCTATTTTCTCAACCTACATGGTATCAGAGGGAACCTAATCCCGAACCCTCCTCCTCTCAATTTTATTTCCCCCCGTTTAGGGTTTCTCAGAATTTTCCCCCATGGGGGGCGACGGCCCCTCATGTAGGGCTACGTTTTTTTTTCCTTCAGTCGCCACCCCTTCGGGCTCGATTCCCAGGCTGCCCCAGCGGCCCTCCCTCCCGGAGGATCTTCCTCCTTGCGCGACGGCCCCGCCTCCTGCTGCAGCATCCCGACGCTGGCGCCCGCCTCGTCCTCTTCCCGCCTATGCGCGACGCCAATGGCGCTTCCGCCTCGCCTGCGCAGTCCCGGCGTCAGACCGCTCGTCGCCGCCGGATCCCGCAGCGCCTCCTCCCGACGCGGCGTATCCTGGCGGCTTCCTCCTCCCGCGCGGCCGACCACATCCCGGCGTCTCCTTCGGCCGTGGGTCCCCTCTGCGGGTCTCTCCCGCGGCTTCTCGTCGTCGGCCCTCCGCGGTTCTCCCCGACGGTCCCTCCCAGCGTAACATCCCATTTTTTCCCTCCTCCCACGGATCCCTCCAAGCAAACCGGTCCAGGAAGAACTGGTCCCGACGGCTCCCTATTCTGTCGGCCTCCATTCCTGTCGGCGCCTCCGACAGCCGGCCTCCAGCAATCGGCCTCCACCCTTGCCGGCCCCTCCACGCCGGCGACCTCCTCCGGCTTCCAGCGCCGCCTCCCGGCCTCCTGCTCCCTCGCCGGCCTCCTCCTGCGCTTCTCTTCCGGCAGCCAGTCGGCTCCAGTTTCTCCCAGCGGCTGCCCTGCTTCAAGTTTCGGCTCTCCGGCACCTCCTACGGCATCCCCGCCTCACCGACATCTCCCGACGACTCCCGGCAGCCGCATCTCTATCCGCCGGCACGCCCATTCGTTGGCGCAGCAGCTCGACCACCTAGGATTTGGGCTCGTTGGCGCCGCCAGATCCCGCAACAATTCTGCGGAATCCCCACCTCCCGTCGTCGGCCCCGCAAGTGCGGTTTTCCCGGTGCTAGTTTGGATTTCCCGGCGTTTCATCGATCGGCCCCACTAGTGCAGCATTCCTGGTGTTCCGTCAACCGGCCGGTCTGAGTGGTCATCTGTTGCGCCCGCAACATCATTCATCCATCATTTTGAGGGGAGCTGCGATCGTGAGGGGGAGCATCAGTGTTGCAGTATTTTCCTTTATTTTATTTTTGTCTTGTCTTTGTCATCAAGATGGGCATGTCCAGCTTGAGGGGGAGTGTTAGCGTCTGTTTTGTTGCTTTCTTTTCATTATGTGTCCAAGCTAGGTACACCTAGCTTGAGGGGGAGTGTTGGAATCTGTATCCCACATCGGACTTGAGCTCTGGTGTGGTCTTAATTATTCATTATAAAAGAACCCCAAGGGCTCCTTTAGAGAGAACACCTTGGGGGTTCGGGTCTCCTATTTTCTCAACCTACAAAAGTGATACAAAAGTTACGTTTTACAATAATATTCAAGGGGATGTGAAGCTTTATTTGTCATATGAGCATTTATCATTTATTTATCAAATATTTCATCAAGATAGCTCAAGTACTCACTCAACCACATTCGATGGAAGTTCAACTTCTATTAAACAATGTAAGGAATTCTTCAATGAACCAGAGAACCACAGCAGATGATGAGGAAGAAGATGAAGAACTCGAGACAGTTGTTGCTCCTCGCCCAAGCCTTTCGGTCGAAATTCCAAGCCCCACGGCCGATCTGCCCCAGCAGCGCAGTATATTCCTTCCAATCCCCACTCTCTCGCCCTCTTCCCTTCATTTATAATCGAACTCCTCCCCTAACAAACTAATAATATTCTCCGGGATATTCTCTTGGGCCCCACAGCATATTCCGCTCTTATAATGCTATGGAAGTTGCAAGGCAAGTTGCTCTCAAGCCTTTTGGAAGAATGCGGCTCCTCGGGTCGCGAACGAGAATAGCCCGCAATGCTCTCTCTTTTTAACAAAAAGGCGGGCACTTTTTTTTCCTCCCCAGAAATAAAATTCGGGCACCTTCCTCACGTGGAAGGGAATTTCAGCGGTGTGTGCCAAAAACGAAAGCAGTGAATGGTGCGGTAGTGCTCATGACGGTGGAGGCAAGGTGGCGAGGCACGTCCACTAGTTGCAAAACGCATGGACGCGTCGTTGTCGAGAAAATAGGGGATGATGCGACCGGTGTGTGGCGCGACCGGTGTGTGGCGCGACCGGTGTGTGGCGCGACCGATGTGTGGCGCACGAGTAGACTGGCCGGGTACCGTGGACGGGAACCGCCAAGCGCAACAACCGAGGACAAGGGCACAGGGTGCACCGTCAACAGTGCATGATGTCGTGGGAGGAACAGAAGGTTGGTCGGTTCCACTGATGGTGAGCTATCCGGAGGGACGTGCCTTCATCAAATGAAGACGAAGATGTGGCACAATGCATGTCCAGCCGTGTGGGACTCCTCCTGTCATGCGACTGCTCGAACGAGTCCTGCAGTGTGCGTGCACGTCGTACTGCACTGGGCCGTCAAATGCGAGCCGAGCAGGTCTCCTCTGAACGGTAGACGACAGCGCGCGTTACCACTGATGGAGTCCCGGTTGCACACGCCAACAGCAGGCCGGACAAATTGATAAAAACAGAGGATTAGCACTTGTATTTATATAAATAATGAACCAGAGAACTGCAGCAGATGATGAGGAAGAAGATGAAGAAGCCACTTCGAGAGAACTGTTGCTCCTCGCCTAAGCCTTTCGGCCAAAATTCCAAGTCTCACGGCCGATCTGCCCAAGCAGCCCAGTATATTCCTTCTGACTCCCCCTCTCACCCTCTTCCCTTTATTTACAACCGAACTCTGCCCCTAACAAACTAATAATATTCCTCAGGATATTCCCTTAGGCCCCACATCATATTCTCCTCTTATAATGACACTATTACCCCTAGTTCCTATCAGTATACCTAAAAATATTGATTTTGAACTTATATAGTGAAAATGAAAATATTTATGGTTGAATTATGTAAATTGTCACTTCATTGTGAAAGAATGAATCATTGTTTTCCATAAGATATCTAAAAAATAATCAAGAATGATCTTGTAAAGATTAAAGTGATACAAAAGTTATGTATGCCAATAATATTCAAGGGGATGTGAAGCTTTATTTTTATTTTATTTTTTGAAGGAAAATGAGTAACTCGTATATTAAGAGATCGAAGATCAGGTAAAACAAGAGAAGGCAGCCAACTAGGGAACAGATCCAACCAGGTATGTGGGTCATTCGAGAGGCCTCGAGTAGCTAAATGATGAGCCGTCATATTACCCTCCCTTTTGGTAAAGGTGAAGGAGAAACTCAAGAAGCAGAGCTGAAGAAGCGGGATCTTCAAGATCAAAAGGTCAAAAGGTTGAAGATAGCACGGATTGTGGTGAGGCAATCAGATTCCAAAGTGATGGATTTTCACCCTCGCTCCAAAGCGAATTTCGTGCCAAGAATAATAGCTTGAGCTTCAGTGACTGCGGGTGGGAACGACACCAAGAAGGAAGAATGAAAAGCCGCAAGGATCAGTCCATGAGAGTTTCTAGCGATGGCGTCGAAAACTGTGATGGCATTGTTCGAAGGTGATGCGCCCAAGTTAATTTTCAGGGTGTCACCAATGGGGGGTTTCCAGGTACAGGAATTGTGCTTGAAAAGAGGGTCGTCAAACATATGCTCGTTGTGGTCCCACACTGATAACCAGTGGGATGCGTTCTCGACCCAAAAGGTACATGGCTTGGAGATCTGGTTAAAAAGAATGTCGTTTCTCCTCACCCAAATGATCCATGCCACATTGTGCAATGGCGCCACGTCTTTGGCGACGAGGTGCACGGACCATTTTTCGAGAAGAGTCGCGAGATCAGGGGCCATGTCCAGGAGGTTGTCAGTGTGGGGGTTGAAGGTTCGCCATACATTCCTTGCTCCGGGGCAGTGGGAAATGGCGTGAATGGGAGATTCAGGCATGGATACGCAGATAGGACATGTTGGGTCGTCCGACGCGTGGCGAGAAATAAGGAACCCCATAGAAGGAAGGATCTCGGTGCATGATTGCCACCAGAAATAGTGAGCTTTGGGGGGGATACGTAGGCATCAGATGGACTTCCAACGAGCCTCTGCCTCCAGATTTGGAGCGGTTGAAGCAAGAGCATACCCAGATTTAACAGTATAAGTACCAGAGTTTTCCCCGCTCCGGCATAAACAATCGGGATCCAAATCCCTAGTGACCAGGATACTAAAAATAATTCTTCTGTCCCTTTCATTGAACCAGGAGACTTTCTTAGGGCATCATCTGCTTCCTTCCTCGTTAAAAATGAGAGAACCTTTGCGTCTTCGAGACCTTTAGGGGCGGGGGGAAGTTACCTTGAGCCCATTTTCATCAACCAGCCAAGAGTCTGTCTGTATATTAACAGAGGATTCATTACCAATTCTCCAGTAAAGTCCCTTCAGGAGGGTTGCGCGAGATCCCCACAGGCTACACCAGAGGAAGCTGGGGCAGGGGCCTAATGGGGCGCTGCAAAAGTTAGTATATGGGAAGTATTTAGCTTTGATAACCTTCACATAGAGAGAGTTAGATTGTTGAATAAATTGTCGTCCTTGTTTTGCGAGAAGTGCGTCGTTGAAGAGGCGCAGGTCCCTAAACCCCATACCCCTGTGGGGCTTGGGCTTGCAAAGTTTATCCCAAGAGATCCAATGAGCATTGTGTTTTCCTTCATTGAGCCTCCACCAAAAGTTTGTGAAGCGAGAGTGGTGTTGATCCGTGATGAAACTAGGGAGCTTGAAGGGCGTCATAAAATAGGAGGGAATGGATTGAGCGACTGATTTAATGAGAATTTCTTTTCCCGATTTAGAGACTCTTTTGTAACTCCAACCTTGAATTTTTTTTTATCCACTCTCACCAAGATGCTGGAGAAAACTTCTTTTTTGGAATGACCAAAGACCATAGGAAGCTCAAGGTACTTGTGGTGTTTATCAACCATTTGGAAGCCACACGCCTGTTGGAGCTTAGCCCTCCTATTCGGGAGTACGCCCGCGCTAAAAGAAACTTCTGATTTGGAGGGGTTGACAGCTTGCCCTGAAGCATTCTCATAGAGGCAGATATGAAGACAAATGTGCTTGCATTCTTCCAGGGTGGCCTTGGAGAAAAGGAGGCTATAGCATCCCACCTTTTTATCACATAAACTTTCATTACATTTTACAAAACCGAGGATCTTTAAGATTTAGTGTCTTGGAAACCAGGAACTTAAAACATGAAAACATAAAACATTCTTCTTAAACACTTGAAAGGTTTCTCCTTATGTTCATCCTAGGTTCATTACTGCATCTCATAACCTGGGGACATACATCAAAAGAAAGGGTGAGCAAAAGGCCCAGTAAGGGAAACAAGGGGAAACATTTACATGTGAAATTGAGATACATCAACAATGTCATGAAAAAGAACTTTAAGGCATGAGAAAGAAATCATGAGGCATATCATAATAAAAATAACGTTTTTCATAACTTGAAGATGTGGCTACAACATTTAATATTGACAATCATTTATGTTTCACCAAGGTCCATCCCCAAGGTGTCATTAAAAATTACCAAGGTTATTTACCAAGGCGTTGTTAAAAATAGTCATCTCTAGAGATTAAGTCTTTACCCAATTCATTGGAGCGCTATCAGGGCGCACCCTTGACATGTCTTTATTATCATGTGAGCCACATATATCATCATCAATCATTTCATAAACAACCCATATAGCATAAAAGGAATGAGTTTCATTTCATAATGATAACGTTTTAAAAACTGCTTTAAATACATGATCTTTGTGTCACTTTAAAACCCACAGAAAAGAAATGTGGGTCTCATGTATGTAAATCCCAGAATTTAAAATAGAACATTTTGGTATATATGTGAATACCCCTATAGAAGAGAGAGTTTTGAGTATTCACTTAATAAAATAAAAGAACTTTAGAACAAGAGGGAGAGACATTTTGAGACGGAAATTCTGCAACATAACGACTATGTTTCGGGGTTTTAGAAAACATTGAAAAGAGAGGGGACATGGGTCAAACATTCATAAATGACCCATAAAACAGTAGAGGGACATAATATGAAGGATATATGAACATGGTAATGAAATTTGAAAGATATACCATATGAAATGAAGAACATGAAAGGAAGAAAAAAATAAGATTTCTCTTATAAAAATTCGGCAGCCTAACAGCATCACTTAAACTTCAAAAAATGAATTGACGAGATCAAATAGGGTCTCTCATCGTATGAACATAAAAGATCAGTATGATAGATATAGAGATCATACCCCAACAAAATAAAAAGGAACTTGAAAGACTTGACATGAAAGTAGAGCTTTGAAAAATGAGAAAGGTGAACGAATCCCTTAAAAATTCGGCAGCCTAACGGTGTCATTTAAAACTTCAAAATACTGAATTGAAGAGATCAAATAGGGTCTCTCATCATATGAACATAAAAGATCAGTATGATAGATATAGAGATCATACCCCAACAAAATAAAAAGGAACTTGAAATACTTGACATGAAAGAACTTTGAAAAATGAGAAAGGTGAACGAATCCCTTAAAAATTTGGCAGCCTAACGGAGCCACTTAAAACTTCAAAATAATGAATTGAAGAGATCAAATAGGGTCTCTCATCATATGAACATAAAAGATCGGTATGATAGATTTAGAGATCATACCCCAACAAAATAAAAAGGAACTTGAAATACTTGACATGAAAATAGAACTTGAGAATGGTGAAAAAATCCCTTAAAAAATCGACAGCCTAAAGGCGTCACTTTAACATTCTTAAAATGAAATGATGAGAGCAAGAGGGGGTCTCTCATCATATGAACATGAAAAAGACAGTAGGATAAATATAAAAGAACATCCTCCAACATAAGAGCATGGAGCATAAAAGAAATGACATAAAAGAGATTACTTGAAAAGAAAGAGGGAGGTAGGATCTCTTACCTTAAAACGTAACTCTTAAAACTCAAAGGTTGGGACCTTGAGGGCTTGGGGGCACCTTTGAAGTAGTCCTTGGGAGGTAATGAGACCAGAGCTTCGTTGGGGGAGAGTTGAGAGTCGAATGGATGAGAGGATGACTTGGTATTTATAGGGAAAGTGATGGGACAAGACATTAATGGTCAAGGGACACCTCATTAGTGGTTTTGGCAAAACCATGGGCTTGCCCATGGTATTTGCCCATGGTATTTGCTCATGGTATTGGCCACTTGGGACACCTCATACCTTATCTTACTATTCATAAGTCGACCATATTGATTACATACTTAATACATCATTTAATGATGTCATTAAACACCCGTAACTTAAAAACTGTATTTTCACTATTCATCGAAAATTCAACTTTCTCAAAAAAATCCCAATATTTCATCTTAACCAAATATAGATGCTCTGATTTCAAAAATGAACTCCATTTTATAAAAAAAAAATTTAAATATTTTTAATTTAATTTTTAATTAAATACACTATTCACCAAAAATTCATTTTTTTCAGAAAAATCCCCAAAAATTACCTTAGCATAATATCGATGCTCTGAGTTCAAAAATGAAATCTATTTTATAAAAAAAAATTCTAAATATTTTTAATTAAATTTTTAATTAAAAAACACTATTCACCTGAAAAAACTAATACTTGACTAATAATTTATGAAACCGTTATTTTACCATTTTATTGAATCACATTACTTAATCAAGGTGCCTAGATTATATTAATGCTTTATTTAAGTGAGATTACTAATCCATTTGGTCACATTACTAATCCTAAGCATAAAATCACTATTCATAATTTACTATTCATCAAAAATTAAGTTAATCTTATTATACTCTAAATTTCGTACTGAACATAATTGTAGAAGACCATTTTTTGAAAATCATTACACATTTTTAATTATTTAAGGTTTACATAAATATTTTTTAAAAAAATATTCTTTCTCTAAAATTCACCAAAAATATGCATATTATATTTATCCGGACATTTGAAAATTCATAAACTTCATCATAAGAAGAAATCAAAATTTTTATTTAAAACAAAGGATTACACAAGGCAGTTACGGTCTCCTTACATAGCCCCTTATCACACCAGCATAGAACCTAAGTGTAAGGTGTGCTAAGGTGAGAGAATCCGAGGGAGGCTCAGCCAACATCGCACGAGTAGTAATTTCTATCAGTTTGAGCTTCTCACGAAGGCGATTCTGTTTTAGCTTCATATGATGAAGTTCAGCTTGGGTTTGGTCCAGAGCAAAGCCCATTGGTGCTACCTTCTTCCCAAGTTCTGTTAGATGGGTTTCGATCGGTCCAAGACTACTGGGTGAGGCCATCAAATCTTCTTTCTATATTAATTAACCAAGATCACTTGTATTTAGAGACAAATATCGAAATGTTTAGTTTCCAGCGGTCATATTGACCAATGGTCATATAATAGTCAAAACTCAACAGTCTCATTTTAATTATACTCATGTTATCCAATGAAACAGTTTTGTTGAGTATAAAAAAAATAACACACAAAATTAGGAAACAAGATTTATTCAAAATTTCGGGTCGTTACAGAGGCGGTCATCGGCAAAGAAAAGATGTGAGATGGGGGGCCTCGACGACAAGTCTTCGCTCCATGAACAAATTTATCCTTAGCGATGCTGAAATGAGATTGGAGAAAACATCACCCATTAAAATGAATAGAGAAGGGGAAAGGGGGTCTCTCTGGCAAAGTCCCCTAGAAGGTGATAAGCTCTGCATGAGTCCTCCATTAATGTGGATCTTGAACGAGACTGAGGTAACGCATTTCATAATTGTGTCAACCCATCTTGAGCAGAAGCCCATTTTGCTCAAAATGAACCGGATGAACGGCCATTTCACTCTGTCAAAAGCTTTAGTCATGTCCAGCTTCCAGACCATGATGCCTCGTTTGACCACATTGCGAGTCTTCGTAGAGTGGAAAGTTTCATGGGCAATAATTGTGTTGTTCGAGATAAGGCTGCTGGGGACAAAGGCACTTTGGTTTTCTGAAACAATGGAGGGAAGAAAGGTGCAAAGACGGTTGACCGAAAGCTTGGAGAAAACTTTATAAGTGACATTGCATAGGCTGATGGGACGGAACTCGAAAACCCAAAAGGGTTTCTGGGTTTTAGGAATGAGGGTGATGAGGGCTTCATTGATAGAGGTGAAGTCGGCCTTCTCGTGCTAGAGGTCCCTAATCAGGCACGACACATCAAGCCCCACAATGTGCCA
The DNA here is from genome assembly GCA_963277665.1 of Viscum album. Taxonomy (NCBI): domain Eukaryota; kingdom Viridiplantae; phylum Streptophyta; class Magnoliopsida; order Santalales; family Viscaceae; genus Viscum; species Viscum album. Next base: position 1,202,845,428 of record OY728126.1, on the reverse strand, counting down.
GAAGTTTTTAAATAAGAGGGCATGAAATCCATTTGGGCTTGGGGCTTTGGAGGAGTGGATTTGCTTGAGGGCGAGAAGGATTTCCTCATCAGTGATGTCCTGGGTGAGCTTGTCGTTCATGGCCTCAGAAACAATGGGCTGAATACAGGAGGCAACCTCAGTGGGGATGGGGGCTCACCGGCCGTGAGATCCTGAAGAAAGACAAGGTCATGAATCTCCTCTTTTTTCGAGATAGATCTTCCTTCCGGTGAGGTGAGGCGTGAAATAAGGTTTTTGCGCTGCCTTCCAGAAGCTTTCTGGTGGAAGTAATGTGTTTGAATCCCCTTCTTTGAAATGAATGTCATGGGCACGCATAGACCAGTAGCTTTCTTTTCTTCTGAGGGTTTCACTGAGTTCGAACTCAAGCGTTGCAATTCTAGAAATGGTCATGGATGAAGGTGGGAGAGAGTGGAGCATGGCGAGTCTTTTTTCAATGGCATTACACTGCTGATCTGATTGGTGGAACCGCCTACCACTCCATTGTTTGTGATTTTGTGTGACCTGGTGAATTTTAGCATGAACATTTGGCCCACTTGTAATCCATCCTGCTTTGATGACCTCTCTGCATCCCCTTTCCCTTGTCTAGTAGCTTTCAAAAATAAAAGGTCTTTTACGTCTCGACATCGCATGGACAGTATGCAGATGAATGAGGATTGGACAGTGGTCCGACATGACTGGGGTGAGGTGGGAGACCTGAAAGAGGTTGAAGATGGCAAGCCAGTCAGGGGATGCCAAGAATCTATCGAGTCTCTCCTCGATGCGGGTGATCTCTGAGCGGCCACGGTACCACGTAAAGGGGTTACCCGTATGACCCAAGTCAGTAAGGTATGTGCATTGAGTTGCCTGCAGGAAGTCTCTCATATGGGCGGGGGTCTGTTGGCACCCCCTCTTTTTTCGCTTTGGAACATGATCTCATTAAAATCTCCTCCCGCGAGAAGGGGTCCTGGGGTATCGTTCCTAATTGTTTTAAGAAGGTCCCATGACTTTCGTTCATCATTTTGTGAGGGCCAGCCATAGAAGCCAACAGAGGACCAAACAGGCATGTCAGGCTGATAAACAGAGGCGGCAATGTGGTTCAGCGAGAAGTTCTTAATTCTGATGTCAGTGTCCTCCTTCCACAAAAGGCAGACCTCCGACATGGTCATGGCGCGGGATTGGGAAGCATCCCTCAAAACCCACTTTGAAGGCAATTATGTGCATGTCCTTGTTATCGAACATGGTTTCGGACAAAAAAATCACACTAGAGCGACTTAAAGTGCTTCTGCGCTGAAGCATGCGAACTGTGTGTGGGGTTGTCAAGCCCACAGCAGTTCCAGCATAAGATTTTCATTGGGCTAGGCGGGGGTTGGGTTAGACCAGCCTCCACCTCTGAAATTTCAACAAATAATCCATTATTTGTAGCCTTCCATCTTTTTGGGAGGCTCTCGTTTCCTGTCGTTGATTCCATGCTTCGCTTGTGCCCACAATAGTCTGCAACATGGTGGTCAGTTCTCGGGTCCCCTTTAATTATCCTTCTGCACGTCCTTTGTGTTTTAGCACCAATCGATGTCACCCCTTGCATTTTGTCTTCAACCTTCGAGGCGAGTCGTGAGAGTTCAATGACTGGGGGAGGAATCGGGCCTGGAGGTTCAAAGCATGGAGGAGGAGCCGGATCTGGAGGTTCACAGCATAGGGGAGGGATCGGGTTTGGGGGTCCTACAGATGTGTTTTGGGCTGGATGATGTTTTAAGGGTATCCTCCGGCCGTCGGGGCAGTGATGTAGGTATAGTTTTCATTTCCATGGGGCCTTTATTCAGAACAACAATGGCGCTCCCAGAGGCCCGGGGTTCAACTTGAGGGGTTGGGTTTTCTGCTTCCTTTGGATGGACTGTATCTCTGCAGTCTGTAGGAAATCGCAGCGATCCCAGTAATATAGTCATTTCATGGTCATTGGCAGTGTGCTTTATTAGGGCCCCGGCAAGTTTCTCTTTATCCTTATCTTTTTCAGATTCTGGAACAAACGTTTTCCCAATATATTTTGCGTGGAGCCAGGGACTGTAATGCATGACGACATTACCTTCTTCATCAGTTGTTTTTTAGGTGCACCTCTACTATGTGTGTCTAATGCGTTCACAGAAGCAGAAGACCAACATCTTTTCATACTCGAAACCAATCCAAGTTTTTGATTTTTTTTCATTGAAAGAAAGGTACCTCTTAGGAGGGTCTGATTGATCCCATTCCATAAAGTCACTGATACGCGAGCCGATTTCAATCATCATGCGCTCTGATTGGCCCAGTAGGGGATGCCAAAAATTTGAACCCATAAGGGTGATTTATAAAGGATCTCTTTGAGAGCATCGTCATTATTGTCCATTTCCTCCGTTAGGGTCAATTGGTTTTCAAAGGACCAAGGTCTTCCAAGTAGGTCATTGTGTTTGTCTTTTTTATTGAAGAACTCGAAAATGAGACATCTAGGTCCGATCTCACATGTGGTGACTCCCTCATCCAGATGCCATATTGATTTCAGTGTGTTTCAGGGAAGGCAGGTTGACGGGCCGACTTGAGATGAGTTTGCCTATAACAAGAAGATTCATACGGCGGGCCAAAAAAGAGTCTTCATCCCTTGTTGCTATGATGGGAGATTTTTCTTTTTCCAAAAGAGAGAGGTTGTCATTGAGATATCAATTCGTTCTCCATTGTCATGTGGGTCCGCAGATTACCGTTCGCGAGCAAAAAAAACCCTTTACAGTCAAAGAAGTGCACGAGCGAGAAAAATTCCTTCCGCAAGCACCTTCGTTCGCGAGCAAAGGAACCCCTTCTCGAAGTGAAAATGTCTTTGCAGGCAGTAAGGGACGGTGGATCGTGAACAATGACTTCGCGAAAATGTCTTCGCGAGCAAATGGAAACCTTCGCAAAAATTCCTCTGCGAGCCAAAAGTCTTCACAAGCAAAGGAACTTCGCATGCAAGATCCTTTTGCGGGCACCTTCTTTCGCGAGCCAGAAGGTGGATCTGGACTGAGGGCGATGGTGAATGGAAACCTTCACGATGGTGAAAGGAGCCCCTTCTCGAAGCGAAAATGCCTTCGCGAGCAGTAAGGAACGGTGGATCGTGAACAATGACTTCGCGAAAATGCCTTCGCGGGCAAATGGAAACCTTCACGAAAGTTCCACCGCGAGCCAAAAGTCTTCACGAGCAAAGGAACTTCGCAAGCAAGATCCTTCCGCGAGCACCTTCGTTCGCGAGCCAGAAGGTGGATTTGAACTGAGAGTGATGGTGAAGGAGGACAACGGAGGATGAGGACGGCGCGACGTCGGTGGATCTAGACTGAGCGACAATGGATCTGGACTCAAGACGATGGAGGATCTGGACTAAGGATGGTGGTTGATGAGGACAGCGCGTCAGCGGCGGTGGATCTGAACTAAGGACGGTGGTGGATCTGAACTTAGGACGACGGTGGTGGACGGAGGACGGTGGTCGACGAGGACGACGCGTCGGCGGCGGTGGATCTGGACTGAGGATTTCGATGGATCTGGACGAGAACCATTGCGCCGATGAGGACAGCGGTGGATTTGGACTAAGGATGGTGGTGGATTGTCGACGAGGACGCCGGTGAATCTGGATTGAGGACGACGGTGGATGGGGAATCATAGACTAGGGTTAGAGCAGGTCGAGGGGAGGCCACAATCCGGAGGAGCGGGTCGAGGAAGAAGGCAAAGAAAGATGGGGAAAGCAAAAGGTCACTGCCACGCCCAAAGAATCAACAGGAACAAAGAAACCGTAGGAAGACCTAGGAGACGACCTCTCAGAGCGGAAAAAATTTTATGTGAAGCTTTATTTGTCATATGAGCATTTATCATTTATTTATCAAATATTTCATCAAGATAGCTTAAGTACTCACTCAACCACGATCGATGGAAGTTCAAATTCTATTAAACAATGTAAGGAATTCTTCAAACGTCATATATGAAACATAGGGTCATTCCCAATCGTGACAACTTTTAATTGAGAGAATACATTTGATCTCATCTATAATGTGAGAAACTATATTGGGGAACTAGCACTTGCTTGGGTGGGTTGACCATATTTTCTTACCAATTACTGAGTCAAAATTTATAAGATTCCCAAATCCACTACACTACCACAGGAAAACATATTTTAATTATGGTCTTTTCCTTCAAGAAATTTAAACCATATCTCTTTCTCTCTAATGTAACTATCTACATAGATCATGAACAAGAGGGATGCCAAATCATGGTTGGCATGGTGGACACTCTTATTGATGTTATCAAAATCAACATCAAATACATAAAAGGGTGGGAGGATATTATAGCTAGAAACATTTCAAGTATTATATCAATGACTATTGAAGAAGTTGTTGAAATGGAAATTAATGATGAGTTCCTAGATGAGAAAATCTTTCATCCTGACTTTGGACACCATCTGTGGTTCAATGAAATTTAACGTTACTCGAAAAATAGATCTATTTTTTCTATCTTGAGATACCAAAATCAAAGAAGATATTTCAAGAAGTAACTCACTATTATTGGGCTGTTTTTTTATTTTTTAATTAGTATAAAGAATGAAATTGTGTTCCTAAAACGAGGAAAAATGCATCCTACATTTTTGTCATTCATCACCTACAGGATTACACTGTAAACCATATTAAATTTTAAACAGGATCTTACAATGCAAATTCTTTTACCAACTCTCCACAGTGATGCAAAGGTGTACATTAAAACCTGTGATCATTACAAATGATCCTCAAATATCACAAAGAGGAATCCAATGCCTCGGTATACAATCCTAGAGACCAATGTGTGTGATGTACGAGGACTTAACATCATGGTTCGCTTTTCTCTCTTTTTTGAAAAAACTTATATCCTTGGGTGTATGGACTACATTTCAACATGGGTGAAACCTAAGGATACATTGATTAACATGAAAAGATTTATAATTTAATACTTAATGAATAATATACATTATTGATTTCGAATTCTTCAATTACTTATTATTGATCGAGGAACCCACTTCATGTAACACTTGATACATGGATTTCTTGAGGGAATTGGATTCTGATACAACACTAGCACCATATATCACACACAAAAATGTGGGTAAGTGGAACCATCAAACATGGAAATCAATAAAATATTTGACAAGATAGAGATTAAGAACAAAAAAATAAGTACAAAAGGCTAATTGATATACAAGTCTTACTAGAAAGTTTTTAACACCCTGATAGTTATGTCGTGATTCTCATTTTTGTCAATGAAACTATGTTACATATCGGTTGAGGTTGATCGCAATTATTTTGGGGGTAGTAAAGAAAGTCAATTTGGACTTATAAAAATCAAGGAAAAGAATACTCATGCAGCTTAATTAATATAACAGGATCTATGGAGATTCTTATCATAATACCAATATCTCTAAAGAGAATACCAAAATGTTGGATGACTTTCAGACAATATAAAGAGAATTTACACCCTGTGGAAAAGTACTTTTATTCAAATTATATTTCAAATTAATAAAAGAAAACTAAAATCGTTTTAGTTACAAACTTTTGCATGGTAAAATTACACCCTCTATGAGAGATTAAGATCCAATGGGGGTGTAAACCATAATTCAATGTCAATTGTAAATGAAAGGATCTATACATGGAAAATTTGAATGATTTGTGTTTCCTCTCTGAATTTTGACTAAAGACTTAACAGCAAATCCAGATTTTGATTCTAAATAAAGTGCTCGATAAGAGATAACCATGGTATTTTCTTAAAAACTGGAAAATATTTTAATTTTAGGAGTATTATTTGAATTTAATTTCTTTCTTAGGATATAAAATTTTTCATAATGAATCCAGAGGAGAAGTCATGGAAACCCCAAGACTTATCAAAACACTTGACATTATAGAGAAGTCAATGTAAATATTTTTGAGAAGAAAAGGAATATAGATTGGATAATAAAAAGGCAAATTAATTAGTTTTGTAAAAAGCAACATCATTTTGGCAATCCATCGTGCTATTGTTTTCAACTGAGCCCGTACACTTATCCAAAAATGAAAAAAACCAGATAACCTATAAATTTTAAATACTTTTTAAACAAGATATACCAAACCATAAGACATAACTGCATATTGACCAATCATCTTCCCATTTCAAATAGGGAAATCATAGAACATGGTTCCATTGATAACTGAAACCACCACCATTTTACCATCTCTGTTTTCTTCAAACTATATCCTAGAAACTCACCCAATAGAATCCCCTATTTTCCATAACAATTTTAAATTCCAAACCTAAAAATTGACTAAACATGACTAACCATGTCAAGGTTCCCCATATGTTATGACCCTTGTGGATTTATGTAAAATAAATTTGAAACCATGGCATGTATTACACTATTGTCTAACCCTGATGAGTTTTTATAATAACAAAAACCATACCATGGGGATAAACTAGCAATTTATTTTACTCATTTGAGACGGAGATGGAATGTAAATTGACATCAAAACCAGGATGACCAACAATTCCTTAGAACAACATTCTACTTCTGTTAAAATTTAAGGCTTAGTAAAATCCAGGAAGGCTAGGAAGAAAAATCATAGTTCTTACATCGAAGCCAGTACTCAATTTATTAAGACAAACCTGCCACTAGGCAACATTCCAAGAAATCAGCAAAACCCATCACTGGGTTCGACCTACCGGTTCCAGAGCTTCAACAGTCACCACGCTGTTCCCTCGAATCACCACCATGCCAATATCATTTTTTTCATTGCCATTCAATTCAACGGTGTTGTCAACGACCAGATTCATAAACTGATCAAAACCACGAAGCGTTCCGACCACCATGCGATTAGCATTCAGCTTAATCTGAAGCTGCTTATCCATGTATTTCTTGAGATCCGGAGGCTGACCTGATCGACTCATGATGGGAAGACAGAAGAAAACGAAACAGAGTGGTGGAGAAATTCCTGAACTCCCGGTGATAACCCTATTTTTTTCCGGTGGTTAACCTCTGCTGCACCTTTTGGTTCATCTCCTTCGCCGAAGGAGTGGGGATCTGCTTGAAGGACTGCGAAAGGGAGTGGGGCCGGCCAGGCCGGGTCGGCCTAGTGAGCGAACGGCCCTGGCCTGCGGGCCCAGGTGGAATGGTTGTGGCCACGAACAATCCCTTAAGAAAACCCTGCCAAACCATAAGTCAAAATCATGCCTATTTTTCCTCAGTGCATATCATTAAGTGATTTTTAAAAAAACAGCCGTGATATAAAATATGACATGGTTTAGTCATTTTCTTCTTCTTTTTCATTTATCTTACGGAAACCATGATGTATTTTAAGAATCCATGCTAGATTTTATGTTAAAGCCCAAAACCCAAACATGTCATTTTCCATGACATCAAACGTATCATGGTTTAATGTCCTGGTTTATCTAAACTTGAATCTATAATTTACTAAAAAATCAAAACAATGCGGTGGATCCTCTAACCATTTCTTGGTTTATTTTAAATTGTAAATAAATTTGATGAATCTAAAGGGATCATGAATATTTTACCCGAAATTCCTCGTAAAAAAATCACCTACCTCATCAGAAAAACCACTAGTATAAATCTTGATTTTAACAGCGCCGATAAAAGGACTTTATCAGTGCTATAAAAATGTTAATAATATGAGCGGTGTTAAAAGGTTGGCTTTAACAACGTTCGAAATAAACGCTAATAAAGAGGGACTGTATTAACGTTTTTTTACTGGTGTTAAAGGTCTCCTTTATCAATGATAAAAAAACATTGATAGATGCCCCACTGATAAAGGGGGGTGCAGTTATTTTTGTTTGGACCACCTCTCGCCCCGCCTTTTATCAGCGCTTGTCACCCCCTCTTATCAGCGCTTGTTACCAACTCACCCCCCATCAGCACTTCACATGACTCCAGCATTCTACGCACACCCCTGTCTCCAGCGAGTTTCGAACCTGAAACCTCCAACTCATACGTCTGCGCCTTTTTCACTTCTTTATATTGTTTTATTTTCCATTTTACGATATATTTATATATTTGTATATATTTCATCACATTTTTTATCCCCCCCACACACACATATATTTAAATACATATGTAAAATATGTTTTTTTGTGCATGTTTATAAATACATACATGCATGCATATATATTTATATATAGGTGCGCATCTATAAATATAATTTTACATATTTATATTTATTAACATATAGTATAAAATTAATATTTATATGCATATATCATAATATATAGATAAATATATATTTGTTTGTCAATAAACACGCACAAATATATATATATATATATAAACATTATATATACATTAATTGTAAAGATATATAAATATTCACACATTTTTATTTTAAATAAAATGGATATTATTTTTTATTTAGATAAGGTTTATATATTGAGAAATATATTTTATATATAAATATGTTTACATATTTATTTATAAAATTAAATTTGTATGTGTGAATATATATAAAATATGTATATATTTTTATATATTTGATTATAAATAACAGTACAATATGAAAAATGATAAAACTTCATAACCATAATATCAATATGAATGTAAGACCTGAGAATAAATTTAGTATCCATCGAAAAAAGGACAATAAGACCTCCTTAAACCAGCCTGAAATTCCATCGAATATTAAAAAATTGGGATACCCCGACTAAAAACTCATTTTTTGAAGGCTTTTTGGGCCTTTTTGGGCCTAAAAAATGTGATTGGGGGTTCCTTTGAGTCGTCATGACATAGAGCTCGTCGCAAACTTTGATTTAATATACGGTAGAGCTCAAACAGAAACTCAGATCAAAAGTTATGACTGTTTGAAGTTCAAGTCACATTTTCAACTTATTTTAGAGCATTTATTAATTTTTTGAATTTTTCTATCTTCTAATTATTATTAAATGATTATTACTCGATAATAATTAGCAAATTATTAATTAATATTATTATTTTTAATTATTTTATAATCAAATTTTTACTAAATATCTTATATATTAAGTGTAAATGCATATTTAGCATTATATGAATCATATTTTATAAAATATATTGTGGCTCAGTTGGTAGCGGCTATGTGGGGTCTCAGCAAGGTTTTTGGTTCAAGTCTCGCCGAGTTATTTCCTATTGACAGTGGAGTAGGATTTTCGTTGCATTTCTCTCCCTCTTCAAACTGTTGTAATAATATTTAATAAAATATTATATATATATATCAATAAAAATATATTTTTATGTTAATATATTTTTAGTGATTTATTTTTTTTATGAAATTTACCCTTTATCAGCGTTTTTTCTAGCGCTGATAAAGGACGCATTTATGAGCGCTTTTAACTAGCATCGATAAAGTCAAATGATGTTTAAAACCCCATTTTGTAGTAGTAAACCCTAGAATTCCACACCCAATCAAAAACTCTTCAACTTCAGTTAAATTAATCCTCCTAGTCAATTTCCAACCATTTAAACCGATTGAATTTCTAAAACCATCATTGTAACATTCCATTCTCCTTACCTACAAAATAAAATATCCGATAAACAATTCAGAATCTTACAGATACTCCTTAGTTATATCCATTATTATAACTTCAGGTTCCCTAAAGTGGTATCAATCTAATCAGATTTTCCAATGTTACTTGTAAACCCATCCTACTAAAATATCACATTTTTCCAATCAATCCTCAACCAAATGAGACCAAATCAAAGTTCCCAACCAAATTGGACCTTATAACAACTTGCCAGCTTATAGTTGAGTTATATATACATCACAGTCATAGGAATTCATGTTGTGTTACCTCTATCTTTTCATTAAATTAAAAAATCCAAATGATTTTATAGAATAAGATATATCTACATCCTAAAAAGATGCAATTTTATAAAATTTTAGATCTGAGGATATTTGCTCCATGTATTTTAAATGTAGAAGTGAGGGATTATTTTTTAGACGCATTATGTGGAAAACATTTTAACAATCCAGGAGGAAACATTAAGGAGGTATACTTTTGAATTCCTTAATACATTGAACTTCATCTATCATAAGATATAATCTCTCATAAGAGTTCACTATTTGAAAGTATGTTTAGCTAATTTTCTTTAACGGTCTGGTATATATTTTATAGATTTCATATAATTAAATGGATATGAAATGTTTTTTCTATACCAATAATGGATTATAAAATTTTACATAAGGGAGTCCTAGGCTGGTGTTCTACATTCAAAATCCCAATCTTGTCAATACAAAAATATTAACGTTAAAGGACCCCTCTTCAATAACTATTCATAGAGAAATCACAACTTCTTGGATTGACATAGGGGATAGCCAATGTGTTGTGATTGAAAACTATGTTTTTCTACTATATGTAATCCAGTTTCCAACTCCTCTAAATTTGGCAATAGTTTTGTTATTTATTTTTAGTGGAGAAAACATTGACTTAATGTCTTGATAATGAAAGAACACGTCCTTACAATGTTTTCAATGGAGATCGATATTTTTTTATTGATATTGTAAGAACCTAGGTTTTTGGAACAGATCAAATTCCCGACCCTGTTTGGGTTTTTGACCTGTTTCTTAGAAAACTGGGAAAATCTGAGAAGTTCTGGAAATTTCCAAATTACACGTCATGTACTCCAAAGTACACATTGTGTGTGGGTTAAGCGTAAACTATCCATGTGCTCACTAAGTACATGTCGTGTGGTGACCGTGTAAGAATTTCCTATTACACGATGTGTAGTGTTATTTGACATGCTGTGTATCTTCCTTCCGTGTACCGGCTGAATCTTAGTCGTGTGTTGACCCGTGTGGCGCGTCCAAGCCATGTAGCTACCTCTGCTTAAGTCGGAGTAAAGACGAAGCTACTACACGATGTGTAGTCCTTCATACACACCGTGTACTTTTATTTTTATTCATTTATACAGGAGGGCGTCGCATCTAATTTCAGAATATGTCTTCTTCTTCCCCAATTTCAGAACAATTCTGTCCCGAAATCCTGAAGAACATACCTTACCCTAGAATCATCATCCGACATCTGTTCTTCAATCCGTCGGTGGTTGCGGGATTGCATCAGGAAGGCTAAAATCGCGCACCCTCTTTTCGTTCTAGTTTCTTTGCCTCACACACCACAGTTTCCATCCGAGCAGAATTGTTGGGATTTGACGGAAACGTAGATCTATGAAGATCAACTTCTAATTAGAGCTCGATATCGGACGTGCCTATGTCTACGAGTCTTAGGTAGGTGGTTCATACCTTCTTTTGTGTTTTTGTGGTCATTCAGAGGTTGCGGCCTTCGGGCGCGACGTTGGGTATTGAGCGAGACCTGTATTTCTTAATATTGAATTGACTGTATGATTTGTGTGATGTCATTGGGTATTCTCTTATCCTGTTATTCTTGAGCGGGGCCGGGTTAGAGGTCGTTGCTCGTTTGGGGCATTTTGGTCGGGGGTACCAAAATGGTAATAATTGAACCGTTTGTTTAAACTGCTGAGTTTAGATTGTTTATTGAATGATTAAGATTGTTTGAGGCTTTCAACTATTTAATTGATTTTCCTGTTTAAAGTGTTTTTATTGCTTATATATATATATGTGTGTGTGTGTGTGTGATGTAGGATATTGCATATGCTGGAACCTTCAGGTTGTGTTGGGCGTGGTCTGGATATTGTTGAGTGATGTTGATCACGGGTTGGGCTTGGCTCTGATTACATTGGGTGGTTCTGACCATGGGATTGGACGTTATGGACGTCATCTTGAGGCAGTGTGACTGTCAGGATGGGCATGACCCGAGTTACTTGGATGGCGAGGTCATCGGACTTAAGTGACATGGTCGTAGGGACACGAGGTGTCAGAGATTTCATGGCTTGAGAACTTATTTTGGTGATTACCGCTCACCCAGAACTTTGAGTAGTGTGTACATAGGTAGACTCCGTGATGAGGTGGTTTTGACCACTCATTGGGTAGAGACCCCCGATAGATGTGGTTAGGTACAATTGGTTTGGGGGTGCTTTCTATAGGAAGCCACGTGAAGGGTGAGAAGCCTTCATGGGATAGTGTTGAGGCTATTGGGTTGGGGGCAGAGGCTCGCCGTGATTTGAGGGCAGACATTGTTGTCCCTCTAATTACTGATTTGAGGGAAGACATCACTGTCCCTTCGGTTTCTATTTGAGGATAGGCATCGCTGCTCCTTCGGTTATTGTGCCATGGGCAGACGTGGGTTTTTGGGCAGGGTTACTATTGTTTGGGAATGCCTTCGGGACGTCGGTACTTGAGACACAAGGTGTCAGGAGGCACATGGTGTCGGGTTACATGACAAAGATTCTGGTGTTGGCCGAAGCAGGTGACACTCCATGGTGGCTGTTAAGCACCAGTGAAGTTTATGTTTATTTGTGCATCATACTATTTACTGCTTTCCTTATAAATGAATTCCCACTTAAACACTTATATTAGGTACGCACCATTAGGTGGTATCCTACTGAGATTCGTCTCACACCCTATACGGGCCATTCAGGACGTGTGTAGACTTTATGAACTTGCATGTAGGAAAAGGGTCAGCCTCAGGAGCTGGACCGTAGTGATGTTTGGCATGGAGACTGGTGTGGACCTTGAGGTCATGCCTAGTTGGAGTTTACTTTGTTTTGCTTTCTTTACTGTATCTGCATGCTTAACTTATTTATTGTAGCTACTGTTGGTTATCCATTGGTTCCCTCTTTATATCCTAACTTGCTATGGATGCATGACTTGTCTGTTCTAGTAGTTGTAACAAGTGGTTTCAGTATGCTGTTTTTTTTTTTACATTCCGCCACACTTGTTTTTATATTTCTTCTGATGTTTATCTGCTATTTATTGTGATTCCGCTCTGTGAGTCTGGTTCGAGTCTGCTAAGTCATCTTTTTCTACTGTATGTTATATATTATTTCTCGGACCAGTACTATTATTATTCTTAGAGAGGGTATAAACTCCCCACTATACCTATCAGACCCTTACTACTAGTTGAAAACCTTTGGCATTTTGGGAGGTGCGCCTAAGGTAGTAACACCCGACCCGTTTAGAACTATTCAGGTGGCTGTTCGGGTCTAGGACATTACAAAGTGGTATTAGAGGCGGTGAATTAGGCGCTCATAGCAGAGGGAAACTAGAAAGAGAGGTCTCACTTAGGCCGGTTGACGGCTTCAGGTGATAGTTTAGATAGAAGGAAGCGGGGATGGGATGAGTTCCAGCATGACAGTTAGGCCAAAGACTCAGCTAGACCACCTCATAGTAGTTTATCAATGTTTTTCTTTCAGTATGGACAACCATGGCATGTCTGGACCCAGTGCGATAGGCCTCCAAAGGAGTGTTGGGCATGTGGACAGGTCATACATCTAGAGAGGTTTTGCAGGCATCCTTCTCAGACAGTTGGCGGGTAGGGACCGGGACAGACAGTGGCATCCAGGGTCGATTCAGGATCGATACCAGGTGTGGGTAGCTGAGGTTCAGTTGCGTGAGGAGGACGTGGAAGAGACAGTGAGACCCAACTGAGGGGTCAGTGGCCGGTGACTGAAGCAGCACCGCAGGGAGGTAAGACAACAGATAGTCTTACTTCAGGCCAGGTGCATGTTGTGGAGTTTCCAGAGGCTGAGTAGGATGGTGAGACAATGACGGTCAGAGGTACACCGCGGGCGTGGTCATGATTTTCATGTTTTCTTTTGGCATGGCCTGTTAAGGCATGTCCAGCTTGAGTGCATGGGGTGCACATGATTTAGTTGAACTGACTAGATGTTGGTAAGTGGGTTTGCCACCATTTTGAGTGTGTGATATATTTATTTATATGTATGAGATGCGTGTCATCAGGAGCATCGATGATGCAGGTTACTTGAGGTGTCATGGGTATCGGGGCATCGAGGATGCGGGTTACTTGAGGTGCTGAAGGCATTGGGGGAATCAAGTATGTAGGTTACTTGAGGTGAATGGCACCAAGTTTTATTTTGAGCGTCTATGGTATGCAGGACCACGTGGAGGCGTACATCGATGCGGTGTGGGATATGTTTGGGTGTCGGAAGCCACATGGTAGCACCAATGAGGTGTAAGGGTGACGGTGCATCATGGGAGGACCATGGGTCTAGGAAATGGGTTGTTTGACCTTTTCTTGGTTTGAGTTTTATTAGGTTGAGACTGAGTTAGGAAATTCCTAAGGTGGGGATCCCCTTGAGGAATTTATCCAGAACCTTTGAGATCAGGGTAGTCTGGGTTGATTTGACCGGGATGGGTATGTTCGGTGCCATCTCCAGATCTCGTCTGATAGCTCGGGGACAAGCTATGTTAAGTTAGGTAGATTGTAAGAAGCTGAGTTTTTGGAACAAGTCAAAATCCTAAACCTGTTTGAGTTTTTGACTTGTTTCTGAGAAAATTGGGAAGATCTAGGAAGTTATGGAAATTTCTAGATTACACGCTATGCACTCCAAAGTATACACTATGTGTGGGTTAGGCATTTACTATCCGTGTGCTCACTAAGTACATGTCGTGTGGTGACTATGTAAGAATTTCCTACTACACGGCGTGTAGTGTTACTTGACACACCGTGTATCTTCCTTTCACGTACCAGCTGAATCTTAACCGTGTGTTGACCCGTGTGGTGCGTCCAAGCTGTGTGGCTACCTCTACTTAAGTTGGAGTGTGAATGAAGCTACTACATGGTGTGTAGTCCTTCATACACATCGTGTAATTTTATTTTTATTCATTTATACGGGAGAGCGTCACATCTAATTTCAGAATACATCTTCTTCTTCCCCAATTTCGGAACAAATTTGTTCTGAAATCCTGAAGAACATACCTTACCCTAGAATCATCATCTGACATCTGTTCTTCAATTTGTCGGTGGCTGCAGGATCGCATTAGGAAGGCTAAACCTGTGCACCCACTTTCGTTCTAGTTTCTTTGCCTCACACATCGTAGTTTCCATCCAAGAAGAATTGCTGGTATTTGACGGAAACGTAGATCTACGAAGACCAGCTTTGAATTGGAGCTCGATATAGGATGTTCCTATGTATACGAGTCTTAGGTAGGTGGTTTATACCTTCTTTTGTGTTTTCGTGGTCATTCAGGGGTTGCGAACTTTGGGCACGATGTCGGGTATTGAGCGAGACCCATATTTCTTAATATTGAATTGATTGTAGGCTTTGTGGGATACCGTTGGGTATTCCCTTATCCTATTATGCTTGAGCGGGGCCAGGTTAAAGGTCGTTGCTTGTTTGGGGCATTTTGTATGGGGGTGCCAAAATTGTAATAATTGAACCGTTTGTTTAAACTGCTAAGTTTAGACTATTTATTGAATGATTAAGATTGGTTTAAGCTTTCAACTGTTTAATTGATTTGCCTGTTTAAAGTGTTTTTGTTGCTTATATATATATGTGATGCGAGATATTTCATATGTTGGAACCTTTAGGTTGTGTTGGGTGTGGCATGGATATTGTTGAGTGATGTTGATCATAGGTTGGGCTTGGATCAGGTTGCATTGGGTGGTTCTAACCACGAGATTGGGTGTCATGGATGTTGTCTTGAGGCAATGTGACTATCAGGTTGGGCATGACCTAGGTTACATGGATGGTGAGGCCATCAGACTTGAGCGGCATAGTCACAGGAACATGAGGTTTCAGAGATGTTGTGGCTTGAGAACTTATTTTGGTGATTACTGCTCACCCAGAATTTTGAGTAGTGTGCACACAAGTAGACTCTGTGATGAGGTTGTTTTGACCACTCGTTGGGTAGAGGCCTTCGATAGATGCAGTTAGGTACAATTGGTTTGGGGGTTCTTGCCATATGAAGCCACGTGGAAGGTGAGGAGCCTTCAGGGGATAACGTTGAGGCTATCAGGTTGGGGGCAGAGGCTCGCCGTGATTTGAGGGCAGACATCGTTATCCCTCTGGTTATTGATTTGAGGGAAGACATCATTGTCCCTCTAGTTCCTATTTGAGGATAGACATCACTGCTCCTCTGGTTGTTGTTACATGGGCATACATGGGCTTTCGGGTAGGGTTACTATTGTTTGGGCGTGCCTTCAGGACATCGGTACTTGAGACACGAGGTGTCAGGAGACACATGTTTTCAGGTTACATGACAGAGATTCCAACGTTGGTCGAAGTAAGTGACACTCCATGGTAGATGCTGAGCACCAGTGGAGTTTATGTTTATTTGTGCATCGTACTATTTACTACTTTCCTTATAAATGCATGTCTTCTTAAAACTTATATTAGGTACACACCATTGGGTGGTATCCTAATGAGATTCATCTCACACCCTACATAGGCCCTTCAGGATGCGTGTAGACTTTATGAACTTGTGTGAAGGAAAATGGTCAGCCTCAGGAGATGGACCGTAGTGATGTTTCGCATGGAGATTGGTATGGACCTTGAGGTCATGCCTAGCTAGAGTTGTTTTTGTTTATTTCATGTATCGACATGCTTACTTTGTTTATTGTAACTGCTGTTGGTTATCCTTTGACACTCTATTTATATCTTTACTTGCTATGGATGCATGAATTATCTATTCTAGTAGTTGTTATAAGTGGTTTTAGCATGTTGTTTTGTTCACATTCCACTGAACTTGTTTCTATATTGCTTCTGATGTTTATCTGCTATTGATTGTGCTTCCGCTCTGTGGGTCTGGTTCGAGTATACTGATTCATCTTTTTTCCACTACATGTTATATATATTTGCTCAGACCAGTACCATTATTATCCTATAATAGGGTATAGCCTCCCCACTATACCTATGAGACCCTCGTTGCTAGTCGTCAGCCTTTGGAATTTGGGGAGGTGCGCCTAAGGTAGTAACACCCAACCCGTTTAGCACTGTTTAGGTGGATGTTCAGGTCCGGGATATTACAGATATTACATCTCAATTTTTCCTAGGAATATCTAAAATATATATTTTATGAGTTTCATGAAGATGAGAAGGGTAATTAAGATAGGAAATTGATATTTTTTTTCAAGGATACAATACCCGGTGCTTAGCATGACAAACATAAACCACCATAAGATCCAAAATGTATGACATAAATTCATTCTTAGAGTTGGTTAAATGAACCATGTCTAAGTGTTGGTTTGTCCCAATTATCTTATTCTGTATTATCTAATATTGTGGCCATGGTTGATTATTTTATAGTGATCCATGATTATTGTAAGATCCCGAACCTAAGACAATGTATGTCCCAGATTGAATTTTTGGTTTACGGAATGTTTCCGAGGAGTAAGATAGGTCTCAGGGTGTCTAGGGGGTTCAAGACACAACAAATATGGAAACGAGGTCAATCTGTGTTGAGATCACGGTTGGCGCATGGTTAGTAGAAACTGTGTTCCATAACTATGTGGCTTGTAGAAGGGGTATGCATGGTTAGGCAAACCATGTGGGGTGGACTAGGAGACCATACAACTTGATATTCCCTTGGAAAGTGGAGAATGAATGACCACTGCAGGGTTTGTCAAACCGTGCAGGTAATAAGGAAAATTGTGTGACACAATTTCCTCTTGGACATAGGGAACCTCATGGTTGGCACAAAGTTTGGAAAACTATGCGCCTCATTAAAATTGGGCTTTTTTACTGTTTTTCCCTCCCGACCTTAAATGTTTCTTCCCCGATTTTCACCCCATTTGACCCCCTATAGTTAGGGTGATGAACCAACACCCTCATCCTCCTCCATGGATGTTTCTCCTTCGATTCTTAGACGTTTGGAGTGTCATTTGGTGCAAATCAAAGCTCCAAGTAAATATTTGACTATGTTTCCTTCCATTTTCTGAAAGAGGCTTTGCTGAATGGTTTTTCTCCATTCGAAGCTCTAAAACCTTATTTTTCTAGGTTGTTCTTCATCTTAGTGTTTGTGGTCATATTATTCGAATCAAGGGTTGCATATGGACAAGTAATCATCTACGAGCATGAGGTAGGTAGTCTTAAAGTTTTTTCCCATAGTCTTGATGTTTTATATGTGTATGTTGTTGTGCCTAGTTGTTTTCTTATTGTGTTTTCATGTATTTGGATAAGGAAATTAAATTGGGCCATAAATTGAGGTTTGAGACCCTTCATGGACCCTGTTGGGTTCATTGATGATGCGAGACAGAACTTAGGGATATCCATGAGGTATTCCAAACCCTTGAGAATGGTGAATTATTTTGGTAAATGTTGAGATAGGGTAATTCTGAAAGTGAATAGATTGTAATGGTTAAAGGGGTAATTGAGATGTCTACATGTTGGATTTTGTGAAGTGCCTAGGAGGATTTTGAAATGTTTTAAATTTGGTTTTTTGAATTTTTATCCAGTTATGGTTTTAAATTAATAAAAATGATGTTTTTAAAGTGGGAAATGTTTTAAAAGGAGGTGTTGACCTCAATGTGACTTGAAAAGGGGTTTTCTTAATATAATTCAAATGATGATTTGAAATGAGGGTGTGGTTCCCCTTTTTATGAAATTTATTTAATGATTATTTTAAATGGTTAGAAATGGAAATGAAATCCTTGGGGATTGGTTTAGTCTTGAAAATAGAAAGATCTGTGTTTTAGGGGGGGGGGGGGCTTCAAGATGATTTTAAATGAGTATTTGGTTTTGGGTTTCATTCCATGGTTTGATTTTAAGAGTTCATTGGGACCTTAGTAATTAAAATGATATATGGGTAAATTGTGATAAATGGTTAAGAAGAATGCTTATGTGAATAAGTGGTGTGAATAGGTTATTGGACTGAGGCTCCTCTCCCACGGGTCTAGATAAACTGATGCTCTAGGTCCCACTCCTGTGTTACATGGGTTAGGGTTTCAGATTGAGGATTTATGACCTTAACTAATTCATATGTTATGATTACCTAGACTAAGGATCCAAGGTAAGATGTCATATTGTTGTGAAATGAGTACATGGTTTGGGATGTCAGACAGAGGATCTATGCTTCCTAAAGTATGGACATGAAATGGTTACCTATATTGATGCTCCAAGATGTATGGTTAAATTTAATTGGTTAGTGAATGATCCTTTGTGACTAAAAGTATGTGACCCCTGATATTATGGATTAGGATCTCGACATAACCAGAGCTAGTTTATTGGTTGGTTGACACTATGGAACTTACAAGATAAAATATATAATTTGATTAATGTTTAAATGCGAAGCATGCTCCCTTTATTCCCTTGTTTAATACAACACCTTTGATTATATGCATACACTAGTGTACATACTGGTTATTGCTTGAGACACTACTGTTAGTGGCCTACTAAGTTGTACTCACACCCTGCTTGGGTTACTATGACACTTGGGTACCCAAGAAGATGCTACTTATTTTCAGGTATAGGTTCGGGACAGGGACCTAGTGTTTGGTTCATGCATGGGATGTTTGGTTAGAGCATGGAATTTCAGGACTGGGTTGGGACTCGGGACCATGTTCAGGTTATTTTATGATTTTTATCTTTTGGGTCTTTACTTTGTGATTACATGACATGTATATAGTGTATTCATCATATTATTATATCATGTGTTATGTGGTAACTTGTTGGCTCTTGCCATGTGTTGTCCATTTATTGTTCTGGCTGGTTATTGCATCTATTGATACCATTTATACTATGGTTTTACTTTGATAAGCAGGTATAGTCTCCGTAAAGACCCGTAAAATTCAAGGGAATTTTTTTCTTAATTTTCTTTGAGATTTTACAAGAACGCAGTTTCTAACAGCACCTGATTCTGAGGCCCGGTGTGCCCAGAATCAATTTCCGATGTTTAGCTCAGGTACGTTTAGTGAACGAACGAGCGAGTTTTTCTAACTTTTGAACGGGTGCTCGGAATTGAAATCTAAGGGCACCATTGAACTCGCAGCGCCGATTTTCGCTTAAGAGGACTTCCACCTCGATGGCAGATGATAGGGTTTGAGAGTTGGTTTTTGGGTTTCACGTGGATTAATAAAATAAAATAAGTGACAACTTATTTTATCTTTGTTGAACCCACGCCATGTGGATAGTGTTGGTTAAAAGATCCACATGGGAGTTGTTGGTGGGACCGCCACACCCTAACCTCCCATGGGAGGATAATTAGGGTGGGGACCACCCGAGCAGCATAACCTCCCACGAGAGGTTATGACATGGGGTCCACACAGGGCTTAACCCCCCATTTAATGGGAGGGGAGGAAATCTCTCAACACTCCCCCATTAATGAGGGAGAGCCTCTTGGACTCTAACTCCCCTCTTAATGGAGGAGAATAAAACCTACTCAACCCCCCCCCCCATTTAATGGGAGGAAAATCCTTGACCCTCTCCTTGTTAATTAGGTGGGGACCACCCGGGCTGCTAAACCCCCTCTAAACTCCCCAAATTAATTATGTCATTCACTTGGGAAATTAATCTAGCGGAGCCTCTCCACTATTTTAATTTTGAATTGTGCCAACCATCGTGAACTTAATTAAGTGGGGCCCACTTAATTAATTTCCGCCACCAAGAATAATAGATTATATTCTATTATTTTGGCACGTTCTTGCGCCTTTTGGTGGAGAGATTGAGAGAAATTCTTTCTCCAGTGAAGAACGCCGACGACGCTTCTTCCCCAACCTTCTCGGCCTTCTTCCTCAGAGCCCCCCCCTTTCTGACGTGGTGCTTCTCCGACGACCCTCCTTCCTCCCTCCTCGTCGTCAACGCACCGACGCACGAACTCGGAAGTGGAAGCGTGCGGTGAGTGATGTCATCATCTTCCCCCGCGACGAATGCGCGCCCCAATGAATCAAAGGTAGGGGTTGATTACTTTTTGTTCGTGAAATATCCTTTGTCGTTCTTCGTATTTATTTTTGGGCTGCTTGTTATCAACTTATCGGGAGGAGTTCGGACCGCACGAACACGACCGACTCTCCTCCCCCTTTGTTGTTTTGTTCGTTGCAACTCGAACAAAGGCGGCGTCGTGCAATGGCACTGCACGGAAACAAGAAAGAACACGACGAAGAAGCGCGGCGCTGTCGCGCCGCGCCGTTGAGGCCAAACGAAAACGCGACCGGAGTCGGGGCCGCGAAGGCGATTCGAATACTCCGCTGGTTGATCGTTGTGCACGGAATGAAGGGCGAAGACAAACAGGGCCGCAAAGTCAACTTGAAGCCTCCTCAGTGAAGGTCGGGTCCCGGGAGGACCGTTGGTGAAGACGAAAAGCAAAACGGACCACCGGAGCGCGTCCGGTGGTCCGCGGAAGACCCTGCCGGCGGTGCCGGCGGCCGGAGGCGGCGGTGCCCGACGCACCGCCAGGAGGGACCGTCGCGGCTGAAGTCGCGACGGTAGGCGTCCGGTCCTGCATCCGCGCGGGACCAGGGGGAGACCGTGGGTCGTAACCCCCGGCCGAAAGGAAGAGCGCCCCCCACGTGGGGGGCCGTGGTTTCTCAAACAGGGGGGCAGCGCCCCCCCCCCCCTTCCGCTCAGCTCGGCGTGGCCGAGTTGGCCACGCGGGCCGCGAGCGCACGCCAGGCCGGGCCGCGCCCACCGGGACGGGCTTCTCCCTAATGGGCCGGACCCGGACCCGGTTCGGGCCGACCCGGGGGGGGGGGGGTATCGGGCCAGGCCCGAACTCCCTACTTTCCGATAGATCCGTTCAAAAGACCATAGCTTGGGATACAGACCTCCGATCGATGCACCGTTAGTTGAGATGCGATCCTTGGATCGAGACGGTCATTTCGGTATATTACACTCAAGGTTTCGGAGAACTTTGGGTATGACCGGGTTGGTTCGAGCACGAAACCAACCGGGCCCTCGGAGCAGAAATGCTTATAACTTGAGCTCCGGATGTCCGATTGATGTGCCATAGACTTTGTTAGATTCCTCTTGATGAGACGGAACTTTTGACATAATTATCCTGATATTTGGATGCATTTGGATAGTGGCCGGGTTGGATTGAACCCGTAATCCAACCGGGCCCCTAGAACGGAAAAACTGATAACTTTCAGACCGGACGTCCGTTTGACGAACCGTCAGCGGCGTTGGTGATCACGTTGAGAAACGGTCCCTATGAGTATACCTTATGAGAGTTCGGGGTACAGTTGAGATACGGCCGGGTTGGTTCGCACACAAAACCAACCGAGCCCCTGGGACGAAAAGGCTAATAACTCACAGACCGGGCGTTCGATTGACGCGTCGTCTGTTGTGTTGAGACCCCTATGACGAGGCGGTCCTTTGAGATACTTCTTCGTGGGACTTTTTGATACTTGGAGTATCGACCTGTAGCTCATGGAGCGGACCCTCCTGGAGATGAGCGTACGAAGTACGGAGACCGTGTAGCCGGCTGAGACCTGACGACTGCTTGACCGACTCGACTTGGAGTGAGTCGACTTTCCCAGTGGACGGAGCACTACTGTGTTTGGGTGCAGACCCACGGTAAACAGAGCACCTGGTAGCAGGCAGCAGACCTGCGGTACCTGACAGGAGAAGTACCTCTGCAGGTTATTAGGGGGGATGCACTACTATGTTTGGGTGGCAGACCCCGGCAGGAAGCACTACTGTGTTTGGGTGGCTGACCCGTGGTACTCGATAGGAGGAGTACCTCAGTAGTCTTAGGTTAGTGAGCAGTACCTTGGAGTTGTGACAGGATCACTGTACTCGTCAGAGACGGGGCTCTTCAGCAGTTACAGTTTCGATAATGAAAATTCTGGTTTGAGCTGAGTCTATGACCTTTGTGTTTACCTCATGATTGAGATGGGTCACTTGATAACTTAGGTATATGTATGGGCATATACCCAGGTAGTGGTTATCCGTTTATTTCATAACCTTTGTGTTTCCTCATGATTGAGATGGGTTACTTGATAACTTAGGTATAAGTATGGGCTTATACCTAAGTAAGGGTTATCTGTTGAGATCCTTATTTGTGGTTATCCTTGTTGGATTTAGTGAGACCTTGAGGGTCTCAGGTTCTCTACTGAGTATCGTATACTCACCCCTGCTTGGGATTTTCTCGTACCTCATTGTGTTGGTTGCAGACGACGGACAGCGCTGACAGAGGCCGAGTGTTCGAGGACTGGATGGTACCCGGAGGTGGACCTCACGACGAGTCAGTATCCGGAGGTGGAATTCACAGCGAGACGATACTCGGAGGAGGTCGATGGGTGAGAGCGTTGTGGAGGTTATCTATACCTACCCTTTAGGTAGGATCCGTGGTGGACGATCAAGGAGCTGCGCTATCTGTACCTACCCTTCAGGTATGATCTGAGGTGGACGACCCGAGAGCTGCTTCTATTCTTCCAGTTGTTTGTCTTTTTTGTTGTACTTTCGTTCATTTGTAGCTGTACTTTCAGTTGGGTTTGTATTCTGGCCCACTTACTTTTCATCACTTACTTTTGTACTTAGTGTATTACTTCTGCTTGTACTTTGTGGTGTTTAGTTTACTATTATAAAGGCAATGTCTTCCCAGTTATCGGGATTTACGCCTTTGGTGCTAGCTGCCAGCCCCTGGCCTATGAAAGGCGGGCTTGGGGTAGTCACGACATGGGCCCCGAGGACGGGTCGTGACAAATTGGTATCAGAGGAGTCGGTTCTACCGCATAACTTATAACTCTGATATTTTCTTTCTATGAAGAAATAGTGTTAAGGGTACCGAGTGTGGTTTTCAGTTCAGGGAGTCCAGTGTTGGTGAGGGCGGCCGACGTATCCATACACCAGGACCCTGACAACTGATTTCCGATTTTGTGCACGAAAACACTGTTTGCATGTGTGTTTTCAAAGGTTTTCCCTTAAAACAGCTCAAACCAGGTCATCTCACCAGGTATAATCGTTTGACCATGTCACATATGTTTCTTTCAGGATGTCTTCCCATGGACGACCAGCTGGAGCCCAGAGGGATGTATTTACTGACAGCCTGTCAAGCGACGAGGCTTCGGTACAGGGCCCTCTTATAGTTGAGGCACCAGCGGAGGCACCATTGGTACTACCATACGTTGGGTCACCGATGCCACCAGCCCCAACATCAGAGAGTGCACGTCGCTTGAGCGCACTGCATGAGTTCCAGCGCCAGAGGCCACCCAGGTTCTGAGGAGAGACAGACCCACAGGCGGCTGAGGATTGTCTGGAGGCTGTGGTGAGAGTTTTCAGGATAGTGGGTACACCAACAGACTTCATGGTGATCTTTGCTGCCAGCCTCCTTCAGGCAGCAGCAGGCAGGTGGTGGAGCCACTTGTTCCAGTTTTGCGACGGGATGACCTTCACTTGGGAAGACTTTGAGACCTTCTTCAGGGTGGAGTTTATACCAGTGACTCTACACCCTGAGCATGTTCAGGAGCTGTTGCCTTTGCCGTAGGATTTTCGATCAGTAGCTGAGTCATCTGTGGGCAGTAGACAGATGATGCAGAGGTCCAAGAGGAACAAAGCCAGCTATACGAGGAGCAGGAAGTGTTATGAATGCGGCAGGAAGGGTCACCTGGCACGTGACTGTCCGACCCCCCGCACAGTTGATCCGCAGGCATTGGAGGAGCCACCGAGGCAGAAGCAGCGACGGGTGCTTGAGCAACAGTCGAGCAGTGGACAAGGTAGTAGAGCTCTGGGAGTAGGTGGACATGAGCGGAATTAGTGGATTACCTTTGTTCTTGATACTTCTAGTTCCATGTTGCTGTCGTATTTTTGTCTTTGTACTATGAGCTGCAATAATAAAAGACACTTATCTTCGTGATGTTTACTTTCCTGTCCTTTTGTTTGGTTGATACCGAGAGGTCCCGGTTAAAACTGTTGACTTGACCCTCACTTTTGAGATTTCTACTAGAGGAGACCTAGTGACCTCACACTGATGCCGACAGTGTGACTCTACCCTTGGAGGCGAGAGTGACGATTGGATCTCTTGGTAGTAACGTCGAGGTCTTACGATGTCGTCCATGGCATGAATGTACCATTCATGTCAGGATTGACTGTATTAGGTAAAGAACGTGGTTCATCCAGGGTATGAGACTAAGTTTCTCCTCTTGTCAAAGGAGAAATCTGAGCAGCTCTTATGGATCGTAGGAAAAGAAGGGTGGTCGTTGACCGACTTTCCGCGTCGGCAAACTTCCTACCGACTAGTGATGGTGCGAGTTACGACGAAGAAGGTGCAGATCATCCAGGAGCAGATGAAGACTGCACAGTGCAGTAAGAAACAGGAAACTGGCGCCAGTCTTAGAGACTCAGGTGTGTTAAATGTTTCAAGAAGAGGAAGCTTTAAGGAGAGATGAGTATGTGAAGAAGAAGACGTGGAGGCAGAGTTAGGAGAGCAGCATGAGGTGGTGTACATTTTAACATGCTACAACCACCCGCCTTGGTTGTCCCCGCCAGGCTCAGGGAGCTGGAGGGCAGGGGAAGAGTGCAGCTGCATGCGGTCAAGGAGTGTGACCCAATGGCTCTAGAAATGATTCAAGGGATATTCTGTGTCCACTACTAGCTGTCGTAGTAACAGAGATCGATATGAATCATTCCTTCCTTTCACGAATCTTGTCCCAGACCTAGAGTTTTCGGTAAGCCGTAGACTTGACCCTCACGTGTGGAGATACCTTGGGAGGAGACTCGATAATCACACTTACGCCGACAGTGTGGTCAGACCCTCGAGGCGAGAGTTTCAGTTGGAATCTCTTGGTGGCAGCGTCGAGGCCTTATGACGTTGGTTTGAGTATGGACTGGGCAATCACAGTTCATACACAAATTGACGGTATTAGGCAAAAAGGTTGTGGTTTATCTACAGCGTCGGATGGGTTTCCCTTGGTCGGCGAAAAGGAAACCCTAGGCAGCACAGGATGAACTCATGCATGGGAGGGTTTGGCCGATCACTCTTGAGTCGGTCAACCTTACCCTCGTGGCAGCAGGAGTTTTGAGTTTCAGTTCTAATCAGGAAGTGGAGGCCTCTAGAGTTCGAGGATGGTGATCGCGTCCTTAAACGGGTCTCACCTCGATGAGGTTTATGGAGATGTGGCCAAGACGGCAAGTTATCTCCGAGGTTCAGCAGACCTTTTCAGGTCCTTAGCAGGGTAGGCGAGGTGGGTTACCGTTTGACCCATCCACCTCAGTTGCACCAAGTGCACGACGACTTCCACGTATCTCAGCTGAGGAGATACGAGCACGACCCGACACATATCATCAACCATGGGGAGCTGGACATTGGCGATGAGGTGACTTTTGTGGGGTTCCAGTAGAGGTTGATGATCGACAGGAGCGGGTCCTACGGGGATGGTCGATTCCTCTTGCGCGCTTTCGTTGGCAGCACGGGAACCTCCAGAAGAGCACATGGGAGCGGAATGCTCAGATGCGTGCTCAGTACCACTTTTGTATTCCTAGTTTGTGTTAAAGTTTTACGAGGACGTAAAGCCCTAAGTAGGGGTGCAATTTCGGCCCGGGCCGGCCCGAACAATCCCATGAGGCGGCCCGAGCCCGGCCTCGGGCCGACCCAAACCATCGGGCCGGGCCGGGCTTTTTCGGGCCGGGCTGGGCTTTTTCAAATCGGGCCGTGGTGGGCTTTTGTTATTTTCAAAATAATTGTCTCTTAATTTTTTTTATTTAAACATTTTTATAACATTTATTTAAAACATTTTTTTACATTTATTTTTAAATGCATGTTTTTTGTAAAAACGTTTATTTTATTTTTTATTAACATTTTACAGTGGGTGGATATGTTTTTTGTCTAAATATATATATATATATATATATATTATTTTCAAATTGTAAAAAAAATAATGAGGGGTACGCAGCTGTCGTGGGTGAGTTTAAAGCCTTATTATTTAAATGTTTTTCTAACATTTATTTAAAACATTTTTTACATTTATTTTTTTAACTTATTTATAATTTTTAAGCGTTTGTTAGTATTTTTTATTTAAACATTTTTATTTAAACTATATTTTTAACATCTGTTTAAAACGTTTTTACATTTATTTTTAAATGATTAATTTAAAACATTTTTGATTTTTTTTAAACGCATGCTTTTTACAAGTATTTTTTTAAAAAAATTAACTTTTTTTCACATTTTAATGTAAAAAGTATTTTTTAAGTGTTTGTTTTAAAAAAAATTAATCATTTTTATTTAAACCATTTTTTAACACTTGTTTAAAATGTTTTTTTACATTTATTTTTAGACGTTTAATTTAAAAAGTTGTTTTGAACGCATATTTTTTAGGGGGTGTGCGCGAACATCATTGGGTGAGTTAATGGCTTTGTTTATATATATATATATATTGGGGGTGTGCGCGAACATCATTGGGTGAGTTAATTTTTTTTTCTAAATAGATTTATATATGTATAGTATATATAATTTATGCATGTTGCAACGTACTTAAAAAAATTAATGAAGTTGAGGGACTTGCACGAACATCATTAGGCGAGTGTGTTATTTTTTTATTAATATACAACAAGTTATTATATATATATAATATTAAATCATTGATATATATAGATATATATTAATAGCTTTGTTTATATATATATATATTATATTAAATCATATACATATACATATACATATACATATACATATACATATACATATACATATATATATATTATTAATGGATTTTTAAAAACCACACTTAATTGATATATATTATTAATGGCTTTGTTTATACATATACACTATTATATTAAATCATATATATATATATATATATTATTAATGGCTTTGTTTATACATATACACTATTATATTAAATCATATATATATATATATATATTATATCATATACATATACATATACATACATACATACATACATACATATATATTATTAATGGATTTTTAAAAACCATACTTATTTTTTTATTAATATACAACAAGTCATTATATATATATAATATTAAATCATTGATATATATATATATTAATAGCTTTGTTTATATATATATATATATATTATATTAAATCAGATACACACACACACACACACATATTATTAATGGATTTCTAAAAACCACACTTAATTGATATATATTATTAATGTCTTTGTTTATATATATAATTATATATCGTTGTATATATATATTTATACACACATTATAATTATATATAATAATAAATATATGTATATATATAATATCATTTTTTGTTAATATATAATGATATATGCACATATAGATAGAAATACACACACACACACACACACATATATAGATACATAT
Organism: Viscum album; assembly: GCA_963277665.1. Taxonomy (NCBI): domain Eukaryota; kingdom Viridiplantae; phylum Streptophyta; class Magnoliopsida; order Santalales; family Viscaceae; genus Viscum; species Viscum album. The sequence goes on along the minus strand of OY728126.1, from coordinate 1,202,817,338 downwards.
ATAGATAAATATAAATGTATAAAGATACATGTATATATAGATATATAGGTAGATATATATAGATGTATGTATATATGTATGTATATATACATATATATAAAGAGATATATGTATATAGAGATAGAGATATATGTATATAGAGATAGAGATATATATATATTAATATATATAGAGATATATATATATATATATATATAGATATATAGATATAGAGATATATATACATAGATATATGTATATATAGATAGATATATACATATAGATATTGAGATATATATATATATATAGATAGATATATGTATATATAGATATATGTATATATAGATATATGTATATAGAGATATATATATATATCTACATATATATATATATAAATATATCTATATATACATAGACTTGTGATTAATTTACAGGCGCAGCCTTGGGAGCTTGAGGTAGTCCCCCTACCTACAGTTCCCCGTTATATTTTTTACAGCAGGTGGGCCAGCGGGCTGGGCCGCTCGGGCGTTCGGGTCGGGCCTGTCGGGCTTTCGGGCCGCCAGACCAAAATTACACCCTTAGCCCTAAGGTGGGAGTAATGTAAAGACCCGTAAAATTTAAGGGAATTTTTTTCTTAATTTTCTTTGGGATTTTACAAGAACGCAGTTTCTGACAGCATCTGATTCCGAGGCCCGGTGTGCCCGGAATCAATTTACGAAGTTTAGCTCGGGTACGTTCAGTGAACGAACGAGCGGGTTTTTCTAACTTTTGAACGAGTGCTCGGAATTGAAATCTAAGGGCACCATTGAACTCGCAGCGCCGGTTTTCGCTTAAGAGGACTTCCACCTCGACGACAGATGATCGGGTTTGAGAGTTGGTTTTTGGGTTTCACGTGGATTAATAAAATAAAATAAGTGACAACTTATTTTATCTTTGTTGAACCCACGCTATGTGGATAGTGTTGGTTAAAAGCTCCACATGGGAATTGGTGGTGGGACCGCCACACCCTAACCTCCCATGAGAGGATAATTAGGGTGGGGACCACCCGAGCAGCATAACCTCCCACGAGAGGTTATGACATGGGGTCCACACGGGGCTTAACCCCCCATTTAATGGGAGGGGAGGAAATCTCTCAACACTCCCCCATTAATGAGGGAGAGCCTCTTGGACTCTAACTCCCCTCTTAATGGAGGAGAATAAAACCTCCTCAAACCCCCCTATTTAATGGGAGGAAACTCCTTGACCCTCTCCTTGTTAATTAGGTGGGGACCACCCGGGCCCCTAAACCCCCTCGAAACTCCCCAAATTAATTATGTCATCCACTCGGGCAATTAATTTGGCGGAGCCTCTCCACTATTTGAATTTTGAATTGTTCCAACCATCGTGAACTTAATTAAGTGGGGCCCACTTAATTAATTTCTGCCACCAAGAATAATAGATTATATTCTATTATTTTGGCACGTTCTTGCGCCTTTTGGTGGAGAGCTTGAGAGAACTTCTTTCTCCAGCGAAGAACGCCGACGACGCTTCTTCCCCGACCTTCTTCGGCCTTCTTCCTCAGAGCCCCCCCTTTCTGACGTGGTGCTTCTCCGACGACCCTCCTTCCTCCCTCCTCGTCATCAACGCACCGACGCACGAACTCAGAAGTGGAAGCATGTGGTGAGCGGTGTCATCATCTTCCCCCGCAACGAACGCGCCCCCCGATGAATCAAAGGTAGGGGTTGATTACTTTTTGTTCGTGAAATATCCTTTGTCGTTCTTCGTCTTTATTTTTGGGCCGCTTGTTATCAACTTATCGGGAGGAGGTCGGACCGCACGAACATGACTGAATCTCCTCCCCCTTTGTTGTTTTGTTCGTTGCGACTCGAACAAAGGCGGCGCGGTGCAACGACACCACACGGAAACAAGAAAGAACGCGACGAAGAAGCGCGGCACCGTCGCGCCGCGCCATTGAGGCCAAACGAAACCGCGACCGGAGTCGGGGCCGCAGAGGCGATTCGAAGACTCTACTGGTTGATCGTTGTGCACGGAATGAAGGGCAACAACAAATGGGGCCGCAAAGTCAACTTGAAGCCTCCGTAGTGAAGGTCGGGTCCCGGGAGGACCGTTGGCGAAGACGAAAAGCAAAACGGACCACCGGAGCGCGTCCGGTGGTCCGCGGAAGACCATGCCGGCGCCTGAGATTTGGACGCAGTTGGATAGTGGCCGGGTTAGATTGAACCCATAATCCAATTGGGCCCCTGGAACAGAAAAGCTGATAACTTTCAGACCGGACGTCCGTTTGACGAACCGTCAGCGGCGTTGGTGATCACATTGAGAAACGATCCCTATGAGTATACACTATGAGATTTTGGGGTACATTTGAGATACGGACAGTTTGGTTCGCACACGAAACCAATCGGGCCCCTGGGACGAAAAGGCTAATAACTCACAGACCGGGCGTCCGATTTACGCGCCGTCTATTGCATTGAGACCCCTATGATGAGTCGGTACTTTGAGATACTTCTTCGTGGGATTTTGTGATACTTGGAGTATCGACCTGTAGCTCGTGGAGCAGACCCTCCCGGAGACGAGCGTACGGAGTACGGAGACCATGTAGTCGGCTGAGACCTGACAACTGTTTGACCGACTCGACTTGGAGTGAGTCGAATAGCCCAGTGGACGGAGCACTGCTGTGTTTGGGTGTAGACCCACGGCAGACGGAGCTCCTGGTAGCAGGCAGCAGACCCGCGGTACTTGACAGGAGAAGTACCTCTGCAGGCTATTAGGGGGGATGCACTACTATGTTTGGGTGGCAGACCCCAGCGGGAAGCACTACTGTGTTTGGGTGGCTGACCCGCGATACTCAACAGGAGGAGTATCTCAGCAGTCTTAGGTTAGTGAGCAGTACCTCAGAGTCGTGACAGGATCACTATACTCGTCAGAGACGAGGCTCTTCAGCAGTTATGATTTCGATAATGAAAATCCTGGTTTGAGATGAGTCTATGACCTTTGTGTTTACCTCATGATTGAGATGGGTCACTTGATAACTTAGGTATATGTATGGGAATATACCCAGGTAGTGGTTCTCCATTGATTTCATAACCTTTGTGTTTCCTCATGATTGAGATGGGTTACTTGATAACTTAGGTATAAGTATGAGCTTATACCTAAGTAAGGGTTATCTGTTGAGATCCTTCTTTGTGGTTATCCTTGTTGGATTTAGTGAGACCTTGAGGGTCTCGGGGTCCCTACTGAGTATCGTATACTAACCCCTGCACGGGCTTTTCTCGCACCTCATTGTATTGGTTGCAGACGACAGGCAGCGCTGACAGAGGCCGAGTGTTCGAGGACTAGACGGTACCCAGAGGTGGACCTCACGACGAGTCAGTATCCGGAGGTGGACTTCACGGTGAGACGATACTCGGAGGAGGTCAACGGGCGAGAGCGTTGTGGAAGTTATCTGTACCTACCCTTCAGGTAGGATCCATGGTGGACGATCCAGGAGCTGCGCTATCTGTACATACCCTTCAGGTATGATCCGAGGTGGATGACCCGGGAGCTGCTTCTATTCTTCCAGCTGTTTGTCTTTTCTGTTGTACTTTGGTTCAGTTGTAGCTGTACTTTCAGTTGGGTTTGTATTCTGGCCCACTTACTTTTCAGCACTTACTTTTGTACTTAGTGTATTACTTCCGCTTGTACTATATGGTGTTTAGTTTACTATTATAAATGCAATGTCTTCCCAGTTATCGGGATTTACGCCCTTGGTTCTAGTCGCCAGCCCCTGGCCTATGGAAGGCGGGCTTGGGGTAGTCATAGCACGGGTTGTGACAGTCTCCCCATTGTACCTTTATAGACATTCACTTATAGTCATCAACCTTTTGTATATAGGGAGGCGCGCCTGAGGTCATGTGGTGACCCAATTCATGGTATCAGTTATAGTGGCTCCCAGATTGGGGACACTACAAAGTGGTATTAGATGTGGTGTCTTTTGTCTTACTATTTTGGCATGGTAGATAGGATAATAGGATCTTTTTGGGTTTGGTAATGAGCTCATTCCTGGGTTCTTGCATCCCCACGTACGAGGGAAAACCTGGGTTGCTAGGGGTGGGAATTGATGTTTTGATTTGTGTTTTAACTATTGATTTATACTTCCACCTTGAGTAGTGCACTTGGATGTGATGTTATTGATTTAGGAGGTTTTTTCTTCTGGTCTGGTATGGCAAGAGAGATAGTGTGTGTTCATGCATCATGCTAGACACATAGTATTGATAGGTCATCCATATGTTTCCTGTGATTTATAGTTCCTTGGAATTCATATGTTGGTAGTGTACTTTCTATCTATAGTTTATGCCTGTTGATCTTTTTTTGAAATGGTTATTAATAATTTTTTTTGGAAATTTGAATTTGAATAAATCAAGGATTTTGAAATGTTGGGTAAATAAAAAAAGGTTTTTTAAGGTGTAAATCTTTGGGTTTTAAAAATGGAAGGTTTTGAAATGTGAATCCTCAGGTTTAAAATGGTAAAGTTTAATTAATATGGAGAGATAGGAAATGATGAAACCTATAGGGAAATTGGAAATATGTATCCCTAGTGTTGTGATCATACCCATGTATGGGTGGTTTGAGTAGTGAGATTTCCCTAGTTTGAGACATCAGTTATGGGTTGTGAGGCTTTGTTGGGTTTTTATGTGTGGAAAAAGGGATGTGCTTGTGGTACCTTTGTTAGGTCAGTGACCTTGGGGCTGTGAGATGTTGTTTGTTAATGTGAATTTGGTAACCCTTGTGGGTCATAACCTTACAAGTTGTGTTTTGGACCCTAGAGTGGGTGCTTGACTTGTAGTGTCGATGTATACGTGCAAGTATCTTTGGGGTGGGACCTAGAGTAAATGTTTTCTTGGGTGCATTAGACACAGTGTGTTTTGGAATGGGGGAAGGAGTACCGCTCATGAGCAGTGACTTGTTGGCAGTTTGATGTATATTTCTTATAGGGAGAGCTAACACCCTTGATAAACACAACTCTATTTGGGGTGTTGGTGTTGTTTAACCTTTTTGGGTGACCTATGAGAGCAGTTTTCTGGGATGTGAGTGCCTTTTTGGGTGTGTATGATATAGGTGGGTGTTTTAGACTTTGATAGTGTCACACAAAGAGTGTTTCCTAGTGTGGTTTTATCCTAGAAGTCTAATTGACAAAGTCAACGGGTTTGGGGGATGTGACTTGAGTTGTGGTTATGAGTTGACAGTCTTAGGAAATCGAGGGTAGCCTCAAGGGAAGTTATCCTAGTGTTGTAGGTTCCTTGTAATGTGAGGCCCAATTGGTTGCTTTACATGTGGAGTAAAAGCATGGTGGGTGCCATTGAAATTTGGGTAAAAGTGCATGGTTATGCTTTGATTTCATTCTCAAGGAAGAACTTGAGTGCTTGTGGTTGGTTCCAAGAATGGAGAGCTCATTTGAGTGCCTAGACTAGGTAGTGTTGGAACCAAGTATGTTCTTTTCTAAAAAAGGAGGATGGTTTGTGTTTATTGTCAATCCTATAATGGATGATTGGGGAGATTTCAAAGAAATGAGTCATACAGTTTAATCCAAAAGCATTTTTGAAGCTGACGTCGTTTCCCAGTACTTGCCAAATTTTTGGGTCCAAAATTTGGAGAATGGAAGGCATTGTAAAAAGTGGTTCTTCTTGGAGGCCTTATGAAAATATGGAAAAGGCAGAAGTTTCATAGATATGGGATTCTTGATTTGTGTTATGCAAAGATTTAAAGAACTGATACGGTGTGCTCTGTGATTACGAGAGTTTGATATTTGAGCTTCGTGAAAGGTATTATTCTAGAATCAACATTCCATTTATATGTCAAAGGCATGGTTTTCACGAATATTGGCATGATGATTTCAAGGAAATGAAGCTCTTCGATTTGAGATGGTGTTTCTTTTCGGTTATGATGAGCTCTGCAAATCAGATATTTCAGCGGAGCTTTGCAAGATGGAGGAAGCGCCACATAGACATTTTGACTGATTTGGATTTTGCGCCTGAAGAAGCGGAGCTCCATGATTCGACCGTTCCTATAAATAAGAGGCCACACCTCTCTATTTTGGATGAACTTAAGAGAGAAAATTTAGAACTGCTCTAACTTCGCGAAGCAAGGGGTGCTCCGTGAAGCAAGGATTCATTGCAAGATTGAGCTCTGTGAAAATACTATTATAGTCTTGATCAAAGTCAATGATTCTAAGTTTTGGTAACTTCATAAAGATGGGATGTTCCACATTGGCTCAGTGAGATTCATGAAGTAGATTTCTCTGTGAGGTAGTGAGGTCCGCGAATGGTTGTACACTGCGAGGCAGTGAGCTCCGTGAAGGTTTGTGCTTTGCGAAGGGGCTTTATGAAGGGTTGTTTTGAGTATCAATGTTGAGTGGTTAGAGCTTTCAGTGAGCATCTACTTAGTTCTTTGATGCAAGTAGTGTCTCATACTAGACAGAGACAAAGACTCTAATGCCCATCTGTTGAAGTGACCTTCAATTTAATAAACCGAGTTAGACTTCTCCTATAACAGTGAGCTAGGGGTAGTTTACAAAAGTGTTCTAAGGGAAGCAGTGAGACATCCCTAAAATTTTGTAAGTGTAGTGTACTTGTAAAAGAGTGACTGTGACCAAAATCTTGTACTCCACAACTAGTGAAGATTAGTGTATTTAGGTACTACATACACATTTTCGGCTTATGATCCTTGGACGTATCCCTTTGCGGTGAACCAAGTAAAAGTGTTGTGTAATCTCCTTACTTTCTTTTGACTGGAAGATTTAACAAGTTCTTACCAATTTGGGAATAAGATCCACAACTTTAAAAAGAAAAAGTTGACACCCTGATTCACTCATCCCCTCTCAGGGTGTTCTGATGTCCTTCAAGTAGTGGTTGTGTAGTTGGGCCATGCTTGGTAGTTATGGTTTGGATCGGGGGCACAAGAGGTGCTCGAGGAAATGTGGGTTCTTGTGGATGAGTTTTCTTTGGGTGGGGAACTTGTGTATGAGTTTTTTTTGTATGAGGAACTTGGAGGTGTCCAATTTTCTTGAGATGGGAAACAGTTGGAGTGCTAGTATAGTGGTGGCACATGTGGTTTCTGAGGGAATGACCAATTTGTTTCTTAGATCAATTAGATTTGGATGTGTCTTCAAGAATTTAGTGAGAGTTTAAATGGTATTCAAGGAGATTTTAGAACGATGCTCGGGTTTGGGTGATCAAGCAAGTGGTTTTGGTTAGGTGAGTTACTTTTGGTTTGAAAAACACCAAGGGTGCTCTGTGTTGGGTGACATGGGTAAGAGAAGAGGCTTGACTAGTGAATATGGATTGGAAGCCTAGGTTCATGAAATAAGACTTGTTAGTGGGGTAAACGGGTTCTGTGGTTGGGTTATATAAGAGCATGTAATGGTTAAGTTTTAATGAGATGTTGGAAACATAAGTGATGGTGACACATTATGTCTTTTTGATGGTGGACTGAATGTTACAGGAGCGTATGCTCGAGGAGTTTGAGTTGGGAAGGTAGTTGTGGGTGGACTGAGCGCCATTGTGAGTGTGATGATATTCTTGCAAGAAGAGTGGTCTGGGACCTTTGAATGGGGTTGTTACATCCCTTCAGTTGGGATTGACATCACAAATGGGTGAGTTGTGATGGTATTTTTCAATGACATCCTAGTGTACTCTCAGTTTACAGACGTTCGTGTCCAATATCTTGACATAATCTTGAGTATGCTAGGAGGGAAACAACTATACATCTAGCTAGCATAATATATTTTGGTTAGATATGGGACCTCTTGAAGGTTATTCTCATGGAGCAGTGTATGTGGAATCATATGGTAGGAGGCGTGCCATCAACCTTTCTCGGGTGAGGTCCTTGGGATGGATCGGATGCCGACAAATGCCATGGGTACCGTTCTAGAATTCTAGGAATGGGTGAAAGTTGATGTTTCATTTGGTCGACTAGGAGAGGGAGAGATTGTAACGCCCCAACCCCAAAAGCCCGGATCTAGTGCATTATTTTAATTAATTGGCATGATTACAAGGAATCATGTACCGAAGGACCAATCAGTTTAGCATTATTGGAAAAATAGATTATATATATGAACTTTACATCAAAATCTCTAACATAAAACACAACATTGATAATCCTTTGAGAACACCATTATTCCCCCATATTAACCCTATATATCAATCATAAAAAACTTCTTAGAATCTTGGGAAAATAAAACATAAGAAATGGGTGAACTCAAATGCTCAGTAAGGATAAACAATATAGCAGAAGCTATCACAAATAAACACAAACTTTTAAGGCAAGGTACAAATTAAAACACAAGCCTTTTAAAACATTATATTTATCATAATATGGCAAGAATAAATCAAATAATTCCATTTAAACATTCACATAGATATTCTACTAGTCTAATAATCACATGTAAAATCAATTACTAATCTTATAACGAGGGAATGCATAATGTAGGACATCTTAAACATACCTTAAAGGATTTGGACAAGACACCATACCTAATTGGGTAAGATATTAGCCAAAACCCAAAAATAATTGTATCATGAGACTACAGATGTATCGAGAGGATATAGTGGGCCCCATCCGTCACTTACTAAGTCCAATGCATTCCTCATATGAAAAGGGTGAAACATAACATAATCATTCATATTAAAACTAGCATACAAAATGTCAATATTTTAACCATAAACCATGAATGGTATAAAAATAGCACATCCACGGTCAAAAATATCATAACTCATTCAATACAATATGGAATATTGTATTATAATAAATCAACCTCAATCAAGAATAATATTTAATAAAGGATGTTGACATAGATGAAAATAATCAGTAAAACTCTTTGAGAGAAATATCCATTTTTTCTTGAAATCATTTAAAAGTCATACGATTTATAAAGGAATTAATTTAAAAGAGATTTTTGAATCAAAGTGTCCCATACAACTTTGAAACTTTTTAAATTAATTAAAATTTTAAAACAATCATGTCCATATAAATAAATCCTTAAAATCATTTTGAAAACATGAACATTAATTAAAAAGATTTAAAAAAATAAATCTTTAAAACATTTAAAATGATGATATAGTTAAAGAATCCCTTACATAAAACCTTAAAATATTCCTTTTGAAAACATTTTTATGAAACATGGACATGGATAATAAATATGTCCCAGTAAATACTTACATATAAACAATCTCAGATAATAATGAGATTAAGGAATTAACCCTTAACTTAGATCCAATACTCTCTGTACGTGTCTAAAACTCCTATATAATGTTTTTAAACATATTATTAACTTATATCAGAATCATAATGATATCATATATGATTATTTTATGACTTTATATTACCCATTTATTAATAATTCCAAGTTAATACAATATTTCAGGTAATAATCGTTTTGTTTATCGTACATGTTTTGACTTGTTATTCTTGATCATATTACTTAGATCATGATTTACTTAATTTAAGAAGTTATAATAAAATTTATATATCATATATATTCATAATATAAATATATATTATAGATATATATATGAAATATAATACACCATTAATGGAGACGGTAGGCCGTACGTACGCATGAACGTTGTTTCTATTTTCTTATCGTATGGAAGTAAGTGAATGACATATATGTACATATATATATATATATTATTATAGTAGACTTATTATTTAATATATTTTATAATTATTCATAACATATATATATGTATATATATTATAATCATGTTTGAATGGTTAATGTGGAGAATGAATCTCATCATGTCGTGGAGACGGTAGACCGTACGTATGCATGAGTAACGATATCATTCCTTTAATGGTTAGATGATATAGAACTGGATGATATATTAATTATATAAAATCATAATCATGTAATATTCATGATTCATTTCTATTATACTCATAATTATACTCATCCAAATAAATTAATGTGGAATAATAAATTACACCACGACGTGGAGACGGTAAGTCGTACTTACGCACGCATGTTGATATTATTATTCGTAAGATGGATAAAATGATGAATATAGTTTTCCCATGATTATAATAACATATAAGTATATGGATGATACTATATTTATTACTTTTATATGGAAACAACATAGAAAGGTGAAGTATAAGAAGAAAAGAACTTTGAAAGAAGGGATAAAACGATTACCTCTTCTTCAGGTGTCTTCTTTTGATTAGTACAAAAGGACTCCTTAAGTTGGTTCTTTGCCCAAAGGTTGGCCTCTAGGATGAATTGAGGTAAGTTGGAAGGATATTTGGATAGGGTTTTTCTGATCCAAAGGTCATTTTAGGTGTGAATAAAAGAGAAGGAGAATTGCCCTTTTATAGGAGAGGTGAGGGTCACTTTTGGAATGTTTTGAAATATTAATTTATTATAAATTTATTTTCAGTTTATAATGGATCAAAAGTTAATTATTTATAGTTTAATATGATTATGAGTCTAAATAATCTCAACCAATAGGTTTTATATAAGTTTATGTCATGAATTTAACCTTATCTTTTGGCTTTAATCGTTAGTTAAATAAGTTAACTCTTACCACGTCTTCTTGTATATTTATACTATATGGTTAATATATTTAATATAAAATGAAAAGATAAAATAAAGTGGATAATTAATTATATTTTTAACACTATACAAGTCATTTGGCCTAATCTTATATTTTTAGGACTATTATACCATTTAATAATATAGTATTTAAAAAAAAAACTCATTTATGTCAATTTTGACACTATTTAGTAATTGATTTTAGTTAAAGTCATAAAAACTTGATTCCTTCAAAAAATTCATTAAATCATCCCTCATATTTCAATGTAATCTATAAAATTCATGAATGGTATAAAAAATTTTAAATTAAATTTATTTTAATATTTATAAATTCATTTATTTGAATCTTTCATTAATAAGGTAATCACTGCATCGTCATTGTGTCATAAATAAATATATTTATTTAATGCATGAAAAAGCAAATTTATGTGAATATTTTTAATCAAATAATGATTATTTTTTAATATTTTTCAATGATAAAACCCATGTATTTAATTTTTTTATAAAAATATTGGGTAATTTGAATTTCAGAATGAAAATGAGCAAAATTGTGAAAAATGCATAATTATGTGTTTTGGAAAAATTTTGACCACAAGGGTATTTTTTTCATTTAATAAAATTATAAATCCAAATTTAGTGATTATTTTTTTGTTATAATCCTTATTTTATTTCCTCTAACTTTATCTTCAGGACCTAGAGCTGATTCGAATATATAGTAGTCCTAAAAATTCATTGAAGTTGGAAACTTTTTCGGGCGGACAACGTGGACCCCACCACTGTAACGAAACCACAACTTGGCCTTAACACATAAAATTGAGTTTATTACACCTGTTATAGCACAAGGAAACATAGGTCCGAATCTACATCAAATTTGGGAGAGTTTTAAAGTCATTAAAGCTGCCATTGGAGGTTATATTTTTGAAGGAAGCTTCCTGGAACCTGCATTCAGAAAAAGAAACTTCCAATGAAAAATTCATAACTCATTAATAAAGTGTCTAAATGAGCTAAAATTTTGATTATGAATGTATATAATATTTATGAACAACTTTTAAGAAGGGATCTATGCGTTAATCAACCATTTAATGGACAAACAACACACAAACTTTTTGAGGACATAATTCTGCCTATAAAAGGAGGCCCTCACCTCCTTCTCAAATCATCAGCTCGACACCCAAAACCAAGGAGGGATCCCAACAGGGCATGGGAAGCTGATTATAATCTATTCCCCCCTTATTTATTCTTTTATTTTTATTTTCATTTCAGTTTTATTTTAGTTTCATTTTCAATTGTAATTTAAATTTTAGTTTTATTAATTCACACCTTTGTGTTTCTCCACCCACTTTTCTTCATTTATTTCTCTCTCTCTCTCTCTCTCTCTCTCTCTTCCTCCACCCACTCCACCAAGTAATATCATACTCTCATAAATGAGTGGCTAATCACGAGACTTATCTTGGGGTGAGGTCAAGGTTTTTATGAGTTTTCTTTAAAGTTTAAATAAGTTTGTGGTAGAATTGAGTAGCATGCTTGGGCGAGGAGAATGTCCCCGATTGGGTGACAGTCACCAATGGCATGCGTCTCAAACTACTTCTATTATGGAAAATAATAGTGATTCAAAAATGAGATTTCGTGTTTGAATTATCAAACTAAATCAAACACATGTAGGAAAATAATGATTGAATCCAAGACTGAACCCCAAAACCAAGTTCTTTCTTATTAACTCATTCTGTTTAGATTTGTATGATAGTTTAAATTATCATTTTACATGTGATTGTAATTAATTATCAAAAACCCAAAAAGATTGTAATCAATTTAATTAAATAAAAAAAATATCAAAAAGAGATAGATTAGGTGAATTAGATAAAGTAAGTGAACTAAATTGAGAAGGCTCCTCAAGAGAGGCGACCCTGGTCAGTCACTGTGCCGCACTAGGAAAAATATAATTGTTTTTATCCACACCCCATGACAAGTGTGCGTCTAAACTGGTGCCATTTCTAGGGATCCAATAATTAGTTCATTTACCTTTTTTATTTTCACATTATAGTTATATTTCATTTCTTTTTTTTAAAATAAAAAAACAAAAAAAAATATATTTCCATGATGAATTAAAATGATTATTATTCTACATGAACTGAAAATTACTCAGAGGTGAAAGAACAAGAAATAGACTACATTGAGCTCAGGAGGCCCTCCAAGGAAGAGTTGATGCACTTTTTATAATGTTCAAGTAGAAAGAAAGAGGCATAACAACATGGATCTCACCGGAACATTTGATGGCCATGGTTGATGAACTCCAAGTTGACTTAAAAAGATTCGAGGCCAAGAAGGAAGTGCCATTGGTCTTCTCAAATTTCATTAAAGACATCCATGAAGTTGGGTCCAAACTCTAAATGGAGGATCCTGACTACCTACCTCCATCTTGTAATGATCAACTCTATGAGGAACTTTCCATCAAAGAAAGAATTCAAGCTGAACCAACTCAGGGAGATGATATGTTCTTGAACTCAAATTATTTTAATTTTTTTTAAACTAATTTGAGTATAACTCCCAATTGTTTTGAATTTTCAAAATCAGATGAATCCTATTATTCCCTGGAGGATGAAGATACAAAAGAAGATGCACCTGTTGAGGAACACCATGAGCACCCTGAAGACAATGAATATTCAGTAGAGGGAGTACAAGAAGAGATGGAGAATGTTGCATAAGGATCAATGATGGTGGTGGAGGTTCCATACTTCATTCTACCCCCACCTTGCAAGCTATACCACATTGTGAAGGGGTAGGATCTAGCGTACTCTATCCATGGATCATTCCTTAATAACAAGGATGAAGCACAAGCTGGGAAAATCCACATGTGGTGGTTCAAATCAAAGAATCTTCATCTACCATCTGACTTTGGATAACATCTGGTATTGCCTCTGGAGGCAGTAAAAATTTAGGGCCCACTTAGGGGATCATACCAAGATTTATCTTTACTTTATTTCTAGGAAATTAGATGTCAATTTATTTTCTTAGATGTAGTGCAACATGCATCCCACTCCATCTATCTTTTTTGAGCTTTAATGATACAATCCTTGAGTTTAATTGAGTTTTTTTCTTTTATAGGTTCATAATGGTAGAAGGAAGCCCCAGATAGTGAAGGGGAAGGACTAAGATTCATGGAAAAAGGGATTTAACTTTTAGTGTTTTATCTTTTAAACTCTCTAGATTTTTTTCCACAACATTTTTTGAGCTTTAAAGATAAAATTTCATTCCCAAACTTGAATTGTGATTTAATTGACTAATATAGGAGACATGAGTTTCTTAGGAATCCTATGATGCCATGTTTTAGATTTCAATGTTGATATGATTAAATTATTGAAATGAAGAATTTAATTTTCAAAATTATGAATGGATATTGAAATAATGACTCATTATTTGAAGGAATTAATTGATTCATGAAAATGAAATTTCCCTACCATATTTCATGCTTTGAATTTATAAAGTTCATGTGAATTGAATTGTTATTTTTATTCATGCCATGAGTGATTGTCCAATATAATATTTCCCATTCTCGAGAGGATTTATAGACCAAGTACTTCCTATTTATCTTGAACATATTTCTTGAGTGATATTGGGACATGTAGCTAACCAGAACTTGTATTGAAACTTGTTAAAGCTATGACTGTGAAAAAACACATTTAAAATGATTGTGACATCCTTTAAAATGATAATTTTCCTTAAAATACCACATTTACATCAATCCTTCTTTTATCCCATAGATACCATGAATTTCCTTTATAGGTATGAGCCATGTTTCAATCCATTTTTATCCATTCCCACCATACTCTTGGTATTTGCATGATATTTTAAATTTGAAGTGTGGGGGTAAAGGGAATCATGGTGGATGGGATGATACACATTGTAAGGAAGAAGTATGGGGGTGTTATTGTGGGAATTGTAAAAGGTTGTGGAATCATTCATTATACTCTATTTTTTGACCCTCTTGAATTGAAAAAAAGACAAAAAGATCAAAAATAAAAATAAAAAAATGGGTTGTGATTTGGGAGAACCAAAAATCACCATTTTCCAGACCAACGATCTTCTGATCATATGTGTTTAGGTGATGGATGTTAGTTTTGATCTAATAATAACTTTAGAAAAAATAAAAAAAAATTAAAAAAGTAAAAAAATATTCAAGAGGGTGCACAAATCATTCATTATGCATAATTTGATCATAACCTTTACTTGAGTTTTGGGAAGTGGGTGTTGCTACTTCAAAGGGGAGAATTTCATTAAACTTTTTGATATCATGCATTTTACTTAAGAGATAAACCTCCTCCTTGAGCCTTAATTTTTAAAGCATCAAATCCTACCAACCTTAAGCCTCAGAGTCATTTGAACCTTTATTGCAAATCCTCATGATTTTATGTGCCTTTTCTCTTTACAAAGTGGAGAATGTAGTTCATTTACAAGCTTATGGATAAGGAGCATATTCTCATGATATGGGCATAACTCTACTTGAATTGTATCATGAGTTATGAGAGAAAAGAATCAAAATTGAGGTAAATCATGACTTGACATGTTTAATAATAATGAATAAGGAGCTTGAATGATTGAAAGGAGAAGTTCCATCAATTTTCAAAGGGGAAAAGTAAAATATGTGAATTATTTATTTCTTTGAAAATGGGAAATTAAATTGATATTTTATGCAAATTTTTGAAAGTTTGATTTCACATTGATTTTCTTTTGATTTTATTGCATTGAAATTTGAATATTGGTAACATTGGTGTCCTCTGATTTCTATGTTGAGATTTTATGCTTGAGGACAAGCATGGTTTAAGTGTGGGGGTATTTGACATAGCAAATTTATGTGCATATTTTTAATCAATTAATGGTTATTTTTTAATGTTTTTAAATGATAAAACCCATGTATTTAATTTTTTTTATAAAAATAATGGGTAATTTTAATTTTAGAATGAAAATGAGCAAAATTGTGAAAAATGCATAATTCTGTGTTTTGGACAGACTTTGACCACAAGCGTATTTTTTTAATTTAATAAAATATATAATTCAAAATTTAGTGATTATTTTTTTGTTAGAATCATGATTTTATTTCCTATAACTTTCTCTTAAGGACCTAGAGATTATTCGAATATCTAGTAGTCCTAAAAATTCATTGAAGTTGGAAACTTTTTCGAGCGGACAACGTGGACCCTACCACCATAATGAAACCACAACTCGGTCTTAACACATAAAATTGAGGTTTTTCCACCTGGTATATCATGAGGAAACATAGGGTCAGATCTAAATCAAAATTGGGAGAGTTTTGAATTCATTAAAGCTACCATTGGAGGTTATATTTCTGAAGGAAGGTTCCTGGAACCTGCGTTCAGAGAAATAAACCGCCAATGAAAATTTCATAACTCATTCATTAGGTGTCCAAATGAGCTGAAATTTTGAGGGTGAACGACTAACATATTTATGAACGGCGTTTAAGAAGGGGTACACGTGTGAATATTCCATTTAATGAACCAAAAACACGAAAACTTTTGGGGGACATAATTCTTCCAATAAAAGGAGGCCCTCGCCTCCTTCTCAAATCATCAGCTCGACACCCACATCAAAGGAGGGATCCCACCGGGGCACGGGATGCTGCTTCTCCTCTATCCCCCCCTCATTTCTTCTTTTATTTTTATTTTTATTTTAGTTTTCTTTTAGTTTCATTTTTAATTTAAATTTAAATTTTAGTTTTATTAATTCATGCCTTTGTGTTTCTCCACCTACTTTTCTTCATTTCTTTCTCTCTCTCTCTCTCTCTCTCACTCTCTCTCTATCTTCTTCCACCCACTCCACCAAGTAATCTCATACTCTCGAAAATGAGAGGATAATCACGAGACTTGGCTCAGGGTTAGGTTAAGGTTTTCATGAATTTTCTTTAAAGTTTAATTAAGTTTTTGATAGAATTGAGTAGCATGCTTGGGCGAGGCGAATGTCCCTGATTGGGTGACAGTCCCCAATGACATACGACTCAAACTACTTCTATTTTGGAAAAAAATAGTGATTAAAACATGATATTTCATGTTTTAATTTTCAAACTAAATCAAACACATGTAGGAAAATAATGATTGAATCCAATACTGAACCCAAAAACCAAGTTCTTTCTTATTAACTTATTCTATTTAGATTTGCATGATAGTTTAAATTATCATTTTACATGTGATTGTAATTAATTATAAAAAACCCAGAAAGATTTTAATCACTTTAATTAAATAAAAAAATATCAAAAAGATATAGATTAGGTGAATTAGATAAAGTAAGTGAACTAAATTGGGAAGGCTCCTCAAGAGAGGCGACCTTGGTTAGCCACTGTGCTCCACTAGGAAAAATATAATTGTTTTTGTCCACACCCTATGACAGGCGTGCGTCAATGTCTAAAAATTATAAATAAAATACCATGATTTAGGAAATATTTTTATCTTTCTAATTAATATTTATAGTCATAGAGATAAGTTATATAACCCTATATTAAAATTGATTTAGTAAAAGATACATGTTTATGTTATATTTCCCTTTTCTTTAAATTAAATATTATAAAATATCATTTTCATACCCAAGTGGCTCCCAAATTCCAGAAGTTAGGGCTAAGGATGTTAATGGTCAGAAATATCTCATACAATAAGATTAGGACACATTTTAGGGTAGTTTTATATTATTATAATATTATTTTTTTACCCTTATTTACCTGATTTACCCTTTAACCATGGTAAATGAAAATAATTGCTAAAGTTACTATTCATAATGTCCAAAAATAAAAGGTACCTATTTATAAAAATTTGAACTTATGATTTTAAATATTGAATCTATTTTTACTAATTCAAAACACATAATTGGCATAAATTAATTTAAAATTAATTCCTGTTGTCAAAACCAGAAAGCAGGTTTTTAAGAAGTAAAAACTATCAAAAGATTGACATGTGTTTATGTCCAATTTCAATGTGAAATTAATTATAATAACTAAAATTGTATAAAATGATAAAAACAAAATCAAATTATACTTTAAAATCAATTAAAAAGATAATCTAACTATATAAATAATTTAGATGAAAAAGAAGGTTTGAATTAAAATGCAGTATTTTTTAACTATTCATTAAAATATGAAAGTTATCATAAAACACCAAAAAATTATCTAAACTAAATTTCTATATACCACTTCTAAATAATAATTTCATTTCATCAAATTTAATATATAAAAGTGTCAAATATTGTATTTAAAAAGGGTTCTCCATTAAAAGGTGAAAAAACTACATTTTTTGAAAAATACTTATTTTGTATAAAAAATTGAATTTATCCTTATATTATGTCTAAGAAACACATAATATGAATTTTAAAATTATATGGGATATATAAAATTCAAAATTTGGTTAATACTATTCATAATAGTTTTTTAAATGACTAGTTTGATAGGTCGTGGTGTGCTTGAACTCGGTGTTGTGTGTAGCGCAAACTACTGAATTATAAGAAGAATATTACCATGGAAGATTGATGTGTTAAAGATATGGAAACATATGATTCTTGGGTTGGTAGTGAATTTAATGTGGGATGTGTTTGTTGGAGTTTCTTGAGTGGGGTGATGATAACAACACTCCTAAGGTGGGGAGCAATATTTCAATCATAAATGTGCAGAGCGGGTTGTGAGTTGGGTATGGTGGAATCAGGATGCCAATGAGAAACCTATGAGGTACATGGTTGGGTTCTTTAGGAAAGGCTAGTTGGGCCTTAGATGTGGTGGTTGATCGATCCAATCATTGTCTTCGGGCTCGGGGTGGTTCTAAAAGAAATTTGAGGTGCTTGCATTGGTGTTGTTGATGGGTGCAATAAGGCATGATGATGGTTGTGGGAAATGGAAATGTGGTGCTATAATATTATTTAGATATGAGTATGGACTGTGTTAGGTGTGTTCAAATGATGGTGGTATGCCTTAAGTAAGAAGTATACATAGCCAAGTGAAGTGGTAATGCGCCAACAGTAGGAGTTAGGCATTTCAGGATGAGTCAGTTGGGGATGGTCTGACACGGTTTGGAGAAAATAATAGAATTAGTGAGTTGTAAACCACCTCCAGTGGAGGTTTTAAATGATAGGTATGTTTCAGGAATGGAAATAGGTTTTGAGGAAGAACAAAGTTGTATTTATTTCATATATGGACGACAAATACACACCCATTTCGGGTAGTTTCTATGGCAGGAATAGAGGCCGAGGTTGGTTGGTGATCTTATGGATGTTTGGGTGTGGTGAATTGGGAAACATGTTAGGGGTGTTATGAAATCTTGAGTGGTGGTTCTAGTGGTTTCTTTCTTGATGGTGGAGGTTCCAAATAATGAAAGGTGGTGGTGGTAAGCTAAAGCATATAGCGGGGAGAACCATAGTGGGTGAGTGGTCAGTAGATGACGTGATAAGAATTATAGGTTTGATGAGCTCGGGTAGATTCCATCTTGGTGTTTTGGTTTTGGAAATGTTCATTGTCTTGGGTTTTGACCAACTAAGTACTTTGAGATTAAGGTCATTCTTGGGTTGTGTTATGGATGTTTGGATATAGAACGAGGTCATTGAGCCTTGAGTTTGGACTGACATAGGTTGAGGGATGTGGTTGGTTAATTGTAAGTTCCTTCGAGTGATTCCAGGTGTACTGGACTGTTGGTATGGTTGGTGTTGATGTTGTTGAGTTGAGATTTATGTGTCCTTTGAGTAGCATTGGGTTTGTGTTGTGGATCACAATGGGGAGATTCCTCAGGGTAGGACTATTTCTTTGGTCTGAGTGTTATGATGATATGTCAATGTTTAGGAGGAAACTTGGGAGATAAAAGTTGATAAGTGGGACCAGTGATCTGACTATTTGTCTTGGAGGCTTGGTGAGGCTGGAGAATGAAGCTTAAGGATGCACTGTTATAAGGTGGGGTGGTTTTAAGATCCCAAACCTGAGATAAGCCAAGTCCCATATTGATTTTTTTGGGTTATGGATTTTTTTGGGGAGTAAGATAGGTCTAAGGGGTTTCTTGATAGTTCGATACATGAAAAATATGGAAAATAGGCCAATATGTGCTAAGAGCACGATTGATGCACAGTTAGTATAAACCATGCACCATAACCGT
This sequence comes from Viscum album, assembly GCA_963277665.1. Taxonomy (NCBI): domain Eukaryota; kingdom Viridiplantae; phylum Streptophyta; class Magnoliopsida; order Santalales; family Viscaceae; genus Viscum; species Viscum album. Next base: position 1,202,797,667 of record OY728126.1, on the reverse strand, counting down.
GTGGCCTGTAGAAGGGGTATGCACAGTTAGGGAAACCGTATAGGTTGGACTAGGAGACCACATGACTTGATATCCCCTCAGATAGTGGCGAACGCACGACCACCACATGTTTTTTCAAACTGTGCGGGTGTCAAGGAAAACCATGCAGTTCAGTTTCCTCTTAGACAGATAGAACCACATGGTTGACGCACAGTTTGGAAAACCATGCGTCCAAATCATGTGCCTCATTAAAAGTGATGTTTTTATTGTTTTTTCCCTCCCGACCTTAAATGTTTCTTCCCTAATTTTCACCCCATTCAACTCTCTAAAACTAGGGTGATGAACTAGAAACCTTCTCCTCCTCCATGAGCATTTCTCCTTCAATTCTTAGGCATTTGGAGTGCCATTGTGTGTGAATTGAAGCTCTGGGAAAGTCTTCAAATCTATTTCCTTCTATTTTCTAGAAGAGTATTTACTGAATGTTTTCTCTTATTTTGAAGCTCTAAACCCTTATTTTTTAGGGTGTTCTTCATATTAGTGTTTGAGGTCATATTTTTCAAATCAAGGGTTTCATATGGACAAGTAATCATCTACGAGTATGAGGTGTGTGGTCTTAAATCTTTTTCCCATAGTATCGATGTTTTATATGTGTATGTGGTTGTGCCAATTTGTTGTCATGTTGTGTTTTCATGTCTTTGGATTAGGAAAGTAATTTGGGCCAGATATTGAGGTGAATGAACCTTCATGGATCCTATTGTGTTCATTGATGACGTGAGACCAAACTTAGGGCTACCCATGGGGTATGCCAAACCCTTGATAATGGTGAATTAATTTGGTAAATGTTGAGATAGGGTAATTCTAAAAGGTGAATAGGTTGTAAGGGTTAATTGGTATGTGGGCATGGTTAAAAAGGTAATTGAAATGTCTACATGTTGGATTTTGTGACGTTCCTAGGAGGATTTTGAAATGTTTAAATGTGGTGTTTTGGATTTTGATCCAGTTACGGTTTTAAATGAATAAACATGATGTTTTGGAAGTGGGAAATGTTTTAAAAATAGGTGTTAACCTCAATGTGATTTAAAAGGGGGTTTTATTAATAAAATTAAAATGATGATTTGAAATGAGGGCGTGGTTCCCATTTTTGTGAAAATGATTTAATGATTATTTTGAATGACTGGAAATGTAAATGAAAGCCTTGGGTCTTGGTTTAGTCTTTTAAAGATAAAGACCCATGTTTTAAGGGGGGGGGGGGGGGGGTCAAGATGATTTTAAATGAGTATTTTGTTTTGGGTTTTATTACATGGTTTAATTTTAAGAGTGCATTGGTAATTTTGTAATTGAAATGATATATGGGTAAATTGTGATAAATGGTTAATAAGCATGATCATGTGTATAAGTGGTGTGAATGGGATATTGGACCAAGGAAACTCTCCCACGGGCTGGGATAAACTAATTATATAGGACCCACTCTTGTGTTGCATGTGTTATGGTGTGAGACTAAGACTCTATGACCCTAACAAATGCATATGTTATGATTACCTAGACTAGGGCTCCAAGGTAAGATATTATATTGTTGTGAAATGAGTACATGGTTTTAGATTTTGGACTGAGGCTCTATGCTTCCCAAAGTATGGACATGAAATGATTACCTGGACTGATTCTCTAAGTTGTATGGTTAAATTTAATTGGTTAGTAAATTCCCCTTTGTGACTAAAAGAATTAAACCCCTTATTTTATGGATTAGGCTCCTGGCATGACCCAAGCAAGTTTATTGGTTGGTTGACACTATAGAACTTAAAAGATAGGAGATCTAATTTGATTAATGTTTAAATGTGAAGCATGATCCCTTTGTTACCTTGTTTATTATAGTGCCTTTTATTATCTGCATACACTAGTGTACATACTGGTTATTTCTTTAAACATCATTGTTGGTGGACTATTGATTTCTAATAACACCCTTATTAGGCCTCCATGGTACTTAGGTACCTAATAAAATGCTATTTGTTTTCAGGTATAAGTTCATGATAGGGACCTGGTGTTTGGCTCATGCATGGGCTATTTGGTTAGAGCATGGGATGTCAGGACCAGTTTGGGACTCGGGACCATGTTTGGGTTCTTTAAAAACTTATAGTGAGCATAAAGAAAACATTTTAGTATCTTGTAACATCATTATAATATCACTATTACAATTACTCTTACAAAAGGAATATCCTACCTGATAAATTCTAGCAATCACTTAGGAGAAACCTATAACCGATTAACTTTGTCTCTTTACCCAATGCATTTGAGGGTTATAAAAGACCCATACATCCTTGGTTTATAATGTAACCACTTGTATTTGGTTTATAATGGAGCCACACATACTTAGTTTACAATGTAATCAGCTATCATCATAAATAATGTCTAAGAACCATAACATGAATAAAGTACATAGATATTTCATTTCATCATAAAACTCATAGTAACAACCACTATTTATTTCATAACATGATTAACCCATGGAAAAAATGGGTTCCATGGAAATCTAATTGAAACAATAATAATATATCTAGATAAATAATTAAGATTCCATCATTGCAAAATATCCCCTATGGAGCATAATTAACACTAAGGGTTGTTGTTGTATCTAATAGAAATACCATTAAAAGATCATTGAAAACATTATTTAGAAAAATACCCTTTCCACTTTAAAAATCACTAGAAATTCAAAAAATACTGTGAAAATAATTTTCTTTGAAAATAAACTTGAAAAAATATAAATAAATATTCAAATAAATAATAGTCATAATGGTGGGAAAATATTTTCATGTCATAAACATTAAAAATAAACTTTCTTTTCAAACTTTTGTAAAAAGAGTCAAAAGTAACCCATGCAGAAAAAGCTAACAAATTTACTTTTAAAACCTTTAAAATAATTTAAAATATAATGTAAATAACTTTATAAAATCATTTATGTTTATAAAATATCATTTTTGAACACATTTTATAAAACATGGACATGGAAGCGAAATATTCCCGATCTAAAAGTAGATACAAGATTAGTATCACTTACAGACAACTTTATTGATGTTTCTTTAATAAATAAGGTAAGAAATGGAAACTAAATATGAAAAACACATTCATAACTATATTAGAAGAAAAATATATGTGGTTCAAGAAAATAATATCATATGATTTCCCCAAAGGAACCTTGAACATAAACAATCTAAAAAATAAAGAAGATTGTGACATAATGCCATTACCACTTTGGTAACTTTAAAATTAAAATTTCTTGAAATAAAGAGTGAGATATAGATATATAAATACCATTAATTTCATTAATTAATATGAAAAAATTCATTCAAGTGGTATTAAGTACATCATACAAGAAAATCATGGTGCACGACATGAAACAAGTCTTAAGAAAATGAGATTGAGACAAAGAAAACCCTTGAAAAGATCATAAATTTTGAAGTGATAATTAATCCATGAAGTGATTATGTAAAAATATGTAAATACACATAAACCAAGTGTAAATATAGAATAAATAAATAGAAAAATTCATAAATAATCATGGCATAACAACGTTAATGAATTAGAAGTATAACCCAATGAAAGAAAATTGAGTTAAGAACCCCTTACCCCTTGGTAACTTCCATGTCAAATCCCCTTGGATTAAATAATTTAAATTGAAACATAAAATACAATTAATTTTTAATTATTCATGATATAACATGTAAATGGGTATTATATACTCCATATAAAATATATTAGGTGCATAACATTAAAATATGACTCAATGAAAGGAAATTGAGACAAAAACCATTACCTCGAGTCCATTCTTGCAATGTATGTCCTTTAAATCCTATATAATAAAATTATATAAATTATTTAATTGTTTAAGAAAATTTTATAGGTTTATTAATTTATCATCTAACCATTTTTTTCATTTATTACAATTACATATTTAATTACTTAATCAGTTATTTCCATATCTAGTGTTTTGAGGATGTTCGGTTCATAATTTCAAAATGGATTCGATTTGTTGGTCATGGTCAAAGAGGTAATTATTCCATAATATAAACAATAATAATAATTAAATAATTATAATTTTTATACATTAATTATAATTTTAAAATTAACCATGAAATATTTTTATGAAAAATGAATTACGTTACAATCATGGAGATGGTAAGTCGTATGCACCCATGAGTAACATTTTCATTTTTAAAGAGCATGAGGGGAAGAATATAGGTTTTATTTTATATTTATAAAATTAATATTATATCATAAATTTAATTTTATCTTCTTAAATAAACTTATATATACCATCCATTTGATGCGGTGATAAAAAAAGAATCACATCACTTCGTGTAGGTGGTAATCCACATGTACGCACGACCGACATTATTATTTTTCAATATATGGAAAGATAATAAACTATATGATATATTATATTTATATAATGATAATTATTTATTTTATATCATATATATACATTAAATTTATCATTATAAATAGTCTTGAGAGGTGGTGATGGAAAACGAATTACAACGGTTCGCGAGGTGGTGGTCCACGATACATACGAATGATAATTTTGTTTCCCATTCGATGAAAGAAAGAGATGGATATAGGTTATTACATCAACATAAAAACATATAAGTATATTTAATATGATATTTTTATTATTTCATCATGTTTTAATAATATTTTAAGGAGGTAGAAGAAGAAATAAAACAAAAATGCTGGGTTAAGAATTATACATCTTATCAGACAATCACTTTATGTTTATACCTAAATCCTTCCTAGAATGGTTTTATGATAAAAATAGAACCTATAATATGTGTTTATATTTGTTATTAAGGTATTTGGGAAGTTATTTTCTAAACTATAATGCTCAAAATGTGGTAGGAAAAAATAAGAGGTGGGGTCCTTTTATAAGTGAGGGGTGGGACAGTCTTGGAATTTCTTAAAGTATTAAATCAATATAAATTAATTTTCTTATAAAAATGGATAAAAATTAATATAATTAGAATATAAAATTAGTTTTAGTCTAAATACTATCATAAAATAAAATTTTGACAATTTTTGGTGATGTTTTCACCCTTATCTAATTTTTAACACCCATTAACCCTTTTGATAATTACTACAGTATCAAAGTTTTTTTACTCTTTAGGGGTCAAGAAATTTGATATAAAAGGATAATTGACCAATAAATAGACCATTTATGATATTTTAAACCAAATATCATCAATTTTTCTGAATATAGTATTTTTTTGTAATTTAAAATGATTTAATAAAATATTTTTTATTATAATATATCATTAATGTCATTTTTGAAAATACATGAAATATTATAATATAATTTGTGTGTAACTCATTTAAAATGGTTCCAAAATGACATGGATTCAAATATAAGGAGGATATATTCTTAATATAATGATCCAATAAAAATTATACAGGTTTATATATTATTTTAAACCTTATCTTTTGGTTTAACCACTTGGTTAACCAATTTTAACCTTAAATGTGGTAATGAATTTTTTAATATTAAAGAGTTATAATTTTATTTATAAGGTGAAAATTAGATAATAAATGGATAAGTTATGATAGTTTCAACCATTTCACATCCTAATTATCCTCTTTAATTATTTTTATGATTTTTAGATAATTTAATAAATATTATTTAATATAAAATATCATTAATTTCATTTTTGACACTATTCATTTAGTTTGAATTAAAAAAAGAATATACTTATGTATTTAGAATATAAACCTTTCACACATCCACTAATAGGCTATATTGATCTAATTTTTTTAGGACGCTATAACTCATCCAAAAAAGATTACTTTTATAGTTTTTAAAATCATTTACTTGATTTTCCACTACTTGTATAAGCACTAAGTCAACATTGTATAAGTGATTAAGATAATTATTTATTCACTAGAAATTAAAAATAAATTATCATGATAAAAAAAAATTATTCATATTTCAAATGACCATTGATAATTAAATATAAGTTATAATATCCCAAGAATTTCAATTTATCTTTCTGTTAAATAAATGTTTATTAAATGATTTTTTTTAAAATTAAAACAAACTAAGGTGTGATTGAACATAAAATTAAATGATTTTATATAATCAATTTAAATTTTTTTTATAAAAATATTCAAATTATAAAAAATATTAATTTTATTTTATAAGGAATATTATTTTATTTTCTCAGTGTAAATATAATAAGTTTTTGGTAAATGTTAGAATTAAACAAGATAAAATATATTTTCATTCAATGTTTAAAAATTTATGATTATTTTATTCTAAATGTACATTATCATTTATAAAAGTAATTAATAATCCCTTTTGAAACTTATTTCATAAATTATAAGTCTTTTTCATAAAAAGTACAAGTGATTATTAATTATTCTTTTATTTTGATACAAAAATTTATATTTTTCAAGATATTATGTTTTAATAGTTTTACTTTTAAATTACTTATTTTTTTAATAAATAAGATAAGAATCAATTTAAAGTGTGTATAATCCTTTGAATTTTTTTTGATATTATTTACAAAGTATAATGTTATTATCCTTTAGCGATAATATTTAACATTGATATAATTGGTGTTAGCACATGATCCTCAACCCATATGGTGAGGACTCCTTAAGTGCATCCAAGCAACTTGGGATCAAATCTAGGAGGATGCTAATTTTCAGGGTACTAGAGCAGTACTGTAGTAGGGACTGTGCAGTACTATAGCAGGAACTGTAGCAGCCGAGAATATTCCCCCGTTTGGGGCTTCGAGCCACCGATTTGGTCCCCGAGTCCTTTAAGGCCTTCGGGCCACCCAGGAATTCAGATCAGTAAGGCCTTCGGACCACCTCAAGGCCTTCAGGCCACCTTAAGTGCAGATGAAAACCAGAAAACCTATAAGGAACAAGCTTCAGAAGGAGGATGATCAAGGAGCTTTCACTATAACAGAAGCTAAACGGATTGCAAGAATGAGAGTGTATGACACTTGCCATCGGGAAAAACCTGTGCATGCACGAGAAAGCCTAGCTGAACATCCATGTGAAGGTGGAGATCTGATTTCATGATGAAGATGCTGGGGAGGAGAAGTTCCAAGTAGTTAGTGTGGGTTATATGTAATGTTTGAATCCTATGGGCAATGAATTCCTCTAAAGGCCTACGGTCCATGTAATACTTATGCCTACAGGCCTTGTAAGAGTTCCACCTCACCCCCTGAAAGGTGGATTATCAAAAATCAATAAAAAAATAAAGGCCTTAGGTCCATTGGAGATATAATTGGTGTTAATATATTTATGTTAAATTTTTTGTAAACATATGTATCAAATGATAAGAAGTAACCAAGTTATTATAAGGTTGAAATAAATATATTAATACACATAAAATTTTATATTAACACTATTTTATTTTTCTTTTAACTAAGTATTTTAAAATTTTACTTATTATATATATTAAAAAACAAGCCAACCCATAGCAAACCAAGGACCCCTCAACCACACACGCGGGACCCGTATGGTCAAATACATGGAAGAGGATCAACCCAGATAGCTGTTTGTTGGGAGGGGGTGGGGATAACTTGCACATGGGAAGGCTGGTGAGCATGTATAGTGCCCGCATAGCACGCTCAGGTGAGCGCATGGATGTAGGCTTGCATGAGTCGATGTAGTTCGTGTACCCGTTGTGTGTGAAGATTTTATTGTGGGTGCTGATCCTCTACTGCTTTGGTGTGAGTTGCTATCGGATCAGTTGTTATATATAGAATCACCCAACTAATTGAAAGTCCGATATGGGATACACTACATAGGTACCGCTCACCCATCATCAAAAAATTCCCCTTATAACATAACCATTTGATCAAACGAACCTCAACCATCCAATCAGCTCAATGCATCACCTTCTTTCTACCACATAAACCTTATCGTCTTCAAATCAGTTTTTCACCATTATCACAATCACACTTAGATAAATAGTTAAATATACAAAAAAATGATTCTTTGAAACTGCATTATTGAGAAAGGATTGATTCAATGATGCTTTATAAACCATAAAAATGACTTTATCAGTGTTAAATTATTATTCCCATTGCATGTGTCTCATATTCATTTTACCTTATACGAACAAATATATATACCTATTTTTGGTTATGCCATTTTGATGCATGGTACACTTCTCAAGGAACTTGGGATGCAATGAAGAGGTTTATAAAAACAAATAATAATAAAATGAAACTAGTGAAGATGTCATCTTCCTCCTCATGCATAATATATAAGAAAATACTGAAGATCATATAGATATATATATAATATGTATTCACATTTTGTTTTTTTAACAAATTTAAATGAGTTTAATGGAATAGGACACTGATATAAACACTTATGTTTATTTTACTCTGTAAAAGTCTTTAGCATGCTCCACAAGCAAAAAAGGCTAGACCTTTTAAAAGCTTCGAATTTGGAGCCTTATAGATTATTAAATGAATAAAATATAAACTCAATCTTAAGAAATTATATTCTATTAGAAAATCATTGTAAAATTATTTCTACAAATCTCTGGTTTACTTGAACGAGGATATAACCATATACACTCATATTATATAAATATGAATAAATAGTGAAAATATAGCTATATTAGGAGCTTTCCTTAATCCCTATCTAATAACCCTTGAAAACCCAGCTATAACATTAGTTTGAAGTGTGATAAAGTGAGGTAGTATAAAAAATAGAAGTTATAAAATGGATTATGTGGTTCTGACTTTTATTGTGTAAGGGTGATCTATTTTGAAAAGAAAAAATTTACATGTTTTTCAAAACCCTTATGTAAATAAAAAATGATTTATTTTCCTATATTTAGAAATCCTTATTATAAGGGATATTTAATTTTAAGTAAACTTTTGTTCAAAAAACCCTAATAAAAGTGAAAATGTTTTAGTCAATTTTTCTTTCAAACCTATTTCTAGAAAATTTTATTTCCAAGAATTATTATTTGGTTTTAAAGTGTTTATATTATCATTTTATACACAAAATATTCTTTAAAATTTATGGATGTTAAACATGATAATAGGTATGTCCATGAACTATGTATGTCATTAGCATTCCATTCATGTTTAGAAGAGTTTCCATTTTCAATTTCCAAGAATTATAAAGTGTTGGAATATTTCAAATTTTATGGAAATATGAATTTTCTCTTTTAAAGGAGGTAATGTTTAATAGTTATTTATTTATTATTTTTGAAAATAAATTAAATATATGTAAAGTTTTTTTAAAAGGATGTTTTAATGAATTATAAATGTGAAAGGCAAGCCCTTGTAAAAACGTTTTATTTAAAAATTTGAAACTTGGGTATCGAATGTGATAACAAGGAATGGAAAGTGATCCCATGACCTCAAGGATATGTTTTCCAAAAAGTGATACTACAAGTGGAATCATGATTTCTTAAGGTTTTACAAGAATCATTATATTCTATAAGAAACTTATTATTTTTAAAGTACTTTTTTTTTTAAATTTTCAAGGATAAATCCAAGTTTATTTAAAAGGTTATTATATTAAATGGGTTTTCAAAGTGATATGTCTTTTAAAAAGTTTTGAATTATATTTCTTATAGATTTTCTTAAAAACCCTAGACATTTATTTTTGAAAATTATTTATTATATTAAATGTTTTGTATTTAATATATAATGAAAGGTTTTCAAAAAAGAATTTTTATGGTATTTATGAAAAAATATTTTTACCCTAGTTTTAAAAACCAGTATGGGGAAATTTTATGCTCACTCTATGTTTTAAAATGATTTTCACTCGATTTTTAGAATTCTTGATGGTGTTTGGTTTCATTTAAGGAGCTAGTTCGAGTGAAGTTTGATAAATTATTTTAATATTTTTGTATAAATTTGATATGTTTCAAGGTTTTGATTTATCCTCCAAAACCTAGAACAAAAATATCCTCAGGTATGTAAAGAAATTTATATTTTTCAGTTACTTTTTATAAAAAAATATACAACATGTTTTTAGCACCAGATCCCAGAGTACAGGTCTTAGGATTTCTTATTTGGTTTTAGATAAATGGTTTAGACAACTTTGAAGATTTGGAGATTTTTATTAAAAATAGGTTAATATTATACATATTTCTCTTTTTAGTAAAATTCCTATTTTGTAACTTTTTTAGATTGAGGAAATTAGTTACAAAATAGAAGGAGGAGGATCACAAACTACACTTTTATATCTTCCTAATGACATTCTTGAAATTATTATTTCAAATTCATGATCTTTTAATTTTGAAACTTTTTTTAACATACAACTCTCCCACAAGTAGTTGTATAAAATATCAAACACCTCCTTTATACCTTGATATCACCATGGTTCATAAATTTTTTTAAATAAAATCCAAAATTCACAACTTTATAAACTTTCCCGACAAGTGAAATATTATCAAGGAATTTTCAAATATTTTACCCTATCACAAGAATTTGAAGCATACTATTATTTTAGTATAACTACATCATAAGGGGACCCTTATACTTCTTATTTATATTTGGTATCAACTTATAATATTTTGGGTCATACTTTTGGTATTTTACAAGGACCCTTAATTGAATGTTTCAAAACAAACTTAGTCTGAGTTTTAAAAAAAATCAAGTTCTAACATATATTTTGAAATTATATGTCATTAAAAAAAAATTTAAAATGATTTTTTATCATCATCAATACAAACCAAATTGTATTGGATGATTTTGGAAAAAGGAATCAAGGGACTTTAAAGAAGCTCTAAAGCATTATTGTGATGCATAAACCATCTATCTACATGAACAAAGCAAAAATGAAGTTAAGTGGATACCATGATAGGGTTATGTCTTACTTTTATTTTTGTCTTGGCATAATTTCATTTAAAATTTTGTAACAAAGATTTGAAATTTCAGATGTCGGCATATTCAGGATTTCATGAATTAATAAGTCAAGGTGAAATGAATTTCAAGGGTACAATTCCTTTAAGGGAGTAGAATGTAACATACCAAGAATTTCAATATATCATTATTTTAAATATTTTTTTATTAAATTATTTTTTTCATAATAAAAAAAAACTAATGTATGATTTAACATAAAATTAAATGATTTTCTATAATCAATTTCAATTTTGGTTATAATTTTTTTTCAAATTATAAAAATTATTAATTTTATTTTCCAAGAAATATTAAATCTTAGAATTAAATAGGATAAAATATATTTTCATTGAATATTTTAAAAGATATGATTCTTTTATGCTAAATAGAATTTATTATTTATAAAAGTAATTAATAAGCCATTTTGAAACTTATTTCATAAATTATAAGTCTTTTTGATAAAAAAATACAAATGATTATTAATTATACTTTTATTTTGATATAAAAATTTATAGTTTTCAAGATCTTATGTTTTAATAATATTACTTTTAAATAACTTATTTTTTTAAGAAATAAGATATGAATCAATTTAAAGTTTGCATAATCCTCCACAAAATTGAAATTTTTGGGATAATATTTACAAAGTATAATGTTATTATCCTTTAGCACTAATATCTAACATTGATACAATTGGTGTTAATATATTTATATTAAAATTTTAGTAAACAACATATATATCAAATTATAAGTAGTAACTTAATCATTATAAGGTTGAAATAAATATTTACATATGCATAAAATGTTATATTTGTACTCTTTTATATATCTTTTAACTATGTAATTTAATAATTTACTTAGTTTATATATTAAAAAATTAACCAACATAAAACTATCCATATACTCCTCAACCACACATGCAAGACCCATAGGTTCAACCACATGGGATAGGATCAACCTGGCTAGCTGCTTGGAGGTAGGGGGTGTGAGCACATGAACATTATTAGACTAGTGAGCATTCATAGTTACCACATAACATGATCAAGTGAGTACATGGATGTGGGACTGTGTGGGTCGGCGTGGCTCGTGTTCCCAATGTGTGGGAAGAGTGTGTTGTGGGTGTCAATCCCCCACTACCTTAACATGATATTATATGGGATCATTTGTTGTATTTAGAAGTTCCCAACCAAGTGAAAGTCTAATGCGTGACACACTATAAGGGTACTATTCACCTACCATTAAAAACATCCTCTTATAACACAACTGCCTGATCAAACAAAACTTGATTTTTTGATCGGTTAAATGTTTCATCTTCTTCCTCCCGCATAAATCCTTCCATCTTCAAATTGGGGTTTCACCATTATCATAATAACACTTATATAAATAGTTACGTATACAAAAAAATTATGCTATGAGACTTTGTTATTGTGCAAGGATTGATCTAATGATGCTTTATAAACCATAAAAAAGACTTGATCGGTGTTAAATTATTATTCTTATTATCTGAGTCTGATATTAATTTTACGTTATAGGAATATATATATATACATACATATTTTTCATTATGTTGTTTTGATGCGTGGGACTCTTCGTAGTAAACTTAGGATATAAGTAAGAGGTTTATAAAAATAACAATAAAATGAAACCAGTGGAGACGTCATATTACTCCTTGTGTGTAACATCTAGGAAAATAATTACGATCATATAGATATATATAATATGTCTTCACATGCTGTTTTTTTGATAAATTGAAATGAGATTAATGGAACACAACACCGATATAAACACTTTTGTTTGTTTTACTATATAAATTTCTTCACTGTAATCCACAATATAGCAAGGTTGTACCTTCTTAAATATTCATATTTGGAACCTTATTGGTTATTAAATGAATAAAATATACCCAGTCTTAATAAATTATATTATATAAGAACATTTTTTTATAAGTATTTCTATAAATCTCCAGTTTAATTGGATGAGGAAATAACCATAAACACTCATATTATTTAAATATAAATGAATAGTGAAAATATGGATATATAAGGAGATTCCCTTACTCCCTATCTAATACCCTTTGAAAACCCAGGTATAACTTCAGTTCTAAGTTTGAGAAAGTGAGAGGGCACAAAAAAAGAGAATTCATTAAAGGGATTATGCAATTCTTCCTTTAATTATGCAAGGGTGGTCCATTTTGAAAACTCTTTTTTACATGTTTTTCAAAACCCTTCTATAAAAGAAAAATGATTTATTTTTCTATATTTATACATCCTTAATATAAGAGATATTTAATTTTAGGTAAATTTTTTTTTATAAAATCATAATAAAAGGTAAAATGTTTTATTTTATTTTTCTTTCAAACTACTTTTTATAAAATTTTATTTCCATGAATTTTTATTTATAAATTCACAGGTTGGTTTTAAAGTGCTTATATTATAATTTTATGCCTAAAATATTCTTTAAAATTTATGCATTTTGAACATGTTAATAGGTATGTACATTCACTATGTATGTCATTAAAATTCCATTCAGGTTTATAAAAGTTTTTATTTTTAATTTCCAAGAATTATAAAGTGTTGGAATATTTCAAATTTTATAGAAATGTGAATTTTCTCCTTTAAAGGAGGTAAAGTTTAATAGTTATATTTTTTTGAAAATAAATTACATATATGTAATGTTTTGAAAGTATGTTTTAATGGATTATAAATATGAAAGTAAAGCCTTTGAAACAATGTTTTATTTAAAAATATGGCACTTGAGTATTAAATGTGATAACGAGGACTGAGGATTGAACCTGCAAACTCAAAGGGATGTTGTCCTAAAATTGATACTACTAGTGGTCTCATGGTTTTCTTAAGGTTTTCCAAGAACTATTATATTCCATAATAAAGTTATTATTTTTAAATTATTTTTTAAAATTTTCAAGGAGAAATCCAAGTTTATTTCAAAGGTTATTATATTAAATGGGTTTTCAAAGTGACTTGTCTTTTAAAAAGTTTTGAATTCTATTTCTTATAGATTTTATTGAAAACTCAAGACTTTTATTTTGGAAAATTATGTATTATATCATTTATTTTATTTTATATACAACCAAAGGTTTTCAAAGAAGGATTTTATAGTCTTTACGACAAAAGTTATTTACCCTGATTTTAAAACCCCTCAATGGGTATTTTTATGATCACTCTACATTTTAAAATGATTTTCATAGGATTTTTTGAAGTCTCAAAGGTCTTTGGTTTCATGTAAGGAGCTAGTTCAAGTGAATATGGATGGATGTTTATAAATTTTTTTGTAGGACTCTGATATGTTGTAAGGTTTTGGATAATCCTCCAAAACCTAGACCAAAAATATCACCAGGTGTGTAAAGAACTATATATTTTTCAGTTAATTTTTATAAAAAAACATACAACATGTTTTTAGCATCGAATCTAGGAGTGAAGGTCTCGAGATGTATTATTTGGTATCATATCAATGATGTAGAAATTTTTTTAGATTATGATGTTTTGATTTAAAATAGGTTTAGATTCTAAGTATATTTCATTTTAGTAAAATCCATATTTTTTTAACCATTTTAGATTGTGGAAATCAATTAAAAATTGGAAGGAGTAGGATCACAAACAACAATTTTATCGCTTCCTGAAAACATGCTTGCAATTATTATTACAAAGTCATGATCTTTTAATTTTCAAACTTTTGCTAACATAAAACTCTCCTGCAAGTAGTTGTATAAAATATCAAACAGCTCCTCTATACCTTGATATCATAATGGTTCATGGATTTTTTTTAAATCAAATCTAAAATTCCCAACATTCTCACCTTTCCCAACAAGGGAAATATCATCAAGAAATTTTCAAATATTTTACCATGTCATTATAATTTGAAGAATACTATGATTTTAGTATAGCTACAGAATATGGGAACCCTCATGAAACATATTTATATTTTTATCAAATTATAATCTTATAGTTTATACTTTGGTATTTTATAAGGACCCTTAATTTTAAGTTTTAAAACAAAATTAGTCTGAGTTTTTTTTATAAAAATCAAGTTATATCAGATGTTTTGAAATTATATGTCATTAAAAAGGATTTTTTAAAACATATTTCGTTATCACCATCAATACAAACCAAATTATATGATATTCTTTTGGAAAAAGTAAGCGAGATAATTTAAATAAGATCTAAATAATTGTTACAATGCATGGACCATTCTCAATGTAAATAAAATAAGTTTTTAGTAAATGTTAGTATTAAACAAGCTAAAATATTTTTTCATTAAATATTTAAAAATATATGATTATTTTATTCTAAATATACATTATCATTTATAAAATTAATTAATAATCCCTTTTAAAACTCATTTCATAAATTATAAGTCTTTTTAATAAAAAATATAGGCAATTATTAATTATACTTTGATATGAAAATTTATAGTTTTCAAGATCTCATGTTTTAATACTATTACTTTTAAATAACGTATTTTTCTAAGAAATAAGATATGAATCAATTTATAGTATGCATAAGCCTCCGCTAAATTGAAAATTTTGGGATATTATTTACAAATTATACTATTATTATCCTTTAGAAATAACATTTAACATTGATACAATTGGTGTTAATATATTTATGTTAAAATTTTAGTAAAAAACATATATATATAATGATAATTAGTAACATAATTATTTAAAGGTTGAAATAAATATTTACATATGCATAAAATGTTATATTATTACTATTTTATTTCTCTTTTAACTAAGTAATTTAAAAATTTACATGGTATATATATTAAAAAATTAGGCAACCCACAACCAAACAAGGACCCCTAAAGCACACATATGGGGTCTATAGGGTCAAACATGTGGGAGGGGATCAATCTATATAGCCACTTGGTGGTAGGGTGTATGATCACCTACATATGGAAAGGTTAGTAAGCACACATAGCACCCACATAGTGTGCCCGGGTGAGCATATGGTCGTGGGCCTGTGTGGGTTGGCGTGGCTCGTGTGCTCAGTGTGTGAAAACTGTGTTGTGGGTACTGATACTCCAATTTCTTGGAATGATATTCTATGGTAATGGTTGTTATATATAGAAGCACCTGACCAAGTGAAAGTTTGACATGGGATGCACTACACCAGTACTGTTCACCAGACATTAAAAACTTCTTCTCATAACAAAGCTACCTGATCAAACAAACCTTGAATGTCCAATCGGCTTAATGCGTCGTCTTCTTACTCTGGTATAAACCCTTCCATATTTGAATCTATTTTTCACTATTATTAAAATAACCCTTATATAAATCTTTATGTGTACAAAAAATGATACTATGAACTAAATTATTAAGGAAGGATTGATCCAGTGATTCTTTATAAACCATTAAAATGACTTGATCAGTGTTAACTTATTCTTCCCATTTTCCATCTCTGATATTCATTTTACCTTCTATGAATAGATATATATCCTTATTTTTAGTTATGCTATTTCGATTCATGATACCCTTCGCAATGAACTTAAGATGCAAGGAAAAGGTTTATAAAAAAACAAATAATAATAAAACAAAACTAGTAAAGACCTCATCTTCCTCCTCATGTGTAATATCTAGGAAAATACCAAAGATCATATATATATATAATATGTATTCACATTCCATTTTTGAAAAATTTAAATGAGAATAATAGAGTATGAAATTGATATAAACACTTGTGTTTGTTTTACTCTATAAAAGACTTCATCATGTTCTTCAAGCCAGCAGGGCTAGGATTTCTCAAAGCTTTGAATTTAAAACCTTATAGATTATTAAATTAATAAAATCTTAAATAAATATTAAGAAATTATATTCTATAAGAACATCATTATAAAAGGATTTCTAAAAAACTTCAGTTTACTCAGATGAGGATACAAACATACACATTCATATTATTTAAATATTAATTATTAGTGAAAATATGGTTATGTAAGGATCTTCCCATACTCCTTGTCTAATACTATTTTAAAACCCAACTGTAAATTCAGTTTGAAGTGTAAGAAAGTGAGAGGATCAAAAAAAGATAAGCTGTTAAAGGGATTCTATGGTTCTGGCTTCTATTATGTAAGGGTGATCTATTTTGAAAACTCCTTTTAATATGTTTTTCAAAACCCTTTTACAAAGGAAAAATGATTTATTTTTCTATATTTACAAATCCTTTTTATAAGGGATATTTAATTTTTTGTGAACTTTTTTTACAAAACCATAAGACAATGGAAAATGTTTTATTCTATTTTTCTTTCAAACTTATTTCTTGAAAAGTTTATTTCTAAGAATTTTTATTTATAAATTCACAAGTTTGTTTTAAAGTGTTTATATTATCATTTTATAGATAAATGTTCTTTAAAATTTATGGATGTTGAACATTATAATAGGTATTTCCATGCACTATTTATGTAATTAATATTCCTTTCATGTTTAGAAAAGTTTATATTTTCAATTTCTAAGAATTATAAAGTGTTATAATATTTAAAATTTTATGAAAATGTAGATTTTATCCTTTAAAGGAGGTAAAGTTTAACAGTTATGTATTTATTTTTTTGAAAACAAATTACATATATGTAAAGTTTTTGAAAGTATGTTTTAATGTATTATAATTGTGAAAGTAAATCCTTTGAAAAAATGTTTTATTTAAAAATTCAATAATTGGATATCAAATGCTATAATGAGGAATGGAGAGTAAACCCACAACCTCAAGAGGACATTGTCCTAAAAGTGATGCTATTATTGGACTCATGCTATTATTAAGATTTTATAAGAATCATTGTATTACATAATAAATTTATTATTTTCAAATCAAAATTTTAAAGTTTTTAAAGATAAATACAAGTTTATTTCAAAGGTTATTATATTAAATGGGATTTCAAAGTGATATGTCTTTTAAAAAGTTTTTAATTATATTTCTTATGAATTTTCTTAAAAACCCTAAAATTTTATTTTGGAAAACTATTTATATAATTTTTTTTATAATTGATATACAATGAAAGTTTTTTTTAAAAAGTATTTTTATGGTATTTATGATAAAAGGTTTTTACCTAGGTTTTAAAACCCCTTACTGGGCAATTTTATACTCACTCTACATTTTAAAAATATTTTAATAAGATTTTGAGAAGTCTCGAAGGTATTTGGTTTGGTTTAAGAATATAGTTAGAGTGAATATGGATTGATACTTATAACATTTTTTATAGAACTACGATATGTTGTAAGGTTTTGTCTAATCCTATAAAACCTTGACTGAAAAGATCATTGGGTGTATAAAAGACTGTATATTTTTTAGTTAGTTTTTATAAAAATAATATGTAGCATGTTTTTAGCACTAGATCCAGCAGTGAAGGTCTTAGGATGTATCATAATTTATTTATACCCCTATCATAAAATATTATATATATTAAAAGTAAGAGAGTGACATTTTTGAATTTATCCTTCACTTAAATATTATAAAGGAAAAAATAAAATCAAAATAGGAAAAAATTTCATATTTTTTAATTTTAGATGATTATGGATGAAATATAGTCATACAATGAAATAAAGGCAATTTTTTGAATTAATTTTAAGCCATATCACATTAGTTTTAAACATAATTAATCCATTTTACCTTTATAGTGGTAATAAAAATTTATTACGGTTATTATTCATAATGAACAAAAATAAAAGGGACCTATTTTCCAAATTTGTACCTTCATATTTCAAATATGGAATCTATTTTTTAATATTAAATTTATATGAGTGGCATAATTTAATTTAAAATTAAAGTTGCAAAACGTGACAAAAAATAGTTTTTCAGAAAAATGCATTTCTAAGTATAAATTTTTTTATACCAAATTCAAGTATAATATTTATTCCAAAGACTATAATTGGATTATGTTTATAATAAAAATAACTAATGAAATTTTAAAATATATCCAAAATATAATTTTGCTTTGTAAATAATTGAAAATAAAATATAGTTTTTAATAAAAATTAATATTTTTCACTATTTTGAAAAATGAAACTTTAAAAAAAATCTCAAAAATTCACTCTATGATAATTTTGACATGATGAATTCAAAAACGATATCATTTTTATAAAATAAAATTTATAAAAGTTCCAGAAATCAATTATAATATTTGATCATAAAGATCAATATAAACTATTTTTTAATAAAACGTATTTTTGAAGCATAAAATGACTTTAATGAAAAATTAAGAGCTTATTTCATAAGAATTAATCAATACATTTGTATTGAGTAGGAACTTTTTATATATATATTTTCTAATGTGATTAATCCTATTCATAACTTCCAATTTAATGGCTAGGTTATAACTATAACATTTAAATAATAACATTTCATGGTTAATTTAATCTCGGTGTTATGTGTTGTATATGCTATTGAACATAGTGTTCTTTTAAAATATTAGGATATTACATTATCTCCAATTTAATAAATTGAATCCTTCAAATATAAACCTAATATTAGTAATCAATGGTTTTACATTCGAAGATTACTTTGTTGAAATCCTACATCGTAAAATGGGTTAATAAATATTTTTCTTGAAAAAAGGGAAATATAAATACAAAGGTCATCTGGAATAAAATATACTAGGTTTCAAAATTGTAGAACATTGGTGGGAAGTGAAAAATATGGACATGCTGGAAAAATTTGATGTCCAAATAATTATGGATAGTGCAAGAGAACACTGATCACAAGAAATTTAATGATCATGAGAAGGTCAACAAACCCAAAACCATGAATCAATGAGTTGTGAAAAAGATTATCGATTGATAAGACATGAATGTAATATGATAACATTTTTGTTTCAATATCATTTTCCTAGAGTTGGGTAATTTCTTTATTTAAGTAAATATACTTACTAGAAAAGTATAATTTCATCCATTAATCAATCTCCATCACAATATCATTTGTTTCTCCTAACAATGAGTATTTGTGATGATTTTTTCATGGATGAAGCACTAAAATAAAATTCTAACACATCACATAATTACATAAAAGGATAAAAATATATTCATAATTTCTTTATAAATTAACCAAAACCAAAATATTTAGCATAAGATAATTCTATAAATTAATAAATAAATACAACAAATCCTAACAAATCCTAAAATACAACATTAATCTTCAAATCATAAACAATAGCACTCAAAGTTTAAATTTGATCACTCGATAAACAACTTGTCGTAAAATTATTGAAAATATTTCCAACCAAGTTTTAAACCTAAAAATCATAATTATTTGATCACATATTATTTTGAGATTAATTTAACATTTATATCTATTCAACATTAGTCACTCATAAATTCATATAAAAAAAAATGTATATTACCTAATCATATAATATCTAAAATATTATAATAATTTTCATAAATAAACCGAATCACCATAAAGCCACATTAAAATTATATATGATTTAAAAATATAATTAAACCTTTATTCCTCATATAAAATCCCATATTATTTAAAAATATCATGTTTACCTTTATTATATAATGTTCCCTAAAATTATAGTGATATTATTTTGAAATAACATTAATCACTTAATCACCAAATCACTTTTCAATCCTATGGTTATCAATATGAAAAAATGCAAAATCAATTTAATCTTTATATATCAAATCATTTAAGTAAAAAAACAATGTCATACTAACCAGGACATCACATAGGACAGTGGTAGGTGTTTCAACCTTATCATCCTTCAGTTGTGGGTTCAAGCCCCATGACCTTTCAGAATGCGAAGGGTTGTCTCCCAGCCTATTGGTTGTTCCTTTTCTAAAACCATATTAATATAATTACATTATAAATGAAAAAACTTATGTCATAATGATATTCATAATTCACCTTGATCCTATAACATCCCCAAAATATGATAACCCTTTTATCCCAAATTTCCTTAATGACCTCAATATTAAAGAACGTTTTAACCTCAATGGTTGTATCATACCCTTCAAATTACACCCCCAAAATGTAATATCAGTAATCACAAATAATCTTTCATGTTAAACCTAAGGGTTACAAATACTTCAACCCAATAAAATATATCCAAAAATATCATTATTAATCTTAATATATCATCACTTAAAACCTCAAAAGTGGTGTCTAATCCTTTTAACTTATGATTAACCTTAAACTTATATACCCATGATAGTATCCATAAATATTAAGATAAAATCACATGAAAAAAACTCTAATATCCAAAGTTGTCTAAACCCTACTCTAATACCAACTATAACGGCCTGAACCCACACACCCGGATCCATTGCTGAAAACATAATCTTTACATTTCTATCTTGATACCAATAAACATGACTCAATTTTAGCCATCCAAAACTTACAACATCAAAACGAAATATTATATCACTTACATACCCAAGGAACTTTTAGGTTTAGATTTCTAAAGAATTTGGACAAACTCTTACACAACAACTTGGATATATAAAAAATAGTTCATAAAAATCTATGTCATATCATACTAATTTCTTCACATATAGTAACCTTATTAGGCATAACATACTAAAAACATTTATTTATAACCTAGGTAAAAGGAAACATAAAAAGGGTGATCTCAAATTCTTAATAAGGGTAAACATAAGCATTAACAATTGAATGTCATTAGTGAACATAAGATGATCATAAGGGTATAATGAAATAATCATAGCACATGAGTATAAAATAAGAGAATTCATACCCCTAAAAATCTAGATCATTAAACATATGGAATAAAATAAATTTTTAGTAAAGTAAAGAGTCATAAAAATCAATAATCATGATCCATATGATGTCAATATTGATCAAAGTCACCTTTAGAAACTTTTAGAAATAATAAAGAAAATTTATTGGTATCTTAGAACATCATTATCATATCACTCTTACAATCTCTCTTGTAAATGTAATAATCTACCAAGTAAATTCAAACAATATATTAGGATAAAACTATTACCGGTTAAACCCATATCTTTACCCAATGCATTGGAGGGCTATAATAGACCAACCCGTACTTGGTTTATAACGTATCCACCCATCCTTAGTTTATAACGGAACCACCCATTCTTGGTTTATAATAGAACCACCCATTAATAAAAACAATATCCAAGAACCATAGCATGGATAAAGTCCATAGAGATTTTATTTCATCATAAAATTTATAGTAACAACCATTATTAATTTCATAACATTGTTGAGTCAAAAGTTTTACTTTTTAATTTTTCTTTCCTTAGTTTTGGAAATAAAAAACACTTCATTAAAACATTATTTTACTAAATTTATATTTCCCAAGTGTTTTCATATGTTTCTTATAAGTTTTGTAAAGACCCTTAAATTGCAAGGGAATTTTTTTTTTCTTAATTTTATTTGGGATTTTACGAGTACACGGTTTCTGATGGAACCTGATTCTGAGACCCGGTGTGCCCGGAATCATTTTCCGAAGTTTAGCTCGAGTACGTTCAGTGAACGAATGAGCGGGTTTTTCTAACTTTTGAACCGGTGCTCGAAATCGAAATCTGAGGGCACCGTTGAAACCGCAACGCCGGTAATTGCTTAAGAAGACCCTTTCTGGAGTTGTTTTTGCTCGGGTGGTGTTGTTAAATAATTGGGTTAACTAAAGAGTGAAATAAAATTTGTGGCACAATTTTATTTCTAATCTAAATAGTTATAACCTATGCATGGGAGTTTAGTGGGACCCACTACATCCTAACCACTTGGTAGGATATTTGTGAGGTGGGTCCCACACGAGCCCCACCCCTTCAAATTCTCTAAACCCCCCTCTTTATTTTGGAAACCCCCCATAAATGTGTAACACACCCACCTCCCCTCTTTATGACATGTCAACTCTCACAATTAAATTGATTGTTTAATGCCATTCAATTAATTTAATTTTGAGTTTATATTTTGAAGTTTTGAAAACTCATGGCGTGTGTTAATAAAATAAGACTTAATTATTTTATTTGGGGGTGGGAGGTTATGTGTTGAGATTTTGGGGAGAGATTACTCTAAGGTTGAAGAACTTCGTCACCGCAAGGGAAGATCGTCGTGCCGTATCCTCTCCTCTCCGCAGCTGGTGAGTGACGTATTTTCCGGAGAACGACGACACGTCCACCTTCGATCCTCTTCCCGCGTTAAAGAAATGGGGATGCCGCATCCTTCATTGGGCGTGCACCGACGACATATACGGAGCCTTGTTCCGCGACGCCGTCTTCCGCGTTGCCTTTTTTCCGCGATGATCACCGTTCGTCAACCACCTTGAGGCAGGGGTTTAAAGTTCAAATTTAATGGATTAAATTTGTGCTTGCCTTGTCGAAATTGTTTATGTTATTTTATCCGTCTGCTGTCAATTTAACAGAAGGAGGTCAGACCGCACAAACACGGCCGATCCTCCTCCTCTTTGTTGTTGATCATCGACGTGGTTTGGAATGGAGACGGCGTGGTGCAACAGTACCGCGCGGGAATGAGGATAAATGCGGCAAAAGTGCGCGGTGCCGTCGTGCCGCGCCAGCAAATCCTTAGGAAGCCACGGCCAAGGACGGGCCGCGGCGGAGGAGCGCGGTGCCATCGCGCGACGCCAGAGCATCACGGAGGGCCGCGGCTGGGGCGGAGAGACGCGACGCCATTACGCCGCGCCGGTCGGACGAGGCTGCGGCTTAAGGCCGTGGAGGTGCAGGGAGGGGCGTCCAGAATCGTCAGCCACCAGCGCATGGAAGGTGGGACCCGCGGGGGTCCCGTGGCGGCACACCGCCCGGCCAACTCGGGCCGGCCGTTTCAGAAGACCCGGGGGTCATAACGCCTAGCTGGAAAATAGGCAGGCCCCCATTCGGGGGGCCATTTCTTCAATCAAGGGGGGACAACGCCCCCCTTTGCATCCCGCTCGGCCAAAGGGCTGAGCTGCTGGCCACGCGGGCCGGGCCGCCCGCGCTGGGTCGGACCCCCGCGCCAGGCTGGGCCACGCCAGTCGGGCCGGGCCACACCCTAGTGGTCCGAACCCGGTCCCGGGTCGGGTCGGCCCGGTTTGGGCCGAACCAGGGGGGGATCGGGTCGGGTCAGACCGGGCCCGAACCCCCTGTTTTCGTACAGTTTCGTTCAAACGCCCATATCTTGGGCTACGGAACTCTGATCAACGCACCGTCAGTTGTGTAGCAATACTTGGATCGAGACGGTATTTTCGATATTACACTAAAGTTTTTGGATAACTTTGGGTATGACCGGGTTGGTTCGAACACGAAACCAACCGGGCCCTCGGAGCGGAAACACTTATAACTTGAGCTCCAGACGTCCGATTGACATGCCGTCGACTTTGTTGATTTCCTCTTAGTGAGACAGTTCTTTTGGATTACTCTGATCGAGGTTTGGATGCAGCTGGAGTACGGTCGGGTTGGTTTTATCTTAAAAACCAACCGGGCCCCTGGGAAGAAAAAGCCAATAACTCTCAGACCAGGCGTCCGATTGACGCGCCGTCTGTCACGTTGAGTTCCTTTTGACGAGACGAAACTTTGTGATACATCCAATCTGGACTTTGTGATAGTTGATGTATCGACCCCTTGGCTCATGGAGCGAACCATCCTAGAATCGAGCATGCTGTGTGAGGGAACCCTAGAGCTGGCTGTGACTGCAACGACTTCCATACTGGAATCCTCAGAGGGTTCGACGGTGAAGACTTTCGTAATGGAATCCTCTGTGGGTTCGACGACGATGAAAAACATACTGGAATCCTCCGTGGGTTCGACGACGATCAAAACCGTACTGGAATCCTCAGTGGGTTCGGCGGTGACGATTACTGTACTTGTATCCTACGTGGGTCCGACAGTATTGACCTCTGTTGTAGTATCCTACGTGGGTCAGACAGAGTAGCTGGACTAGTATCCTACGTGGGTCCGGAAGCTTAGCTGGTCTAGTATCCTACGTGGGTCCCATCTAGATGAATCAGTAACTACATATGATCATCTCTTTTGCTTTACAAATGATACTTACCTGTGTGAGTTGAGTCTTGATTTTCAATCATTATCATTGATGTGATTGACTTACTTTCCTGTGTGGACTGGGTTGTACTTTCCTGTGTGGACTGGGTTGTACTTTCCTATGTGGACTGGGTTGTACTTTTCTATGTGGACTGGGTTGTGCTTTCTTGTGTGGACTGGGTTTCTCTTGGGCTCATGAGTTGGAGAAGAACTGGAATTGATGACTTAGGTATATGTATGGGCATATACCTAAGTAGAGACAGTTAATACTTCGTGTTTGTATCTTTCCTATGGTTTATCCTTTGTGGATTTCGGGAGACCTTCGGGGGTCTCGGGGTCCCTACTGAGTATCATATACTCACCCCTCCATGGGCTATGACCGCACTACGTTGTGTTGGTTACAGACAACGGATATCGCTGATCGTAGTTGAGGCTTGTGGAGCGGGACGGTACCTGGAGGTGGACCACTTGGCGGGACGTACACGGAGAGGAAGACTGGACTCGAGGAGCCGACGAGACTGACGGTACTCACCCTTCAGGTGGGAGTTCCTAGAGGACGTCCTAGTGGTTTCTGCTTTGTCTTTCAGTTGTTGTACTTTACCTTTCAGTTGTACTGCACTTCATTTGGGTTTGTATACTGGCCCATTTACTTTCCAGCACTTACTTGTACTTTCAGTTTACTTGGTGTTTACTTCAGTTTGCGTACTCTGTGGTGTTTGTTTTATTACATAAAGGCAATGCCTTCCCTTATATCGGGATTTACGCCTTTGGTGTTAGTCGTCAGCCCCTGGCCTATGGAAGGCGGGCTTGGGGTAGTTACGACACGGGCCCCGAGGACGGGTCATGAAAAATTGGTATCAGAGGAGTCGGTTCTACCGCAGAACTTAGGACTCTGATAAATTATTTTCTGTGAAGCAATAGTATTAAGGGTATTAATTGTGGTTATCAGTCCAGGGAGCCCAGTGTTGGTGCGGCGGCCGACGTATCCATACACCAGAACCCTGACTTCTGATTTCTAACTCAGTGCATGAAAATATTGATTGCATGTGTGTTTCAAAAGTTTTCTTAGTGATTACTTTGTGTCAGCTCACAAGGTATACTGTTTTGACCTTGGTGCACCAGTCCCTTTTCAGGATGGCCCCACGATGGCAGCCAGCTAGGGTTCCCAGTTACGTGTGAGATGGCATCCCACCGAGCGACGAGGCCTCGGTGCAGGGCCCCATTACAGTGGAGGGACCGACGGTACCTCTACCCGCCGAGCCACCAATGCCACCAGCCCCAGCCACTGAGAGTGCACGTCGCCTTAGTGCACTGCACGAGTTTCAACATTAGAGACCGCCCAGGTTCTGCAGGAAGACGGACCCTCAAGAAGCTGAGGATTGGCTGGAGGCTGTTGTTCGAGTTTTCAGGTTAGTAGGGACACCAGCTGACCTTATAGTGATCCTTGCAGCGAGTCTCCTGTACGCGGCAACAGGTAGATGGTGGATCCTGATGCTCCAGGTGCACGATGAGGCATTTATCCTTTGGTCAGACTTTGAGAACCTCTTCTTCTCGGAGTTCTTCCCAGCCACCCTCCATGCGGTGCGCATTCAGGAGCTACTACAGCTACGGCAGGGCAGCATGACGGTAGCCCAGTACTTAGCGAGATTTACCGATCTCTCACGATATTTAATGGACATGGTACGAGACCCATTCTTCTGGGCCCGAACCTTCGATCAGGGATTGAGGCATGAGATCAGGGCTTCGATGATTTCCCTCAGCATTCCGACGTAGATAGGAGTACTGGAGCGAGCCCTTATAGTGGAAAGTTTTCTCGCTGAGCAGTCACCAGCGGCGAGACCCTCCGCAGGACGACCCGCAACAGAGTCTTCTGCAGCCGGCAGTAGACAGATGACGCAAAGGACCAAGCGGGCTAGACCATCAGATGAGCAATATCAGGAAATAGGTTTGGTTGTATGAGGCACTCGGAATAGAGCCATCTATACGAGGAGCAGGCAGTGCTATGCATGCGGTGGGCAGGGTCACATGGCCCGTGACTGCCCGAACCGTCCTGCAGATGAGCGGCAGGCGATAGAGGGACCTCCCAGGCAGAGGTTCGACCGTGGTGGTTCACATGGAGCAGGTGGACGAGGCAGAGGAGCTGGCCGAGTAGCACGTGGTGGGCGATGCTTTGAGGCTCTACCACCACCACCACCAGGAAGACCACCCCGACCGCAGGGAATAGGTGAATAGGGGAGAGCTCAGCTTTATGCAACTGAGGACTACGATCATGGAACTCCGGGAGCAGATGGACAGGAGTGGGACTAGCTCCAGACATGGAGAATTTTTTTCATGTTGCTTCTAGATTTGTTGATGTTTTGTTTGTGAATGATTTGTGTCTTTGTACCTTGAGCTGCGGTAATAAAAGACACTTGTTCTTGTGACGTTTTCTTCCCTGTCCTTTTTATGTAATTGATACTGAGAGGTTCTGGTTAAAACCGTTGACTTGATTCTCAATTTTTAGATTCCTACTGGAGGAGACCTAGTGACCACACACTGCTGCCGACAGTGTGACTCGACGCTTGGAGGCAAGAGTAACAGTTGGATCTCTTGGTAGTAGCGTCGAGGCCTTAAGACATCGTCCATGGCATGAAATAGTACCATTTAGGTCAGGATTGACTGTATTAGGCAACGAACGTGGTTCATCCAGGGGATGATACCAGATTTCACTTTTTGGCAGAGGAGAAATCTCAGTAGCTCTTGAAGAACGTAAACAATGAAGGGTGGGAATGAGTTCTTACAGTTGGCTAGTCTCAACCATTGATCGTTGAGCGAACGGTTTACGGTTCTCTCCGACCTAATAGTCTTAGGTATGTCTTCTCCCGGAAGGACATGAACCTGAGATAGCGGCGATGGATTGAGTTCCTCCAGGACTATGACATTGAGACATGTTATACTCCTGGGAAGGGGAACGTTGTAGCAGATGCTCTTGGTATGAGATTGGGTATTCAGCTGTTAGGAGTGGTGAGACAACAACTGGCCGCGTTTTCAGATATCCTTTGTGAATAGTGTTGGAGTGAGTACGTGTAGAACCAGAGATGGTTCTGGATACGACAGAGAAGGTCCAGGTCATCCAGGAGGGGATGAGGATAGCTCAGAGATGACAGAAGTCTTACGCTGATAGGAGGCGGAGACCACTAGAGTTCGAGGATAGCGACCACGTTTTCTTGCGGGTCTCACCTCGACGTGGATTTAGGAGGTTTTACCGGGGCGACAAGCTATCTCCGTGCTTCATCGGACCTTTTCAGATTCTCAGCAGAATAGGTGAGGTGGCTTATCGCCTGGCTCTACCACCTCAGTTGCATAGGGTGCACGACGTATTTCACGTATCTCAGCTAAGGAGATACGTGCACAACCAGATGCATATCATCGACCATGGGGAGCTAGACTTGACGATGGGGTGACTTTTGTGGAGGTCCCGGTGGAGATCGAGGATCGACAGGAGCGGGTCCTACGTGGGTGGTCGATTCCTCTAGTGCGCATCAGGTGGCAACACGGGAACCTCCAGGAGAGCACTTGGGAGTAGGAGGCTCAGATGCGTGCTCAGTACCCTAATTTGTTTCCCTAGTTTGTGATGTATCTTTATGGGGACGTAAATCCCTGAGGTGGGAGTAATGTAAAGACCCGTAAATTTCAAGGGAAATTTTTTTTTCTTAATTTTCTTTGGGATTTTACGAGTACACAGTTTTTGACGGCACCTGATTCCGAGGCCCGGTGTGCTCGTAATCATTTTCCGAAGTTTAGCTCGGGTACGTTCAGTGAACGAACGAGCGGATTTTTCTAACTTTTTAACCGGTGCTCGGAATCGAAATATGAGGGCACTGTTGAAACTGCAACGCCGGTAATTGCTTAAGAAGACCCTTTCTGGAGTTGTGTTTGCTCGGGTGGTGTTGTTAAATAATTGGGTTATCTAAAGAGTGAAATAAAATTTGCGCCACAATTTTATTTCTAATCTAAATAGTTATAACCTATGCATGGGAGTTGAGTGGGACCCACTACATCCTAACCACTTGGTAGGATATTTGTGAGGTGGGGCCCACACGAGCCCCACCCTCTTCAAATTCTCTAAACCCCCTCTTTATTTTGGCAACCCCCCATAAATGTGTAACACACCCACCTCCCCTATTTATGACATGTCAACTCTCACAATTAAATTGATTGTTTAATTCCATTCAATTAATTTAATTTTGAGTTTATATTTTGAAGTTTTGAAAAAGCATGGCGTGTTTTGATAAAATAATCCTTCCTTATTTTATTTGGGGGTGGGAGGTTATGTGTTGAGATTTTGGGGAGAGATTACTCTAAGGTTGAAAAACTCTGTCACCGCAAGGGAAGATCACCGTGCCGTCTCCTCTCCTCTCCGCAGCCGGTGAGTGACGTCTTTTCCAGATAATGACGACACACCCACCTTCGATCCTCTTCCCGCGTTAAAGAAAGGGGGATTCCACATCCTTCATTGGGTGTGCACCGACGACATATACGGAGCCTCGTTCCGCGACGTCGTCTTCCGTGACGCCTTTTTCCCGCGACGATCACCATTCGTCAACCACCTTGAGGTAGGGGTTTAAAGTTCAAATTTAATGGATTAAATTTGTGCTTGCCTTGTCAAAGTTGTTTATGTTATTTTAGCCGCCTGCTATCAATTTAACGGAAGGAGGTCGGACCGCACAAACATGGCCGATCCTCCTCCCCTTTGTTGTTGATCATCGACGTGGTTTAGAACGGAGACGGCGCGGTGCAACGACACCGCGTGAGAACAAGGATGAACGCGGCGAAAGTGCGCGGCGCCGTCGCGCCTCGGCGGTGAAGCCATAGGAAGCTACGGCCAAGAACGGGCCACAACAGAGGAGCGCGGCACCGTCGTGCCGCGCCGAAGCATCACGGAGGGCCACGGCCGGGGCGGGCCGCGACAGAGGGACGCAGCGCCGTCGCGCCGCACCGGTCGGACAAGGCCGCGACTTAAGGCCGCAGAGGTGCAGGGAGGGGCAGTCGGAACCGCCGGTCGTCGGCGCATGGAAGGCGGGACCCGCGGGGGTCCTGCGACGGCACACCGGCCGACCAACTTGTGCCAGCCGTTTCGGAAGACCCGGGGGTCGTAACCCCCGGCTGGCAAAGAGGCGGGCCCCCATTTGGGGGGCCATTTCTTCAATCAAGGGAGGGGGGGTAGCGCCGCCCTCCGCATCCCGTTCGGCCAAAGGGCCAAGCTGCTGCCCACGCGGGCCGTGCCCGTGCCAGGCCAACCGGCCACGCTGAGCCGGACCGGCCGGGCCGCCCGCGCCGGGCCGGACCCCCATGCCGGGCCGGGACGTGCCAGTCGGGCCACGCCGCGCCCTAGTGGGTCGGACCCGGTCCCGGGTCAGGTCGACCCAGTTCGGGCCGACCCAGGGGGGGATCGGGCCGGGTCGGACCGGGGCCAAACCCCCTGTTTTCGGACAGTTTCATTCAAACACCCATATCTTGGGCTACGGACCTCCAATCGACGCACCGTTAGTTGCGTAGCGATCCTTGGATCGAGACGGTATTTTAGGTATTACACTCAAGGTTTCGGAGAATTTTGGGTTTGGCCGGGTTGGTTTGAACACAAAACCAACCGGGCCCTCGGAGCGAAAATGCTTATAACTTGAGCTTCAGACGTCTGATTGACGTGTCGTCGACTTTGTTGATTTCCTCTTAGTGAGACGGTTCTTTTGGATTACTGCGCTCGAGGTTTGGACACAACTAGTGTACAGTCGGGTTGGTTTTAGCTTAAAAACCAACCAGGCCCTTGGGACGAAAAAGCCAATAACTCTCAGACCGGGCGTCCGATTGACACGCCGTCTGTCGCGTTGAGTTCCTTTTGACGAGATAGAACTTTGTGATACATCAAATCTGGACTTTGTGACATTTTATGTATCTACCCCTTGACTCGTGGAGTGGACCCTCCTGGAATCGAGCGTGCTGTGTGCGGGAACCCTAGAGCTGGCTGCGACTGCAACGACTTCCGTACTGGAATCCTCAGAGGGTTCGACAGTGAAGACTTTCGTACTGGAATCCTCCGTGGGTTCGATGACTATGACAACCGTACTGGGATTCTAAGTGGGTTCGACGATGATGACAACCGTACTGGAATACTTCGTGGGTTTGGCAGTGATGACTACTGTACTTGTATCCTACGTGGGTCCGACAGTATTGACCTCTATTGTAGTATCCTACGTGGGTCTGACAGAGTAGCTGGACTAGTATCCTACATGGTTCTGACAGCTTAGATGGTCTATTATCCTACATGGGTCCCAGCTAGATGAATCAATAACTACATATGATCATCTCTTTTTCTTTACAAATGATATTTACCTGTGTGAGCTGAGTCTTGATTTTCAATCATTATCATTGATGTGATTGACTTACTTTTCTGTGTGGACTGGGTTGTACTTTCCTCTGTGGACTGGGTTGTACTTTCCTGTGTGGACTGGGTTGTACTTTCCTGTGTGGACTGGGTTGTACTTTCCTATGTGGACTGGGTTATACTTTCCTGTATGGATTGGGTTGTGCTTTCCTGTGTGGACTAGGTTTCTCTTGGTCTCGTGAGTTGGAGAAGAACTGGATTTGATGACTTAGGTATATGTATGGGCATATACCTAAGTAGAGACAGTTAATACTTCGTGTTTGTATCTTTCCTATGGTTTATCCTTTGTGGATTTCGGGAGACCTTCTGGGGTCTCGGGGTCCCTACTGAGTATCGTATACTCACCCCTGCACGGGCTATGCCCACACTATGTTGTGTTGGTTGCAGACGACGGACAACGCTGATCGTAGTTGAGGCTTGTGGAGCGGGACAGTACCTGGAGGTGGACCACTTGGCGGGATGTACACGGAGAGGACGACCAAACTCGAGGAGCCGACGAGACTGACTGTACTCACCCTTCAGGTGGGAGTTCTTAGAGGACGTCCTGGTGGTTGCTGCTTTTTCTTTCAGTTTTTGTACTTTACCTTTCAGTTGTACTGCACTTTAGTTGGGTTTGTATACTGGCCCATTTACTTTCTAGCACTTACTTGTACTTTCAGTTTACTTGGTTTTTACTTCAATTTACGTACTCTGTGGTGTTTTTTTTCTTACATAAAGGCAATGCCTTCCCTTATATCAGGATTTACGCCATTGGTGCTAGTCGCCAGCCCCTGGCCTATGGAAGGCGGGCTTGGGGTAGTTATGGCACGGGCCCCGAGGACGGGTCGTGACAAGTTTCACTTATACTAAACATATAAATAGTTCCAATATAAAAAAATATAAAATTTTATTATTCGATCTGATCTATTGGACTGAAGGTGAGTTCGATACATCAGACCAACTTTTATTCTGACCAGTGGTTAGACTTATATATTGTCTATCAGATTGACAAAAGTTATGACCATCAGACTGACATTGGTACCAATACATCAGATTAACCTTTGTTCAGTTTATTGGATTGATAATTATCATTGAATTCCTTTGGATGATACAAAGTTTATAATTGTAATATATAGATTTTTTTCTATCAGATGGGATAAAAAATTTCATTGTAATGGTGATAAAGTAAATAAAGTTGGATAAATGAAGTATAAATCATTCTTAGCTGTCAATATCAAGATCCAGATCACAATGAGTTGTCAAAGTGAAAGATGTCCAAGCCTATTGAAACCATATCTAAAACATGGCCATTTAAGGATTTTCTAAAAATAAGAGGTCATTTGAAAATATGGGAGCTAATGCATTCACAACTCAAGTCATCTAAGTTTTCTCTCTACTTGAACATCTTGTTCTATATGCTTTGTAATTTCTTAGAGAGTTGAATTTATAAGGAATACAAGTGAGGAATGTAAATTCCTTAGAATACTTTTTCTTTTTTATTCACTGAGTGTGATCATCATTTTGATAAAGGGCTTACAAGGATAGGAAGATGGGTGAATATGATTCATGAGATCGAGGGCTTTCGAGGCTAGGAAGATAGAGACCAATCATCATATCAAGGGATTTATTATTTAAGAAAGATAGATATGACACTAATAATCATATCTAGGGATTCTAGGGGATTGAAAGATAGAGCCTTATCAATCTTTGTATCAAGGTATTTCCTGGTAAGGAAAGGTAGACCTTTTATAGTAGGTATTAAAACTGTGGATATCTTAAGTCAGGATTTCTGACTCCCTCAA
Source organism: Viscum album (assembly GCA_963277665.1). Lineage (NCBI taxonomy): Eukaryota > Viridiplantae > Streptophyta > Magnoliopsida > Santalales > Viscaceae > Viscum > Viscum album. The sequence continues at coordinate 1,202,764,658 of OY728126.1, read as the reverse complement.
CTCTTAAGGTTAAAGAGTAAATTCTTTTATTAAAGATTTCAATTATATATTTCTATTATAATCTTTCATATTTTTTTTTAAAAGTTATATTTTCTATTGTTAAAGTATGTTAGAAAGTTAGTTTTATACTTATCTTTATAGATTTTTTTTATCAGTGTGTCTATGATATCGATAAACAAACTCCCCTATAATCATATGGTTATTGATTCTGATTTTAACACTTTGATCATCAAACAATATATGAGTCTGATAATTTTTGAATTAATAGGATTTTTTTGTGTTTAGTTTAAAAATTTAAACTATAATTCACCCCCCTTTTGTAGGCATATTAAATCTTATGATCCAAAAATTGGTATCAAAGCAGGTTTTACTACTTTACTTGCTGAGTTTCTACTTTCATTATCAACTGAAAGTTATTAAGTTTTTTATAAACCATTTGTTTATAAAATTTGTTTTACTCTAACTTGTTTGTGTAGAAAAGATTTTCCATTGTCTTAATATGGTAGGTCTTGATATTTTAACTTTTAAAAAATATGAATCCCACCTATCTTTTATGAAAATTATTATGAGTATTGGAGAGAAAAAATGAAGATGTTTGTTATCAATACTCGTGTTGATAACCTTTTGATGCTTACTGGAGATTATAAAATTCATAGATATAAAGTTGATACCTTTACACATAAATAAAAGTAATAATATCAATTGAATCATTGAGTAAGGAATACTCTTTTGTGTTCAATGAAAAGGAATATATATAGTCAAATTTCTTCATGTTAAGAAATAAATAGTATCTAGAAAATGTTAGAAGTTACAAACTTTGGAACTTCTAAAGTTATTGATAATAGAAGAGGTATAGTGAGAGAAGACTATCATACTTTTTGATTTCCAACATAGAGAATCAGTAGCTAAAATTTATCAAATATTTATGCTTATTGTCAATAGTTTACACTCTCTTGGTGAAAAGGATCGGATTGATGGAATCTTGGTAGAAAAGATCATTGAGATCATTTACAATGAATGGGAATCCAAAATGATAACCTTGGATAATACAAGGAAGATTAAAAATCTTACTTTAGATGATATTATTGGTTCCCTTATGTAGTACGGAGGAATATTGAAAAGGGATGGTGATAAAATTAAAAATAATAATGGTGGAGTTGTGTTTTAAATTACTTATAATGTCCCTGTTAAAGTTCAATCAGCTGAAAAAGTTGTGAAATATTCTAAGAATAAGAAAGTTATTATTTATTCATATTCTAGTTCTTTAGAAAATACTGGTAATGAATAGGCACATCTTGATATAAGAATGAACAAGATCCTTATTAAGAAAGAATTTCAGTATAGATACAAAAAAATTCATAAGGATAAGAGTGATAAGAAAGAATCTATATAATTTATTTGTTATGAATACAAAAATTCAAGACACATTCAACTGGATTTTCCTAAGTTTAAAAGTAAGTATGAGAGGAAATAAATCCAAATAGAAATTATTAGAAGTAATACAAGCATAAAATTAATAAGAGTTTGAAATATTTTGACACTTGGAGTGCAAGTGTAGGAGATAACTCATCTGAAAATTATTTGGATAATAATAGTTCTAGAAAGAGGAACATTGGTTTGTTTTCTAAAATACCAAAAGTGAATAAATTTTTCATGGATAAGTTATAAATATTTGATTCCCTTACAAACCTTACTTTAAATGAAAATTATCCTGACAGTAATAATGAAAATGATTCTACAACTTTTAATAAAGAATATTGATCATTTAAAGAGAATAATACCTTAACTAGCTATGAATAAGTATCTAGGTTTTCTAAATTACTTGAAAATTAGAACTATAAAGTTTCTAAAAAACATGAAGTTTCTTAAGTTAAACTTGTTAAATAAAATTCAAGAATTACTATTTTGACTATATATATATCATATCTTTATAAATATCTTAATAAATATACTTTTGAAAAGGAAAATATTTTAAAAAATATTGAAAAATATACTATTAATAAAACTAGTTTACAATCTGATTTTGTAAAACTTTGTTCAAATACTATTACTACTGAGGATAAGAACTTAACTATTAAATTAAAATATGAAATATCTAGTTTTAAGAATCTTTTGTCAGATTTTACTTCTGGGAAGGAAAATTTTGAAAAAATGTATAAAAAAATTAGACCACATATAAATATACATGGAATGGGTTTTAAAAATAATAAACCTATTTTTAGTAATAACCATTTTTTTCTAGAGTGTTCAATTTTGCACAAAATGCCAAATTGGTGGACACTGAAAGAACAAATTTTCTTTGAATAAAGATCAATATTTATGTTTTTATAAGGATTAATTTTCAAAAGAAATGATATTTTCTTAATATAGTAATGTTGGAAAAATGTGGTTACCAAAAAATTTAATTTCTAAAGACACCAGACCCAAGAAGGTTTGGGTTCTAAAACACTAATATTTTTATTTTCAGGAAAACAAAGAAATCACTAAGAACAAGAAAATATGGTACATAGATTGTGGTTGTTCCATACATATAAATGGAAACAAATATTTCTTTTATAATATTATCAATATTAAAGGTGGAAAAGTAACTTTCAAAGATAATTCTCAAGGAGAAATCATTATTGTAGGTAACATTGTTATTCTTGGAAAAACTTTAATTTCAAATGTTTTATTTGTTTTAGGATTTAAGTACAACCTTATAAGCATAATATAATTATGTGATGAGGGTTATCTTATGAGTTTCAGGAATGATAAACATACTATTCATATTTATGAAGATGAGTTTATTCTTTCTGTCAATAAACATGAGAATGTTTTCACTTTAAACTTATAAGATCTTAGGAGATAAGATATACCTTTCCTTAGTGAAATGAAAGACCAATTATGGTTATGGAATAGAAGGTTAGGACACTATAATATTAGAACTTTAACTAAGTTGTATAATAGAGGACTTGTTAAGGATCTACTGGAACTTAGGTTTGATACTTTAAAAGTTTTCGATCCTTTTCAATATGGTAAGAAATATAATTCATATTTTAAATCTATTAGTGATGTTTCAACTTCTGATTCTTTACAACTAGTGCACATGGACTTATTTTGTCCTATAAAAATGGGATTTTGGGTGGAAAATACTATGTATATGTTTTAGTTGATGATTACTCTAGATACACATGAGTTTATTTTCTAGTAAGAAAATTTGAAGCCTTTAGTTATTTTAAAACTTTTATATCCAAAGTTAAAAATGAGAAAAAACCTATCCTTGATAACTATTCATAGTGATCATGTTGGAGAATTTGTAAATTATGATTTTAAAAAATTTTGTAGTAAAAAAGTTATTATACATAACTTTTTGAAACCTATAAATCCACAAAAAAATGGTGTAGTTGAAAGAATAAATAGAGTTCGTTAGGAGATTACTAGAACCATGATGAGTGAATACCCAATTGCTATTTTTTTGGGCTAAAGTAGTTAGTGCGACCTGTTATAATATAAATCATTTTTTAATCAGAACTTTTATTAATAAAACTCATTATGAGTTGTGGACTGGAAGAAACCCAAAACTTTCTTACTTTAAAGTTTTTGGATGTAAATTATTCATCTTAAATAATAAATATAACTTACACAAATTTGCCCCAAAATTTGATGAAGGTTTTTTAGGTTATTTCACAACTAGTAAGGCTTATAGATATTTTAATAAAAATACAAATATTGTTGAGGAAATAGTACATGTTATGTTTGATGAAACTGATCCCTTTATTTTCAAACAACCCCAACCTACATCTTCAGATTTTATTTCTAAAACTGACTTTCAACCTATGTTAGAAAGTTCTTCTCATGAGAAACCAACTCAAGAATATATTTATAAAGTTTTTCCTCTAGAATATTTTCAACCTATTATTCAAGAGCATACTTTTGAAAACCTAATAAGTTTTTTATTTCTTAAGAATCATCCTAGTGATAATATCATTGGTGATGTAGATCAAATAGTTTGAACTATAAGTTCTTTGAGAAATGAAATTGAACATCTAGAATTATTATCACAATCAGAACCTAAATATACTAATGAGTCTTTAGGTAATGAGGATAGGATAAAATATATGCAATATGAACTCAATGAGTTTAAAAGGAACAAAGTTTAGACTTTATTTTAACATCCAAAAGATACTTTTATAATTGGAGTAAAATGGGTTTTTTCAGAAAAAATGTAATGAAAATGGTATAGTAGTTAGAAATAAATCTAAACTTATTGCTAAGGGTTATAATCAACAAGATGGAATAGACTATGAAGAAACCTATTCATTGGTAGCTAGACTTTAATCTATTCATATACTTATATCTTATGCAACATTCTTAAATTTTAAACTATTTCAAATGAATATAAAGTGTGCTTTCCTTAATGGTTATGTTTAGGAGAAAGTTTATATATAACAAACCCACGGTTTTGAAAACAAAAAACATCCAAAAAATGTTTATAAACTTATTAATTCTCTATATGGACTTAAATAATCCCCTAGAGACTGGTATGATAGGTTAACTAGATTTTTGTTACAAAACAATTTTATTAAGGGAGTTGCGAAACTGAATATTTTTATAAAAAAAGTTAATAAAAATATTCTGATTGTACAAATCTATGTTGATGAAATTATATTTGGTTTAAATCAAAATTATTCAATAGATTCCTTTTTAGATATTATGAATTATGAGTTTGAAATGAGTATGATGGGTGAGTTAACATACTTTCTAGGTTTTCAAATTTCACAAAAACCAAAAGGAAATTTTATATCTCAAAATAAGTATATAAAATATATTCTTAATAAATTCAGATATGAAAACACTAAAAGTATTAGTACTTCTATTGAAACCTCAAATACTTTAGATCTTGATTAAGCTAGGAAACCAGTTGATAAAAAAAAATAGCGGTATGATTATAAGTTTACTTTACTTAACAACTAGTCATCTAGATCAAATGTTTTCAGTATGCTTATGTGATAGATATCAAGAAAATCCAAAATAATACCATCTTAAAGTTGTAAAAATAATTTTTCATTATCTTAAAGGAACTATGGATTTAGGCTTATTTTACTCTTATAGAAATGATTTTGATCTAAAAAGTTTTTCAGATGATGAATTTGGTGGATGTAGAATGGATATGAAAAGCACATCTAGAACATGTCATTTCTTAGGTGAAGATTTAGTTTCCTGGTCTTGTAAGAAACAACACTCATTAGCACACTCCACAGTTGAATCTGAATATGTAGCAGTTGGAATTTTTTGTGATCAGTGTTCTGGATGCAACACACACTCACTGACTATGAAATTTGTTTTTCTAAAACTCAAACACTGTGTGATAACATAAGTTCCATTTCCTTAAGTAAAAACTCAACACATCACTCACGTGCTAAACACATAGACACAAGAAACCATTCCATTTAGGATCATAAAATTACAGGAGATATAATTTTATAATTTATTAAAACACAATAAAAACATTCTTATATTTTTATTAAACCTCATACTTTTGATAGATTTGAATATATTAAACATAATCAAGTAATGATCAATATAAAATGATTATTAATATTTACTTCTTGTTTAACAATCCTCTTTATTAATGAACTCCTTTTCAAAAGGGGATCACATATGATATTGTTTTCTTAAAAAAATTTGTTTTCTAAAAACCTTTAATTTTCTAAAAAGTTTACCAGTGTCAAATTTTTTTAAAATATTTCCCAAGACATAATTCTTAATAAAATTTTACTAAATCAAAATTTTATGAAATTTTCTTGCACTCAAAATTTGTTACAAATTTTTTCCTAACAATAATTCTATTATAAATTTTATCATAATAAATTTATTTTACATAAACCAAGAAGAACTGGTTACTCATAATGATGAAACATTTCTACTCTAAAAGGTATTCTTCTTTTAGTTTTTTCACTTATTCATTACTTTAGTTTATTCAAGTTTCTATTTAATTATTTTTTTAGTTTTATAAACTTTGTTTTCTTACAAACATAAAAGTTTTATAATCAGATTGTTACTCACTTCAATGAAAGGTTTTATTAAAAACTTAAAGGGTTCATATTTACTTTTAAAATAATTCTTTAATTAAATTTTGATCATCAGATCAGATAAGAATATTTAATCTAAGACATTCAAATTATCTATAAGATGCATCATCACCTCCCGTGCCTATATAAGGGCGGGTCACCCATTGTCCCACATCATTTCTTAGAGGCTTATCTCCTGAATCTCATCATCTATTTTAGTGATCATTTTGAAATTTTGGCATTTTTCTAATCTCTAACATCAGTTTTATGAAGATGTAAACTACTGAAGATTTTATGAAGAGATAAGTTTTCATAGAAAGGTTGATCTAGAGAGCTTGGTATGAAAATCATGATTTGATTCTTAAGAATATTATTACTTGTTCAAGCTAGGAGATAATTTTTGTAGAAAAAAAAGATAAGTAATTCAACAAACATTATTTGGAGATAGTTAGAGAGTTTTAACCATCAGTTAAATTTCATTTTGAGGAAGATAAATAAGAAGTTTCATTTACTTTATTTTGTGAAAAATAAAAAATTTCTTTTGAAAAATTTTCTGATTTAGTGGAAGTAACCTTCAAGGGTGGGTCTCATCTTATTTCTCATAATTACCGAATAATCTTGATATATTCATTAAGTTAAATGAAGAAGCATAATTTTTTACTTCTTATGATAAAGTCATAAAGTTTTTTCACCTCATAATGGATGCTAGAGTGGTTAACCTCTGGATGAAGGGTTATCTAATTCCAAGAAAGGGTGATAGAGATACTCTAAATGTATTAGATATATTTGTTTTAGATTATCTAATGAATATGAGGAAAATAAACTTGGTGAATTTTGTATTCATCATAGTGAGATCTATCAAGAAAGCTTCAATAAAATCCAATATCTTGATGTTTCCCTGATTTATTAATAAGTTGTTAGTTAAATATATGAAATTATTAAAAATAAAGAATCAAAAATATGCAATGAGGGAAAATATTTCCCTAATTAGTGAAGAAATAATGTCAATAATGAAACTTGTTTTTGATTCAATATTGAAAAATTTTGTGGATAGAGTGGACATAACAATGTATGATGTAAGAAATACAAAAGAAAAAAAAATCAAAGGAAAAAAGAAAAGTCAAGTCATCACTGTAGAAATTTTAGAAAAAGTAAAAACAGATGACTAATGAATAATTCAAATAGGTCATGGAACATAAGGCACAAAAGAAACCTGAATACCCTTATTTTGTTCTTGATAATGTCGAGTTCAAATATTTAAAGATTCAGATGGTTGTTGAGTTAAGATAAGTAGAGAAGATAAAGAATTATAAGAATAGATTAACAGATAAAAAAATTGTCAAAATTTTAATGAAGAATGTAGAAAGAGATTCAGAGAATCCAATTCTATCTATATATTCTTTATCTATTGTACAACTAGTACAAGTATCCAAAATTCTTCCTCACACCATTAAGACTATTCCAGATGTCAGTATGGAGTTTTTAGAAACTTAAATTATTCCACTAGTAGTCCCATCAATTAAAAACAAGAGGAAATATAAATAGGTTTTTAAAGAAGTTAAAAAATAGGTCCCATTACAAATTCAAAAGAAAAATGAGAATGAAAAAACTAAATATATTAATAAAGTTGGAAAAGGTGTTCTTATAATTTCAAGGTAGTTAGAAAAGGAATTATAAGAAGAAGAAGAAGAAGAAAAGGAAGAAGAGGAATAAGAATAAGAAGAAGTTAATGAAGAACAAGAAACGTAGAGTGAAGAAGAATCAAAGGAAGAGAAAACTCCATCAGTGTCATCCTCAAATTCTACTCAGTTATCTTCTCAGTATGATAAGAATATAGAGATAGATGTTTCAAGAGAAGTAAAATCATTATCGAGAATGGAAGATACATTTTCTTCAAAAGGAGAGTAAGAAGATAGATTTCCCACACAAAATTATCAGAAAAGGATGAAACCGATAAAGAAGTGGATATTATAAATATATCAGAAGATGAAAAAGTTTTTGAGAAAGGTGAAGATAAAGTTGATAAGAAATAAAAACCAAAAATTGGACCAAGTTTTCCACATGCTCCTTGGCATTATCAGAATCATCAAACTCTAAAGAAATATTATATTAGAAAGGATTTGATTTCATTTTCCAAACTTTGAAATGGTTAAGTGATTCAATGTCACATCTTCCAAATATAGAAGCCAAATATAAACTAATTAAAAACTGCATGAATGAAAAATTGAATTAACTGAAAGTATTGACATAATCGGTAGTTTATATTGAGATAGACATAAAATCTTTTAAAGAAAACACCAAGGTGTAAAAGTGATATTATAATCAGATGATAAAATGGTCAAACCAATTTAATAATGATCTCAATTATTGTGATGATTAGTTTGTAGAAGTGAAGAAAATTTATCTTTAAATGGATGAATTTTTTGACAAGTTATCAATAAAGTTTTCCGATAGAGTGGATTTTTTTGAAGAGTTCAAATACATGACAGATAATTGGGATAATTAAATGAAAGCTATGAAATAAAAAGTACACAACTTAGATGTAGAGAACAAAAGAATATGATCATGTGAAGATGAATTGTTCCTTATGAAGGAACAAATCAAGAATATTTGTGAGGAGGTTGAAAAATTGAAGGTAGAATTTTAGAAGCAATCATTTATGGAGGAATGGATGATGATGCTTGAGTTATCGATAGCTACAGCTGAGAAACAATAAACTTTATAAGAAAGAATGTTTTTTTCCTGAACTCTTGATATAATTAAAAAAAATTTAATTTATAATTTTAATGACTTTTTATCTAAATTTTATATGTCTGAATGTTTTCCAATTCTTTTTAGATGCATATTATTTATTTTATTTCTTAGATGAATAGTTAATTGGCATATAATTATTTCATATTTTATTAATTTTCTAAAATTTAAAGAGATAATAAACTTCCTTATTCTTTTTTAAAATCATAAAGGGGGATAAGTTTTAAGGATATATGTTTAAGGGGGGTAATTCTAAAAGGGGGAGAAGTCTTTAGGAAGCTTTGGGAGATAAGTTTCTAGAATTTTTGGGAGAGAGTTTGTTTTAAATAAAGGAGAGATATTATCCTAAGGGGGAGAATAATAAATTTTAATTTATATTGGATCATAAAAAATCATTAATTCATGGGGAGTTAAGATATAAAGTATATATTTAAAGATATTAAAACAAAAAAGGGCTGTAAGTTTTTTCAAAGTTTTTATTTTTCATTTTTAATTGTTGTGTTTTGTGCTTTACAAAAAGGGGGAGATTATAAAGTCAAAAGTTTTACTTTATACTTTTAATTTCATTAGTTTTGAAAATTACAAAAACATTATTAATACGTTATTTTACTAACTTTATATTTCCCAAGTGTTTTAGTATGTTTTTTTAGAAAAAATTCATTTATACTCAATTTAGAAATAGTTCTAATATAAATAAAATATAAAATTTTATTATTCAATCCAATCCATCAAAATCAAGGTGAGTCTGATACATCAAAACAACTTTTATTTTGACCAGTTTTTAGACTTATGTCCTGTCTATCTGATTGACAAAATTTATGACCATCAGATTGATATTTTTACCAATACATCATATTAACCTTTGTTTAGTTTATCAGATAGATAATCAATAGTGAAGTCCTTATGACTATAAAAAGTTTATAATCAGAATATATGGATTTTTTTCTATCAAAAGGAATAAAAAATATCATTTTAATGGTGCTAAAATAAAAAATGTTGGAAAAATAAAGTAAAACTCATTCTTAGCTTTCAAGATCAAGATCCATATCATTGTGAGTTGTCAAAGTGAAAGTTGTCCAAGTCTGTTGCAACCAACTCTAAAATTTTTCCATTAGAGTATTTCCTATAAATATGAGGTCATTTGAAGATATGGGATTTGTTTCATTTGAAACTCAATTAATCTAAGTTTTTTCTCTATTTGAACGTCTCTTTCAAAACTCTTTGTAATTTCTTAGAGAGTTGAAGTTTTAAGGAATCCGAGTAAGGATTGTAAATTCCTTAGAAAATTTTTTATTTTGTTTTCAATGATTCTGATCATGGTTTTGATCGAGGGATTCCAGGGATAGAAATATAGGTGAATATGATCTATTGGATTGAGGGATTATATGGTTAGGAAGATAGAGACCGATCATCGTATCGAGAAATTTCTTATTTAAGAAAGACCGAGCTAACACTGATCATCGTATTGAGGGTTTATATGGTATTTAAAAATATATCCATACTTATTTTTGTATCAAGTTATTTCCTAGTAAGGGAAGACAGATCTTTTATAGTAGGTATTAAAATTGTGGATATCTTAAGTCAATCTTCCTCAACTCTTAAGGTTAAAGAGTAAATACTTTTATTAAATATTATAAGTCATTATTACTAATATAATATTTCATATTTCTTATTTTTAGAAGTTATATATTCCTTTTTGCATGTATTGTAACAACCTATCCCAGTGGGGCCCGTTCTGCAACTCCCCAAGCCTGCCTCTAATAGGCTAGGGGATGGTGACTAGAACTGAGTAGGTATATCACTAACATGGGAGGAATTACCTAAGTACCTACACACACACACACACACACACATCTCCAATCCCACAAATTATGAAATGTAAAAACCCACTAAGGAGAAAAATGCATGCATACAACTAAACCCAACCAATAGAGTACAACGAGAAGTAAAGTGAAAAAAGTAAATTGGGCTAGAATATAATTCCACTAAAATAAAGAGTCTACAAACTAAAAATTCCAACTTGTAAGAAAGAAATAGGTACTGGGACTGATTCTCATAGATGTAGGAATACCTTGGCCTATAAGGAAGCTCATAAATCTTGGTATGGTCCTAGTCCACCCTGGACTCCATCAAAAGGCCGCTTGTCTGCACAAGACACAACACATGTGGGCAAAGCCCGTACAAGGGTGAGTATAAAAATACTCAGTAGAGGACCCTAAAAATAACAAAGAAATACACAAAGTAAAGGTATAGTCATGTCTACATAGTATATGTATAAAAAACATATAACAAGAGAAACATATCCAGATATACTCGAAACCCAGATCCATAGTCTAGAGGTAAGTCACAATGACCCGCATACCCATGCTAGGGATTCAGTCCAAAGATTCCATGAAGCACTCGTATAGAAGAACTCATTCCACAAGTCTGATAGTTATGATGACGTATATCCGAGAAGTAAGTTTGTTGGGATGTGTCATGAGAGAGCTATATGCATTGATAGATTTTAAGAGATAACATATACACTCATTCCGAGAGAATTCACTCCTAAGTGGGGAAAGATCACGATACACGGATGAGGATCACCACTAGGGCCTTGGAGTATACCAAGACTCATCCATATTCACCTGATAAGTAGAGGATAAATGTATTTTAGGATTGTTCATGTCGATACCTGAATCTACCTAGGGTCAAGAATGGGTAGAGGATCTTGTTCCGGGCCTCTCGGAGGGATTCTGACTCTATCCAGAAAGTCCTGCTGAAGGGATCATACTCCTGTGGATGGAAATGATACCTGACCTTCAGGGGAAAGAGAAAAGGGGACACTAACCCAAAAAAACTTGTCCAAGGAATGGTGGACAAGGATCTTAATCCATGTAAAATAAATTACATGGCGTGTAGTAAGGTCACACGCTGTGTCCCTTGACTTTGGGCACTGCCCGTTTGCAACGACCCGAGTAAGAAGACATGTCATGCAGAAAGTGTATACATGGAATGTAGTGATGGTCACATGCCATGTTCAATTATCCAGGGTCCACATTGTGTACATTTTCCATGTGCCTATACACAGCTTCGACCTGTGTAAGCCAACCCATGTACCAGTACATGGGGTAACCCGCGTGACCGACCTAGTCTGGACATGTGGTGGAGTACATGTCGTGTACTCCACCCCATGTCTGTGTATCATTTGAGATACACACCGAGTCCCAAATAAGGACCCACACACCATGTGATAGTTGTCACATGAAATTTCATTTCTTCCTGTATCTCGAAACCCTATCCACCGCAGAGCCGGCCCCACACGATGTGTTCTTTGGAGAAAACGCCATGTTCTTTGCAATTTTCTAGAATCACAGTTCTTCCTTCACACGCATTCAGTGATCTTCAATTCACCAATCCAGCTTTCCGATCACCATGAGACTCAATATTAGAGGTCTCCCCACCATGGAAATGCCAATTCGGTAAGTTTTGGGCTTCCGATCGGTTCCAAAAATGCATTTCGATCATCCGTGAAAAGAACATTCAAAGAACGATTTCTTCCAAACTGTGTCGATTCATCCACATCCATCATCGTCGCACCTTTATTGGGTCATCATGATGTTGGATATATGATTTGGGATCGTTTCATTGTAAGATGGACGCACAACGATCTGTTGTTCATAACCCTACAAAGAATGCAAAGAAGCTGGGGTCAAAAAGGGGAGAAGAAATCCAGATAATGAATTGAGGAATAAACCTCCACCATTGTTCTTCATGGTGTTGATACAATCCTATTATAAGGATCAAATGAAGCAAAAAAAAATATAGATCAAATCAAACATGGATCAATTCCCTGAAATAAACCTGACAAAAGACCCCCCACAAGAACAAACAATCTGCGGGTCAACCTGTTCACGGTTTGGTCTACATTCAATGTTGAATCCAAGAATGGGGAAGGAATAATTGAAATAAAAACCCCTAAATTGATTGTCGATGAAGAGGGAGAGTGATTGTCAACCAGGATTCAATATTAATGCGCAATGATCCACGCATCGTCGTTCGTTGAGAATTCTCCAAGGGTGGATTCTCTCCAAAGCTCTAGAGCGTCCAAGGAAAGTTTCCAGGGTTATAAGCCTAATCCTAGGATTCTGGTTATTTAAAACCAATTAACGTGTCACTGCATCCTGGAAACATTTAAAATAAAATAAATTACTAATTTATTTTATTTCCTTTTAAAACGTCCAAAAAATAACTTCTACCGCCAACCCACGCCGGTCGATGTTAGACCCCGCCTAAGGTAAAGTCACTGCTCTGAATGAAATGGTGCCCTCATATTTCAGATTCGAGCACCCATTTAAAAGTTATTCCACTTTTTTAGGAAAACTGTTTGTGCACACTATTTAAAAATTTAATTTATTTCAAACATTTATTCCGGGCACTTCGGGCCTCAGAATTGCATGCCGTCACAAATCCTGGTCTCAAAATAATTCCATATAATATTTAAAAATAATATATAGAAAATTTGAGACATTACATTGTCCCCACCTTAGGGATTTTACATCCCTAAAAATACAAAAAAGGCTACTCAAACAGATGTGGGTACTGCACACAAATCTGAGCCTCCCACTCCCACATGCTCTCCTAATGGTTCTCATACTGCCACCAGACACACACCAAGGGAATTTCTCACCCATGAAGGATCCTCTCCTACTGATCCTCAATCTCTATTGGGTACTATGAGAATGTCACTCCATCCTCGATGTCCAGCTCTCCATAGTCAATGACGTGCGATGGGTAATGCACGTACCTCCTCAGGTGTGACATGTGGAAGACATCATGTACCTGGTGCAACTGCGGTAGTAGAGTTAGGCAGTACACTACCTCGTCACCTCTATGTAGTAGTTGAAAATGTCGATGAACCTCAGATACAAATTGACCCCCTGACCAAATCTCTACAACCCTCGTCGAGGTGAGACCCGAAGGAAGACATGGTATCCCTCTTCAAACTCTAGAGGTATCCTCTGTCTGTCAGCATAAGAATTCTTCCAGATCTGTGCAGTCTTCATCTACTCTTGGATGATTTGAACTTTCTCAGTGGTAGCTCGCACCAACTCTGGACCCATGAGTGTTGAATATTTGGGGTTAGTCTAGCAAATCTATGACTAGCAGGGTCGCCCATATAAATCCTCAAATGGTGCCATACCAATGATGGAGTGGTAACTATTGTTGTACACGAACTCCACCAGTGGTAGGAGGTCCTCCCAACTGTGAACAAAGTCCAAGATATAGGCCCACAACATATCCTCTAGAACTTGAATAGTTCTCTCTGTCTGACCATCTATCTGGGGATGGAATGCTGTGCTCAAGCATAGTTGAGTCCCGAATGCCTCCTGCAATCCCTTCTACAACCGGGATGTGAAACAAGCATCACAATATGAGATGATCATCGAAAGGAATCCATGAAGATGAACCATCTTATACATGTTGAGGCATTATAATCTCTCTAAAGAACTCTATTCCCTGATAGCTATGAAGTTGGCTGTTTTGGTGAGTCGGTCAATGATCACCCAGATGGAATTGTGTCCTTTGGAAATTTGTGGTAATCCTGTCACGAAGTCCATCAATATTCCATCCCACTTCTATTCTGGTACTTCTAGGGGGTTAGTTAATCCCACTAGAACCTGGTGACCAGCCTTCACCTACTGGCATGTAAGGCATCGAGAAACGAACTCCGCTACTGCCTTCTTCATACCTGTTCACCAGAACTGACATTGAAGGTCCTGGTACATCTTTGACACTCCAAGATATACCACTAAAGGGGGTGTATAAAACTCCCTCAGAACCTCCTCATGCAATGCCACTAGCACAACTATGCTCCCTCTAAAAAAAATACGTGCTCCTCACCTTGTTGATATCCATAAGGAGCATGTCCTATAGATAACTAAGCACATAAAGTCTCACAATCCACATCCCCTAGCTGTGCCTCCCTGACTCACTACAAGAGTGTAGGGGTAACAACCATCGACTGGAGATAAGTTACATCATCTCTATCTGTGAAGGATAACTATAGTGAGGCCAACTGCTTCGACGCCTCGCTCAGCAGCTGTGAACTCAATCTCCGACTGAGAGCATCAACTACTATGTTCCCCTTCCTAGGAGTATAGATGATCTCAAAGTCCTAATTCTGGAGGAAATCTATCAATTTACTCTTCCTTAGATTCAAATCCTTTTGAGAAAATATGTACTTGAGGCTCTTGTGGTCAGAGTAGATGATAAACTGTTTTCCAATTA
Organism: Viscum album; assembly: GCA_963277665.1. Lineage (NCBI taxonomy): Eukaryota > Viridiplantae > Streptophyta > Magnoliopsida > Santalales > Viscaceae > Viscum > Viscum album. The sequence continues at coordinate 1,202,749,587 of OY728126.1, read as the reverse complement.
GGTAGTGTTTCCACATCTTCAACGCGAAGACTACCGCTGCCAACTCAAGATCATGGGTCACATAGTTCTGATCATGTGGCCTCAGCTGGCACGAACCATAAGCAATCACCACCTGTCTCTACATCAGAAAACAGCCAAGACCGGCCCCTGATGCATCGCAGAAAACCATGTACTTGACACCCTCTTCTGACAATCTCAAGATCAGCGTGCTCGTTAAACTCTACCTCAATTGCTGGAAAGCCTACTGGCACTTCTCTATACATACAAAAGGATTCCCCTTTTGGGTCAAGGATGTCATCAGTGATAATATCTAGGAGAAATCAGAAATAAATCTCTGGTTGTATCCTACCAACCTAAGGAATCTCCACACCTCTGTCACACTTTGGGGTGGCTCCCATGCTAACACCACCTTGACCTTGGCTGGGTACACTACTAATCCATCTGCTGAGATAACATGTCCCAAAAATTGGACCTCCTATATTAAGAACTGGAACTTCGAGAGCTTCTCATAAATCTGGTGCTCTTTAAGTACATCTAGAACCATCTGTAGGTGTCTCACGTGCTCCTCCTCTAACAAAAAGTACACAAGTATGTTGTCGATGAAGACCAATATGAACCGGTCTAAGTATGTCTGGAATATCTGGTTAATAAGTCCCATGAACACTGTATGGATGTTCTTCATGACGAAAGGCATCACCAAGTACTTGTAGTGACCGTAGCATCATCTAAAATCCATCTTCGATATATCCTCATCTCATACTCATAACTGGTGGTAACCTGATCTAAGGCCAACCTTTGAGAACCACCATGCCCCTCTTAGTTGATCAAAGATGTCATCGATTCTTGGAAGTGAATTATAGTTATTCACCATCACCTGGTTCCGACACTGGTAATCCACGCACAACCTCAAACTCCCGAATTCCTTCTTGGAAAACAGAACTGGCGCCACCCAGGGTGAAACACTGGTTCTTACAAATCCCTTCCTTTAAAAATCCTCCAACTGTACCCTCAGCTTGTGAAGCTCTACGAGACCCATCTGATATGCTGGTGAGGATATCGGTTCCATACCAGGGTAAAAGTCAATGCAAAAGTCGATCTCTCAATGGGGAGGTAATCCTGGAACATCTTCTTGAAAGACGTCCCCGTACTCCACCACTACTGTTGGGAACTAAAATCTCACAACATCTGCTACTCTGAGGGTAAGGCTAGCCAAATCATGAGTGATCAGATATACCCTACTAAGAATGATTCCATTATGTGATTCCTGGGGTTCCCTTTCACCAACAAAGTAAAACCTGTTTCCATTGCTGCAGACACACCACACTCTTCACCTAAAGAAGTCAATCTGGGCATAAAATGAAGATAACCAATCCATACCGAGAATGACGTTGTAAGGCCTTGATGTTTCCTCCAAGAGGTTCCAACCAAAACTCTCACCTCCAAGGGTAAGATCACACTGTCGGTAGAGATGTGTAATCATAGAGTCTCCTCTCGTAGGTGTCACCAAACATAAGGGTTTAGTCAATGGCTTCACCAACATATCAAGGTTTCGCACAAGACATGTGGAAAGGAAAGAATGATTGGAACCTGCGTCTATAAGTATGACGACTAAGGTAGAAAAGACACAGATTGTACCTCAGATCATCCCTGGAGTCCCTAAGTCATACAACTCAACCGCATGTAGCTGTCCTCACCCCTGTCCCCAGCTCCCTAAGCCTGGTGCAGACCTCTTGTGGGTGGTGGTGGAAGTAGGTCAAAACATCTACCACATCATGAAGCTCTACCTGCACCTCTGCCACATTCTCTGCCCGGTGGATCTACCTACTCCACTCTCTGCCTCTGCCTTGGTGGTCCATCCACTGCCTCCCTGTTAGCAGTTTGATGGGTTGGGAAATCTCTAGCGATATGTCTCCTACTACTGGACAAGTAACATAACCTCTCCCTAGGATGACCGAATCCATCCCGAGAGACTTGGAATGTAGATCCCCTATCTTGGGTATTCCTATGTTGTATCCCAAGTCCTGATCCCTATTCTTGGTGTTAGCTCTGTGCTGCCAAGGTCTCTACACTTTTATGCCTGCTGCTAACTTCCACTGTCTGTCTCTGCTCAGCTAAGAAGCTCTCGACCACCAAATCTCACTCGAACACTCTTACATAAGTTGAAATGCATAGATTCACAACAATGGCTTAGATGTCCCTTCGCAGACCTTGCTCAAAGGTCTGAGCTCTGAAGTAATGATCCCTGACAATATCCATTGAGTACCTAGTGAGGTTGGTGAGCCTCAATGAATAGTCATCCATCGTCAAACTACCCTGCTAGAGCTGAAGAATCTCTTGGATGCGCACTGCTCTCAGCGTAACTGGAGAGAACTCATACCTAAAGAGTCGCTTGAATTCAGTTCATGAAAGAGTATCCTCTTTATGAGTTTATGTGGTAAAACTCCACTATTATCCCATCAAACCCTAAAGAAGGCTCGCTCCTAGGATCGCCATTTAGTCCACTAGTGTCCTCACTAGATAGAAAACTCTGATCACTGCCTCAAGCCAGTCCTCAGCCGCCTAAGGGTCGGTCTCACCTTGGAACTTGAGGGGTATCTATCTCTAAAACTCATGGAGCACGCTTAGCCTGCACTCCTCGTCTGTTGGTACTGTACCTACCACGTGCTTCTCCACTGGTGGTGGTATAGTGGGTGCACCACCTATAGGTAACGCCTAGGGAACATGTCCCTGAATAAAAGCCTCATCACTGAGGGGGTTATCCTCATGACTGAGCTGCTGAAATCTAGCGAGTATGTGTCATAGAGGCATCCTGTAAGGAAACAAGATTTACCATGTTCAAAAAGCATATCTGTATAGCTAACACAAAAGGAAATGGAAAACACAACCTATTCATATATGATGCATGTACCATTATTTTGTTTCCTTGCAACTAGTTTTCTCATGTACCAAGTCAAAAAGTGTGTTATCAGAGTCCTGGTGTATGGATATGTCAGCCTCCCACACCAACACTAGAGTCCCTAGCCTGAAAAATGAGCTCGAAACACTTAAGAATGTTGCCCCAAACCAATCTCATATTATCTTGGTCCTAAGGTAGAACCGAACACCTATGATGCCATTCTATCATGATCCGTCCCAGTGGGGCCTGTTCTACGACTCCTCAATCCCACCTCCAATAGGCCAGGGGCTGGTGACTAGCACTGAGTAGGCATATCACTAACATGGGAGGTATTGACTATATAGCTATACACATTCACACATCTCCAAGTCCACAAATTTTGAAATGTAAAAAACCACTAAGGAACAAAATGCATGAATACAACTAAAACCAACCAAAAAAGTACAATTTAAAGTAAAGTGTAGAAAGTAAACTGGGATATAATACAAGCCCACCAAAATAAAGAGTCTGCAAACTACAAAGTCCAACTTGTAAGAAAGAAATACATACTGGGATTGCTTCTCATAGTTATAGGGACACCTTGTCCTGTAAGGAATATCACAAAGCTCGGTCCAGTCATGGTCCACCCTGGACTCCATCAAAAGGTTGCTCGTCTGCACAAGACATGACACGTGTCAGCAAATCCCGTGCAAGGGTGAGTATAACAATACTCAGTAGAGGACCCCAAAAACCAAAAATAAATACATAAATTAAATGTACAATCATATCTACAAATTAAATTTCTACAGAACATATAACAAGAGAAACATATCCATATATACTCGAAACCCAGATCTGTAGTCTAGAGGTAAGTCATAACGACCTGAATACCCATACTAGGGATCCCGTATAAAGATTACATGAAGCACTCATCCAAGAGGACTCACTCCACAAGTCTGATAGTTCTTATGATGTCCGTCCAAGAATTATGTTCATTGGGAAGTGTCACGAGATAGATAGACGCATTGATAGGTCTGAAGAGAGAATAAATACACTCATTCTGGGAGAACTCACTCCTGAGTGGGGAAAGATCATGATACATGGATGAGGATAACTTCTAGGGCCTTAGAATATACCAAAAATCATCTAGATTCAACTTCTAAGTAGATGATCAGCATCCTTTAAGATTGTTCATGTTGATACCTGACTCTACCTAGGGTCAAGAATGGGTAGAGGATCTCACTCTGGGCCTCTCAGAGGGATTCTGACTCTATCCAGAAAGTCCTACTGAAGGGATAATACTCCTATGGATGGAAACGATACCTGACCTTCAAGGGAACGAGAAAAGGGGACACTAACCCAAATTAAACTTGTCTAAGTAATGATGGACAAGGAGATCAAGCCATGTACAAGAAAGTAGACAGTGTGTAGCAAGGTCACGCGTCGCGTCCCTTGACTTCAGGTACTTCCTGTGTGCAATAGTCAAAGTCAGAAGACATGTCATGTAGAAATCATATACACGGAATGTAGTGATGGTCACACACCATGTCCGACTATCCGGGGTCTTCTCTATGTATGCTGGCCATGTGCCCGTACACGGCTTTGACCTGTGTATGCCAACTCGTGTACTGGTACATGGGGTAACCCGCATAACTGGCATGGTCTGGCTGTGTGGTGGAGTACATGCTGTGTACTCCACCACATGTCTATGTATCATCCGAGATATACATCGAGTCCCACATAAGGACCCACACACCGTGTGATAGTTATCACATTCCGTTTCATCACATCGTGCATCACAAAACCCTAGCCTCCATAGAGACAACCCCACACACTATGTTCTTCAGAGAACACACCGTGTTCTTCACGATTTTCTAGAATCATGTTTCTTCCTCCACGCACCTCCGGTGATCTTCGATCCAGACATCCAATCACCATGAGACTTAAGATTCAAGGTCACCCCACCATGGAAATGCTGATTCGGTAAGTTTCGAGTGTCTGATCGGTTCCAAAAATGCATTTCAATCATCCATGCGAAGAATGGTCAAAGAACGATTTCTTCTGAACTGTGTCAATTTGTTTACCACCGTCTTCATCACACCTCCATTGGTTCTTCACGATGTTGGATCTATTATTTGGGATCGTTTCATTGTGAGATGGATGTGAAATGATCTATTGTTCATAACCTCACGAAGAGTGCGAAGAAGGTGAGGTCAAAAAAGGGGAGAAAAAATCTTGATAACAAATTGAGAAATGAACCTCTACCTTCATTCATCACAACATTGATCTTCTCATGTTAGAAGAATCAAACAAAGAAAAAAATATAGATCAAATCAAATATGGATCAATTCCCCGAAATAAACCCAACAAAACACCCTCCTACAAGAATGAATGATTCGTGGGCGAACCTATTTGTGTGTTGATCTACGTTCATCATTGAATCCAAGAATGGTGATGGAATAATTGAAATAACAACACTTAACTTGATCGTTGATGAAGAGGTTGAGCGGTTGTCGATCAATATTCGATCTCGCTGCGCAACGATCCATGTATCATCGTTCGTCAGGAATTCTCCAAGGATGGCTCCTCTTCAAATCTCTAGAGAATCCAAGGAAAGTTTCTAGGGTTATGAGCCTAACCCTAGGCTTATGGCTATTTAAAACCAATTAACATGTTGCTGCATCATGGAAACTTTTAAAATAAAATAAATTACTAATTTATTTTATTTCTTTTTAAAACGTCCAAAAACTAACTTCTACCGCCGACCCACACCGGTCAATATTAGGCCCCACCTAAGGTAAAGTCACTACTCTGAATGAAATAGTGCCCTCATATTTCTGATCCAGGTACCCATTTAAAAGTTATTCCACTTTTTCATGAAAAACACTTGCGCATGATATTTAAAAGTTTAATTTATTTAAAACATTTATTCCAGGAACTTTGGGCCTTAGAATTGCACACCATCGCAAATCCTGGTCTCAAAATAATTCCATATAACATTTTAAAATAATATACAGAAAATCCAAGAAATTAAATGTATGTTATAAATTTATTTTTATACTTATCTTTTTGAGAAACTGTTTTATTGGTGTGTCTGTGATATTGATAAACAAACTCTTATATAATCGGAGGGTTACTGATTTCACTTTTAATACTCTGATCACCAGACAATATATGTGTCTGATCATTTTTTACTTAATAGGATTTGTGTTTTTTTAGTTTAAATTTTAAAACAGTAATTCACCCCCCTCTTGTATCTATAGTAGCTCTTACGATCCAACAATCATGATTAACCCACAAAAAAAATGAGTTCCATGAAAATATATTTGAAACAAAAATAATCCATCCAAATAAATAATTATGATGGTATCATTAAAAAATATCCCCAGTGAAGTATAAGTAACATCAAGGGTTTTTTTCATTAGTTAATAGAAATATTGTTAAAAGATAATTGAAAACATTCTTTAAGAAAATACCCTTTCCACTTTGAAAATCACTAAAAATTCACAAAATATTGTGAAAATACTTTTATTTGAAAATAAAATTGGAAATTTATAAATTAGTCTTAAAATAAAATAATGGTCATGATGGAGAGAAAATACATTCATGTCATAAATGTTAAAAATAAACATTCTTTTCAAACTTTTGTAAAGAATGTCAAAAGTAAACCATGTAGATAACATTAAGAAATTCTATTTTAAAACCTTTTAAAACAAGGATAAAGATCATGTAAAATAACTTTAGGGAATCATTTATGTTTATAAAATGTCATTTTTGATGAAATTTTAGAAAATATGGATATGAAATAAAAGGAATCTCAATTTAAAATAAGATACAAGATTAGTATCACTTACGAACAAATTTCTTGAAATTTATTTAATCAATAAGGGATGAAATAAAAAATAAACATGTAAAACACATTAATAAATATAGTATAATTAAAATTGATTTAGTTCAAGAAAAAAAGGTCATATTATTTCCCCAAAGTAACCTTTAACATAAAAAATCTTGAAAAAAAGAAGATTGTAACATATAGTCTTTACCGCTTTGGTAACTTTCGAATCAAAATTCATTGAAATAACGAGTATGATATGGATATGTAAATCCCTTGAATTTAATTAAATAATATAGAAAAATTCATTCATGAGGTATTAAGTGTACTATATAAGGAAATCAGGGTGCATGACATGAAACATGTCTCAATAAAATGAGATTGAGATAAAGAAAAAACCTTGAAAAGATCATAACTTTTGAAGTGATAATTGATCTGTAAAGTGATTATATTAACATATGTAAATCTAGATAAAATGAGATGAAATAAATAATAAAAAAATTAGAGAAAAATTTACACATAATCATGACATAACAAATTCAATGAAGTAGAATTATAACCCACTGAAAGGGAACTGACTTAAGAAACTCCTTACCATTTGAAAACTTTCAAGTTAAATCCCCTTGGATGAAATAATTTGAATTAATACTTAAAATACCATGAATTATGAAGGATTTATGATATAAAATTTAAAATGGGTAATATATTCACCATATAAAATAAATTAGGTGCATAAATTTAAAATATGCCTCAATGAAAGGAAGTTGAGATAAAATCCCCTACATCGAGTCCATACATGCCATGTATGTCCTTTAAATCAGGTATAATAAACTTATATAAATTATTTAATTGTTTAAAAACATTTAAAGGTTTATTAATTTATTGTTAAACCACCTTTTTCATTTATTATAATGATATATTTAGTTACTTAATTGATTATATCCACGTCGGGTGTTTTGAGGACGTTCGATTCATACTTTCAAAATGGATTCAATATGTTTACTATGGTCAAAGAGTTCATTGTTACATCATATCCAGAATAATTAAAATAAAACAATTATAATTTTTATACATTAATTATACTTTTAAAACCAACCATGAATTATGGTTATGAAAAATGAATTACATTATAATCATGAAGATGGTAAGTCGTACATACGCATGAGTAACATTTTCATTTTTTCAAAGAGAATGAGGTAAATAAGGTAAATATTATCTTAAATTTAAATAATTATTATTATATAATAAATATAATAATATATATTTAAATAAACTTATATATACCATACATGTGATGTAGTGATGGAAAAAAATCACATCGCTTCGTGGAGGTGATAATCCACACATGCACACGAATGATGCTATCATTTTTCAATGGATAGAAAGGTAAAAAATAGATAATATATTATCTTTATAGAATTATAATTATATCATTAATATCATATATATAAATTAAATCCATCATTTTAACCATCCATGATAGGTGGTTATGGAAAAAAAATTACATTGGTTTGTGAAGTGGTAGTCCATCGTACACATGAACGATGGTTTCATTTCCCATTTGATAGAAGAAGAATATGGATATAGGTTATGAAATTAAAAAAAATACGGGAGATAATGGTTTTATTATTTGAACATGTTTTAAGAATATTTTAAGAATATAGAAGAAGAAATAAAATAAAAAATCTAGGTTAAGAACTAGACCTCTTCTTCGGATAACATCTCTATATTTATACCTAAAGCCTTCCTAGGATTGTTTTCTGATAAAAATAAGGATTCTAAGATATGGAGAGGAATTTTAGTAAGGAATTTAGATAGGAATTTTCCAATATATAATTCTCAAAAGTTATTAAGAAGAGTGGAGAGGAGGTTCCCATTTATAAGTGAGGGGAGGGACGCTCTTGAAATTTCTTAACGTATTAAATTAATATAAATTAATTTTCATTTAAAAATGGATAAAAATTGATATAATTAGAATAAAATATTAGTATGAGTATAAATACTCTTATATAATAAAATTTTGATAAGTCCAAGTGATTTTTTCACCCTTATCTCTTTGTCTTAACCCCCCGTTAGGATTTTTGACAATTATCGCGATATCAAAGTTTTTTACTATTTAGGGGTCAAGATAGTTACTATAAAAGGAAAAGTGACCAATAAATGGACCGTTTTTGATATTTTAAACAATATCTCATTATATGTGATGAATATGGTATTTTTATGAATTTAAAATCATTTAATAAAATATTATTTATTATAAAAATATCATTAATGCCATTTTTGGAAATACATGAAATACTATAATATAATATGCATCTAACTCATTTAAAATGGTTAAAAAATGACATGGATTAAAATATAAGGATTATATGGTCTTAATATAATCATACAATCAAAATCATACAGGTTAAGATATTATTTTAAACCTTATCTTTTGGTTTAACTCTTTGGTTAACCAATTTTAACCTTAACCCTCGTAATGACTTTTTCAATATTAAAAGGTTATAATTTTACTTATAAGGTGAAAATTGGATCATAAATGGAAAATAAATGATATTTTATAAAAAATTTCATCCTAATTATATTATTTCATGGTTTTAATGTTTTTTAAGTAATTTAATAAAATATAATTTAACATAAAATATCATTAATGTCAGTATTGACAATATTCATTTTGTTTGACTTTAATGAAAAGAATATATTAATGGATTTAAAATATAAACATTAAAACATCACATAATATGTTATATTGATCTATAAAATTATTTTTACACTATAAATCACCCAAAAAATATAACTTTCAAAGTTTTTAAAAACATTTACTTGATTTTTCTACTACTTGCGTAAGCACTAAGTCAGTGTTTTATAAGCACTTGAAGTAATTATTTCATCACAATAAATTAAAAATAAATTATAATTATAAATAAATTAATTAATATTTCAAATTTAGAAACAAATATAAGTTTTTGTATCCATTTAAAAAATATTATAGATATTAAAAGCAAGAGAGTGACATTTTTTACTTTATCCTTTACTTAAATATTATAAGGGTCAAAATCAAAGATAAATGAAAAAAGGAAATATTTTAAAAGTTTAAAATATTTTGTATGAAATATAATCATACAATTAAACAAATTAAAGCGTTTGAAATAATTATAATCCCCATCACATTATTTTTAACCATAATTAACTCATTTTACCCTTACCGTGGTAATAAAAATGTAGTGTGGTTACTATTCATATTGACAAAAAATAAAATGGACTTACCAAATTTAGTCCTTAAAATTCAAAATATTGAATAAATTTTCAAGATTAAAATTTCTATGTTTGTATGAATTTAATTTAAAATTAAACCTGCAAAATGCAATGAAAAATGATTTTTCAGAAAAATGCCTTTTTATATAATAAAAATATTTTCATACTAAATTCAGGTATACAATTTATTCCAAAGACCACAATTGAATTATTTTTAATCGAAAGGAACGAATGAAATTTTGAAACTAATTAAAAATAGAATTTTACTTTTTAAATGCTTGCAATGGGTATACAATTTCAAATAAAAATTAGTATTTTTTACTATTCATTGAAAAATCAAACTTTTCATAAAATTATAAAAACTTTACTCTAAGTTAATTTTAACATGATAAATTGAAAAATGACATCCTTTTTATAAAAAAATATAAATGTTCCAGAAATTAATTATAATATTCTATGACAAAAATCAATAAAAACCACTTTTGAAGAAAACATATTTTTAAAGCATAAAATAAATTTACTAAAAAATTGAGTGCTTACTTAATAAGAATTAATAAATAAATTTTTATTTAGTAGGACCTTTATATATATTTCATAATGAGGTTAATTCTATTCATACCAACCAATTTAATAGTTAGGTTATAACTATAACATTTAAATGAAAATATTTCATGGTTCATTTAAGTTCAGTGTTACGTGTTGTATAAGTTATCAAACATAGTGTTCTTTTAAGATCTCAAGATAATATAACACATTTATAATGAAAAATTAGAGAATCGAGACCTTCTAGGAAGGAGGCTACTACTAGGCTCATACTGCTTCTTGATTCTTTGAGTAGGATATTTATTTTCCTACCCCTCATGGCTAGAATGAGGGGGAAAACTGTATGAAAATCAATTTCAACAAAGGGGGATTGATTGTTTTTGAGGTATTTATCATTTTAATGTAAATTCATGTGGTTATTTGTATTCATTCTTCAATTCTTCAATTCGTTCCTTTATTTTTCATGAATGACCATTATGTGATCATTTATATAGTTTAATTCATTGATAAGGGTGTTGATCTACACCATAACCATTGGGTTGATTACGCTCTTTATTTAAACATGGTTTCAAGTTACCCACATCCTAATGATCTTATATACCATGACCATTGAGAAAATGATATTTAGGAGAGTAGAGGGTTTATATCATTACCACTGAAGCCACTTATATTTGATTTTGACAACTCGCGGTTGAAAATTCATCAATTTAATGCCTTGATACTTCATAAACCTGGATTTAAAATTTCCGAGAATGTTTTTCTTTTTATTGAACCTCTAATTTATTAAATTGTTTTTCCATTACTTTTATAGTAGTTTTATATTTATTTAAACATTATAGTTTAGTGTATTTACTATTAAATTATCATATTCTCAACTTATCCTCACAAGATCGATCTCATACTCACCATATCTATACGAATTTTTAGTGGTTTTGTGATTAGTGGTTCATGTATTATAAATTTCAAATTTTGGTACCCCGTTAGAATTAAAAATTCCCTTTAAGGCTGCTAAGTTTTTGTTTCCATTGTTGGGGGTAGGGTGGTGAGGATACTTTGATTTAGTATCTTAGACAAATCCTTTTTCTCTCCCATCTTTCTATTTTCTGATATTAGCTTTGGTTTCTTTTATATTATTGTATTATTTTTATGCACTTGTGTTTTTTTTGGTTGTGTGTATAGAAAAAAATCAAGGATGAATCCCCATATTTAAATAGTAATTCAATTTTCAATACCCTCACAACAAATTAGATCACTTAAGTTGAAAATTCTAAGTAATCAAGAATGGGAGTGATAACTCCAATCATGAATCACACAATCAAATCCTAGTTCAGATGAGATGGTTCTCCAAATCATGGAAGATAAATTCAAAGAGGAATTAAAATTTTTAGAGAACATGGAAAATGAGGTTAAATAATAATAAATAAGATCCAATGGGGAAGCTTGTTATGAAGAAGATCTTAAATATCCACCCATAAGAGCTAAAATAAAAGCTAATTCTAAGGTAATTCTTCCTTTTAATTATAATGTTGAAACTAAATTTGAGATTTTCATTGAAGTTTTCCTCACATACACTAATCTATAGAAAAAAGTAGAACAAAAATAATCCCCCACAATTGAATATGAAGACTAAAGGTCCTTTGTGATGTTTTTGTTTTTACAATGTTTTGTATTTGATGAAAACTAATATTTTTGTAAAATAATGTTTTTAATTTTAGGTGAAAGTTTCTTTTTTTAATTCATGTTATCTAACTAAGGACCATTGAATTCTAAAGTTTTTAGGAAGATTTAATTTTAAAGTTATTTAAAGTTGGTAATCATACAAACATAATCAAACTTAGTCAATTAGAAAAAGTCTTTCTTATAAAGTCAGAAGTTACTGAGTTGTTGAAAAAGAATTTGGTTGTAAAGTTTGGAAGTTAGGAAAGTTGGGAAGTTTTAAACTTTCCAAAACAAATTAAACAATTATTTTATATTCTTTTAAGTCTCTAAAATATCATGAAGAAGTCATGATACAATCACAAGTTAGCAGAAAGAGTTGTAGAAACCGATACATCAGAAGGATGTTGAAGCCTATACATCAGATTCATTTTCTATAAGAAAGACAGATCAAAATAAGCTGATGAAGAAAGTTGATTAGAATAATCTTAGGAAGAAAGGAAGATCGGACTGAGCTGGGGAAGAAAGTCAGATCAGACTAAACTGAGGAAGAAAGGCAATCAGACTGAGCTGAGGAAGTTCTAATGGAATGAGCTGAGGAAGAAAGGTAGTTAGACTGAGGCAAAGAAGAAATTCAATTAGAATAATATGAGGAAGTTCCAACAGAATTAGTTGAGGAAGTTATAATGGATTTATATGAGGAATAAAGTCAGTTTGACTGAGCTGAGGAAGAAATTCGATCAGACTGAGCTGAGGAAGTTCCAACAGACTGAGCTGAGGAAGTTCTAACAAACTTAGTTTTCAAGACTATTGTTTATGATATATTTTTAAGAATTAGATAAGATGTTTTGAAGAATTCAATGAGCTTTAAAAAAATCCATAATTGTTAATAAGATTTGAAATAGTAAAATATAGAGTTTCAAATAAATGTGAAATTTGGAAATCTGAAATTTGTGTGAGTGAGAAATGTTTTCAGTTTTCCCATCTTTTCCACTATGTGTCACACCCAGACCCTTTTTATTATTATTTTATTTTATTATTTCTTGACTTCGGTTAGCTTCGTCAAGGCGCAAGTTGAGCGCTGGTCTAAATTTTTTATTGTTTAATAGTTTTGGTGGGTGTCGGACTGGTGCGCGAACATGACATGGTTGGCGGTGACCGCGTGATCGGCCCAAGTGCCCATGCAAATGTGTAATGTTTAAAATAAATAATGTTTGATGTAAATAAAACAAGTTAAATGTTTAAATTTTAATAATAATAATATTATTTTTGTGTAGATAAAAATATTTCCATTATTAAAATTATTAATAATTTTATCAATGAAATTGTTGTGAATATAATTATTTATTTGTTATTAAAATTGTTATTATTTAAAGAAAATGAATAAAATTATGATTATAATAATTATTATTACGTTATTAAAATTTTTATTATTATGATTTGAATTATTATTATTATTATTATTATTATTATGTTTGTTGGGATTATTATTATTATCATTATTATCAATTTATTATAATAATAATAATAATAATAATAATAATAATTCTTATTATTATTAAGATAAGAAAAAAAAATAGAAACCTAATCTACCTAGCCCAGGCGGCGCCCCCCCATCCATCCCATTTTTTTTTTATTTTTCTCTTTTCCTCTTTTCTCTCCCCTCTCCCCCTGTAACCCTTGAGCCGCACCCCTGCTGGCCCTCTCCTCCCTTCCGCTGGTGCCCTCGAGCCGCACCCCCTTCCACGTCGCTTCGCTGCGCACCCCAGTGCTGCCCATACTTTTCTTCCGCGCAGCGCACCCCTCTACCTACTGGCTCCGCCTCCCTATCCAGCTCCGCTCCCTGCTTGGCTCCAGCCCCTCCGCCTGTCCGGCCCTGCCTCCCAGTCTGGTTCCATCCTCTCTGTTCGCCTCCCTTCTCGTCCCCACATAGCTGACCCGACCCCCTGTCCCGCTCGACTCGCGGCGCACCAACCCAGCCCCTTCCAGCCATGATCCCTTCCCAGCAGCACCTCCCGGTGGTGACCCCGCCCTGCTCAGGCGACCCGGATCCCCCCTCAGCGTGACCCTATTCCCTTATTCTGGCACGGCGCAACTACCCTCTTCCCTTACTATGACTAATAACTCTGACGTCCTCCGCTGCTCTAACCTGTATGCGAAGACCTCCCTCCAGCCCCCTCTTTCTTTGGTCGGACCTTCCCTTCAACGCCCCTTTTTGCGCGCGACCCTTCCGCAGACGATTCCTCTCAGATCCCCCATGAATGAGGTCTAATTGAGGTCCAATTCTTTTAGGTAATAACATCTCCGACGTCCTCCTTTATCACTTTGATGTTTTGTTTCTCTTTCGATACCCGGTTTGGATTTTACTGGAACCCTAAGGTTGGGATGTTATGCAATTGTTGTGTTCTTTCTTTAATAGGGTATGCTAAGACCTCCTTAGGTCTTGCTATTGCGTGTTCCAACATCCACCGCCGATGGAAAAGTGGATTGACTATGTTTTGGTTCACCGCCACCATCCTAGGTAAGAGTTTTGTTATCGTGCACGCGTTTATTTTATTATCGTTATTGTGTTTTGAATTTACTCTTATTTTATTGGTAGTGCCGATAATGATTTTTAGTGTGCAATCTTGCCTTACGTGTTCTCTTGATCACCACTGTTGTCCGAGGTGATGTATTTAATCCCTTTCGTTGTTGCACACTTTATTTTTTTGGGTCTTATGATTTAATTGAGTCACTGGTATTTAATTGTTTGTGTGTTGGTCTTCGCCGCACTGACTTTGGGTGTCGGCTGTTTTATTAAGGTGTGACGATGTGATTTTTCTAGTACGTGTGCTTTTGTGGGAGTACGTGTACGTGAACAGGTGGCCGTGTGATTTTGAAAGCATTGGCTCAGTAAATTCTTTGAGGTAGGTGCTTCCATGCCATTTATTCCAATTTTGTTCCATGTGATGCTTGTGTTTTAGTATTTAATTGTTAAACCTTGATTTTCACTTTATTACAGTTGTAGTTAGCTTATGGTAATGATTTATTATTAGTCTAACTTTCTAAAAATAGGTTTTGACATGTTCTTCCATTCATGCACGTGCTTTTGACTTTGCAATTGAATGTGGATAAGAGGTATTGTTTTAGAAATGATTTTTAAACGTTTTGGGTGTGTTCTTGATATAAAAGTCTTGGAGAGTTATTTAAAATTGTTTTATAAGGCGTTTCAATGGTTTATTAAATTATGGAAGAAGTGCTAAATTGGTTTTGGGAAATGTTTTAAGGTGATCATGCTTTAAGAGTGGATTTTAATGTGTGGTGCATTTTGTTAGGTTGTGCATACTATGTTTTAGTCAAATTGTCTGGTTGACACTTTTAAGGGATTAAAGGTTTTAAAGACATGGTTTGGTTTTTTTTATAAATGTATTGGTGATGTTCAAATTGGTGACCTATGTCTTTAAATGGGTTTTTCAAATTACTTGCTTAATGGTATATGCCCCTTTGGCCCATGAAAGTGTGTATTGTTTTGAAATGGTGGGTTGGATTGTTGAAATGAGTTTCTAAGGGTTTATTTGGTTACAAAAGTGGTTTCTGTATGGTATTTTATGAAATGAATAGTATTTTTTGTTTTGGAAATGGTTTTCAAAGTGTTATTGGTAAATGCTTTAATGATGTAAAGTTAAAGGCCTGGTTGGCATCTTCGAAAGGGTTATTTGGAAAACCCCTCTTGGGTTAGGCCTCTTTCCCCATGGATTGATCATGAGATGGGAGGGTCCTCGGTATGGGGCCTCTTTTGGATAATTATTTTGAGGCAAGGGACAAACCCTTAAGGTGGTCGGGGCGGTGCCAGTTTGTGTGGTGTGTTGATTATATGTATGTGAATTGTTGTTTGAATGATATGGAACACCCCCTTGAGAACTTTTCATGGGAACCTAGCATATCAAAGAGGTTTACTGAGAATGATTGTTGTACTAGTTTAGACTATGCACTGGCTAGTGGCCCCATAGCAGGGGAATACTGAGTTATTGCTGCTATGGGGATTTGGCCCCTCGGTTAGGCCATGTAGGGCTATGCCGAGCGTTTGGGAGTTATGACATCATCGAGTTAGGGCATGCCTTCAGGATGAGTCACATGTATAGTATTTTCTGGTCTTAATCTGCATTCCTAGGATTTCCCATGTTTCCTCGTTACGAGTACTATTAGAGCCATTGCCCTCTTTGTGTGGACACTTTTTTTCTTTGAACCTGGTTTTGGTATTTATTTACAAAACTGTGAATTTGTGATTACATTAAAAAGGATTTCAATTAGATGTTTTGAAATAGAAAGCACAACTCCCCTTTATTTCCCCTTGTATTTGGTTTTAAACTTAAAGGGCAGTGGATCATGTTTTTTTGTTTTTAAAAAGAAAAGTGTTTATGAAAACCTAATTTTATAATGTAGTTCAAACTAGTATTAATGGAATTTCTTGGGGAAGAAATGACATGGAATCTGTGGTGGTTTCCTACTGAGCGATTAGCTCACACCCTACCTATACCACTCTGTGTCGATAGACCCGAGCTGTTTTGCAGGTTCAGTCTTTGTTCAGGTTTCCCTAGCAGGTGCTTGATGTTGGAGCATAGCTGGTCTTATGGTTGGTGGTGACCAAGAGGTCACATGGAGATCGGGTTGTGGTGGTTTGGTTTGTTCATTTGGGTTTTTAGTTTTGTATTTTAGTTTTCTGTCTGTTGAGTTGTACCTTATGACTGGATTAGTTTATTTTATTTATTTTCAGTTGTTTATGCTGCTTTGTCCTTAGTTTATTTAATTTATTTATCTGGTCCTGGTTGTTTATTTTTTTTGGGCTTAAATCATTCCCAGGTGTATGTTTTGATTCCCGACACTGGTTGTCAGCCCGTGGGGATCGGGAACGCCCTTCAGGTCATGTCACGGACCGGCTCGGGTGACCGGTTTAGGGTCGACCCAGGTTGGTTCGTGACACTATGAGACACCTATAAATAGAGAGAATAGTACATTCATATTTTAACTACTTTTAATTTGTGTAAAAAATGTGTAAGTGCTATAGAGTTTGTGTCATAAGTGTTTTCTAGACATAGATCTCGTCATAAGATCATACTAGAGTTATTATAGATTACTAGACTGAGAATATTAGATTGAAGAAGACTGGCATGAGTTTGAGAAAAAGTGTGATAGGTACTAATTAAGAGAAAGAAAATAAAACTGATTCAATCTAATTGGGTTCATAGGACTGAGGGCCATTGGAATCAGGATTATCAGACCCAACGAATTTTGATATAGGAAGGTGTCTAACAGGAGTTGACATAGGTTTTATTCACTTATTTATAAAAGTGTATTTTCATAGACTCATGGGAGTAGCTATGTAAAGGATTTAGGTTCTCAAAATGAGGCCAAACCTTGTAAATTTCATGGGATTTACTTGATTTACTTCTTTTTCATGCATGAGTATTTACTAAAAGAAGACAAGGTAATGAAATTTAACAGGTTTTAGGGGTTAATTTTCTAAAGGTATGAAACTTATCAAAAGTTAACAACTGATTCACCCCCTTTTTCAGTTGTTATTCAATCCTTTGGAACTTTAATTGGTATCAGAGTGATGCTCCCTTGTCTAATACTTATCATGGATAATCTAAATTCTATTAATAGTAGATGAATACCAACATTTGATGGAAAAAATTATTATGGTTGGAAGAACATGATGATTCTATATCTCTTATCACTTTTCCTGGATGTTTTTGACACTGCTACAATTGGTTTTCCACCTATTGATACAAATGCTCCTATTGGGTTTGCTAAAAATAGAAATATTGAATTTGATGAAAAGGACAAACATGTTATCCTTATGTATCTATCATAAAATATTTATATGAAGGTGATGAGTCTCAAAAATTCAAAGAGTATGTGGGAAAAGTTGGAAAATATTTTTGAAGGGAATACTAAAGCAAAGTAAGAAAAGCTGAAAATATGGCATAGTAAGTTTGAATATATAATAATGAGATATGAAGAAACTATTTATGAATAATTCATTGGATTAAATGAAAATTTTTACAACATCAGAGGTTTTGGAGATGTCCTAGAAGATTCTACAATTGTGAAGAAACTCATGAGAAACTTTCCATAGAAGTTTGATTCTAAAATTTCCACTTTAGAAGATACATATTATTTATCTCTTAATGAATTTCATAACATTATTATTACTTATAAAATAATAAAATATCTAATGTTAAAAAATAAGATTAAAGATGAAATAGATTTTAAATCTATAAGAAAAATTAAATTTCAAGATATTGAAGATGTTGATCCTAGTGATTATAAAGATAAAGAGCATAAAGGGTTGAATGATAAAATCATGTTTCTTATATCTAAGAACTATCAAAGAGGAAGAGGAAAGTATGGAGGAAAAATCCCTCTAAAATGTTTTGAGGGTGGTGGAATTAGGCACTTTGCTATGAATTTTTCCAAGAATAAAGTTAGAGAATATCGAGATGATTGTGTTGAAAAACCTTGATAGAAGAAGTGGAATAAAAGTTCTAAAGAAGAAAATTCATCCAAAAAATATAAAAATAAGTTCATTGGTAACAAAAAAGTATTATAAGTAAGAAATATAAATCTAACTCAACTAAAACCAATTCTTCAAAAGATTAAAGTTCATAAAAGTTCAAAACATTCATTGAAAAAGTTTAGAAAAAAATATTCCTGAGAAAGTGAATAAAAAGGAGTTAAATAATCTTATTGAGACTATTAGCTCAGATTAAAACTTTTTTCATGTCTTGAGAAAAGCAGAGCTCTTAAGAAAGAAATCATAATGATGAAGAATAGTGATGGAAAATTGTTAAAGGTGGAAAATATATTTTTAGAAAATAATAATAATACATCCAGAAGATCTTAAGTTACAAACATAGAATTGATGAATAGGGAAATATGATTTAAGATCTCAGTAAGAAGTTATAATCTAAGGAAGAGGAAGTTAACAAGTCTCAATCAAAACTTCTTGAGGCCGAAAGTACTTTAATAAATATGAATGAAAACTTCGAAAAAGCTTCAGAAGTAAAAATTTATACTTCTAAATTTATTGAGAAATATCAAATTAAGAATCAGGTGAAATCCTCATTCACTAAAATAATGTTTCATCTAATTTTTCAAACCTTTCAGTTTATGAAAAAGGCATTGGGAAATATTGGCATGAGAAGGGTTGTAAAGAATCTATCACATTACCAAAATTTAAAAATTACCCCCAGATTAAGGTTTCCACATGCCCAAAATATGTTAGAGTGGAAAGAAGTTATAAACCTCAACAAAGTTTCTACATAGAAAGATATTAATTCAATAGAAAATTGAGATTTGATGGTTTTTGCTGGTTCTGTGGAATTTATGGCCATAGAGCTTACAAGTATTGGTACAACATGTCTCTACCTAGAAATAAGTTTGAATAAAGATGAATAATAATGAGTAACTTTCATAAAACTCAGGAAGTTGGAAAAGTAAAAAACTAAGATAATTGAAAACATCTAATAGGAAATAAATTTAAATATATAGAAGAAGTATGTAGAATATGTGACCAGTCTGGTCATCATGCCAAAAAATGTATGATACTTCTTTTGTAACAAGTTTCTTATAGTATAAAAGAAAAGGAAGATGGAAAGAATATATTTGAGGAAATATATTTTCTTTTTGAGATGAATTTGAAAGAAAGTAAAAAAGAAAAAACTACTGATCTTCACACATTAAAGGTGATATAAAAATCTTAAAATGTGTTGAAAATTATGATGGATGATCTGTTACTTTTGGAAATGATAGTTCCTCAAAAATCAGGGGAATAAAAATTGTTTATATGGAACCTCAAACACAACTTAATCATTGTGATTCAACCTAATCATTGTGATTAAACTTTTTAATGATTTAAATAAAGTTTTTTTCCTGAAAATATTCTTGTATCATCATAAGTATTGAGGTTGTAAAATTCATTAAAAAAGGAGAAATAATTAGTGGAAATCTTTTTCAGATTGGAGAACTTAACAACTCAGGTTATATAAGTTCTGAAGATGAGAAAAAGTTGTGGCCCTGAAGACTTGTCCGCCATGGGAAGAAAATCATGAGAAAACTTTCCAAAGTTGATGCTATCCAAAAAATTTCATAATTGAAGAGAATATAAGAAGATGTTTTTGTAACTTTTCAAAAATTAAAAATTACTAATAAAATTTGCAAGAAAGTTAAGATTCAGTCTACCAAACATCTTGAACTTATTCATTCTAATTTATGTGGGTCGATGGTATATTTATCAATAAAATAAGATTTGTACTTTATTACTTTTATTAACGATTTCACTCGGATGACCGACATCATGTTTATGAATCACAAGTCAAAGGCTGTTTAAATGTTCTAATTCTTTAGAAAAGTTATTGAGAAAGAAATAGGGGTTTATATAAAGAATATGAAAACATATAATGGAACTGATTTTTCATGAAATGATTTTTAAACTTATCTTCTAAAGCATGGTATCAAACATCAATATAGTGATCTATACACTCCACAAAAAAATGGAGTAGTATAAATGAAAATAGAAGTTTAGTGGAAATTGGTATAAGTATGTTAGTAGAATAAAAACTTTCAAAGTTCTACTAGAGAGAAGCTGTTAGTACTACTGTACATGTTAAAAATATATGTTTTTTGAGTTTAGAATCCAACATGTCTTCTTATGAAATGTGGTATAATAAAAAAACTTTATTTAAGTATTTCAAGGTTTTTATAAGTCCCTGTTTTCTAATAAACAAAAATATGGATCTTGGAAAATTTGATGAGAAATTCAAAGATAGAATTTTCATGGGATATTCACCCAATGTAAGGAATTAAAAATGTTGGAAAAAATGCTTAAAAAAGTTAGTGGATTTATATTATGTTAAAGTTATTAAAAATATAAATTCCTTAAAAAAAGTTAATGAGAATTTTGAGGAAGAAAAACTAAATATTTCCAATGAAAATGAAAGTGATCCAAAATATACTTATCAAGATTCGGAAAAATCATGTGATGAGGAAAGTGAATCTGGAAGAGAAATTGTGAAATTTCCTACTTAAACAAAACATATTGAGACCGAAAATATTCTTGAGAATTAAAAGGCTTTATTTTAGACAATAATAATGACAATCTTTTAAAATTATACATCACTAATTTCAAAAATTGAAATAGAATCGGTTTTAGAAGTAGAGGAACAAAAATAATGGGCTGATACGATGAATGAAGAGCTAGATTAGATTGAGAAAAAAAATACTTGGGAAATTTTTCCCTAACCAATAAATAAAAATGCCATTAGAATAAACTGGGTGTACAAAAACCAGTTAAACGAGCATAAAGAAGTTTAAATAGTCAAAGAAATCCTTGTTTATAAAGACCGTGCATAATTGGAATGCGTGGATTTTAAAGAAACAATTACCCCCATTTCTAGATTAGAAACTATTAGAATGTTTCTAGTAGTGGATGCACATCAAAATTATAAAGTTTATCAGATGGATATAAAGTTATCTTTTTCTAAATGGTGAAATTGAAAAATAAGTTTTTATTTAATAACCATGTGGGTTTTTACTTGATAAATATTAAGCCGAAGTTTTTAAATTGAAGAAATATTTGCATGTGTTGAAAAAATACCCATGTGCTTGGTAATACTTTTTATAGGGATGAAGAAAAAGTTCGTAAATAATTTTCTGAGGAAATGAAGAATAATTTTGAAATGTCAATGCTGGGAGAATTAACTTTCTTTCTTGTTTTACAAGTTCAAAAAAAGGAAAAATATATTTTTCTATCTCAAAAAAAGTATTCTAGGGAATTATTCCAAAAGTTTTCTATGGAATAATCCAATGAATTTTATTTTATTATTTCAATTGGAATTAAGATTAGTAAAGATGAATTTGGGAAAAGTGTGAATCAGAAATATTTTTAAAAATTGATTATAATTTTTCTTTATATAAATCCTTTGAGACATGATATTTTTTATACTGGAACTATGTGTGTCAGATATTAAAGTGACTAAATAGTTTCATATGTTGGAATCAAAGATAGTTTTGGGATATGTTAAAGTAACAACTTCACATGGGATTTTATACAAAAGAATTTGTGAAATGAACTTTCACAATTATACTAATGTCGATTGGGATAGACATGGTAATGAAAAAAAATCAACTTTACAAGGAATATTTTTCTTGGGAGAATGTTGTGTGAGTTGGCACAGTATGAAAAATAGTTTAGTATCTTTGAGCACAATGAAATTATAATATGTTTCATCTACTCAAGCTTATACTCAAATTTTGTGGATGAGAGTTTAGTTGGAATATTTGAAAGTTTAATTTAGCAAACCCTTGAAGATAATTTGGGATAATCAGAGTGCAATTGATATTTATAAAAATCCTATCCAACATTCAAGTTCAAAAAATATTGATATCAGGTTTCACTTTATAAAATAAAATGTTGTTGGTGGAGGACTTTTATTAGAATAAATTTCTATGAAATATCAAATTGTTTATATATTCACAAAAGCAATGCTGAAAGAGAGAGGTGTAGAATTGAGGTTGAAATTTCATGTTCATCCTCCACCACCGAATTCCTAAACATCCTAAGGAGGTCCCACAATTTTATTTAGATCATTTTTAAAAATGGGGAGAATTTTTTAAACTTTATCCTACAAGGGAGAGGAAATTAGTTTTTCTACTTAAATGAATATGAAGCTGTGGTTATCATAAAATGGGGGAGAGAAAGAAAAATGAGAGGAAAAGATAAAATATGAGGGTTTATCTTAACATGGACACAAAATTTGATTTTCATTGAGGGATTAAATTAATTAAAAACATTAATTTATCTAGTAGTGTGGTGTTAGGACACTCTATTTTGAGAAAGGATATGTTTTGGTAAAAGTTAAAAACATGATTTGTGAAAAAGTTTGAGTGTTTGAAAAATAGTGAGTTAAAAAAAGTTCTTAACAAAACTTTTCAATAAATCCAAAGGGGGTATTTAAGATACTTTGTGATGTTTTTTGTTTTTACAATGCTTTTTATTTGTTGAAAAATAATATTTTTGTAAAATAATGTTTTGTAAATTAGGTAAAATTTTCTTTTCCAGAATGATGTTATCAGACCAAGGACCACCGGATGCTAAAGTTGTTAGGAAGATGAAAGTTAAAAGTTATTTGAAGTTTCTAATCAAATGAATAGAACCAAACTCATTCAATCATAATTTTTTTTGTTATAAAGTTATAAGTTTCTATGTTTCTGAAAAATAAGTTTGTTGTAAAGTTTCAAAGTTAGGAAATTTGGGAAGTTGTAAACTTTCCAAAAAAAAATCTAATGTTTCTTTGATGTTCTTTCAAATATATTAAATATCATGAAGAATTAATGATACAAAAACAAGTTAGAAGAAGGAGTTATAGAAACCAATACATTATAAGGATATTGACACCTATAAATTGTATTATGTTTATATAAGAAAGTAAAATCAATCTGAGTTGAGAATGAAATTCAATAAAACTAAGCTGAGGAAGAAAGTTAGATTAGATCGAGTGAATGAATAAAGTTAGATTAGATTGAACTGATAAAGAAAGAAAATCAAACTGAGCTAAGGAAGTTCTAATGGACTAAGCTGAGAAAGAAATTTAGTCAGATTGAGCTAAGGAAGAAAGTCGATCCAACTGAGCTAAGGAAGTTCCAATGGGCTAAGATGAGGAAGTTTTAATGGGCTGTGATGATAAATAAATAAATTCAGACTAAGCTAAGGAAGAAAGTTGATCAGACTGAGCTGAGGAAGTTCCAATAGATTGAGCTAAGAAAATTCTAACATTTTGAGTTTTTCTAGACTATAGTTTCTGATATATTGTTGATAATTTGAGAATATGTTTTGGAGAATTCAAGAAGCTTCGATAAAACTCTAGAACATTTGAAATAGTCAAAGATTGAAATTCAAATGAACATGAAATTCAAAAATATAAAATTTTTGTGAGAGGTAAATTTTTTCTATTTTCCCACATTTGATACTCTAGGAAACCTCTAAATAGAGAGAAAAATATATTTGTATTTTAAATACTTTTCACGTGTTTAAAAAAGGTGGAAGTGCTGAAAAGTTGATTTCAGAAGTGTTTTCCAATCAGATATCTCATCATAAGATCGAAATGGAGTTAGTTTAAATTACTAGATTGAGAAAATTAGACTGAAGAAGATTATCCAAAGTTCAAGAAAAAGTGTGGCAGGTACTGATTGAGAGAAGGAAAATCATACTGATTCAATCGGACCCGGTTTATCAGACTGAGATCCATTAGACTCAGGATTATCGGACCTAGGGACTTTTGTCGAGCAGTTTGAACAAAGTTTGTATACTTTTTTATGGATCATTTTTGTAAGAATAAATTTGTAAAATGACAGGAATTAGTACAAACATTTCTATCTAGATATATAAGTTGTCTAATGGTATTTGAAACAAGTTTTATTCACTTATTCATAATATTGAATTTCCATAGACCCATGGGAGTGGCTATGGCAAGGATATAGGTTCTCACACTGAGGACAGACCTTATAAATATCATGTGATTTACTTTCTTTCCTACTTTTTTATGCATTATTATTTACTAAAATATGATATGGTAATGAACTTTAATAGGTTGTAGGGGTTAAGTTTCTAAAATTTTAAAACTTATAAAAATTTAACAACTGATTCAACCCCCTCTCTTAGTTGTTATTAAATACTTTGGAACTTCAAAGGCAAAGAGGAAGAAGGGATGAGATCTAATGATTTTTGGGATGATATGATGAAAATTATGGGGGATAAGTAAATAGAACCTACTACTCATGAAGAACCTCCAATTCCAATTGAGAAGACGTAAGAAGAATAAGAGGAACAAACCTTACTGGTAGAATAAGAACAAGAGGAGGAGTGAAGATCTGTTGAAATTATAAATAATATCCTTGAATATATGATAGATAAATAAAAAGAGGATACCTTCACTAATAAATAATAATAAAAAGTGTAATATGAGGAGATTATTACTAAACATGAAGAGTTTATTGATGAATTTTAATAGAGGCAACCATAAGATGAAGGGAAGGAGGAGTTCTCTAAGTTTGGATAATCAATGAATTGATTTTTCAAGATCAATACACTAATTGGTGTTCTTATTATCAGAAATTAAAAATAAGAATCATGAATAAGTGTAATATAGATATTTGTGATTTAAAACAAAGTCAAAATTGGGTAAATATGAAATTATTATCCCTTTATCACAGTCAAATTACATGAGCTTCAATGAGGTAAGGTCAAGTGTAATGACCTTAATAAAATTTATTCTAAGAGATAACTTGGATTTTTAATTACTTTCTAGGATTTAGTTTTATTACTTTATCAGGGATTAGCTTCTAGTTTTATTTTTATATTATGATATAGTTTCAATTTTCCTTTATTATTTTTGAGAATTAGTTAACATGGATCTTGTACTATCATGAGTTTTTTTATTTTATAGGTATATCATTAAGGCACAAATAATCCCAAAAAAAAAGAGTAAAGGAAATAGATTCACGTGTAAATAGTGTTACTTTCAATTTATTATATTTATCTCCCCACATTTTTGTTTGAAATCATTTTTTGAGATTAAAATAAAATTTCATGCCTCGTATTTGGATTTTTTCTATACATAATGATTTAGGAGATAAAAATTATTACATAATAATCCCATGAGTCCATGTTTTAAATTTCATAGTTAATGAGATTAAATGATAAAGGCAATGAATTGAATAAGTATAGATAATCATAATGATATTGAATTCATGAATCATGGTTTGGGGAGGCTAGATGATTCATGTAAATGAAATTTCCTAACCCTTTTCATGATTTGAATTTTTGATGTTTGTGTTGATTGAATTATTATTATTATTCATACCATGAGTGGTTGTCCAATAGTTTATGTTCTTATTCCTAAGAGTATTCTAGATATAATATTTTCAATTCTATCTTGGTTATATTTCTCGAGAGAACATGGGCCATGCTTTCTACTAGAACTTTCTTGGAATATTTTCAAATATATGATTGATTAATGTTATATTTAAAATTATTGAGGATTTTTTCATGATATTTATAAGTTGAAGTATGAGGGATAGGTTTTATATAGTAGAATGGATTCACTCTATTGAAGAGAAAATGTTTGAGTGTGATTTCATGGGATGTTGGAAAAAAGGTTCATGATATCATTTATTTTTCTTCAATTGTTTACCCCTCTTGAAAAAAATTTAAATATATATAAAAAACATCAAATCAAGTTGGTGTACATCATTCATTATTTCATATACTTCACTTTGATCTTGGGAATATAGTGTTGAAACTTTTAAGGGGGTGATTTTCATTACACTTTAATTTTAATATCATGAATTATGTTTAATAGATTAACCTTCTTTTTGAGATTTAAAGTTATTCACATAAATACCTACATACATTAAGACTTAAAATCATTTAATACTTACTACTAATCCCTCATGATTATTTGTGAACTTTTTATTCTCAAATTGGATAATTTAAGTCCTTTTAAATCCTATGATAAGTGCATGAATTTGAGGTATAAGCACAACTATAATTCAAATTGTTACCCAGAGTAATGAGAGAAAAGATTCATTGTGAGGTAAATCATGATTGAAATGTTTGCTAATAGTTAGTTTTGATGCATGAATATAAATAAGGATAAGACCTATCAAATCTCAATGGGGAAAAGGAAAATATATGGTTGATTGGTTTTTGTAAACCCTGTATCACTTAGGATACTACTGAGGGGGGGGGGGAATCAGTAGTACCTATTTTATTTTATAAATTATTCCTTTAGAATAAATCCCTTATGATCAGTTAGAGTTTTTATTCCACTCTTACAAATTTATTCCTTACCTGTATGTAAAAAATATTTGAGACAAGAAACACACATGATATTTTTCAATGTTTAACCTCAATCTGAGATCCTACTCCTTGTTGTGTTCAACTTTTTTTGAGTACACATATTTTCTTTTCACTATAAAATTATATTGACTACAAATTCTAGAAATATATGTACAAAGATCGATATGGAATTATCCATTATATTTATAGGAACAATTGAAATTATTTAGATAACAACCACCCATTCTTTAAATTTTTTATCTAATAAATGTTGATATTATTCTATAAAGTCCTTGACTATAAGAAAAATAGTATTCAAACACCACCATATCATCCTTCCTCTCACCAGTTAACAAATAATAGTCCAACCATGAGAGCATGCATGTAAAAACTGGTCTTTTTCTTCCTAAAAAACAAGTGAATAGATGAAAAATAACCTAATAATAATTTATAGACCTTTTTAGAAACAAAAATGATGTGAAATATGATCTTACACAACTTCTCTTTCTTTGATATAGTAGTATATTAGAAAAAATCAACTCTTATTCACCATAAGAAGCATATATTCATAATGATATTTAAAAAACTATGATCTTCAATAGAGAGATTTAATTTTTCTTAAATTCATTCAAACTATTTTGAATGCTCATACAATAAAAAACCCCTAAATACTCAAACAAATCCCATCTCTCATGTGATATCTACATATACACCTTATTATTTAAATTATTAAGAGACTTAAAGTTTAATCTTCCTTTACTTATCTACAAAAACCAATTCATTAATACTTATTCAAAATACCAATGTGCATGGAATAATTAAACATTTTTATGTTGAATTCCTTGTTGTGATGTGGATGTCTCCTTCATCGTGGTCACATGTGTTGTAATATAGAAACATCTTAAAAAATGTGAAGATCTCATATCAACCATGTTAGCTTCCACCTTGGAAGATTCTCTTTTGATCATAGCTTTAATCGCGATCACATTATCGATCATAATGTTTGTTCCATGAATATTATATTATTAGTATCATTTGATATATTTTCTCCTTGAAATATTCATATTCTAGAAACATGCATAATTCCAGGTTTTATATAGCTAAAAATATCATATGTGGATGACTGATGAAAAACATCTACTTGAGTAACATACACACCAAATAATCCCATATATGGATTGAAATGGTATTTGTGAGAAAAATAGATACATCATACATAATTCCCATATGTAGCTAAAATTGGCTACATGAATCATTTGGCTATGTGGTTTTTGCTATGTCATAGAAACGACTACATGATTTTTTCTACATCTCTAAAATTAGCTACATTGATCTAGAAACTTTTAGACATCACCCAAATAATATATCCCCTCTTAAGTTGACATATCATCATTCTCATATTCTTCATCACTTCCCTTGGATGTTGTATAATAGCTCCTTCATTTATAAACACATATCTTTGGTTCCTTTGAATATCATCTTATCAATCATCACACTCGTTCCAAGGTTTACAACAAAGACAACACCTTTAGAAATTATATAGGAACTTAAATATCCCATTTGGATTTATTGTAAACCCATGAAAATCATACTCAAGAACTCATTCAAGATATTTAATCAAATCATATCCTTTATCAAAGGACAAAAAATTCTACCACTACACTATAGGTTAGAGTAGTGTTGTGGAGAAAAATATATTCCTTAGTGACTAGCAAGATTTCAGTTAAGTGAAAATATTATATCCCTCATAAATAGGACACTATAAAATTCAAATAACTCACCCTTAATAAATACACACACATCTTCAATTAACCCCCTTTTTATAAAATAATGCACCCTATAGAAATAAAATAAATAATAATACATACCTTCCTTTATAAGAGTTGTGGTACCTTTTTCCCTCTCTTTGAAAACATAATCCAAGGATATGTGGGGGACCCTCCCAATGATTCTTAATGACGTGTGAGGGTTTTAACACCCATTTTCAACCTCAAGTACTCAAATATTACCTTAGGGAAATTCTTGGGGAATATATCAGCCAACTGGTCATGAGTGGGATCAAATTCCAGCATGATGTCTCCATTAGCCACCTTTTCTTTAATGAAATAATATCAGCTATCAATGTGTTTGGACCTCAAGTATTGTATAATATTTTTAGTGAGATATATAAAACTTATATTATTATAATTAATTCTAAAAGCTTTCTCATTTTTTACCCTTAAATCATCTAGCCACTCCTTCATCCAAAGAATTT
This sequence comes from Viscum album, assembly GCA_963277665.1. Taxonomy (NCBI): domain Eukaryota; kingdom Viridiplantae; phylum Streptophyta; class Magnoliopsida; order Santalales; family Viscaceae; genus Viscum; species Viscum album. The sequence continues at coordinate 1,202,720,294 of OY728126.1, read as the reverse complement.
GAGTGTGGGAACTTGTAGCAGCAACTTATTCAAATTTAGTAGTACTCAATGTGAATGAATTTTGTCTCTTGTAGTGACAACACACTGAAATATATCCCAAGGGTAAAGTAACACCTAAAGTAGATCTTATATCATCATAATCATATTCCCAATTATCATATGTAATCTTTAACATGTTAAAATTATTTACCTTCTTATAAAGTATCTCATAGATTATTATCCCTTTGATATATCTTAGAACCCTTTTAGCACCCAAAAAATATGATCATTTTGAGTCACTATGATATCTTGAATAAAGACTAAAAATATAAACTATATCTAGTCTAGAATATGTAAGATAAATTATTATTATAATCAATATTCTAAACCTCTTTGGTTAACTCTCATGCCATTGACATCTTGGATAGTTTCTATCCCACATGAATGGGTGCATATATAAGATTTCACTCCTCCATTTCAAACTTATTTAATAGTTTAGAATAATTTTATTTGGATAAGAAATTAATGTTTTCTTATTGTGTTACTTGTATTCCCAATAAGTAACTGAACTCACCCAGTATGGACATCTCAAACTGTTTCTTTATTTTATTAGAAAACTCTTGACAATCATTTTCATGATCACCTATAAAAATAATATCATCCATATATATAATGAAAATAATATTATTCACCTTCATTTCCTTGATATATAGGCTTATATCCACTCTTCCTTTGATAAATCTTAATTTCTTTAGGTATTTTTCCAGCCTTGGATATTAGGCCCTTTGGGCTTGTTTCAATCCATATAGAGATTTATTCATTTTTCACACTCTTACACCATCATTTTCAATTATAAAACCATTTGGTTGCTCCATATAAACTTACTATTCAAGATATCTATTAAATAAATGTATAATTAACATCCATTTTATAAATTTTATATTTTCTATAAGTTTTAACAGGAAGAAACATTATTATGACCTCTAATCTTACAACTAGAGAAAAGGCCTCTTTAAAATCAACCCCTTCCACTTAATAATACCCATTGCACACAAGTCTGGATTTGTTTATGGTGACCTTTCCTTGATCATTTAACTTATTCTGAATACCCACTTGGTTATAATTATTTTTTAGTAGGTATTGGAATAATTTTCTAAGTGACATTCTTCTCAATCTGATTTGGCTCCTTATCCATAGCTTTAATCCATTTTTATGCTAAAAGGATTCAACCATTGAATCTGTCTCAATATGAGAGATTAAAGAACTTTTATTTTCAACCTGAAACATTATTATAGTGTGGGATGGTTCTTATTGACTCCCCATAATATTCTCTAGCTCTGCATGTTTTCTCAATTTTTGATATATCAGCTTATGATTCTAACTAGCCTCCTATTCATCATTAGTCTGATCAGAATCAACTCCCCAAGAATTAGTTTCAATTTCAGGTTGTTGTTCTATACAAAAAATTTCACATTGTTTCCTTTATCTTTTTCATAGGTGACTATTTCAAGATCATGTTTCAAGGGTTGATATTAATTAATTTTAATATCATATTTATCAACCATTTTGTGAATTTTTTATTATAGAATCTATATCACTTACCATTTGATAGTTATCCAAGAACATTACCCTCCTCAACTCTTTCATCAAACATTTCCTAGTTCAATCCATTGATTATTATGATTAAAGGACTACTAATGACTCTAAACTAGTTCAATGTTGGATTCTTATTGTATCACATCTCATATGAGGTTATATTTAAAAAAAATTCTCATGAATCGTCAATTTTGAATACGTAAAACTGTGAAAACTGACTCCATCTAAAAGAAAACCAATATTTAAAACACAAAAAGCATTGTTCTCCCTATTTTCATAATGGTATTATTTATTCTCTCAGAAAATCCATTCTACTATGGTGTTAGGGGGTGTTGTATTGATGTTTAATCCCACACTTTATAAGCTAGTATTCAAATTAATTTTTAGTGTACTCTTTTAAATTATTAGTTCTCAGTTTCTTGAAGTTAACCCTAAGATATATTTAAACTTATCCTCTAAATATTTTGAACTTATCCAATAATTTTGACTTGGGTTTCATGAATAACACTCTTGTAATTTTTGTATAGTTGTAATGACCTATGTTTTTTCAGACAAGGAATTTGAGTCAAAACTTGATTTTTTGCTTTCAAATGCTTATAAGAAGTAAAATGGTCATTTTACCCTAGAAGATTATATCATATAATTTTACTAACCACTTATTTGGTCCTAGAATAGGGTGTTTACCCTGGGACATTGGTGAAATTATGAGATATTCAAATTTAAGTGGAATAATTAATAATTAATATTTAATTAATTAAATATTAATTTATTTGTATGGGTTTGTTCAACCATATATTTTGAATAGAGCATCAGATTGATATTATTTCTATTATATTTATTCTATAATGGGGTTTTTTTCCTAGGTGATACATAAAATCATTTCGGGTGTTGGGTTCGGGCTTGGGTCCCCTTTTCCTTTTCTTTTATTTTATTTCTTTTCTTTTTATTTTTTATTTTATCTTTTCTCCCCTAGCTCCTCACGTACGCCCCCTATGGGTGTCCTCCACTATGACCAATATAGAAGAGGGAGAGGGAGAGAGGGATAGAGGGAGATGGGAAGAGAGGTTCCACCATGGAGCTTGGGAGGAGCTGGATTGTCGTGCGATAGTGGTGGAACATGAATATGAGCGAAGCTTTAGAGAATTATACTCAAAGGTAGTTGTTTTTTAAGTTTATGTCATAGATCCATGTATATTTTCCATTTTATTATTTTAAGGCCCTATTATTACTTCTTAGGACCCCTTTAGGGTCGATTTGTATCTTTTGGGGAGAAAAATGTGGTTTCAGGATGATTTTAGGGGTTTCCCATTCGGAAATCACAATCACACAACGTGTAGTTTAAGAACACATGTCGTGTGTTCTTCCTAATAAGGAAAGATGAAATTTTTATAAGTATACTCCATGTATATGGTATACACACTATGTACTAGTACTCAGTCATGTGGTCGAGTACATGGATATACAGGTCGTGTAAGGGTACATGACCATGTAAAGTACACATCCAGACCTCATATGGGCCACACACCATATAAAAGTACAAAGTTAGAAAAAATACATGGTCAGGCCTTATGAGGTTCATGAGAAAGTACCTTGTGTAGAGTAATATTGGAGTTGGTACCCTAGAACTAAATTCTGTGTAATTTATGATAACCTGTATTCATAGTTTTGAATATTAATAAACTTCATATCACGTCATGAGTGTTCTTATGTGCGACATATTTAGTGATAATGTCCTAAGAGTAGTTGTCACACTGAAAGGTCATAGCAGTTCCCCACTATGACGAGAACTTAGAAGTGTCATGATAGTATTCTTAAAATATATGATATATAGCTAGATGATATCATTTGAGGGACACAAATGATATAGACTATCAGAGGTGGATACTCATAGGAATTTGAGACACCTTCTCATGGTGTATGCCCATGGTAATATCTGGTGTTGGATATTATGAGAACAAGACCTGCCAGTAGGAAATCCACATTCATATGTGCCATTGGATATTCCTATCTGAGGACATGTGTATTGATCCTTATACTTTAAGATTAATTTTAATGAATATCATAAGTTGTGTACTTTGATGTATTGATGAAAACTATGATGACATATGTTCATGGTGAGGTGGGATACATTGGGTACATCACGAGTAATATTGCATTAATGAATAATGAGAGAAAGGATTTGTACCCTCTTTTCTTTAATGAAATTTGATATCTCAGGCCCTTTTATGAAAATGATATAGCCTAAATAAATCCATGGACATGGTGTTCTTTGGAAAAGTTCAATTTCTGAAAAGTCAAAGAAAGAGACATAGAGCACATGGGTTGATTCCACCAACATGCAACCTGATTGATTAGAGATATCAAAATAAAAGGATTATATTATACATTAAGCATCCATATAATGTATTATTTCATTTATACATTAAATTTTTTCTCTATGGTTTCCTTGGTGTGTTTCTAGATGATAACATTGGACTTTAGGCTACTTCACCTAATGCCACTAAGAAAGAGGCCCAAACGGTCACACAATAAGTGTATCTAGAATCTTGGTTAAATAGTATATTATTATTTATTATTTAACAATTTGAATAAATATTATTTACTTATGTGGTTTAATAATTATTCATGTTTTATTGATCACATATATTTTTTCATCAGTTATTCGAGAGAATACTATGTGAGTGGAATATTTAGTAAATATTCATTTATTATTTAGTGAATATAATATTTATTTATTTATTGAAGAATAATGTAATGATATTTATTCAATAAATAAAAATTCATTATTCAAGGCCCGATAAATACTTTTGAGGAATTGTGGACCAATTTTATAGGTCCGGTGAGAAATAATATATATTAAATATTATTTGATTAAATAATACTTATTTTAATTCGCAAGTTAAACACATGTCAATAAAAAATAATAATAATATTATTATTTTAGACATGGGCTTCCATAAGGGATTAAATAAATAATAAGGGGCACTTGTAAAATTATTTATTTATAACCCTAGCTGTATATAAACCCAATTATATTATTTTTCCATTAGAGACAATTCATTTGTTTGTTGTGCACAATGAATTCAGAGAATCATCTTGAAGCCCTAGAGATCTCCCTTCTCTAAGAATGCTCCCAATAATGGAGAGAGATATTCATCCACCATCCACACTTGAGTCCACAGAGATCAAGAAGAATCCTTTGGAATCAATTATTGAGGCGATCAAAATCAAATGACACAAGTGTTAGTATTTGTTGTGTTAGCACCCAGAGATTCCTACAATGATGTTCAGATATTTTTAGAACATGTGTGGATCACCTTTAGAGGGAATCTTTTCTTGATTACTCTAATTTAATGACAGTATGATGTAGACCTATTTTCAGATCCATCTATGAAGAAAGAATTCATTCAAGGTAATTCTTTAATAGATTAAATTAATTATAAATAATATGTGATGATCCTTTTCTTGGTTCTGGGGTTCTATACCTTATCTATTTTATTTGATTCAATTTCATTGATCATGGAATTTATCATCATGTAAATCTTGAATTGTTCATCGATCATTACAAAAAAGAAAATTTGGGAATGACCCAACCTCACGCTTCTGCTGCGTCCAAAACCTAAAAGTGGTATTAGAGCAGTCACATAAATATTTATAATTATTTAAAATATTGTTGATTGATTTATGCATTTTTAATTTAGTTTTCAAATCAAGTTTAATAATTATTTAAACCAAATTCTGATATCTTATTCTTCCTGTTTTTTTTCTCATAAATATAATCAAATTGATTAATTTTATAAATGAAATAAAATTAAAGATCTCATCCTAAGGTTCTAAAGATTATGGCTAGATAACACAAGATTACACATCATGTACTAGTATTCAATGCACTAAGAATTAATTTGTAATTAATTCAAGGTGTGTGAATTTATTACATGTGGTACGTTTAATTATACACCACATGTTGATCGAGCCATCTTGGCGCACGGTCTTCCAGAGTACACACTGTGTAGCCCACGTACATGGTGTGTAGTTCTGTAGTCAAATACAAACTATGTATCTTCTTACACGGCCTACCTGACTGGTGACTATGTAACTCAGAGACCACATGTCATGTAGTCTACCTACATGTTGTGTACTCCAATTTTTTGTGGCACAATTTACACACCGAGTCCCTAGGTGTGTGTCATAGATAGATAGTGATAAGGGTACACGTCGTGTAGCTAGCTTGTACACACCATGTATCTAGCTTGTGCACACCCTGTACTTATACCAAATTATGTATAATTAGAATTAATTTATTATACTATGTAAAACTTATCAACATGTTCTTTAATGTGGTCATTAAGTTTATAAGACACACCATGTGATGAGATTTTTAATATATATGTGTGTGTGTGTGTGTGTGTTTGTTTAATTAATTTCTGCATAATGTTCAGATCTTCATATCATGTATGAGTCGCATTATAGTCATTACTCTATGTGCATTGAAGCATAACATGCAATAAAAAAATCATGCAATGCATGTAATCATTAAGTTTATAGTATATGTCATGAAATTATGTGATAATTCGTGTATGCCACATGTCTCAAGATTAAACAGTATATGAGTATAATACATGTTGGGTAGATTTGGATGGGTATTCACCATGTTTTCTCCAAGGTACATTTATGTACACAGTTAATTTTAATTAAATAAATTTATTTTATTTTTAAATTATTATGGATGATAATATCAAGGAAATTAGGATGAGAATTAAGATAAAATAATTGATTAATTAAAGAATATAATTAATTGCTTCAAGAATGATTTATCTTAAATAAGAACGATTACAATTGAATGCTATTTTTATTAAATGTGAAATTAATTACATGCATGTGGATGATCATGAGTATAGACCAGAACTTTGTATGTGATCAGTTTCATTTAATTTATTATTATGTTAAATTTTTGGACTGTATGTCATCTCTCATCTCATTATGTAAGGGATTTCATGCCCATGGTTTCTTTTATTTAAACCATTCTCACTCACCTATGTGTGAGTAAAAACATATGTAATGGATGGAGCTCCCAAGCTAGTGGAGGTGGTTCAAGTTTAGAGCCAAGGCGAAACCAATCCAAGAGAGATACATAGGTGGATAGGTGGAAAGCTATTTTATGAACCTTAATTGGTTCAAGGTTTTTCCCCCTAAGTCGATGGTTAGTTTATCATCTGCTAGATAAACTAACCATTATTAAAATCTCATGATCATACCACTTTATTATTTTATATCTATCAAGTTGCATGGTTATTTCACTATGGTTGTTTTATTGCAATCACATGAATTAATGAATTAATAAGAATGCAAGTTAAAACTAAAATAAATTATATTGTGCATAAATATTATCTAAGACATGGTTAATCACTTAAGAAAATACACTTAATATTAAAAATCATGTAATAAAGATAATAATTGCAAATTTATACATAAAAGATAAAATCCCTCAATTATATATATTAAGTCGATATATCCTTCCACTACTTCACTTAAAATCAAAACATAGTTCAAATTTCTTAACCAAAAAAAGTTGGGGTGCTTTCAATTATTAGGGAATTCTAACCTGAATTTTTGGGTTGACATAACTTAGTTCACATCAATGGTTTACCTCCAAAGTAGGACTTGATGTAACTGAGATTTATGGTTTGATGAAATATGATTTAAGGATTTCATGATTGGGGAGTCCACTCAACAGATCAAAGAACTATGAGTTAATATAGTTGGCATTTGGAATTCCTACCTAAAACCCTTCAAATTTCTTGACCAACCAAAGTTGGGGTGATTAGAATGGGAAAATGGATCTTTTACACTAGAATGTTCAAGAAAAAAGATATTTTTAATCCAATAGTGTGGTATATTGGGTTTCGATAAAATAGTGGGGGATCAATAAATATAATATTTATTTATTTTTCTAAATTTTATCAGATAAAGTACTAAAACTATGCTCATCTTATTTTTAGAAACAAAAATCAAAATGACTTTAAACATATCACTGTGATCCATACTTTAGAAGAATAACTTTATCATCAACACAAATTTCCAAGAGTGTCAAATATTTTTTCACATTATTCTACACCATAAAAGGATATTATATGTGCTGGAAGAACCTATTCCCAATGTTCCCGGTAATGAGGCTAGTGATGAAGAGTTAACTCTTTATGAGAAACATTTGAATGATTCCACGAATGTTCAGTGTTTTATAATATCATCCATGACCAATGATCTTTTGAAGCAACATGAAGACATAGATGCGTATAGCATGATGTCTCAACTTTGGGATCTCTATCATGATATCTCCAATTCTTTTTTTATAACTAATCTTGGAGAGTCTGCGCAAGATGATACTCATGTAGTCGAGCTTATTGGATAAATTGAACGCTTAGACATCTTCAAGATTAAATTCTTATATGAGTTCCACATAGATCTCATACTTTCCTCACTAACCAAGACCTTATATAGTTTTATTGTTAATTATAACATGAGAAATAATGAGAAGGGTCTTTTGGAACTTCTTAATTTGATTCACCAAGTGGATAAGGACATGGGCCATGATAAACCTACAATCCTTATAGTGAATAAGAAAAGGATGAACAAGGTGAAGGGGCCCAAGACTCATAACAAGTCTAAAGATTTAGAGAACCATCCTTCTAAGAAGAGAAAGATCTAAAGTAAGGGAAAGAAAAATGAGGCAGTATGTTTTTCATGTGGCAAGAAAACCCACTATAAGAACAACTGTACCCAGAAGAAAGGGGAAGATAAAGTTGCATTCGATATTGAGTGTAATATTTCAATATCTACACATTGGGTATTAAATACAGCTTGTGTTACTCACATCTATATACAAATGTGGGAACCAAGTAGATTCTAAAATACTGTTAGTGGAGAGGTAGATTTTTTAGTTACCAATGGTGTGAGGCTGGTTTCTCTAGCCATTGGTGACTACAGCCTTTCATTTCCAACATGAATGATATTGGTTTTAAGGGATTTTTATTATGTACCAATTATTACCAAGAATGTAATTTCTATATCATGACTAGATGTAGATGGTTTTATTTTCAAGTTCAGAAATAAAAGTTTTTTATTTTATAAAGACAACATATGTTATGGTATGGAATATTTAAATAACAATCATTATGTATTAAATTATGAAAACCAAGTATTGAAAATAGATAATGAATCATGTTCACATGTCTCATATAACACCCAGCTATGGTATCACCATATTGGTCATATAAATGAGAATAATTTGAAAAATATATATCAAGATGTTTATTTAGACTCTTCTAAGCTAAAACCACTTGAAATATGTCATGATTATTTACAATGAAAAATGACCAAACCACCATTCGGTGTATAGGGTGAAAGGGCGAGAGATATTTTAGGATTGGTATACACTAATGTGTGTGGACTATTTATAGTAAAATCTAGAGGAGGGTATTCTTACTCTATAACTTTTAATGATTACTTGAGTAGATATAGATATGTATACTTGATGAGGTATAAGTCTGAGTCCTTTGACAAATTTAAGGAATTCAAGAATGAAGTAGAAAATTAACTTATAAATAAGATAAAGAATCTTTGATCAGATTGAGGTGATGAATATCTTAACCAATATTTCATAGAATTCCTATGAGATTTTGGGATTCTATCTCAAATCACTCCACCTTACACACCACAGTGGAATGATGTTAGTGAAAGAAGGAATTTTACCTTATTAGATATGGTAAGGTCTAGGATGAGTCATGCAGATCTTCCATTATCCTTTTGGGGATATGAATTATAAACTGTGGCATATACATTAAAATGAGTACCAAATAAAGAGGAAAATGGGATTCCTTTTGAGTTATATATTGGAAAGAAAACCATTTTGTTGAATACATGTGTATGGGGTTGTGAGAAATTTGTTAAGGCCTTCTCAAGAAACAAACTATCAACCCAGGGCACAAAGTGTATCTTTATAGGGTATCCTAAGTAAACAAAGGGATACAACCTATAAAACTCCTCAGATAAGAAAGTGAATGTCACCAGACAATCCATCTTTCTTGAGAGGGATAACATCCACAAAAAGGACAGTGGTAAAAATATTGACTTTAATGAAGTTGATGCTCAAGATACATAAGAATTGGTGGAGGAACAAATTCCACAGGTCCCCATGGAAGAAGTAGTTCCTGAAACAAAAGTATTGTATAGGAGCACTAGAGAGGTAATAGAACCAGAGAGATATGGTTTTCTAGTCACTAAATATAGTGACTCATTATTGGTCGACAATGATGATCCTATATCTGACAAATAGGTGGTAGAGATCTCATAAGGTACAAGATGGAAAGAATACATGAATTCTAAAATGGATTCCATGTATCAGAAACAATTTTAGGTTCTAGTCAATGTGCTATTTGATGTAAAGCTCATATGGTTCAAATGGGTATTTAAGAGAAAACTATACATGGAAGGTAAAGTAAATACCTATAAAGTGAGGCTAGTGTCTAAAGGGTTTAAAAAACATCTAATAATTGAATATGATGAAACCTTTTCACTAATTTCCATGTTTAAATCTATCAGAATTTTACTTGATATAGCATATTACCATGACTATTAAATTTTGTATATGGATGTAAAAACAACTTTCTTTAATAGGAACCTTTAGGAAGATGAATACATGACACAACTATAAGGGTTTGTGACTCTAGGTGATTCAAAAATAATTTTCAAGTTGTAGAAATCTATTTATGGATTGATGCAAGAATCTAGGCCATGGAAAATTCTATTCAATAAATATATAAAAAAATTTGGTTTTATTAAGAACAAATATAAGCCATGTATTTACAAGAGGTTTAGTGGAAATGAATTCGTTATCCTAGTAGTGTATATTGATGAAATATTACTTATTGGAAATGAAATACCAGTCTTACAGTCTGTTAAGAATTAGTAAAACAAGTGTTTCTCTATGAAGGAATTAGGTTAAGAAGCTTATATTCTAGGGACCAAGATCATTTGTGATAGATCCAAGAGTCTTCTTAGACTAAGTCAAAGTACATACATTGACCAGATACTAAAGATATTTAGTATGGAACAATCCAAGAGGGGATTAGTTCCAGTGTCACATGGTATACATATTTCTAAGAAAATGTTTCCTTAGACACAATAGGAGAAAGGGATAATAAGTAAGATATCATACACTTCTATGATAGGATCAATCATGTATCCCATTGTATGCACTAGACTTGATGTTGACTATTCATTGATCATGGTAGGAAGATATCAAGCAGATCTAAGAGAACAACATTGGTTTGTTGTTAAGGTTATCCTCAAGCATATGAGAAGAACAAAGGATATGTTCCTGGTGTATAGAGGATACGAGGATCTATTCATCAGGGCTTATACCGATTCTAGTTTTCCAATAGATCAGAATGATATGAATCCACAATCAAGATATGTTTTATGTCTCAACGTAGGAGCTATGAGCTTAAAGAGTTCAAAGTATCCAGTTGTTGCTGATTCTATAGCAGAGTCCGAGTATATAATAACTTATGATACAACCAAAGAATCTATTTGGATATGAAACTTTTTCTAGGATCTTGATGTGGTACCTAGAATTAAAGACCCTATCACATTGTGTTGTGATGATACTACAATAGTGGATCTTTAAAAAGCGGCAAAGTCACACAAAAATCAAAGCACATACTCTAGAAGTATCACCTCTTGAGGGATTTTTATAAGAGGGATAAAGTTGCAGTAATAAGAGTACCCATGGAAGAAAACATGGTATACCCCTTGAGTAAAGTACTATATCAGTAGAAACATGATTATTATGTGAGAACTAGTGGACTGAAGATTGTTAATAGTTAGATCTAGTGAAAGTTGGAGTCTTTTGGAATTGACGACCTAGAAAATAAATTGTGTACTTTATGATAACCTGTATTCATAGTTTTGAATATTAAGAAACTTCTTATTATATTATTATTTTTATTATGCGTGGAATATTAAAGGTCATAGAAATTCATCTATATGATGATAATCTAGAAGTTACATGATGATATTCTTAAAATATATATTCTATAGCCAGATGATATCATTTGAGGGACACAAATTATATAGGCTATTTGGGGTAAAGAATCATAGGACTTTGAAGCACCTTCTCATTGGATGTTCCTATCTAAAAACATATGTATTGATCCTTAGACTTTAATATTATTATTAATGAATATTATAAGTTATGTACTTTGATGTATTGATGAAAACTATGATAACATATGTTTGTAGTGAGGTAGGATACGTTGGGTGCATCATGAGTAATATTACAATAATGAATAATGTGAGAAAGGATTTGTCCCTTTTGTTCTTTAACGAAAGTTGATATCTCAATCCCTTTGATGAAAATGATATATACTAAATAAATCCATGTCCATTGTTTTCTATGGGCAAGTTCGATTTTTATAAAGTCAAAGAAATAGACATCGAGCACATTGGTTGATGTCATCAGCATGAAACCTGCTTGATTAGAGATGTCCTGATAAAAGGATTATATTACACGATAAGCATTCATATGAGGCATTTTATCATTGTGGAATTAACTTCTTTCTATATGTATTCCTTATCATTTTTCTAGATTCTAACCTTGGAATTTAGGCCACTTCACCTAATGTCATTGAGAAAGAGGCTTAGAGGGTCACACACTAAATGTATCCAAAATCTAGGTAAAATAATATATTAATATTTATTATTTAATAAGTTGAATAAATATTATTCCTATACATGGTTTAATAATTATTAATTTTTTCTTGATCACAAATATTACATCACCAGTTATTTAAGATAATATTATGTGATAGAAATATTTAATAAATCTTTATTTTCTATTTAGTGTATATAATATTTATTTATTTATTAGAGAATAATGAAGTGATATTTATTTAATAAATAAATAGTCATTATTTAAGGCCTGATAAATATTTTGGAGGAACGGATAACCAAGTTTATAGGTCCAATGAGAAATAATATATATTAAATATTATTTTATTAAATAATATTTATTTTAATTCACAAGTTAAGAAAATATTGAGAAAATAATAATAATAATAATATTTTAGACATGGGGTTCTACAAGGGATTAATAAATAATTAGGTTCACTTGTGAAATCATTTATTTCTAACCCTCATGATATATAAACCCAATTATATTATTTTTCCATTAGATCCAATTCATTTGTTTGTTGTGCACAATTAATCCAAAGAATCCTCTCAAAGCCTCAGAGAGATCCCTTATCTAAGAACACTCCCAAGAATGGAGAGCGGTCTTCCTCTATCATCCACTCTTGAGTATAGAGAGATCAATGAGAATTCTTTAGAAGTTATTATCAAGGCGATAAAAAGAAAACAACACAAGCATTAGGATCTGTTGCACTAGTACCAAAATATTCCTACTGCAATATTCAAAGATTTGTGGAACCCATGTAGATTTCCATTAGAGATAATCTTCTATTGGTTCCAACAATGAAATGATGGTATGATGTAGATCTATTGTCAGATCCATCGATAAAGAAATAATTCACACAAGGTAATTATTTAATCGATTAAATTAATTGTAAATAATATGTGATGCTCCTACACTTAGTTCTGACATTTTATCCCTTTTTTTCTTTTATTGAATTCTGTTGATCACAATATTCATCATCGTGTAAATCTCGGATTGATCGTTGATCATGAAAAAAGAAAATTTGGGCATGACCTAATCGCATGCTTCTGCTATGCCCAAAACCTATAAGTATATGTCATGTACATGAATTACATGCCATGTACATGAATTACATGCCATGTACATGGGTTTTACATGCCATGTCCAGCTGAAGTACACACCCAAGTGGGTATTTGAGGGTACACGTTGTGTACTAGGGTATGCACATCATGTACTCCTCCCTTGGTACCATTTTGAGAGTTTTTTGTATCTTTATGCCCCAAAGTTAGAATTGGATGCATGAATAGTCTATTTTGAGTATCTTTCCATGTAGATTGAGATGGTGAATCCCTTGATGTGATTTGAAGACTCCTAAGAGTTATTTAGATATTTTTTACTAAATGGAGAGGTTTATCCTCTGTTAATCGAATCTAGTTATATCCTGAAAGTGAGACCCTTGATCTGAGGTGGGACATGATCCATCTCTCTTGTTTGGCATTCAAATAATTTTCCTTTTAGGGTAAGAGGTTGTCTTATCATTTGAACTATAGGATCCCATGTAGGATTCCTATGCCTTATTATAATTATTGAGGGTCCCATGTGGGATGACTTAGCTTACATGATGGCCTAGGGAAACCCTTATAGGATCCCTCTACCTATTTACTCTTTCCAAGGATCCTGTGTAGGATACCTCTACCTACATATCCATTATTGATGGTCCTATAGAGGAAACCTTTTTATATGTGTTGAATTATAGGATTATAAGAGGGGGACCATTGATTATGTATAGTCCTTGAGGATACTAAGTAGGATTCCTCTCCAATGTCATGACTGTGGGGGGGGCATAGTGGGTGCCCTGGTGTTTGATCAACCCTAAGATATTATGTCGGGTTTGGGTAGAGATGGTAATGGTTGTCACCTTAGAACCCATACCAAACTTTTAAGGCTAATAAGTAGTGGTAGTATTGGTGATTTTAGGTGTTAGACCACCCTCACTCTTTTGTTTATCCATTAACTTGTTTGATGCTAATGTAACGACGATTGCTAGAGGTACTTCCTAGTTTTGTCCGATGAGCCTGATGTGATGTATAGTTTAAAAGGGATGCCCAAATATAATTCATGGGGTCTGACTTCTAATAATTATTATTGATGTTATTTGGATGCTCAGGAATACTTCTTGGGGTCCTGATTCTAAGACTTATTATTGATATTATTTGGGATACTCAAATATACTTCCTGGGATCTAGATTCCGAGTCTTTTATTTGTTCTATGTTATTTATTGTGGATTGTCAAATGTACTTCATGGGATCCAGAGTATGAGATGAAATCAAGGATGATTGTTCTATCCCAAGTGATGGGGATGATTACACTCTCCTTGATCGATTTATTGACTATGGTGTTGGACATAGTGCTCCTCACTATTTATTTAACATATACTTAATGACTGGTTATTCTATCCTCGAGCGATGCCTAAGATTATCACTAGGGTTGGGTGGATGAACCATTAATAAAGTCTCTATACTTGATTGGGATTGGATGTTTATCAATTTATATGAATGGATGTCGATCATGTACTTGGATCTGGATAGAATTACTTACAGATCATCTAATGGTCTTCCCCTTAAGGATTATCTGAGTCCCAATTTTGTGACTACCTATAGACCGGGACCTAGGGCTCAGACATCAAACTGGATTTACATGGATCGAGTGGTATGGAATATATCTTAGTGAACATTTAAAGTATGTCCATATATTACATGAAATCCTTCATTATAGTGATTGGAGGTGAGTACGGGTGATCTCGGGGCTAGGACATGTATTCCCCTATGGTGATGTAGCTTGCTTAGAGATATTTCTAATACTGGATAAATGAGGTATTGTTGATTGAGATTATGGACCCAAGTATCAACTAATTATACATGGATTGAGTGGTACAAAATCAAACTCAATTCCCTTTTTATAGGATGTACATACGATTGAGATTACAGACTCAAGGATCGACTGCTATTGATTCATGCTATTTTTCACCTTACTCATGTATAAACATATAAATATTCATATATATGATGGAACGTTTCCCAACTGGTTGGGATCACAGACCCACAGATTGTATGTGGGTTCACCTTATTTATTTTATTTATCTCATATAGTTGTGTCTCATCTAGGCTGATCATATTTCATGATCATTCACTTATGACAACAGATTTATAGGTTCACTATTGGGGGTGCCCTACTAAGATTTATTTCTCACCCCTCTACATGAACCTCAGTGTATTTGAAGATATTATGTATTTTTTTAGGTTGATCACAGATTTTATTATGGATAAGTATGAGGAATGTGGTTGCATGATCAAGCGGAGCCACTCTTATAGATTATTTTGATTAGGATGGAGAGTCTCAAAAATGTCACGAAGACTGGGTATGTGGTCTGGATCAAAGTTAGTAGCAGATCCCTATACTTTTATTTTAGTTTCTTTTATGTAATCCTATATATATGATCCACCCAGTGGGTGAATAGTGTTGTATGGATGATATGCCCATTGGGTCCTTTACTACATTTCATTTATTATCACAATAAACTTCTATTTCAGTCTATTTACTACTTCTGCACCATTATTATTTACTACTATGGATAATTATTGGTTATTTATGCTATTTTATACTCTTATATGATGGAATAGTCTCCCCACTATCACACCCTAGGCCCTCGCTTCTTGTTGGCATCCTCTTGCATATGGGGAGGCGCACTTGAGGCCTTGGGGAAAACTAGATTAGGGAATTGAATTAGTGGCATATGAGCCATGAAAATACAAATTGATATCAGAGGTGTTCCTTTTATATTGTATTAATATTTGGGATATGGTATATTATAGTATTTGGAATGTTTTATAATCTATGATGGATATCATATCAGTGCATCAAGAACACTTGTTCCGATAAGAAGTCCATGTTGTGAGGGTTATGAGATTGTTGTTCATGATATGTGATGTTATAGTTGCATATTAATTTCTCTTTTAGAAACACACATGTTGTGAGGATTTCATGATTTATTATAGATTTATGGCTCTTAAATCATTTGAAAGAGGTTTATGATTGATTTAGACTCTTGGATAATAAATGAAAGAGGCATCTCATGCATCATATTTGGCATGTAGGGTTCACATGTTATAGTCCTGTTGGTGTGTGATTTTTCTGATGAGAGAGGAAAATTATTTAAAGTGTCAAAAAAACTAAATGGTATTTTCCAATATAGTTTCTTGATGGAATTATACTGAATTGAGCCAATTTGTATATATATTTCCTTCTGATGGAAGGTTATGTGGATCTACGATGAGATGTTTGATGATGAGGATGATGACTCATTCCTTGTGAACAAGAGGTGCAGTGACCCCAGTAGGTCAATATGGAACATGGTTCCCATGTGTTAAACCCCTCGTAGGGTGTTGTTTCTTATGTTTAGTTATTTAAAGTGTCGGTAACAACCTATAAAACGCTTTCATGCATAGCTTGGAATGAAATTATACTTAACCAAACCATGTACTTATGATATGACACAGACCATTGAGGTGATGTTGTGCGAGTACTATTAGCCCTCATTGGTCAACCTTGGCTATTAATTCTTTCATTTTATGTGATCTAGTTAGGTCTCTTTGTACGATGTTGATAGATACTTAAATTTTTATAGTGAATTAGAACTCAAGTGGGTATTACCATATGCAGATACCCGGTGAGTGTTAGTTCATTACCATTTCTATATTCATATCATGATACTCGATAGGGTAGTCCCTTATGAGGATGATCTATGAAGATCAGTGCCCTAGTTGGATAATGATTGATAGTTTTTTAACCTTATAAGTCAATGTTTTCTTTACCTCTTTTACATAGAGAGTTGAAAAGTGCATCATATGCCTTATGCCGATATGGGTGCATGGATGACGAACTATGGAATGTGACCGTAGAGAGGTTTGACCTTTTGGACTAGGTTGTTAGACCTAGTTACCCTACTATGATACTTGATCAGTAGGGATAGGTGGAAGACCTATAGTTCCTTAGTTTTAGATGAGACCCTTGTAGATCAACATTTTTTTATCAAGGGAAACCTGAAAGTGAGGTCGGACTGGGTTTATTAATTCCTTTTCAGGAAATGATATTATTTGTAAGATTATTTTGAGACTGATGCATGGTAGGTGCTTGAGTTTTGTGATATAGGTAGGTTGATGTTTGGTTATTGAGAAATCACTTAGGTTGTTTTTTTTTCGAGACTAGTTTCGATCGGAAGAACTATTTGGGTGCCCGACCCAGTTGATCAGTAGTTTCATGTTTGGCGCTTTAAATTTTAAAAATGAAATTGTGTGATTAGTAGTCATGGAAATAACCACGACATGAGTGAGGTTCCCAATTTTGATGAGGAGTTCCAAGGGGGCTTCTGGATTAATGAGACTAGCATGACGTGTATTATAGTCATCTTTGATTTAATAGTAGATGAATCATAGGTGTATGAGTCAGGTGATGACTGGGTGGTATGGGTCTGTACATCCGTTGTGTTGTGTGAAGTCGAAAAAGGCACATGTTAATTGAGCGTGGTACCATTTAAATCTTAAATCGATGAGTGTCCGTGAGTAATCCAAGGACCAATGGTTTCAAATAAATGATGTGGTCATGGTTTCCCTGGTTTTATGATAAAAGGATAAATGTCCCTTCGTGGTTGAGGAGACATTGATAATAATTGAGTTTCATGAGAAAATATACTCATGTTTAGACCTAGAAACACATTATCGAGGGATGTGGTGTCAGTAGTTGGTTAAAGGAAAGTGAAACTTGTTTGATGAGAGCATGTATTGATGAGAGATATAAATGCCTATTGATGGAAACTTGGAATAATCTTAGTTTAGAGGCGATCATGCCCTTTATATTTAAATTGCCCTGAGTACACCGAGTGAGTGTTGGTTATATGTTGAGGTTCTTTTATTTTTTAATAACTTTCCTAGTTTAATGAAGGAACTAGTTGAGGTTGTGATTTAGGAGTGGTATAAGGTAATTCATATGGTGGGGAGTGAAAATTTTTCTATCTGAGGGTGATGACCCTCATTTTTAGTTGAAATACCTTATTTTCTATGGGTAATGTTCTCAGGACATGAGAACGAGTGATGTTATGAGGCGATGATAAGGATACTCCTTTAGCAAGGAGTGTCAGATTATTCATGGTTAAACATATTTCTTGATGGAAGAGTTGTTAATGTTGAGATACTAGTTGTTGGATGGTCAAGATAGCATAGTTGTGTAGATGCCCGGGATGAGAGAATGACTATTGTTTGACCACTAAGGCTTCTTGGGGATGAGAAGGTTTATGGTGGGGAGGTTGTAACAACCTGTGTTTTTTCAGACTGGGCATTCAAACAAAAATTGTAATTTTTTATTTTAGATAAATGTAAGGGGTAAAATGGTCATTTTCCCCTAGAATATGAAATTAGATAATTTTCCTAACCACTCTGTTCATCTTATAATAGGGTGTTTACCCTAGGATAAGAGTTTGGTGATGTAGCTTGCTTAGAGACATTTCCAGTGCTGACTGAAGTAGTTATTGTCTATCAGGATTATGGACTGAAGGATTGACTAATTATACACGACTTGAGTGGCATGAAATCCATCTCAGTTCCATTTTTATAGGATGTCTATATGACTATAATTATAGACCCATGGATATACTACTATTGATTTATGTTAATTTTTACCATACTCATATATATATATATATGTGTGTGTGTGTGTGTGTGTGTTTATGGGGATATATATATACAAACATATAAATATACATATATATGATGGAACTTTTCCTAGTTAGTTAGGATCACGGACCCAGGGTTCATTTGTGGCTTCACCATATTTATTTTATTTATTGTTTCTGGTTGTTTCTTAGTTAGGATGATCATATTTCATGAACATTCACTCATGAAAACAAATTTATAGGTTCACAATTAGGGTTAGCCTATTGATATTTATTTCTCACCCTCTATACATGAACCTCATTGTGTGTTCATGCCTCATGTATACTTTTTAGGTGGATCATGAATTGCATGATAGATACAGATGAGGCCTAGGGTTGCATGATCAATCAGAGTCGCTCGTGTGCATTCTTTTGATCAGGACAGAGAACCTCTATAGTGTCTTAGAGACTGGGTATGTGATCTGGCTTGGAGTTAGTAGAAGATACTTGTGATTTTATTTCAGTTTCTTTTATGTACTCCTATATATGTGATCATCCTGGTGGGTGATCAATGTTGTATGTATGACATGGATGTTCAATCATTTACCACATTTCATTTATTATCATAGCATGATTCTATTTTAGTCTATTAAATAATTCCACACTTTGATTATTTACTACTATGAATGTTGCTTGGTTTTCTATGATATTTTCTAATTTGATATGGTGTAATAATATCCCAATTGTCATGACCTAGGCCCTCGCTACTAGTTGGAAGCCTATGGCATATGAGGAGGTGCACTTGAGGCCTTGTGGTGAACCAGCTCGGGGCATCGGATTATTAGAATCTAGGTTGGGATTTTACAATAGTCATCAATTAATGTGATAAAATAAAAGTCACCTTTTGTGGATTTATGTCACTTGGGTCCACAAAAATCTAAGTGAAATAATTCAAGATGTCTTATTTATTGTGTCTCTACATTTTTGTGTCTCCCCTTAGTCATCTCCATTCCGAAATGTGATGGAAATGTAATCTATATCTCTAATTAATTGAGGAAGATCCCTTACCACATTTTCTTTAGATATCTTAATAAAATTATTTTGATCAATCCTTACATGTATTATATTACATAGATTTTTATCTTCTCTAGTATTGAGATAACATGAATTACTAGAATCTCTAATCTGAAACAAATTCCCACTAGTCCTTTATCCTATAGTGAAAATCCATCCATCTTCAAGTATTTTAATGAAACAATCATACTTCATGAAAATCACCTCATGTACCTCATCAAAAAAATAACTTAAAATTTGAATATTTTCCTTGAGTATGTTAACAAATAAGACCTCATGTGAATTCACCCTATGAGGTTTAATAATAGTAGACCAAATTCCTTTAATTTTTACGAGCTTCCATTTCAAAAGGTCACTACACCACCATCATGATCATAAACATATTTCAAGATCTTGGCATATCTTTTCATGTTTGAGGATAATCTATTATAAAAAATCTAGAGTTTGTTCACTTTTCAAACATTCAAGGTAACCACCATAATTATATATTTTTCATCCTTTTTTCTATTTTGATTATTCATACCTTTAGAAATATATTGTCATTGTCTTGAAATCACAGTCAAACTATTTTAAGAATGATTAAATTTCTAATCACACTCCAGTATTCTATTATTTCATGGGATATACATGTTATACTAGAAAATATATTAATTGTGTCCATAGTCACCACATCACCAACATTATCCTCTGAAGCTAATTCTTCTAGGAAATTATTGAGTCATCCCCTGAAAATATGCTTGTCATTTTAAAATAAGAACAGGCCTTTGTTGCATAGATTTTGGAAAAAATTACTTATTGTAGTTTCTCCAAATCATGTCAAATATAGTATACCTTTTATTTGAATTTATTTTAACCCATTTTTGTCTAGAATTTCTCATAGAACCTCCACTATTAGGTTGAACGGTTTTTAAATTTTTAAATTTGACTGACTCAAAAATTACTCAGTAATCTATACTATTATTATGGGTGGATGAATCATCCCTTACATCAACATCTTTATCAAGTTTAATCATCAATTTTCCATGTGTCTTATTATATTTAAGACATCTTGAATCTGCCTTCTCAGGTTCTATTATTTTATCAATAATCTTTTTCTCATATTGTTATAAATATATATCTTTCTCATTCACATTCACCTTGAGAATCTTTATCTCTTCAATAAATTAATTTTATTTACAATTAAACTCATCCTCAAAATTCTTCATTATGCCAAAAAAATTTCTTGAGGCATTTACATTCCTCTTTGAGCTTTGTGTTATTTTCAAGATAGACTTCAAGTTCTATCTTTAATATATGAATAATTTATGCATCACTTTCCTCTTATTCTCCCCTACTAGAGTTTTCTTCATTACCTTTAACATATACCATTATGTTGGATTATTTTCTAGAACCTTTAAATTCTAACTCACCACTTGAGGAAGATATTTATTCTTCTTTTTCATTCAACATACTTCCATTTTTTCCATCTTGTTGTTTTCCTTTTGGTTTTTGAATTCCTCTATGATGATTTTTCTTATTCTATATATAATTACATAGAATTATTTTTCTTATAGGACTTGGTATCAAAGTGACTAGTTCCACCACATTTAAAACACTTAAGTGTAATATATACTTTATATTTTCCTTTCCCCTTTTTTATATTTTTAGAGATAAGAGATATAATTTTGGTGTTCATCTCATCACTCTAATAATCTGTATCTAAATCACTTGATGGTTCATCTTAATTTTCATTGATATTAAATTCATTTATGTCTTTAAATCCAATTTCCTCTTTAGGTTTCTTCTTGAAAATAATATCTTCTCTTATCTCATAGTTTAAGAGGGTATTGTGTACCTTATTAAGGTATATGTCATGAATTTATTCTAAAGCTGAGATATTTAGGAAAATATATCTTGAAAATTACTCATTAATTTTTTAACCAAATTTGAATCATCAATATTGTCCCCAAATCCATTGATATGACTAACTATCTATTTCACCCTATTGAAATAGTCATCCAAATTCTCCCCTTCATCCATTCTGAAATCTTTAAAATTTTCCCTTAAGATTTTCGATTTTTCTTATTTTATCTTGATGTTACCCTCATACATGTTTTCAATCTTATCCCATATTTCCTTAGACAAATACATCCCCATCACTATGTTATACACATTTTTAGTGAATAACGATAGAATTGAATTTCTTTCCTTCCCATGTATCTTAAGATTTATATTGTCTACACATTTCCTATAACCATCTATAGTAATTTTTGGATATCCCATAATGATAACATCACTCACTTAAATTAACTATGATTATATAAATATTATCATTTTATGCTTCCGCCCATAAAAATTATTTCCATAAAAAAAGAACATCACTGATATTAACAAAGTTCAGGTTCTATGTGGTAAAAATAGTATAATATCAAGGTAAACCTTCCTTTTTATACCACTTATAGAGCCTGAATCAATTGAAATACTACTGATAGGGAGGGGTGAATCAATATTACTTGTTTTATTTTAAAAATTAATCCTTTAGAATCAAAACCCTATGACCAGTTAAAGTATTTATTATACTCTTATGAATTTCTTCCTTACCTGTATGTAGAAAATATGAGATATAAGAAACACACATGAGTTTTTAAAAGGTTTGATCTTAATGTGAGAGATCAATCATTTTTATGTTTTACTATTGTTGAGAACATGAATTTTCATATCACTATAAAATTATAGTGATTAAAAACTCCTGTAATTGGGGAACAAGGTTTGATCAGGAATTATCCACTTAGATTTATAAGAAATCTTGGATTTTTTTGATAGGAACCACCAATTCTTATGATCTTTTACCCTATCTATATGATGAATCATATATTTAATAATCTCTACGATTCTTCTACATCAAATATAGATATTATTCTAGAAGGTCCTCAACTACTAGAAAAATAGGATTCGAATAACAACATATCGGCCTTCCTCTCACCATTTCAAAAAGAAATATCCAAGCATGATAGAATTCATGCATGAACTAGTCTTATTTACCCTTAGTGTAACACCCCGAGCTTCCACGATACGCCTCTATTTCAATAATGCAATAGCTTGCATTGTACGCAACTTCGAGTTCTAACACACCACGACTAATCAAAGTAGCCGTTATGAATAGTAACAACCACTTTTTAAAATTATAGAAATTTTCTATTTCAAAATGGACTTCATTTTTGTATTCGTAATATCGAAATTATCCTAAGTTGAATTTTTTGTAATTTTCTGAGAACTTTCAATTTTTTTATGAATAGTGAAAAATACTTAAAAACAACTTTTTTAATCAAAATACTTTATAGTGATAAATTATACTATTGAGTGGTTTTAGAGTATAATTAGAATATATTTTTACCATTTTATCCAATGGTGGTCATTAGAATTAATTTCACTTTGAAATTGGACATAAACAATTGTCAATCTTTTGATATATATTGTTTCTTAAAAACACGCTATTTGTTGTGACAGTGGGAATTAATTATAAAATTAATTAATGCAACTTATATGTTTAGAATTTTGTAAAATAGACATCATTTTTGGATTTGGAATATCAATTATAGCTTAGGGTGAAATTTTGGCATTGTTCTGAAAAACTTCAATTTTTGATGAATAGTGAAACCACTAAGTGGTAGTTAAATAACTGATTTTTCGTTTAAATGAAATATTACCACTTCTGTGTTTTGAATTTCAAAAATCCTACATAAATGGTTGTCATTAGGATGTAAAATGTGGTTCAATGGGATTAAAATAATTTTTGGTGAATAGTAACTTTTAAGTTCTTAATCACGATTAGAGGTAATTAGTGTAGTTTAAGGTAAAAATAATGTTTTAATAATATGAGATGAGATTGACACATGTCCTACCCTCATTGGATGTGCCATGGCCGACCAATAAAATCCATGGGTCAACTTGAGGACCCCATGGATCCACTTTAGTTGGAAAATGACATAAATACCTTTTATTTAATGTTAAAGTAAAAAAATGACACAAACATAAAATGTTTTACTAAACCAATTTTTACATGGGGTTATACAAGTAATATTTTTGACTATAAATAGTAATTGGAAATATAAAAATATTTCCTACATCATAGTATTTTTTTATAATTTTTAGACATTAAATAAATTAAATTATTTATGACATCATGATGATGCAGCGATGACCTCATTATTTAACGATTTAAATAAAATGAGAAGATAATGTAAAATCCAAGGCTTAAACTTGTCCAAAGTCTATTGGATGGGTAGATTTCAAACCCTTATCACCTTAGCCTAGAATTATATAAGTGTGGGACCTCCAAAATCCGAAACTCATTTTATAATAATGTGACTTTTCTTTACTTTCCAAAAGTGCCCCTCCTCTCCACTTATAAAAGGCCCCCACCTCTACCACCTCATTCACACTTTCAAGCCATTTGACTTGGCCAAACTCTGCCCAAATACTCTCCCAACTTCCCTCTCTTACTCCTAGAAGCCTCACTTTGGGCATAACTCTTCCCAAGGAAGCCTTTGCCTCAAATCAAAAAGTGTTACCCGTTTTAAAGGTAGTGTTTTCTCTTATGTTCTTTTGTTTTATTTTGCTTCTCCAACCCCCTAAACTTTTTTTATTCTTTTCCTTTGTAGCAACATCAGTATCCTCAATATACTAGGATGTTGTTATAAGAAGTATTCGAGCTACACTTACACACACCTACATCTAATGGTTAAAGAACATACAGTTTCTGTGGATGGCGAATTTCTGCCTCACGAAACGATGATTGTTCAAATTCTTTTAACACCTATAATGGTGGCCATTTTGATGACACTATTTTCATATATGATATATATATTATGTTTATGTTTTCCTTATCCTTATGTATTTCTCATTTATGGCATACTTTATGATTTCCATTATGGGTAAACGCGATAATTTCATTTTAGGAAGTGCGGACTACCGCCCCCTCAAAGTGATTTGAATCGTTAATGCCATATGTGGGATGTATAAAGGATGGAGTAAATGGTATTATACATTATATTATACTGGAATTATATTATAACTTTATATTATTATAACTTCATTCCATTAAATATGAAATAGAAATGAAAGTAGCGTTCATGCGTACGTACGGCTTACCGTCTCCATGAATGGTGCATTTCATTTCTTACCTCTAAATGTCATGTAATATTATGAATGAATGTATATACTGGATATATATGAGATATATGATATCTATATCGTGAATATAATTTTGGATATAATAGATATTTCACCACATGAACAACTCGTAATTATAAGAAGTCTATTTTTGACTCAAGTACCAAAGATCGACAAAACGACCGTTATTAACTTAAATAATTACATGATGTTCATAACATTGTAATAAGTGATATAAAAGGGATAATGAACTTGAAAAATGTTCTTAATAAAGTATATATTAACTCTAGTTTATTATTCAGGAGGTTAAAGAATGGTCGAATCAAGTCGGACACAAGGTAAGGGAATTTCTTAACCCAACTTCCATTCTTTGGGTTAATCTCCTACTTTCAAAATATGTCATGATATTATTATGTCCTATTTTGTATTTTTACTTTCTTTATGTGTACCTATAGTGAATACACATAATAGATCTATCTTATTTTAAAAATGATCTTTTTAAGAACTTCGTCTCAATCTCCTTTCATTGAGGCATATTTGGTTTTATACACAACTTTCTTTTATATGGTGTATAAACCCCTTTGACTTTTATGCTTATTCAAAAGGAATCTTTTTTATACGAAGCGTTTTACTAAAAGAAAAAAAGGGAATGTTTTTCTTTCCGTACATATGCGGCGACAACGACTTCTCCGCCGCCGTGACCATTATTTGAGTTTCGGCTTCCTCTACAAGCCATCACTTTTTATTAAAGAAAAATAAATACAAAGTTTTAACATTCTTTTATTTTGGTATTGAAAATGGTTTTGAAAGTGTCTTTATTATATCAATGTGTTGTATTTATATCTTGTGATTGAAATGTGGAAATGTTATGTTTCCTTTATGCATGTTTTATGTGATACGATTATGTTATGGTTTATGATATGTTTAAACCTATTCATATGAGGAATGCATTGGACTTAATAAGTGACGGGTGGAGCCCGCTATAGCTCCTCGATGCATCGGCAGGTCACATGAGACAAACTAGTGTCTTGGCACGAGGCCTTGACAAAATCTTATTTGTGGTCTTGGCACGAGGCCTTGGCTACGTGGTTATGATAGTCTGGCATTATGCATTCCATCATTATGAAAGTGGTTATTGATATTGCATGTGATTATTCGACCAGTAGAATATCCATGTGAAGAAGTAAATGGAATTATCTCATTTTAATTTTTCCATATTATGTTTATGTTCAAGTTTAAAAGGCTTTTGTTTTAGTTATACATTGCCTTAAATGTTTATGTTTTTTTGATGAAAGCTTCCACAATATTGTTATCCTTACTGAGCATCTGAGCTCACCCCTTTCAATGTTTTAATATTTTCCAGTATGTGAAGAAGTATTTTATGAATGACCTGTAGGGATAGTCAGAAGAGGATATGAGTGTGGACTATGAAGACTTTGTTATTGTAGATTTTCACTTTATGATGTAATGTAACATTTATGAATGTATCTAGTGTTTCCAAGGCTACTAAACTAATCGGTCTTTCGAGACTTGATCTTTTTTGATCATGCCAATGTTACGAAGTAATGCACCGACTCTAGGTAGCTGGGGTCGGGGCGTTACAGTTGGTATCAGAAGCAGTTTAGTACTAACCTTGGAAACTAGATTTAGATAAACTCTAATTAGAGAACATAGCCCAAAGATAGACTTTGAGGATTAGTATAGAAGAACTTCCTAGAATTTTGGTATTATAGAGATTTTGTGAGTTTTCCGAGCAATACATCCCTGTCTGGATATGAGCAGGTAGAGGCGGCTCTGGTATAGATGTACCTAGGGGTAAAACCCGAAAACACCGCTTTGAGCTAGACTCGAATGGGAACTGGTGCACGACAATTGGCCTTGCTGCACTCTTGGTTACGACACTCCCGGGGGATATGCTTAGGATAATTCCCATTTTATTTACAAACCACTATGAAGGGTTATGAGTGTATACTTCCTCAAAGAAAACATTTTTATAATTATGGATTATATCCATAAATAGTTCAATTTATGTTAAGTATTTTATAAGTATGGAATTATGTATTTTGATTCATAAACTAATCTAGTTTATGCCATTTTATAGAAATAACACCTAGTGGAAGGAATGGAAACCGTATCAATGCACGCACTCTGTGTAGGGATTGCCCTCTTGCTCAAGATAATTATTGTGGATCTGGAGATACAACTGGTTCTGATCAACTTATTACCATACTGGGACAACTCACTCAGGTTATGAATAATAACCTTACTCGTATGGAGCACCCTGATCCGCAACGTGGAGGATCAATGTTAGACCGCTTCATGAGGCAACAACCGCCAACTTTTAATGGGGGTACAAATCCATTAGTAGCTAAGC
Organism: Viscum album; assembly: GCA_963277665.1. Taxonomy (NCBI): domain Eukaryota; kingdom Viridiplantae; phylum Streptophyta; class Magnoliopsida; order Santalales; family Viscaceae; genus Viscum; species Viscum album. The sequence goes on along the minus strand of OY728126.1, from coordinate 1,202,692,705 downwards.
AATGGATAAACTCCTTAGAAAAAATATTCCATGCCTTGGGGAGTAGTGAAAGGGAAAAGGTTATCATGGCAGTTTACCGCCTCACTGGAGATGCTGATCAATGGTGGTCATTGATTCAAAATACAAAAGAAGATGAAGAAGTATCAAGTATGTAATGGAGAGAGTTCAAAGATCTTTTCTTAGAAAAATACTTTCCACATGACCATCAAGCAGATATGGAAAGGCAATTTCTGAGTCTGAGACAAAAGGAGGATGAGAATGTCGCAAAGTATGAGGCCAACTTTACAAGGTTAGCGAGGTATGCTGCAGATTATATACGTAACCCGAGAAGTAAGATTGATCGTTTCTTTGATGGGTTAAAACCATTTCTCTGTCGAGCTTTAGTATCACAATCTTTCTCAACATACGAAGATATTGTCTCATGTGCAATCAAGACGGAAAAAGAATTTTCTAAGTCTCATGACTTTAAAGCAAAACAAGAAAAGAAGAGAACGGTGGAACAAGAAACAGATAAAGGGAAAAAGGGAAAGAAGGATTTTCCATTATGTGATAATTGTGGGAAGAATCACCCTGGTACTTGCCTAAAAGGAATGGGAGTTTTTTATAAATGTGGAGAAAAAGGTCACCAGGCGCGTGATTGCAAGGGAAAGAAAGATGCTATCAATGTTGAATGCTACAATTGTAGAGAAATGGGGCATTATGAAAATGAATGTCCTAAGCGTCAGGGAAACTTACCTCAGAAAAGGCCAAGGGATCAAGGACAATCTTATGCTGTGACTACAGTTGAAGCGGAATAATTAATGTATTGGTGCTTTTTGACTCATGGACTATATTCTGGTTATTAGAATAATGTGATATATATATAAGGATTGTACTGCAGTACATGTTGTTTTCATTAAGGATTTAATATGATGGAGGTAATCATATTTTTATTATGTGACAATAAGAAAAACTTTACTTTGTTTGGGGAATCTGAGGTTACAATTGATTTTAGAATTTAGAGACCTTTTAGAGAAAGTCTGGACGAAGGTATTTTGGATAACTATAAAGGTTGGAATGGATTAAGTTGATCTTTGGATAGTATTGTTTAAGGTTAAAGCATTTGTGAAGATTATTTTTGGAATATTATAATACTATAGTTTTAGGAAAAGGACAACCTGCAGTGTGGGGCATAACCCATCACGTCGGACAAAGCTGCAGGAATCGAACCCACAACCATAGTGCGGCAGGCCTTTATTTCCTACCACTAGCCTACAGGAAGTCCCTGTTTATTACAAAATAGTTTTACTAATCTAAATGGTATGTGTTAATATTTGGAACCTTATACAATTAGGATAAATAGAATATTTTTGAGTTCCGTTACCATTTGGAGTAAAAGATGAGTTTGTGGTAGAAATTAGTTGAAGGATGAAACTCTACTTGTCAAGCATAAATATATATATACCTATCTCTTATTCTATGAATAAATTAATTCTTAAACTTTAGTAAAGGGATATTAAAACAAAAAATGTGTTATCCTAATACCTTATGTCTTGTTGAAATGATAATATTTTAAATCAACATAGATTGAAGGCTTTGAGGCCCTCAATTTTACACTTGTTTGTGATTGATGACCACAATCACTCCCTACAAATATTTACGTTTTTCCTCCAATTATATGTCTCTAATTTCCACCAATGTTCTCCTTATCGAGATCATAATTTGGTGGTGACTTTCTTATTTCCATTTCCCTCTTATTAAGGCTAAATTTTATTAACCTTATTTCCGATGTGGGTTTTCCACAAAGGTATTTTCTATTTTCAACCTTTTATTTTCAAAGAAAAATTTAAAATTGCGAGGACGCAATTTATTGAAGGAGGGGAGAATGTAACACCCCGACCTTCCACGATACGCCTCTATTTCAATAATGCAATGGCTTGCATTGTACGCAACTTCGAGTTCTAACACACCGCGACTAATCAAAGTAGCCGTTATGAATAGTAATAACCACTTTTTAAAATTATAGAAATTTTATATTTCAAAATGGACTTCATTTTTGTATTCGTAATATCGAAATTATCCTAAATTGAATTTTTTGTAATTTTCTGAGAACTTTCAATTTTTTTATGAACAGTGAAAAATACTTAAAAACAACTTTTTTAATCAAAATAATTTATAGTGATAAATTATAATATTGAGTGGTTTTAGAGTATAATTAGAATATATTTTTACCATTTTATCCAATGGTGGTCATTAGAATTAATTTCACTTTGAAATTGGACATAAACAATTGTCAATCTTTTGATATATATTGTTTCTTAAAAACACGCTATTTGTTGTGACAGCGGGAATTAATTATAAAATTAATTAATTCAACTTATATGTTTGGAATTTTGTAAAATAGATTCGGAATATCAATTATAGCTTAGGGTGAAATTTTGGCATTGTTCTGAAAAACTTCAATTTTTGATGAATAGTGAAACCACTAAGTGGTAGTTAAATAACTGATTTTTCGTTTAAATGAAATATTACCACTTCTGTGTTTTGAATTTCAAAAATCCGACATACATGGTTGTCATTAGGATGTAAAATGTGGTTCAATGGGATTAAAATAATTTTGGGTGAATAGTAACTTTTAAGTTCTTAATCACGATTAGAGGTAATTAGTGTAGTTTAAGGTAAAAATAATGTTTTAATAATATGAGATGAGCTTGAAACATGTCCTACCCTCATTGGATGTTCCATGGCCGACCAATACAATCCATGGGTCAACTTGAGGACCCCATGGAGCCACTTTAGTTGAAAAATGACATAAATACCTTTTATTTAATGTTAAAGTAAAAAAATGACACAAACATAAAATGTTTTACTAAACCAATTTTTACATGGGGTTATACAAGTAATATTTTTGACTATAAATAATCATTGGAAATATAAAAATATTTCCTACATCATAGTATTTTTTTTATAATTTTTAGACATTAAATAAATTAAATTATTTATGACATCATGATGATGCAGCGATGACCTCATTATTTAACGATTTAAATAAAATTAGAAGATAATGTAAAATACAAGGCTTACACTTGTCCAAAGCCTATTGGATGGGTAGATTTCGAACCCTTATCACCTTAGACTCTAATTATATAAGTGTGGGACCTCCAAAATCTGAAACCCATTTTATAATAATGTGACTTTTCTTTACTTTCCAAAAGTGCCCCTCCTCTCCACTTATAAAAGGCCCCCACCTCTACCACCTCATTCACACTTTCAAGCGATTTGGCTCGGCCAACCTCTACCCAAATACTCTCCCAACTTCCCCCTCTAACTCCTAGAAGCCTCACTTTGGGCAGAACTCTTCCCAATGAAGCCTTTGCCTCAAATCAAAAAGTGTTACCCGTTTTAAAGGTAGTGTTTTCTCTTATGTTCTTTTGTTTTATTTTGCTTCTCCAACCCCCTAAACTTTTTTTATTCTTTTCTTTTGTAACAAAACCAGTATCCTAAATATACTAGGATGTTGTTATAAGAAGGATTCGAGCTACACTTACACACACCTACATCTAATGGTTAAAGAACATACTGTTTCTGTGGATGGCGAATTTCTGCCTCACGAAACGATGATTGTTCAAATTCTTTTAACACCTATAATGGTGGCCATTTTTATGACACTATTTTTATATATGATATATATATTATGTTTATGTTTTCCTTATCCTTATGTATTTCTCATTTATGGCATACTTTATGATTTCCATTATGGGTAAACGCGATAATTTCATTTTAGGAAGTGCGGACTACCGCCCCCTCAAAGTGATTTGAATCGTTAATGCCATATGTGGGATGTATAAAGGATGGAGTAAATGGTATTATACATTATATTATACTGGAATTATATTATACCTTTATATAATTATAACTTCATTCCATTAAATATGAAATAGAAATGAAAGTAGCGTTCATGCGTACGTACGGCTTACCGTCTCAATGAATGGTGCATTTCATTTCTTACCTCTAAATGTCATGTAATATTATGAATGAATGTATATACTGGATATATATGAGATATATGATATCTATATCATGAATATAATTCTGGATATAACGGATATTTCACCACATGAACAACTCGTAATTATAAGAAGTCTATTTTTGACTCAAGTACCAAAGATCGACAAAACGACCGTTATTAACTTAAATAATTACATGATGTTCATAACATTGTAATAAGTGATATAAAAGGGGTAATGAACTTGAAAAATGTTCTTAATAAAGTAGATATTAACTCTAGTTTATTATTCAAGAGGTTAAAGAATGGTCGAATCAAGTCGGACCCAAGGTAAGGGAATTTCTTAACCCAACTTCCATTCTTTGGGTTAATCTCCTACTTTCAAAATATGTCATGATATTATTATGTCCTATTTTGTATTTTTACTTTCTTTATGTGTACCTATAGTGAATACACATAATAGATCTATCTTATTTTAAAAATGATCTTTTTAAGAACTTCGTCTCAATCTCCTTTCATTAAGGCATATTTGGTTTTATACACAACTTTCTTTTATACGGTGTATAAACCCCTTTGACTTTTACGCTTATTCAAAAGGAATCTTTTTTATATGAAGCGTTTTACTAAACGAAAAAAAGGGAATGTTTTTCTTTCCGTACATATGCGACGACAACGACTTCTCCGCCGCCGTGACCATTATTTGAGTTTCGACTTCCTCTACAAGCCATCACTTTTTATTAAAGAAAAATAAATACAAAGTTTTAACATTATTTTATTTTGGTATTGAAAATGGTTTTGAAAGCGTCTTTATTATATCAATGTGTTGTATTGATATCTTGTGATTGAAATGTGGAAATGTTATGTTTCCTTTATGCATGTTTTATGTGATACGATTATGTTATGGTTTATGATATGTTTAAAACTATTCATATGAGGAATGCATTGGACTTAATAAGTGACGGGTGGAGCCCACTATAGCTCCTCGATGCATCGGCAGGTCTCATGAGACAAACTAGTGTCTTGGAACGAGGCCTTGACAAAATCTTATTTGTGGTCTTGGCACGAGGCCTTGGCTACGTGGTTATGATAGTCTGACATTATGCATTCCATCATTATGAAAGTGGTTATTGATATTGCATGTGATTATTCGACCAGTAGAATATCCATGTGAAGAAGTAAATGGAATTATCTCATTTTAATTTTTCCATATTATGTTTATGTTCAAGTTTAAAAGGCTTTTGTTTTAGTTATACATTGCCTTAAATGTTTATGTTTTTTTGATGAAAGCTTCCGCAATATTGTTATCCTTACTGAGCATCTGAGCTCACCCCTTTCAATGTTTTAATATTTTCCAGGATGTGAAGAAGTATTTTATGAATGACCTGTAGGGATAGTCAGAAGAGGATATGAGTTTGGACTATAGAGACTTTGTTATTGTAGATTTTCACTTTATGATGTAATGTAACATTTATGAATGTATCTAGTGTTTCCAAGGCTACTAAACTAATCGGTCTTTTGAGACTTTATCTTTTGTGATCATGCCAATGTTACGAAGTAATGCACCGACTCTGGGTAGCTGGGGTCGGGGCATTACAGTTGGTATCAGAGGCAGTTTAGTACTAACCTTGGAAGCTAGATTTAGATAAACTCTGATTAGAGCACATAGCCCAAAGATAGACTTTGAGGATTAGTATAGAAGAACTTCCTAGAATTTTGGTATTATAGAGATTTTGTGAGTTTTCCGAGCAATACATCCCTGTCTGGATACGAGCAGGTAGAGGCGGCTCTGGCACAGATGTACCTAGGGGTAAAACCCGAAAACACCGCTTTGAGCTAGACTCAAACGGGAACTGGTGCACAACAACGGGCCTTGCTGCACTCTTGGTTACGACACTCCCGGGGGATATGCTTAGGATAATTCCCATTTTCTTTACAAACCACTATGAAGGGTTATGAGTATATAATTCCTCAAAGAAAACATTTTTTTAATTATGGATTATATCCATAAATTGTTCAATTTATGTTAAGTATTTTATAAGTATGGAATTATGTATTTTGATTCATAAACTAATCTAGTTTATGCCATTGTATAGAAATGGCGCCTAGTGGAAGGAATGGAAACCGTATCAATGCACGCACTCCGTGTAGGGATTGCCCTCCTGCTCAAGATAATTATTGTGGAGCTGGAGATACAACTGGTGCTAATCAACTTATTACCATACTGGGACAACTCACTCAGTTTATGAATAATAACCTTACTCGTATGGAGCACCCTGATCTGCAACGTGGAGGATCAATGTTAGACTGCTTCATGAGGCAACAACCGCCAACTTTTAATGGGGGTACAAATCCATTAGTAGCTAATCAATGGATAAACTCCTTAGAAAAAATATTCCATGCCTTGGGGAGTAGTGAAAGGGAAAAGGTTATTATGGCAGTTTACCGCCTCACTGGAGATGCTGATCAATGGTGGTCATTGATTCAAAATACAAAGGAAGATGAAGAAGTATCAAGTATGGAATGGAGAGAGTTCAAAGATCTTTTCTTAGAAAAATACTTTCCACATGACCATCGAGCAGATATGGAAAGGCAATTTCTGAGTCTGAGACAAAAGGAGGATGAGAATGTCGCAAAGTATGAGGCCAACTTTACAAGGTTAGCGAGGTATGCTGCAGATTATATACGTAACCCGAGAAGTAAGATTGATCGTTTCTTTGATGGGTTAAAACCATTTCTCCGTCGAGCTTTAGTATCACAATCTTTCTCAACATACGAAGATATTGTCTCGTGTGCAATCAAGACGGAAAAGGAATTCTCTAAGTCTCATGACTTTAAAGAAAAACAAGAAAAGAAGAGAACGGTGGAACAAGAGAAGGATAAAGGGAAAAAGGGAAAGGAGGATTTTCCATTATGCGATAATTGTGGAAAGAATCACCCTGGTACTTGCCTAAAAGGAATGGGAGTTTGTTATAAATGTGGAGAAAAAGGTCACCAGGCGCGTGATTGCAAGGGAAAGAAAGAGGCTATCAATGTTGAATGCTACAATTGTAGAGAAATGGGGAATTATGCAAATGAATGTCCTAAGTGTCAGGGAAACTTACCTCAGAAAAGGCCAAGGGATCAAGGACAATATTATGATGTGACTATAGTTGAAGCGGAATAATTATTGTATTGGTGCTTTTGGACTCATGGACTATATTCTGGTTATTAGAATAATGTGATATATATTTAAGGATTGTACTACAGTAAATGTTGTTTTCATTAAGGATTTAATATGATGGAGGTAATCATATTTTTAGTATGTGACAATAAGAAAAACTTTACTTTGTTTGGGGAATCTGAGGTTACAATTGATTTTGGAATTTAGAGACCTTTTAGAGAAAGTCTGGACGGAGGTATTTTGGATAACTATAGAGGTTAGAATGGATTAAGTTGATCTTTGGATAGTATTGTTTAAGGTTGAAGCATTTATGAAGATTATTTTTGTAATATTATAATACTATAGTTTTAGGAAAAGGACAACCTGCAGGGTGGGGCATAACCCGTCGCGTCGGACAAAGCTGCAGGAATCGAACCCACAACCATAGTGCGACAGGCCTTTATTTCCTACCACTAGCCTACAGGAAGTCCCTGGTTATTACAAAATAGTTTTAATAATCTAAATGGTATGTGTTAATATTTGGAACCTTATACAATTAGTATAAATAGAATATTTTTGAGTTCTGTTACCATTTGGAGTAAAAGATGAGTTTGTGGTAGAAATTAGTTGAAGGATGAAACTCTACTTGTCAAGCATAAATATATATATACCTATCTCTTATTCTATGAATAAATTAATTCTTAAACTTTAGTAAAGGGATATTAAAACAAAAAATTTGTTATACTAATACCTTATGTCTTGTTGAACTGATAATATTTTAAATCAACATAGATTGAAGGCTTTGAGGCCCTCAATTTTACACTTGTTTGTGATTGATGACCACAATCACTCCCTACAAATATTTACGTTTTCCCTCCAATTATATGTCTCTAATTTCCACCAATGTTCTCCTTATCGAGATCATAATTTGGTGGTGACTTTCTTATTTCCATTTCCCTCTTATTAAGGCTAAATTTTATTAACCTTATTTCCGATGTGGGTTTTCCACAAAGGTATTTTCTATTTTCAACCTTTTATTTTCAAAGAAAAATTTCAAATTGCGAGGACGCAATTTATTGAAGGAGGGGAGAATTTAACACCCCAAGCTTCCACGATACGCCTCTATTTCAATAATGCAATAGCTTGCATTGTATGCAACTTCGAGTTCTAACACACCGCGACTAATCAAAGTAGCCGTTATGAATATTAATAACCACTTTTTAAAATTATAGAAATTTTCTATTTCAAAATGGACTTCGTTTTTGTATTCGTAATATCGAAATTATCCTAAGTTGAATTTTTTGTAATTTTCTGAGAACTTTCAATTTTTTTATGAATAGTGAAAAATACTTAAAAACAACTTTTTTAATCAAAATAATTTATAGTGATAAATTATACTATTGAGTGGTTTTAGAGTATAATTAGAATATATTTTTACCATTTTATCCAATGGTGGTCATTAGAATTAATTTCACTTTGAAATTGGACATAAACAATTGTCAATCTTTTGATATATATTGTTTCTTAAAAACACGCTATTTGTTGTGACAGCGGGAATTAATTATAAAATTAATTAATGCAACTTATATGTTTGTAATTTTGTAAAATAGACATCATTTTTGGATTCGGAATATCAATTATAGCTTAGGGTGAAATTTTGGCATTGTTCTGAAAAACTTCAATTTTTGATGAATAGTGAAACCACTAAGTGGTAGTTAAATAACTGATTTTTCGTTTAAATGAAATATTACCACTTCTGTGTTTTGAATTTCAAAAATCCGACATACATGGTTGTCATTAGGATGTAAAATGTGGTTCAATGGGATTAAAATAATTTTTGGTGAATAGTAACTTTTAAGTTCTTAATCACGATTTGAGGTAATTAGTGTAGTTTAAGGTAAAAATAATGTTTTAATAATATGAGATGAGCTTGACACATGTCCTACCCTCATTGGATGTGACATGTCCGAACAATACAATCCATGGGTCAACTTGAGGACTCCATGGAGCCACTTTAGTTGGAAAATGACATAAATACCTTTTATTTAATGTTAAAGTAAAAAAATGACACAAACATAAAATGTTTTACTAAACCAATTTTTACATGGGGTTATAAAAGTCATATTTTTGACTATAAATATTCATTGGAAAGATAAAAAGATTTCCTACATCATAGTATTTTTTTTATAATTTTTAGACATTAAATAAATTAAATTATTTATGACATCATGATGATGCAGCGATGACCTCATTATTTAACGATTTAAATAAAATGAGAAGATAATGTAAAATACAAGGCTTACACTTGTCCAAAGCCTATTGGATGGGTAGATTTTGAACCCTTATCACCTTATCCTCGAATTATATAAGTGTGGGACCTCCATAATCCGAAACTCATTTTATAATAATGTGACTTTTCTTTACTTTCCAAAAGTGCCCCTCCTCTCCACTTATAAAAGGCCCCCACCTCTACCACCTCATTCAAACTTTCAAGCCATTTTTCTCGGCCAACCTCTACCCAAATACTCTCCCAACTTCCCCCTATTACTCCTAGAAGCCTCACTTTGGGCAGAACTCTTCCCAAGGAAGCCTTTGCCTCAAATCAAAAAGTGTTACCCGTTTTAAAGGTAGTGTTTTCTCTTATGTTATTTTGTTTTATTTTGCTTCTCCAACCCCCTAATTTTTTTTTATTCTTTTCTTTTGTAACAAAAACAGTATACTAAATATACTAGGATGTTGTTATAAGAAGGATTCGAGCTACACTTACACACACCTACATCTAATGGTTAAAGAACATACTGTTTCTGTGGATGGCGAATTTCTGCCTCACGAAACGATGATTGTTCAAATTCTTTTAACACCTATAATGGTGGCCATTTTGATGACACTATTTTCATATATGATATATATATTATGTTTATGTTTTCCTTATCCTTCTGTATTTCTCATTTATGGCATACTTTATGATTTCCATTATGGGTAAACGCGATAATTTCATTTTAGGAAGTGCGGACTACCGCCCCCTCAAAGTGATTTGAATCGTTAATTCCATATGTGGGATGTATAAAGGATGGAGTAAATGGTATTATACATTATATTATACTGGAATTATATTATACCTTTATATAATTATAACTTCATTCCATTAAATATTAAATAGAAATGAAAGTAGCGTTCATGCGTACGTACGGCTTACCGTCTCCATGAATGGTGCATTTCATTTCTTACCTCTAAGTGTCATGTAATATTATGAATGAATGTATATACTGGATATATATGAGATATATGATATCTATATCATGAATATAATTCTGGATATAACGAATATTTCACCACATGAAAAACTCGTAATTATAAGAAGTCTATTTTTGACTCAAGTACCAAAGATCGACAAAACGACCGTTATTAACTTAAATAATTACATGATGTTCATAACATTGTAATAAGTGATATAAAAGGGATAATGATCTTGAAAAATGTTCTTAATAAAGTAGATATTAACTCTAGTTTATTATTCATGAGGTTAAAGAATGGTTGAATCAAGTCCGACACAAGGTAAGGGAATTTCTTAACCCAACTTCCATTCTTTGGGTTAATCTCCTACTTTCAAATTATGTCATGATATTATTATGTCCTATTTTGTATTTTTACTTTCTTTATGTGTACCTATAGTGAATACACATAATAGATCTATCTTATTTTAAAAATGATCTTTTTAAGAACTTCGTCTCAATCTCCTTTCATTGAGGCATATTTGGTTTTATACACAACTTTCTTTTATACGGTGTATAAACCCCTTTGACTTTTACGCTTATTCAAAAGGAATCTTTTTTATACGAAGCGTTTTACTAAATGAAAAAAAGGGAATGTTTTTCTTTCCGTACATATGCGGCGACAACGACTTCTCCGCCGCCGTGACCATTATTTGAGTTTTGGCTTCCTCTATAAGCCATCACTTTTTATTAAAGAAAAATAAATACAAAGTTTTAACATTCTTTTATTTTGGTATTGAAAATGGTTTTGAAAGCATCTTTATTATATCAATGTGTTGTATTGATATCTTGTGATTGAAATGTGGAAATGTTATGTTTCCTTTATGCATGTTTTATGTGATACGATTATGTTATGGTTTATGATATGTTTAAACCTATTCATATGAGGAATGCATTGGACTTAATAAGTGATGGGTGGAGCCCGCTATAGCTCCTCGATGCATCGAGAGGTCTCATGAGACAAACTAGTGTCTTGGCACGAGGCCTTGACAAAATATTATTTGTGGTCTTGGCATGAGGCCTTGGCTACGTGGTTATGATAGTATGGAATTATGCATTCCATCATTATGAAAGTGGTTATTGATATTGCATGTGATTATTCGTCTAGTATAATATCCATGTGAAGAAGTAAATGGAATTATCTCATTTTACTTTTTCCATATTATGTTTATGTTCAAGTTTAAAAGGCTTTTGTTTTAGTTATACATTGCCTTAAATGTTTATGTTTTTTTTGATGAAAGCTTCCGCAATATTGTTATCCTTACTGAGCATATGAGCTCACCCCTTTCAATGTTTTAATATTTTCCAGGATGTGAAGAAGTATTTTATGAATGACCTGCAATGATAGTCAGAAGAGGATATGAGTGTGGACTATGGAGACTTTGTTATTGTAGATTTTCACTTTATGATGTAATGTAACATTTATGAATGTATCTAGTGTTTCCAAGGCTACTAAACTAATCGGTCTTTCGAGACTTGATCTTTTGTGATCATGCCAATGTTACGAAGTAATGCACCGACTCTGGGTAGCTGGGGTCGGGGCGTTACAGTTAGTAATAATCATCTAGATGAAAAATAGTATGATCATATTTCCCTAAACATCTCATAAAAACACTTGATTCATAGGTTAATATTTCTTAATTTTTTTTTGATATAGAATCATATCGACAAAAACTCAACTATCATCCACCATAAAAAGAATATATTCATAAAGATATTTAGAAATACAATGATATTTGATTGAAAGGTTTCATTTTTATTAAATTAATTTAAAATTATTTTAATGGTCATTCAAATATTTATAAGAAACACCCAAAGTATTGGATGAATTTCATCTCTTACATGATATCTGCATACTCACCTTCTCATTTAAATTCCTAAAAGAGTAAGAATTTAATCTTTTTTTAATTATCTAAAAAATATGATTCACCAAGACCGATTTGAAATTCCCATATCCATGGTATAATTCAACATTGACACATGGTCCTCCTTTTTACAACATAGATCAATCCTTCATCACATCCGCACGTTCTGTAACACCCCAGGTAAATAATGAATATGAAATTTTCATATTTATCCATATTTGTGAATAAAATATTAATATTACTTTAAAGGGGACGCTATGCTGGATGGTGTACCCAACACGCAACAACGAGTTTCTTGGGAATCTTACGTTGCACTCTAATAATAAAATAATATTATTTTAAATGGTAGTTAACATGTAGCCGTTATAATGGAGGGAATGGATATAAATAACTAAAATATGATTATATATGTTTTTTAATGTTTTTACATTTATCCAATAAAATCTAAAGGCTTAAAATACGGAAAGAATTAAATTTTAGGTGTATATGCCCTAGTTTTCACTAAAGGTTCACTTATCGCCTTTTAAAGGAGAACTGTCATTAAATATAGTTTTGATCACTCTTATACATTATTTTGGACCAAATAAAACTCTTATTAAGAATCGGGACATCAAATTTTACTTTGTGTAATTTTTTGGTATTTTTCCGATAAAGTTCATTTTTTTAATGAATAGTGTAGAATGTTGTATTTTAATTCAAAACCTCTTTTTAATCTAATTTATTTATATGATTAGATAATATTTTGAATTGGTTTTAAAGTGAAATTAGAAAATATTTTTACCATTAAATCCAATAGTGGTCATTGGAATTAATTTCACTTTGAAATCAGACTTAAACTAGTGTCAATCTTTTGATACTTATTGTTTTATAAAAACACGCTATTTGCTCTGACAGCGGGAATTAATTATTAAATTAATTAATGTAACTAATATGTTTTGAATTTTGTAAAATAGACTTCATTTTTGAATTCGGAATATCAAATATATCTTAGGGTGAATTTTTGGTAATTTTCTGAAAAACTTCAATTTTTGATGAATAGTGAAACCACTAAGTGGTACTTATAAAAACTGATTTTTCATTTAAATGAAATTTTGCCATAATTGTGTTTTGATTTTCAAAAATCCGACATACATGGTTGTCATTAAGAAGTAAAATGTGGTTCAATGAGATTAAAATAATTTTTTGGTGAATAGTAACTTATTAAGTTTTTAATCGTGATTAGTGGTAATTAGTGTAGTTTAAGGTAAAAATGATATTATAAGAATGTGAAAACACCATGAAACTTGTCCTACACCTATTGGGTGAGTCATGGCCGACCAATACAAGCCATGGGCCAACTTGGGGACCCCATGGAGCCACTTTAGTTGGAAAATGACATTAATATATTTTTATTTAATGTTAAAGTGAAAATGACACTAACATAAATTGTTTTACTAAAATAATTTTTAAGTGGGGTTATACAAGTCCAAATTTTTATTATAAATAGTCATTGGAAAGCTAAAAAGATTTCCTACATCATAGTAATTTTTTTATAATTTTTAGACATTATATAAATTAAATTATTTATGACATCATAATGATGCAGTGATGACATCATTATTTAACGATTAAAATAAAATGAAAAGATAATGTAAAATCTATGAACTACACATGTCCAAAAATTATTGGATGGGTGGATTTCGAACCTTTATAACCTTATCCACGAATTATATCAATGTGGGACCTTTTAAAACCGAAACACATTTTCAAATAAAGTAATATTTCTTTACTTTCCAAAAGTGTCCCTCCTCTCCTCTTATAAAAGGACCCCACCTCTACCTCATTTCACACACTCCTCAAGCCTTTGGCTCGGCCAACCCATGCCCATTTACTCTCTCCACACCCCTCTCCTAATCCTAGAGTATTCCCTTTGGTCAGAATCCTTTCAAAGGAAGCCTTTAGGCTCAAATCAAAAGGAGTTACACTTTTAAAGGTAATTCATTCTCTCATGTTCATTTGTTTTATTTTGCTTCTCCAACCCCCTAAACTCTTTTTATTTATTTCTTTTGTAAAAACACCAGTATCTTCAATATACTAGGATGTTGTTATAATATTTATTCGTGCTACACTCCCACACAACTACATCAAATGGTTAAAGAACATACGGTTTCTGTGGATGGCGAAATTCTGCCTCCCGAAACGATGATTGTTCAATACTCATTTAACACCTTCAAAGGTGGCCATTATGATGTCACTATTTTTATATATGATATATAATATGTTTATTTTTTTTCCTTAAGCTTCTGTTTTTTTCATTTTGGTCATACCTTTATGGTTTCCATTATGGGTAAACGCGATATCTTAATTTAAGGAAGTGCGGACTACCGCCCCCTCAAAGTGATTTGATTCGTTAAATACCATATGTGGGACGTATAAAGGATGGAACTATGATATTATATATGATATTATACTGGAATTATAATATACCTTTATATCATTATTATTCAATTCTATAAAATACGAAATAGAAATGAAAGTAGCGTTCATGCGTACGTACGGCTTACCGTCTCCATGAACGGTGCATTTCATTTCTTACCTCTAAATGATTATGTAATGTTATAAATGCATGAATGTACTGGATATATATGACATATATTATATCTAAATCATGAATACAATTCTGGATATAATAAACATTTGACCACACGAACAACATGTAATTGTAAGAAGTCCACTTTCGACTTAAGAACCAAATATCGGCAAAACAAATATTATTAACTTAAATGATTACATAATGTTTATGACATGGTAATAAGTGATATAAAAGTAATAATGCACTTTAAAAATGTTCTTAAGGAAGTAGAAATTAACTCAAGTTTATTATTCAGGAGATTAAAGAACGATCGAGTCAAGTCGGACCCGAGGTAAGGGATCCTACACCTCTCTTTCTTTTTAAGTACACTCTTTTATGTCATTCCTTTTAAGCTCATATTTCTTATGATTGGGATGTTCTTTTATATTAATCCTACTGTACTTATTAAGTTCATATGATGAGAGACCCTATTTCCTCTCATCAATCCATTTTTGAAGTTTTGAGTGGCGCCGTTAGGCTGCCGAATTTTCGTAAGGGATTTTTCATCTCACTTTTATTCCCGTGAGATTTATGCTACATTTTCCACAAATTCCATTGAGTGGTGTATGTACTTCCCATTATTCTACTCTTTGTGTAATATACTTTCGTTTATGAGTATTTACATCAATGATCTATTGTCCTTCTTTCATGGGGTGTATGTTTTGAAAGATACCCAAGTCGGTAAGGGAACCTTTCACCCTCCTTTTTTTTAAAAGACTTCTTTTGTTGGGTCTTTTAATTTACATATTGTTATGTTAGGATATGTTCTCATATATGCTTATTGATGTAAATTTCATGTCCAAGTGGTGAGATACACTTTTTATCTCTCATCAACTCATTTTGATGTGATGCCGTTAGGCTGTCAAGGGAACTTTTTAACCCAATTTCGATTTCTTTGGGTTCAACATGTAGTCATTGAATATGTCATCTATTGAATATGTGTGAATGACATTTTATTTTTCTACACTTAATATCCACTTATATTGGGTGTATTTATATTTGTCACACATATTTTTGAGATTGATTTGTCCTTAATTTAAGGATACCTTCTTTATAAGGGATTTCATCACATTTGACATTTCTATTGAGGGTTCATTGTTGTTATGCACCAATTCACTCTTATATGGTGTATATACTGTCCTTTGGAGTATTATATCATGAATCCATTTATTCTCATGATATTATAATTCTCTTACTAAATGTTATTCCTCAATTATTGTATTCAAGTGTCTCTAATTTTGGTAAAACCCCTTTAACCAAAATATCGTTTTAAATATTTTAATTATTTGTTCTTGTTAATATCCATGTTTTCGAAATGGTTTTAAGGATTTATTTATATGGATATTAATGGTTTAAAATTTTAAGCTTTAAGGTGGTATGGGACACTTTGATTCAAAAATCTCTTTATTAAATGTTTTAAATGGTTTTGGAAATGGTTTCTTTTTGTATGGATTCATTATTTCAAAATACTAAAATGTTATATTGTGATTGAAATGTGGAAATATTTTGTTTCCTTTATGCATGTTTTATGTGATACGTTTATGTTATGGTTCTTGGGCATTATTATGAAGACGGGTGGTTCCGTGATAGACTAAGGGTGGGTGAGCCCGATATAGCTCTCCAATGCATTGGGTAACGCGAAGGAGTGAAACGTTAAGGTTTCTCCGAAGAGATTTTAGGGAATATACTGTGATGGGTATTCCAAACGTAACCAAGAGGGTTACTCCCTACGTAAGAATGTTATGAATGCCTCAAGTTACCTTTATGTCTTATGATTTCTATGATTTATTCATGATTTGATGAGGTAGGTTAAAGTGCCTATGTTTTATGGGTAAATTATGATTTCATTCTTATGTATATATAAACTCATGTTTCCTTTCCATATTTTTATATCCCTTACTGAGCTTTTTATGCTCATCCCAAGTTTTTGAAATGTTTTTTCAGGTCAAGGGAAAGGTACATGATAAGATGATAGAGTCAAGGATGTGTTAAGAAAGAATCCATGTTTTATTTTCAATATGTTTCCATTGATGGGAAGAATGGATACTATCTTTTATGTAACAACTTTGTTTAAATGTGGAATGTAATGCAAGTTTCCTGATCTAATTCTCTAAAACTCTAAACCTGAAAAGATCCTCAATGTGTAATCTTATAATAACTCAAGATTAAGTAAGGTTTTAGGCTGGGGCCTTATAGTTGGTATCATAGGTCGGTTTAGATAACTTTAGAGGTTAGGGTACTCTTTAAGCATAAGTGACATTACCATAATGGTTAGGATTTCAGAAAGAGTCCTAGTTTTAGATAAAGTGAATGAGTAAGTGTATCATAGTGTTTATCTTCCTCATTATTACATGATGGTTTTGTTGATATACTCACACTGACCTTTTTGGTTTTAGTAAATGGCTGGATCTAGCAGGCACTAAAGTAACAGTGGATGTGAAGGAAACTGTGACAGTTTTTTGAGCAAGCAACTGAATGATATGGGAGCTGCAATGAGAACTCTTCTGATTATCCTCAACCAACTATCTGGAGTCATGATTGACCACCTAAACCTTGGAGTTTTCTCTAAGGCATCATATATGCAAGAAACAAATCCCTACAGAAGTACAGGTAATAATCATAAAGGTATGTGTGTTCAAAAACCTATGTGTCAAAGATGTGGAAAGAAACACCTAGGAAAATGTTTCAAAGGGACAGAAATATGCTATAGATGTGGAAATGAAGGTCATAAAGCAAGAACCTACCATGGAAAAAGGAAGCATCCAGTTGACTCGAGGAAAGGGAAAGAAGTTCTTTCTGAGGGATCAATTGAATGTTTTAAATGTGGTGTGCATGGTCATTATGCAAACACATGTTCTATGAAGAAGTTTCGTGAATGGGGTCACCAAGAGCGTACAAATGTTCGTTTACCAATACCTAATGTCATTCCTATTGAGGATGAAGAAACTGACAATGACCAATCAAAGGTATGTACTATTTCACGACTATTGTTTTCCTATTTTGGAATCTTAGGATATGATTCATGATTTTGTTTGTAGGAAAGAGGTATTTCGGAATAGGTTGGAAAGGAATGGATAATGGATCATGAAGAATGTTGAATGAGTAAGATGTCAACATATAAGGGCTTCAAGAGTTATGGTGAAATTCTTAAGATTATCAAGTCTCTTTTGATGATGGGGTTACATTAGAAGACTTTTTATATTATGTGTAACCCTGATGTTTAATATAGGCAAATTTTATCCAAGGAATAGTTATCTTTTCTTTTGTGGACATAGTTATAAAGAACCATTTGGGTTTATATGATCCTTACTTTTGAGGAAATTATGGGTTACTAAATGTTATGACTGAAGTGGAAGGCATGAGATAAAATTGAGGTTAAAATATATTATGAATATTTTTGAAGATTTTATCTCGTTTTGGGGAATGTTTTGAGAATATATAGTTTTGAAAAAAGGACAACACACAGACCGTGTGACAACCCGTCGCGTCAGACAAAGCTGCGAGAATCGAACCCACAACCAAAGTGCGACTGGTATTTATCACCTACCACTAGACTACGTGAAGTCCCTGGTTAGTTTGACTGATTCATTCTAGTTATATGATTTTATGAATTAAGAGTAAGTTGATTTTGGGTTATTTATAAAAATGATTAACCTATCATGGAGGATATGTGATTAGGTTAATTACTTTTCAATACGAGACTTTAGGAGCAACTAATGTTGTTTGGAGATAAATGTTACGATTTAACTTGGAAGACTATGTGACTAAATCCTTCAAATATTTGGGTTTCAATATTATATTGGTTTACTTTGAAGAATTTTATGGACAAATTGTTTATCGGATGGTCCTCGTTGAACTTTGTGTTTTTTGGACAAATTTTGAGATTAAGAATAGATTTTCTTTTTATAAAGGGTTATCCTTTTCTGGATTATCTGATCTTGTAGTAACCTTTTTGGTTTTAGTTTTGGTTAAGGTTTGAAGACATGGGAAATGTATAGTTCTTTTTTTAGGTGCTCCTCTAGAAGTTGTTTATAGTACTCTTAATGCGAACAAGTCTCCCTAAATACTCGTCTTTTGGAAAAAAATATGAGTTTGATTAAGGAATCTAGTAAAAGTTGAGAGTCAACATGATAAGTTATTATGTTTCCTTATGAATAAATTCCTCAATAAAAAGTAACTTAAAACAAAAATGTTGTCTATTAACTTTTCCTACTGGGGAACCCAACACCGTTTAACCCATCACAAGTTTGTGATTTTCTCATTATTAACTTTCTCCTAAACATGTTTTCTATCACTCTCCATCAGAACATGACCCTATGTTTTCTCCTCCATGTCCATGTTTTCCTACATGGAGTCCTAGTATGGGTTAACTTGGGTGACCTCTGTACTTATCTTTCTTTATTTTAAAGTGATTGTTTTACCGACTCTTGTTCCGATGTGGGACTTTAAAGGATGTTTCCAAGCGCAATTTTAAAATTGCGAGGACGCAATTCCCAAAAGGGGGGAAGGATGTAACACCCCAGGTAAATAATGAATATGAAATTTTCATATTTATCCATATTTGTGAATAAAATATTAATATTACTTTAAAGGGGACGCTATGCTGGATGGTGTACCCAACACGCAACAACGAGTTTCTTGGGAATCTTACGTTGCACTCTAATAATAAAATAATATTATTTTAAATGGTAGTTAATATGTAGCCGTTATAATGGAGGGAATGGATATAAATAACTAAAATATGATTATATATGTTTTTTAATGTTTTTACATTTATCCAATAAAAGCTAAAGGCTTAAAATACGGAAAGAATTAAATTTTAGGTGTATATGCCCTAGCTTTCACTAAAGGTTCACTTATCGCCTTTTAAAGGAGAACTGTCATTAAATATAGTTTTGATCACTCTTATACATTATTTTGGACCAAATAAAACTCTTATTAAGAATCGGGACATCAAATTTTACTTTGTGTAATTTTTTGGTATTTTTCCGATAAAGTTCATTTTTTTAATGAATAGTGTAGAATGTTGTATTTTAATTCAAAACCTCTTTTTAATCTAATTTATTTATATGATTAGATAATATTTTGAATTGGTTTTAAAGTGAAATTAGAAAATATTTTTACCATTAAATCCAATAGTGGTCATTGGAATTAATTTCACTTTGAAATCAGACTTAAACTAGTGTCAATCTTTTGATACTTATTGTTTTATAAAAACACGCTATTTGCTCTGACAGCGGGAATAATTATTAAATTAATTAATGTAACTAATATGTTTTGAATTTTGTAAAATAGACTTCATTTTTGAATTCGGAATATCAAATATAGCTTAGGGTGAATTTTTGGTAATTTTCTGAAAAACTTCAATTTTTGATGAATAGTGAAACCACTAAGTGGTACTTATAAAAACTGATTTTTCATTTAAATGAAATTTTGCCATAATTGTGTTTTGATTTTAAAAAATCCGACATAAATGGTTGTCATTAAGAAGTAAGATGTGGTTCAATGAGATTAAAATAATTTTTTGGTGAATAGTAACTTATTAAGTTTTTAATCGTGATTAGTGGTAATTAGTGTAGTTTAAGGTAAAAATGATATTATAAGAATGTGAAAACACCATGACACTTGTCCTACACCTATTGGGTGAGTCATGGCCGACCAATACAAGCCATGGGACAACTTGGGGACCCCATGGAGCCACTTTAGTTGGAAAATGACATTAATATATTTTTATTTAATGTTAAAGTGAAAATGACACTAACATAAATTGTTTTACTAAAATAATTTTTAAGTGGGGTTATACAAGTCCAAATTTTGATTATAAATAGTCATTGGAAAGATAAAAAGATTTCCTACATCATAGTAATTTTTTTATAATTTTTAGATATTATATAAATTAAATTATTTATGACATCATAATGATGCAGTGATGACATCATTATTTAATGATTAAAATAAAATGGAAAGATAATGTAAAATCTATGAACTAAACATGTCCAAAAATTATTGGATGGGTGTATTTCGAACCTTTATAACCTTATCCACGAATTATATCAATTTGGGACCTTTTAAAACCGAAACACATTTTCAAATAAAGTAATATTTCTTTACTTTCCAAAAGTGCCCCTCCTCTGCTCTTATAAAAGGACCCCACCTCTACCTCATTTCACACACTCCTAAAGCCTTTGGATCGGCCAACCCCTGCCCATTTACTCTCTCCACACCCCTCTACTAATCCTAGAGTATTCCCTTTGGTCAGAATCCTTTCAAAGGAAGCCTTTAGGCTCAAATCAAAAGGAGTTACACTTTTAAAGGTAATTCATTCTCTCATGTTCATTTGTTTTATTTTGCTTCTCCAACCCCCTAAACTCTTTTTATTTATTTATTTTGTAACAACACCAGTATCTTCAATATACTAGGATGTTGTTATAATATTTATTCGTGCTACACTCCCACACAACTACATCAAATGGTTAAAGAACATACAGTTTCTGTGGATGGCGAAATTCTGCCTCCCGAAACGATGATTGTTTAATACTCATTTAACACCTTCAAAGGTGGCCATTATGATGTCACTATTTTTATATATGATATATAATATGTTTATTTTTTTTCCTTAAGCTTCTGTTTTTTTCATTTTGGTCATACCTTTATGGTTTCCATTATGGGTAAACGCGATATCTTAATTTAAGGAAGTGCGGACTACCGCCCCCTCAAAGTGATTTGATTCGTTAAATACCATATGTGGGACGTATAAAGGATGGAACTATGATATTATATATGATATTATACTGGAATTATAATATACCTTTATATCATTATTATTCAATTCTATAAAATACGAAATAGAAATGAAAGTAGCGTTCATGCGTACGTACGGCTTACCGTCTCCATGAACGGTGCATTTCATTTCTTACCTCTAAATGATTATGTAATGTTATAAATGCATGCATGTACTGGATATATATGACATATATTATATCTAAATCATGAAAAAAATTCTGGATATAATAAACATTTGACCACACGAACAACATGTAATTGTAAGAAGTCCACTTTCGACTTAAGAACCAAATATCGGCAAAACAAATATTATTAACTTAAATGATTACATAATGTTTATGACATGGTAATAAGTGATATAAAAGGAATAATGCACTTGAAAAATGTTCTTAAGGAAGTAGAAATTAACTCAAGTTTATTATTCAGGAGATTAAAGAACGATCGAGTCAAGTCGGACCCGAGGTAAGAGATCCTACACCTCTCTTTCTTTTTAAGTACACTCTTTTATGTCATTCCTTTTAAGCTCATATTTCTTATGATTGGGATGTTCTTTTATATTAATCCTACTGTACTTATTATGTTCATATGATGAGAGACCCTATTTCCTCTCATCAATCCATTTTTGAAGTTTTGAGTGGCGCCGTTAGGCTGCCGAATTTTCGTAAGGGATTTTTCATCTCACTTTTATTCCCGTGAGATTTATGCTACATTTTCCACAAATTCCATTGAGTGGTGTATATACTGCCCATTATTCTACTCTTTGTGTAATATAATTTCGTTTATGAGTATTTACATCAATGATCTATTGTCCTTCTTTCATGGGGTGTATGTTTTGAAAGATACCCAAGTCGGTAAGGGAACCTTTCACCCTCCTTTTTTTTAAAAGACTTCTTTTGTTGGGTCTTTTAATTTACATATTTTTATGTTGGGATATGTTCTCATATATGCTTATTGATGTAAATTTCATGTCCAAGTGGTGAGATACACTTTTTATCTCTCATCAACTCATTTTTATGTGATGCCGTTAGGCTGTCAAGGGAACTTTTTAACCCAATTTCGATTTCTTTGGGTTCAACATGTAGTCATTGAATATGTCATCTATTGAATATGTGTGAATGACATTTTATTTTTCTACACTTAATATCCACTTATATTGGGTGTATTTATATTTGTCACACATATTTTTGAGATTTATTTGTCCTTAATTTAAGGATACCTTCTTTATAAGGGATTTCATCACATTTGACATTTCTATTGAGGGTTCATTGTTGTTATGCACCAATTCACTCTTATATGGTGTATATACTGTCCTTTGGAGTATTATATCATGAATCCATTTATTCTCATGATATTATAATGTTCTTACTAAATGTTATTCCTCAATTATTGTATTCAAGTGTCTCTAATTTTGGTAAAACCCCTTTAACCAAAATATCGTTTTAAATATTTTAATTATTTGTTCTTGTTAATATCCATGTTTTCGAAATGGTTTTAAGGATTTATTTATATGGATATTAATGGTTTAAAATTTTAAGCTTCAAGGTGGTATGGGACACTTTGATTCAAAAATCTCTTTATTAAATGTTTTAAATGGTTTTGGAAATGGTTTCTTTTTGTATGGATTCATTATTTCAAAATACTAAATTGTTATATTGTGATTGAAATGTGGAAATATTTTGTTTCCTTTATGCATGTTTTATGTGATACGTTTATGTTATGGTTCTTGGGAATTATTATGAAGACGGGTGGTTCTGTGATAGACTAAGGGCGGGTGAGCCCGATATAGCTCTCCAATGCATTGGGTAACGCGAAGGAGTGAAACGTTAAGGTTTCTCCGAAGAGATTTTAGGGAATATACTGTGATGGGTATTCCAAACGTAACCAAGAGGGTTACTCCCTACGTAAGAATGTTATGAATGCCTCAAGTTACCTTTATGTCTTATGATTTCTATGATTTATTCATGATTTGATGAGGTAGGTTAAAGTGCCTATGTTTTATGGGTAAATTATGATTTCATTCTTATGTATATATGAACTCATGTTTCCTTTCCATATTTTTATATCCCTTACTGAGCTTTTTATGCTCATCCCAAGTTTTTGAAATGTTTTTTCAGGTCAAGGGAAAGGTACATGATAAGATGATAGAGTCAAGGATGTGTTAAGAAAGAATCCATGTTTTATTTTCAATATGTTTCCATTGATGGGAAGAATGGATACTATCTTTTATGTAACAACTTTGTTTAAATGTGGAATGTAATGCAAGTTTCCTGATCTAATTCTCTAAAACTCTAAACCTGAAAAGATCCTCAATGTGTAATATTATAATAACTCAAGATTAAGTAAGGTTTTAGGCTGGGGCCTTATACGTTCTGTGATGTGGCACGATAACCTATGATGTGAAGATCTCATCTCCACCATATTAGCTTCTCCCTTGATATATTCTCGTTCGGTCTTAGCTTAAATCATGATCACATTATTGATCATAATGTTTGTACCATGAAAATCATAGAATCATCAACATATGATAGATTTTCTCCTCATAATATTCAAATTTTGGAATCTTATAGAATTTATATATGTAGCAAAAAATCTCATATGTGGATGAATAATTAAAAAAGGCTACATGATAAATAGATATACAAAATAATACCATATGTGTCTTGAAATTGGATCCATGAGAAAATAGATACATCGATTATAATTCCCATACATGGTAGAAATAAATTATTTGAATCATTTGACTAAATTGTTTCAGATACAACATAGAAATGAATTTATGATATTTCTTAAGTCATAGAAATCAGATACATGGGTCTATAAACTTATATACTTCACTAAAATAAACACATCTCTTATTTAGTTGACATATAGAACTTATAAAATGCTTCAATATTTATAAAAGATGTTTCATACTATACTCCTTCATTTATCAACACATTTAATTGATTACTTTAAAGATCATCTCATCAATCATCACACTCATTCCAAGGTTTAAATTTAAGAAAACACCTTCAATAATTCCTTGGTAACTTTGGTTTATTTGAAAAATATGAAGTTGAATTGATAATTTGTGTGTGACACTTGAACATTTGAATCACCATTGAAAATTATTTGATTTTTTTCTTTGAAATTTCAAAATTGGTAGCATGATGCTTCTTTCCAATTATTTTTTATATTTTATTCTTGAGGACAAGCATTGGATCAAGTATAGTGGCATTTTATCTATCTACATTATACATGAAATATTTTAGTTTTTAAATGATTAATTTTAGTTATTTTTAATTTATAATGGATATATTATTCATTGAATTATTCATTTAGGAATATAAGTTTTAACCTTGATGAAATTATACAAAGTGTATTTTTTTATTTTGTAGGAAAATGGAATCCAACCACCTAGGAGATCAGGCCTGGCCCATATGGGGTATCCAATCATCAACCAAATAGCTAGACCCTAGTGTGTGGGTCTAGATGTGAGTATGCATGAATTATAGGTCATGAAAAGTTCACACTGGAGCATGGGAGTGAGGTCTATGTGATAGAAGAAGGAAGTTCACCTGGGTGATGAAATCTCAAAATGATGGTAGGAGTCCCTCAGCTCCCATATGACTTCCCATGAGCCATTTGGGATGCATCCAAATATATAAAGGAAATCCTATCCACCAGAATATCTGATGTGGGATGCCTTGAATACATACCACTATTTATAATTAACTAATATGATTCTACTCTATTCTACCTCATGTGCATACCTTAAAACATTTCCCTCTCACCGTTATAGTATTTGAATATCACTGAACTACTATCAGAGTCATTGGAGAACACCATAACCATCACCTGGTAAGCTTGGTCTCATGACAATGAACCACTATAAGGTCTGAGACTGTAATGGATGATTAGAGCTCGGTTCAACTACTATGAAGGATACTTTGGATAAGAGGAACCTTTTCATGAATGAGAGCTGACTGATTCTTAAAAAGATGATGGAAACACCTTGTTAATAATTTTCATGGTCCATAGGATCCTCCTAATGATAAAATTTCCATTGAAATAACTATATGCCTATGTTTAAAGTCATTTACAATTGAAAACAACCAATTAAATCTCATAATGTTGTGTTGAAGAAACCATGGTCGAGGTGCTTCCATGCATGAAGAAACTTTGAAGCACGATACACTATATCATGGTGGAGAGCCCATGGAACATAGGAATAACTTGAGCACACAATTCCATATCTTATGTAATGATGATGATCGTGGTTTCATGTATGAAGGACAAAGAATCAAAACACCATTATCCATTCCCACAATTTATTTTGGATGTCGTTTTGAATATAGACCATGCGACTAGGATTTAAGATGCCACTCTCCCATACACATGGCACTCGATAAATTTTTTAGATGGATTTAAATTCATGAGACACATGGATTTTAAAATCATGATAGGATTAAGATTCATCCAAAGTATTAAAGGCTTTGAACAATATAAATATATTAAAAGGGAGAATTTAGGAGATAATTGTGATGGATTAAATAGAGGAGACAATGACCAATTGAAAAAGGGAGAAATATAAAATTATTGTGAGGATTATATAAGATTCCAAATGTTTATCCTTGGGGAATACATAGCCTATAAATAAGAGGATGTGTTGCATCTATAAATGGAGTGAATTGAGACCTTCATGGAAGGAGAATAATGATAAGATCATACTACTATTGGATATATAAAGTAAGTTTTTTATTTTCCCACCCCCTCATTGAAGATCCCAATTTTTGAATGAGTTTTATTTTTTTTCAATGATTTTCATTGGTTGTTATTGAGGGTTAATTAAATAGGAATATTTCATTAATTTCAATATGATGAAGAAGTTCCCAAGTTAATGGAGCTTGGATGACATGATCACGTCTTATAAGTTGAAGAAACATATACATGGTTTAAATAATTTTAGTTTTGAATATGATGCCTATAAAATTGTTATGGATTCATTAAATGATAGTGGATTTCATTCTTGAACAATTATCCTAGTAACTCTGACAATTTTTGAGCTAGTTCTAAGTTCAAAGAAATTGTATCAATAGTGACACCTTGTTTACAACAAAGAAGAAGGATTATTTGATGTTGAAGAAGTTATTTGGAATTTATATTTCAAAAATAAAAGAATAATAAAAAATTACGAAGTCCATGAAAATTCTTAATTTCACGAGGAAAGGATTTGAAGGAATACATGTGAAACTATTACTCATATTCCCTTTAACAACGCACAAAATGGCTTTTAACAACACTAAAAAAGCGTTGTTAATCACAAAAATGATAAAGGGGGTGTGGGTCACCTTTATCAGTGCTAAAAAATAACTAATATAGGGGGTCTGTTATCCTTGCTAAAAAATCACTGAAAAAGGACCCCCTTTATCAACACTATTTTTAGCACTGATAAAGGCCTAGCTGGATGCAATGTGTTGTTAATACAATAGCACACCTAGAAAAAACCTATAAAACCCTGTAATTTCAAACAATTCTATATACTTTTAATGTGACACTAGGAATAAAAAAATTTCCACCCATGTTATATACAAAAAAACTTCTATATACATTTAAAATAATGTTTAATATAATTACTTATACAATTATCCAACAAACATTTAAAAACAATAATGTTTCATCTTTTGACGCTCGTGATCCCCTCTCAAAAATTTCTACCCATGGTATTATTTTTCGAAAGAATCATCTCAACCCGAGCAAAAGATTCTTC
This sequence comes from Viscum album, assembly GCA_963277665.1. Taxonomy (NCBI): domain Eukaryota; kingdom Viridiplantae; phylum Streptophyta; class Magnoliopsida; order Santalales; family Viscaceae; genus Viscum; species Viscum album. The sequence continues at coordinate 1,202,665,301 of OY728126.1, read as the reverse complement.
TTATATAAGAAAATAAATATTAGGTTAGTAATAATATAGAGAAATAAATTAAACATTAATATGAAAGAATACATTAATAAAATGTAAATATTTAATAAAAAAGACACATTTGGAGTTATAATGGTCACACCATGCAGCCTATTGAGGTGGGGTTGATTCATACGTATCACAAATGAGTTATGGATTTTTGTCCTAAAATATAAAAACAATATGAATGTATTTTCTTAGTTTTGAGTATGTCACTTGTTATTTTACTAAAATTAATGTCAATTTTAAATAATGACACATTTGGAGTTATACCAGCCACACCGTGCATTTTATTGAGGTGTGGATGATTCCTATCTATCAAAAAATTAATGATGGATCATTTTCTTAGAGTATCAAAATAATCCAAATATGTTTTCTCAGTTTTTAGTATGCCGGTTGTTTTTTTACTAAAATGTCATTTCAAATTGGAGACACACATTATGAGTCATATCGGTCACATTGTGCATAGATTTGATGTGATAATTATTCATACATGTCATAAAAGACTTATGAATCATTTTCCGAAATTATCAAGACAATTGATGTGTGTTTTATTAGTTTTAGTGAGTGACATGTTTTGAACTAAAATGTCAATTTTAATCTGATAACGAACATTTTTAGTCATACCGGTAACACTATGTATCGGATTGAGGTGTGGTTGATTCATACATATCACAAATGACTCATGGTCCTAAATCATAAAAACAATCCAAATGTGTTTTCTCATTTTTTTTAGTATTCCACTTGTTGTTTTTAGTTAAATTGATGTCAATTTTAAATAAGAAGAGACACTTTGAGTGATACCGACCACACTGTGCATCATATTTAGGTTCAGATGATTCTTACTCATCAAAAATGACTTATAGATCATTTTACTAAAGTATAAAAACAATATGAATGTTTTTCTTGGTTTTCAGTATGCTAGATGTGTTTTTTTACTAAAATGTCATTTCAAACTGGAAACACACATTATGAGTCATACCGATCGCATCTTGCATCATTTTGATATGAAACAGATTTATACACGTCAAAAATGACTTATGAATCGTTTTCCCAAATTATCAAGATAATTGGAGCGTGTTTTCTTGGTTTTTAGTGAGTGACGCATTTTGAACTAAAATGTCATTTTCAAACTGATAACAGACACTTTTAGTCATACTGGTCACACTGTGCATCAAATTAAGGATTTGTTGATTCCTAAAGGTCACAAATGACTCATTTATCATTTTCCTAAAGTATAAAAACAATATGAATGTGTTTTCTCAGTTTGAAGTGTGTCACTTGTTCTTTTTTACTTAAATTAATGTCAATTTTAAATAAAAAGACACATTTGGAGTAATACCGGTCACACCGTGCATTATATTTAGGTGAAGGTGACTTTTAAACATAAAAAATAACTCATATATCATTTTACTAAAATATAAAAACAATAAAAATGTGTTTTATCAGTTTTCAGTATGCCACTTGTTGTTTTTACTTAAATTGATATCAATTTTAAATAAAAAAGAGACACTTTGTGTGATACTGGACACACTGTGTGTCTTATTGAGGTGAGGATGATTCCTACACATCAAAAATTATTATATATAATTTTACTATAGTATCAAAACAATACAAATATGTTTTCTTGGTTTTCTGTATGCCAGTTATATATTTTTACTAAAATGTCATTTCAAACTAGAAACACGCATTATGAGTCATACCGGTCACATCGTGTGTTATTTTTATGTGATACTGCTTCGTACATGTAAAAAATGACTTATAAATTTTTTCCTAAATTATCTATACAATCAGAGTGTATTTTCTTGGTTTTTATTAAGTGACGCATTTTGAACTAAAATATCAATTTTAAACTGATAACAGACACTTTAATCATAATGGTCACACTGTACGTTGGATTGAGGTTTAGTTGATTCTTATGTGTTGAAAATGACTCATGTATTGTTTTCCTAAAGTATCAAAATAATTTGAATGTGTTTTCTTGGTTTTCAGTATGTCACTTGTTGTTTTTACTTAAATTAATGTCGATTTTAAATAAAAAGACACACTTTGAGTGACAATGGCCACACCATGAATCGTATTGAGATGTGGATGATTAATACACATCTCAAATGATGTATATATAGTTTTCCTAAAATATCAAAATATTCCGAATACGTTTGCTCGGTTTTTAGTATGTCACTTGTAGTTTTTATACTTAAATTAATGTCAATTTTAAATAAAAAGAGACACTTTGAGTTATATAGACCACACTTTGTGTCTTATTGATGTGATTCTGATTTATAAACATCAAAAATTATTTATAGATCATTTTCCTAAATTATAAAAACAATCTAAATGTGTTTTCTCAGTTTTCAGTATGTCGATTGTATTTTTTTACTAAAATGTCGTTTCAAACTAGAAACACACATTATGAGTCATACTAGTCACATATTACATTGTTTTGATGTGATACTACTTCATACACATCAAAAATGACTTATTAATTTCTTTCCTAAATTATCAATACAATTAGATCACATTTTCTTGGTTTTCAGTAAATGACACGTTTTGAACTAAAATGTCAATTTTAAACTGATAATGAACACTTTTAGTCACACTGGTCACACCGTGCATCATATTGAGGTGTTTTTGATTCTTAAATATCACAAATTACTCACTGATCATTTTACTAAAGTATCAAAATAATACAAATGTGTTTTCTTGGTTTTTAGTATGTCACATTTTGTTTTTACTTAAATTAATGTCAATTTTGAATAAAAAGAGACACTTTGAGTGATATCGGTCACACCATACATCGTATTAAGGTAAGTATGATTCCTACACATCAAAAAATGACGTATAGATCATTTTCCTAAAATATAAAAACAATATGAATGCATTTTCTTAGTTTTTAGTATGTCACTTCTTTTTTTTACTTAAATTAATGTCAATTTTAAATAAAAAGACACTTTGAGTTATACCAGTCACACTTTGTGTCGTATTGAGGTTTGGATAATTCCTACATGTCAAAAATGACTTATAGATTGTTTTCTTAATGTATAAAAACAATCCAAATTCATTTTCTTGGTTTTCTGTATGCAAATTGTTTTTTACTAAAATGTCATTTCAAACTGGAAACACGCATTATGGGTCATACTGGTTGCATCATGCATCGGTTTGATATGATACTACTTCATACACATAAAAAATGACTGATCAATTATTTTCCTAAATTATCAAGACAATCATATCATGTTTTTTTAGTTTTCAATGGGTTTCTTGTTTTGAACTAAAATGCCAATTTTAAACCGACAACAGACACTTTTAGTCATACCGTTCACACTGTACATCAGATTGAGGTGTGTTTGATTCCTAAATTTCAAAACTGACTCATGGATCATTTTTCTAAAGTATCAAAAAAATCCAAATATGTTTTCTCAGTTTTCAGTATTTCACTTGTCCTTTTTACATAGATTGATGTCAAATTTAAATAAAAAGTCACACTTGGAATCATATTGGCCACACCATGCATCAGATTGAGGTACGGTTGATTCCTACCCATAAAAAATGACTTATGGATCATTTTCCTAAATTATAAAAATAATACTAATGAATTTTATTAGTTTTCAGTACGTCGCTTGTTCTTTTTACTAAAATTAATGTCAATTTTAAATAAAAAGAGATAATTTGAGTGATATCGATCACTTGTTATTTTTGATCGGTTTTGAGTAGGTAGAATGATGGAAAAAATTAATTAATTAAATAAGTATTAGTAATTAACCTTTATATATTCTTGAACCATTTCTTTATTGTCATTATCTTAGTTGCAGCCTCGAAGTCCAATATCTCATGAGCATGATCAGTTTCGAACAAACCACACCAACTTGAACAAAAAAATCCACCTATATAAGAAAACAATTATTATGTAAGTAATACTGAAAAAAATTAAGTTAAAAATAAATATGAAACAATCCCCTACTTCTATGAAGGTCACATCTTCATGATATTCTTGCACATTCTTCCATCAGGTGTGATGCCCATTCGTTTATGAGCATATTTATATCGTCTTGTGAATATGAGTCTTTTTGACAATCATATTAGTACCAAAAAAATATAAATACACAAAAGATTAATAAATATTTTAAATTAAATAGTAATTATCTTAAAAAATACCTATTCAGGGATGCTAGTTTGTTCATGGAATATAATCTCTCTCATAAATTTATAAACATAATAACCATAATATTTTCCATTAGTTTGCTTCAAAAATTGCAGAAACATTGAGAATAATAAGTAATTTGTTTTGATATGTGTTTGTATAGTGAGATATTATTATATATACCCTGATAATTATCCAGATTTAGAACTTGTATTGGTTCTCATGCTTAGCCCCTGGCCTCATTCCTTGTTTTTCAAGATATTGATGCACCAACATATCATAAAAGAACCCTCATTAAAATATAATACAAATTATATAACTTGATGTTTAGTTCTAAATTTTTTTATATATTATATTAAAAATTTACAAATTCTATCATGTGTGGTTGATTTTTTGGATATCCATACATTGAATCCAAGAAATAAATATTTTGAGTATCCAAATTTACCGCAATGAGTATCCAATATTGCCTAAAAACAAAAAAAGGAATAAGTAATAAAAGAAATTAAAATATATTTGATATTATTAAATTATAGATTTTTACCCCTTTATTGTTGGTATTAAATAGAGCTTGTCATCTGAAATTTTTATTTCAAATGATTTGATCAGACCTTCCACTATTTCATCCTTTTTTTGGTATCTATTTTTGGTTATTCTGTAGAGGTGATGTGAAGACTAATGAGTCCAAATTTGTTTTCATGGGTAAATCCCTTCATTTTTTTTCATATATATTCCTTCCAAAAATATGAAATGTATTTAGTCATAATTAACACAGTATATCATATTTTGGAAAATCGAATCATGAAACCATACCTCATGTATATATTTACAACTCAGCCTCCTAGACGATCATAGTTGAGGATTTCACTTGCACTCTCAACACCAATGAAGTCTTGATATTTCTCTCCGTATGTATTTTCTTAAAAATAAATTATGTGATTATAATCATCTTTTAACTTTGTATCCACATGAACCTTCAATGATAGTAAATGTGGATATAAAACGGGTGGGGTAATGGTGATTTCGATAGATCTTTTTGATCAGTTGGTCGATCCTTTAGATGGATTTGAGTTGGTATTTAATTCAATCCCCTTCCCTTTGTTCGTCTATAATAGCATTCATCATTTCAAAACTTTTTTCATTAATTTTTAATGGTTTATCTTGAAAAAAAAATGGAAATAAATACCTCTTTATCGACATGTTTTTTTACAAGATGTGATGACCATGCGATAAATGTTCCAATAGCTTTTTCGACCGTATGAATATCTTCCTCATGAATTAGAACTAGTAGCTCAGTGCTCATATCATGGGATACACTAATTGACACTCACACATGACCTTTTGGATTAGTCTTCTATGTAGCATGTCTTTTTTGATATTGAACATTGTAGTCCTCACTACAAGGCGATGAGTGGGCATTTTTAGATATAAATTAAATTCATTATCACTCTGTATAATATCAATACACGAAAGGTACCAGTGTCTGTCTAATTCACATTTCATAGAAACATTTATTAGAACATCGATTACCTCATCTAAGACATCTCTTTGAGGGTAATGGCTTGCCTCATAGCTGGTGGGGTGGGGTGGGATCTCCACGTGGTGGTTGTTCTTGAGTTTCTTCTTCTCTTTTCCTCACCCCATAAAAGTTTTCATTATCTCTATCTTCCATTGGAATTATTATTCAAGGGTAGGTATTATTTATCTCATCTATTTTATTAATTCAATTTGATCCTCCTCTTGTTTTTTTCCTCAAAATATGTTTGGGGTGTCACCCCAAAACTCGTACCTCTGACATGGTCATATTGTTCTGGTCACTTCAAGGCCACCGATGGTATGTGTTCATCTGGTGTAGGTGTTGTTGATTCATGTAACTATGTAAGATAGAAAATATAGGAAAATAAGTGATAATTGTTATCTAATAGAGATTTAAAGCAAAACAAATTTTTATTATGTAATACTTACAAATTTTTTCCACACTTTTTGTGTGTTTTCATCTATTATTATCTCATATTTATTTACACATGTCTCCTTCCATAGAACAAGGTGTGTTATGGAAGTGACTTTGGATTTGGAGTCATCAATCTACATATAAATAGAGGAACATTATTATGGTGTTGTTTCTTGTCACATAAAAGTATTACGATAGATTTAAAATACGTACCAATTTTTTTTCAAGTGAAGTGTACCACATCCTTGCTTTATGGTAGGGGTATGCTGGTTTTGCTACTCGTTCCTTATTTCTAGCACTCAGTTATTGTTTCATAAATAAAAAATTGTCAATCAAAGTGATGAATACACATATCATCAACAACATATTACTAGCCATAATGTACCTAAAAATACACATCAACACGATGAACAGTAAACACATCCCATGTTTCTTGGGTTATTAGGTGTGTATAAATAAGAGATGGGTATGAGTTTATTTTCCCTTAAGTATCTTTAAGATGATGTATTGTCAAAATTTTGTGAAATCCTCTGTGAATCATTCCAGAAAGAATTGGTATATATTTCTTGTGGGATTTATCTACTATAAATGCACTCTTTAATGGATGATGAAGAGTAAGTGAATGTTTCATTATTTTATTTTTTAGTAAAATAAATAAATGATAACATAATGTTACCATAATATCTTCCCACATCAGTGTTTTAATCATATAAACAACATTGTTCCATGAATCTATATCAATCGGAACACGTTTCTAAGTGATGATTCTAATGTAACTACTGAACATGGCCTTGTTGGGGTTAACATGCTGGCCTCGTTCATTCCATCCAACCTCGTATTTGATACCTTTGATTTTTTCCTTAATGATTTTTTCTAACACCATAAAACTACAGTGATCCTATTTTTTATACATCGTTGGTCATTCTTCACCTACCATTTCCCCAGAATCAACATTTTTAATATATTCCTCTAGAGTGGTATCATCAGCATGTGCATATAGTCATTGTACCTCTGCATTGGGAGTAGCAACAGGTTGAGAAACCTATTGTTCCTTAGGAATGGGAGCACTAACATGTGCAGATGTTCGTTCCTCTACACTGTGAGTAGAAGTAGGTTGAGGGACCTATTGTGCCTTAGGATTGGGAGCACAAGCATTTGAGGAATTCATTATCTATAGAATTAGTTTAACATTGAATTTGGAGTACATAAATGTAGCAGCAAATGGATAATAACATGAGGAAACACAATTTATATTAAAAAAAATATTACCTGATTATTGAACTCTCTTTTTTTAATAGATGAAGGGATTTAACCCCTCTCCAAACTATCAAAATCCCTCCATTGTAGTCTCCTCTGATATGAAAAATGTCATCTACATTGGGAACACTATGAAATGATTGCAACGTCCCAATTAAAGGGTCATCCTCAATTGAATTTTCATCTGACCCTTCAGTGGGTTTGGTCAATAATAGTACAATTGGACACTTTTGGTTTGTAGGATTTGGAACATAAAATACTTGTACTACTTGTGATTCCATTATAAATGGTTCATCTTTGTACCCTTCCTTACTGAAATCAACTTTCATGAATCCCAATTCATAAATTTTAATAGCACTCCTATTATCAACCCACTTGAATTGAAAAATTGGCACTTGGAATTTTGTATAATCCAACTCCCATATTTGTTTGATGATGTCAAAGTATGAAATATTCATGTAAATTGGATTTCTATCCTTAGTACTAGAAACATTCATCACTTCAACCACAAGTGTAAATCCACTATTTTTTATGGTATTATCTTCATCATGCTCATTTATATAGAATGTATAACTATTAATTACATAACCATTATATGATAATACATACACACTTGGTCCTCAAGCTCACCATCGAAGTTGTTCTGAAATTGAATTTGAATTTTCATCTGAACCCTTAAAAATTTGGTTCTGAAACCATCCTATAAACCATTGATTATGTGTATTTGATATCCATCTTTCAGATATTGATGTATTCAAATGTCTAAGAATTTCTTTATGGGTTTCAACATATGGGGAAATCTCCAAACTATTATGCAAAACATAAAGGTGGGTCTACTCACGATCTGTAATATTGATTGTGACAACATCTCTTCCAAAAATCCCTTCACTTGCAAGCTGCCCAGTGTGACGAGATTTGATAGTCTAATGCTTTCCACAATTGGTGGGTATTTAGTACATAATTCAATGGATTTATCAGAAATATATCACTCCATAATAAAACCCTCTGGATGACTTTTATTTTTGACATAACCTTTTAAAATATTCATATATCGTTTAATGGAGTACATCCATCTATAGTGTACAGGACCACATAGTCAAATCTCTCTCACCATGTGAACCATAAAATTAACCATAATATCAAATACTGTTTGTGAGAATAACATTTTCAATTCACATAATATGATGTAAATTTATTTTTCCATAGTCGGCAATTTCACCAGGTTTATAACTTTTCTGTATATAGCTTTGAAGAAGAAATAGATCTTGGTTAATGTATGATAAAAATTCTTGGACAAAATGCAACATAAATCTATAAGCATTAGATTTTGCATCAAAACATGGAAGTAATGTTATTTCATACCCTTTAACTTTAAATTGGTCATTGAAACAATGTTCTTATAATTCGATGAATACCACTCTGAAACCTTTACATCATACAAGAAGTTGAAAAACTAATATCTATCCTGCCTAGAAAGAGTGTAAGCAGCTGGAGGAAGAAAAGATAATTTTTGACCCTTCACTAGTGCCAACTCTTCTCGTATTCCCATGTCAACCATGTTTAACCTAGCCTTAATTTGAACCTTTTTTAGTACATTTAGCAACGTTTCAATAAAACTATCACATACATTTTTTTCAACATGCATAACATTAATAAAATTTTTGACGTACAAACAATTACAGTATGGTAATTCAAAAAAATGATCTCTTTTTCCAACTGGTTTTAATAAGGTTTTTTGAAAATGGTTTACCAAAAGCATTATCCAAATCTTTTACTTTCTCAAATATTTGATCACCTGTAAGTGGAGACAGTGTTGTACATTCTTCTGAACTTCCATCAAATGATGTTGTCCAAGATCGGTACTTTTGTCGTCAGGGTAGAAATTTGTGATGTCTTAGAAACACGGTTTTCGATGAATGTTTCAATCTAATTAACTATGTACCTTCTTTACAAATGGGACACCCTTGAGTTCCTTTAATGCTATATCATGAAAAAAATTTATAAGTAGTAAAGTCATTTATCATCCCATAAAACATGGTTCTTAATGTGAAATCTTTATTTTTGTAAGCATCATACAATGTAACACATGAATCCCACAATAATTTCAAATCATCAATCAATGGATCCAAATAAACATCAATATCATTACCCATTTGTTTTGGTCATCACATAAGCATAGATAACATGATGTATTTTTGTTTCATGCATAACAATGATGGAAAGTTATAATTTATCAACATAACTAGCCATGTACCATGAGTGCTGCTTTGGAAACCAAAAGGATTCACTCCATCGGTAGATAACACAAGACAAAGGTTTCTCAGCTTGTTTCCAAATTTAGGATACTCATGATCAATTCTATTCCACTGAGGAGAGTCTGTTGGGTGACATAGTTTCCCATCTTTAATTCCTATATCTATGTGACACTTCAGTTGCCATGTAGTCTCCTCACTTCCATATAGGTGCCTAAACCTTGAAATGATTGGAAAGTACCATAAAAATTTCATAGGACCAGATTCATATTTCTTGTATCGAGATGTTCCTCGCTTTGGGCATTCTGTAAGTGATATATGGTCCTCAAAAAATAGTATACAATCATTTTATTAGGCATGTATTCTTTCATATATCATACTCATAAAGTGTATAATTCATTTGGCATCGTATTTTTGGCTCGAGAGCTCATTATCTTCTGGGAGCATGTCATTAAAGAGAGAAAGTAGTTCCGTAAAACTAGTGTCACTCCATATGTTTCATACTTTCAAATTATACATCTTCAGTATGGCTAAAAATGTAGTATATTTAGTAAAACCAGCATACAATGGCGGCTTTGCAAAACTATTTAACTTCTCAAAAAAATTTGGGCAATCATGAAGTTGATATTCAACTGTCCTTGTCATTTCCTCAATACGATCTTCATCATCATTTACATATTTAGTCACACCCTTGATATGGTTTTCTTCATTTCCACACTTGTAATCATATCAGATGATCTATAAAATGTAGTTTTATCCCAGCCACTAGCTACATTCTCTTTTTCTCTGTGTTTATTCCAATATTTATAACTTTGATCTATTCCGTGACAGATCAAGTATTCTTCCAACTCCTTTGGACTAATTTGTATTGAATGATAGTAGTGTAAACACAGACAAAGGATTTGAGAAGGTTTATATGAATGATCTTTTTCAAACTTGACAAACTCTTTCACTCCATCTTCATACTCTTTTGTTAGACAATTGGTATCTATCCATTCTTTATTCATATATATCTTATTTGATTTGGTAATATTAATATTTAACAAAATTTATACTCAAAATTTTGATATAAAAATTATTTACATTACACCTTCATATAGTAGTAATTATTTATATTACACTACATGAACATTAATTCTACCATTTAAGCATTAAAATTCCAGTTATACTATCTCGGTGACTACTTAATCCCATAAAAACTCCATTTGATATTGGAACCAAACCTTCTATTCCATTTAGCATGAAACCTTCCAATTGATCTATGCAGATATATTTCTCTAAATCTCCATGAAGAAATATAATCATGACATCCATTTTGTTCTAGAAATAAACCTTCAATGGAAACCAAGCCCAGATCCATATAAATTATTATATGCTTTATAATAGGAGGTAAAATCTAACTGAAATCTAATCCTTATAATTATTGAAATACATTTACAACTAGATACACCTTTCATTATTTCCTATCATCCACTTTCTCCTTTAGATGATAAATCTAATTTTTCTATAGATCCCTCTTTCATGGTTCCAATTCTATTATCTATAATGTATCAACATCATAGAGGGAATTCAATTATTACTTAATTTTGTACTCACACTACAATGAGGCCAATAGTCGACATATGTTGAATGTAACACCCCAAGATTTCATAGTACGTTATCTCTTTAACGTAATTTAATAGCTTATATTGCACACAACGTCGACTTGGCTTGTGTTATACGCAAGATTGAGTTTCTGCGAAACAACACATTAGTATTATAATTATTTAAATAATATATTTATTTATCAATTAAATATTGTAATATTAATATTAACATGTAAATTTTAAATATTATTTATAATTTTTTCACATAAATAAAACATATTTATAATGAAATGTATAAGTTTTGTTAAAATAGTTATATATTTAGAAAAGCTATTTTCTTAAAAGAACTACTTTTATGTCCTTTTCTGAACAATAATAAAATTAATTTTAGACACTCCTAAAAATTGAATTTGGTAAAATAGACTTCATTTTTTAATTCGAAATATCAAGATTATCTTAGGGTGAACTTTTGGCATTTTTCTGAAAGCATTCAATTTTTTATAAATAGTGAAAAAATACTGCATAGTGCATAAAATCGACTTTTTCATTTAAATAATTATTTTTAATTAAAATTTTATCCTAAAGTAAAAATATATAAATAATTCATATATTAGTCCAATTTAATTTATTTTAGTTATTTTATAATAAGATTAGATATAAAAAATTTTATTGAACATTTTAACGTCTTTTACCCACCTTCTAGGAACATTTGCAAATTTGCATAAAATGTAATTTTATTGCTTCTATGAACTCAATTTAAAAACTCCGAGATACATGGTTAAAATCAGAAAGTAAAATTTTGTTGAATTCGATGAAAATAATTTTTGGTGAATAGTAACTTTTTAATTTTATTTACCACAGTTAAAAGTAAATATGGTAATTAAAGGTAAAAATAATATTATAATAATATAAAATTACTCCAACACATGTCATAATTATATTGGATAAGTGTTTTTTGACCAAAATAAACCTTATGACAAAAATATGATCCTTTTTTATCCACTTGGGTTAGATTAGGACATTTATTATATTTTATTTAAAGAAGAGTTAAAAGTGTTAAATTCAAACTTTAATAATTAAATCATTTTTAATATAGGGTTATACACAATATAAATTCAAATATAAATATTCATTATAAATATAAAAATATTTCATATATCATGGTATTTTATTTATAATTTTTATACATTAAATAATTAAATTTATTTATGACACAATGATGATGCAGTAATTACCTTATTAATGAATGATTAAAAAATGATATTATAAATATTAAAATAAATATATTTTGAAACTTTTTATGCTATAAACTAATTTTATAGGTGAATATGACATGTTAGGTTTATTCAATGTATTTTTTTAGAATGAATCAAGTTGTTATGACTTTTAAAAAAATCAAGTGTTAAATAGTAACAAAATTGACATAAATGATATTTTAAAATAAATACTATTTTATTAAATAATATAAAAGTAATAAAAATATAAGGTTCTTACAAATAACTTGGATAGAGTTAAATTTCATAAATAATCTACTTTAGGTTCGTTTTGAAACTTATAGTAACTATATTAACCTTGTAGTATAAAGATACAAGAATACATGGTAAGAATTAAACTATTTAACTAAGGGTTAATCAAAATGATAAGGTTAATATGATGACCTAAACATTTCTAAAACCTATTGGTTGAGATTATTTTTACCCATACCCACCTTAGACTCAAAATAAATCTATTTTGAGTAATTATAAACTGAAAATTATTTTATAATAAATTAATATTTCAAGATCTTCCTAAAGTGTCCCTCACCTTTCTTATAAAAGGGTACTTCCCTTTCTCTCAAATTAACACTACCAAAGCCATTTGGATCAGATAAACCCTAATCAAATATCCTAAAAAATGTCTTTAATTAATCCTATATGACTTACTTTGATCATAAATTCAACCTAAGGATCCCTTTTGTTCAAATCAAAAGGAAACACCTGAAGAAGAGGTAATTATTTCATCACCTCTTTCAAAGTTCTTTTCTTCTTCCACTAACACTTTTTTTGTTGTTTCTATAAAAAAATAATAAATCCAGTACCTTATAAATAATATGATGTTATTATAAATATGGTACAACCATATTCATTATTATATCCATCCTATGAATGACAAAATCACCATACGTGCGTACGTATGACTTACCGTCTCCAAGTCATGGTGTAGTTGTTAGTCAACACTTCATTATTTGGATGAGTATAATAATGATGTATAATTAATTTAAATAATAAATATAACATGTTAATTATTCTGTATATATGATATAACATCTAATTATATATGATTTTACCTTCAATTGAATGATATTGTCGCTCGTGCGTACGTACGAATTACCGTCTCCACGAACGCGATGAGATTCATCTTCAATGACCACCCTTAAAGAATTTTTATAAAAATATATATATTGATTAATTATGAGGTATATGAAATAATATTTCTACTTAAATAATATATATTTATTTAGATAAATACATGTCATTTACTTACTTCCATATTATACGATAAGAAAACGGAAACAACATTGATGCGTACGTACGGACTACTGTCTCCATGAACGGTGTTTCCATTTCATATATATATCTATTATACATATTTATATTATGAATATATCTGATATATAAATCATGTTTTATATTATTGAAGTATTTAAATCGTGATCTAAGTGATACGATCAAGAATAACAAGTTAAAACACGTACGATAAAGAAAGAGAATATTACCTGAAATGTTACTTTAACATGGAAATTATTATTAAATGGGTAGTATAAAGTAATAAATGAATCATATATGATATCATAAATATTAATATGGTTCTTGTATAATTTAATAACATACTATTTCATTATACAGAAGGTTAAACATACCCTCGACTAAAGGAAAGTACAAGGTAAGGGTTAATTCCTCAATCTCATTATTATCCAAGATTGTTTATGTGTAAGTATTTACAAGAACATATTTATCATCCATGTCCATGTTTCATAAAAATGTTTTCAAAAGGAATATTTTAAGGTTTTTTGGAAGGAAATATTTAGCAATATCATCATTTTAAATGTTTTAATGATTTATTTTTCTAAATCTTTTTAATTAATGTCCATGTTTTCAAAATGATTTTAATGATTTATTTATATGGACATGATTGTTTTAAAATTTTAATTCTTTTAAAAAGTTTAAAAATGGTATGGGACACTTTGATTCAAAAATCTATTTTAAATTTCTTCCTTTATAAATGTGTGACTTTTAAATGATTTCACAAAAAGGGATATTTCTCTCAAAGAGTTTTACTGATCATTTTTAACTATGTCAACATCCTTTACTGGATATTATTCTTGATTGAGGTTGATTTATTATAATAAAATATTACATATTGTTTTGAATGAGTTATGATATGTTTGACTGTATATGTTCTATTTTTATACCATTCATGGTTTATGGGTAAAGTATTGAGATTTCATATGCTAGTTTTAATAGTAATGTTTATATTATGTTTCAACATTTTCACATGAGGAATGTATTGGACTTAATAAGTGATGGGTGGGGCCCGATATAGCACCTCGATGCATCGGTAGGTCTCATGAGACAAACTAGTGTCTTGGAACAAGGCCTTGAAAAAAATTATATTTAGAGTCTTGGCACGAGGCCTTGACTTTGTGGTTAAGATGTCTGGCATTATGCATTCCATCATTATGAGATTTTTTATCAATGTTAGATGTGATTATTAGACTAATAGAATATCCATGTGAATAAGTAAATGGAATTATTTAATTTATCTTTTCCATATTATGCTGAAGTTTATGCTTAAAGGGATTGTGTTTTAATTTTATATCTTTCCATAAAGGTTTATGATTATTTATGATAGCTTTTGCTAATATGTTTATTCTTACTGAGCAGATGAGTTCACCCCTTTCTTATGTTTTATTTTCCCAGGATGACAATAAGTGTATTATAATTTATATGCATGTTTAATCTAGGATAATAATTTAATTCTCAAAGGATTATCTATATTGTATTTTATGTTAGAAATTGTAATGTAAAGTTCATGTATGTAATCTATTTTCCAAGACTGCTAAACTGATTGGTCCTTCGAGACTTGATTCCTTATAATCATGCCAATATATTAAAATAATGCACTAGATCTGGGCTTCTGGGGTCAGGGAATTACATTGAATCCAAAAAAATTAAAAATCTACCTAACTTACCCACACATTTATCATTAGGGACACTCCTATAGACTAATAAAACCATACAACTAGGGGAAACTAGATAGTGCATAATCTAACTAGTATAGTATACATCTAGACCTATTTATTAATTCATAGGGTTCCCATTCATCCAAACAAGTGGAAGTGAGAAACAAAAAGTCAATGATCATCACATGAATAAATATAATATAATTAGTAAATCACATGTCAGCTCTAACACCCTTATAAGAAAGAGTCCATTTTCTCATCCATGAATAAGCATAAAGCATTTCATATTAATAATCAATCACATCCCTCATATGGAAAAGTACTAAATATACATATCAAACAAGGGGCCCCCTAATTTAAACCATGCAGGTGATGTTAGATGCAAAGTAGGTTTAAGAGTTGTAATGAGGTTAAACATTAATTCACCTTTTGTGGGAGTGAGGTCATGATGGATATACTAGGGGTTGGATAGAGTTAGTGACATTCCCTTGTCATTATGTTATTATAAATATACTTGTATTCTCTATATAATGTAATGTTTTTCCTAATTATATAAAAATATAAATTTAAAAGATCATGGAAAAACTACATTTTAGATGTCCTTTGAAAACTATTTATAAAATGACACTTGAAATCCCATTAAAAAAACCAACCATTTACACAAATTCATATTTAAAATAACACACCCTTTTTAAAATAAACTAATTAGTTCCAAACACTCTTTCACAAATACATGCACACTTTGAAAACAATTTAAATTATTAAAAATGAAATCCATCTTTTTCAAGTTAAATCATTTCCACAAATTACAAAAATGTTCTCTAATTTTTCATAATTAAATAAAACACATCTCAAAAATTTCAAATTAAATAAATTAATTATAGGGAAATATTCACATATGGTTTCAAAAATTAATTAATTTCTCAAAATCCCCTTTTAATTTAAATACAAAAAATTCCATGTAAAAAGTAAAAGAGAAGAGAAACCATATTTAAAACATTTCACAACCGTTAAAATATTTTTTATTCCCTCGTAAATTTGGTTTTAAAATCAAATCACTCAATAAAATATCATTTTCCATTTAAAAATATTATTTTCCTAACAAAAAATAAGATTTTAAGTACTAAAATAGGATATTATAGAAAAACTTACATGAATTGGTATATAATTCACTATTAAAGTTTAAATGATTGGGGAAAACAATATAAAAGTAAAATTTAAAGTCGGGACAAAGATATGAAATTAAAGAAAAGATTTATATGGAGAAACCAAAAGGATATGAGGATTATACAAATGGAGATGTTATATGAATATTAAATTAATTATTTTATGGATTGAAGTAAGTTCCTTGATAATAGAACCATAAGATTGAGGTTGCATGGCCGAAGAAGGATTAACTTAAAGAAATGAAGACCACTATTTCTAAAAGAAGGTACGGGATGGATGAAGTTACATCATACTTATTTTATAAGTGTATAACCTATTATTTTTTGGATTGGGATTTATGAGTATTATGGTTTATGTAAGAACCCAGATCTTCTTTTCAGGTATGTTTTTATTTTCTGGTCGTTTTTGAGAAAAAGAGGTTTTTCTGAAAATTTCTTAAGTACATGTTGTGTACTTTATAAGTACATGCTATGTACTTGGTTATCGCAGGTAGCTGGGTGCTGGCTATGTCACGACCATGCACACGGCCATGCGTGGTGACCTGAAGACTGCCTAATACGGGGGCCGGTAAAGGCAATTACACTCCGTGTACTTCTAAAGTACACTCCATGTACTTTATTTTTTTCATTAAAGGTATCGGGGTCACGTCTGATGGATATAACCATCTCCTTCTAGGTCTGTTTCAACTGAGAGGAACTGTACAACCATGGAAATTCTCCGAGCCCCCGATCAATCACTCGTTCTCTGAATCGATCATTGTCGATTGCATTGGGATCGCCTTAGTAATCTCTTCCTTCTCCTGGAGCTTCATTTCCTGATTCCTCCTCTTTCTCAAGTTATCATGGTTTGAACATTTTAGATATTTTCATAGATCTACGACTTATTAAGGTGATTCAAGGCCTAATACTCAAGTATATTGATCTCCCGATGCCAAGGTAGGTGGTTTGTTCCTTTCCATAGATAGTCTTTGAGTTTTATGTGCAAAAGTTCCCAATAACCATGAACGGGTATTGTGCAGTTTATGGTTTTAGACCTTCTAATTGCCTTCTATGATTGTATGCTTTATTAAAGGTTAATTTAATTTGAATAGTGTTAATTTCTATGCTTTGTAAGTGTTTTATCATGCATTTTTTGTTTATGACTGTTTGGTCATGCTTTCCTGTTAGGATGTTGTTTGTTTCTCATGCCTAGTATTGTTAGGATGGAGTGATTGTTTATCTGACATGTTGTTATGTTGTAGAATGGTTAGTCAAGTAGTTCTTGAGGTTTAATTTGTCCACTTTTCATTTCTATGCTCGTTTGACTTACACAGGGCCGTGAGAACCTGGTGTAGTGGACCATAGGGATAATGAACATAAGGGCTTCTCCAGAGTGTCTGTTATTTTTGTTACGATGTGAGACCATAGGTGGAATTGACGTAAGTGCTTCCTTAGAGTGTTTTTAGTTCCTCAACATGGTCCACATGGGGAATGAGATGTAAGTGATTCCCCAAAGCGCCTTTTAGTTACCGATACGAGACTATAGGGGGAATTGACGCCGAGTGCTTCCCTAGAGATTCTATACTAAAGCTAAACCAGAGGGGTTAAACTGTGTGTACTTCCTAGAGGGTTGCTTGTGTTTTCTAGGTAAGACCAGAGGGGATTAGGCTATGAGTACATCCCAGAGGGGTACTTGTTTTTGATTATCTGTTTACTTTCTATGTTGAACTGAATGCTTTGAAACTTTGGCATTGTTTACTGTTGAGTACTTCCTTGTTTACTGCTTATTTGGTTTATTGCCTGCCATATATATTCACCGACTGTTAGGAACAGATCTCTTGGTGGTTGACTATTGGGATTTAGTCTCACACCCTGTTTGGGCCATGCTTTTGGTCCCAAATAGATTATATTGTTGCAAGTATAGATAAGGGCAAGCACCCTTCTACTTCAGGTACTTGACTACTTTAGATATGGAGAGCATGGAACAAAACTTTGTCTTGTGATGTTGTGGAGTTGTTTACTGTTTTTCTTGTACTTTGGTTTAGTACTGTATTTCAGCATCGTGACTTGTTTGGATGCTTTTCTAGACATATGTATCATGCATCATTATATATGTGCTCCAGCTGTTTATTTCTTCAGTCTTCCACTGTTTCTTTTTTTATGGTAATATTACTGCTTTCGCTATTGCTTTGTGTTTTAATTCTGTTGTGTTACTCTGACAATGAGGGAACAGTTTACCCACTATCACACCTAAGGCCCTCGCTACTAGTCGGAAGCCTCTGGCGTTTGGGGAAATTTGTTTGAGGCCATGTGACCAACCAGGTACGGGGCGCCTCTGGGTAGCTTCCGAAACTAGGACGTTACAAAGTGGTATCAGGGGAACTATTTTCTTCTTGACTTACTATTTAGAGCATATAGTCAGGGATAGGATGGAAATAGGTACTCGGTAATAAGATGTTCCCAGGAGAATCTAATTCATGTACAGAGAAAATCCAATTTACCTCGTTTATTGCAATTTTCTAGTTTTTCAATTTTACAGTTGATTTGATTTCACCATTGGGTGATTCATATGATTTGTGATGTTATTGATGATATTATTTAGGTTTTATTTCAGTTGAAACCCAATGAAATGAGGGTATTCCATCTCATGCATCATATAGGCACTTGCTAGAAATCACATGTCATGCATTCTGGCCATGCCATTTAGGGTGCATTAGCAATTGCATGCTGTTTTGATAGATGTCGTGCTAGATATGCATGTTGTTGTGATAGATGCCTTGATAATGTAACTGTTGTTTGATATGGTATTTATTTGTGTAAGGTTTTGTTTGAATGAATGCCAAACTTTGGTTCTTGTGGTGTTATGGGCCCTCATGGATTGGAATTTGATGGATCATTGCCTTTTTTTTCTTGTATATGACATGTAAGACATGCCAATATTTGATTTGTGGGGAGTATGGGCCCTCACAGATTGGAATTTGGCACTTTAATGTTTGTTTTAGTGTTTTCTGGGCTTCTGAAGTAGTTTCTTAGGCTTACTCTCTGGAAAAGCCCAAAATACACGCCATGTAGTTTTGAATACATTCCATGTGTTCTTCTGTTCAG
This sequence comes from Viscum album, assembly GCA_963277665.1. Classification (NCBI taxonomy): domain Eukaryota; kingdom Viridiplantae; phylum Streptophyta; class Magnoliopsida; order Santalales; family Viscaceae; genus Viscum; species Viscum album. Next base: position 1,202,645,615 of record OY728126.1, on the reverse strand, counting down.
GAAAAAACTATTTTTCTTAAGTACACGCCATGTACTCTATGTACATCCCGTGTAGTTTCTAACTGTGTCATTGGTCGTGTGGGTAGAGACATAGGGTTGGGAAAATTTTGGTGGGACACGTCGTGTACCGAACGTACACGCTGTGTGTTTAGACCATGTGTCTGCCTGTGTGACTAACGACATGGATGGATAAAAACTTAAGAAATACACACCGTGTTAGTCTTGAAAATGCCATGTAGTGTAATCCTTGGAATCTGACCATGTTACTAACAACACGGGTCAGTGGAAATCCTTTAGCGCACGGTGTGTCTATCTGGAACATGCTGTGTAGTGTGAGCCATGTATCTGGCCGTGTCACTAACAACACGGGTCGATGAAGCTAGTCTAGTACACACTGTGTCTGGAAAAACACGTTGTGTAGTCTTGTTCTAGGAGAATCGTGTAGCTTAGATGTGTAGAAGGACTCGGTCAGGGGAAGTGGATTCAGGTACACGTCATGTGTTAGGACAACACGTCGTGTGTTTGGGGTGTTACACGACCAGTTTTAGCAGAAGTACACACCCATGCGAAGGCTTAAGGAAACACGCCATGTAGTTAAGTATAAATGTCATGTATCCATGTTTTGTAAAATTTTAATGCTTTATTTCTCTTATTCCCTTCTTACCTTTCCAGTTTTTGGTCCTTGATAATCTTGATTAAAGGTGTGCATTTGAACTTGCAGAGTCTTGCCACCGAGATGTCCTCCGGTTGTACACCAATAATAGGGAAATAACCAGACACCAGACATGGCTAATCCAGCAGATCCTCTAGTTGTGCCAGTCTTGGCACCAGCTGTCATTTTGGACATAGGTGTTGACGCACAATTCTGAGAAGGCTTTATGAGGTTTATGCAGACCTTCCGAGGAGTACTGCATCCTTCCCCGTCTATGGCAGAGCTGACGCGGGTTTTCCAGTAACATCATCCTCCCACCTTCACAGGGGAAGGAGGACCTCTGGCTGTAGAGTCATGGTTATAATCCATGCTCTCTATCTTCGAGAATCTGGAGACGCCTCCAGAGATGAGGGTCAAGATTGCTACCTACATGCTATGGGTATCTCCCAAGAGATGGTGGTATGTGATCTCACAGGTGGGACGCCAACAAGTCATGGCCTGGGATGAGTTCCATCATGCCTTCTATGACTACTTCTATCTAAATACTTTGAGGGTTGATCAAGACTGAGAGTTTATGAGTCTAGAGTAGGGTACTCTTTCTGTTATGGAGTATTATTCTCGCTTCACAGAGCTGCAATGCTTTACACCCATCCCAAGAGGTGATGAGTTATTCCTGGAAAGGAAGTTTGAGGATGGTCTCAAGCACGACATATGATCATAGGTGAACATCTTTAGGTTGACTTCTATCACTTCTATAGTCAACCATGCACTGATCACGGAGCACAATCTGAGGGATTCTAGAGATGTGAGCCAGGGTGAATCAGCATCCGGAGTTGGTATTCCCCTACTGATAGTAGGAAGCGCCGTAGAGAGTGTACACGTAGAGGCTCGAGGAGGCAGGACACTTCTTCTGGTAGCTAGGTGGTGTGATACCAGTGCAGGAAGAGTGGGAATACGAGGCCACATTTCTCAAGAGACCTAGTGTAGTGCCAATCATGCAGCAAGATGGGTCATCTTCAGTGTTTCTGTCAGATCTTCTCACCAGCAGCTGGTGATAGGGGTTCTTCTATGACTCCTCGCATAGGAGTAGTGCCACCAGTTTCTCATCAGTCTAGGAACTAGATCTATTCTAGCCATTCATGCTGAGGTGGAGGTCGCAGTCATGGTATTCAGTCACTGGGATTTCAGAAACAATAGGGTGGATCAACTTAGAGTGTTCAGGCATGGTCAAAAGGCCACGATGCAGTTCATACTTTTGCAGTGGAGGAGACCCAGCAGGATCAGGATCCCAGACCCTCTACAATTCAAGGTACGATCTTAGTTGCCTCAGTTTTAGCTTATTCTCTTTTCGATATAGGGGATTCCCATAGATTTATATCTGTTGTTTTTGTGGAGAGCCTTGGGCTCTGTATCTTTTCTTCTATTGATATCTTGACGCTAAACACACTGTTTGGGACAAGAACGACTAGTGTACAATAGTGTAAGGAGTTCCCTCGTGAGATTGGTGGGTGTCATTTCTTTTGGGACCTTTATATCCTATATATGATAGGCTATGATGTCATTCTCATAATGGATTGATTAGTTCCCTTCCAGGCTGTTGTTTACTACTATCATCATAGGGTGAGTTTCACATCACCAGAGGGTAGATTGTTTCTTCATAAGGGTGAATGGGATGTCCATGCGAGTAGAGTGGGACCTGAGCATCATGGGTTGGGAGGAGTTACAACCCATTTTTCTAGTCTATATCTAGATGACCAAGGGACTTCACAGTTGGACTTTCCTCCAGTGGTGGATCGTTTCAGGGATGTCTTTCTAGAGGACTTTTCAGGTTTTCCTCTGGAGCGAGAGATAGACTTTTCTATAGAGATCGTGTCAGGAGTGGCATCGGTGTCCATTCCTCCTTATAGGATGACTACACTAGAGTTACATGAGCTCAAGAAGTAGTTAGAGGAGTTGCAGGCAAAGGGTTTCATCCGACCCGGTACTTCTCCTTGGGGTTCTCCTGTCTTGTTTGCGAAGAAGGTAGACAGAACCCTCAGGATTTGTGTGGATTATCGGAAGTTGAACCAGTTTATGGTCAAGAACTGATATCCCTTACCAAGGATTGATGATCTCTTTGATTAGCTTTAAGGAGCCTGGGTGTTCTCGAAGATTTACTTGAGATCCATTTATCATTAGTTGCACATTAGACCTTCTGATATATCTCTTACAAATTTCCAGAGTAGTTATGGTCTATACGAGTATGTGGTTATTCCGTTCGATCTCATGAATGCACCTAAAGTTTTTATGGAACTGGTGAACCGAGTGTTCCATCCATACTTGGATTCTTTCGTGGTGGTTTTTGTGGATGATATCTTGGTGTACTCTCACACTCAACACGACCATGCCACCAATATTGAGATCATTTTGATTACATTGAGAGAGCATCAATTATATTCTAAGATCTCAAAATGCCACTTTTGGATGGACCAGATTCACTTTTTGGGTCATGTTATCTGAGAGACAGAAGTATCAGTAGACCCAGATAAAGTGAGAGCAATAGTTTCCTAGGATCAGACGAAGAACGTATTTTAGGTGTAGAGTTTTCTAAGGCTATTTGGATACTACAGGCATTTCATACAGGACTTCTCACTCTTAGCAGTGCCACTAATGGGCCTGACTAAGAAGGGTGAAAATTTCTTTTGGTCAGTTTCTTGTGAGTCAGCCTTTTAGGAGATAAAAGGAAGGTTGACTTTAGCACTGATACTAGTATTTCCAGATCCAAGCAAGAGCTATACTATTTACTGTAATGCTTCAGGTATCGGTCTAGAAGTTGTGCTTATGCAGGGAGAAGGAGTCGTCGCGTACGAGTCTCGGCAGTTGAGGCCACATGAGAGGAATTACCCGACACATTATCTTGAGTTGGCAGTAGTTGTTCATGCCTTACAATGTTAGAGACATTATCTTTTGGGAGAGAATTTTGTGGTTTTCACCGACCACAAAATTCTCAAGTATATCTTCACTTAGCATGACCTGAATTTGAGACAACAAAGGTGGTTTGAGTACCTTTAGTCTTTTGTCTTTGAGATTGGCTACATTCCTGGGAAAGGCAACATTGTGGATGATGCGCTGAGTGGGAGGACTCAGATATAGGTAGTTCAGGAGGCCAGTAGTAAGTGGAAGCTTATGGCTCTATTCACTGAGATGCATGCGGAGGTGCACGATAGACAGGGGCAGACGTTTCTTTCTTCTGTAGTTGTTACCTCTACTTTTCTTGACCAAGTGCGAATGAGGAAGCTATCAGATTCTGAAGGCCTAGTCCTACGAGAGAGCGTGTTAGGAGAGGACCCTATTCCTAGATGAACCATAGGCAAGGATTAGAACATGTGTTTCCAGGGGTGCATATGGGTGTCAGCAGACATACAAAAGGAGTTGATGTGGGACTTTTATTCCTTAGTTTGGGTAGTTTATCCTAGTGTCACCAAGATGTATTGTGATATATACTGTCAGTATTGGTGGCCAGGTATGAAGAGAGATGTTGCTGGTTTTTTCATGAGGTGTTCCACCTGACAGCAGGTGAAGGCAGAGCATCAACAACCATCAAGGCTTTTACAATAGTTACCCATTCCAGAGTGGAAGTGGAATGATGTCATGATGGATTTTGTGACAGGTTTACCAAGGTCACCTTGAGTAAATGATGCTATATGAGTTGTCATTGATAGACTCATGAAGGTTTCTCACTTCCTACTGATCAAGTATACCTTCAGTGTTGATGAGTTGAGATGATTGTACATCTGTGAGATAGTATGTCTACATGGAGTTCCACACTCCATTGTTTCAGATTGGGACGCTCATTTTACTTCTCGGGTCTGGTAGGGGCTACAGAAGGCTTTTGGTACATAGGTACTTTTGAGTACAGCTTATCATCCCGAGATAGATGGTCAGTCCGAGCGTATGATTCAGGTGCTTGAGGACATGCTTCGAGCATGAATCCTGGATTTTAGAGGTTCTTGGGAGAATGAAATACATTTTGTGGAGTTTTCCTACAATAATAGTTTTTAATCAACTATTCAGATGACACCTTATGAGGATTTATATGGTAGGTCATGTCGATCACCCTTATGTTGGCTGGAGGCAGGAGAGGCAGCTATGATGGGACCACGTCTTGTCTAGGAGACCATAGAGCATATAGAGTGGATTCAGAAGAGGATGGATACTGCACAGTCTTGACAAAAGTCTTATGCTGATCAGCAGAGACAACCTCTGGAGTTCGAGGTTGGGGATCATGTTTTCCTATATATCACACCAAGGTTGGGGCACAAGAGGATTAGGAGATAAGGTAAGCTTTCACCAAGGTACATTGGGACGTTTTAGGTGTTGGAGAGAGTTGGGCTGGTTTCCTATCAGTTTCAGTTACCTCATAGGTACTAGGCTATGCATAACTTCTTCCACATTTCTTAGCTTCGATGTTACTTCTCAGATCCATCTCATGTTTTTCAACCTGAGGAGGTTGAGTTAGAGGTGGACGCCTCCTTTTAGGATCATCCTATCTGGATTTTTGATCACAGTATGAAGGTTCTCCATGGACGGTCTGTTCCTCTAGTGTGAGTGCTATGGTAGCATGGGTGAGTTTAGGATGACACTTGGGAGAGGGAGACCGATGTACGATCATAGTGGTCAGAGCTGTTTGAGGATTATTCTTCTACACTTCCTTGCTAGGGAAATTCTGGGATGAATTTCTTTAAGGGGGGAAGTTTGTAAGAACCTGGATCTTCTTTTCAGGTATGTTTTTCTTTTCTAGTCGTTTTTTAGAAAAAGAGGTTTTTCTGAAAATTTCTTAAGTACATGCCGTGTACTTTTTAAGTACATGTCGTGTACTTGGTTACCGCAGGTAGCCAGGTGCTGGTCGTGTCACGACCATGCACACAGTCGTGCGTGGTGACCTAGAGACTGCTTAATGTTGGGGAAGGTAAAGTAAAGTACACACCGTTTACTTTCTTTCTTTTCATTAAACATATCAGGGTCACGTCTGACGGAAAAAACTGTCTCCTTCTAGGTATGGTTCGACCAAGAGGAACCGTATGGCTGAAAAACTTCTCTAAGCCCCCGATCGAGCACCCGTTCTCCGAATCAACCACTGTCAATTGCATTGGGATCATATCAATAATATCTTCCTTCTCCTAGTGCTTCATTTTCTGATTCCTCATCTTTCTCAAGTTATCATGGATTGAAAGTTTTAGAATTTTTCATAGATCTACGATGTACTAAGGTGATTCAAGGACTGAGACTCAAGTATATTGATCTCTCAATGCCAAGGTAGGTGTTTTGTGACTTTCCATAGATAGTCTTTGAGTTTTATGTGAAAAAATTCCCAATACCCATGAATGAGGTATTGCACGTTTATGGTTTTAGCCCTGTTAATTGCCTGCTATGCTTGTATGATTGAGTAGAGGTTAATTGAATGTGAATAGGGTTAATTGCTATGCTTTGGAAGTGTCTTCTCATGCATGTTTTGTTTATGACCATTTGGTCCTGCTTGCCTATTAAGCTACTATTTGTTTCCCATGCCGAGTATTATTAGGATGGAGTGATTGCTTATCTGACATATTGTTATGTTGTAGACTGGTTATCCAAGTAGTTATTAAGGTTTACTTTGGCCTATTTGCATTATTATGCTCGTTTTTGTTACACAGGGTCCTGAGAACTTGGTGTAGTGGACCATAGGGAGAATGGACGTAAGGGTTTCTCTAGAGTGTCTATTATTTTTGTTATGATGTGAGACCATAGGGGGAATTGACGTAAGTGCTTCCTCAAAGTGTTTTTAGTTTCTCGATGTAGGCCACAGGGAGAATGAGAAGTAAATGATTCCCTAGAGCACCTTTTAGTTACCAATACTAGACTATAGGGAGAATTGACGGAGAGTGCTTCCCTATAAAGTCTATACTAAAGCTGAACCAGAGGGGTTAGACTGTGTGTAATTCCCAGAGGGTTGCTTGTGTTTTCTAGGTAGGACTAGAGGGGATTAGGCTATGAGTACATACCATAGGGTTACCTGTTTATGATTATCTATTTACTTTCTATGTGGAACTGAATGCTTTTAAACTGTGGAATTGTTTACCATTGATTACTTCCTTGTTTACTGCTTCTTTTGTTTATTGCCTGCCATATATATTCACTGACTGTTAGGCACAAATATCTTGGTGGTTGCCTACTAGGATTTATTCTCACACCCTATTTGGGTTATGATTTTGGGCCTAAACAGATTATATTTTTGCAGGTATAGATAAGATTAAGTGCCCTTCTACTACAGGTACTTGAATTCTTTGGAGTTGGAGATCATGGGACCAAGCTTTGTCTTATGATACTGTGGAGTTGTTTAATGTTTTTATTTTACTTTGTTTTAGTACTGTATTTCATCATTTTGACTTGTTTGACTACTTTCATAGACATATGTATCATGCATCATTATATATGTGCTCTAGCTGTTTATTTCTTCAGTCTTATGCTGTTTCTTTTTGTATGGTAATATTACTACTTCCACTATTGCTTTGTGTTTTACTTCCATTGTGTTACTCTTCCAATGAGGGAATTGTTTCCCCACTATCACACCCAAGGACCTCACTGCTATTCGGCATCCTCTAGCATTTGGGGAAATGTTCTTGAGGCCATGTGACCAACCGGGTACAGGGCGCCTCTGGACGGCTTCCGAAACCGGGACGTTATAGTTTAAAAACATGATTTTTCTAAAAGTTTCAAGACGAAAGATCATGGAATTTCCAAGAATATTTTGGGAATATTAATTGGGAGAGATTATAAGGCTAGAACATTGGTTATATCCTATAAGGAATATATATAAAAAATAATCAATAGATTTTTAGATACCTGGTAGAGCATAATTGTATTAGTGTTATCCTATGGAGGGATAATGGTTAGTTGGATGTCTTATCTATAACTGGTTGTAAAGACCTGGAAATTTCAAGGAAATTTTTTTCTCTTAATTTTCTTTGAAATTTTACAAGAACGCAGTTTCTGACGGCGCCTGATTCCGAGGCCCGGTGTGCCCGGAATTAATTTCCGAAGTTTGGCTCGGGTACGTTCAGTGAACGAACGAGCGGGTTTTTCTAACTTTTGAACCAGTGCTCGGAATCGAATTCCGAGGGCACCGATGGAATCGCAGCGCCGGTATTTGCTTAGAAACGCCTCTTCCAGAGTTGCGTTTTCTCGGTTGTGGTTATTAATTTTTTGGGCTTAAAGTTGAGAAATAAAATAAATTGTACGACAAACTTTATTTTATTTCACTTAAGCCGCTTGGAAGCCACTTGAAGCCACTTAAAGCAGCTTAAGCTGAGTTGATACAGATAGGGTGCTATCCAGAAATATCCTACCCTCTTGGTAGGATATTTGTGAGGTGGGGCCCGCACGAGCCCCACTGTTTCTTTCCGCTAAGTAACGCACCCGCGAAAACCCGTCATTATGAAAGTCAACTGACGCGTTTTCTTAATTTCTTAACGCACCAATTAATTGGGTGGTTTATTTCGTTAAATTAATTGAGTGGTTTTATTCGTTGAATTAATTCGATGAATTAATTTAATCGTTTCTTAACCTGTTTTCAATCCGTTGGTGTAATAATAAAATAAGACCAACGCACGACTTCTGGAAAAATGCTCGTTGAGAGGTTTTGAAAACTTTGTGCCTTCATCCTTCTTTGCGAAGAACGCGAAGAACGTGAAGAACGCTGTCACCCTCGGAGATTGACGACGCTTCTTCCGAGACGTTCTTCCCCGCAACGATCTCTGATCACCAACTGCTTGAGGTAGGAGATTTCTGGTTTCTTTTAAATCTTCCTTGTGGTTTATAACAACACATGGATTTAATCGATATAATTAAATCTTCATGATCTTGAACCTCGAAGTTCGTTGACGCGTCACATTATTCTGTGACGACGCGATGCCCTTCCGCGACGACGCGACGCCTTTCCGCGATGACGTGACGCCCTTCCGCGACGATCAAATCCGCGAAGAACGCGCGTGCGACGACTTGACGAGGTAGGGTTTTTTTTGTGAAATGATTTTATTCCCATGGTTTTTCGTCTAAAAGAATGAGCCAGGATCAAAGTGCAATTTTAATTTATTAAAATTGTTTCTTGAAATGTTTCATGTGTTGATAATTAATTTTTTTCCCAATTGTTATCGCCTAACGCGGAGGGTGCGGGCCAAGCAAACACGGCCCGACAACCCTCCGCCGTTCTTCGTTGTTGTGCGGATTTGGCGGGTGACGAAAAAACGTGACGCAAGGGCGATTTGATGTTTCCGCAGTGAAGAACGGGTCCCGGGAGGAGCAGCGGCACAGACGGGAAGGAAAACGGACCACCGGAGCAACTCTGGTGGCCCGCGGAAGTCTCCGGCAGCGCGGGTCGCCAGCGCGGCGGCGCGCCGCCGAAAGAGGCCGCCGCGGCTTCAGCCGCGTGGGTCCGGCTCACCCTCACGGGACGCGGTAGAAGCCGCGTCCACTGTTGCCCAACGCGGCCCCTCGAGGGCCGCGACTTCCTCAACCCGCGGGGGCGGCGCCCCGCGGCTGCCGCGCTCGGCCGCTCGGCCGAGCCGAGCCAGGCCGGTTCGACCGGCCGGGCCGCGCCCTGGCCGGACCGAACCGGGTCGGGTCGATCCGGTTCGGGCGACCCCGGGGGGGGGGGGGGGGGGGTCGGGTCGGGTCGGCCCGGGCCCAGACCCCCCGTCTTCATACCATTTTTGGTCTTTTTACCGTAACTTGATCTACGGGCCTCCGAACGACGCGCCGTCAGCGGCGATGTGATCCTTGGATCGAGACGGTCATTTCGGTATATCACACTCAAGGTTTCGGAATACTTTGGGTTCGTCCGGGTTGGTTCGTACACGAAACCAACCGGGCCCTCGGAACGGAAACGCTCATATCTTGAGCTTCGGACGTCCGATTGACGTGCCGTCGACTTTGTTGATTTCCTCTAAGTGAGACGGATCTTTTGGCTCACTCCGCCCGAGGTTTGGACGCAGGTGGGGTACGGTCGGGTTAGTTTTGCCTTAAAAACCAACTGGGCCCCTGGAACGAAAAAGCCAATAACTCACAGACCGGGCATCCGATTGACGCGCCGTCTGTCTCGTTGAATTCCTCTCGAAGAGACGGAACTTTGGCATACTTCGCCCGAGTTTTGGTTGTTGTTGGATAGTGTCCGGGTTGGATTGTACCCGAAATCCAACCGGGCCCCTGGAACAGAAAAGCTGATATCTTTCAGACCGGACGTCTGTTTGACGAACCGTCAGCGGCATTGGTGATCACGTTGAGAAACAGTCCCTTTGAGTATACCCTATGGGAGTTTGGGGTACAGTTGAGATACGGCCGGGTTGGTTCGCACATGAAACCAACCGGGCCCCTGGGACGAAAAGGCTAGTAACTCACAGACCCGGCGTCCGATTGACGCGCCGTCTGTTGTGTTGAGACCCCTGTGACGAGGCGGTCCCTTGAGATACTTCTTCGTGGAACCTTGTGATACTTGTAGTATCGACCAGCAGCTCATGGAGCGGACCCTCCCGGAGACGAGCGTGCGGAATACGGAGACCGTGTAGCCGGCTGAGACTTGACGACTGCTGATCGAACGACTCGGTGTATTACGGATGGCCTAGTGAGGAGCACTTGGTTGTAGCGGCAAACCCCCGACGGAGGTGCGCTTGGTTGTAGCGGCACAGGGGAGCGCTTGGTTGTAGCGGAAGACCCACGACGGAGGTGCGCTTGGTTGTAGCGGCACAGGGAAGCGCTTGGTTATAGCGGCAGACCCACGAAGGAGGTGCGCTTGGTTGTAGCAGCACAGGGGAGCGCTTGGTTGTAGCGGAAGACCCACGACGGAGGTGTGCTTGGTTGTAGCGGCACAGGGAAGAGCTTTGTTATAGCGGCAGACCCACGACGGAGGTGAGCTTGGTTGTAGCAGCACATGGGAGCGCTTGGTTGTAGCGGCAGACCTACGACGGAGGTGCGCTTGGTTGTAGCATCACAGGGGAGCGCTTGGTTGTAGCGGCAAACCCACGACGGAGGTGTGCTTGGTTGTAGCGGCACGAGGAAGCGCTTGGTTGTAGCAGCAGACCCACAATACTCAACAGGAGAAGCACCTCAGCAGTCCTAGGTTGGTGAGCAGTACCTCGAAGTTGTGACAGGACCACTGTACACTCCAGATACGGGGCTCTTCAGCAGTTGTAGTTTCGATAATGAAAATCCTGGTTTGAGCTGAGACTTTTGACCTTGATAACTTAGGTATATGTATGGGCATATACTTGGGTAGTGGTTATCCGTTGTTTCTAAATCCTTGTGTTTCCTCAGGATTGAGATGGGTTACTTGATAACTTAGGTATATGTATGGGCATATACCTAAGTAGAGGTTATTTGTTGAGATCTTATTTGTGGTTATCCTTGTTGGTTTTAGTGAGACCTTGGGGGTCTCGGGGTCCCTACTGAGTAGCTTATACTCACCCCTGCACGGGCTACGCCCGCACTATGTTTTGTTGGTTGCAGACGACGGACAACGCTGATCGTGGTGGAGGCTTGCGGAGCAGGATGGTACCTGGAGGTGGACCACTGGGTGGGACGTACTCGGAGCGGTCAGGTGGACCCGAGGAGCAGTGGAGGCTATCTGTACCCACCCTTCAGGTGGGACTTCCAGAGGACGGCTCGACGCTGCAGATTTTCCTTTCAGTTGTTGTTTTTCCCTTTCAGTTGTACTTTACAGTTGGGCTTGTATTTCTGGCCCCTTTTACTTTCAGCATAGCTTGTTACAGTTTTTACTTAGTGTTTAATTTTACGCTTTCTTACTCTGTGGTGCTTGTTTACTTTTCAAAGGAAATGCCTTCCCTTTTTCCGAGATTTACGCCTTGGTGCTAGTCGCCAGCCCCTTGCCTATGGAAGGCGGGCTTGGGGTAGTCACGGCACGGGCCCCGAGGACAGGTCGTGACAAATTGGTATCAGAGGTGGTTGGTTCTACCGCAAACTCTGATCTTTCTTCTATGTGAAGCAATAGTGTTCTGCATATTGGGTGTGGTTATCAGTCCAGGGAGTCCAGTGTTGGTGCGGCGGCCGACGTATCCGTACACCAGGACCCTGACTTCTGATTTCCGACGTAATGCACGAAAACATTGATTGCATGTGTGTTTCATGTTTTCTTTGTGATTACTTTATGTCAGCTCACAAGGTATACTGTTCTGACCGTGGCGCACTTGTTTCCTTTCAGATGGCCCCACGATGGCAGCCAGCTAGGGTTTCGAGCGATGTGTGTGGCGAGATCCCACCGAGCGTCGAGGACTCGGTACAAGGCCCTTTGACAGCTGAGGCACCGGCGGTACCTATACCCGCCGAGCCACCGATGCTACCAGCCCCAGCCGCTGACGATGCACGTCGCCTTAGTGCACTGTATGAGTTCCAGCGCCATCGACCGCCCAGGTTCCGCGGGGAGACGGACCCTCAGGCCGCCGAGGACTGGCTGGAGGCAGTTGTACGGGTTTTCAGATTAGTGAGGACACTAGAAGACCTCATGGTGATCCTCGCAGCGAGCCTCCTGCACGCGGCAGCAGGCAGATGGTGGAGCTTGATGCTCCAGGTGCACGACGAGGCATCTCTCCTCTGGACGGACTTTGAGAACATCTTCCGCTCCAAGTTCTTCCCAGCCACCCTCCGAGCGGTGCGCATCCAGGAGCTACTACAGCTGCAGCAGGGCAGCATGACAGTGGCCCAGTACTCGGCGAGATTTACTGATCTCTCGCGCTACTCCAAAGATATGGTACGGGACTCGTTCTTCTGGGCCCAAACCTTCGAGCAGGGACTGAGGCACGAGATCAGGGCTTCGATGATCTCCATCAACATTCTGACTCAGGCAGGGGTGTTGGAGCGAGCCCTATTAGTGGAGAGTTTCCTTGCTGAGCAGTCTTCAGCAGCAGGACCCACCACTTTCCAGCATGCGGCAGAGTCTTCTGCAGCGGGCAGTAGATAGATGACGCAGGGGTCCAAGAGGACTAGACCTACAGGTGTTCGACAGCATGACTCTGGATCGTTTGTGCGAGGCACTCGGGGTAGACAACGACTTGCCATGAGAGGGCAGTGTTACTCCTGCGGCGGGATGGGTCACATGGCTCGTGACTGTCCGACCCGCCATACGGATGACCAGCAGATGGACGAAGGGCCCCCCAGGCAGAGGAAGAGGTTCGATCAGGGCGGGCCGCAAGGAGCAGGCAGCCATGGCAGGGGAGCTGTCCGTGTAGCTGGAGGTGGATGACGCTTCAGGGTGTTGCCACCACCACCACCAGGAGGTCCACCCCGACCGCAGGGGACAGGAGGACATGGGAGAGCTCAGCTTCAGGCAGCTGAGGCCTACGATCATGGAGCTCCGGGAGCAGATGGATAGGAGCGGGACTAGCTCCAGACCTGGATACTTTTTTTCATGTTGCTTCTAGTTTTGTTGATGTATGTTTGTAGATGCTTTATGTCTTTGTACTTGAGCTGCAGTAATAAAAGACACCTTTTCTTGTGGCATTTACTTTCCTGTCCTCTTTTGTGTTGTTACTAAGAGGTTCCAGTTTAGACTGTTGACTTGACCCTCACTTGTGAGACATCTACTGGAGGAGACCCAGTTACCACACACTGATGCCGACAGTGTGACTCAACCCTTGAGGTGAGAGTAACGGTTGGATCTCTTGGTAGTAGCGTCAAGGCCTTACGACGTCATCCTTAGTATGGATTAGTATCATGCATGTCGGGATTGACTGTATTAGGCGAAGAGCGTGGTTCATCCAAGGGATGAGACCGGATTTCTCTTATCAGCAAGGAAGAAATCACAGCAGCTCTTGTAGGAACAGGGAAGGTCCAGATCATCCAGGAGCGGAAGAGAACAGCTCAGAGCCGGCAAAAGTCTTATGCTGACGAGAGGCGGAGGCCACTAGAGTTCGAGGATGGCGACCACGTCTTCACGCGGGTCTCACCTCGACGTGGATTACGGAGATTTGGATGAGGTGGCAAGTTGTCTCCATGCTTCATCGGACCCTTCCAGGTCCTCAGCAGGATTGGCGAGGTGGCTTACCGCCTAGATCTACCGTCTTTGTATCCCTAGTTTGTGTTGAAGCTTTACGGGGACGTAAACCCCTGTGGTGGGAGTAATGTAAAGACCCAGAAATTTCAAGGAAAATTTTTTTTCTTAATTTTCTTTGGAATTTTACAAGAACGCAGTTTCTGACGGCGTCTGATTCCGAGGCCCGGTGTGCCCGGAATTAATTTCCGAAGTTTGGCTCGGGTACGTTCAGTGAACGAACGAGCGGGTTTTTCTAACTTTTGAACCGGTGCTCGGAATCAAATTTTGAGGGCACCGATGGAATCACAGTGCCGGTATTTGCTTAGAAACGCCTCTTCCGGAGTTGCGTTTTCTCGATTGTGGTTTTTAATTTTTGGGATTAAAGTTGAGAAATAAAATAAATTGTACGACAAACTTTATTTTATTTCATTTAAGCCGCTTGGAAGCCACTTGAAGCCACTTAAAGCAGCTTAAGCTGAGTTGATGCGGATAGGGTGCTATCCAGAAATATCCTACCCTCTTGGTAGGATATTTGTGAGGCGGGGCCCGCACGAGCCCCACCGTTTCTTTCCGCTAAGTAACGCACCTGCGAAAACCCGTCATTATGAAAGTCAACTGATGCGTTTTCTTAATTTCTTAACGCACCAATTAATTGGGCGGTTTATTTTGTTAAATTAGATGAGTGGTTTTATTCGTTGAATTAATTCGATGAATTAATTTAATCGTTTCTTAACCTGTTTTCAATCCGTTGGCGTAATAATAAAATAAGACCAACACAAGACTTCTGGAAAAATGCTCGTTGAGAGGTTTTGACAACTTTGTGCCTTCATCCTTCTTTGCGAAGAACGCGAAGAACGCCGTCACCCTCGGAGATTGATAACGCTTCTTCCGAGACGTTCTTCCCCGCAACGATCTCTGATCACCAACTGCTTGAGGTAGGAGATTTCGGGTTTCTTTTAAATCTTCCTTGTGGTTTATAACAACACATGGATTTAATCGATATAATTAAATCTTCATGATCTTGAACCTCGGAGTTCGTCGATGCGTCACAGTATTCCGCGACGACGCGACGCCCTTCCGCGATGACGCGACGCCTTTCCGCGACGACGCGACGCCCTTCCGCGACGATCAAATCCGCGAAGAACGCGCGTGCGACGACTTGACGAGGTAGGGTTTTTTTTTTGTGAAATGATTTTATTCCCGTGGTTGTTCGTCTAAAAGAATGAGCCGAGATCAAAGTGCAATTTTAATTTATTAAAAAAATTTCTTGAAATGTTTCATGTGTTGATAATTAATTTTTTTCCCAATTGTTATCGCCTAACGCGGAGGGTGTGGGCCAAGCAAACACGGCCTGACAACCCTTCGTCGTTCTTCGTTGTTGTGCGGATTTGGCGGGCGACGACAAAACGTGACGCAAGGTCGATTTGATGTTTCCGCAGTGAAGAACGGGTCCCGGGAGGAGCAGCGGCGCAGATGGGATGGAAAATGGACCACTGGAGCAACTTCGGTGGCCCGCGGAAGTCTCCGGCAGTGCGGGTCGCCGGCGCGCCGCCGGAAGAGGCCGCCGCGGCTGAAGCCGCGGCCGCGCGGGTCCAGCTCGCCCGCACGGGACGCGGCAGAAGCCGCGTCCACTGTTGCCCAGCGCGGCCCCTCGAGGGCCGTGACTTCCTCAACCCGCGGGGGCGGCGCCCCGCGGCTGCCGCGCTCGGCCGCTCAATGTTTCGGAATACTTTGGGTTCGGCCGGGTTGGTTCGTACACGAAACCAACCGGGCCCTCGGAGCGGAAACACTCATATCTTGAGCTTCGGACGTCCGATTGACGTGCCGTCGACTTTGTTGATTTCCTCTGAGTGAGACGGATCTTTTGGCTCACTCCGCCCGAGGTTTGGACGCAGGTGGGATACGGTCAGGTTGGTTTTTCCTTAAAAACCAATCGGGCCCCTGGAACGAAAAAGCCAATAACTCACAGACCGGGCGTCCGATTGACGCTCCGTCTGTCTCATTGAATTCCTCTCAAAGAGACGGAACTTTTGGCATACTTCGCCCGAGTTTTGGTTGCTGTTGGATAGTGGCCGAGTTGGATTGTACCCGAAATCCAACCAGGCCCCTGGAACAGAAAAGCTAATATCTTTCAAACCGGACGTCCGTTTGAAGAACCGTCAGCGGCGTTGGTGATCACGTTGAGAAACGGTCCCTTTGAGTATACCCTATGGGAGTTCGGGGTACAGTTGAGATATGGCCGGGTTGGTTCGCACATGAAACCAACCGGGCCCTTGGGATGAAAAGGCTAGTAACTCACAAACCGGGCGTCCGATTGACGCGCCGTCTATTGTGTTGAGACCCCTGTGACGAGGCGGTCCCTTGAGATACTTCTTCGTGGAACCTTGTGATACTTGTAGTATCGACCAGCAGCTCATGGAGCGGACCCTCCCGGAGACGAGCGTGCGGAATACGGAGACCGTGTAGCCAGCTGAGACTTGACGACTGCTGATCGAACGACTCGGTGTATTACGAATGGCCTAGTGAGGAGCGCTTGGTTGTAGAGGCAGACCCCCGACGGAGGTGCGCTTGGTTGTAGAGGCACAGAGGAGTGCTTGGTTGTAGCGGCAGACCCACGATGGAGGTGCGCTTGGTTATAGTGGCACAGGGAAGCACTTGGTTGTAGCGGCAGACCCACGAAGGAGGTGCGCTTGGTTGTAGCAGCACAGGGGAGTGCTTGGTTGTAGCGGCAGACCCACGACGGAGGTGCGCTTGGTTGTAGCGGCACAGGGAAGCGCTTGGTTGTAGCGGCAGACCCACGACGGAGGTGCGCTTGGTTGTAGCAGCACAGGGGAGAGCTTGGTTGTAGCGGCAGACCTATGACGGAGGTGCGCTTGGTTGTAGCAGCACAGGGGAGCGCTTGGTTGTAGCGGCAAACCCATGACGGAGGTGCGCTTGGTTGTAGCGGCACGGGGAAGCGCTTGTTTGTAGCAGCAGGCCCACAATACTCGATAGGAGGATCACCTCAGCAGTCCTAGGTTGGTGAGTAGTACCTCAGAGTCGTGACAGGACCACTGTACACTCCAGAGACGGGGCTCTTCAGTAGTTGCAGTTTCGATAATGAAAATCCTGGTTTGAGCTGAGACTTTTGACCTTGATAACTTAGGTATATGTATGGGCATATACTTGGGTAGTGGTTATCCGTTGTTTCTAAGTCCTTGTGTTTCCTCAGGATTGAGATGGGTTACTTGATAACTTAGGTATATGTATGGGAATATACCTAAGTAGAGGTTATCTATTGAGATCTTCTTTGTGGTTATCCTTGTTGGTTTTAGTGAGACCTTGGGGGTCTCGGGGTCCCTACTGAGTAGCTTATACTCAACCCTGCACGGGCTATGCCCGCACTACGTTGTGTTGGTTACAGACGACGGACAGCGCTGATCGTGGTGGAGGTTTGCGGAGCAGGACGGTACCTAGAGGTGGACCACTGGGTGGGACGTACTCGGAGCGGTCAGGTGGACCTGAGGAGCAGTGGAGGCTATCTGTACCCACCATTCAGGTGGGACTTCCAGAGGACGGGTCGACGCTGCAGCTTTTCCTTTCAGTTGTTGTTTTTCCCTTTCAGTTGTACTTTACAGTTGGACTTGTATTTCCGGCCCCTTTTACTTTCAGCACAGCTTGTTACAGTTTTTACTTAGTGTTTACTTTTCCGCTTGCTTACTATGTGGTTCTTGTTTACTTTTCAAAGGAAATGCCTTCCCTTTTTCCAGGATTTACGCCTTGGTGCTAGTCGCCAGCCCCTGGCCTATGGAAGGCGGGCTTGGGGTAGTCACGGCACGGGCCCCGAGGACGGGTCGTGACACTGGTAGTTAATTTTTTGAGTATGGAAACTAAATTTATAGAAGAAATTAAATTGGGAAAGGAGTTTATTTTGTTAAGTTGACTGATTAAGGAGATTAAAATATTCTATGAGGAGGGGATACTCTTATGATATTCAAAGTGTGATTCACCAAAAAATCAGGTGTTTTATTCTAGGATGAAACACATTGGCCACATATTAAATTTCATCTAATATGTATTAGAAGAAAAATTGTTAAAGTGGTGAAAAAATATGAGAAATAGAACCCAGATGATACATTCATTTTGTTTTATATCCATAAAAACCTAAGGAAATACTATGACTTAGTGGTACTAGTGTGAAGACATTAGATAGATAACATCACATACTATGTAATGGAGGAATGATGGTTAAAATTTCCAATTTTAAAGAGGTTTATAATAATTTACTTCAAATAGTAATAAAATGGGAGATTATTAGGAAATGATGCTTGTTTCATTTTTTCCAGTTCATCCAAGAGTATAGGTTACTATAAGAAAGGGAAGTGTTGATGGAAAGGATAGAAGTAGCATAAAAACTATAGTCGTAAGTAGATTGATCGAAAGGATGTGTTTTGTTGGTTAAGTCCAGACAATGGTAGATAGTTAGTTCACCAGAAGGGGAAACCAATACATACAACAGACTCTTATGCTTCATATATACTAATATATTGTCATACTTGAGCCTCATACTATGAAATCATGGAAACATGGTGTGTTAGAAATACTTAATGTTGTAATAAAGAGAGAATGTGGCAAGAATTATAATGCTATAACTTCTAATAATTTGAATCATCAGGGACATGAGTATCTAAAAACTACTTAATGGTGTATCGGGTCACTCCTCATGATATGTCTAAAGTGCATGATACCTCGGGTCTAGAACATAATGTTTCAACCACTTTGAATGTACATTTTTTCAGCTTACTAGCACTATGTCACATCTAATGAAGTCTCATAGCCAATACATGATACAAACCCCAACCAACATAATGATAATTTTGATTTCTTATCCTGGAAGCCACAACAACATACCAAAAATCCTGAATTACACCCCAATAGTATATCACCATTTAACGCATCTTCCTCCAACCATCCAACATAATCTCAATAATCAACATAGGGTGATTTTGCCTCATGATGTTTCCTGGATGTTAAGATCAAGACAAAATGTTAAACCTAAAATAATATAAATCTATATTCTCAAATAATTTAGACCATTTGGAACATACGGTCTGATGGTAGGGACAACAGGGGAAGATGTGTCAGTGGTGGGGGCGGTGGCAACAGTAGTGGTGAAAATGGGGGTGGGGGCAGCAGGGACGGCGAAGGCGATGATGGGGGAAGGGGAGGTAGGGGTAGTAGATAAGGGGGCAACAGAGTTGGAGGCAGGGGAAACTGAGGTGGAGGCAGAGGCGGCAGTGGTGGTAGGGACAATAGAGGCGGGGGCAGGGGAGAAGGGAGCAGCAGAAGCGGGGACAACAGACGCAGAGGAGGAGAAGGTGGAGACAGAAGTGGCAGAGGTGGAGGCGGCGACAGTGGTAGAGGCAGAGCTCAACTTCCACAAAAGATTGAGGGTAGAGAGACAAGTGGATCTGTTAGGGTTCCATTTATAAAAACGAAAAAGACTTTTATTAGTGCTTTTTGTAAAGCACTGATAAAGGTCATTTTTATCAGTGCTAAATTATAAAACGATGATAAAACCAACTTTTATTAGTGCTTTTTTGGCACTGATAAAGGGTTATCTTTATCAGTGCAAAAAACGTTGATAAAAACCTAATATTAATAAATATAAATATATATTTATTTAAATAATTATGAAATTATAAAATATATATATAATTAATATATTTATTTTAATTGTGTAAGTATTTAAATATATATATATATATTTATTTATTTATTTGTATTTATGACTATAAATAAATATATTTTTTTTTATAATTATAATTATAAATATAATAAATATATTTATTATTAATTTTATAATTATCTACATATATATATTATTTATAATTATAATTATAAATATTTTTATATATGTATAAATATTTTTATATATTTATAAATATATTTATATAATTATATGTATTTATAAAATTATAATTATCATAAATATATTTATTATAATTTTCCAATCATTTAAATATATATATATATATATATAATTTTAATTATAAATAAATATTTTTATATAATTATAAATATATTTATATGTACATATATATATGTGTGTATGTATATTAATATATAAATATATATATTTATAAAATTATAATAAATGTATTTATTGTAATTTTATAAAAAGTGTTTATATATAATTATAAATATAATAAATATATTTTTCATTTAAAAAATATAATAAATATATTTCTTTAATGAATATATATATTTATATTCATTAAAAGCATATATTTATTTAAATATTTATATATAAATATGTATCTATAATTATTATTATAAATAAATATATTTATCATTTAAAAAATTATTGTAATTTTATAATTATTTATATATATATATTTAGTTATGTATAATTATAATTATAAATAAATTTTAAAAAATATTTTTATATAATTAAATATTTATAATTATAAATATAATAAATATATTTATTATTTAAATATAGTTATCATGATTTCAAGTATTATGAAAACATAATAGCTTCATGGGAACATGAATGAATCATATACCTAGTAAAGTATAAATCATAAAAAATGAGTCATCATATATATATGGAAAACATGAATAGTAATGAGGATGTAATGTATAAATGAACATTCATGATGAATATATAGCATATGAATGTCAATTATATCCACACATCAATTGAACAAATTCATTGGAAACATATATTTATTTAAATATATCTATATATTTATAATTATAATTATAAATATACATATTTAAAAAGTATTTATATATAATTATAAATATATATTTAAAAAGTATTTATATACACTTATAAATATATAATAAAATATATATATATATAATAAATATAATTATTATTTAATGAAATTTACTATATATATATTTGAATTATTAAAAAAAATTAATTATAAACATGTGTTTTTTATTTAATTTATATAAATAAACATTATTTTTTAATATAAATATAATAATTTTATATAAACTAATAATATTTTTTATTAAAAACTTTCATCAGCTCTTAGCTAGCACTGGTAAGGCCCCCTTCTATCAGCACTGAGAAAACCTAGCGCATCCCTTTCCTAGATCTATGGTAGTGCAAATTGTATTTACAATTTGGAATAAGAAGAAGAGGTGCCATGCATTTGAAATTGGAATTATAGTCTTAGAGTTATTATAAGTATTTTTTTGTGGGCCTTTTATTAAAAAAATCGTATTTATAATTTGGAATAAGAAGAAGAAAATGTGGCATGCATTTGAAATTGGAATTATAGTCTTATTATTATGAGTAATTTTTTGTGGGACTTTTATTAAAAAATAATTACACCCATGGGAGGTCATCTCAATCCACCAAGAATGGTGGAAAGTGTATATGGCCATGTATAGCGACTACAAGAACTGGGTGGGAGTTTTATAAGCCTGCTGAAGGCGCACATAGTTGGGCTAGAAGCCCGTTGGTTGAAATCGTGGTGTGTGAGTGTGTGACCGGTGCTGATCCCCGGTAGCCAGATCAGGATGTTGTGGTAGTCATTGATTAATAAATCATGGTACCTTGGCACAAGAGTTCAATGTGGGATAGCCATAGGTTTGAGTACTATTCATCTATTAAATGAGTTACATATATAACTACGGTTGCTCGATCCGTCTGATCTGTACCATTCGATTGAATCACCTTTGTCCTCTTCCTCATTCCTCATTAGAGGATGTATTTTCACCTGTATTTGCATGTTTCTATGATGGATTAATAAGATAGAGGCTTTCTCCAATGATGAAGCTTGAATAAAAACACTAGTATGATAAAAAATTATTAGTTCATGTAGGTACACTTGAATGCAAGGAAATCGAATGAAGGATAAAATTAAATGAGCTCCGTCCGAATGCAAATGCAGTTGCATGAGGCTGCCCATGCGTATGATCTTCATGTATGATATTTAATTTGTTTAATGATGAAGCAAGTGATTATTTTCACATGCACATGAGATACTCATCATGAAATAAAACATCCCAGGTTTTTCAGCGTCACTTAAACCATAGTTTGAAGAATAATGGGTCTTTGGCATGGAATTATTTATCGGATTTAAATCAGGTGAGAGGTGGTGATCCTCACCTATAAAATTAAGGGGACTAATCCAATGAGTGTTCTGCTGCTCGTATATTTTGAGATCTCTCATTTTTCTTTAAGGAAAAAGCATCTCCAGTCTCCACTCATGCAAGGAAGCAATGAGACCCACAAGACTTCAAGACTACACAAATAAGAGGAGTTCTGTGCTTATCTTTTTCATGAGGAAGAACTGTAAACCATTCAGTTTCATAAAGAGAGAATAACCATGTAGCATTCTACTTATGCGAGTAAGGAGAAGATCACACAAACACATGACCTATGTAAAACACTCTCATCATGTTTCGCAAAGACAAAAAAATCTATAGGGTGTTTGACTTGTGTTATACACACTCAGATGAATTCATAAAGAACATAGTTTTGAGAAACTTTCTATACTTATGTGAATAACTAATCACGTGACTCAGTGTTAGTATCATACTAACTCACTGAATAGCATGAATGAAGATAAACTGAAACCATACACTTTTATTGCATGAATTAAGAGACAATGAAATTATGTGATTGATTGTCATTTGTGTGAAGGGTTTTCATGATGATAGTGTTTGCTTATAACTATTTCACGCAATAAGGTTGAAATTTAGTATATATTTTTCATGAAGAAGTTGTACTGTATAGTTTCACTTATGTGAAGATATATGGATGAGGAGGTATCCACATGATATATTCTCTCAAAAACATTAAAAGTGAATAGTGTGCATGTGTTCACACATGCCTAAATGCATGATAATTTGAGAAAGGGTGAAAATAGAATAAACGAAAGCATATAAAATAATAACAACAAATATATGTGTTAAGTTTTATTCATAGCACATGAATCATGCTTTATGCATAAAGTAATTTCAAATAAACCAAGTTTGGAATTCAAGAAGAGAATGATTTGAATGTGTGCAAGATCATTCTTTCAAGTGTGGTTCAATACAATTTCATAAATATTATTTGTGCCATGAAATAATATAAGTGAACTAATATACACTCATTTGTTGATATTTAGTATCAAAGAAATAGAATTTTACATCGTTGCACAATTGCATATTATTGTGTGTCAAAGAAGAAGGGATTGTCCAATCAATATTCAGTTGATTGTTATTCAGGCCAAATTATTTATGATGACAGTGTTTTGACTTGATCTTTAATTGTTTTGATAATCACAAAGGAATTTGTGATTCTATCAAGAAGAATAAGAAGAACTAGTGTAGTCTGTTTTGAACTGAAGAAGAAGAATAGGTTGAGAACAAATTAATACATGATTGATTATTATATGGGTCAGGAATATTTCTATTTATCAGTACACAATATATTCATATCATTGTGATTGATAGAATAAGAATAAGTATAGCTTTTAGTTTGAAACTATGAAGAATAATAAGAAGAGTTTCTTGCATGTCGTTGTGCAAGTAATAGGTGAAGCTTGTGGAAGAACAAAACAACACTATGACATCCAACAAAATTTTCATCTGGTGGAATACTTTCTTGGTGTTACAAAGTACATTAACAAGAAGGTAAAGACTATATTCAAAGGCAATATAAAAAAATAGTAAGGTGATGTAATTTGGATCATGTCTTCATCAATCCAGTAAAGAATTATTATCCCCATTCCCCCTCCTAAAGTGTAGGGACCCACACTGGTTAAAGGAATATCTCTTAGAAAACCCACTATAACCTGATACCTCATTATAGTAGATAATTTGTGTACTGGTCACTACTATACATGGAAATTACTAGCTACTCTCATTGAGTAGTGAACCTTGTAAAAATATCATGTGTTATCTTTTGTTGTTTTCATATACTTCCATGCGATAGTAAAAAATGAATAAGAGAATCCAGATCCTAATAGGTCAAAGAGGTAAAGGGATAAAATGTTGTAAAATGTTAAAAAGTCCCCAACACTAATTCACCCCTCTAAGTGTTAGGAATATCCCAAACTGGTCCTTTCAAGTGGTATTAGAGGGTTGGTTTATCTCTGTTGGATTCTATATAGTAAAGTTATTCTCTTCTGAAGATTTTAGTTTCTTTCTCGAGTCAACAGTAAAGTGTTGTTTTGGTGAAGATTCAGTTATCTCTAAAAAGAAGTCTATATCTACTAAGACCATGATGAACAATAAAAATAACGATAATAGAAAGTTTAAGAATAATTTCCTCTTATCTAAAGAAGAGGAAGTATCTATTTCTCCATGCTTTACAGATGATGAAGATATCAAGATTGAGAATTAATGAGCAGGTGGCTCAAGTTTTTACTAAGAAGATGGATAATCCCTCTACCTTAAGTAATTAAAAGGTATGTGTTAATTCCTTTCAAAACTTTATTTAAAAATATACTAGCACAAGTGGTATGATGATCAATCTATAACTTATCAAGAATTATCGATTGATAGATTAAGATATATTCTACATTATATTCTTGAAGAAAAAGTATCCCTTATTTGTGGAGTCTTTAAATTTATATAGGAAGAGATCACCCAACTGGAAGGAGAAGATGATGTTTTTTAGAAGGTCTTATAAGAAAAAAATATTGAATATTTAAAGATATCCATATTGGTTGGATCCTTAGAAGCTATAAAGAGGGAACTTGAAATACATTCCTCAAAATGGATCAAATGATTTTAAGAGAAAGAGGGAGTCAAAAATACTCTATAAGAAAATATCCATGCAATTGAAGAAAATATGAATAATGTCACTAATGTTAAGGGATTATAGTTGGAAGAAAAATATAAGAATATCAAGGAACTTGACTCTTTAATTCAGAAAAAATTAGAGTTCCATGAAGATAAATTTGAAATAATGAAGAACTCTTGTGAAGAGAAGATGATTATTATTGAATATCAGAAAGTCATCCTTAATATGAAATGTCTTAATTTGGAAGTTCAAATGATCAATCTTGAGAAGACATATATTAAGACTTTACAAAATAAGGGATTGGTTTTTTCTTATAATCAATTCTCACTAGATAATTATAAGGTTGAAATACCTCTAACATGTGATAAGAAGATCATGACATATTTGGATGATCAATCTCAAGCAGCTGAGAAGAAATAGGTACCATCCATACCAAATTGTATTAATGATTCTAAACTTGTTATCATGAACAGTGTATTTTGTAAAACAAATTCTGAACAATAATAGATGAAGAAAGGTGACAAGAAACCTACCACCATGACTAGGGTGGAAAGGAAAGAAAGTATGTAATATCATTCCCCACAAAGAGCACAAAAATCCATGAATAAGACCCGACAACCTTATACATAATAAATCTAGAAATTAAGATTTTTGGGTTAATGTTGGTGCTGAAATAGATTTGGGCATTATGCATTATATTTTTTACAATCCTAAAAATCTAAAATCATAGAGGAAGCTAATGTTAAGGAGGATAAAGCCAAAAAATAAGAAGAAACATCCACAGGTCCATAAGAATTTTTATACTGAAAATAGATTTGGAAAGCTTGATAACATTTGTGATGTATTCAATGGAAGTGGTCACAAGGCTGGTACATGTTCATCTCAACATGTATCTAAGGTTGATAAGAAAATAAGACCACATAAGCTAGATAAGAATAAAGAATCTATCTTAGAAAGAAATCATAATATTGTTGTGAAAACAAAATCTACCAAGAATATTCCAAGAATGAAACCTAATAATACCTTGTATTCCAAATCCAAGAAATTGAAAAAAAGTGCATCCAAAATAATTGATAAGAAGGACGACACTTAGAAGAACCCATGTAGAAGATCCAAACTTGATACCATAATTCCTAATGTAATATTAGTTATTTTGATATAATATTTGGAAATAAGGAGAAAATTTCAATATGCATAAGATAAGGCTAGTGAAAAGGCAAAGAAAATATTTCACATAAAGATAAAGAGGCTCTGTGTGTGAGGTAAAACATGGCTGGTCATATTGTTAGAAATTGCATTGCAATTATTCCAGCATAAGAATATTAAAGTTTCACCACATGATAAAATTTCTTTAAAATATATTGAAGAAATAAGGATCACACACAAATGCATTGAAGTAGTGATGAGATCCACATAGCCTCAATTATAATTGAATATCAGATGTGCTAGTGTGAAGATCAAAGGAAATAGTGAAACTTGGTTGAGAAAACTATCTCAATCTTGTTGTTCACTGGATGAAGTAAGGAGGATCCACCTTATTCCCTTAAATATTAATGTATTGTATTTTTTCTTATAATGTAGGTAATTGAAGGTGAAGAATGTTCTCAGGGGGAGAACCTAAGAAGCAATGAGTGATGTCAATTTTTATAGAAAATCCGAATAATTCACCATCCTTGAATGATTATTAAATTGGTATTCAAACATAAATGTGATAGTGTATCATAATTGATGAATTTTAAGACCGTGAAGTCATATATTGTAAAAAAGGAGAAAGAATATATCATCTTATTTTGATCTTATATTTGATATTTTGAAGATCAAGTATTGAAGAAGATCATCCTTGGTGAAGTTGTGAAAGTTTTCAATCTGGACAGTCACAAGTTAAAGATCTATTTTGGTTTATTCTCTAATGGAACATCTTGAAATTCATTCTTGAAGATATTCACCATTATAAATATGTTTAGGAGTGTTTTCCTTGAGAGGATACAAACAAAGAAATATGAAGCTGTCGAAATCATTATTTCAATTGGTAACAAATCTAATTATTCTAGAAATTGTTTTGAAGATCATGTCATTAGAAAAGGTATGTCTTTTCTTAATCTCCCATCCTTGGATACTCAAAATAAAGGTCATTTTAAAAAGGGGGATTAATTGAATTAATCAATGACATAAGAAAATGTGGAAGTATGGAAGTTATCCAAGGCCACTTATCCTACGTGTTTCACTTGAATGTTTCTGATCTATTTGTTGAAGTGAGTGAGGGAGTTTTAGGTTTATTGTTCTTACAAGATTTTATGTCACATTTAGTATCTTCATCCTAGAATATAAGTGAATAACCCTTGAATACAAGTACATGTGTTCTCATTTCATGTGGTATCAATATCAGTTGGTAATGGATAACCTTTTTGTCTAAATTAAATTCGATTTTTTCTACACCAAGCATGGTTCAAGTAGTCTTAAAGAGAAATGATGGATGGAATATTGCTTAAGTATTGTCTGATACCCTTTTCCCATGAACTTTTTATTTCTTGTCAATAATGGGGAGAGAAAGTGAAATGAAATTTTGGAAAAAGTAAAGGGGAATGATCCACATATTGACACATTAATTTGGAAAGAAACATTGAAGGTATCACCAATAAATACAAAGGGTGGGGGGATTGAAGCGAACTCTTTTTGTATGAGTTGTATTTGTTATCAATGATTATAATCGGTTGTCAATGGTGGTTAATAAAATATGAATATTTCATTAATGTCAATATGATGAAGAAGTTTAAAAGTTAATAGAGCTTGGATGATGTTCTCAAGTCTTATAATTTGAAGAAACATATACATGGTTTGAATACTTTGAGTTTTGAAGGTAATTCCTGTAGAATTGTTATTGATTCATTAAATGAAATTGGATTTCATAATTAAACAATTCTCTTATTAACTATGAGTATTTTTGATCTAGTTCTAAGTTCAAATAACTTGGGTCAATAGTGACACCTTATTTACAACAAATAAGAAGGATGATTTGATGTTGAAGAAGTTCTTTGGAATTTGTATTCTAAAAAGAATAGAAGAAGAGGAACTTATAAAGACCATAAATTTTTTTAATTGAATGAGGAGAGTATTTTAAGTAATTCATGTAGATTTTATTTAAAATTTGGATGATCAATAAGAAGAATAAGTTCCAAGAATTTTAAATTGGAATTATAGTCTTTACTAAGAGTTATTATAAGTAATTTTTTGTGGGCCTTTTATTAAAAAATATGGCCAACCACACTTGAAAGCTAATCCAACCTCAATGAAGGCTTGTGTAGGACCTGGAGAGTTAACCACGCCAATGGGAGGTCATCCTGAACCACCAAGAATGGTGTAAGGTGTATATGTTCATTCATAGTGGCCACAAGAACAAAACATGCATGTGTATAAGGCACGTAAAGCACGTGCCTAAAGGTGTGCATAGTTGGGATAGAAGCTCGCTGTCTGAAGACATGATGGTGAGTGTGTGAATGATGTTGATCCCCAATATTAATCTCAAGTCATTGTAGTAGGTGTTGAGTAATAAATCTCAGCACATCTGCATGAGAGTTTAATTTGGATAGTGAGAGGTTCAAGTATTGTACATCCATTAAATGAGTTACACATATAACTATAAATGCTTGATCCATTTGATCTGGATCATTCGATCGAATCACTATCATCCTCTTCCTCCCACCTCATTGAAGGATGTATGTTCTCAAGTATCTACATGCCATGGTGATGGATTAATTAGACCAAGGCTTTCCATGATGATGAATCTTGAATCTAAACATTGGTATGATAAAAATGATTAGTGCATGCAGTTACACTTTCATGCAAGGATATCTAATGAAGAATTAAATGAGCTTAGCCCAAATGAAAATGTTGTTTCATGAGGCTGATCATGCATCTGATCTTCATGGATGAGCTCAAATTTATTTAACGATGAAGAATGTGATTATTTTCACATGCAAGAAAGAAAACACACCAGGTTGTTCTGTATCACTTAACCCATAATTTAAAGAATTCAAAGTCGAGATCCTTGGGTGTTTAATGGGTCTTCGACATGGCATTATTTTCAAGATTTGAAAGAGATGAGAGGTAGTGATCCTCGCCTATAAAAGGAGAGGGACTGAACCAAGGAGTATTGTTGATAGAATTTTTTAATAAGTTTTTTTAAAAAATATTTTTTTAAAAACAGCTGGGCTAAAAATATTTTTAAAAATACGCCCCAAAGGCGGCATCACCGATGCTGCCTTTCCACTAAAACCCAAAAAAAAATTAATTTTTTTTTGTTTTTTTTTTGTTGATATATATATATATAAACAAAACAGAATAATAATAATAATAATTTTTTCAGCCGAATTTATCTGCTATTTAAAATCCAACAGTACTGCCATTACAGCAGTCTAGATTCTAAAAGAATCTCTCACCCAATGCTCCCTTTTATAAGAGATCTTACCCTGGAAATCGTTCTGCATTTCCGATGTGGGATTCTGTTTTAAGTACGTGACTTTGAAAGACTATAAAATATAAAATATAAGACCAATATAAATGAAACTTAAAACATGGATTAAAAATATAAGAAATAGTTGAAAACAAAACGAATTTTATAAAAAATGTGATGGAAAATAATTTATAAGGTTTCAAAGAAACCTACTTGAAACATAAAAATGTTTCAAGTACGTGACTTTGAAAGCATATAAAATATAAATTATAAGACCAACATAAATGAAACTTAAAACATGGATTAAACATATAAAAAATAGTTAAAATAAAAATAATTTCGTAAAAAACGTTGATGGAAAATAATTTATAAGTTTTCAAAGATACCTACTTGAAACTTAAAAATGTTTTAAGTACGTGACTTTGAAAGTCTATAAAATATAAACTATAAGATCAACATAAATGAAACTTAAAACATGGATTAAACATATAATAAAGAGTTGAAAATAAAAATAATTTCATAAAAAATGTTGATGAAAAATAATTTATAAGCTTTCAAAACCACCTACTTGAAACTTAAAAATGTTTCAAGTATGTACCTTTGAAAGCCTATAAAATATAAACTATAAGACCAATATAAATGAAACTTAAAATATGGATTAAACATATAATAAATTATTTAATTAGTTAATTATTATTAATAATAATTAATTATATAATAATTAATTAGTTAATTAGCAATTATTAATAATTAATTATATAATAATTAACTAATTAATTATTATATAATGATTTTTAATAATTCCAATTTAATAATTATAATGAAAAAATTACAATTTATAATTATATTACTAATTAAATAATTAACTATTATATAATTAATAATTATATTACTAATTAACTAATTAATTATTATATAATATTTTTTAATAAATACTAATTAATAATTATAATGAAAAATTATAATTTATAATTTTATTACTAATTAACTAATTATAAAAAGGGCCTCGACTCTATCTTTCTCAAAAAATTAACTAATTAACTATTATATAATGAATAATTATATTACTAATTAACTAATTAATTATTATATAATTAATGATTAATAATTACTAATTAACTAATTACTAATTATATAATTAATAATTATATTACTAATTAATAAGTATATTACTAATTAATAATTATATTACTAATTTAATAATTAATTATTATATAATTATTTATTTATAATTACTAATTAAATAACTAATTATTATACAATTAATAGTTATATAATTAATAATTATATTACTAATTAACTAATTAATGGTTAATAATTTAAAATTTATAATTAATAATTATAATGAATAATTATAATGAATAATTATACTGAATAATTATAAAGAATAATTATAGTAATAATTAATTAATTAATTATTAAATGATAATTTTTATTAATTACTAATTAATAATTATAATGAATAATTATATTACTAATTAACTAATTAACTATTATATAATTAATAATTATATTACCAACCAACTAATTAATTATTATATAATAATTTTTAATAAATACTAATTTATAATTACAATGAATAGTTATAATTTATAATTATATTACTAATTAACTAATTATAAAAAGGGCCTCAGCTCTATCTTTTTCAAAAAATTAACTAATTAACTATTATATAATTAATAATTATATTACAAATTAACTAATTAATTATTATATAATTAATGATGATTAATTACCAATTAACCAATTACTAATTATATAATTAATAATTATATTACTAATTAAGTAATTAATTATTATATAATTAATAATTATATTACTAAGAAGCTAATTAATTATTAAATAATTAATAATTATATTACTAATTAACTAATTAATTATTACATAATTAATTATTAATAATTAATAATTAACTAACTAATTATTATATAATTAATAATTATATTACTAATTAACTAATTAATAATTAATAATTAATAATTATAATGAATAATTATATTACTAATTAACAAATTAATTATTATATAATAATATTTAATAATTACTAATTACTAATTATAATTAATAATTATAATTTATAATTATATTACTAATTAACTAATTAACTATTATATAGTTAATAATTATATTACCAATTAACTAATTAACTATTATATAGTTAATAATTATATTACCAATTAACTAATTAATTATTATATAATAATTTTTAATAATTACTAATTATTAATTATAATGAATAAATAAAATTTATAATTATATCAGTAATTAACTATTATATACTTAATAATTATATTATTAATTATCTAATTAATTGTTAATAATTACTAATTAAATAATTAATTATTATATATTTAATTATTAATAATAATAATTAACTAATTAAATAATTTATTATATGTTTAATCCATGTTTTAAGTTTCATTTATATTGGTATTATAGTTTATATTGTATAGGCTTTCAAAGGCACATACTTGAAACATTTTTAAGTTTTAAATAGGTGTATTTGAAAGATTATAAATTATTTTTCATCAACATTTTTTATGAAATTATTTTTATTTTCAACTATTTGTTATATGTTTAATCCATGTTTTAAGTTTCATTTATGTTGGTCTTATATTTTATATTTTATAGACTTTCAAAGTCACATACTTGAAACATTTTGAAGTTTCAAGTAGGTGTCTTTGAAAACTTATAAATTATTTTCCATCAACATTTTTTACGAAATTCTTTTTATTTTTAACTATTTGTTATATGTTTAATCCATGTTTTAAGTTTCATTTATGTTGATCTTATAGTTTATATTTTATATTCTTTCAAAGTCACATACTTGAAACATTTTTAAGTTTCAAGTATGTGTCTTTAAAACCATATAAATTATTTTCCATCAACATTTTTTATGAAATCTTTTTGTTTTCAACAATTTATTATATGTTTAATCCATGTTTTAAGTTTCATTTATATTGGTCTTATAGTTTACATTTTATAGTCTTTCAAAGCCACGTACTTGAAACGAAATCCCACATCGGAAATGCAGAATGTTCTGCGTAAGAAAAGGAGAACCAGAATCCCCCATTGGAAATACAGAATGATTTTCCAAGCTAAGCCCTCTTATAAAAGGGAGCCCTGGGTGAGAGGTTCTGTCAGAATCTAGACTGTTTTAATGGTACTAATGCTGGATTTTAAATAACAGATAAATTATGTTGATTTTTTTTGTTTTGTTTATATATATATATATAAACAAAACAAAAAAATAAAAACAAAAAAATAATTTTTTTTGGTTTTAGTGGAAAGGAGGCATCGACGATGCTACCTTTGAGGTGTATTTTTTAAAATAATTTTTACCTAGGAATTTTTTAAAAAATATTTTTTTAAAAAAACTTATTAAAAAAACTCATTGTTGATGCTTTCAGATTTTGAGAGCTCCAATTTTTCTTGAAAATAGAGCATCTACATCCTTCACTCATGTGAGGAAGTAACAAGATCTATAAGCCTTCGAGGCTATGAAAAGAAGGGTATATCCACACTTATCTTTTTCATGTGGAATAACCCTAAACCATTCGGTTTCATGAAGAGAGAAGAACGACATATAATTCTACTTACATGAGGAAGGAGAAGATCCCATGGACATGAAACCAGTGTAAAACACCCTCGTCATGTTTCGCAAAGACAAATATATTTGCAGGATGTTCGAATTGTGTTATACACACTTGGACGAATTTGTGAAGAACATAGTTCCACTAATATTTCTATACTTACATGAAGAACTGATCTTGTAACTCAGTGTTAGTATCATACTCCCTCAGTGAGTATCCCGAAGGAAGATACACTAACACTGTGCACTTGTGTTGCACAAATGAAGAGACAATGAACTTATGTGCTTGATTGTCATTTGTGTGAAGGGTTTTCATGATGAAAGTGTTTACATATAATTTTTGTGTGAAGGAAGTTTGACATTGAGTATATATTTTTCATGAAGAAGTTGTACCGTGTGGTTGCACTTGTGTGAAGATATATGGATGAGGAGGCAGTCGCGTGATATGTCCTCTCCATGAGAACTAAAGTATTAGAAGTGAACAGTGTGCATGTGTTCATGAATATGTGAATGCATGATAATTTGTTAAAGGGTAAAAACAGAATAAACAAAAATGCATAAAATAATAACAGAAAATATATGTGTTAAGTTTTATTCATGGCACATTCATTATGCTTTATGAATAAATTAATTTCAAATAAACCAAGTTTGGAATTCAAGAAGAGAACAATTTGAATGTGGGTAATATCTTTCTTACAAGTGTGGTGCAATAAAATTGCATAAATATTTTCTATACTAAGGAAGAATAAAATTGAACTGATACGCACTCATTTGTTGATATTGAGTATCGAATAAAGATAATTTGACACTACTACACAATTACATATTATTGTGTGCCAAAGAAGAAGATAGTGGCCAATAAATATTTAATTGTTTTTATTTAGACCAAATTAATCATGATTATTTTGTGTTTAGATTATATTTAATTGTTTTTATAATCACAAGGTAATTTTGTGATTCGAGCAATAAGAAGAAGAACTAGTGCAGTCTGTTTTTTCACTGAAGAAGGAGAATTGGTGGAGACAAAATTAATATCTGATTGATTATGACCTAGATCAATAATATTTCTGTTTATCAGTAAACAACATATTCATATCATTGTAACTGATGGAATAATAATAAGTGAAACTTTTAGTTTACTATTGTGAAGAAGAATAAGAGTTGCTTGCATGTTGTTGTGCAAGTAACAGGTGAAGCTTGTGTAAGAAAAAAACAGCATTGTAACATCCAACATAAGTATCGTCTGGTGGAATGCTTTCTTGGTTTTAAAAGGTACCTTAATAATAAGGATAATACTGTCTTTAGAGGCGGTATAAAGAAACAGTAAGGAGCTACAAGTTGTACCAGGTCTTCACTCGTCCAAGGAAGAAGGATTATCCCTATTCCCCCCTCCTAAAGTGTAGGGACCCAAAATAGCTAAAGGATTTTCTCCTATCCAAAACACTATAACCTGATACCTCATTATAATATAGAATTCATATACTAGTCACTACCATGCACAAAAAGGATCGTCTTCTATCGTTGAGTATTGAACCTTGAAAAAATATTATTTTCTATCTTTTACTACTTTCATATACTTTCATTTGATAGGAAAAGAAGAATAATATAATTGAGATCATAATAGGTCAAATAAGTAAAGTGATAATTTTTTTTAAAAGTTTAAAAATTCCCCAATACTAATTCACCCCCACCCCTCTCGGTGTTAGGCATATACCAAACTGGCCCTTTCACAAATTACTAGCATGATTAAATGATTTTGAGTTATTTATTATTTTAATGAAAATTCATTTGGGTATTTTTATTCATTCTTTAATTCTTAAATTATCTAATTTCTTTTTTATGCATAACCATTGTGTGGTCACTAAGAGAGTGATAATTTTATTTCATTGACTAGGGTGTTAATCTCCACTATGACCCTTGGGTTGATATCACTATATGTTTAAACATGGTTTTGGTTTACCCACCTCCTTATGATATGAAGTACCATGAACATTGAGAAAAATATATTTGGGGGAGTAAAGAGTGCCTATCATGACTATTGGAGTCACTTAAACCTGATTCTAACAATTCAAGATTAATAATTAATGAATTTTATTCCTTGATACTTCATGACCTATATTTTCAATTTTCTAGCATGTTTTCCTTTTTCATAAACCTCCAATTCATTAAATATTTTTCCCTTTACTTTTTAAGTAGTTTTAGATTTATTTCAACACTACAGTTTAGTGTTTTTATTATTAAATTATCATATTCTCAACCTATCCTCATGGGATCGGCCTCAGACTCACCATATCTATGCTAATTTTTAGTGGTTTAGTGATTAAGGGTTTGTTATTTATGAACTTACAAATTTGGATTCTCTATATGAATTAATGATTCCTTTTGAAAATATTAATGTATTTGACCATTTTCATGACCCCCCACCCCACTATTACCTATCCTGGAATGGTAGTAAATATGGGGATGACTCCCAAATCCTACCACTAATATGATATAGGTTGGAGACCATCATTGAGGGTATGAAATGAAAACAAAGTGGAGTCATTACCCTATTTATATAATTTTTTGTATAAGAGATAATATGAGATCCACTAATAAACTCCAAAACATAAA
Organism: Viscum album; assembly: GCA_963277665.1. NCBI lineage: Eukaryota > Viridiplantae > Streptophyta > Magnoliopsida > Santalales > Viscaceae > Viscum > Viscum album. The sequence continues at coordinate 1,202,610,513 of OY728126.1, read as the reverse complement.
TAAATAAGCATTACTTATATAAAAATTCAATACCATACATTATGGAAAAAATTGAATATACCAAAACAAATCCTAGGAAACAACCATGACACTCCAATAACTCATGACCAACCCAACAAGCTATTAACACCCAACTCAATCACCAAATAGATCCTATGGACCTAAAAAAGTTTATATAAACACGGGGAGAGTATAAAGGTATAATTAATCGGATCCTCTTAGAATCCACTCATGAAAATGTGAAAGAAGTGAGCGAAATCCCAGTGAATAAACTAATAAAACTAACACATCACCTAAATAAGTAAAACTATATCTTATCCTCCTCATGGATAACTCATCAAGTAAGGTATAGAATTAATCCATTCTATATTAAAAACATATACATAAGAAAGGTACCTTGAATCTAATTTGAAACTCGTTTGTCACTATCACACCCCAACAATGAAGTTCCTATGTTATAATTCCTTCAATAAGTCCTAATGTGACCTACACATACATACCAATTATAATTTTAAATCCCATGTAGTTTATCACAGTCTCATCAGAATTATCTCATACAAAACCAAGTAGTAAGTTCAAGGTAAAATACAATCCATGACAATGTATTATACCTCAGGAAATCATAGCCCATGAAAGTACACCTATTGGAAACTGCAGTCACTATAACTGAAAAATACAAATTCGCCTTAACCACTAATAACTATAGCCCACACACACATGTATAGTAAAACTGAGATCCATCATATCTCATGTAGGAATATATCATATACCTTAAACCATTATATCTTGTATAAACCTACACATCATGTTACATATAATGGGAGAATGGGGATGTGTGAGAATTCATCCATCCATTCCCTTGCCAACTTGGATGTTGTGGAAAACACTCGGAACCCAAAACATGTGGGAGTTGACTACCCACCTGACTCAATTTTTTGAGAATATTAAATTATAAAATATAATAAAATATATATATAAAAACTCATGAAAACTACCTAGAAATTTACTTAACTATAGTTATCATCCCACATGTTACCCAACTACCACTATTATTGCCTAGGAAAATAGGTTTCACACATTCACACAAGCATCATGATTCAACATTGTTAACCATTTCATTTATCAATTAGAAATTACTATTCATCCAGTTGTGAAATCCATTAAAAATTCTAGTTTAATCATTTCGTTTTATCATAAGAAAACATGATTTATAATTTAAATCATGTTTCTGATATTTCATTCCCACTCGCATCGAATCATCCATTTCAACCATCCCTTGATTCTTATTTAACACACATCATTTATCATTACTTCCATCAATAACATGCATCCCATGAGTTCATTTATTAATTAGTATACCATTTAATAATCTATATAATTTAAGACTCATCCTAAAAACACCACAAGTAATATTCCCTTACAATTCATAGGCCAACTACAACATATAGTTGGAAATCACAACAACCATCAGGCAATCAAAAATCAAATAAAATACCAATCAAGATGGGAAATCATAATAACCAACTTGTGATAATTAACCCAAATAATAAAAATCACAAAAATACAACATATAGGCATGTGTAGCTCCCAAACTATACAATACATAAAAACACCAACCTCATATCAATGATAGGAAACAAGCATGCTCCACTTTTAACTTCTATAATCCACCCCATGCCTAATATTCTGAAAATACTAAAACCCACACACCAAACATAGCATGTATCTACCATACTAGAGCACACATATATGGAATCAAAACATATTTATAATGAAACAAACTAATGTGGAAACTAATTCCATAACACCAAGACATACTGGCATTTAACAAACAAGGATGGACTTACATAGCTCCAAACATTTATCTCCAAAAAACATTTTCATGAACATCTTGAATTAACAGATTATTTATATATAATTTTTAGCAATAAAAACCTATCTTCGGTAGGTAACAATATCTAGGAAATCAACCATAAACATATATCAATAAATAATTTCATATTTAAAATTTTTTAAGGAATAAGGATAGCTAGATTCAAATTCCTCTTTAATTATAAATTTCATCCTTAAAAACATAAAATTATTAATCCAATTAAAAAAATATCACCCATGTTAAGTGACTATAAGAATCATAATAAAATATATATCACACTATCTTACAAATATTAAGAGGAATAATCAATATAGTATCCCCTCATGTAATCACAATACCATTCCAATTCATTCTTAATTCTTGTTATTATCATCCTTTATATCAATTCCACTATTTACTAAAGAAATTAAAGCATGATTATCCCACACTTTTACATAACAAAAATGAATTAATGAATTACCTACCAAGAGAAGAAAACTTCAACATTATTTGAGAAATAATAGAAGGATAAGCATAGATATCTGATCAACTATACTATAAGGAATCCTATGACTCTAAATGATATGAACCCATAAGTAATAATCCATAAAACATAAATTAAAAAACCATGAAAACTAATGGAAAAATGTTTACACAGTGCATCAGAAGAGAAAAAGAGAGAGGAAAATCAAAAGAGAAGAGAAAAACTCTCATCATATCACTAAAAAATGATCTCTCTAAGTTATGAATTTAATGATAAGTTAAAAATGACTTAAATTATATATAAGAGTCCCTTGGGATTCCTAGGTTTCATAGAAAAAGGGAGAAATATGATTATTTTTATGGAACTTAAGAATTTATATAAGCTATATTTTAATAGCATCATAGTACAATCCCATTATCCCTGCCACAATCCTTATGGTTTTCTCCAAAACTATGACATATAAATGAAGGCCATTATTTAATAGTTCAAATACAAACACACCCTATGGAATCTACTGTACCAGCCTCATCTATCTCTCTCTAATCCTATAACATCGGGAAGGGTTGTGGTGAAACCAAAATCTCTATGCTAAAATTGCCCCCAAAATGGAATGGATTAAAAAATCAGCCTCTAAGATCCCATGATATAGACTATATCCTATTTAAAATAGTCCCTCGGGATGATAGGATAAAACCTAATCCCTTGAGCTCTATTGAGGGTCCCTCAGCACTACACCACAACCACCTGTTAGGAGGTAGAGACAGTGAAACCCCTCACCTCGAGCCACCATAATGGAAACATTGTGTCTACACCAAAAGGATCATCTCCAAAACTTTACCACACCTTAATCCAAAATTATATGCCATTACTACCTATTTACTATTGAAAATTTTTCTCATAACCACTTCCACTCATCCATCCTCAACCCAAACACCTCCAACCAACCAATACACAAAGGGATTGAGAAAAATCGAACCCTTACATCATATAACTCTCAAAAAATTCTCATATATGAGAATTTAAACCTATCCATAGTAAATAAATAAAGGTAAAATGAACATCCACCCCATGATATACCTATAAAAGATCTCACTATAACCAGAAAAAAACCAACACAACATAGGAACATGGAATGTAAACACACAACACCAACCATTAAAAATCTTATAAAACATGAAAAAGTTTTATATAGAATCTTAAAAAAGGTAAAACATAAAACAAAATATGATATTAAGTGTTCATATATGACTAACACTCCTAAGTTCACTCCTACAATCCATTTTTCCACTACATAACATGAACCAAATGAATATCACTCTCATGAAACACCTTCTCTGAATGATCCTAAATCTCAATAGGCCGCACCTCGAAGGTCGCATCATCTTCAAATTCCAAATATCCCAAGTTATTGACATGGGAATCATCATTAATATTATATTTGTTCTATTAATCATGAAATATATCATGAATTAATCTCATCTGTAGGGGTATTGATAACCAATACACAACCACTCCAACACCCAACAACACCATAAAAGGTCTAAAAATTGAAGAGATAACTTACTACAACAATGGAAACTTTACTTCACATTATGAAGTAATACATTTAAGAAAAAAAGTTATATAACATAAAACTATATCAGTCTCCTCCCATGATTTTCATAGGACTTTTGATGATTTTATACTACCTTCATTCGCTCTTAGATCACTTACACCTTTTATGTCTTGCTCACCAGCAATTCTGGTCCAATAATATCTAACTCCTTGACCTCACTCCAACACAATGGATATTGGAATAATCACCTAGGTAGTTATTTGAATGGAGTTATACAAATTTTGGAGTGATAACAGTTATTGTAAGAAAACTCTACCAAGGGTTGGTGCCTCACCCATAAACCAAAAAAAAATCTAGAATGCATGCACAAAATTTTTCCTCTAATGTTGAGATAATCCAATTTGTTTGGTCAAATGTCTACAATTAAAAAAAAATCCAAAGAATAACTTGGATTCAAAAGAACACTATATACATCCTCATACTCTGGTGGCTAAACAAGGATAACAATTAGAGATGGTTATCTTTAAAACCCCATGAATCCTCAATACCTCCTCCAGACATTGCCTCAAAAAAATAAATTGGGTTTGAGTAAATTTGGTGATTAAGTCCATAGATATGTCCCCCAAAATTCCATAGGGGAATATTAAGTGTCTATAGAAACCCACCAGGAATGCAGTTCTTATCTTTCTCTATATAGAAACCAAATATCGATAAACAATTTCTATAATCAATTTATTTATACAAGACCACCAAAAATGACCACGCAAGGCATGATACATATTAGTCACATAATAATGTACCACCAAGGGAAAGATATAGAACTCATAGAGAACCAAATTATATTTCAAAAAAGGAATAAAAATACTCCACTAAAACAAAACCTAATTCTGATTATTGTCACACCATACCTTGGGAGCATCGCCATAAACAATTTGATCTCGTAAAACCTCATCCTCAGAATCCCCTAGCAAGGATAACTCCACATGTTTTACAAATTGTGACTACACCATCATCTGATAAATACACCCTTTATCATCAACATCTCCTAAAAATTTATTTTAAAATAATATTATGCTCAATTGCTTGCTTAACACACACCACTGAGCTTTAAGAGAACTACAACATACTATAAAAATATTAATTAAATGTGACCATTATAACATGACTGTTAAACTGAAGGTATGAATAGGAATAAAAAATTATGAAAATATGTATAAAGTTTTATATAATTAAAATTTATTTATTTATTTATAATAAATAATTACTCAATTTTCAGTAAAGTCGTTTTATGCTTCCAAAATGGTTTTTATTGTTTTTTGTGTGCAAACACTATAATTAATTTATAAAATTTTAATAAATATTATTTTATTAAATGAATATATTTTTTAAAATAAGCATTCCAATATTGTATTATAGTGAATTTTTGGGATTTTTATGAAAAGATTTATTTTTCAGTGAATAGCTAGAAATGCCAATTTTTTATAAAACTATCATTTCATTTCATTAAATAAAGTAATTTAAAATTACCATTATGTTTTAAAGTAACAAAATTATCATTTAATTAGAAATAATATAATCAATTACATAGGAATCAACATTATACTTGATTTTTGTATAAGCTTATTTTTGGGCTTAAAAACACATTTTTTGAAAAACTATTTTTTTGACGTAAAGTTTTTTAATCTTAGTAGATTAAATTTATCAAAATTAATTAATTTTTATAATGAAATTTATATATTATATATTCAATAAATATTTTAAAATTCATTTTATTGTTTTTACAAGGTATGGAATAGAAGTAAAATCAGTTTTATGTTTAAAAATTCATTTCTCTAAAATAGGTTTTTGTTAAATTTCCCATGCATATTTAAAATTAAATTATTATAATAAAATAAATTTAATCTATAAAAATGGATTCAATATTTTTAATAGGTGTAATTAATATAATATATTAGGGTCTAGTTAATTTTTTTCATAATGAGTAGTAAATAAAATAAAATTGTGTCGTCACGATTAATGTTAAAATGGGTTTACTAAGGGTGATGGGTGGGGGTTAAACTAAATGATAAGGGTATTAATTATACATAAACTCGTCCATTTATTATTGGTTGAATTTATTTCAACCTTATCTTATCTTATCTTTGAATTATTGGTTATTTGTTACCACTTTCTCATCAAAGTGACCTTGTATTATTTAAATATTTTAACTAATTCCATGAGTGTCCCTCACCTCATTTATAAAAGGAAAACTATTATAGTACATTATTAATAAAATTTTATCACCTTATATTATACTAATAATAATATTTCAATGCTTAAGGTGTAGGTAAAATGTGGTCTCTTAAAGAATATGTCTAAATCTTAACCGAGATCTTTCAAATTTATTTCTTCTTTCTTCTCCTCTAAACCTATTGTATCTATAAAAACATGATGAATATAATACAATAAATATAATTATATTTTATTATGATTATGGGACAAAAATTTAACACCAATTACCATCCAACCTACTGGAAAATGATAAAGTCGCTCATACGTATGTGTGGACTACCACCTCCAAGAAGAGATGCAATTTGTTTTTTATTTTTGTTTTACATGGTTGGTAATATGGATATATTTAATGAATATATATTATATTTATGATATAATAATGATTTTTTAAATTTTAATTATTATTTACCTTTCTTTGGTTATATCCATCAAAAAGCTGAAACATCACTCGTGTTTATATACAGACTACCATCTCCATGAAGTGATGTAATTTATTTTTCATTACCACCATATATGGATGATTATAAAAGTGTAAATGATGAATAAATATTATGATTATGAAATGATTAATATTATAGAGATTATTTAACCATGATCATGGTTAAATAACCATAACTTCTAAACCAAAACAAACATGAAAAACAAAACAGTTAACACCCAAAAAACAACGACTTTAATAAAGAATTATTAATAAAAATGTATTGAAATGTAATAAGTGGATAATATATGATATTATAAGTATATATATGGTTCTTTTATATAATTATAATAAATATAAATTCATTTTGATTTAGGTTAGTTCACTTATGAACCATTTCTGACATAAGGTAAGGGTTCTTCATCTCAATATTGTTTTATTGAGACATATTTGATACTATGCACCTATTTATGTTTATAAGGATTATATAATTCCCATTTTAAATTATATACCATAGATAATTTTTAATTATTGGTATTTTAATTTATAATTAAAATTATTTCATCCAAGGGGATTTTATTCGAAAGATACCAAAGTGGTACGAGTTTATCATCCCAAATTATCTTATTTAGGATATATGTTATGTTATGCACCAATATTAATTTATGAGGTGTATATATTACCCATATGATATGTTGAATCATTAATATCCTTATGTTCATGGTATATAAATTTTAATTTTATATTATTTCTTCCATGGGACTTATGACTCAAAAGTTACTAAAGTAGTAGGGGTTTCAGGGTACAATCTGGTTTTTTTTTGTCGGGATTGTTTATGCTTAGAATTTCAATAATGAAATTACATTATATATCTATAAAAAACCATATCTATTTTCTTATAATATTGTTATTTCTTGGGATTACATATTTTACTTTCATGTTCCTCTCTTTAAGTACTCATGGTATTGAATGATTGTTTTATGTAAAACAGACTTCATTTCTCTCTTCTGTTGGGGGTCTTTTTTTCCATATCAATATTTTATTTAAAATGAATTAAATAATGTTTTTAACATTCACTAATTATTTTATAATTTATTTTTTAACCATGTTTAACTTTTTATTAAAAAATTAAAATTAATATTCTTTTCATTTTTCAAATGATGTACTTTTGAATTTTTACTAAAAATGTCAAAGGAATTTTTATTTGGATGTAAACCACATTAAGGAATTTTCCTACCATCATGATTAATATTTTATTTGAATAATCCTTTATAATTTTTCATGGTTCTTTTCAAATAAATTTTTTCCATAATATTTTGTATATTTTTATATTTTAAATAAGTGATTTAAAAATGAAAAGGGTGTTTTCAGTAAGAAATATTCCAATGATATTTTAAAAGTATTTTCATCTATAACATCACACTTTTATGTTTCTTATGATTTACTGGGAATATGATACAATGTTACCATATTTATTCTTCCTCTAGAGAGTTTATGATTATGATAATGAAATATTTATAAAACTTATTTTCTTTTCCCTAGGTTATGCTATAATCAAATGATAAATGTTTTCATGATCTTGTGGCATACATATAAATTAATTATAATTATTTGATGGGTGGGTCCAATATATCCCTCTAATAAATTGGGTAAATATTAATGTTTTATGATATAAAAGGGTAAACATGAGTTTATCCCAAGCCTAAAATATGGTACATGGGTGGTTATCTCAAGTCGGATGTAGGTGTATAGGTGGTTAGCCCAAGCCTAACATGTGATGAATGTCTTTGTGGGTAGCCTTGATAACATATTTCTATGATTATGATTATACCAAATTTTATTATAATCTTTTATAATATGATCTTATTCCAATGTTATGCTCACATGGATCATATTATTTGATTATTTTATGATTCATGTCTTGTGAGTCACCAAGATTTATGTTAAGACTCGTTATTATGATCTATGAATTGATGGGTGTGATGTTAAAATGTTAAGTTAATATTGTCATACCCTTATGCTCATGTTATGTGTATAAATTATCATTGATTGATATCTACATTTTTTTTACCCTAACTGATCATCTAATCCAACCCTTTATTAATTTTCCTTTTCCCCAGAACCTAACTAAATTTTTATGTATGATATGTCATAGAAGGGTGATAGTTGTGATGAAATAAGTGTGAGATGATATAAATATTTTATGTATTAGTTGTTATGCATCAAATTTTATGAAGACACTAAACCTTTAATTCCCTATCATGGATCAAAATGATATGTAATTAATATTCATCTAATAAGATGTAATATTTTTGTATGAAATTTTTGGGTCGCTATAGTTGGCATTAGAGAAAGGTTTAGTTATTTTTGGAAACTATGATGAGAAAATTTTAGTAAAAACCCTTAGGATAATCCTAAGTGTAAGAGAAATTCCTAATTTATAGTAAATAATAGAGTGTGGTTTTCCTAAAAAATACATCCATGTATGGATAATAGTAATTAGATGTGGTTGTGACATATATACACCTAAGGGTAACAACTCTGAATGGGTAATATTGGGTATTAAATCAATCATAACTGATGCATGATGAGTGGGTATAAGACTAAACCTTTGTCTAGACACTCCTGAGGGGTATTATTGGGTTAATTTATGTCTTCTTTACATTCCATTATAATGGCCTTGAATAGATGATGAATATGGATAACCTAGGTTAAAGTTAAGCCGTCATAGATTTAAAAGAAGGTGTTATGATTTAGACATACTATGAATGATTTTTTATGATTATATGATTATTCAATATGATTATTGTTTATCACACTATGTTTTTTATTTTTATTTAATGGTTGTATCCATAATTAATTATTCTAATGCTAGATATGATGGATGGTGCAATGATTTTCCTCACGAGCAACCAAATGAAATGGGAGATGGAATGAAAAAGCTTGAGGTTATGCCTAAATAGTTATCTCAATATATGATTAACAACTTGAACATGGGTGAGTTTTTAGATAAATTGAATAAGATAAAAAATTAGTTTCATGAAGACCATGGAGGAAAGAAAATTCAGATTCCTACATGTCGAGATTGTGGGAAGAAGCGCTCAGGGAAATGTATTAAAGGAACGAGGATATTTTTTTTCTAGAGAAGAAGGAAATAGAACAAGTAATTATCAGGAAAAAATGAAGAGTTCAATGGAGGTAAATAAAGTGCATCATAAGTTACCATTTATAGTTTAATGTCTTATACCTGGGTAACTTGGGAATTATTTGATTTAATTTTCTAATCCATGGGAAAACTCCTAGACCAAGGAAGGGCCTATGTTATGCCAATCATTTAAGTGGAATGATTGAAGAGTTTATATAATGGGGTTTGAGAATTATGTTGTATAAGTGTTTTATTAATGATATTCTTACTATAAGAATCATGAAACAACTAAGGATTGTTCTAAAGTTTTTTTCTTTGTGGATTTTCAATCATATTTTGAATAGTACCGATAACCTAGAAAAGTGATTTAGTGGTAAGGTGATATTTTTGGAAAACACATGATTGAGGGATAAATAGCCCTTAATATGTTCTTGAGGTTGATATGATAATGTTTAGTTGGGATAAAATTTTGATTGATATTAATAAATTAAATTGAATAGTATTGGTGACCTTGGAATTGATTGGTGACTTGATGAAAAAGTGATTTATGTTATCTTTGAGGAAGTTTGTTGAATTTTTTGATTTATGGAATATATTTGATAGTCTATGATTTTATTTTAATAATAAAAATAAATTTATGCATATATGTTTTAATTTATGTTATATAGTTATCCTAGTTATTAGCTTATTTTATGAGAATTTCTTATCAAGGTATTCACATATTTGGTATGTGAAATTATGAGACACTTTATGTTGTTTACGAATAAATGTTAATGTTGATATTGGGGAAAATATGTTATCAAATCTTTTGTATTTTTTTGGGTTTTGAATTTGGTCAGACATATTTTAGAGGATTTTCATGGTTAAATATTTATGTAATGGTTTAAATTAAAATTTGTGCGTTATTGTTGAGGTTTTATAGATTAATATATTATTTCATCATATGAAGATTTATCCATTTTGGATAAATTATTCTAACCATTTTGACTGACTGAAAATTAATTTTTTATTATTTAAAAGAATACAAAGAAACACCCCACCTCTCACGGGGGTTGGAAATGATGGAGCCCTAGATAATCAACCTTAACAATGAGTTTACAATCATTTAGTAATGACCTGACACCATCATAAATCATAATATTCTCAACAGGGAACCCTTTTCTATCTAACACATTCACCGTAAAATTTCTTTCTCTACAAGTGTGACTGACCTAGATTCCCTATTTGACAAACATACTACACTTCCTAATAATATAATCCAGTTTCCAAGAGTACCTGACCTTCCCCTATAAAAATACAACCAGCATAGCAGAATATAATTCGAAATTACATGATTTTAAATCATACAACCTACACAACATAAGTCCGGTTAACAAATCCCTTGCCCCCACTTCAATGTAATTTTCTATCCCAAAATATGCAATAAAACCCAACAGCATTAAACCCCCATTATCTCTCACAAGGCCTCCACCTCTCATATTCTCTAAAAGATATGATCCATATGCATTCATCTTTATCCCTGTGGTAGGACCATTCCATTGAATTCATCTACCTTGGTTGTCTCTTATTCTTTCCAAAGAGTAATAAAGTTGCGAAAGAAACCTTCTAGAAGTAGAGGATAATAACCCACTTTGATTGAGGGAACCTAACTCTACCACCATCACCATAACACATACCTGAAAGAAAGCGTTTAATAGTTTTTTACCTTCTCTAGCTTTATTTCGATCCTCCCTAAGAGTCCAACACACAGGAAAAATATATATTTTTTGGGCCTTCACCTCCACCCCTTGCATATCAACGCTGAAAAACCAAGACTCGATGGACTCCTACATTATGTCTCCACTAGCGTGAATATTCACACTATGACTTAAAAAACTCTATATCCCCTTCACCCATTCACTATGAAAAAATAAGTGGTCTGAAGATTCTTATTGCGAAGAAACACAATAGTGACATTTAGATTAAAAAAGAACTCCCTTTTTGTACACATTATCATCTGTAGGTAGAGATTTGTTTCTCAATATCCAAAATAAGGAGTTAAGATTACTAAGAATTTCTTTACACCATAATTTTGGTTCCTGATTATCCATCTTGCTGCTACCATGTGCCATTCTCTTATAGGCCTTACCATTATAATTCCCTAAAGTTGATCTTATAAACACCCAACAATCTTCCTCTTCGATCTAGCAAAAAATGTTGTAATGGTTTTTCTGATCATAATTTAAAATAGCTTTAATGGAGGATGGGTACCTAGTGGTTTCATAGAAGGAAAGGTTTGGGACTAGGCATCTTAGAAAAAATAACTTTTCAGCCTCCCATTTGTTTGACAAGAAGTTGATATTTCCAAAACCAATAAACCATCAAGACTTATCATCTAAAACCTCCAGGTGATCTAACATGCAGCGTGCTAAACAGGTAAGCTTTCTAGATCAACCACTCCAGTATTCCCAATTTTCTCCATATTTTTTCCTCATAAATTTCTCCCACAGTGGATTATTAATGATAATATCTCATGTGTCTTTCACTTGTATAGCATTAATGGATTTCTTGAAATCATGTAGATCAATCCCACCTTTTTTATTTTGCCTTGCTAGATGTTTCTAAGAATCCCAATGGCATTTTCCAACCTAGTTTTCATCCCATAGTAATGTGTTCATGAGTAGATCTAGCCTCGATATTTTCCCCTTAGGTGGATTAATGATAGACAGAATATGCATTGGAATAGAGGTGGGAACACTATCAATGAGATTAATATAACCTCTAAATTAAAGGAGTTTATTTTTCTAATTGTAGATCCTCCCTGTGATCCAACTGATAATGTCATCAAATAAATATTTCTTGATTCTCCCATTATATATCAGAACTCAAAGATATTCCATAGAAAGGTGTCACATCTGTATGACCAAATTGTATTGAATTATGTTTCCTATTCTCCTTGAAAATTTGTTAGAAATGAAAATGCTACTCTTCCTTTGATTGATACACTAACCACTCAACCTGCCATAAGTTTCCATGAGTTTGATGAACCCATTGATTGAATTTTTCCCTCCATTGATAAAAAATAACATGTCATCAGCATACATTAAATGGGATATAATTTCTCTTCCAAAAAATTTGGTGAAAGGAATAATTCTCTCGTCATCTAATCCTTATTTGATGTTCCTTATGAGAGATTCCTGAGCAAAGATAAAAAGACTAGAAGATAATTGGTCTCATTTTCTTACACCATGTATAAATTTGAAGAATCCAAAACTACTTCCCATTAAAAAGATCATGATCTATGGAGAGGCATAACATCTAAAGCATAAATCACAGAACCAATCATTAACACCAAACTCCCTCATGGACCTTAAAAATAAAACTACATTCTAATCTGTCGTAAGATTTATCTATATCCAATTTAATCATGAAATTTAATACAATGGTCCTTTTATTCAAGTCCACCACCATTTATTTTTCAATTCCAATGGCCCCTTGAATGATCCTTCCTTTCACGAAGCCATGTTGTTCATCTGATATAAGTCTTGGAATGTTACCACTAAGACTTATGTTGATTAAGTTGGCAAGAATCTTGTAGTTGAAATTTCATAACCAAATTGGTGAGTATTGATTCATTGAGGTAGGGTCTTTAATTTTGGGAATCATACCCACCCTTGAAGCATAGACAGCTTTGGTAAGCGCTCTACCTCTGAAGTAGTCTTGAACTACTTCCCTCACCTGTGTCTTAACAATATCCCATGCCATTACATAAAATACCCCATGAAATCCATCTGTATCCAGAGCACTTTCCTGATGCATCCTGAACACAATGTTTTTTATTTCTTCTTCCTCTGGTGGAGCTTTTAATACCTCATTATCTTGATTTGAAATCAGTCTCAAAATTCAATTCATGAACAATTCTTCTTCATCTGATCTGACTAAACCAACACCCCTTCCCATATTCTGTTCACTTAGAAGGTTCTCAAAATATTCTAAGGATTTTTTCCATACTTCTTTCACATCTGTGGTGAAGGAACCATCTTCCATTTGTAAATTAATATTTTTAATCACTTTAATCTCTTTTATACAAGCCTAAAAACAAGTCATGTTATAGTATCCCTCTTTAATCCATACTGCTCATGACTTATCTATGAAAATCCTCTCGATCTCTAATTTTTTTCAGTTAACACCTTTTTTTCTCTACTAACACAATAAATAGGTCATTGTACCACCTATTTTGAAGGCTCTCTTACATAATTTTGATGCCATATTTAAGTCTTTCCATACTGAAATCCCCCTCATTCCTATTGTTTCACCAAATATGAACATCATTTTTGAAGCACTGCAACAGTTTAACCAACTCGGGCCAAGAAGCACTCCTCTCTGGTTGATCCCAGAACTGTCTAACTATCTAAATGAATCCCTCCATACTATGCCAGTTACTGGAATACTAAATTTTTTTAACCCTCATGTTCTCCTTTATTAAACAAACCAGCAATGGGGTGTGATCTGATAAAGACCTAGTGAGATGTGTCACAGAGGCCAACCAGAAGGAATTAAACCCATGTATATTATAGAGACACTTATCTAGTCTATTCCACGCACTTACACTTCCTTTCCTATTCTTTTAACATGTGGATTTTATTTTAGATAATCCTAGGTTGATGAGTCCTTCTATGGCCATTAAGTTGGTGAATTCCTACATAAACTTATTTGAAAGCACTATTCCTCTTCACTTTTTCGAGGCCACTGCAATTGTGTTGAAATCCCTCCCAATGAACCATGGGAAATTACTCGGTTGAAATGAAGATGACCATTTCCATAACTCCATCATATCATCAGCATCACATCTCGCATAAACAAAAAAATAAACTCATTACCCCTCTCTAAAATCTTGGTGGTGATGTGTTGTGTGGAAGACTCGATCAGCTCCACTGAAACCTCCTATCTCTAGAAAACCCAGATGTGGATATTACCAGGACCTACATGCATAAACTCTAGAAAACCCATACTTTAAGAAAATGAAAAAATACAATCAAAATGTTGTTTGGGTTCTAATACCATGACTAAGGATGCATGATGAAGTTGAGACTCATGAGTGAGGAAAGTGGTCTTCACCCTCGCTCTTAAACCCAACACATTTCATATGATAATGGAGACCATTAATCAAAGGATGAGTAGTCCCCATAGCCTACTAATCCTGCCTTCGAATCTGGATTGAGTGAAGATTCTCTTATCATGGATCGCATGATACTCCCACTGTCCACTCCTGAAGAAACAAGTTTCAATTTACTTCTATCTCTACCACCTATAGAGGCTCACCCCTTCACCGTGTCTTCATCCTATTGTAACACTATAAATCGGTTGAAATCACAAAAATTTTGGATCTGATTTGGTGACGATAATCCATCTGGGAATAACAAGACAATTAGAAGTCTCTCAGGAAAGTTCTGAGAAGAAAAAATCTCCTTTAACACCTCCTCTTGCATTTTGATGTTGTAAAAAAACTCATATGGATTCAACTGAGGGAGTAAGCCGGGATCATTAATCCCAAATTACAAAATATTCGAAGACAACTATCCTAGAACCAGCAAAATGTCCTGAGATACTTAATTATGAATGTTATTTTTCTTTGGATCCATACAAGGTGATGCATCAGATGGGATGAGGGCCCTATAAGTAACCATGGTCGGCACGTCAAAGATACCAAAAGGTGCATGGTAAAATTTTTCAAAATTTGAGCAATCCGCTTCAATTAAATTCCATGTGTGTCTCCCCCCTCACTTAAAAAAGTTAATAACTTCTACTCCATTATTCACATAATTTAATCTTTAAATTCTGTCCAATAATTTCTCCATGAACTTCCTAGATTCTTTCCCCTCATCCTTGATCCTCTTTTCTTCTTATAATACCTATCTTTCAAGGATTAAGGTGTAAGCCAAAGGAGGTCTCTCAAAGAAGAGATATAAATCTTAACTGGGCTCTTTCAATTTTATTTCTTCATTCATATAATAAAAACTTTTGTATCCATTAAAAAATGATGTCTCATATATCATAAATATACTGAGTTGTTTTTATGATGATGCAACAACCATTTCCCACCTCTTCTCTATTAAAATGGTAAATGAAAATATTGCTTGTGTGTACATGTGGACTACCACCTCCACTTAGCGATATCACCATCATTAATGGTTGATTACTATGATGGATTTAATTCCAATATATGATATTTATGACATAATTTTTCTTCACTAATTATAATATCTTATCTACCTTCTTACCATATCATCTATTGGAAAACGATAATGTCACTCATGCGTGTGTGTGGACTATCACCTCCACGAAGCGATGTGATTCATTTTTCATTTTTGATTTATATGAATAGAAATAAAGATATATTTAATGATTTTATATAATATTTATGATATAATAATACTCTGAAAAGGTGAATTATTATTACCTTTCTTTTATTCCATCCATTGGAAAGTGTAAACATCACTTGTGGGCACGTATAGACTACCATCTCCACGAAGTGATGTAATTCATTTTTCATAACCACATTATATGGATGATTTTAAAAGTGTAAATGATGAGTAAATATGATTAATATTTAATATATTATTGAACCATGATCAATGTGTAACAACTATAACTACTAAACTAAAGTATACATGAAAAATGAAACATTTAACACCAAAAAACTATAATTTTAATAAAGAATTGTTAACAAATGGGTGTTGGAATATTAAAAATGGATCATATATGATATTATAAGTATTTATATAGATATGGTATAAAATTATAATAAATTTAAATTAATTATAAAGGAGTTTATATCTCTTATGAATCAATTCAAACATAATTCAAGGGTTCTTCATCTCAACATTGTTTCACTAAGACATGTTTGATGTTATGCACATATTTGTAATTATGAGGTGTATATATTTTCAATTTTACATGTTATATAATTTATCCTTATTAAATAAAGTTATAATTCCAATTGTATTTGATTTGAAAGTTACCAAAGTGGTAAGGTTGTATCATCTCAAATTTTCATCTTTGGGACATATATTATATTATACACCTATCATTACAAACCCAATCACTGATGAATATAGAATCCTTGTCATTCTGTTTATTTCCTCATGTGTTTAAGGACAAATTTTCCTAGAAAGATGAATTTCATGTGATGATAGAAAAAAATCCACTCTTATATTATTCCATATTAAATCTCTTCAGTATCTTGTCAATGTATGTACTTTGACTTAGTCCACGTATCCACTTTGATCTATCATGATGGATCTTGATCCCAAGAATATATGTTTCCTCACTCAATTCCTTCATAGAGAATCTTTTATTTAACCACACCTTAACAAACTGTAAGACTAGTATTTTATTTCCAATGAGTAATATGTCATCAACATGTACTATTAATAAAATGATCACACTCCCACTAAACCATTTATATACACAAGACTCACACTCATTCTTGATGAAACCAACTTCTGTTATGGCTTCATCAAAATGAATGTTCCATGACCTAGATGTTTTATTTAATCTATAAATGGATTTTTTTTCAATTTGATCATCTTGTTGACATCCTTTGGAGTCACAAACCCTTTGGGTTGTGTCATATAGACATCTTTTTAAAGGTTCCCATTAAGGAAGTATTTTTTGACATCCATTTTTGAAATCTCATATTCATGGTAATCTATAATGGAAAATATAATTTTGATGGGTTTCAACATTGAAATTGGAAAAAGGTTATGTCAGAGTTAATGACTTGATGTTGTTTAAACCCTTTTATAACTAGTAATGCCTTATAGGTGTTGAATTGTCCTTTCATGTCCAGTGTCTTCTTGAATACCTATTTACAACCAATAGTCTTTACATCTACTCGAGGATCTACCAAAATCCAGACTTGGTTTTGGTACAAGGAATGTATTTCAAAATTCATGGCATCTTGCCACTTGAAAATATATGTACCACTTACTACTTCCATTTAGGTTAGAGGATTGTTATTATCAACTAATAATGAGTCACCATCTTTGATGACAAGAAAACCATACCATTTAGGTTCTCTATCCTCTCAAGTACTCCTACGTAATACTTGTAACGACCCAATGTTTTATCAATGAAAATTCCTTTCTTATAATTATTTTATATAATCACATGAAATCACAACATAATGAACTATTAAGTACTAAGTGACCTTTAAACATAAGTTTCTCACTTCTGTGATTTGAATTTTGAAAATCTGACATACACGGTTTCAATTAGTAAGTTATTTGGAGTCCAATAAGAAAAACTTAATTTTTAGTGAATAGTAATCTACCCTTATTAATAGTAACATAACCTTATGAATAGTGATATACCCTAATTAATAGTAACATTACCTATGATATTATATAAATAATATTCAAGTAAAAGTATGATATACCTATATATTAGAATAAGAAAAATAAATGTTTTAAAATTGTTATTTTTTAAGTAAATTGTTATTTTAATTAAATATTAAATTAATAATATTTAGAAAATTATTTTTGAAAAATGGAATTCATTTTTGGATTCTACATGTTGAAAAATGGTTAGGGTGAATTTTTGGTATTTTTCTAAAATATTTGAATTTTTGTGAATAGTAAAATATGATAATTTATGATAAATGCTAAATATGTGAATTATGATGTCATTAGCTGATGTATGACATATGTAAGGTTGTTATATCAAACTCACATGCACGCATTACTGTTTTTGGTCATGGAATAATCACTATTTCTGGTCTTGAGTGAAATTAATAAACTAATGATTAAAAAATTATGAAAACCCTCCTCTCCTCCACTATAAAAACCTCCCCTCACTCCCTCTTCTCTTCACTCCTCTCAAACCTTATGCCTTGAAAATATTCTACCCAAATATATCCCAAAGATCCCTCCCCCACATCCTAGAGCATTTGGTCTCATCAAAAGACCAATCCAAGGTGCCTTAAGGACGATTCAAGAGGTAATTTTTCTCTCTCTCTCTTTTCTTTTAATTTCCTTTCAATTTCAAGTTCTTTTCTTAAATCTATCCCCAACTATCCTCATCCACATGGTATGGTAACTCCAGTATCTTAAATATATCGGAATGTTATGATACTAATGGGATAATATATCATCCAACCCTCTTCTCCTCTTCTTTTTATTTTATAAAGTAAAACATTGCTCGTGAGGTGTTAATTTATCACCTTCAAGAACAACATGTTTTCATTTTCCTTTACCTCCTTCAGATATGATCATGAAACAATTTTTATCGTTGAACCAGGATATTTTATATTTATTATATCCTATTTAATGTTCTATAACTAAATTATGTACATATTACTAAATGATTAAACAAAACAAGTTCGTTTTGGTCTAAAACCCTCCCGAATTAACCCAAATGATCATGAATAAATTCTTATCTAATGATCCATTCTCATGGTATATATAAAAAATTATTTATAAGATAATTTCAAGTTATGTAACATAATCAATAACATATAATTACAATTATAAATGTTTATCCACATTTTAAATGAACTTTCATTCATGAATACAAGTGAACTGTTCAAGGAAACTATAAAAATGAACGTTCCCGAACAATGAAATTGAACCACTTAACCCATTAAAAAGGCCATGAATGAACTTAAAAATGGTATAATAAATAAATTACATATATAATAGGTTCTGGACTTATTAATTAATGAACCTAATTTGTGTATTCAGGTCATTAATAATAAGGAAATAACACCTTCGGACAAAAGGTATGGGATCCTTTCCATTTCACTTTTATTCAAGATTTTCCTATATGTTATGCCCTTTTATGTGTAATTCCAAGTGATGGGGTATGATTACACACCTCCTCCATACTTTCCTCATGATGTATAAAATATTATAAATCCATTTATCTTTCATTAATCCCTATTAAGTACACCTGATATCATGCCGATAATCCGTAAGGAATTCTACCCGAACCACCTTTATTCCTTCAGGTTGCTCTATATTTATTTTTACCCAAATGAAGTTATCTTTTATTTTTATATAAAAATTATACATGTTTTTTATATGATCCAGACTCATGTTTCAATATCCATCCCTCATTCTCTTTCAGTGATATACATGCTTTTAAGTGATTCCCTCCTCGATACTTTCTAGTAAGCAAACTCGTTGGAACTTCCCAAATTTTTACCCAATTTCAAGTGCACTCTATCCTCTATTTTAAGCCACCATTGTCTTTATAAAATCAGTATTTTTATTATGAAAACCTTCTTGGTTCACTTTTTATTTTATATAAAATATTTTTCCCTTTTCTATTTTAAAATCTCTTTAGTGTTTTCCTTAAAACCTCACTAAAAGGTTTTAATGCTAAGAATTTCCTAAATACTCTTCTTACATGATTTCACTTATGTTTTACATCACTTACCATGATATATTCCTATTTTAACTTATTAATTTCCATGTATGTTTTAATTTCTTTCTCTCATGGACACTTTCATGATATTCCCATTTATTATGCTTTATGTCATGAATATGATACACATTTCTCTTCATGGGTTCCCTTACGTTTATGTATGATTGATCATGTATGATTATTTATGTGGAAATAATATTCATGAACATGTTAAGATGGGTGATCCCAAATAGTGCTCCAATTGATTGGGTAAAGTTAAGTCTCATGAGATGTTATGTGCAACGGTCTTGGCGGTAAGCCTTGGATTGTGCTACTATAGGAAACGATCTTGGCGGTTAGCCTTGACTCATAATAAAGTCATGTTTTAAGTTGATGCCACATTTCTATGATTACATGATTATATGAATCCATGTTTATATGTTATGATCCCTTATGTTACATGCCTTTTTATTTCTTTTTGTCATGTTTTTTAACCCATGTGCTAAGGATTTATTCTTATTCCTATTCCCTTACTAGGATTTTAGCTCATCCCTTTGTTCATGTTATCCCTAGGTTATCCTATGAAGATGTATGAACACAATGGAAGTTAGGGGATCTTTATGAGTACTAAATAAAGAAATTTTTTATTTAGTTCCATGATTTCAATTTTATGTGCCTAGTCTTCCAAGACACTAGACTTCACGATCCTTGGCTTGTACACTAATGTATAATTATGCTTAAAATCATGTAATGTTATATGTCAAAGGCTAGGGTTGATATAGTTGGTATCATAGGATAGTCTAGTTATTTTTGGAGATTAAGAATATAGAACCTTAGAGAGAACCTTAAGGATGAGATAATGTATAAGAAAACACCCCTAAGTTTTGGTAAGTATAGAGTAAGTGGTTTATCAAGAAAATACGTCCCTGTTTGGATACAAAAAGGTAGAGGCAGCTCTAAAACAAATGTACCTAGGAGTGAAAACTCTGACAAGGAGTTTTGGGCTTGACTCAGGGTATCCTGGTACATGACAATAGGCCTTGCTTCACTCTTGGTATTGATAATTCCAGGGGATATGCTTTGGTAAATTCATGATCTTAGTACAAACCATTATTAAGGGAATAAAAAAATCCAATAAGAATATAAGTTAAGAAATATATCAAGGATAACCTAGATTTAAACCTAAGGAATCACAAGTTAGGATATAATTCTCCTTTACAAGTTTATCCTCTTATATTCAAAGTTTACTTTTTATGATCAATAGTTAAGTATTCAATACATCTAATTGTACGTTATTTTTCTTATTTAATGTTGGGAAATTGAAGAACACTTTCCAATAACCAATGTGATCGGCAATGTGAAGATTTCCCTAATGATATTCCTAATATGATAGGAATGGGTTCTCAAAACTTCATGATAGTAATTGATCAGTAGGCTCAAGTTATGAATAATAACTTGAATCATGTGTAATTACCTCCTCCTATAAGGAAAGAGAAAGTTGTCATATAATCCTTCATGCAGAAAAGGCCTCCCATGTTTAGCAGATCTTCTAATCCCCTCCTCACAGAACAATGGATTAACTCGATTGAAAAGATATTCTCCATTCTCTAGTGATCGGAAGAAGAGAAATTCATACTAGAAGTTTATCATTTTGATGGGGAAGCTAATCAGTGGTGGATACTGATCAAGAATACAAATCCCCAGGAGGAAATTGATTCTATGGATTGGGAGGAATTCAAGAGGATTTTTTCAATAAATATTTTCCTTGAACCCTCCACCTCAAGATGGAAAGAGAGTTCCTCAGACTCAATATAAAGAAAGATGAGTCCATTGGGGCTTATGAAACAAACTTCACGAGGCTTGAAAGGTATACCTCTGGATTTTTCATGAACAACGAAAGCAAGGTGGATCACTTCTTTAGCGGGATAAAGCCGAGTCTACCGAAAGTATTGGTGATCTAAGACTTTGATAGTTATGAAGATATTGTTCGTTGTGACCTCAAGGTTGAAATAGAGATTGGAGACTCTCAGTGGTCTCGTGGTCCTGGTGAAAAGAAGTAGAAAATGGATAACAACATGGGTGGTTCAATAAAATAATCCCATGATGGAAAGAATCCTAAATATCCCACTTGTAAAAGTTGTGGGAAGAACCATCATAGGAACTATCTAAAGGGAACCATGAATTACTTAAAATGTGGAAAGATGGGACATCTGTCCAAGAATTGTCGAAGGGATATAAAAAATATCACTAATGTGGAAGAATAAATGAAGGTTCAGATCAATTCTAAGCCAGTGGTGTAGTGTTACAACTTCAAGGAGCATGGGAATTATGCGAACAATTTCCCTAAGCTAAGGGTAGTTGGAGGCAATCAACAAAAACCTCCAAGGAAACAAAAATGACTTATTCTATCACTACTGTTGTGGTGGATCCGGACAATGATGTGGTGATAGGTACTCTAGTTATTCATTCAACAATAGAGAACATACTATTTGGTTCTAGTTCTAAGTGTTCTTTCATATCTTTCAAGTTTAGTAGAACTATTAAAACACCACCTCAAAATCTGGAGGACAAGTTATCTATGAGAACAGAGAATGATGAAATTTTTGTGTCCATGGTTTATAATTCCTCCCCAATTAATTTTTGTGGACTAAATCTCTTAGAAAATCTCATCATACTTCATTTAGTGGTGTTAGATGCTATCTTGGGCATGGATTGGTTATCTTTATATAAATCCAGCATCAACTATCGGTAAAGGGAGATCACTCTTCACATCCTGAAGCATCCTCTGATTATTTACAAGTGTAAGGAGGAAGATGAATCTCCTTTAGAATTATCATCTCAAGTGTGGATATTGTTGCCTTATGATCAAGTATATCTAACTCAAATGATTGAGACAAATGAGAGAATCATGCTTAAAGACATGCCTATCGTGAGGGATTACACTGATGTATTCCCTAAATAATTTCCAAGTCTTCCTCCTGACTGAGAGGTTGAGTTCTCAATTGAACTTATTATTGGATCTCTGCCCATATCAAAGACACCTTATAGAATGGCCACCGTAGAGCTGGAAGAGCTG
Source organism: Viscum album (assembly GCA_963277665.1). NCBI lineage: Eukaryota > Viridiplantae > Streptophyta > Magnoliopsida > Santalales > Viscaceae > Viscum > Viscum album. The sequence continues at coordinate 1,202,587,326 of OY728126.1, read as the reverse complement.
AAGAAGCAGTTACAAGAGAATATAGAGAAGGGTTTTATACACCCGAGTGCTTCATCGTGGGGTGTACCAGTCCTATTCGTCAAAAAGAAGGATGGATCAATTACATTGATTATCATGAGCTCAATAAAATCATGATAAAGAACAAGTATCCCCTACCATGGATAGATGACTTATTCGATCAGCTTTGTGGAGCCTGTTATTTCTCTAAGGTGGACCTTCGGTCGGGGTACCCCTAATTAAAGGTGAGGGAGGAAGATATTCCCAAGAATAACTTTTTAACGAGGTATAGACACTATGAGTTCATAGTGATGCCCTTCAGACTCACTAATGATCTAGGAATTTTCATGGATTTAATGAATATAGTCTTTAGATATAACCTCGACAAATTTGTGGTAGTCTTTATTGATGATATTCTGATATACTCCAAGATCAAGTAGGAACATTAAGAGCATTTGAATACTATTTTAAAGACTTTGAGAAGGGAGAAGTTGTATGAAAATTACAGTAAATGTGAGTTCTAGATGGAGGAAGTATCATTTTTGGGGCATGTTATCACCAGCAAAGGGATATCTGTGGACCCTTCCAAGATAAAGGAAATTAAAGAGTGGCCTAGGCCAACATCTATAATAGAGATCCATAGATTTTTGGGTCTAGTTGGGTATTATTGATGATTTGTGAAAAACTTTTCATGATTATCAAGCCTAATGACCAAGCTAACATGGAAGGTAGTAAAGTTTGTCTGGACTCTGGAATGTGAAGACTATTTCAAAGAGTTTAAAAGGAGGATTATCATTACGTCGATACTCACACTCCCAACAAGTGGAGAACTCTTTGTGGTGTACAATGATGCTTCAAAGAAGGTCTTAGGATATGTGCTAATGTAAAATGATAAAGTGATATCCTATGCCTCAAGGAAGCTGAAAATCCATGAGCAAAACTATCCTACACATGATTTAGAGTTGGCGGTAGTGATCTTTGCATTAAAAATATGGCGACATTATATCTATGGGGAGAAGTGTGAGATATATACTAACCACAAGAGTATCAAACATATATTCACAAAAAAAAAGAAATTAATATGCACCAGCGAAGATGGATAGATCTCATCAAGGATTATGACTGCTCAATCCACTACCATCCTGATAAGGAAAATAAGGTGGCAGATTCTATAAGTAGAAAGGATCTTGCATCTTTATCAATGATGATAATTGAAAAGGATCTTATCTTCGTAGATTTACAGATGATGGACATGGGAATCATTAAGGTAGGAACATCATCAATCCTTTCTCAAATGATTTCTCAACCATCCCTCTTGGAGAAAATAAAGGATGCTCAAAGAAAAGATGTGAAAATTCAGAAAAGGGTGGAAGCTATCAAAAATGGGAAATCCTCTGAGTTCATGATTGAAAATGATAGAGTTGTAAGATTTGATTCATGATTATGTGTACCATGCAATCCAGAGATAAATAAGGAGCTTTTTAATGATGCACATAACTCGACCTTCTCTATTCACCCAGGGACCACAAAGATGTATTGAGATCTCTGGGAAAATTTTTTGTGGGATAATTTGAAAAGGGAGATTGCTGAATATACATCAAAGTTCTAGGTATGTCAGCAAGTGAAGGTTGAGAGGAAAAAGTCTAAGGGAATGATGCAACCACTACCCATACCAACATGGAAGTGGGAGAACATTACCATGGACTTTGTCACTAGACTTCCAAGGACATCCAGAGGAAACAATGCTATATGGATTATTGTGGATCGTCTTACAAAGACAACTCACTTTATTAAAATTCGAGAGGAATTATCATTAGATCAACTTGCATGGATTTACATCAAAGAAGTGATAAGGATGAATGGAGTACTTCTATCTATTGTATCTGATCGTGATTCAAGATTCACCCTGAAGTTCTGGAAAAGTCTCCAACATGCTCTAAGTACTGAACTGAACTTCAGTACGACCTATCATCCTCAAACTAATGGCCAATCTGAGAAAACTATTCAGATACTGGAAGTTATATTGATATCATGTTATATGGACTTCAAAGGAGGATGGAACCAACATCTTCCACTGGTTGAATTCTCCTACAAAAATAGCTTCCACTCGAGCATCTGAATGGAACCATATGAAACCCTTTATGGGAAAAGGTGCAGAACACCAGTGTGTTGAGATGAATTTGGTGAGCGTAAGCTGCTAGGACCTGAAATGGTCGATGAAATAGTGGAGAAGGTGAAAACCATTCAACAGTATATCAAGGCATCCCAAATTCGACAAAGGAGTTATGCAGACAATCATCGATGAGACCTTGAGTTCAAAGTTGGAGACATGGTATTTCTATGCATATCTCCATAGAAGAAGGTCATGAGGTTTGGAAACAAAGGGAAGTTAAGTCCCAGGTACATTGGCCCCTTAGAGATCCTTGATCGTTCCAGAGCTATGGCCTATCAACTAGCACTTACACCTACCATTTCCAAAGTACACAATGTCTTTCATGTATCCCTCTTCAGGAAGTACATATCAGATCCTTCACATGTACTCTCTTTAAAGGTGGTTCAGTTGGAGGATGATCTTTCTTATAAGGAGCAGCCAGTGAAGATCTTGGATTGTAGAGATAAAGTTATACATAACAAGACTACTCACCTGACCAAGGTACTATAGTGGAACTATAAGTGCGAAAAGGCAACATGGTAACTAGAGGAGGAAATGAAGGAAAAGTACATGCACCCGTTTTTTTCCTAGAATGTAAAACGAAATTTTCAAGGGTAAAATTTCTTAAGGGGGGAGAATGTAATGACCCAATGTTTTATTAATGTAAATTACTTATAATTATGTATTATAATCACATGAAATCACAACATAATGAAATATTAAGTTCTATTTGACCTTTAAACATAAGTTTCTCACTTCTATGATTTGAATTTCAAAAATCTGACATACATGATTGTGATCAGTAAGTTATTTGTAATCTAATAAGGAAAACTTATTTTTTTGGTGAATAGTAACCTACCCTTATGAATAGTAACATACCCTTATGAATAGTGATATACCCTAATTAATAGTAACCTTACCTATGATATTATATAAATAATATTCAAGTAAAAGTATGATATACCTATATCTTGAAATAAGAAACATAAATGTTTTAAAATTGTTATTTTTCAAGTAAATTGTTATTTTAATTAAATTTTAAATTAATAATATTTAGAAAATTATTTTTGAAAAATGGACTTCATTTTTGGATTCTACACGTCGAAAAATGGTTAGGGTGAATTTTTGGGATTTCTAAAATACTTGATTTTTTAGTGAATAATAAAATACGATAATTTATGATAAATGCTAAATACATGAATTATGATGTCATCAGCTGATGTATGGCTGATTTAATGCCATTATATCAAACTCACATGAGAACATTACTATTTTTGGTCATGTAATCATCACTATTTCTAATCTTGATGTAAATTAATAAACTAATGCCTAAAAAATAATGAAAACCCTCCCCTCCTCCACTATAACCCCCCCCCCCCTCACTCCCTCTTTTCTTCACTCCTCTCAAGCCTTGTGCCTTGACAATATTCTGCACAAATCTCTCTCCAAACTCCCTTCCCCAAATACTAGAGCTTCTGGTCTCATCAAAATACAAATCCAAGGTGCCTTAAGGAGGATTCAAGAGGTAATTCCTCTCTCTCTCTCTCTCTTTTCCTTTAATTTCCTTTCAATTTCAAGTTCTTTTCTTAAATATCTCTCCACTTATCCTCATCCACATGGTATGGTAACTCCAGTATCTTAAATATACATTAATTTTATGATACTAATGGAATAATATATCATCTAACCCCCTTCTCCTCTTCTTTTTATTTTATAAATGAAAACATTGTTCGTGAGGTGTTAGTTTATCACCTTCAAGAATGACATGTTTTCATTTTCCTTTAACGCCTTCAAATATGGTCATGAAACCATTTTTATGGTTGAACCAGGATATTTTATATTTATTATATCCTATTTAATGTTCTATAACTAACTTATGTACATATTACTAAATGATTAAACAAAACAAGTTCGTTGTGGTCGAAAAACCGCCTAAATTAATCCAAACAACATCATTAAATTATTATCTAATGATCTATTCTCATGGTGTGTATAAAAAAATATTTATAAGAAAATTTAAAGTTATATAACATAATAAATAACATATAATTACAATTCTATATGTTTATCCATATTTTAAATGAACTTCCATTCATGAATTCAAGTAAACCGTTCAAGAAAACTATAAAAACAAACGTTCTCGAAAAATGACATTGAACCACTTAACCCATTAAAAAGGACATGAATGAACTTAAAAAGGTTATAATAAATCAATTACATAGAGAATAGGTTCTTGAATTATTAATTAATGAACCTAATTTTTTTTATTCAGGCCATTAATAATAAGGGAAGAACACCTTCGGACAAAAGGTAAGGGATCCTCTCCATTTCACTTTCATTTAAGATTGTCCTCTATGTTATACCATTTTATGTGTAATTCCTAGTGATTTTTTATGCTTAAACACATCCTAAATAATTTCCTCATGATGTATAAAAGATGATAAATCCCTTTCTCTCTCATTAATCCATCTTAATTACACCTGATATCATGCCGATAATCTATAAGGAATTCTACCTGAACCGCCTTTATTCCTTCGGGTTGCTTTATATTTCTTTTTACCCAAATTAATTTGTATTTTATTTTTATGTAAAAATTCTAAATTGTGTTTATATCCTCCAAAATCATGTTTCAAGATCCATCCCTCATTCTCTTTCGAGGATATACATGATTTTAAGCGATTCCCTCCTCGATACTTCCCAGTAAGCAAACTCGTTGGAACTTCCCAAATTTTTACCCAATTTCAAGTGCACTCTATCCTCTATTTTAAGACACCATTGTATTTATAAAATCTGTATTTTTATTATGAAAACCTTTTTGGTTCAATTCTGGTTTTATATAAAATATTTTCCCTTTTCTATTTTAAAATCTCTTTAGTGTTTTCTTTAAAACCGCACTAAAAGGTTTTAATGCTAAGAATTTTTTAAATAAACTTCTTACATGTTGTCACTTATGTTTTACATAACTTACCATGATATATGCCTATTTTACCTTATTAATGTCCATGTATATTTTAATTCCTTTCTCTCATGGACACTTTCATGATACGCCCATTCATTATGCTTTATGTCGTGAATGTGATACCCATTTCTCTCCATGGGTTCCCTTACGCTTATGTACGATTGATCATGTATGATTATTTATGTGGAAAGTATATTCATGAACATGTTAATATGTGTGCGACCATATAGATATCCAATTAATTGGGCAAAGTTAAGTCGCATGAGATGTTATGTGCGTCGGTCTTGGCGGTTAGCCTTGGCTTGTGCTATTATGGGAAACGGTCTTTGCAGTTAGCCTTGACTTATACTAAAGTCATGTTTTAAGTTTCTAACACATTTCTATGATTCCATGATTATATTAATCCATGTTTATATATTATGATACCTTATGTTACATGCCTTTTTATTTATTTATGTCATGTTTTCTAACCCATGTGCTAAGGATTTATTCTTATTCTTATTCCCTTACTAAGATTTTAGCTCATCCCTTTGTTCATGTTATCCCCAGGTTATCCTATGAATATGTATGAGTGGAATGAAAGTTAGAGGATCTTTATGAGGACTAAATAAATAAATTTTTTATTTAGTTCTATGTTTTTAGTTTTATTTTCCTAGTCTTCCAAGACACTAGACTTCACGATCCTTGGCTTGTACTCTAATGTATAATTATGCTTAAAATCATGTAATGTTATATATAAAAGTCTAGGGTCACTCTAGTACTTGTTTCTATGGAACAATTTCTTCTTCCACAGGGCTTTTTGGAATCTATTCTTGTACCAACTCTTGTATACCTTGAGCCTCGACTTCATCAAATTCTATCTCGCTCCTACTATCTCTTTTAGAGATGTGCTCTTTCTCAAAGAATATGACATGAATTTCCACTATTACATTTTTTAGGTTTTTTATAGGTAATATCTCCTTATTTTATTAGGGTATCCTATAAAGGTAAACTTTATACATTAGGGTGAAAGTTTGTTACCTAAAGAGGCCTTAACAAACACTTCACTTCCCCATACATGTAAATTCAACAAAATGGTTTTTCTTCCACTCCAAAATTCATATAAAATACCATTTATATATTTATTTAGTACTTGGTTTAGTTTGTGTGATTTTGTTTGTAACACGTATCCCCAAAAGGATAATGGAATATTTTCATGAATCGTCATTGATATCACCATGTCTAAAAAGGTGAGTTTCCTACTTTCACTTACACAATTCCATTGAGATGTATAAAGAGGAGTGAGTTGGGATAGGATCTCAAACTCCCTTAAGTAATCAATTAAGTCTTGATTAAGATATTCTCTACCATAGTTTGAGCATATTTTCTTAATCTTCTTACTAAGTTGCACTACTATAAAAATAGCTTATACCAACGGTTTGGACCCACGACCTCTACATTATATATTAAATACCTAACCACTATGTTATAATTATATTTGTAAATATATTTGGATAAATATATATATATATATATATAATTTATATATTGATTTATTTGATGATATTTGAGAAAATAAGGGTACTTATCCCAACGGTTTTGAAACCCATTAGGATAGGACTATACCAATAGTTTTGAGAACCGTTGGGATAGGCACCTAATTTTTTGGGACCTATACCAATGGATTTTCAAAACTTCTGGTATAGGTTTCGGAAAAAAATATCTATCCCAATGGTTTTACAAAATCGTTGGGATAACCTTATATTAAATATATTTATCCCAACCATTTTACAAAACCATTGGGTTACCCTTGTCCCATCCCATTAGTTTTTCATAACCATTGGGATACCCTTGGATCTATCCCAATGGTTTTACAGAACTATTGGGATAGCCCTATATTACATGTCTTATCACAACAGTTTTCCATAACCATTGGGATATGACCCCCTATCCCAATGGTTTTTTCTATAACCGTTTGGATAGGGGAATTGGTATAGGTAGGATTTCCATTAGTGTTGATTCTAAAATTTATTCTTGTATTCCTTCAATTTATAAAAATAATTTAACTTATACTTCATTAAGTAACATATCCATATCTACTAAAATCATCAGTAAATGTTATGAATTATGATTACCCACCCCTTGCTTCAAAAATAAATGGTCTAAACACATTTTTATGAACTAATTTAAGAATCTATTTAGTCCTTTCACCTTTCCCACTAAATAGGGATTTGGTTATTTTTTCTTATAAACATGTGTGACATACTATTGGATCGAAAGAGTATTCTATGGCATAAAATAGGGGGTGAATTGTAGTTTAAAAAAATTAAACTAAACACATAACACAAATACTCTTTTATTAAAAAGCTTGGAAACAAATATCATTCGATGATCAGAGTAACAAAATTGGATTCAGATATTATCCGATTATATTATAACTATTTATCAGTATCATAGTTACACCAATAAAATAGCTTGTTTAGAAATATAGACATTAAGACTGACTTTCTAATACATGCATAGTGTAAAACATAACTTGTAAAAACAAGTAATACAAAATTTTATAAAATTGAGAATGAATTACAAGCTTATAAAAGATTTTACTCTTTAACCTTAATAATTAAGGTAGTTATAAAATCCTAACTAAAGATATCCGCCGTTTTTAGTACCTATTGCAAGTTATGTCTTTCCATACTAAGAAATACCTCGATCTAATGGATTGGTATCATCTTTTTCTTCCAAAACCCTAGAATCCCTCGATATGAATATCATTTTTAGATCTATCTTTATTGACCATGAAATCCATCAATACAATGATTGATATTTGTCTTCCTAACCCTAGAATCCCTCGATTCGATAGATTAGATTCATCGTATTTTGATCCCCAAAATCCATTGATCAAACATGAGATTACAAAATAAAATTGTTTTAAAGGAATTAAAATACTTATATGGATTCCTTATAATTTCAACTCTCTGAAGAATTAAAAGGACTAATAATAATAAGTTCATGTAGAGAAATATTTAGACGATTTGAGTTGCAAATGCATCGACTACCAACTCTTCAAATGAACTACTATTTATAAGCAAACTCCTAATTGTAATATTTCAGAGTTAGTTGCAACAGCCTCATACATCTTGAACCTTGATAACTCATAATGATCTGGATCTTGAACTTCACAACTAAGCATGAGTTTTAATTTGATAGTCTGATGCCATTTAGTTTAGTGCTATTACAATTATAAAATGATTCCTTATGATAGATATAATCCTTATCAAACCAATTATAAACTTTGGATAGTCCAATGGACTTATTTATTGATTTTCAATCTAATAAATAGAATAGGGGTTAGTCTGATGAATCAGTACCAAGGTTGTTTTGATGGTTATGACTTTTGTCAATATAAAATAAGTCTAACCACTAATCAAACCACTAGTTAGTATGATGTATCAGATGCACCTTCAATAAAATGGATTATAATGAATAATAATAAGTTTATATTTGTTTTCATTCGAAATATTACTATATTCAGTATAAAGTAATATTTTTTACAAAAACATACTAAAAAACTTTGGGAAATATTAAGTTAGTAAACATAGTTTTAAGAAGGTGTTTGTGATTTCCAAAACTAAAAAAATAGAAAAGTAAGAAGTATGATTTATAACTCAATAATACCTCCCTTTTTAGAAAGTAAAAAACACAATACTTAAATGAAAACAATAAATTTTAAAAACTTACAGTCCTTTATTCTTTTATGTCTTAAAAGATATTTTTTATATCTTTACTCCCCCTGAGTTTATGACTTCTGTATGATCCGATGGAAAGTAATAAATATTTGTATTCTCCCTCTCCGTAAAAGTATTTATTAGATAATTTTCCCCATTTTATAAATCTCCCCCTTAAACATATCTCATGAAACTTATCAAAAACTTCTTTTTCTTAAACTTCTCCCTTTATAAAATTTCTCCTTATTTTAAAAAAAATCTCCACCAAAGCTTCTTCCAAAAACTTAAAAACTTCTCCCCCTTTGGGATTTACAAAAAGAAATGGGAAATTATATAACCTGAAATGTTAGTAGATAATAACATAAAAATAAATGTTTATGAATTAACTAATAATCTAATGAATAAATTAAATAACATACATCCAATAGTAATTGGAAAATATTCAGATGCAAAGTATTTGGATGAAGAGTTATTCATATTCAACAACCATTCAAAATGTTTTGAAAATGTTGCATAAAGAGTTCAAAATAAAAAAATTAATTCTTTCTTCATTAACTTCTTCACAGTGGCCTTCATTTTCTTGAACTCATCAGGGTCCTTTTGTGTCACTGCCATCAATGTCTAGAGTATCATGATTTAGTATTCCATCACCACTTGCTTCCAAACTTCTGATTTTATTCTTTAAACTTCCTTTTTAATCTTCTTATTTTCCTCCTTGATAAGGAAAATATCATCCTCACACATTCTGATTTTTTCTATTCTCTAACTCCAAAACTGTGAATACTTTCTTTCAAAACCTTCACTTTATGATTACATTCATCAGTCATATCCCTAAATTACTCCACAAATTTCACATTGTATGATACATATTTTGATAAATTTTCAAAATATTCATCCATTTATAAAGAAAGTTTCTTGACTTTAAAAAATTGATCATCGTGATACCTAAGTTCACTATCAACTTAGTTATACCACTTAACCATTTTATTGTAAGATCTCTTCTGAGTCTTGGAATTTTCATGGTAGGTTTTCAAATATGATTCAATCCTAACAATAGATTCAGTTAAAAAATTTAGAGACTTCAATTTCTCATTAAGTCTATTATGAATTAATTTGCACCTTTCCTCAATGTTAGGAAGATGAGTTATCGAGTCACTTAACCTTATCAAGGTTTGTCAAATAAAATTAAAATATTTTTGAGAAACTATAGCTTCTAAGTTTAATGAACCTGATAATGCTTGAGGGGTATTTGGTCTGGAGTAACTGGCATCAAGTTTTTCTTTCTTCTCAACTTTTTGTTTTCTTTTCTTAGAAAAATTTTCTTCTTATAAAATCTTAAAAATTTCCACTTCTTTATCTGATTTAACTTTGTCAGATACTTTGGTGTGTGATTTTTGATATTCTTATTCTTTATTTGAAGATGAATTTTCTTCATATTTTGATGATGATGTTTCTTCATATGATCCTTCTAACTTTGCATCCTTATCTGATTGAGAAGGAAACAGAGTTGAATATGATGATGAATCCAAAGTTTTCTTCTCATTTTTATATTCACCATTTTATATTTATTTATCATAATTTTCTTATTCTTCTTTCTTCTCTTCTTATTTCCCTTCTTATTATTCCTCTTATTCTTATTCTTCTTATTGAACTTCCTCAAGTTCCTTTTCTAACTACCTATGAGTCCTAATAACTCCTTTTATGAATTTATTTGAAATTGATAATTTTTATTTCTAAACAACCTCTTGAACATTTTTAGGGACCGATACCAGAACTTCTTCAACAATTTCTTTTCCTTTTCCCTTATTAGGAACTAAAGGGACAACTAAAGGAATAGTTTAGGTTTCAAAAAAACCAGTCTGGCATCAGGATGTATTGTATTATCTGAAGCAATCTCAATATTCTTTAATAGACTTTCACAAATTTTTTCTTTTTCCATCCTCCTCTTATATTTCCTATTATTCTCTACATTATTTAAATATTATTCAGTTTTTATTTTTAAGGCTGAGGCCTCAGCCTTATCTAGCCCAAACTCTGCATCATTGGGTTTTTTATGACCTTTTCTTTCCACGAACTCCTTGAATTCCTTATCAGTCCTTATTTTTTCTTTATTATGTTTTTTATGAGGATATGAAATTTCAACCTTTCTTTTTTCCTTAACAACCACTGCCTTTTTGGGTGGTCTAGAATCAAACACGGTTCTTTTAACCTTATCAACAAACTTCTTTGACTTTGAATCAAATACAAACTTCATTCTTGAGATTGTTTCCTCGTCAATTAATGAAATATTTTCTCTCATCAGATAAGTTTTATTTTCAAATTTGAATGGTTTCATAAATTTCACAAGTAAATTATTTATGAAATAAGGGAACATCAAGATCTTTGACTTCATTGATGTTGACTTAATTATTTCCACCATAATGAAGACAAACTTGAAAAATTTTATTTTCCTAAAATTTATCAAGCAATTCATAACAAAAATATATGATACCTTTAGGGTGACCCTGTCACCCTTTCTCAATATAAGGTATCCTTGCATCCATAAGGCGGTGACTCTAGCATCCAGTGATAAGTGAGAAACTAACCTAACCTTCTCATAAAAAGGGAAAAAAATATGCTTCAGACTTGGATTTCTCAAAAGTTCCAAGATAATCAGGTAATTTATGTGATTGTAGATAAGTTTCACCATCAAAAGGAACACCAAACAAATCTAATACTCATTTTTATAAAATCTTATACTTCTTAGAATACATAGTAAAAAATACTTCATTCCTTCCATCTTTTGATAAAAACTCAATAGAGGCATAAAATTATCTTACAACTTCAGGGTAATATAAGTAAAAGTCCTTATTAGGATTTTCTATGAAAAAATTTTCCCATCCTTGAAAATAAATAATCCTTTTAAGAATAGAATCATACTTATCATACCATGATCTCTCAACAAGTCGTTCTTTGAACACTTCTCTTTTCATGAAATATTCCTTATTGGCTATCGTACTGAGATAATTTTTGGTGGTCGGACGAATGTCAAGCAACCAGAATGAAAACTAAAAAGTGTAGCAAGAATAGGTATCTAAAAATCTAATAATCTATGTGGTACATTGGATGTTCCACCTTTATATAGGCACAAAGATCCAACAGTTCTCATTCCAAAAGTTTAAACAGTTTAGATTAAAAACCTCTATTAATATGACAACCAAGATTTAATTGAATAATGTTTTAAATGTAAATTTTAACTCTCAAAGTTTTAATAAATATTTTATCATAGTGAAAATATTTCTGATTTGATAAACTATTAAGTTTGAAAACAAAACAAAACAAATTATTAAAACTTAAAGAATAAGTACAACAATAATTATAAACTAAAGCAATGAATAATTGTACAAACTAAAAGAATAATACCTTTAAAAGTATAATAGTTTCATCAGTATGAGTAACATGTTCTTCTTGGTTTTTATAATAAAATTTATTACAATAAATTTTATAACTAAAATATTGTCTAAAAAAATTTTGTAACAAATTTTGAGTGCAGAAATGTTTTAGTTCAGAAATCATTTTTATAACAAAAGAATTTTTTGAAAAATTTTCCAAACAAAAATGAGTCTATAAATGTTTATAATTGTTCTTGATTCCACAAAAAAAATTATGAAAGTTTTTGAGTCTGAATAAATTAAGAAAAAAATGTAAACTAAAACCTTTTAGAAAAAACTTAAAATTTTGGAAAACATAAGTTTTAGAAAACTAAAATTTTTTAGGAAAAATAAAAACATATGTACTCCACCTATTAATATGAGTTATTTAATGTAAAGAAATTTTTAAACAAGAAATAGATATGAATATTCACTTAAAATTGATCATTCCTAGATTTTGTTTAATTTATTCAAATATATTAGAACTAAGAGGTTTTGTAAAAATATTAGAAATTTGTTCTTGCATTATGATAAATTGTAAAATTATATCTCCTTTAAGTGTGTGATCCTGAAGGAAGTGATGTCTAATTTCTATGTGTTTATAACATGAGTGATGTGCTGAGTTTTTACTTAGGTAAATGGAACTTTTGTTGTCACACAAAATTTGAGTTTTAGTAAAACTCATTCCATAGTCGGTGAGTGTTTGTTTCATCCACAACACTTGAGCACAACAACTTCTAGCTACTATATATTTGGTTTCAATGATGGAAAGTTCCATTGAGTGTTATTTATTACATGACCAAGAAGCTAAATATTTTCTTAATAAATGAAAATTTCTATAATTACTTTTCCAATCCATTATATATCCACCCGAATCAGCATCTGAAAAGATTTTTTGTTCAAAATAATTTCCAGAAAAATAGAATAATCCTAAATCCATAGTTCCCTTAAGATAATAAAAGAATAATTTAACAGATTTATGGTGGGATTATTTTATATTGTATTGATATAAAGCACATAATCATATTGAAAGCATTAAATCTGGATGACTAGCTATTAAGTAAAGTAAACTTCCAATAATACCTCTAAAAGTATTTTGATCAACTAGTTTCCCAACTTCATCAAGATCTAATGTATTGGAGGTTCTGATGGGAGTACTTATACTTTTAGTCCTATCATATCAAAATTTATTAAGAAGATATTTTATATAATTATATTGAGATATAAATGTTTCTTCTGGTTTTTGTAAAATTTTAAAACATAGAAAAGTATGTTAACTCACCCATCATACTCATTTCAAACTCAAACTTCATAAGATATGAAAATTAATTAGTTAAATATTTTTTAGTTGAACCAAATATAATGTCATCAAAATATATTTGTACAATCATAATTTTTTTATTAACTTATTTTATAAAAAGAGTTGGATCTGTAGCTCCCTTAACAAAATTATTTTATAATAAAAATCCATTTAACTTATCATACCAAGCTCTGGGGGGTTGTTTAAGTCAATAAAGTGATTTGGTGAGTTTATAAATATATTCTAGATGTTTTTTATTTTAAAAAACAAGGGGTTTCTCAACATAAACTTTCTCCTGAACATATCCATTAAGTAAATCACGCTTCACATCCATTTTAAATAGTTTTAAATTTAAGAATGTTACATAAGATAAAAGTATACAAATAGTTTCAAGTCCTGCTACTAATGCATAGGTTTCTTCATAGTCGATTCCCTCTTATTGGATATAACCATTAAAAACAAGTCTATATTTATTTCAAACTATTATTCCATTTTCATCACACTTATTTCAAAACACCCATTTTTCTCCAATTATAGAAGTATCTTTAGGATGTTCAACTAAAGTCCAGAATTTGTTCCTTTCAAATTCATTGAGTTAATCTTGCACTGATTTTATCCAATCCTCGTCACCTAAATCCTCATCATGATTCTTATGTTCAAATTGAGATAATAAATCCTGTAACATCCCTGACCCAGAATCCACTAAACCGGTGCTCTGAGATGAGTCGTCACATAACCACAAGCGCACCTACCTGTATGCCAGAGGTTGTCGACTAGTGGCGAGGGTCTAATAAGTCATGTGTGGAGGCTATACTCTCTTTATCAAAGAAAGATACAACAGAACACAATATAAATAGCAGAAACAATAATAATAACTGATAAAAATTCATAACCAAATGTTTCCCAAATGGTGTAAAAACACAAATCAAATACAACAATTTCATGCCATACTAATAGTGCAAAGTTAAGTAAACACCAAAATAAAACAAATGGCCAAAACTCCAACAGGTCCCGACTCCAAGTCTAGATCCTTCCCCATGTGCATCCTAAGCCCAACTCAACATCTCAGAGTAGGGTCTCTGCCCTTTTTCTGACCTGTAACCAAGAGATCTACTCATGTACACAACGATGGCCCAAGCAGGGTGTGAGTACAAAACTTAGTAATCCACCACCAACGGTGTCTAAAAAATATCCAGTTTCATAGATAGTGAATGCAAGTACAAAAGAAATGGGTAAGTAAGAAAGGTACAATTTAGGTTCCATTAGCTAACAAGGTTCATTTAGTTCATGACTAACATTTATCCCAACTCCATTTCTTATACCATCTTCATTACATAAGCCATTATGATCGCATGTTCCATGGGTTAGGCATAATTATCATCTACACAAGGGTATAAGGGAATCAATCACAATTCATATGGGAAATAAATCAAGTCTCTATCTCACTAGGGATACGCATATCACATCAACACATTATCCTCACCTCGAAGCCTCAGTCCAGGTGGAATGCAATCGTTAGGGGAATAGAGCCTCCGTCCCCTTCCCTAACCTGTGAATTTTGGGGTGGAGTTTAGAGCCTCAGTATAACTCGACCCGTGGGTGTATAACCTCAAGTCAATACCCAACTCTACCAATCCATGTGTACATTCTTATTTATCAAGTCACCACAACCATTTCATAGCACAAACAGGCATATTCAATACCACTGGATATCACAATACATAACAACAACTTGGGAATTAATACTATTACATAACCCATTATTACATTTACCATTTACAATTCATTTCCATTTGACCAAATTCTCATTCTCATTCCTTAACCCCTTAAGTGTATTCAACAACCCCTATGCCTTATCCAAATTAATCATTTACCATTAATTAACCCATTTCGCCCATTTATCATCTCACAAGTGTTTACCCACTTATGCATTTCAAGTAAAATTATCATATCACAGAACACAATACCTTTATTGAATTCAATCACTTAGTTGTACCACCTAATTATCATGTATTAACCAATTCCAAAAATTCATCAAATTACAAGTTCACCATTTAATATGCACTAATCCCCTTAGTAATTTTTAACCAAAATTCATTAAATAATTGACATAACCTCATTCAACCCAATTACCCATTTTCATGTCATTCCAACAATACCTTATGCCTTTATCACCATAGGAATATTTATCATCATTCCATTTACAACTTAATAAACCATTAATACATATTCTACATGGGTTCCACATTCTTATTCGGCAACCCATCACTTAACCCTACCACACTCTAGGTCTAGGTTTGTTGGTGCACCCCATGGGTGTCCCTAAAATGGAAAAGTCCTCCTATATTCATCCCAAGGGGATTATGAGGGTTTTAATAAATCATTTAGACACCCAATTTACCGAATCATACTCAAGGTAACCAATACAAAATAAGAGAAAGGAAAAATCTCAACACACGTGCACAAATCTATAAAAAAAACTATGGGATATAACTTGTAGACCACCTGTCTTGAATCCGATGATAAACACACTCTTAATCATAGCCTTGGATCCGGATTCAAACACCCCTTGAATCCTCAACCTAAATATCACCTGAAAAAGAGGCTTTTAGAGATTCTAAAGGAGATGGGAGAAAGATGAAAACCCTAATCAAAAAGAGGAAGCAAGGAAGAGATTAGACTTACCTGAGGCTTCAATCCGAAACCAACGGCACTCCAAACAGCCAAGAATCGAAGGATAATCACCTCTTGGAAGATTGGGTCATCCAATTTCATAACTAGGGTTGTAGGGGGGGAAATGGAGGAGAAAACCAAGTTGGGGTTTAAAATCCTGGGATGGAAATTTTTTAAATTTTCCCAACTTTTCTGGGTTGCACGGTTTACCCACACAGTTTTCCAAACTGTGCACAAACCATACAGAAGTTACTACCTAAAAATCACCCCCTTCAAATAGTTTTCTGGGAATTTCGCATGGTTTTCCAAACCATGCACAAACCGTACAGATTTTTTCTTCCCACACGGTCTCCCCTCGCACAGTTTTCCAAGTCGTGTTCAAACCATGCGGATTTCCCAGAGAGCCCCTTTTCCCCCCTTTTTAATGTCCCGAACCTCCAGAACACCCCCGAGCCTTCTCAAGGACTTGGTAAACACTTATCTATCCAAAAAGGAGAGGCCCAAGACAAAACTTAAACAAAAACATACTTTAAGAAAATTTGGGACCTTACAACCTCCCCACATTATAATGACTCATCCTCGAGCTGCTCTTCTAGGCATCACTATGGTCTTGTAACTAAAGGTCACTCCATTATTTATGCCTATTCATTCCCACCCTCCATGTTTATAGTTTCACATCATAATACTCATTGAACATGAAACAAGGTCATGATCTTTCCTCATAAGGCTTCCTCACTAGAACCACAACATGAGCTAAAAACTCCTCAAGGATTCATCCACTTCAACCATCCCCACCATGAGAAATTCATGGGGAAAACTTAGGAAACAACACCTAATTCACAACACATGGAAACTTAACAGACAACATCACATCATCATGGAGGGACCAATCGGCATCTCATCGGCCCGATGCTCTATACAAATCATGACCCAGATTGCTTGGTGTCACTTTTCCTCTATTTTTCAAACTCTAATAGTGAAAAACCCAGTATCACCCTAAGGAAAACACACAATCCTTCCAACAACATTTCCTGAAGATTTCATTCCACAACTATACAACCAAACACCATCCAAAACTCTTGAGTTCTCAGCCAACTAAACTCATGCCAAAGCTCTCTACCGGGGCCAACTCACCCGAACGGTGACCACTTGAGTCCTTCCAACCCAAAACTCTGATCATGTCATCAACCAACCATGTATCTGGTATGGTTCTCTCCATTAATCCCAGTTACATGGAACCTCCTCCATTGACAAAGGAACACCAGAACTCAACTCAAATTTCCCATCACCTAACATGTTCCAACTCACCGCAACCAAGCATCCATAGGGTATTACCCTACATTGGAATCCAGTTGCACCATTGAAACCATTCGGAAGGACATTCCTACACTATCTATCCAAGTAATAAGATCAACTTGACCTCACTCGGGTACAACTTTGTTTCAAAAGGCACTTTCCACTACAACATGAACACGAAGGTGGGTCAATCTCACCACACCCATTCAAGTTTACCATCTCAGGTAGGACCACATCTGACTAGTTTTTTCCAAAACACCCACTTTCCACTAATGGTACACTACCCCTTTCTCACCTTCCCAAGGTGCTTACTGACTTGAAGCCTATCATTTTCATCCCACACACTTACTGAGGTCATTTTATGAATTCCAGTATAATTCCATCATTGCGGCATTATCACCCTTCAGAACGTCACCAGACTTCACCCTTGGCACGACACCACATCACATAGCCAAGGTTCATCCAACTTCACAACGTTTAAAAACCACACAAGGGAAAATCACCTAAGTCTAAACCCAATCTTCGTTGGAGTTATAAGACCCCAACTTCTATTTCCATAACCTGTTGTCATATCCAACCACACCCTTCTATGACTTATCATAGACATCACAAACTTCACTTGGAACCACCTTGAGCTCAAGGAAACATTTGTCTCATCAGACACCACATCCATCGCCCATATGCCTATCTGAGGAACTAGACAAGCACCTCACATGTTCCTCATCAGCACCCCGATGCCACTATGTCAACTCGATATTCTCTTCTCCACATCCAAGACTGACTTATCACTCCCCACCTTAGGAGTGTTGTTACCACTGCTCTCAAAAGGGATTACAACCACCGCATCTTATACTCGATCACAAACCAAACCCCAAACTTAGACATGGCTATCTAGATTTTTCCCAAAATAAGAAAACAAACGTCACCTAATGCCCATTCTCAGCTTCCGTGAACAACACCCATGACATTTTTCGTCATTTGGTCCATCTTGAGGACCTAACCCCGAGCCATCGGGGGTGTACATCCCACCACTAAGCTCTAAATACACTGTTTCTTTGAGCGTAAACTTCATAATGTCCCTCATCCAACCAAACACCTTCATGTCTCTTTGCGTGAGCCAGAGCTTCTCAACCTACCTAAGATGATGTCAAGATGTTGGTCATGCTCGTCACTAGATGAGGTACATGAAGAATTCATCGAAGAACACCACCACCAACTTATCTATTTTTGATATCGAACTATGGGACACTATGACCTGCCAAGGATTTTAGGGCTTCCTATCGAAAACATCTCACCAACAATTAACAACCACCACCCAGGTGTGATTTTCGACCAAGTTTAACCATCGCTCCATGACCAAATCACCAAGTAGTTGTAAACCAACGTTCCATGTGGCATTACTTCCACCACATTGCTCAAGTTCTTTTGTTTCATCTCTGTCAGCTAACAATCATTGTGCAATGGTACACCACACCAATCATCCAATGATATCTCACAAAGAAACCTCTTCTTTCATATAGCCCATCGTCTACTCACTTACCTAACCAAGCCTCTTGGTTAGTAAGCCTCATCATCCCTGAGGCGGCCTATACATCTCACCCAACAACCAACCCATTCATACTGACAAGTTCATCCATGTGACCACCCTCACCTTGGTTTTCACTATTTAGCGAAAGAATATAATCGCACTTCAATCAACATTGTCTCTTCTGCTCAAAAAAAATTCAAGACCTCATTAACCGTCATCCAAACAGGTGAGTCATGAATCCATATGATATAACCCTTCTAAAAAAACCTTATATCACATCACGATCACTCAGGTACCCTTACGAAAGAACTGGGTATAACTATACCATTTACTAAAACTTGGTGGTACTCAGCATGCATTGACACCACCCCTGAAGCATCTCCCATGATTCATATTCTGAGGTACCTACATCGTTGGGATAACCTTCCATGAGGTCGCCCTTGGTTTCATGAGATTATCAATGCGTAACCACAATTAGAGTGGCACAACCATCCATCAACCTTCCCACTTAGCCCACAAGGCCAAACCTGCACCATGGGACACTTTGAGTCCCACTACCAAAGTCCAAAACATCTACATGAACAACACACACCCAAAAGCACTGGGAACCCTATCTGACCTCTCTCATAGGTCACCTTGAAGGATGAATGATACCAACTCCCTAAACTAGAGTCACAACTAAGATAAGCCATTGGTACTCTCTCCAAACCATGCTTATCATGACATAAACAAAGCAATGATCATAAATGGAACTCTCACTCCCATTATGACGCACACTATACATAGCACACCAAATAACCATCTACTCTAGGTTCCACACCAAAGGTGTACACATTCATCATCACTACAAGCAAAACATCCTCTTTGAGATTCAATACACAACTCGCAAGGTATCTACTCACAAGGTCACCAAGACCCATAAACCATTCTTAGGGTCCATCATGTGCTCCATATGGTCATGGACCACGAGAGTTTCCTCGCCCATATTACCGAACAATGCCGCATGACACAAAGCCACAACCCTACCAAGGGTTCCCTAAACACACCACCTAGGCCATATCCTAACCTTCAAGGCCTCACAATCTAAGCCCAAAATCTCAACAAGAGCACTCTCACTTCCCCCAAAATACACATACAAGGGTCAAACTGACAACGCAAAGGATACCCACCTTTTAACTCAATCATTCTCATTTTTAACTTATCATTCACCCGATGATTTAAATAATGACCAACAGGATTTAACCAAATATGGAAAAAGGGTCTCACACTAGCAACCTTAAACAACCCATTCTTCATGCCATGTCCCAATGGCCATCATCATACTTAGAACATTTCCCCCTACCATACCAACCATGGTCATGGTCAACATGGGGATAACAAATTTACTTAATCACAAATCTTCTGTCAACACATCTTCAACCCGATTTTTCTTTTACAGCTTGCCCCTTTCCCCTCAGGCACATTCCCATTTCACAACATATTAAAATCATCATTTTAACTCATTTACACCTTTCATTAGGCAAAAATCATTAACAATTTTACCGTAATTATGCAAACCTTTTTCTTTTAGACACTAAAACAAACTTTACAATTTATCACAACCCAAAATTTTAACCTGGTCACAACATTTATTTATACCTAATATTACTTAACTATTCACTTGTGTTCTTTTCAATTGCCCACTTTCATTATCATTATTAGGCATAATTTTCATCATATTTATCAAAGTAAAATTAATTCTACTCTTTATATCCCGCCCACCCATCCTGTGTGTGTGCATATAATGATACATTCCACCTATATCTTTAGGTGCCCAGAATGATGCATGAATTCACAACCTCATGCCATTTTGGACATGAGAAAAAATATCATAAATCGGTCAAATCACACAACATGTACATCACCCTATGATGAAATATTATTCAACTGTAACAACACACATCAAGAACAAAAATTCCCACCCAGGGTGACTTGGCTTTTCCCTCATACATGGGTTAGCTACTCCCAAGAATAAGCTCATTACCAAGTCCTGACACATCCTAATTTTATGTCTACCATCCCCAAATAGTAAGAAAGAGAAAAGAACTCCTCTAATACCACTTTGTAACGTCCCCGGCCCGGAATCCACTAAATTGGTGCTTCAAGACAAGTCGCCACATGACCTCAAGTGCGCCTCCCCATACGCTAGATGTTTTCGACTAGCGGCAATGGTCTAATAAGTCACGTGAGAAGACTATACCCTCTTTATTAGACAAAGCCACATCAAAACACAATATAAATAGTAGAAACAATAAGAATAACCAATAAACCTTTATAATCAAATGTTTCCCAAATGGTGTACAAACACAAATCAAATACAACAATTTCATGCCATACTAGTAGTGCAAAGTGAAGAAAACCCAAAAATAAAACAAATGGTAAAAACTCCAATAGGTCCCGACTCCAAGTATAGATACTTCCCCATGTATATCTCGATCCCAACTCAACATCTGATAGTAGGGCCTCTTCCCTTGTCCTAACCTACAACCAAGGGATCTTCTTGGGTGCCCAACAATAGCCTGAGCAGGGTGTGAGTACAAAACTTAGTAGGCCACCACCAATGGTGTCTACAAAATATCTAGTTTCACAGATAGTGTATGCAAGTAAAAAAGAAAGGGGTAAGTAAGAAAGGGACAGTTCAGGTGCCATTAGTTAACAAGGTTTATTTAGTTCATGACTAACATTTATCCCAACTCCATTTCTTATACCATCTTCATTACATAAGCCATTATAATTGCATGTTCCACGGGTTGGGAATAATTATCATCTACACAAGGGTATAAGGGAATCAATCACAATGAATAGGGTAAATAAATAAAGTCCCTATCTCACTAGGGATACACATATCACATCAACACATTATCCTCGCCTCGAAGCCTCATTCTGGGTGGAATGAAACCATTAGGGGAATAGATCCTATGTCCCCTTCCCTAACCCATGCATTTTGGGGTGAAGTTTAGAGCATCGGTCTAACTAGACCTATGGGCATAGAACCTCAATTCAATACCCACTCTACCAATCCATGTACACATGCTTATTTATCAAGTCACCACAAACATTCCATAGCACAACCAAGAATATTCAATGCCATTGGATATTAGAATACATAACAACAACATGGTAATTAATACTATGACATAACCCATTAATACATTTACCATTTACAATTCATTTACATTTAACCAAATTACCATTCTCATGACTTAACCCCTTAATTGTATTCAACAACTCCTATGCCTTAGATAAATTCATCATTTACCATTCATTAACCCATTTCACCTATTTATCATCTCACAAGTATTTACCCACTTATGCATTTCAAGTACAATTCTCATATCACATAACACAATCCCTTTATTGAATTAAATCACTTAGGTGTACCACCTAATTCTCATGTATTAACCCATTCCACAAATTCATCCAATTACATTTCACCATTTAATATACACTAATCCCCTTAGGCATTTCTAACCAAAATTCATTAAATAATTGACATAACCTCATTCAACCCAATTAACCATTTTTATGTCATTATAACAACACCTTATGCCTTTATCACCCTAGGCATATTTCTCATCATTCCATTTACAACTTAATCGACCATTAAGACATATTCTACATGGGTTCCATATTCTTATTCGGCAACCCATCACTTAACCCTACCACACTCTAGGTCCGGGTTTGCTAGCGCACCCCATGAGTGGTCCTAAAATGGACAAGTCCTCCTCTACATATCCCATGGGGATCGTGAGGGTTTCAAGAAATCATTTAGAAACCCAATTTACTGAATCATACTCAAGGTAACCAATACACAGCAAGAGAAAGGAAAAATCTCAACACACATGCACAAATATATAACAAAACTATGGGATATAACTTGTAGACCACCTACCTTGAATCTGATTATGAACACACCCTTAATCATATCATTGGATCCGGATTCAAAAACACTTTTAATCATCAACCTAAATCTCACTTAAAAAATAGGGTTTTAGATCTTCAGAAGGAGATGGGAGAAAGAAGAAAACCCTAATTTAAAAGAGGAATCAAGGAGGAGATTAGACTTACCCGGGGCTTCGATCCGCAACCAATGGTGGTCCAAATGGCCAAGAATCGAAGGAGAATCACCTATTGAAAGCTTGTTTCATACAATTTTTTCACTAGGGTTTCAAGGGGTGAAATGGAAGAGAAAACCTAGTTGGGGTTTTAAATCCCAGGATGAAAATTTTGTAAATTTTCCAACTTTTCTGGGCTGCACAGTTTACCTGTACGGTTTTCCAAACCATGTGAAAACCGTGTGGAAGCTACTACCTGAAAATCACCCCCTTCTCATGATTTCCTAGGAATTTCTCACGGTTTTCCAAACCATGCACAAATGGTGCGAATAGCTACTTCCCGCACGGTCTCCCCTCACACAGTTTCCCAAGTCGTGCGCAAACCGTGCAGATTGCCCAGAGAGCCCCTTTTCCCCCCTTTTTCATGTCCTGAACCCCCATAACACCCTTGATCCTTCTAAAGGACTTGGGAAAACACTTATCTATCTAAAAAGGAGAGGACCAATCCAAAACTTAAACAAAAACATACTTTAAGAAAATCCGGGAGCTTACAAATCTAGATGTTCAATTTCATTTATTAAGAAACTTTTAGTCCTAACTGGTTGATCTAAATCACCAATGATATTATCTCTAGGATGATTCCTAAGAAACAACCAACTTTTTGGGTTTTCAAAAGTCTATTCTTCAATAATAGGTATAAAATATTCTTGGGTAAAAAATTCACAAACATATTCTTTTGTTGGTTTCTCATGAGAAGAACTTTCTAACATAAATTAAAAATAATATTTATAAATAACATCTAAAGATGTAGGTTGGGTTTGTTTGAAAAAAAATGGATCATTTTCATCAAACTTAACATGTACTATTTCCTCAATGGTACTTGTATTTTTATTAAAAACTCTATAAACCTTACTAGTTGTAGAATAACCTAAAAATATTCCTTCATCAGACTTTGGATCAAACTTATGTAAGTTATCTTTAGTATTTAGTATGAATACTTTGTATCAAAATACTTTGAAGTAAGAAAGTTTTGGTTTTATTGTTTTCCACAACACATAAGGAGTTTTATTAATTAAATTTCTAATTAAAACTTGATTTATAGTAAAATAGGTGTCACTAACCACTTCATCCCAAAAATGTTTAGCAACTAAGTAACCACTCAGCGTGGTTCTAATAATCTCTTAAATAATTCTATTTCTCCTTTCAACTACTTGGTTTTTTGTGAAGTTATAGGTGATCAAAAGTTATGCATAATACCTTTTTTACTAATTTTTTTTTCAAAATTAGAATTTAAAAATTCTCCACGATGATCACTATGAATAGTTATCAAGGATGGGTTCTTCTCATTTTTAACTATGGCTGAATTTTTTTTAAAATAACTAAAGGATTTAGATTTTCTTGTTATAAAATAGACCCATGTATATTTATTGTAATAATCAACTAAAACATATACATAGTATTTTCAAACAGGTGAGTCATGAATCCATATGATATAACCCTTCTAAACAAACCTTATATCATATCACGATCACTCAGGTACCCTTACGAAAGAACTGGGTATGACTATACCATTTACTAAAACTTGGTGGTACTCAGCATGCATTGACACCACCCCTGAAGCATCTCCCATGATTCATATTCTGAGGTACCTACATCGTTGGGATAACCTTCCACGAGGTCGCCCTTGGTTTCATGAGATTATCAATGCGTAACCACAATTAGAGTGGCACAACCATCCATCAACCTTCCCACTTTGCCAACAAGGCCAAACCTGCACCATGGGACACTTTGTGTAACACCCCGAGATTTTATGAAAAATATTCTTTTTAATTTCATTAATGTCTTGTGTTGTACGCTACACCAAAAGGAGCTTGCACAACACGCATCCTTGACTTGCCTTTCATTACACGCAATCACGACCTTCCTTGATAGCGTGTGTAGTACGCAATACCGAGTTTTACTAAACAACGATATGCTATTAAAATATTATTAAAACTAACCGTTATGAATAGTAATAACCGCTTTTTGAAATTTTGTAAATTCTATTTTTCAAAATGGACTTCATTTTTGGATTCGGAATATCGAAATTAGCTTAGGGTGAAATTTTGGTACTTTTCGGATAACTTTTATATTCTGATGAATAGTGAAAATTACTAAATTTTAATTAAAAACAACCTTTTTTAATAGAAATAATTAATAGTGATAAATTATTAATTTGAGTGGTTTTAAAGTATATTTAGAATATATTTTTACAATTTAATACAATGTTGGTCATTGGATATAATTTCACATTTAAACCAGTTATAAACTAGTGTCAATCTTTTGATAGTTATTATCTCTTAAAAACACGCTATTTGACGACGAGAATTAATTTTTAAATTAGTTAATGCAACTGATATGTTTTGAATTTGGTAAAATAGACATCATTTTTGAGTTCAAAATATCAAATATAGCTTAGGCCTAATTTTTGGTATTTTTCTGAAACCTTTCAATTTTCGATGAATAGTGAAACCACTAAGTGGTAGTTAAAAAAACTGAATTGTTCATAAAACTTAATTTTACCGCTTCTGTGAGTGGAATTTCAAAAATCCGAGAGACACGGTTAATATCAAGGACTAAAATGTGGTTCAATGAGATGAAAATAATTTTTGGTGAATAGTAACTTTTTAGTTTTATTTACCACGGTTAAAAGTAAATAGGGTAATTAAGGGTAGAAATGATATTATTATTACCCTAACACATGTCCTAATTCTATTGGACAAGTGTAATTCGACCAAAAACAAACTTAGGAATAAAATATGACCATTTAGGCCCACTTGGATTAGATTAGGACATTTATTATTAATTTATTTAAAGAAGGGTTAAAAGAGTTAAAATCAAAGTTTATTTACTAAAACATTTTTAATATGGGGTTATACATAAGATAAATTCGACTATAAATATTCATTAGAAAGATAAAAAGATTTCATACATAATTATATTTTATTTGTAATTTTTAGACATTAAATAATTTAATTTATTTATGACACAATGATGATGCAGTAATTATCTTATTAATGAAATATTGACATAATTGATGTTATAAACACCAAAATAAATGTAATTTGAGACTTTTTATGAATTCCACTAATTTTCTAGGTTACTATGATATATTAGTGTTTATTTAATCAACTTGGTTTGAACATATAATTCTGTTATGACTTTCACAAAAATCATATATCAAATAGTGTCAAAATTGACACAAAATAGTTTTTAAATCAAATATTATATTATTAATTGTTATTTTATTACTAAAAATCTAAGGTTCGGCCAAATGACTTAGATAAGGATATATATATTAATAATAAACAATTTGGGGTTCGTTTGGCATGTTATAGTAAGTGTATTAACCATATAGTGTAAGAAAACAAAAAGACACGGTAAAAGTTAAATTATTTAACTTAGAGTTAAATCTAATTGATAAGGTTAAAATAATAACCTAAACTTGTCTAAATCCTATTGGTTGATAGTATTTCGACCCATCCCCACTTTATCTTCGAAATAAGACCCTTTGGAACCATTATAAACCGATTTTGACTTTAATATAAAATAATATTTTGAGATATTCCTAAGGTGCCCCTCTCCTCCCTTATAAAAGGGCACCTCCTCCCCCTCCTCCTCACACCAATTTGAGCACTCAAGCTCGTCCAACCCCTGACAAAATCCCTTCTCCACTCCCTAGAATAATCCTAGAGGTCATGGTCTTCTTCAAAGACCAATCTTAGTTCCCTAAGTGGAGGATTCAAAGAGGCGTTTCAAAGAAGAGGTAATATCCATTACCGGTCTTTTCAATTTCTTTCTTCTTCAACTTCTTCTTCTTTAGTTGTTTCATGACAAAGTAATAACATCAGTATTACTTACATACTGATATGTTATTATAAATATGAAACAAACCTAATTCACCTTCTATCCATCCTATGGAAAAATGAAATCACCGCGCGTGCGTACGTACGGAATACCGTCTCCACGCCGTGGTGTAATCTATTTTACACCACCACCTTAATAGGATGGGTATAATGGTGTAATGAGTAACTATATATGATTATTATAAAGTGATATTGATACTGAAATATTATACATACACTTCAACACAATTCCATGACCATGGGAACGATATCATCGCTCGTGCGTACGTACGGACTACCGTCTCCACGACGCGATGAGATTCATTCTCAATGATTAACCATTCATGAATGATTATAAAGTATATATAATAATTACTAATGAAATATATGACATAATAATGATACTGGATTTATGTAAATTTATATGTATTTCATCTACTTAATTCCATTCACTTCAATAAGGAAACGAAAACAGCGTTCATGCGTACGTACGGACTACCGTCTCCATGAACGGTGTATTTCATTCCATTTATCGATATTATATATATATATATATATATTCTGAATATATATTATATATAAATCATGTTTTACATTCTGGATATAAGTAATCATGATCCAAGTAATCATATTAATAATTACAAGTTAAAAACACGAACGACAAATGAGACGATTTTACCCAAAACGCTACTTTAACATGAATTTACAAAAGAACGGGTAATATAAAGTCATAAGTGGACCATATATGATATAATAACAATGAATATGATTCTGGAATACGTCAATAACATGATTTAAATCATTATACAGGAGGTTCGGACACTTACAAAGCAAGTCGGACCTAAGGTAAGGGAAATATCACAGTCTCATTTTTCTCCGAGATTGTTTATACTTTGGAATTTACTGGGGTGTATTTTATCATCCACATCCATGTTTCCTCAATATGTAATATTTATATCCTTCTACAATAGTTTATATCCAATTTTACCCTTCGGTGAGTTTTTAGTAAAAGATATGAAAGGAATCTTTTGTCGTTTTTCATACTAGGTACTTTTTGACTTTTCCGACAAAAGTACGAGAAGAATGTTTTTTTTTAACTTATATGACATGAATGGATTTTTAAAACATTATTTCCAAGAAGCTTCCTTTTCAAGTTTTCAAGTTTATTTTTAATCAACTTATTTTAGTTTAAAATTGTATTACATGTTAAGAAAGGAAAATTGTTTTTGAAGTAGAAAGTATATTTTCCTCAAGAACGGAGTTCAAGTGTTTTATCAAAATTATTTTCCATCTAAGATAATATAGGGTTCTGTTTTTATCCCTATTATTACATTGATTTGATTATGTTGAGATGGAATTATTTTTATGAATTCCTTTATCTTATATGAATTGTTTTATGATGTCATGTTGTTTAAGAATCCCATTTTTATTACATGGGTTATGCTATGATGTATGGTTTATGAATTTGTGGCACACATAAGAATGGTATCATTATGAGATGGGTGGGACCTATATCTCCCTCCAATGCATTGGGTAAAGATTTTATATCTCATGAGATAGACATGGCTGGAATGGTAGGTTATACCGGTTCAGTGAAACAGGACTGAAGCGAGGGTTACTCGATTCAGAAAGGGACTTTTTCCACTAAGATAGTCTTGGAAATGAGTCTTGACTAACAAGAAATGATTCTCTATGATTATGTGTGAATGCCACAAAGTTTCATGTTTTAAGTTATGATTATTGTGATTACATTTCACTGCCATGATTTATCCCATGTTATGAAATTATGCTCTCTTTTGCAGGTTATGATTTCCAAAATGTTATGTTCTTATGAATATGATGTGATTGATATTTATTTTGTTTACCCTTACTGAGCATTTGAGCTCACCCTTTTATGTTTTCTTTTCCCCAGGATATAAAGAAAGGTTTTAGGTTAAAAAAAAGAAGATCTTTATGGGAGATGTTGAAGATCTTTCACCACGATTAGAAGATTATATTCCGAGTTTCCAAAGACACTAAACTATTACGGTCCTTGTGTGTGTGTTTTTTTTATGTACTAAGTATTCCGCAAATGTAATGTAATGTCAATGTACGTCAAGCTTCGGGTCTCTACAGTTGGTATCATAGGAAAGGTTTAGTCAACCTTTGGAAACTAGGATGTGAAAACGTTAGTGAAATCCCTAGAGATATTTCTAAGGTATGTCTAGGGATGTCCCTAAGGATAAGTATACGTATAGGATATGGCCCTAGAACTACGGTAACGATCTTAGAATTTAACCTAAGATGTTAGATATTAAGGGTACTCCCCCTTTACTATGTTGTTTTCCCTAGCATGATTTTTGCCTCTCACACTATTCTTTTTGGGTTTTAGACGATGGCTGGAACCCGAAGGAACTGTGTTGATCAATGCAATGGACAATGCAATGATTGCCCTCCTGAACAAACAAATGTTATGGGAGATGGAGTGCAAAATCTTATTGCTATACTTACACAAGCTATGAATCATTCTAGACTTCCAAATGAGCAGAGAAAGGAACAATATTCTATTGAGTCCTTCATGAGGCAACGTCCACCTTCTTTCAGTGGGACTTCCGATCCACTTGTTGCTGAACAATGGATCAGTACCACTAAAAAGATATTTTCAGTTCTTCAATGTTCTGAACATGATAAAGTCATCTTAGCAGTATATCGTTTGGAAGGTGAAGCTGATCAATGGTGGAATCTTATCAAGAATACGAGGCCAAGAGATGAAATTGAGTCCATGAAATGGGACGAGTTCAAGAACTTGTTTTTCAGTAAGTACTTCCCTCGTATTCTTCGAACAAAGATGGAAAAGGAGTTTCTTGAGCTGAAGCAGAAGGATGATGAATCTGTTGGTATATACGAAGAGAATTTTACAAGACTTGCAAGGTATGCATCTGGCATTATCATCCAACCTGAAAGTAAAGTTGATCGATTTTTCAGTGGCTTAAAACCAAGTCTTCTAAGGGCATTAGCTATAAGAGACTTCAGTAGCTATGAATAAATTGTGCGTTGTGCTATCAAATTAGAAATGGAAGTTGTTGTTACTTATCCATCTCATAGTTTTGACAAGAAACGAAAGATGGAGTTCAAGGAGAAATCTCAAAATAATGGTGAAAAGAAGATGAATGTTTCCTTATGCACAAAGTGTGGAAAGAAGCATGGTGGAGATTGTCTTAAAGGGACTAGAAAATGTTTTAAGTGTGGAAAAGAAGGTCATCGAGCAGTTGAGTGTCGAAGTAATGAAAAAAGGGTTTCTAATGATGTGAATAAAGCAAACACTGCAGAGAACGCACCACCAACACTTCAATGCTTCAAGTGCAAGGAAATGGGGCATTATGCTAATAAATGCCCTAATCCAAGGGTTAGTGATGATCAACATGAGCAACCGCTTAAGGCAAAGGATAAAGGGAAGTCACATGCGATCACTATTGGTGATGTTGAATATGACAACGATGTGGTGGAATGATTAAGTGTTTATGTAATGGGATTCCAAAATAATGTTGTATCATGGAGTATTGGAATATTTATTGGTCTAATGTGGTATTCAAAGTGATTGAGATATTTTTGGAAATAAGAAGATATGCGCATAATGAAGGGAAAATGAGAAAATGAAATGTTTAACAGTATTCATGAGCTCATGATTGATATAAGGACTAAGTGATATCATGGTTTGATTATAAAGAATTTTGAGGATTTTGGTATGTGGAAAGTGTTAACGTTTAACTGCATTCATGTTTTCACTAAGGTTTAATGGGTATTCAAGAGAATACATGATTAAGGACTTTGAATGTTTAGAATGTGACCAACAAGACATATCTTATGATATATGGGGATCAACGATGGTATTAAATCTCTGGTAATTGTTTTCACTATATTATGAGAGTGGACTGCAGTATTATGGGTAAGCCTAAAGATTGGAATGGATTATGTTGGACATAAGTTAGTATTGTTTAAGGATAAAAGTTTTTTTTTTTGATATTATTGATGGGATGTTATAGTAATATAGTTTTAGAAAAAGGACAACCTGCAGGACGGGCGACAGCCCATCGCGTCGGACAAGGCTGTGGGAATCGAACCCACAACCGAAATGCGACTGGCCTTTATTGCCTACCACTGGCCTACAGGAAGTCCCTGTTTAGTAGAAACTAGTTTTATTTTATTAAGCGGTATGATATATGAATTATAAGTTCATTTTTGGAACCATATATGATTAATCTAACCATAAGATGAACTTATAACTTTTCAAACCTTTTGTTTGAGACAGATGGAATGACCCATCATTCTATTACATGATCTACTAACACATCACGAATGACAAATTCAACTTCATTTCTTTAAGAGATGAAGTGGAAATTGTCCAAAGAACGACCAACGGTGAGACTATACCGAAATCACGAAAGTATTTCTTCTAATTCCAATTTCATCAACTTTAGGGAAACGATCTTGAAAACCAAAAATGTCATCCTAGTGCTCTTATATCTGATTAATCAGATGGTACCTTAGATCGTCACAAATTTATGGATTTGTGATTGTTGGCTTTTCCATAGCCATGTTCTCTACCACTCTCCATCAGAACATGATGGTTAGATTTTTCTTCCATATCCATATTTTCACCTATGTGGAAACCCAGTGATTAGTTTATTTGGGTAATCGTTACATTTCATACTTTAGTTTTGAAAGCCATGTTTTGGTATTCCTTTTTACGATGTGGGTTTCTATCAAAGAAAATTTCGAATAGTAAACCATTTATAACCCCGACGAATTTCGAGGGCGAAATTCATTTTAAGGGGGGTAGAATGTAACACCCCGAGATTTTATGAAAAATATTCTTTTTAATTTCATTAATGTCTTGTGTTGTACGCTACACCAAAATAATCTTGCACAACACGCATCCTTGACTTGCATTTCATTACATGCAATCATGACCTTCCTTGATAGCGTGTGTAGTACACAATACCGAGTTTTACTAAACAACGATATGCTATTAAAATATTATTAAAACTAGCCATTATGAATAGTAATAACCGCTTTTTGAAATTTTGTAAATTCTATTTTTCAAAATGGACTTCATTTTTGGATTCGGAATATCGAAATTAGCTTAGGGTGAAATTTTGGTACTTTTCGGATAACTTTCATATTCTGATGAATAGTGAAAATTACTAAATTTTAATTAAAAACAACCTTTTTTAATAGAAATAATTAATAGTGATAAATTATTAATTTGAGTGGTTTTAAAGTATATTTAGAATATATTTTTACAATTTAATACAATGTTGGTCATTGGATGTAATTTCACATTTAAACCAGTTATAAACTAGTGTCAATCTTTTGATAGTTATTATCTCTTAAAAACACGCTATTTGACGACGAGAATTAATTTTTAAATTAGTTAATGCAACTGATATGTTTTGAATTTGGTAAAATAGACATCATTTTTGAGTTCATAATATCAAATATATCTTAGGCCTAATTTTTGGTATTTTTCTGAAACCTTTCAATTTTCGATGAATAGTGAAACCACTAAGCGGTAGTTAAAAAAAACTGAATTGTTCATAAAACTTAATTTTACCGCTTCTGTGAGTGGAATTTCGAAAATCCGAGAGACACGGTTAATATCAAGGACTAAAATGTGGTTCAATGAGATGAAAATAATTTTTGGTGAATAGTAACTTTTTAGTTTTATTTACCACGGTTAAAAGTAAATAGGGTAATTAAGGGTAGAAATGATATTATTATTACCCTAACACATGTCATAATTCTATTGGACAAGTGTAATTCGACCAAAAACAAACTTAGGAATAAAATATGACCATTTAGGCCCACTTGGATTAGATTAGGACATTTATTATTAATTTATTTAAAGAAGGGTTAAAAGAGTTAAAATCAAAGTTTATTTACTAAAACATTTTTAATATGGGGTTATACATAAGATAAATTCGACTATAAATATTCATTAGAAAGATAAAATGATTTCCTACATAATGATATTTTATTTGTAATTTTTAGACATTAAATAATTTAATTTATTTATGACACAATGATGATGCAGTAATTATCTTATTAATGAAATATTGACATAATTTATGTTATAAACACCAAAATAAATGTAATTTTAGACTTTTTATGAATTCCACTAATTTTCTAGGTTACTATGATATATTAGTGTTTATTTAATCAACTTGGTTCGAACATATAATTCTGTTATGACTTTCACAAAAATCATATATCAAATAGTGTCAAAATTGACACAAAATAGTTTATAAATTAAATATTATATTATTAATTGTTATTTTATTCCTAAAAATCTAAGGTTCGGCCAAATGACTTAGATAAGGATATATATATTAAAAATAAACAATTTGGGGTTCGTTTGGCATGTTATAGTAAGTGTATTAACCATATAGTGTAAGAAAACAAAAAGACACGGTAAAAGTTAAATTATTTAACTTAGAGTTAAATCTAATTGATAAGGTTAAAATAATAACCTAAACTTGTCTAAATCCTATTGGTTGATAGGATTTAGACCCATCCCAACTTTAGCTTCGAAATAAGACCCTTTGGAACCATTATAAACCAATTTTGACTTTAATATAAAATAATATTTTGAGATATTCCTAAGGTGCCCCTCTCCTCCCTTATAAAAGGGCACCTCCTCCCCCTCCTCCTCACACCAATTTGAGCACTCAATCTCGGCCAACCCCTGACAAAATCCCTTATCCACTTCCCTAGAATAATCCTAGAGGTCCTGGTCTTCTTCAAAGACCAATCTCAGTTCCCTAAGTGGAGGATTCAAAGAGGCGTTTCAAAGAAGAGGTAATATCCATTACCGATCTTTTCAATTTCTTTCTTCTTCAACTTCTTCTTCTTTAGTTGTTTCATGACAAAGTAATAACATCAGTATTACTTACATACTGATATGTTATTATAAATATGAAACAACCCTAATTCACCTTCTATCCATCCTACGGAAAAATGAAATCACCGCGCGTGCGTACGTACGGAATACTGTCTCCACGCCGTGGTGTAATCTATTTTCCACCACCACCTTAATAGGATGGGTATAATGGTGTAATGAGTAACTATATATTATTATTATAAAGTGATATTGATACTGAAATAGTATACATACACTTCAACACAATTCCATGACCATGGGAACGATATCATCGCTCGTGCGTACGTACGGACTACCGTCTCCACGACGCGATGAGATTCATTCTCAATGATTAACCATTCATGAATGATTATAAAGTATATATAATAAGTACTAATGAAATATATGACATAATAATGATACTGGATTTATGTAAATTTATATGTATTTCATCTACTTAATTCCATTCACTTCAATAAGGAAACGAAAACAGCGTTCATGCGTACGTACGGACTACCGTCTCCATGAACGGTGTATTTCATTCCATTTATCGATATTATATATATATATATATATATATATATATATATATATTCTGAATATATATTATATATAAATCATGTTTTACATTCTGGATATAAGTAATCATGATCCAAGTAATCATATTAATAATTACAAGTTAAAAACACGAACGACAAATGAGACGATTTTACCCAAAACGCTACTTTAACATGAATTTACAATAGAACAGGTAATATAAAGTCATAAGTGGACCATATATGATATAATAACAATGAATATGATTCTGGAATAAGTCAATAACATGATTTAAATCATTATACAGGAGTTTCGGACACTTACAAAGCAAGTCGGACCTAAGGTAAGGGAAATATCACAGTCTCATTTTTCTCCGAGATTGTTTATACTTTGGAATTTACTGGGGTGTATTTTATCATCCACATCCATTTTTCCTCAATATGTAATATTTATATCCTTCTACAATAGTTTATATCCAATTTTACCCTTCAGTGAGTTTTTAGTAAAAGATATGAAAGGAATCTTTTGTCGTTTTTCATACTAGGTACTTTTTGACTTTTCCGACAAAAGTACGAGAAGAATGTTTTTTTTAACTTATACGACATGAATGGATTTTTAAAACATTATTTCCAAGAAGCTTCCTTTTCAAGTTTTCAAGTTTATTTTTAATCAACTTATTTTAGTTTAAAATTGTATTACATGTTAAGAAAGGAAAATTGTTTTTGAAGTAGAAAGTATATTTTCCTCAAGAACGGAGTTCAAGTGTTTTATCAAAATTATTTTCCATCTAAGATAATATAGGGTTCTGTTTTTATCCCTATTATTACATTGATTTGATTATGTTGAGATGGAATTATTTTTATGAATTCCTTTATCTTATATGAATTGTTTTATGATGTCATGTTATTTAAGAATCCCATTTTTATTAAATGGGTTATGCTATGATGTATGGTTTATGAATTTGTGGCACACATAAGAATGGTATCATTATGAGATGGGTGGGACCTATATCTCCCTCCAATGCATTGGGTAAAGATTTTATATCTCATGAGATAGACATGGCTGGAATGGTAGGTTATACCGGTTCAGTGAAACAGGACTGAAGCGAGGGTTACTCGATTCAGAAAGGGACTTTGTCCACTAAGATAGTCTTGGAAATGAGTCTTGACTAACAAGAAATGATTCTCTATGATTATGTGTGAATGCCACAAAGTTTCATGTTTTAATTTATGATTATTGTGATTACATTTCACTGCCATGATTTATCCCATGTTATGAAATTATGCTCTCTTTTGCAGGTTATGATTTCCAAAATGTTATGTTCTTATGAATATGATGAGATTGATATTTCTTTTGTTTACCCTTACTGAGCATTTGAGCTCACCCTTTTATGTTTTCTTTTCCCCAGGATATAAAGAAAGGTTTTAGGTAAAAAAGAAGAAGATCTTTATGGGAGATGTTGAAGATCTTTCACCATGATTAGAAGATTATATTCCGAGTTTCCAAAGACACTAAACTATTACGGTCCTTGTGTGTGTGTTTTTGTTATGTACTAAGTATTCCGCAAATGTAATGTAATGTCAATGTACGTCAAGCTTCGGGTCTCTACACTTTGAGTCCCACTACCAAAGTCCAAAACATCTACATGAACAACACACACCCAAAAGCACTGGGAACCCTATCTGACCTCTCTCATAGGTCACCTTGAAGGATGAATGATACCAACTCCCTAAACTAGAGTCACAACTAAGATAATCCATTTGTACTCTCTCCAAACCATGCTTATCATGACATAAACAAAGCAATGATCGTAAATGGAACTCTCACTCCCATTATGATGCACACTATACATAGCACACCAAATAACCATCTACTCTAGGTTCCACACCAAAGGTGTACACATTCATCAGCACTACAAGCAAAACATCCTCTTTGAGATTCAATACACAACTCGCAAGGTATCTACTCACAAGGTCACCAAGACCCATAAACCATTCTTAGGGTCCATCATGTGCTCCATATGGTCATGGACCACGAGATTTTCCTCGCCCATATTACCGAACAACGCCGCATAACCCAAAGCCACAACCCTACCAAGGGTTCCCTAAACACACCACCTAGGCCATATCCTAACCTTCAAGGCCTCACAATCTAAGCCCTAAATCTCAACAAGGGCACTCTCACTGCCCCCAACATACACATACAAGGGTCAAACTGACAACGCAAAGGATACCCACCTTTTAACTCAATCATTCTCATTTTTAACTTATCATTCACCTGATGATTTAAATAATGACCAACAGGATTTAACCAAATATGGAAAAAGGGTCTCACACTGGCAACCTTAAACAACCCATTCTTCATGCCATGTCCCAATGGTCATAATCATACTTATAACATTTCCCCCTACCATACCTACCACGGTCATGGTCAACATGGGGATAACAAATTTACTTAATCACAAGTCTTCTGTCAACACATATTCAACCCGATTTTTCTTTTACAGCTTGCCCCTTTCCCCTCGGGCACATTCCCATTTCACAACATGTTAAAATCATCATTTTAACTCATTTACACCTTTCATTAGGCAAAAATCATTAACAATTTTACCGTAATTATGCAAACCTTTTTCTTTTAGACACTAAAACAAAATTTACAATTTATCACAACCCAAAATTTTAACCTGGTCACAACATTTATTTATA
Source organism: Viscum album (assembly GCA_963277665.1). Classification (NCBI taxonomy): domain Eukaryota; kingdom Viridiplantae; phylum Streptophyta; class Magnoliopsida; order Santalales; family Viscaceae; genus Viscum; species Viscum album. The sequence goes on along the minus strand of OY728126.1, from coordinate 1,202,550,189 downwards.
CCTAATATTACTTAACTATTCACTTGTGTTCTTTTCAATTGCCCACTTTCATTATCATTATTAGGCATAATTTTCATCATATTTATCAAAGTAAAATTAATTCTACTCTCTATATCCTGCCCACCCATCCTGTGTGTGTGCATATAATGATACATTCCACCTATATCTTTAGGTGCCCAGAATGATGCATGAATTCACAACCTCATGCCATTTTGGACATGCGAAAAAATATCATAAATCGGTCAAATCACACAACATGTACATCACCCTATGATGAAATATTATTCAACTGTAACAACACACATCAAGAACAACAATTCCCACCCAGGGTGACTTGGGTTTTCCCTCATACATGGGTTAGCTACTCCCAAGAATAAGCTCATTACCAAGTCCTGGCACATCCTAATTTTATGTCTACCATCCCCAAATAGTAAGAAAGAGAAAAGAACTCCTCTAATACCACTTTGTAACTTCCCCGGCCCGGAATCCACTAAATTGGTGCTCCGAGACAAGTCGCCACATGACCTCAAGCGCGCCTCCCCATACGCCAGATGTTTTCGACTAGCGGCAATGGTCTAATAAGTCACGTGAGAAGACTATACCCTCTTTATTAGAGAAAGCTACATCAAAACACAATATAAATAGTAGAAACAATAAGAATAACCAATAAACATTTATAATCAAATGTTTCCCAAATGGTGTACAAACACAAATCAAATACAACAATTTCATGCCATACTAGTAGAGCAAAGTGAAGAAAACCCAAAAATAAAACAAATGGTCAAAACTCCAATAGGTCCCGAATCCAAGTATAGATACTTCCCCATGTATATATCGATCCCAACTCAACATCTAATAGTAGGGCCTCTTCCCTTGTCCTAACCTACAACCAAGGGATCTTCTTGGGTACCCAACAATATCCCGAGCAGGGTGTGAGTACAAAACTTAGTAGGCCACCACCAATGGTGTCTACAAAATATCTAGTTTCACAGATAGTGTATGCAAGTAAAAAAGAAAGGGGTAAGTAAGAAAGGGACAGTTCAGGTTCCATTAGTTAACAAGGTTTATTTAGTTCATGACTAACATTTATCCCAACTCCATTTCTTATACCATCTTCATTACATAAGCCATTATAATTTCATGTTCCACGGGTTGGGAATAATTATCATCTACACAAGGGTATAAGGGAATCAATCACAATGCATAGGGGAAATAAATAAAGTCCCTATCTCACTAGGGATACACATATCACATCAACACATTATCCTCGCCTCGAAGCCTCATTCTGGGTGGAATGAAACCATTAGGGGAATAGATCCTATGTCCCCTTCCATAACCCATGCATTTTGGGGTGAAGTTTAGAGCATCGGTCTAACTCGACCTATGGGCATAGAACCTCAATTCAATACTCACTCTACCAATACATGTACACATGCTTATTTATCAAGTCACCACAACCATTCCATAGCACAACCAAGAATATTCAATGCCATTGGATATTAGAATACATAACAACAACATGGGAATTAATACTATGCCATAACCCATTAATACATTTACCATTTACAATTCATTTCCATTTAACCAAATTCCCATTCTCATGACTTAACCCCTTAATTGTATTCAACAACTCCTATGCCTTAGATAAATTCATCATTTACCATTCATTAACCCATTTCACCTATTTATCATCTCACAAGCATTTACCCACTTATGCATTTCAAGTACAATTCTCATATCACATAACACAATCCCTTTATTGAATTAAATCACTTAGGTGTACCACCTAATTCTCATGTATTAACCCATTCCACAAATTCATCCAATTACAAGTTCACCATTTAATATACACTAACCCCCTTAGGCATTTCTAACCAAAATTTATTAAATAATTGACATAACCTCATTCAACCCAATTAACCATTTTCATGTCATTATAAAAACACATTATGCCTTTATCACCCTAGGCATATTTCTCATCATTCCATTTACAAATTAATCGACCATTAAGACATATTCTACATGGGTTCCATATTCTTATTCGGAAACCCATCACTTAACCCTACCACACTCTAGGTCCGGGTTTGCCAGCGCACCCCATGAGTGGTCCTAAAATGGACAAGTCCTCCTCTACATATCCCATGGGGATCGTGAGGGTTTCAAGAAATCATTTAGAAACCCAATTTACTGAATCATACTCAAGGTAACCAATACACAGCAAGAGAAAGGAAAAATCTCAACACACATGCACAAATATATAACAAAACTATGGGATATAACTTGTAGACCACCTACCTTGAATCTGATTATGAACACACCCTTAATCATATCATTGGATCCAGATTCAAAAACACTTTTAAGCATCAACCTAAATATCACTTAAAAAATAGGGTTTTAGATCTTCAAAAGGAGAAGGGAGGAAGAAGAAAACCCTAATTTAAAAGAGGAATCAAGGAGGAGATTAGACTTACCCGGGGCTTCGATCCGCAACCAATAGTGCTCCAAATGGCCAAGAATCGAAGGAGAATCACCTATTGGAATCTTGTTTCATCCAATTTTGTCACTAGGGTTTCAAGGGGTGAAATGGAAGAAAAAACCTAGTTGGGGTTTTAAATCCCAGGATGGAAATTTTGTAAATTTTCCAACTTTTCTAGGCCGCACAGTTTACCTGTACGGTTTTCCAAACCATGTGAAAACCGTGTGGAAGATACTACCTGAAAATCACCCCATTCTCATGATTTCCTAGTAATTTCTCACGGTTTTCCAAACCATGCACAAATGGTGCGAATAGCTACTTCCCGCATGGTCTCCCCTCACACAGTTTCCCAAGTCGTGCGCAAACTGTGCAGATTGCCCAGAGAGCCCCTTTTCTCCCCTTTTTCATGTCCTGAACCCCCATAACACCCTTGATCCTTCTAAAGGACTTGGGAAAACACTTATCTAGCTAAAAAGGAGAGGACCAATCCAAAACTTAAACAAACACATACTTTAAGAAAATCTGAGAACTTACAAATCTAGATGTTCAATTTCATTTATTAAGAAACTTTTAGTCCTAACTGGTTGATCTAAATCACCAATGATATTATCTCTAGGATGATTCCTAAGAAATAACCAACTTTTTGGGTTTTCAAAAGTCTATTCTTCAATAATAGGTATAAAATATTCTTGAGTAAAAAATTCACAAACATATTCTTTTGTTGGTTTCTCATGAGAAGAACTTTCTAACATAAATTAAAAATAATATTTATAAATAACATCTAAAGATGTAGGTTGGGTTTGTTTGAAAAAAAATGGATCATTTTCATCAAACTTAACATGTACTATTTCCTCAATGGTACTTGTATTTTTATTAAAAACTCTATAAACCTTACTAGTTGTAGAATAACCTAAAAATATTCCTTCATCAGACTTTGGATCAAACTTATGTAAGTTATCTTTAGTATTTAGTATGAATACTTTGTATCAAAATACTTTGAAGTAAGAAAGTTTTGGTTTTATTGTTTTCCACAACACATAAGGAGTTTTATTAATTAAATTTCTAATTAAAACTTGATTTATAGTAAAATAGGTGTCACTAACCACTTCATCCCAAAAAAAATTAGCAACTAAGTATCCACTCAGCGTGGTTCTAGTAATCTCTTAAATAATTCTATTTCTCCTTTCAACTACTTGGTTTTTTGTGAAGTTATAGGTGATCAAAAGTTATGCATAATACCTTTTTTACTAAATTTTTTTTCAAAATTAGAATTTAAAAATTCTCCACCATGATCACTATGAATAGTTATCAAGGAGAGGTTCTTCTCATTTTTAACTATGGCTGAAATTTTTTTAAAATAACTAAAGGATTTAGATTTTCTTGTTATAAAATAGAACCATGTATATCTATTGTAATAATCAACTAAAACTTATACATAGTATTTTCAACTAATACTTCCAGTTTGTGTGGGACCAAATAAGTCCATGTGCGCTAAATGTAAAGCATTAGAATTTGAAACTTCACTAATAGATTTAAAACTTGACTTATGTTTCTTTCCATATTGAAAAGGATCACAAAATTTTCAAGAATCAAACCTAAGTTCTAGTAGATCCTTAACAAGTCATTTAATATTCAACTTAACTAAGTTTCCAAGGTTACAGTGTCCTAACCTTCTATACCATAACCAAGATTGGTCTTCCATTGCAGTAAGGCAAGGTAGATCTTGGCTCTAAAAGTCTTCTATGTTTAGTGTGTAAACATTCTCATGTAGATTTGTAGAAATAATAAATTCATCTTTATTTATATTACATTTTTCATTCAAATTTCACAAGATAACATTCATCACATAATTGGATTATGGTTACAAGGTTGTGCTTAAGTCCTATAACAAATAAAACATTTAAAATTAAAGTTTTTCTAATAATAGCAATTTTTTATATACCAATTATTTCTCCTTGAGAATTATCTCTGAATGTTACTTTTTTATCTCTCATCTTGATAATATTCTTAAATAAATCTTTGTTGTCAATCATATTTTTGGAACAACCACTATCCATGTACTGAATGTTTTTATTGTTGGTGTATTCTTTGTTTTCCTGAAAATAAAAAATATTAGTGTTTCAGATCCCAAACCTTCTTGGGTCCAATATTATTAGAAAGTAATATTTTAGGTAACCATATTTTTCCAACATTTTTGTTTTGATCAAATGTCATTTCCTTAGAAAAATAATCTTTATGAAAACCTAAATATTGAATTATATTAAGAGAAAATTTATTTTTCCAATGTCCACCACTTTGAAATTTTGGGGAAAATGAATCACCTTTAGGAATAAAGTAATTTCTATTAAAAACAGGTTTTTGGTTAGTATAACCCATTCCGGTAATATTACAAAAGTCCTAATTTTTTTGTACATTTTATTAAAATTTTACTTACCATAATTAAAATTAGATAAAATTTTCTTCAAACTTGATATCACATATTTCAGTTTCAAAAATAATTCCATATACTTAGTAGTATTAGTATTAGAACTAAGTTTTAGATAATAATTTTGTAAACTATTTTTATCATAAATAGTATTATAAAGATCTTTTGAAACTTTATATTTTTCAGAATTAGACTTGTCAAGATATTTGGAAAGATCTGATATCTCAGTTTTTAAAATAATAATACTTGAATCTACCTTTGCAAGTTTTTCTTGAGCATTATCAATTTTTTTCGAAACTTTAAAATTTTACTTTTCAAGTAATTTGGAAAACCTAGATAATTCTTCATAACTAGGAAAGTTATTATCCTATTTAGTTTAGGAATATTCTTCATTAGGAGATGTATAATTTTTTCATTATTATCAGGATAATTTTAATTTAAAGAAAGATTGGTAAGGGATTCAATAGTGTGTACCTTATCCATAATACATTTATTTACTAAAGGTATTTGTGTAAATAAATAAATGTTCCTCTACTTGAAACTCTTATTATCATAATAATTGTCAGAAGAACTATCACCGCCACTTGCACTCCAAGTGTCAGAGGCTTTCAAAATCTTCTTCCTTTTAGACTTATAATACTTCTTGGCATTTCAATCTGAATTTATTTCTTTATTTTATTTCCTTTTGAGATTAGGAAAATCCATTAGAATACATATTGTCTTCATGCATTCATAAAAAATAACCTTAGAATAATCCTTATTTTCTTTTTTAACCTTGTAACTCTTTTTATATCTATATTGAAAATAATTCTTGCCCACAATACTATTCATCCTTCTGGAAAGATTTGATAAATTATTTTTAGAATCTTCTGACAAACTATAATTTGATTTAACAAAAACTTTCTTCTTATTTCAAGAATTCACAATTTTCTTAGGTGATTAAACTTCGGTAGGAATAATAGATGTTATTTCAAAAGAAACACCTCCATTTTTCTTTTTCAATTTCTCATCATCTCTTTTTAGTATTCCTTCATATTTCATGATAGTTCCAATAAGATCATATAAAGTGAGATTTGTGATATTTATTGTATCATCCAAGGCTATTCTCTTAGATTACAATTCATTTGGAATCATCTCTATAATCTTCTCAAATAAAATATTATCTTTAAGACCTTTCTCTCCAAGATATTGTAAACTATTTATAATAGTTGTAAACCTTTGGTGCATCTTAGAAACTATCTCCCTAGGTATAAAATCAAAGGCTTGATAATAAACATAAAGTATAGCTCTTCTTATTTCTATATACTTAGAAGTTTCAAAATGTGTTACTTTAAATTTATTCCAAATACTATTTTCATCTTCACATGAAGAAATATGACTATATATATTTTTAGCCATGGAACGTAGTAGAGTATTCCTTACTCTATAATTCAATTGATATTTCAACTTTTCTTGATTTTTAAAGGTGGAAACATCCTAATCATGGATCTTGTAATTTCCAGTAAGCATTACAAAATTATCAACTCCAGTGTTAATAACAAATTTCTTCATCTGATCTCTCTAATATTCATAATCAGCACCATCAAAGATAGATGGTATGCTTTGATTCATATTTTTAAGGGTTCAAACAATTAACCCTATCATCTTAAAAATAATAGAAACTATTTGTAATGCCCCGACCCCAGAAACCCGGAGTCGGTGCATTATTTTAATACATTTGCAAGATTACAAGGAATCAAGTCCCGAAAAACCGATCAGTTTAACAGTATTGGGAAATAGATTACATACAAGAACATAACATTACAATTTATAACATAAAATACAACATAGATAATCCTTTGATAATTCCATTATTCCCCTAGATTAACCCTTCATATCAATCATAATACACTTCTTGGCATCTAGAAAAAAATAAAACATCATAAATGGGTGAACTTAGATGCTCAGTAAGGGTAAATAATTCAGCAGAAGCTACAAACTTGTAAGGCATGATGTATAATAAAAATATAAGCCTTTTTTAACATAAACTTGAACATAATATAGTAAAAATAAATCAAAAATTACCATATAAACATGTACATGGATATTCTATTAGTCTAATAATCGCATGTAATAACTAATTTCATAACAAGGGAATGCATAATATCGGACATAATAACTACTAATTCAAGGCCTTGTTCCAAGACCATTCACAAATATTATGTCAAGGCCTTGTGCCAAGACACTAGTTTCTCTCATGAGACCTATCGATTCATCGAAGTGCTATAGCGGGTCTCGCCCGTCACTTATTAATTCTAATGCATTCCTCATATGAAAAGGGTGAAACATAACATAATCATTCGTATTAAAACTAGCATATGAAATGTCAATACTTTAACCATAAACCATGAATGGTATAGAAATAGCACATCCACAGCCAAATATATCATAACTCATTAAATACAATATGGAAAATTGTATTATAATAAATCAACCTCAATCAATAATAATATCTAGTAAAGGATGTTGACATAGTTGAAAATGATCAGTAAAACCCTTTGAGAGAAATATCCATTTTTTCATAAAATAATTTAAAAGTCACAAAATTTATAAAGGAAGTCATTTAAATGAGATTTTTGAATCAAAGTGTCCCATACCACTTTTAATCTTTTGAAATGAATTAACATTTTACAACAATCATGTCCATATAAATAAATCCTTAAAATCATTTTGAAAACATGGACATTAATTAAATAAATTTATAAAAATAAATATTTAAAACATTTAAAATGATAATATAGTTAAAGAGTACCTTCTATAAAACATTAAAATATTTCTTTTGAATTCATTTTTATGAAACATGTACATGTATGATAAATATGTCTCCTTAAATACTTACATATTAACAACCTCGAATAATAATGAGATTGTGAAATTAACCCTTACCTTAGGTCTGATACTCTCCATGCGTGTCTGAAAATCCTGTATAATGTGTTTAAACATATTATTAACTTATATAAGAATCATAATAATATTTATGATATCACATATGATTCTTTTATTACTTTATATTACCTATTTATTAACAATTCCAAGTTAAAGAAACATTTCAGGTAATAATCGCTTTGTTTATCATACATGTTTTGACTAGTTATTCTTGATCATATTACTTAGATAATAATTTACTTACTTAAAGAATGTAAAATATGATTTATATATCATATATATTCTGTATATAAATATATATAATAGATAAATAAATAAAATGGAACACACCGTTCATAGAGACAGTAGGTCGCACGTACACATGAACGTTGTTTCCATTTTCTTATCGTACTTAATGGAAGTAAGTGAATGAAATATATATATATATATATATCAACCCAGTATAATTATTATGTCATATATTTCAAATTTATTAATAATATTTATTCTTATAATCATTCTTGTATGGTGAACATGGAATATGAGTCTCATCGCGCTGTGGAGACGGTAAGTCGTACGAACGCACGAGCGACAGTATCATTTCCTTAATGGTAAAATGATATTGAATTGTATGGAATATGAATTTTACATAAGAAATATCATATTATAATTCTTATTTACATCCATTATATTCATTTTTATACCAATATAAATAAATTGTACATGAAAAACAACTTACACCACGACGTGGAGACGGTAAGTCGTACGTACGAACACATGGTGGTATTGTTTTTAATAGGATGGGTAAAAAGAGGAATATGGTTTTCCCATAATCTTAAAAACATATCATCATATAGGATATTATGGATTTATTATTTTATTATGGTAATAACTTAGTAAGAGTAAGTAGAATAAGAAATGAACTTTGAAAGAAGGGATAAAACGATTACCTCTTCTTCAGGTGTCTCCTTTTTATTTTCACAAAAGGACACCTTAAGTTGGATTTATTCCCAAATTTGTGCCTCTAGGATGAATTTAGGTAATTTTGGAGGATATTTGGGAAGTTTTTGTCTGAGACAAATGGCTTTCGAGGTGTGAACTAAATAGAAAGTGAGGTTCCCTTTTATAAGAGATGTGAGGGGCACTTTAGGAAAAGATTGAAATATTAATTTATTATAAAATGATTTTCGGTTTATAATAGCTCCAAATTGATTTATTTATATGATAAGATGAGTATGGGTCTAAATCATCTCAACAAATAGGTTTTATAAATGTTTAGGTTGTAAAATTATCCTTATCTTTTAGATTTAACCCTTTGTAAAATAAGTTAACTCTTACCATGTCCTCTTGTATTTTTATACTACATGGTTAATATCTTTACTATAAAATTCCAAGAGAACCTAACTTGGATAATTTATTACATTTTTATCACTATAAAAGTTATTTTTCTGTACTATGTATTTTTATGATTTTTATATCATTTAATAAAATAGTATTGGTTTTAAAAACTCATTTATGTCAATTTTAACACTATTTATACTTGACTTTTTTACAAATTCATAAAAACCTGATTCCTTCAAACCAAAGGCATCAAATAAAATATAATATGTCAATATAAACCATAAAATTCTTTTATGACATCAAAATAACTAAATTACACTAATTTTAACATTTATAAAATAATTTATTTGAATCCTTTATTAATGAAGCAATCACTACATCATCATTGCGTCATAATTAAATTTATTTATTTAATGTATAAAAATTATAAATAAAATATCATGATGTGGGAAATATTTTTATATTTATAATTAATATTTATAGTCAAATAGATCAATTATATAAACCCATATAAAAATTAATTTAGTAAAAGATACATGTTTATGTTATATTTTTCTATACTTTAAATTAATTCTTATAAAATGTCATTTTCACACCCAAGTGGATCCATGGGGTCCCAAAATCTAACCAATGAATCCCATGGTTGTAAATATCTCATAAAATTGGATTAGGGCATGTGTTAGGGTAGTTTAATATTATTATAATATTATTTTTTACCCTTTTTTACCAGATTTACCCTTTAACCATGGTAAATAAAATAATTGCTGAAGTTACTATTCATAATGTCCAAAAATAAAAGGAACCTATTTAAAAAATTTGAAACTTATGATTATAAATATTTAATCCATTTTTTCAAATTCAAAATACATAATTTTTTAGTAATTAATTTAAAATTAATTCCCGTTGTTAAAATCAAAAAGCGAGTTTTTAAGAAGTAAAAACTATCAAAAGATTGACATGTGTTTATGTAAAATATAAATGTGAAATTACATCCAAAGACCTAAATTATATTAAATTATAAAAATATAATCTAATTATACTTTAAGACCACTCAAATTTATAATTTAACACTATAAATTATTTCAATTCAAAAAGTCATTTTCAATTAAAATTTAGTATTTTTTACTATTCATCAAAATATTAAAGTCATCATAAAAGTACCAAAAATTTATCCAAAATAAATTTTTATTTCCATATTATAAATAATAATTTAATTTCATCAAATTTAATATATAAAAGTTTCAAGTATTGGATTCAAAAAGAGTTCCCCATTAAAAGGTGGAAAAATGACATTTTTTGAAAAATACTTCTTTTGTGTGAAAAATTGAATTTGTCCTTATATTATGTCTAATAAACAGAAAATATGAATTTTAAAAGTATATGGGATATATAAAATTTAAAATTTGGTTAATACTATTCATAACCGCTTTTTAAATGGCTAGTTTGATAGGTCGTGGGGCGCTTGAACTCGGTGTTGCGTACATCGCACGCTATTGAATTATTTAAAAATAAAGTGTAGCGTGGAAGCTTGGGGTGTTACATTATCCCCTCCTTAAATAAATTGAGTCCTCACAATTTAAACTCGGTATTGAAAACTAGGTTTTTGACATTTCAAAATATCATAGTTGAAATCCCACATTGAAAAATGGATTAATGAGACCTCTATTTTAAAGTAAAGAAAGGTAAGTATGAAGGTTATCAGAAATAAAACATACTTGGGTTCCATGTAAGAAAACATGGATATGGTATAGAAATTAAACCATCAAGTTCTGATGAAGAGTGATAGATAATATTATTAGGAGAAAGTTAAAAACCAGAAAGCTATAAATCTGCGATGATCTAAGGGACCATTTGATTCATCGTAAAAGAAAGTACTAGGAAAACTATTTTGGTTTTATGATCATTTTCCTAGTGTTGTGAAATTAATTTAATTCATATACTAAGAACACAAGGAAGCATACTTAATTTACATGTAGAGTTTCATCCTTTAAATAATTCCTACCACAACTCATCTTCTCTTCAAAAGATAAAACTCAAAAATATTTTATTTATATCAATAGTATAAGGATCCAAATATAAAAATATACCATTTAAATGAAGAAAAATATTTTATAATAACCAGGGACTTCCTGTATACTAGTGGTAGGCGATAAATCTTTATCAAACTTCGGTTATGGGTTAGATTCCCACATCTTTGTCTGACACGATGGGTTATCGTCCAACCTGCAGGTTGTCCTTTTTCTAAAACTATAGTATTATAACATTCCAAAAATAATCTTAAGAAAAGTTTTAACCTTAAATAATACTATCCAAAGTTCAAATTAATCCATTCCATCCATTAGTGTCATCCAAAAAACTTCGGTTTAATCTCTGTCTAAAAGGTCTCTAAATTTCCAAAATCAATTGTAACATCGGATTCTCCAAATGATGTAATGTTGCTCTTGTTGTCACATAATGAATATATTATTATCTTCATCATATTAAAACCATAATAAAAACAAAAGGTACTGCAGTAAAATCCTTATATATATCACATTCTTCTTATAACCAGAATATAATTCTTGAATCCAAAAAAGATAAATACATTAATTATTCCACTTCAATTGTAGTAACAACATAAGCTTTACCTTGATCTATTTTCTTTTTCTGAGCAATATTTCCTTGATGCTTTGGAAAATCATTTTCATAATGTCCCATATATTTACAATTATAACATTGCACAACTTCTTTATTTCCCTTACAATCACGAGCCTAGTGACCATTTTCTCCACATTTGTAACAAACTCTCATTCCTTTTAGGCAAGTACCAGGGTGTTTCTTCCCACAATTAACACATAATGGAAAATCCTTCTTTCCCCTTTCCCCTTTATCTATCTCTTGATCCACCATTCTCTGATTCTCTTTATTTACTCTAATGTCATAAGACTTAGATAATTCATTTTCTGTCTTGATAGCACATGAGACTATATCTTCGTACGATGAGAAATATTATGAGACCAATGCCAGTTGGAGGAAAGGTTTTAACCCATCAAATAATCGATCAATCTTACTTCTTGGGTTATGTATGTAGTCTGTATCATGCCTTCCTAACCTTGTGAAGTTAAACTCATACTTTTCAACATTCTTATCCTCCTTTTACCTCAATCTCGTAAATTTTCTTTCAATATCATCTTTCTGTTCATGAGGAAATTATTTATATATAAAAAGTTATTTAAACTCCCTCCATTCCATTTTTCACACTTCTTCATCCTCCTTTGTGTTTTGAATTAATGACCACCATTGATCTGCATATCCTAAGAGATGATAAACTACCATGACAACCTTTTCACTTTCATTACTTCTCAAAGCAAGAAATATTTTCTCTAAGAAACTTATCCACTACTCGGATACAAAAGGATTTGTAGTCCCATTGAATGTTGGAGGTTTTTGTCTCATAAAGCGATCTAACATTGATCCTCCTTGTTGTGGATCATGGTTCTCCATACGGGTAAGGATATTATTCATAACCTAAGTTAGTTGTCCCAATATGGTTATAAGTTGTTCAGTACTAGTTGTGTCACTAGATTCACTATCATTATCTTTCATATGAGGGAAATCCCTACATGGATTACATGTATTGATACGATTTCCATTTTTTACACTAGGCATCATTTCTAAACAATGGCATATACTAGATTAGGTTATGAATCATAATGCATAATTCCAAACTAGTAAAATACTTAACATAAATTGAAAAAAATTAGGCATATCTAATCCATAATCATAAATATGGTTACTTTGAGGACATATTTATTCATAAATCCTACATAATGGTTTGTAAAGAAAATATTAATTATCCTAAGCATATCCCCTGAGTGTGTCAAACTCGGTGTGCAGTAAGGACTATTGTTGTGTACCAGGTCAGCCCGAGTCAAACCCGGAACACCTTGTCAGAGTTTTCACCTCATGGTACATCTGTTCTAGAACAACTTTAACATATAGTATCTAAACACAAATGTACTTCTTGTAATATCCATGTAATCCATACTTTACCAAAATTCGAGGTGGTTCTTCTATACTTATCCTCAAAGTCTATCTTAGGGTTGGGATCCCTAATCTAAGTTTTCTAAATCTATTTCCAAGGTTGTTTCTAAACTTCCTATGATACCAAATCTAACACCCCGACCCTAGAAGCTCGGGTCTGGTGCATTATTTTAATACATTGGCATGATTATAAGGAATCAAGTCCTAAATGACCGATCAGTTTAGCAGTCTGGGAAAATAGATTACATACAAGAACATAACATTACTATTTATAACATAAAATAAAACATAGATAATCCTTTGAGAACACCATTATTACCCTAAATTAACCCTTTATATAAATCATAATACACTTCTTAGCATCTTGGGAAAAATAAAACATAATAAAGGGGTGAGATCAGATGCTCAGTAAGGATAAATAATTCAGCAAAAGCTATAAACTTTTAAGGCATGATGTATAATAAAAATAGCATCCTTTTTAAACATAAAATTGAATATAATATAGAAAAAATAAATCAAATATTACCATATAAACATTCACATGGATATTATACTAGTTGAATAATCACATGTAATAACTAATTTCATAATGAGGGAATGCATAATGCGAGACATAATAACTACTACGTCAAGGCCTTGTGCCAATAATATTCACAAATATTCCATAAAGGCCTTGTTCCAAGACACTAGTTTGTCTCATGAGACCTATCGATGCATATAGGGGCTACATCAGGCCCCACCTGTCACTTATTAAGTCTAATGCATTCCTCATATGAAAAGGGTGAAACATAACATGATCATTTGTATTAAAACTAGCATACGAAATGTCAATAATGTAACCATAAACCATGAATGGTATAGAAATAGAACATCCATAGTCAAATATGTCATAACTCATTCAATAAAATATGTAAGATTGTATTATAATAAATCGAACTCAATCAATAATAATATCTAGCAAAGGATTTTGACATAGTTGAAAATGATTAGTAAAACCCTTTGAGAGAAATATCCCTTTTTCATGAAATCATTTAAAAGTCATACAATTTATAAAGTAAGTCATTTAAAATATATTTTTGAATCAAAGTGTCCCATAACAATTTGAAACTTTTGAAATTAATTAACATTTTAAAACAATCATTTCCATATAAATATATCCTTAAAATCATTTTTAAAACGTGGACATTAATTAAATAAATTTAGAAAAATAAATCTTTAAAACATTTAAAATGATGATCTAGTTAAAGAGTACCTTCCATAAAACCTTAAAATATTCATTTTGAAAACATTTTTATGAAACATGTACATGGATGATAAATATGTCCTGGTAAATACTTACACATCAATAACCTCGAATAATAATAAGATTGTGAAATTAACCTTTACCTAAGGTCTGATACTCTCTGTACGTTTCTGAAACTCCTGTATAATGTGTTTAAACATTTTATTAACTTATATCATAATCACAATAATATGTATGATATCATATATTATTCTTTTATGACTTTATATTACCCGTTTATTAACAATTCCAAGTTAAAGCAACATTTCGGGTAATAATCGCTTTGTTTATCGTACGTGTTTTGACTTGTTATTATTGATCATATTACTTAGATAATTATTTACTTACTTAAATAATGTAAAATATGATTTATATATCATATATATTTGTTATATAAATATATATAATAGATAGATAAATAAAATGGAACACACCGTTCATGGAGGAGGTAGGTCGCACGTACGCATGAACGTTGTTTCTGTTTTCTTATCGTGTTGAATAGAAGTAAGTAAATGAAATATATGTATATATATATCACCAGAGTATCAGTATTATGTCATATATTTCATACTTATTAATAATATTTATTCTTATAATCATTCTTGTATGGTGAACGTGGAAGATGAGTCTCATCGCGTTGTGGAGACAGTAAGCCGTACGTACGCACGAACGACGGTATCATTTCCTTAATGGTTAAATGATATTGAATTGTATGAAATATGAATTTTTCAAAATAAATATCATGTTATATGTATTATTTAAATCTATTATATTCATAATTATTCCCATAGAAATAAAGTGTACATGAAAAACAATTTACACCATAGCGTGGAGACGGTAAGTCGTACGTACGCACACATGGTGGTATTATTTTTCATAGGATGGGTAAAAGGAGGAATATTGTTGTCTAATAATATTAAAAAAAATATAATCATATATTATATGCTGGAGTTTTTATTTTTTATGGTAAAAACTTAGTAAGAGGAATTAGAAGAATAAATGAACTTTGAAAGAAGGGATAAAACGATTACCTCTTCTTCGGGTGTCTCCTTTTGATTTGCACAAAAGGACTCCATAATTTGGATTTATTCCAAATTTTGTGTCTCTAGGATTAATTAAGGGAAGTGGGGAGGATATTTGGGCCGGTTTTTTCTGAGACAAATGGATTTGGAGGTGTTAACTAAAGAGAAAAGTAGGTTCCCTTTTATGAGAGAGGTGAGGGGCACTTTAGGAAAATCTTGAAATATTAATTTATTATAAAATGATTTTTGGTTTCTAATTGTTACAAATTAATTTATTTAGAGGATAATATAATTATGGGTCAAAATCCTCTCAACCAATAGGTTTTAGACATGTTTAGGTCGTAAAATTATTCTTATCTTTTAGATTTAACCCTTTGTAAAAAAAGTTAACTCTTACCATGTCCTTTTGTATTTTTATACTACATGGTTAATATCTTTACTATAAAATTCCAAAAGAACCTAAAGTGGATCGTTTATAAAATTTTAATAATTATAAAAGTTATTTGGAGGAACTGTGTATTTTTATGATTTTTATATCATTTAATAAAATAGTATTTGTTTTAAAAAATCATTTATGTCAATTTTGACACTATTTATACTTGACTTTTTTACAAATTCATAACAACTTGATTCCTTAAAAAAATGTATTAAATAAATGTTAATATTTCAATATAATCCATAAAATTATTATATGATATCAAAATAACTAAATTAAATTTATTTTAACATTTATAATATAATTTATTTGAATCCTTTATTAATGAAGCAATCACTGCATCATCATTATGTCGTAATTAAATTTATTTATTTAATATATAAAAATTATAAATAAAATATCATGATATAGTAAATATTTTTTATATTTTTAATGAATATTTATAGTCAAAGATATATATTATATAACCCCATATAAAAATTGTTTTAGTAAAAGATACATGTTTATGCTATATTTTTCTATACTTTAAATTAATTCTTATAAAATGTTATTTTCACACCCAAGTGGCACCATGGGGTACCAAAATTGACCCAAGGAATCCCATGGTCAGAAATATCTCATACAATAGGATTATCACATGTGTTAGGGTAGTTTAATATTATTATAATATTATTTTTTACCCTTATTTACCAGATTTACCCTTTAACCATGGTAAATAAAATAATTACTAAAGTTACTATCCGTAATGTCCAAAAATAAAAGGTACATATTTACACAATTTGGACCTTATGATTACAAATATGGAATCAATTTTTCCAAATTCAAAATACATAATTTTTAGTAATTAATATAAAATTAATTCTCGTTGTTGAAACCAAAAAGAGGGTTTTTAAGAAGTAAAAACTATCAAAAGATTGACATGCGTTTATGTACAATTTAAATGTGAAATTACATCAAAAGACTTAAATTATATTAAATTATAAAAATATAATCTAATTATACTTTAAAACCACTCAAATGTATAATTTAACACAATAAATTATTTCGATTAAAAAAGTTGTTTTCAATTAAAATTTAGTATTTTTCACTATTCATCCAAATATTAAAGTTATCCGAAAAGGACCAAAAATTTATCCAAACTAAATTTTTATATTTCTATTATAAATAAGAATTTAATTTCATCAAATTTAATATATAAAAGTGTCAAATATTGGATTTAAAAAGGGTTCTTCATTAAAAGGTGGAAAACAACATTTTTTGAAAAATAATTCTTTTGTCTGAAAAATGACTTTTTCCTTATATTATGTACAAGAAATAGAAAATATTAATGTTAAAAGTATATGGGATATATAAAATTCAAAATTTTTTTAATACTATTCATAACCGCCTTTTAAATGTCTAGTTTGATAAGTCGTGGTGCGCTTGAACTCGAGGTTGCGTATATCGCACACTATTCAATTATTTAAAAAGAAAGTGTACCATGGAATCTTGGGTTGTTACATTGTCCCCTACTTTAATAAATTTCATCCTCTAAATTTAAACTCGGGATTGAAAACTAGGGGTTTGACATTTCAAAATATCTTATTTGAAATCCCACATCAAAAAATGGATTAATGAGGCCTCTATTTTAAAATAAAGAAAGGTAAGTATGAAGGTTGTCAGGAATAACACATACTTGGGTTCCATGTAGGAAAATATGAGAGAAAAACCATCACATTTGGATGGAGAGTGATAGATAATATTATTAGGATAAATTTAACAACCAAAAAACTATAAATCTACAATGATCTAAGGGACTTCTTGTTGGCTAGTGGTAGGTGATAAATCTTTGTCACACTTCGGTTATGGGTTTGATTCCCGCAGCTTTGACCGACGCGATGAGTTATCACCCGAACTACATATTATTCTTTTTCTAAAACTATAGTATTATAATATTCCAAAAATAATCTTAAGAAAAGTTTTAACCTTAAAAAATACTATCCAAAGTTAAAATTAATCCATTCCATCCATTAGAGTTATCCAAAAAACTTTAGTCCAATCTCTGTCTGAAAGATCTCTAAATTCCCAAAATCAATTGTAACATTAGATTCCCCAAACAACATAATGTTTCTCTTATTGTCACAGAATGAATATAATATTATCTTTATCATATTAAAAACACAATGAAAAAAAAATTACTACATTAAAATCCTTTTATATATCACATTATTCTTATAACCATAATATAATTCTTGAATCCAAAAACACAAATACATTAATTATTCCACTTTGACTATAGTAACAACATAAGCTTGACCTTGATTGATTTTATTTTTCTGACCTATATTTCCTTGACAATTTGAAAAATAATTTGTATAATGTCCCATATCTTTAAAATTATAAAATTTCATAGCTTCTTTCTATCACTTACAATCACGGGCCTGGTGACCTTTTTCTCCACATTTATAACAAACTCTCATTCCTTTTAAGCAAGTATCAGGGTGTTTATTCCCACAATTAACACATAAGGGAAACTCCTTATTTTCCCTTTTCCCTTTATCTATATCTTTCTCTACCATTCTCTTCTTCTCTTGCTTTACTTTAATGTCATAAGACTTGGAGAATTTATTTTTTGTCTTGATAGCACACGAGAATATATCTTCGTACGATGAGAAAGATTATGAGACCAATGCTCGTTGAAGAAATATTTTAACCCATTAAAGAATCGATCAATCTTACTTATTGGGTTACGTATGTAGTCTATATCATGCCTTGATAACCTTGTGAAGTTAGCCTCATATTTTACAACATTCTCATCCTCCTTTTGCCTCAGGCTCAGAAATTGTCTTTCCATATCAGCTTGCTCTTCACAAGGAAATTATTTCTCTAGAAAAAGTTCTTTAAACTACCTCCATTATATATTTCCCACTTCTTCATCCTCCTTTGTGTTTTGAATTAATGACCACTACTGATCCACATCTCCTAAGAGATGATAAACTTCCATGACAACCTCTTCCATTTCGTTACTTCCCAAAGAAAGAAATATTTTCTCTAAGGAAATTATCCACTACTCAGCTACAAAAGGATTTTTAGTCCCATTGAATGTTGGAGGTTTTTTTTCATGAAGAATTTTAACATTGATCCTCCACATTGTGGATCAAGGTGCTCTATACGGGTAAGGTTATTATTCATAACCTGAGTCAGTTGTCCCAGTATGGTTATAACCTATTCATTACTAGTTGTGTCACCATCTCCACTATCATTATCTTGCATAAGAGGGAAATCCCTACATGGATTACGTGCGTTGATACAATTTCCATTTCTTATATTAGGTGTTATTTCTAAACAATGGCATACGCTAGACGAGGTTATGAATCATAATACATAATTCTAAACTAGTAAAATACTTAACATAAATTGAAAATTTTATGCATATCTAATCCATAATAATAAATATGGTTCCTTTGAGGACATATTTACTCATAAATCTTGCATAATGGTTTGTAAAGAAAATAATAATTATCCTAAGCATATCCCCCAAGTGTGTCAAACTAGGTGTGCAGTAAGGCATGTTGTCGTGTACCATGTTACCCCGAGTCAAACTCGAAACAACTTGTCGGAGTTTTCACCCCATGGTACATCTATTCTAGAACCACATCCACATGTAGTATCTAAACAGGGATGTACTTCTTGGAATATTCATGTAATCCCTACTTTACCAAAATTCTAGGTGGTTCTTCTATACTTATCCTCAAAGTCTATCTTAGGATTATGATCCCTAATCTAAGTTTTCTAAATCTATTTCCAAGGTTGTCATTAAAATTCCTTTGATAACAAGTGTAACACCCCGACCCCAAAAGCCCGGATTAGGTGTGTTATTTTAACAAATTGGCATTATTACAAGGAATAAAGTCTTGAAGGATCGATCAGTTTAACAGTATTGTAAAATAGATTACATACAAGAACATAACATTACAATTTCTAACATAAAATAAAACATAGATGATCATTTGAGAACTCCATTATTCCCCTATATTAAACTTTCATATCAATCATAATACACTTCTTGGCATCCTAGGAAAAATAAAACATAATAAAGGGGTGATCTCAGATGCACAGTAAGGGTAAATAATTCAGCAGAATATATAAACTTTTAAGGCATGATGTATAATAAAAATAGCATCCTTTTTAAACATAAAATTGAACATAATATGGAAAAAATAAATCAAACACTACCATATAAACATTCACATGGATATTCTACTAGTTGAATAATCCCATGTAATAACTAATTTCATAACCATAAAATGCATAATGTCGGACATAATAACTACTACGTCAAGGCCTTATGCCAAGACCATTCAAAAAAATTCTGTCAAGGCCTTGTTCCAAGACACTAGTATGTCTCATAAGACCTACCGATGCATAAAGGGGTTATAGAGGGCCTCGCCTGTCACTTACTAAGTCCAATGCATTCCTCATATGATAATGGTGAAACATAACATAATCATTCGTATTAAAACTAGAATATTAAATGTCAATACTTTAACCATAAACTATGAATGGTATATAAATAGCACATCCACTATCAAATATATCATAACTCATTCAATAAAATATGGAAAATTGTATTATAATAAATCAACCTCAATCAAGAATAATATCCAGTAAAGGATGTTTACATAGTTGATAATGATCAGTAAAACCCTTTCAAAGAAATATCCTTTTTCATGAAATCATTTAAAAGTCACACAGTATATAAAGGAATTCATTTAAAATATATTTTTGAATTAAAGTGTCTCATACCACTTTGAAACTTTTTAAATTAATTAACATTTTAAAACAATCATGTCTATATAAATAAATCCTTAAAATCATTTTGAGATTTAGAAAAATAAATCTTTAAAACATTTAAAATGATGATATAGTTAAAGAGTACCTTCCATAAAACCTTAAAAGATTCATTTTGAAAATATTTTTATGAAACATGGACATTGATGATAAATATGTCTCAGTAAATACTTACACATCAACAACCTCGAATAATAATGAGATTGTGATATTAACCTTTACCTAAGGTCTGATACTCTTCGTACGTGTCTGAAACTCCTGTATAATGTGTTTAAACATTTTATTAACTTATATAAGAATCATAATAATATTTATGATATCATATATGATTCTTTTATGACTTTATATTACCGGTTTATTAACAATTCCAAGTTAAAGCAACATTTCGGGTAATAATCGCTTTGTTTATCGTACATGTTTTGACTTGTTATTCTTGATTATATTACTCAGATCATAATTTACTTACTTACATAATGTAAAATATGATTTATATATCATATATATTCTATATATAAATATATATAATAGATAGATAAATAAAATCAAACACACCTTTTATAGAGGCGGTAGGTCGCAAGTACTCATGAACGTTGTTTCTGTTTTCTTATCATATAGAATAAAAGTAAGTGAATGAAATAGATGTGTGTGTGTGTGTGTGTGTGTGTGTATCATACCAGTGTCATTATTATGTCATATATTTCATACTTATTTATAATATTTATTCTTATAATCATTCTTGTATGGTGAACATGGAAGATGAGTCTCATCGCGTCATGGAAACGGTAAGTCGTACGTACGCATGAGTGAAGGTATCATTTCCTTAATGGTAAAATGTTATTGAATTGGATAGAATATGAATTTTAAAGAATAAATATCATGTTATATGTATTATTTAAATCCATTATATTCATCGTTATACCCATATAAATAAAGTGTACATGAAAAACAATTTACACCATGATGTGGAGACGGTAAGTCATACGCATGCACGCATGGCGGTATTGTTTTTCATAGGATGGGTAAAAAGAGGAATATGGTTGTCTGATAATCTTAAAAACATATCAGAATATATTATATGTTGGATTTAATATTTTATTATGGTAACAACTTAGTAATAGGAATTAGAAGAATAAATGAACTTTGAAAGAAGGGATAAAATGATTACCTCTTCTTTGGGTGTCTCTTTTTGATTTGCAAAAAAGGACTCCTTAAGTTTGGTTTATGCCCAACTTTTTGCATATAGGATGAATTGAGAGAATTTTGGAGGATATTTGGATAGGTTTTTTTAGATCTAAAGATATTTGGAGGTGTGAACTAAAGATAAAGGGAGGTTCCCTTTTATAAGAGAGGTGGGGGCACTTTAGGAAAAGCTTGAAATATTAATTTATTATAAAATTATTTTCAGTTTCTAATAGCTCAAAATTGATTTATTTAGAGGATAATATGATTATTGGTATAAATACTCTCAACTAATAGGTTTTATAAATGTTTATGTCATAAAAGTATCTTTATCTTTTATATTTAACCCTTTGAAAAATAGTTAACTCTTACCATGTCCTCTTGTATTTTTATACTACATGGTTAATATATTTACTATAAAATGTCAAGATATCATAAAGTGGATAATTTATGAAATATTTATCACTATAAAAGTTATTTGGATGAACTATGTATTTTTAGGATTTTTATATCATTTAATAAAATATTATTTGTTTTAAAAACTCATTTATGTCAATTTTGACACTATTTATACTTAACTTTTTTAAAAATTCATAACAACCTGATTTATTCAAAAAAAATGAATTAAATAAAATATAATATGTCAATATAATCCATAAAATTATTTTATGACATAAAAATAACTAAATTACATTTATTTTAACATTTATAATATAATTTATTTGAATCCTTTATTAATGAAGTAATCACTGCATCATCATTGTGTCATAATTAAATTTATTTATTTAATGTATAAAAATTATAAATAAAAAATCATGATGTAGGAAATATTTTTATCTTTCTATTTAATATTTATAGTCAAATAGATAAATTATATAACCCCATATAAAAATTATTTTAGTAAAAGATACATGTTTATGTTAGATTTTTCTATACTTTAAATTAATTCTTATAAAATGTCATTTTTACACGCAAGTGGATCCATGGGGTCCCAAAATCAACCCAAAGAATCCCATGGTTGTAAATATCTCATTAAATATGATTAGGACATGTGTTAGAATAGTTTAATATTATTATAATATTATTTTTTACCCTTATTTACCATATTTACCCTTTAACCATGGTAAATAAAATAATTATTGAAGTTACTATTCATAATGTCCAAAAATAAAAGGTTCTTATTCACACAATTCGGAAATTACGATTCCAAATATAGAATCCATTTTTTCAAATTCAAAACACATAATTTTTAGTAATTAATTTAAAATTAATTCTCGTTGTTAAAACCAAAAGGTGGGGTTTAAGAAGTAAAAACTATCAAAAGATTGACATGTGTTTATGTACGATTTAAATGTGAAATTACATCCAAATACCTAAATTATATTAAATGATAAAAATATAATCTAATAGTATTTTAAAACCACTAAAATTTATAATTTAACACTATAAATTATTTTTATTAAAAAGGTTGTTTTCAATTAAAATTTAGTATTTTTAACTATTCATCAAAATATGAAAGTTATCAGAAAAGTACCAAAAATTTATCCAAACTAAATTTTTATGTACCTATTATAAATGAGAATTTAATTTCATCAAATTTAATATATAAAAGATTCAAATATTTTATTTAAAAATGGTTTGTTATTAAAAGGCGAAAAAACATCATTTTTTGAAAAATATTTCTTTTTGTCTGAAAATTTTAATTTATCTTTATATTATGTCTAATAAACATAAAATATGAATGTTAAAAGTATATGAATATATAAAATTCAAAATTTGGTCAATACTATTCATAACCACTTTTTAAACGTCTAGTTTGATAGGTCATGGTGTGCTTGAACTCGACGTTGCGTACATCGTACGCTATTGAATTATTTAAAAAGGAAGCATGTCGTAGAATCTTGGGGTGTTACATTATTCCCTCCTTAAATAAATTGTGTCCTCACAATTTAAACTTGGTATTAAAAAGAAGGTTTTTGACATTTCAAAATATCTTAGTTGAAATCCCACATTGAAAAATGGATTAACGAGGCCTCTATTTTAAAATAAAGAAAGGTAAGTATAAAGGTTACCTAAAATAACACATAATTGGGTTATATGTAGTAAAAAATGGATATAGAAGAGAAAACAAACCATCAAGTTTTGGTAGAGAGTGATAGAGAATATTATTAGGATAAAGTTAACAACCAAAAATCTATAAACCTGCGATGATCTAAGGGACCATTTGATTCATCGCAAAAGAAATTACTAGGAAAACATTTTTGGTTTTATGATAATTTTCCTCATGTTGTGGAATTAATTTAATTAATATACTAAGAACACAAGGAATCATACTTAATTTACATGTGGAGTTTTATCCTTTAACTAATTCCTACCACAAAATCATCTTTCTCTTCAAAAGATAAAACTCAAAAATATTCTATTTATCTCAATATTATAAGGTTACAAATATAAAAATATACAATTTAAATGAAGAAAAATATTTTATAATAACTAGGTACTTCCTGTTGGCTAGTGTTAGGCGATAAGTCCTTATCACACTTCAGTTATGGGTTCAATTCCCACAGCTTTGTCTGACACGATGGGTTATCGTCCGACCTGCAGGTTGTCCTTTTTCTAAAACTATAGTATTATAACATTCCAAAAATAATCTTAAGAAAATTTTTAACCTTAAACAATAATATAAAAAGTTCAACATAATCCATTCCAGCCATTAGAGTTATCCAAAAAACTTCAGTCCAATCTCTGTCTAAAAGGTCTCTAAATTTCCAAAATCAGTTGTAATATTAGATTCCCCAAATAACGTAATGTTGATCTTATTATCACATAATGAATATATGATTATATTTATCATATTAAAACCATAATGAAAAAAATTACTGCAGTAAAATCATTGTCTATATCACATTCTTCTTATAACTAGAATATAATTCTTGAATCCAAAAACAAAAATACATTAATTATTCCACTTCGATTGTAGTAATAGCATAAGCTTGACTTTGATCGATTTTATTTTTTTAAGATATATTTCCTTGATGATTTGTACAATCGTTTTCATAATGTCCCATATCTTTACAATTATAACATTGCACAGCTTATTTATTTCCCTTACAACCACGAGTCCGGTGAACTTTTTCTCCACATTTGTAATAAACTCTTATTCCTTTTAGGCAAGTACCAGGGTGTTTCTTCCCATAATTAACACATAAGGGAAAATTCTTCTTTCCATTATTCCCTTTATCTGTCTCTTGCTCCACCGTTCTCTTCTTCCCTTGCTTTACTTTAATGTCAAAAGAATTAGAGAATTCATTTTCTATCTTGATAGTACATGATATTATATCTTCGTATGATGAGAAAGATTGTGAGACCAATGCCCATAGGAGGAAAGGTTTTAACCCATCAAATAATCAATCAATCTTAATTATTGGGTTATGTATGTAGTCTGTAGCATGCATTTCTAACCTTGTGAATTTAACCTCATACTTTGCAACATTCTCATTCTCCTTTAACCTCAGACTCAGAAATTGTCTTTACATATCAGCTTGTTGTTTGAGAGGAAATTATTTCTCTAGAAAAGGTTCTTTAAACTCCCTCCATTCCATATTTTCCACTTTTTCACCCTCCTTTGTGTTTTGAATTAACGACCACCATTGATCTGCATCTCTTGATAGATGATAAATTGCCATGAAAACCTTTTCTCATTCTTTACTTACTAAATCAAGAAATATTTTCTCTAATGAACTTATCCACTTCTCAACTACAAAAGGATTTGTAGTCCCATTGAATGTTGGAGGTTGTTGTCTCATGAAGAATTCTAACATTGATCCTCAACGTTGTGGATCAGGGTGCTCCATATGGGTAAGGTTATTATTCATAACCTGATTCAGTTGTCCCAGTATGGTTATAAGTTTTTCAGTACCATTTGTATCACCAGCTCCACTATCATTATCTTGAATAGGAGGTAAATCCCTACATAGATTATATGCATTGATACAATTTCCATTTCTTCCACTAAGCACAATTTCTAAACAATGGCATACTCTATTTTAGGTTATGAATCATAATGCATAATTCCAAACTAGTAAAATACTTAAAATAAATTGAAAATTTTATGAATCTCTAATCCATAATCATAAATATGGTTCCTTTGAGGACATATTTACTCATAAATCCTACATAATGGTTTGTAAAGAAAATATGAATTGTCCTAAGCATATCCCGAGGGTGTGTCAAACTAGGTGTGTAGTAAGGCATGTTGTCGTGTACCAAGTTACCCTGAGTCAAATCTGGAACACATTGTCGGAGTTTTCACCCCATGGTACATTTGTTATAGAACCACATCCACATGTAGTATCTAAACAGGGATGTACTTCTTGGAATATCCACATAATCCCTATTTTACCAAAATTCTAGGTGTTTCTTCTATACTTATCCTCAAAGTCTATCATAGGGTTATGATCCCCAATCTAAGTTTTCTAAATCTATTTCTAAGGTTATTGCAAAACTTCCTCTGATACCAACTGTAACGCCCTGACCCCTGAAGCCTAGAGCTGGTGCATTATTTTAATACATTGGTATGATAACAAGGAATAAAGTCCCGAAGGACTGATCATTTTAGCATTCTTGGAAAATAGATTACATACAAAAACATAACATTACAATTTATAACATAAAATACAACATAGATAATCCTTTGAGAATGTCATTATTCCCATAGCTTAACCCTGTATACCAATCACAATAAACTTCTTGGCATCCTGGGAAAAATAAAACATAAGAAAGGGGTGATCCCAGATGCTCAGTAAGGGTAAATAACTTAGTGGAAGCTATAAACTTTTAAGACATGATGTATAATAAAAATAGCAGCCTTTTTAAATATAAACTTGAATATAATATGGAAAAAATAAATCAAACATTACCATATAAACATGCACATAGATATTCTACTAGTCAAATAATCACATGTAATAACTAATTTCACAGTGATGTAATGCATAATATTGGACATAATAACTACTACAAAAAGGCCTTATACAAAGACCATTCACAAATATTCCGTTAAGGCCTTGTTCCAAGATACTAGTTTGACTAATGATACCTACCAATGCATTAAGGGGCTATAGCGGTCCCTGCCCGTCACTTACTAAGTCCAATACATTCCTCATATGAAAAGGGTGAAACATAACATAATCATTCGTATTAAAACTAGCATACAAAATGTCAATACTTTAACCATAGACCATGAATGGTATAGAAATAGCACATCTACAGTCAAATATATCATAACTCGTTCAATACAATATGGAATTTTATATTATAATAAATCAATCTCAATCAATAATAATATCCAGTAAATAATGTTGACATAGTTGAAAATGATCAGTAAAACCCTTTGAGAGAATTATCCATTTTTCATGAAATCATTTAAAAGTCACACAATTTATAAAGGATGTCATTTGAAATAGATTTTTGAATAAAAGTGTCGCATACCACTTTGAAATTTTTTAAAGGAATTAACATTTTAAAACAATCATGTAGATATAAATAAATCCTTAAAATCATTTTTAAAACATGGACATTAATTAAATAGATTTAGAAAAATAAATCTTTAAAACATTTAAAATTATGATCTAGTTAAAGATTACCTTACATAAAACCATAAAATATTCTTTTTTAAAACATTTTTATGAAACATGGACATGGATGATAAATATTCTTCAATAAATACTTACACATCAACAACCTCGAATAATAATGAGATTGTGAAATTAAATCTTACCTTAGGCCCAATACTCTCCGTACATGTCTGAAACTCCTGTATAATGTGTTTAAACATATTATTAACTTATATAAAAATCATAATAATATTTATGATATTGTATATGATTCTTTTATGACTTTATATTACCCATTTATTAACAATTCCAAGTTAAAGCAACATTCCGGGTAATAATCGCTTTGTTTATCATACATGTTTTGACTTGTTATTCTTGATTATATTACATAGATTATAATTTACTTACTTCCATAATGTAAAATATGATTTTTATATCATATATATTCTGTATGTAAATATATATAATAGATAGATAAATAAAATGTAACACAGTGTTCATGGAGGTGGTAGGTCGCACGTACGCATGAACGTTGTTTCCATTTTCGTATCATATTGAATGGAAGTAAGTGAATGAAATATATGTGTATGTGTGTATATATATCATCCTAGTATCATAATTATTTCATATATTTCATACTTATTAATAATATTTATTCTTATAATCATTCTTGGATGGTGAACATGGAAGATGAGTCTCATCTCATCATGGAGACGGTAAGTCGTATGTACGCACGAGCGACGATATCATTTATTTAATGGTAAAATGGTATTTAATTAGGTGGAATATCTATTTTACAGAAGAAATTTAATTTTATATGTATTATTTACATCCATTATATTCATCTTTATACCTATATAAATAAAGTTTACATGAAAAAAAATTACACCACGACGTGGAGATAGTAAGTCATACGTACGCACACATGGTGGTATTGTTTTTCATGGGATGGGTAAAAAGAGTAATATGGTTTCCCATAATCTTAAAAAAATCTTATAATATATTATATGCTGAAGTTATTATTTAATTATGGTAACAAATTAGTAAGAGGAATTAGAAGAAGAAATGAACTTTAAAAGAAGGGATAAAACGATTACCTCTTCTTTGGGTGTCTCCTTCTGATTTGCATAAAAGAACTCCTTAAGTTGGATTTATTCCCAAATTTGTGCCTCTAGGATAAATTTATGGAATTTGGGAGTAGATTTGGGTGGGTTTTTTATGATCCAAAGGGCTTCAGAGGTGTGAACTAAAGAGAAAGGGAGGTGCCCTTTTATAAGAGAGGTGAGTGGCACTTTAGGAAAAGTTTGAAATATTAATTTATTATAAAATGATTTTTGGTGTTTAATAGCTCCAAATTGATTTATTTAGAGGATAAGATGAGTATGGGTGTAAATACTCTCAATAAATAGGTTTTATACATGTTTAGTTCATAAAATTATCCTTGTCTTTTATATTTAACCCTTTGTAAAATAAGTTAACTCTTACCATGTCCTCTTGTATTTTTATACTACATGGTTAATATCTTTACTATAAAATGCCAATAGAACCTGAATTGGATCATTTATGAAATTTTTATCACTATACAAGTTATTTGGATGAATTTTTTGTTTTTTATGATTTTTATATCATTTAATAAAATAGTATTTGTTTTAAAAACTCATTTATGTCAATTTTGACACTATTTATACTTGACTTTTTTAAAAATTCCTAAAAAATGGATTCCTTCGAACCAAAGAAATTAAATAAAATATAATATGTCAATATAATCCATAAAATTCTTGTATGACATAAAAATATCTAAATTACATTTATTTTAACATTTATAATATAATTTATTTGAATCCTTTATTAATGAAGCAATCATTGCATCATCATTGTGTCATAATTAAATTTATTTATTTAATGTATAAAAATTATAAATAAGGAATATTTTTATCTTTATAATTAATATTTATAGTCTAAGAGATCAATTATATAACCCTGTATAAAAAAAATTTAGTAAAAGATACATGTTTATGTTATATTTTTCTATACTTTAAATTAATTCTTATAAAATGTCATTTTCACACCCAAGTGGCTCCATGGGGTCCCAAAATCAACCCAAGGAATCCCATGGTCAGAAATATCTTATCCGATGGGATTAGGACATGTGTTATGGTAGTTTAATATTATTATAATATTATTTTTTACCCTTATTTATGAGATTTACCCTTTAACCATGGTAAATAAAATAATTACTGAAGTTACTATTTATAATGTCCAAAAATAAAAGGTACCTATTTACACAATTTAGAACTTATGATTCTAAAAATGGAATCCATTTTTCCAAATTAAAAACACATAATTTTTAGTAATTAATTTAAAATTAATTCATGTTGTTGAAACCAAAAATTAGGTTTTTAAGAAGTAAAAACTATCAAAAGATTGACATGTATTTATGTACAATTTAATTGTGAAATTACATACAAAGACCAAAATTATATTAAATGATAAAAATATAATATAATTATACTTTAAAACCACTCAAATTTATAATTTAACACTGTATATTATTTTGATTAAAAAAAATTGTTTTCAATTAAAATTTAGTATTTTTCACTATTCATCAAAATATGAAAGTTATCAGAAAAGTACCAAAAATTTATCCAAACTAAATTTTTATTTCCCTATTATAAATAATAATTTAATTTCATCAAATTGAATATATAAAAGTTTCAAATATTGGATTTAAAAATGGTTTGTTATTAAAAGGTGGAAAAACATCATTTTTTGAAAAATATTTCTTTTTGTCTAAAAATTTGAATTTGTCCTTATATTATGTATAAGAAACAAAAAATATGAATGTTAAAAGTATATGGGATATATAAAATTCAAAATTTGGTTAATACTATTCATAACTGCTTTTTAAACGGCTAGTTTGATAGGTCATGGTGCGCTTGAACTCGGTGTTGCGTACATCGCACGCTGTTGAATTATTTAAAAAGGAAGCATATCGTGGAAGCTTGAGGTGTTACATATTTTTCTAAAATAAAAATTTAGTATAAAAAAAGTTTATAAATAAATAGTTTATATCAAAACTTAAAAACTTACAGTTGATAGTGAAAGTAAAAACATAGCAAGTAAAGTAGTAAAACCTGCTCTGATACCAATTGTTGGATAGAAAGAGTATTTGATGGCATAAAAGAGGGGGGATTGTAGTTAAAAAAATAAACTAAATACAAATCATCTTTTTGTAAAAAATATCAGACACAAATATCATTTGATGATCAGAGTAACAAAATTAGATTCAGATACTTTCTGATTATATTAGAACTATTTATCAGTATCATAGTTACACCGATAAAATAGTTTATTTAGAAAGATAAGTATTAATAATAACTTTCTAATACATTCACAATGGAAAATATAAATTGTAAAAAAAGTAATGAAAAATATTATAAAATTAATAATGAAATAAAATATTATAAAATATTTTACTCTTTAACCTTAAGAGTCAAGGTAGTCAGAAAATCTTGACTAAAGATATCTATAGTTTTCAGTACCTGCGGTAAGGCATATCTTTCCTTACCAGGAAATCCCTTGATCCAATGGATTCACTACTGGAAATAAAATATATACCAACAGTTTCAAACCATTGGTATAGGCATCAAAACTGTTGGTATACTATATACCAATGGTTTTGCAAACCGTTGGTTAGTAAGTCGTTGGGAAAAGCCTATACCAACAGTTATTCTCAAACCGTTGGTATATGGCAGTGTAACCTTCAGTGTGCCAAAGATTTTATAGAAACCATTGGTATATATTTATACCAACAGTTAATAAACCATTGGGATATATAGTTTACATATAGTTTACCAATGGTTTAGAAACCGTTGGTATATAGTATTACCAACGGTTCTTTAAAACCATTGGTAAAAATATTCTGGAAATACACTTTACCAACGGTTTTGAACCATTTTTATAATGTATTACCAATGGTTTATTCAAACTGTTGGTAAAACTATTCTCAAAGTACACTTTACCAATGGTTTTAAACTGTTGGTATAGTATATTTTCATAAAACAGCACAGCAGCCACCCATCCCCTCCATTGCATACACCTGCAAACACACCTGCAAACAACACTTAAAATAAAACAAAAATACACTTGCAATAGCACATAAAAACAACAGGCTCTTACAACCATGACATGTACCACAACATAGTTTTCCCCATTTCAATCTTCACATGACAACCACTCTTCCAACTAACCCATTTCAATTTCTTTGGTGCAGACATCTCATAATGGTGAGAGGACACTCACATTTCAGAGAGCCCATGATAGTCAAAGTTACATTTTGAGAATCTGACTATGGGGATGGGGGGTTTCCATGTGGTGGGGTGGTTTCTAGGGTGTGGGGTCCATCCAAGGGGGTGGGGGTATCCACGGGGGGTGGGGGTGTCCAGGTGGTGGGTTGGTGTCCAGGGGGTGGGGGTGTCCACAAGGGTGGGGGTCCAGGGGGGGTGGGTGGATGTCCAGGGGGTTGGGCGGGCTGTCCACAGGGGTGGGGGATGTCCAGGGGGAGGGGGTGTCCAGGGGTGGATGGGTTGTCCATGGGGGTGGGGGATGTCTAGGTGGTAGGGGGTGTCCAGGGGGTGTGGGAGGGCCATCCATGGGGGTGGGGCTATCCAGGGGGTACGGGGTGTCTAGGGGGGTGGGCGGGTTATCCACGAGGGTCGTGGGGCTGTCCACAGGGGTGGTGAGGCTATCCAGGGGGTAGGGGTGTCCAGAGGGGGTGGGCGGGTTGTCCATGGGGGTGAGGGGTTGTCCAGGGGGTAAGAGGTGTCCAGGGGGTGGGCGGGCTGTCCACGGGGTTGGCGGGGCTGTCCAGGGGGTAGGGGTGTCCAGGGGGTGGGCGGGTTGTCCATAGGGGAGGGGGATGTCCATGGGGGGAGGGGGAGTCTAGGGGGTGGGTGGGCTGTCCATGGGGGTGGTAGGTCTATCAAGGGGGTAGGGGGTGCCTAGGGGGTGGGCATGCTGTATGCGGGGGGTGGGCGGGCTGGCCACGGGGGTGGGCGGGCTGTCCATAAGGGTGGGGGCTGTCTAGGGGGTACTGGGTGTCTAGGGGATGGGTGGGTTGTCCACGTGGGTGGTGGGGCTATCTAGGGGGTACGGGGTGTCCAAGGGGGTGGGCGGGCTATCCACGGGGGTGGGGGGGCTGTCTAGGGGGGAACGGGGTGTCCAGGGGGGTGGTTGGGGCTATCTAGGGGGTACGGGGTGTCCAAGGGGGTGGGTTGGCTGTCCACGGGGGTGGTGGGGATGTCTAGGGGTAGGGGTATTCAAAGGGTGGGAGGGTTGTCCATGGGGGTGGGGGGCTGTCCACGGGGGGGGGGGGGGGGGGGGTTGTCCAGGGAGTGGGTGGGCTATCCACGGGGGTGGCAGGGCTATCCAGGGGGTGGGGGCTTTCCAGGGGGGCTATCCAGGGGGTATGAGGTGTCCAGGGGGGTGGGTAGTCTATCCAGGGGGGTGGGCGGGGTTGTCCAGGGGGTACGGGGTGTCCAGGGGGTGGGTGGGCTATCCACGGGGGTGGTGGGGCTGTCCAGGGGGTAGGGGTGTCCAAGGTGGGTGGGCGGGCTATCCACGGGGATGGGGGATTTCCAGGGGGAGGGGATATCTAGGGGTGTATGGGTTGTCCAGGGGGTGGGAAGGGTTATCCAGGGGGTATAGGGTGTCCAGGGGGTGGGCGGGTTTTCTACGGGGGTGGCAGGGCTGTCCAGGGGGTAGGGGGTGTCCAAGGGGGGTGGGTGAGATCTCCATGGGAGTGGGGTCTGTCCATGGGGGAGGGGATGTCAAGGGGTGGGTGGGTTGTCCAAGGGGTGGGAGGGGTTTTCTAGGGGGTGGGCGGGCTATCCAGGGGGGTACAATGTGTCCAGGGGGTGGGGGTGGCTATCCAGGGGTACGGGGGTGTCGAGGGGGGTGGGCGGGCTGTCCATAGAGGTGGGAGGGCTGTCCACGGGGGTGGGGGTTCTGTCCACGGGGGGGGGGGGGGGGGGGGGGATTTACATAGGGGTGGGGGATATTCATAGGGGGATAGGTTGTCCAGGGGGTGGGCGGGCTATCCATGGCGGTGGTAGGACTGTCCAGGGGGGGTACAGGGTGTCCAGGGGGGTGGGCGGGCTGTCCACGAGGGTGGGGGGCTGTCCGGGGGAGGGGTGAATCAGTTAAAATAAATCATCAAGTCAAGTTTTATTATTTATAGATAAAAAATATATATAATGTGACCTACCTAATCACACATATATTCAGGCACAATAAATCAATAAACATCAAAGGTCAGTAATATCAGTCAAAAATGTAACGGATCAATCTGTCCCTCATCACCATCACTATCATCACCATCATCATCATCCTCACCCTCATCCTCATTATCATCCCCATCATCATCCCCACCCTTCTCAATGCCCCCCTCCTCACCCCCGTACTTAGCCTTGGCCTCCTCATCACCCTCCTCTTCCGCCTCGCCCTCCTCCTCGCCCTCCTCCACCTCGGCCTCCTCCTCCTCCGCCTAGGCCTCCTCCTCACCATCATCTCGACCACCACTAGAAATTCCACCTAGTTCACCATATGTAGAATGCATATATGATATATATTCATCACAAGTTGTGTTGGCATCTGGTGGAAGTGTTGGACGTAAAACTTCCATCGGTTTTATAAATGCAGTGTTTGCCCTAGCAGACTGTTCTACCATCTCGGTGGCCCTTTTTTCAGCCTTTTCTACCTATGCCTTAACTTGTTGGAACTCGGTGGCACTACAACTCATACCTAAGGAGGGATAATACCTCGTCGGAACTATACTCTTCCCAGGTCGGCAGCGTACTCTACCAGGGTGCTCATCACCCAACACCTGATGTAAGTGATCGTTTGGCCCAAAATTGTCAGATTCCTGGGCATAAAGGGCCTCTAAATCATCCTGTTATAAATATAAATAGATTATTACATTACAAAATAGAGATTAAAATTTTAAATCTACCAAGTAAAACTTACAATCTGCTATTGAGTCGGTTCATTAACCGCACTTCCATCTTTCTTCCTTCTACTCGAGTAAAACAGTTTTGCTCGAGGCACACATCCTTCTATATTCAATTTATGCCTATACAATGAAATTTAATGTAGGAAACCATAATTAAAATTAGTATACCAATAATTAATTTCATAACTAAAATTATATAACAACTTTATCAATCGAATAAATTATGGAGGAAGCAATAGAAAGTGCAAGTCGTAAAGAAAAATTATAAATTGGCATACCCACTGCCTCTCATGATTTGGCATCGTAGTATGTCTCAATGTTTGGAGGTATTTTTAGCATAAATTTTTTTTATTTCTTCTAGATTATTCCTAAATAAAATTCAATAGTTAGTATTAATGAAAAACATGAAAATTTTCATTTAAATACCTCTAATGTGATTAATACCTTAAATTGGCTAGTTGTCCAATGAGTAATCATCTGTCGATATTGTTCTAACAGACAATCATCCATGATAGGGACTGCCTCTAACTCTATGACCACTCTAGCATGTCATCCAATATACAACTCGTGGTTATAATCTCTTCAAATCTCGCTTAAATCCTTTAGACGTGTCGGTCATACACCCTCACCATCGGGGAAATTAAATCGAAGCTGACACCAAAATATTAATTCATATAAATACAAAAAATAATATATTGAATTAAATACAATAGATTTTTTTACCCATATCTATGCCCAATCTTTATCCTTGACTTAATTAGGCAACTATCTCCATGAGATAGGGTTGACATGAATGATGTCGGAGTATTTGACAAGCGTCGCCAAAAAACTCTGACATTGTTGCCCTGATTTTTCAATCATTTGACTATCTTCATTGTAGTCCACCATCAACTGTGTGCAGTGGTTTCACACTACACGCATGCGTGTATGCCCTCTCCCCCACCTCCTATCAGTATATGTATCTGTTATGAAATAAAAACAATTATTTTGTCAATACATGTTATAATGAAAATATTTAATGGTGTAAAAAATTGTTAGGGTGGTATAAGTATACCTGCGGTAGTCTGATCAATGGATGCCGCTAGATCTGCAAAAACTAAAGGAACACCCTATACAGGTGGAGTGAGTCCCAATTTATGCTCTGCAGGGACAGACTCTGGCAGAGCAAGAGTTGAAGAAGATGGAATATAAAGGCCTAAAGAGAAGGAATCATAAGTAAAAGAAGATGACAGGGATGGCTAGCTGAATTCTGGATGGGGAGTGGTAATCATCATCAGATATGGTACAGATGGATGATAAGGCTCAGATGTAAAGGGTGATGAAAACATGGGAGGCCTAAATATCTTGTGTATCCCTAATGACACACTAGGATCAGAATTTGGTATGGATGGTATGTTAGTGGGAGGGGTAGGGTCTAATTGGGTACGCCGACCAGATCGTCTAGCTTTCATACCATCCCCCCTCGTACGAACACCCTGAGTACTGGCACCACTACTAGGATGCTCATCAAATAACTATCACCTAATATATGGATCCTATAAAAATGTTGAAAACAAAATTAATCACATGACATTATATATTATTTAAATATATATATTTGAAATAAAATACTCACTACAGGCACTAGTGGTGGAATTCCCATCTCATTCATGCGACGATTGTTGTCCATCATCTTTTTTGTCACCTCTCTTCAATTGGTT
The DNA here is from genome assembly GCA_963277665.1 of Viscum album. Taxonomy (NCBI): domain Eukaryota; kingdom Viridiplantae; phylum Streptophyta; class Magnoliopsida; order Santalales; family Viscaceae; genus Viscum; species Viscum album. Next base: position 1,202,513,947 of record OY728126.1, on the reverse strand, counting down.
GCATTCCCTGCATTTGAAAACAAATATAGAAGTAATTATAAAAGGATAACTAATGTGTAACCCAAAAAAAATGAGCTTGAACAGATACATAATGAAGTCAATAAATAATACAATATGTAATAAAGAAATTTAATTTTTAGTAGGATGGTTATTTACTAAGTGTCATTAGGGGGTGAGTGGGCTGTCCACGGGGGTGGCGGGGATGTCCACAGGGGTGGTGGGGCTGTCCAGGGGAGTAGGGGGTGTCCAGAGGGGGTGGGTGGGCTGTCCACGGGGGTGGGGGCTGTCCAGGGGGTACAGGGTGTCCAGGGGGTGTCCATAGGGGGTGGGTGGGCTGTCCACGGGGATGGGGCTGTCCAGGGGGTACGGGGTGTCTAGGGGGTGGGGGTGTCTTGGGGGATGGGGTGTCCAGGGGGTGGTGGGGGTATCCAGGGGGTGGGCGGGCTATCCATGGGGTTGGGGGGCTATCCAGGGGGATTGGGGGTGTCCGGGGGGTGGGTGGGCAGTCCACAGGGGTGTCGGGGCTGTCCAGGGGGTACGGGGTGTCCAGGGGTGGGTGGGTTGTCCAGGGGTAGGGGGTGTCCAGGGGGGTGGGCAAGCTGTCCATGGGGGTGGGGGTTGTCCAAGGGGGTAGGGGTGTCGAGGGGGATGTCCACGGGGGTGGGGGGTGTGTCCATGGGGGTGGGGGTCCAGGGGGTGGGGGCTATCCAGGGGGTTGGGGGTTGTCCAAGGGGGTCGGCGGTGTCCGGGGGTGGGGGTGTCCAGGGGGGTGGGCAGGCTATCCAGGGGGTGGGGGTTGTCCAGGGGGTACGGGCTATCCACGGGGGTGGGGGCTATCCATGGGGGTGTGACTGAGAGCTATGAGATTTAATTGGGTTGTCATTCATGTTATGAAAATCAAACAATGGGTGTTAAGTATTGGAGTAGTATTTTTTAGTGAAAATCCAATTTGGTAGGATTTGTGACTTGATAACATGATGGTATCAAGTTTGGAATTGGGAAAATGTTGGAGAATTGGATTTTGGTGGAAGGAATACAAGTTAGTGTATATCTATAGGTAGTTATTAGGAATGATATGATGTATGGTAATGAGTTTTTAATGATTTTCATCATCATGGCATGATGATTAAGGGTGTTTTCCTATATGAAGTTGTATGGATTCCTCGATATTTTTTCATCATAACATGAATTACGTTTAGGATATCATTAGAAGGTGAATTCTAGATAGAATCACTATCCATTTAATATATGGAGAGGTAGT